>CM062814.1:484170126-488970126 GCA_031772625.1 Pinus tabuliformis | reverse complement strand
AATGGCTCGTGCTATGCTTGATGAGTCTGGAACTCCCGCAACCTTCTGGGGTGAAGCTGCATTTGCTACGGTTGTTATTCTCAACAAAACAAATGTCCGGGTGAACAACACTCAAACTCCTCATGAGCTCTGGTATGGTGAGACTCCTTCAGTAAAACATTTCAAAATCTTTGGAAGCAAATGCTATATTAAGAATAATGATGAACATCTTAGCAAGTTTGAACCTAGAGTAGATGAAGGCATTCTCCTTCATTATTCTCCTCACAGCAAAGCATATAAGTGTTACAACAAAAAACTTGGAAGAATAGTTGACAGCATTGATGTAGTGGTTGATGAAGAAGGAAACATTCCTAGGTAAGTAACTTATGAAAATATCAAAGAGGATGAAGACCATCCTTCAAAATTAGACTGATGATGAAGAAGAACCTCAAGAGGCACCAGAGGAACAGATAAGGATAGAAGAGAAGACCCCATCCAGGTACGTTCAGAAGAATCATCCAGAATATCAAATTTTGGGGCAGAAAGAGGCAGGTATACAAACAAGAAGAACGATTGTAGAAGCCTCAAGCTTTTTGGCATTGCTCTCCTCGACTGAACCACAAAATGTCAAAGAGGCATGCAAAGATGAATGCTGGGTCAAGGCAATGGATGAAGAACTTGAGCAGATCGAAAAGAATAACACTTGGGAGTTGGTTCCTAGACCAAAAGATAAGAATGTCATAGGGACAAAATGGATCTTTAAAAACAAGGTGAATGAAAATGGGGAAGTGATTAGAAACAAGGCCAGACTTGTTTGTAAAGGGTATGCTCAACAAGAAGGAATAGACTTTGAAGAAAATTTTGCTCCCATTGCTAGACTTGAGGCCATCTGAATGTTTCTTGCTCTCTCAAGCTTTCAGAAGTTCAAAGTATTCCAAATGGACGTGAAATCAACCTTTCTGAATGGAGACTTAGAAGAAGAAGTGTACATTGAGAAACTAGATGGTTTCATTCTTGGGAATGATCCAAATCTTGTATGCATATTAAAAAAGGCTCTCTATGGTCTTAAACAGGCTCAAAGGGCTTGGTACTACCGTTTGGACAAATATCTTCATCAACAAGGTTTTTCAAAAGGATCAACAAATACCAATCTTTATATAAAAATTGAAAATGACAAATTGCTAATACTTGTTGTGAATGTAGATGATATTATCTTTGGCAGCAATGAAGAAGCTATGAGTCAAAGCTTTGCCTTGGTGATGCAGAAAGAACTCGAAATGTCTTTGCTTGGAGAACTGGCATATTTTCTTGGATTGCAAATCCAACAAAATGAAGGCGGTATCTTTTTGTCTCAAACCAAGTATCTCAAGCAGATCTTGAAGAAATATGGCATGGAAGATGCAAAACCAGTATGTATCCCCATGGTTACAGGATGCAGCAGCAGTGCATCAACCAACCTATAGATCCATGATTGGAAGTCTACTTTATTTGACAGGTACTCGACCAAATATCATGCATGCAGTAGGAATGGTTGGAAGATTTCAGGCAAATCCAAAGGAAAATCATCTTCAGGCAGTTAAGAGAATCTTCAAGTATCTTCAAGGAACTCAAAACTATGGCTTATGGTATCCTAGAGATACAGATCTCACACTTCATGCTTATACAGATGCAGATTGGGCCGGAAGCGTGGATGACAGGAAGAGCACAAGTGGTGGTGCATTCTTTATGGGTTCCATATTAGTATCTTGGTTTAGCAAGAAACAGAGTTCGATTGCTTTATCTACAGCTGAAGCAGAATATGTGGCTATTGCATCTTGCTGCACTCAACTCCTTTGGATGATGCAGACCTTGCAGGATTTTCAAATCACTTGTACACCACCTATCTCCATCTTATGTGATAACACAAGTGCAATCAACATTTCAAAGAACCTTGTCATGCTTTCAAAGACCAAGCACATACTGATCAAGTATCACTTTCTCCGGGAACAAGTGTTGGAACAAAAGGTCAAATTGGAGTATGTTCCTTCTAAGGAACAAGTTGCTGATATTCTCACTAAACCACTGCCCAGGGAAACTTTTGAATACCTCAGACAGAAGCTAGGAGTAGTTGATGCATCATCTTGCTGTTAAATCTTGTCTGTTTCAGAGAAAAATGGGTGTACACGAGTTGCCTGAGGAGGATCCGCGTACATACGCTGGTTTGTGTAGAGACAGTCGCGTATATGGAGGTTTGATGGATATCAGTAGGGACAGGCTCTGGTTGAAGATATTCTGATATGGGTCTGATAGAGACCATCCGGCACAGGTTCAGGGGGAGCAGATAAACTTATAATGATGCATTGTTGGCATTATCTTAGAAGCTTTTGGTTCTAGTTCTCAGCTGTTGTTGAGTTTAGGTGGAACAAAGGTAGAGGGCGAACAGAAGGAAATCTTGGTTGCTGATCTGGATGGTGATTGACAAATGCTCTTGCTATCCGTTATTGGTGACTTTCATAAGTCTTGTTCTAGATATTTCATCTCTATGTCATGTATCTCTTTTGTGGTATCTCTTTTATGGTGTCAAGGTCATGTAACGGCCTATTTTGGTTTCCCCACTATGCCTGGGATGAACATGTAATGATCTTGGTTGTCATATGTAAATTCCTGATGTATCCCCACTTGGTTGGGTGATGAATGTATGTATTGAGTCTTTTGGTGATAGGAAGGTCTTTTATGATGTATAACTCATGGTTCTTCTTGAAGAACATCTTTTTGCAGATCTTGCCTACAGTCAGGGGGAGCATGGTCAGCATAACAGGGCAGAGATTTCAGCATGTACTCAGGGGGAGCACAACCCTTTGCCCTTGATGACAAAGGGGGAGAATGACTTTGAGGATTGTGGGGTTTCCATCAAGTCCAAAGGGGGAGATTGTTGGCATTATGGCACAGGTTTGGAGCTATGGCACAGGTGTTGTCCTTGATGGCAACTGTCTTTGGTAACAGATCTCAATTCAGGCTTTCAGAATAAAGGAAAAGACATATACGCAGGTTCATCTAGACGAAGACGTGTATACACGAGGGTTAGACATTACAAAGGCGCGTATGCATATACACGCACTTTCATGCAAGGAAAAGCATGTATATGTTGGAGAACTTACTTTTGGTCCGTGGTAGTTAGTCCTTGGTATTTGAACCTATGGTTTTGGACCATGGTATCTCATCAGAAGTGTTGACCCCAAGTATTGGGTCCAAGTTATTGTTTTATTATGGTTTTGGACCGTGGTATTGTAAAAGGCCTAAGACTATAAAAGAGGAAGGAGATCATTTGGCAAAAGATTATCTGAATTAATTGAATATCTAATAAGTGCAAGATCTGAAATATTGGTGATTGGGGTTATGGTGCAGATCTGGATCTGAATGAAGGAGGAACCTTAGCAGAAAGAAGGATAAGTTCTACTGATGGGTCATAATCTTTTGGCTTGAATGATAATATCTTTGCATGATTTTGATCTGTTATATGTGGCGCATGCTTGATCTATAAATCTGATAATCTGGGTTAATCAGTGTCTGAATATGTGAAAGATTGAATTATCTTCTATAGATATGTACGCAGGTCTAGTGAAGCGAAGGCGCGTATACACGCTAGTTCAGTGAATGAAAACATCATATACGTAGGTTTCTCCAAATGCAGAAGTGTATGCACGCAGGTTTCAGGTTATTGAAGTAGCGTATATATTTTGAGTTGTGATCTAGCTGCTTCTGTTTATTGCTGCAGGGTTTTGGGTTTAGAATTTGGTGTGTGGTTACTGTTACTGTGTTTTGGGTACAGCTGTCAGAGAAGTATTTACTTGATTCAGTTCTAATTGGTGAAAAGGAGATTGTTTGATGCAAAAATTGTTTATGATTTATTGATGTTCATGGATCCAGTCTGAAAATTTATGAAACATGGTCCCTGGAAGACAGAGAAGGTTGTAACCTTCTGTAGGCCAGCACCTACGTACTAGTATCTTGGCTAGTGCAAGAGCTAAGGGGGTTGTAGCTCCCTTCCAGGAGAAGCTGGAGAACAAGAGAGGGTTATAGCTCTCTGCAGGTTGCAGCCTGCGTACTGGTAAAGGACTGCACCATTACATTGTAAAAAGAAGTTTCTAATTAAAAGAAGATAGAGACGAATTGCAACAGGTGGTTTTCACCCACATTGGGTTTCCACCTTATATCTTGTGTTCTTATGTGTGATTGTCTTTTGCTCTATTTTACTGTTCCTAGTTACTGGTTATTTGATTTTGATACACAGATTAACAATCAACATCTGACAGATAAAGTAAATTATAAGTTTACATTGTATACGCCATTTTATTTCGACATAGTTGCGTATATACGCGGATTTAATGAACTGAAGTAGCGTATATTATTTGAATTTGAAAAAGGGAATATTTGACTTGATAATACTAATTCACCCCCCCTCTCAGTATTATTTCCAACACAATAATGCAGCCAAACAATGATCCAGGACAATGTAAAAAAGGTTTAATCTCAGACACTACATGTCTCGGCCTTGGAAATACTAGTTGGCAAAACATCTACAATTTAATTGAAGCAGAGGAGTTTGAGGAAGTATCAGAAGAAGCTACTGCAGACTCAATTAATAAATCAGAAGATTCCCTTAAAGATTTAGTCGATTCATATTTGCACAGGATAGCAGCACCTGAGAAAATTCTTCCATACACTGATGTAGTGAGTGGGTGGTAGAAGAAATTCCAATTTCAAATAGAACGTTTTGCACAGTTGACGGAAGGATTTTTGGCTCATTTCAGCCTGATGACTTAAGGAAGATGTATCACTTACTCGAACCTAAAAAGAAATACAACAAAGCCTTCCTCGAAAATTTCATAGAGGAGAACGAGACTGAATCGGCCCCATTTAAGTAGTGGAGACAGAATCCCGCAAAGCACAAACATGAATCATCGGGTAAGTACTCTGTGGAATCATTGTCATCTCCTTACTGTTATGCTGGGGCAATGATGTGTAGAATATGGGGAATGCATGACTCTGCAAATTTCACTATTGAAATGGTTCCTTTAATGGAAGCAACGGTCAATAGTTATGTGATGGATTGGGCAAACATATTGTCTGATAAATTAGCCACTGCAATTCTTGAATTTAGATCAAATTCATGCAAAACCACCAGGACCATTCCCCCTTTTTATTACAGTGCTTATATTATGGATATTCTTTGCTTTAATTCTGAATATCCGGTACTTGGGTGGAGATGGACTTCCCAAGACCCTAAGCCAATCCACATTTATCATCAGATGTTATGGAAGGCACACTATAAAGACCACTTGTACCAAATATATATTATGCCATTTTTGATAAGCCTGCCCCAAGGATTTCTGAGGAAGCAGGGATTGACTTGACTGCTATAGGGAATTGGTTTGGGGAAGACAAGTTCACATATATAAGGGTTTATGGTATCCTTGCAAGACCCCATGTCCTTCCTCTGTATGTACCTGATAAGTTGTTAGCTCGAGAATTGGGCTACCAGATAACAACATCAGGAACATCCAAAACTCTTAGGAATTCTTAAAAGCAGGCGTGGCCTACATTTCCTTTGAGATGCGGTGTTTACACTCTACACAATTACAAACATGCAGAAAAGGAGGTAGGAAAAATAAACATGCTCAATCTTGCAACTATTCCTAACATTCAATACGATCCAAGGAAAGTTGCCTATAATGTTCTTGAACAAGCCAAACTCACAAAGTTTGATCATGAAAAAGATGAATTTGATGACCTGTTTTCTTCAGCAAAATCATTATTTCAGGTAAAAACATTGGCCAAAATGAGATATAAAGATGAAGGGCTGGTAGAATTCAATAGGCTCAGAGAACAGAGGTTGCAAACTTTGCCTCTGGAGTTATTAGCTACTACCCCAACAACCCAGTCAAGCGAGCCTGAACAGCAAATTGTTGACAAACCTCCTGTTATAGAGAAGATTCCTGAGAAAGGAAAAGAGCCAAAATAGGAGAAAGAAAAGGAACATGGCAGTGAACATATCGATATAAATACTCAGATTGATCCCAAACTCCTTAAAGAATGGCAACAATTTGATTCAATTATAAGCAATCTTGAAAGTTCACAAGGTTTCAGTACACCTCAAGTAACAGTTGGTAAGGAGACATTGACAACTACGGTTCCAATTGAAGGGACCAACGGCCTACCCACCAACAAAGATGTAGAATAATTCCTAAGGATCCATCCGATCAAATTGTTTTGCAGATAGAAGACATACCACCATTAGATGTTTTTTATAATCCCAAACATAGGGCTGTAGTGAAAAGACAAAGGAAAAGGAGAAGACTTGATCAATCTTCCCTTTTACCAACACAAACAAAAATGGCTAATGTGGTATGGAAAGAAGAATTTAATCCTTCCGATGACCTCACAAAACTTTCTCAGTATGCCGGAGCCTATTCGGTAGTTACTATGGATAAAGCATCGGAAGTAAGCAATCTACTTAAGGAAAAAGACCAAAAAATTATTTCATTACAGTCACAGGTATCCGAAAGACAGCAAAAAATAGAATAGTTAGAGCAACAACTATCAACACAACAGCAGATAAACAACCAATTAAATGAGCAATTGCTCAAGGAGAAGCAGAGGATAGACCAAAGCGTAGTACAGAAACAAAACGAATTATCCGAAGCATTGGCCAAGTTGAAGACAATGAATGAAGAAATGAGTAAGACAAAAGATGAGCAATTCACTCAACTGTCACACCAAGTAGAAAAGTTCAAGAGTCTTCCTCAACCAGCAGACTTCAGGTCCAAAGCTCTCTAGATCAATAAAGCATTGATTAAACAACTAAAATTGCTATGTCATAATATTTCCTTGGTTGAGCTCCTCTGTGAGATTACTTCATCAATAATTGACAAATCAGTCGATGCCAGACAGGATTTGGAACAGGCCGATGAGATTTTAACCAACTTTCTTGCTTGGAAAGAAACTAGTGAACCGCAAGCCACAAATCTGCCTAAAATTCTAGAGTCACACAAAGAATTCCTTTTCCTAGAATGGCAGTCACAATTGATGAAAGCAGAAAGAGAAACCTCAAGATGTAGATTATCAACCAGTAATTTAATTGAGTTAATCAATGATACTCTTTATCTGTCTAACTTGATTTCACAGTGCACTCCAAGTAAATTTCCATCAGCCAAAGCATTGGAACAAACATGCTATCAAGAATTGGAGAAGAACGGAAGATTAATCACCGGCATCCAAAGTTCAACTTGGGATACCTTTTGTTTTTTCTTAGTTAAACCATACAGTCAAAGGGCAGCACTCAAATGTTTAACCGATGCGATCGGTTACATGATTCCCGAAATCCATGATGCCACATACTCAACCCAACTACATTCTCGTCTGAGTCACCCTCCATAATTGCAACCAATGCTTGCTATCTGCCAGCTCAAGCCAAAGGAATATCATCTGAAATAGTGAATCATGTTGCCGACTGCAAACAAGCCTATTTCGAGGAGATTCTCATGAATTAGTTATACCACCTAATAGCATTTTTATTTCATAATTAGTTAGCTTAGATAGTATTTATAGACCCTTTCATAGTCTTTAGAAAGTGTCCTCAGTTTTTGTATAAACTAAAATTGGTAAGTCACACTATTGTGCTTCTGATATATTTTTTTATGAAGACTGGGCCAATATTCTGAATTTTAACGAAGAAAGCTTTGATGAAATATGCACTATTTCTTTCTTATGGAAGTGTTTCTAAGTTAGAAGAAGGAATCTGAATGCGATTGATATTGGGAGTGATCCAAATAACATATGGTACTATTATCTATGCTCTTGCTTCATTCTTTCATGTGAATCAACATCTATTTAATCTTTGCTATCATTGGATATATGGATGTGTTTTAACAACAGTCCTTATACTTATCACTATTGAATGTCTAAGGAGTGTTATTCTTTCAATCATATTTATGTCAATGATGTATATGAAAAATAGTGTAATAATGTTTTCATGATTACTTTGTTCAACTACTTGAACAAATTAATTATCATATGAATAAATACCTTTATTTACCAATAGAGTCATCTATATGCCTGTTTGTAGATAAAGATCATCAAACATTACACTAAAGCAGAAATTTCTCGAGATAGGATAGTTGTTTATAATTTTACTTTTTTAGATTAAATCATTCATCCATTATCATTATATATTATAGAATCAACCACTTATCCATCCTATTTACCAATTATTGGGAAACTGGTCCCATTATTTCCAGTCGGAGCCACCACACCAACGGAAAAGGAGCTACCTTTAAGGTCCAGACTGGGTGGTTTTTCTCGATGTTGTTGCAGTGATTTTCGAGGCATCAACATTTTCGGTGCTAGAAGGAGGGCATGAACTGTGAACGGCGAGCCAACCCATACCTATAACCCATTCTGAGAGTAAATCTCCCTCCACCTCACCTCAAACCTCCCGTTTGCATGCTGGAGCACCAATATTCAAACGAGAAGAAGAGGAGTCAACTACCGCTGCTCAAACCCACCATACTTCAGAATGATTAAGTCCTGAGTCCCCTGAAGTTTAGTCTCTCATCCATAAACTTCAAGCTTTTCGATATCACCACAGAAATATGAGGTATCTCAAGGCAGTGAAACTTCACAATTCAATCCACCTCACCCTCTCACCAGACTTCAAAGTGGAAAGCTCGGTATTGAACCTACTGAGTTGCCTTTACCCAAAAGGAAAAGGGCAAAAAAGACTACTAAAGGATCTGACAGTGAGACTTTCTCATCATCGTCCTCCATTTCATCTTCTCTAGTGTGAAGTCAACCATCCACTCCTCCATTACACATTGTTGTTCAACAGGGATCAGGTACTTCACCACCTCAAACCTCAATATCAACTCCTTCCCAAACATCTGGAATTTCATAGGCAATATCATCTACTATTAATTTTAAAATGGCTCAGAATCCATGGAGCAATCCTGGTGCGGTCAATATGCCTGCACCATTACATCCATTGCCAGCACATCCTGAAAAATGGTTGCCGAAATTTAATCCAGATGCAGGAATACAAGCCGACGAACATATTAACAATTGCATGTTATCAGTTAATTTAAAAGGAGTAACAGAGGAAGACGTTGTTGTTAGGATTTTCTCTTATACCTTACAAGGATCAGCTGGGTCTTGGTATTTTTCTCTGCCCTCTGGATCCATTACTAGTTGGAACATTTTTCAAGAAAAGTTTCTAACTAAGTGTGGCGATGACAGATCTTTAGCAATGTTAATTAATGATCTCTCGAATCTTAGGATAGAATCTAAAGAGCCTATAAAGGAGTTCAACTCACGATTTAATAAACTCTTGAATAAGATTCCAACCACCTCTAAACCAAGTGAGCAAATAAGAAGTGAATGGTATATAACAACCCTACCTTCAAATATAGCTATTTTTGTAGATAGAGCTGCAAAACCAACTTTAGCTGAAAACATGAAAGAATCGTTTGCTGTAGAGAAATGCATTATTGCTTTAGAAAAGAAAGCTGCTCTTGAAGATAGAAAATCCAAAAAAATTTATTTTCAGGATGATTCAAAGAAGAAAACCCCTAAAGATCCATATGATATGGAGGGTCTACACAAAGTTCTCAAGACTATGTCAAATGAAATGGTAGAAATCAAGAAGCAAGTAGCTGAAACTTCAACAAAAAGGCCATTTAGAAATTTTAAGAAACCTGAATCAAAACAACCAAATGCTATATCCAATGCAGACTCAGATCTTGAGGAGGAAGAAGAGGATGAAACAGTCTTGTCATCCGAAGAACCCGAAGAAGAGGCGACTGTTGAATGCCATGGGATGTGGGACTTTATTTTACCTAACTTCGATACAGAGAATGAACAAGAAGCTTTCCCTGTGACTACCAGGAGTAAGGGTACTCCTGAACCTGTTCAGGCAACTTCGAAGAAAAGGAATGTAGGTACCACTACTACCAAAGAAAAGGTTCCCACAAAAAAAGTTGTAGCGATACCATCCCAAAATCAACCATCATCTTCAAATCTACCTTCAACATCTAAGACATTAGTAGTTACAGATTCTATGGACTACAATATTATCAAAGACATGAAGAAGACAAAGGCAAATATTACTATGTTTGAGCTTAGTAAACTCAAACATCAATAGAAATTACTTCTTAAGGAGTTAAATGCTGTACCTTCTTCTCCTCTTCCTAATGCTGTATTGTCCAAAGCTGCTAATGACTCAGGCCAACC
Source organism: Pinus tabuliformis (assembly GCA_031772625.1). Classification (NCBI taxonomy): domain Eukaryota; kingdom Viridiplantae; phylum Streptophyta; class Pinopsida; order Pinales; family Pinaceae; genus Pinus; species Pinus tabuliformis. The sequence goes on along the minus strand of CM062814.1, from coordinate 488,959,884 downwards.
ACCTCCTGGTAGAGTAGAAGCTACTGATGCTATTTTAATTGGGGATAGATCAAATTCTCATACTCCTCCTTTCCTCTTAACCTATGAGATCTATAATAGAAATCTACACAACTGTTTGATTGACTCAGGGGATTCCTCTAATATAATGCCAGCTTCAGTTTTTTTAAAACTAAACATTGAACCCCAAAAGTTTGCAATTCATATTGTATAGTTGGATAGAACTAAGGTCCAGGTTTTAGGGGAAATCAACTCAGTGACTATCAGGTTATCAGTTGATCCAAGATTGGTTCAGAGAGTTGATATTTTAATAGCTGATATACTTGAATTCTATGGTTTGATTTTGAGTAGAGACTGGTATGAGAAACTCCATGGTTATATTTCCACTGATTGGTCCCATATGTGGCTTCCTTATAAAGGAAAGCCAAATCAGATCAAGATTGATTGGGAGAAACACATGAGCCATACTGTTACTAAATTCGAACAAGAAAATCAACCAATAGCATTCAATAACAATATTTTGGGGAATTACTCATCTGAATCATTCTTTGGCAATTTCATTGCCCAACCATCTCCTTTCTTAGTTAATAATTTCACATCTCAAATCGAAAAATTTTCACAAACAGATAGATCAAGATGTGTTAATATTACTGAAGAAACTGCAAATAAAATTGTTGATAATTCTTTATTTTGGTCACTATACTTTGATGGGTCTAAATCTAGTGAAGGTGCAGGAGCAGGATGTATTTTAGTTAGTCCTGAGGGAGAAAAGACCATGTTATCATGTAGATTGGAATTTGAATGCACAAACAATATAGCCGAATATGAGGCCTTAGTTCAAGGACTATAAAAAGAAATTGGTCTTAAAGTTCAATATTTGAAAGTGTTTGGTGATTCAGAAATCATTATAAAACAAGTTACAAATACAATTCATTGCCTTTCTAGTCATCTCAAACACTATTAGTCTTTGGTGCAGGAACTCATATCTCAATTTTTAGCATTCAATATTTCTCCCATCCCTAGGTCCCAGAATGCCGCATCAGACCTACTAGCTAATGTTGCTTCCAAACTCCTTCCATTTGAAGATTACAGCCCAGACAGATTTTCAGCAGAATTAATTTTTAGACCATCAATTCCCGATAATGTCACCAATTGGTGAGTGTTCAATCATGATGAAGACATTTTAAATTTCTTGACTTCTGACAAGTCCTACGATGATCAAATCATTGATGAAAGTGATCATGACCTTCAAATGAAGGAAAAGAAAGAAGAAAACTCAATACCTAAACCAGTGGTCAAGCTTGAAGATCTTTATGATATTAAAGACAGGTTTAAACAGGTGACCAATTCAAAGCTTCAGAGTTCGACTTTACGATTTGAATTGATAAACCTAGGTACGGAAGAAAATCATCAAAACATCAATTTGGGATTAGGAATTTCATCAAAAGAGGGAACAACATTCATTAGATTGTTGCGGAAAAATAAATATGTCTTCACTTGGAAATATGATGATTTGAAAACATACGATGTGTCGATCATTCAGCACACTATTCCAATGCTTTCCGAACAAAAGCTAGTGCAACAGAAGTTAAGGAAGATTCATCCTAACCTAGAGAGTCAAATAAATGCTGAACTAAATAAACTCATGAAGGCTAAGATAATTTTTCCTGTCAAACATTCAAACTGGGTGTCCAATATGGTGCTAGTAAGAAAGAAAAATGGCGACATTAGGATTTGTATCGATTTCAGAAATCTTAACAAGGCAAGCCAAAAGGATAACTTCCCTTTACCTACCATGGAGCATACACTCCATTCGGTAGCTGGTTCTGAGTTAATTTCCTTTTTGGATGGTTTTTCAGGATATAACCAAATTTTGGTCCATCCTGATGATAGGCTTAAAACTACCTTCAGAACTAAGTGGGGAACTTATGCTTACCAAAAAATTCCTTTTGGACTTATCAATGCTGGAGCTACATTCCAGAGAGAAATGGACATAGCATTCAAAGGATTGATCAATAAATCAGTAGTTGTCTATTTAGATGATATTACTGTATTTTCCAAGAAAAGATCTAATCATTTACATGATTTGAAACAAATCTTTGAACGCTGCAGAAGGTATGGTATCTCACTTAATCCAAAGAAGTCCTTTTTTGCTCTTAATCAAGGAAATCTTCTGGGCTTCATTGTTTCAAAGGATGGTATTTATATTGATCCAGATAGAATTAAAGAGATTTTTGATATTCCATTCCATCATAATAAAAAATCCATGCAGTCATTTTTGGGTCAAATTAACTTTTTTAAAAGATTTGTTCCAGATTTTTCCTAGATTATTTTACCATTGCAAACGATGATCAAGAAAAAATCGGTGTTTAAATGGGGACCTGCAGAGAAAGAGGCATTTGATTCTATCAAAAAATCAATCATTAATGCCCCTGCTTTAAGCACTCCCAATTTTTCAAGTCATTTCATGCTATATACCCTCGCATCCGCTTCGTCTTATGCAGCAGTGCTAACTTAGATTAATGATCAAAACTTGGAAGCACCAATCTCATTTTACAGCTCAAATCTTCAAGGTGCTGAACTTAATTACTCGGAAGTTGAAAAACAAGTCTTTGCTGTGTACAAAGCCATTAAACACTACAGACCCTTTCTCTTAAAATCTCACACAAAAGTTATAGTTCTTTTTTCAGCAGTAAGACAATTACTAGTTCAAAGGGAATTAGGAGAAAAGAGAGCAAATTGGGTCACAACATTACAAGAATATGACTTAGAAATCAAGGCAGCAAATATTGTCAAAGGCCAAGGTTTTTGCAAGTTGTTAACAGGAGCATCCAATATTCAAGAACCTAAAGGTACAGAAGATACTGAAGAAATCAATTAGATAAGTATCACAGATCCTGAATCGGAATATGCAGATCTCATTTTCTATTTAAAAAATGGATACGATCCTTCTAATCTTTCCTATAAAAACAAACGTGCCATTAGATTGAAAGTGAAAAACTTCATAATTGTGAATGATGCATTGTTTAGGCAAAATTATGATTCAATTTTATTAAGATGTTTAGAAAAACCTGAAGCACAAAAGGTTTTGCAGGAGCCACATGAAAGACCAGCATGAGGACATTTTGGAGCTAATAAAAAAACTCACAAAATAATTCATGCTGGATATTATTGGCCCACCCTGTTCAGAGATACTCATGAATACGTAAGGAAATGCCAAAGTTGTCAAACCACTACTGGAAGACAAAGAAAGCCAGCTTTCCCTTTGCAACCAGTGAACATTGAACAAACTTTTGAGCAATGGGGATTGAACATCATTGGGGAAATAACTCCACATTCATCCAAACAACATAAGTATATCCTTATTACCACTAATTACTTCACTAAGTGAGTTGAAGCAATTCCTTTGAAGACAACAAACTCTGAGGCAATCATGGAATTCATAGATCAATTCATTATTACCAGGTTTGGTGTCCCAAATTCTCTTGTTTTTTATAATGCATCCTATTTCTCTAGAAATTATATATTTGAGTTTGCTATTAAAACGAGATTTAAATTTAAGTATTCTACAAATTACTACCCTCAGGGTAATGGTTTAGCAGAATCCACTAATAAAAATTTGATCAAAATTATTAAGAGGACTATTAAGTAGAATCATAAAAAATGGCATAAATCTTTGATATTGCACTATGGGCTAACAGAATAACACAGAAGGCCTCCATAAGCACTTCTCCATTTAATCTAGTATATGGAAAGAAAGCTGTCATAACAGCAAATTTACTACATCCATCCCTAGCTTTGGTGTAGTTTATTGAAGAAAGTCCCTCATCTTCGATTCAACTAAGACATGATCAAATCTTGAAATTAGAAGAAGAAAGGGAAAAAGCCAGAATCATACATGCAAAATATTAGCAAATTATCAAGTCATCGTTTGATACAACTTTGACCAGTTCAAAACAATTACAAGTCGGTGATCTAGTTTTGAAATGGGACAAAGCCCATGAAGATAAAGGGAAACACACTAAGTTCAAAAAAATGTGGCTTGGACCATTTCAAATTAGTGAAAAGATAGGCCCTTCCACATTCATATTGCAAGATCTATCAGGAAAGAGAGATTCTCTTCTTGTTAACGACCTTATCTTAAAAAAATTCTTCAATTAAGGAGGTAACCCCTCATTCCTTGTAAATATTCAATTTTCAGCAAATTTGTGTACATAGTTTATTTTTTAGAATCTTAGGAAAATAAAGTTGTGTGAAGCCTCCCATTGGTTTTTTCCTATATTGAAAAGTTACTCAAAAGAAATAGTTTTGGTATTTACTTTTTAGAAATGGAAGCCTTAAACGAAAGGAAAATTTCTATGGAATTAGGTATACTGAAAACCCCATTTTATTTTTGTGAAATCTTCTCAAGATTTAGAAGTACTGTAAATCATTTTAATGTTTTCAAGCAACCTGAAAACATTTATGAATACAAAATAGAAACTGATTCAATCTTAGCATCTTCAACTCTTACCTTGTCATCCATGTTCTCTTAAGGAGAAAATTGTTCATCCCATTCATCAAAGTTTATAATTACTCAGAGTGTAATTCTAAAATATGTATGATATAAAAGATAAGAGGTCTTATTACAAGCCTGCTTACCATGATCATAAGGGGAATAGTTCAACTGACATTACCAATACTGCATACCAAAACAGGGTAATGGCTTATAATTATAAGACAAGGGGTCTCATCACGAGCCAGCTTGTTTAGTTAAATTACAACTAGTGAATGGCATTGTCTAAACAACTGGCCACCAAACCAGGACAATGGCTTTTTATCTTACAAAATAAGGAAAAAGGAAAAGTAATAAAAAATATGGAGACATATTTTTGCATTCATTCTTTTTGGTTATACTCTGAAATGGATGGAATAATGAATTATCAAATGGTTAAAAGGTATCCCTATCAAGACTATAGACGTTTGCTAGCAGCAGAGGCTCCAACTATGACAAAGGAGTCATTATAAAGATAAGTTGGAAAAGTCTTTTATTTTATCATTATCAACCAATTAAGACTAATTTAAAACTTAGAATGTATTTAATTTTAACAAGAGAAGAAAATAGCAGAAATATTTATTATTATATTCAGGATTTATGATTGCCTAGTTATATTAGAATTCTTCTATTAGATGAGATTTCTAGATTAAGAAAGTTTAAGTATTTTAATTAATTTCTTGGAGATAATTGTTTCTCCCAGTGAATCACCAATTGTTGTGCTGTACAACAACCCCCCATTTCATAAAAGGCTACTTAAAAAATCATAATATGAAATGGGTCCCTTCTAAACTTAGATGTGTGAATAAATTGGTATTAACTCATCATTAGAAAAACCCTCATCAAAAGGTTCAATGGAAATGATATATTTTAAAATAAACCTTTTTGAATTGAAATAAAGTTGGTCTTGTAAATAAATATAAAGTTCTTTGTTATTGTGATAAAGCGATCGCAAGATCGCATATCACAATAATAAGGAAAGCATATATAAAAACCCATTGACTTACTCTGATCTTAAAAGCAAATAACTATCAGATATCGGGAAAGGCAAATCACAAGTATAATGAAAGAACCTCCCTCATTTTCATGATGTGATATCGCTATCGACAATTGACAGTAGCAACCTAACGCATGTTTAGTGGCACATTCAAATCCTCTGATGCGATGAGGCATATCACAATCGGCGATCGGCGAAGTTACAATAGCATAAGTAATAAGACCCGAATCCATCTCCGATTGTGATGCATTAAATCAAGGCACAAGTTTCGAAAACGTAATTAAAAGGCTTGCATGCGTTGTATCACCTTTTAGCAATCGAAATATATTTTGGACAAATATTGAAGCCTTTCTATTCACATTACCAATCGTTGATTGTGATTTACTTCTGATTATCCGCCAAAGAATAAAGCCACGCTTGAATGGATCATTCATCATATAAACGATATAATGGGTATTTAAAAAATCCTTTACCATGATTGACAGGTTAAACGGCTAATTAATGAAGCAGTTATGGCGAGATTTTCCTTTAGATTGTATCTACGGAAGTTTCACTATAATCCTTTATTATCCACTAATCGACGTAATTCTTTCATATTGGTTCATACTAGCTATTCTTTGTATCACGTTGGCTTCATTCCTTGTGTAGAACTCCGCCAAAATAACGAATTTGAAACAAATGGGAAAGAAATCCAAGAAATCTGTAGCAGCAGCGGCTCCTACAGCAACATTGCAGCCAACCAATGATCCAGGACCAAGTAAAAAAGGTTTAATCTCAGACACTACGTGTCTCAACCTTGGAAATACTAGTTGGCAAAGCATCTACAATTTAATTGAAGCAGAGGAGCCTGGGGAAGTATTGAAAGAAGCTACTGTAGACTCAACTAATAAATCGGAAGCTTCCCTTAAAGATTTAGCCGATTCATATTTGCACAGGATAGCAGCACGTGAGAAAATTCTTCCATACACTAATGTAGTGAGATGGGTGGTAGAAGAAATTCAAGTTTCAAATAGAACGTTTTGCATAGTTGACGGAAGGATTTTTCACTCATTTCAGTCTGATGACTTAAGGAAGATGTATCACTTACTCGAACCTGAAAAGGAATACAACAAAGCCTTCCTTGAAAAGTTCGCAGAGGAGAACGAGACTGAATCAGCCCCAATTAAGCAGTGGAGACAGAATCCCGCAAAGAACAAACATGAATCATTGGGTAAGTACTCTGTGGAATCATTGTCATCTCCTTACTGTTATGCTGGGGCAATGATGTGTAGAATGTGGGGAATGCATGACTTTTCAAAGTTCACTATTGAAATGGTTCCTTTAATGGAAGCAGCGGTCAATAGTTATGTGATGGATTGGGCAAACATATTGTTCGATAAATTAGCCACTGCAATTCTTGAATTTAGATCAAATTCACGCAAAACCACCAGGACCATTCCCCCTTTTTATTACAGTGCTTATATTATGGATATTCTTTGCTTTAATTATGAATATATGGTACTCGGGTGGAGATGGACTTCCCAAGACCCTAAGCCAATCCACATTTATCATTAAATTTTATGGAAGGCGCACTATAAAGACCACTTGTACCAAATCTGTAATGGTTTCATGTTGCCTATCTATTATGCCATTTTTGATAAGCCTGCCCCAAGGATTTCCGAGGAAGAAGGGATTGACTTGACTGCTGTAGGGAATTGGTTCGGGGAAGAAAAGTTCACATATATAAGGGTTTATGGTAGCCTTGCAAGATCCCATGTCCTTCCTCTATATGTACCTGATAAGCTGTTAGCTAGAGAATTGGCCTACCAGATAACAACAGCAGGAACATCCAAAACTCTTAGGAATTCTAAAAAGCAGGTGTGGCCTACATTTCTTTTGAGATGCGGTGTTTACACTCTACATTATTACAAACATGCAGAAAAGGAGACAGGAAAAATAAACATTCTCAATCTTGCAACTATTCCTAATAGGCAATACGATCCAAGGAAAGTTGCTTATAATGTTCTTGAACAAGCCAAACTCACAAATTTTGATCATGGAAAAGATGAATTTGATGACCTGTTTTCTTCAGCAGAATCATTATTTCAGGTAAAAACATTGGCCAAAATGAGATATAAAGATGAAGGGCTGGTAGAATTCAATAGGCTCAGAGAACAGAGGTTGCAAACTCTGCCTCTGGACTTATTAGCTACTACCCTATTGAAGCCCCGAAAATCAGGTCTACAACAAGAGGGATACCCGCCCGGTCCGAACCTTGGTTGGAAACTCCTTTTCCATTTGGTTTAGCGGGTCCGACTAGGGATATGGGACCAGTTTCCCAATTTCAGTGTGTGTGTGAGAAAGATGAATATTTCTATTTCTAACAGTTTCTAAATGGAATACTTCTAATCTAATTCTAATCTAGTAATAAGGAAATTATTATTCTAATGACAGAAATATATAAATCTACACTAACCCGGGGTGTGATCTTTCTTCTATGCGATCTAAAATGATTTCAAACAACAACTAGTGATAAAGATCATTCAGCTGTTATGAGAAAAGAATTCAGTACAGATGAACCACTTCGTATAAAAAGTTAGACGAAACAGTTGTGCAAAACATATCGCATAATGAGATATTCATACACTAAGCATAAATAAATAGCTATCACCGTGAAAAAGTGCCAAATGATAGCTCAAGCATTCATACATTAATATATAAATAAGTAAACTGGAAATCACTCTAACACAAGGCAGAAATAGTTAAGAGATAGAAATACCATTTATAACTAGTCCTACTCATGAGCTTCAAGTGATCGTGATTTATCTCTCCTTGATCAAATATCTACTAAGAGTACAAAAGTGCAACATCAGTAGCAGATATTAAATGCAAACATTAATAAATCCTGTTCCATTCATTCATCAAAACCTCCTCAGAGGGTACAAAAGTGCATGTTCTGGGGATAAGCTTTTGATAAATTTCAGGACCCTTCTCTAAATGCATGAGAAGGGTTTAAATACTACTAAACTAATTCCAAAAATAAATTATTACAAAAATATAGGATGCGGTTTAAATAACCGTCCTCTTTTCAGGAAAATAAACAAAATTAAAGATAAAATTAAATCTAACATTAAACTATTTCTGTATTTGGTCCTTGAAATCACACGCATGCAGCATATGTTTAAGAAGAGTCAGCCGACTGACTTCCGCTTTTAGCTGAGCTGAGAAAACAAAATCAACTAGAGCTGGCGCCATTTTTTCAGCCGAATTGATGATACACTTAACAGTCACCCATTGGCTATGTGGCTTTACCAGGTAAGCCCAGTAATAATCCCAGTTCAACCTTGTTAACCCTTGGATTGTTTGTGCCTTTTCTTGAGCTCTCTGTTTCCAATCTGCCTGTAGTTTTACTTTCTTGCGTTTTTCGGGACCTACAGGTGACTGGACAACTAGCAGCTTTCCTTTTCTAGAAATTTTTCTCAGCAATTAGGTGCTAATTGCGCATCGGAAACTGCCTCCGTTTCTTGATCCGGGTTTCCTTGAAGCATTTTTCGCCTTTTGCACTTTTTTCTCCCAACAGATATAAAGTTCAAAATTTGTAAAAATAATACTTCTGTGAATTTTTGACCTTGAGTCTTAAAATTTTTGTTTCTGATTTCTGCGTTGTCCAATATCCACTTGACCATGGCCATGTATGGGAGGATTTTTGGCCTTGCTGCCATCCGGTGTAAGAATGAGCAGGCTAGTTCTGGAAGGGATGCTTATGAAGAACCATTTGAGCCCACGGTAGTAACTACTTCCATTACTCTGGGATTTTTCTCTTTGAGCAGATTATACATGCCTTCCCACATAGCTATTCCCACGCCTCTGTTACAGGCCGTGTCTGTATATAAGGGTGTCATTTCCTTTTCTTCTGAGCACGGGGCTTTGCCTTTCTTTCCCATTTCAACCTGCGTAATGCTTTGTATCGGCTTCTGTTGTCTGTTCCTGCAATTCACAAGTGAAGTGAAAATGAATGATAGGGAAGGGTGATGGGAAAAGTTTTAAATGCTGCAGAAATATCAAGCATACCACCTTAAGTGAAATGGTTCTTTCGATAAGCACATACCCATAATCCATAATAACTGGCAACTACCTCATTTATTAGCATTAAAGCGCATAACCAGGTGTCAGCTTTGGGAAAATACTTTTCTTGAATAACACGCCTGAAAGATCTGCAATAAAGCGATTTTGCGATTTTCTTCGCAACATCGCAAAATCGCAATATCGCAAAATCGATCGCTCGTGACATCGCATTATAGTATTATCGCTGCATCGCAAAATCAAAATACCGCAAATCGCAGAAATGTTATGTATGACAGACTTCGTTAACCTGTTTCCTGCAAGACGCGATCTTGCGATCGGCATTATCGCATATCGATAAATTTTAAAGTGTTTCATGTAAGTTATGCTGAATGCGATGTGATATTTGTTTATTATTGCATATTGCGATCTCGCAAATGTTAGAATTGTGCTTGTAAGGTGGCATCCCGCTATCTTATGCGATGCGATATTTCGTAAGGAAAGATTTTATTTTACCTTATCACAAGACTTAGCTTTTTTGGATTTTCCAAGAGGGTTTCCTAAGCTTATGATGGTAATTTTATTCAAAAAGGAAATTTAAACACTATTTTAATTTTTTAGATTTTTATCTAAGGGTCCTCTCTTATTTAGTATTAGGAATAACACTCAATAAAAAGGGGGGTTGTTTCTATCCACAACATACCCCAACAACCCAGTCAAGCGAGCTTGAACAACAAATTGTTGACAAACCTCTTGCTATGGAGAAGATTCCTGAGAAAGGAAAAGAGACAGAACAGGAGAAAGAAAAGGAACAGGACATTGAAGATATCGATATAGATACTCAGATTGATCCCAAACTCCTTAAATAATGGCAACAATTTGATTCCATTATAAGCAATCCTGAAAGTCCAAAAGGCTTCAATACACCTCAAGTAACAGTTGGTTAGGAGACAGTGACAACTATGGTTCCAATTGAAGGGACCAGTGGCCTACCCACCAGCAAAGATGTAGAAATAATTCCTAAGGATCCATCCGATCAAATTCTTTTGCAGATAGAAGACATACCACCATTAGATGTCTTTTACAGTCCCAAACATAGGGCTGTAGTGAAAAGACAAAGGAAAAGGAGAAGACTTGATCAATCTTCCCTTTTACCAGCACAAACAGAGATGGCTAATGTGGTATGGAAAGAAGAATTTAATCCTTCCGATGACCTCACAAAACTTTCTCAGTATGCCAGAGCCTATTCAATAGCTACTATGGATAAAGCATTGGAAGTAAGCAATCTACTTAAGGAAAAATACAAAACAATTGTTTCATTACAGTCACAGGTATCCAAAAGACAAAAAAAAATAGAACAGTTAGAACAACAACTATCAACATAGCAGCAGATAAACAACCAATTAAATGAGCAATTGCTCAAGGAGAAGCAGAGGATAGACCAAAGTGCAGTACAGAAACAAAAATAATTATCCGAAGCATTGGCCAAGTTGAAGACAATGAATGAACAAATGAGTAAGACAAAAGATGAGCAAATCGCTCATCTGTCACACCAAGTAGAAAAGTTCAAGAGTCTTCCTCAACCAGCGAACTTTAGGTCCGAAGCTCTCTAGATCAATACAACATTGATTAAATAGCTAAAATTTTTGTGTCATAATATTTCCCTAGTTGAGCCCCTCTGTGAGATTACTTCATCAATAATTGACAAATCAGTCGATGCCAAGCAGGATTTGGAACAGGCCAGTGAGATTTTAACCAACTTTCTTGCTTGGCAAGAAACAAGTGAAAGGAAAGCCACAAATCTGCCTAAAATTCTAGAGTCACACAAAGAAATCCTTTTCCTAGAATGGCAGTCACAATTGATGAAAGCAAAAAGAGAAACCTCAAGATGCAGATTATCAACTAGTAATTTAATTGAGTTAATCAATGATACTCTTTATCTATATAACTTGATTTAACAGTGCACTCCAGGTAAATTGCCGTCAGCCAAAGCATTGGAACAAACATGCAATCAAGAATTGGAGAAGAACGAAAGATTAATCGCCGGAATCCAAAGTTTAACTTGGGATACCTTTTGGTTTTTCTTAGTTAAACCATATAGTCAAAGGGCAACACTCAAATGTTTAACCGATGCGATCAGTTACATGATTTCCAAAATCCATGATGCCACATACTCAGCCCAACTGCATTCTCATCTGAGTCACCCTCCAAAATTGCAACCAATGCTTGCTATCTGCCAGCTCAAGCCAAAGGAAGATCATCCGAAACAGTGAATCATGTTGCCGACTACAAACAGGCCTATTTCGAGGAGATTCTCATGATTTAGTTATACCACCTAATAGCATTTTTATTTCATAATTAGTTAGCTTAGATAGTATTTATAGACCCTTTCATTGTCTTTAGAAAGGGTCCTCAGTTTTTGTATAAACTAAAATTACTAAGTCACACTATTGTGCTTATGATATTTTTTTTATGAACACTGGGCCAATATTCTGAATTTTAACGAAAAAAGTTTTGATGAAATATGCATTATTGCTTTCTTATGGAAGTGTTTCTAAGTTAGAAGAAGGAATCTGAATGCGATTGATATCGGGAGTGATCCAATAACATATGGTACTATTATCTATCCTCTTGCTTCATTCTTTCATGTGAATCAACATTTATTTAATGTTGCTATCATTGGATATATATATGTGTTTTAACAGCAGTCGTTACACTTATCACTATTGAATGTCTAAGGAGTGTTATTCTTTCAATCATATTTATGTCAATGATGTATATGAGAAATAGTGTAATAATGTTTTCATGATTACTTTTTTCAACTACTTGAACAAAGTAATCATCATATGAATAAATGTCTTTGTTTACCATTAGAGTCATCTATATGCCTATTTCTAGATAAAGATCATCAAACATTACACTCAAGCAGAAATTTCCCAGGATAGGATAGTTGTTTATGATTTTACTTTTTTAGATTAAATCATTCATCCATTATCATTATATATTAGATAATCAACCACTATCCATCCTATTTACCAATTATTGGGAAACTGGTCCCATTATTTCTAGTCGGAGCCACCACACCAAATGGAAAAGGAGCTGCCTTTAAGGTCTGGACTGGGTGGTTTTCCCCGATGTTGCAGTGATTTTCGAGGCATCAATAGGTACTTAAACTGATATATAAATGCATATAACAGTAGTTAGAGCAGCAGTAAAAACAAACACATAAGACAACAATATAATATGGAGTTCACCCTGATATCTTGGGCTACGTCTCCTTGAGATCTAATCAACTCGATTAGGCTCTCTGGGATTATGGAAATAGTTCTTTTACAATTTCCACACTCAACTCCAATGTTTTACATAGGAACATTGGGCTCAGAACACCATCTTATCCCTTGGCTCTTGGAGCTCTTCAGCTTTCTAGCTCTGGCTCTTAGCTCTGGCTCTGGCTCTTACTCTAGCTCTTGGCTCTGACTTTGGCTCTGGCTCTTTGGTTCGGGCTTTGGTTCTGGCTCTCAGCTCTTGCTTCTGGCGCTCGCTCTGGCTCTTGGCTCTAGATGTGGCTCTTGGCTCTCTGCTCTGGCTTCTCTAAGCTCTTTCTCTCATCCTTTGCATGCCTCTGTGAGTCGCTCGACCTCCAAGCAACTTCAACAACAATATGTTGATGTCAATTGAGCTCTCTGGCTTTTCACTTGACCTTCAAGTGACCCCAAAGACTCTCTGTGCATTTAGATTTTTCTTGTTTTTCGCTATCCTCTCTTCCTCTGTTCTCCCCTCTGCGCATTCCGTTTTTCTATCTCTGCCAGTCCGTGGCTTTGATCCATCTGCTTCCTGACTCTTCATTTCTACTTTTAGCTCTTTTGTTCCCTGCCTCTATCCATTTGAATCCCTTCTTTTAGTTGTTACAGTCATTGCATCACACATCACAGGGAAGTGGCCACCTATTCCATAATGGATAAGTGTCAGGTCAGGTTCACCAGAAACACTCAATCATTTGAAATGGCCATTATTTCCATTTACTCCAAGAATGCCTGTGAAACATGAATCTCTGCCAACTCATCATCCATGTTGGACTTCAAATCTTTATGCACCGTAGCTTATTTCTCCCTCGAGTCCGATCATCCATCGGGTACAATCTCCACTGTTAGATTTGGGGCCTCTAGACCCTACAGTCATCGCTCTGAGCGGTTTCCTCTCTCATCCGCCGGACACACGTCATTCAATGTATGGCATCACTTGGTCCTCTGACAAATCTGCTTACCACCCAAAACGCCTCTGATATTCTGCTGGTTTTGGAGCGCGGGACCCGCTTATTATTTTAGTGCTTTTCCCACGATTTTTTGGTTTCCCCTTGTGACCAAGCGCTTGGGGCTTTTCCTTCTCGAGGGGTTTTGCCCAGCGATAGAAACAGCCTCTGTTTCTAGGTTTGAGCCTCCCAAATGTTGTTTTCACACCATGCACAGTCTCCATGGGCCAACAATCAAACGCTTTGATCGAAGGTCCTTGTTGCTTCGTGTTGGTTGAAAATTACCATTATTTAGAGGTTATTTCTGATAGGCTTGATATCCACAAGACTTTGAACTTCGGCATGAGTTTCTTTATAGAGTTTGGGTAACTTTAAGAGAGTTTAAGGATCCAATTCGGATCAGACACAAATATACGTGGTTCACCCAATTTTGGTCTACGTCCACGGAGAAACAGCCAGTCCTTCTTTTTATATTATCGAGCAAACTGAAGAGATACAACATACAACAGATCCGTTGTAATTCCTTCTTCTCTCTCGCTCAATCTCCTCTCTCTTCTCGCTCAGAATATAGATCTACATAGATGTAATACAATTCCCTCATATATAGCGAGGGGTTGCCTTCTAGGGCAAAAAACCCTAAATTAAACATAACTTCTACAGTTAGATCTCCGCCTAATGAACAACCCATATTGACTACGAAATTACAACATTTTACAAGGCCACCCCCCTTGGACCCCCCCTGTAGTGAATATTTTATGGGCGGCAACAAACTGGGGTCCAATGCGGTGATACCTTTGAATACATAAGATAATCAGGCTCCACACCCAACAAACTGATCATATTATGGACACATACGTAGAAAGTAAAACATGCATATATATATATATATATATATATATATATATATATATATATATATATATATCGCATCCGTTAGAGTGTTTACATCAAGATATCAAAAAATAGACTGTTCTGAGACACTTGGTTTTCAAAGCCTAAAAAATGTGTAAAAGAGATAGAAAGGCTATCAGCCTGCATGGTGCTCATGATAGCATGATACTTCTTTAATCACTCGGCCTAACAGCCGACACATTCTCACAGATACTCCCACTGTGTGTCTCTGCCAATGCAGTGGAACATCATCAATAGTGGCATACTCTAGGACTCGTTGAGTTATTGCCTACAGGTTGTGCTCCATATCAGCTAAGAGATCTGACCCTTCTTCATAGCCTTTGTCTACTATCTAATGAATGACTCACCATGCTATTGGTGACATGCTAGGTGGCCTCTCTAGTCCCACATCTACACATTTATCATAAGTTGAGTCTCATTTTACAGTTTCACAAAAAATCATAAAACTTGAAAAAATCCAAAAATAAGTTTTTACCTGCGTCAGTCCACTGTTATCCTAGTGTTAAAGGTAGATCTGTATCCCACATGAAATCCATGCCAGCATAATCATAGTTGTCTACCACAAGTAGTTGGCATTCTAGCCAAGCGAAAAATTAGGGTGGGTAATGCATATGTTGAGCCATTCCTCCTCGAGGCATGAGTTGACTCCATCTCACTAGTCTTGGATCTTAGGGGGCAAGATTTGGTACCTCAACCCATTGATATCAAAATAAGGGAAATCGCTCTAAAAATAAGGTCACCAGTATCGATCCGAATTTGAATTTCTTCAGGTGCCCATGTTTCCCCTTGGTCACTTGTCTCTTCATAGTTTCCAAAAGGCCTCCACACTATTTGAATATGGTGGGGGTCAAACATGCAATAGCATACTGGAACTGGGATTTTGAAGCCTCATGCAAGGCTTGTGTGGCAGATACACATGCCACAGTGAACAATATTGTTCTCAAGATGAGGTTGTTGGTGATTCTTGATGTCTTCACCTTCCCTCCATTGGTCATTTAGGCACTTGGACAATGCCTCTGGACTAGAGTTCTCATACTTTCACCCCCTGGGAGAGATCCAAAGAGTTGGATCGTTTCCCCTCTTTGGGACAATCCCGTGATGAAGTAGATATCCATCTCCTCAAGTTCTAGTTCCTGTCCTTTTATGATGAATATCTCTCGATCTACATCCCAGAGACTGATCAGGTAGGGAAGAAATCCCATACATTCCCTTAACCTTATGGTCATGAAGAACTTTATCAGTTTTTAATTCATCAAAGCATTTATGCATTTAGGGTTATGAGCTGCTTGGTGGTCTTCGGCCTCATGGCCTCTTTTTTTCCACTCCAGAACCATGATATCCTGCAAAACATCATTTAACACCAACTAATTCTTTTTTCATGGATTAAAATCAAGCATATTTGCTTGAAAAGATGGTTTTTCTTCCAAGAACTCTACCTCGATGCCATCACGCCTGTTTTTACAAACAAAATGATATCATCGTGTAAGCCTTTGGGCTCGAGCGCGATCATCACGGGTCTGATGACCATACCTGCGATGATCGCCGCACCCTAAAAATTAGAAATACTCCTTTATAGCATGTAAATTACCATTTAAAATGCATAAAAAAGTGATAAAATGCAAGAGCAGGGATGGGCCTCTTAACTATTGCATACAGTTCACGAAATGACACTCTGGATCTCCCATAATGGCCACTTGAAAATAGAGAAAATTAAGACACAAATGCACTTTCAGAGCTTACTATGGTAAAATGGTAAAAAGTAAAATTACTTTTGGTTATTTATAAGTTTTGCAAGTCATTTTTGTCAATATTTTCTAATATTTTAATATTTTTTCTTGATATTAGTGATGGTTGTATTTCTTTGTGCAATATACGTTTACCCCTTTTTCTGGATGAGATTGACTGTTTACGAAAAATGTATACCTTAATCGAAATGGTCAAGAGGTTCTCTTGAATATTGTTTTCTACCTTTCTAGATTCGAGATACAAATTACGAAAAGGGACATGATGGAGTTTTATTTTTCATCTCTTTTTAAAACCCTCTAAATATGAAAAAGGTACTAAGTCATTCTTACGTCGGAATCATTAAAATTTTACGACAAAAGACTCATCACCATGATGAGACCGAGCTTCTCCTTCCTAGGGCTTGTAAAAATTACTAGGATGGATTCATTCGAAGAATGAACTTACATGACAAGAATATGCTATCGCCTTAAAGCTCATGATAAAAATAATTGGGGTACTTGCTAGAAATAGCAAGAAAAATGAAGATGAAACATCCTTTGTATAGGCAGCATGTCACTCTTGAACATGACACTCTTCTGTGCTTGTGTCGCGTTTGGGATATCTTCACTCAATCACTTTTCCTCTCCGGTTTGGGTGATCCGTTTTTGCCTCTAATTTGACTAATCCATTTTGCCATCATGACCTTTAGTCTTATGTTGAGTCAAATTCTGCCACACTCTGGAGTCATGTCGCCAGTGTTCAAGAGAAGTTCAATCTGTAGTTATTTACCTATACACTATTTTAGTCATTGTTACAGTCTTGAAATTATTCCACTTTATTCCTTGTTTCATGTCGATGATGGGGGATTCATCATTTCCCTCCTTCGATGGGTCGCTTCCTGTTGACTTCAGCTCATTATCTAGGAATATGACTTAGAAACTCCCTTTTAGTACCTTAGAGCTTGCATGCCTTAATGGCAAGTTCTTCGCATCTGACGACACATCTTTGTCATTGGCATTCTATCGGGTGATTCCACAAGTGTTTGACTTCAAATTCATTATCACATTCATAGATTGTACTATTGTACCTTGAGAGCCATTTTCATTATTGGTGGTTTCTCTTGTACCTATTAACGGTCGACATCATTGGCTAGTAATTAGGTGGTTTTCTAGCATGTTTGACTTAAACACATTCATTCACATATTAGAATTCATACTTTGATCGGCTCAAAATGGAGCGCAAGACCCTGGGTCTTTTCTGATATGACTTAGGTTGCGTGGAGTTATATTTTTTTCATGATTATACATATGTTTCTACTATACAGATGGCTGTGACCATACCGTGAGACTTTATACTTATGATGATCATTGTTTTCTAGATGGTTGTGCCCATACCATGGATCTTTTCATATAGTATTCATCATCTGGATGAATGTGCCCATGCCGCAGATTCATGTCTTGATCTTAGATATGTATATGTATATGCATCCTTGATTTTCAGGACTCCTGACAGTGGGTGTCCTCGTCTGTGCAAGAGCTCGTAAAGCATCTCAGACGTCACTCCTCGTTCTGCCTTCATGCTTTAGGGGGCATCTGTTACATAGTATTTTGTCACACCTCCTGCACTTCCCTGTGACATACCCTAAAGTGCCCAAAAACATGGCCATTATATAGTATACTCATCCATGTATACAACTCAGATCCCTCCTAAGACTTTTATTGGAAAATGCCTTGAGCTTTCCCTGAAGAAATAGCTCTTAAAACCCTAAAATGAGAGTCATCACTCTTATGAGGCTTAAAACAATGATGGTTGCTTATTTCATTGTATTTGACCAGCGATGGCATCGCTCTACTCCCTTGCATACCCACGATGATCCCAAAATGGTAATCTTACCAAAGAGGGTGAGAAGCTTCGTGATCTAGAAGCTTCTAGAGTGGTGAGTTGGAGGTTGTTTCACATAGATGAGGTCGAATCCTCTGAACTTGACCTCTTTGTTTATCCCTATGAGCTACCTTCTTGAGATGAGGGCCTAATCCTATCTTTGGAGAGGTCCTAACTCCCTTTCCCAGCCTATAAATTCATTCTCTCCCATTCCCAAATGGTTGGTCTATGTCTATTTGCACCCTTATGCTAAACTTGTGCCTAGAGGTTCATTAGACTTGGAGAAGGACTGCTTGGAGAGTTCTTGGCTTGGAATCAAATTACGACTCAAGGAGAGACTTTCAAAATCAAGGCTTTGTTTGTAAGATTCCCTTTATTTCCTAATAATATACAACTGTTGGTTCATCTTCCCAAATTGCATATGTTAATGTATCATTTAGCTTGACATTCCTTGATCCGTTAAGTAGGTTGTTATTGGATTTGTTATTTGTTTTGGCATGATTTGTTGTATCTTGATCACTTTTGTAGGTGCATAAACATTGAGAGAAGAAGGAACAATCACGTGACACAAGTGTTTAAGAGTCCTCAACAAAGGAAATCAGAATAGCATCAGAACGAGGTAGGTCGTCTCTTTTGTTCTTCTTTTCAATTATAACCTAGGAAGATGTCTAGTTGATTGTCACTTTACTTGATAGACCCACTCATTGGGCTAGAGGGATCGTCTCTGTCTGTAGAGAGGATTAGCCTTGTCAACACTATCATCCAACCTGATTGGATAACTGAAGCAAGGGATGAATGAAAGAATTATGAAGAGGTGTGGAAACTCATTCAAAAGTTGCCGCAAGATCCCAATACATCTAATACATTTATCTGGAAAAAGGATTCATTATGGTACAAAGATCAATTATATCTATATAAGAATTCTCAACTTAAACAAAAGATTCTTTTGGAATTGCACACCTCCCCCTTAGGAGGGCACTGAAGATTTTTAAAAACTTAGCACAAGGTCAAGAATGATATTTTTTGGATGACCTTAAATCTGATATTCAAAAGTTTGTGGTAGAATGTTTGGTTTGTCAATGAAATAAAGTTGAGACAATTAAGACCATGGGTATGTTACAACCTTTAACCATTCCATGTCAGCATTGGGAGGACCTCTCAATGTATGTTATCACAAGTTTACCCAAGTTTGAAGGAAATATTGTCATCATGGTGGTAGTTGATAGTCTTACCAAGTATGCACACTTTTTTGCATTATCTCATCCTTCTGGGTTATTTTTTGTTTTCTCTAAAAGGTAATGACCGAACACCATTCTACATTCGCTAGTGAATATTCATTAGCAAGGGCCAAGGGTTATATTAATGAAATCCCTTACCTTGGTTATAGGTTTACGCTTAGAGCATTCTTTTAATTTCTTCCGTGTGTCGACCTGATAAAATCTTGGTAAGACTTAATCTATTTATCACCTTTGTATTTATTTTGTCTAAGTCATGTTGGTCTCTTCAAATATATTATTGGAGTAGGGTAGGGTTTTTTCCCCTATCACCAATTCTCTTGTTGAATTTTGTGAGATATATTTATTTGCAAGGAAAGCACATTGATTTGGTTTATTTCTAGTTAGAAACTTTGAGATTTTCCTTCTTGTATAATTTAATTACCTTGCTACGAGGATTCCAATGATTAATTAAGCCACAATTTTTAATGGCTAAGGCTTCAACACTATCTTTAGGATGGTTTCTTTCATTTTTGGAGTTTCACCCTTAGGATTTTTGTCAGAAACCATGGAATTGTTTCTCATAGTCACATCTTTCTTTCATAGATAAGGTTTTCTCTCAGAATTTTGTTAACACTTAATTCTTTTTTGTGCTCAAAATTATCAAATAGGAGACATTGCAATACTACTTCTCAAGTATATATTTTTTCTTCATTTCTTTTCCTATTTTTTATTTTTGTGTAACACTTTGTCATTTGCTTAAATCCCCGTAATGAGAGTCTAGGATTCTGACCCTAATCTAACTAATTTTTATTATAGGTAGGGCACTCAAGTGAACTGTAAGCTTATTAACTCACAATAGGGAAAGTTACACATTTTGAAGATAATTTTCGACTTCCTATTCTTACAGGTCAACATACCTCGATTTCTCCATTCCTCTCAAAGTTTTTTAATGACGTACCACTACGAATGGTATTTATTATTCACAACCCAAATACAAGATTTCTCTTGTTATTACATATTTTAATCCTATAGGGTTATAACTAATATACTTTAGCCTTGGTCCTTAGTGAACCATAATTTTTCCTTATATACATTTTCTATATGCATGTGTAAAAGCTACTAATTTATTTAGTTATTTCATAATATTCTTCTTCTAATTTTATCTTAAATGCATACCTACAACATACTTGGATGTATACTTTCTTTTTGGATTTATGTTAAAAGGAATATTTCCCTTCTCTGTTCACTATTGGTGAATTTCTCTATCACAATGTTTCTCCAGACTTCCTTAGTTAACTGTAGTCGAATTCTAGGTTTCATTTTTCTTATTCTTGAAGTATATATTATCCTTCTAATTCAAATATATATTATACTTCTTATATGACTCTCTATGGTACTTAAAATGAGAACTTGATATATGACTTAATTCAAATGACCATGCATGTCATACTATTGATTTTGATGGTTACTCGACTTATTGTCAACTTCAAGTTTGAGAATGAATTGTTTCCTATATCGTTATACTACCTCATTTTTAGAACTCTAGACTCTTTTACAGTGTTGTTCATGTGAAGTAATTATTCATATATATGGTCGAATATAATTAATTCTATATACTCAGTGAATTGACTTACGTCTTTATACTAGTCTTTGTATCCTCCTATATTAACTTTCTTCAATCTATTCAATTATTAACAAAGCTTCATCTCATTATTCATTTATTGTTATTTCTATAAATCTTTTTTTTATGAATAATTGAAACCTACCTAGGTCTAGATTATGTACAGTCAATAAAAATATTCAGGAAAATATAAAAATAATTACATAGGTGCATACATATAAAAATGCACTATAGGTTGTTACCATTTTGACTAGATGCACAAAAGAGAATTTGTTTATTTAGTTTACATAAATAATATGAATATTCCATGTTTCCTTATCCATAGTTTATTGGCTTAAGGAAATGTTAGATACATTTCTAAAGTCTTAATATGATAATATTATGCCAATATAGTATTCCATTCAAATATATAAATTAATAAGGTACTACAGTATCCTAGAAAGAAATTCTCGTTGCATGTAATTCTAATCTAACTTCTTAGTTTTCTTTTCGTTGCAAACTGTACTATGGATACTGGTTATATTTCCTTTTTAATAACATTTTAGTAAATTACCCTTATTTATCTCAATAAATGAGTGAGAGTGTACACAAAATTACTATGTAGTTAGTTTCTAGTAATTCTTCCCATCTATATATATTATATATACTAGGATTATGCATATACAAAAGAATTAATCTAGATAAATAAGCATACTACATCTATTACACAATTTTGTTCTTTTGTATCCCATCTAATTCCTCACCTTAATACAATAAAATTCCTCTAATTTAGAACATACAATCCATAGAACAACCATATATTTTTCCACAATAATTAGCTTAGAAAATATTCTAGCTATGTTTGCAAATTTTCTTTTATGTATATGATTCTTTAATTCAACATTCAAATTGATATTTTCATTATAACATCATTAAACCATTTCAAAATCAACATGTAAAACATAAACATAAATGTGTCTAATCATAATTAAATTCTTTGGGAATACTTAGGAACAAATCATGTTCCACCCAACCATGAACTATTTCCCATAGTCCCCCCTCCCACCTCAGACCTTTTTACCTTTAGGAATCAACCTTCTTGGGTTCCTTAGTGGTTTTATTATAGGTTCTTTCTATCATATTTTTCCATAGCAACATCCTACTTTTAGGGTTTGCATCTCTTAGTTACCCATGCTTTTGTTTAATTTAAGAAAGGTATTCTTTTATTTCTCTTTAAAGCACACCTTTCTCTCCCACTATGCTTTATTATGCTTTTCACCCAACTTAGAATTTCTCTCCAACTATGTAATTAACAAAATATTTCTCTCCGATTATGTTAATATATTTAACAAATTTCTCCCAGGGATTTTTAGGAGAATTTTTGGGAAGGTCCACCATGTGGACTTTAACCACTAACAACTTTTCATAAGTTGGCAAGAAGTCTTTGATATTCTAGTTCTCTTTCATAAATATTTCCGAAAGTCATTTTTTAATTCAATAAAATTAAACATAATTATATCATCACATAGTTTCCATCCTAGATTCCATAACCATTAAGTCAAACAATAATTTAATAGTCTAAAAATAGCCTTGCCTAAAAAAGAAAAACATAGGGGTGTTACATCTTCCCCCTCTTAAAATAAACATTTTACTTTATGTTTCCTTCAATTCCCTTTCTCTTGGAACAATGTTGGAAATTCCTTACGCTTTTGCCTTTCATCTCCTAGGTAGCCTTCCCTAGGGTAAATTGCTTCCATTTCACATTAACTTGGGCGATATCTCGATTCTAGAGAATGGTTTCTCTCTTATTTAATATTTAAAGTGGTTCTACCTGGAAATATCCTTCTGGTTCCACTTGTACCACATTCCAATAAATCACGTGAGAATTGTCATGAACATATCTTTTCAACAAAGAGACATGAATAACATTACCCCATTTTGTATGACTGAGTAGTGCTAGCTAGTAGGCTACCGACCCAACTCTAGCTAGTATCTTGAAGGTCCACAGAACCTTGGTGCCAATTTAGCACATATTCGTAGTCTTAAAGTGATATTCCTTGGTTTGACTTTGTTGTATACATGTTCTCCAACTTTGAATTCTTTGTGTATGCTCTTTTTATTTTCATATATTTTCTGCCTATCTTGGGACGTCTTCAAATTCTGTCATATTTTCTTTACTTCCTACTTCTTGAAGGACATCAGGGCCTAACACCAACCCGTCTTCCAACTAACTCCAACTTAAAGGAGTGTGACACTTCCTCCCATACATAGCTTCAAATGGGCTCATTTTTATAAACGCCTAATAACTATTATTGTATGTAAATTCTGCTAAGTGTAAGTAATATTCCCACTTAGTGGGCCAGTCCATAACATACATCCTTAACATGTCTTATAAAATATATTTTGTCCTTTTTGTTTTACCATTTGTTTGAGGATGGTAGGTTGTACTAAAGTTTAGTTGCATACCCATTCTTCCAAAGAGTTTCTTCCAGAAGTTAGAAGTAAACTTAGCATCTCCATATGGTATCACTACTTTTGGTATTCCATGCAACCAAAAGATTTCCTTCATGAACATGTATAAAATGGGTTGCTTTACTTAATTTGTCCACAATGACTATAACTGAGTCATCTTGTCTTCTAGTTCTTGGAAGACTAGTGATGAAGTATAAAGAAATAACCTCCCATTTCCATTTTGGAATGGATAAAGGGTTTAATAGTCCAACTAGGTGTTGGTGATCTACCTTCACCTGCTAACACTATAAACATTTAGCCAAATACTCAACCACCTCTCTCTTCATGCATGGCCAATAAAATTCCTTTGTCAATGTTATGATCATTTTCTGATATCTAGGGCATCCTCAAAAAGGCTTCCAATGATGTTCATTTAGAATTTGTTGTTTCAATGGAGCTTCATTAGGAACATAAATTTAGTTCCTAAGAGTTAGAAATCTATCTTGATTTTCTGCATAACAAGGTAGTTTTGTATGCTATAATATTTGTTGCAACTGTAGATAAACTTCATCTTTTTGTGTTGAAATCTTCATTTGTTCTACAAAAAATTTCTTGGCA
This sequence comes from Pinus tabuliformis, assembly GCA_031772625.1. Taxonomy (NCBI): domain Eukaryota; kingdom Viridiplantae; phylum Streptophyta; class Pinopsida; order Pinales; family Pinaceae; genus Pinus; species Pinus tabuliformis. The sequence continues at coordinate 488,935,662 of CM062814.1, read as the reverse complement.
CTTCTAATAGAAATTTTAGTTAGCTGATTTGCACTTCTACTTAGGGCATCTACAACTTTATTCCCTTTTACTTTGATGTGCTTGATGTCGAATTCAAATTCACCTATGAATTCCATCCACATTCCCTTTCTGGAATTCAAATCAGATTGAATGAAAAAATATTTTAAGCTTTTGTGGTCAATAATAAGTGTAAATTTTTTTCCTAGTAAGTAATGTCTTCACATCTTCAATGCATGTATAACAAAAACTATTTCTAAGTCATAAATAACATAATTCTTTTGATGAGGTTTCAATTTTCTTGATTCATAAACAAATGTGTAATTTTCCGGCATTAACACACCACCAAACCATTCAGGCATGTATTAATACATACCACAAAGTTTTTTTTTTTTTTTTTTTTTTTTTTTTTTTTTTTTTTTTTTTTTTTTTTTTTTTTCTGGATTTGCAATCTTTAAGATTAGAGCTATTGTGAATATATGTTTTAATCTGTCAAAACTCTCTTGACACCTTCTTGTCCAATTGAATTTCACTCTTTTATTTTGCAGAGGAGCGATGGGATAGGCCAATTTAGAAAAACCTTCAAAGAATCTTCTATAATAAATAGTAATTCCCATGAAGGACTTGATATATGCTACGTCCTAAAGTACTAGCCCATTTAAGATTAACTTAGCCTTCTCAGGATACACATATATTCTTTCTTTGGAGATAACATGAACCGAGTATGAAATTTTATCTTTATAAAAATCACACTTGCTGAACTCTACATAGAAATGGTGTTCTCTCAAAGTCTACAACACTATTCTTAAATGTTGTTCATTTTCCTCTTGATTTTTCAAATATATCAAAATATCATTTATGAAGAATAATACAAACTTGTCTAGGTACTCATTAAACACTTTTTTTATTAAGCACATAAAGGTAGAAACTATATTAATAAGGCCAAAAGGTAGTACTATAAATTCTTAGTGTCCATACCTTTTTCTGAATGTTATTTTGTGTATATTCTCATATTTTAACCTTGACTGGTGGTAACATGATCTAAGGTCAATTTTTGAGAACATTGTTTCCCCTCTGAATTGATAAAATATATCATCTATGCTGAGTAGATAATATTTGTTCTTAATGGCTAGTTTGTTTAATTGTCTATAATCTATGCACATCCTGAAAGTCCCATCTTTCTTCTTAAAAAAAAACATCGGGGCTCCCCAGGGGGAAACACTTGGCATGATATAACATTTATTTAATAATTCTTGTAACTGCATTTTCAATTCCATAAGTTTAGGAATTCTCATTTTATATGGTTCCTTTGACATAGGGGTGGCTCCTAGTACCAAGTCAATTAGAACGTCTATGTGTCTTCTTGGTGGTAATCCTATAATTTCTTTTGGAAAAAAATCTTTATATTCTCTAATTATAGCCAAGTCATCCATAGTTTTATTTTTTTGGTTTCTAATTATTTTCTTCAATCTGGAAAACAAATAGTTTACAACCTTTTCAAGCACTTGTTTTCAGTTGTAAGGCTGAAATTTCTCTAGTGGAGATAGGCCTGTGTATGCCTTTAATTAACTATACATCTACTTCATCATTTATAAAGTAACAATATTTTCTAAGCAATTTATTACGACTATGTTTTTCTCCAACCAATCCATTCGTATCAATAGGTCATCGGAATTTAAAGGGAGTATATCAAATTAATTTTGTTCTATAACCATTTAGTTGTATAGGACATTGTTTTACCTAGCTTGTTGCTTTTCTCTTTGTGCATGTAACTAATTGGACTAACTATGATTTAAAAAAAGAATTAACATTCAATTTGAATTTTTACATGACTTGTGGGCTAACATAACTAAGATTAGCTCCTAGATCTACTAGTATAGATACATGCTAGTCTAGTATAGTACATTTAATTTCAATCATGGCTGATTGATACTCTACTTGTCTATCCTCTAGTGCAACATTGATCTTTGGTATATTTATAGTGATGTAATTCACTATAGTTGCCTCATGTACAACTTGTAATGCTTAAAAAAATCTAGTGTTGTGTGGACAATTCCTCAATAGATGGGGTTCTCCACAACCCCATCATTTTGGAGGTTTTGTTTCTCTCCCACTACTTATTCCTTTATTATTCATATCAATTTTCCTTGAACTAGTTTGAATCTATGGAGATAGTTTTTGGTTATTCTGGCTGAACCTTTTCCATTGATGGTCTCTTCCAAAGTTCTTCATAATAGAGGATTTTGGCTTCTTAACTCCACTTCCAAATTTACTTTTTTCTTTGTTAGACCAAGATTTTGAACTTTCATTCTTTCATTTAAATTGTTGATAATAGAGCCTTTCTTTTATTATAGCTTCATCCATGGTCTTTGGATTTTCAAATTCAATATGTTCCTTGTAATAGAAGTGAAGGTATTTCAAAAATTGTTATACTTTTTCTTTTTCCTCCTTGATGTAGGGAATATATCTTAACAAATTTGTAAACCTTGGTACAAACTTGTCCATACTCAATTGTCCTAGCCTTAAATCATGGAATTCATTAGCAAGATCATCATAAATATCTCTTAGTTAGATATTTTTCCTTGAATTTTTTTCTAAAATTCCTCCCAAGAGATTATATTTCATTAAGACTATGCAAACTTTTTTTTTCTCCCCACCATAATGCATCTTTTCCTTCTAGCTGTATATTGCCAATCTAGATTTTAAATTGTTGGCATATTTGTATACTTGAAAATGCTTAGTGATATTTAACAACTATGCTTTTGCATCTTCTTCTTTTTCTCCATCAAAGGTAGGTGGTCTTATCTTTTTGAACTTTTCATGTAGTTCTATTTGTTTTTCTTTTTGGATTTAGTGGATTTTGGAGATGTTTTATCAAGATATTCTTCACTTTCAGATTTTACATTATCATGTTCAGATTTATTAGTTTCATTTTCAACATTCTTTCTCTTAAAAGGTATTCCTTGCCCTCCCTTCCTCTATATCAAGAGGTTTGTGGATTGAATTTTCAGTCAATTATTTTATGAGCTTCTCTTGCTATTCACTTTCTTTCTACAAGTGTTCATGACTGGCTCTGATGCTAGCCAACTCTTGTCTTAAGTCTCTTACAACATTCATAAATTGACTTCTGGAGGTGTATTTTCCCCTCCCAACTCAACCCAAACCTCTCTTCATTCACCAAGAGGTTTGTTAGAGGGTTATGCCATGTTGCACTTCGTTTCTGCTTTCTATTATACCTTATTGCATAGAACAAAATCACATTAGTTTTTCTAAAACATAACAATTTTTGTAATTCACTTTCTTCTATGGTTGACCCTTGGGCCTAATTTTTGTACGTACAACTCTAATACCAGATGTATCTTACCTCAATTTCATACCAATTTTTTTTCTTAACATTAAAATTAACCAATGAGGTAGTATGTTTTTAGTTTATTCCCTTGTTGTAATAAAAACTTGCCACATAGATAATAATTTAATGTAAAATATTGTTACCTTTTGTCAATTAAATATTTTCATAAATCTTGGCTCTTATCAACCAGACTTTGTTCATGTATTTCGTAGTTAAATTTCTTTGATTACAGTCCTTATACCAATGGGTATTTCACATTCATACTTGGATACATTAAAATGTTGTATACTAAATTGGCCAACATTAATAATACTCCTCTCAAAGTGAGTTAATGTTTTATTATTGGCCCTGTTTTTTATTTTATTTTCACATAGGTCCTAACATATTATCATAATTCATATAGCATTAAAGTTTTATCTCCCAATACTTGTCTTTATATTTATAAGGTTTACACCTTATAACGATGTCATACATTGGACCCAACTTTACTATGGTTTAGTAGCATTGTCATATAAATAACCACCAATTCAATAAAAAATCTTGTTATTAGTCCATAGTCACAGTCTATACATATAATACTTAAGGTATCATCTATAGTTCTTTTTAAACCTATGATATAATTCTTTGCTTAACCATATGGGATATACAAATATGGTTTTCTGTATGGCTCTTGGAACATGTGATACACCTGGCATTGTCTTGAAATGGCCACGATCGTAACCCATGTGAACACACATGGATTCTTCGGCGGTTGTGCAATCAATAGTTGAGATTTGATGTTTTTTATTGAATGGTGAAGAATTATGTAGAAATTAATGTGTAGATTCAATATTTCTCATGAAACTTATGAAATCACATGACTTGAAGCTACTTTACTGATTTGTGGAAGTTAATTCACCATCTAAAACAAGAATCATAGACACAAAAAGGGAAACATCACACATGCACAAATATTTATCTAGGGGAAAGCAACTGCCTAAGACCCTTACTATCTATATTTCAATAATTAGAGAATAGAGATGAAATACATATTCTTGCTCAAGTCTGAGCACACCCTGCAAGTGTATAGTCTATCTCTCTATCTTAATGAATGAATATGGCCAACACTTAGATAATTTTCAAGCCCTGCAAGGTCCTATTTCCTTGCACAATTCCCGAGGAAATATGATCCTATTCTTTAGTAATTCTCCCCTATTTTCTTTCACAATTTTGTGAAACATAGACAATATGTTCATACCAAGGAGAGGTAGAAAATACTTCTGATACATGTGGAGTCGCCAACTCTTCCTGTTCATCAAGTGTAGCTATAAAATTTATGTCTAGTGCATGGAAATTTGGCTCATCATTAACTTAGCCAATCCCTGGCCTTTGAGGAGTTTAGTAGGCCTTATCTCAATGTCATATTCTAAAATTACTACCATCCATTTTCCTCTTTTCCCATCTGGATTAGTTTGAGTGAGGATATCTTTCACTACAACACTTGGAACAAATGCAATTATGTGGGAATGTAGAATGTACACTCTAAATTCTTTCAGTGCCTTTACCAAAGAAAAGGATTGTTTTTCCATGATATTGTAATTTAAGGAGGCATCTCTTAAATCTCGGCTAATGAATGCTATAGGTTCTTCATGTCCCTCCTTGTTTTTCTGCAACAAAATTGCTGCAACAGTGTGTTCTGATACAAAAGAGAAAATCATGAAATATTTAGTAAAATCAGGGCTAATTAAAATATGATCACATGTCAAAGCTACCTTTACTTCACTGAAAGATTTTTTAGCCTCACTATTCCATTTTATGATCTCAGTATCTTTCTTTAGCATGTTTGTGATTGCTCTCAATATCTTTGTCAGGTTTGGAATGAATCTTCTTAGGAAATTGATCTTGCCAATGAAAGAATGAATTTCATTTTTGTTCGTGGGAGGATCAATCTTCTTTATGGATTCAACTCTGTTGGGATCTATTTGTATACCATCCTTTGAAATAATGTGACCAAGTAGCTTTCCTTATTTTAAACCAAAAATATATTTTTTTGGGTTCAAGGAAATGCCATATTTCCTACATTTTTCAATAAAATTCCTTAAGTGCAGCAAGTGATCTTCATCTATTTTGGAAAATACAATAATTCCATCCAAATAAATTACAATAAATCTATCCTTCTCATCAGCAAAAGCAATATCCATTTCTCTCTGAAAAGTGGCCCCTGCATTCATAAGACCAAGGGGCATCTTGACATACCTAAAGGTTCCCCACGGTGTTGTGAAAGTTGTTTTATGTTGATCATCAGGATGTACCAAAATTTGGTTATATCCTAAAAAACCATTTAGCAAAGAAATTCTGTTGGAACCAACTACTTTTTGTAAAATATGATCCATTTTAGATAGAGGTTAGTAATCCTTGAGAGAAACTTTGTTCAGATTCCTGAAATCCACACATAGCCTTGTTTCTCCTATCTTCTTTCTGGTTGGCACTAGATTTGACACCCATTTTGAAAACCTTAAAGGCACAATGATTTTGGCATCAAAAATATTTTTAACTTCCTTTGCTATCAAAGGTAACATAATTGGATTTACCCTCCTTAATTTCTGCTTGAAGGGTTTTTGGTCCTCTTTGATGGGGATGGTATGTTGTATGATACTTGTATCATATGCATTTAAATCTTCATAATTCCAAGAAAACACATCATAAAATTCTTTTAATAGATATATGTACTTCTATTTTTCTTTGGGAGTCAAAGACTTGGACAACTTTATAATATTAAGTCTTTCCTCAGTACCTATATTGTAGTCCTCAACCTCAGCTCCTAGAGGTTCTATCTTTGGCTTTTTGGCTACATCATTAAAATCAAACAACTCTTCTAATTGAAGCAAACCCCTTGGTAACATATTTTATATCAATTATAGAACCTCAATTTATTCTGGAATTTCATTAGTCTCATTTAACACTATTTCATTTATACCATAATCTACATAGTTATCTACATCAATATGTAAATTCTCAAACTCTTCTCTTAATTGCAAAAAAGTTTTTATCTACTCAACACTACCAAAAACCTGCCAATATCTAACATTATTTGGGACAATTGGCCTGTTTTTCACTTCAACCTAATATTTTATATTGGGATGGAAAGGAATATTACAAGTATTGACTGAAGTATCCGATGCATCAGCGAAAATGTTTGAGCTTTGGAAATCAGAGAATTGATATTTTGGGAAACAATGTAGAAAATTTGAGACTACATTTCTATAGGCACCCAATCAAGGGTGTTTATCTGAGTACTCACCATTAATTTGGTTAATGATGAGTTCAGAATCACCATGTACAAAAATCCTTTTAGCTTCTAACCCCTTCAAAATTTGCAGTCCTAAAATCAATGTTTCATATTCAACTATATTATTTGTACATTTAAAATTTAGCTTCTAATAATGCCCCTTTGCTACACTTGTTTGTAAGTTTAAAATCCAAACACCTGCCCCTACTATTTCCTTATTCACTTCCCCATCAAAATCCATGTTCGAAAGGGCTTCACCCTCTTCCTCTTGTTTCCCGACATCTAATTTTATCTTCTCTGTTTTGCTCAATTCAGTGTCTAGGTCTCATACCTCTCTTTCTTCACATATGTCATTATACAGGATGAAGGAATCCATATACGAATGTGCAAAATACAGAGGGTAATTATTTGGTTTATCTTGGATACTAACCATATACTTCATTAATGTTTCCCTGTAAGACCAAAAACACGAATGGTGGCATATGTCATGTCCATCCACAAAGTACCCTGTAACCTTTCTCCCCATGATCTTGCTATCAACGTTCCATACTTGGGAGGTATGTCTGCCACTACAATATCCATTACCACACTCTTTGTTGGGATTTGGGCTAGAGTAACACATATATCTTTGATGAGACTTGAACATCTTACTTTTCTATAATCAAAAGAATATAAATATTTCTAGGGTCTTATTATGTCTAATCCTAGCTTTTCCATGGTGGCTTTAGGCATATGATTATGCGAGGCACCAAAATCAACCATAGAATTGTGAAGAATTTTTTCATGAATGTTCAAACTGATATAAAAGGGTGGCACACTACCATCCTGTGTCTTCCCTTCAACTTAAGGCCCAAATAATAATTCAGGTTGGTTATCAGTCAAGTTTACTGTGTATGTTTCTTCTCCTATCTTCAAAGCCTTCATAACTTGAGATCTATATGCATTCTTATTAATCAATTCTATAAGAGGAATATAAATTTTCACCTTGGCTAATTCATTTTCAATACTTAAATATGTTCGATTTTTTTCTATTTCTTTGACTTTTACATCCTATTTTGGAGAAGTTTCTTTTGAGAATCATCCTTAGCCTGGTTAGTAGAAGGGGTGTCACTTTAAATTTTCTTGGGAGGATATCCAGCAGTCTTTTTACTTATTAAATTGTATTGCTTATGAACCTCCATGATAGCATTTTGATATCCCTTTCTATAATCATCCGTCTCTACGAGGATGACTTTTGGCTGTGATAACAAAAATAGGTCTTTCTCTTCCTTAGTTAAGAAATTATTGTCAATTTCTCCTTCCCCAAATAAGTTTATTTGATTTTGTTCGAGATACTGAGGTAACTCGGCTTCTTCATCTGCATAATTTTCTTGGAATGGAGGTCTAATATGTTGATTAGTTGGGCCTCTTTGTTCTCTCTGTTTGATTTGGGGTGGGTTTCTCCTAAAATTAGGATTTCTAATTTGAGAACCCCCTTGATTTTCCCTTGGAGGAGCCTTGTTAGATATACTTATCCTATCCATCATTATTTCCATGGTTTTGACTAAGGTATCCAACTTAGCATCCGATGAAGAAGAAGCAGGTTCTTCTTTAATAGTAACTCTTCTCTCAGCCTTTAACCTAGCTCTCTTTGCCAATAAATTGGCCTCCACACTAACTGCATTCCTTTGCATTTCCTCTAGGGTAGCAGAATTTCTCTCCCTTAGTTGGTAAGACATATCTAGATCAAAACCATCTCGAAATTTGATCAGAGCTAGTCCAGGTGGGGGTTGTATTGCAGTTGGAATAGAATTGTAATTATTATTGAATCTAGTGTAGTAGCCTTGGAATGTTTCACCAGGGGATCTCTTAATACTCTCATATTCAACCAAGATCTGGAGAGGATTATTCTTTACTTCCCATCGTGTGAGGAAAATTTGGTGAAATTGTGTGAGATCTAGGATACTGGATGTTGGAAATGCCTTGAACCATTTCTTAACATATCCTATCAAACATTGTGAAAATAGTCTCATTTTCACATCAACTTCTTGCAAATATAAATAATCATTCATTATGTCTATATGCTATTTTGTTGTGATTGGCCCTGTACTATCAAATAGAGGTATTTAGCTCTGATAATCCTGTGGCATGGCATTAAGTTGTCCAGGTAGGACAAGGGAGCATAATGAGCCACCATGACTAGTAAATGGGAATGGGAAGAAGATGAAACTACAATAGATGTGGATATTGAGGGTATTAAATGAGGTGGGATTATGATTTGTTGAGTTGGTGTAGTAGTAGTAGGGATAGTAGGTGAAATAGGGGTAGTGGTACTGAGAGAAACTACTGGAGGGGTTAGAATAATAGAAGCAACTGTTGGAGGGGTTGGAGATGAGGTAGCAGAAGAAGAAGATTTAGTTAATTAATCACTAAACATTTTCTACACAACTTGGTAGGAGAGAAACTCGGAGGTAACCACAAAACCACTTGCAAAGATGGGATCTAGCCCTTCCAGCTTCAGTGAGGGATCTCTCTTTCTAATTTAGATTTGTTGTTTTAAGATATTAGGCTAGTGATTGAGTTCTGAGTTTGGTTTTTTTGAATATTTGGTTGAAAGCTATAGGGAAAGTCCATTGGGCATGGAGTCAATGGATCTTGGGTGATCAAATACAGAATTTGTAGAACAAATGTAATAGGGGAAGGTAGGCAAGATTTTGGACCTTTAGAGCATTTATGGAATGAATGGGATGAAAATATTTAGATTCAATTAAACACAGAGCATACTAGGATGAATTATATATTTAATATCAAAGTGAAAACATAGATAATGTTTATAAGCCAGAGCAGAGTGTATTTAAACAAATACAACCCTCAATCTTCTTCAAACAATAGAGACAGAGAAACATATGAAAAACATGGAAAATAACAAGTTTACATGAGAGGAGACATCACCGATTGCCTGACACAAGAATCCTGGAACAAACTTTCTATATTAATGAAATTGATCACTTTAGTACATGCACAATTTATATCAAAGATATGCTTTCTTTCTACAATTTGCAACCATTTCTAAGTCTTATTTGTAAATACTTATAGAAAACTATTACATCTCAGATCGGAATTCAAAAATAAAATATATTTGCAATAATATTTGTTTGAGGAACTGTTGAAGCCCACAAAATCAGGTCTACAACAAGGGGGATACCCACCCGGTCCGGACCTTGGTTAGCAGCTCCTTTTCCGTTTGGTATAGTGGGTATGACTGGGGATATGGGACTAGTTTCCCAATTTATGTGTGTGTGTGTGTGAAGAATTGATATTTCCTTTCTAAATGTTCCTAAGTGAGATGCTTTAATTCTAACTCTAATATAATAACATGCAAATTATATTCTAATAAGCAGAAATATCTAAGTCTACACTAACCCGAGGTGTAATTCTTCTGTTATGCGATCTAAAATGATTTCAGATAATAATCGATAATAAAGATCATTCAATTGTTATGAGAAAAGAATTCAATACAAATAAACCACTTCGTATAAAAAGTTAGAAAAAACAATTGTGAAAGGCATATCGCATAATAAGCTACTCATACATTAAGCATAAATAAATAGCTATCACCGCACAAAAGTGCCAAATCATAACTCAGACATTCACGCATCAATATATAAACAGCTGAACATGAATATCACTTTTAACACAAAGGCAGAAATCGTTAAGAGATAGAAGTACCATTTATAACTAGTTCTACTCATGAGCTTCAAGCGATAATGATTTATCTCTTCTTAATCCAACATCCACTAAGAGTACAAAAGTGCAACATCTGTAGTAGATATTAAATACAGATACCAATAAATCTTGTTCCATTCATTCATCAAAACCTCCTCAGAGGGTGCAAAAATGCATGTTCTGAGACAAGTTTTTGATAAATTTCAGGACCCTTCTCTAAATGCATGAGAAGGGTTTAAATACTAATAAATCTAAAAATAACTTATTACAAAAATGTAGGATACGGTTTAAATGACCGTCCTTTTTTCAGGAAAAAATAAAGCAAAATTAAATACTAATATTGAATCTAAAACAAACAACTAACTATTTTTGTATCTGATCCTTGAAATCGCAAGCATTCAGCGTTTGCTTGAGAAGAGTCGGCCGACTGACTTCAGACTTTAACTATCTTGCAAAAATGAAATAAGCGAGAGATGGCGCCATCTTCTCGGCAGAATTGATGATGCATTTGAGATTCATACACTGGCTGTGTGGCTTTACCAAATATGCCCAGTAAGAATCCCAATTCAACTTAGTTAATCTTTTGATTGATTCTGCCTTTTCTTGAGCCTTCTATCTCCAGCCTGTTTGTAGTTGTCGTACTTTCGGTAGATACCCTGGAGTGGTTTCTGAGATCAGATTTTCTCTATGAAAATTTTCATTTATACAGTCAATAACTCTGTTTGCTGCCGTGGCTGCTTCTTCTGCCGCTTGTTCTGCTTTTCTAATTTGCGCATCCCATTTGTTAAAGAGCATTTCTTTATTCTTTGTTCCTACAGTCTACAAGTAAGGTGAGAGTAATGATAAGGAAAGGTGACAGGAAAGCTTTAAATGCTAAAGACATAAAATATACCACCTTACGTGAATTGTCTTTTCGATAAGCACAAAACCATATTTCATTAACAACTGGCACCTAACTCATTAATTAACATTAACGCGCATAAATAGGTCTTGGTTTATGGAAAGAATTTTCTCGAATAATGAGCCCTAAAGATTTTCGAGGAAGCGATTTTACGATTTGCTTCGTAATATTGCAGATCGCAACATTGCAAGGTTCCTAGCTCGCTATATTGCAATATCACAAATTCACAATATCGCAACATCGCTATATCGTTATATTGCAAATCGCTGGAGCACAATATACGTGAATCATTCATTAATTTGTTTTCTGCGAAATGCGATTTGCGATATGCGCCATCGCATATCGGCAGTTTAAAGTTTTTCAGTGTAAGTGATTTTTTAGACATGCGATGCGATAAATGTTTTCTTAATGTGTAGTTTCGCATCGCGATCTCGCAATCTTAGACTTCTGCTTGTAAGGAGGTATCCATTATCTTTTTGCGATGCGATATTTCCTAAGGAATAATTCTACTTTATCATAAAACTTAGGCTTTTTGATTTTTTTAAGGGTATTCTCCTAAGTTTATGATGGTAAGTTTTATTGAAAAAGGAAGTTCAAGTACTAATTGATTTTTAAATTTTTTGACTAAGGGCCCCCACTTATTTAGTATTAGGAATAACACTAAATAAGAAGGGGGGTTGTTGGTGGCCATAACAATTGGCGGTTCACTTGGAAGAACCAGTTATCTCTACTTTTCTTTTGGATTTTCTAAACTTCCAAAACAGAAAATTTTCCAGAAAATTAAACTTTATTATAGAATGACAAAGTACATTATGCTTTTACCTATCAATGATATTTTGTTTCAGATATTTTCAACTTTGATTATTTAATCCCTCAAGCTAGTCCTTGTATCTACATCAGTCATTACTTGGTTTATAAAAATAAAAACAAAGCCTTCTTTGTAAATCAGTTTTGAATATGCTCATTTGTCGTAGGTAGAGCCTCTACTGCCAGCAGGCGTTTATAGCCTCGACAGGGTTACCTGTTACCCAGCAATGATCCTGTATCCTACTTAGAGAAATTTACAACTTTCAAAGAGAAATCCATATCCACACTTATTGCTTTCATTTTCTTTTTTACCCTTAAAGAACAATGTCTTGGTTTGATAGCCAATTTATGACACAATCATTCACTTGATTTATGGCTTTGTTGAACAAGCTGGCTCGTGATGAGACCCCTTGTCTTTTGATTGCAACAATCTTGAGTCATTGCCTTGTTGTGGTATGCAATATTGGCAAAGTCAGCAAGCTATAATATCTATGATCATGATAATCTGACTCGTGATGAGACCTCTTACTCTTTAAGTTAAAGTGTATCATTGGATTATTCTTTGAATGTTGAAGTTTCCTAGGTGGGGAGGAAGTCATTGTTTCCTTAAGACAGCTCTGGATGACAATGGTAGAGTTTTTTGGAAAGAGCTTTTCTACAAAGAATTTTCATTTTTGTTATTGATACCTTTCAATGGAATGATATAAAACAATTTCTTACTAAAGGTCGTTTTTTGTCAAAATTTACAAAGTTGAAACTAGTATCATTTCTAGGCCTAGAGTCTTTAACTGTATCTTTTAATAATAATGATCGATTTTCTAAAAGAATTCTATTTATACAAGTGAAAAAACAAAATCTAAAAGAGAATTTGTGTCTTTTTCATAAATCTCAAATGTAACCATTTACAACCGGTTTTATTATGGCAATAAAAACTAATCTACAAAATAGAAGGATGATCTCCTATGGAACATATTTTTTGAGGATCTGTCTGTTAACAGGTAAAGAATCTCTTTTTCCTATTAAATCCTCTAACATAAAAGTGGGCAGACCCATGACTTCTATGATTTGGAAAGGGCCAAGCCACATTCTTTGAAATTTTGTATGTTTCCCTTTTTCCTCATGAGCCTTGTCCCATTTTAAAACTAGATCTCCCATCTGAAAGTCTTTTCTGGATATCATGTTTGAATCAAAAGAGGCTTTTACTAATGCTTGATGATGAGGGTGAGTTATTTTGGCCTCTTCTCGTTTTTCTTCTAACTTAATTATTTCCAGTTGCCTTAGTTGTAAGGAAGAAGTTGGTGCTTCATCAATATATTGAACCAAGGCTAAAGAGGGAATTGCCAAATGAGTTGGAAGAACCACTTCTTTCCCATAAACAAAATTGAAGGGGGAAGTGCCGATGGAGGTCTGCATTATTCGATCTGCCCATAAATCATATATTAAAGATTTGTGCCAATTTCTATGATTTTGGTCAATGGTTCGCTTAATAATTCCAATTAAGTTTTTATTTGTAGATTCAACTAATCCATTCCCCTGTGGATAGTAATTGGTAGAGTATTTAAGCTTGAAACCCCTTTTGAGTGAAAATTCAGTCATTGCATTACCAAAAAAATATGATGCATTATCAAACATTAAAGCAGAAGGCAACCCAAACCTAGTGATTATGAACTGATCTATAAACTCGATGATATGTTTAGCATTAGTCGTCTTGAGTGGAACTGTTGCTACCCATTTAGTAAAGTAATCTGTTGCTGTAAGGATATATCTATGCTGTTTAGAAGAGTGAGGAACGATCTCACCTATTATGTCCAATCCCCACTGATTGAAATTCTTCTCAATGTTAACTGGTTGTAGTGGCAAGGATGGTTTCTTTTTTCTCCCGGCAGCGGTTTGACAGATTTGACATTTCCTCACGTAGTTATGTGAGTCTTTGAATAATGTGGGCTAGTAATAGCCTGCGCGTAAGATTTTATGAGCAGTAGCATCTCCAGCATAGTGTCCGCCTACTGGCCCATCGTGGAGTTCCTGCAAGACTTTTTCAGCTTCAGATTTCTCAAGACATCTAAGGAGAACATAATCATAATTTATTCTAAAAAGAACATCGTTCACGAGCTGATATTGTTTGGCTTTCAACCTTAGAGATCTTTTTTTGGTATGATCGAGGTTTGAAGGAGTGTATCCATTCTTTAGATAATAAATGATATCAGTGTATAATGACTCAACATCATTTAGGCTTACCTCATACATTTGTATCGTTGCAGATGGAATTTCGGACATAAGTGATGCTCCGGCTAGCATTTTTCAAAAGCCTTGACCTTTTACAATACTTGCTGGTTTGATTTCTACGTCATATTCCTATAAGGCAGTAACCCAATTGGATCTTTTCTCACCCACATCCTTCTGTACTAGAAGATTTCTTACCACTCGAAACGGTACTATGATTTTTGAATGTGTTTTGAGTAAAAAAGGTCTGAAATATTTAATTGCTTTGAAAACAGCATAAGCTTATTTCTCCACATCTAAATAATTTAACTCAGCCCCTTGTAAATTGGAACTGAAAAAAGCAATTGGGGCTTCTGCCTTTTCTTGATTTGCTTGAGTGAGTATCGCAGCATATGATCTATCAGAGGGAAATGTATATAAAATAAAAGGATCGGAAAATTTTGGAGTTGCTAAAGATGGAGCATTAACAATTGCTTGTTTGATCAGATTGAATGCCTCATATTCATCTTGGCCCCATTTAAAGTTTGAGTTCTTTTTAATCATTGCTTGTAAAAGAGACACGATTCTTGAAAAATCTAGAACAAATCTCTTTACAAAGTTAATTTGGCCAAGAAAAGATTGCATAGCTTTCTTGTTGTGAGGTAGCGGTATTACGGAAATCTCCTTGATTCTGTCAGGATCAATGTGAATTCCAGATTTTGACACTATGAATCAAAGAAGTTTTCCTTCACTTAATGCGAAAAAGGATTTTTTCGGGTTAAGTGAAATTTCATACCTTTGACAACGTTGGAAGATTTGTTTTAAATCTCTAAGATGATTGTTTCGTTTTTTGGAATATACAGTTATATCATCCAAATAGATTACCACTGATTTATTAACTAACCCCTTGAATGCGATGTCCATGGCTCTCTAAAATGTGGCACCAACGTTAATCAGACCAAATGACATCTTTTGATATGCGTATGTGCCCCATTTAGTTCTGAATGTGGTTTTTAATTGATCATCGGATGTACCAACACTTGATTGTACCTTGAGAATCCATCCAAGAATGACATTAATTCTGACCCCGCGACTGCCTACAGTACTTGTTCCATGGGAGGCAAAGGAAAATTATCCTTTTGGCAGGGTTTGTTAAGATTTCGAAAGTCAATGCAGATTCTAATGTATCCATTTTTCTTTCTAACAGGGACCATATTGGAAACCCATTTGGAATGTCGAACGGGAAAAATTATTTTGGCTTTCAATAACTTATTGAGTTCAGATTTGATCTGGTTTTCTAAATTGGGATGGATCTTTCTCAACTTTTGTTGGATAGGTTTTTCATCGTTTGTCATTGGAATAGTATGTTGGATGATGGAGGTGTCGTACATTTTGAGTTCATTGTAATTCCAAGAAAAGACACTTTTGTATTGTCTCAAGAGACAAATATACGCTAATTTTTCTTCAAGAGCTAGACCAAGACCTAGATTGATATTCTGTGGTTTGGTATCAATTCCTAGATCTACTAATTCATAGTTCAAAGTTGAACTTTGGAGTTTTGAATTGGTAGATCTTTTAAACTGATCTTTCAAATCATAAAGGTCTTCTAACTTGAATACTGACTTAGGTATGGCATTGTTAGTGCTATCTTGTTGCAATTGTCAGTCATGTTGGTCTTCGTCAATTATTTGATTAGTGTAGGATCCTTCAGATGTGAGGAAACTCACGATATCAGGATCATCATTGAAAATACTCCAATTGGTAATGTTATCAGGAATATATGGTCCAAAGATTAATTCAATTGAAAATTGATCAGGACTAAAATCTTCTGAAGGAATGAGCTTGGAAGCTATGTTAACTAAGAGGTCCACACTAGCATTCTGGAGTCTGGGAATTGATGAAATATTAAATGCTATAAAGTGTTCAGTCAGATCTTGAACTAAAGATTGGTAATGTTTTAAATGACCTGATAAACAATGTATAGTATTACATACCTGTCTAATTACAATTTCAAAATCTTCGAAAAATTGAAGGTATTTGACGTCTAATCCGATTGCTTTGTATAACCCTTGGACTAAAGCCTCATATTCTGCGGTATTGTTGGTGCAATCAAATTTTAGTCTGCAATTTAGCATAGTTTTATCTCCCTCTGGACTTATTAACATGCATCCTGCTCCTGCTCATTCGTTAGACTTAGAACTGTCAAAAAATAATTTCCAAAATAAAGATTTATTTACAAGACTATCTATAAAATTAATACATTTAGAACTATCTGTTTGAAAGAAATTTTCTACTTGAGATAAAACATAATGTTCTAAGTAATGTGAAGTATGAGCATTAAAATTTCATAGGAAAGAATCTACTGAGTAGTTGCCAATGATGTTATTGTTGTATGCTACTGGTTCATTTTTCTCTCTCCAGTTCTGTTACTATGTATTTTTGATGTCTTTCCCGCTCAACTTTTATTTGATTTGGTTTACCATTGTAAGGGAGCCACATGTGCGACCAGTCAGTTGTAAAGTATCCATGAAGTTTTTCTGACCAATCTCTACTAAGAATTAAGCCATAAAATTCCGGAATATCAGCAACTAAAATGTCGATAACTTGACATACCTTTGGGTTGGATGACAGCCTTATGGTAACCTGATTTAATTCACCAATCACTTCGACTTACGATCGATCTAATTGAACTATGCGCACAACGAATTTTTGTGGTTGAGCGTTCAATTTTGCACATATTGACATTGGTAAAATATTTGATGAATCTCCAGAATCCACTAAGCAATTATGCAAACTTTTATTGAAAATTTCATAAGTAAGAAGAAATGGGGGAGTATGAGATCTCGATCTTCCTCCAATTAAGGCGATATCGTTTGGATCAATTTTATTAATCGCATTAGTTGGAGGTCTTCCCATGTCATGGGAAGCTTGAGAGATTACAATGGCAGGCAAAGTTGCAACTGGTATAGCATGTAATTCTTTCAAAAGTATCTTTTGCTGGTGTTTTAACTTGCTCAATTCATAAAAAGTGATATTGGCCCTAGTCTTTTTCATGTCTTCTATGATATTTTACTCCATTTCATCCGAAACGATCAGTGTTTTATATGGAGTTAATGGGTTTGCTTGGAATGGGCTGGTTTGAGTCGCTTTAGGTGTCATTTTCTTGGCTGCGACTTTATCCTTAGTCATCGAGCTTGCGCTCTTTGGCTTAGGTGTAGGTTGAGGAGGATCAAGTTGATTTCTACTGCGAGTACTAACCGGGGATGCCTCTTGATCCTCTTCATCTAGGAGGATGAAATCCCACATACCTTGTAACTCTACAACTTCTTCTTCATCAGTATGTTCTTTAGTAGCGATTTCCTCTTCTTCTTCTTCGGATTCAGCACTTGTAATAGCGTTAGGGGGTTTGGAATCGGTCGAAGGGTTTCTTTTAAAAGATCTATATGTGTTATAGACATTTTTGGGCCCTACAACCCCAAGCATGAAATGTCCATAAATCAAGGGCTCCTAAGTCCCTAAAAGTGTTGTTCTAACCCCTAAAGGAACAAGGTCAACAGATTACAGCTTCTCCCAGAAGTTCTCCACCAGAAACTGCTCAGAATGGGTCAAAACAAGATCATTTCAGCTGCTCCACTGGCTAGGTGCATTGCATTGCACCTAAATACACTGTGAGGGTGCGTTGCATTTCAAAATTCCCTTATGTAGGGTGCGATAGGCGAGAAATGACAAATGGCAGTGTCATTTCGCGAGGTGGAGAGACAATGGAAGCTTCCAGAATCTTCTCCTGTGACACTTGCCTCACTGAATTTGACCAAGGATGAGTAAGAGGCCTTCAGTCTCCAAGTGGAAGCAAGAACTGACAGAGAGAAGACACTAATCAAATCACAAGCTGACTCATCCTCCTTATAGATATCTATATATGGATCCCTCATCCCAAAGATCCAGAGGCTGGAATTTTGCATATTGTAAGGAATTGTTGTTGGTTTCTAGAGACAAACATCAGATTGTTGGGTGATTTATGCTTTGTTTGAGGTGGAGAGGGGCTTATTTGCTAGGAGGTTGATGCTGGGTCGGAACCACTGGTTGTAACTCCTCCTGGATCTTTTCTTGTTTATCAATAAAAACTATTTGAGTTTTCCTCCATGCTTTTGTATCATTGATGCTTGTTACATTTTGTATGGTTAACTTAAATCTGATCCTAAGTTGTTTATGAATATAGATCCATGTCTTTGTATAGTGCTCTTCTTCTGTGATCTTACAGGTACTTTGTGAAGAACAATGTAAACTTTGAAACGGGAACTGATACTGTTACCCGTTTCGTAGAGATAGCAAAAAAATGACCCGATTTTCAAAAGTGGTGATGCAGAATACACATGTTTTTTTTAGAACATGGTTTTTGGAACTTTAATTTTTTTTCATGTTCAAGGATGAAATCAAGTTTTAGAATGGTAGTGATTTTCATGCTGATTTTAAAAAGTGAGTATTCTGCATCACACCCTTTTTTTAAAAGACCTATTTTTTGACTTTTAATTTTCTAGTGTATGAAATGTGAAAAATTATTTTCTAAATTTGATAGTTTTTGAAGTCGTCATTTTATTCATATTTTCTTGTTCTCTATCTTAATATTTTTTTTTTTTTAGGGGGGATTTTATTGTTTTGCATTTTTAAATTAGAAAGTCGATAGTTTGAATTTTAGATAATCTACATATTTATACATCCTTAATTAATTTTTCAATCCACATGAAATAATTGTTTCTAAAAAACAACATTATTTAACAATGGACATAAAAATAACCATTTTTAACATAAATATAACAAAAAAACTAAACGTTTTGATAATTTTTTGCTAGAATTAACATGTCAAAATCACAATTTTTATACAAAAATATTAACTAAAAATGGTCAAATAATAGCTTTTTTTATGGATTTCATGTCAAAAAAATAATAATAACAATTTTTTTTTCAAAAAATAATAATTAACTTAAAAATCAATGCGAAAATCACAAATTACAAATATTGAACACATAACAACTTTAATTCATTGATTATTCTTTTCATGAAATGTCAGAGTCAAAACATTGCAAAGCTTGATTTCCAGGTATAACTTAAATTTAATCAACAATGTCACGTAATCCAAACTCTTCGTCCTCTAGAGTTTCATCATTGTCATCTTCCACAATATTTTCTAAAAGATATATATAGGCACACAGAAAATGTATTTTTTCATTGTTTAAATTACATTTTTTAATGTATAAATGGATTTTAATTTTTTGAAAATTTCATGTCTCTATAATTTAATTGGGTACTTAGGTTGTGCACAATACAATTCTTCAATTGCTTTATATATTGTATACATAGTTTTTTAATCATATATAATATATACATAGTTGAAATTTAAATATTTAGTTAATACATACATTGGAATATTTTATTTATGGACTACATTGCTGAGCACATGGTTGACTATGGATGAAATTAGACATCTCCTAAGGGTTGTAGAATTAGCCACATCTCCCTTATACTGGGTTGTAAAATAAACTTATCAACTCAATGAACAATATAAACATTATATAAAGTAATCGAAAAAAAATATTTTTTATAATTAAAACATTTTAAGCAGTATCACTATTTTATGCTCAAATAAATTTCATTTTATACATTCAAAATTACAACATAAAAATTACAACTGCTTTCTCTTTTATATATATATAGATTGTAATCCCAAATATTTTATTGGCATTTTGCAATGTAAAAGAAGTTTTCATGTTAAGAAATTGCGTCCTTCCGGGCTCTTGCTAGACATCTAATTAAGATGCATTTATACTGATATAAAATAGAAAAAAACTCGTTGGTACTCCATGGAACTTTGAATTACCTAAACTTTACTCTTATTGATTCTATATTTTCAGTGGACAATGAAAATTAAAGTATTTTCCAACATTGATTTATGCACCTTCGTCCATGCCTAGGGACCTTACTATGTCATAGAAAGTAGTAAGAATTTAATTTTGTAATTAAAAAAAATGTAATTACAAGGAAAAAAGATACATAATTCATGCTTCAACGTCGAAGTGAAACACTTTCATTTCAATGTCATGTACCACAAACATATAATGGATACACATTACATCAACATCCTCTTACCAATACAATGCAAAAATAAAAGATACTACTTTCATTTTAATGTCATGTATCACAAACATATAATGGATACACATTACATCAATATCCTCTTATCAATACTATGCAAAAATAAAAGATACTACCTAGGTGCACATATATTTTGTCATTACAAAATAAAATTTGCATCCCTGATCACTACTCCACCCCTATAATTCTTTGATGTCATATGGGAGGTCACAAATTTGTAACTTCTTTTATGTTTTAAACATAATTCTATGCAGCAATGTTTTGATTAGAAGATACAGCTAAGCTTATGCAAAAATCATTAGTACTTGTATTATTTATTTATATGTTGTATGAACCAGTATAGTATTTGCCAAAATGATTAGAAGATAGTTTAAGAATATATAACATTTTTCTATTTTGATAAAAGATATACATAATTTATCTGATAAACAATTAATATAAATTTAATTTTAAATCACATTAATAATATGGTTTTGTATCTATTAGTATTAATGATGATAATAGAAATTACCTTTTACTTTATTTAATTTAATAACAAATTATAATTTAAATAACTTTAAATTACATTTAGCCTAAAAATTCAGTTCAATTTACGATAGTCATGTTATAAAGTATTATAAAGTATTATATAAACAATAAAATTTAATATTCAAATCCTCATGGTTTAAGCCAACAAAAAATCCTCTAAATTACATTCAAAATTTAAAACATATATATACATGTAACATTTTTTTAATATATATATGTATATAATTTTACTAAAAAATTACTAATATCATTAATTTTTTAGTACTATTTTTACTTACCATTTATATTTTTTATTTAAAAAAAATATAAACCATTTATTTTAACTTGAGATTTCCTTTTCCTCATGAAAAATTATTTTATTTCATAATTGAAAATAAAATTATTTTAAAAACTTAAAAAAAATTAATAGATATAATAGATAATTTTGATATTTACCTAGAATTTAAACTTAATTATTTTTACAATAAATTTTTAAAAAGTCAAATAATTATGCATAATTTTGATATTTATCTAAAATCAATTAATTTATAAATATCATGTCACATCATATTTATCTACACAACATTTATTTATAAATATAATATCTCATATCACTCATCTCCAATACATCAAAATGATGTTCACCTAAAATCAATTTATTTATAAATATACTATCGCATCATATTTATCTATAAATATAGTATCTAGCACAGATTTGTTTTTTCATCAAAATCAAAATAGGGCCTTCTCTCATTTTGAATTTGAAATAGAGAAACTAATATATTTGCAAGGGGCCTTTATTTCAAAAATTTAATAATTAACGTTAGTTAACAACAAACTAATATATTTGCAAAGAACCTTTACTTTTCTAATTTAATACTCAGCTTTAATTAACGCAATTGCATTAAGAGAATATTTTAATTTTTTTGGGTAAAGACTTATTTATGTGGTACACTTCGTACAGAAAATCAAAGTGGAAGCTAAAAAATTATGAAACGGTGAATTTTATTTTAGTGACATCCATGTGGACTTTTGCTTTTCTGTGTTTGGGATGATAGAATATATGAATCGCTCCTAAGCCAATGCCATTGAGAAACTGAAGTAGCGGAACTTAAGGAGATATTCTCATTCAAGCACGGTGATTATGAAAAAGCAGAGCCTCATCACGCGGCAGCGCCACCCCTGGGCCGCCCCGCCCCGCCCGACCGGCGGCGGGTGACATCCATGTGGACTTTTGCTTTTCTGTGTTTGGGATGATAGAATCTATGAATCGCTCCTAAGCCAATGCCATTGAGAAACTGAAGCAACGGAACTTAAGGAGATATTCTCATTCAAGCACGGTGATTATGAAAAAGCAGAGCCTCATCGCGCGGCAGTGCCACCCCTGGGTCGCCCCGCCCCGCGCGACTGGCGGCGGGTCGATTCCGGCAATCGACCCGCCGCCGGTCGGGCGGGGCGGGGCGGCCCGGGGGTGGAAAAGGTATTTGTGATAAGAGAATATGATGGGTTCACGGATTAATAAAGGAAGAAGCAGAGCAGATTCGCAATCAGAATTATTAATTTCTTGTGGCCAATAGCCAATGTATTTTATAGAAACTCCCCGGATCTAGCAGATGGCACATTGTTACCCATTAATGAATGTTAACACTCATTGATTTTTTATAGTATCAGATTTTGCAAAGTAAATTCAGCGTTGTTAATGAAATCTGTAATAAAATATTGCTTATGATGTATAGCAGAAGTCAGAAGTTATAGATTAAGTTATCTAGAAAAGGGGATTTCTAGAGTATGACCATATGTGTGATATGTAAGTTATAAATTTATGATTGGAATATATTCGTAGTATATTCATCAAATTTTAGATATATATGGGGAAAAATTTTGTGAATCTGTTTAAGTAGGTATTTTTATTGGAAATTTGGATGAGTACTCTATTGTAATACTTTACATTCTGTGTTATAAAATGAAATTTGGTTTGATTGGGTAAATGAATAATTAGGAATTGATGTAAGACTGTAAAAGGTATTTGTGATAAGAGAATGTGATAAGGCATATTGAGAAAGGAAAAACAAAACCTCTTGACCATGTTCAAGTGCTAGTCATTTTTCTCCTAACCCTCAACCCTCAAGCATGCTAAAGACCTCGTCATTTTCCTTCCCAAGTGAGAGAGAACTTTCCGATAGAAAGAACAACTTTATGAATGTTAGAAACATGAAAATGAAAATCTTGAACATCTTAAGAGTACTTTCTTTCTATCTTTTCCTTACAGTGTGAGTATTGAAACATCATATCAAAATTATTGGTTTATAAATTATATTTTGTTTGTTTTGCAAAGTTTGAGATATGTAAGTTGGTAGTTTAAAAGAATGGAGGTTTATATGTTAAAATTTAGATTTTGTTTTAAGGTTATGGTAAATGTGAGAGTTGGTTAATTATGGATAGAGTTTCTTTATTTAATACTTAATTATATTTTTTTATAATATTGTATTTCTAGGATGGGTTTGTTTTTGTTTTTTATATAATAATTTTGGTTATATTTATATGTTAAATAATCATGTTGGTTAATAATTGTTATGGTGTTGGTTAATAATTGTTATGATATGATAATGAGGTAATAAAAACGGATTGTTTCTTTTTAATTATTATGTTATTTTTAAAATAGTGATTTATAATTTATTGGCTTCACCAATATTCATTATTCATTACCTTTTTTATTGCTCTTCAATCTTTGTTCAATTATGAGTGTTAGTGCTCTTCACGATTACTAGTATTAGCAAATACTTTGTCATTCGCATTTGTCTTCAAGTGCAATTCCATTGCAAATTGTCAACTAAATGGTCAAGGTCAATACTATGTTTGTTTGATCATGATACGGGCATGAAGGGTTTCCTAAAGTTTAGGTTTAAGGCTTGGTTATTATATTGATAACATAGGCAAATGATAACCATCAATAAGTTCAAGTAATTTTATTGAGACCAATGCACAATATTTAGAGATGTTTTCCAAAGTAATGCACAATGCTACTAGCATGGTATGTCATGTTTGGACAACATAAAACCCAACTTAGTGAACCAATAAAAGGAAATACTCATTGATATGTTTAAATATTCTTCTATGTAATTGTAGGGTCACAAATCAAGCTTTCTTCAATAAATATAATTTATGATACAATGTCAAAGAAAGGAAATGTCATCTCATACCAAACTATCCTATGCTCAACTCCTTCCAACTTGAATACTCATTTTGGTAGCTAAAAATCATATATGAGATGGCTATAAGTTAATACATGTGATATAAATTTATATTATGTAAATCATGCTAGACATAAAACTCAACTTTGTGATCTAGTTCAATGTAATTACAAACATTCCACACATTTCCTAGATAACTTAGGAAATAATAATTCCATTTATTATTTAGTTAAAGAAGAATATACAAGGTTGATGCATGTATTATTTAATTAGACTTTCATAAATATTTGCAAAGGAGAATGGTAACGGATAACCTAGTGCCCATATCATCCAATTATTATGTATGGTGTCATGGTATGAAGATTGCAAATGTATACTTAATCTTACTATAGAAATAGAAACCAATGTCCTCAAAGGTTATATCCTTGCTATTTATTTAAGTATAGAAGTAGTTATAGAAGTAGTTATACATTTTTTTCCTATAACAATTAGAATCTTAGACCCTAAGGGGGTTTCACTTAGAGTTTATAGCTATGCCAATTAGAATAGTGTTGACATGGGAGTCTGCTGAAACCAGTCGTAGATCTAGAAGACTTTTGAAACCTGGAATGTTGGGCATGCATGTGGACTCAGATGGGGCACTAGTTGATGAAAGAGAAGAATATGGAACATCTTCGTCAGCATCCAGTCACTCATCTGAAGATGTGAATTGTGATGGTGTGCAAGAAAATATGAGTGATTTTGAATAATTGTTTAAGACAGATTATATAACTGATGTATGCATCATATCTTCAAATAAAATTAATGTTTTCCATATGTTGTTAATTGAGAAGTTATGAAGCATTTTTATGTTGTTGGATTATGTCTTAAGTATGATAAATTTTATTGTTTAAATATCTACAATGCAATATCAAATTAGAGATATAATGTCTGTTTTATTCAGTATACAAATAAAGACTTTTTATTTCATTGAGTGATATACTTTGTTCATAATGTCATGGTTTTTTAATTTTATAGTTGAAAAAATTTCAATTTCTTTTGTATCTAGCATGGTGTGGCTGAAAACATGTTAAATTTATACTTAGGAAAGAAAAATGATATTCTACCAGAAAAATTAATGTGTTTTTTCCTTAAAAATTAACTTTGTTTGAGACATAAAAAATTGGTTTTATTAGCATTTTTTAAAAAGTTTGAAAATTGACCCTAAAAAAAAAACGTTATTCCAGTAGCATCACTTTCGTTTTGAAGCTATATTTTGCACGAAAATTTCGTAGTAAATTTCGTAGTCACCGCCATTTTTAAAACACGTTCAAAATTGGCACCTAAAAAAAAAAACATCGTTCCAGTATACACACTTTTCGTTTTTAGCACTGTTTTTGATGTTTTTTGGGGTTTTTGGGCCAGAGTTCCCGTTTTGAGTTTATAGTTCCCGTTTCAAAGTTTACGTTGTTGAAGCTGGGCAAGCAAGGGAGCAGGTAGCTAGAGACTATCAAATAAGAGAGGGATTGGATCAAAGGATTAGCGCAAGACACAGGTTGGTTCTTTCAATTCCTCTCTATCTATAATTCATAAAGGAAATACAAAAGTAGTTTTTCTCTGTTTTTTTCTAAGGCAGCTGTCACACCTTAGTGGGATAGAGCAGTTCTAAATAAACACTTTTCCCGGTAACAAAATGGCGACTCCGTTGGGGAATGTCTAATTAGTTTGTTTGTGTATCATTCTTTGTTGTTTGTTTTATAAAATTATAAGTAGCTTTCGAACTGCATTTGCCATAACAAATGCAAAGTAGATAACTGCTGCTTCAATCCATTCGCTGGATCTGTTTATGATTTAAACAACTGATTCACAAACTATCTGATTGCCCTTGTGATAGGTCTTAGATCCTCCTTAGATCTACCCCTGATTGTTGCATTACTGATTGCTTTTTACTCGGCCAAAAACCAAGGATTGAACTGCAAATTGTGACCCAGAACCCGGACAGAGTCTCGTTTCTGGCCCAGTGCAAGTACTGTTCAGAGATCCTGAATTTTAGCGCACTTCCCGAAGGGGCAACCTGCGCTGCATTTCAGATTCTCTGTGTTACAGGTGCGCTGATCAGACTGACTCTGTGCAGTTGTGGTTCTTGTGCTTCATTCTTTCCAGTTCTATCCCTAAATTTTGCTGCCTGTGATCAGTATATGTCTGTTTGAAACCTCTTTTCCTTGCTGTTATTCTTCCTCCTTTGTACAAAAGAACTGTAGATGTTTTTGTGTGTTTGTTGAGTCGTTTACAGTTTTCCATTGCAAAAGTAGAATAGTCGTACTGTCGTCCTTTGATTTGAATCTGTCGCAAGTGTCGATTTCGATCATAGGAGAAAGTTTGATTGCTACTGATGGTCGATTATACTGTTACTATTGCCTTTGGTCTGAATTTGCAATTTTCTAGTGTCAAGAACGAGTGTTCATTTCAAAATCGTAAGGTGTCGTAATCATCTATGTTTTTGATTTCGAAAAAAGAGCTTGTTTATATTTGTCGCTTGAAAAGAAATTCAGATTTGTACATCAACTTTCTTTTTAGCATCAATACTAAGAAAGTCGAAAACAAACACATGCATGTGCATTTGCATATAGACAGTCTGTTTGGCTTGATTTAGGAAAGTGCATTTACAGTGTGCTCTTTGCTCTTTGTGAAAAGATTCTGTCTTTCTTTTACCCTAGTAGCTAGGATTTTCATTGCACAAAAGAGATAAAAGTTTGTTTATCATCTTTAGATTGCATTTTAGGAATTACATCTACATCTCATGGTGAACCCGAAAGGCAAACTTCATAAAAAAGATCAACTTAAAATAAATTCAATGAATCTAACAACGCTTTGGAACTTAACGCACAACATTTAGAGGTCTAGGCTAGAGACGTATTCTGGCATCGTAAAGCTTGGTAACTGTTGTGCTCACTGATGGTTGGGTGATTCCTCCACTTTGAGACGATAAGTGCCAGTACAGACTTGTGCTCCCACGTGCCGTCGAGTATATTTTGGGAGACCCCTATAGGCTTAAATCCTTTATCCTTAGGAAGCCGTGTCTGCCGCCCTATCGATCGCAATGCACTGAACACAACATTCGGGAAGATTGACTGCCGTACCGTAAAAATTATTCTGCAGTTTTGCGATTGGTTTGGTACTCCCTCTACCTAGATCTCCAGAGTAGCCCCTTTCGTTCCTTTTCAGACTCCTTAAAGGAAAAGGTCCATCTGAGCACTTGTCACTTCAGGCTAATTAAAAATCGAAGGAGACTAAAGTCATCTTTTGTTGTTTCTCGACTCTTAAAAACTGAAAAAACAAGTTGTGTCAAAGCGTCTAAAAATTTATTTTAAACGGAAACATACTTACCCTTTATTTTAGTTGATCGAGTAATCCGCAATCGTGGAAGAAAGTCAATTGAAACCCCGTCGTTCGCGGAGGCTTACGAGTCAACCGTCTTTGTCTCCGGAATCGAAGCCAGTACGGACAAAGCGAAGTCGTTTAACCAGTTCCAAATCTCCTATTAAAGTTAGAACAAGTGTTCCAATGACATCAGAGACTCCGGTTACTCCAAACATTTCTGGAATCCCTGCCTCTACAGAAGAAGTTCAACAGCCACAGAGGGACAGTGATACTGATCCTAGTCTGAGAGTAAACACTTGTGTTACCGAACCAGTTCCATCTACAACCGGTTCAGAGAGTCTTGCTCTTCAAACATCTATCGCTGCCGATTCCATACCTTCTCCGGCACCAGAAATATTCTACGGACCTGACGGTCTTCCCCTTCCACCTGGTCTGATTGCCATAGAAGAAATTGTAGAAGATCCTCCAACAACTACTCCAACAAAATTTGGAGTCGGGATCACTCTATATCCTTCTTCATCAAAAGTTAGTCTACCACTAGCGGAAGCTCTTGTAGAATCGCTAGGTAATATTTTGGATAGACTACAAATGTCTGAACAACCGTCAACATCTAGGACTATGTCATCTAACACAACGACGGTAGAACTCCCTGCTATCACTCCGACAATGTTCACCGGTATACCATCTGCCCCGACTAGCTCTCAACCGCTAGAAGGAGCCCACTCAGGGGCTACTTCGATAGTATGGTATGTTCCTGTTTGTTCATCCAGAATAATATCCGGAAACTCTTATGTTGAGTCTCAACAGATTGATCCATTTGGAAGTCAATTTGGGCAGTCCGAGCCCCAAGGGCAAGCAATTCCCTTGAGTTCTGGATTACCACCGTATGGGGGGTAGTATACCCTTTCATTATCCCCTCCAGGAGGATATCCATATGGGAGTTCACAACAACATTCAGGTTATATTGGAATTACCTCAAGCGGTTGGGTACTAATACTACCTCAACAACCAAGAGTTGTATACTCGATGCAACAATGCTTACCTATGTCAAACATACCGACTACGCCAGCTATTGTGACGGTGTCGCAAGTTCAAGCGCTGCCTGTTGTATGCCAACCTCAGGTTTCTCAGGTTGTAATGCAACACCCTCTTGACCCTGCGACTCAACCACAATCACCGACTGGTGGAATGACATAGGTTCAGACGGGTACAATTACCCCTCATCTTGGTCAAACTGTTAGTATCGGTCAACAGCACATGGCTTCACAACCATGGCTAGTACAATACCAACAACCGCAATTCCAACAAGTATACCAAGGTTCTGAGCAACAAATCTTTGCTAATAGTGGGCAGCCGTACATTCAAAACAGTCAAAATCAACCATTTTACAATGGTCATATCCACCAACCTTACCAAACATACCAGCATCAGATGCATTATGCCGGTATGCAAAGACCAACTGCTCAGGCAATCCCATCTTAACCTGGGTATGCTTCACCTAACCTAAATCAGCAGTTACCCTTTGTGGCAACTTTAGAGTTACCTGATTTAAATCGGTTAACAAACGATCCAATTGCTTACGCCCCTTGGTGGCCAGCGATTCCGCATAAACTTCCATCAGATATTCCTAAATTTAATTGAAATCCGAGTGAATATCCATCGAATCACGTGATGACCTTTCATCTATGGTGTTCATCAAACACCTTAAATGATGATTCGATAAGACTTCGCCTCTTTCAGAGGACGTTAACGGGTCCGGCGGCAAAATGGTACATCGAATTGCCTAGAGCTTCGTTCGACAACTTCAGTACCTTAGCCACAACCTTTTTAACCCATTTTCAGTTACCAATAAGGTACGAAACGGGAACAAAACTTCTTACCAACTTCAAACAGACAACGACCACTCACATATCTGATCATATACATGAGTGGTGACGTCGTTGTAGGATGGTAAAACGTACGTCCCTGATCAACTCTTAGCTGAATGGTTTATCAAGTCATTACTGCCTTCCATCACGGAAGATGTGGCAAAGGGGGGAGTCGTAACAGAAGAGCAAGTTATCGCTCATGCGCAATATCTGGACTTGAGTTACACTCAGTCCGACACGCTCTACGATAAAATACCTGACGCCCCTAGACCAGAATTCTCAATTCCTCCTCCTCCTAAATCGAACAATGACTCTCATGCCGGCGATGGCATGATTGGCACAACAGACACGAAATCGACAAAGGCTACATCCAAAAAGGCCCGTAAGATTTCAAGTCAAAATGCAAAGGATGAGCTTCTTGCTTCGGAAGTAAATGCCGTATCGACAGATAAAGGCAAAGAAACCAAACAACCAGGAAGCAAGAAGAAAGGCAAAGGGAAGAAGAAGAAACAGGAGGAATCATCACTTGGAAAATCTTCTTCAAACCCTCCTGGAGATAGGAAACCAAAAAATCCATGTCTCATATGCGATGAGGATCATTGGACCGCAAGTTGTCCACACAGAGCTGAGGTTAAAAAATTCTTCAAGAATTCAAAAACCTCCGCAGTGTTAACCGATCCGTTTCCAAATCCAGGAACAAATCTGGTTGAAAGTGAAAATTCTTCCCTGTCTCAAGTGCTAATGTTGTCAGTTTCAAAACAACAAAATGATGCTTTGATATCGAAAAGGAACAAAGATTATGGGAATCCACAGCTGTCGAACAACAAGGATAAAGATCAACCTAGTAGTTCGACAACAACTTCGACGGAAGTTACGCCACCCATCATTCCTGAATTGACAATAAAACCGCCAAAGGGAGTAGTACACAAGTCGACGTTTAATCCCCGCGCTAGAGCGGCACAGCATTATAATATAGTGGAAGATTTGGCACAATCGCCATCCGCTATGTCGACTCTTGAAGTACTACAGAATTGCCCATCCCAAAAACAGGCTTTATTATCAGCCATTGGTGGGATAGACCCAAAGGATTCCAATCTTGTATCCTTCGATCATAAAGGATACAATCCTCAATTACCAGCTCAACTAGCTTTCCTTGTTCAAGTGAAAGCCCTCAACAAAGATGTTCATCGAACAATTATTGATGAGGGAGCATCTACATGCATTATGTCAATGAGTTGCTGGAAAACTTTAGGATCTCCAACCTTGTCGCGATCTTCGACAACATTAAAAGCATTCGACGGAAGGACATATACCCCATATGGTGTTCTAAGTAACTTGAAAGTTGAACTAGGAGGGAAAACGGTAGAAATAGATGTTGAAGTAATCGATGGCAATCTTGATTACAACATCCTACTAGGAAGGCCATGGATATATGCTATGGCGGCTGTTGTGTCGACCTATTTCAGGAAGATTACATTTCCCTTTCAAGGAGAGATTACAATTGTCGATCAACAAAAATTCCTCCCCAATGGTTCTCAAGTTACAGGAAGCATTCCCATGATCCATGGAAGCCCTCATTCGCTTCAAAATATCGGAGTAGGCCTATTAAAAGATCCTATACTAATGGGAACTTTCACCCTTCCACCTCCAATCAACTTGGCGGAAGTAGCGTCGATAGGAACCTGCAACATGATATCTTCTACAAAGATCTCAGAAAGCGATATCGACATGGATCATGCAATGGTTTTGCCCTCAATCCCTACGGAAATATTGTAGCAATCAATGTTCCTAGCATGGGAGGCAAACCCAAATCAACGCTCATCAAGCGTTTGGATAGATAGGTCTAGAGAATATGGTACCCCTTTAGATCCTTGGTCGCAAGTGCATGTCACCGACGAAGGAATTGTCCAATCAATGGTAATTGAAGGAGCACCATGGAATGATTCCCACCATCGTTCCCTTCTTCCGGATTGTGGAGAAGATACTCAAGATGACCTTTATCATCCTTCAGTCTTTGATTTCCTATCAAACACTGTAAACACGGTGGATTTCGAGCGAAACATGTCCAACATTGAAGAGACTATAGCCATAAATATCTCGACCAAAACAGATGTTGTAGAGAATATTTATGTTGGCAAATGTTGTTCTCCTTCAGAACTGGAAATATATAACGCTCTTTTTCGTGAATTCAGAGATATCTTTGCTTGGTCATATAGTGAAATGTCGGGCATTTACTCGAGTATCATTGAACACGAAATTAAGATGTATCCAGATGTCAAACCAGTACGACAACGGCTAAGGCAGGTGCACCCCAAGAAAGCCGTTGCCTTTAAGAAAGAAGTTGAAAAAATTCTCCATGCTGGTTTCATCTACCCGGTTCCTCTAACCGATTGGGTATCGAATATCGTCCCTGTTATGAAAAAACAAGGAACAATTAGAGTGTGCGTCGATTATAGGGATGTAAATCAAGCTTGTCCAAAAGACAACTACCCTACACCCTTCATTGACCAGATAATTGATGAATGCGTCGGATGTGAAATCTTTTCATTCATGGATGGATTCTCCGAGTATAATCAAATAAATATCCGCCCACAGGACCAGTCAAAGACTGCATTTATTTGTCCGTGGGGCACATTTGCATATCGAAAATTACCCTTTGGTTTAAAGAATGCAAGGGCGACGTTTCAGAGGGCAATGAATTATGCCTTCCATGACATCAAAAACATCGTTCAACCATACCTCGACGACCTTCCGGCTCATTCACGAAAGCGGACTGATCATCCGCAACATTTAAGAGCGATATTTCTACGTTGCCGACACTACAAGATACGACTCAATCCACACAAATGTGTATTTTGTGCCAGTTCTGTTCTTTTACTTGGCTTTGTAGTCTCCAAGGACGGGATTTGTCTCGACCCATGTAAGGTCCAGGCAATCATAAATTTTCCTCCACCTTCGAAGTTGCTTCAGATTCAGAAACTCCAAGGGAAAGCAAACTTTCTGAGGAGGTTCATTCCAAATTACGCCGAACTTGCTAAAGGTTATACACGTCTTTTAAAAAAGGAAGTACCCTTTGTCTGGATTAGGTTGCGCAAGCTTCCTTTGATGCTTTAAAAGAATCCCTAATGAAAGCATCATTAATGTACGCTCCTGATTATCAAAAATATTTTAACCTGTATCTAGCTGCAGCAGGTACAACCATCGCAATGGTTTTAGTTCAAGAAGTCGATGGAATTGAACATCCTATATATTATTTAAGTAAAAACTTAAATGATACAGAAAGAAAATATTCTTACGTTGAAAAGCTAGCACTCGCAGCTGTTCAAGCAATACAGAGACTTCGACACTATGTCCTCTTTCGGAAAACTACCATTCTGTCAGATTGCAACCCCATGACTTATATATTGTCGCGACAGTTGCTGGGGGGCAAATATTCAAAATGGATAGTGATCCTACAAGAGTTTGATCTGGAATTTTTAAAATCCAAGTCGAAGAAAGCTCTAGTTTTCGCAGAATTATTGTGCGATCTCCCATCGTCATCCAACGATGAAACATCCGAAGAAACAATCGTGGACGAAAATTTGTTTCTGATATCTACAAGCAATGAGTGGTATGGGGATATAATCATTTATCTCCAAACTCAAAAATATAGGCCCAACACCTCCTACTCTGAACAAAAATGTATTCGATACCAAGCAAAAGACTACATGATCGTCGGTGATACACTTTACCGTCGTGGTATCGATACAGTTCTGAGAAGGTGCCTCACCCATGAGGAGGCCGAAAAAGTCCTGAATGATTGTCATTCAGGCACGTGTGGGGGGCATCAATCTGGATATGCTACAGCGTAAAAAATCTTACGAGTAGGATACTTCTGGCCAACAATGTTCAAAGATTGCATAACCGCAGTCAAAAGTTGCCATGCTTGTCAAATTTTCGATAGCAAAACCAGAAGACCACCCGCACCTTTACAGCCAATAGTTGCTGTTGGGCCATTCGCCAAAAGGGCATCGATTTCATGACATGTAACCCCACCTCAACCGAGGGGCAAGGGTATATCATAGTCGCAGTTGACTATTTTACCAAATGGGCCGAGGCGACGCCTACATTAGATAATACTGGTGAAACAACTGCCCTCTTCTTTTTCAATCATGTAGTCACCAGATTCGGCGTACCACAGGCTATAGTCACAGATCATGGATCGCATTTTCGCAATCACATGATGGTCGAATTAGCTGCCAAACTAGGGTTGTCTCATGACAACTCTACTCCATATTATCCGCAAGCCAACGGACAAGTTGAAGCAATCAACAAGGTCCTGAAACGCATGCTGCAAAGGATGATTGGAGTTCACAAAAGAAGATGGCACCTAATCCTGTACTTAGCTTTGTGGGCTTACTGAACATCGGTAAGGAATGCAACCGGGTTCACACCTTTCCAACTGGTATATGGCCTGGAAGCAGTCTTACCAATCCAGTGTGAAATCTCGTCTCTCAAACTCGCAATTGATCTCCTCCCCGGAACTTCAGAAGAAGAGGCTCGTTTCTTGGAATTAATCCAATTGAATGAAACCCGTCACAATGCCGCTTTGGCTAACGAAGCCCATAAGAAACGAGTCAAGGCGCAGTTCGACAAAAATGTCAAACCCCGTGTCTTCTTAGAAGGTGACTTAGTCTTGCTTTACGACCAAGAATCCGATAAATTGGGAGCAGGTAAATTTAAGTCTCTATGGATGGGCCCCTATATTGTTAAACGAGTGTTAGCAAAAGGAGCCTACGAGTTAATGGATTATGATGGAATTCCGCTGGCACAACCTTGTAATGGGTTGTACCTCAAGCGTTACTATGCGTAATGGTAACCTGTGTGCTTTTGTTATATTTTTGTTTTCGCTAAAGTGTTTATTTTGGTCAAGTAATCCACTTTTTACATTTGTTGCAGATGTCAAACCTATTGGAGTCATGTGTTGGATATGCCGACAGAGCGAGTCGTAGTTCGCGGAACATATCCTCCACAGCCTGGGCCATTTTTGATCCAAGCGGCGAGTTAGTAAGTTTCAGAGGTGTATGTATTGGTCGATCAACGAATAACATTGCTGAATATAGCGCGTTGATAGAACTTCTCTCTGATGCCATCACACACGGTATACGCCAACTAATTGTCAGGCTAGACTCACAACTCGTAATACTACAACTCAATGGTATATATTCCATCCGAAACCCAGCTATTTATCTCATGTTCCTAAGGGTTAAGATTTTGGAAAGACAATTTGATCTTATTCAATATCAACATATTTCCAAAAACTTAAACACATTAACTGACTCATTAGCAAAATATGTGTTAGATAGAAATTTTCAACATTTATAAAAAGAAACACATCATCAATGTTTTGCATGTGGATCATGTAGCTCAACCAAAATAAAACTCCGAAAATCAAAAATATATATAACTGTTTATGGTTTACACATAATGTTCTGTAACCAAGACAAAATCGGTCAAATGACCCAAAAACTCAAAATTCTAGGGGGCACCCTAGTCTAATGATGCTCGTGATAGCAAGTCACAGCCTGTGCGATCCTACGTAAGAGACGAGTCCATCGTCTGGCCACACCATTAGTATGCTGCTGTAACCGCAAAGGTAGCTCGTCGGTCCTCACATCTGGAATACTGAGAGTGAGGCCCTCAACCTGCTCCTGTAATGCTGTGAGAGTCTTGGCCACATCGAGGTCACAAAGAATAGCCCTTCTGACGGTCTCTCCTGCTGGGGCAGCAGCTGGCGCTCTCAGGTGAACTACTGGACGAACGGGACCAACATCTGCATGTACACATGAGTTTGATTAAAGTCTTGATAGAATAAAGCACAAGGACA
This sequence comes from Pinus tabuliformis, assembly GCA_031772625.1. Lineage (NCBI taxonomy): Eukaryota > Viridiplantae > Streptophyta > Pinopsida > Pinales > Pinaceae > Pinus > Pinus tabuliformis. Next base: position 488,900,491 of record CM062814.1, on the reverse strand, counting down.
TTATAAACAAAAAATGATAAACAAGAATATGGTCAAAGATTTTACCAATGGCGCCCCACTACTCGCCATCCGGCAGTACTAAATCTGGATCACCCCGGAAGTCCATGCCAGCGTATGGATACTCAGAATAAACCATCTCCTGACGATCAAACCACCTGAAGAAGGTATCAGAAAATGAAATCTGAGACTGGCCAGCATGCCTAGACATATGGTAAACCCATCTCTGCCTACATGGTTCAATAGGAGAAGGTAAATCGAGTGCAGTGTACTGCGATTGCATCAGTGGTATCTTCTCCAAGGCAAAGGCGGTCAAAATAGAACCATACCCAAAGTTCTTCAACCTCCTGCTCTTTATCTTGGTCAATTGTTCTTTCATCACAGGAAGTACTGCATCGCACCAGTTGAACACCTTCGGTTGGAGGCATTCCAAGGCATGCTGCATGTAAGATCGGTTGGCTACATGAAGAGCCGCACCACCGGCCATCCTACCAAAAGTAAACAGAATAGTCTTGAAGGACCTGTCAGTGACATCACGGATAATGATCTTGCCGTCTTTACTCGGCTGAGATCCTTCTCTGCAGTACCGACGGACATAATCTCTCACAGAATCGCCTCCTCGAGCCGAACCTGACAAAGAGATGGGGGCACCCCGCCTCGACAAGCCATTCAAGAAATAGATGTCTACTACAGTCAAGGGGATAGATTTGCCCCTGATCTGGAAAACCTGATTGGTAGGATCCCAAGCATCGAGCAAATACTGTAGTAAGTTGATCTGCTGTCTCATGCTAGAAATGCGGAAGAACTTCAGCAAGCCACAGTTCCGCAGCGCGTTCACTGTAACTGGATCATGTAGGGCAAGCATGTCCTCTTCTTCATGCTCACGTTCTCACCATGTAATGGTCATCTTACTCCAAAGATCTCTGAAAAACAAACAAGAGAAGAGTTAGATCCTGATTTTGGTGAGAAACGGGCAAAATTTCCATAAAAAATAGTGCATCAAATTCCTTTTTTGCACCAAACGCACCTGCAGCAGTGTTCTAGGTGCGTTGAATGTCAGGTAGACTTTAGACAGGCCAACATTCAATGCAGTTTTCGATACTCTGAGGGTGCGCTGATGGCAGAACGAGTTCTTTAAACCCCAGGGACTCAAAAAAGGTAGGAATCAAGCTCAAAATGCGAAATGGAAACCATGAAATGAAAGAGCTCAGGTTTAGCTCCTACCTGGTCCAGACGGTGCCGGGAATCGTCCACGGAATCTCCCGAAATCAGCTGATGAAAATCGAGGGGGAAAAGCATCTCCAAAGCTCCAACAAACCAAGTTCAAATGAAATGATAAAATGAGAGGTAAAAACACTTTTCATTACTTTTACGTAGTTCAAAGTAAAATATTAGTGTTCTAACTCGTTTTCAAGCAAATATTGTTCATTTTTGACTAGTTTGATGAAGCAGTTGAAAATACAGTACGATCTTTGAAAGGACAAAGCTATTTATGGTAAAATTAAAACAAGACCATTTAATCGAGCAGTTTTAGCACATAATTCAAGCTCGTTAAAAAATAAACATAAGACATGAGCAAATGTTTCCACCCACGTTTAAGCTCGTTAAAAGATGAACTATTCCTCGGTAAATAACCATCGTGAATGTAGTACTTCAGCCATTAAAGCCTTGGTCGTGTTCGCACCGTCACCTCCACTTTTTCATTGGCCGATCATTCACCTCCATTTGATTGTTTACCCATTTTGAGGAACAGCTGCGAAGAGTGATTTCACTAGCCATCCTTGTGACACTGTCGTGATTGGAAAATTCCAAACCTTACCTGGAATCAGCTGCTACCCGTTTTATCACTTGTTCCTCAAAAGACGAGTCTCCTTTAAGCTCTTTTCAACTGACTCGTAAAATATGAAAAGATTGCCGAGTCCTTGGCCTTTCCAGCTCGTTAAAGGGACAGGAAGTGCTATCCCTCCTCTAGATTTTAATCTTTTTGGACCTGAGGGATTATTACACAAAAAGATCGAGCGCTTGTTTTATTCGGCTCGTTAAAAGTATCGAAAATTCATCCCTTCTGTATTGTTTTATACTTTTTCAGACTTAAGGGATTAGATGATGAAAAAGGAATTTTGGAGTTTCCTTTAAGTTCCTTTTCAGACTCTCTAAAATTGAAAAGGACCGAGTTATCTTTGTCGTTAAACTCGTTAAAAAGATTAATAGCGACAAACTTGTCTATAGACGAGAACGAGTTTCACTATCGCTAGGCTCGTTAAAACATAGCGATGGGTTTGCCCGAAGGGAAAATTATAGAACAATCATATGTTATCCTCCTCAAGATTGACAAAAATAAAGAGGTACTGGTCAGCAATGACTGGGGAAAAATTGGGAAGAAAACTCAAAGAAACTTTGTTGGTAGCAAGTCGCTCTTGAACATGACACTTCCACTCCGTGTCCGAGTCGGGTTGGGTTGTTTCATTCACCGGTCACATCACCATGGTCACACCATACCATCCACATTTGGGGTTAATGCTACCAATCCATCACAGTAGTGTCGCCGATATGTTCAAGAGAAGTCATTCAGAGAATTCACCTGTGTCTCACCCACTACCATACATTATACTCCATTCTTTCATGACCGCCACCCTGAACCTTACATCACGAGATCGTTTTCACCTCCATTAAAATCATTTGCTCTGTTCCGTGTCATTGATTTGGGATTCATTAAGGCCCTCCTGTGACGGATCACTTCTTGTCGACATCAGTTCATTATCCAAGAAGTTGATCTAGGAACACCCCATTCAGTACTTTGAAGCTTGCATGCCTCAATGGCAAGTTTCTCACTTCCAGCGACAGGTTTACATCAATGGCCTTCGATCGCAAGATTTTGCGTGGTGTTTGACGCCAAGTCCTTTATTCACACCACGTGAATTGTACTGCAGTACCTTGAGGATCATTATCATTATCGGTGATTCCTCTCGCGCTTGTTAATAGTTTACATCATTGACTGGTAATCAAGCAATGTCTTTCCATGTTCGACTTCAAAACATTTCTCACATGGATCGACTTGTACTTCGAGTGAAGATCAGATGAGATTGAAGACCTCGGATCTAGTTTCATCCATCCGAGCTGCGATATATATTCAGGGAAATAAAGACATTAAATGTACATCATTGCTGCACAGATAATCATCCACTCAAAAGGATGATGGCTCTACCAGAATCATCAGTCTACACTCAGACGATTGTCTCTCCTATGTACATGAAAATGAATTTATAAAGCTGAGCATGGGAATGCCCGCCTCAGCTAGATCATGAAAATAGTATGAAGATAATGTATTGTATTTTATCTTATTACAGGTCTCCTCCCAGCATTGAAAGAACTTCGGATCCTCATAATAAAGCATTTCACCCGACACCAAAAGGTTAACGACCTCATACTTTAGGGGGCAACTGTTATAGACATTTTTGGGCCCTACAACCCCAAGCATGAAATGTCCATAAATCAAGGGCTCCTAAGTCCCTAAAAGTGTTGTTCTAACCCCTAAAGGAACAAGGTCAACAGATTACAGCTTCTCCCAGAAGTTCTCCACCAGAAACTACTCAGAATGGGTCAAAACAGGATCATTTCAGCTGCTCCACTGGCTAGGTGCGTTGCATTGCACCTAAATACACTGTGAGGGTGCGTTGCATTTCAAAAGTCCCTTCTGTAGGGTGTGATGGGTGAGAAATGACAAATGGCAGTTTCATTCCGTGAGGTGGAGAGACAATGGAAGCTCCCAGAATCTTCTCCTGTGACACTTGCCTCACTGAATTCGACCAAGGATGAGTAAGAGGCCTTCAGTATCCAAGTGGAAGCAAGAACTGACAGAGAGAAGACACTAATCAAATCACAAGCTAACTCATCCTCCTTACAGATATCTATATATGGATCCCTCATCCCAGAGATCCAGAGGCTGGAATTTTGCATATTATAAGGAATTGTTGTTGGTTTCTAGAGACAAACAATAGATTGTTGGGTGATTTATGCTTTGTTTAAGGTGGAGAGGGGCTTATTTTCTGGGAGGTTGATGCTGGGTCCGAACCACTGGTTGTAACTCCTCTTGGATCTTTTCTTGTTTATCAATAAAAACTATTTTAGTTTTCCTCCATGCTTTTGTATCATTGATGCTTGTTACATTTTGTATGGTTAACTTAAATCTGATCCTAAGTTGTTTATGAATATAGATCCATGTCTTTGTATAGTGCTCTTCTTTGGTGATCTTACAGGTACTTTGTGAAGCTGGGCAAGCAAGGGAGCAGGTAGCTGGAGACTATCAAAGAAGATAGGGATTGGATCAAAGGATTAGCACAAGACATAGGTTGGTTCTTTCTATTCCTCTCTATCTATAATTCATAAAGGAAATACAAAAGTAGTTTTTCTCTGTTTGTTTCTAAGGAAGCTGTCACACCTTAGTGGGATAGAGCAGTTCTAAATAGACACTTTTCCCGGTAACAGTATGGATTTTTAGAAGAAGTTTCTGCCACTTGTTTCTTAATGTCGATCATCTCGTTAGACATGGTCTTCAAAACTTTTTGTAATCCTTCTAAATCGAATGGATCTTTTGATTATTTTTTCTTGGGATCTTCCTTGAAAGAAACCTTCTTGGATTTTCGTTCTTCTATCGTGTTTTTCTTTTCTAGGGCTATAACACGTTTCTCTACTACTATTGCTTCTTTCATATTTTTAGCTAAAGTTGTTTTGTTAGCCCTATCAACAAAGATTGCTATGTTTGATGGTAAAGCAATGATGTACCATTCACTTTGCACTTCTTCGCTAGGCTTGGAAGTAGTAGGAATTTTGTTTAAGAGTTTATTCAAACATGAATTGAAATCTTTGATAGGTTCTTTTGACTCGGCCCTAAGGTTAGATGGGTCATTGATCAATGTCGTCGTAGACCTATCATCACCAAACTTAATAAGGAATTGTTCTTGGAAGATATCCCAACTAGTGATAGATCTAGATGGTAATGAAAAATACCATGATCTGGCTACTCCTTGCAGAGTATAAGGAAAAAGTCAAACAATAACATCTTCATTGGTAACTCCATTGAGATTTATGGATAGCATTAAGTTATTTATATGTTCTTCCGCTAGCATGCCTGACTCAGGATTAAACTTAGGCATCCATTTTTCAAGATGGGCCAGTAGCCGACTCAAGGGTGCAGGCATTAAGACTGCCCCAAGGTTATTCCATGGAGATTGGGCCATCGCTGATCTATTAACAACAAAAAGTGCAGAAGATGATCCCTGTGGTTGAGAAGATGAGGATATTACGACTCCAAATGATTGAGAAGGAGATGTAGGAGTACCGGTGGACTGATGAATAATGATCTGAAGTGGAGGAGTGGATGGTTGACTTCTCAGTGGAGAGGTTGAGATGGATGATGATGATGAAAGAGTCTCGCTATTGGACCCTTTAGGAGATTTCCTTGCTCTCTTTCTTATGGGTAGAGGTAACTCAGTTGGCTGAATGCTAAATTTTTCACTCTTTAATCTGGTAAGAGGATGAGCAGGGTTATATTGCGAAGTCACGCTACCTTGAGATTTGTCAGATCTTTGAGGAGATATAGAAAATTGCTGAAGTTTGTGAATCAAAGATTCAACTTTAGGAGGTTCAATAGTAGATTGTTCTGAAATGTCAGAGTTTGTAGCAGCAGCTGTTGCTCTTGCGACTTCTGGCTCTGGATTTAAAGATTCTAAATGAAATGGAGAAGTTGGGGGAGATGGTGAGGGTGATTTACTCTCAGAATGGTATTTAGATTTAGACTTGCTTGCCATTCACAGTTCGAGGCCCTCCTTCTAGCACCAAATATGTTGAAGCCCCGAAAATCGGGTCTACAACAAGGGGGATACCCACCCAGTCCGAACCTTGGTTAGCAGCTCCTTTTCCGTTTGGTATAGTTGGTCCAATTGGGGATATGGGACCAATTTCCCAATTTATGTGTGTGTGTGTGAAGAATTTATATTTCCTTTCTAAAATTTCTTAAGTGAGATGCTCTAATTCTAACTCTAATCTCATAACATGAAAATTGTATTCTAATAAGCAGAAATATCTAAGTCTACACTAACCCGGGGTGTAATCCTTCTATTATGCAATCTAAAATGATTTCAGATAACAATAGATAATAAAGATCATTCAACTGTTATGAGAAAATAATTCAATACTGATAAACCACTTCGTATAAAATGTTAGATGAAACAATTGTGAAATGCATATCGCATAATAAGCTACTCATACATTAAGCATAAATAAATAGCTATCATTGTACAAAAGTGCCAAATGATAACTCAAATATTCACACATCAATATATAAACAACTGAACATGAATATCACTTTTAACACAAAGGAAAAAATAGTTAAGAGATAGAAGTACCATTTATAACTAGTTCTGCTCATGAGCTTCAAGCGATAATGATTTATCTCTTCTTAATCCAACATCCACTAAGAGTACAAAAGTGCAACACCAGTAGCAAATATTAAATACAGATATCAATAAATCCTGTTCCATTCATTCATCAAAACCTCCTCGGAGGGTGCAAAAGTGCATGTTCCGAGGAAAAGTTTTTGATAAATTTTAGGACCCTTCTCTAAATTCATGAGAAGGGTTTAAATATTAATAACTAAATATAAAAATAACTTATTACAAAAATGTAGGATACGGTTTAAATGACCGTCCTTTTTTCAGGAAAAAATAAAGCAAAATTAAATACTAATATTGAATCTAAAACTAACAACTAACTATTTATGTATCTGATCCTTGAAATTGCAAGCATTCAGCATTCGCTTAAGAAGAGTCAGCTGACCGACTTCAGACTTTAACTGTCCTAAAAAAAATGGAATCAACAAGAGATGGCGCCATCTTCTCGACAGAATTGATGATGCATTTGAGAGTCATACACTCGCTGTGTGGCTTTACCAAATACCCCCAGTAAGAATCCCAATTCAAATTAGTTAATCTTTTGATTGAGTCTGCCTTTTCTCGAGCCTTTTATCTCCAGCCTGTTTGTAGTTGTTGTACTTTCGGTAGATACCCTGGACTAGTTTCTGAGATCAGATTTGATCTATGAAAATTTTCATTTATACAGTCAATAACGTTGTTTGTTGTCGTGGCTACTTCTTCTGCTGCTTGTTCTGCTTTTCTAATTTCCACATCCCATTTGTTAAAGAGCATTTCTTTGTTCTTCGTTCCTGCAGTTTACAAGTAAGGTGAGAGTAATAATAAGGAAAGGTGACGGGAAAGCTTTAAATGCTGAAGACATATAAAATATACCACCTTACGTGAACTGGCTTTTCGATAAGCACAAAACCATATTTCATTAACAATTGGAAACTAACTCATTAATTAGCATTAACGCGCATAACCAGGTCCTGGTTTATGGAAACAGTTTTCTCGAATAATGAGCCCTAATGATTTGCGACGAAGCGATTTTGTGATTTGCTTGGCAATATTGCAGATCGCAACATCGCAAGGTTGCTAGCTCGCTATATCGCAATATCACAAAATTGCAATATTGCAAAATCACAACATCGCTATATCGTTATATCGCAAATCGCTAGAGCACAATATATGTCAATCATTCGTTAATCTATTTTCTGTGAAATGCGATTTGTGATATGCGCCATCGCATATCAGCAGTTTAAAGTTTTTCAGCGTAAGTGATTTTTTTAGACATGCAATGCGATAAATGTTTTCTTAATATGTAGTTTCGCATCGCAATCTCGCAATCTTAGACTTCTGCTTGTAAGGAGGTATCCATTATCTTTTTGCGATGCGATATTTCCTAAGGAATAATTCGACTTTATCATAAAACTTAGGCTTTTTTATTTTTTTAAGCGTATTCTCCTAAGTTTATGATGGTAAGTTTTATTGAAAAAGGAAGTTCAAGTACTAATTGATTTTTAATTTTTTTGACTAAGGGCCCCCACTTATTTAGTATTAAGAATAACACTAAATAAGAAGGGGGGTTGTTGGTGGCCACAACAATTGGCGATTCACTTAGAAGAACCAGTTATCTCTACTTTTCTTTTGGATTTTTTAAACTTCCAAAACAAAAAAATTTCTAAAAAATTAAACTTTATTATAGAAAGACAAAGTACATTATGCTTTTACCTATCAATGATATTTTGTTTCTTCTATTTTCAACTTTGATTATTTACTCCCTCAAGCTAGTCCTTGTATCTACATCAGTCATTACTTCAGCCCAATCAGAGTTTAGATGAGGGAGATATCGTTGATTTAAAATCATCTCTCTAGAGGAGATTTCAAAGTTTTGAGTTTCTGGGTTAAAGGTGAAAGTTGAATTTGCATACATAGTTCAGGATCGGTAGATGGTGTTCCATGGGTTGAGGCTTGAGTATTGTTGGGTGCTAAAAGGTGTCTTTTAAAACTCCTAATTACCTCAATTTAATCATCAACCTGGGCAAGTCCTTTTATTCCAAGAGTGTACACAATATGTGCATGCTATGAATACAAAGAGTAATGTTTCTTTAGAATGTGATATAAAACTTTGATACAAGTGTAAGTGGATGCATTATACAACTCAAAAACTACAATTGTTAATGGAAATATTACATCAAGACTTAATCTTCAACTGAAACCATAATCAGATCTAAAATCAGAAATTCAAATGGAAATGATGTCAACCGAGAATTCAGTAACGGTAACCAAACTCTTTCAGCTGATTAGATACTAACCACACTCTTATTGTAATCAACAAGGTCCACTATCTTAACTGCTAATTAATTTAATCTACAATAAGCATAAATAGAATCAAATTACAATGCTACGAAGCATGTAAAGAAAATGTACTAACTTCAATATAGGAAATAAATAAATAGCAAACAAGATAAACTCAGAGAAAATGGGAAAAATATCAAACCAATCAAACTTGTGTGAGTTAGAAAGATATAACACAAAGGAGAGTAGTTTGATCCACCAGAGACCAGGCCCTTAGCCACCAGTGAATATTACTGAGCTACTTCAGAGAATAAGAATGAACAACAACGTAAATTATATATTAACCATTGAACTCAATTCTCAATACAATATGGTTGTGTTCCTCCAAAGCAAGAGTCTGTACTTTAAAATTACAATTTGAAATGAACAGAAATTTCCTCCCTTTCCTCCTACAGTTTTTACTTTTATAGTCAGAAAGAGGTAAAAGATAAATGTGACCCCTCAAGATCAGGAGATCCTGAGGGATTCACAACTGAATGTTGTCTTCTGACACTCTTCATATTTAGCGTTGATCCTCCTAATTTCTCCTTCGACCTGACCGCAACCGATGCACTTTATTATTCCTTTGTTGGTTTATGTTGTTCCGTCTCTAGGGAACAACAACTATTCCTTTTGTCTTTTCTTTGCATAAAAATGAATAAGTGTTAGTTATGGTGGCTAAATCTTAATCGAGAGTAGTTCATTCGTTTCTTATCATAATCCATCAATATGTTAGTGTATCAAGATATGAAAGAGATAAGAAAAGAGGAAAAAGGTGATGGAATTAAGAGTAAATACATACCCATTGCGTAACTCAACAAGTATGCCTTAGAAGGCAACTCGAATTTTATATCCTGGAGGTACAAGATGGAGGTTGTGCTAGAAGATAATGGCTTGAAGGAATTCATTGATCAAGAAGTCCCCAAGCTAGCAACTACAGATGCATAGAACTTGGTTGAATGGAAGAAGTGTGTGGCGAAGGCAAGGCAGATAATCCTTGAGGGAGTTTGATACCACATTGTCTCGAGCCTCCATGGCAAGGAATGTCCACATGCTATGTGGAAAACATTAACGAAAGGAAGTTGGCACTAAAGGATAAACTTTGTAAAATCAAGATGGAGAAAGGCGAGACGATTCCAAAGTACTTGACCAAGTTCACTCAATGTTGGGATGAAATTGGACTTGCTGGAATCAAAATTTTTGAGGAGGATATGGTGAGCCTTTCTCTTCTTGGGCTCTAAAAGAGTTGGCATATTTATCAGGACTCTATCAATGGTCGGGAGAAGCTGCCAGTTTGGGAACGACTATGGTCGGATTTGATGCAGGATGAGATTAGGAGGAACAACAGGGATGACTCTTCACCAAAGACTAATGATGAAGAGAATTGTGCGTTAGTGATTAAGGCAAGGAAGGGGAAAGGTAAAATTTCTCATTCCAAATCAGATTCTTATCATGGAGGTAAGAAGAAGGACATGATGAAAGTTAAATGTTTTCATTGTCACAAGATGTGTAACTTTGCTACAAATTTTCCATTGAAGAAGTCCAAGGAGAAGTCCTCAGGAGAAGCGGCGGGTGAGGCTTTGGCCTCCCAATTCAAATTGGACTTTTCGCTCATTGCATGCATGGTGTCTTCAATGATGGGAAGTGTATGGTACTTAGAAAGTGGAGCTTCTTTCCACATGACTGGTGACAAAGATTTATTCAGTGAACTGGAGGAGAAATAACTCAAGATGCATATCGGTATGGGTGATGATGGTAAGTATAGTGTTACTAGTGTGGGTACTATTACTTTTTAGAGGGAGCATGTGGCTCCACTCACCTCGAAGAATGTTATGCATGTACCCATATTGACGAAGAACTTGTTATCCGTTGCCATGCTTGAGGATAGAGGCTATAATGTGATATTTTCGAAAGGAAAGGTGTTCCTTTGACACATAGCCACGGGTCAAGTAAAGAAGATAAGGATTCAAGTTCAGAATTTCTATAAGATAGAGGTAGAGGATTGTGCTGCTTTGAGTTCAAAAGAAAAAATGATGTTGAGCCGAGATGTCAGTGAGTTGTGGCACAGGTGATTGGGCCACTTGCATCATGGGGCCTTGGAGATATTGCATCAAATATCTACTAGTTTTCCCAAAGGTACACTTGAGCAAGTTGATACATGCAAAGGGTTGTACTTTGGGAAAATACACCAAGCCTTCCTTTGGAGATAGAGACAGTTGAGCAGATTTTATTCTAGAGAGAGTCCATTCAGATGTGTGTGGACCATTCTCGATAGTATCCACCACCAAACACAGGTATTATGTTATATTTGTAGATGACTATTCTCGTAAATCATGGATATTTTTCATGTAGAAAAAGGATCAGATATTCACAAAGTTTTGTGAATTCAAAGGATGGTCGAGAAAGAGTCAGGCAAGAAGGTTAAAGATCTATGAAGTGATAATGGTGGAGAATATGTCCCTAATGATTTTAAGAACGTTTGTGCAATAGAAAGGATTAAATGAGAGTTGACAACACCTCATAACCCTCAACAGAATGGGGTTGCCAAGTGGAAGAATAGGAGCATAGTAGGGGAAACAAGGGCGATGTTGCATGATCAGGGCCTACCACTACACTTATGGGCTGAGGCATGCAACACAACGATTTATGTTCAGAACTGTAGCCCACATCAGATACTTGAGAGTAAAACACCAGAGGAATCTTATTTTGGTAAGAGGCTAGATGTTGGTCACTTCATGATTTTTGGGTCATCAGTTTATTGCCAATGGAAAAATATGCATGCAAGAATCTTGAGCCAACAGTAGAGTTCGGGATTCTTTTGGGGTGCACTGATACTCCTCACAACTATCGGGTGTACATGCAAACCAATTGGCTGATAGTGGTTTGCAGGGATGTCAAGTTTGACGAGGAGAAGACCATGCGAGTATCCCTTAAGGGGGATCTTGAGCTACATGTAGAGGAGGAACTTTTAGTTCCTAAGGTTGAGGAGCCTCAGATTGATGTGGAGTAGCCACATGTTGAGGTTCTGGGAGTGGAGACATCCACTCAGGCAGAGTCTTCCAAAGAGGGAAGAAAGTGCACTAGAGAAGCTGACAGATTGTTGGATGATGCACGAGAGAATGTGGAGCACCCTCTTCTTAGGGCAGACAGAGGAGGTCACCAGAGAGGTATACTGGATACATGGCACTTATGGATGCATGTGTTGTGATAGAGCCATCTTCGTTTCACAAAGCAGTGCAGCAGCCAGTTTTGGTTGATGCGATGGTGGATTATGACTCCATAGTTCGAAACAATGTTTGGGATGTGGTCCCGAGACTTTAGGACAAGTCAGTTGTGAGCTCCCTATTACACAGTAATTTGTCACTGTCTTCACTCCAGTCTTCCTACTGTGTCATGTGTCCAAATTTGTTCATGCTCATGTTAGAAAAATGCTCTTTGATGTTGCCAAATGACCCACTTTTCCAAAGGTTTCTGCCTCATCGCGTCTGTTGGCTAAATAAACGCGTTGATGGGCACTCCAAAATAGTCCAAAAGCGATGCCATCGCGGAAGTACACCTGATTCTCACGATGGTTAGATTTTATGTGCCAGCGCAACTGTCATTTGTAATATTTCGCGATGATATGACTAGCTACGTTATTCAATAGCGATGTCAGCGCGGCAGGCCAATTATGTGCCCGCGATGATCTAGATTGGGCGAATCTATTCCAACAGTCGGCTTTCCAGATGACTCCAGACCTGGTTGTTGGCCTAGTTTATGTCGCCCTCCTTTCTATGGCGTGGTTGTTCTGTCATTTGTGCTACCTTCCTTGGAGATAAGCTCACTCTTCCACCTTTCATGGAGACTCCTTCTCCTATTTAAACTCTCACCATTGCTATGTGCTGCTAGTTTTTGGAGTTCTTAGTCTTTGGAGTGGTTGTTGATAGTACTGTTAGTGCTTGTGAGTTTGTTAGATAGCTGGTGTGAATGTGACAAGTGTGGGATTGTTGATAGCTTGAGGAAGGTTGTGAAGTGCCCTTAATATTGTGTAAAACTTGTGAGTGAGAGAGACTTGTATGTTGGGAGATCCATCTTCAAAGAGTGAATGCTTGAGGAACATGTTGGCTGGATCCTTTTGAGAAGGCTTATGACGTCAAGACGTTGGTTGTAAGCTTACTCTTATTTCATAATTAATGCAATCAATGATGTTTTCCTATGTCTTGTATGTAATGTACTTGATAGCTCATGAATTCTTGACTTTGTGAGTAAATAGATCATTGTTGTTCCGGTTACGTGCTTTGTTTTATTTCCTTTGCATTATTTTAGGTTGATTACTCATTAGGAGAAGGAAGCGGAAGCTGGAGCAGTGCAACAAAACTCCATTGACCACTGGTTGAGGTAGGCCTCCAACTATGACTGTTTAAGGAAAGCTATTGTTGATCTATCGTTGTTTGTGACTAGACCCACTCTAGGGCTAGAGAGGTTGCCTCTGTCCACAGAGGGAACACTTTCTTGCATCACAAATTGGTGACTCCACTGGGGAGGGCCTTTGTGCTTTTCTTGTTTGCTCTTGTTTTGATTTTTGTTTTGGTCTCTTTTGAAGTTTTTGGGATTAGTTACCAGTCTTCTGAGTTTCCTAGCCTGATCTGGGAAATGCCCTTATTTGATTAAAGATTGATTGTTTTTGATTTGGGAGTTTTTGGTTCGCCTGTTACTGTTTTGAACATCATCACGGCTTTTAATCTAACAGTCGCGCTGTCATCACGTCACCTCTTTTGTAATATCCTGTTCATCGCGTAATTATGCTTAATAGTTGCAAAGGTTCTGTAAATCAAACCATCGCAAAAAAGTCGTGTACTTCGGCACTGACATCGCTTTGTTGCTGTGGTGTGCTCCTTATCAGCACTTGTTGCTTGTGTATCACCCGCACTGATTGCTGTAGAGCCTCCTGAATCCGTCAGTCTTGCTAGTCCCTTGCTGTTCTCACTTGTTTGATAACTTTTTTTTCACTGTTTAGAGGTTGAGGCACTCTCTTGTGAGATTTGTTAAATGAATCTTGTTTTTCTTGCTTTGTGACCTAGTTTCATTGTTTCAAGTCTTTTGGATTCATTTCGCCTAGTTGCTCGTTTACAAAGATTCATTTGCTGCTTGCTGTTGGTTTGATTAAGCCTTCCCCTTTGCTTACTTTTGGTTGATTGTTTAGTGATTGTTATTGGACCAATCTCGGCATTGTTTCGATTTCTCTTCACTACCCGGACATAGATTACAATTGTTTGGATCAACCGTTTTTTCACATTTGCTTGTTGCTCATTAGTTTCTTTAGATTAGAGACATCAAAATAAAAAAGATTGCATTTCATTTAGCATGCGAAAGTGAATGTGAATTTGCATTTCCAGTTGCATATTGGAAAGCGAATGATTAAATCTCTCATTAGTAGTATTCGTGCACTTTAGCGTTTGATGTCTGCTTGCATTGAGTGATTTCCTTGTTGCCTTGGTTTTCTTGGTTTGGGAATGATCTCCCTACCCTCCCATAGATAGGTGTTCATCAAAAGGAAAAGGATATTTCATTCATTCTAACTGCATCCTAGGTTTTGTTATATACATACAGTAAGGCCTAAAAACTGAAACATAATCCAAGATCAACTTTAAAATGAACTGAATGAACTTAACAATGCATTGGAACATAACGCATGCATTTAGAGGTCTAGGCTAGAGATGTGCTCCGGCGTCGTTAAACCTAGTCACTTTTGTTTCCACTCAAGGTTGGGTGATTCCTCCTTCTGTGACTCAATAGTGGTCTAGCAAGGATTTTTGCTCCCATGTACTGTCGAGTATATGCTGGGAGACCCCACTAGATTATCATCCTTTATCCATAGGAAGCCGTGTTTTCCGCCTTACAAGCCGTAACGCACCAAACACATCATTCGGGAAGATTGACTGCCGTACAGAAAGTCCTTGGTTTTCATATGACTGCCAAGGTGTATATGTAGTTTTACAGATTTGTCTGGTAAACTTTTTTGTCTAGTTCTCCAGAGTAGTCACTTTCGTTCCTTTTCGGACTCCCTAAAAGAAAAGGTCCATCTGAGCACTTGTCACTTCAGGTTAATTAAATATTCGAAGGTGACTAGAGTCATATTTTGTCCTTTTCTCGACTCTTTAAAGATGAAAAGGTCAAGTTTTGTTCCCGTGTCTTAAAATTTATTCGGCCATGATTCACATTTACCTGGTTAGATCTTGTTTGCGTTACCTTAAGTAGTGTTCTTTCTTGTTCTCGACGACAACATTCCCCGAGTCTCCCGGCCAAGGTTTTCCCCCAGATGGAAATCCTGGTCCGTTTCCTTCATTTGGAAATGTCGGTGCTCTGTATATGGCAACATTTTCGTTGCCTGGGATAACCATCGGTTTGCTTGTATGGTTGTTTTCAACCTCGGTGGTCCCGAGTGTCATGACTCCTATTCCACTGTCTCCTTCGTCTGAACCAAGAAATGCTGATTCCAAGTGTGAGCTTACGGCGTCTTCTCCTGTTTCCTCCTCCTCCTCTCCTCCTTCGCCTGGTGAAAGTTTCACATTAAGTAACCAGGAGCCTAAGAAGAAGAAGAAGAGGATGAAGAAGAAGAAGAAGTCCGATAAATCCAAGGCCACCTGTGCAGTTACCACTCCTGGTCCATCCCAGGTCGAACCACCTTCTGCTACTCCGTAGAATGTTAAGTTTCCTTGTAAGTTATGCAAGGGTGACCATCTTCTTCGTGATTGTCCTGGCATTCCAAGGATCCTAGAAGTATGGTCTCACGATCCAGTTCGTCCCTCATCGTCCTCTGAAGCTCAAGGCGATGCTATCCTAGCAACTGGCAATAGTAAGAAGGACGGGAAGATTCGATTCCCCTGTAGGCTATGTGAAGGCATCCATCCCCTTCACCTTTGTCCGCTCATGGATAAAGCTTCCGCCGTTTTGGACAGTCTTACAGCTTCTTCACCCCAACTTCCCGTTGGTTATCAACAACTTTCTTCAGACCCTCCCTCCATTGACAAAGAGATTGACGTAGATTCTTCTCTTGTCCGTCCTTCTTCTTCCGAGCCTGGCTGTGCTCAACCTATTCTAGACCAACCATTGGTCGGAAAGAGTGTCGACTTAGGTTCACCACCTGTTGATCACTATGCCTTGGAAGAGCATGATGCTCATGTTCTCCTCGTCTCATCAGATTCTCAAGAGTCCGAAAATGACTCCCATATCCCAGTTGATCTGGGGAGTCCTTCTCCGATTCCTAGGGGGCACGGGGGCAATCATATGATTCCCCCACCAAGTAGTTTGGCTGTCACTTTCGATTGGAGTTACTTGACTGCTTTCCGCCTTCCATCCTATGTGCCTTTCGATATTACAGTATACGCCTACAATAAGGCAGTACCTGGCACTGTCCTGAATGAGGGTGCGTCTGTCAGTATTATGCCTACCACTACCTGGAAAGCTTTGGGTTCCCCACAGCTTGTGCCGGTCACACAGAATCTGTTGGCATTTGACGAAGAACCTTGTCATCCTGTGGGAATCCTCCCAAAGTTTCCTGTTACTTTGGGGGGCAAAACCATCTATATAGACGTCATGGTTGTCCAAGGTGCGAATTTTAGTCTTCTCCTTGGTCGTGACTATGTTTATGCCATGGGGGCCCTCACCTCTTCACTTTTCCATGTGGCTTGTTTTCCACATGATGGAAGAATGGTGACCATCGATCAATTATCATTTGTTATTCCCCCAGTGCCTTCTGCACAACCATCACCCCCTATTGGTTCTTGCTTTCCAGCAGTGCCTTCCTTGCCACAGGTTAATTATGTGGCCACCCATTCCATTTCCGCCTCTGTTGATGACCATGCAGCTGGTCTAGTACAAGATGTACTGGGGGCATTGGAACCTGATCTGTCATTGGTCCATCCTGACATGGGTTCCTCCCAGAGTACATTTCTTCCATCCCGTGAAGACCTCCTGGGAGCCACGTTCTTGGATGGCCCATGAACAGGGTTATGAGGATAGTTTGTTCCTGTCTCAACCTCGTTAAAAAATGAAGCAAGGTGCTCGAGCATGGCTCCTTGTCTTGTGTCAAGCTCGTTAAAAAATGAAACAAGAGTTATGAGGATAGTTCTTTTACTGTGTCAACCTCATTAAAAAATGAAACAACTCCCTTTCCAAATCAAGTCTTTGATTAAGATCTCATAAAATCCAAGTCAATTCTTTCCAAGATCTCGAAAGTGAACCTTCATTCCATCCACCTCGTTGAATGCAATGAAGCTTGGGGAGCATGTACCTCGATTTGCGTCATTATGCGGGAGGCATGCGAACTTATAAAAAGCATAGTTTTTCGTTTCAAGCTTGTGTAAAAATGAACCCATACCCAATTTACATCTTGTGATTGTCGTTGTTATCCGCTAAATTCTACTATATGAGCCTTGGTTGTTTCATTCCATTGCCATATGCTTTCACTTGTTTGTTTTCCTTTCCTGAGGGACCGCAACAATGAGTGGTTTTATGAGCCAACCTCTTGACCATTACGTGTTTTGAGCATTTCCACCATTGCCAGGAACCAGTTGCTACCCTTTATACCACTTGTTCCTCTAGGACGAGTCTCCTTTAAGCTCTTTTCTGACTCGTAAAAGATGAAAAGATTGCCGAGTATTTTTCCCTTTTTGACTTGTTAAAGAAAATAAAAATGGAGGTCTACTTTCAGCTCTTTTCCGACCGTGTAAAAAAGAAAAGATTTCTGGGCCTTTGTCGTTTTAGGTTCGTTATTGGTTCTGAAATGACATGATTCCAACCACTTTTCTACTTTTTCGAGTCGAAGTCACTAGTTACGAAAAGTACTCCTCGATTGTAATGGTCGAGCGGTTCTTTTGAGTATTTTTTTTATACTTTTTCGGGCTCGAGAGACACAACTCTACGAAAAAGGACCCCCCTGGAGTTTTCTTTTTCGTGTCTTTTTCAAACTCTCTAAACATGAAAAGACTCTGAGTTTACCTATGTCAGACTCATTAAACCTTGATGACATTGGACTCGTCACCATGATGAGACTCGAGCTTCTCCTTCCTAGGGCTCGTTAAAATATTATTAGGTTGGACTCAACAACAGGTTTATCATTGATTGTCTATGGCAGCTAGTCACTCTTGAACATTGACACTTTTGCTTCTTATTGGGTTGGGACATCCATACATCGTCATTTGGCCTTTCGTAGGTTTGGGTTATCATTCTAGCCTCATTCCATTCGATTAATGCTGTCTCCTTCAAGCCTCTAATCCATTGATACCTGAATGCTGCCACCCTCCACAGTCGTGTCGCTGACATGTTCAAGAGTATAATCCTTCTGTAGTTTACACCCTCGTCTTCTCCTCTGATACTCTGTTTCACCATCTACCACTTATTCCTTATCTCATGTCGTTGATGGGGGAAACATTATGGCCCTCCTGCGGTGGGTCGTCTCCTATCGACATCAGCTCATTATCCAGGAGATTTGATCTACAGATCCCCTTTGGTACCTTAGAGCTTGCATGCCTCAATGGCAAGTTCTTTGCACCTGACGGTCAACTTTCATCATTGGTCTTCGATTGAGTGATTCCACGAGTGTTCAAATCTAGCTCCTTCTTCACACTTCGTGGATTGTGCTAGACAGTACCTTGAGAGCCATTGGCATTATTGGTGGTTTCTCTCGCGCTTGTTAACGGTTTTCATCATTGATCGGTAGTCAAGCTATTTTATATCATGCTTGACCTCAGCACATCTATTCTCGTGTTAGGATTTGTACTATGATCGGATGGGTTCAAGACCGCGAACTCAGATTACATATGTTTGGGCTGCGTGGATTGGTTTATGATTACATGACTCATTGATGGATGGCTGCGACCATACCTGAGTCTTCATGGATGGCTGTGACCATACCTTTATCATCATCATGGTCTCATTAGCTAGATGGCTGCATCCATACCACAGACCTATTTCGTATGTCTTTTGGATGGCTACGCCCATGTGCTACATGTGCTTCATTATCAGAGATATCAGTTGTACTTGTGTGCAGGTTCTTCTAGATGGTGTTCCAGTTCAGTCAGTTTCGTAAAGCATTTCACCTCTCCCTCTCTCTCGGGCTTCATACTTTAGGGGGCATCTGTTACACAATAATTTGTCACTGTCTTCACTCCAGTCTTCCTACTGTGTCATGTGCCCAAATTTTTTCATGCTCATGTTAGACAAATGCTCTCTGATGTTGCCAAATGACCCAATTTTCCAAAGGTTTCTGCCTCACCGCGTCTGTTGGCTAAATAAACGCATTGATGGGCGCTCCAAAACAGTCTAGAAGTGCTACCATCGTGGAAGTACACCTGATTCTCGCGATGGTCAGATTTTATGTGCCAGCACAACTGTCATTTGTAATATTCCACGATGATATGACTAGCTACGTTATTCAATAGCGATGTCAGCGCGGCAGGCCAGTTATGTGCCTGCGATGATCTAGATTGGGCGAATTTGTTCCAACAGTCGGCCTTCCATATGACTCCAGACCTGGTTGTTGGCCTAGTTTATGTCACCCTTCTTTCTATGGCGTGGTTGTTCTGTCATTTGTGCTACCTTCCTTGGAGATAAGCTCACTCTTCCACCTTTCATGGAGACTCCTTCTCCTATTTAAACTCTCACCATTAATATGTGCTGCTAGTTTTTGGAGTTCTTAGTCTTTGGAGTGGTTGCTGATAGTACTATTAGTGCTTTTGAGTTTGCTAGATAGCTGGTGTGAATGTGACAAGTGTGGGATTGTTGATAGCTTGAGGAAGGTCGTGAAGTGCCCTTAATCTTGTGTAAAACTTGTGAGTGAGAGAGACTTGTATGTTGGGAGATCCATCTTCAAAGAGTGAATGCTTGAGGAACATGTTGGCTAGATCCTTTTGAGAAGGCTTGTGACGTCAAGACTTTGGTTGTAAGCTTACTCTTATTTCATAATTAATGCAATCAATGATGTTTTCCTATGTCTTGTATGTAATGTACTTGATAGCTCATGACTTCTTGACTTTGTGAGTAAATAGATCATTGTTGTTCCGGTTACGTGCTTTGTTGTATTTCCTTTGCATTGTTTCAGGTTGATTACTCATTAGGAGAAGGAAGCAGAAGCTGGAGCAGTCTAACGGAACTCCATTGACCATCGGTTGAGGTAGGCCTCCAACTATGACTATTTAAGGAAAGCTATTGTTGATCTATCCTTGTTTGTGACTAGACCCACTCTAGGGCTATAGGGGTTGCCTCTGTCCGCAAAGGGAACACTTTCCTGCATCACACTCCCATTGGCTTTACAAGGTAAATCAAGCTACAAATGGTAGTGGGGAGAAGCATGAGGATAGAATTGTGGCCCATTGATTTTCAAAGGTAGAGGGGATTAACTATAATGAGACCTTTGCTCCTATTGCAAGCTACTTGTCAATCAGATCTATTTTGGCACTATCAACACATATGGGTTGGAAGATCCATAAGATGGATGTGAAGCTTGTCTTCCTCAATGGCATGATTGAGGAAGAGGTGTACATAGAGCAGCCCAGATGTTTTGAAACCTTGGACCATGAATCACATGTGTTCTAACTCAAGAGAGTGTTGTATGGGCTGAAGCAAGCACCCAATGCTTGGTACACCAGGATAGATAGCTACTTCACTGGGTTGGGCTTCACGAAGAGTGAAGCGGATGCGAACCTGTATCACATAGTGGTGGAAGGTAAGTTGTTGATCATTATACTTTATGTAGATGATATTATATTGACAAGTGATGAGAAGCTCATCAAATCTTGCAAGGACCTTGAAGGAGAGTTTGATATTAAGGACATGGGGCTCATGCATTACTTTCTTGGCATGGAAGTATGGGAGGGAGATGGGGAGTTGTTGTTTTCTCAAGGAAAGTATGCCAACGAGATACTGAGGAGATTCCATGTGGAGCGCAGTAAACCCATGGAGAAAACTCTAGCTGGTAACTGGAGGAAGGAGGATGCTACTTTAGGAGAAGTAGTGGAAGCTACTTGTTGGGCATGGGATCCCCCACAGCATGTTTTGGGGCTCAAAGCTCAAGTCTTGGTCAATTGTATTGTAAGACTCCGCGAAGTGTGGGCGTGGAGTGTGAAGTGTATAATCGAGTCATAGGGTTGTCCGCCCTAAGCATTGTATTGTAATTTAATGTAAAGTGGTGTCGGCCTACCAATGGTCTACAGACCATGGGATTGTATAAATAGAGCGAGGCTCTAAGTTTAAAGATAGCTAAGGAAATGATAGAGATAGAATATAGAAGGCATGGTTAGAGCATAGAGTGGAATCTAAAGTGTACTGGGTTATAGTGGTAGGAAGAGGCTCTGTAGCTGAGTGCACAGAGGCCTAGTAGAGTCTGTAGTTGAGTGCATGGACCCCTACAGCTGAGTGCGCATGGCGGAGTCGGGTCTATACTTGGGATTGAATGATAATAAAAAGAAGTTTATTCTGTGCATCTGTTCTAGAATCTTTATGTCGATGTTCTACATTACTTTTACTCTGTTATTTACTGCGCGCACTTGATGAGTACTCGTATGAATGCTTATATGTGAATTTAATCTAAGTAATCAGCTAACAGAGAATAATTAAGGAAGACTTGGGTAAATAACATGGGTCACACTGTGGCTAGAACTATGCGAATACAGTATCATAGGGCGTGGGGTACCCGTAGGTGCGCGTAGCGCAGTAAGTGAGAAGCTTGGACTGCGTACCAATCACCTCATATCAGACATCCCCAAGGTGCAGAAACTTGGTTCTAGCACCCTCCCATACTACATCGGGTGAGACCTCAGTCCACGCTCCGCGGACTGTTACCGAAAGGGCTAGTAGTACTGGGATTTTCTTGGCTAAATCACTTTCGAACCTGGGTCAGGCCCCACTAAGCCAACAAATGGTTCCGTTGCCGGGACCGGCATTTGAATAAGGGATGTCTGGTGTCGTGCCACTAGAATCCTACAAAGAAAGAAATTAAAGAGTGGTTGGATAATAAGATTCATGAGTTCGCGGTGCAGGAAAACAGAAATACTTTCTATCGGAGCTGTATGGGTGGATCGCGAAGTTAGTAGACAACCAAGGAAGGTGTAGGCTCGACAAACCGATAGTATGGAATCCAGAACTAGTGCGCAGACTAGAAGCCTCAGAAGATAAGATAGCGTGAGCTGTGGACCACTGGCTCGATCAAATAATAGGAGGATTTATCACTGAGTTCGTGGTGGACACGACCATTAGTTACAGCGAGGAAAAGCGACGTTTTCTCAAGGACCGTGAGGTAAGTATATTAAATCTTTGAACACCTGGATTAAGATGTTGTTATGTGAAAAGAAGGTTATGAAAATAAATTAATGTTTGGAACTACACGGATTGGAAATATCTACAGAAATGGAAGTAGTGAAGAATTAGAAAACAGTCCCTTAATTTCACCCATGTGGGAGAGCGAGGACGAGCTCATGAAGATTTCTGCGAGGAGCGCGGTTAGTTTGATAAGGCAACAGATTCTGCGGTTACCACCTCCACCCACACCACCTCCCACCTCACCTCTCTCACCTCCATCTCCACCTACTCCACCTCCACTGCCTCCATAGTTCAGTATGGTGAGCATGATCAAACAACCAGTATTGAGGGGAGTAGGGAATGAGGATCTAGACCAATTTTGGTTTGTGGTAAGAGTAGTATGGGAAGCACAAGGTGTCACAGATGACAATATTAAGAAGGCTACATTGGTGAGTGCGCTGCAGGATCGTGCATTAACATGATATATCAAGCATTCTAATGACCACCCAAGCGTAGGGATAGTAGAGATCCAGAACGCGCTGAATAGGGAATTTAGCAGACCAAAGTTAGAAACACAATCAATCATTGGCTTTAAAGAGATTGTGATGCTCCCAGGTGAGAATCCCTAGGATCCGGATCAACAATTGAAGAGTAAGATCCATGAAGCCAATATGACGTTGATAGATGGACAACATCGTGCATGGTTTGTAGCATCTCTGACACCGCACTTGAGGATGACGCTGTCACAACATAAACTTTCCACCTAGGCCAAAGCATTGGAAATGGCAATGAGGTTACATGAGACCCCGATCCAAGACCCTCGGTTGGGAGTTTAGCAAATCCATGTGTAATTACAGAATCTGTGTTTGGAAATTCAAAGCTTGAAGTAGGATAGGGAATCATGGCTAGAGGTGCACGAAGATGTATGGTGCATAAAATGCAAAGGCCAAGGCCATGACAAGGATCATTGCCCAGTGTTCGCAAACTACTTGGAAGGGGGAGGGCCAATTCCACTGAGACCAGAGGCACAGGCAGGGCCGAGTGTGACACCCACTTTATGGTGCATGATCTGTTAGATAGGAGGGAAGCACGTGATGGACAATTGCCATTTGCTGCAAAAATCTAAATAGACACCCCAACAATTTTTTTGTAATTTCTATAGGTTGATAGGCCACGATGAGTGCACTTTCCACAGTTGCGAGCTAATGATGGATCGGACCCCAACCTATAGGATGTAGATCGAAATGCAAGCCCTTGACCCAGATGTGGGGATGGCGTGCACTAGATTTCAGCGGCGAGGTTGAGGACGAGGCGGAATGGGATTGAGGACGAGGCAGAATGGGACTAGGAAGAGGCCACAGACAGTTAAGTTGTTACAATTGTGGAGGACCAGGGCACTATGCCCACGATTGTACCAACCCGATGAGGATATCTTGTTCGTATTGTGCTTAGTTTGATCATGAAACAATAGACTGTCCTACGTTGATCACAATGATGCGTGAAAAAGGGGTATTCCAACCTTCCCCGACTTAGAATATACGAATGATGAGGTCTGAGCCACACGAAGAGGACCCAAATGTAAACATGATGCTCAGAAGCAGTATGGCCATAGGAGAATATAAAGGAAAGCAGCTAGAGGAAAGTACATGGATTCGCAAGGCTCCTGCAAAGGAACCTGATTTTGACTTAGAACGCACAAAGGAGACATTCATGGAAGCTAAGAAGAGCTTCACGGAGGCCTCCATGTCAGGTAGTAAGGATCAACAAAAGCTAGGAATGGATCCTTCTGGAGACATGCATGAAACTGTTGTGCAACAACAAGGCAGTTAAAGGACTATAGGAATTGATCACCAGGTGTGTAGAGTCAGGGGAGGCACACATCATCTGGAAATTGGGGAAGCATGAATTGTGCACTAGAAGGTAAATGAGGTTGACTACACAGATTGGGGAATATGAAATGGATCAGGTAATCCTAGATTTGGGTTCGGACGTGAATGTATTACCAAAGCAAACATGGGAACGCATGGGCAGGCCCACATTACAGTGGTCCCCTATTCAATTACGAGTGGCAAACCAACAAAATATTTTTCCCATGGGGAGGTTGCAAGGGGTAACAGTTGATATTGAAGGTACAAGCGCGCAGGTGGATTTTGAAGTGATATAGATTGTCAATGACAACAATCCCTATCCCGCGTTGTTAGGAATAGACTGGGCCACCGATATGAACAGAGTCATCAATTTGAAGAAGTGCAAAATGATCTTCGAGAAAAAGTCACTACGTGTAGTAGTCCCATTGGACCCAGCCGAAGGGGCATGCTACACTGAACCAGTGCACGACGATGATCTTGATTGTATTACAAGATAATTGTGTGAGACCAGGATTGGGTGAATCCG
Organism: Pinus tabuliformis; assembly: GCA_031772625.1. Lineage (NCBI taxonomy): Eukaryota > Viridiplantae > Streptophyta > Pinopsida > Pinales > Pinaceae > Pinus > Pinus tabuliformis. Next base: position 488,876,078 of record CM062814.1, on the reverse strand, counting down.
ACTACAGATGGGAGAATCTCGTGGGAGAGTGAAAGCTCCTACACTTCAGATTCAGACAAAGAAGTAGAATGCTGGTAGAATCGGTTGCATGAAGTGACAACACTGAATTGCAACATGATGGTTAGATCACTGCGCTGCATGACAACAGAAGTAATAGAGTTGCAGACATATGATGGATTGATAGCGGTGGATGAATTCTTGAGAAAATTTGAAAGCACAGTACCAGAACAGCAGCATTTCGATGCGTTGAAGTGGGCATTCCGCACAAAACCCGTGCAATGGTGGGGTACACATCAAGAAAATTTTGACGACTGGCGTGGATGTGGAAGGATGATGCGCATACGTTTTGGGAAACCACAACTACAACTAGAAGACAAATACGATGGATGAGATGACCCATGCACGCACCTTGCGAAATGGACCAAGGTCTACGGGGAAGAACCACAGCCTGAATGGGTACACTTATTCTACCATCCCTTAGATGTAATACCCATGAATTGGTATACTGAGACAAAACTCTGACATGGTACGGGCGAATGGGATGTCTTGCATGAGGGCTTTTTGTTAACATTCACTTTTGAAGACCGATGGTCGAATACTGTTGAGGATGCGCTGCAAGCAGTAAAAGCTGCCATCTTCAAAATACCACAACAACCATTGGAAATGCTGCAACCAATATGGGAAACCAAGTTAAGTAGTTCTCTAGAATGTTATAACGTGTAGGTGGAGGAGGAGGATGACGACCCACAAAATATTGATATTCCAGAAACTGAACGCTGTCGTGAGGTTCGAGGACCATCAATTGAGGATCCTGACATCACCGCGCCGCTAAAAACAAAGCAAGTAAACATTGGCACAGAAGAGGAGCCGAAGTATGTGACGCTTGGGGAATATTGGGATGGTGCTATGGTAGATAAGGTTGCTGAGTTACTCCGTGAATACCAAGACTTGTTCCTGACCAAAATCATGGACTTAAAAGGTATCATTGGCGACTTAGGGATCATGAAGATCACTCTAAAACTGGACGCGAAGCCAGTTAAGCAGCGGCCTTACCGCTTGAACCCAAAGTATAAAGAAAAGATCCACGACAAATTAGATAAAATGCTCACAGCCAAAATTATCGAACCAGTGGAAGAATCCAACTGGGTGAGTCCTATGGTAGTGTAGGAGAAAAAACAGAAAGGCGAAATAAGAATATGCGTGGACCTCAGGAAGCTCAACGACGCCTGTGTTCACGACCCATTCCTGACACCATTCACAGTTGAAGTATTGGAGAATGTTAGCGGTCAGGAAGCTTACTCATTTATGGATGGCTTCTTAGGGTACCATCAGATTAAAATCATGCGGAAGATAGGAGAAAAACAACCTTCGCGACAGAATGGGGCTACTTTCAGTACACTGTTATGCCCTTTGGACTAAAGAACACGCCAGCAATATTCTCGCACATAGTGGTGGCGGTGTTCAAAGAATACATCCACAAGTTCTTGGAGGTCTATCTGGATGATTGGACTGTCTTTGGATTAGTTAATCACCATGTAGCGAGCTTACGATTGATGCTGGATTCTTGCCGCCGACACCAGATTACACTGAACCTTAAAAAGTGCACCTTCCTCGTTCCCTTTGGCAACCTGCTAGGCCATGTGGTCTACAAACAAGGGTTGATGGTGGACCCTGCATAGATTGCTGTTATTCTAAATCTGGAAGCACCGTGTAGTGTCAAACAGTTACATGCTACTTTGGGGCACACTGGCTACTATAGGAAGTTTATCAAGAGTTATGCCCAAATAACCGCGCAAATGGAAAAGCTATTGAAAAAATATGTGACATATTGCTGGAATGATGATTGTATGAAGAGTTTGGATGTCCTAAAGGGGAAATTGGCCTCCACACCAATTTTGGTCTTCTCAAAATGGGACATGGAATTTCATGTACATGTTGATGTGTTGTGTATCGCGTTGGGAGCCGTACTCACACAGGAGGGTGTGGATCACCCGATCGTTTTTGTGAGTCGAATATTGTCCAAAGCAGAAAAGAACTACTCTACCACTGAACGCGAGGGGTTGGCAATGGTGTACATGCTTCAGAAATACCGACACTATTTACTTGGGGGACATTTCAAGATGTATACTGACCATTCCACATTGAAATACTTGGTGAAAAAGCCTGTGTTGGGGGGGTGCATATGAAAATGGCTCTTAATGTTTCAAAAATATGATTTTGAGGTCATAGTCAAGTCGGGATGCTTCAATGCAAGACCAGACCACTTGTCACAAATTGAGACGGGTGAGCAACCAACAAATTTGGAGGAGGGACCACCTGATGCACAGCGCTTTGCAGTACATGTCGTAGACAGACAGTTCGAAGATATAATCCATTTTCTAACAACAGGGACTGCACCCAAGGAGTATTCAATGCAATAGAAGAAGGAATTGGTGGTGTGTGCGGTGAACTTTTCTGTCATAGTAGGGCACCCCTACAAGATGGGAAACGATGAGATATTGCAAATATATGTACTTGAATTTGAACGAGGTCATATCCTCATGAAAGCACATGGGGGAGCTGTAGGAGGACACTATGCAGGACGCATGACCGCACAAAAGATTCTTCGCGCAGGGTTATGGTGGCCGACCCTGCACCAGGATTTGAAAGTGCATTATAAGGCCTGTGATATATGTCAAAGGATAGGAAAACCATCACGAAGGGACAAGATGCCACTAAATCCCCAAATGACACTGCAGCCATTTGAGAAATGGCCAATTGACTTTGTGGGCCCAATCAAACCTCAAGGAAAGACGAGTGCGCTCTACATCATCATCGCGATGGAGTACCTGACACGATGGACGGAAGGACAACTAGTGAAGGACTACACGGCTGCCACAACTACCAAGTTTTTGTTCGAAAATGTGCTAACATGGTTTGGCTGCCTGAAAATCATAATGAGTGATCACGAAACACATTTCTTGAATGAAACCATCGGCGCGCTCATAGAAGAGTTCTAGGTTTGTCACTAGAAAAGTACACCATACCACCCACAAGCTAATGGAATAGTAGAAGCATTCAATAAAATACTGGAGACTGCATTGACCAAAATATGTAACGCGCGGTAGGATGACTGGGACATGTTCGTACCCGCTGTGTTATGGGCATATAGGACAACGTGTTGGGTCCCTATAATACTAGTGATTACCCCATTACTATTGTAGTTATACCCCTTATTTATATTTTTGTGCCCCTATTACTGCCATATTATTATTTCTGTGCCCCATAGAATCCCTCTATTGTTATTTTTGTGGCTTTATATTATTATTGTTAGGTCGGCTGGATTATATTGTGACTCCTTAGACTCTTATATATAGAAAGGAGGTTTTGTCATTTGAATCATCCAAGAATTGTTCATTTATGTAATTTAAAGGAGGTTGCCCCCTCGAAGAGGCTGAATTCTAAGGCGTTGATCTATCTTTTCTATCTTTTCTTGAGCTGGTTTCATAACATTTGGTATCAGAGCTTTGGATTCTAGGGTTTCGCTGCTCCAAACAGGTCATCGCGGAATTTTCGCTATAACTTTTTTTTCTGTGATGTTTCAAAAGTTGCAAAAAAAACCCATTTGAGAAGAAATCGCGTTGAACCTTGGGTCCGAATTTTAGAGCTTTTCACGCAATATTTACGGAGATATAATCTGAGGAAGTTGGTCTTTTTATAGACTCCTGAATTACATTCAAAACAGGTGACCTGGGTAAAATCGTCATAACTTTCTCTCTGGGAATCAGATTGAAATTTCGTAAAAGGTTACAGAAATAGGACAGAATGTAGTTTCTTGTATATCTTCTTCAGAACCAAATATCAAAAATTTTACACGTGGCACTTCATACAACTTCACTCTTCTGGAAAGGTTTATAAGCAGGTCATCTTGGGAGATTGTACATAACTCTTTCCTGGAGAATCCAATTTGGATCAGACTGGTGGCATTGGAAAGAGGACACAGAGAGCTACTACAGGTCACAAATTAAGAACTAGATGATTGGAAAGTACAGAGATACATCAGAGGCAATATCGAGCTCCTACAAAGTGAAAAAAGGTGTGTAGATTTTTTTAAATTTTTGCTTAAGCTTGGTTTGAAAATTTATTTTGAAGGAATTCAAAGGGCATAGTAGAGCATTATTATCGGTAACTGATGCCTCAAGGAAAGAAAATGCAAACACCTAGTAAGGAACCTGAAAGCTCTAGCATGACTCATGAAGAAGAGGAAGAAATGCTACATGATATATCAAAATTACAAGAACAAGTGCAACAAATGTCACGCTCACAAAAGTTAACAGAAGCTAAGATAAATGGCGTGGAAGCTAAGATGAATGGCATGGAAGCTAAGATGGACAATTTGAAGATAGATTTGAACACAAATTTGAAGACAGGCATGGCAGATTTGAAGACAGATTTGACAAATTTTCTACAAGAAATACTTACTAATGGTGAAAAGGTAGTAAAGGAAACTCATGATGAGAACAAAAGAAATGTTAATCATGATTCCACAGACGCTAATGTTGGATCAAAGAATCACCATATTCCAAAAATCGATATGAGGAAGTTCGATGGCAAGGATCCTGCCACATGGATATTACAGATGAAGCAATTCTTCGATCTCAATAATGTGCAAAATGCACAAAAGGTACGTATGGCAACTGTATATTTGGAACCAAATCAGTTTGAATGGTATCAATGGCTTTGTTCTCATAAACAATTTATCACTTGGGCAATTTTTACGGAAGAATTGATAGCACATTATGAGGATACAAAAAGCAACACTTTTTTTAGCCAATTGATAAGTCTCAAACAAAAGGGTTCAGTAATGGAGCACATTGAGGAGTTTCAAAAGTTGAACATAAGGGTAAAAGATATTCCAGAGGAGCATAGGATTGATGTGTTCATAGGGTCTTTAAAGGATAATATCCAACATGATGTTCGCCTTTGGGAACCTGATTCATTAGAGAAGGCATTCAAGTTAGCAAGAAAAATGGAAAGCAAAATTATGGCAACTAGGAAGCATACCACTCACAACTATAAAGACAGAAGTGTTGTTGCCCCTAGTCTTCCACAACCTACAGGGTTGACACCACAACAATTGGAAGAAAAAATAGCAAAAGGGCTTTGTTACAGTTGTGATAGCAAATACACAAAAGGTCATTAGTGTGCTGAGAAGAAATTATTCTACATAGATTGTGAAGAGGAAGAAGAAAAGGAGCAAGAAAGGTCAAAAGAAGAGGATATACTCCAGGAACAAAGCCTAGATGAAGAACAAATAAATCTGACCATATCTTGTAATGCATTGGTGGGAATTACCACTCCTCAAACCATCAAGATAGAAGGACAAATCAAGAAGAAAAAGGTAATAGTGTTGATTGATTCAGGAAGCACCCACAATTTTATTCATTGTAGGGTAAAAAAAGAATTGAATTGCTTCCTATATCTAGCACCAGAGTGTCAAGTGATGATTGCAAATGGAGGAACAATAAATTGCTCTGGAAAGTGCCATAATATCAAGCTATCCATGGGAGAATATGTATTGACTAGCCCAATGCTTTCCATTCCAATGGGAGGTGCTGATGTTGTACTAGGAGTCCAATGGCTACAATCCTTGGGTACAATAGCTTTTAATTTTCAAGAAATTTTCATCAAATTTTCTATGGAAGGAAAGGAAGTTGAATTAATGGGTATTGCAGGGAAACCAGGAAAGATAATCAGCTCTAATGGCATGACTAAGCTTCTAAAAAAGGAGCAAAGAGGTGTAATTGCACAATTATGTTCGCTAGATGTTTCCACATTGGAATCATCTATTTCTCCAGATCTCCAAAAAGTCCTGGACAATCATTCCAAGGTATTTGAGACTCCCAAAGGTCTCCCACCTATGCGTGATCATGATCATGCTATTCATCTGATTCCAAGAAGTGTTCCTCCAAACATCAGGCCATACAGATATCCCTATGTCCAAAAAAGTGAAATTGAACGTATGGTTGCAGAAATGCTAGAGGCTGGTATAATTCAACCGAGTCAAAGTTCTTTCTCGGCTCCAGTAGTATTGGTGCACAAGAAGGATGGATCATGGCGCATGTGTCCAGATTATAGGGAGCTCAACAAGCTCACTATTAAAGATAAGTTCCCCATTCCTATCATTGATGAATAACTGGATGAATTGCATGGATCAATTTACTTCACCAAGTTGGATCTTCGTTCGGGATATCATCAAATCAAAATGAATATTGAAGACATTCCGAAAACGACATTTAGAACTCATGAGGGTCATTATGAATTTTTGGTCATGCCTTTTGGCCTTACAAATGCACCTTCAACATTTCAAGGTTTGATGAATTCAATTTTCAAACCATTCCTTAGAAAATTTGTGTTAGTATTTTTTGATGATATACTAATCTACAACAAGTCTTGGAAGGATCATGTTGAACATGTTGACAGGGTGCTACAACTATTGGAGGAGAAACAGTTATATGCAAAAAGATCCAAATGTTGCTTTGGAGTCCAGGAGGTGGAATATTTGGGTCATATTGTATCTCATGAAGGAGTTAAGGTAGACCCTAGCAAAATTAAAGCCATTAAGGAATGGAAAATCCCCACATCCATAAAGCATCTGCGAGGATTTCTTGGGTTGACAGGGTATTATCGCAAGTTTGTTAAGAATTATGGGAGAATAGCAGCACCTCTAACAACATTATTGAAGAAAGATTCATTTTCATGGACTCCGGAAGAAACAAAGGCCTTTTAACATCTTAAAGAGGCAATGTGCCAAGCACCGGTCTTAGCTACACCAGACTTCACAAAAACCTTTATTGTGGAATGTGATGCTTCAGGAAATGGAATTGGTGTTGTTCTAATGCAAGATGAAAGACCCATTGCTTTTGAAAGTCGTCCAATCAAGGGAAAGTTTTTAAGCAAAGCTATTTATGAGAAGGAAATGTTGGAAATATTCCATGCACTTAAGAAATGGCGACCCTACCTAATGGGAAGACACTTCAAGGTAAAAACGGATCATGATAGCCTTAAATAATTTTTAGAACAAAGATTATCCTTTGAAGAGCAACAAAAGTGGGTCACAAAGATGTTGGGTTATGACTTTGAAATCATTTACAAAAAAGGGAAGCAAAATGTGGTGGCAGATGCACTCTGAAGAAAGGATGAGGATGTGGAAGCATTGTTGTGTGCCATTTCTATTATCCAACCAGATTGGATAAACGAAGCAAGGAAGGAATGGAAGAATGACGAAGAAGTGTGGGCACTTATTCGAAAGCTACAACAAGATTCCAGTACTTCTGATACATTTAGCTGGCAAAATGATTCGTTATGGTACAAAGATCGCTTATACCTCTGTAAGAATTCCCAGCTAAAACAAAAGATTCTTATGGAATTGCACACTTCTCCCTTAGGAGGGCACTCAGGATTTTTAAAAACTTACCACAGGGTTAAGAAGGAATTTTTTTGGGATGGCCTTAAATCAGATATTCAAAAGTTTGTGGCGGAATGTTTGGTTTGCCAAAAAAATAAAGTTGAAACAATTAAGACACCGGGTCTATTACAACCTTTATCCATTCCAAACCAACGTTGGGAGGAGGTTTCAATGGATTTTATCAAAGGTTTACCCAAGTCTGAGGGAAAGAGTGTCATCATGGTGGTAGTTGACAGACTTACCAAGTATGCACACTTTTGTGCATTATCACATCCATATAAAGCCAGTACAGTTTCTACTGCATTTATGGAAACAGTTCAAAAACTACATGGAAACCCAAAGATTATTGTAAGTGATAGAGATCCCATTTTCACTGGAAATTTTTGGACAGAATTATTTTCTTGTCTTGGTACTCAGTTAGCTCATAGCTCATCATATCATCCTCAATCTAATGGGCAAACTGAGATAGTAAACAAATGTTTGGAAGGACATCTTCGTTGCTTTGTATCTGATAAACAGACACAATAGGTCAAATGGTTGCCTCTGGCTGAATGGTGGTATAACACTTCCTTCCATACAGTAACACAAATGACCCCACTTATGGCACTTTATGGGTATCAACCACCAACCATCACATCATATTTAAGAGAAAATTCTAAGTTTCAGGCAGTGGAACATCACATCGAACATCAACAACAAGTCCTCCAACTCTTAAAGGATAACCTCGTGTTGGCACAAAATAGAATGAAACAATAGGCAGATCAACATCGCAGTGAAAGAAGTTTTGATGTAGGTGATTGGGTATTCCTACGGCTACAACCATATAAGCAAATGTCCCTAAAGCAAGCTGAGAAGGATAATAAATTATCACCAAATTATTATGGTCCATACAAGGTGTTGCAAAAGATTGGTACTATGGCATACAAATTGGAGCTTCCTATAGCTTCTCGATTACACCCAGTTTTCCATGTTTCATGTTTAAAGAAGGTTATAGGCGACAAGCTCCCAATTCAAACAATATTTCCAGAACTCGACGAGGAAGGAAAAATTATATTGGAACCGGAAGCAGTCATAGAAATAAGAACTCGACATCTACGAAATCGATCAATTTCATATTATCTTATCAAGTGGAAGAACTTATCCGCTGAAGATTCCACATGGGAGGATGAGAATTTTATGCAGAAGTATCCAGAACTACTCAAGCATTGAGGACAACACTTTTTTGAAGGGGAGGGGCATGTTGGGTCCCTATAATACTAGTGATTACCCCATTACTATTGTAGTTATACCCCTTATTTATATTGTTGTGCCCCTATTACCCCCATATTGTTATTTCTGTGCCCCATAGAATCCCTCTATTGTTATTTTTGTGGCTTTATATTATTATTGTTAGGTCGTCTGGATTATATTGTGACTCCTTAGACTCCTATATAGAAAGGAGGTTTTGTCATTTGAATCATCCAAGAATTGTTCATTTATGTAATGTAAAGGAGGTTTCCCCCTCGAAGAGGCTGAATTCTAAGGCGTTGATCTATCTTTTCTATCTTTTCTTGAGCTGGTTTCATAACACAACGTGTAAGAAATTGATGGGACAGACACCATTTCAGTTGGTCTATGGTATGGAAGTAGTCATGCTAATGGAATACATCATATCTAGCCTGCGAATAGTAGTGCTCACAGGCATGACAGACCACGAAGCTTTGGAAGAAAGGCTCGCGCAATTAGAAGAACATGAGGAAGAATGATTTCTGGCCGAATTTCACCAGTAGGTACAAAAGAAGCGCGAGAAAGACTGGCATGACCACCATATCAAGTTGTGCACCTTCAAGGCAAACGATTTAGTACTGCTGTATGACAGCAAGTTCGAAAAATTTCCTCGAAAATTCAGAGTGAACTGGTTGGGACCATATGTGGTAAAAGAGGTCACAAACAAAGGTATGGTCCAGCTAGTCAAACTTAATGGAGAACCCTTCCCAGGAAAAGTAAATGGCAGTAACCTAAAGCCCTACACGAGTGGGCTGGCTATCTGACTAACTAACCGAAGCATGGTCTTCATGACCCGAGGAGTTAGATAGGGGTGCGGGACTATAAACACAAGCACTAGAAGCTGGTACCAAAGAAGAGACTTGAGTCAGATGCAGATGATTGAGAAGCAGAAATGGATCAGATCTAGTAGATGACAGAATAGTGCATTGTGGACCTTCGCACAGCACAGGCATAGTTGGAGGGGCTCCATGTAAAGATCGCCGCACCAGCAGAGTGACTCGGGATGAGTCACGATGATTGTGTTGGGGGCCTGTTGGGCATGGGATCCCTTGCAGCATGTTTCAGGGCTCAAAGCCCAAGTTTTGGTCAATTGTATTGTAAGACTTCACGAAGTGCGGGTGCGGAGCGCAAAGTGTATAATCGAGTCATAGGGTTTTATGCCCTAAGCATTGTATTGTAATTTAATGTAAAGTGGTGTCGGCCTACCCATGGTCTGCGAACCGTGGGATTGTATAAATAGAGTGAGGATCTAAGTGTAAAGATAGCTAAGGAAATCATAGAGATAGAATAGAGAAGGCATGGTTAGAGCATAGAATGGAATCTGAAGTGTACTGTGTCGTAGTGGTTGGAAGAGGCTCTGCACCTGAGTGTGCAGAGGCATAGTAGACTCCGCAGCTGAGTGCGTGGACACCTGCAACTAAGTGCGCATGGCAAAGTCAGGTCTATACTTGCAATTGAAAGATAATAAAGAGAAGTTTATTCTGTGCATCTATTCTGGAATCTTTATGTGGATGTTATACATTACTTTTACTCTGTTATTTACTGCACGCACTTGATGAATACTCGTATGAATGCTTATATGTGAATTTAATCTAAATAATCAACTAACAGAGACTAATTAAGGAAGACTTGGGTAAATAACATGGGTCGCGCTGCAGCTAGAACTACGTGAAGACAATATCACAGGGTGCGGGGTACCCGCAGGTGCACGTAGAGCAGTAAGTGTGAAGGTTGGACCGTGTACCAATCACCTCATATCAGACATCCCTAGGGTGCAGAAACCTGGTTCTAGCACCCTCCCATACTACTTCAAATGAGACCTCAGTCCGCACTCCTCAGATTGTTGTCGAAAGGGCTAGTAGTACCGGGATTTTCTTGGCTAAATCACTTATGAACCTGGGTCAGGCCCCACTAAGCCAACACTACTATTTACAGGTAGCTTGTGGGTTCAATCATGTATTTGGTGAACACACGACCAGATATGTGTTATGCAGTTAACTAACTTAGTCAAGCGATGTTTAGGCCGACCAAGTTGTATTGTAAGGCAGAAAAGCATGTATTGAGATACCTTAGAGTCACTACTCAGTTTGGGTTGTGGTATAGATGGACAGAGGGAGTGAAGCTTCAAGGCTTCACCGATGCAGATTGGGTGGGGATTCCATCTGATAGGAAGAGCACATCAGGAGGGAGCTTTACTATTGGGTCAACTACAATTTCTTGGTATAGTAGGAAATAGAGATCAGTTGCACTAAGTTCGGCAGAGTCAGAGTACATGGCTGCATGTCAAGCAACATGTGAGGTTATTTGGATGTGGAATATCCCGGTTGGTTTGTTTGGTTATCAGATGGATCCGATAGTGATTTATTGTGATAACCAAAGTTGTATCAAACTCTTTGAAAATCGAGTTTTTCATGATCGGTCCAAGCATATGGATATCCGGTATCATCATCTCAGATATTGTGTATTGAGGCGGATCATGTTGTTAGATTACATTTGCATGGAGGAGAAAGATGTTGACATCTTGACAAAGGCATTTCCAAGATGTAAATTCGAGTTTCACAGAGACAAGATCAGGGTAGTGGATAATCCCTTTCTTGTTGAGAGAGAGTGTTGAGAAATGGAAACAAGAAATTCTAGTTTAATTTGTCCTTGAATTAAACTGTGAATTAAAATATAATTCTTTTCTCATGGGATTTTGAAAATAATTAACTAAGTTTAATTAACTTAATTAATTTAGGAAATTCGAATCGGAAGTCTTTTAGAAGACATGTATATGTTCTTCCTTACTTATAGGAGTTAAGGGTGAGTTATGAATGAGTTGTAATTAGTTAACTCAGTTTATTGAGTTAAGTCCAATTAAATTAGTTCCAATCAGTTTTAGGAACTAATAGTGAGTAAACAGTCAATTGGGACACTAGTGACCTAATTAGTGCTACTCTAGTTAACTGAAGGTTCCACCATCAAAAGCTCATGCATGTTGATTTTGAGAAAGACCTAGTTGAGACTAGAGTGTAGGGACAATGTACTATTTGTTTTAGATTTTTTTGAGTTGCACTGATAGTGCATGCAATCAGGAAATGATCCTTGAGGGATTGCATTATTTTTAGAGGCTTTGTTTCCCTTTAAATACAAGCTATCCTTCATATGAATTACACATTGGAATAGAGTCTTGGAGAGCTTGTGAATTGGATAAGATTTGGCCTTGAGCTTGCTTATGAGTTGGAGATTGAATTTACTAAGTGTTGGGATTGTTCTAGAGAGAACAAGCATTGTAATTTCATATTGATTTCCCTGATTAATACAAAACAGATATTAGGGTTTTGAGCTGTGGCTTTCCCCAGATATTTATTACGTTATGTGCCTTTGATTCTCTTCCTCTATTGATTATTGTTTTCTTGATGTTTATGGGCTTCCTCTGTAAAGAGTAGAAGTAGATTCTTGTCTCTTGTTTTATTAGATTACATGAGCTTGTGAATCTACAGGTTTTTCTACACAGTTTGAACTGTGCTTTCTTCTTGTAGGAGACAAAATGCAACTCATCCATATTAAGCATTTTCCTTGTCTATTCTAATGCAACAATCCTAACAGGTACAAAAACTAGCAATCTATAAGGAGGAAATTCTGATCAATAAATTTTGATATCATTGTAGTTATGGTATAAATACCAGTCTCCCACTTTAGCTTGATCTGATAAATGCAAAAAATTCTTTATTTTTGGTGAAATCCTTGGGATCACACCACTTCTCAGCAAACATAGTGAGGTATACAAAAACTTATCAACATAATCAATATAGGAATATTCCTCTGAGTTATTTCTAACCAGAGAAGTCCAATGAATGACTGACCAGGGGTTACCTTCATTATCTATCTTCTGTAAAGGGAACTTAAATTTGTATGACTGGTAAAATAGCATAAGGTAGACTAGGATTGACTGATACTTAAAGACACCTTCTGCTTTGAAATTGACAAACTGGTCATGGATGGAGTTGGCCAAAAACTGACTATAATTGAAAAGGATGGAGGGTTGTTTTCCAACTGTAAAAATAGATAAAGAAAACCTAACACTATCTCATCTATCCACTGGTCATTATGGTACTCAAGTAGTCGGGTTACCATGGAGATTACATGTCTGGAAATTTCAGGAAACATTGAAACTTGGTATGGACGATTGGTCCTGGGTTATTCAACGTTTTCTGGAAGAAAAAAATTGAAAATCTGGGCTCTCTGAGGGAATGTTAATTTTTTATATAATTCTATTAAAATATCAATAGAAAAAGGATGGTGAGAGGTCTCACAGTCAACTCGCATGGTTTGGAATATGCTTTTAGGGGAAATAGAGAAAATAACTTCATTGTAATTGGAAATCACTGCCCTTTGACTTGGCAAATATCTAAGGTGGCACTAGACAAAGAACTCAGGAAAGAAGTTGGTCTGGGGGAAAAAAATTGTGGGAGAAAGGATTCCCAGACACTTAATTCTTCACTTTTTTCCAAGTATTTCTTCTTTGACTAGTTATGGAGATCATAGAGATCAAATTCTGATTAGGCTTTAACAATTTTATAAAGGGTGTCTATTAAGGGAGATTTACAAAATCAGGGACTAGGGGAATAAGCAGATTTGACTATGTGATATTTCCTTTTCCTTTATGATTCGACATTATGGAAAATGAACATAGGAAATGGGAGAACAATGTCGTAGAAAACCTGATATAAGAAAACCTAACGGAAAAAGTTCTGAAGAATGGAGTTATTGTGAAAAGTTGTTGATTGTACACAAGGAATTTGTTGTTGAAAGTTAGCAGTTGGTAGTAATTTTATCCTTCGTCCTATGGGATCAAAGATAAGAAAAAGGAAATGAAGTACTAGCCCCAAAAGATCTTTTATAATAGTGGAATTGGGTTGAATAACGACTTCATTAACAACTATGGAGTAGATATGATTTATTGTTAAAATGGGTAGGGTGTGGGAGTTTAATAACATAACTTTCAATTAGTATTTGGTAGAAGTTTTAAACGTTGAATGGGAAATGACGTGGATAGGGAGTAACATGGCGAGACAGGTGGCTGAAGAAGAGTGGCGGGGGGCAAAGGTTATGTGGTGGGATATAAGTGGCGAAGGGGGAGACACATGGCAGGAGGTGAATGACGGATGAACAAGCTGTTGGTGGGAGAGTGGAGGTGCTATTTCAGGGGTGGGGCGGGGGGGTGTAGGCTGTAAGTGAAATAGGGAGGGGACCCCCGAACAATTCCCTAGGCATTGCCACGTTAGCCCAGGGGGTTTGGGCTGAAACAACCCCCCTCCCCTCGTGTTAACTATTGGGAGTACGGGGGGGAGGGGGGATGAAATCACCCCGCCACCATATATATGGGTGGAGTAAATCACCTCCATTAATTTTTGCGCGAATTTTATTTTGAAAATGACAAAATGACCTTTTTCGTATTGTGTTTTATCAAATACATAGAAAAAAATGAATAAAGCATATATAGTAAGGTTTCAAACCTTATAAAAATTTGCATTTTTTGGAATTAAAGTGGAATTTTAGCTAGCTCACTTATTGGGGCTTATTTTTTATTTTTCCAATTTCTTCATTTCTTTCGTTTTTTATTTTTTCTCATATATATCATTTTTTTTCTTCTTTTCTCTTTTTTTTCTTTTTTTTTCGTATTTTCTTTATCATATTCTTTTACTTTCTTTTTCTTCTTTTGAACTTTTGAAATTAATTTGCAGAATGAAATCATTATTTACAACATCTCATGACATGAAAATCAACAGATAATCATCAATATAATCTATAAATTGTAGGGCCATAATAATGGCTGCAATGGGGATGGCATCATCCTTGTGAGGTGTCAAGGACACTGTAGATTGGTGGCCTTTGTCCATTGGGTACTATGTTCTTATTCTGTAACTGAATTGATTAATTGTTGTTATTATAAATATTGGTAGAAACTCATCAGAAGCTTAGGGCCTTCTCTCCAGGCTTCAATTCTTGATGTTAGCCACACTTACATGCATTAGAATGATAAAATGATATTTACAATGATATGTTTTAAGAACATAGCTATGATTGAGTGAAATAGTTCTCGAGTAGTCTACCATTGATAGGTCCTCCTAGCAGTCGTTTGCCAATCAAATATTTCAGCAAGAATGCATTGTTACCCCAAAAATCTTTGATTCTATAGGGTCTTTTCCATAGATTGTCAAATCTCCCATGATTACCTTTCTCTTCATTTCTGGAATCCCATCTCAAAGTAAGATTATTAATTTGGAAATCATCTGCTTTGGTCCTTCTGTCATGAATCTTCTTGATTTTTCCCTGAATTATCTGAGTTTTGTTGTAGACATCCCCCCTAGTTTGCTCCAACTGAATCATTTTATCCAACCTTCTTTGTACATCATTTGGCTCCACTTGTGATTCCTGCAATAATTTTAGCACTGGAATTCCCACACAACTACATCACTTTCTTGTAATTATCTATTTTTTATATGAATCTGGATAAGGTATCTTAGAACAAAACATTGCTAACTACAATGGGACTTGTGGTATCTTGAGAAGGCTTAGTAATTTTCTGATCAACAGAGTGGGTAGATGACACATCTAAATCTATATAGGGAACATTATTCTCTTGTGGAGAAGAAATTTTCTGGTGTTGACTTGCATAAGGAAGAGTAAAAGCTTGTGATTCCTCCATTATTAGAGTTAGTACAATAGTCTTAGGCAACTCATTATCATCTAATTGCATAAGTTTAGAGAAATCCAACCCAAAGAGGTTTGTTGGAGAAATGGAAGCATGAACAGTAGATGTAGTGGGCACAATATATGGTGTCCCTAAAGAAGCTATGGGAAGAGTGTGAGGTCAAAAGGTGTTGGCTTGCAAAGGAATTATGATGCGAATAGATGTGTTTATGGATGGTGCAGCTACAATAGAGGTGGAAGTAATGATAATGGCTTGGACAGAATGTGAGTGAAGATTATTTTGCAATGGTTAATATCCTTATGGGTCAGAGGTAGAAGAAGGTGAAGTTTGATGCTTTCAGGATGATGAAGTAGTTGGAGTATTTCATTGGGTTAGGCCACTGAGAGCATAGTAGGTTCCTTTAGGTTTTTTAATCTATTGGACTCTAGGCCAACTAATAAGCTCTTTGTGAAAACATTTCCTGCGAGAGATAGTATGGTAGAGGGAAGGTGTGGAAATTATCTTTTTCCACATCTTCGAGATTTACATAACTATGATTATGGTCAATATTGAACTAGATATGATA
Source organism: Pinus tabuliformis (assembly GCA_031772625.1). NCBI lineage: Eukaryota > Viridiplantae > Streptophyta > Pinopsida > Pinales > Pinaceae > Pinus > Pinus tabuliformis. The sequence goes on along the minus strand of CM062814.1, from coordinate 488,860,103 downwards.
GGTATGTTTATCAAGAAGTTACTGGGGAACTCACATAATTTGGGTGGCTTCAGTAAGTTGATTATACCATGCACCAAAGGAATTTTCATTAGAAGAATTATTGGCATAATTAGATTGACTCTTCCAGGGGTCATAAGTGTGGGCTAGGAATTTGCAGTCTATGGGAGCATGGAGAAAATGGCCATTAAGAGCATGCCACTTGTGCATGGAAAAATAAATAATCAAATATCCATAAGTAAAATGGCCTCCTCTTTGGTAGGCATTCTCACAAGGTTGAAAGAATTCATTGAGCAGATACTTACACCAGTTGAGCTAGATGCCTTGAACATAGAATTTGATGAAAAAAATAGTGTAGAGGGTACATTCTCATTTTGTATAGTGTTGAGTGATATTCCCATAAATAAGATTTCAAGAAAACTTAATCTAGTCATTATTTATTGGGTCAATAGAAAGTACTCATCCCTGTTGCTTTTTTCCATACTTCTCATACATGTTAACAACGTCAATTTTCTTGCCATGTTTGGATCCTCCTTATAATGTAGTAGAGATATATTGACCCTCCATCAAAAGCATTGTCAACTTATCGATGTCGTCAACATGAATAGGGTACTCCTTTTCTAGCCAGACTGAACCATTATGAATTCGGCTGATCAGAAACTTTGTGCAGCGAGCAAATTCTATGGTAGTCCCAAACACTAGTAGTTTCCATAGCATGGGTAGGGTAGACTCGTATAGCAACTCGAATGATAGTTTTACCTATGAACAACACTTTCAAACATTATCAGAGTGAAATCAATGTATACCTCAGGCTTCAAAGTTGGAAATAGGTCACCATAAATGGAGTCATTATAAACCAGGATAGCCTTTTCATATTTTCCTTGCAAGTATTCCATGGGATAAACACGAGGATCAGAGAATTCGAATGGATTGTTAGCCTTAAGATAATAAACCATAATAAGACACTTGTGATAATAGACTTGACACATAAGAGGAAAACGATGGAAACAGGAAACTAAAGACTCAAACATAGATGCTAGGGTGAAGACTCAAGCAAGAATCCAGAGAAGATAAATGAAATGGACATGATACTAAATAATTATAGACATTCATATAAATCCCTGGAAGTTGGTTTCCCATTTAGGAATTGAATGAGGTAGATGAAAAAGGATTGACCAAATCAATCTCTATTTTGGAAATTGGTTATGATAGAGACCCATATCCCAAGGTGGTATATCGACGACCATAAAACTAGAAAAGATGGTCTCAAAATGGTGGTAGGACATGGACAAAAACTAAAATGTGATTTCCAAATCAATGCATTTAACTATTAGAGTAGGGATGATTCAACATACTAGACACGTAACTAAAGGATCCAGACTAACAACTAAGTAACATAGAATCTACCTCCTTGACCATAATCAGTTGTGGTATAATGCAACAAGAGAATATAAAACTAGTGATGCAACTAAAAGGAAGAAGAAATAAACTAACATAACTAAAAAGACTAATTGAGTCTAAACTAAAACCTAACCTATTCTATTGGACATAGAGTAGTAAAATTATATGAATTAAGGACCATATTAGGGTTTTAGGTGAGCACCATTCACCTAACCAGGGTGAAGAACACCATCAACTTGCGCAAATTTGACAACTCATGAATCTCTAATCTTTGCAACAATAAATGGTCCCAAGCAATGTATTTGGATTTTTACTAGATGCTTTAGGTACTTGTTGTCATATATAAGGATTAGATCTCCAATTGAGAAATACTTCCTCTTAATGTGTCGATCATGCAATGCCTTCTACCTTTCCTTCTCCACTTTGATGAAAATATGCTAGATATTTGTGCTCATCCAATTACCATAACTCTTTAAGTTGTTCCGCAATTGGATCATCATCTGTCATTTTGGTATCTTGTGTAATATACAAGTTGGGAATGATGAATTCTATAAGAACCAAAACTTCTCTCCCATACACCAACGGAAATGGAGTGTACTTGTGCAACCACTTAGTAGTAGTATCGTATGCCCAAAGAGTTGAAGGAACTCTTTCATCCATATTTTCTCTATTTGTGGCACATACCTTGGTGAGACCCTTCTACATAATCTTTTTGAATGCCTCTACTATGCCATTGTCCAAAGGATGGTAAGGATTTCCCTTATGATGATAAATAATGAATTACTAAGTTAAAGTGGAAATAATATCATTGATGAAATGATATCCTTGATCACTAGTTGAACTTCTCAAACAACCAAACCTAGTAATGATATTTTCAAAAATGAACTGAGCTATAGTACTAGTGGTACAATATTTGACTGGAGCAACATCTATCCACCTTGTGAGATAGTCAGTTGCAATAATAATATATTTTCCTTGCGAATGTCATGCAGGAGGGTTGATAGGTCTAACATAATCAACCACCCACTTCTCAAAATCCTGCAACGCTTGATCTTCATGTAATGGAATTTCGTCTTGTTGATAACTTCTCCCAAACCTATGACAAACATCACAAGTTTTAACAAAACCCTTCACATCCTTAAACAAAGCTAGCCACCATAATATTTCTTGCAGTACCTTGTGTGAAATTTCTTTTCATTCAACATGATCTCCTGCAACTCCACTATGAAAGTCACATAGAATGTCATCTCTTTTGTGGCTAAAAATACATTTGCATAAAATTATATCAAGGCCAAACTTACATAATTTCACTTAAATAAGTTTATAATTATCTACTCTAACCACGAGGTGCCTCTTCTATGTTGAAGAATAATTTTTAGGACTAGTACCAATAGTTAATAAAAGCGCAATATCTTTTAGATAGAAGTGAATAGCTTCAGCTTGGAATAAGTCAACATCAATGAGTTGATCATCAATAGAGCCACTTGATTCTCCTGATTCCAAGTGGGAAAGATGGTTCATTCCATCACTAGTTCATCTAGGCTTCACAATAACCTCAAAAGAAACTTATCGAAATATCAACAACCAGTGATAGATTCTTCCTTCCAACATAGGCTTATTGACCAAATATTTCAAGTTTGAATGGTCTGTAAATCATTTGAGCTACCATCCTAGCAAATAATGGTAGAAATTTTAGAGAGAATATACCATTTTCAAGGATTCATGTTAATTCATAGTGTAATTATGTTCTATATTATCTAAGGTTTTGCTGATGAAGTATATAGGATGGTGTAGATTCCCTTCTCATGGTTGTGCCCAAAAAACACTAAGAGAAGTTCTAGAAACATCAATGTGTACATGGAACTCCTTATTCTAGTGAAGGTAGACAAGAATTAGAACACTTGACAATTTTTCTTTTAGTGTCTTGAATGCAACATCACGTTGGGAAGTCCATACAAAAGTCTCTCACTTTTTTAGGATTTTTTCCAATGGGGCAGTAATAGAAGAATAGTTTCATATGCGCATCATAATAACTTGTGTGTACAAGAGTAGATATGATATATTTAACACTTTTTGGTCGTGGCATGTTTAGGATGACAATAAATTTAGCTTGATCGACTGATACGCTAGCCTTACAGATAATATTCCCCAAGAGGTTTACAAATGGTACAACAAATATACACTTCTTTAGATTAAGAGAAATATGTAATTGTATGTAGTGATTAAACATTACCCTAAGAAAAATTGAATTCTTCTTCAAAAAACTATAAATGGTCCAACCATCCATATATACCTCCAAATATTTTTGCATGTACTCTCTGAAGGTCATAGTAACAATTATAGAAAATATTATTGGTACAATCTTAAGACCAAATGACATAACATGATATGCATATGAATCCCATTCAGTATTGAATCAAGTTTTCTTCTTATGTTGTTTTGCAATCCAGATCTAGTGATAACCTGAGAAACCATCTGTAAAGGAATAAAATTCCTACCATACAACATTATCCAAGACCTCATCACTGAAAGGAGTAGGGAAAGGGTCATGGACACATGCATTATTTAAACTACAATAATCAACTCAAACTATGATCTCCTCAGAATCCTTCTTATCCAGGATCAATATGGAGCTTATCCACTCAGCTTAATCCACTGGGAAAATGAGTCCCCATATTAACATATTTTCGATCTCCCTCTTAACTTTCTCCTTGACCCTATGATTTAGGAAACATGGATAGTTCTTTACTAAATGTGAATCTAGCTTCAAAACTATTTTCATCTCCCCTAGATCTCATTTAATACCCTTCAACTCCAAATAATATGCAAGAAATAGGTCCTCATATTCCTTGAGCAGACCAAAAATTTCCTTACTTTTATGCTTATCCCAATAGTCTCCTATAGATTCCATCTCAGACCTTTCATTAGAGCCTATATTGAACTTCTGCAACTTCAAGGGTTGTAAATGAAGATAATATTGAGGGGTATCATCCTTGATGCTTCATTCTCCTTCAGGCTTCTTAAAAGAGAGATACCTCAGGCCCTCTAAATCATCATTATCTTGTTCCTTATCATTTTTTTTGCAAACAACAACTGTCTGGAAACTCGAATCAGGGATAGTCTCGCAACCTATATTATCAAAAAATTTGGCAAGAGGCTTTCCAATAGGAAAAATATATCTCTTAACTGCTCTCAAGGCTTCTTCAATATGAGAATATTCATCTACAAAATTGAAATAAACATAAAACTGAGAAGTCATCTTATCCCAAATAAAAGTATATCTCTTCATTTCTTCTTTCAGATACTAGTCCTTGGGAATATCTCCTAAAGTGTGAATAAAGTGATGTATGCATAATTCATCAAGTACCTTGTTCTTCTTACATAATCCAACACAAGCTTGAACATGGTTTTCAGGATTGGTATGACCTTAATACAGAGAAACAATATGACCTTCCTTTTCTAGATTAGTGAATCTACATAAAAGAGTAGGTTTGGTTGTTTCCCAATATGGGAGATTATTGTGATGGGAAGCCCACCACCTAGCAGGAGTAGCTTGTAAAGCAACATCCATCAGGGTAAATATTTTGTGATAGTGATCTTGATATCTCATACAATAACATCCACTAGAACAAGATTATCAAAGATAGAATAGTGTCTTACCTATATTCCAATCCATCGAGTAGATCAAATAGTTGTGCATCTTCTAGAATATAACTCATGATCTCAGAATTTAGGCTCTTTGATTTGAGATTGTTTGGAGATGTTTTTAGGATTCATCGCATCAGATTTAGGGTATTAATATTTCGAACTTTCTAGTGTGGTTCATCTTCGTGAGAAAATGAATGTGAAAAAATAAGATCTTGTGAGGAGGAAATAAATATGTAATTGAAAAGGAGAAATGAGTCAACATGTGAAAAAGCCCTAAGATTGGAAACAAAATAAAAATTAGGACATATATTTTAATGTTAAATTTTGGTTATTTTAATATTAATATAATTTTAATAATGAAAATAAAAAGAATTAGATTGATTAAAATAATTTATTGATACTAATAATTAATGTACCAATTATGAATATATATGGTATTAAATAATTATTAATTGTATTTGTTATGTGTCAATAATTGGAGTATATTAATTTTATTTTATTTTACATTTATTGATTGAATTCATTAATAAATGGAAAGAATGGGTATATATAAATTTATGGAAATATTTATTAAGTGATATAATATTAGGAATAATATGTTTATTATTAGAATTTTAATTACTATTGATATATTAACATAGATATTAAGATAAGACAATATGGATAAATATTATGGAAAATATATTATGGATAAAAGGATAAGATAAGATCAGATAATGGGGAAAATAGGGATAATGTTAATAGGAATCATATGTTGATTATTAGAATATTAATTAATATTAGTATTTAAGATAACATAAAAGGGATAAATCAGGGATAATAGGGATGAGATAAAAAGGGTGTGGGGCTTTCAATTTACAAAGAGAGAAGGATTAGGAAAGGTCAATTTTGGAGGTGAGGGTGGTAATCCGTTTTTCACTAATTTTCCACCTTTCACCTTTCAATGAAAATGTGATGATTCGTCTTTAGGGAGTGCTCTAAAAGAGCAGAGGAGTGAAAGTCATTATGTTTTATGTTGACACAGTGCTCTCAAATTCTAATTTCTATGGAGCGACCAATTTCACCCACATAGCATTTACTGCAAGAACAAGGGGTCAAGTAAACACCTGTTTTATTTGTGGGGTCAATGGGATATTTGATAGATCTAAGGTGGCTATGAATACTATTTATAGTTTTAAAGATAATGATGATGCTTTTCTTTCTGAGAAAATGAGAAATTGTGTTAGTGGTCCCATGAATGCAAGGGAGACAAACTTTGGAAACACTATTGTTGATGTCATATTTTTCCTTATGTTCTTCATTGGAATTTTTAAATTCTTTAATGACTTGGTGTTTCGTATACCCATTTTTTAAAAAAACATCAAGGAGATGTGTTTTCTCAATGTCTAAATGGTTAATATCAAAAATTCTAAGGGATATTGTGGCTAAGGTATTATGAACACCAATTTTTTGGTTGGGATGATAGTGGGATTCAACATGGAGGTATTGTTTACTATAGGTTTGCTTGTGGTAAAATTGATGGGAGATGGATCCATATTGGTTCCTAGAAACCAAAACATCCAAAAAAGGAAGACTACCATCAACTTCAATCTCCAAGGTGAATTTTATAAAATTGGATTGATTATTAAGGCGTTGTTTAAATAATTCTAATTTATCATTGGCCATGGGGCAAAATAATAAATGTATCCTCGATAAATATTTTCCAGAGTTTAGGTTTGAAAGGTGCAAAATCTAACTCGTGATCTCCTTGTTGCCATTACATGAGTGCACAATCAGAACTTGATTTTGTGTTATGAATACTTTTCCAACTAAGAAACCCATATGTTGTAGGGTTGATATAATCTTCCCTTTTTCTAGTGGTCAACTAATAAAATTGGTCAAGGACATTAATGTATTCTCCATCATCCACATGCTCTATGTATCTAGGACTCTGATAAGGAACCAAAGGTTGAATAACTCTAACTCCATCAACTTCAAAAGTCATAGTTTCTCTCTTCAAATCAATGATGGAAAAGTTTTCAAAATCCAAATCAACTTCTAATAGGGATGGATATGGATATTTATCTCCAATGATATCAATAAATTCAAAATCTGCATGATTTTTTACACCAACGACATCAACTTCTACATATTCTAAGTGACCAATGGGAAAGATGTAGTACTAGTTGGTCATACACAACTAAATTGGAGAGAGCACTAACTTACACTTCCCAATTCCTCCCAAGTATTAGGTATAATATTAACATCAAATCCTAGATCCAATATAGTTTCCCTAATTTGGTACCCTGTAATTTAAGCATTGATCTAGAACCCTCTCCAAGTTCTCATTTTGTTGCACCTAACCCTCCAACTGTGACACACTGGAAATTGGTAGAGATAAGCCACTCTAATAAGCCCTTGTCTCTCACTACCCTTTTAACTTATTCTACAATTGATGTGAGAGTTGTTCATCATTCAGGTTATCAAAAAAGAGCTGAAACTACATTATAATAGCCTAGGAAATTTCTGAATAAAACCAGGGACTAACTGGTGATATTTTTTCAAGGAATAAAGGTTGTCCTTTTTCTGGTCCCACAACTCTAGGACTATGAGAGGAAGAAAATATCTCCTTGAATATATTTTCAACATCCTTATAGTACTTCTTTTGTTGAACAAGACGATATATAGCTTGTGAAGGCTCAAATTTTCTGATGGTAGGATGTTGAGAGGAATCCTTGTTAGCACCGATCCTAGTGCACCCTTGGGTAGCAATATTAATATTTGTTTATTTGGATTATTCTAGTTTTACTGGATAAAAAATAATTAGATTACGCTCCCCCCATTGAAAAATCAGTTATGGATGGTCTTTTGTTGCATGAGTGTTAACAAGGACAATGTGAAAACCATGGTCATTTTAGAAGTGGATAATTCCTAGCTACATGTCCCCACTCACTAAAGTCATAACATCTAATTGGTCCTATTCCACCATTTATTCCTCCTCTATAGCTTGTATGTCCTATTTTGCGAGTGGATCCATTCACTCTAAAAGAATTGCAATCGAACTAATCAACTAGAGCATCTAGATATCTACAATGGTCAATATTATGTGTGGGATATTCACAAAACTCACAAAATATGGAGTTAGGCTCATCGAAATAATTTTACAATATAGGGCACAATAAAGGTGAATGGCCATAAGAACGATAATTCTCACAATATTCATTAGAGGATGCACCTTGTTGGTTTGGAAAGAATGATATTGAGTATGTCCCTAAAAAGGAACAATTGAGGTACTTGTGAAACTCTTCCTCAAGGTCCTATATGTGGAGGAGGGGGTCATAGTGGAACATCAGAGGGTCTTGCACCCTACACCCTTAGACACTATATGACATGATGTTCTTCTGTGTAGAAACCAGAGAACCAAACCTGAGGATGAGTAGGTTTTGCAATATTCATTCCTTCAATCTTTCAATTAGAATAGAATTTTATTCTATAGACCATTCAATGTAGGATCACTAAAAGTATAACTTGGTACAAAGTTTCTAGGATATATTCCCATAGCTTAAATCTCATTTCTTTCTCTAGGTCTTCTTGCAACAAATTAATCTTCTGTTGCATCAATAGTATTCTTTTTAAAGGAAATAAAGCTTGAATAAACCATTCCTTTTGATGATATAGATGAATAGGATGAGTTAATTTTTGCATAGCATCTTTAAACCTCTACATACACTCCCATGTAGACTCTTCCTCTTTTCGCCTAAAATCCCACAAATCAGTTAAACCTGTTTCTCTATTTTAGGTTGTTTGAATTCATTAAAAAATTCCTTTGTCAATGTATACATAGTTAAATTTTGAAAGGATGGTGTGAATTTTTTGTACCATTTAAGATCTCTTCCTCTCAATGTAGTTTGAAATTCGGCTAATTTGGTCACATTTGGGGTTTCCATAGAACTCCATATGGCTTCACATAAGTACACATTTTTTTCAACATCCTCATCCCCTTGACCCCAAAACTCGGGTATCGAGTGAAAGAACCCAAGACATTTTCAGAAATTTGAATAGAGCGAGGAAAAACTAAAACAAATCCCACCTAAATTCTTCTAATTACTAGAAGAGCTTATGTCTGAATCTACTTTCTGAAACTTCAAAGTTTAAATAATCTTGGAAAATAACCTTAATAGATTATTATTGAGCATAAGGGGAAGGGATGGAGGAGAACCAACCATGCTTCTACTTTGTAGAACATTGACTTCAAGGGAGAGATCATCCTCATGAAATAAACTTCCCATCATGAAATACATCTCTTAGTTTCTAGGGGCAGTGGGACCAATTTCTATCATCTTTGGGTCTGGTGTCTAGGCTTCACTTGATTCCTGGTAAACATTATCAACATAACTTTCTTCTCATTTTTCACCCCCTCTAGCATCCCTTCCTATGCTATAGATGTCACCTTCTCTCAATCCTCCCTTTCACAAATCCAAGCTGGCCAACACTTCTCCTATTTGCTTCAACTCCCTTCATCTCCTTCGAATCTCTCACATACTTATTTCTCTCCATTCATATATACATGCCCTTGTTGCTTCCCTAAAATATCTTGCATTCCATCTCTCTTTTCCATCCATCACATATCTCTCTCAACTTCTGCAACATGCCATAATCTCCCCCAAGACCCTCCCCCCTATAAAATGGTTTTAATTTGCCATATTAGTTGGAGGAAAAGGTAGCAATATTTCTTCCACCAGCAAGACCTTAATCCAAAAAGAGATTTATTTTAACAGTCATCCTCTTAACCCAAATCTGAAGATCACTTCTGCTTTTGAAAAGGATTGATGGTTCTTTGTAGCAAACTCAATAATGTATCCCTCTAAGGTAGCTTGCACCTAGAAATCAACAACTCTGGTAAGTGCGTGATCCAAGGGACGTAATGTAGCTAGCTCTGATGTAGTGTAGTGGTGATATATATTAATAGAACTCCAATCTCTCATTGATTCACACAACCTTCTCAACCACTGATACAACTTCTCAAGGAACTCAGCCTAAAAGATCTCATACTAGTCACAGTAAGGTTCTGTGAAAAAGGTCTCTTCCCAAACTTAATATAGATTCTTTTGTTGTAATTGGGCATATTGAAGGATGAATTATCATACTTTTCCTCCCACCCTCTTGAATACTCCTTTTTAGAATTCTACTCACCATTATAAAAAAAACCCCAATTATTTTTCTTTTCTTGACAATGGAACCTGTAACAGCGCCAGGTCGACACATATTGCAAGATGAATGGGGAGAAAAACATCACATTAGGGATCACTTGTGGTTAATTAAAGGATATGGAAATTGGTATTGGCATGAAAAAAGGTAAAGGGAAATAAATGACAATTAATTCGAGAAATAAAAGAAAATATGAGAAAAGGAAGATGAAGAGACACAAATAAGCATGCAAGGAAAAGTAGAAAGAAATTAGAGGTAAGTGAAAGAAAAAGGGAAAGGAAAGGAAGAGACATGAGACATCAATGATAAAAAGGAACCCGAGAAACAATCAAAAACCATCTTTTAGCTTTTGATTAGGTTCAAAAATCAACTCCAAGAGGAGAGGGAGAGCACTTAGACACAAGAAAGCAAAGGACAAGCAAAGGAAAGCAAGGGAGCACAAGAGGAAGCTTGGATGGTGACAAATAAGGGAAGAAACTAATTTTGGATTTGTAGGTAATAGTGTGCATGTGTGATTTAGCATGTGGGGATTTGATGCATGGTGCATGAATTGGTTTATTGTTTATGTTTGTTGTAATTGGAATGGGATTTTCCTAGATTGATAGTGGATTCATCTTTTTCTTTCAATTTCCTAGATAGCCATGATGTAGTGGGTTCCTTGTTTGGTTAAACTTTGGATGGCTGGTATATTTTAGATCTTAGTTGAGGTGGTCTCAGGAAAATTCCCAAGGGTCAAGGGTGGAGATGGGATTTCTCCTGGAACTCTTGATAGGTGGGTGGAGGTAGGAGAATTCCTCTAGGTATGGTGAAGAAATTATAAGGCATCTAAGATTGTTTGGTTTTGGTGATTTCTGAATTAGTTTAGGTTAAATTACTCTGGTGGAGGGTTGAGGTGGTTTAACATCTGGAAGCTTTGGTTGGTTCTATTTTGGTTTATCACATGTGATCCCACATTCATGCTTGAAATATGGCATTGGGGTGATTAGGCTGAAATAAATATGTGGTTCAACCCCAATCTATGGTCAGGTGGTGCGTTGAAGTCCCTGACTTGGTTTGTATTTGCATATGGTAATATGTGTTAATTCTTATTGAGATATATGATCACAAGCACTCGTTTAATGTGTGATTTAAGACTAGTTTTTCATGGTTCCTTTCTAGTTAAATGTTGGTTATATGCATGGTTAAGTGATGTGCTCTTAATATAGATCTTGCTCATGGTTGATGAGTTATTGAATGATTATATGAATGCATGAGCTAATATGTGTTTGATGCAATTAAATTGAGATGGAAACAAGCCTTCTTGATGATTCTCTGATCAAACTAATGATATAGTGAACATATATGCATTCATGAAATGTAGGCATTATGTTCACCAAGTGTTTGCCTAAACGATTATTATGTATTGGACAGGTTTCAGCAGGAAATGAGTCAATTATAGAGAATGAATACTCTTATAGGTTAATGACCAAGTTCTATAAGGTTTTGGGAAGTTCTCCTAGAACTGGTCCTAAAATATAGATGAGGGTTTCTAGTCGCACCCTCTGAACTGGGAAATTTTGATTGCAACTACACGTAGGAAGGCATGTCCGTGTAGCTGGAGCCTTCCATTAGAGAAAATTTAAGGTTAAAAATGGGCCTAAAAAAAAATGAAGAACAAAAGTCAACTTTATAACAACCAATAAGATTCAATATGATGATGTCAACCATGGGGAATGATTCACTATTTTTGGAATAAAAAGGTAAAAATATTAAAAAATATAAAAAAAATATAAAAACTACTTTTTCAACTCATATTTTCAACTTATCTCCCTACAATTTTAGTCAAATTTTGAGTGGGAGCACTCATTAGATGCAAAATTTATTTTTTCATCCAAGGAGTACCCATGTTGTATACTTTTGATGGACCCTGCTACATGAGAAATGTGAAGTACATGGAAAAACGTGATCGCAATCACGTTTTTTCATGTATTTCACATATTTTATGTATTAGAGTCCATCAAAAGTTAGCAACATGGGTACTCCTTAGATGCAAAATTAAATTCTACATCCAATGAGTTATTCAGGTTGAAATTTGAGTAAAATCATAGGGAGATAAGTTGAAATATGAGTTGAAAAAGTAGTTTTTTTTCCCTCCAAAACTTGATGAGATAATCTAATCTTATTTTATTGTTTCCACTATTATTTTATAATATTAATTAAGAGGCCCATTTCAGACCTCAAAATTTATGTAATGTGGTTGCATGCATAACTTGGCATGCATGCGGCTGAGCTAAGACACTAGGTAAAAAGAAGTTCCAACTCAAGGTTAGATCACCAATGGATGTTATCTGACATCTCAGAGATCATGTGTCCTTGAGAGGTATTAGTAATTTTTCAGTTAGTAAACCCCACCTCCATAACTGGAACATGGATGTCAGGTCATGTCATAGTAAATATCATCTCATGTTTACCTTAGAGAGCTTGTAAAAGTAGGTAAATGTGGGGTGTGGGTGGTACAAAGTGGTATCAGAGTGAGGTTGCAGCACTGGACCTCTGGGTAAAGGTATATGTTTATGCATGCATGTCAATTGTCTATGTGTTTATCATGCCTGCATGTTGGTTATTTATTATTATCATTATTGTTATAGACATATTTGGGCACTGCAACACCAATCACATATTTCAATAAACCAAGGGCTCTCAGACCCCTAAAAGTGTTCTTTCATACCCTAAAGGATCAAGGTCAACTTATTACATCATTTCCCAGGAGTTCTCCCTGAAAAACTACTCAAAACTAGTCAAAATTGGACCATACAGACTGCTCCATGTTGAAGGTGCGATGCATCTCACCTGCAGCACACAAAAGGTGCGATGCATACTGAAAAGCCTTTCTGTAGGGTGTGATGAGTGAGATCAGACAAATGGCAAAGGCAGTTTGCTAGGTGGAAACTCAAAGAATCTTCTAGAAACTGCTCATGTGACACTTGCCTCTCTGAATTTGCTCAGGGATGAGTAATAGATCATGAAATCTCCAAATGGAACCAAGAAATATCAGTGAAATGAAACTAATAAAAATCCCAGAAGCTAACTCACTCCCCTGCAAACATCTATATGGATCCCTCATTCTAGAGATTTAAAGGCTGGAATTTTGTAATTTGTAAGGAAGTGTTGTTGGTTTCTCTTTGAGACATTGTATTGTTGGGTGATCTAGCTTTTCATGAGGTGAAGAGGGCTTTCATGCTAGGAGGATGGCGCTGGATCAGACAGCTGGGTTGTAATCCTCTCTTCTACTACTTTTATCAATAAAGCTATTTGAGTTTTCCTCCATATACTTGTATATTTTTGAATCTTGTATTTGTGTATGCATTTGTATGGTTAATGTACACTTGATTCTACATTGTTTATGGTTATAGATCTCTATGCTTCGATGTTATTTGGCTGCTTTAACTCTACGGTGTTCTTTGAAGTGGGACAAGTGAGAAAGGAGCGGCGAATCTCTATCAAAGGAGAGAGGAAACAAGCAAGGAGCCAAGCAAAAGACTGAGGTTGGTACTCTCTGCTTCTCTCTCATCTATCTCTCATAAAGGAAAACACAAGTTACGTTGAATTGTTTGTTTCTAAGATAGCTACCCATCATAGTGGGACTAGAAGCTCTGAATGGACACTAGTTTTCCCAGAAACAAAATGGCGACTCCACTGGGGAGCGAATAGTTTGTTTGTTTATTACTATTGTTTTCTTTATAAACTACAGACGGAGCCTAAAGTTATGCCAACTAGCCTTCGAACTGCGTTTGCTATGCAACTGCAAAGTAGATCAATGTTGCTTCAGTCAATCTCCGGGTTGGTTTATGAACTGAACATCTAACTAGCAAACATCCTAAGTGCCCTGCTGGTAGCTCAATAACCTCATTAGATCAGCCCCTATACTTTGTGTTTATTTTCTATCATAAGCTCAGCCTAAATCCCTGAAATTAGCTGCAAACTGTGGGTGAAAACCAAGCTCGGTCTCGTCCCTGGACCATCACACTGTCTCTCATTAGCAATCTGGATGCATCACACCTCCTGTGTGCTAGAGGTGAGATGCATCATTGTTTTCCTTAAGGACAGGTGTGATGATTGAATGAGATTGTTTCTGCTTCCAGATTTTGGTTTTTTCTTCATTGTTTTCAGCTCTATTAAGTAGTTTTGCTATCTATGATCAGTATATCACTGTTGAAACCTTCTTCCTTCACATTATTCAACCTTCATTGATAAGGAATTGTGAATGTTTTTTTATGTATTTTTCATCATTTATGTTCCTCCTTTGCAAACAATAGCTTAATCGAACTATCGTCTTTTGATTCGAAAGTGTCGTAATTGTTGTTTTCAGTCAAGAAAAAGAGTGTCGTAAAGTATTCCTCTTTTAGATAGTCGATTACACTTTTTCCATTGTATTTGATTTGAATTGTCAATTATTTGAAGTGTCAAAAACATTTTTCCATTCGAAAGAGAAAGTGTCGTCTTAGTCTTCCTTTCGTTTTTGAAAAGAAATTGTTAAAGTGTCACTTTGAAGAAAAGTAGTTCAGATTTGTACTTAGTTTTCTTTTTGTCATTCTCACATTAAGGGAACTGAAAAACAAATACATGCATGTGCATTTGCATTTAGACTGCATGCGGAAATTGATTTAGGAAAAGTGCATTTAGTGTGTGCTCTCTGCTCTATGTTGAAAGAATCATATTTTTCTTTCCTTAGTAGCTAGGATTTTCATTGCTAAAAGAAAATAAATGACTTTTTATCATTTTAGATTGCATATTTAGGATTTGTACATCTACATCACACGGTGAACCTTGAAAGGCAAACTTCTTAAGAAAGATAAACTATAAAATAAACCTCAATGAACATAAAAATGCTTTGGAACCTAACGCACAACATCTAGAAGTTTAGGCTAGAGACGTATTCTAGCGTCGTAAAGCCTGGTAATTATCATTTTGATCGTAGGTTGGGTGATTCCTCCTCTTTGATATGAAAAGTGCCAGTACGGACTTGTGCTCCCACGTACCGTCGAGTATATATTGGGAGACCACAATAGGCTGGTATCCTTTATCCTTAGGAAGCAGTGTCTGCCGCCCTATCAATCGCAATGCACTGGACACAACATTCAGGAAGATTGACTACCATACATAAGTCCTCAATAATTTCTTTATAATTTACCACTGAGGTGTATATTCCAGTTTTGCAATTGGTTTGGTAATCCCTCTGTCTAGATTTCCAGAGTAGACACTTTCGTTCCTTTTCAGACTCCTTAAAAGAAAATGTCCATCTGAGCACTTGTCACTTTAGGCTCATTAAAAATCGAAGGCGACTAGAGTCATATTTAGTTTTTTCTCGACTCTTAAAATTTGAAAAAGCAAGTTGTGTCAAAGCGTCATAAAATTCATTTAATTCGGAATAAAATTTTCCCCTTTTTATTTTGAGTTGATCGAGTAACCCATAATCGTGGAAGAAAGTCAATCAAAACCTTGTCGTTCACGGAGATTAACAAGTCAACCATCTTTGACTCTAGAAATGAGACCATTTCGGGCCAAGCGATCTCGTTTAATTGGGTAAACGTCTCCTAGTTTATTTGAAACTTGTGTTTCAACATCCTCAGAGACTCCAGTTACTCCAATTATTTCTGGTACCCCTGCCTCTACAGAGGAAGTTCTGCAGTTACAAGAGGACATTAGAACTGATCCTAGTGTAATGGTAAACACTTCTATTCCTAAACCAACTCCATCCAGGGCTGATTCGGAAGGTGTCACCCCTCCAACATCTGTTGTTGTAGAGTCTATACCTTCTTCGACACCACAAATATTTTATGGACATGACAGTCTCCCTCTTCCACTTGGATTGGTGGAGGATCTTCCATCTAGTACTCCAATGCATTTTGGAATTGGTATCCACTTACATCCTTCTACTACAGAATCTAGTTCTTTTTCATCACAAGTTCCTGTCGAATCGCTAGGAGATCTTTTGGATAGACTCAATATGTCTGAATAACCACTGACATCTAGGACTGTGTCCTCTGATACAGCAGCAGCAGAACTTCCTGCCACTACTCTGACAATGTTCGTTGGTATACCATCTATCCCAACTAGTTCTCAACCACTAGATGGAGTCCACTTAGGGATTGTTTCGATGGCATGGTTTGTTCCTATTTGTTCATCCAGAATCTTATCTAGAGTTTCTTATGTTGAGACTCAGCAAATTGATCCTTCACATCAGTATCAATTTGGGCAGTCCAGTCTCCAAAGAACAATTTACCCTTTGAACACTGGATTGCCACCATATGGGGGGCAGTATGCCTTTTCATTGTTCCCTCTGGGAGAGCAACCATATGAGAGTTTACAACAAAGTTCAGCTCAAGATGGAATTACATCCAGTGGTTGGGTGCCAATACTACCTCAACAACCAAGAGTTGTATATTCAATACAACAAAATCAACCTGTGTCGAACATTCCCACTACACAACTATTGTGATGGTGTCATGACTACAAGCGCTGCCTGTTGTATGTCAACCTCAAGTCTCTCAGGTTGTAATACAACAACCTCGTTTCCCCGCGACTCAATCACAAACACCAATTAGTGGCTTCTTAACTGAAGCGACTCAGACTCAAACGGGTACTATCACCCCTCATCTTGGTCAAACGTCCAGTATTGGAAAATAGCAAATGGTCTCACAGCCATGGCTAGTGCAATATCAACAACCACAATTCCAGCAAGCTTACCGAGGACCTGAGCAACAAAGCTTTGCAGGTAATAGGCAACTGTATATTCAAAACGGTTACCGACAATCATATTATAATGGTCATGCCCATCAGCCTTATCAAAGTTATCAACATCAAATGCATTATGTTGGTATGAAAAGACCCACTGCTCAGGCGATCCCATCTTATCTTAAGTATGCTTTGCCAAACCTGAATCAACAATTTCCCTTCGTAGCAACTTTAGAATTACCAGATCTGAATCGGCTAACAAATGATCCAATTGCTTACGCCCCTTGGTGGCCAATGATTCCTCATAAACTTCCGTCAGACATTCCTAAATTCAATGGAAATCTCGATGAAGATCCATTGAATCATGTGATGACATTTAATTTGTGGTGTTCGTCCAACACCCTCAATGATGATTTGATTAGGCTTCGCCTTTTTCAACGAACGTTAACTGGTCCAGCAGTGAAATGGTACATTGAATTGCCTAGAGCTTCATTCGATAACTTCAGCGCCCTCGCCACCACCTTTTTAACCCATTTTCAATTACCCATAAGGTACGAAATAGGAATTGAATTCCTTACCAATTTCAAACAGACAACAACCACTCACATATCTGATCATATTCATGAGTGGCAACGTCGTCGAATGGTAAAGAGATATGTTCCTGATCAGCTTCTAGCTGAATGGTTTATTAAGTCATTGTTACCTTATATTACAGAAGATGTGGCCAAGGGAGGAGTCATCACTCAAGAGCAAGTCATTGCTCATGCACAATATCTAGACTTGATCTATACTCAGTCTGGCACGCTTTATGTCAAAATTCCTAATGCTCCTAGACCAGAATTTTCCATTCCTCCTCCTCATAAAACGAACAGGGACTCTCATGCCAGCGACGGTGTGATTAGCACCTCAAGTACGCAAACCGCAAAGGCTCCATCTGGTAAAACCCTTGCAGGTTCCAGTAAAAAGGCAAATGACAAACTTCCTACCTCAGAAGTTAATGCCATGTCAACTGACAAAGGCAAAGAACCGAAGCAACCAGGGGCAAAGAAGAAAGGGAAAAACAAAAAGAAGAAATAGGAAGATTCGACTCCTGAAAAATCTTCTGGAAACCCTTCTAGGAAAAACAAACGTAATCGTCCATGTCTCATATGTGATGAGGAACTTTGTATGACAGATTTTCTGCATAAAGCTAAGATTAAGAAGTTCTTTAAGAGTTCAAATACCTCAGCGGTGTTGACTGATCCGTTTCCAAACCTAGAAACCAATCTGGTTGCTAGCGATAATGCTTCCCCATCCCAAGTGCTTATGTTGTTCATTTTGAAACAACAAAATTATTCTTTGATATCGACAAGGAATAAATATTATGGGAATCCACAGATGTCGAACAGCAAGGCTACAAATCAACCTAGTAGTTCAACAACAACTTCAACAGAAGTTGTGCCACCCATCATTCTTGAGCTAACAATAAAGCCGTCAAATGGAGTAGTACACAAATTGACATTTAATCCTTGTGCTTGAGCAACACAGACTTATAATATAGTAGAGGATCTGGCCTAATCACCATCTACCATGTTGATGCTTGAAGTACTGCAAAATTTCCCCTCCCAAAAGCAGTCTCTATTATCATCACTAGGTGGGATTGACCCAGTGGATTCCAATTGTGTGGCCTTTAATCATAAAGGATATGAACCTGAGTTACCAGCTCAACTCGCTTTCCTTATACAATTGAAAGCCCTCAACAAAACTATTCATCAAACAATTATTGATGAGGGGGCATCTACCTGCATTATGTCGATGAGTTGCTGGAAAACTTTACGCTCACCACCCTTGTAAAGATCATCAATGACATTAAAAACATTCGATGGACGAACATACACCCCATATGGGATTTTAAGTAACTTGCAAGTTGAACTAAGGGGAAAAACAGTAAAAATTGACGTCGAAGTTATCGATGGAAACCTTGATTACAATATCCTACTGGGAAGGCCCTGGATTTATGTTATGGCTGCTGTTGTTTCAACATACTTTAGAAAGATTGCATTTCCCTTTCAAGGAGGAATTACAATTGTTGATCAACAAACCTTCCCCCCCAATAGTTCACAAGTTACAAGAAGCATTCCAATGATCCATGGAAGGTCTCATTCGCTTCAAAATGTCGGAGTAGGCCTCCTAAAAGACCCTACCTTAATGGGTACTTATACCCTACTGCCTCTGCGTAATCTAGTAGAAGTGGCCATGGTGGAAACCTGCAATATGATATCTTCCATATCTACACAGATTCAGAAGATTTCTGAACATTTTGGTAGCATGGATCATCAGCAGGTGTTGCCTCCAAGCCCAATAGAAATTTTGTAGCAATCAATTTTCTTCGCCTGGGTGGCAAACCCAAATCAATGCTCATCGAGTGTTTGGATAGACAGGTCTAAGGAATATGGAACCTCTTCAGATCCTTGCTCACATGTACATTCTAAAAATGAAGGAATTATTCAGTTGATGATAATAGGAGAGGCACCATGGGAAGATTACCACCATCGTTCCCATCTTCTGGATTACAACAAAGATTATTCTAGCGACCTTAATCATCCTTCAGTTTTTGATTTCCTGTCAAATATTGTAAATATGGTGGATTCCGAGTGAAATATGTCCAATATTGAAGAAACTATCTCCATAAATATCTCGACCAAACCTAATGTTGTAGAGAATATTCATGTCGGAAAATCTTATTCTTCTGCAGAACTGGAAATATATTGTGCTCTCTTTCACGAATTCAGAGATGTCTTTACATGGTCATATGAAGAAATTCCAGGCATAGACTCGAGTATAGTTGAACACAAAATCAAGATGTATCCAAATGTCAGACCGGTACGACAATGGATTCGGCAGGTACACCCAAAGAAAGCCGCTGCCATCAAGGCTGAAGTTGAAAAACTTTTACATGCTGGTTTCATTTACTCGGTTCCTTTAACTGATTGGGTATCGAATATTGTTCCTGTGATGAAAAAGAAAGGAACGATTAGAGTGTGTGTCGATTACAGGGATGTAAATCAAGCTTGTCCAAAGGACAACTACCCAACACCCTTTATCGACCAGATAATTGATGAATGCGTCGGGTGAGAAATCTTTTCATTCATGGATGGATTTTCTGGGTATAATCAAATAAATATCCGCCGATAGGACAAGTCGAAGACTTCATTTATATGTATGTGGGGCACATTCGTGTACCGCAAACTACCTTTCAGTTTAAAGAACACAGGGGAAACTTTTCAGAGGGCTATGAACTATGCCTTCCATGACATCAAGAACATTGTTCAACCATATCTCGATGATCTTTCGGCTCATTCGTGAAAGCGGACTGACCATCTGCAGCATTTGAGAGCTATATTTCTACGTTGCTGACACTACAAGATATGACTCAATCCACACAAGTGTGTGTTTTGCGTCGGTTCTGGTTGTTTACTTGGTTTCATGGTTTCTAAGGACAGAATTCGACTCGACCCATGTAAGGTTTAGGAAATCATCGACATGCCTCCACCTTCAAATTTTCTTCAGATTCAGAAACTCCAAGGCAAAGCAAACTTTCTGAGGAGGTTCATTCTGAATTACGCCGAACTTGCTAAAGGTTATACGCATCTTTTGGAAAAAGAAGTGCCCTTTAACTAGGATCAGGTTGCGCAAGCTTCCTTTGATGCTCTAAAGGAATCCCTAATAAAAGCATCATCAATGTACGGTCCTGACAATAAAAAAGGCTTTAACCTGTATCTAGCTGCAGTAGATACGACCATCGCAATGTTTTTAGTTCAAGAAGACAATGGAATTGAACATCTTGTCTATTATTTAAGTTGAAACTTAAATGATACAGAAAGAAAGTACTCCTATGTTGAAAAGCTGGCTCTTGCAGTTGTTCAAACAGTACAGAGATTTTGACACTATATCCTCTTTCGCAAAACTACAATTTTGTTAGATTGCAACCCTATGACTTACATTCTGTTGTGTCAGTTACTTCGGGGAAAATATTTGAAATGGATAGCCATTTTGCAAGAATTTGATCTAGAATTTGTAAAATCCAAATCAAAGAAATCTCTAGTATTCACGGAGTTACTATGCGACTTACCATCGTTGTCCAACGATTCAACATCAAAAGCATCAATTGTGATGAATCTTTGTTTCTGATATTGTCAAGAAATCCGTGGTATGGAGATATATTAATATATCTCCAAACCCAAACATTTAGGCCTAATACCTCTCGCTTTGAACAACGACATACTCGATACCAAGCAAAAGACTACATGATCGTCGGTGATACACTTTACCGTCGTGGTATCGATACAGTTCTGCGAAGGTGCCTCACCCATAAGGAGGCCAAAAAAGTCCTGAATGATTGCCATTCAAGCGCGTGTGGGGGGCATCAATCTAGTTATGCTACGGCCCAAAAGATCTTACGAGCAGGTTACTTCTAGTCTACTATGTTCAAAGATTACATAATCGCAGTCAGAAGTAGCCATGGTTGTCAAATCTTCGACCGCAAAACCAGAATACCACCCACACCTATGCATCTAGTAGTTGCTATGGGCCATTCACCAAATGGGGCATAGATTTCATGACATGTAACCCCACCTCGGCTGGGGGGCATGGGTATATCATAGTCGCAGTTGACTATTTTACAAAATGGGCCGAGGCGATGCCTACATTAAACAACAACGACGAAATGGCTGCTCGTTTCTTTTTCAATCATGTAGTCTCTAGGTTCGGTGTTCCACAGGCTATAGTCACAGATCATGGATCGCATTTTCGCAATCACATGATGGTTGAATTGACTGCCAAATTAGGACTATCCCACAATAGTTCTACTCCATATTATTCGTAGGCTAATGGACAAGTTGAAGCGATTAATGAAGTCATCAAGCACATGCTGCAGAGAATGATTGGAGCCCACAAACAAGATTGGCATTTAATCCTATACTCAGCTTCATGGGCATACAGAACCTCGGTAAGAAATGTGACTGGGTTTACACCCTTTTAGTTGGTGTACGTCCTGGAAGCTGTCTTACCGATTCAATGTGAGATTTCATCTCTCAAGCTCACAGTTGACCTTCTCCCCGGAACTTCAGAGGAAGAGGCTTGTTTCTTGGAACTAATCCAACTGGATGAAACCCATCATGATGCCACCTTGGCTAATGAAGCTCATAAGAAATGAGTTAAGGCGCAATTGGACAAAAATGTTAAACCCTGTGTCTTCTCAAAAGGTGACCTGGTCTTACTCTATGATCAGGAATCTGATAAATTTGGAGTAGGTAAGTTCCAATCATTGTGGATGGGTCCCTACATTGCTAAGCGAGTATTAGCAAAAGGAGCCTACAAGCTAGTAGATTACAATGGGATTCCACTGTCGCAACCCCGAAACAGGTTGTACCTTAAGCATTACTATGCTTGACTAAGTGTAGTGATCTCTTTATATACTTTTGTTACATTTTTGTTTTCATCAAGAGTGATTGTTTTGGTTAGTAATCCACTTTTGAATTTGTTTCAAATGTCAAACCTATTAGAATCATCTGTTGGATACACCGATAGAGCTAGTCGTAGTATGTGGAACCTATCTTCTGCAACCTGGGCCATTTTTGATCCAAGCGACGAGTTAGTGAGTTTCAGAGGGGTATGTGTTGGTCGGTCAATGAACAACATCGTTGAATACAATGCGTTGATAGAGATTCTCTCTGATGCCATCACACATGGAATACACCAACTTGTTGTCAGGCTAGACTCACAACTCATCATCCTACAGCTTACTGGCATCTATTCCGTTCAGAATCCAGCAATCTATCGTATGTTCCTAAGGGTCAGGATTTTGGAAAGGCAGTTTGATTCTATTCAATATCAACACATTTCCAAAAACTTAAACACATTAACTGATTCATTAGCAAATTATGTGTTAGATAGACATTTGCAGCATTTATAAAAGAAAAAACATGTCAATCAACATTTTCATCAGGATCATATAAATTAACCAAAATAAAGCTTTGAAAATCAAAATTAAATATAACTATTTATGGTATTTTACAAAATGTTATGTGTCTAGGACAAGATTGGTCATACAACCCAAAAACTCAAAAATGTAGGGAAGCACCCTAGACTAACGATGCTGGTGATAACAAGTCATCACCTGTGCGATCATACATAAGAGCCTAGTCCATCGACTCGGCACACCAGTGGTATGGTGCTGTAATCTTAGAGGTAACTTGTCAGTTCTCACATCCTGAATACCAAGGGTGAGACCCTCGATCTGATCCTGCAATACTGTAAGGGTCTCGACTATGTCCAGATCGAGAAGGATAGCCCTCCCTATAGCCTCTCCTACTGGAACGATAGCTGCTACCCTCGGGCACGCTATTGGTCACACTAGTCTGATATATGCACAAACATATGAGTTTGATTAGTCTTGATAACATTTGAAAAACACAAGAACATTGTAAAAGCAATAAACATAGATATGGTCAGATCTTTTTACCTATAACACCCCACTGCTTGCCAGCCAGCAACACCAAATCTGGGTCACCCCAGAAATCCATCCCAACATATGGGTACTCGACAAAGACCATCTCCTGACGGTCGAACCACTCAAAGAGGGCATTAGAGAATGGAATCTGCGACTGACTAGCATTTCTGGCCATGAGATCAACCCATCTCTGCATCCGTGGTTCCGTCGGTGCTGGCAGTCCGAGTGAAATGTACTATGGCTGCATCAGTGGGATCCTCTCCAAGGTGAAAGTGGTCAAAATAGAACCATAACCAAAGTTCTTGGATCTTTCATTCTTCACCTTGGTGAGCTATTCTTTTATAACTAGAAGTACTGCATCACACCAGTTGAATACCTTTGGTTCAAGGCATTCTAGAGCATACTGCATATAGGACCTGTTGGCCAAATGAAGAGTTGCACTACTAGCCAATCTAGTGAAGGTGAATAAGGCAGTCATCAAGGACCGGTTAGTGACATCTTGAATACTGATCTTGCTGTCCCTGCTCAGCTGTGATCCATCTCTATAGAACCGGCAAATATAATCCCTCACGGATTCACCCCCACGGGCGGATCCTGATAGTGAGAGAGGGGCACCATGCCTCGATAAACCGGTCAAGAAGTAGATATACTCAACTGTCAAAGGGATCGATTTACCTCGAATCTACAACACTTGGTTGGTAGGATCCCATGCATCGAGAAAATATTGCTACCAATTGATTTGTTGCCTCATGCTAGATATACAGAAGAATTTGAGCAAGCCACAGTTCCACAATGCAGTCACCGTACCCGGATCATGTAAGGCAATCATATCCTCTTCTTCATGCTCCTGTTCATGCCATGTAACGACCATCTTGATCTGATGAATATCTGAAAAACAAACAAGAGAAGAATTAGGATCCTGATTTAAATGCTCTATGTCAACAGTAAGAACAAGCTCCTTAGGATATCTTTCTATTCTTCAAGACATTTTTTTCAAATTATAAACAAGAAACGGTGGGCAGAGCCCGTTCTTCCCACTTTTGGTGTATTTCCCCAATTTCGTAGCGCAGTCAGTGCAAAATATGAACTATGCGCTACGAAACCTCCTAAACATGCTGCGCTGCGAAACTGCCAAAAGGATCTATGTGCTTTTGTCCTCAAGCTAGTCTGAGAAATTTTGGCATTAGAATTTTCAGTGATAACAGTGGCTCCACTTGGGATAGTGTGCCCTTGTGGTACACTAAGAACATGCAGCTCCAGTGCCTTATCCATTTGTGACAAACAGAAATTTGCTTGACAAGCATAACTGTAGGAGAATGAAAGCTATTTCTACTGAAAGATGCTCAGTTGACCTTGAGCTTATTTTGCATTTACCTCTACCTACCTACCCTAACAATTTCAACTTTTTTCTGCTCAATCAATATGAAATTTCCAATGTAGCCAATCCTCTGTTTTATCTGATATTTGTTTTCTTTGACTGCATCGGAGTTCAGAGCCAATATGATAGTCTGATGACCGCTGCCACTGAATTTTCCTCTGATCTTTATAGAAAAACTGAAAAACTTGAGAGTAAAACTCTTCCATGTAATCAGCTACAGGATCCCAGAATACATGATCAGCTTGATTTCTCTTGTAACTTTCCGGCTGTGCAAGCTGACCTTCAACAGCAGTGTGCATTTCCTCAAGTGTAAAAGAGAAAGGAAACAATACTCTCTCCTTATGTTCTTCCATAGAAAGCTGCTGAAAATAATGATCATGATCATGAAAATTATATGCCTGAATTTGTCCTTCTAAACCTTCAATTTGTTTTTCAAGATCCTCAGCAAATTCAACCAAAAATCTCATCCTATCCTCTGCCTTGCAGTCAAGGGACTTTATATATGAGGATAAGGACAAAGAAAAAGATTCATTTGTTTCTTCTCTACTATGATCATTATTCCATTGTTTAAAACCTTCAACTGAGGGAGAGTCTGCCACCACCTCTGACCTATCTATCCATTCCTCAAAAAACATAAGCCATAAGTCTTGAAATGACTTAACAGATTTGATAGGAAAACTTTCAATCCATTGTTTGCATTTCCCTTGAAGTGAATCATAAAATAACATAATGCAAACATCTTCATGTTTAACTCTAAGAAGCTCAGCAAAATGACAAAAATCTGTTATATGCTTCAAGGTTAAACTCAAATATTCTCCATTAAATTTGGGACCATTCCTTAGAAAATATGCATCCTTGGGAAAATGATTTGGGAAACCATGAATTCCTGAGAAATATATGCATGCATACCTTGAACTAAGAATGACAGCTTCTGGATCCTTCATAACTCCAGTGGAATCACCATGAATGTATGAACTTTGAATTCTTCAACAATGGAGTCGCCAAGGTAGGTTTGCAGCCTCGAAAACCACTTTGAACTCCTGCTACCTTCAGAAATTCAATCTTAAAACTTCGGGAATGAGTAATCATCAAGCTCCCGGCAGACGCACCAAAATGTTATCACAAAATCATGTACTGATGGCTGCTACCAGTTAGATTTCATGTAACTACTTCAGACCAGGCTTTAGACTAAGGTTAGCCTCCTTAGTCAGAGAGGGCTCTCTCACAGATTTGTAATAGGAATTATTAACAAGAAAAGATGGCTAATTCTTCAAACATTTTATGAAAACAAGCTGGTTGGAACTACAAAATAACATCTCTTCCATTGGGCTCATGGAGTCAAATACTTCTGCAGTAAACTATAAACCACTCAATCATAGAAGCCAAGGCATATAATGTTTAACACTCAAAACATCTCTCAAAAAGAACCTCAACTCATAAATATACACAGGAAGTCTGAGCACTAGGTGAATTCAGAGTGATTGCATATTTAGTGAGCTATAAAATATATAAAGGATAATGACAAAACCACACATATTCTGAGCATTGAACACATGATGAATCTTGGGAAGAAAAAGTAATCCTTATATTACTGTCAAAAAGTCTTTTTACATAAGCTGATAAAAACTCTGTTTTCTCATAAATCTCCCACCCTACATACATCAGAGTTTTCACTATATATAGGAAAACCAAAACTAAAACTATCTTGAGTCTCCTCAACAAGCATGAGGGGAGAGCTCGATGATCTACCATTAATTAACCTTATCTATTTCTAAACAAACTTATTAAATACATAAGGTATTGTGTTGTAAATACAAAGAGTCCTAATCACACTAAAACTCTAACTTCATCTCCTCGTATGCCTGATTCCTTTCTTGATCTTTGACAGCTGTCTTTTGTTGGTTAGGCTCAAGATGACTGAGCTACAGGTGCAAGGAACGCTGACTTTGGATACCTGAAGGCGCTGATGGATCATTCATCATTAGGATCAAAACTCCTATTTTTATGGTGCCTGTCTCCTACCATCTTCAGAAAATCAAGCAACATGTCCCAGCTCCTTTAATATCCCAAAACTTACGAGCCTCACCATACTTCAAATGCGTTGGAAGCCTCATGGATAGCCAGGTGTATGAACCAAAAAGATATCCCTCGTATGCCATTCTGCTAAACCCTAATTTGTCATAAAGTAGCTTTACAAAAGTTTGACTTGAGATAAAAATTTTACCTTTACCAAAAGGTCCACCTGTCATTCTCTGAATAGCTAGGATAGCCTTGAGTGATATCTCTTTCATTACTTTGGCGTTTCCTTCAGAAATCTGCTGACCTCACCATTAAACTACTCATCTTCCTTATAAAACAACACCTACAGCAGTTTCGCAGTTTCATAGCGCAAGTTTAAACATAAATTCCTCCCACCTCAGAACGAATTTGAAGAAACTTAAAGAGGTTTTTGTAGTTTGGTATGTTAGGAATAAAAGCCTCTTTTAGTTTTCAAAATTAAGTTTTCAGCTGCTCAGAATCCCTTCTGGAAATTTGCTAGTAAACACAGAAAACAGAGTTTTTTCTGCTGAAACAGGCTGCTACAGGGGTTTCGCAGCGCGCTGCGAAACTGCTGTGTAATTTCAAAAATCACAGCTTATTGCCAAAATCCGACTGTCTTGAGTTTCTTTACCTTGGAATGTGTTAAGGGAGTAACTTCATTTGGTTTTGAATTGCCACTTTCATCAGCTAAGGGATCCTTGACATTAGGATCATTTGACTCTGGCAAGGATGAAAAGAGATCAAACTCCCGTCTAGCATTTATGTTCTTAGTTTCCTGAATATCTCTGACCTTGTGTAATGATTCAACATTTTTAGATGCCTCCAAAGATGAAATTGAAGTCAGACTTTTCTGATAAACCAGAGATCTGAACTTTAAGAAGAAATGAGATACCTTTGATGGACAGTCCCTTTCAACCCCATAAAACGGATCCAATGCAAGGGATAGAAAATCATTCATGAGTAGACAAAGAAGAGATTCATAATTTTCAGAATGCACTTCTCTACATAGGAACTCATTACCTTCAGATTAATCAGACAACATGGGGGCACATCCTTTATTGCACATAATTGTAACCAATTTTAGCATCCTCTGATAATATTGACTGAACTTGTACCAAACACTCAACACCATTAGCAAGGCCAACAAACAGATTAAAATGATCTATGTCAACAGTAAGAACAAGCTCCTTAGGATATCTTTCTATTCTTCAAGACATTTTTTTCAAATTATAAACAAGAAACGGTGGCCAGAGCCCGTTCTTCTCGCTTTTGGTGTATTTCCCCAATTTCGTAGCGCAGTCAGTGCAAAATATGAACTATGCGCTACGAAACCTCCTAAACATGCTGCGCTGCGAAACTGCCAAAAGGATCTATGTGCTTTTGTCCTCAAGCTAGTCTGAGAAATTTTGGCATTAGAATTTTCAGTGATAACAGTGGCTCCACTTGGGATAGTGTGCCCTTGTGGTACACTAAGAACATGCAGCTCCAGTGCCTTATCCATTTGTGACAAACAGAAATTTGCTTGACAAGCATAACTGTAGGAGGAAGAAAGCTATTTCTACTGAAAGATGCTCAGTTGACCTTGAGCTTATTTTGCATTTACCTCTACCTACCTACCCTAACAATTTCAACTTTTTTCTGCTCAATCAATATGAAATTTCCAATGTAGCCAATCCTCTATTTTATCTGATATTTGTTTTCTTTGACTGCATCGGAGTTCAGAGCCAATATGATAGTCTGATGACCGCTGCCACTGAATTTGCCTCTGATCTTTATAGAAAAACTGAAAAACTTGAGAATAAAACTCTTCCATGTAATCAGCTACAGGATCCCAGAATACATGATCAGCTTGATTTCTCTTGTAACTTTCCGGCTGTGCAAGCTGACCTTCAACAGCAGTGTGCATTTCCTCAACTGTAAAAGAGAAAGGAAACAATACTCTCTCCTTATGTTCTTCCATAGAAAGCTGCTGAAAATAATGATCATGATCATGAAAATTATATGCCTGAATTTGTCCTTCTAAACCTTCAATTTCTTTTTCAAGATCCTCAGCAAATTCAACCAAAAATCTCATCCTATCCTCTGCCTTGCAGTCAAGGGACTTTATATATGAGGACAAGGACAAAAAGAAAAAGATTCATTTGTTTCTTCTCTACTATGATCATTATTCCATTGTTTAAAACCTTCAACTGAGGGAGAGTCTGCCACCACCTCTGACCTATCTATCCATTCCTCAAAAAACATAAGCCATAAGTCTTGAAATGACTTAATGGATTTGATAGGAAAACTTTCAATCCATTTTTTGCATTTCCCTTGAAGTGAATCATAAAATAACATAATGCAAACATCTTCATGTTTAACTCTAAGAAGCTCAGCAAAATGACAAAAATCTGTTATATGCTTCAAGGTTAAACTCAAATCTTCTCCATTAAATTTGGGACCATTCCTTAGAAAATATGCATCCTTGGGAAAATGATTTGGGAAACCATGAATTCCTGAGAAATATATGCATGCATACCTTGAACTAAGAATGACAGCTTCTGGATCCTTCATAACTCCAGTGGAATCACCATGAATGTATGAACTTTGAATTCTTCAACAATGGAGTTGCCAAGGTAGGTTTGCAGCCTCGAAAACCACTTTGAACTCCTGCTACCTTCAGAAATTCAATCTTAAAACTTCGGGAATGAGTAATCATCAAGCTCCCGGCAGACGCACCAAAATGTTATCACAAAATCATGTACTGATGGCTGCTACCAGTTAGATTTCATGTAACTACTTCAGACCAGGCTTTAGACTAAGGTTAGCCTCCTTAGTCAGAGAGGGCTCTCTCACAGATTTGTCATAGGAATTATTAACAAGAAAAGATGGCTAATTCTTCAAACATTTTATGAAAACAAGCTGGTTGGAACTACAAAATAACATCTCTTCCATTGGGCTCATGGAGTCAAATACTTCTGCAGTAAACTATAAACCACTCAATCATAGAAGCCAAGGCATATAATGTTTAACACTCAAAACATCTCTCAAAAAGAACCTCAACTCATAAATATACACAGGAAGTCTGAGCACTAGGTGAATTCAGAGTGATTGCATATTTAGTGAGCTATAAAATATATAAAGGATAATGACAAAACCACACATATTCTGAGCATTGAACACATGATGAATCTTGGGAAGAAAAAGTAATCCTTATATTACTGTCAAAAAGTCTTTTTACATAAGCTGATAAAAACTCTGTTTTCTCATAAATCTCCCACCCTACATACATCAGAGTTTTCACTATATATAGGAAAACCAAAACTAAAACTATCTTGAGTCTCCTCAACAAGCATGAGGGGAGAGCTCGATGATCTACCATTAATTAACCTTATCTATTTCTAAACAAACTTATTAAATACATAAGGTATTGTGTTGTAAATACAAAGAGTCCTAATCACACTAAAACTCTAACTTCATCTCCTCGTATGCCTGATTCCTTTCTTGATCTTTGACAGCTGTCTTTTGTTGGTTAGGCTCAAGATGACTAAGCTACAGGTGCAAGGAACGCTGACTTTGGATACCTGAAGGCGCTGATGGATCATTCATCATTAGGATCAAAACTCCTATTTTTATGGTGCCTGTCTCCTACCATCTTCAGAAAATCAAGCAACATGTCCCAGCTCCTTTAATATCCCAAAACTTACGAGCCTCACCATACTTCAAATGCGTTGGAAGCCTCATGGATAGCCAGGTGTATGAACCAAAAAGATATCCCTCGTATGCCATTCTGCTAAACCCTAATTTGTCATAAAGTAGCTTTACAAAAGTTTGACTTGAGATAAAAATTTTACCTTTACCAAAAGGTCCACCTGTCATTCTCTGAATAGCTAGGATAGCCTTGAGTGATATCTCTTTCATTACTTTGGCGTTTCCTTCAGAAATCTGCTGACCTCACCATTAAACTACTCATCTTCCTCATAAAACAGCACCTACAGCAGTTTCGCAGTTTCATAGCGCAAGTTTAAACATAAATTCCTCCCACCTCAGAATGAATTTGAAGAAAATGAAAGAGGTTTTTGTAGTTTGGTATGTTAGGAATAAAAGCCTCTTTTAGTTTTCCAAATTAAGTTTTCAGCTGCTCAGAATCCCTTTTGGAAATTTGCTAGTAAACACAGAAAACAGAGTTTTTTCTGCTGAAACAGGCTGCTACAGGGGTTTCGCAGCGCGCTGCGAAACTGCTGTGTAATTTCAAAAATCACAGCTTATTGCCAAAATCCGACTGTCTTGAGTTTCTTTACCTTGGAATGTGTTAAGGGAGTAACTTCATTTGGTTTTGAATTGCCACTTTCATCAGCTAAGGGATCCTTGACATTAGGATCATTTGACTCTGGCAAGGATGAAAAGAGATCAAACTCCCGTCTAGCATTTATGTTCTTAGTTTCCTGAATATCTCTGACCTTGTGTAATGATTCAACATTTTTAGATGCCTCCAAAGATGAAATTGAAGTCAGACTTTTCTGATAAACCAGAGATCTGAACTTTAAGAAGAAATGAGATACCTTTGATGGACAGTCCCTTTCAACCCCATAAAACGGATCCAATGCAAGGGATAGAAAATCATTCATAAGTAGACAAAGAAGAGATTCATAATTTTCAGAATGCACTTCTCTACATAGGAACTCATTACCTTCAGATTAATCAGACAACATGGGGGCACATCCTTTATTGCACATAATTGTAACCAATTTTAGCATCCTCTGATAATATTGACTGAACTTGTACCAAACACTCAACACCATTAGCAAGGCCAACAAACAGATTTAAATGCTCTATGTCAACAGTAAGAACAAGCTCCTTAGGATATCTTTCTATTCTTCAAGACATTTTTTTCAAATTATAAACAAGAAACGGTGGCCAGAGCCCGTTCTTCTCGCTTTTGGTGTATTTCCCCAATTTCGTAGCGCAGTCAGTGCAAAATATGAACTATGCGCTACGAAACCTCCTAAACATGCTGCGCTGCGAAACTACCAAAAGGATCTATGTGCTTTTGTCCTCAAGCTAGTCTGAGAAATTTTGGCATTAGAATTTTCAGTGATAACAGTGGCTCCACTTGGGATAGTGTGCCCTTGTGGTACACTAAGAACATGCAGCTCCAGTGCCTTATCCATTTGTGACAAACAGAAATTTGCTTGACAAGCATAACTGTAGGAGGAAGAAAGCTATTTCTACTGAAAGATGCTCAGTTGACCTTGAGCTTATTTTGCATTTACCTCTACCTACCTACCCTAACAATTTCAACTTTTTTCTGCTCAATCAATATGAAATTTCCAATGTAGCCAATCCTCTGTTTTATCTGATATTTGTTTTCTTTGACTGCATCGGAGTTCAGAGCCAATATGATAGTCTGATGACCGCTGCCACTGAATTTGCCTCTGATCTTTATAGAAAAACTGAAAAACTTGAGAATAAAACTCTTCCATGTAATCAGCTACAGGATCCCAGAATACATGATCAGCTTGATTTCTCTTGTAACTTTCCGGCTGTGCAAGCTGACCTTCAACAGCAGTGTGCATTTCCTCAAGTGTAAAAGAGAAAGGAAACAATACTCTCTCCTTATGTTCTTCCATAGAAAGCTGCTGAAAATAATGATCATGATCATGAAAATTATATGCCTGAATTTGTCCTTCTAAACCTTCAATTTCTTTTTCAAGATCCTCAGCAAATTCAACCAAAAATCTCATCCTATCCTCTGCCTTGCAGTCAAGGGACTTTATATATGAGGACAAGGACAAAAAGAAAAAGATTCATTTGTTTCTTCTCTACTATGATCATTATTCCATTGTTTAAAACCTTCAACTGAGGGAGAGTCTGCCACCACCTCTGACCTATCTATCCATTCCTCAAAAAACATAAGCCATAAGTCTTGAAATGACTTAACGGATTTGATAGGAAAACTTTCAATCCATTGTTTGCATTTCCCTTGAAGTGAATCATAAAATAACATAATGCAAACATCTTCATGTTTAACTCTAAGAAGCTCAGCAAAATGACAAAAATCTGTTATATGCTTCAAGGTTAAACTCAAATCTTCTCCATTAAATTTGGGACCATTCCTTAGAAAATATGCATCCTTGGGAAAATGATTTGGGAAACCATGAATTCCTGAGAAATATATGCATGCATACCTTGAACTAAGAATGACAGCTTCTGGATCCTTCATAACTCCAGTGGAATCACCATGAATGTATGAACTTTGAATTCTTCAACAATGGAGTCGCCAAGGTAGGTTTGCAGCCTCGAAAACCACTTTGAACTCCTGCTACCTTCAGAAATTCAATCTTAAAACTTCGGGAATGAGTAATCATCAGGCTCCCGGCAGACGCACCAAAATGTTATCACAAAATCATGTACTGATGGCTGCTACCAGTTAGATTTCATGTAACTACTTCAGACCAGGCTTTAGACTAAGGTTAGCCTCCTTAGTCAGAGAGGGCTCTCTCACAGATTTGTAATAGGAATTATTAACAAGAAAAGATGGCTAATTCTTCAAACATTTTATGAAAACAAGCTGGTTGGAACTACAAAATAACATCTCTTCCATTGGGCTCATGGAGTCAAATACTTCTGCAGTAAACTATAAACCACTCAATCATAGAAGCCAAGGCATATAATGTTTAACACTCAAAACATCTCTCAAAAAGAACCTCAACTCATAAATATACATAGGAAGTCTGAGCACTAGGTGAATTCAGAGTGATTGCATATTTAGTGAGCTATAAAATATATAAAGGATAATGACAAAACCACACATATTCTGAGCATTGAACACATGATGAATCTTGGGAAGAAAAAGTAATCCTTATATTACTGTCAAAAAGTCTTTTTACATAAGCTGATAAAAACTCTGTTTTCTCATAAATCTCCCACCCTACATACATCAGAGTTTTCACTATATATAGGAAAACCAAAACTAAAACTATCTTGAGTCTCCTCAACAAGCATGAGGGGAGAGCTCGATGATCTACCATTAATTAACCTTATCTATTTCTAAACAAACTTATTAAATACATAAGGTATTGTGTTGTAAATACAAAGAGTCCTAATCACACTAAAACTCTAACTTCATCTCCTCGTATGCCTGATTCCTTTCTTGATCTTTGACAGCTGTCTTTGGTTGGTTAGGCTCAAGATGACTGAGCTACAGGTGCAAGGAACGCTGACTTTGGATACCTGAAGGCGCTGATGGATCATTCATCATTAGGATCAAAACTCCTATTTTTATGGTGCCTGTCTCCTACCATCTTCAGAAAATCAAGCAACATGTCCCAGCTCCTTTAATATCCCAAAACTTACGAGCCTCACCATACTTCAAATGCATTGGAAGCCTCATGGATAGCCAGGTGTATGAACCAAAAAGATATCCCTCGTATGCCATTCTGCTAAACCCTAATTTGTCATAAAGTAGCTTTACAAAAGTTTGACTTGAGATAAAAATTTTACCTTTACCAAAAGGTCCACCTGTCATTCTCTGAATAGCTAGGATAGCCTTGAGTGATATCTCTTTCATTACTTTGGCGTTTCCTTCAGAAATCTGCTGACCTCACCATTAAACTACTCATCTTCCTTATAAAACAGCACCTACAGCAGTTTCGCAGTTTCGTAACGCAAGTTTAAACATAAATTCCTCCCACCTCAGAACGAATTTGAAGAAAATGAAAGAGGTTTTTGTAGTTTGGTATGTTAGGAATAAAAGCCTCTTTCAGTTTTCAAAATTAAGTTTTCAGCTGCTCAGAATCCCTTTTGGAAATTTGCTAGTAAACACAGAAAACAGAGTTTTTTCTGCTGAAACAGGCTGCTACAGGGGTTTCGCAGCGCGCTGCGAAACTGCTGTGTAATTTCAAAAGTCACAGCTTATTGCCAAAATCCGACTGTCTTGAGTTTCTTTACCTTGGAATGTGTTAAGGGAGTAACTTCATTTGGTTTTGAATTGCCACTTTCATCAGCTAAGGGATCCTTGACATTAGGATCATTTGACTCTGGCAAGGATGAAAAGAGATCAAACTCCCGTCTAGCATTTATGTTCTTAGTTTCCTGAATATCTCTGACCTTGTGTAAAGATTCAACATTTTTAGATGCCTCCAAAGATGAAATTGAAGTCAGACTTTTCTGATAAACCAGAGATCTGAACTTTAAGAAGAAATGAGATACCTTTGATGGACAGTCCCTTTCAACCCCATAAAACGGATCCAATGCAAGGGATAGAAAATCATTCATAAGTAGACAAAGAAGAGATTCATAATTTTCAGAATGCACTTCTCTACATAGGAACTCATTACCTTCAGATTAATCAGACAACATGGGGGCACATCCTTTATTGCACATAATTGTAACCAATTTTAGCATCCTCTGATAATATTGACTGAACTTGTACCAAACACTCAACACCATTAGCAAGGCCAACAAACAGATTTAAATGCTCTATGTCAATAGTAAGAACAAGCTCCTTAGGATATCTTTCTATTCTTCAAGACATTTTTTTCAAATTATAAACAAGAAACGGTGGCCAGAGCCCGTTCTTCTCGCTTTTGGTGTATTTCCCCAATTTCGTAGCGCAGTCAGTGCAAAATATGAACTATGCGCTACGAAACCTCCTAAACATGCTGCGCTGCGAAACTGCCAAAAGGATCTATGTGCTTTTGTCCTCAAGCTAGTCTGAGAAATTTTGGCATTAGAATTTTCAGTGATAACAGTGGCTCCACTTGGGATAGTGTGCCCTTGTGGTACACTAAGAACATGCAGCTCCAGTGCCTTATCCATTTGTGACAAACAGAAATTTGCTTGACAAGCATAACTGTAGGAGGAAGAAAGCTATTTCTACTGAAAGATGCTCAGTTGACCTTGAGCTTATTTTGCATTTACCTCTACCTACCTACCCTAACAATTTCAACTTTTTTCTGCTCAATCAATATGAAATTTCCAATGTAGCCAATCCTCTATTTTATCTGATATTTGTTTTCTTTGACTGCATCGGAGTTCAGAGCCAATATGATAGTCTGATGACCGCTGCCACTGAATTTGCCTCTGATCTTTATAGAAAAACTGAAAAACTTGAGAATAAAACTCTTCCATGTAATCAGCTACAGGATCCCAGAATACATGATCAGCTTGATTTCTCTTGTAACTTTCCGGCTGTGCAAGCTGACCTTCAACAGCAGTGTGCATTTCCTCAAGTGTAAAAGAGAAAGGAAACAATACTCTCTCCTTATGTTCTTCCATAGAAAGCTGCTGAAAATAATGATCATGATCATGAAAATTATATGCCTGAATTTGTCCTTCTAAACCTTCAATTTCTTTTTCAAGATCCTCAGCAAATTCAACCAAAAATCTCATCCTATCCTCTGCCTTGCAGTCAAGGGACTTTATATATGAGGACAAGGACAAAAAGAAAAAGATTCATTTGTTTCTTCTCTACTATGATCATTATTCCATTGTTTAAAACCTTCAACTGAGGGAGAGTCTGCCACCACCTCTGACCTATCTATCCATTCCTCAAAAAACATAAGCCATAAGTCTTGAAATGACTTAACGGATTTGATAGGAAAACTTTCAATCCATTGTTTGCATTTCCCTTGAAGTGAATCATAAAATAACATAATGCAAACATCTTCATGTTTAACTCTAAGAAGCTCAGCAAAATGACAAAAATCTGTTATATGCTTCAAGGTTAAACTCAAATCTTCTCCATTAAATTTGGGACCATTCCTTAGAAAATATGCATCCTTGGGAAAATGATTTGGGAAACCATGAATTCCTGAGAAATCTATGCATGCATACCTTGAACTAAGAATGACAGCTTCTGGATCCTTCATAACTCCAGTGGAATCACCATGAATGTATGAACTTTGAATTCTTCAACAATGGAGTTGCCAAGGTAGGTTTGCAGCCTCGAAAACCACTTTGAACTCCTGCTACCTTCAGAAATTCAATCTTAAAACTTCGGGAATGAGTAATCATCAGGCTCCCGGCAGACGCACCAAAATGTTATCACAAAATCATGTACTGATGGCTGCTACCAGTTAGATTTCATGTAACTACTTCAGACCAGGCTTTAGACTAAGGTTAGCCTCCTTAGTCAGAGAGGGCTCTCTCACAGATTTGTAATAGGAATTATTAACAAGAAAAGATGGCTAATTCTTCAAACATTTTATGAAAACAAGCTGGTTGGAACTACAAAATAACATCTCCTCCATTGCGCTCATGGAGTCAAATACTTCTGCAGTAAACTATAAACCACTCAATCATAGAAGCCAAGGCATATAATGTTTAACACTCAAAACATCTCTCAAAAAGAACCTCAACTCATAAATATACACAGGAAGTCTGAGCACTAGGTGAATTCAGAGTGATTGCATATTTAGTGAGCTGTAAAATATATAAAGGATAATGACAAAACCACACATATTCTGAGCATTGAACACATGATGAATCTTGGGAAGAAAAAGTAATCCTTATGTTACTGTCAAAAAGTCTTTTTACATAAGCTGATAAAAACTCTGTTTTTTCATAAATCTCCCACCCTACATACATCAGAGTTTTCACTATATATAGGAAAACCAAAACTAAAACTATCTTGAGTCTCCTCAACAAGCATGAGGGGAGAGCTCGATGATCTACCATTAATTAACCTTATCTATTTCTAAACAAACTTATTAAATACATAAGGTATTGTGCTGTAAATACAAAGAGTCCTAATCACACTAAAACTCTAACTTCATCTCCTCGTATGCCTGATTCCTTTCTTGATCTTTGACAGCTGTATTTTGTTGGTTAGGCTCAAGATGACTGAGCTACAAGTGCAAGGAACGCTGACTTTGGATACCTGAAGGCGCTGATGGATCATTCATCATTAGGATCAAAACTCCTATTTTTATGGTGCCTGGCTCCTACCATCTTCAAAAAATCAAGCAACATGTCCTAGCTCCTTTAATATCCCAAAACTTACGAGCCTCACCATACTTCAAATGCGTTGGAAGCCTCATGGATAGCCAGGTGTATGAACCAAAAAGATATCCCTCGTATGCCATTCTGCTAAACCCTAATTTGTCATAAAGTAGCTTTACAAAAGTTTGACTTGAGATAAAAATTTTACCTTTACCAAAAGGTCCACCTGTCATTCTCTGAATAGCTAGGATAGCCTTGAGTGATATCTCTTTCATTACTTTGGCGTTTCCTTCAGAAATCTGCTGACCTCACCATTAAACTGCTCATCTTCCTTATAAAACAGCACCTACAGCAGTTTTGCAGTTTCGTAGCGCAAGTTTAAACATAAATTCCTCCCACCTCAGAACGAATTTGAAGAAACTGAAAGATTTTTTTGTAGTTTGGTATGTTAGGAATAAAAGCCTCTTTCAGTTTTCAAAATTAAGTTTTCAGCTGCTCAGAATCCCTTTTGGAAATTTGCTAGTAAACGCAGAAAACAGAGTTTTTTCTGCTGAAACAGGCTGCTACAGGGGTTTCGCAGCGCGCTGCGAAACTGCTGTGTAATTTCAAAAATCATAGCTTATTGCCAAAATCCGACTGTCTTGAGTTTCTTTACCTTGGAATTTGTTAAGGGAGTAACTTCATTTGGTTTTGAATTGCCACTTTCATCAGCTAAGGGATCCTTGACATTAGGATCATTTGACTCTGGCAAGGATGAAAAGAGATCAAACTCCCGTCTAGCATTTATGTTCTTAGTTTCCTGAATATCTCTGACCTTGTGTAATGATTCAACATTTTTAGATGCCTCCAAAGATGAAATTGAAGTTAGACTTTTCTGATAAACCAGAGATCTGAACTTTAAGAAGAAATGAGATACCTTTGATGGACAGTCCCTTTCAACCCCATAAAACGGATCCAATGCAAGGGATAGAAAATCATTCATAAGTAGACAAAGAAGAGATTCACAATTTTCAGAATGCACTTCTTTACATAGGAACTCATTACCTTCAGATTAATCAGACAACATGGGGGCACATCCTTTATTGCACATAATTGTAGCCAATTTTAGCATCCTCTGATAATATTGACTGAACTTGTACCAAACACTCAACACCATTAGCAAGGCCAACAAACAGATTTAAATGCTCTATGTCAACAGTAAGAACAAGCTCCTTAGGATATCTTTCTATTCTTCAAGACATTTTTTTCAAATTATAAACAAGAAACGGTGGGCAGAGCCCGTTCTTCCCGCTTTTGGTGTATTTCCCCAATTTCGTAGCGCAGTCAGTGCAAAATATGAACTATGTGTTGGCATTATGATGCATGTGTTGTACTTGATGGCAACCCTCTCATAGAAGAATATCTCACTTATGTATAACTGGATGAATCTTCAGACAAGATATCAGATGTAACTGATGGAGGATAGCTCAAAGGAATCAGATGATGAATCTTCAGAAGAGATATCAGATGTGACTGATGGAGGACAGCTCAAAGGAATCAGATGCTAATTCTAAGTATGACAAGTTAGCTTTGCCATCAAGTCCAAAGGGGGAGATTGTTGGCATTATGAGATAAGTGTTGTCCTTGATGGCAAACCTCACTGATGACAAATCATAGTACAGAAGGTCAGCAGTGTTGGCATTATGAGATAAGTGTTGTCCTTGATGGCAAACCTCACTGATGACAAATCATAGTACAGAAGGTCAGCAGCAAGGAATTGATGATCAGACTATAAGAAGAAGAGGAAGTTCATATACGCAGGTTCGTTAAGCCCAAGTCGCGTGTACACGCTGGTTGGCTTCAGCAAAAGTGCGTGTATGTGGAAAAGTACCTTTGGTCCATGGCGGTTAGTCCTTGGAAGTTGTGCCTATGGTTTCGGACCATTGTGTCTCGACGGGCGTGTCGATCCCTAGTTTTGAAGTTGATGGTATTGGATTTCTATGGTTTTGGCTCTTGGTATTGAACAAGGCCTAAGGCTATATAAAGGGAAGGAAATCATTAGGCAAGTGCATCTGAAATGTCTTGAATATCTGATGAAGCATTAGATCCAGTATGCAGGGTTATGGGTTGATGATGCATTGCTTGATCTGAGCTAAGGAGAGATCTCACCGGTTGATGGAGAACTAGATCTAAGGAGAGATCGGGATCAAATGGTTTGAAATGAACTATCTATATGATGCTTATTCTAGATCTACATACTGACGCATGTATTGTTCTATAAATGTTATGAGTATGACTGATGTCTGGTACAGCTGCAAGTTATGAGAAATTATTTTTAGATCTGTACGCGGGTTGTCTTTGGCAAAAGCGCATATACACGCGGGTTTGATTCATCGAAGTAGCGTATACATTGTAAAGCTTGATATTTGAAGTTGCAGATGGATCTGATGGTTATTACAGAGTTCTGTGTCTGCTCTGTGTTCTGGTAACTGTTGTTAACAGGGTTTCAGTGATTCAGAGTTTGATGATTGTTGTGAGCTTCAATGATAGTTATGGGTCCAGTATGAAAATTGGATGAAAAGTGGCCTTACAGATTATGTGTTGTGCTTCAGTGTATCCAGTCTGAAAATTGATGAAACGTGGTACCTGGAGGTGAGAAGATTGTAGGCAAGCACCTACGTACTAGTATCTAAGCTAGTACAAAAGCTAAAGGAGATCTTTGGAGCATTGTAGCAGGTAGCAGCCTGCGTACTAGTAAATGGATCGGCTAGTACAAGAGCTAAGGGGGTTGTAGCTCCCATACTGGTATAAGACTGCACCAGTACAAATATTGTAAAAGGATTTTCTTATTAAGAAGAAGATTGAGATGACTTGCAGCAGGTGGTTTTCACCCACATTGGGTTTCCACCTTATATCTTTGTGTTCATGTGTGTGGCTCTTGTGTGATGTTCTGTTCTGTTATTCTGCACCTGTTTACTGTTAATATGCTTAATAATGATCTGATGCATTTACTGAAGATTAAGCTAACTGAATTATAAGATCTCTGGATATACGCGAGTTTCATTAGACACAGTAGCGTGTACACGCGGGTTCACTTAATTGAAGTAGCGTATATGTTTCTGAGTATGAAATTGAAAAGTTTGATTGATCTGATAATACTGATTCACCCCCCCCCCCTCTCAGTATTATTTCCAACAATTGGTATCAAAGCAGGTCCTTTGGTAGAAGCTTGATCGCTTGAAGGAGATCCGTGGAACAATGGGAAAGAAGCTTAAGAAGAAAGCTCATAAGAAGAAGAAGACATCTCAGAAGGACTATGACAGTGGGAGAGTCGATTGGGGATTAGGTATAAGAAGCTCTTCAGATTCAGAATCAGATTCAGAATCATTATCAGGTATGAATGTGTTATCCTCTGATGTTCCTGCTATATTTCCTTGTGAAAGTGATGGAAGTGATAGTGAAACTACTGAACATGCTTTTATGGGTGAGCAAGAAAAGTGTCAAATAGAGGCAGTGTTTA
This sequence comes from Pinus tabuliformis, assembly GCA_031772625.1. NCBI lineage: Eukaryota > Viridiplantae > Streptophyta > Pinopsida > Pinales > Pinaceae > Pinus > Pinus tabuliformis. Next base: position 488,818,826 of record CM062814.1, on the reverse strand, counting down.
GAAGGCTTGCAGACAAAGTTAAAGATCAACAAGATCTATTGAACAAAAGGGAATGTGCTTTCAAAGAAGAAGTTACCAAACTAAAGGCCCAAATAGAAGAAGGAAACAAGGTAAGAAAGCTACTCAAGGACAAGGAAGACCAATGTCAAAAATTGCAGCATGAAGTGACATCATTAAGAAAAGAAGTCAACGAAAGAAGCACAACCATCAAGAAACTCAAAGATAGATCCAGCTACTATGAAAATCTTGAAGCTACAATCCCCTCACTAAAAGGAGATCTTGAAGAATCAAAGAAGCAGAATACAGATCTACTCCAAGCTATTGCAAAACAAGAAAACGAAGTCACCAGCTTAAAATCTCAACTAGAATGTGCCTTCCGAGTTCGTCAAATACAGCAGGATCTGAATGAAGAACAAGAAAAGGAGATTCTCAAACTAAGGCATCAGTTGGAAGAAGGAAGGAAAGATGGAGAAGACATGAAGAAGCAATGTTTAGAAAAGGAGGAACAACTTCAAGTTGAGGTAAATATCTTGAAAGGTAAAATAGAAGAAAAGGATAAGTTTTTACGATTTCAAGATAGTTCTAAAGTCTTGGATGATATTCTTAGTAGTCAAAGGTCCCCTGCTATAAAGACTGGTCTTGGTTTCCATGAATCTGTTGAAGGTGAATCTAGTTCACAAGGTGAGGCAAGGAACTCTAAAGAGAAATCCAAAATGATCAACAAGGAGATGAAAGGTCAATCTTATCATCAACCAAGGAAAGAAAGTCTTCAAAGAAAATCTTTTACTCCTCCTATGAATAATGTTGAATGTTATGTATGTCATAATCTTGGACATGTTGTAGCTAGATGTAGAAGAAGAAGGGTTCAAGACCTTCATGCAGAAAGGTCATCTCAATCAAGGTACTTTAATGGATATTGCTTTGCTTGCAATATGTATGGTCACAAAGCTGCTGATTGCTACAGAAGGAACATGAAACATGTTAGATGTTATGCATGTAACAAGCTTGGACATATAGCAAAGGAATGCAGGAACAAAGGATGGACATCACACCGAAAGGAGAAAACCTCATCACACTTGAAGATATGGAGGAAGAAGGAAGTACAGTCAGCACAATGTACTGAGACACAGCACAGCACAGACATATCAGACTCAGGGGGAGCTGAAAGTGTAAACCTTCAGTGTCCTAAATCTCATACGCAAGTTCCTTAAAGGGAAGTCGCGTATATACGCGAGTTAGACACTGCAAAGTCGCGTATATGTCAGTCTGAGGAAAAGCAGTGGGAACAGGATCAGAAAAAGGATCTGATATGATTCAGTCTGTTATTTGCTCTATTGGTTACAGTCTGCTGAGGATGTGTGGAAATGTTTTGTTACTTGTATGATGTCTAGAAGTGTCTTTGATCCTAACTTGGGGATGATGATGTTTTGATGCTTATTGCTGATATATGCATGATCAGATCTAACAGATGGCTCAGGTTGAGGGGGAGCATATGCCTTTAATAATTCATTGTTGGCATTATGGTTAATAGTCCTTGGTGATGATTCTTATATGGCTAAATGATATATCTTGCTATGATGTGGTTGTGAGTTGTCTATGATAAAATCACATATGATTCTTGGGGTTACATAATTGATGATCAGATCAGATTTATGGTTGATTCCTTGATGATGCATATATGGTGCTTACATGGTGATCTTCATAAGGACAAGGAGAAGTACAAAGTTTGAATACACATCTTCCTCACTTGATATCATATGCATAAAGGTCATACAGTTATGATGCAGGCACTCTTGTGGATAAGGATTGTTGCTGTTGATGATATCAAGAAGTTTGACAAATGAGCTTGAGCTCAAGATACATAATGTTGATACATGGATGACTACTCAAAATTGCTTTGTTGGAGACATGATGATGAGTTCTTATCTATATGATGATAGGTTTATACTTACATATGTTAATTGATGCAGATGTTCCCAAGTAATGATACTTGGATCATGTAGAGCTTGATGAAATGGCTATGGTGGTTTCACACATGATACAATGTGAATGACTCTGAATTCTGTTCAAAGGGATGAATTGATGCAGACATACCTTGTTATAGGTTGATGACCTATTCTCTACAGGACATTTACAGGGTGCTGATATGGAAATTTGTGTACGCGTGTTGTTTAAAGGATATCCGCGTGCACACGCCGTTTTACAAGGGGATAGTCGCGTATATGGTGTACGCATGTTGCGTAAGGGATATCTGCGTATATACGCTTATTTATGTGTATACAGACGCGTATATAGAGATTTGAAGGAAATCAGCAGGGACAGATGTTGGTTGCAGAAAGTCTGATATAGGTCTGACAGAGATCATCTGGCACAGGTTCAGGGGGAGCAGATAATCTTCCAATGATGCATTGTTGGCATTATCTTAAAGCTTTTGGTTCTAGTTCACATTTGGTGTTGATTTCAGGAGGAACAAAGGCGAAAGGAGAACAGAAGGATCTCTTGGTTGCTGATCTGAATGGTGATTATCAGATGCTGCTGGTGACTTTCATAAGTCTTGGTCTAGTTATTTCGTCTCTATGTCATATATCTCTTTTGTGGTATCTCTTTCATGGTGTTAAGGTCATGTAACGGCCTATTTTGGTTTCCCCACTATGCCTGGGATGATTGATGCAATGTGATTGGTTGTCATATGTAAAATTTTGATGTATTCCCACTTGGTTGGGTGGATGAGTCAATTTTTGTATATCCTCACTTAGTTGAGAGATGGATGTATGTATGAGTCCTTGGTGATAGGAAGGTCTTTTATGATGTATAGAGTCATGTTCTTCTTGAAGAACATCTTTTGCAGATCTTGCCTACAGTTAGGAAGAGCATGAACAGCACACTTCAGCAGTACATAATTTCAGCATGTACTCAGAGGGAGCATGGACAGATTGGTACACCTTGGCATATACAAAGGGGGAGATTATTCAGAGATTTCGGCAGGTACTCAGGGAGAGTATGGACAGTGGAATGATTCAGCAAAGGAAGAGAATATCTTGGTCCACCCTTTGCCCTTGATGTCAAAGGGGGAGAGTGATTTGGCGTTGTTGCCATCAAGTCCAAAGGGGGAGATTGTTGGCATTATGATGCATGTGTTGTACTTGATGGCAACCCTCTCATAGAAGAATATCTCACTTATGTATAACTGGATGAATCTTCAGACAAGATATCAGATGTAACTGATGGAGGATAGCTCAAAGGAATCAGATGATGAATCTTCAGAAGAGATATCAGATGTGACTGATGGAGGACAGCTCAAAGGAATCAGATGCTAATTCTAAGTATGACAAGTTAGCTTTGCCATCAAGTCCAAAGGGGGAGATTGTTGGCATTATGAGATAAGTGTTGTCCTTGATGGCAAACCTCACCGATGACAAATCATAGTACAGAAGGTCAGCAGTTTTGGCATTATGAGATAAGTGTTGTCCTTGATGGCAAACCTCACTGATGACAAATCATAGTACAGAAGGTCAGCAGCAAGGAATTGATGATCAGACTATAAGAAGAAGAGGAAGTTCATATACGCAGGTTCGTTAAGCCCAAGTCGCGTGTACACGCTAGTTGGCTTCAGCAAAAGCGCGTGTATGTGGAAAAGTACCTTTGGTCCATGGCAGTTAGTCCTTGGAAGTTGTGCCTATGGTTTCGGACCATTGTGTCTCGACGGGCATGTCGATCCCTAGTTTTGAAGTTGATGGTATTGGATTTCTATGGTTTTGGCTCTTGGTATTGAACAAGGCCTAAGGCTATATAAAGGGAAGGAAATCATTAGGCAAGTGCATCTGAAATGTCTTGAATATCTGATGAAGCATTAGATCCAGTATGCAGGGTTATGGGTTGATGATGCATTGCTTGATCTGAGCTAAGGAGAGATCTCACCGGTTGATGGAGAACTAGATCTAAGGAGAGATCGGGATCAAATGGTTTGAAATGAACTATCTTTATGATGCTTATTCTAGATCTACATACTGACGCATGTATTGTTCTATAAATGTTATGAGTATGACTGATGTCTGGTATAGCTGCTAGTTATGAGAAATTATTTTTAGATCTGTACGCGGGTTGTCTTTGGCAAAAGCGCGTATACACGCGGGTTTGATTCATCGAAGTAGCGTATACATTGTAAAGCTTGATATTTGAAGTTGCAGATGGATCTGATGGTTATTACAGAGTTCTGTGTCTGCTCTGTGTTCTGGTGACTGTTGTTAACAGGGTTTCAGTGATTCAGAGTTTGATGATTGTTGTGAGCTTCAATGATAGTTATGGGTCCAGTATGAAAATTGGATGAAAAGTGGCCTTACAGATTATGTGTTGTGCTTCAGTGTATCCAGTCTGAAAATTGATGAAACGTGGTACCTGGAGGTGAGAAGATTGTAGGCAAGCACCTACGTACTAGTATCTAAGCTAGTACAAAAGCTAAAGGAGATCTTTGGAGCATTGTAGCAGGTAGCAGCCTGCGTACTAGTAAATGGATCGGCTAGTACAAGAGCTAAGGGGGTTGTAGCTCCCGTACTGGTATAAGACTGCACCAGTACAAATATTGTAAAAGGATTTTCTTATTAAGAAGAAGATTGAGATGACTTGCAGCAGGTGGTTTTCACCCACATTGGGTTTCCACCTTATATCTTTGTGTTCATGTGTGTGGCTCTTGTGTGATGTTCTGTTCTGTTATTCTGCACCTGTTTACTGTTAATATGCTTAATAATGATCTGATTCATTTACTGAAGATTAAGCTAACTGAATTATAAGATCTCTGGATATACGCGAGTTTCATTAGACACAGTAGCGTGTACACGCGGGTTCACTTAATTGAAGTAGCGTATATGTTTCTGAGTATGAAATTGAAAAGTTTGATTGATCTGATAATACTGATTCACCCCCCCCCCCTCTCAGTATTATTTCCAACACTATGCGCTACGAAACCTCCTAAACATGCTGCGCTGCGAAACTGCCAAAAGGATCTATGTGCTTTTGTCCTCAAGCTAGTCTGAGAAATTTTGGCATTAGAATTTTCAGTGATAACAGTGGCTCCACTTGGGATAGTGTGCCCTTGTGGTACACTAAGAACATGCAGCTCCAGTGCCTTATCCATTTGTGACAAACAGAAATTTGCTTGACAAGCATAACTGTAGGAGAAAGAAAGCTATTTCTACTGAAAGATGCTCAGTTGACCTTGAGCTTATTTTGCATTTACCTCTACCTACCTACCCTAACAATTTCAACTTTTTTCTGCTCAATCAATATGAAATTTCCAATGTAGCCAATCCTCTGTTTTATCTGATATTTGTTTTCTTTGACTGCATCGGAGTTCAGAGCCAATATGATAGTCTGATGACCGCTGCCACTGAATTTGCCTCTGATCTTTATAGAAAAACTGAAAAACTTGAGAGTAAAACTCTTCCATGTAATCAGCTACAGGATCCCAGAATACATGATCAGCTTGATTTCTCTTGTAACTTTCCGGCTGTGCAAGCTGACCTTCAACAGCAGTGTGCATTTCCTCAAGTGTAAAAGAGAAAGGAAACAATACTCTCTCCTTATGTTCTTCCATAGAAAGCTGCTGAAAATAATGATCATGATCATGAAAATTATATGCCTGAATTTGTCCTTCTAAACCTTCAATTTCTTTTTCAAGATCCTCAGCAAATTCAACCAAAAATCTCATCCTATCCTCTGCCTTGCAGTCAAGGGACTTTATATATGAGGACAAGGACAAAGAAAAAGATTCATTTGTTTCTTCTCTACTATGATCATTATTCCATTGTTTAAAACCTTCAACTGAGGGAGAGTCTGCCACCACCTCTGACCTATCTATCCATTCCTCAAAAAACATAAGCCATAAGTCTTGAAATGACTTAACGGATTTGATAGGAAAACTTTCAATCCATTGTTTGCATTTCCCTTGAAGTGAATCATAAAATAACATAATGCAAACATCTTCATGTTTAACTCTAAGAAGCTCAGCAAAATGACAAAAATCTGTTATATGCTTCAAGGTTAAACTCAAATCTTCTCCATTAAATTTGGGACCATTCCTTAGAAAATATGCATCCTTGGGAAAATGATTTGGGAAACCATGAATTCCTGAGAAATATATGCATGCATACCTTGAACTAAGAATGACAGCTTCTGGATCCTTCATAACTCCAGTGGAATCACCATGAATGTATGAACTTTGAATTCTTCAACAATGGAGTCGCCAAGGTATGTTTGCAGCCTCGAAAACCACTTTGAACTCCTGCTACCTTCAGAAATTCAATCTTAAAACTTCGGGAATGAGTAATCATCAGGCTCCCGGCAGACGCACCAAAATGTTATCACAAAATCATGTACTGATGGCTGCTACTAGTTAGATTTCATGTAACTACTTCAGACCAGGCTTTAGACTAAGGTTAGCCTCCTTAGTCAGAGAGGGCTCTCTCACAGATTTGTAATAGGAATTATTAACAAGAAAAGATGGCTAATTCTTCAAACATTTTATGAAAACAAGCTGGTTGGAACTACAAAATAACATCTCTTCCATTGGGCTCATGGAGTCAAATACTTCTGCAGTAAACTATAAACCACTCAATCATAGAAGCCAAGGCATATAATGTTTAACACTCAAAACATCTCTCAAAAAGAACCTCAACTCATAAATATACACAGGAAGTCTGAGCACTAGGTGAATTCAGAGTGATTGCATATTTAGTGAGCTGTAAAATATATAAAGGATAATGACAAAACCACACATATTCTGAGCATTGAACACATGATGAATCTTGGGAAGAAAAAGTAATCCTTATATTACTGTCAAAAAGTCTTTTTACATAAGCTGATAAAAACTCTGTTTTTTCATAAATCTCCCACCCTACATACATCAGAGTTTTCACTATATATAGGAAAACCAAAACTAAAACTATCTTGAGTCTCCTCAACAAGCATGAGGGGAGAGCTCGATGATCTACCATTAATTAACCTTATCTATTTCTAAACAAACTTATTAAATACATAAGGTATTGTGCTGTAAATACAAAGAGTCCTAATCACACTAAAACTCTAACTTCATCTCCTCGTATGCCTGATTCCTTTCTTGATCTTTGACAGCTGTCTTTTGTTGGTTAGGCTCAAGATGACTGAGCTACAGGTGCAAGGAACGCTGACTTTGGATACCTGAAGGCGCTGATGGATCATTCATCATTAGGATCAAAACTCCTATTTTTATGGTGCCTGTCTCCTACCATCTTCAGAAAATCAAGCAACATGTCCCAGCTCCTTTAATATCCCAAAACTTACGAGCCTCACCATACTTCAAATGCATTGGAAGCCTCATGGATAGCCAGGTGTATGAACCAAAAAGATATCCCTCATATGCCATTCTGCTAAACCCTAATTTGTCATAAAGTAGCTTTACAAAAGTTTGACTTGAGATAAAAATTTTACCTTTACCAAAAGGTCCACCTGTCATTCTCTGAATAGCTAGGATAGCCTTGAGTGATATCTCTTTCATTACTTTGGTGTTTCCTTCAGAAATCTGCTGACCTCACCATTAAACTGCTCATCTTCCTTATAAAACAGCACCTACAGCAGTTTCGCAGTTTCGTAGCGCAAGTTTAAACATAAATTCCTCCCACCTCATAACGAATTTGAAGAAACTGAAAGAGGTTTTTGTAGTTTGGTATGTTAGGAATAAAAGCCTCTTTCAGTTTTCAAAATTAAATTTTCAGCTGCTCAGAATCCCTTCTGGAAATTTGCTAGTAAACACAGAAAACAGAGTTTTTTCTGCTGAAACAGGCTGCTACAGGGGTTTCGCAGCGCGCTGCGAAACTGTTGTGTAATTTCAAAAATCACAGCTTATTGCCAAAATCCGACTGTCTTGAGTTTCTTTACCTTGGAATTTGTTAAGGGAGTAACTTCATTTGGTTTTGAATTGCCACTTTCATCAGCTAAGGGATCCTTGACATTAGGATCATTTGACTCTGGCAAGGATGAAAAGAGATCAAACTCCCGTCTAGCATTTATGTTCTTAGTTTCCTTTATATCTCTGACCTTGTGTAATGATTCAACATTTTTAGATGCCTCCAAAGATGAAATTGAAGTCAGACTTTTCTGATAAACCATAGATCTGAACTTTAAGAAGAAATGAGATACCTTTGATGGACAGTCCCTTTCAACCCCATAAAACGGATCCAATGCAAGGGATAGAAAATCATTCATAAGTAGACAAAGAAGAGATTCATAATTTTCAGAATTCACTTCTCTACATAGGAACTCATTACCTTCAGATTAATCAGACAACATGGGGGCACATCCTTTATTGCACATAATTGTAACCAATTTTAGCATCCTCTGATAATATTGACTGAACTTGTACCAAACACTCAACACCATTAGCAAGGCCAACAAACAGATTTAAATGCTCTATGTCAACAGTAAGAACAAGCTCCTTAGGATATCTTTCTATTCTTCAAGACATTTTTTTCAAATTATAAACAAGAAACGGTGGCCAGAGCCCGTTCTTCCCGCTTTTGGTGTATTTCCCCAATTTCGTAGCGCAGTCAGTGCAAAATATGAACTATGCGCTACGAAACCTCCTAAACATGCTGCGCTGCGAAACTGCCAAAAGGATCTATGTGCTTTTGTCCTCAAGCTAGTCTGAGAAATTTTGGCATTAGAATTTTCAGTGATAACACCTAGAACCAGTTGCTATCTGAAAACATCACTCGTTCCTCAAAAATGAGTCTCCTTTAAGCTCTTTTTAGACTCGTAAAATATGAAAAGATTGCCGAGCAATTGGCCTCTTCGGCTCATTAAAGTGATTGGAAGTGCCATCCCTCCTCTATATTTTAATCTTTTTGGACCTGAGGGGTCATTACACAAAAATATCAAGGGCTTGTCTTTTTGGGCTCGCTAAAGTGATCGGAAAAGTCATCCCTTTTGTATTATTTTATACTTTTTCAGACTTAAGGGATTATACTACGAAAAATGACTACTGGAGTTTCCTTTCTGTCTCTTTTCAAACTCTCTAGAACTGAAAAGGATTGAGTTATCTTTTTCATTAAACTTGTTAAAACAATAGTGTTACACTAAAAAATGTCACCATGACTATTTACAGTTAGTATGGCTCAATCAACAGTCATGCTATCCTCTTAGGCAAGTCTTATGCCTCTGCTTTCCATGTCAAACTCCAAAAGAGAGAAAGTCTTTTATAAATGTATTTATCTCTGGGGACGCAGGTTCTCTCAACCTTACCTGCGGGGACGCACCCAATGTTCACAAAAGCTGCGTCTTTGGACGCTCTGTATGTAAAGGGGCAGGTGCGTCCCCCTGTAAAGGTTAAAATGCGCAAGTTTCATCTTTAAAAAGTCACTTGTGGTCATTTCTAGAGCATTCTAGAAGGTTGTTCGACGTGTATTGAGCGCCTCCAGATGGTTCATGCACTCCTACCAAAGAGGAACTTATCCCATCAATAAGGGAGCTATCCCATCCAAAGAGGGGATTATCCCATTGATGGTGGACCTGATTAACTTCCTCTTGAGCACTATAAATACAGGCATTGAGCCAGAAGGAGAGGAGGTTGGAAGCTATACATTTCTAAGGGTAGATGCTGCAGGAATTAGGACTCCCATTTAGAAGCTTGTGAGGAGAGATTGCCATCTTTGCTTGTTCTATTTGGAAGTGGGTGAGCTTTGTCAAAGAAAAGGAGAACTCTTGATGGACCCTGGGAGGGACTTGCACAACACCAAGGCTCAGGTTGTATTTGTTCCTTTTGTTACCTATTAATGCAAATGAGTCCATTCTTCTCAATAACTTGTTATTTATGAGTTGTTTCATGTACTCCTTGGTCTATGTGTTAAATATGTTTTATTCTATGAGATTATCAAGTGCTATTTAATCGTTTGATTGTTAGTGTATGCAGGTTTCAAAGTGAAGGAGGAGCTCATCCGGATCAGCGGAGCTGGACTGCTACAACAACGTTGGATTACAGGTAGGATCTAAACACTTGATTTCCCATATAGTAAATGCATGTTTAGAGAAGGATTGCTCTTGTTTGTCTTGTTTGTCACTAGAGAGTCTTAGGCTCCTAGGGAGGTTGGTTGTGTCCGCCCAATCGACTCTTTCCGCCTGACAAAATGGCGACTCCGCTGGGGAATCCATTGATGTGAAAAGTCTTTTCCTTTGTATGAACTTTGCTCTGAGAAAATTGGTTTATTTTTCTGGTTTTTGGCTCTGTGACTTTGTCTTTGGGTGGGTTAGCTTAGGGTTAGATTCATTCTAGTTTTTCTTGAATTTTCCAGTAGGACGCACCCTCTGAGTATTGCACAGTGCGTCCTTGGACGCACTGTCGCTGTGTGCACAGAGCGGGCCCGCACCTGTCTTAACGGGTTGCCTGCGTCCCCTACTAAAATTTAAGAAAATTCCATTTTTTGCATTTTTTCTCTTAGATTTTGCTTTTTCTTAGTTTTTACTGCCCAGATCCATTAGTCTCTTGCCATAAATTTTCACCTAAGCTTGTTTCATTGGCATTTCTGCTCTAAGCTTTCATCAATTGGGTGTTTTGAGTCTCTTTCTTGAGAAATTCTTGATTTGATTTCCTTTGGTCATTACTTGGAGGTTTGTCTCAGTCCTTTCACAATTTTGCATCTTTTTGCTTTCGTTTTTGCAAAAAATTTCCCCCTCATTCGTCGGGGGGGGCTAAATTGTGTATGAGTGTTAATCGCCTTTGAGTGTTTTTATTTTTGATCTTTGGAACTCTCACCCAATTTTCTCAATTTGCACTTGATTGGTTCTTAGATCACATTAGAATCGTCTTGTGTTTGAGGATTCTCTTGCATCAATCACATTTGCATAATTAGAATTCTCATTTTCAGAATATTATTGAAAAATGTGCATAGATTACATTTGCATACTTTTCAAGTGAATTGTGCTTAGATTACAATTGCATAGTTTGCATTCTGAAAAATCAATCGTAGATTTAGATCAGTTTTCTTTGATTTGAATTTACACAAAAATAAAAAATAAAAATGGTTTGGAATTGATTTGCATTAGTTTTTCTTGATAAAATTAGTGCAATAGAGAATTTGTTATATTTTCTCTTAGTGATCAATTTTTTGCATTGTTGGAAGTGAATGGAAACTCTCTCCTTACTTTAATTAGGATTCATCGAATTGAAAAGATTACATTATCATATTCGATTGCATTCAGTTGAGTCGGGTCATAACACCATTGGTTTCATCTCCATTTACCCCTTTGAGTAATAACAACCTTAATAACACAACGCTTAATTAAAATTCATCTAGTAATTTTTACATTTCTAGGGCTCTGAAACACCAATATAGATCAGGCTAGTGTCTTGGAGTAGGAGAGTAATTAACTCTCCAAGACAGCAAAACCAAACAAGTGGCTCATCTTGTGGTAGGATAAATCCAACTGTTTCATTTGTACTCTGGGAAAGCTCCTCTTAAAGGAGAAGCACGAGCTCGTGTCCGAACCAGTGAGGGGATCAGTCCTCCCTCGTTGGGAACGACGCCAGACACGCACGTATTACAAACGGTAAACCTCGGATTAACCATTGTCGAGGAGCCAGGGGTCACTTGTCGGTAAACCTTGGATTATTGTCAAGGAGCCGGCAAGGGGATTGAGCTTGATACTTTGCCCTTGCGTGCTGTCGGAGTGTAGATTGTTCCCCCAGGTGCATTTGTTGCTGTTGGTAACCTTAGTGACCATTATCTTTAGGGTTCTACCCAAGGTGACGGTGGAGGGAAGATCCCACTGTACCTGGAGCAGACGTCGGCTAGACTCACTTGGATTTTCCGGGGGGTTCTCTTCACTCGAGACAGTTAAAGTGGAGGAACTTGTGTCGGTCTATTCATTAAGCAGGTTGCCGGGGTAACTGTTCCACCCACCACTTCTGTACTGAATTCGACGATGTTGGGCTTCATCACCAACTAGTGTTTTCGTTCCGGAAGGCTACTGTTTGTGTGTGGTTTGACTCCTAGATTTGATAGCGCGTGTTAATTTGTTTGTTTTTACTTTTAGAGACCATAGGTGTGAATTGTGAATTTTAATTGTTAGGTGTGAATTGTGAATTGTTAATTTTAGTTTTAAAAAATTGTTAATAAAATTCACAGAAGTTGAATATAATGGCAAATGTTCCGGAATTTATCAACCTAGGAACCCCTCCTAATGAGAATCCTAGTACTTTTCCTTACTTTGGAAATGTTGGTCCTCCTTATATGGCTACTTTGTCATTACCTGGATTTACAATAGGATTACCGATATGGTTATTTTCAACTTCGTTGGCCCAAAGTACTCCAATTGTTCCACCTCAACCGGATGCTTCACCTCAATAGAGTTCACCATCTCAACATCACCAACCTTTTGTTGACCCTTTACCGTCTTCGCCTAATTTTTCTTCCTCCATTTCTTCCTCTTCGCCTGGTAAAAGCCTTGATGCCAGTAACCAGGAGGCTAAGAAGAAGAAGAAAGGGAAGAAGAAGAAGAAGAAGAAGAAGCAAGATAAGAAAGAAGTCAACCAACCAACTAGAACTTTAAGTGTTAGTGGTGTTGAGGAAAACTCCGACATGCATCGTAAACCCAAATACCCTTGCAGGCTTTGTAAGGGTGACCACTTTCTTGTCAATTGTCCTGGTATTCCAAAGGTCTTGGAAGTATGGTCAGAAAAATCTCATCAACTTTCCATTGATCCATCAACCAGTGATAGTCAGGTTCCTGGGAAAAAGGGTAAAGTTAGGTTTCCTTGTAAGTTATGCAAAGGGAGTCATCAAACTCACATTTGCCCTCACATGGATGAAGCCTCAACATTGTTGGAAAATCTTACTGTTCCACAACAAGAATTTCCAACTAGTTACCGTAAACTTTCTCCCAACCTACCATCAACTGACGGAGTGATTGATTTAAATTCAAGTACAGTCGATCACACTCTTCCATTGGAGAGTGAAACTCATGTCACTCAGGTTGATGATCCATTAGTTGATCAAGTGGTCGATTCAATTTCACAAAGAGTCGATCCCACTTTCCCTTTAGAGAGTGAACTTCATACCGCTCAGGTTCTTCTTGTTACATCAGATTCTTCTATGCCGGGGGGCATTTCACCTGTTTCTATAGAACCCCCTCCAAGCACTGAGGTCTTTCCCTTTGATTGGAATAGACTGACAGAACCTCGTCTTCCTTCCTCCATCCCTTTCCAAATCATTGTCAAGGCTGGTGGTAGGGACATACATCGTACTCAGGTAGATGAGGGTGCTTCTGTTAGTATTTTATCCTCAACTGTTTGGAAAGCTTTGGGTTCCCCTCAGCTTGCGCCTATTACGCAGAATCTGAAAGCTTTTAACAGAACCATTAGTGAACCTTTAGGGATCCTTCCTAAGTTTTCTATTACCTTGGAAGGTAAAACTGTCTGTATTGATCTTATGGTAGTTCGAGGTCCCTTGGATTTCAATTTACTCCTTGGATGAGACTATGTTTATGCAATGAAAGCTGTCGTATCGACACTCTTTCGCGTGATGTCTTTCCCTCACAATGGCAGTATTGTGACTGTAGACCATCTTTCATTCCCTAGTCTTGTCTCAACTACCAATACTATGACACCCCTAAATGTTCCTGATTCTAAAGTGGTATCTACCCTGCCACGGGTTAATTATGTGGCAACTGGTCCCATGTTTTCAGTTACCGATGTAAGTGAGCCTCTCACTATTGATTTAGATCCGGTAATTGACATGGAAAACTCTATGGGATTATTTGAACACGATGTTCTTATCCCTTTTGAGTCCCTTGACATGTGCTCCTTCCAGAGAAGTGTTCTTCCTTCTTATGAAGACCTCTTGGAAGCCATGATCAAGGTGTGTCCATTGACATGTCTTTCTTCCAGTTGGAAGCCATGATCAGTGTAGGCGAGGATAGTTCTTTTCCTATGCCAACCTCGTTAAAAAATGAAACAGGTGTCCACGAGGATAGTTTGTTCCTCTCTCAACCTCGTTAAAAAATGAAATTGGATGTTATGAGGACAGTTCTTTTCCTGTGTCAACCTCATTAAAAATGAATCAGTTGGCGAGGATAGTTCCTTTTACTGTGTCAACCTCGTTAACAAATGAATCAATGTGAGTGAGGATAGTTTCTTCTAGTCTCAACGTCATTAAAAAATGAAACTAGAAGTCATGAGCATAGTTCCTTGTCTTGTGTCAAGCTCATTAAAAAATGAAACAAGGAGTGCGAGGATAGTTCCTTTTACTGTGTCAACCTCGTTAAAAAATGAATCAGTGAGGGCGAGGATAGTTTTTTCCTGTATCAACCTCGTTAAAAAATGAAACAGGTTGCGTGAGGAAAGTTCCTTTTACTGTGTCAACCTCGTTAAAAAATGAATCAGTGAGCACGAGGAAAGTTCATTTTATTGTGTCAAGCTCGTTAAAAAATGAATCAAGGTTTTTAGAGTAAAGTTTTTGTTAGGTAGATTGTAGAGAGTAGTTATGAGCATAGTTCCTTATCTTGTGTCAATCTCGTTTAAAAAATGAAACAAGGGTTTTGAGGATAGTTCGTTTCCTGTGTCAACCTCACTAAAAAATGAAACAACTCCCACAAGTCTTTCCAAGATCTTGAAAGTAAAGCTTCATTCCATCCACCTCATTGAATGCAATGAAGCTTGGGGGGCATGTACCCCATTTGCATCATTATGCTGGGGGCATGTGAACTGTAACAAGCATAGTTTTTTCGTTTCAAGCTTGCGTAAACATGAAACTGAATCCGAGCATAGTTCTTTTCCTGTGTCAAGCTCGTTAAAAAATGAAACAAATCCTCTTCTACTTGAGTCGAGAGTTTGACTAGATCTCAAATGTTAAGTTGAATATTTAGGTTAGTTAGTTTTGCATAATTTTCTTATAGTTTAGGTTGGGTCTTTCAAACGATCTCGTTCATGAACTTTCATTTCATCCAACTGATTGAATGAAATGAAGCTGGGGGGGCATGCGCTCTAGCAGTTATGCTTAGGGGGCATCAAGCACAGTTTTTTTCTGTTTCAAGCTTGTGTAAAAATGAAACTACTTTGAAGCATAGTTTTTCTCTGTTTCAAGCTTTTGTAAAAATGAAACCTATCTCGAGTCAATTTTAGTTATTTTCAAGACTCGTTAAACTCATGAAAATCTCGAGATTATTTTGCTATTTTTCATTCTCGTAAAACAAATGAAAATGCCGAGTTCTTTCTGTCTTTTCCTGCTCGTAAATCAAATTGAAAGTCGGCCATATGAGTACATTTTTATAATTTTATCGAACTCATTAAAACTTACGAAAAAATGAAAACTATGAGTACATTTTTATCATTTTTTCGAACTCGTTAAAACTTACGAAAAAGTGAAACATTGGAGTTCTTTTTTTTAAGCCCTTTTCAGACTCCTAAAACATGAAAAGATTGCCGAGCGTTTCTTTTACACTCGTTAAAACGGAATTAAAAGACGGTCCCCTTATAGCCCTTTTCTGACCGTAAAAACAAGAAAAGATTGCCGGGTTTTTGTCGTTTCAAACTCGATACTTGAAATAAAACGACGTGTCCTTGATCGCTTTTTACTTTTAAGGTCAGAGGCACTAATCATGAAATTACTCCTTGGTCGCAAGATCAAGCGGTTCCCCCAGGTATTATTTTATACTTTTTCGGGCTTGAGGGACACAAATCTACGAAAAAGTTCAACTTGGAGTCTTCTTACGTTTTTCAGACTCTCTAAAATTGAAAAACACCGAGTTTCTCCTATACTGGACTCGTTAAACATTTCACAGTAAAGGACCTGTTCAATTACAAACAGGAACGAACCACTCCTTCCTAGGGTTCGAATCAAAACTAGGTTGGACTCATCCGAAGGATGAGCTTATAATCAAGCATATGTTATCCTCCTCAAGCTTGTTAAAAATAAAGAGGTACTTGCCAGAAATGGTGGGGGAAAAGAGAGAAGAATGAGCCTATTTGTTATCTTTTGTCTCAGAAGAAACTTTATTACCACTCTTGGACACGACACTTTTCATTCACCTGGGTTGGGAAATCCTTTACCTCATAGTTAATCAAACCACTTTGAAAGTCTTCAGCCGGGTTCCGAGGATTAACTTTGAGTTATTCATCACCAAGCCATCTGTTGTGTCGTTATGTGTTCAAGAGGTCTGCAAGCAAAACTTTCATCTGCAAAATACTTGTCATCCATTTGACCATCCCTGAGTCAGTCCTTACAGCAACATTTCTTCAACTTGAACAAATGATTTTGTGTTGTGGGCTTTCCTGCAACGGGTCGCTTTCTATCGACATCAACACATTATCTAGAGAGATGACTTAGAAATCGTCAGTACCTTGAAGTCTGCATGCATCAATGGCAGGTTTCTCGCCTTTGACGTCAGTTTACATCATTGACTTTCGATCGAAGAATTCCGTGAAATGTTCGACATCAACTCATTCATTCGCATCTCATGGATTGTACTGGGTACTTTGAGAACCATTGACATTACTGGTGGTCTCTCTCACACTTGTTAACAGTTTACATCATCGACTGGTAATCAAGTGGTTTCTACCATGTTCGACATCAACTCATTTATTCGCATGGCTAGAATCGTACCAATTCGAGAAGTAGAAATGAAGACCCTGGATCTAGTTTCCACCATCCAGGCTGCGAGGAGTTTTGTATTCATTATCTAAGTAGACTAATCATAAACAGATGGCTGCGTCCATACTGTGTCTACAAAAGTCTATGATTATGATGTAATGCAAGATTATTCATGTATCAGAGTAGTTAGTCTGTTAGTTAAAGTTTTAATCTGAGTATGGGAATGCCTACCTCAGTGATGATATAATCTTATACATGTATTTTGTGTTGAAAATTGCAGGTTCTGACCAGGCTCTCCACGAGATAATCCTTGAAATGATAAAGCACTTCACCCTTCCTAGATAATACAAAACCCTAATCTATTACAGACTTCGCACTTTAGGGGGCAATCTGTTACACTAAAAAATGTCACCATGACTATTTACAGTTAGTATGGCTCAATCAACAGTCATGCTATCCTCTTAGGCAAGTCTTATGCCTCTGCTCTCCATGTCAAACTCCAAAAGAGAGAAAGTCTTTTATAAATGTATTTATCTCTGGGGACGCAGGTTCTCTCAACCTTACCTGCGGGGACGCACCCAATGTTCACAAAAGCTACGTCTTTGGACGCTCTGTATGTAAAGGGGCAGGTGCGTCCCCCTGTAAAGGTTAAAATGCGCAAGTTTCATCTTTAAAAAGTCACTTGTGGTCATTTCTAGAGCATTCTAGAAGGTTGTTCGACGTGTATTGAGCGCCTCCAGATGGTTCATGCACTCCTACCAAAGAGGAACTTATCCCATCAATAAGGGAGCTATCCCATCCAAAGAGGGGATTATACCATTGATGGTGGACCTGATTAACTTCCTCTTGAGCACTATAAATACAGGCATTGGGCCAGAAGGAGAGGAGGTTGGAAGCTATACATTTCTAAGGGTAGATGCTGCAGGAATTAGGACTCCCATTTAGAAGCTTGTGAGGAGAGATTGCCATCTTTTCTTGTTCTATTTGGAAGTGGGTGAGCTTTGTCAAAGAAAAGGAGAACTCTTGATGGACCCTGGGAGGGACTTGCACAACACCAAGGCTCAGGTTGTATTTGTTCCTTTTGTTACCTATTAATGCAAATGAGTCCATTCTTCTCAATAACTTGTTATTTATGAGTTGTTTCATGTACTCCTTGGTCTATGTGTTAAATATGTTTTATTCTATGAGATTATCAAGTGCTATTTAATCATTTGATTGTTAGTGTATGCAGGTTTCAAAGTGAAGGAGGAGCTCATCCGGATCAGCGGAGCTGGACTGCTACAACAGCGTTGGATTACAGGTAGGATCTAAACACTTGATTTCCCATATAGTAAATGCATGTTTAGAGAAGGATTGCTCTTGTTTGTCTTGTTTGTCACTAGAGAGTCTTAGGCTCCTAGGGAGGTTGGTTGTGTCCGCCCAATTGACTCTTTCCGCCTGACAAATAGCGAAAAACTTGTCCATATGGATAAGAGCGAGTTTCACTGTCGCTAGGCTCGCTAAAACATACCGACAGGTTTGCCCGAAGGGAAAATTATAGAATAAGCCTATGTTATCCTCCTCAAGCTTGACAAAAATAAAAAGGTACTGGTCAGCAATGACTGGGGAAAAAGGGAAGAAAACTTGAAGAACTTCATTGGTAGCAGGTCGCTCTTGAACATGACACTTTCACTCCATCACCATGATTGAGTCGGGTTGGGTTATTCTGTTCACCGGTCATATCACCATTGGTCCTCCGTACCATCCATTTTTGGGTTAACACTACCAATCCATTCCAGTGTTGCTGATATGTTCAAGAGAAGTCACTCAGAGAATTCACCAACCCAGCTAACGCCTCATCCGCTGCAATACCTTCACACTCCATTCTTTCATGACCGCCACCTTGAACCTTGTATCATCAGATCGTTTTCACCTCCACAAAATCATTTTCTCCGTTTCGTGTCATAGATGTGGGATTCATTAAGGCCCTCTTACAATGGGTCACTTCTTGTCGACATCAGCTTATTATCCAAGAAGTTGGCTTAGGAACAACCCTTTCAGTACTTTGAATCTTGCATGCCTTAATGGCAAGTTTCTCACTTCCGACGACAGGTTTACATCAATGACCTTCGACCGAAATATTTTGCGTGGTGTTTGACATTGACTCATGTATTCACACCACGTGAATTGTACTACTGTACCTTGAGGGTAATTATCATTATCGGTGATTCCTCTCGCGCCTGCTAACAGCTTACATCATTGGCCGGTAATCAGGTGATGTCTTTCCATGTTCGACATCAGAACATCTTTTCACATCGATCGACTTGTACTTCGGGTGAAGATTGAACGAGTTTGAAGACCTCGGATCTAGTTTCATCCATCCAGGCTGCAATATATTCAGGAAAATAAAGACATCAATTGTACACCATAGTTGCACAGATAATCATCCAAGCTAAGGGATGATGGCTCTACCAGAATCATCAGTCTACCACACAGACGGTTGTCTGTCCTATGTACATGAAAATGAATTTATAAAGCTGAGCATAGGAATGCCTGCCTTAGCTAGATCATGAAAATATTATGAATATAATGTATTGTATTTTATCTTATTATAGGTCACCTTCTAGTTCGAAAAACCTCGGATCCTCATGATAAAGCATTTCACCCGACATCAGAACATTTACGACCTCATGCTTTAGGGGGCAACTATTATAGACATATTTGGGCACCGCAACCCCAATCACATATGTCAATAAACCAAGGGCTCTCAAACCCCTAAAAGTTTTGTTTCATACCCTAAAGGATCAAGGTCAATTGATTACATCATTTCCCAGGAGTTCTCCTTGAAAAACTTCTCAAAACTGCTCAAAACTAGACCATACAGACTTCTCCATGTTAAAGGTGTGATGCATCTCACTTGCTACACACAAAGGGTACGATGCATACTGAAAAGCCCTTCTATAGGGTGCGATGAGCGAGAGCAGACAAATGGCAGAGGCAGTTTGCTAGGTGGAAACTCAAAGAATCTTCTAGAAACTGATCATATGACACTTGCCTCTCTGAATTCGCCTAGGGATGAGTAAGAGATCATGAAATCTCCAAGTGGAACCAAGAACTATCAGTGAAATGACACTAATCAAAATCCTAGAAGCTGACTCACTCCCTTGCAAACATATATATATGGATCCCTCATCCTAGAGATCCCAAGGCTGGAATTTTGTAATTTGTAAGGAAGTGTTGTTGGTTTCTCTTTGAGACATTGTATTGTTGGGTGATCTAGCTTTTCATGAGGTGAAGAGGGCTTTCATGCTAGGAGGATGGCGCTGGATCAAGTAGCTGGGTTGTAATCCTCTCTTCTACTACTTCTATCAATAAAGCTATTTGAGTTTTCCTCCATATACTTGTATATTTCTGAATCTTGTATTTGTGTATGCATTTGTATGGTTAATGTACATCTGATTCTACATTGTTTATGGTTATAGATCTCTATGCTTCGATGGTATTTTGCTGCTTTGACTCTACAGGTGTTCTTTGAAGCGGGACAAGTGAGAAAGGAGTGGCGAAGCTCTATCAAAGGAGAGAGGAAACAAGCAAGCAGCCAAGCGAAAGACTAAGGTTGGTACTCTCTGCTTCTCTCTCATCTATCTCTCATAAAGGAAAACACAAGTTACTTTGAATTTTTTGTTTCTAAGATAGCTACCCATCTTAGTGGGACTGGCAGCTCTGAATGGACACTAGTTTTCCTGGAAACAACTATGATATCCATGTATGAGTTGGTATGCATATGATGTTTAATTTTTCTAATCTAGATTGGCCTATGCAGATGCAATAGCCTCCCCTAAGATACCTTGAGGTATGATTTTTATTATGTTTCTATTTAGCTAGCAATAACATATTGCAGGAAATAGAAGGCCAAGAGATGAAGAGAAAAATAGTTAAGTACAACTCATATGACTCTCTGTACAGGCCAAAAGAGACACTAGTAGGAAGGGATAGATCAATTGAGTAGTAGGGAGAGGGACATTCCCCTGGTTTGGCAGACACATTGAGAAGCTTTAAGGAAGAGATCATAAGTTGCAAGGTAGATAATGAGAGATTTATTGAGGCATAGGAAGAATGGACTAATGGTACATGTTGTCCCCTATCATACCGGGTTATAGTTATGCCAAATGGCCCTATTTTGCATACCTAGTATAGGGAAGTATGGGTGCAATCTTGGTGTTCCAAAGTCAAATCCAAAATGGAGAGCCTAAGTCCCAAAGCCATAAAAGAGAGATGAAATTTTAGAGGTCGAAATCATAGGGAAGGATGAAATATAAGAGGCCTAAATCAAAAGGACCAGCAGGTAGTGTATTGGGATTTCGGGATATCGGTAGAAGGAACATGGAGACCTCAACAATCTATTTCAAAATTAGGCCTGGAATGGAATATCGGAGCCTCAACATTTCGGAACCCGATATAGGAAGGAGAAGACCTCAGAGTAGAGGGGTATCAAAATATCGGAGTTTTGTAACTCCTTAAAAATGGATTTTTTTTGGGAATCCCGGAGGCTTTCAAAAAACATAAATACAAAGGAAATCGTTGAAAAACCAAGGGCTTGAGGGATCCTTTCTCCCTCCTCCAAAGAAGACACATGGAGGCTATTGATTAGACACGAGGAGCAGACATGGCAGATGATGTCAACATGGCATGATTGCATGATGGACACATGGAAGTTGGTTTCGGCAGTTTCAAGGACCTAATGGGGAAAATCTAGGTGAAACATGTCACCACTCAGGAGGTGCCACATTGAGATGATGTCCTCAACGTGACGTAATCTCGAAGGTCGACATTTTGGAGGGAAGATATTTCGTAACTGTTGTTTAAATGATTATATAAATAGTTCTAATTCGATGAAGGGGCATAGATGTATGATTGTCACCTAGTAATAGAAGCCCAAGACAACCAAGGGCATAGAGCTGGGTTGAGCACTTAAGTGCTACAAAGAATATTGAAGGAAAGAGGCATCATAACCTTGTTTTAATTCCAATTTGGAGAACTTCCAATGAAAAGAGCTCTGATGTGGTCTAGCACATAGTCGTAAGGAATTGAAGAAACCAATGGCGAAAGAGAAAATACAAAGGGAGATAGGTCCCTGATAGAAACCCAAAGGTTTTAGCACCCAAGCACTTAGCCCGCGGTCACAATACCTGGTCCCATATAGGAGAAATAGTAAGGGGGCTATGTAAAAAGGAGCTAGGGGCATCAGAGCTTTTTGATTTCGTAACGTTTATTTTCAATGGAGCTACAATGGACAAATGCTCCGATACTGCAGCCCCCCCAAGCGCTATACCAATAGTCACAGGCAATGGTTTTATGGTATATGAACAATAAGGAGCTAAGCACAGAGGGGGTAAAGTCATCGGAAATTTTTGTTTCTGTAATGCCATTTTAAATGAAGTTACAATGAGTCACGGCTCCAAATGTGGACTATGCTAATCTTACAGGATGTATTGGGATCTGATACCATGATACAAAGAGTATGGAGGATGAATGGGTCGAAAGCTAGTTAAATGTATGTCGAAGGTTGGTGTCCTAGGAGTAATGACAACCACAAAGATCGCTTGGTCAAAGCAAGGAGGATTGCAATTAGCAGAGAAAATTTTGGTCCTGTCTTATGCTGAGAATTAATCTATCCTTGATATTGCGTGCATGATATAGGGAATTAAATGAAGAACAATGGCATCAGTTCAGAGAAGCCATGCTCATGTACATTTTGATCTTTGTGCAGTATTACTGAGAATTAATTCTTAGTATGGAGATCACTCAAAGGTCGATTCATAATGGTTAATGATGCATAAATGTGATCAGTTCCTTAACACCACCACTCACGTCCACGTCCTACTCCAGAAAGAGGAAATTCAATCAGTTAAAGGGATAAATTGATAGGCGTACGGGCAGGTAACCGTGGAGGAATATTATGGTAGAGGCATGGCCAGATCAGAGGCAATCAAAGAAATCGACAAGGGATATATTTCACTGTGTCAATCATGACACCTCATTTTTTTTATGTTTTGTAAAAAATTCATTTCAAATATGAATCAAAATCTTTTAGGAAAACTAGACTACTTGCATACTTAGAGAATTGGGCAATTCAGACAACTCGAGTATTCTCTATATTTTGTAACTATTTGTTCGAACACTCTTGCTATAAAAGGGAAGAGGAAATTAATAGGAAGGGTTATGGATTTTTCAGTTATGAGGGTTCTATTTTCCTATCCCTGTGGTTGTAACTGTTTTGCATATTCACAAGTTTTGGCAATGTGACATGTGTTTCATTCAAAAAGATCAATGAAGACGTTCTGGTGATTCCAAGCATTTGGGATATGAAATATGTGTTCTTCCTTTGTATTTCACTTCATGTTTGTTTTTATTCTTCAAAATTTATGTATTTTCACTCCCAGATTCACTCTTAAATCTCAGATTTACTTATGTTATGATGTAGTAAACAATACCTGTGAAATTACACATTTACCTGTGTTATGTGATGGAAGATGGTACCTATGAAATCACAGATTTTCTAATTTTATGTGAAAGGATATGGTACTTGTTAGATTACATATTTAACTATGTTGTATGATAACATATAGTACCTGGGAGACATTGAGTTGAAAGCCTTAAAATGCGCTCCATAATTTATGCAATTCGTTCCTTTTGTCTTTTCATAATTCTACTAGGATTTGTTGCATAAGATTCTTTATTTATCCAACCCTCTGCACTAGGTTTCTCCCTTACATTTCTCATTTCAATATTTATTGCAACGATAAATTTAAGTTGCATTCTTTGTGTTGTCCACCAAACCTAAAACATTTATTCTTGGGAATGATACATCAATGCTCACGTGTATACTAAATCTGCCTCTGAGAAAGGAAATTAAACCAACATCTAAATCATTTTACATTCATCTCTTGAGCTGCACCGAATTATCTTCAAGAGAGACTAAGATGTCCTAGGCACTGACCTCTCCTCAACCTGGGGGTTATCTCTAGGAGCTACAATATCTTCTAGTGCTGTCGTTAGGGAATGAATTAGAATATTTTTCCCTGGGTGTAGAATTTTTACATTCCTTCTATCGGGTGAGCAAAGGAAGTGTGGGTTAAAGATCTATCACCTTGGTGACTCCATTGTTTTAAATATTTATTTGATCATCCTGGCTTTCAAAAGGCCTCATACTCGCTCTGACACTTCTTTACAGAAAACTCCCCCTAACTTCGATCCTAAGATATCTCACCTAAAAGGGGTTTCAAAATGGTTCTTCTTGCATTCTTGTCCAACAAATTTTCCCCATTATCATTCTCTTCTGTCATTGGTTACCCCCATCATGTTCCTCCATTTCATGAAGGGTCTACCTATTTTCCTAAATTCGATGGAAGAGTAGATGGAGGCCCATACCAATACCTTAAGGACATTCATGAATGCATGGAGAAACAAGGTATTGTCCATGAATATGTGAAAATGAAATTGTTCATCTATTCTTTGGTTAAGGATGTTAGGGTTTGGTACATAACACTACGTCATGGAAGCATATCTTCTCTGAGTTTTACAAAAGATTATATCCAACATATTCTTTGATTAAAGATTGTTGTGAATATTTTAATGTTGAAAATATTTCCAAGACTAATGATGCTATTGAAGACATTTCTGGAGCTCAACTCCAAGAAAACATATACTTTCATCAAGAAGCACTTCCCAACAATCAAGAAAAGGAAGAAGGAGACATTGTTGAGCTGCAAATAAACCATCAAAGATCGTATTATGTTCAACTTGATGGTTCTCCTTTATATGATTTGTATGACTGAAATGGGGAGTTGGGTGTTGTAGAACCATAACAATCCCAATCATAGGAAGCTACTCAAAAAGAGAAATTTGAAAATGGGGTTAATAGAGAGGCTCTAGTTTATGAGTTACATCCTTCAGATGGGGAACAAGTTATTAACATATACCCAAGACAACCACAAGAATAAAATGATTCCCAATAAATAAAGACAACCTATTCTTCTGAGTATATATCAGTGATTTCCAATCCATTTTACTGGCCTATGTTTATAGCTACCTCTGTTTTTGAAGTTCAAGAAGCTAGTATTAAAGTTGATGAAGATTCTCCTATATATGATTCATATGATTCAAGGGAGGATGAGACTGTTTCAGATTTTCAAAGGGGTTTTATTTCTAGCAAGTGGGAAGAAGCGTACCGGCAACAACTTCTTCAAGAAGAGCCCAAAATTGAAGAGCCAAGAAGTATCTGTGGTTGCCTTTTGTAGAAAGATTCTTGTCTGGAAACTGTTCAAGAAAGGGAGGCCACTATAAATAATTCTCATCAACTCTATAATATAGTAGCTGACTATATGACATATTTCTTTGGTCATAATTTGGTCTCAATTATGGGGTATCTATTAAATGTTTCACTTGAAAATTTCACATGGCACATGAATGTTTTGATTTCTGAATATCGACAGTGCAAAGGCATAAGGTACAATACCCAAATAATGGGATGGTATCATTTGAAGGTTGACTTCGCTTGGGTAAATTGAGCCATAAGTAGGATTTGTAGATAAATAAGCTCACCATGTGAGTGTTTGATTTCCAATTTTTAGAGGTTGTAGTTCTGAATTTCAAGCATTTCGAGGAGAGGAATCCCAACAAAGAAAGTTCCAAGGAGGATTTATGGTTTTATAGGTTTGATGAACTTTTGAATCCATGCCTAATGGTGAATGATACTAGTAGACAAGTTCTCAGCACCTTGCCAACAAGGCATTGTCCCCAATTGGAGCCAATGTTGTCACATATCATACCATCTTATAGTTGTGTCAAATGACCTTATTTTTCATCCCTACTATAGGGAAGGATGGGTGCAGTCTATTTTTCCAAAGGGAAATACAAAAGGGAGAGCCTAAGTCTTAAAGCCAAAAAGAGAGCCGAAATTTACAAGGCCAAAATCACAAGGAAGGTTGAAATATTGGAGGTCGAAATCGAAAGGACCAATAGGCAGCGTATCGAGATTTCAGGATATCAGAGGAAGGAACGTGGATACCTCGGTGGTTTATTTTAAAAGCGGGCCCAAATGGCATATCAGAGCCTTAGCATTTCAGAACCCAATATAGGAAGGAGAAGACCTTGGAGCAGAGTGGTATTAGAATATCAGAGGTTTGTAACTCCTTAAAAATTGAAATTCTTTGAAAATCCCAAGGTTGTCAAAAGAAGAAATATAAATGAAATCGTTGAAAAACCAAGGACCCAAGAGACCCTTTCTCTCTCCTCCAAAGAAGACACATGAAAACTGGTGATTGGACCCAAGGAATAGACATGGTAGATGATGTTAGCATGGCGCGATCATATGGTGGCCACATGGCAATCAATTTCAGAAATTTCAAGGGAATAATTTGGCAAATCTGGGTGACACATTACACCACTTAGGAGGTGCCACATGGATATGATGACCTCAGTGTGACATCATCTCAAAGGTCAACATTTCAGAGGGAATAGATTTTGTAACCCTTGTTTAAATTGTTTTATAAAAACTTCTGATCGGAATAAGGGGCTCCGATGTATCATTGGCACCTAGTCATTGGAACCCAAAATATCCAAGAGCGTAGATCTAGGCTAAGAACTTAAGTGCTATAGAGAATATCAGAGGAAAGAGGCATCGAAACCTTGTTTTAATTCAAATTGGGAGAACTTCTAAAGAAAAGAGATTCGATGTGGACTGGCACATGGTCGTAAGGACGCGAAGAAACCAAGGGTGGAAGAGAAAATACAAAGGGATATAGGCCCCTGATAGAAACCCAAAGGCTTTAGCACCCAAGTGGTGATCCTATGGTCACAACTCTTGTTCCCATATAGGAGAAATAGTTAGGGGGATAAGCAAAATGGAGCTAGGGGCATTGGAAATTTTTGATTTCGTAATGTTGATTTTCAATGGAGTTACGATGGACAAAGACTTCAATACTGCAACCCCTCCAAGTGCTATACCATTGGTCACAAGCGGTGGTACTATGGTATATGAACAATAATGAGCTAAGCACAGAGGGGGTAAAGGCATAGAAACTTTGTGTTTTCCTAATGCCATTTTAAATAAAATTACGTTGAGTTGTGACTCTGAAGTTGCACTATGCTAATGTTACAGGATGTATTGAGTTCTAATACTATGATACAAAGAATATGGAGGATGAATGGTTTAACAAATAATTAAATGTGTGAAGAATGTTGTGTCACAGGAGTAATGGCAACTGCAGAGATCAATGGATCAAGGTGAGGAGGACCATGATTTGCAGAGAAAAGTTTGGTCCTATCTTGTGTTGAGAAGTAAACCATCCCTGATATTGCATGCACAATATAGGGGATTAAATAAAGAATAGTTCCATCAGTAGAGAGAGGCCATGTTGCTGTACATTTTGATCTTTGTGCAGTATTACTAAGAATTAATTCTCAGTATGGAGGTCAATCAAAGGCCATTCTTAGTGGTTAATGGTGCATACATTTGATCAATTCCTTAACACCACCACTCTTGTCCATTTCCCACTCCAGAAATAGAAAATTCAAGTAGTTAAAGGGAGAAAGTGACAAGCATATTAACAGGTAACCATGGAGGAATATTATGGCAGAGGCGTGGCCAGATCAAAGGTAATAAAAGGAATCAACAAGGTAGATATTTAACTATGTCAATCATGACACCTAATATATCTATATCTATATCTATATATATCTATATATATGTATTTATGTATGTATGTATGTATGTTATATGTTTTGTGAATATTTCATTTCAAAGACGAATCAAAATATGTTAGGAAATCTAGGCTACTTGCATGCTCAGATAGCTGAGCAATTTAGACAGCTAGAGAATTCGAGAAATTTTGTAACTGTGTGTTCGAATGCTCTTGCTATAAAAGGGAAGAGAACTTAATAGGAAGGATTCTGGATTTCCCAGTTCTGAGGGTTCTATTTTCATGTTCTTGTGGTTGTAACAGTTTTTCATATTTCAAAATTTTGGCAATGTGACATGTATTTCATTCAAAAAGATCAATGAAGAAGTTCTGGTGATTCGATGCAGTATGCATTCTTCCTATGTATTTTACTTCATGTGTGTTTTTATTCTTAAGAAATTATGTAATTGTAGCTACCATATTCACTCTTAAATCCCATATTTAATTATGTTATGTTGTAGTAGATAGTACCTATGAAATTACAGATCTACCTATGTTATGTGATGGTAGATGTTACCTATGAAATCACAAATTTACTAATGTTATGTGATAGCAAATGGTACCAATTAGATTACATATTTACCTATGTTGTATGATAGCAGATAGTACCTAGGATACATTGAGTTGAAAGCCTTAAAACACACTCCATAATTACTGCACTTCATTCCTTTTATATTTTCATAATTCTACTGGGATTTTTTGCATAGGATTCTCTATTTATCCACCCTCTACACCAGGTTCCTTCCTTACATTTCTCAACATTTCCTTATTTACTACAACGAGAAATTTAAGCTACATTCTCTGTGTGTCGGCCACCAGACCTGAAGAATTTATTCTGGGGAATGATACCTTGTTCATGTTTATACTGAATCTTCCTCTAAGAAAGGAAATTGACCTGACATCTAAACTATTTTACATTCATCTCTTGAGCTTCACCGAATTATCTTCAAAAGAGAATAAGATTTCATAGGCACTGACATCTCCTCAACCTGAGGGTTGTCTCTAGGAGCTGCAACAATACAAATGGAAGCAAGTTTCAGAAAGAGTACAAGACATACAAAGATGATACAATAAGATGTGGTAGACCCTTGGGATACACCTGACAGGATGGCTAGCACGCATGGATTTTATTCTAGCTCTGGTTACGAGAAACATCAATTTCATCACTGCTAGTACCCTTACAAGAGGAGTGAGAAGGAATATTTTCCAGAAGAGTTCAGGAAATCCAAACCTTGTAATTTTGATGATGAGTTGAAAAAGTCAGAAGATACAGAAGCATGGTTACTTAGGATAAGGAAATTCATCAGTCTTCATTATTACACAGAGAACATGAAAGTCAAGATAAAAACCTTTCATCTTAAAGGAAAAAGTAGATATTTGGTGGGAAGATGTCAAGCATCTCAGGGGCATCAGGGAAGAACAATTGACTTGTGATGAATTTGAAACTCTTTAGGAAGAACTACATGTTTGAGAGGTATGAGCTCAAGATGGATTCCATGACAGATGAAGAGTATACAACTAGATTTCTGGAGCCATTGAGATATGTGCCATTTCTCAAGGATTAGAAAGAAAAAATCCAAAGGTTCAATAGTGGATTTCCATTATCATTCAAAGATTGGATTGGGTTTGATGAGCCTCGGTCTTTAGAGGAATCCATCAAAAAGATGAAGTATTGTTATGAAGAGTCAAAGTGCAAGCTCAAGTTCAAGTGTGAACTGGAAGAATAAAGGAAAATAGATTGATAAGCAAGGAAGATCTCAGGATGTAGGTGTTACACAGGAAAATGACCTACTCACCAGCTCAGAGGAGAAAGGTAAGATGATTAAAAGACAAACCAAGTTCACAAACCCATTTTTCAAGCTAAATCTCTCCAGGAAGTAACAACCTGCTTTATAAAGATTCCTAGCAATGCATCAAGTGCATTTGTGCTTAGGGTAACTTTGTTTGTTGCCTCAGGAAGAGTGTTAGTCAACCTAAATGAGTTTCCATGGGACAAAGGAACAAGTTGACCGAGAAATATCCTGATATTCACTCCTATGTCAGATCATAAAAGCAGGGAAACATCAAGATTCAACTTGTTTGGAGGAATTACTATTCCTAACAGAGTCTACAAATGGGTAAAGAGCACAAAAGAATGAAAACATCTCTACTTTTTCCTAAAGGAACTCATGAAGGATTTGGCAAGGCTTATCCCCTCATGCTATATATGTGAGGATAGGGCCATTGTGGAAAAGGTTGAAACATTTGAAAGGATTTCCTATTTGACTGTCGAACCCAGTGTCTGACAAAGGCACTGCAAGGGGTTAAGAAGGGAGAGAGAGAGAAAAGCTGGAAGACTAAGGGAAGGCTGATACAATTGATGGTTGTAATCACCCTTTTCTAACATTAATATAGAACTGCAATTGTGTTGTCCACTTCGTGGCATTGGTATTGTAGTTATTTTACATGTTTATGCAATGTCATTATTATGAGTGGCTTAGATACATGTAATTAGATATCTTTATATGTTAGTACATTGATTGTCAAAGTTAAATGATGTGATATTATGCCTTGTCTTGTCTATGTGCAGATTTTGATCTTAGATCTAGCTGAGGGGTCTTCCACTCTGCTACTTTGCTCTCTCTAGCAACACAACACCAAGACTTGAGATAATAAGTCCTTCTTCCTACTTTGATTCTCATTGATTAACATGGATATGCATGTATCTCCATGTTAGCTACAGCTAATCTGACAGTTTTCCAAAGATCCCGGGAAGATCCTTGAGGGTATCTTCATCACCAAACACCTGTGCATTAATCCCTATAGCAGAATTGGCGACTCCACTAGGGACTACACTTAGTTCCCAGTTTTCTCCCAGAAAGTTCCTAGATCTCTCTTTCTTCCTAGCCTTCATGCACTTCTTGATCCCCTTTCTTACCACTCAGGACTATACAACACCCTTCTCTCTGTGCTCAACCCTAGATCTGATTGCCACAACCTTCTTTTTGAGCCTATTTCCTCACTAAAACTATCTTCCAGTGTAAACAGTTCTTTATAAAGCACTGTGGCCTTACACACAGTGCGTTAGTGCAACCACTAACTCGTTATACCCTCGATTACAATGCATTAGCCAGCCACTTCTTGATAAACAGACTATTTTGTGACCTCATGGGTTGGGAAATTTTCTTGTAGACTGATAAGGGATATGTAGTTGTGCATGTTTAATTGATATATGTCTCCTAAAAATTTTTTTCTTTTAGAGAAATAGCTTTACTACATAAAGTTTAAAAAAAAAAAATACAAAATACAAAATACAAAATTTTTACTATTTTCTGCTTAGTTGGTTAGATCTGCATTTATTTGGTTTCAAAAGTTGTTAGTGAGCATTGTAGTTTTGTCAATTGTTCTTATGTTTACTGAACTGGATGCATGGTATATATGTTGATGTATAAATGACTCTTCCTTTGCAGTAGCAACTTATTCGTCGAAAGTGAAACTTAAAAGCATTGTTTTCGCATAATTTGAGTTAGAGTCCCACATAACTTCATACGTCGACACCCCCATCGAAGACTTTAACAAAGTAGATTTACAATTTACATAATAAAATCAATCAGCAACTCTTTTTTGAGTAAGCACATATTAGTTTAGGCTAGGATCTTGGGTTAGGAAGTTGTGAGTTAACTACCCATGATCATACATCGAAACTAGTGTCATTAACGAAGGAAATCCTTCTGCACTCATACTATCTAGGATCACTCCAGTAAAAGCAGAGCTAAATATGAGACAACATCGGACTATAAATGAAGGTAGCGCACCTTCGCTTGCATCTCCTTTGGGTATTTTTTGTATCGGGGGTCCCTTCGGGGATATCAAAGCTGATTCAGGGACTCAGATATATTGCCCACACAACATACTGTCTACAACTATGTTCCCCCCCTGGTAGTGTCTGTGATTTGAGGTAACCATAGTGGCCTTACTTTTAGGGACAAACACAAGGTGACTGGGGCGGGCTGCCCTAGTACCTAACATAGACAAACCTAATCTATCTTTTGTTTTTGGGAGGCTGCTCATCTTCACGAGAGCACTTGGCCCCTTAATTTGAGGTTTAGGCGAAACTCAAGAGTAATCGTAACTCGACATTTGGCCAACTCTCTCTTTTATCCATTATGATAGTGGGTTTCATCTCCAGCA
The DNA here is from genome assembly GCA_031772625.1 of Pinus tabuliformis. NCBI lineage: Eukaryota > Viridiplantae > Streptophyta > Pinopsida > Pinales > Pinaceae > Pinus > Pinus tabuliformis. The sequence goes on along the minus strand of CM062814.1, from coordinate 488,787,325 downwards.
AATGGTGGTTATCGGACAGGGTCATACCCTCTGCTTGTTGATTGATTTCTTTAGAGTACTTTTTATTTCTTTAGATGCCAGCTTGTTATCACTAAGACTTTAATAAATATCACTGTAAAATCTATTGATAAAATTTATCGGTCACCATAGCTACATCCGGCCCTTGTCGTCAATCTAGATGGTTGTTAGGTCTTCCCCCACTCATTGTTGAGGATCCGTCGAGCCCCAGTGAACTGGATTACCCATCTTCAGGCAATTAGTCTCCAAGATATAGCACTTAATCAATTTGGACATCCCAGTACTCAAGATTACCGGAATATTTCTTTATTGAAGGTTTCATTCCTTTATAGAATCCTCTGATCACGAATTTGTTGGGACCACTCTTGATTCCAGTTGCATTTGTACCTCCTATGACTTATGTTGGACCTACACCTACCATCCCATCGACAACTAAAGGGTCATGGGATTTTGTGGACACTTTTGGTCCACCCCCACCTCCCCAGTCGACAGTTAGTACCACACCTCTAATGGCAAACCTTGTTATCCCAACTATCCTAGGTTCGAACCCTATCATGACAAGCAACATGAGTAGAATCTAGTGCATATCGGTTTCCATCTCGTTTATGTCAGATCTCGGACCTTTGACAAGTGCTACATATAGCACTCCTTATAACGTTGCATATATCACGGTTATCACATGTCCCTTCAGCAACCCTTTTGGTTGGAATCCATTGTTTACTTCCAGTCCCTAGGTTCAGATGCCTAGTGGCACCATTCCTAATATGCACATATCGGTCGAAAATGTTATAGTTCCCCGTCTGTTTACATGACAACAGGGATAGTCTTTTATTAACATGAACCCACCTTATGTCAGTCATGGTCCTGTAGTTAATTACGTGGCGAGTGGGATCCCTCAACAAGGTCTCACTCAATCCATATGGGCACCCCACTCTCAACCTCAAATGAGTCAAGGGGGCATTCCTTATCTTGGGGTCACTTACATCCCCCAGTCTAACAATCCTTATGGATAGCCACAATATAGGACTGCACCCCAAGGAAATTATTATTCCACACATCCTGTGTATAATATTGGTAACAACATGATGAGAGGACTGCAAGGATCCTTAAGTCATGTGTCATCGCCTTGGTCTGATTCAGGGGCATCAAACACCTTTCCTTTCTTGGCAACACTTGATATCTCTAACTTGTACAAACTCATCAATGACCCCATCTATCACAACTTACTTTGGCCTCCAATCCCACACAAAATTCCCACAAACATCGCGAAGTTCGAAGGGAAACAAGGGGAGGATCAGGGTATGCACATCACCACCCATCATTTATGGTGTGTTTCTAACTCCATGGTGGATGATAGTATCTAGCTTTGTCTCTTTCCCCGCACCCTTACTGGCAATGTAGCCAAGTGGTACATTGAGATACCAAACACGTCATTCAATACCTTTGGTGCTTTAGTGATGGAATTTTTAAAGCACTTTCAGCTACCCATCCACTATGAAAATGGGATGGAACTCCTTACTTCTTTACGTCAGGACACCACCACCCACATCTCTAATCACATTCATGAATGGAGATGCAAAAATAGGTTAGTCAAATCTTCCCTCCTAGACTATCTATTAGTGGATTGGTTTTGTAAATCTCTTCTCCATCAAATCGCTAAAGATGTCGCCTTAGGTGGTGCGGTCACGGAAGACCAATCCATTCGTCGAGCCCAACACTTATATTTGATATATTAGCAGTCTAACACATTATTCATCGTCATTCCCAATTCCCCTAGAAACTCCAATGCTCGCGCTACTTAGCAACCTGGTGTGCACGCCGATGGTATTATCGGCACTACCTTCGGGGCTGCTGTAAAAAAAATTAGCAGCCACATTGCCAAGTTGTCAGTTAACCCTGCTACCCAATCAACTGATCTTCCTACCATCGTAATAAACTTTGTGTAGCCTACACAAAAACCCGACAGTAAGAATAAGAAGAACAATAAAAAGACCGCTCCTTCTGAAGAGCAGTCTACCAAGTAGTACAACCCAAAGCAGAAAATTGTTGTGCCTCCTGACAATGGAAAGGACAAACATGTCGAATTCTCTTGCAAAATCTATGCAAAAGACCATATGACACATTATTGTCTGTGTCTCCATGAATGCACAGATTTCCTTTCTCAAAAGGACACTGGCCAGACCCCTACGGTCCTAAAAAACCCTTTCCCTGCTTAGCAACAGCACCACCTTATTGCAAACCAATCCCAACCCCCGCGAGGGGGAAACGACGGTGCACATCATCCTTCAGTTGGTGAAGTACCATCTACCATTTACACCTTTGAAATGGTAGATCTTCAAACAAGAGCCAAAACTTATGGAGCTCTAGTCGCTAATGTTGAGGAAGCCTCCTCAAGTCAAAACTCACCATCGCCTAATGATCTTCATATTGAAAGTCTGATTTCTGATCTTGTGATTCGCCCCCTAAAAGGGGCACTTCGTCACACAATACATCTGCACATGCTACCCAGAACTACAATATTGTAGAATATTTGGCACAAGCACCGTCAGCTATGTCGGCGCTCAAAGTATTGCAAACTTGTCCAGCACAAAGGAAAGCTCTGCTTTTGGCAATTGGTGGGGTTGACCCTCAGGATTCCATGCTTCCAATTTTCGACATGGGAAAATTTAAACCTTTCTGTTCACACCAGCTTGCATTTCAGGTGAAAATATTTTCGAAAGGGAGAGGGGTACACAGAACTATCATTGACGAAGGTGCCTAAACCTGTGGCATGTCAGCTTCATGTTGGCTCTCTTTGGGTTCTCAAACCCCATCATCGCCATCGAATTCCCTTCAAACTTTTGACGGCCACACTTTCATCCCAAAAGGTTACCTTGCCAGCTACCCCATCACTTTGAGTGGGAAAATGGTAACGATGGATATTGAAGTTGTGGATTGAAAAATAGACTATAATCTACTATTGGGTTATAGTTGGACTTACGCCATGACTACCATTGTGTCTACTGTCTCTCATTTCATCCTATTTCCCTTGGATGTAAAGATAGTCACATTGGACCAGCTATCCTTTTGCACCCCAGATTACTCCCCGTTACATAGAGGCTCCATACCCTTCGTGGGTGGTGTTCCTGACTCTTAAAATAGTATCGGTACTGGTCTATTGAAGGGCTCTTCCCTGATGGGTTGTTTTCCTCTCCTGTCGCCCTCAGTTCCACAGACAGTCTCTATGGTCTCATCTATTCCTCACGAACCAATTGATCCTTGGATCCTCCAGGCCCCTTCAGAAATTGATGCTTACGAAGAACAAATTCCACTGTCACAAGTTGAATTAGCTAACTAAGCCATTCAATTTGCATCAAAATATCTGGTCACTTCGGTCACAACCAATGGTACCGCCTCCTCTCCCATAAATTCTCCTTCTAACGATCTCCTCAATCAATTCCTACATTCGGACGAAGCTATTTGAGAGATCATTTTTTTAGAAGAGTGACCTTGAGAGGATTCTCACCATCATGTTTTGATATCTGATTCAGACACGATGCCCATTCAAATCCTATCATTTGATGCACCTGTAATCGTTCCTTCGCCTTATAAGACTATCCAAAATTTGGACTTGGAAGGGAACATGCGCAATATTTCAAAGACATTTCTCATCGATATTTCAGTCAAGACAGGCATCGTGGAAAATATCGAGGTCGAAGCTGATTTTACTCCTGAGGAAATTACAAGCTTCACCTGCCCTTTTAAGGAATTCTGTGATGTATTTTCTTGGTCTTACAAGGAAATGCCTGGCATAGATCCATCTATTGTCGAGCATGAGATCAAGGTAAATGACAATGCCAAGCCTATCTACCAAAGGCTTCAACCAGTCCACCTTCGCAAAACTACAGTCATCAAGACTGAGGTGAAAAAATTGTTATGTGTTGGTTTCGTCTACCCCATTCCCTTAACAGAATTGGTTTCCAATGTGGTTCTTATAGAATAAAAATAGGGTAACATTCGCATTTATGTTGACTATCCGGACTTGAATACTGCGTTTCCAAAAGATAATTATCCAACACTGTTCATCAACCAAATAATCAACGATTGTGCTAGTTGTGAATCCTTCTATTTATGGATGGTTTCTCAAGTTATAACCATATCGCCATAAAATTGGCAGACCAACACAAAACTGCCTTCATTTTACCTTGGGGAATATTTTCATATCGAAAACTCCCATTTGGTTTAAAGAATGTTGGAGCCACATTTCAACGGGCCATGGACTACACATTCCATGATATTAGACATATTGTTCAGGCTTACTTGGACGACCTCCCAACCCATTCCAAGAAGCGAGCTCAGCACCTAGTTCATTTATGAGCAATTTTTCTTAGGTGCAGGTTCTATAACATACATATAAATCCACATAAATATTTTTTCTTTGTCGAGTCTAAATTCCTACTTGCTTTCATTGTCTCCAAGTATGGGATTAGGGTTGATCCCGATAAGGTAAAGGCAATTACTCAATTTCATGAACCACAATCCATTTTGCAGATCCAACATTTGGAAGGGAAAGCAAACTCTTACAATAGTTCATCGTAAATTATGCCGAGTTGAGGAAAGGCATTATGCACCTACTAAATAAGGGAGTACCATACTTGTGGGATGATCAAGCCCAATGATCATTTGACGCCTTGAAAAAGGCACTTATATCATCCCCCCTTCTTAGTGCTTAAAACTATGGGCACGAATTTCTCCTCCATCTGAAAGCCTTGCCATCCTCTCTTAGAATGGTGTTGGTCTAAACTCATGATGATCTGAGTGATCATGTGATCTATTATCTGTCGAAAGGCTTAGTTGGTCCCGACCTCAGATATTCACATGTGGAAAAGTTGTCCTAGGCATTTGTATTTGCAGTTAATCGATTTCTACATTATATACTGCTGCGACATACTACTGTCATTGCATTGGAGAATCCCACGAAACACATTTTGTCTCATCAAGCGATTGGAGGAAAATATTCCAAATGGATTGTTATTCTACAATAATTTGATTTGGTTTTGCCACTTCCAAGGTGAAAAAATCCTTAGTCTTTGCCGAACGTTTGTTGGATCTTCCCATTGTCGATCCAGATGAGATAACCCACGATCCTCTCCTGGATGAAGATGTCTACCTGATCGACTCTACTAACCCTTGGTATGGTGACATTCTTGTCTACCTCCAAGTGCAACGTTTCCACCCTGAATTATCATCAGGTGACCGTCATCACATCCGCCACCAAGCACGACACTATTTAGTGCTAAATGATACTTTATATAACCGTGGCACTGATACAATTCTTTGACGTTGCCTCAATCATGAAGAGGTGGAACACATTTTAAATGACTACCAAGCTAGGGCATGTGGTGGTCATCTTTCTCGCATGTCTACTGCTCATAAAATTTTACGCCCAGGCTACTTCTAGAAAACCTTGTTCAAAGATTATATCAAGGCTATCTGGTAGTGCCACCCTTGTCAAGTGTTTACAAAGAAAATGTGCGCTCCTCCAACCCTATTGCACTTGGTCATCTCCATCAGATTTTTTTCCAAATGGGGTATTGACTTTGTCACATGCAACCCCACTTCCTCTACTGGACACAGCTACATTATTGTAGCGGTGGAATATTTCACGAAATGGGTCAAAGCCCTTCCCACTTTCCAGGCCGATGGAGAAACCGCAGTGGTATTCTTGTTCAATCAGGTTATCTATCATTTTGGTGTGCCCCACATGATTGTTACAGACCATGGGTCTCATTTTCATAATCACATGATGTTGACTTAACATCGTTGCTAGGTTTTCACTAGGACCAATCATCGTCCTACTACCCCAAAGCTAATGGCCAAGAAGAAGCCATTAATGGCATCTTAAAGACCATGATCCGAAGGTTAGTAGGGAATCACAAAACCCATTGGCATCGAAAGTTATATCCTGCACTGTGGGCAAATCAAACTTAAGTAAAAGTAGCTACATGCTTTACATCATTTGAACTAGCTTATGGCCTGGAAGCAATTTTACCTAGCGAATGTCAGATTCCTTCCTTACAAATTGTTGTTGAACTCTTGCCTGACACGGCTTCTGAAGAAGAGTGCCTACTATACCTCAATCAACTGGATGAAACCGGCCGAGATGTCGAATTGGCACTCGAAGCCCACAAGCCCCGAGTCAAAGGCCAGTATGACAAAAAGGTCAAGCCTCATTCTCACCAAGAGGGAGATCTTATTTTACTATATGATAAGAAAACATGACCTCTTGGGGGAAGGAACACTTCAACCCTTATGGATCGGTCCATATGTCGTCACTAAGGCCCTCTCAAAAGGGGCATATTAACTCCAGGACTGGGAAGGAATCCCGTTCGATGAGCCTTGAAACAGGCTCTACCCGAAAAGGTATTATGCCTAGTACTGCACTAGGCATGTGCTTTGTAATTATATGTATTTATAAGTTTTGCTTCTTTTTAATGTGACTGGATTTTGTTTTGGTATTTTTTGAGTAGTTCTATCATACATATTTATAGTTGTGCAGATGTCTTCATTACCCTTAGCATATGTAGGATACACGGATAGTGCCAGTCGGCATACATGGCACATTGCATCAGCTGCTTGGGTCATTTACACATCGAAGTCAGAACTGCTTTGTTCTGGGGGATTATTTCTTGGTACTACCACCAACAATATTGTTCAGTATATGTATGTGATTTCACTTCTCACTGAGGCGTCATCTCGGGACTCTTGGAACGTGAATTTGAGTTTATTGCATATGAACACATTCCTTGAGAATTTGATACATTTTCTAATTCATTGGCAAACTATGTGTTAGATTGGCATATGTCTCATTTATTATAGATATATGTATGAAAGTAAAGATTTACACAGTTAAAAATTTACAAAAAACACTTACAAAACATTTATATCATAAAATACTAATATATATATATATATATATATATATATATATATATATATATATATATATATATATATATATATATATATATATATATATATATCCAATCCAGTCTTTTACATCAGAGAATTTCCCAAAACTTGGGTGTTTTTAAGTACAAAATGGCTATTGAGCCTTGCTATAAACACCCGTTGGCTATGCTATGCGCTTGCTAATAGATTCTACTGCTCCTGAAAAAACAAGACAGCTCTAGCTATCCTCCGAAGAGGAACCAGAAACTGCTCAGGTGCACCAACAGTGTGTCACTGCATGTGAGTGGGAATCTCCCTCATAGGAAGTGGGGGAACACCCATGCTCAGACCTTCAAGTTTCCTCAAAACATCACAGAGACTCTGAGCATCACCCCCACCTTTGGGTAGTTGGCCCCCTCGCCTCACTTGGCAAGGCTCGCCTATAGGTCGCACTGGTGCCACATCTGTGTCTAGTAAAAATATTCATGTCTTTACTTGTTCACCCATAAAATAAACAAAAACATTACATAAAAATTCAAAAGCTCAAAAATAATTTAAGTACTCTCAAAAAACCTTCTTACCTTGAGGCCCCCAGTTTGTACCAAGTGGTAGTATCAAGTCAGGATCACCTGTAAAATCCATGCCCTTGTAGGCATAGTCATATATCATCACGATCTGAACACTGAGCCATTCGAAGAAATATTCTTCAAAAAAATGCCGGACGGGTCCCCCTCCACTGCGAGGATCGAGAGATGCCCATCGCCTCTGCCTAGGCTCTCTAAGATCAAGTGGACCTAAACTCATCTGTGGTCACATAACTGACACCCTCTCAATTATAAAGGATACAATGAGAGTATCGTACCCATAACTCTGTTGGGTCAGAGTCTTACATGTAGTCAACTCCACCTTTAGCTAACAAAGCACCACCTCACACCAGTTGAAGATCTATGGCTGGACACAACCAATGGCAAGCAATAGTTGGGCCTTTGTCACAACATGGGGACTCTTATGCCTCTCCAAGCGCACAATCATCCATAATATGGCCTTGATAGACCTGGATCTAATTTGCTCTATAGGGACCCTATTGCTCACAAGTTTGCTCTCAGGGATACAATAAGCTCAGATCAGCTCTAAGGTGGATCGAGGATTGGGCCTACCATCAGTCAAGTTTTCTCGTGCTCCTCTACATGAAAAACTAGTCAGAAAATAGATGTCATCTCTGTCGATCACAAGCTCATGGTCCCCGATCCTGAACACCCCTTGGTGTTCATCCCAATGCTCAATGATCCAGCTTAAAAGTTCCTCCTGACCTTTATTCATGTCAAGTTGTGCATATTTCATCAAACCACATCGTCTCAATAAAAGTATAAAAGTTTGATCATTTCGTATAAGTAATTCATGTCAATCATGGGCCCATTCTCTCCATAAACTAGTCATGATTGATCAAAACCTACACAAATCAACCCAAAAGTCAGTGCAAATGGGGCAAAAATGCTTGGGAAATCACTTTTTGCAGTTTTAGAATGCTCCCTCATGCATTAACGCCCCCCTTTATGGAAATCAGGGCAGACTAACACCCCCCTCTAGGTTGTGAAGGGCGTTTAACACTCTCTCTAGACCTAGAAGGGGACGTTAGTCGCATTTAGTGACCTAGGGATTCCCAAAAGTCTAAAAATCCACCCCAAATGTAGCTAAAAATGGTTAAATAATGTAGGATAAAGGTTTTGGCATCTACTTGGGATAGACGGTGAGTCGAATGGTCGCCTGTATTGCTCACAATCATCCGTGGAAGATATGCTCCTCTTTAGCTCCAAAACACTCTCACAACACTAAAATGATGAAAATGGTGAAAGTGGAGGTTCAAAAACTCCCTTATAGTCATTCTGGAGGTATGAATTGTCTTAGTTAAAGTCATTAAACTAGAAGTAGTTCATTTCTTATGATATATACCCGGTGCCATGTCCACATATTGTCAGAAACTACTCATGTTTTGATGAAATAATTTTCAGGGCTGAATTGCAGAAATGATCGTGTTCGATTCTCATTGAGCGCTTTCTTTTTTGGGGCTCTTTCTTGCTCTTAAATTGAAAAATCACTAAGTTTTTCCCTTCTTCGGGCTCGTTAAATCTAGGAAGAAGGAATGAGCAGTTCTTTTACCTCTTTTTCCTCGCTCATTAAACTAAAAAAAGATACTTTGATTTTTCTTCATTTGACTCATTAAAATTTGATGAAGATCTACTTATTGTTTTGTCGCGTGACTCATTAAAATTTCATGACAAATATCGAGTTTACTTCGTCTCCTCGTACTCGTAACAAAATGAGGCAAAAATCTATTGAGTGTAGGTTTATCTCTTTATCCAGACTCAGTAGATTAACTTATGGAAAAGGAACCTTTTCGGGTATACTATTAAACCTTTGTCGCACCTGGTTAAAAACTATGACAAAGGGACCACCCTGGAGTCACTCTTTACGATCTTTTCAGATTCTCGAAATATGAAAAGACCACCGAGTTTACTCGTCTGGACTCATTAAATTAAATAGATGAGGAATGGAGTCACTCTTTATGATCTTTTAAGACTCTTGAAATATCAAAATAACAATGAGTTTACCCATCTAGACTCACTAAATTAATCAGATGGAGAAAGTGGACAATACAATTTCTTTGTGTTAGTATTTTGAAAAGAGTTTTTTGGTAGCAGTCGCTCCCTTGAACATGGCACTCCCTCAGCAAAACCTTCCTTATGACGGCCTCTCAATATGAACCTTACCATCCTATGATTTTAGCCTATATACCCTGATGTTCTTGCATCTATATATCCTAACACTCTTTGGTGTTCATGAGTCTAATGTTGCATGATTAAAACCTTTGTGTCGTGCCTTCTATTGTTCAAGGGAAAACCTTTATCTTCTGTTTCCTCCATCAAACCATCAAGCATATTCTTCCATCATGCCCTCTGTTGTTTTGACCCAATTTTCAAAGTACTCTTCCAAAAAAAAAAAAATCATTATTGTCCCATTTCGTGTTGACTGATGTAGGACACATTATTGCCTACCTTTCAATAGGTCACTTCTTATTGACTTCAACACTCTATCTAGGAAGTAGACCCAAAAACACTTCAATTCCTTGGAACTTGCAGACATCAGTGGCAAGTTACCTTGTGTTTGGTTAGGGGTTTTCATTATTGGCTCTTGGTTAAATGATTCTACGAGTGTTCAATTATAAAAACATTATTCACACTCACTAGATTGTACTATGCATCTTGGATACCATCACCATTATTGGTGGCCATCCTCGCATCTGTTAATAGTCTCCATTATTGACTAGTAATCAGATGATTTCATACATGTTCAACCTCAATTCCTTTATTCACATGCATCAAACTATGTTGTTAAGGTGACGTAGAAATCAAGACCTTCAGTAGAGGCTTACATCACTCAACCTTGTTTCCTCTCCCAAGTTATGTATATTATTTTTTGGAGACAACTCATCAAAATTATCTTATTGTGACACAAGTGTCGAATTGTGCTTACTGGCAGACATGATCATCTTATCTCTTTGTTGAGAAATCACTCTAACATAGCTACTGATCATGGGAATGCCCGACACAGGACATGGTCTTAGATTTTATATATATGTGTTGTATCAGGTTTCTTGTATTCCCGAAGCTCTGATCCTCTCTCTCTTTTTTTTCCAAAAGACAGCGACAGTTATATAAAGTATTTTGACCATTGTCTCTACCTCTGATCTCACACTTTAGGGGAATCTGTTACATAGGAAAATGACCTCCTCACCAGCTCAGAGGAGAAAGGCAGGATGACTGAAAGACTGACCAAGTTCATAGGCCCATTTTTCAAGCTAACGCTCTCGGGGAACTATCAACCTGCTTTATAAATCTGCCTAGCAATGCATCAGGTGCATTAGTGCCTAGGGTAACTTTGTTTGTTGCCTCAAGAAGAGCGTTAGTCAACATAAATGAGTTTCCATGGGTCAAAGGAATAGGTTGACTGAGAAATATCCTGATATTCACTCCTTTGTCAACTCATAAATGCAGGGAAACATCAAGATCTAACTTGTTTGGAGGAATTACTATTCCTAACAGAGTATACAAATGGGGAAAGAGCACAAAAGCAGGGAAACGTCTCTACTTTTTCCCAAAGGAACTCATGAAACGATTATCCGACAAAGGCACTGCAAGAAGTTAAGAAGGGAGAGAGAGAGAGAGAAGGTAGAGGAGTAAGGGAAGGTTGATACAACTGATGGTTGTAATCACCCTTTTCTATCATTAATATAGAACTGCAATTGTGTTTTCCACTCTGTAGCATTGGTATTGTAATTGGTTTACATGTTTATGCAATGTCGTATTATGAGTGGCTTAGATACATGTAATTAGATATCTTTATATGTTAGTACATTGATTGTCAAAGTTATATGCTGTGATATTACACCTTGTCTTGTCTATGTGCAGATTTTGATCTTGGAGTTAGTTGAGGGGTCTTCCACTCTGCTACTTTGCACTCTCCAACAACACCACACCAATACTTGAGGTAATAAGTCCTTCCTGCTTTGATTCTCATTTCATTAACATGGATATGCATGTATCTATGTGCTAGCTACAACTAATCTGACAGTCTACCAAGGATCTCGGGAAGATTCTTGAGGGTATCTCCATCACCAAACACTCGTGCATTAATCCCTATAGCATAATTTTCGACTCCACTGGGGACTACACTTAGTTCTTAGTTTTTCTCCCAGAAAGTTCCTAGATCTCTCTTTCTTCTAGGCCTTCCTATACTTCTTGATCCCCTTGCTGACCACTCAAGGCTATACAACACCCTTCTCTCTGTGTTCAGCCCTAGATCTGATCCCCACAGCCTTCTTTTTGAGTCTATTTCCTCACTAACATTGTCTACGAGTGTAAACAGTGATTTATAAATCACTGTGGACTTACACACAGTGCATTAGTGTGTCCACTAACTCTCTATACCCTTTTTTACAGTGCGCTAGCCAACCACTTCTTGATAAAGAAATTGTTTTATGACCTCATGGGTTGGGAAATATGCTTGCAGATCGATCAGGGATCTACATATGTGCATGTTTGATTGATATCCATCTCCTGAACAAGTTTTTCTTTTAGATAAATAGCTTTAGCACTTAAATTTAAAAAAAAAAATACAAATTTTCTATTGTTTTCTTCTTAGTTGGTTAGATCTGCATTTATTTGGTTTCAAAAGTTGTTAGTGAGCATTGTAGTTCTGTCGGTTGTGCTTGTGTTTTACTGAACTAGATGCATGGTATATATATTGATGTATAAATGACTCTTCCTTTGTAGAAGCAACTTATTCATCGAAAGTGAAACTTAAAAGCATTGTTTTTGCATGATTTGAGTTAGAGTCCCACATAACCTCATATGTCAACAACCCCACCGAAGACTTTAACAAAGTACATTTAAAATTTACATAATACAATCAATTAGTAACTCTTTTTTGAGTAAACGCATATTAGTTTAGGCTAGGATCTTGGGGTAGGAAGTTGTGAGTTAAACTGCCCAAGATCATACACCGAAACTAGTGCCATTAATGAGGGAAATCCTTCTACACTCATACTATCCGGGACAACTCCAGTAAAATATGATCTAAATACGAGACAACATCAAACTGTAAATGAAGGTAGCCCGCCTTCACTTGCATCTCCTTTGGGTACTCTATGTATTTGGGATCCCTTCGGAGATATCGGAGCTGAGTCGAGGACTCAATTATCCTGCCCACATAGCATATTATCTGCGACTATGTCCCCCCTGTAGTGTCTGTGATTTGAGGTAAGAATAGTGGCCATACTTTAAGGGACGAGCACAAGGTGACTGGGGTGGGCTTCCCTGGTACCTAACATAGGCGAACCTAGTTTGTCTTAGGTTTTTAGGAGTGTGCTCATCTTCATGAGAGTACTTGGCCCCTTAATATGAGGTTTGGGCAAAGCTCAAGAGTAATCATAACTATAAATTTGACCAACTCTCTCTTTTATCCATTTTGATACTAGGTTTCATCTCTAGCAAATGGTGGTTATCAGATAGGGTCATACCCTCTGCTTGTTGATTGATTTCTTTAGAGTATTTTTATTTTTTTAGATGTCAACTTGTCATCACCGAGACTTTAATAGATATCACTGTAAAATCTATTAATAAAATTTATCGGTCACCGTGGCTACATCCGGCCCTCGTCGTCAATCTAAACAGTTGTTAGGTATTCCCCCACTCATTGTTGAGGATCTTTCGAGCCCCAGTGAGCTGGATTACCCATCTTCGTGCAATTAGTCTCCAAGATCTAACACTGAATCAGTTTGGACACCCCACTACTCAAGCTTACGAGAATATTTCTTTACTGAAGGTTTCATTCCTCCATACAATCCTCCGATCACGAATCCGTTGGGACCACTTTTGATTCCGGTTGCATTTGTACCTCCTATGTCTTTTGTTTGACCTACACCTACCATCCCATCGACGACTAACGGGTCTTGGGATTTTGTGGACACTTTTGGTCCACCGCCACCTCCCCAGTCAATAGTCAGTACCACACCTATAATGGCAAACCTTGTTATCCCAACTGTCCCAGATTTGAACCCTATCATGACACCCAATGTGAGTGGAACCTAGTACATACTAGTTTCCGCCCCTTTTGTGTCAACTCCTGAACCTTTGACAAGTGCCACATATAGTGCTCCTTATAATGCTACATATAGCACAGTTACCATAGGTTCCTTCAAAAACCCTTTTGGTTGGAATCCATTGTTTAGTTCCAACCCCCATGCTCAGATTCTTGGGGGCAGCATTCCCAATATGCACATACCGGTCAAGAATGTTATAATTCCCCCTCCATTTACAGGACAACAGGGATAGTCATTGATTGAAATGAACCTTCTTTATGTCAGTCAAGGACCTATAGTTAATTACGTGGTGAGAGGGATCCCTAAACAAGGTCTCACTGAATCCATATGGGCACCCCACTCTCAACCTCAAATGAGTCAAGGGGGCATTCCTTATCCCGGGGCCACTTAAATCCCCTAGTCTAGCAATCCCTATGCACAACCACAATATAAGACTGTACCCCAAGGAAATTATTATTCCACACGTCCTGTGTATAATATTGGGAACAACACGATGGGAGGACAGCAAGGATCCTCAAGTCATGTGTCATCGCCTTGGTCTGATTCGAGGGCATCAAACACCTTGCCTTTCTTGGCAACGCTTGATATCCCTGACTTGTACAAACTCACCAATGACCCCATCTATCACAACTTACTTTGGCCTCCAATCCCGCAAAAAATTCCCACAGACATCCCAAAGTTCGAAGGGAAACAAGGGGAGGATCCGGGTACACACATCACCACCTATCATTTATGGTGCATTTCTAATTCCATGGTGGATGATAGTATCCTGCTTCAGCTCCTTCCCTACACCCTTACTGGTAATGCAACCAAGTGGTACATTGAGTTACCACGTGCATCAGTCAATACCTTTGGCGCTTTAGCAATGGAATTTTTAAAGCACTTTCAACTACCCATCCGCTATGAAACTGGGATGGAAATCCTTACTTCTTTACGTCAGGACACAGCCACTTGCATCTCTGATCACATTCATGAATGGAGATGTAGGTGGAGACTAGTCAAAGCTCCCCTCCTAGACTATCTATTAGTGGATTGGTTTGTAGAATTTTTCTACAAATCAGTCAAATCTGATACCATGTAGAAATTTCCCACCTATAGATCAACCTGGTAATGCAATGTACTAAAGCAAAACACTTGATCTACTTCTACAAACAATTTAGCGGAAGCTTAGTCAACCATGAGAATCATCAATAAGAACACATATAACTGATAAGAAGGAATCAATCACACATAACATAGAAGAATTTACTCGGGGAAAGCACCTGCCTAAAACCCCATCTTTGTATTATCATACAAGTGGAAATATAGTTTGGATTACACAAAACCTTAGCTTGGAAGCTATCCAGCTCTCAGTACAATCCCTCTGCTACTCATAGACAGTCAAAGGCTTCTCACAAACCTTCTCCTCTACCCTCCAAGCCTCCTATTTCCTTGTGCAGTTTCCTTGGGGTCCAGTGCTACCACCTGTGTGAATTGGCCTCTTCACACACTCACTAACCTCTGATCTAACTGCACAAACTTGAAGGAGATAAATTGATCTAGATTTAAACAGGAACACAATAAAATATAGAGATAACCATAAAGACAAATATGCAGCGGAAATAATACTTCATTTCATTACTATAAAATACTGAAATATGCTTACAAATAGAAATGGAAATAACCCAGCTAGGGCGATGGCAGCTTATCTCTGAGAAGAGATGTGTCGGCTACATGCCTTTGAACTGTTCTCCAAAAACTGTGTTACAATGAGGCTCGAGGGCCTATTTATTGTTGAGAAACAATGGAAAACCCTTCACATTCCAAAACCTAACCCTAGAAGATGAAACGCCAAATTGTGGGCCCCGTTTTTGGGTAAGTTGGTACATCAACTTCTCGGGGTCGCAAATGTTGTGTGTGGAGCATGATTGTTCAGAGGTCTTTGTTTCAGCCAGATGTATACCCTAGGAAGTTTGTACACCCCTCCACGCGGGGGGGTGCGGGGGGGACTTGTCCCCCCCGCGGGGGTCTGGGGGGGCTGATCCCCCCTGGCTGGGGGGTCCGGGGGCCAGCGGTCCCCTGGCGGGGGCTCGGGGGCAACGCCCCCGAAGCTAAAAAAAAATGTAAAATTGCCTTGTAAAAGTATAGTAATTTCTAGTCAATCTGGGCCATTCATTAGGCAGATGATCTGATGGTAGAACTTATGTTTAGTTTAGGGTTTTTTGCCCTAGAAGGCAACCCCTCTCTTTGTATGAGGGCATTGTATTTGAGGCTGAGATATAGATGTGTATTCTGTGAGCAAGAAACAGAGAGGTGAGATTGTGAGAGAAAACAGAGGATATTACAGCGGATTTGTTGTAGGTTGTGTCTCTTCATTTTGCTGGATAATAGAAAGGAAGGACTGGCTGTTCGGGGTGGACGTAGCCCAAACTGGTTGAACCACGTATATCTGTGTCTCTCTTGTTTTGTGTGTTTTCTGTGTTTATATTTCTGCAATATTTTATGTGTTCCATTGCTCCGTAATATATAATTTTCTAACAGCGAATTGGTCGTACTATCTTCGTTTGACGCGCATGATAGCCCGTTGGAAAGATCTCTCCGAGGACTACGACGGAAAATACGATTTTTAAACAAAAAAATCGCTGGGTGGATTTCCGAAAAAACATCGTTTAGGGCCTCAAAGCGGCTCCGGAAGTTTGGGACCCGAAAAAACTGCTAAAAATAGTAAATTGTGCTATAATTAAGGAAACAGAAAAATTGAAAGAGACAGTTGTGGGGGTCCAAATGGGATAGGTGGGTGGCCACCAACATCCACCTAGATCATAAATCCTCATCATGGATGAGCTTCCTTTATAGGAAAAATATTCATCCAACTGATAGTACACTGTCCCTTCTCTGATCTCAACTAGGTCTCTGTCTGAACTGACATGCATCAGTTATCCATGAGGGAATACTCATTTATCTGAAATAATAGTTTTCACTTGCATGCAAGCATTAACAAACTATATTTCATTATTTTAACAACTTTTTAAAATAATCTAACTAGACTTGACTAAGTTAAACTAAGCCAACTGATCCTCTCAATATAGAATTGAACCTTATCTCCTTTAATCAAGGGATAAATTCCTAAATCAAGAGAGAAAATAATTGCTGATATCACAAAGACTTTAAGTTTAATTTTCCATAACTAATTAACTCATGGAGATTAATTAATTAATATTTTAAACTGCTGTTAAGACCAAATTCGCTTTTACTTCCTATAGTTAGACCAGGGACTGCTAAAAATAGGAAGGGACCCAAAAATGCTATTTTTAGAAGATTCTATTTTTAGCAGTTTCACCTCTCACCCAAGGTGGCCAAAATGCTCATTGGCCAAACTACTATTTTTAGCAATTTCTATTTTTACATTTCTTGTTGCACATTTTTCAACATGGTTTTGGAAATCTCTTCTCCCTCAAATCGCTAAAGATGTCGCCTTAGGTGGTGCGGTCATAGAAGACCAATCCATTCGTTGTTCCCAACAGTTAGATTTGATATATTCGTAGTCTGGTACATTATACGATGTCATTCCCAATGCCCCTAGAAACTCCAATCCTCCTGCTACTCAGCAACCTGATGTGCACACCGATGGTATTATCGACACTACCTCCAGGGCTGCTGTAAAACAACTTAGCAGTCACATTACCAACTTTTCAGTTGGCCCCACTACCCAATTGACTGCTCTTCCTACTGCTGCAATAAACTCTGTGTAGTATACACAAAAACTTGGCAGTAAGAAAAACAAGAACAATAAAAATACCGCTCCTTCTGAAGAGCAGTCAACCAAGCAGTACAACCCAAAGTAGAAAATTTTTGTGCCTCCTGACAATGGAAAGGACAAACCTACCAAATTCCCTTGCAAAATCTGTACTGAAGACCATATGACACATTGTTGTCCATGTCTCCACGAACGCATATATTTCCTTGCCCAAAAGGACACTGGCTGGACCCTTGTGGTCCTAAACTACCCTTTCCCTGCTCAGTGGCAGCACTGCCTTATTGCAAACCAACCCCAACCCCCACAAGGGGCAACGACGGTTCACATCATCCTTCAGCTGGTGAAGCATCATCTACCGTTTACACCTTTGAAATGGTAGATCTTCAAACAAGAGCCAAAACTTATGGAGCTCCAGTCGCTAATGTTGAGGAAGCCTACTCGAGTCAAAACCCACTGTCGCCTAATGATCTTCATATCGAAAGGTTAGTTGTTGATCTTATGATTTTCCCCTCAAAAGGGGCACTTCGTCGCACAATGCATAATACATTTGCACATGTTGCACAGAACTACATTATTGTAGAAGATTTGGCACAAGCGCCATCAGCTATGTTGGCGCTCAAAGTATTGAAAACCTGTCCAGCACATAGGAAAGCTCTACTTTCAGCAATTGGTGTGGTTGGCCCTCAGGATTCCATGCTTGCAATTTTCGAGATGGAAAAATGTAAACCTCCCCTTTAACACTAGCTTACATTTCATGTGCAAATATTTTCGAAAGGGAGAGGGGTACAGAGAACTATCATTGATGAAGGTGCCTCAACTTGTGTCATGTCAGCTTCATGTTGGCTCGCTTTGGGTTCTCCAACCCTATCACTGCTGTCAAATTCCCTTCAAGCTTATGATGGCCACACTTTGATCCCAAAAGGTTACCTTTCCAGCTACCCCATCACTTTGAGTGGGAAAATGGTAACAATGGATATCAAAGTCGTGGATAGAAAAATCAATTATAATCTACTGTTGGGTCGCAGTTGGACTTACGCCATGGCCGCCATTGTGTATACTATCTTTTGTATCATCCTATTTCCCTTGGATGGAAAGATAGTCACAGTGGACCAATTGTCCTTTCGCACCCTAGATTACTCCCTGTTACCTAGTAGCTCCATACCTTCAGTGGGTGGTGTTCTTGACTCTTACGTCAGTATCAGTACGGGTCTATTAAAGGGCTCTTCCCTGATGGGTTGTTTTTCTCTCCTGCTACCCGTGGCTCCATAGACAGTCTCTATGGTCTCATCTATTCCTCATGAACCTAACAACCCTTGGATCCTCCCAGCCCCTTCAGACATTGACGCCTATGGAGAAAAAATGTCATTTTCACCAATTGAATTGGCCTACCAAGCCATTCAATCTACATCCGAATATTCGGTCACTTTGGTCACAACCAATGGTACCGCCTCCTCTCCCATAAATGCTCCTTCTAGTGATCTCCTCAATCAAGCCCTACCTTCGGATGAAGCTATTTGAGAGATCATGTGTTTAGAAGAGTGACCTTGGGAGGATTCTCACCATCATGTTTCGATATTTGATTTAGACACAATGCCCATTGAAATCCTGTCATTTGACGCACCTCAAATCGTTCCCTCGCCTTATATGACTACCCAAAATTTGGAATCAGAAGGGAACATGGGAAATCTTTCAAACACATTTCTCATCGATATTTCCGTCAAGAAAGGCATCATGGAAAACATCTAGGTCAGAGCCAATTTCACTCCTAAGGAAATTTCAAGCTTCACCTGCCTTTTTAAGGAATTCCGCAATGTATTTGCTTTGTCTTATGAGGAAATGCCCGACATAGATCCATCTATTTTTGAGCATGAGATAAAGGTATATGAAAATTCCAAGCTTGTCTTCCAAAGGCTTTGACCAGTCCACCCCCGCAAAACTGTAGCCATCAAGACTGAGGTGGAGAAATTGTTATGTGCTGGTTTCATCTACCTGTTTCCCTTAACATTATGGGTTTCCAATCTGGTTCTTGTAGACAAAAAACAAGGTACCATCCACAGCTGTGTCAACTATCGGGACTTGAATGTTGCGTGTCCAAAAGATAATTATCCAACACTGTTCATCGACCAAATAATCGACGACTGCACTAGTTGTGAATCCTTCTCATTCATGTATCGTTTCTCAAGTTATAACCAGATTGCCATAAAATCGGCAGACTAGCACAAAACCTCCTTCATTTTCCCTTGGGGAATCTTTGCATATCGAAAACTCCCATTCTGTTTAAAGAATGCTAGAGCCACATTTCAATGGGCCATGGACTACGCATTCCATGATATCAGATATATTGTTTAGGCTTACTTGGACGACCTCCCAACCCATTCCAAGAAGCGAGCTTAGCACCTAGTTCATTTACGAGCAATTTTTCTTAGGTATAGGTTCTACAACATACATCTAAATCCATATAAAAGTGTTTTCTTTGTCGATTCTAGTTGCCTACTTGGTTTCATTGTCTCCAAGTATGGGATTAGGGTTGATCCTGATAAGGAGTCCAATGCAATAGAGAAAGGATGTGGGTCTTAGCCTGTGGAGCAATAAAATTATAAAGACAACGGTAGAGAAATATTGTGGTTTTGAACTGTTGGCTTGTTGGGGCCTAACCCAGGTTCAAAGTTAATTAGCCAAACAAATCCTTGTACTACTAGCCCTTTTGGCAATAGTCCATGGAGCGCGAAGTGAGGTCTCACCCGAAGTAGTATGGGAGGGTGCTACAACCATGTTTCTGCACGC
The DNA here is from genome assembly GCA_031772625.1 of Pinus tabuliformis. Lineage (NCBI taxonomy): Eukaryota > Viridiplantae > Streptophyta > Pinopsida > Pinales > Pinaceae > Pinus > Pinus tabuliformis. The sequence continues at coordinate 488,767,199 of CM062814.1, read as the reverse complement.
TTGAGATGTCTAAGAGGTTCAACTAGTCCTTTGTTTGTTCCTGCGCACAGGTGGCTTTGCACACCTTCTATTCCTCGTGGCCTGATATCTCGCCTTCGCGCAGCCCTAACCAGGGGCTATGCCATACTCTGCGCTATTACCCAAGATCTTATTTATCTTCTAGTATTAATTAAACACACTTTCCTACTTAAATGTCTTAAGTTATACTTAACAATACAAAACATTCATATAGGTTTGTGCAGTAAATAAACAGTATACTTGCAAATGATATCCAATCATGCATTAAACCAGGAAAAGATACACAAAATTACAGTGAAACTTCTCTTTATTGGTTCTCCAATGGTTATAGACTCAACCTGCCCTTTGCAGTTAGCTGCAGACTACTAGGCCTCTGCGCACTCAGCTGCAGAGCCTTCTCCTACTCTACGACCCACATACACACTTTTACACTTTGACTCAATCACTTAGCCTTCTCATGCCTCTATTCATTTTTTTCCTTTTCTACACTTAGAACCTTGCTCTATTTATAAAATTCCATGGTCTGTGGACCATGGGTAGGTCTATCCATCTGACATTACATTACAAAAACTAGGGTGGACAACCCTCTGACTCTATTATACTTTCGTGCCCCACGCCTGTAATTCGCGGAGCTTTTACAACAAGACTCAGTCAAAACTTGGGCTTTAAGCCCCAAAGCATGCCTTGGGGGGATTCCATGCCCAAAAATCCCCAAACACAAACATCACAACTCACCCTTGAGTCACTTTGTTAGCACATAGATCTTAACGTAGAGTCCCTCCAACTATTCTTGAACTACAGCAAGGTCAGCAGCACACTGAGTTGCTGCTTGCTAGATCGGCTGCATACATTGTTCCAAGACCTTTGTGTTAGAACTGATTCTCTACATCTGTGCTAGTATTCCCTACATTTATTTATAGTCTCGTGCCTTTGTCCAGATCCTTGGGGTGCAAAGACTATGCTTCTGCTGGTTAGTCAGATAGTCGGGCCACCCGTGTATGGCTTCAAGAGGCTACCATTCACTCTGCCTGGGAAAGACTCTCCATTTAGTTTGACTAGCTGTACCACGCCCCCATATGTGACCTCCTTAACAACGTATGGTCCTAGCCAATGCATTCTGAACTTTCTCGGGAATTTATCAAACTTACTGTCATACAAAAACACTAAATCATTTACCTTGAAGGTGCGCAACTTAATATGGTGATCGTGCCAGGCCTTCTCACACTACTTTTGCACCTATTGTTGAAATCCAACCAGGAAGTGTTCCTCCTCGAGTTCTTCCAATTGCATGAGTATTTTTTCCAGGGCTTTGTGGTCTGTCATACCTGTGAGTGCTGCTATGCGTAGACTAGGTACAATATACTCCATTGGCATGACAGCTTCCATGCCATAAACTAATCGAAAAGGTGTTTATCCGTCAGTTTCTTGCATGTTGTCCCACAATCCCATAGTACTGCAGGTACACGCAGGTCCTAATCGCTCCATTGTGTGTTGCATACTTTGGTTAGTGCAGTCTATTGTATTTTGTTGATACGGTGTGATTTTCTAATGATAAACTTGGAAATCTTCTGTTAGCGCGCTAATGGTTTCGTTTAGGAAATGTGTACCGTGATCACTCATTAAGATTTTCGGATAGCCAAATCAAGTCAACATGTGTTCAAACAAAAAATTCGCAGCCATGGCGGCCATGCAGTCTTTGACCAGCTGTGCTTCCACCCAATGAGTCAGGTACTTCATCACGGTGATGATGTATCATGCGCCCGTTTGTCCTTGAGGTTTGATAGGTCCTACAAAGTTGATTGCCCACTTTTCGAAGGGCTGCAGTGTCATTTGTGGATTCAAAGGCATCTCATTCCTCCACGATGGTTTACCTATCCTTTGACATATATCACAGGCCTTACAGTGTGCTTTTGAATCCTGATGAAGGGTTGGCCACCACAACCCTGCACGGAGAATCTTTTGTACGATCGCTCGTCCTACATAGTGTCTTCTTGCAGCACCCCCATGTGCTTCTGTGAGGATCTGACTTCGTTCAAATTCAGGTACATACCTTCACAGTACCTCATCATTTCTTATTTTGTATAGGTGCCCTGCGATGACAGAAAAATCAGTCGCATGCACCACCAGTTCCTTCTTCTGTTGGATGGAGTATTCCTTTGGTGTAGTTCTCGTTGTCAGAAATTGGATTATATCTTCAAAGTGTAGATCTTCTAGGCATACAACAAAGTGTTGTGCGTCAGGTAATCCTTCCTCCAAACTAGCGAGTTTCTCTTCTGTCTCAATACGCGACAAGTGATCCGATCCCGCGTTCAGGTGTCCAGGCTTTACCACGACCTCAAAGTCATATTCTTGAAACAATAGGAGCCACCTACAAATGCACCCCCCAATACAGGCTTGTTGACTAAGTATTTTAGCCTGGAATGGTCTGTATACATCTTGAAATGTCCCCCTAGCAAATAATGGTGGTATTTTTGGAGCACGTACACCATAACCAACCCCTCACGTTCGATTGTGGAATAGTTCTTTTCTGCTTTAGACAATTTGTGACTTGCGAATGCGATAGGGTGATCCAAGCCCTATCCACCCTCTTGTGTGAGCACTGCTCCCAATGCTATACATGACGTGTCAACATGGACACGAAACTCCACATCCCATTTTCGGAAGACCATGATTGGGGCGGAGGCCAGTTTCTCTTTTAGTACATCCAGGATTTTCATGCAATCATCATTCCAGCAGAACATGACATCCTTTTTCAATAGTTTCTCCATTGGTGTGGTGATCTGGGCATATCCTTTGATGAACTTCCTGTAGTACCCTGTATGTCCCTAGGTAGCGTGCAACTGTTTAACACTTCACGGTGCTTCCAAATTTAGAATTACTGCAATCTTCGTGGGGTCTACCATTAGTCCCTGTTTGCAGACCACATGTCCCAACAGGTTCCCAAAGGGAATGAGGAACGTACACTTTTTATGATTTGGTGTCATCAGCAAGTATCTAGCATCAAGCGTAAGCTTGCTACGTGGTGCTTAACCAATCCAAATATAATCCAATCATCCAGATAGACGTCTAGGAATTTGTGGATATATTCTTTGAATGCAACAACAACTATGTGTGAAGAGATGGCTGGCGCATTCTTTAGCCCAAACAACATGATGGTGTATTGAAAGCAGCCCCACTCAGTCGCGAAGGTGGTCTTGCTCCTGTCTTTCGGTGCAATTTTGATCTAGTGGTACCCTGAGAACCCATTAGTGAAAGAATATGCTTCTTGCCCACCGACATTTTCCAATACTTCATCTGTGAACGAGGTCGGGAATGGGTCATGCACACAAGCATCATTCAATTTCCTGACGTCCACACATATGCTTATCTCACCCTTCTGCTTCTTCTCTTGCACTACCATAGGGCTTACCTAGTTGGATTCTTCCACTAGCTCAATAATTCCAGCTGTGAGCATTTTGTCTAATTCTACGCGAAACTTTTCCTTGTACATCGAATTCAAGTGGTAAGGTCTCTGCTTAACCGGCTTCGCGTCAGGTTTTAAGGTGATCTTCATCATCCCTAAATTGCCAACGATCCCCTTTAAGTCTGTGATCTTGGTCGAGAATAAGTCTTGGTACTCATGGAGTAACTCAGCGACCTTATCCATCGTGGAATCATCCCAGCAGTCACCGAGCATTGCATACTTCGGTTCGGCCTCCATACCAATGTTCACCTACTTCGTTTTTCCCGACACGGTAATGTCAGGGTCTTCAATTAATGATCCTTGAACCTCATGGTAGCATTCAGCTTCTGGAATGTTAACATTTTGCGGATCTTCGTCATCTTCTTCAATGTTTATGTTGTAACACTCCAGCGCACAACTCAGCTGGGTCTCCCATTCAAGCTGAAGCACTTCCATTGGTTCTTGGGGTATTTTAAAGATAACTGCTTTTACTGCTTGTAGCGCATCATCAACAGTATCCCACCAACGATCCTCAAACATGAAGGTTAATAGGAATGCTTCACGTAGGATATCCCATTTGTTCATGCCAATGGCGGAGCTTTGTTTCTATATACCAATTCATGGGTATAATATCTAGGGTATGATAGAACAGGTGCACCCACTTGGGTTGTGGTTCTTCCCCATAGACCTTTGCCCATTTTGCGAGATGTACACGTGGATCATCCTGTCTCTCATATTTGTCTTAACCACATTTGAGGCTTCCCAAATTGCATGCACATCATCCTTCTACATTCATGCCAGTCCTCAAAACTTCTTTGGTGTGTACCCCACCATATTGCAGGCGTAGTGCGTAATACCCATTTCAAAGCATTGAAATGCTATTGTTTCGGTACTTCTCTTTCAAATTTGTTCAGGAAGTCATCCACCTCGCTTAACCCACCATACGTAGGCAGATCTCTTACTTCTATTGCTACGCAACACAATGACCTTGTCATCATGTTACAGTTGAGCATTGTTACCTCGTGTGACTAGTTCTACCATCATTCTATTTCCTCGTCAGAATCTGATGTGCAGTAGCTTTCACGCTCCCAAGAGATTTGGCCATCCGTGGTTGTATTTAACCAATATTTCTCCCACATGGTTAACTTGTAGATCCAGTCTAGATCATCGTCGTTGTCATAGCCATGCACTGGCTCTATGTAGCACGATCCTTCTGCAGGGCCTAAAGGTACCACTATGCGCAGAGAATTTTTATCAAAGATCATCTTGTGCTTCTTTAGATTTATCACTCCATTCATGTCAGTGGCCCAATCTATTCCCAATAGCATGGGGTAGGGATTGCTATCATCAACATTCTCTATCACTTCAAAAATTTCCTAGCGTGCTTGCTCCTTCGATGTCTACTGTGATTCCCTACAACCTCCCCATAGGTAGGATCTTTTGATGGTTCACCATTCACAGTTGGACAGGAGACCATTGCAGCGTAGGCCTACCCATGTGCTCCCATGTCTGCTTTGGCATGACATTCGCATCTGATCCTAGATCCACAATCACTTGGTCCGTCTCATATTCCCCAATCTGCGTGGTCAATCTCATCTCTCTTCCTGTTTGTGTCATGTGCTTCCAGAGCTTCTGGACTACTCGCGGTTCTCCTGGCGCGGTTCCGGGGCATCTAGTTATGAGTTATTGCAGCCCCTTTATAGTGTTGCTATCACGTAGCAGCTTCATGCATGTCTCCAAGAACGTAGTGAGTGTCGATGGGTCCATTTCCAGCTCCAATCTGTCTTTACTTCTTGAAGTGGAGGCATAAGTAAAGTTTCTTTTAGCTTCCATGAAGGTCTCCTTAGCATGCTCAAAATCAAATTATGGTTCCTTTGTTGGGGCCTTTCGAACCTAGGTACTTTATTCAGGCTGCTTGCCTTTGTCATCCCCTGTTGTAATACCACTTCGGAGCACGATATTTACATTAGGGTCTTCCTCACATGGCTCAGACCTCATCATTTGTAGGTTCTCAGTCGGGGGAGGTTAGAGTCCTCCTTTATCACGCAACCTCACTATCAGTGTTGGATAGTCCTCTGTCTCATGATCAAACAATGTACAATACAAGCATGATGGCCACATTGGATTCATATAATCATGGGCATAATGTCCTGGCCCTCCGCAATTGTAACATATCAGTTGTCTGTGACTTCTTCTTAGTCCCCCTCCACCTCAGCTTCGTTTGCGCCCCTGAAATTTGGTACGTGCCAATCCTGTGTTTTGATCGAGGGCCCGTGTTTCAGCCTGAACTCTGTAGGTAGGAGTTCAATCCATCATCAGTTCATAACTTCTACAGGTTTGATCATCATGTCCTACTGACCTATAGAAATTATAGAACAAGCGTTGGGAATTCTGTGTATACTTCTGTAATAGATGGCAGTTATCTGTAGCATGCTTTCCTCCTATCTGACAAATCATGCACCATAACTTTTAAGTTGGCCCTCCTCCTGCAAGGTAATTTGCGAACACCGGGCAGTGGTCCTTGTCATGCCCCTGGTCCTTACATTTTACGCACCATACCTTGTCATGTGCTTCTGGGTGAGCTGTCTTGTCGTGTTTCAAACTCTACATCTCAAGGAATAGGTTTTTCAACTGTGCCTGAATCTGCTGAACTCCTAGGTTAGGATCTTGTATCAGAGTCTCTTGCAATCTCATCGTGACCTCCAAAGCCTCAGCCTGAGTGTTTAGCCTTTGTTGTGACAACGCGTTCCATAGATGCGGTGTTAACGATGCTACAAACCATTCACGGTGTTGCTCATCTATTAATGTCATGTTCACTTCGCGAATTGTGCACTTCAGTCTCTGATCCAACTCCCATGGAGTTTCGCTTGGTAGCATTGTGATTTCCTTGAATCTAATGATCGACTGTGCCTCTGATTTTGGCCTGTTAAATTCTTTGTTTAGCGCAGCTTGGATATCCGCTATCGCCGCATTTGGATTGTCATTGGAATGCTTAATGTACCAGGTTAGCGAGTGATCCTGCAGAGTGCTAACCAATGTCACCTTATTTATATTTTTGTCTGTGACACCATGTGCTTCCCATACAGCTTTTATCACAAACCAAAACTGGTCTGAATCATCATTCCCTACTCCCTTGAACACTGGTAGCTTTATTGCACTGGCCATACTGCTTCGCAGTGGTGACTGAGGTGGTATGGGCGAAGTCGAGGGTGAAGACGGTGAAACTGGTGGTGGTGTGGGTGGCGGTGGTATGCCCAGAATTCTCTGCCTTATCAAATTGATCGCACTTCTTGGTGAAACCTTCACGAGCTCTTCTTCGCCCCCTCGCGGAGGTGAAATCGAGGGGCTAGTTTCTAGTTTTGTGCTACCTTCGTTTCTATAGATTCTCCCACTCTGCGTAACCCCAAACATCGATTTATTCGCATAACTCATTTTTCACACAGTAGCACTTTAATCCAAGTGTTCAAAGATTTAATGTACCTACCTCATGGTCCCTTGAGGAAGCATCATTCTACCTCGCTATAGCTAACTGAAGTATCTACCGCGAATTCGGTGATGAATCCTCCTATGATTCGATCGAACCAGTGATCGACAATGCACGCGATCTTATCTTCTTATGCTTCCAGTCCGCGCACCAATTCTGGAGTCCACACAATAGGTTTGTTGAGTTTACACCTTCCTTGGCTATATGCTAGCTTTGTAATCCACTCGTACAACTCAGTAGGGAAGGAAGCAATGAAAATTTCATGGATCTCCATATACAAGTACCAATCTAACCACTCTTTCTTTGATAGTCGCAGATTCCTATTTTCCTGCACTGCGAACTTGTGAATCTTTCTATCCAACCACTCTTCAATTCCTTTCTTTGTCAGATTCCAGTGATACGACATCAGACATCTTTATGCAAATCCCAGTCCTGGCAATGGAACCATTTGTTGGCGTGTTGGGGCCTGACCCGAGTTCGAAGTTAATTAGCCAAACAAATCCCTGTACTACTGGCCCTTTCAACAATAGTCCGTGGAGCGCGGACTGAGGTCTCACTTGAAGTGGTATGAGAGGGTGCTAGAAACAAGTTTCCGCACCCTTGATATGTCTGAGAGGTTCGATTGGTCTTTTGTTTGTTCCTACGCACAGGTGGTTTTGCGCACCTTCCATTCCTCACGACCTAATATCCCGCCTTCGTGCAGCCCTAACCAGGGGTTGTGCCGTGCTCTGTGCTATTACTCGAGATCTTATTGATCTTCCAGTATTAATTAAACACCTTTTCCTACTTAAATGTCTTAAGTTATACTTAACAATACAAAACATTCATACAGGTTTGCGCAATAAATAAATAGTATACTTGCAAATTATATCCAATCATGCATTAAACTAAGAAAAGATACACAGAATTATAGTAAAACTTCTCTTTATTGATTCTCTAATGGTTACAGACTTGACCTGCCCTACGCACTCAGTTGCAGGGGTCCACGCACTCAGCTGTGGGCTACTAGGCCTCTACGCACTTAGTTGTAGAGCCTTTTCCTACTCTACGGCCCACATACACACTTTTACACTTTGACTCAATCACTTAGCCTTCTCATGCCTCTATTCATTTTTTTTCCTTTTCTACACTTAGAGCCTTGCTCTATTTATACAATCCCATGGTCCGCAGACCATGGGTAGGTCTATCCAGCCGACATTACATTACAGAAACTAGGGTGGACAACCCTGTGACTCTATTATACTTTTGCACCCCGTGCCCGCAATTTGTGGAGATTTCACAACAAGATTCAGTCAAAACTTGGGCTTTAAGCCCCAAAATATGCCTTGGGGGGATTCTATGCCCAACATGAATTCATGTTGGAGACCGTTGGTGAGCCTTTGTATTGCACCAAGAGTGTTACAAGTCCGAGGGGCTCCTCAACTTAAATGATCAACCCAAGGTTCGTACAAACTTAGAGGTGATAGTGCTATATGCATAATAGGTTAGGTTCTACTCATGCCACCCTAAGTCATGACATTAAATCAAGGTGTTCAGAGACCAATCCTAAAACTTAAATATAGTGAAAGCTTGTTGATGAAAGCACAATGAAAACTGATTATGAAAATGAAAATGTCATTTTTCAAATCGTAGATGCTAATTAACATTACATGAAAGAGAGAGGGATAATCTACTTGCATAATTAAAGCTACTCTATCTTGCATAATTCATGAAATTAGTAACCTGTTTTCATGTATCATTGATCTACTTCACATTTTCTTGAAATAAAAAATCTAACTTGTATCATGCTTTTGAATGAAAAGCACTAATTCTACTCTATTTTGCAGAGAGGAAAAGAGGTCGTTGGAGTGGTATAGGGGTTTGCCTTGATCATAAAATCACAAATTGGTGTCATTGTTCATCTTAATTGAGCTAATTTTGAAATTGGGAGGAAGACAGGTGGAGGAACATGGTGCTACAAGCCTGCTACGAGTGTTGCTACAGGAGGTCCTGTATTGCCACAAGAGGGGTTCCGAGAGACTTTTTAGGGTGGAGATGGTGGTTTGAGGGCATGAAGAGGTGGATGAAGGTAGGAGGGAGTGAATTAAGGTTAGGAAAGCCTCCAAGCCATGCCCAAGAATTCTCAGATGTCTATCTTGCACCAAGATGAATGCCCATGGTGTCCTTAATTGTCTAAACATAGTGACTATGGAATACAGTTTTGGGAGAAGAATTGAAGGGTGTAAGGAGTATATGGAGAATTCCAAGTGGATATGAAAAAGGTTCCCTCCCCTGAATATCAATAAAATCCTGCATCTGGCCACAAGCATGCATCAATTGATGATTAACACAGTGATATAAACTATGATGGAAAAGATGAGTTGAATTTGAGTAACATCTATTCTATTTCACAACACTATTCCGATGACTGAACTAACTCCTAACTTGTAGAAAGTAAATATGAAGAAGGAAAAATAAAACTTATTTATTTCTAAGAAATCATAAATAAAAAAAATTTAGACTAAGATTGCAAATACTTCCAACCATTCTCTCACAAGAGAGGTGATAGGGAAGCCTGCAATTAAAGGTGTTTATAGCTTAACATCTACTCCAATAAGGGAAATACATGAAATGATTTAAACTAATAACAAGACAAAAATATAGATGAGGGACCAAAGCCTATGAGTTGGGCCCAAACTCAAGGGTTTCAACCCTCTAAAACTAGCTCAGATGTGGTTTAATAACCAACTTCTCATTATCATAAAATAACAATCTCATACATCACATGAAAGTTAATAATGAAAATTTCAAGCCCTGGGATTAATAGCTACTCCTACTTGAACCAAAACTTCAAAACCTAATGAACCTTTCATCTCATTTAATTATACAAAAGGGTAATTGATAGCAGCTCCCTTGAAAATAGTAGTGATTCCCTCCTTCATCTCGAAAATTGTGGATCGTGTCCACCTTGAGCTTCTCATGCACTTGGAGTTACTTGGATGTTAGTGAATTCAATATTGTTAGTGAGGATTTGGTGATCTAAGGTCGATTTAGAGAGTTAAGGAGGTGGACAAGCTTCCCTAGATTCCCTCTTGGTTGTCTCCATTAAGCCCCTTCATATTAAATGCGTAAAAAATGCTTATTTTTCTTGCAATTTAATCCCATTAGGACACATACTATGAAAAACAACTTTGACTCTTCTTACTAATCATATTATAAAAAAAATGTTAATTAATGTGAGAAAAGGATATTTTTAAGGCTGGAGGATATCATAATTAAATTCAAGATATACTTATTGATGGGACTCATCATCACCCCCTACTGAAGGCGTTGCTCATCTTCTGAGCAAGTTAGTCATCCATATGAAGCTCATTCACAACCTTGGTGGCCTCTCTGACATTCCAAGGCACCTCAGATGGTGTACCCTCCTCTAGATAAAAACCTGCATTTGCCTCTATCTTTGTCCATACCTTTTGTTCCTCTATCTAGTTCCCTTCTTCTTGTAAGCCCAACAACAAAGGTGGACTTAGTTTGAGTCTTATCTATTTGATTTTCAGTATTTTCATTATTCTTTTGTACAATGGGGTTATTTCCAAGGAATTCCTTAGTCTTTCATAAGAGTAATACTCTCTTATTTGTAGACTATGGGGTAAGGCATGTCAGCTTCTATGATAAGCTTGTAGACTCTTTTTTCCTGACATCCTAAAAGTGTCCTCAAAATGTAGAATGACTTGCTCTTAGGTTTCTATGTATCTAGGTTATAAAACATGATCAGAGGTAATAAGGTTATGATTGTTGATAACAACCTTGGAGCTTACTAGCTCTGCTCTGATATACAAGGATACCTTCTCTTCTTTTTTCACCACCTTTTTCATTTCCTCAGCCCTTGCCTCTTCATGAGTCAACCGAGATTCTAATGCCATTAGTTTCATGTCTCCCAATATTGAATTGGGATTCCAGAAATTCAGATCTGTTAGAATGAAATTGTGCATATAGAATTCAGCTACCTTTGCCCTATCTTCCATACTATCTTGTTTGAAAAACTTAATAAACTTCCTATTGTCTTGAAAAGGAAAATATCGATACTATGCTAGTGTCTTAATTTGGAATTGCAGCCACTTTTCCTTGAGGAAAAGAGCATAGTATTTTGATGGCTTCTTGCATTGTATGGATTCCATAGAGAGACTTGCCATAGTGGAAAGTTGTGTTTCTTTTTCTTGTTTCTACTCTCTCAACCTTATGTTTTCATTCTATAGCTGCTCCCTCATAAGTGACTCTCTTAGTCTCAAATAACTCAACTTAATTCCAATTTTAGTGAGTTTCTCCTCACAACAACCGTCTAGATTGACGAAGACCTAACAACCATCTAAATTGACGACGAGGGCCGAATGTAGCTATGGTGGCCGATATTTTTTATCACTAAATTTTGCAATGATGTTTATCAAAGTCTCAGTGATAACACTAGCACTTAAAAAATAAAAATAAAAATACACTAAGGAAATCAATCAAAAAGTAGAGGGAAATGACCCTGTCTGATAAGCACTGATCACTGGAGATGAAACCCAGTATCACAATGAATAACAGAGAGATCTGGCTAAATGTACAGTTACGATTACTCTTTAGCTTTGCTTGAGCCTTAGATTAAGGGGTCAGGTACTCTTGTGAAGATGAGAACCCTCCCAAAAACTGAAGACAGAGTAGGTTCATTTGTGTTAGGTACCAGGGTAGCCCGCCCCAATCACCTTGTGTTCATCCCTAAATGTATGGCCACTAAGGATACCTCAAATCATAGACACTATTGAGGGGGACATAGTCGCAGACAATATGTTGTGTGGGTAGGATACCTGAGTCCCCAACTCAACTTCAATATCCCCGAAGGGATCCCCGATACACAAAATACCCAAAGGAGATGTAAGCAAAGGCGGGCTACCTTCACTTATAGTCCGATGTTGTCTCGTATTTAGCTCCGCTTTTACTGGAGTGGTCCTGGATAGTATGAGTGTAGAAGGATTTCTCTCTTTAATGACACTAGTTTTGGTGTATGATCATGGGCAATTAACTCACACTGCCTATCCCAAGATCCTAGCCTAAACTAATGTGTGTTTACTCTAAAAGGAGTTATTGATTGATTTTATGAGGTAGATTTTAAATGTACTTTGTTAGAGTTTTCGATAAGGGTGTTGATGTATGAAATTATAGGGACTCAAATCATGCAAAAACAATGCTCGTAAATTTTCACTTTCGATGAATAGGCTGCTTCTACAAAGGGAGAGTCATTCATACATCAATATTTATTCCATGCATCCTATTCAGTAAAACACTAGCATAACTGACAGAACTTCAATGCTCACTAACAACTATTGAAACCAAATAATGCAGATCTAACCAGCTAAGCAGAAAATAGTAAAAAATTTGTATTTTTTCTTTAATGAAAACAAAAAATTTAAGAAGCAAAGCTAATTTCTTTAAAAAAAAATATTGTTCAGGACACAGATCAATAAAACAAGTGCAGCTGCAGATCCATGATCAGTCTACAAGCAGATTTCCCAACCCATGAGGTCACAGAGCAAGTTGTTTATCAAGAAATGGTTGACTAACACTCTGTACTAGAGGCTATAGAGAGTTAGTTTCAGCACTAACGCTATATCTGTGAGGAAACAATGCTTTATAAAGCACTGTTTTCACTAGTAACCTGCATTTGTGAGGAAAAATACTAAAAAAATGGGTTGTGGGGATCAGATCTAGGGCTGAGCACTAAGAGAAGGGTGTTGTATGGTCCTGAGTGGTTGGAAAGGGAATGAAGAAGTACAGGAAGGCCTAGAAGAAAGAGAGATCTAGGAACTTTCTGGGAAAAACTGGGAACTAAGTGTAGTCCCCAACAGAGTCGCCAATTCTGTTATAGGGATTAATGCATGGGTGTTTGGTGATGTAGAAAACCCTCAAGGATCTTCTCGGGATCCTTGGTAGATAGTTATATTACCTGCAGCTGTCACAAAGATACATTCATATCTATGTTTAACAAATTAATATCAAAGTGAGAAGGAATTATTACCTCGAGTCTTAGTGTGGTGCTGCTAGAGAGCTTAATGCAACTAGGCGGAAGACCCCTGAGACGGCTCCAGATCAAAACCTGCACATAGCAAAGACAAGTGTAATATCACAACATAAAACCTTGATAAACAAATGCATGAACATATAAAATATATCTATTTGCATATAACTAAGCCACTCATGCTAAAAGATATTGGATAAACATATAAACAAGTTATACTACCAACATCACGGAGTGGACAACACAACTGCAGTTCTATATTGATGTAGAAAGAGTGATTACAACCATTAGGTGCATCAGCCTTCCCTTACCCCTCTACCTCCTCTCTCTCTCTCTCCCTTCTTGTTGGCTTAGTGGGTCCTGACCCAAGTTTAGCGTTAGTCAGCCAAACAAATCCCTACACTACCGTCCCTTTTGGAATCATCCCGCGAAGCGCAGATCGAAGTCTCACCTGAAGCAGTATGGGGGGATGCTGGAACCAAGTTTCTGCACCCTGAGATGGTCGTGATGTCAGTTTAGTGGGTCCTGACCCAGGTTTAGCGTTAGTCAGCCAAACAAATCCCTACAGTACTGGCCCTTTTGGCATCATCCCACGAAGCGCAGACCAAAGTCTCACCTGAAGCAGTATGAGGGGATGTTGGAACCAAGTTTCTGCACCCTGAGATGGTCATGATGTCAGTTTATTCCCCTTGCCCTTGCCTTTACGCAAGTTGCTAAGCCTTAGGGCTTATTGATCTACCCTCTACCTACCCTTCAATACCTTCATGAAGGTGTATGATTGACCTTCGTGTAGCCCTAACCAATGGTTTAGGTACTTTCGCGCTCCTATGATGATTTATTGTATAGGTTCCCAAGTTATCTCAAGTGCTTTACTTATTCTACCAATCAATTACAGTTATCGTCGTGTAAACTGATATTCTTACTTGCATTCAATTAACAGATATAATCACATACATCTGCGCATCAAATAAACATTGTAATATAAACCCAGATTGTAACACAATATAATCAGATGCATTATTAGAGACTAAATACACAACAATTACATAATACTTCTCTTTATTGATATCTCTAGTTTAATACAGACTCTATCCACCCTACGTACATAGCTGCAGGGGTCCGTGCACTCAGCTGCGGACTTCTACCCTAGGCCTCTGCGCACTCAGCTGTAGAGCCTCTACCTATGCGAAGAGCCAAAAATACTAGACTTTTCCAAGCTAGATCCCTCTGTAGAAACCATCTCAACTCTACTTCGCTACTAACTACCTAGAGCTTACTTACTTAAATCCTTTTTATGCAATCCCATGGTCCGTGGACCATGGGTAGATCTTTACAGCCGACTTGAAACTTTACAAAATAAGGGTAGACAAACCTTTATGACTCTTGACACCTTCATGCTCCGCGACCACAAAATGTGGACATTTTATAAATTTATTACAAAATTGTCCCAAAACATGGGCTTTTAGCCCCAAAACGGCTCTTGGGGGAACCCGTTCCCAATAGGCCCCCAACACAAAAAAGGTGACTCGCACTCAAGTCGCTTTGCAGGCGCAAATATCTTGGTGCAAAGACCTTCCAAATCGACCTATATGACTGCCCCCTCAGTGGTGCACTGCTGGCCGCCTGCTTCACTTCTTCAACCAATTGTTCTATCACTAGTTGCTATAGGATAAAATGCACGGTGTATGGAAAATGTTGATACCCTCAAAGGTCTTCCTAGGACCTTCAGCAGACTGTAAGATTATTTGCAACTACACAAAGTTACATGCATGCTAATAGACAATAACTCACTATCAAAGCCTTAGAAGTAGATTACCTTAAGTCTCCGTGTAGATTTGTTTGGAGATCACAATGCAACCAAGTGGAACTCCCTTAAAGCCTGCTCCAAATCAAGTCCTGCACATAGAAGAGACAAGCGTAATCATAGCATACAACTCTGATAACTAATACATGAATATATAAAAGAACATCTAATTGCATACAACCAAGCTACTCATGCTAATAGGCATTGAACAAACAACTAAATGAATGATAGTATCAACACCACGAGTAGACAGTACAACTGCAGTTCTATATTAATGTTCAAAGAGTGATTACAACCATCTGTTGTATCAGCCTTCCTTTACCCCTCCAGCTTTTCTCTCTCTCTCCCTTCTTTCTCACTTCTTATGATATGAGTCAATGCTCAATAGTCAAGTATGCTATCCTTTCAAATGCTCTGACCTCTTTCACAATAGCCCTCACTTTGCTTATATAGCAATTGAGTTAGGGTTGCCAAGCTCCTCCTTGAGTTCACTAGGGCAAAAGCAATGAAGTTGCCATGTGTTATAGACATTTTTGGGCACTGCAACCCCAAGCATGAAATGTCCATAAACCAAGGGCTCCTAAGTCCCTAAAAGTGTTGTTCTAACCCCTAAAGGAACAAGGTCAACTGATTATAGCTTCTCCCAGAAGTTCTCCATGAAAAACTACTCAAAACTGGTCAAAACAGGATCATTTCAACTGCTCCATAGGCAAAGTGCATTGCATCTCACCTAAGTACACTCTGTGGGTGTGTTGCATTTCAAAAAGCCCTTCTATGGGGTGCGATGGGTGAGAAGTGACAAATGGCAGTGTTAATCCGCGAGGTGGAGAAGCATGGAATCTTCCAGAAACTTCTCCTGTGACACTTGCCTATCTGAATTCGACCAAGGATGAGTAAGAGATCATCAATCTCCAAGTGGAAGCAAGAACTATTAGAGGGAAGACACTAATCAAATCACAAGCTGACTCATATCCCTTACAGATATCTATATATGGATCCCTCATCCCAGAGATCCAGAGGCTGGAATTTTGCATCTTGTAAGGAATTGTTGTTGGTTTCTTGAGACAACATCATAGTGTTGGGTGATCTAAGCTTTGTATGAGGTGAAGAAGGGCTTACTTGTTGAGAGGATGATGCTGGGTCAGAACAACTGGTTGTAACTCCCTTGTCTCTTTCTTGTTTATCAATAAAAGCTATTCAAGTTTTCCTCCATACTCTTGTGTCATTTATGTTTTATGCATTTGTATGGTCAATTTACATCTGATCCTAGATTGTTTATGATTATAGATCCATGTTCTTGTACAGTGTTATGCTACTGTGATCCTATAGGTACTCTGTGAAGCTGGGCGTACAAGGGAGCAAGTAGCGAAAGACTATCAAGAGAGAGAGGAATCAAACTAGGAGATTAGCGCAAGATAGAGGTTGGTGTTCTTTGTTCTTCTCTCATATATATTTCATAAAGGAAAAATGAAAGTAGCTTTACTTTGTTTGTTTCTAAGGTAGCTACCACACCTTAGTGGGATAAGCAGTTCCGTGTAGACACTTTTCCCTGTAACAAAATGGCGACTCCACTGGGGACGAATTAGGTTGTTTGTTTATCTTCCTTGTTATTTATTTTATAAACTTACAGACGGAGCCTGAAGTCGAACCAGGTAGCTTTCGAACTAGCAAATGCAAAGTAGATAAATGCCGCTTCAGTCAATCTCCGGGATTTGTTTATGACTTAAACAACTGATTCACAAACTCTCTAATTGCCCTCGTGGTAGCTCTTAGAACCTCCTTAGATCTACCCTTGATTTTTGCATACTGATTACCATTTGCTCAGCCAAAACCAATGAACTGAACTGCAAACTGTGACCCGGAACCCAAGCAAAGTCTCGTCTCTGGCCTAGCGCAGGTTCTGTTCTGTGAATCTGAAATTCAGCGCACTTCCCGAGTGTAGTAGGTGCACTGCATTTCAAGTTCACTGTGTTACAAGTGCGTTGATCAGACTAGGCATTGTTCAGTTTTGGTTTATGTGATTCATTCTTTTCAGTTTTATTCATAAATTTTGTTGCCTGTAATCAGTATATCTCTGTTTGAAACCCCTTTTCCTTGCTGTTATTCCGCCTCCAATGTGCAAAGAACTGTAAATGTTTTTGTGTATTTGTTGAGTCATTTTCAGTTCTCCTTTGCAAAAAGTAACGTAATTGTACGATCGTCCCTTGATTTGAAAGTGTTGCAAGTGTCATTTTCAGTCATAGGAAAGAGATTGGTTGCTATTGATAGTTGATTACCCTGTTACTATTGTATTTGGTCTGAATTTATGGTTTTTCTAGTGTCGAAAGCAAGTATTCATTTCCGAATCATAAAGTGTTGTGATTGTCCTCATTTTTTATTTCGAAAAAGAAACTTGTTAGTAATTGTCGCTTGAAAAGTAATTCAGATTTGCGCATTAGCTTTCTTTTTATCATTCACATACTAAGAAAGCCGAAAACAAATACATGCATGTGCATTTGCATTTAGACTGTTTGATTGGTTTGATTTAGGACAGTGCATTTAGTGTGTGCTCTTTGCTCTTTGTGAAAGAATATTATCTCTCTTTCCTTAGTAGCTAGGATTTTCATTGCACAAAGAAGATAAAAGACTGTTTATCATCTTAGATTGCAGTTTAGGAATTGTACATCTACATCTCTCGGTGAACCTGAAAGGAAAATTTCTTAAGCAAGATCAACTATAAAATAAATTTAATGAATCTAACAACACTTTGGAACCTAACACACAACATCTAGAAGTCTAGGCTAGAGACGTATTCCGGCGTCGTAAAGCCTGGTAACTATTGTTCTCACTGATGGTTGGGTGATTCCTCCACTTTGAGACGATAAGTGCCAGTACGGACTTGTGCTCCCTCGTACCGTCGAGTATATTTTGGGAGACCACAATAGGCTTAATCCTTTATCCATAGGAAGCCGTGTCTGCTGCCCTATCGATCGCAATGCACTGAACACAGCATTCGAGAAGATTGACTGTCGTACTGTAAAAAGTATTATGAAGTTTTGCTGGTTTGGTAATCCCTCTACCTATATTTCCAGAGCAGTCCCTTTCATTCCTTTTCAGACTCCTTAACAAAAAAGGTTCATCTGAGAACTTGTCACTTCAGGCTCATTAAAAATCGAAGGCGACTAGAGTCATCTTTTGTTTTTTCTCGACTCTTTAAAATTGAAAAAACAAGTTGTTTCAAAGCGCCTAAAATTTATTTTAAACGGAATAATAATCACCCTTTCCTACGTTGATCTTAGGTTTAGGAAATGGAATCCACCAACCAAGGAATTCCCCTTGGAGGAAATCCTAGTCCCTTCTCCTCTTGGGGAGATGTTGGTGCACCCCATATGGCCACATTGTCGCTTCCATGATTGACAATCGGCTTTCCAGTATGGCTCTTCTCAACCTCTGTCGTTCAGAACACCACAATTCCTGAACAATCGAGTCAGCAACTAGACGAATCCAGAGTTACCCACCAACCTTCTACTTCCTCCAATTCTTCCTCTCCTCCTTCCTCTTCGCTTGATGGGGTTGGTAAAGCCAAAAATCAAGTACCTAAGAAGAAGAAGGAAAAGAAGAAGAAAGAGAAGAAGAAGAAGGAGCCAAAAGCGAAAGGGGGCAACCAAGCATCGTCTAGCGAAAATCCACACACTGCACCGACCAGGCATAAATCGCCATGTGTCATTTGCAAAGGAGACCACTATCATAGAGATTGTCCCTACATCCCTCAGATCTTAAGGGACTGGTCTCCTCGTTTGCACAACCCGGTGTCGTCAACCTCTAATGATCATGTTGAAAACACACCGTCGACTAGTGAAAGTGAAGCCCCAGGACCAAAAGGAAAATATAGATTTCCTTGTAAATTGTGCGAAGGCGATCATGCCATCCACCGTTGTCCCTTCGTAGATGAGGCTAAAAGAGTTTTGGACGATCGTCTAGTTTCACCGTTATGACTCCCTCCTGGATATAAAAAACTCTTTCCGAGTCCGTCACTAGTTAAAAATCCGACTGACCCACCCAGGTGGTCGGCCGAAGCATCTATCATTGAAGACAAACCATCTGAACCCATACCAGACGAAAGTCAAAAGGTCGAGGCAGCAGTTGACCCGGTCTTGCCTTCAGAGGTTCCATCTTCAGATGATACAGTCACAGAAGAGAATAAGGATGACACCATCCAAATTCTTTTCGTAAGCATGGACTCCGATGAACATGGGGGCAATTTACCCATTCCTTTACCAAAGGAAGGAAGTTCGTCAGAGTCATACCCGGCCGTCTATTTGGTCCCACCTCCAAGCAACCTAGTTGTTTTCTTCGACTGGAATCAACTAGGCAGACCCCGTTTACCGGCTAGTGTAACATTCTGAATTATTGCTCAAATATATAGAATGGTTATGGCTGGTACCATCATAGATGAAGGGGCTTCTGTGAGTATCCTTTCCTCGACTGCTTGGAAAGCGCTTGGTTCGCCATCGCTTTTGCCTGAGATGAGAAATCTAACAGGCTTTGACAAAGGAACCAGTCGACCATTAGGGATCCTTCCTAATTTGCCCATAACATTGAGAGGGAAAACCGTTCACATGAACATAATGGTAGTTCAAGGACCCCTGGATTATAATCTACTCCTTGGATGAGACTATATTTATTGCATGGGAGCCATTGTCTCATCACTCTTTAGAGTAATGTGTTTTCTGCACGAAGGAAGAGTGGTCAAGCTCGTAGACCAGCTTTCATTTCCCGGATCACGCATGGCAAATAGTCATATACCATCCCTAAATGGTATTTTCACACAAGGAATGCCTCATAAATCTCCAGTCCGTCCACCTGATGATCGCGAGTGATTCGGGGGACATGACTGAAATCCAGGGGGCATGCACCCTGGTCTGCTTCGGCAGGAAAACTTCAGGTATAGGGTAGGTTTCCGCGAGAGATATATGACTAGACTATACTCCCATCCGTGAGTGGAAGAGGGGGTTAGACTGGAAAAATATTCTCTCGTCAAAGTTATGTGAGTGGAGTCGTCTCCGCCACTCGCCTTTGTCTATTTCGGTAGACATTGCCGAGGAAATGTTTTGTTTGCACTGTGAATAGAACAATCTTTGGTAACCTGAAAGAGGTAGACCTTTCCTGATAAAACAAATGTTTTGTCGGTAGAACAAAAGGTGATCTTGAAGCTTTATTTTATACCTCGGGGCATGAAAACCTTTTGGCGTGCAAGAAAAGAGCAACTATTTATTTTTTAAATTTGTATGGTCAATTTACATCTGATCCTAGATTGTTTATGATTATAGATCCATGTTCTTGTATAGTGTTATGCTACTGTGATCCTACAAGTACTCTGTGAAGCTGGGCGTACAAGGGAGCAAGTAGCGAAAGACTATCAAGAGAGAGAGGAATCGAACTAGGAGATTGGCGCAAGACAGAGGTTGGTCTTCTTTGTTCTTCTCTCATCTATATTTCATAAAGGAAAAATGAAAGTAGCTTTACTTTGTTTGTTTCTAAGGTAGCTACCACACCTTAGTGGGATAAGCAGTTCTGTGTAGACAATTTTCCCTGTAACACCATGCTTCTTAGCTCTTTCCCATTTGCATCCTTCTTTCAGATTAGAAATCCTCCAAATAGGTCGAATTTGGATGTTTCCTTGATTTTCTTGAGTAATTTTAGGAACAAATATCTAGATATTTGTGAGTCAATTCGTTCCTTTGACCCTTGGAACTTCACCAAGTTTCACTAACGCTGTTTCCATACTAGAAACATGCTTTAGTAGGGTCACTAACTCACCTCCAGGCTTGGTAACAAGCTTTATAAAGCAAGTTGTTAGTGCACAGCCACCGTTAGTGTGGAATCAAGTCCTGTGATTGTGGTCTTTGTTTCAGCTATCATGTCTTTCCCCTCTGAGTTGATGAGGAGGTCAATTTGTTGTATAACAGATGCCCCCTAAAGTATGAGATTAGAGGCTGCGACGATGGCTGAAATATTTTACTAAAACTGTACTTTTACTTCAAAAAGAGAGAGAGAGAGATTAGAGCTTCGGGCGGTACCGGAAACCTGATACAACACATATATATAAACTGCTAAAATCATGTCCTGAGTCGAGTATTCCCATGTTCAATAGCTATGTCAGAGTGATTTTATCCAAAGAGATATGACGATTTTGGCCGCTGATAAGCACAATGTGGATCCGGTGTCATAATAGAATCATCCTGGTAAGTTGTCTCCAAAAACCAATATCCACAACTTGGGAGAGGAAACAAGGCTGATTGATGCAAGCCTCTACCCAAGGTCTTGATTTCTGCTTCACCAAACATCATAGATCGATACGTGTGAATATATTTGTTGACATAGAACATGCACGAAATCATCTGATTACCAGTCAATAATGGAGATCGTTAACAGACATGAGGAAGGCCACCAATAATGTTATGGTCTCCAAGATGCGTAGTACAATCTAACGAGTGTGAAAGATGTCTTTGTCGTCAAACACCCGTTAGAATCCCTTAACTAGGAGCCAATAATGAGAACCCCTGATCAAACACAAGGTAACCTGCCACTAATGTCTGCAAGTACCAAGGCATTGAATGTGTTTATGGGTTGTCTTCCTAGATAGAGTGTTGAAGTGGATAGGAAGAAACCTGTCGAAAGGTAGGCAATAATGTGTCCTACATCAATTGACACGAAATAGGACAAGAATGATTTTGTTTTTTGATGAATATTTTGAGCATTTGGGTCTAAACAACGGAGGGCATGATGGAAGAATATGCTTGATGGGTTCATGGAAGAAACAAAAGGTTCACCCTTGAACATGGAAAATTTTAGGGGTGAATGTTTGCCCTTTAGGGAATTAAGGGGTTTTAAATTTTTAGTGGGTGAATATTTTGTATCATAGTACATTTTTACAAATCACCTCAAATAGCCCACGTTATTTTAAGGGAGAGGGTAAAAAAGGTAAATTTAGCCCTTGAAATTAGGAGTTACAACCTTCCATTGGCCTAATTTTCAAGAATAGGTTTTATTTAAGTGAATCCTATGGGCCAAATACCATATTTATAAAAGAGGTATGGTAAATTAATAAAAAATATAAATAAATGAGAGGTATGGTAAATAAATAAAACATTTTTTATATTTACTCCATAAGTCACCTTATATACATGCAAGGGTGTAAATAAATAAAAATATAAGTAAAGTGGAGGTATGGTAAATAAATAAAACCTCTTTTTATACTTACTCAAAAGGTATAGTAAATAAATAAAAATATAAATAAACTAGACGTATGGTAAATAAATAAAACCTTTTTTTATATTTAGTCCATAACCCTCGTTATATTTATGAAGGCTCAAAAAAGAGGGTTTATTTAAGTGAATCCTATGGGCCAAATACCATATTTGTAAAAGAGGTATGGTAAATTAATAAAAATATAAATAAACGAGAGGTATGGTAAACAAATAAAACATTTTTTTATATTTACTCCATAAGTCACCTTATATTTAAGAACACTCAAAAAATGCATTATATTTAGGTGAAACCTATGGGCAAAATACTATGGGACAAATACCATGGGCTAGATTATTATTAATACCATTCAAAAAAATTATTAACCCTAATATTAGTATTAATAAAAATAAAAATGGCACATAGTATTGACCCAGGGTATTCACCAAAATGGCACATGGTATTGACCCATGGTATTCACCTGGAATGTAGCCTATTTAAATGGGGGAATTAAACCAGCATAGATCCATCTTTACTGATCTACTAACCCCCAAGAGGTATCAAATATCGTGATATGCAAACTAGCATAGAGTGAAAAAATATTTGATCCCTCTCGGGCTTGGTGGATCAAGAGTAAAAATGGATGTTGTAATTTAATGTATGTTAAACATTTTAGCTTGGTTAAAATAAAAAATAAAATAAAAATCAACTATTAATTTTATTAATTTTTATAAATTAAAAATAGTAATTTTTAAGCTCCAGGTTTATGATAACCCATGGTAACACCATGGTATTCATGTGAGTATAGACTATTTAAAGGGGAAATTCTATCATCTTAGATTCATCTTAATTGTGGATCTACCAAGTGCTCAGAGGGATAAATAGATTTCATCTCCCTAAGAGTGGTAGATGTGGAGTGAAGATGGATATAGGTTGGTTTTTATGATAATAAAGATATTAAATAGACTTAGGAAATTATATTGTAAAAATATCTTAATGTGAATGGTTAAAGCATAGACATTGGACAAGTATATTTGTATACTTCTGTTTTAAACTGAAACAAATCTAGGGCTAAAAGGAATGGATTGATTGCACTAGTCATCCTTCTATAAGTTTCCAACATAGGCTGGAGTAAACAGATTGTAATTTGGGTAATTTTTCTAACTGCAAACAGGTACATACTTGTGTATTGGCAGGGTGGTTACGAGGTCCCTAGAAGTGATGAATTTGAAATTTTCTTGGTTTTATATATAGTATTAGGTTTTTCCTCATGCTTTTTGTGAATGACATGGGTGAATTTTATCCTACACCCACTAGGTTATCGATATGTAATTTCGGTAATTTTGATTTCAAAAGATATTTTAAAGAAATGCAATGATTTCATTTGTGTATTCAATAAACACAATATTCTAATGGAATTCTGCATTTGTGGTTTACCCATACAGATTCCATGGAGAAGTATTAGTGGTGTGACATCAATTGTCCTTAAGCAGAGGCTTTAGTTTTACTCTTTTCTAGAAGCAAATACTTTCTTCCAACATTTTTGAGTTCCATGAAAAATTTGAAAGTCCTAATAGTATTCAATTATGGGTTCAAGAGAGACATAGTATTCAATTATGGGTTAAAGAGATCCACACTGAATGATCTATCGACCTTATCTTCACTTAGTTTAAGACTATTCACTTTGAGAGGCTGCATGTCCCCCACTTCAAGAGCATAGTAAAGTCATGTAGAACTTAGAGAAGCTATCTTTAAGATTTTAGTGAAGATTGGAAATATGTTTGGTTTCAATAACACCTAGTTGAGCATTAAGCTTCCAATAATGCTAGATTTTAACCTGGAGCACTTTTGTGATTTGGAGGAGATGCCCCCTTGTATTTGTGACACATC
Source organism: Pinus tabuliformis (assembly GCA_031772625.1). Lineage (NCBI taxonomy): Eukaryota > Viridiplantae > Streptophyta > Pinopsida > Pinales > Pinaceae > Pinus > Pinus tabuliformis. The sequence goes on along the minus strand of CM062814.1, from coordinate 488,743,303 downwards.
TTCAGTTGTGAATTGGACTATTACTAACTATCATTTCCTTCGAAAGTTACCTGATGACTTGGGGAACCTCAACTCTTTAAGAATGTTAAGGAAGGAAAGAAAGTACATTATGCTAAGTTCTCTTATGCTTTTCAAGTTGTTCTTGGATATCTACAACGTTTTAGGTAGGAAAGTACATTCTGTTAATGAAAATTTGTCTTGATAGAAAGGCCCAATTTCAAATTCTAATGCTTTCAAAAAACATTGTATAACTATAATGTTTCTGAAAGGAAAGCATATCTTTTAAAGTTAAGTATCATGATCCCATATTCCAAATTATTTTTCAGTAACCCATTAGGCTTTGTAGCTTTGAATAAATCCATGTCTTTTGATAAGATCCTCTTCCAAATTAGAATGCAGTTTCCTTTTGGCAATAACCACATACAATGTCTTGATTTTGTTATTGAGAAAATAGAGGTTGTGAAACAAGCCTGTGCCATACAAGGACTTGATTCATTGATTATGTATCAATTATGCCTCTTGATGTAACAATGTCTTGATTTTGTTGCTTGAAAATAGAGGTTATGCTTTACTATTTCATAGAATTTCTTACAATCTTTCCATAAGTATTGATTTGTAATCTCAGTCACTGAGGGATGATAGTAATGACAAAGGTAATATTCCATGGTTTGAAGTTCCCCTCTTACTAAATATTTAAATATATCACCACAATTTAACTGTTAGTTAAAGGATTTGTATTTGATTTGTAAACAATTCATTGCTTGATTTATAGATTTTGATTTTTTCCCTTTTTTATTTTTTTCTCAGATTTGGTATGAGATATCTTCCAAGATTTGGGTTCCCTAGTTTCCTCACCATATATATGAGGTTCAGATGCTATCATTAAATATTCTCGGAACGTTACAACTTTTCCAGTAAGTGTGCTTTGAAACATTACTGTTGCTTTTCCATGGTGTTAATGCAAATAAGCACTGCAACTAGTGCCATTATTTAGACTAAGTGCCGAAATATAGGTGGTCTTGTAATGATGGAGTGATTGTTTTCTAGCTACTAAGGCCATATGAATTTTTATCTCTTATGTTGTCCTGAGATATTCAAATTCAGAATAAGAATTGAGGTCTCGTTTCCACTGTAGATTGCAGTCAGTTTCTTGAACATAATATATAGTAGATTATCTTTTACTAATTAACTGTGGATGTGATCCCTCACAGGAAAGGAAATTCAAAGTGACTTTGATTTCACATTGATTTGTCAAAACATCCACACAGGAAAGGAGATTCAAAGTGACACTGATTTCACACTGATTTTTCAAAATGGAGGCAAGAGAAAAGGAAACTTTGTATTCAACAATGCTCTTAATTTCATATGTACATGCACAGACATATTAGTAGAAAATATAGAAGGGTTGCCTAAGTAATATTTTCCATTCCACTACATTCTTTATAGCTTGTAAATAAATAACTCAGAACAATTCATTACAGTACTTGTTATTCTTTATTAATTAGTGGTTAAGATTTTGATATTGAGCTGGCTAAGATTTTTCTTCCTTCTGTGAAATTGTGTGTTCTATAATTCTTCTTTCCCATTCACTATGTATAGCATATAAAGTGTGTCTAATGGAGTAGGAAAATTGGAAAGTCTTGTGATCCTTGAACTATGTTACAAGGCAGAAACCCAATGGGGCAGGGTAGGTGCATCCCCACAAAGGGGTCACAAATACCAAAGTTGGTATTGGCTAGTGCCTTGAGCTAGAAAATTTCCGTTACCCTTGTATTAATAGTGAATCTGGAGAGGAATCTAATATTATCTTTATAGGATTTATATCAGTTAATATTGATGAATAAAATTCATGAGACATGAGCTAGGATGTTCTTGCAAGGTGATTGTTGGTTATTGGAAGCTATGATGGCCATTATGTTAGGCCAGGTGGTCACACTCCTTTGATCGTGAGCACGATTGTGATCAAGATGGAAGACTTCATAGTCTAGATTGATTGTTTAATAGTTATAGTTAGTGGGCTCATTCACAAAAGCTTCTATTTCACTAATCCTTTTTATAGAGTTGCTAGATTCAACTTCCAAAGGTTTTAATTACACTATAGAGTTGAGTTCTAAAAGAGTTGTGATTCACAATGTTAAGTATAGCAACTATGACACTTGAATGAAGACAAGCATAGTAGAGGTATCAAACTCTATTATAAGCTTACCTGCATATTATAAGGGACTAGGTTGGCTTTTTTATAATTTTATAAACAAGTTTCAAGTCGTGGAAATGTGAAAAAAAAGCAGTGATATTGCCACCATGTGGCTCTTGTCAAATATGGTTTTATACTTTCTCAAAAAATTCTCTAAGAGTTCACAATGCTAAGATTCACTAGGATTTTACACATTTTTATTATTTAGTGAAAGACTCGTCAAGATCTTACAAGACTTTATAATTGAGTAAAATATTCACCATGCCTGGTGAGAGATTCCCCAAAAAATTATATATACATATTATATTATTGATAAAATTGCCTTCCATTTTTCCTATATACCATGGAGATTCACCCATTTATTATACATATAAATTTAGGGGGCTTCTTAAAATTTTCCCTACCCTTGAACAATAGAAGGCGCGACAACGGTTTTAACCATGCAGCACTAGACTCATGAACACTGCAAAGTGTTAGGATACAGAGATGCAATTGCATCAGGGTATTTAGGCTAAACTCATAGGATGGTAGGATTCATATTGAGAAGCCGTCACAAGGAAGGTTTATCTGAGGGAGTGCCATGTTTAAGGAAACAACTACTGCCAAACCACGCTTTCTAATATTGAATGTAGCTATACTATCAAATTTCCCCGTCTGATTAGTTTAATGAGTCCAGACGGGTAAACTCATCGATATTTTCATATTTAAAGGGTCTGAAAAGAACCGCAAAAAGAGAAACTCTCTGCCCTATCTGATTAGTTTAATGAGTCCAGACAGCCAAACTCGTCGATTTTTTCATGTTTTAAGAGTCTGAAAAGTATCGTAAAAAGGGTGACTCTATATCTTGTCTGTGTAATTTATAGAGTCCAGACTAGAAAACTCGGTGGTCTTTTCATATTTAGAGAGTCTGAAAATATCATAAAGAGCAACTCCATGGTGGTCCCTTTGTCATAGTTGTTAAGCAGGTGCGACAAAAGGTTAATAGTATACTTGGATCGATTACTTTTCCGTAAGTTAATCTATTGAATCTGGATAAAGAGAAACCTATGTTCAATAGATGTCGATCTCATTTTGTTACGAGTACGAGGAGATGGACTAAACTCATTTTTTCGTCGTGAATTTTTAATTAGTCACAACACGACAAACTCAATACCTTCATCAAATTTTTAACGAGTCAAGTGAAGAAAACTCAAGGTATCTTTTTCAGTTTAGTGAGCTAGGAAAAAGAGGCAAAAGAACTGCTCATTCCTCCTTCGTAGGTTTAATGAGCCCGAAAGATGGAAAAAACTCGGGGATTTTACGATTTAAGAGTGAGAAATGGTCCCAAAAAAGAAAGTGCTCTTGTTGCTGCCATATATTTTTAACGAGCTCGGTGACAAAAACTTAGGATTTTTCAGTTTAACGAGTGAGAAAAGTACCTAAAAGAATGCTCAGGTCATCTTTATAAATTTTTAACGAGCCTAAAGACAAAACTCGGGATTTTTTCAGTTTAATGAGCGAGAAAAAAGCACCTAAAAAGAATGCTCTAATGGTCTTTTTCAATTTAATGAGCTAGAAAAAGATCGAAAAAGAGTTGCTCAGACCATCATCGTATATGTTTAACAAGCCCAACGATGAGAGACTTGGATATTTTTCAATATTTTGAGAGCAAGAAAAGATCCCATAAAAGAACAACGCTCTTTAGTATTTTTTGGTTTTGGAATGTTTATGTAATGTTACAAAGCACATGCCTAGTGCAATACTAGGCATAATACTTTTTGAGATAGAGTCCATTTCTGGGCTCCTTGAGCAGGACTCCTTCCCAGTCCTGCAATTCATATGCCCCTTTGGAGAGGACTTTCTTGATGACATAGGGACCTAGCCATAAGGGTTGAAGTGTGCCTGCCCCCAAGAGATCATGTTTTTTATCATAGAGCAACACAAGGTTGCCCTCTTGGTAAGAACAAAGCTTAACCTTTTTGTCGTATTGGGACTTTACCTGGTGCTTGTGAGCCTCGAGTGCCAATTCGACATCTCGACGGGTTTCGTCTAGCTGATTAAGGTATAGTAAGCATTCTTCTTCGGCAGTAGTGTCGGGTAGGAGTTCAATGGCTAGTTTCAGGGAAGGGATCTAACACTCAATGGGTAGAATTGCTTCTAGGCCGTACACCAGTTGAAAAGGTGTAAAGCTTGTGGCAGTTTTTACTAGAATTTGGTATGCCCATAGCGTCAAATATAACATTCGGTGCCAACTGGTTTTATGGTTTCCTACCAACCTACAAATCATGGTTTTTAAGACACCATTTACGACTTCCACTTGACCATTAGCTTGGGGGTAGTAGGAGGATGATTGATCCTGATGAAAACCAAGTAGCAATGTTAAGTTAGACATCATATGGTTCTGGAAGTGAGATCCATGGTCTGTAAAGATTGTGCGAGGTACATCAAAATGATAGATGACTTGATTGAATAGGAATAGCGTTGTAGTTTCTCCATTGGTGTTGTAGGTAGGAAGGGCTTCGGCCCATTTCATAAAATAGTCCACAGCTATTATGATATAGTTGTGTCCAGCAGAGGAAATGGGATTATAGGTGACGAAGTCTATCCCCCATTTGGAAAAAGGGCCAACGAAGATCACCAGGTGCAGTAGGGCTGAAGGGACGCGCATTTTCTTTGTGAATACTTGACAAGGATGGCATTGTCGGACAGCCTTGACACAATCTTTGAACAAGGTCGGCCAGTAATAGCTTGTGCGTAGGATTTTCTATGCAGTAGATATGCCAGAAAGATGACCGCCACATGCCCCAGCATGGCAGTCATTTAAAACATGCTCCTCTTCTTCATGAGTGATGCAACTTCAAATAACTGTATCTGCACCGCGATGATATAACGTATCGTTAATCACTAGATAGTGTCACGCTTGGTGATGGATGTGACAACGGTTACCTGACGTGAGTTTGGGGTGGAACCGTTGTGCTTGGAGGTAGACAAGAATGTCTCCATACCAAGGGTCAGTGGTGTCAATAAGATAGATAGCCTCATCTGGGAGAGGATTGTGGGCTATCTTGTTTGGATCGACGATGGGAAGTTCCGACAAAATTTCAGCAAAGACTAAGGAGTTCTTCACCTTGGCAGCTGTGAAAACCAGATCAAATTGTTGGAGGATCACGATCCATTTCAAATATTTTCCTCCAATTACTTGACAAGACAAAATATGTCTCATGGGATTCTCCAAGGCGATGACAGTAGTCTATCACAGCAATATGTAGTGTCGGAAACGGTTGATAGCAAAGACGACTGCCAATGACAGCTTTTCCACATGCGAATATCAGAGCTCAGGCCCAGCCAGGCCTTTGGACAAATAATAGATCACATGTTCACTCTGGTCATCGTGTGTTTGAACCAAGACCATTCCAAGAGAGGATGGCGAGGCTGCCAGGTAAAGAAGAAAGTCGCGACTATAATCGTGAGTGCTGAGGAGTGGGGCTAATATAAGTGCCTTTTTCAAGGCCTCAAATGATCGTTGGGCTTGGTCATCCCATATATATGGCACTCCTTTCTTAAGTAGGCACATGAAGCCTTTTGTCAATTCGGAATAATTTACGATAAATCATCATAAAAAGCTTGCTTTCCCTTGCAAACGTTGGAGCTGTAGAATGGATTGTGGTTCCAGAAATTGAATATTTTCTTTTACCTTATCGGGATCAACCCTAATCCTGTACTTGGAGACAATGAATCCAAGTAAGCGTCCAGATTCGATGAAGAAAACGCATTTATGCGGATTCAGGTGGATGTTATAAAATCGACACCTCAGAAAGATCTCTCTTAAATGGTTTAGGTACTGCGTTTGTTGCTTGGAATGGGCTGGAAGGTCATCCAAGTAAGCCTGAACGATATGCCTGATATCATGGAATGCGTAGTCCATAGCTCTTTGAGAAGTTGCTCCAAAATTCTTTAATCTGAATGGGAGTTTCCAATAGGAAAAGACGCCCCATGGGCAGACGAAGGCAGTTTTATGCTGGTCTTTGGGTTTTATAGCAATCTGGTTGTAGCCTGAGAATCCATCCATGAATGAAAATGATTCACAACCGTCGCAGTTGTCAATGATTTGGTTGATGAATAGTGTCAGATAATTATCCTTAGGACACGCGACGTTCAAGTCTTGATAGTCGACACATACGCAGATGGTTCCTTGTTTTTTATCGACGGGAACTAGATTGGAAACCCATTTCGTTAAAGGAATAGGATAGATGAAACCAGCATGTAACAATTTTTCTACTTCGTTTTTTATGGTTGTCGTTTTGCGGGGATGGACTGGTCGAAGTCTTTGACAGACAAGTTTTGCATTGTCATAAAGATTGATCTCATGCTAGACGATAGAAGGTTCTATGCCAGGCATTTTCTCATAAGACCAGGAAACATCACGAAATTCCTTAAATAGGTAGGTGAAGCTTGAAATTTCCTTAGGATTGTAATCGACTCCAATCTGGATGTTTTCCATGACTCCTGTCGTGATAAAAATATCGATGAGCAATGTCTTTGAAATATTTCCCATGTTTCCTTCTGCCTCAAAAGTTTGGATGGTCGTATAGGGTGAGGAAATGATTTCTGGTATGTCAAAGTACAGGATTTGAAGAGGCATCGTGTCTGAATCAGATATCGAAACATGATGGTGCCAATCCTCCCAAGGTCACTCTCCTAAACTCATGATTTCTCGAATAGCTTTGTCCATAGGTAGGACTTGATCAAGTGGATTGAAAGGAGGAGCAGTTATGGGAGGGGCGGTGGTACCATCAGTAGTAACCAATGTGATTGGAGATGCAGATGCAGATTGAATGGCTTGGTAGGCCAATTCAGCTGGTGACAGTGGCATTTGTTCTCTGAATGTGTCAAGGTCTGAAGGAGCTAGTAGGATCCATGGATCAGTCTGTTCATGAGGAATAGATGAAAACATGTTGACCATCTATGAAACCTTAGGCGGCTGAAGAGGAAAACAACCCATGAGGGAAGAAGCCTTCAATAGACTGGTACCTAAACTGACATAAGAGTCAGTTCCACCTCCTACTAGGGGTACGGAGCCACTTGGTAATGGTGAATAATCAGGGGTGCAGAAAGACAACTGATCTACTATAACTACCTTTCCATCCAATGGAAATAGGATGATGTGAAAGACAGTAGATACAATGGCCATCATGGCATATATCCAACTGCGACCCAGCAAGAGATTATAGTTGAGTTTTTTGTCTACGACTTCTATGTCCACCGTTATAGTTTTCCCATACAAAGTGATGGGGAAACTGGCTAGGTATCCTTTTGGGATAAAGTTGTGGTTGTCGACAGCTTTAAGGGAGTTCAACGGTGGGGATAGGGTTGGAGAACCCAGGGTGAACCAACATGAAGCCGACATGACGCAAGTAGAAGCACCTTCGTCGATGACAGTTCTATGTATACCTTTACCTTTCGAAGTTATATGCACCTGAAATGCAAGCTAGTGAGAAAGGGGAGGTTTACACTTGTCCATGTCAAAAATAAAAAGCATGGAATCCTCTGGGTTGATACCACCAATAGCCAAAAGAAAAGCTTTTCGTTGTGTTGGGCATGTTTGTAATACTTCGAGTGCCGACATAGCCGACAGAACTTGCACCAAATCTTCTACAATGTTGTAGTTTTTGGCAGCACGTGCATATGTGTTGTGCGTTGTGCATTGAAGTTCCCCTTTTGGGGGTCAAATTACAAGGTCCGCAACTAGCCTTTCGATATGCAAATTGTTGGGCAGTAGTGGGTTTGGACTTGAGGAAGGTTCCACTGCATGAGCGACTGGAGCTCCATAAGGTTTGGCTCTTGTGGCAAGTTCTACCATTTCAAATGTGTAAACGATAGAAGATCCTTCACCAGCTGAAGGTTGTTGCGAACCATTGTTACCCCCTTACAGGGGTTGAGGTTGGTTTGCAATAAGATTTTGCTACTGCTGAGTGGGAAAAGGATTTCTAAGGACAGCAGGGGTCTTACCAGTATCCCTTTTGGCAAGGTATTCTGTGCATTCCTGAAGACATGGACAATGCCAGGTCATGTGGTCTTCAACATAGAGTTTGCATGGATATCTGGTGGGTTTATCCTTTTCCTCGTCAGTAGGCGCAGTGGCCTTTTGTTTTGGGTTTGGCTGCTTTGTTGACTACTCTTCAGAAGGAGCGGTCTTTTTCTTATTCTTCTTATTCTTGCCACCAGATTTTTGCGTAGATTGTACAGAGTTTATCACGGTGGTAGGAAGAGCAGTCGATTTGGTAGAGGGGTCAACTGACATCTCAGCGATGTGACCATTGAGTTGTTTTATAGCAGCCCCAAAGGTTGCACTGACAATCCCATCGATGTGCACTCTGGGGTGCTGAGTAGCTAAAACATTGGGGTTGCTAGGGGCATTGGGGATTATGTCGTAAAGAGTGCCAGACTATGAATATATCCGATCTAAGTGTTGGGCATGACATATGGATTGATCTTCTGTGACCGCACCACTTAGAGCGACATCTCTAGTAATTTGTGGGAGTAAGGACTTGCAGAACCAGTCCATTAAGAGAAATTCTGGGAGGGGAGCTTTGACTAACCTCCACCTACGTCTCCATTCATGTATATGATCAGAGATGTGGGTCACGGTATCCTGACGAAATGAAGTGAGGAGCTCTGTCCCAGTATCGTAGCGGATGGGTAGCTGGAAGTGCTTTAGGAATTCCATCGCTAAAGCATCGAAGTTGTTTACTAATGCGCATGGTAACTCAATATACCATTTCATTGTGTTGCCAGTGAGGGTGCGGGGAAAAAGACGTAACTAGACACTATCATCCACCATAGAGTTCGAAACACACCAAAGACAGTAGGTGGTGATATGGGTGCCCGGATCCTCCCCTTGCTTTCCATTGAACTTTGGGATGTCCGTTGGTATCTTATGCGGGATCGGTGGCAATTATAAGTTGTGATAAATGGGGTCGTTCATCAGCTTGTATAAGTCGGGTATATCCAACATTACCAAGAAAGGTAGAGAGTTTGGTGCCCCAGACTCAGACCATGGTGATGACGGATGACTTGAGGAGTTTTATGCTCCTCCCATTGTTTGGCTCCCAATATTGTACATGGGTTGCATGGTGTATTAGTTGCTTTGAGGTATGGTGTTGTAGAGTGGATTTCCATGAGGATTTTGATAATGGGGTATAGAATTGCCCCCAGGATAAGCAGTGCCCCCTTGACTCATTTGAATGTGTGAGTAGGGTTCCCCCATGGATTGGTTGGGAACCCCTTGAGGATTCTCGCTCGACACATAACTAACCATTTGTCCTTGATTGATAGAGGGAATGCTCATGTGAATTAGTGACTGACCATGCATGCCTGAGAATGGAGGGGGAATTGTTACGTTCCCTACCGGCATGTGCATATTGGGAAACCCCCCAGGTATAGGGATCTGGGGGTTTGAACTGTACAACGACAGCTGACCATGTTGTTGGTAGATGGGAACCACGCCCATAGTGCCACATTGAGCATTATAGGGAGCGTTGTATGTGGCACTTGTCAAAGGAATGCAGTTTGACACTAAAGGGGTGGAACCCAACATCAGCTGGGTTCCACTTGTAAATGGTGTCATGTGAGTGGTTGTACCTGAGACAAAGGGGGTAGCGAGATTTGCCATTGACGGTGTTGTGATGACTGTCAACTGGGGAAGTGGTGGAGGACCGAAAGCATCCACAAAGTTCCACGACCCATTAGTCGTCGACAGGATAGATGGAAATGTTCCAACTACCAAAGCAGGAAGTATAGGTACCACGGGAGCCAAGACAGGTTCCAATGGATTCGTGAGCAGAGGGTTAAAGGGAGGAAGGAATCCTTCAGTAAAGAAATCCTCCGGAAAACTTGAATCGTCGGTAGTCCAAACAGATCTCGTGTGAGATCTAGGAGACTAATCCCCTGAAGATGGGGAATTCAGTTCACAGGAACTCGGCAGATCCTCCACAATGAGTGGAGGAAGGCCTAGCAATAATTTAGAGTGACGACGAGGGCCAGATGTATCCATGGTGACCATTAATTTTTATCAATAAATTTTATCGTGATATTCGTTAAAGTCTCAAATGATAGCACTCAGGTACCTAAAAAAATTATAAAAAATACAGTAAATTGATCAATCAGCAAACATAGGGAAATGGCCCTGTCTGATAAGCATCGATCATTGGAGATGAAACCCAGTATCTCAATGAATAATAGAGGAGGATGACCAGATGTACAGTTATGGTTACTCTAGAGCTTCACCCGGACCTCAGATTGAGGGGCCAAGTACTCTCGTGAAGACGAGCACCCTCCCAAAAATTGAAGACAGAGTAGGTCCATCTATGTTAGGTACTAGGACAGCCTGTCCCAGTCACCTTGTGTAAGTCCCTAAAAGTTTGGCCACTAAAGATACCTCAGATCACAGACACCATCGGGGGGGACATAGTCATAGATAGCACGCTGTGTGGGTAGGATATCTGAGTCCCCGACTCAGCTTTGAAATCCCGAAGGGATCCCCCATACACAAAATACCCAAAGGATTTGTAAGAGAAGGCGGGCTACCTTCACTTACAGTCTGATGTTGTCTCGTATTTAACTCCACTTTTACTGGAGTGGTCCCGGTAGTATGAGTGCAGAAGGAATTTTTCTCTCTTTTAATGACACTAGTTTGGTGTTCAATCTTGGGCAGTTTTACTCACTCTACTTATCCCAAGATCCTAGCCTAGCTAATTTTTTTTTTCTCAATAAAGAGTTACTGATTGATTTTAGGTAAATTTTATGTGTACTTGATTATTGTCTTCGGTAGGGGAGTTGACATATGAAATGTGATGAGACTCTGACTCAATAAATCATGCAAAAAACAATGCTTTAAAATTTTTTCAATTCGATGAAAACAAGTTGTATTCTACAAGTGAGATTTTTTCACATATTCATATTATTTCCATGCATTTTAGTCATTTAACACATGCATAACCAAAGAACTTCTTTCCAATGTTTCTTGACAACTACTTGAAACCAAAATAGAGTAGATTTTAACCAACTAAACAGAAGGATGAATACAAAATGTGAGTCTTTCCTTCATAAAAATTCTTTTAAGAAAGAAAAACAAAAATGATTTCCTAAAAAAAAATTTAGGACACCTATTTTGCTAGCAAAATGAAGTTACAGATCTTCATTCAGTCCATGAGAAGGCTTCCTATCCCTTTTGGCTTTCAAACACTGCTAAAAATCAAGGTATTGGGAGACTAACGCTCTGTAATAGTGGCTACAGAGAGTTAGTAGGCCCACTAACGCTCTCTGTGAACAGGGACAATGCTTTATAAAGCTCTATGTAGCCTACTAACCTGCGTTAGTGTAGGAAATCAGTCAAACAAAGGGCTTTCAAGATCAGATTCACAGGTGAATACTTGTAGGCAAGATGCAGCAAGATCTTGGGTGGGTCAGAAAGAGATTGCATAAGTATAAGGAGCTCTTAGAAGGAGGAGAAAACAAAGAAGAGTCTGGGTAATCTGGGAACTAGATGTATAGTCCCCAGCGGAGTCACCAATTTTGCTATAGGATAAAATGCATGGTGTATGGAGAATGTAGATACCCTCAAAGGTCTTCCTGGGACCTTTGGAAAATTGCAAGATTATCTGTAACTACACAAAGTTACATGTGTTAGCACCTAAATCTGCCTTAGGCTGAAGGAAGGCAAAAATTAGGGTAACCACAAACCACGCTCAGTCTGGTAGCTAGCCCTACCAGAGCAGGAGAGGGCTCTCTCCGAGTCATGCTCAGTGAATAGATAATCAAAAATGGTCTGAGATGACTTAAAATGCAATATTTACCTTAGTCTAGTAAGTGAATAGGGATTGTGGAAAAAAATTTCATGAATGACCGAGCTTCTGGGATGTTATGGGACCGGCGCTTAGCAAAGAACAGAGAATTTAATACAAAGGCACAGATTATTTCGTGAGGCAAGGTAGGCGGAAAATGTAACAATTTAGTTTGAGGTACCGCAGCATGAATAGATTGCTGAAGAAAGTGAAAAGGGCATAGTGACATGAATCCTTTTCAACAGAAGAATAACACTGAACATGAAATTTTCCCACAGGCAGAGCAATAAAATTGAATTCTACCTAATCTCACTCAGAAAATTTCACTGGAAATGAACATGAATTGAATTATGAAACATAACGAAATACATATGAAAACATAAGAGACACATTTTCTACACTCACAACCACAAGAATCTCATGAAGCAGAGCCGCTGCCTTTCATTAATTCTCTGTCAAAAATACATAGTGAAGAAACAAAGTTTCTTTCCCACAGTCTCCCAGAAGTTACAAGCCAACCAACCCTTTGCAAATAACTTGCATACAATATATAGAATATGTAAGGAAGAGATAGAACTCCCAAGGGTTGGGTGACTGTTTGCCTTCCTTAGCCACTTGGATAGAAGCCAATCTAGAGAAAAAGCACTTTAAATGCCACCTTTGGTGCCAAAAAACTGAAGTGTAGATGAGCGGGCCCACTTGGAGAAGTCGTGAACCGAAATTTCGCGAAACGGAAGCAAATTGGCAAATTTTCCTCTGTGCGCCACGCCATTTTCTTTGTGCATCGCGCTACTTTGGGGCCTATTTTGGGGAACTTGCAGGTTTCCAAAATGTGCCCAAGTGGACTTTCTAGAAATCCTGTCCTGTCTACTTTCTAACCCAACTAGAATTTTCAAATTTGGTGCTCATTTGCCCCTCCAAATCTCCATTCTCCCAAGACTGCTTTCTGTGTGTCAAAAAAGTGGCAGAGAGGCCATTTTTGGGTGTTTTTTGACCTCTAGGAGACTCAGATCTTGCCCAAATTTCTTTCCTAGACACCATTAGTCGTAATTTTCCATGTTAAATCCAAAACTGCAAGCCATTCCTCATTTGGAGCTCTAGAATTTTAGCGTCGTGCCACTGGGAGAAAATCCCTGTTTTTTACCCAAAAAATTACCAAGTGACCAAAATTTCCCCAAATTTTTTGAAATTTGGGCTGGAGGATCTCTATGGGGTGTTATGATGGGCCAAGGAAGCCTCAGCCAATATTTGAAGCCGATATTGCTCTTTTTCCCTTTCTTGTTGCTTTCCTTAATTTTGCCTTCAAGTTCCTTATTCGGGCCTGTGCACTCATGTTTCGCACTCTGTAACGGAAAGCCATGTGTCTTAGTAGAGCACGGTCCTAGTCGGCTTTGTCTAGCAGCCTCTCCAAATGCATGTTGACCCTCTCAAGGTTGGCCTCCTGATCCTCATTGATTTCTTTCTCCAAAGATGTGAGCGCAACCCTTCTTCTTTGAGCTGCTTGGCGATGCTCATGAATGTTTTGCAGCTCCATGATCACTTGTTGGTCCTCAAGCTTCTTGTTTCTCTGCTCCAGGTACTTCATGTTCCACTTGGCCCTCTCCAAGTCAAGGGATAAGGACTCAATCACTGACTGGTGCTCCTGGATGATCTCTGTAAGCTCCGCATTTGTTGGTCCTGCATCCGTCTCATCATCATGAAGGAGAATGAATTCAGTCTCTTTTTCACCTGATGGCCCTTCCTCCTACACTAGTTCCTTACCCTTGCCCTGCTCATGTGATGCTGATGTCAGAAGTGAGGCCCCTTCCACCCCGGGTGGAGATAACACTCGCTTTGCTGCTGCAAATAAGGGTCTACTGCCTCTCTGATAGGTGATGTATACTGGTATAGTAGCAGTCTCATGTTGCTCATACTGATGAGATGGGCCACCTATCTCATGCTTTGCCTCTGATACTACCTGTGGGGTGCTGAAGAAGTCATGGGAGATGAAGTCCTCCCAAGAAATACCCTACAATCCCAACTGATGGTCCACCAAAATTCAGATAAGGGAAAAGTGATAAACATTGTTGAGCTGCTGTCGAGGGGTCTTGCGCTGCATGAAATTCTTCATCCTCTCTATTTTCCCGCAAATGAAAAATGGGAGGTTCATCATTCACACCCTAGTAAAGTGCATGAGCAACCTGATGTGGTAGGTATAAAGGCAAGAAAACCTCCCCTCACAATTGAAGTACTTTATGATCAATTTCATGAGCGGAGCATACTCATCTCTCAAAAATATGAATGGAAAAACTCTCATGAGATGGCTCAAATAGCTGTCCTTAATGTAAGGCTCATAATGATGCCTCTCTACCTTCTTCTTATGCCACTGCTCTCCAATGTTTGGTATGCTTGTTGCCACTGATATGGTTTCGGGTGTCAATGTGAAAGTGACCCTAGCCAAGATAGACTGTCCTCTGTGTAGGTGAAGTGAAAAAAGACAGGCCAACTCATGATGAACTCTAACATTTGCCACCCTCTGAAAAAATTCAAAACATGCTAAGTGCTGGAAACAAGACATAGCAAGAGGGCATGCCTACAACTCAGTGAGGGAGTTTGGCTCATCTCTAAGATGTCTTCCACTCCGGTGATGTCTACTATGGGCCCTTTCTCCTGAAGATGTGTCGTTGTGGGTCTCCTCCTCATATTCTGATGAAACTTCAGATGCCATTACTACTTTTTGTACCCTGAGTTTTATGTTGCCCTTTGATTCCAATGAAGTTGGTAGTTTCTCTGACAATCTGCCACCAAGGGGACAATAAAACAGGGAGTATTAGGAAGGGAATGATGTAATGGGAATAGGGGTTAAAGGGAGAGATTTCTCAGGGACTTGGGAGTAGTTTGGGTATAGTGTTGATGGGGTAGGGTTTGTGTTGTTTGCAAGGTAGGGTTTGGGTTTTTTTAGCAATAGGAAGGGGGGAAGGGAGTATGATTTTTTGGTAGGGTTAGGGTAGTGATTATGGGGAAAATAGCATAGGGGAATGAGTAATAGGGGTAGGGTAGGAAACACCTTGGCAGCACTGTCACTGTAGCATAAACCCTAGGATCATGGTTTCTTTGTGTCTTCTTTTGTTTGGTTTATAAAAAAAATTTCATTTGATTTATAATCCTAAAACCATGATATTCCTTTCAAGTTTGATGCAAGAGTGGAGGTAGGTTGCCTACCTTTCAAATTTGATGAGCATCCACAAAATTTTTGGGCGAATTAGTTCGTTTCTGGGCTTTATATCCCAGTGCGATGCGTGCAATGCCCAGTGCGTCGTGTGCTCTGAGTGTGCTGCGCCAGTGGCGAATTTACACAGTGGACGGGCTATGTGTGCACCACGCCCAATGAGTGCGTCACGCTCCTTTGCGTGTACGCCGCACGCTCTGAGATCACCCTAAATTTCTCCTAATCGCTTTCACTCTTCAACTCTTTGACCTTGCACCTTTCTGCGACCTTATTTCTTGCAACAATGAGCTTGTCTATGGTGATTTTGTGTTGACCGAATAGTGGAGGGATAGGGAGAGGGTTTGGTAGTAATTTAGGGTGGGGTTTTAGGAAAAATGATAAAGGGAGGATGGAAAAAATGATAGGTGAAGGGAAAAAGGTGAGTGGAGTGAAACCTTGGCACTAACAACACTCTAGCCATCATTTTCTTTGGTGATTTCTTATGGTTAACCTTATGCATTTTGGTGACATTCAAACATCTCTATAAACACCATATCATTGATAAAATTTGATGAACAGGTGATGTCGTAGGGCCTACCTCTCGATTTGATAGCATTCACCAAAATTTGGAGTGATTTGGCAATGTTTTTCGGCCTTGGGTCTATGTGCGCCGCATGTTGGGTATGTGTTGTGCCTGTGGAAAAATTCAACTGCGGGCAGGCTGCGTGTGCGTCGCGCCCTCCGTGTGCACCGTGCTCCTGGGTATGTGCGCCACGCCCTCTAAAACCAGCTCCCACTCACTCAAACGCTCACGATTTCGCACTCACACCTTTGCAATGTCTCTCCAAGGCTTGTAATAGCACAATGCTCTTGATTTGGATAAAAACATGTATATATAGCCTTGGAAGAGATGGGTTTAATTTTTGCTTCCTTGAAAACCCATTTTTCTAATGTTGTGTTTTGCACTTTTTCACTGACTTTAAAACACACTGATTTTCACTTTCCCTTTGACATTTTGGCTCAAATCATGAAATTTTCAACACTCTTTGTAGGGACTGTATGACAGGACATTTGGCCACGGAAACCATGAATGCATCCGAAAAAGTCAACTGGCGATTTTTTGGAAAATTTTGTCATAAATGACACTGTTTGACTTTTCTTCAAAACAGAGTTTTTAAGAAGAGTCGAAGTCTATCCACATGACGATGAAACTCTCTGAACCATAGCTATGTAAGGGCCTCCCTCTGACCTGCGTGGCTTTACTGGACATGTTTCGAAGACCAAATTGATGAATTCCTAGACCTAGACATAGAAAATGACTTTTGTCCTTTAAAGGACCAGACCTTGATTGTCATGGACTTTGGTGATTATTGACAAAAGATCTGAGCCAACAGGAGCCAGACATGAGGGGAAATGATTAGCATGACTTTCTCCGTCAGATCATGGCATGCCCCTAGCGAAATGTAGCTGAGTGAATGGAGCGGGACACCTAAAATTGAAATGCACAAAGAGTTTTGATCTCTGATGGAGGGCTGACCAGACCGACTCTAACATTGGCTCCAATGGGGGATCGTAGCTCCTTGGAGGTGCCAAGAACAACAGATCTTTGGAGGAGCTAGACGGTGACTTTTTTCCATTGGGCTATGGAGTCATCATTTCGATAAACAGCACAGGACTCTGACTTATTTATGAAACGAAAATGACCAATAAATTGACTCAAACTTGACATTAAAATAACTCAAAAAGTAACTTTACAGATTGAAACCAAACTGAAATAAAAAATGGTATTTACAATGACAATGGAAGCAGTGTTACTAAATCAGCAGTGGTACCACTTGAGCAGCCGACCATTGATCGGCCCTCCAAGACAATCTTCCCTGTTCATTTCCTTCAGAAGAAAGGCATTCTGACCCCTATATGCTGCAATCTTGAAAGGACCTTTCCAAAGATTTTTGAACTTTCCGTGCCTGCCTTTCTCTTCATTCCTTGCATCCCACTTCAGCGCCACATCATCCAACTGAAATTTATCTACCTTTACTTTTCTGTCATAGATTTTCTTTATCTTCTCCTGCAACTTGGATGTGTTCTTGAAAACCTTTTCTCTTGTTTGCTGCAAGTGGACCATTTGATTCAACCTTCTCTGCATGGGATATTCTTCACTACTAGCCTCCTGAAGAAGTCTGACCACCGGGGCAGCAAGAGAGGTGGGAAATACTGTGTCAACTCCATAAACAAGCTCAAACTGTGACATACCAACGGACTTTTTTTGACTGATCTGATATGCCCAAAGCACATGGACCAACCTCTTATTCCAGCTCTTTTTATTTATTTCCAGTAGCTTCTTGATGATTTTGACCAATGATTTATTCGAAGATTCCACCAATCCATTGCCTTGCGGATGATAGGCAGTTGAATGACCCAAAATGATGTGATATTTATGACAAAATTCTACCATCCTTTTCGATTTGAAAGTTGCTGCATTATCGGTGATTAATTTGTTTGGACAACCAAAGCGAGACAAGATGTTATTTTCGAGAAATGAAATGATTACCATGTTTGTAGCTTGTCTGGTGGGAGCTTCCTTAATCCATTTTGTGAAATAGTCTGTCACTATAAGGATCCCTCTATGTTGTCCGGAAGAGGCGGGATGAATTTCCCCAATGAAATCCAACCCCCACTGCTGGAAGGGAGCGCTCACCTCAATAGGCTTAAGTGGCAAAGGCTATAATTTCTATTTTCCTTCAAAAACCTGACATTTATGACAGCGCTTGACCATCTTATACACATCAGCAAACAAAGTAGGTCAGTAGTACCCTACTCTCAAAATTTTGTTCGTTGTTGACTTCCAAAAAAGGTGACCACCACACTCTCCTCCGTGGAAATCCTCCATGACTTTCTTTGCCTCCTCTTCCACCAAAAAATTTAACAAAATTCCATTGGGATCTTTCCAATACAGTGCAGAATCCAAAATACAAAACTTGGCAGCCTTCAATTTGAGTGTTCTCGCTTTGTTTCTAGTCATGCCGGGCGGTGGTGATAGATTTTTCAGCGCATATATTATATCTGAATACCATGGGGACAAAGCAAACATTTCAGATACCTGAATTGATGTTCCTTCCTCATTCTCATCGAACATGGCAGTGATCAGATTTATGTCCAAGGCATGCAAGTTTGATTCGGCCATTAGCTTCGCCAACCCCTATCCTTTGACCAACTTTGTGGGATTTATTTCCACATCATATTCCAGCAAGGCTGCAATCCATTTGCCTCTTCTCCCTTCCGGATCGGTCTGCACTAAAACATCCTTTACAACAGTATTAGGAACATAGGCCAGAATGTGAGAATGTAGGATATATACCCGGAAATCCTTCAATGCCTTCACCAATGCTAGGGCTTGCTTCTCAATGATGTTGTACTTTAAAGCTGCATTCCTTATAGCCCTGTTGAAGAATGCAATGGGTCTTTCATGATCATCTCTTCTCTGCAATAATACTGCTGCCATAGTGTGCTTAGAAGCAAATGAAAACAATATGAAATCATGAGTGTAGTCCGGGCTGACTAGAACTAGAGCTGAAGAAAGGGCCAATTTGACCAAGTTGAAATATTTTACAGCCTCCTCTGTCCATTTCACCTGGCTGTCCTTCTTAAGCATGTTGGTAATTTCTCTTAAGTGTTTTGCTATATTAGGCACAAAGCGACGCAGAAAATCCATCTTACCATTGAATGATTGTATCTCTTTTTTGTTCCTAGGCAGATCGATTTGTTGAATTGCTTGCACACATGCTGGGTATATACGAATGCCATCCTTTGAAATGATGTGTCCAAGTAATTTGCCTTCCTCCATGGTGAACAAGCTATTCTTAGAATTCAGCAATAGACCATATTTCCTGCACTTTTGAAATACAATTTTTAGGTGATGCATGTGCTCTTCATCAGATTTGGAAAATACCGTCAAATCATCTAGGTACACCACCAAAACCACATCCTTCTCATTTGCAAAATCCAAGTCCATTGCCCGCTGAAATGTGGCACCTGTGTTCTTTAAACCGAAGGGCATTTTGGCGTAGTGAAAGGTTCCCCATGGAGTGGTGAATTCTGTCTTGTCTCTATCATCTTCATGGACAGAAATTTGGTTATATCTGGAATAACCATCAAGCAGTGACATATGAGATGCCCCCACTACTCGCTGCAGTATATGGTCCATCTTTGGCATTGGATAGTGTCCTTCAATGAGACTTTATTTAGATTTCTGAAATCAATGCATAGGTAGATCTCATCAGTCTTCTTGCGTACTGGCACTAAGTTAGATATCCAATCTAAAAATCTGATGGGCACAATGAAACCTGACTTGTACAACATGTTTACCTCCTTTTCGATAGATGGCAGCAACTTTGGATTTATCCTTCTCAGCTTCTATCTAAATGGTTTTTGATTGGGCTTGATGGGTATTTTGTGCTGAATAATATTGGTATCATAGGTCTTTAAATCAGAATAGTCCCAAGCAAACACATCTGCAGATGAAGCCATCAAACTGATGTATTTGTCCTTGATCTTTGGCGGTAATGCTTTAGACAATTTTACCAACTTTGGATTGGCAGTTGTACCGATGTTGACCTCTTTTACACCCTTCTCTGTTGGCTGCAATGTTGGCTTGCGGGCTACATCATCCTGATCAAAAAGTTCCTCTAGAGGTATCAAGCCTTTAGGAATGATGTTATTTTTCAGCTGCAACAAGTCCATTTCATTGATCTGCACTTCATTTGTACCATTCCCTTTGCCCTCTTCGTTTTCTACATCAATTTAGGTTTCTTTGAACTTGCCTTTGTTTAGCAGAAAATCCTTAATCTCCTCATCATCTTGAAACACTTGCCAATATCGTTGATTGTCTAGAATGGTTGGATGATGCTTGACATGGATTTCAAATTTATTGCTGGAGTTCATGGGGATCTTCAAACTGCTTGCTGCCTTGGCAAGAGCATCAGCAATACTATTTTGTATACGAGGCACACATGTCAAGGTGTATTCTGAAAATAACTTCAAGATGTCTAAAACTGCATTACGATAGGCCCGCATCCTAGGATGTTTTGCTTGATACTCACCTCTGACCTGCTTTATTACCAATTCGGAGTCGCCATATACCGAAATACTTTTTGCATTCAGCTTTCTAAGAATCTTCAGGCCAGCAATCGGAGCTTCATACTCAGCTTCATTGTTTGAACACTCAAAGGCCAGCTTGTAAGAGCAAACCCTCACGCTGCTAGGCACTTCGTTTGGGGTGGAAAAAGGACTGCATACCCAAATTCCAATTCCAGCGCCATCATTTCCTATTTCTCCATCGAAATCCATGGTCCACAAGCCTTCTTCCTCCTCTTGTAAGTGCTGGAAATCTGTTTGCCATGCCTTGTCTACTTGCTATCCATTACTTTCAGCTTATTGCCCAGCATTTTCCTGCTTTTCTTGTCTTTCTTTCTTCAAAATTTCTCTGAAATTTTCTATTATTTCCGGAATGTCATCTTCTTCTACTATCTAACTATCTATATCATTTAAACTATCTGAAAACAAAACAAAAGACTCTAAATCTGTATGTACATAGTTAATAGGATGATTTATAGGTTTCTCCTTGCTTGTGATCATATATTTCATTTTTTGTTCCCGATATAACTTCCTCATTTGTCCAAACACCGGGATTGTTGCATAGGAGAAATCCAGCTGTAGTGTCCCTTTCAATTTCGCTACCCAAGACCTGGAAAGAAGCATGCCAAACCTTGGAGGAATATCTGCTACCACCACATCCATCAAAACATTTTTCATAGGAAGCTGATCCAAACTCACAACCAAGTCTTTGATGAGTCCTATAAATCTTACTTTGTTGGAATCGAATGAATAGAGATCATGATATTGTCGGGTGATGTCCAAACCAAGCTTATCCACGATAGCTTTGGGCATGAGATTGTGAGAAGTTTTGGGATCGAGCATGGCATTGTGTAACACAAAATCATGCAATCATAAACTGATATAGAAGGGTGGAACATCACTATCAGGAGACTCACCATTCGACGCTGGTCCAAAAATCATTTCAGGCTGATCATCTTCTACATTTACCATGTCAGACATTGGGTCAAAATTCAAAGTTTTATAAATTTGTCCTCTATAACTGTTGTTCTTCATTATTTCAGTCAAGGGGATGGATACCTTTAACTTAGAAATCTCATTCTCTAAGCTAAAAGCGGGAGTCTTTTCTACCTCTTTGACTGGGATCTCTTTCCTTTCCTCTTCCTTTGATGTAGCTTGCTGCTGTGACTGTTCTGTTGATTTTGATTTGCTGCTCTCCGGACCAACAACCTCCTTTCCTTTTCTTTGTGTAGCTGATGAATCATTTTTTTTCTGTTTCAACCTCCTTTTTCTGGATTGGTTTGGCCGGCACATCTCTATTTCTAAGTGAATATCGCTGATGTTGTGCGAGCAAAGCATTCATATATCCCCTTTGATATTCTTCCGATTCTTCTTCCAAAACAGTGTTGCTAGCTAGAATAAAATTCGTGTCTTGGTGTGTAGCTAAATTCACTGCGCATTCTTCTTCTTCGGTAATGTAAGTAGGTAGCTCATCTAGAGTAAAGAGGTGGTTTTCTTCGCCTATTACATTCCCATCCTCATCTGACTCTGGTCCATGCACAAAATTTTGCTACAAAGGTGTTTTTACAGGTTGTTGTGCTGTCTGCTCTTGAGTTCGCTGATCTCTCTGTCTTATTCTGTATTGTGGCTACTACTGGCCACGGAAGTTAGGATTCCTAACTTGTGGCTCATGCTTGTCAAGTTTTACCCTTTCAAGCATTTTCTCTACCTTTTTGAGTAGTTGATCCATTGAAGAAGACTCTTCTTTTACTGTGATTTTCTTTTCCGCTTTCGCTCTAGCTCTTTTGGACAACAGATTTGCTTCAACGCTGATCGCGATTTTCTGCATATCTTCCATTGTGGCCGGTTCTCTGTCTCTTAATTGGTATGCCATGTCAACATCAAAACCATCTGGAATATTCATCATTGCTAGTCCCACAGGTGGCTTTAGATGATCTGGAATTTCGTTATAGACTACATTAAATCTAACACAATAGTCTTGGACTGACTCACCAGCGTTCTGTTTGATTTGTTCATATTCGGCCAGAATTCAAAGTGGATTCTTTTTTACTTCCCACCGGTTCAAAAATTGTCTTTGTAGTTCAGCCAAGGTAGTGATACTTGCTGCCAGCAAACCTCTGAACCATTTCCTCACATCACCTACAAATGTCTGTACAAAGAGCCTCATTGCCACATTCTCTGCATCAATCTCATGAAGTTCATAGAAGTCTACCATTTTGTCTACATGTTGCTGAGTAGTAATGATGTTAGGAGTGCCATCAAAAAATGGGATTTTACTTTGATAATCCGTTGGCATGTCATCTAGAACTTGGGGCAGAAAAAGGGGAGCAAAACGGGCAGCCATTATTCTCAGTGGATTTGGCCTTGGAGGTGTTGGAGGAGTGTGAACAGTTGTAAGGGGCTAGCAATTAGAGTTTGGGGCTGTGTTGCAATATAATTATCAATTAACCTATTAGCTCTTTCTGTTTCCAAGTCTACAAGAAATTGCAGATTGGGGACAGTTTAGTCAACAACCCTTTCGGATTTAGACTCAAACAATGATATCTCAAACCGTTCGTCAAACTCAAGCTCTTCAAGATACTCAAAAATGTCGGCACATGAATGGGATTTAAACACGGGAGTTATGGTGCTTTCTTGACAAAGGAGTCTTGGAATCAAATTGGGGTTTTGTAGATATGAGGAGGATTTGGGTCTGGATTGGCTCTGGTATATCGTCTCGAAGCCAACGTGCTATTGAGAAAAATCATAGGACACAACCAACTTACTCAGCGTTTCCAATCCTAAGCTCATCATCCCGAAGCTTAGAATTATTATGAAACAAGGGGATTTGATTTCAGTTTCGTTCCCCAGTATGGTCGCCACTATGTTAGCACCTAAATCTACCTTAGGCTGAGGGAAGGCAAAAATTAGGGTAACCACAAACCACGCTCAGTCTGGTAGCTAGCCCTACCAAAGCAGGAGAGGGCTCTCTCCGAGTCACGCTCAGTGAATAGATAATCGAAAACGGTCTGAGATGACTTACAATGCAATATTTACCTTAGCCTAATAAGTGAATAGGGATTCTGGAAACAATTTTCATGAATGACCGAGCTTCTGGGATGTTATGGGACTGACGCTCAGCAAAGAACAGAGAATTTAATACAAAGGCACAGATTATTCCGTGAGGCAAGGTAGGTAGAAAATGTAACAATTTAGTTTCAGGTACGTGGCATGAATAGATTGCTGAAGAAAGTGAAAAGGGCATAGTGACATGAATCCTTTTCAACAGAAGAATAACACTGAACATGAAATTTTCAACACAGGCAGAGCAATAAAATTGAATTCTACCTAATCTCACTCAGAAAATTTCACTGGAAATGAACATGAATTGAATTATGAAACATAATGAAATACATATGAAAACATAAGAGACATATTTTCTACACTCACAACCACAAGAATCTCATGAAATAGAGCCGCTACCTTTCATTAATTCTCTGTCAAAAATACACTGTCAAGAAACAAAGTTTCTTTCCCACAGTCTCCCAGAAGTTAAAAGTCAACCAACCCTTTGCAAATAACTTGCATACAATATATAGAATGTGTAAGGAAGAGATAGAACCCCCAAGGGTTTGGGAGTTACTTGAATCATTGCAAAATGGAGATGGAGAGCCAACCATCAGCTACAGGTGCAGCGCTACAAACATGACATTTGGCTTGGGTGACCGTTTGCCTCCCTTCGCCACTTGGATAGAATCCAATCTAGAGAAAAAACACTTTAAATTCCGCCTTTGGTGCCAAAAAACCGAAGTGTAGATGAGCGAGCCCATTTGGAGAAGTCGCGCACCGAAATTTCACGAAACGGAAGCAAATTGGCAAATTTTCCTCTGTGCGTCGCGCTACTTTGGGGCCTGTTTTGGGGCACTTGTAGGTGTCCAAAATGTGCCCAAGTGGGCTTTCTGGAAATCTTGTCCTGTCTACTTTCTAACCCAACTAGAATTTTCAAATTTGGTGCTCATTTTCCCCTCCAAATCTCCATTCTCCCAAGACTGCTTTCTGTGTGTCAAAAAAGTGGCAGAGAGGCCATTTTTGGGTGTTTTTTGACCTTTAGGAGACTCAGATCTTGCCCAAATTTCTTGCCCGGACACCAGTAGTCATAATTTTCCATGCTGAATCCAAAACTGCAAGCCATTCCTCATTTGGAGCTCTAGAATTTTAGCGTCGCGCCAGTGGCACGGCGCATAGGGAGAAAATCCCTGTTTTTTACCCAAAAAATTACCAAGTGACCAAAATTTCCCCAAATTTTTTGAAATTTGGGCTGGAGGATCTCTATGGGGTGTTATGATGGGCCAAGGAAGCCTCAGCCAAGATTCGAAGCCGATATTGCTCTTTTTCCCTTTTTTCCTTTCATGTTGCTTTCCTTAATTTTGCCTTCAAGTTCCTTATCCGGGCATGTGCACTCATGTTTCGCACCCTATAATGGAAAGCCATGTGTCTCAGTAGAGCAAGGTCCTGGTTGGCTTTATCTAGTAGCCTCTCCAAATGCATGTTGACCCTCTCAAGTTTGGCCTCCTGATCCTCATTGATTTCTTGCTCCAAAGATGTGAGCGCAACCCTTCTTCTTTGAGTAGCTTGGCAATGCTCACGAACGTTTTGCAGCTCCATGATCGTTTATTGGTCCTCAAGCTACTTGTTTCTATGCTCTAGGTACTTCATGTTCCACTTGGCCCTCTCCAAGTCAAGGGATAAGGACTCAATCACTGACTGCTGCTCTTGGATGATCTCTGTAAGCTCCACATTTGTTGGTTTTGCATCTGTCTCATCATCATGAAGGAGAATGAATTCGGTCTCTTTTTCACCTGATGGCCCTTCCTCCTGCACTGGCTCCTTACCCTTTCCCTGCTCATGTGATGCTGATGTCAGAAGTGAGGCCTCTAAGATCACCCTAAATTGCTCCTAATCGCTTTCACTCTTCAACTCTTTGACCTTGCACCTTTCTTCCACCGCCTTGCTTGCAACAATGAGCTTATCTTATGGTGATTTTGTGTTGATAGAATAGTGGAGGGATAGGGAGAGGGTTTGGTAGTAATTTAGGGCAGGGGTTTTAGGAAAAATGATAAAGGGAGGATGGGAAAAATGATAGGTGAGGGGAAAAAGGTGAGTGGAGTGAAACCTTGGCACTAACAACACATTTTAACAACCCTAGCCATCATTTTCTTTGGTGATTTCTTATGGTTGACCTTATGCATTTTGGTGACATTCAAAAATCTCTATAAACACCATATCATTGATCAAATTTGATGAACAGGTGATGTCGTAGGGTCTACCTCTCTATTTGATAGCATTCACCAAAATTTGGAGTGATTTGGCAATGTTTTTGGGCCCATGGTCTGTGTGCGTCGCGCGCAAAACCTAGTGTGCTGCATGCTGGGTATGCGTCGCGCCTGTGGAAAAATTCAACTGCAAGCAGGCTACGTGTGCACCGCGCCCTCCGTGTGCGCCGCACTCCTGGGTATGTGCGTTTTGCCCTCTAAAAACAGCTCCCACTCACTCAAACGCTCACGATTTCGCACTCACACCTTTGCAATGTCTCTCCAAGGCTTGTAATAGCACAATGCCCTTGATTTGGATAAAAACATGTATATATAGCCTTGGAATGTTGGAAATAATACTGAGAGGGGGGGTGAATCAGTATTATCTAGCAATTTAATAAATCTTCCTTATTTGATCTTTGAATTATTTTAGCATGTCAGTACCATAAAATAATGAGCATGAAAAAAACAGATAGTCACACCAAAGAACACAAGATGTAAGGTGGAAACCCAATGTGGGTGAAAACCACCTGCTGCAATATGTCTCTATCTTCTTTCAATTTAGAAACTTCTTTTACAATGATTTTGTACTGGTGCAGTCCTTTACCAGTACGCAGGCTGCAACCTGCAGAGAGCTACAACTCTCTCTCTCTCTCGTTTTCCAGTCTACTCCTGGAAGGGAGCTACAACCCCCTACTTCTTTTCATAAAGCATCAGATGATCAACAAGTACATAACAGATATAGATCACTATAGATATCAGATCAGCAATAACAGAACTAACCCAGAACACCTTATCAACAGAGAAATTCAATCAACAGAACATCTTAAAACAGAGACGCAGTTTTTCTTTCTGTGGCCTGCGACCAGACGTCGTTAACCTTATGCTACTCTGCGTCCACACGCAGATATCCTTCTACTCCGCTGCGTGCCCACGCACTGTTCCTTTGACTGCTCTGCGTTCTGTTGCTTCAGGGATGCACCCAAAGATACTATCGCGCCGCGTCTTTCGCTACAGAGACGCACCTGAAAACACTATCGCGCCGCGTCCTTCTGCTTCAGAGACGCACCTGAACCTTGATCTCCCTGCGTCCCCACGCAGGTCTCTCTCTACTGTGCTGCGTCTCGGCGCACTTGCCCTTTACAGTACCTGCATCCCAGCGCACTTTCCCTTCACTGAACATGCAACCCTTTAGATATAAATGATATGAAGGTTTCAGGAAAAACCCAAACAGTCAGATCTACAGATCTGATCATGCGCCATAGAGATCACAGTCCATTAGAAGATTCGCCCTCTTAGATCTGGACTAGATCTCACCAAATAAGATATTCAACCCAAGACGATTACTCAATCCAAATGAACTCCTTTGCTTTATATAGGCAAGCTCCTCCCCAAAACATGGAACAATACCACGAGCCGACACCATAGAAACACAAAACCGTCGGCTAGATACCACACAAGAAACCCCCACGTGCTTTTCTCTGCCTTGAAATGTGTGCACTGGGTAGACGCACCCCCTGAACGGCTGGCCGGCGTCCCTGGACGCGGGTTCTGCATGGTATACCTGCGGGGACGCACTTTCTGAACCGATTGCCTGCGTCCTTCTTAATTTTCAACAAACTGAGAGCCTTACCACTGGAGTTTCCATCAAGTACAACATCTGTAACATACAGTCATACCAGAAAACATAATGCCAACAGAGATGGGTTTAATTTTTGCTTCCTTGAAAACCCATTTTTCTAATGTTGTGTTTTGCACTTTTTCACTGACTTTAAAACACACTGATTTTCACTTTCCCTTTGACATTTTGGCTCAAATCATGAAATTTTCAGCACTCTTTGCAGGGATTGTATGACAGGACATTTGGCCACGGAAACCATGACTGCATCTAAAAAAGTCAATTGGCGATTTTTTGGAAAATTTTGTCATAAATGACACTGTTTGACTTTTCTTCAAAACAAAGTTTTGAAGAAGAGTCAAAGTCTATCCACATGACGATGAAACTCTCTGAACCATAGCTGTGTAAGGGCCTCCCTCTGGCCTGCATGGCTTTACTATACATGTTTCGAAGACCAAATTGATGAATTCCTAGACCTAGACATAGAAAATGACTTTTGTCCTTTAAAGGAACAGACCTTGATTGTCATGGACTTTGGTGATTATTGACAAAAGACCTGAGCCAACAGGAGCCAGACATGAGGGGAAATGATTAGCATGACTTTCTCCATCAGATCATGGCATGCCCCTATCGAAATTCAGTTGAGTGAATGGAGCGGGACACCTAAAATTGAAATGCACAAAGAGTTTTGATCTCTGACGGAGGGCTGACCTGACCGACTCTAACAACATGCATGTTCATAGACAATAAATCACTATCAAAGCGTTAGAAGTAGATTACCTCAACTATCCGTGTAGATTTGTTTGGAAGTCACAATGCATCCAAGCGGAACTCCCTTAAAGTCGGATTCAAATCAATTCTTGCACATAGAAGAGACAAGCGTAATCACATCATACAACTCTGATAACTAATACATGAATATATAAAATAACATCTAATTGCATACAACTAAGCTACTCATGATAATAGGCATTGATCAAACAACTAAATGAATGATAGTATCAACACCATGAATAGACAGTACAACTGCAATTCTATATTAATGTTGGAAAAGTGATTACAACCATTTGTTGTATCAGCCTTCCTTTACAACAACTTTCCTTTACCCCTCCAGCTTCTCTCTCTCTCTCCCTTCTTGCTCACTTCTCTGATATGAGTCAATTCTCAACAGTCAAGTATGCTATCCTTTCAAATGATCTGACCTCTTTCACAATAACCCTCACTTTGCTTATATAGCAATTGAGTTAGGGTTGCTAAGCTCCTCCTTGAGTTCACTAGGGCAAAAGCAATGAACTTTCCATGCTTTTCATCTCTTTCCCATTTGCCTCCTTTCTTTAGATTAGAAATCCTCAAAATAGGTCAAATTTGGATGTTTCCTTGCTTTTCTTGTGTAATTTTAGGAACAAATATCTAGATATTTGTGAGTCAATTCATTCCTTTGACCCTTGGAACTTCACCAAGTTTCACTAATGTTGTTCCCATACTAGCAACATGCTTTAGTAGGGTCACTAACGTACCTCTAGGCTTGGTAACAAGGTTTATAAAGTAGGTTGTTAGTGCACAACCAGCGTTAGTGTGGAATCAAGGCCTGTGATTGTGGTCTTTGTTTCAGCTATCATGTCTTTCCCCTCTGAGTTGATGAGGAGGTCAATTTGTTGTTTAACACTAGTCCTAAACTGTCAGCCTGAAGCTTCTGCTGAGTCGCCTATAGACTAGCAAGCTTACCGTCAATGGAGGCTATGACCAAATAGGCCTCATCCAACCAAGGATTCAAGCACGCCTTCAACACTGCCTCTTTGTGCTGAGCTGCATCTACCTGTTCCTTCAATGTTTTGGCCTCCTGTAGCTTCGTAAGTCATTGTGTGAGGGCAACAGTGCACGTTGTTCCTTTCACCTCATCGTAGTGCTACTAAATTTCTCGCACCTTTGTCTCCAGCCTTTGTATATTAGGATCTTCTTGCAGACTAGTTAGTACTTCGAACGACTGTTCAAATAGCCTTGTTCAGTCTGCTATTGCACTGTCTACTGCTGCAATCACCTCTGTGATAGTAGTTGCGCGCTACTATTTCACACTCCTTTGTGTCTCTAGGTTAATTATCACTATGATCTTCACGGTGTCTACCATCAATCCCTGTCTGCATACCACATGGCCCAATAGAACCCCAAAAGGGACACAAAACAAACATTTCTTCAGATTGAGCGCAATCTGGTACCTTCGACAAGTATCTAGCATTAAGCGCAAACTTTCCACATGGCGTTTTACCAACCCAAACATAGTCCAGTCGTCAAAGTACACCTCCAGAAACTTATGAATGAAGTCTTTGAATGCAGCAATGACTACGTGAAAAAAAATTGCGGGCTCATTCTTTAATATGAAAGGCAGTATGGTGTACTGAACACATCCCCATTCAGTCATGAAGGTCATCTTGCTTCTATCTTCAAGTGTGATTTTGATCTAATGGTACCAAAAGAACCCACCAGTGAAGGAGTATGCTTCCTGGCCACCTATATCATCCAATACCTCATCAGTGAATGGATTTGGGAAAGGATGATGCCTGCCACAAGCATCTTATCTAACTCTGAGAAAACCTTCTCCTTATACTTCGGATTGAGACAGTAAGGTCTTTGCTTAACTGGCTTCATGTCGGGTTTTAACATGATATTCATAATGCCCAGGTCTCCCATTATCCCCTTTAACTCTATAAACTTGGTAGGTAACAAATCCTGGTATTCGCGGAGCAATTTGGCGACCTTATCTACCATCGCGTCATCCTAGTTATTGTTCCTTAAGAAACAAATTTCCTGGTTGTAAGGAAATTTTGCTTAAGACATTAATAAATATTATTTACTTTCACTTATTTTTTATTATATTCCTGAATGAAGGACTTGGAAAACTTGGCCTTAGACTCTTAATACATGTATGAGAAGAACATTTCAGAATGCCATTTGTTGCTAAATATAAATGATGAATGAGGAAAGTTTGAAAGGGAAGTTAAAGACAATATGTTGATCTTTCACAGGAACTATTATCTGTAACTTAGAGGAATTATGATCATGAGAAATAAATCATAGACAATATACTAGTCTTTCACAGAAACTACTATCTACAACTTAGAAAGGAAGTGAGGAATTTAAGTATAGGAGCGCTCTTTAAGGGATTTTACCCTGCAGCTTTATTACTACACTTAAAAAGAAGAAAACATTGCATGACACATGATAGTGAAACTTATAAATTATATGTAACAACTCCTGGAACTTCTGGTTGTTTCATTAATCAATGATGTTATCATAAATACAATGGTCTGGTTCTCCAAAATTCCAATCCCTACTTAGTAAAATTTTCCCCCTTTATACATTTCTGGAACAGTTATTGAAACTGTCAAACTACTAAACTGCTTTCTAAATATCTAAATTAAAAACTATTACAGAATTTTTCAGAGGTTTAAAGACACCTCAAGGAACATAACATAATAGAAAACAACTGGATTTTAAAGAAGACAATAATTGCTGACTTGCTCTATTAATTCGCTGTCGAATGCCTTAATCTGCTTAAATCATAATGCACTATGTTAGATTTTATTTAAACCTGGTCTTATGCGTATATCGAATGCCTTTTAATCAATTAAAACACCAAAAAACCCAACCATTGCCTTTTCCTTTAAATTTAGCTTTAAAGCCAATTTTCCATTTACATAGCAAAATTGACGCAAAACGCTTGAAGCAGAACTGAAAAGGAATTAATCCGATTTAATGAACCTATAGGATCCGCTTGTTCAATGTTGCATTAAATTTCCATTATAAATCACAATCAGTGCTTTTAAACAGTGTATCAGCTCAAATCTTAATCATCTGCAATATGGTGGACCTGACAGTAGTATAAAACATGACACATAAAATATTGGGTCCGACCATCGCAATCGCAATCAGCGCTATATATATATATATATATATATATATATATATATATATATATATATATATATATATATATATATATATATATATATATATATATATATATATATATATATATATATATATAATGTGTTACTAATATGACGGACCCACTGCAATCATAAGACAAAACATATATGCTTTCGAGTTTGGCTTACCCATATTGCAATTGGCACTTATTTCTATTATAACCTTTTATAATAGAAATATATAAAAATAAGATAATGAAAGACTTTTCGATATGCTGGACCTAACAGGACTTATAAACATAATGAATATATCTTTCGGGTCCGGTTGTCATGAGTTGCAATCGGCAATCCGTAAATGCACCAACATATGTATTCAACACTTTACAGGCCCGCCAGGCTTTTAAACATAACATAGATATGTTTCAGGTCCACCACCATTAATCGCAATCGAAAATTTTTATACATATTCATACATATAACTGCAGACCCGCCGAACTTTATAAAACATAGCTTATAGTATGTCGGGTCCGGTGTTAACTCTGTAACACTTGTTTCCTTTGTAAATCCAATATTTTCCCTTTATTTCTTTTATGTATTGAATTCCGATATACATCTAATTGCCTCTCCCTCTTGCCTTATTTTTTTTAAATGATTTTCAAGTGATTTTCCAAATTAAATAATAAATGAAACAAACAACAAAATACAAGTCACAACATCTGGCTCCACCTGGGGATAGTGCTTTTGCCACAGAAGCATTAAGAACCACAGATTAGTGCCTTCACCTCGGGCATGGAGTCATATATTGCTCTGCATAAATTGAAATACTATGGCATTTGTACAATGACTTCACTCCAGTATTCACAATGAAATGATGCTTGATCTTTAGAACTGGAAGTAGTGTTTTAAATATTGCCCATTAATAGGCA
The DNA here is from genome assembly GCA_031772625.1 of Pinus tabuliformis. Lineage (NCBI taxonomy): Eukaryota > Viridiplantae > Streptophyta > Pinopsida > Pinales > Pinaceae > Pinus > Pinus tabuliformis. The sequence continues at coordinate 488,711,210 of CM062814.1, read as the reverse complement.
GCTGTAAAGTCTCACCATCAAGATTTTCAATGGTGAAGGTATTATTGGATCTTACTTCAGAAATTCTAAAAGGGACATACCAAAGAGGATCAAACTTCCCATGCTTACCCTTATCCTCTCTTCTGGTATCCCATCTCAATACTAAGTCTGCAACTTTGAAATCGATTTCCCTGGCTTTTCTGTCAAAAATATTTTTCATCTTGGACTGATACATAATCAAATTGTTTCTTACCTTGTCCCTATTTTTTCTAAGCTCCACCGCTTTGTTCATTCTTCTTACCAAAGCATTTGGCTCTTCTTTCACCTCCTGAATCATCGCAATCAATGGTTTCACAAGTTGACTTAGAAACAGAGCCTAAGTTCCATATACTAATTCAAAAGTTGATTTCCCTATAGATCTTCTTATAGTTACTCTTGCAGCCCACAAGGCAAAGTTTAACTTAGAGTCCCAATCTCTTTTATTTTCTACAATGGTTTTCTTAAGGATATTCATCAAAGTTTTGTTAGTAAACTCAGCTAATCCATTTCCCTGAGGATGGTAAGTTGTTGAATTAGACAAAATAACATTATAATTTTGACGAGATGAAATTACTTGAGTTGAAGACTTGAGTGTTGTCTGTTATAATTTTAACGGGACATTCAAATCTGCTGAAAATATTTTCTTCCAAGAATTTCATCACTATCTAATCGTTTTCTCTCTTAGTAGGAATTGCCTCTACCCATTTGGTGAAGTAATATGTTTCTATAAGAACCCACCTCTGTTGTCTGCCCAAGGGTGGATTGATTTCTCCAACAAAATCCAATCCCCATTGTCTAAATGGCTCCTTTATGAAGACTAGAATTAAAGGTAAAGGAGCTAATCTCTTCTTCCCAGCAAAAAGCTGACACTTTTGACAACTTATAACAAACTTATAGGTATCACCAAATAAGGTAGGCCAATAAAATCAAGCTTGAAGGATCTTATGTGTAGTTACTTTCCAACTGTAATCTTCCCCACAAAACCCCTCATGATAATCTTTAATTGTTTCAATAAATTCATCTTCTGTTAAACATAGTAATAGAATTCCAGCAGGATCCTTCCAGTACAGTCTGCCATCCACAATCACATATGGCTGCGCCTTAATCTTTAGTGCCCTATACTTTGTTCTGTCTAAGGACTGAGGACAAGAAAGAAAGAAAAAATAATTAATTATATGCTTATATCATTCTGAACATAAGAATTTATACTTGATCTTCATTCCTGGATCTTGCTCTCCTTCATTTTCTTCAGTTGATTTTTCGTCTACAGGTGCCAATAAGTTAATTCCCAATGCTTGAAAATTTGATTCTATTAACATTTTTGCTAGTCCTTGTCCTTTTACCAACTTTGTGGCTTTTATGTCCAAATCATATTCTTGGATCTTGGCAATCCACTTTCCTCTCCTTCCTTCTACATCTCCCTATAATAATACGTCTTTCACTGCAGCATTTGGCACGTATGCAACGATTTGGGACTGCAGCACATAAGTTATAAAAGATTCTAGGGCTTTTACCAAGGCATACACCTGCTTCTTGAGAATATTATATTTCAGCTCATAATCTCTAAGAATATTACTGAAGAATGCAACTGGCTGCTCTCTCCCTTCATCATTCTTCTGCAGTAAGATAGCAACTATCGAACTTGATGAGGCAAATGAAAAAACTTGGAAAGGCTTCTGATAATCAGGGCTGATTAAAGCTAGAGTTGCCTATAATGCCTCTTTAATTCTGGAAAATGATTCTTTAGCTTCCTTGGTCCAGCGCACTTCATTCTCCTTCTTCAGCATATTAGTGATTTCTTTCAGGATTTCTGCATAATTGGATACAAATCTTCTCAGGAAGTTTATCTTTCCCAGAAACTTTTGAATATCCTTTTTACTCCTAGGCAATGGTATTTTCTGCACAGCTTGTACTCTAGCTGGATCTATCTTCACTCCTTCTCTAGAAACAATGTGACCCAATAGTTTTCCTTCTTCTAGAGCAAAAATGGATTTCTTGGGATTTAAAGAAAGTCCAAATCTTCTACATTTATCAAAATTTCTTTTCAAATGATCTAAATTCTCTTCATCAGACTTAGAAAAAACAGTAATATCATCCAAATATATTACTACAAACTTAACTCCAACAAAAGCGATGTCCATATCCCTTTGAAATGTAGCTCTTGCATTCATCAATCTAAAATGCATTCTGGCATAAATAAACGTTCCCCAGGGAGTTGTGAACGTTGTTTTCTTCTGATCCTACTTTTCCATAGCCACTTGGTTATAACCAGAAAATCCATCTAGCATTGACATTCTAAAAGATCCTATTACCTTTTGTAGTACATGATCCATCTTAGGCAAAGGATCATTATCTTTCAAAGAAGCTCTATTTAGATTTCTGAAGTCAACACACAACCTTATTTCTCCATTTTTCTTTCTCACAGGTACCAGATTAGCCACCCAATCAAAATATCTAAGTGGAACTATGATTTTAGCATCAAGAAACTTCTTGACATCCTTTTCAATTGATGGTAGAAGCAGAGGATTTATCTGCCTGAGCTTTTGTTTGTAGGGCTTAACCCCCTCCTTCAAAGGAATTTTATGTTGAATAATATTTACATCATAAGTTTTAAGATCTTCATAGGACCATGCAAAGACATCAACATAATCCTTGAAAAGTTTAATATATCTTTCTTGAAAATTAGATGGAACTCTAGCATATAATTTGACTAACCTGGGATTCTCTTGAGTTCCAATGTTGTGATACTGAATATGTTCATCCTATGAGATTTTCCTTGAGTCCACAGCCACATCATTTGAAGTAAAAAGCCTTTCAAGAGGAACAAGTCCCTTTGGCAGAAATTGTCTTTTAATTGAAAGATCTTCTAATTTGCTATTGAATCTTTAAAACCATTGGATCCTGCAACTTCTATTGTATCTTATTCATCCTGAACAATTTCTGTACCTTGGAAGTCTTCAACCATAGTCAAAAACTCCTTAATTTGCTAGTCATCTTCAAAAACTTGCAAGTTCTTAACATTATCAGGAACAGAAGGTTTGTATCTCATTTCCACCTCATATCTTAATATTGGGTTAATAGGAGGCTTGAAAGTGCTAGGAGCCACAGCCAGTGAATCTTCCAATCTATTTTCATCCCTTGGAATGAATTGAATGTTAAAAGCTTCAGAGAAATTTTTAATCAAATCCCATACCTCATTTCTGTATGCCTGGAGTCTAGGATGCTTTGTTTGTAAATGATCCTTTATCTGCTTAATAATTAGCTCCGAATCTCCAAAAGAAAAAATTGATTTGACTCCCATCTGTTTGGTTGTTTGTAGTGCAATAATCAAAGACCCATATTCTGCCATGTTGCTAGTTGCCTCAAACTCTAATTTGAAAGAAAAAGGAAACAAATTACCTCCAGGTGCAATTAGAAGAAAACCAGAAACTGTTCCTTCCTTGGAGTAAGCTCTGTCAAAGAAACATTTCCACACTTCTTCCATTTGCAGCTTTGTAATTACATTTGCTGAAGCAAGCTACTTTTGATTATCTTCAGCCAGCTTTGCATTATCATGCAGTGTGAAACAAGAAAAATCATCCTTCTCCTAACTATACACAGGTGAGTTGCTTGCTCCATTTTTTGTAATTGTTTTTACAAACCTCATTTCTTTGTACAGTCTCCTCTCCTCCCCACCAAAAACTGGTATAACAACATATGTAAAATCTATTTTCAAAACACCTCCCAATTTAGCCCCCCAAGACCTAGATAGAAGCATTCCAAACCTAGCAGGAATATATGCTACTATAACATCCATGACCAAGCTTCTAGCTGGTATTTGGGCTAATGACACTGCCAGATCCTTAATAACCCCCAGACACTTCACCTTGTTTGAGTCAAAAGAATACAAATCTCTGTAAGGTTTGGTCACTTGTAAATTTAGTTGCTTCATCACAGATAAAGGCATAACATTATGTGAAGCCCCCGAATCAAACATGCAATTATGTAAAGGAAATCATGAACCAATATGGAAATATAAAAAGGAGGTATTGAAGAATCTACTTCCTCTACATGCGGGCCAAAAACCACTACTGGTTTATCTTCCAACAAACTTACAGTATCACTCTCACTTTCTTTTAAATTAATGTACTCAGCAATCTCCTTTTAATAAGTAGCTGTTTTTTCCAATTCTATAAGGGGAACTTGTATTCTTACTTTTTCCAACTCCTTGGTAAGGCTAAACAAGTGACACTGTTTAGTAGCCTTTTCATTCTCATCTTCACCTTTCTTTATGACTAGAATTATTTAAGGAATTGAAACAAGCTTCTCTAAATAAATTTTTCCAATTTGATCCTGAGAAGACTCACCTCGAAGCATCTATGTCTTTCTATTCATATTTTGTTGTTGTTTTCCTTTATCTAATTGTTTTGCAGACTGAGATTCTCATGGAGTCACCTTTGATGAGGAAGTTGAAACTTGCTGCTCACTTTCATTTTCCTGATTTCTGGATCTTTTCCTAGATCTCAGGTCATATTTCTTGTGAAGTTTAGCCTGCTTATAATCAGAGAATTGTTTCCAATATTCATCAATTTCATTTCCATCATGAATAGCATCTACTTCATCATACACATACTCTTCTCCATCAATGCCGATTTCATCTTCATCAGCTACATATAATGTGGAAATTTGATCTTCAGGTTGCTCTTCACTAGGATCTACTTCTATATATAATGGTGCTTGAATTTGATTTTGATCTTTCCTTTCCTTTTGCAAAATTTGAAAAGGTTGTCTTCTAAATTGGGGATTAAAGTTCTTATTAAACTATGTTCGTCTCTGAGAGTTCTTATTTTCTAACTCTAACCTATTTAACTTATCTGACATGGTTTTAATTATATTACACATATCCTCCAATGATTGACTTTGAGAGGACTCTATCTTTGCCTTTCCCTTGTCTTGGGAAAGTTGTGTTTCTGGTGCTTTTCCTGTAGCCAACAAATTCACTTCTATCTCTAAAGCATCTGTTTGGATTTGATCAAGGGTTGGAGCTCTCCTTTCCCTTAATGTAAATCCAAAGTTTGATTCAAAAGCCCCTGCAAAAGTTATTTTCGCACCAGCAGGAGGAGGCTTAATCTCTGCTGGGAGAATATGGTACAATTTGTTGAATCTTCTAACAAATTCAGCGACAGTTTCATTAGACTTCTTCTTTATGGCATTAAATTCTATTAATGAATATCCATGGTCTCTTTTTTCTCCCCATCTCATAATAAACACATGTTCCATCTCTTCCCAAGAGGAATAGTATTATTGGGAAGTACTTTGAACCATTTCCTTGCTTCTCCATCCAAGAATTGAACAAAAAGTCTTAGAACAACATCTAAATGTTCAACATTTAGGCTTTCTGCAAAATTACAAAATACTACTACATGATTCTCTGTTATCTGTTCATCTTCTCATGAAAAATGAGGAAGAATTTTGAGGTAATCCTCTGGCATTTGATTGTAAGGTTGTGGTAGTTGAATAGGTGCATACCTATGTTGTAAATAATACTGAGAGGGGGGGGTGAATTAGTATTATTTACAACAATTTAATTTTCAAAACTAATTTGTATACGCTACTTCAACTTACTGAACTAGCATGTATACGCAACTATACTTAATGCAACTAGCGTATATGCAGAGATATTTTGATTTACCCAAGTTATCATGCATTGAACTTTAACTAGTATATCAGGAATTCATTAGACAGTGCAGTAAAACAGAATAAAGCATCACACATAAGTAACACACATGAACACCAAGATATAAGGTGGAAACCCAATGTGGGTGAAAACCACCTGCTGCAATCATCTCTGTCTTCTTTTAATAATAAGAGAATTCTATTTACAATTTTTGTACTAGTGTAGTCTTATACCAATACGCAGGCTTCTACTTGTAGAAGGCTACAAACTTCTCTCATTCTCCAACTTCTACTAGAAGGGAGCTACAACCCCCTAGCTCTTGTACTAGCTGATATGTTTACTAGTATGTAGGTGTCGGCCTACAAAAGGCTACAACCTTCTCTTTTCTTCCAGGGACCACGTTTCATAAATTTTTAGACTGGATCCATCAACAACATTAATCGTCAAATATATATGCATCAACCAATCTCCTTTTGAACCAACCACAACCGAATCAATCAATCCCTCCATCAATCTAATCATTCAGAATGTTGTCACCAGAATACAGTAACTAGAACCCAGAACACTGCAATAACAAACAGAAGCAACTAAAACATATTTTATAAGGTATACACTACTCGCATGTGCCGAACCTGCGTGAATACGTGCTTTCCTCAAGGCAAACCAACGTACAGATCTGCAAATCAAATTTATGATGTATACGCTACTTTGATATGCAGAACTAGCATGTATACGCTCCTTTTCTAAAGTGAACCTGCACACAGATCTGTAAATGATGATTTAAACATTAAAACTATTCCAGAATTTAGTCATACCCAGATCATCATATATACAGACTACAACATGCGCTAGTTATTTAGATACATGATCAAACCACATAAAGATAATTCGCCTCAAGCCTTGATATCATTAGATATTATCCTTCATCAAATGCTAAGGTTCATCCTTGGTTCATATCAAGCACAACACCATAAGCCAATAACTTGCATATTAGATCTCACACTTCATCAGATATTTGATACTTGCACACTTTGGCCTAATGATCTTCTCTTCCTTTTATAGTTTGTGGGCCTTTCTCAATACCATGGACCAAAACCACTTAGGACCAATACCTTGGACCAAATACCTTGGGTCAATACCTTGGATCCGATACCTTGGACCAATACCATGGATCAAAAATTCCATGGACCAAATACTTCGAACCAAAAATTTATTTTTCCAAGGTATACGTGTTTTTCCTTCTGTAAAAGTGCGTGTGTATGTATACGCGACTTGTATATAGTGAACCTGCGTGTATACGCAGCTCGGTCAGTGGTGAACCTGTGTATACCTCTCTTTCTTCATTCTGTGAAGACTGATATGTAATTCTTTGATGTTTACCTGCTATACTGTGATCTTTCATCTGAGTTAGTTGCTTTCTAAACTGATTCCTTGAAGCTGCCCTGCATTTCATCACATCTGTAAACACTCCTGTCATGCATTCTATCACATCTGATATCTTATCTGTAGATTCATCTAGTTACCATCATAGACTTGTTCTGCTACAAGTGGGTTGCCATCAAGTACAACACATACATCATAATGCCAACAATCTCCCCCTTTGAACTTGATGGAAACAACCACACCAAGTCACTCTCCCCTTTTGACATCAAGGGCAAAGGGTCATGCTCCACCTAAGTGCATGCTGAATTCTCTGATATGCTGAAGTGTGTTGATTGAGCTCCCATGATCGAGTCCATGCTCCCCCTAAGCATAAGCAAAGTGTGCAAAAAGATGTTCTAAAAGAAGAACATGACTCTATACATACGTCACAAATGACCTTCCTATCACTGATGACTCATACATACATCCATCTCCCAACCAAGTGGGGATATACCAAATTTGACTCATCCACCCAAGCAAGTGAGGTATATCAATTGTTTTTACATGTCAAAGACAAGAAACATTACATCATCCATCCATGCATAGTGGGGTTACAAATTACGTCATATGACTCATGGGTCTTTAAAAGATATACATGACATTTTTAACAAAGACCAAAGACCTAAACAAGACCATGATAGTCATCAGCAACTATCATACACCATATATGATCTGCACCATAAGCATCTGTCAGCAACATCAGTAACCTGTATATGTCCATCATTAGTTCCCAAAATATCATCAACCATGTTCTCCCCTTGAACCTGTTCCACCTTTTCACTATCAGATTTGATCATTGTATATGTCAGTAAGAGATATCAAAGCATCATCATCATCAGATATACATCAAGTGATCAACAACACTATGAGGACCAATATATCAGCAGATTAAAAACATCATCAAACAAAGCAGATAATTGAGAGAACCATAGTAGACCCCTTTTTCTTGAGTCTGGCCCACTGCTTTTCTTCAAACCAACATATACGCGATTGTGCCCACAGAAACTTGCTTATGTATGCGACTATGCTTCATGAAACTCACGTATAACCACCTTTCTCTGAAAAATAGGATTTAACAGTAGGATGATGCAGAAACTACTCCTAGCTTTTGTCTGAGATATTCAAATGTCTCTATCGGCAGTGGTTTAGTGAATATATCAGCAACCTGTTCTTTGGAGGGAACATACTCCAATTTGACCTTTTGTTCAAGCACTTGTTCACATAGGAAATGATATTTCATGGGTATGTGCTTGGTCTTGGAGTGCATGACTGGATTCTTTGAAATACTGATGGAACTTGTATTATCACATAGAATGGAGATGGGTGGAGTACATGTGATCTAAATGTCTTGCAAGGTTTGCATCATCCAAAGTAGTTGTGTGCAGCAAGATGCAGCAGCCACGTATTCTGCTTCAGCCGTAGATAATGCAATTGAACTTTGTTTCTTGCTGAACGAAGACACCAACCTGGAACCCATATAGAATGCAGCACCACTAGTGCTTTTTCTATCATCAACACTTCCTGCCCAATCTGCATCTGTATATGCATGAAGTGTAAGATCTGTATTTCTAGGATAACATAAACCAAAGTTCTGTGTTCCTTGAAGATATTTGAAGATACTTTTGATTGCTTGAAGGTGTGATTCCTTTGGATTTTCTTGGAATCTTCCAACAATTCCCACTGTATGCATGATGTCCAGTCGGGTACCTGTTAAATAGAGCAGACTGCCAATCATGGATCTGTAAGTTGGTTGATGTACTGCTATTGATTCATCATTTGAGCTAAGACTGCATCCTATTACCATTGGGGTACATACTGGTTTATAATCTTCCATGCCATACTTTTTCAGGATTTGTTTGAGATATTTGGTTTGAGAGAGAAAAATACCATCTTTATTGTGTTGAACTTGTAGACCAAGAAAATAGGTAAACTCACCAAGTAAGGACATTTCAAATTCTTGCTGCAATACTGAAGCAAAATTCTGACTCATGGATTCTTCATTGCTACCAAAAATGATATCATCAACATACACAAAAATTATTAGCAATTTACCAGTGTCCATATTTGTATATAGATTGTTATCTGCTGACCCCTTTGAAAAACCCTATTGGTGAAGATGTTTGTCAAGACGGTAATACCATGCCCTTGGAGCCTGTTTTAGACCATAGAGAGATTTTCTGAGTTTGCATACAAGTTTTGCATCATTTCCAAGAATGAATCCTTCTGGTTGTTCAATATAGACTTCTTCTTCCAAGTCTCCATTAAGAAAGGTAGATTTTACATCCATTTGGTGTACTTTGAATTTCTCAAAACTAGAAAGAGCAAGAAACATTCTTATGGCTTCAAGTCTAGCATTAGGTGCAAAAGTTTCTTCAAAATATATACCTTCTTGTTGAGCATATCCTTTACAAACAAGTCTGGCCTTGTTTCTAATAACTTCTCCATTTTCGTTCAGCTTGTTTTTGAATGTCAATTTAGTTCCTATGATATTCTTATCATGAGGTCTAGGAACTAATTCCCAAGTATTATTCTTTTCAATTTTATCAAGTTCTTCATTCATGGCCTTGACCCAACATTCATCTCTGCATTCTTCATTTACATTTTGAGGTTAAGTGGAAGATAGTAATGCTAGATAGCTTGAAGCTTCGGCAATGGTTCTTCTAGTTTGCACACCTACCCCTTTTTCCCCTAAAATTTTAGTTTCTGGATGATTTTTCTGAACATACCTAGACGGAGTCTTTTCTTCTATCGTTATCTCTTCTTCTGGTGCTTCATTGGTTTCTTATTCAGATTCAGTGTGATTTGATGTGGGAAAATGATCCTCATCTTCTTCATTGTCATAATCTTCAGTTTTTATTTGTTTTGGATTTTTGCATGCTTCATCAACCACAACATCAATACTTTCAATAATTTTCCCAAGTATTTTGTTGTAACATTTATATCCTTTACTTTGGGAAGAGTAGCCAAGAAGAATACCTTCATCTGCTCTGGGTTCGAACTTACCAAGTTTTTCAATAGTCCTTTTTATGTAACATTTGCTTCCAAAAACTTTGAAGTACTTTACAGTAGGAGTCCTACCATACCAAAGTTCATGTGGAGTTTGAGTGTTGTTTACCCGAACATTTGCTTAGTTGAGAATAGTGACGACGGCGAATGCAGCTTCACCCCAGAAGGTTGTAGGAGTTCCAGATTCATCTAGCATAGCACGAGCCATTTGTTGACTAGTTGTATTCATCCTTTCTACCACTCCATTTTGTTGAGGAGTCCTTGTGGTGGAGAACTGCCTTTTTATTCCATGTTGTTCACAAAAGTGAAAGAATTCATCCGAGGTAAATTCCCCTCCTCGATCATATCTGAGGCATTTGATTTTGCGACCTGATTCATTTTAAACCAAAGCTTTGAAGGCTTTGAACTTTTCAAGTGCTTCATCTTTATGCTTTAGAACACCTATCCAACACATTCTGGAAAAATCATCAATGAATAATATAAAGTATTCTTCTCCATGAGGTGACATTTTCCTTGATGGTCTGCATAAATCAGTATGAACAAGTTCAAGAGGCTTACTGGCTGACCCTTCCTTTTTGATGAAGTGAGATCTGGTTTTCTTACCGAATTGACATGATTTTCATATAATATTTTTAGGAATTTTGATATCTGGAAGATCACGAACAACCTAGAATCTACATGCTTTTTCTTATTTGACAAAAGCTTAGATGTCCCAATCTTCTGTGCCATAGCCAGTTTTCATCATTTTTTCTTAGATAGCACTGTTGTTGTCCTCCCTTGAGTATGTATAGGTTTTTTGGAGTTCTTGTCCCTTTGATCATGGTTTCTCCTGTATCAAGCTCATGAACAACACATCCATTTGATTGGAAAACTACTTCACTTCCTTGATCACACATTTGACTCACACTCAACAGGTTATGCTTTAAGCCATCAACATACATAACATTCCCAGCTTTAACTTTTTCTTTCAAGAAAACAAAGCATTTACCTTTTATGACAGCAAGAGTGTCATTTCCAAATGAGACACTCTTTTCCTTTTCTAAGGCATTATATGAGTGTAGTTTTTCTTTGTCACCTGTCATGTGTTTTGAGCATCCACTGTCGATGTACCACTGGTTTTATTGTCCTTCTGCATACAAGGCTATACCACATCTTTCTGTTTGTAGTTCTTTCTTTCTCCATATTTTTGGATTTAATGGAGTTTTCTCCTTTTGAGCTATTTGCCAAAATTTACTCCTGCATTTAGATTCTTCATGGCCAAAGTTGTTACAGATTGAGCATTCTATTTCATTTTCAAGAAGAGAAAAGTTATTATAGGAACTTTTCTTGATCCCTGTCACATTCCTTTGATTTCATGCTTCTCTAGTCATGATAGTTTTGTAAGAAAAACATTGAGTAGCTTTGTGTCCAAAATTATGACATGAGAAATATTGACCATTAAAGAAGTTCTTGCGATTATCGAATCTACTAATCTATTGATTGTAGTTTCTATTGATATTTATCTCTGAATCAAATTGGGTACGATTTACCTGAGGTTAATTGTGGCTTCTGTTCATCCTTGAAGTAAATTGAGCTTGATTCACCTGGTGATTTGCTTTATGCCTTTGTTGATGATTGTCAAACTGTTCACTGCTCTTTGCTACATCAAGATAGCTTTTAGTGGAGGTTGATGGCTTTTATGATTGAGATGTTTGTTTAGTATATCCAAGACCTGTCTTTATCAGAGGAGAGTGCTGCACTTTGATAATTTCATTTAAGGTTTCTGTTCCTTTAGAAAATATAAGATTGAGAGCTTTTGTTTTCTCAAGATCCTTTCTTAGACCCACAATTTCACATTCTAGCTTTTAATTGTGTTTTTCTCTTTCAGCAAGTTGGTATGTCAAGGTATCTATAATCATATTCTTTTATTATAAATAGATTTTGAGTTTAGATATTTCTTCATAAAGATCATATTCATCTAAAGCATCCAAAAAATCATTATCTTCATAAGCCATCAAAAGTCTATAGTCATTACTATTTTCATCTTCATCACTATTTGATAAACCATTGCTATGTTCATGAGTATAGTAGCTCTTTTTACTTACACTTTGTTTTCTATTCCATTTTGCAGATTCCTTCCCTTTATTATATTTATATTTATGAGGACATTTGGTAGCGTAATGACCGACTCTACCACAGGAAAAACATTTGAAAGGTAGTTTACCTATGAATATTCCGGAACCCCGTTGAAGCTTCTTGACAAAGTTTGCTTCATGTTCTTCTTTTGAAATATGTCCCGATTCATTGAGTTCTTCTTTTCCTTTTGCTGATGCTTTAAATGTTGCTTCTCTCATATCTGATGGACCTCATTTTCTCATCTCAAAGGAAGTTAAGATTCCGTGAAGTTGTGTCATAGTAATAGTCTGTAGATCCTGCTTTTCTTCTATGGCAGATACTTTTGATTCAAAGTTTGGAGATAAGGATCTTAAAAAAATTTCAACTAAGGTAACTTCTTTTATCTCTTCACCCAGATTCTTCATGCAATTAACAATCTCATCTATACGTAAGAAGTAACTAGCTATACTTTCATCATTATGCATCTTGAGAGTTTCATATTGAATTCTGAGAGTTTGCAGTTTAACACGTTTTACCTGAAAGTCTCCTTCGTAGCTTAGAACGATTCTGTCCCATATTTCTTTGGCTAATTTGAGCTGCATAACTTTGAAAAACTCTGATTGTGATAGACTTCCCAATAATGTATTGACAGCCTTGGCATTAGTTTCATATTGCTTTTTACCTGCTGTATCTATAGGAATTGTTGATGGAAATGTATATCCTCCTTCCACAATTCCCCAAACATCTGTTCCAAGAGATTGAAGATAGGTTGTGGTTCTTACCTTCCAATAAACAAAGTTTCTCCCATCAAAGATTGCCAGTCTGATGGATCCCTCGCTTTCTTGATTACTCATGATGATGGATCTTCCTTCAAGCGATCAAGCTTCTTCTGAAGGACCTGCTCTGATACCAATTGTTGTAAATAATACTGAGAGGGGGGTGAATTAGTATTATTTACAACAATTTAATTTTCAAAACTAATTTGTATACGCTACTTCAGATTACTGAACTAGTGTGTATACGCAACTGTACTTAATGCAACCAACGTATATGCAGAGATCTTTTGATTTACCCAAATTATCATGCAATGAACTTTAACCAGTATATCAAGAATTCATTAGACAGTGCAGTAAAACAAAATAAAGCATCACACATAAGTAACACACATGAACACCAAGATATAAGGTGGAAACCTAATGTGGATGAAAACCACCTACTGTAATCATCTCTGTCTTCTTTTAATAATAAGAGAATTCTGTTTACAATTTTTGTACTGGTGCAGTCTTATACCAGTACGCAGGCTTCTACCTACAGAAGGCTACAACCTTCTCTTTTCTTCCAGGGACCACATTTCATAAATTTTTAGACTGGATCCATCAACAATATCAATCTTCAAATATATCTGCATCAACCAATCTCATTTTGAACCAACCACAACCGAATCAATCAATCACTCCATCAATCTGATCATTCAGAATGCTGTCACTAGAATACAGTAACCAGAACCCAAACTAGAACCTAGAAAACTGCAACAGCAAACAGAAGCAACTAAAACATATTTTTTAAGGTATATGCTATTTGCATGTGTTGAACCTGTGTGCATATGCGCTTTCCTCAAGGCGAACCAGCGTACAGATCTGCAAATCAAATTTATGATGTATACATTGATTTGATATGAAGAACTAGTGTGTATACGCTCCTTTTCTAAAGTGAACCTACATATAGATTTGTAAATGATGATTTAAACATTACAACTATTCCAAACTTCAGTCATACCCAGATCATCATATATACAAACTGCAACGTGCGCTGGTTATTCAGATACAGGATAAAACCACATAAAGATAATTCACTTCAAGCCTTGAGATCATTAGATCTTATCCTTCATCAAATGCTAAGGTTCATCCTTGGTTCAGATCAAACACAGCACGATAAGCCAATAACCTACATATTAGATCTCACACTTCATCAGATATTCGATACTTGCACACTTTGGCCTAATGATCTTCTCCTCCTTTTATAGTTTGTAGGCCTTTCTCAATACCATGGACCAAAAACACTTAGGAACAATACCTTGGACCAAATATCTTGGGTCAATACCTTGGACCCAATACCTTGGACCAATACCATGGATCAAAAATACCATGGACTAAATACTTCGGACCAAAAAATTATTTTTCCAAGGTATATGCGCTTTTCCTTCTGTAAAAGTGCGTGTGTATGTATACTCAACTTGTAGACAGTGAACTTGCATATATACGCAGCTTAGTTAGTGGTGAACCTATGTATACCTCTCTTTCTTCATTTTGTGAAGACTGATCTATAATTCTTTGTTGTTTACCTGCTATACTGTGATCTTTCGTCTGAGTGAGTTGCTTTCTAAACTGATTCCTTGAAGTTGCCCTGCATTTCATCACATCTGTAAACACTCCTGTCATGCATTTTGTCACATCTGATATCTCCTCTGTAGATTCGTCTAGTTACCATATATGAGTGATTTGTTTTGCTACAAGTGGGTTTCCATCAAGTACGACACATACATCATAATTCCAACAACCTATTCACTAGGAATGTAGGGGCTGCCACGTTTACTGAACTTTGATTACCACCAGATGTGGAACTTGATTGAGAGGTAAATGGAATGTGCAAAGGGGGTAATGTGGTTATTGGTTGAGGTTGAATATTTACAGCAGGTAAATGAAAAGTAATAGACTCAAAAGATTGTTCTTGACAGCTAGGTTCCTGAAATGAAGATGATGAAAATATGATTCTTTACCATATGAATGTTCAAGTGAATTGTTGCTTGATGCAGACAATGTAGGAATGGGTGTAATTGATTCTTAGACCTTTCAACCCTCTTAGAAAATAGCCTTTCAGGATCTAAAAGATCTTGAACTTCCTTTTGTGTAGTGTCTGATCTTGTATGGGGCCTTCCTAAAGCTAGAATTATTACTTTGATTAAAAACAGCCAAATTTTTCCTCCTCACTGAACAACCAGAGGAAAATATTGAACCCAGGGAAAAATATTCTTATCTTCTTTCCCTGGCAACGGCACCAATTAATGTTATTCCTTAAGAAACCAATTTCCTGGCTGTAAGGAAATTGTGCTTAAGACATTAATAAAGATTATTTACTATCACTTATTGTTTATTATATTCCCAAATGAAGGACTTGGAAAACTTGGCCTTAGACTCTTAATATGGCTAGAACATTTCAGAATGCCATTTGTTGCTAAATATAAATGATGAATGAGGAAAATTTGAAAGGGAAGTTAAAGACAGAATGTTGATCTTTCATAGGAACTATTATCTGTAACTTAGAGGAATTATGATCATGAGAAATAAATCATAGACAATATGTTGGTCTTTCATAGAAACTACTATCTACAACTTAGAAAGGAAGTGAGGACTTTAAGTATAGGAGTGCTCCTTAAGGGATTTTACCCTACAGCTTCATTGCTACACTTAAAAAGAAGAAAACATTGCATGATACATGATAGTGAAACTTACAAATTATATGTAACAACTCCTGGAAACTTCTGGTTGTTTCATTAATCAATGATGTTATCAGAAATACAATGGCTTGGTTCTCCAAAATTCCAACCCCTACTTAGTAAAATTTTCCCTCTTTATACATTTCTGGAATAGTTATTGAAACTGTCAAACTACTAAACTGCTTTCTAAATATCTAAATTAAAAACTATTACAAAATTTTTTAGAGGTTTAAAGACACCTCAAGGAACATAACATAACAGAAAACAACTGAATTTTAAAGAAAACAATAATCGTTGACTTGCTTTGTTAATCCGATGTTGAATGCCTTAATATTCTTAAATCATAATGCGCTGTGTTAGATTTTATTTAAACCTGGGCTTACGTGTATATTGGATGCCTTTTAATCAGTCAAAACACCAAAAAACCCAACCATTTCCTTTTCCTTTAAATTTAGCTTTAACTCTAATTTTCCATTTACACAATGAAATTGACGCAAAACACGTGAAGTGGAATTGAAAAGGAATTAATTTGATTTAATGAACCTATAAGATCCGCCTGTTTAGTGTTGCATTGAATTTCCATTATAAATCACAATCGGCACTTTTAAATGGTGTATCATCCCAAATCTTAACCATCTGCAATATGGCAGACCTAATGTTAGTATAAAACATGACACATAAAGTATCGGGTCTGACCGTCACAATCGCAATTGGCGCTTATTCATATAAATATATAATGTGTTACTAATATGAAAGACCCACCGCAATCATAAGACGAAACATATATGCTTTCGAGTCCGGCTTACCCATATCCCAATCAACACTTATTTCTATTATAACCTTTTTATAATAGAAATATATAAAAATGCGATAATGAAAGACTTTTCGATATGCTGGACCTAACGGGACTTATAACCATAATGAATATATCTTTTGGGTCCGGCTATCATGATTCGTAATCGGCAATCCGTAAATGCACCAACATACGTATTCAATGCTTTACGAACACGCCGGTCTTTTAAACATAACGTAGATATGTTTCGGGTCTGCCACCATGAATCGCAATCGGCAATTTTATACATATTCATACATATAACTGTGGACCCGCTGAACTTTATAAAACACAACTCATAGTATGTCAGGTCCAGTGTTAACTTTGTAACACTTGTTTCCTTTGTAAATCCAATATTTTCCCTTTATTTATTTTATGTATTCGATTATGATATACATCTAATTGCCTCTCCCTCTTGCCTTAATTTTTTTTTAATGATTTTCAAGTGATTTTCCAAATGAAATAATAATTGAAACAAACAACAAAATGCAAGTCACAACACCAGTAATCACCAATCTTCATGAATTTGGGCTCCACCTTCATGCCAATATTTATCTGTTTAGTTTTCAGCGGCACGGTTATATCAGGATTCTCGATTTGTGATCCCTCGACCTCACGGTGACCCTCGGTTTCAGGGATATTAATCTTTTAGGGGTCCTCTTATTCTTCTTCAATAGTCACGTTATATCATTCCAGTGCATGGGTCAGCTGAGTAGTCCAATCGGGTTGAATTAGATCCAAAGGATCCTGCAGTATCCTAAAGATTGGTGCTTCAACTTATTGTAGTGCTTCATCAATACACTCAAACCCATCTTCGAAGTTGAACATCATTATGAACCCTTCATGCAAAATATCCCATTCTTCTGTGCCATGGCGGAGCTCTATTTCCAAGTACCAGTTCATCAGGATGACATCCAGGGTGTGACAGAACAAGTGCACCCATTCAGGTTGGGGCTCCGCTCCATAGGCCTTAGCCCATTTGGCCAAGTTCTCGCATCAATCATCCTTCCTGTCATACCTATCTATCACTCGTACCTTTAGCTTCCCAAAGCATGTTCTCATCATCCTCCTATACTCACGCCAATTATCAAAACTAACCTTGTGCATACCCCACCATCTCGCGGGCGTAGTGTGCAATGCCCAGTCCAAAGGCTGGAAGTGCTGCTTCTCTAGTACTTCCCTCTCAAATGCATCCAAAAACACATCCACATCATTGAAGCCATCATAAGTGGGAAAATTTCTTACCTTTGACGACACACAGGCAGTGACTAGGTCATCATGTTACAACTTAGCATAGTTACTTCATGTGGCTGATTCTATCAGTGCTTTAATTCTTCAGCCGAGTCTGAGGTGCAGGAGCTCTCACAATCCCATGTAATTCATCAATCCGCTATCGGATTCACCCAATCGTGGTATCGTGTTATTATCTTATATATGCAATCCAAATCATCATCGCTTTCGTAATTGTGGACCAGTTCAGTATAGCACAATCCTTCTATAGGATCTAGTGGTACTATTACTCGAAGTGATTTCTTTTCAAATATCATATTTTTCTTCATTAGGTTGATTACCCTGTTCATGTTAGTAGCCCAATTAATGCCAAGGAGCGTAGGGTAGGGATTGTTGTCATCCACAATTTCTATTACTTCAAAATCAGCCAATGCACTCACACCTTCAATATCTACAGTTACTCCCTACAACCATCCCATAGGGATGATCCTTTGTTGGTTTTCCATACTTAATTGAATCGGAGACCACTGCAGCACAGGTCTCCCCATCCGCTCCCAAGTCTGATTTAGCAAAACATTCGCTTCTGACCCCAGATCCAGAATAGCTTGATCCATTTCATATTCTCCTATCTTCACGGTGAGTCTCATCTCATGTCCTGTCCTTGCCTTATGCTTACCAATCTTTTGTACCATGTGCGATTTACTCGGAGTGTTTCTGACGCATCTATTTATAAGTTCCTGTAACCCCTTCACAGCCTTGCTATTGCGCAACAACTTCATGTACGTCTCTAGAAAGGTCGTAAGCATAGAAGGGTCCATTTCTTGAATAGGTTTATCCTAGCTCCCTGGGGTAGAGGCCTCAGCGAAGCTCTTCTTTGCTTCCATGAACATCATGTGCACTCCAAATCAAATTCAGCCTCCTTCTCTGGAGCTTTATAAACCCATGCGTTGTCTTCAGGTTGTTTCCCCTTATTGTCACCCATTGCAATTCCACTTCGAGGCACTATATTCACATTCAAATCTTCTTCACAAGGCTCAGCCCTCATCATCTGTAAGTTCTAATTTGGCTATGGAGGTAGCACCCCTTTGTCGTGTATCCTTTCTATTGGTGTAGGACAATCCTCGGTCTCATGATCAAACTGAGTACAGTATTTGCACGAAGGACGCGTTGGGTTACTGCATTCGCGGGCATAGTGTTCTGGTCCTCCACAATTGTAACAGATCAGCTGTCCCTAACCTCTGCTAGGTCCTCCTCCGCCTCGACCTCATCTGTGCCCCTGAAAGCCTGTCCATGCCATCCTAGCAGCCTGGTCAGGATGCTGCATTTCTACCTGAACTCTATAGGCGGGTCTTCTATCCATCATTAATTCATAACTTCAGCAATTGCACTGATCATGCCCTACCGACTTACAGAAGTTGCAGAAAAGTTGTTATCGTGTTTGTACAAACTTCTACAGCAAATGACAATTATCTGTCGTATGTTTCCTTGCTACCTAACATATAACACTCCACAACACAAGCCCTGCTTTGGCTTCTGGCATCAAAGGCATCATTCCTCCTCCTGCAATATATTTTGCAAAGACCGGGCAATGGTCTTTGTCATGCCCTTGACCTTTACATTTCAGGCACCATATCTCTTTGTGTGCCTCTGGCTGAACTGTTCTGTCCTGCTTCAGACTTTGCATTTTGAGGCAAAGATTTTGCAACTGCGCATGGATTTTTTGAACCCCTAGACTTGGATCTTGCATCAGTGTCTCATGCAGTCTTACTATAATCTCCAAGGCCTTTGCCTGAGTTGTAATATTTTGTTGTCACAGTGCAACCCTGGTGAGGTAGGAGCGAAGCCACAAACCATTCACAGTGTTGCCCATCCATTAAATTCATGTTAGCTTCACGGATTATACACTTTAACCTCTGATCCACCTCCCAAGGTGTCTCACTTGGTTTCATCGTGATTTCCTTGAACCCCACAATCGATTGCACCTCGAATTTAGGCCTACTGAACTCTTTGTTTAGCACGGTTTGGATCTCGACCAATGCAGTGTTTGGGTTATAATTAGAGTACTTGATGTACCAAGTTAGCACGTGATCCTGTAAAGCACTAACTAATGTCGCCTTCTTCAGGTAATCATCTATGACACCTTGAGCTTCCCATACAGCTTTTATGATAAACCAGAACTGGTCTGGGTCCTCATTCCCCAAGCCCTTAAACAATGGCATCTTCATTGAATTCACCATGTTGAACTATGGTGGAGGTGGTGGTGGTGTGGGTGAAGTCGTAGGTGATGGTGGTGAAGGTGGAGGTGGTGGTGGTGTGGGTGAAGTCGTAGGTGATGGTGGTGAAGGTGGAGGTGGTGTAGGTGGATGTGGTAGTTGTGGGAACCCTTGTCTTATCGACTAAACTGCACTTTGCGGAGAAGCTTGCGCTACTCCCTCATCATCACTCAAAGGAGGTGAAATCAATGGGCTATATTCAGGACCCTTTCTTCCTTCATTCCTATAATTCTTTCCACTTCACGTAGCTCCGAACATCAAGGTAGATGCATAACCCACTTTTCACACAATAGCATCTTAATCCAAGTATTTAAAGACTTCAAGTACTTACCTCGCGGACCTTTGAAAAAGCACTGCTCCACCTTGCTATAACTAATTGAGGTATCAAACACGAATTCAGTCACAAACCCTCCTATGATATGATTGAGCCAATGATCGACAGCGCGGGTGATCTTATCCTGAGAGGCTTCCAGTCTTTGTACTAATTCTAGGGTCCAGACAATAGGACCGTCAAGCCTCCACCTTCCTTGGCTATATGCTAGCTTCACGATCCACTCATATAATCAAATAGAAAGGAACAGAAAAAGATCTCATGGATTTTTGTATACAAGTACTTTTCTAGCCACTGTTCCTTCGTGAGTCGCGGATTTCTATTCTCCTACGTCACAAATCTGTGGATCTTCCTATCTAACTAGCCTTCGATCTCTTTCTTAGTTGGATTCTCGTGATACGACATCACACATCTCTCATGAAGATTATCAATCCTGGAAATAGAACCATTTGTTGGCTTAGTGGGCCTTGACCCAGGTTCAGTGTTAGTCATCCAAACAAATCCCTACACTACTGGCCCTTTCGGCATCAGCCCACAAAGCGCGGACTGAAGTCTCACCCGAAGCAGTATGGGGGGATATTGGAACCAAGTCTCCACACCCTGAGATGGTCAGGTTGTCGCTTTATTACCCCTACCCCTACCTTCACACAGGTCGCTAAGCCTTAGGGCTTATCAATCTACCCTCTATCCTGCCCTTTAGTACCTTCGCGAAGGTGTATGATTGATCTTCATGTAGCCCTAACCAGCAGTTCAGGTACTTTCACGCTCCTATGATGATGTATTGTATAGGTTCCCAAGTTATCTCAAGTGTTTTACTTATTCTACCAATCAATTACAGTTATCATCACATAAATTGATATTCTTACTTGTGTTCAATTAACATATATAATCACATACATTTGCCCATCAAATAAACATTGTAATATAAACCCAGATTGTAACACAATATAATCAAATGCATTAACAAAGACTAAATACATATTAATTGCAAAATACTTCTATTTATTGATATCTCCAGTTTAATACAAACTCTATCCACCTTGCGCACACAGCTGCAGGGGTCCATGCACTCAACTGTGGACTTCTACCCTAAACCTCTGTGCACTCAGCTGCAGAGCCTCTACCTATGCTAAGACCTAAAAATACTAGACTTCTCCAAGCTAAATCACTTCGTAGAAACCATCTCAACTCTACTTCGCTACTAACTACCTAGAGCTTACTTACTTAGCTATTTTTTATACAATCCCATGGTCCGCGGACCATGGGTAGATCTTTACAGCCGACTTGAAACTTTAATAAATAAGGGCAAACAACCCTTTATGACTCTTAACAACTTCACGCTCCATGACCACAAAATGCCGATACTTTACAACTTTATTACAAAATTGTCCCAAAACATGGGCTTTTAGCCCCAAAACTGCTCTTGGGGGAATCCATTCCCAACACTTCTTAACCTCTTCTAATGCCTTAGTCTGAGACTCTACTCAATAGTCAAATAGACAATCCTTTCAAATGGTTCGACCCCTTTCACAATGGCCCTAGCCTTGCATATATAGCATGTGAGGTTAGGGTTGCCAGGTACTTCATGAATTCCATTAGGAAAAACCTGTGATGTTTCCATTGTAGAAATTTTGAATAATATGACACATATTCACAGAGATTATCCTGATTATACACTTATAAGCGGAACATGCATAATACATAACCTCCTCTACGTTGATCATCAATTTACAGAAGCAGAAACATTCACGGGCGTACATAGAAGCATCAACCACACATATCAACACAGTATTTTCCCGGGGAAAGAATCTCGCTAAAAACCCCAAATATCTGTATATTATAGTGATTGAATCATGTAACAATACATAGTACAATACTCCTCACAAGTACTCAGTACTATCTCCACATGCTACACACAATACAGCTCAAATCTGATCTCCAAATCTCCATCGTTGCTTGCCTGCCTCCACTGCACAATACCTGCAAGATAATGAATGAGAATGGTTTACCAAACTCATATTTAACCTCCAAAGAATCACTCACACTAGGAAAGACATGAGCAGAGGCTATAATACTTGGTATTGGCCAATTCATTGGCATACTCAATCCATTTGCTTGTGCAAATCATCATGCACAACTATAGTCACAACTAATAGCAATCTGATCCTCTAACACCTGTCCCTGTTGAACTGAACATGCACTGACATGCAACTGAGTTAACTGATGTATTCTATAGTTTCATTATGATTTAATAATTATTTTAACAACTCATCATTATTCTATTTGTAGTTAGACTAATTACAACTAGTTTAACCAAGTCAAACTGAACACAACTCAATCAACTCTACAATCAACTCCATCAAACTCAACTGATTGAGTTCTAACTGAAGTCATGCATGCAACAACTCAGCTGAACCACAAAGAAAGTGTAATTCCTTCTGACAACTGCATGTGCCACATCTATAGCTCAAACTGAAGTGCTCCAAGAGAATAAGATAAAGTTTATAGTCCAAATATTATTATGAGACAATAATATTTGACTTTTCTATTTTGGACAGCCAGTCTAAAAATAGACTTTGATCACTCCTGCTGTGATCACTCCTGCTATGATCACTCCTGTTGTGATCACTCCTGCTGTGATCACTTCTGCTGTGGTCACTCCTGCTGTGATCATCCCTGTTGTGGTCACTCCTGCTGTGATCATCCCTGCTGGGATCCAAAAATAGAACTCGCGCCATAATTTTCTTGCGGGCCCACTTAATGAAGGCAACTCTTTTCACTAAGCTCCATCATCTTGTTGCAATCTCAACACTCCCTCTCGACAAGATATGGATTATCAGCAACCCCTATCCTGCCTCGGTGGTATTCGAATTTGCTCCTGGTGAGAGCCTTCGTCAGAATATCAGCATCCTGATCCTCCGTTGGAATGTATGAAAGTAACATGATCCTCCGCTATGCATAATCTCTAATATGATGGTACCTGATGTCCTTGCTGCCATATACTCGGCTTCTTGAGCTCCCTGCCCAATCTGCATCCTCCTATCTGTACCACGATCCATATCCCGATGTGCCTCTCAAGTAGCGCAATACATGCTTGCCCGCCTTCCAGAAGGGCTTGGTAGGATTAACCATAGCTTGTGAAATCTGGTTAACTGCATAGCATATATCGGGTCGTGTATTGACCAAATACATCAGTGACCCCACCAACTGTCGATAAACAGTGGCATCCACTTCTTCTACCGAAGTGGCATCCTCCTTCCTCCAACCTCCAGGAAGAGGAGTATCAACAGGCTTGCAGCCATGCATTTTGAACTTCTCCAGTATCTCCTGAGCATACTTGCCCTGAGAAACAAACAATCCACCACTACACTGCCATATTTCTAATCCTAGGAAATAGTGAAGGAGGCCCAAGTCCTTCATCTCAAACTCTGTAGCAAGATCCTTCTTGCATGACAGTATCAACAACTCATCACCCGTTAGAATCAAATCATCAACATATAGTACAATGATAAGCAACTTACCCTCCACCACAATCTGGTATAGGTTAGGATCCGCCTCGCTCTTGGAGAATCCAAGTCCTGTGAAATAGTTGTCTATCCGTGTGTACCAAGCATGTGGTGCTTGCTTCAACCCATACAGCGCTCTCTTGAGCCTACACACATGTGACTCGCTACTGAAGACCTCAAAGCCTTCAGGCTGCTCAATGTACACCTCCTCCTCAATGACTCCGTTGAGGAACGCAGTTTTCACATCCATCTGATGAATGTGCCATCCCATCTACACTGAGAGAGTAAGAATCGTCCGTATGGAAGAATACCTTGCGACAGGTGCAAAGGTCTCCTCATAATCAATCCCCTCTATCTGTGAAAAGCCTCAGGAAACAAATCTTGCCTTGTACTTCTCTACACTCCCGTCAGCTGCCTACTTAACTTTGTAGATCCATCTCGAACCCACCACTGATTTCCCTTCTGGTCTAGGAACAATTTCCCATGCACTGTTTCTGAAAATAGAATCATACTCTTCCACCATGGCGTCTACCCATGCGGGATCCTCTACAACTTCCTCGAAAGAGGATGGCTCAGTCACAACACACTTGCTCATAAGAGCCATGTATCCAGTGTACCAATCAGGTGACTGTCTCTGCCTATGTTGGGCTGTAGGTGGTCCTACAACTTTCTTTGCATCTTGAGCCAGTCGCTCAGCTTCTATCAAGCGCTTTCGCCCTCTGATGGTTGGCGTTGCATGAGTGGTCTCTTTCACTCCATGAACCTTGTCCTGTGGATGATCCACGTCCTGAAGCTCATCCTTAGGAACTAATAGCTCCTCATCTGCATGTAAGTGTAGCTCCCTCTCAAGCGTGTAGCTTCATGGCTTTCTCCTCCAGAAATTTTATATCCCGTCGCACGATAGTTTTACCACTGTCTGGAAAATACACACGATAGTTGTGGGGCGTATCAATGTACCCCACAAATATCCCAACCTCTGCGGTCAGCTCCAACTTCTTCCTGGCATCCTTCGTCACATGCATGTAAACGTTAGCACCAAAAATCCTCAAATGAGAAAGATCAGGCTTCTTACCAGAATAAGCCTCCTCGGGTGTACTCATGCCAAGTATCCTATGAGGACAACGGTTTTGCACATAAACTGTTGTATTGCATGCTTCCACCCACAAGTGAAGGGGTAGGCCCTGATCATGCAACATTGCCCGTGCAACACCCACAATCGTTCAGTTCTTCCGCTCAGCTACCCCGTTCTGCTGTGGGTTATGGGGAGCTATGAGCTCTCTTCGAATCCCTTCTACCTTGCAGAAATCCTTGAACTCGTCTGAGATGTATTCACCACCATTATCGCTCCTAAGAGCCTTCACCTTCTTCCCCGAATCCTTCTCGACCAGTGCTTTGAATTCACAGAACTTTGAATATGTCTCGCTCTTCTTCTGCATGAAGAAGATCCAACACTTACGAAAGAAATCATCAACAAAAATCACATAATACCCGTGTTTTGTTGTCGAAGCAACTGAGAAAGTTCCACACACGTCTGTGTGAATTCTCTCAAGGATCGTCATGGCGCGACTATCCTTCTCGTGAAAGGTGGCTTTCACAAACTTCCCCAAAGTACACCCCTTGCACTAATCTGACTATGTAAGTGTGCCTTTAGGAAGCCCTGTAGTGATTTGCTGCAATATCTTCAAGGCTCCATGGTGAAGGTGACCCAATCTCATGTGCCACAACTCGCCATCATCCCGGCTCGCCAATCCTTCTGCCTTGCCTACCATTGTTGCGCATCCATCTACATGCAACTGATAAAGGTTCCTCACTCGAACCCCTATCTTCCGGGTCTCACCAGTTGTCTTGCTGCGCAGGAAAGCCTTTCCCTCGCTGAAAACAACGTCATACCCCTTGTCTTCTAACATCACCACTGAGATAAGATTCTTATTCAATCCTGGAACATGCATGACTTCCTTCAATACGAAGGGTTTACCAGACTCCCTCTCAAAGGAAATGGTACCGATACCGGTCACACTATATCTACCATCATTGCCCATCTCGATGTGCACTCCAAGATCTTTGTCCTCCAGATCAGAAAACAAATCTCTATCTCCCGTCATGTGAAAAGACGCACCAATGTCCAAGAACCACACCGATCCCATCACACTTGAAACCAAGCATGCGATCAATGAAAAATCAAGCTCAAACTACGAGGCTAGAGCCTCTCCTGTTGCCGATCCAACAGCCTGCTTGTTCTTCTTCTTCTGCGGACAATCAGTGGCATAGTGTCCATGCTAGTGACAGTGAAAACACTTCACCTTGGACATATCCTGCTTCTTTCCTTTCGCACCAGACTGAGAAGCTTTCTTTCTCTTCCCTTTCTTTGCTTTAGCAGCCAAAGCGCAATTCTATTCATCAGCTCCCTTTGACGAAGATCCGTCCCTAGTACTCCGCCTGATCTCCTCCTGCACAAGATCTGACCATAGTCTTTCCCATCCTGGCAATTTCTCCCGACCGTTGACAGAGTCCTGATATGAATTCCAACTCTTCGGAAGACCAAGTAGAGCCAAGCTCACCAAGTCCTCATCATCGACAGTAACCCCCACACTTCCTAGCTCATCTCGACACTGAGTGAACTTCGTGAGATACTTGGGCATACTGTCACCCTTCTCGCATTTGATGTTTCTGAGTTTATCTTTGAGTGCCAGCTTCCTCTGATCGCTCTTTCTTTGGAATAGATCTGTTAAAGCCTTCCACATCATATATGGAGAAGTCTTTCCATGTAGGCTATACATAATGTGATCCTTCACGCCCTCCAACAGAATCCTTCGACATTTTGCGTCTTCTTTTGCCAAACTTTTGCTTCAGCAACATCAGTGGGCTTTGGGACATCTGTCTCTATGAACTCCTTCAGCCCGTTATCATCCAATACTGCCTCCATCCTGTCCTTCCATGCAATGTAGTTTGAGCTGCCCTCAAGAGCATACTCCAATCGCAATCTGTTGAAAGACATTGCTTCGTTGCCACCAAGAAAACACTACTGCAAATTCGAATTTCCACCAGCTCCAACTCAACCGCCTCGGACCTAAGATTCGTGAGAACACAATATTTCTTGTACAAAGATTGACTGTATGGGCATTCACTGGATATATCACCTTCCAAAGGAAGGATGAATCCAGAGGCTACTTGGCCCAATTACAGACTCTGCCTGAAGAAATAGAATGTAAACACTTCCTGAATAGTAGATCTGATGATCAACAGCTCTGATACCATGTAGAAATTTTCAATAATATGACACATATTCACAGAGATTATCCTGATTATACACTTATAAGCAGAACATGCATAATACATAACCTCCTCTACATTGATCATCAATTTACAGAAGTAGAAACATTCACAGGCGTACATAGAAGCATCAATCACACATATCAACACAGTATTTTCCCGGGGAAATCATCTCGCTAAAAACCCCAACTATCTGTATATTATAGTGATTAAATCATGTAACAATACATAGTACAATACTCCTCATAATTACTCAGTACTATCTCCACATGCTACACACAATACAGCTCAAAACTGATCTCCAAATCTCCATCGTTGCTTGCCTGCCTCCACTGCACAATACCTGCAAGATAATGAATGAGAATGGTTTACCAAACTCATATTTAACCTCCAAAGAATCACTCACACTAGGAAAGACGTGAGCAGAGGCTATAGTACTTGGTATTGGCCAATTCATTGGCATACTCAATCCATTTGATTGTGCAAATCATCATGCACAACTATAGTCACAACTGATAGCAATCTGATCCTCTAACACCTGTCCCTGTTGAACTGAACATGCACTGACATGCAACTGAGTTAACTGATGTATTCTATAGTTGAATTATGAGTTAATAATTAGTTTAACAACTCATCATTAGTCTATTTGCAGTTAGACTAATTACAACTAGTTTAACCAAGTCAAACTGAACACAACTCCATCAACTCTACAATCAAATCCACCAAACTCAACTGATTGAGTTCTAACTGAAGTCATGCATGCAACAACTCAACTGACCCACAAAGAAAGCGTAATTCCTTCTGACAGCTACATGTGCCACATCTGTAGCTCAAACTGAAGTGCTCCAAGAGAATAAGATCAATTTTATAGTCCAAATATTATTATGAGACAATAATATTTGACTTTTCTATTTTGGACAGCCAATCTAAAAATAGACTTTGATCACTCCTGTTGTGATCACTCCTACTGTGATCACTCTTGCTGTGATCACTCCTGCTGTGGTCACTCCTGCTGTGATCATCCCTGCTGTGGTCACTCCTACTGTGATCATCCCTGCTGGGATCCAAAAATAGAACTTGCACCATAATTTGCCTGCGGGCCCACTTAGTGAAGGCGACTCTTATAAATTCAGATATACAGTAAATTTAGAACACGTCTCTTTATTGATGATTCAAATTTTCAATACATACTCTAACTGCCCTGTGCACACAATTGCAGGGATCTGCACACTCAGCTGCAAATTTCTACCCTAGGCCTCTGTGCACTCAACTACAGAGCCCCTTCCTCCACTAAGACTCTCACTCTTAGCTCTCAAAAAACTATTACATCAATGACTCATGACTACTGAACTTCCTTAAACTCTCTAAGACTCTCCTTTTTATACAATCCCATGGTCCGCAAACCAAGGGAGAATCTCCAAAACTGACACAATCTATCTAGACTAATGGTGGAAAAACCTTCTTGACTTTAGATATCTTCACGCTACGCAGCCACAAAATGTGGAGACTTTACATTCTTTATACAAAATTCGGGCCTTCTGCCTGAAAACTTGGGTTTGTAACCCCAAAACTGACCCCTAGGGGACCTGTTCCCAACAACTGGTAACATCGTTAAGGCCTTGAAATTGAAACATAATTACAAGATCAACTTTAAAATCTATCAATTAATCTAAGGAGCATTTGAAACATTAACATTCATATCTAGTGGTCTAGGTTAGATACGTGTTCCAGCGTCTTTAAAACTTAACAACTGTCATTCTCTTCGGCATTATACAACTCTAGCACGGACTTGTGCTCCCCATACCATCACATATATAAAGGGAGACACCCATAGGTTGCAAACCTTTATCCATAGGAATTCGAGTCTGCCACCCTATAAATTTGATACACCAAAAAAAACGTTCAGGGAGATTTCCTGCACGTATGTCAAGTCCTTGGTAAATTTATTTGTTGAGGTGTATATTGCACTTGGTACTCCTTTTACCTAGATTCACCTAAGAAGTCATTTGATCTTTTCGGACTCTTTGAATTTGAAGAGATCATCAAGAACCTTGTCCTTTAAAGCTCACATAACTATTGAAAGCGACTAAATTCACCTTTTCTCCCTTTTCTTGACTCTTAAGAGATGAAAAGGCAATGTTTTTATTTCTAAAAAAGTAACTACCCATGATAAACATGTCGAACCCAAGAAGTTGCTTCTTAGACTAATATTGAGTAATTCCCTGTTAATTTCAAGATTTTTAAAACCCTAATTGAATTTTTTCCTTTCCTTTTTGCAAAGAGGAAGTCATTGTGGTTGAACATTGAGTCCATCTCATAGTTCCCCTTCATTATCTGATACTAAAGGATCTTCCCAAGGAGTTGATCTAGAACTTCCTCAGTCACTTGAGGATCAAGGTTTTGAACTTGGAATTGTTCCAAGTATCCAACCTTTGTCTTCTCATCTGCCTCCATCATATTCCTGGTCACCTCAAGAATCTAATCCAGATTCCTTTGATAATCCTATTCAGACCCCTGAGAGTCCGCAGACTCCTAAAAGTCCATCGAGGCTTGGTACCACAATTTTTTAAATAGGTATATCTAGGACAAGATGGAGTTCTTGGACATCTACTCACTCAGCGCAGCGTACCGATACGTTGTCAAGATTGAGTATAATTTTAAATAGAAGAAGGTAGAATTTGAATCTGCGAATGCGAAGAAAGGGAAAGGTGCCCCCAAACCATAGAGAAAAGGACAAAGCCAAGGTGGAGTGGCCCAATACAACCCACCGAAGCTGCAAGAAAAGAAAAGAACCACGAAGACAAAGAAGGACATGGGAAAATGGTGTGAGTTCCATAAGAGCTCCACTCCCAACACAAGTGAGTTTCGGGCCAAGAAGTTGCTATTGGTCAAGCTAAAGGCTTTCGAATTAAACACATGTTCTAACTCTGAGTATGAACCCGACAAAGGGAATGACAAAGGGAAGCAGATCATTGATGCTAAGCCCAGTGCCACTGTGGCCACCACCAAGATCTAGAAGAATGAGCCTGAAGATCTAGAGGAGGGGGAACACCTCTTCCACTCATAGATGTGGGTTAAGAGTTCTTTGTTGCAGTTCGTTGTCAAAAACAGAAGCCAAAATAACCTCATTTTAGTAGAAGTCATGAAGCGGCTAGGCCTACCTACTACAACACATTTGCGGTCATACACCATCGGGTGGCTTCACCAAGGACGAGATCTTCGTGTCATCCAATAGTGTCGCCTTCCCTACAACATAAAGCCCTTCATGGATGAGGTACTGTGTGATTTCACTCCTCTGATGTTTATCATGTATTTTTAGGAAAACCAAACTTGTTGAAGTGGCATGTTGTCTATGAGTCTAGACTTTGCTCTATGATTATTACTTTGGGAAACAAGTTCTACAGGATACCGGAGGTAGCCGTGCCTACCACCATCTCTTTGATCTCTGCAAAGCAATGCAGTAAGAGCATTTCATAGACTAGGAAATTTGTTTTCCTTATGTTTGCCCTTAGGGAAAGAAGAATATTGTGGCCATGGCTTCCAAACAGGGCTCCTCTGCACAACAACAGCAAATGGATAAGGTCATGGAGGAATACAGGGACATTTTTTCCTCACCTACGGGGTTACCTCTGCACTGTCGAGTCAAGAAATCCATCGATCTGACCCTGGGCATGCCTCTACCCAATGGAACAATCTATCAACACTCTGTTATGGAGAAAAATGAGATCAAGAGGTAGATTCAGGAGCTATTATAGAAAGGGCATATTAGGCTAAGCTCATCACCCAACGGGAGCCTGACTGTATTGTTACAAAAGAGAGACGAGACCTGGAGACTCTGTATTGACTATTGGGTGCTGAACAATATCAATGTCTGGAATAGGTACCCAATCCCATGGATTTATGACCTTCTGGAACAACTCAAGGGGGCCAAATATTTCACCAAGATTGACTTGAAGTCTGGTTATCACCAGATGCCTATCGAACCCTCCGATGTGTAGAAGACTTCCTTCAAATATAAGGAGGGCCTTTTCGAATGGTTGTTCATGCATTTCGGGTTGAAAAATTCCCCCATAGCCTTCATGAGATAGATGGATGACATCCTGCGATCTTTCGTGGTGGTTTATTTAGATGACATCTTAATCTTCATCTAGAGTTGGGAAGAGCACCTCCACCATATTCTACAAGTCCTCTAAACCCCGCCACAACACAAGTTGTGTGCTAATTTGGAGAAATGCACTTTTGGCATGACCTAGGTTCAATATCTCGGGTACATCATTTATGACCAGGGTGTGCATGTGGACCTATCCAAGATACAATTCATTTGGGATTGGTCAGCCCCAACCACTCTAACATAGCTCTGCAACTTTCTGGGTCTTTCTAATTTCTACCGCATGTTCATGTTGGGGTTCTCTCATATCACTTGGCCTTTAAGTGAAGTCACCAAGGGCAGAGCGAAAGAAAATTTATCTTGGTCCGAAACCCAACAGAATTCATTTTCCGAGTTGAAGCATCGCCTCTGCTCTGCACTAGTGCTCACATTACTAGACCTAGAAGAACCATTTGAGATTGATACATATGCCTCCAACTATGTTATTGGTGCAATTCTTACTCAATAGGGGCATCCAATAGCTTACCACAGTGAGACACTTTCAGACACAGCCCGAAAGTATCCCACCTATGACAAAGAAATGCATTCCACCGTGCAGGTCTATTTTCAATGGAAGCATTACACTATGGGTAAGGAAACAGTCATCCACATAGACCACCAACCCCTACAGTTCATACAGAAAAAGGGAAGTTTCAAAAGAATCGCCATCAGAAATTGTCCACATACCTGCAATAGTTACATTTGATCATTAAGTACAAGAAACGAAACACCAATAATGTTGTAGAATTCCTCAATCGAACACCAGTCATGGCGCTAATCACTGTGCTCGACTCCTATGGGCATAAGACTTTTGGGTGGTCACATCTTTACAAGAGTGATCCAGAATTTGGCAGCACATACCAGACACTCGTAGAAGCTAAGAAAGTTCCAAATTTTCACCTCTAGGATGCACTGTTATGCCACCTGGGACACATTTGTGTTCCTTCAAGCGAGTGTGCCAAGATGATTTGGGAAGCACACTATAGTTAGGTTGTTGGACATTTCGGAGTAGAGAAAACAGTGGCAGTACTATAGAAATATTTTTATTGGTCGAACCTTTGTCATTGAGAAGTACATTAGATCTTGCACTTCCTGCACCATTGCCAAACCAACCATCAAGAATAAAGGCCTATATTCTCCTCTACCTACTCCTAGTCAACCTTGGGCATCCATCTCCATGGATTACATGTTAGGCCTTCCTTCTACCAAGCATAGAAATGACTGCTTTTTCATGGTCGTCAACAGATTCTCTAATATGGCCATTTTGGCGGCCTACAAGAAGAGTATCACAACAAAGGCCACTACTAATCTCTTCTTTGAGTGATTTTGGGTACACTTTCGGATCCCATAGTACATTGTCTCAAATCGAGACAGTGGATTCCTGAGTGTATTTTGGTCATGTCTCTAGTCGATGGTCAATACCAAACTTACTAAGGCGACGGTTTTCCACCCCCAAACTAATGGCCAAATAGATGTCGTCAACAGGATTATCATACACATTCTTCACATGTACAACTCGAAGCATCCATGCATGTGGGATGAAAGCCTCCCCTATGTATAGCACAACTACAATATAGCTCTCCATAGCTTAAGGAGCCACAACACCTTTCAGGTAGGGCCATTATTTCAACCCTTATGTCCCATTAATGTGGCCATACCATTTGCAACTACTCAGGCAGATTCGACTCACGTCCAGTCTGAAGTCGACAGGGCTAACAACTTCATTGAGCGCATTCAACACATCCACCAGCAGTCCATGATATATTGGACAAATCCAATGCTAAGTACAAGCAGCGCCATGATCAGCATCAGGTTCCGCACAAGTTTTAGGTGGGCAACAAAGTCTAGCTACATTTTCCAAAGGAGCGCCTTGTTGGACCCCACGGCAAGTTTTGCCGACTTCGATATGGGTCATACACCATCACCAAGGTTATAGGGGACAATTCCTTTGAGCTCAGCATTCCACCATTCCTTGGTCTGCACCCAGTGTTCAATGTAGACTGCCTCTGACCATACTTTCCACCATTGCTGGACACATCCGACATTGTAGAACAACTCACACCAACAAAGCTAAACCCAGAATGCATGGAACAGGAAAAAATTGATCAAACCATGGAAACATAGATCAATAACAATCTCCAACATAGTATCCATCTATATCGAGTTGTCAAAGCAAACCAACTCCTTCACCAGGGCAAGTGGTTCACCAAGGACGAGGTTCAACAAAAATTTCCTCACCTAATGGAGTCTCTACATGCAATGGGGACCATTGCTTCCTAAGAGGGGAGGACTGATCGAGGTGGATATTGCTGGCCACCCACCTATTCAACCTAGACCTCCAGTCAGTTTCATTTGTTTCTTTGTTTATTGCAACATTTACTATTTTTAGCAGTTTTTTGGGCCTTGAACTTCTAGAGCAGTTTTGATCCCCTAAACGACATTTTTTTGAGGTCTACAACAAGCTACAATGCTTGCCACAAATCATGTAGTACTCAAATATATATTTCCAACAAGGTATCGCACGCACCAAATGGAGATAATATGACCAAGTTACGACCCCGGGAAGTTGGTTGCCCAACTAACCTCATTGGGGCCCACAAACTCTTGTTCCATCTCCTAGGGTTAAGGTTTTGGAAGTTTAGGGTATTCCCTTGTTGTTCAATAATAAATAGGCCCTTGAGCCTCATTGTAAGACAATTTAGAGGCATGTAGCCACCACATCTCTTTTCAAAAATAAGCTACCATTGTCCGAGCTAGTTTATTTCCATTTTGTTTGTAAGCATATTTCAGTATATGGTATTAATTAAATGAAATGTTATTTCTGTTGCATCTCTGTATTTATGGTTATATCTGTAATTTGTTGTGTCCATGTTTAAGTTCGGATCAACTAACCTACAATACACATCTAACCTATTACCAATACTATTATTATTATTACTATAATCTAATTATACTAAATACTTATTACTAGATATACTATGTTTAAATCCTATTGTTTTGGTGTTTATAAGACTTGTTACTAATAGGGAGGAGGGAAAGACTTTCCAAATGTAAGATTGTTAAGAAACCACAAATTCTTAGAGATTAAATCTTTAGTAATTGATATGTAGATCAGTTAGGAAACCTAAAGAATTTACTCTAATTATAGAGAATCAAAGAAATATGAGTTTTGCTATTTTTCATGTTTTATTTTCAAGTATTAATTATAAATACTATTTTTTTCTTTCAAAAATAGATAAAACTAATATGTATTACTAGTGATAATACAACTCAATTGAAGCATGAAGATTAGATTAAGAAATAATTAATTTAAGCAACCACAAATCCAAATTTAAATAGATTAATAATAATAAATATTTATTTTAATTATAGAATTAAAATAATATACTGATGTTCAAGAAAAATAAAAAAATCATCGAATACAAATTTCATATTCAACTAAAATCATAAATTCATATAATAGTATATCACATACAAGATTTTGCTAAACAAATAGATTTTCTAAAAAGCTCCTTAGGTCTTGAAAATCGATTTTCTAAAAAGCTCCTTAGGTCTTGAAAATCAATTGAAATAATTGATAGATAATATCAATTTCCTTTGAATACAAATTCATTCGATCAACCCCATCCTCATAAAAGAGAGTTGTATATATAGATACAACTTTATAATAAATAAATATGGTTTATGGTTTAAATGTAAAACAAAATGATGCATTGTATACAAAATTAGGTGAGCCATTGTAATCATGCTCTAATTTTCAAGGGATTCGTCTTGATCTTTTTGTTTTCTCAACACCTTTCATTTAAAGGAAACATATGATATCCTTAGTCTTACTCTCATTTTACTTGCATAGATAATTTTAGAAAATGAATGGACACAAGGTATTGAGAAAGTACTCGAAATAATTTGAGTGAAAACATTGCTCTGAGATTGATAACGTCTTGCTTAAATTAACTAGGGGCTAGAGGTATTTAATGGCTTCACAAGATGACAATTTATGCTCATAAAACCGATGAGCAATGACCTGTGAATGGCTTAGAAGTCATTAATTTGAGAATCCATGGTTGGAATATGTGTTCATTCTTGTATAGCTTATCTAGTCCAAATGTCAGATTTGAAGGTTTAAATTTGATCCATGTTTAACAAAGAATAAAGATGCATTACTTAACATTAATCTGGATTAATCACTTCACTATGTTATCTTGGCATTTGGGGTCCGGGAGGTGAAATAGGTAGTAACCATCTAGTGGAGCTTTATTAACTCTTAATCTAGTGGAGCACACCTTGTAAGTGCATAACCTATCTCTCTGATCATTGAAGGCCTCTGACACAGACTTAAGAAAAGTTTTCCTCTACTTGAGCTCTTATTTCCTTACATTGTTCATTAAGGAATTAGGACCCTATTATTTAGGAAATCTCAAATTGAATTTCAAAATTCCTTAGGCTAATCGTCTTACTGCGTGTAATATCTGTACACTCATAACTAGTCTACAACTGATGTTACACTACCTTGGAATCTCCACCTCAACTGGGTAACTCAAATTTTTTGCATGCACTAGCTATTTTGGGTTGATTGATCAGTTAACTAGATGATCACTGAGTTTGACTGAAGTCCCACTTCTTAACCAACCTTCCACTAGTTCCTCCAAAACTTGGAACTAGCTTAACTAAAAGCAACCTGAGATAACTCACCTCAAGTGCTACAAATTAGAAATCACACATGTAGAACTAAACTCTAACTCCTCAAACTCGAACTTACTGATTAAACTGGGTGACACAAGACATGTCTCTCTAGTTGACATCATCCAAGTTGTCTATTGGTGTGGAAATTCGAATTTTCTCAATTTAATCAAAAGAAAAATCAAATTGAGAAATTCTTGTTGCATTTTTCAACACCACTACCAATTACCATCCATAACACTGATGGGTTTCCTTATACGTCCCAATTTTTTATAAATGATTTAAATTATCTATTTTGATACCTTTTTATTTATATGATTCTATTGCCTTTTGAAATTTTGGATATATAAGAAGCACGGTAATGCAAGATTTGTGTTGATAAGAAATTGTTTTGTTGTATTAAGAATTTTAACTCGTGACTTTTTCGTTCATTACCAATATTTGCCTTAGTTTTTGTGCTTAGTAAGGTGAATGAAACTCTTCTAAAAAATAAAATATTAGTATTTTCCAAATTAATGATGATTTTTAAATGATAGTAATATCAAGTATTCACAAATTTATTACAAATATGGTTTATAGTAAAAGAATTGATATTAATAAATTAAATATTCAAAGATAAAATTTATCCATTATTCTAAAACTATATTAGAGCCAATTTAAAATGAGAAATTAAAAAAATTATACAAAATTCAAAACGTAATACAAATGAAGAAAATATTAAAGGATTGAAAATAACTAAAATGACAGAATATTTACACCTATACAAATGATATTGTAATAATTCCATAAATGTATTATTTTAAAATTTGGCGATTTAGAGGGAGGTTTTCTATCTCTCCCTCTAATATTCGTAAAAGATATATTGAGGGGCCCAATTTTGCAGAAATAAAAAATGGCCCTATCTAGAGATGTTGAAATTTGGTGTGTTTTCTTTTATCCTCATTGATTTTGTCCCACTTCAATATGAAATCACCAACAACAATTTCTCTATCAATAGTTAAGTATTTATCAACCCAATACTTAATTACTTGTTGATGAGCATGGAATCTGGCTTTATTTTTCTTTCTTTTATCTTCCAATTTTAAAAGGGTGCATATTACTTCTACCATGTCTTCAATTGGTTCCTATTTAATTAATCAAGCTAACTGCATAGATGGAAGGAAGATATTGGAGGGAGGATGGCTTCCTTTCCATAGACAAGGAAATAAGGAGAGTTTCCCAATGGCTTCTTAGGTGTGACTCGAGCTTCCCATAGGGAATTGGGTAATTTTTTATGCCATTTTTTTATGATTGAGAATTTCCTTTTTCAAGATACAAATAAGGTTTTTGTTGTCGATTTTGTTAAAACATTTTCTTTAGGGTAATAATTTTCTGAATTTTTAATATTAATACCTTTATCCATAACATACTCAGCTAAATTTAAAGATGAAAAATATGGTGCATTACAAAAAACAAGTGAAAGTGGAACAAAAAAACTAGAGATAATATTTTTTTCTAGGAAAGGGATCAATTGATTATCATTGATATTTTTTAGTGGGATGGCCTCTATCCATCTAGTGAAATACATTTTTGTGGTGAGAATGTATTTATGATGTTTATAGGAATTTGGAGTAATCTCACCAATGTTGTCCAATCCCCATTGTTTGAAAGGACCTTCCACTTCGACAAGTTTGAATATTAGGGTTGGTCTCTTCTCTTTCCCAATAGATGTTTGACATAACTTCCACTTCCTAGCATAAGAATAAGAATCTTTAAATAGATAAAAACAATAATATCTAGCTTGAAGGATCTTATGTACAATAGTCTTTCCTTCAAAATGACCACTCATTGGACCATCGTGCATTTCAGCTAGAACCTTTTCTACATCTGACTTATCAAGACATCTCAGTAGTACATTATCATAATTTTTTTCTAAAAAGTACCCCATCAATTAGCTCATACTAGCACATTTTAGTCTTAAAGCTATTTTTCCTTTTTAGGGTCAGATGACCGGGATTAGTATCATTTAAAAGAACATATTTAATCTCATAATGCCAAGTACCAATTGGTATATGAACATAAAGAGTTTCTTGAAGACTCACCTCAAATTCATTATACCAACCTTCATTTTGATCACTTTGAAAGCCCTCAGATGCTGCCAAAAACTTGCATAATCCTTGTCCATGAACAATTTTCAAAGGTTTGATTTCTAGGTCATATTCTTGGAGCATGGTTATCCAATTTCCTCAATTTTCTCTGAATTTGTTTTGCACCAAAATAGTTTTGACAGCCAAATGGGGAACAATCATTTTTGTGTGATATTTAAGAGATAAGGATGAAAATGATTTGTTGTCATATACACACCAAAACGCCCATTTATCAATGTCAAGATACCTCAAAATTTCACTGTGCAACATTGAACTCATAAAAGATATTGGAACTTGCACATTTTATGTGTTCTTCCAAGTTAAGACAACTGCATAAGATGATTCATAAGCAAAAAGTATACAAAATAAAGTCTTGATCAAAATTAGGACTGATTAAAGAGGGTGCTTCAACAATTTATTATGTAATGAGTTTGAATGCATCATTTTATTTATCATTCCATTTAGAGATGTGATCCATTTTTCTCATGTCCTACACTGATTTAGTGATTTCAACAAAGCGAGAAACAAATATTCTCACAAAACCAATTTTCCTAAAAATGACATCATGGATTTTTTTATTATTAATTAAAGAGATTTGCAAAATTGATTTAACATGATTAGTATTAATTATTATACCATCCTCTAATACTTCAAGTCCTAAAAAATTTCCCTTAGTTACAACAAAGACATTCTTTTTAGGATTCAATGAAATGCCATATTTTATACATATTTAAAATATTTGTCTAAAATGTTCTACATCATCTTCTCTATTCTTAGAGTAAGCGATCATGTCATCTAGGTAAATAATCATTGGTCTATTAGTCAATCCATTAAAAGTAATATCCATGGCTCTCTAAAAAGTGGCTCTTACATTGATTAGATCAAATGGAATTTTCCTGTAAGAAAATGCTCCCCATTTTGTTCTAAAAGTAGTTTTAAGTTGGTCAGTAGGTGAAATTAGGATCTAGTTGTAACTGGAAAAACCATATAGTCAAGAAAATATCTGAGATCTAGTGATTAACTATAGGATTTTATCCATAGATGGAACAATGTACTTCTCTGGTGTCGGGTTACCCCTGCACATACCCACAGTGTGCATGAAACGCATAAAAATAATTGTCCCAGGAGTTTAACCCCCTAAGAAGTCAAAACTTCAAAACATAAATGGTTAAGCCATTTAGTTATAGTTCCTTTTAATCGGAACTCAATCACCCCGCCAAACATCTCTATCGGAACTTTTAACTAGGCCCCAAGCCTTTGTAAAATACTTTACTAAAGTCTCCCTCAAAATCCTTCTATCGGGGCTTAAGAAACCCTTCAAAACCTTAGTTAAGCCTCTCATTAACTAATAGCCACATATACATAACCTTCCCCTTTAAAACCATTGGTTAATATATATAAAACCCCATAAACCATGTCTCAGCGCTAAATCCCTCAAATCCATTTACAAAGGAAATCCCCGCATTTCTTACCTTTTCCGCCTCCCCGTATAGACTCGCATAGTTTCTGAGGTTTAAACTCATTGATGATCACAATCGGCCCTACCGCGGGTCTTTACTCAATATATAACACAACATTTCTCCGACTCCGATCTCCACGTTTACATCAAATTACAAAGAAATCCGCATAGGCCAGATCTCAATTAAAAGTCACCTGCCTATATAACATATCGGGTCTACACTTAAGTTGGTGCACTCCTCTGATAGGCCCGAACTCCACTTGGACTGATCTTTGATCTCCGATTTATTAGCAATTGCTATATCGGCGTTCTAATCCCCTGCCTTTGGCACATCCACTTTTCAATAAGCAATCAATCTTCTACCGTTAGATCAACTCCAATCCAATGGCCCTCATTGCACCACACTTATCACAATCACCTTTGCAAAGGATTAAG
This sequence comes from Pinus tabuliformis, assembly GCA_031772625.1. NCBI lineage: Eukaryota > Viridiplantae > Streptophyta > Pinopsida > Pinales > Pinaceae > Pinus > Pinus tabuliformis. The sequence goes on along the minus strand of CM062814.1, from coordinate 488,671,232 downwards.
ACCTGATCTAGCCACAAGACTTCCGCTGATGTGATAAATCTCAACCGTTGATCTTATAAATCTAATTACCATTGAGTCTTCTCGAACTTGTTTCATCCAGTTTTGATTCTGCTTATTCTCAATGAACTCCGCGTTAAACGACTCTCGACCATATTCTATCTTCGATGATGATTGCTTATACAATTTCTCGAGGAAGGCTTTAAATAATTGACTGAGTATAAAAAGTGCTCAAATGCTGCTAAGGGACCAAGATCAATCAAACTATTTCAATACAGCTACTTGTAATCACATACATAAAACATAGGAGAAGGCTTAGGTTCTTCCACAGACATACACAAAGAAAAGCAAAGGATCCCATACAAATGGCCTATTAACACATGTACTGAAACATTTATTCCATATAACACTATATTCAGAGTCTCGCCTTTGGCTTGACTACGCAATAATAAACCTCTGTTACAGTGAAATCCTCGCTTTCTCCTTTTTGCTTCTCTCTCTAATCTTCCAGCCTCTCTTTTAGTCTAACTAACCAACCCTTGAATTATACAAAGAGTTCACACTTTATACAAAAGTGGATTCATGAACCATTTATGGTTCAGAACCAGAAATCTCTCAACCTCTCCTAAAAAGTCTCTTCAAACCCATTCTTTTCTAAACCAACGCTAAATCAAGCTTTTAATTTCCTCATTTCCTATTCAAACCAATTAAATCTAACAATTTGGCCTGATCTCCATACAGGGAGAATCAATTAGCCACTATGCCCCTTTTCTCATATTTTACAATAAATAACCACTCTCACATATTTAAATAAATAAAATTAATTAAACTCTTGCCTTCCAACCCCTTGATAGTCACAACATGTGATCATGCTATCACATTGCTGACTAGGCCTGAATGCTCCTGCATCAGACTCCCAAAGTTGAAAGTTTCCATGGACTCCTGTTCATGAGTCTTTCTACTTCCTCTGTTGTAAACTTCATCAGATTTCATTTCCCAACTGGCTACCTGATCCCTTTCATCTGCAAGTGTATTTACTACCTCCTTTGTTTCTCTTGGTTGCCAAACTTTGTGTTGTGGATGTCTTTTTGCTCTGCATTCATAAGCATCTCCTTTGCATAATGTTTTGGTGTTGATACCATGTATAAACACCTCCTCAAACAACATAAATCTCTGCTTCTCTATCCACTGTTGTCCTGTCATTATACCAATAGAATTTATCTCCATCTTCATGTATTTTCTCTTGCCCTGTACCTGACTATTCCTTTTAACTTCTGACTCGATCACCAGCATCTCCTTCTGTCTATAAATCAATTTCTTTATGTTGTTCTGTATATCCTTATAGCTTTCCCTAATTCACTAACTTTGACAATTTCTTATACTCATTATCTTTGTAGTTTTCATCATCCATCTATCAAACAACTTAAGTAGAGTTCTTCCAATCTCAAAAGAAGATTGGGCATTGTTTAATACAAGAACATATAGCCTTTTAGCTATATATTGTCCTCTGGCTGCAAATATGTTAATTATTGAACTTTGTTCAATTTCCTCCATTCCCCTATCAAACGTAGTTGAACTGTTCACCCCATTTTCTAGTTGCATCCTTAATATAAACTCTCAACATTTAAGTCTTCTTTGTATTAAGAGCAAAACCTGTCTGTCGACTGTACTTCCACATCCCTTGAAATCTTCTTCCTCTTCTACAATAACTTGTTTAAGAGGTATGCCACCTCTCGTTCCTCTATTCCAAGCTTCTAAGTCAACTCATTTCTTACTCTCATCTTCTTGTTTCCACAAAGAAAACTGATCTTCTACAGCTCCAAAATTTACATCTTCCTTCATATTTATTAGTGCAAACATATCTCCAAGAGTAGTTTGTCCTTATCCTGAAAACCACATTCAACAATTAATAATTCAAAGTCAAAAAATATATTATGTTTTCTATCTCTATCCTCATTAATTCTACTCCATGAGTTTTCTGATTGTCACATTGTCTTGTCTTGAAAAAATCTTCTTTGTCTTCACTTTGTTCTAAATGTTGTCTAAGTTCTGAATTATGTTCTCTGCTCTTCTCCTTGGCCTTCCTTCCTTTCACATTCCTTTTCATTCTTCCTGTTCCTTCCTTACAAATATGTAAGCCGTTGAGTTTCCTTTTCCATTCCTCCTTAGTTTCAATAAAAATCTACCAATCTCTCAGTTTAGAACCTAAAGTTCTATTTGTTTCCATACAAGAAACAAAATCACCATATACCATAGGAATTCCATTCCACTGTTGAGTCCATTTCACAATAGTGAAAATTACTATCATCACCACGAATATCACCTTCCACTGTTTCCCTAGGTTGCTCACAGCGTACGCATAATTCATAAAAGCATCTTTACTTTCATCCTCTAAGATTGCCTATCTATTTTCAGTTCGTTGTTTACACTCACCTTTACTCTTTTGGCATTTTGTATAGATAACATTTTCTTCAATCTCCAACTATGCATCGGTGTCCACCAACCTCTCTTTGTGTTCCTGTTTATCCTCTTTTCCTTTCTTCTTCATAATATTGAATGAATTAACTATACCTCCTTGGGTTGAATTTGCTTTATAAACCTTGGTTCTATCATCTTCCACAATACACTCTTTAGTAAGAGTCCTTTCCATTAATGATCCATTATGTCCTTTCAAGATTATTTCTTTTCCATTAACTATCAATACAGGTTCACAATTTTTGAATAAAAATTGAAGAGACAATTCCATTATCTCAAGTGTTTGTACTGCATCTACACTCTTGGTTGCTCCTTCCATAAGGTTGTCTTCATACCTCTTTTCTACTTCTCTTTTTGCAATTTGCAGCTTCCTTTTGTCTTTAGACTATCTGCCATCTTTCTGGATTCATCATCTTCATCTTCTTTAGTAGTCCTCAACATTTGTCCATCTCCAATGTCCTTGAACACATGGTTAATCAAGAATTGTTCTATTACTTCCATTTCTTCTAACAGTTTCATTTCTTTAGCAACCTGCATAAACATATCCTCTAAAGGTTGTTCATCACCTGCATACATACACAAATCATTAGTTTCAAAAATACCAGGTTCCTTTTTCTTTGATGTTTCAATCACCACATCTCTCTATTGATTCAAACTAGTCCAACAGTTCAGGAAATCATCAATGATTCCTTCCTCAATAAGGTAAACCTCTTGCTTGTGTCTACAATAGCTATCTTCCATCTCTAACTCAACTACTCTGAGTTCTCATATCCTTTCTCCTCTTTACCTGTTTCTGCAACAGCTTCCACTTTATCTTCTTTCTTTTCATATTCCAACCATATCTTCAATTTCCTTCACCTTTTTCTAGCAGCACTATCATGTTATCCATAATTTCCTTCAGTTCTGTAATTTCTCTGTCAAATACCTCTTGACACATCTTCTCTCCTTTGCCTTTTTCCTTGGCATCCTCTATTCCTCTACTGTGGCTTCTCTCTGAACCCCTACTATGGCTATTAGTAGTCATTTCCTCATTATCTCTATGAGCTTCTCACTCACTATGAGCTGCACTAAGCCTTTGTGACAACAAGTCCTTCTAGTTGTCACTTACCTCACCAATCCCTTCTCTTGACTTGGTCTTTTGGTATGCACTGGTTCTCTATCTCTGGAACCCCTTGAGAATTCTCTTCTGCTCTCTTTAGGTTTGTATCCTCAACTCACCTTCTCTTGAGAACACTTTAACTGCTCTCCCTGTCCAACTTTCAGCTGGAATATTTAGGTTCACTGCCACTAACACAACTCCTCTCTTTCTTTACACAGTCTGCTACTGTGTGTTGCTGCTACCACTCTCTTCCCTTTATAAAAATAATTCAAATGAACCAATCATCAAAATAAAACTCATACTTGTTGATCTATCTCTTTCATCTTGCTCTGGCTAGACAATACACATGCTGCTTTACCTCTCGCTATCTGCACTTCAATCCTTCTTTCAACTGAATTTTTGTTCTTGCTGAGTACATCTATATTCGCTTTCTTTCCTTGCAATAGTTTTGTTGTAATTTCATTGCCTACATTCACCTACACATACCATTTAAAGCTTTAAAACTTACCAGATCCTTTCTGATCCTAGCTTCCTCAAATCCCTTTTCCACAGTCTCTCTTGAATAACCAACTGAAGTATTCATTGCCTGTAACATGTCAGAATTCTTTTGTGCATGACTCCTTGCAGTGTATTCTCCCTCTGTGTCAGGTCCATTACAGGGCCAATTATATATGCTGGAAAATAAAATTCAGTCCCTCAATCAATCTCCACAGAGCATTGATCTTGCTCTAATACCAAATGATGCCAAGCTACCCCTGCACATACCCACAGTATGCATGAAACACATAAAAATAATTGTCCCAGGAGTTTAACTCCCTAAGGAGTCAAAACTTCAAAACATAAATGGTTAAGCCCTTTAGTTACAATGCCTTTTAATCGAAACTCAATCACCCCGCCAAACCTCTCTATCGGGACTTTTAACTAGGCCCTAAGCCTTTGTATAAGACTTTACTAAAGTATCCCTTCAAAATCCTTCTATCGGGGCTTAAGAAACCCTTCAAAACCTTAGTTAAGCCTCTCATTAACTAATGGCCGCATATACATAAACTTCCCCTTTAAAACCATTGGTTAATATATATAAAACCCCATAAACCATATCTCGGCACTAAATCCCTCAAATCCATTTACAAAGGAAAACCCCGCATTTCTTACCTTTTCTGCCTCCCCATATAGACTCGCACAGTTTCTGAGGTTTAACCTCATCGTTGATCACAATCGGCCCTACTATGAGTCTTTACTCAATAATATATATCACAACATCACTCTGACTCCGATCTCTGTGTTTACATTAAATTACAAAGAAATCCACATAGGCTGGATCTCAATTAATATTCACCCGCCTGTATGACATATTGGGTCCGCGCTTAAGTTGTTGCACTTCTCCGATAGGCCCGAACTCCACTTGGCCCGATCATCGATCTCTGATTTATCGGTGATCGTTATATCGACATTCTGATCCCCTGTCTTCGGCACATCCACTTTCCGATATGCAATCAATCTTCTGCCGTTAGATCAACTCTGATCCCACGGCCCTAATTGCACTGCACTTATCGCAATCACCTTTGCAAAGGATTAAGACCCAATCTAGCCACAAGACTTCCATCGATGCGATAAATCTCGACTGTTGATCTTATAAATATAACGGCCACTGAGTCTTCTTGAAACTATTTCCTCTAGTCTTGATTCTGCTTATTCTCAATGAACTCTGCGTTAAACGACTCTCGGCCATATTCTATCTTCGATGATGATTGCTTATATAATTTCTTTAGGAAGGCTTTAAATAATTGACTGAGTATAAAAAACACTCAAATGCTACTAAGGAACCAAGATTAATCAAGCTATTTCAATACAGCTACTTGTAATTGCATACATAAAACAGAGAAGAAGTCTTAGGTTCTTCCGCAGACATACACAGAGAAAAGCAAAGGATCCCATACAAATGGCCTATTAACACATGTACTGAAACATTTATTCCATATAACACTATATTCAAAGTCTCGCCTCTAGCTTGACTACGCAATAATAAACCTCTGTTACAGTGAAATCCTCGCTTTCTCCTTTTTGCTTCTCTCGCTAATCTTCCAGCCTCTCTCCTAGTCTAGCTAACCAACCCCTGAATTATACAAAGAGTTCACACTTTATACAAAAGTGGATTCATGAACCATTTCTGGTTCAGAACCAAAAACATCTCAGCCTCTTCTAAAAATTCTCTTCAAACCCATTCTTTATTAAACCAACACTAACTCAAGCTTTCAGTTTCCTTATTTCCTATTCAAACCAATTAAATCTAACAATTTGCCCTGATCTCCACACAGGGAGAATCAATCAGCCACTATGCCCCTTTTCTCATATTTTACAATAAATAACCACTCTCACATATTTAAATAAATAAAATTAATTAAACTCTTGCCTTCCAACCCCTTGTTAGTCACAACATGTGATCATGCTATCACATTGCTGACTAGGCCTGAATGCTCCTGCATCATTCTCCTTCTTTTAGGCCTTTTTAATATTTCTGAAATCTATGCAGATCCTTATATCTCCATTTTTCTTTCTAATTGGGACAAGGTTGGCTACCCACTATGAATGCTTAACTAGAAGGAAGATCATAGTTGCTAACAATTTAATCAACTCTTCCTTAATTTGTGTTTCTAGTTTTGCATGTATTTTCCTGAGTTTCTATTAAACAAGCTTGGAAATATGTCCTTAAATTATTTGAATTTTTTTATGAATTTTACTCATTCATAAGGATAAAAATCAACCCCTAAATTAACATTTCATGGTTGTTGATCATATCCAAATTAATGACTTTGTATTTCATAGAAGAACTCTGAGTTTTACATTTTTTTCTACCTTTGAACCTTTCTTGCAAATCATAAAGGTTCTCAAAAGTATTACTAATTTTGGGATAAGATTTTTTTGTTCATGTTGATTTGAAGAATCTACATTTAATGGTAGATCATGTTGATTCTCATCGATGATGAAACATTGAAAAGTATCCTCATATGTGGGAAAATTAACGATTTGAGTTTTATCATCAAAGACTCTAAGGTTTGTAACATTATCTTGAACCGATGGTTGAAAAAGGATTTCCATAGAGAATTATTTGGAGAAATTTTTCTATAACAAGTAATTCCGATGCTCCAATTTCTAGTAATTTGGCATCTACACTTTGTGAGCGGGGTATAGAGTTTATTTCAAAACAATCAAAATTTTGAATTAAATCCAAGCCAAATTGTCTATAAATTTTCAAGTGGTTGAAAATGTAATGAATTTCTTTATTCACTTGTTCAAAAATTATTTTGGAATCACCAATGGATTCTAATCTCTTGATTTTCATATTAATTATTTTTTTAATCCTTTGAGTTAAAGCTTCATACTCTGTTATATTATTAGTGCAATCAAAATCTAATCTACATGTTAGAAAAAATTAATACCTTTATAGTTTTGCACGACGCATCATAACACCTATGCCTTCATTTGATTTAGAATTGTTAAAGTATAATGACCAAAACTATGTATTTACCTCTTCATTTATAGAGAAATAAACCCCATATGTGGAATCAAATGTAGGAATAATTTCAAAATTTAAAGTATCAAAATGTGATTTCACAAAATGAGAGATTCCAGAAGTATAATTACCAAAATAAGAACCAAAAGAGTAATTGAACATGATTGATTGAACATGATGGGCTCATTTGGATCATCAATACCATCAACAATGTATTTCATGTGCCCTTCATGTTTAACTTTAATCATATTAGGCCTCTCCTTCCAAGTGTTTTGCATGGAATCCCCCCAAGGCATGTTTCGGGGCTTAAAGACCAAGTTTTGACCAAGTCCTTTGTAAAATCTCCGCGAATTGTGGTCGCGGAGCGCGAAGTCATAATAGAGTCACATGGTTGTTTGCCCTTGTTTTTGTAATGCAATGTCAGCTTGAAAGATCCACCCATAGTCCACGGACCATGGGATTGTATAAATAGAGCAAGGCTCTAAGTGTAGAGATAAGAAATCAAGGAATAAAATAGAAGCATGATGAGTCTAAGAGGTTGAGTCGAAGTGTAAAGTGTGTCTTTGGGTCGTAGAGTAGGAGAAGGCTTTGCAGCTGAGTGCACAGAGGCCTAGTAGTCTGCAACTGAGTGCGCAGACCCATGCAGTTGAGTGCGTACGGTAGGTCGAGTCTGTAACTGTTGGAAGAATTAATAAAGAGAAGTTTACCATATTTCTGTGTATCTTTTCCTGTTTAATGTATTATTAGGTATAAATTGCAAGTGTACTGTTTATTTTCTATGTGAACTTATATCTATGTGTTGTATAAATAAATATAACACAAGGATTCTATTTACATGAAGATAACTAACTGGTGTAGGAAGATAGGTAAGATCTCAAGTGCGACTTAGGGAAATAGTGCAGGGCACTGCTCTAGCAGTGTGAAATCCCCACAACCCCTAGGGTTGTGCGAAGGAAAGTATATCAGGGTGCGAGGACCAGGAAAGTACACGAAGCAACCTGCATGCAGGGATGAGCAGTTGGATCGAATCAAACCCTCAGACATCTCAAGGGTGTGGAAACCTGGTTCCAGCACCCCCCCCATACTACTTCGAGTGAGACCTCATTCTGCACTCTGTGGGTTGTTGCTAAAAGGGCCAGTAGTACAGGGATTTATTTAGCTAATTAACTTCGAACCTAGGTCAGGCCCTAACAAGCGAACAAATGGTTCCGTTGCTGGGACCAGGATCTACATAAGAGATGTTTGATGTCGTATCACTGGAATCAAACAAAGAAAGGATTTGAAGATTGGGTGGATAGAAATATTCACGAGTTCATGGTGTAGGAGAATAGGAACCCGCGACTATCAAAGGAGGAGTGGTTAGACTGCTACTTATACACTGAGATCCGCGAAATTTTCTTTGCATCTTTGCCTACTAAGCTATATGAGTGGATCACAAAGCTAGCAGATAGCCAAGGAAGGTGTAAGCTCAACAGACCTATTTTGTGGACTCCAGAATTGGTGTGTAGACTAGAAGCATCAGTGGATAAGATCACACGCGGTGTTCATCACTAGCTCGATTGAATTATAGGAGGATTCATCACTGAGTTCGTGGTAGATACTTTAGTCAGCTATAGCGAGGCAGAACACCGCTTCCTCAAAGGGTCACGAGGTAAGTACGTTAAATCTTTGAACACTTTGATTAAAATGCTACTATGTGAAAAATGGGTTATGCGAATAAATTCATGTTTGGCGCTATGCGATGTGGGAGAATCTACAAAAACAAAGGTAGTACAAAACTAGAAACTAGCCCCTTGATTTCACCTCCGCGAGGGGGCGAGGAAGAGCTCGCAAAGGTCTCACCAAAAAGTGCGATCAATTTGATAAGGCAGAGAATTTCACGCATACCACCCCCACCCACACCATCGCCAGTTTCACCGTCTTCACCCCCATCTTCGCCAATACCACCTCCACCACTACCGTGAATCAATATGGCGAGCATGATAAGTGTTCAAGGGACTATGGAATGAAGATCCGGACCAGTTTTGGTTCGTGAAAAAAGCTGTAGGGGAAGCATAGGGAGTCACCAATGACAATATAAAGAAAGCGATGTTGGTCAGCGCTCTGCATGATCGTGCGTTGACCTAGTACATTAAACATTCTAATGACAATCTGAATGCGGGGATCATAGATATTCAAAATGCGCTAAACAAATAATTTAGTAGGTTGAAGGCAGAGGTGCAGTCGATCATTGGATTCAAGGAAATCACAATGCTACCAGGCGAGACCCCTTGGGAGTTGGATCAGAGACTGAAGTGCACAATTCACGAAGCTAACATGACATTGGCAGATGGACAACACCGCAAATGGTTTGTAGCATTGTTAACGTTGCATCTAAGGAATGCATTGTCACAACAGAGGCTAAGAACTCAGGCCGAGGCCTTGGAGATTGTGATGAGATTACATGAGACCCCGATATAGGATCCCAACCTGGGAGTTCAGCAAATTCACATGCAGTTGAAAAAATTGTGCCTTGAGATGCAGAGTTTGAAACAAGAGAGGACAACTTGCCCAGAAGTGTGCGATGAGGTATGATGCATAAAGTGCAAGGGTCAGGGACATGACAAGGACCACTGCCTGATGTTCACGAATTACCTCGCGGGGAGAGGACCAATGCCATTGAGACCAGAGGACCAAGAAGGACTGAGCAAGGCGCCTGTATTATGGTGCGCGATTTGTGATATAGGAGGAAAGCTTGCTACAGATAATTGCCATTTATTACAAAAGTACACGTAGAATTCACAATAGTTATTCTATAATTTATGTAGATCAGTGGGACATGATGAGCACAGTTGTAGAAGTTATGAGCTGATGATGGATCAAACTCCTACCTATAGAGTTCAGGCTGAAACATGGACCCTTAACCAGAATGCAGGGATGGCGTGAACCGGATTTCAGGGGCACGGACAAGGCTGAGGTGGAGGAGGACCAGGAAGAGGTCGCAGATAGCTAATATGCTACAATTACGGAGGTCCAGGACATTATTCCCATGATTGTACAAATCCAACGTGGCCATCATGCTTGTATTGTACATTGTTTGATCATGAGATGGAGGATTGTCCCACCGTGATAGCGAGGTTGTGTGATAAGGGAGCACTCCAACCTCCCCCAACTCAGAACCTGCAAATGATGAGGTCTGAGCTGTGCGAGGAAGACCCTAATGTGAATATTGTGCTCCGAAGTGGAATTACGACAGGGGATGATAAAAGCAAGTAGCTTGAAGAAAGTACTTGGGTTCTCAAGGCTCCAACGAAGAAACCAGAGTTTGATTTGGAGCGTGCTAAGGAAACCTTCATGGAAGCCAAAAGGAGCTTTGCTTCTTCCTCCACTTCAGGAAGTAAAGAAAGTATGAAGCTGGAAATGGACCCATCAATGCTCACAACATTCTTGGAAACATGCATGAAGCTGTTGCACGACAACAAGGTTGTAAAGGGACTACAGGAACTCATAAATAGATGCGCTGGGACTGCGCCAGGAGAACCGCGCGTAGTTCGAAAGCTCGGAAAGAACACGATGCGAACAGCAAGGGAGATGAGATTGACCGCATAGATTGGGGAATATGAGATGGAGCAAGTGATTCTGGATCGAGGATCGGACGTGAATGTCTTACCGAAGAAGACATGGGAGCCCATGGGAAGGTCTACGTTGCAATGGTCTCCTATCCAATTTCGAATGGCAAACCAGCAAAAGATCCTAACTATGTGGAGATTGCAAGGAATCACAATAGATATCGAAGGAGCAAGCGTGTTATAGATCTAATATGAAAATATATGAAATGATACCAATATACCCAATAACTGTAAATAATCACCAGAAATAACAAGATCTGAATATAGAAATGCTTCTCTTTAATGATCAAAACCCTTAAGGTAGGGCAACACCATACATCCATTCCTTAAGGAATGAAAACACTCCACAAGCCATATGCATGTTCATATAATAATCCTTGTCATCCCTCAATGTGGAGTCTCTAGCCTCTATATAGGCCTCATACATACAATACCATGGGTCATTACCATGGTTCCCTCAATAACATCTATCTAATACCATGGGCTTATTACATTATTGCTAACTACTTGTGGTCTCTTACATGATACGGGTTAACCACCTTATTTATTACTATTTCCCATCTCATTATTATTCCATTGGGTACCTCCCTTTGTACCCCATATTATTCCCCCTAGGTATACTACATTCCACCCCCCTTAACATGTTTCATCCTCGAAACATGGGAAGAACACAAATAATAAGATATACTCAAAAGAGTAGTCCATTGGTACCATGTGCGTGCATCTAGCCATCCAAGAGAAAGGTGAACCCTTGATCTCGCTGGTGCTTCGCTCACTTGAGATGTAAGTTGACCTTGGCCGCCCTTCTGTGTTGATGTGTAGTAGGTGGATCTTCGCTCCTCTCTATCTGTCATGCGGGGGTTGTTGTCCTTGTGGCTAATTCGTTGCCATCTTGTTGGTTGTTTTCTTGCGGGGTGATGTGGTTCGTGATATGCTGAAGTGTTAACCAATGATGTATCTGTCTTTAATTCACCACCTAATGGAGCCTGATTAGTATCCGGTACATGTTGTGGTGCCTGTTGTTGTTTCTTATCTTCCAATATTACTTCAACCACTGAGTCCTGCTCTGATGTATCAGTGCCTATAACCATTTCTGCTTCCACCTCTGTTTGTGTTTGATTATCAACCATCAAAGGCTCATCATCTGATGTGTAAGTGTCATTAGATCTTTGTGCTTTTGCCTCCATAGTCTCTGCTTGGGTCTTAATGGAAATATCCTGCAATGTAATTTTCTTCTTTTTATACTAGAGCTTCAGGAATTTCTTTTGCACATTAATATTTATAGTACCAACAGAGGCTAAGAACTCAGGCCGAGGCCTTGGAGATTGTGATGAGATTACATGAGACCCCGATATAGGATCCCAACCTGGGAGTTCAACAAATTCACATGCAGTTGAAAAAATTGTGCCTTGAGATGCAGAGTTTGAAACAAGAGAGGACAACTTGCCCAGAAGTGTGCGATGAGGTATGATGCATAAAGTGCAAGGGTCAGGGACATGACAAGGACCACTGCCTGATGTTCACAAATTACCTCGCGGGGAGAGGACCAATGCCATTGAGACCAGAGGCACAAGAAGGACTGAGCAAGGCGCCTGTATTATGGTGCGCGATTTGTGATATAGGAGGAAAGCTTGCTACAGATAATTGCCATTTATTACAAAAGTACACGTAGAATTCACAATAGTTATTCTATAATTTATGTAGATCAGTGGGACATGATGAGCACAGTTGTAGAAGTTATGAGCTGATGATGGATCAAACTCCTACCTATAGAGTTCAGGCTGAAACACAGACCCTTAACCAGAATGCAGGGATGGCGTGAACCAGATTTCAGGGGCACGGACAAGGCTGAGGTATTGTTGGCATTATGTTTCAGGAATGGCTATATATGTTACAGATGTTGTACTTGATGGCAACTCTCATGACAAGGTTCTCTCTTTTTATTGAAAAATAAGAAGGACGCAGGAAATCAGTTCAGAAGGTGCGTACCCGCAGGTACACCTTGCAGGGACCGCGTCCAGAGACGCAGGCCAGCCATTCAGGAGGTGCGTCCACCCAGTGCACACATTTCAAGGCAGAGAAAAGCTCACGTGGGGGTTTCTTGTGTTTTACTCTTGGTATCTAGCCGACGGTATTGTGTTATTATGGTGTCGGCTCGTGGTATTGTTCCATGTTTTGAGGAGGAGCTTGCCTATATAAAGCAAAGGAGATCATTTGGATTTTGTATGTCTTTGGTTGAATATCTTATGAGGTGAGATCTGGTCTAGATCTAAAAGGCGAATCTACTGAAGGACTGAGATCTCCTTGGCACAAGATCAGATCTGTAGATCTGACTGTTTGGGTTACACTTAAAGCCTTGAAATCATTCATACCCAAAAGGACGCAGGTACAGTGAAAGGAAAGTGCGCGGGGACGCAGTGCAGTAGGAGGATACCTGCGTGGGGACGCAGGGTAAACAATGTTCAGGTGTGTCCGGGACGCAGTTCAGTATCTGGAGGTCTGTGTGGGGACGCAGGGCGACCAAGGTTCAGGTGCATCCCTGAAGCAACAGGACGCGGCGCGATAGTGTCTTCGGGTGCGTCCCTGCAGCAACAGGACGCGGCACGATAGTGTCTTCGGGTGCGTCCCTGCAGCAACAGGACGCGGCGCGATAGTGTTTTTGGGTGCGTCCCTGAAGCAACAGGACACAGAGCAGTTGAAGGAACAGTGCGTAGGCACGCAGCGCAGCAGAAGGATCTCTGCGGGTGGTCGCAGGAAAGCAGAAGGTGAACTGCGTCTTTACGCAGGTCACAGAAGGGAAAGTTGCGTCTCTGTATTAAGATGTTCTGTTGATTGAATTTCTCTGTTGATAAGGTGTTCTGGGTTAGTTCTGTCATTGCTGATCTGATAACTGTAGTGGACTGTAATTGATATGTACTTGGTGACCATTTGATGCTTTATGAAAAGAAGTAGGGGGTTGTAGCTCCCTTCCAGGAGAGACTGGAAAACGAGAGAGAGTTGTAGCTCTCTGCAGGTTGCAGCCTGCGTACTGGTAAAGGACTGCACCAGTACAAAATCATTGTAAAAGGAGTATCTAATTTGAAAGAAGATAGAGACATATTGCAGCAGGTGGTTTTCACCCACATTGGGTTTCCACCTTACATCTTGTGTTCTTTGGTGTGACTATCTGTTTTCTTTGTTCATGCTCATTATTTTATGGTACTGACATGCAAAAATAATTCAAAGATCAAATAAGGAAGATTTACTAATTGCTAGATAATACTGATTCACCCCCCCCTCTCAGTATTATTTCCAACAATTGGAATCAGAGCAGGTCCTTCAGAAAAGCTTGATCGCTTGAAGGTAGATCGTTCATCATGAGCAACTACGAGAGAGAAGCATCAATCAGGCCACCAGTTTTTGATGGGACAAACTTCAATTATTGGAAGGTAAGAGTTACTGCATATCTTCAATCTCTTGGTACAGAAGTTTGGGACATTGTAGAAACAGGCTATACTTTTCCTTCAGCTACTCCTACAGATCCAGCTGAGAAAAAGAAGTATGAAACAAATGCAAAAGCAGCCAGTACTCTATTAGGATGTATATCCCAAACGGAATTCATGAAGGTAATGCACTACAAATCCGAAAAAGAAATATGGGACAAAATTGTCACAAGCTACGAAGGAGATGAACAGGTAAAGCGTGCTAAACTTCAAACTCTCAGGATTCAGTATGAGACTCTCAAGATGTATAATGATGAAAGTGTGGCTAACTATTTTCTTCGGGTAGATGAGATTGTTAATTGTATGAAAAATTTGGGTGAAGAAATAAGAGAGGCTATAGTGGTTGAAAAGGTTCTAAGATCTTTGTCTCCCAAGTTTGAATCTAAAGTATCTGCTATAGAAGAAAAGGAAAATCTACGAATTCTTACTATGTCTCAGCTACATGGAATTCTAACTGCTTATGAAATGAGAAAGGGAGGTCCTTCAGACAGAAGAGAAGCTGCTTTCAAGGCATCAGGCAAAGGAGATTATTATGAAGCAAGCCACATCCCAGAAGAAGAGGAAGAAGAATCAAACTTTGTCAGAAATCTTCAAAGGGGTTCTGGAAGGTTCAGAGGTAAGTTACCTTTTAAATGCTTTGCTTGTGGAAGAGTAGGTCATTATGCTGCAAAATGCCCTTATAAGGATAAAGGAAAGGAACCTGCTAGATGGAACAAGAAACAGAACGCAAATAAGAAAAGCTACTACACTCATGAAGATAGTGATGGTCTATCAAACAGTGATGAAGATGAACAAGGTAATGAATATAAGTTGTTAATGGCATTTGAAGATGATGATTATATGGATGCTGTAGATGTGGATAACCTTTATGATGAAATTACTAGACTCAAGAGATGTATAGAAGAAAAGAACATGATCATTGATACTTTACAATTTCAAATTGATGAAAAGGAAAAACATCTTGAAAAATTAGAAGGTGAAATTGTTGGTCTTAGAAAAGAGATTGAGAAAACAAAAGCTATTAATCTCAAGTTTGTCAAAGGATCTGAAACTTTGGATGAGATTATCAATGTGCAGCGATCTCCTCTAAACAAGACAGGTCTGGGCTATAATGGAGAAACTTCTCAAGCTTCCACCTCAAAAAGTTATCTTGATGCAGCAAGAAGAAATGAGCAAAAGCAAAATGAAGATCATCAGGTAAAGCAGGGACGAATTACAAACAGAAACTATCAGGGGCAATCCATCTTAAGGGTGAACAAAAGCTACAACCAGCCACAGGTAAAATCTTCTCAATTTGGTTCAAGAATGGATGACAATAGAAATTACAATCATTTGGCCGGTAGATTTGATAACCGCAGAAGTTTCTTCAATGGACAATGCTTTTCTTGCCATAACTTTGGTCACAAAGCAGCTCATTGTGTTGCATATAAAACAATCATGACTAGGGAAGCTCAAAAACAAAGAAGTATGACAGGGATTACAAAAAGGACCTATAACAACTTTTCGGTTCTTGAAAATGAAGTTGAATGTTCTATTTGCAATAACTTTGGTCATGAAGACTCTGAATGCAGGAGCAGGTTTCAGCAGAAAAAGGAACAAGCCTCAAGCACCAAAACATGGAGAATAAAGGAACCTCAAACAGAAAGATGTGGGATAGCTTTTTATGCAGAGGGACAGGAAAATCTATGGTACATTGACAGTGGATGTTCGAAGCATATGACAGGTGATAAAGAAAAACTTGAATCTTATTCTGCTCTAGAAAAGGGAAAGAAAGTCTCTTTTGGAAATGATACTCCTGCAACTATAAAAGGAAAAGGCATTGCTCAGTTAAAAGAAAAAGTCAAGGCTGGAAATGTTCTGTATGTTGATGGATTGAAGCATAATCTTCTAAGTGTCAGTCAGATGTGTGATCAAAGAACCGAGGTTATATTCAGATCGAATGGATGTCTTGTTCGTGATCTTGATACAGGTAAAACAGTGCTCAAAGGCAAAAGAACTCCAAATAATCTGTACATATTTGAAGAAGGACAACAACAATGCTATCTAAGCAAGGATGAAGAGCACTGGTTATGGCATCGAAGGTTGGGACATCTAAGCTTCTCACAAATAAGGAAAGCATGCAAATATCAGGCAGTTCGCGATCTTCCAGATATCAAAATTCCTGACAACACCATATGCAAATCATGTCAGTTTGGAAAACAAACCAGAACTAACTTTCTAGAGAAAGAAGGATCAGCTAGCATGCCTCTTGAGCTAGTACATACAGATACATGCGGTCCTTTCAGGAAAAGAACACCTCGAGGAGAAGAATACTTGATATTATTCATTGACGATTTCTCCAGGTTTGTCTGGTTAGGACTTATGAAGCACAAAGATGAAGCATTCAAAAAATTCAAATCCTTCAAAGCCTTGGTTGAAAATCAATCAGGTCACAAAATTAAGTGCCTCAGATCTAATAGAGGTGGGGAATTTACTTCAAATGAATTTTTCGATTTCTGTGAAGAACATGGGATAAGAAGAGAATTCTCTACAGCAAGAACTCCTCAGCAAAATGGAGTTGTGGAAAGGATGAACAGAACAATCCAACAAATGGCTCGTGCTATGCTTGATGAGTCAGGAACTCCCGCAACTTTCTGGGGTGAAGCTGCACATGCTGCGGTTGTTATTCTCAACAAGACAAATGTCCGGGTGAATAGCACTCAAACTCCTCATGAGCTTTGGAATGGCAGGACTCCTTCGGTAAAGCACTTCAAAATCTTTGGGAGCAAATGCTATATCAAGAATACTGATGAGCAGCTTGGCAAACTGGAACCTAGGGCAGATGAAGGCATTCTTCTTGGTTACTCTCCATATAGCAAAGCATACAAGTGCTACAATAAAAGACTTGGCAGAATTGTTGACAGCATTGATGTAGTAGTTGATGAGAAGGGATACATTCCTAGGCAAGTCCATCATGAAGACATCGAAGAAGATGAAGGCTACCCTCAAAGATAGAATGATGAAGAAGAAGAACCTCAAGAAGAACCTCAAGAAGAGCCAGAGGAGCAAACAAGAATAGAAGAAAAGACTCCATCCAGATATGTTCAGAAGAATCATCCAGAATCTCAGATTGTGGGGCAAAGAAGCAGGTGTACAAACAAGAAGAATAGTTGCAGAAGCCTCAAGCTATTTGGCATTACTCTCCTCTACTGAACCACAAAATGTGAAAGAAGCATGCAAAGATGAATGTTGGGTGAAAGCAATGGATGAAGAACTTGAGAAAATCGAAAAGAACAACACTTGGGAGCTGGTTCCTAGACCAAAGGATAAGAATGTTATCGGAACAAAATGGGTCTTCAAAAATAAATTAAATGAAAATGGAGAAGTAATTAGAAACAAAGCCAGACTTGTTTGTAAAGGGTATGCGCAGCAAGAAGGAATAGACTTTGAAGAAACCTTTGCTCCTGTTGCAAGACTTGAGGCCATCCGAATGTTCCTTGCTCTCTCAAGTTTTCAAAACTTCAAAGTATTTCAAATGGACGTGAAATCAGCCTTTCTGAATGGAGACTTGGAAGAAGAAGTGTACATTGAACAGCCAGATGGGTTCATTCTTGGAAATGATCCAAATCTTGTATGCAGATTGAAAAAGGCTCTCTATGGTCTCAAACAAGCTCCAAGGGCTTGGTACTACTGTTTGGACAAATATCTTCAACAGCAAGGTTTTTCAAAAGGTTCAGCAGATAGCAATCTTTATATAAAAGTTGAAAATGACAAATTGCTAATACTTGTTGTGTATGTAGATGACATTATTTTTGGCAGCAATGAAGAAGCTATGAGTCAAAGCTTTGCCTCGGTCATGCAGAAAGAATTTGAAATGTCCTTGCTAGGAGAACTGACATATTTCCTTGGTTTGCAAATCCAACAAAAAGAAGGAGGAATCTTTTTATCTCAAACCAAGTATCTCAAACAGATTTTGAAGAAATATGGCATGGAAGATGCAAAACCAGTGTGTACACCCATGGTCACAGGATGTAGTCTCAGTGCAATGATGAATCTGCAGCAGTACATCAACCAACCTACAGATCATGCATGCAGTTGGAATAGTTGGAAGATTTCAGGCAAATCCGAAGGAGACTCATCTTCAGGCAGTGAAGAGAATTTTCAAATATCTTCAAGGGACTCAAAATTATGGCTTATGGTATCCTAGAGATACAGATCTTACTCTTCATGCTTATACAGATGCAGATTGGGCCGAAAGCGTGGATGACAGAAAAAGCACAAGTGGTGGTGCGTTCTTTATGGGTTAAAGATTGGTATCTTGGTTCAGCAAGAAACAGAGTTCGATTGCCTTGTCTACAGCTGAAGCGGAATATGTTGCTGCTGCATCTTGTTGCACCCAACTTCTTTGGATGATGCAGACTTTGCAGGATTTTCAAATCACTTGTACACCACCTATCCCCATCTTATGTGATAACACAAGTGCAATCAGCATCTCAAAGAATCCGGTTATGCATTCAAAAACCAAGCACATACCAATCAAGTATCATTTTCTCCGAGAACAAGTGCCTGAACAAAAGGTCAAGTTGGAGTATGTTCCTTCTAAGGAACAAGTTGCTAATATTCTCACAAAACCATTGCCCAGGGACACCTTTGAATACCTCAGGCAAAAGCTAGGGGTTGTTGATGCATCATCTTATTGTTGAATCTTTTCTGATTGATGGTACAGGTTCAGGGGGAGCATATAATGCATTGTTGGCATTATGGAGGATGGTCAGAAGGAGATCTTGGAAATAGCTACAATATGTCTCTATCTCTTTCATGGAGGATTATGGTTCTTTGTTGTAAATCTGGTTCAGGGGGGGCATGATCTTAGGGGGAGCATATCCTTTGCCCTTGATGTCAAAGGGGGAGAATGAAGCAAAGTTTGTGAGGTTGCCATCAAGTCCAAAGGGGGAGATTGTTGGCATTATGTTTCAGGAATGGCTATATATGTTACAGATGTTGTACTTGATGGCAACTCTCATGACAAGGTTCTCTCTTTTTATTGAAAAATAAGAAGGACGCAGGAAATCAGTTCAGAAGGTGCGTACCCGCAGGTACACCTTGCAGGGACCGCATCCAGAGACGCAGGCCAGCCATTCAGGAGGTGCGTCCACCCAGTGCACACATTTCAAGGCAGAGAAAAGCTCACGTGGGGGTTTCTTGTGTTTTACTCTTGGTATCTAGCCGACGGTATTGTGTTATTATGGTGTCGGCTCGTGGTATTATTCCATGTTTTGAGGAGGAGCTTGCCTATATAAAGCAAAGGAGATCATTTGGATTTTGTATGTCTTTGGTTGAATATCTTATGAGGTGAGATCTGGTCTAGATCTAAAAGGCGAATCTACTGAAGGACTGAGATCTCCTTGGCGCAAGATCAGATCTGTAGATCTAACTGTTTGGGTTACACTTAAAGTCTTGAAATCATTCATACCCGAAAGGACGCAGGTACGGTGAAAGGAAAGTGCACCGGGACGCAGCGCAGTAGGAGGATACCTGCGTGGGGACGCAGGGTAAACAAAGTTTAGGTGCGTCCGGGACGCAGTTCAGTATCTGGAGGTCTGCGTGGGGACGCAAGGCGACCAAGGTTCAGGTGCGTCCCTGAAGCAACAGGACGCGATGCGATAGTGTCTTCGGGTGCGTCCCTGCAGCAACAGGACGCGGCGCGATAGTGTCTTCGGGTGCGTCCCTGCAGCAACAGGACGCGGCGCGATAGTGTTTTTGGGTGCGTCCCTGAAGCAACAGGACGCAGAGCAGTTGAAGGAACAGTGCGTAGGCACGCAGTGCAGCAGAAGGATCTCTGCAGGTGGTCGCAGGAAAGCAGAAGGTGAACTGCGTCTTTACGCAGGTCACAGAAGGGAAAGTTGCGTCTCTGTATTAAGATGTTCTGTTGATTGAATTTCTCTGTTGATAAGGTGTTATGGGTTAGTTCTGTCATTGTTGATCTGATAACTATAGTGGACTGTAATTGATATGTACTTGGTGACCATTTGATGCTTTATGAAAAGAAGTAGGGGGTTGTAGCTCCCTTCCAGGAGAGACTGGAAAACAAGAGAGAGTTGTAGCTCTCTGCAGGTTGCAGCCTGCATACTGGTAAAGGACTGCACCAGTACAAAATCATTGTAAAAGGAGTATCTAAATTGAAAGAAGATAGAGACATATTGCAGCAGGTGGTTTTCACCCACATTGGGTTTCCACCTTACATCTTGTGTTCTTTGGTGTGACTATCTGTTTTCTTTGTTCATGCTCATTACGTATACAAGAAGTCTATGCCCCATATGCCCCTAAGTAACGTAGGTAATTCAGGCATTGGGTGACGGATAACATAGGAGTGTATCTCCCTCCCCTCCTCTGGCCCTGTAACGAGGTGTTGCTAGCTAACCTAACCTCACCTCACCTAACTAAACAGATTGGGGGAATGCCTTTCTCGTCCCGGTTAAATAACCAAGGGTAAGGTAAACAATAATTGGACGCATGTGGTATGTGACCAACCCCCAAATAAGTAACTAAGGGTAAAAAGAAAGGTTCTACGTGTCCTTCCCTTCTGGGATGAGGATTCTCATTATGGTACTGACATGCAAAAATAATTCAAAGATCAAATAAGGAAGATTTACTAATTGCTAGATAATATTGATTCACCCCCCCCCCACTCAGTATTATTTCCAACAAACTTGCCCAGAAGTGTGCGATGAGGTATGATGCATAAAGTGCAAGGGTCAGGGACATGACAAGGACCACTGCCTGATGTTCACGAATTACCTCGCAGGGAGAGGACCAATGCCATTGAGACCAGAGGCACAAGAAGGACTGAGCAAGGCGCCTGTATTATGGTGCGCGATTTGTGATATAGGAGGAAAGCTTGCTACAGATAATTGCCATTTATTACAAAAGTACACGTAGAATTCACAATAGTTATTCTATAATTTATGTAGATCAGTGGGACATGATGAGCACAGTTGTAGAAGTTATGAGCTGATGATGGATCAAACTCCTACCTATAGAGTTCAGGCTGAAACACGGACCCTTAACCAGAATGCAGGGATGGCGTGAACCGGATTTCAGGGGCACGGACAAGGCTGAGGTGGAGTAGGACCAGGAAGAGGTCGCAGATAGCTAATATGCTACAATTGCGGAGGTCCAGGACATTATTCCCATGATTGTACAAATCCAACGTGGCCATCATGCTTGTATTGTACATTGTTTGATCATGAGATGGAGGATTGTCCCACCGTGATAGCGAGGTTGTGTGATAAGGGAGCACTCCAACCTCCCCCAACTCAGAACCTGCAAATGATGAGGTCTGAGCCGTGCGAGGAAGACCCTAATGTGAATATTGTGCTCCGAAGTGGAATTACGACAGGGGATGATAAAAGCAAGTAGCTTGAAGAAAGTACTTGGGTTCTCAAGGCTCCAACGAAGAAACCAGAGTTTGATTTGGAGCGTGCTAAGGAAACCTTCATGGAAGCCAAAAGGAGCTTTGATTCTTCCTCCACTTCAGGAAGTAAAGAAAGTATGAAGCTGGAAATGGACCCATCAATGCTCACAACATTCTTGGAAACATGCATGAAGCTGCTGCACGACAACAAGGTTGTAAAGGGACTACAGGAACTCATAAATAGATGCGCTGGGACTACGCTAGGAGAACCGCGCGTAGTTCGAAAGCTCGGAAAGAACACGATGCGAACAGGAAGGGAGATGAGATTGACCGCATAGATTGGGGAATATGAGATGGAGCAAGTGATTCTGGATCGAGGATCGGACGTGAATGTCCTACCGAAGAAGACATGGGAGCCCATGGGAAGGTCTACGTTGCAATGGTCTCCTATCCAATTTCGAATGGAAAACCAGCAAAAGATCCTAACTATGTGGAGATTGCAAGGAATCACAATAGATATCGAAGGAGCAAGCGTGTTATAGATCTAATATGAAAATATATGAAATGATACCAATATACCCAATAACTGTAAATAATCACCAGAAATAACAAGATCTGAATATAGAAATGCTTCTCTTTAATGATCAAAACCCTTAAGGTAGGGCAACACCATACATACATTCCTTAAGGAATGAAAACACTCCACAAGCCATATGCATGTTCATATAATAATCCTTGTCATCCCTCAATGTGGAGTCTCTAGCCTCTATATAGGCCTCATACATACAATACCATGGGTCATTACCATGGTTCCCTCAATAACATCTATCTAATACCATGGGCTTATTACATTATTGCTAACTACTTGTGGTCTCTTACATGATACGGGTTAACCACCTTATTTATTACTATTTCCCATCTCATTATTATTCCATTGGGTACCTCCCTTTGTACCCCATATTATTCCCCCTAGGTATACTACATTCCACCCCCCTTAACATGTTTCATCCTCGAAACATGGGAAGAACACAAATAATAAGATATACTCAAAAGAGTAGTCCATTGGTACCATGTGCGTGCATCTAGCCATCCAAGAGAAAGGTGAACCCTTGATCTCGCTGGTGCTTCGCTCACTTGAGATGGAAGTTGACCTTGGCCGCCCTTCTGTGTTGATGTGTAGTAGGTGGATCTTCGCTCCTCTCTATCTGTCATGCAGGGGTTGTTGTCCTTGTGGCTAATTCGTTGCCATCTTGTTGGTTGTTTTCTTGCGGGGTGATGTGGTTCGTGATATGCTGAAGTGTTAACCAATGATGTATCTTTCTTTAATTCACCACCTAATGGAGCCTGATTAGTATCCGGTACATGTTGTGGTGCCTGTTGTTGTTTCTTATCTTCCAATATTACTTCAACCACTGAGTCCTGCTCTGATGTATCAGTACCTGTAACCATTTCTGCTTCCACCTCTGTTTGTGTTTGATTATCAACCATCAAAGGCTCATCATCTGATGTGTAAGTGCCATTAGATCTTTGTGCTTCTGCCTCCATAGTCTCTGCTTGGGTCTTAATGGAAATATCCTGCAATGTAATTTTCTTCTTTTTATACTAGAGCTTCAGGAATTTCTTTTTGCACATTAATATTTATTGCTACACATATTTCTGGATTACAGCCATCAAATTGTATAAATTCTGCTCTAGGCCCGCCATCACAAAAAAAGTTGGCGAAAATTTGAAATTGTCACAATTTAGTCAATATTGCTCAAAATCCCTATTATGACTTGTTTTCAGAAATGGAACAACCATTTTGCATCTTCCCATGTGGTAGAAATCGCGATCTAGGCACTGGAATTTCAAATCCACGCTGCAACTGTCCCGCCGTCACAAAAAATTTCTGAAAAAAAATGTTGAGTTTAAATTAGTGATATCTCCCTCATCCGGACTCCGATTCAACTGATGTTTTTTTTAAACTTGGGTATATTTTCACAAACAATATAGATCTGCAATTAGATTCTACAGATTTTGCACCAGGACGTCCAAATCTGTGCCGCAAACTCGTTTCCCCGAAAAATTGTCTACACCCTAACTGATTTTTAAATCAACAATATCTCCCTCATCCGGACTCGATTTGGCCGATTTTTTTTTGAAATCGGGTATTTTTTCACAAACAATCCAGATCTGCAATTAGATTTTGAATATTTTGAACCAAAACGTACAAATTTGATCTGCAAACTCGCCGCCCCGAAAGATGTCTGCAACACCACTAATTTTTAGATCAGTGATATCTCCTTCTTCCAGACTCCGATTTCGCTGATTTTTTTTTGAACTTGGGTATTTTTTCACAAAGAATCTAGATATTTAATTATATTTTGCATATTTTCCCCCAAAACATATAGATCTGATCTACAAACTCATTGCCCTAGAAAGTTCCTGCAAAAAATTTTAAACAAAATCCACTTTTTCCCAAGAAAGTGCTCTATTACCACTTGTTATAGATCTGATCTGAAAATATAAGATAATAGAAATAAACCCAAGAATAACAAGATCGAATAGATAGAAATGCTTCTTTATTGATCAAACCCTTAAGGTAGGGAAACACCATACATTCACTCCTTAAGGAAGGAGAACACTCCACAAGCCATATGCCTATTCATACAATATTCCTTGACATCCTTCAATGTGGAGCCTCTAGCCTCTATATAGGCCTCATACATACAATACCATGCGTCATTACCATCGTTCCCTCAATACCATCTATCTAATACCATGGTATTATTACATTATTGCTAACTACTTGTGGTCCCTTACATGATACGGGTTAACCACCTTATTTATTACTATTGCCCATCCCATTATTATTCCATTGGGCACCTCCCTTTATACCCCATATTATCCCCCCTAGGTATACTACAAAGCACACTAGCAGATTTCAAAGTAATAGAGTTTATTGATGACAAAAATCCCTACCCTATGCTATTAGGAATAGATTGGGCCACTGACATGAATGGGTTGATCAATCTGAAGAAGCGAAAGATTATTTTTGAGAAAAAGTCTTTACACGTAGTTGTACCTTTGGACCCTGCAAAAGGATCGCACTACATAGAGACAGTGCACGACTATGACAATGATGATGATTTGGATTGCATCTACAAGATAACCACACGAGAACAAGACTGGGTGAATCCAACAGCGGATGGACGAATCTCATGGGAGCGTGAAATCTCTTGCACATCGTATTCTGATGAAGAGGTAGAACGATGGTAGAACCAGTTACACGAGGTAACCATGCTGAACTGTAACATGATGACGAGATCACTGGGCTACGTATCAACAGAGGTAAGGGACCTACCTACATATGATGGGTTAAGTGAGGCGGATGACTTGCTGAACAAATTTGAAAGAGAAGTGCCGAAACAACAGCGTTTTGAAGCTTTGAAATGGGTACTTCACGCTATGCCCACAAGGTGGTGGGGTACGTGATGAGCCCCAAAAATGGGTAACTTATTGGGCTCATTTTGCCTATTTTTCTCCATTAATCCACCATTATTCATAGCTTATGCATGCTTTTGAGTATATTTATGTTAATTGAATGAATGAGAATAGTCACTTGACCATGAAGTCTAATACATGCTTATTGCAGATTTTTGGACATCTTTTGGACAAAGGTCAAGCATTTATGTGCCAGTTGACAGCCAAATACAAGGGAACAAGGCTGAGGATTTGTAGGAAGGGTGTCTCCTACACTAAATGGCCCCTTTCTCGAGTTCTCCACCATCAGCTCGGAGTTCAGCAGCCGACCGAAGATGATCCCCAAGGGCAGCTGAGCAGCTTTTGTGAAGTGGTTGATGACCTGCAGTTTTGAACAGCCAAGCCCCTTGAGTTAAGGAGCGTTATTGGAGATCCTCATAGTGCATAAATAGGAAGGCTTCCAGCCTTTGTAGGTTAGCTTTTGAACAGTTGTATTTTCGAACTTTAGTGTTGCTCTGCCTTCCAGCCCATTTTGGAGCTTTTGCTGTAAACATTTTTGTGACATGGTTATTTTTTGAGCAATGGAGATCAGTTTCATTTTGCATCAGCTCTGAGCTTTTTCTTAGGAGGTTGTAGCTATTGGGGTTGGGCCCAACCCAAGTGCCAGTACCTCCTTTTGTGTGCTTTTATATGTTTTTGCTGCATTCCTAGAATAATTTCTGCTACTTAGATTAACATATTGCTTTGTTACTTAGGTCATTTTCGATGATTGAAATATCTTTTCATGTTCAGGTTGATTTGATAGGTTGGTAACAGAAATGATCTTCGAAAAATGCCATCAAGCAACCCTTGATCTCACCTCTCCCTCCTCAGGACCATGAGCTGAGACCAAGGTGTCCTTGCTGCCACAAAAACACTATTCTTGCTTCTTCATGCAATTGCTAGTGTTAGATTCTTAGTTGCAAAAGTTGATACCAATTGTGATTACATGCGTAGATTTGTTCTTGTTTAGTTTTCATAGCTATCTTACATGATTTTCTACCAATAAAGTTTTGTTCATCATGATTGCTAGGTTTCTAGGTCAAATTAGGTCAATATAGCTAGATCTTTGGTTTGCATAGTCTTTGATTGATTAGTTTTGAAAAATACTGTGCAGATCACCTGTAGTACATCCCTGCCTATCCTTCCTTCATCATACAACCTGGTCCAACCCCAACTTCCAGATTCCTTCCCTTCATTTGCCACACTTCTCCAATTTGACCTAATTTCTACATTTTTGTGCAACATTGCTCCCTCCATCCTTGAACAAATCCAACCATCTTCATCGCTCCATAGCCTCATTCACCAGGTCCTAGACCTCTTCACAGCCTCATCCACAGTATCACAACTTGGGCTCAAATGTAGCAAGCCTTTAACAAAAAATACCGGGACTACTGTAGGTCAAAGGAAACGAAGGGAGAAATCTTTCGAATGACTATGGGAAGTGATGAGTCTCTGGAAGACTATGAAGAAACGTTCCAACTCAGTTATAAAAGGGCCAGGTGCACACTTGACCCCGAATCTCTGAAGTTGGTTCTGCTCCGAGGAGTCTCTAAAGACCTTCTAGATACCATCCATTTGCTAGCTGGAGGAGAAATCTACCAACTACCTTATGAGGACATAAATACTATATTTAGAAACTATTTTAGGGTAGCCCGGAAAAGAGGTAGCGGGAATCCACTTTCATCTAGTGCAACCTTCTCCCAACATGAGTTTACAAATCAGATGGAAGACCTTAAAAGCGATGTGAGACAGACCATTTCCATGCAACTGGATACTTTTCGAATCCAACAAAAGAAAGAGGAAGCTGAGAGGGCTTTGGCCATCTTTTGTCCCAGATGCACAAGGAAGCATCCTAAGAAGGAGTGCCCATTTCACTCAGTAGAGGTATGTTTCGTTTGTGAGGAAGACCACCCTACAAACCAGTGCCCAACCTTACCCGGACTTAAAGTTGTGTACCAAGGGGTTGAAGGAGCCACTGAACCACTCTACTTTCTCAACCAAAGGAGGCCACGTGGATCTAGACCTTACCAATAGGGGATGCAAGGGACATCCCAAACATATTACAACCCCAACCAATCCACTCACATACCTTCTTGGGGTCCCCCCACTCATCCTTCCTGGTCCGCACCCCCTCCTTGGTCATATCCACCTCAATACCATATTCAACCTGTTGCTCATTCGTTTCATTCTCATGTTCAGCCACAACCTCAGTGGAATGCACCGCAACAGGGGTGGAGGCCCCAGTACAACTCTCCTCCCGCTATTCTGCCTCCACCACCTGCTCAACCACAACCATTACCTCCTGCTCCTCCAAGACAACCCCAGATGCCTGCTCAACCGAACCCGAACCCCAACAATAGACAGGCCCAGCAGGTGTATACAGGAGAGACAACATGCCCTACCTATTTTGTGGAGATTCAGGAGATCAACCTATGATATGGGAAGGTCCTTCCAGATCATCAACCTCCTCCTCCGGAGGATGAAGAAGAGAAACAGGAAAGTGAACCCAAAGCCATTCCACCCGTTCTTGAGAGACTAACTGGAAACACACAAGCAAACCCAGAAGACACTGAACTTCTGGGAGAACTTAAACAGTTGTTTGTAAGAACACCACTTCTCTAGGCCATCAAAGATGTACCAATCTACAAAAAATTGATCAAAGAGAAGTGTTTCAGGCACCCAGGTAGGCGCAAGAGAGATGCCCCAACTATCAATGTCATAGGAAAAATGTTCGACCTAATGTTAGGACAAGTAATCTATCCAAAATATTTGAACCCTGGGAGTCTTGTAGTGGATTTCCACATCAATGGCACCATAATCCCCCACACCCTGATTGATCTAGGGGCTACCATTAATGTGATGACCAGGGACACTATGCTCAAACTTAACCTTCAGGATTCCTTGAGAAAGACCTCGACAATACTGCAGTTAGCAGACCACTCCAACGTGACTCCCGAAGGGATTGTGGAAGATGTCTTGGTCTCTATTGATTCTTGGGAGTACTCTGCGGACTTTTTGGTCCTTTAGCTAAAGGCAAAACTCACTGGATACCCCCTCATTTTGGGAAGGCCTTGGTTAGCTACTACAGATGCTTACATCAGTTGTCGAGCTGGGAGCATGACCATTAAGAATGGGCCAATGTCCAAACAGCTAGTCCTATATCCTCCTGCCCAACCTTTGCTCGAACATAACTTACCTCTCTGGTTGGAGGAGGAAGATGAGGATGAAGTCTACTCTGCACCAATGTGCACAGTAGAAGCCACTCGGGGAGGTCCTCAAACCAAGGATAACCTGATTGAGAATTTGATTCAAAATCCACCTCCCAGTGTGTTGCCATTAGAGTTGGTGGAAGGTACCCCATCCAATGCTTTAGTGGACCTCTGTGCGGCTGATCCAACCTCTTCCCGAGTTAAGAATGTGGAATTTGGCCTTGAAAGAACCTTGAAGATCAACTTGTCCCTATCTCCCTCTCAAGAGAAGGAGCTGTGTAGCTTGTTGAACCGCCATTTGGATGCTTTTGCTTGGAGCTACAAGGAGATGAAGGGAGTCCACCCTTCAGTCTGTACCCATCACATTTACATTAAAGATGATTGTAAACCAGTCAGGCAGCCTCAGAGGAGAATGAATCCAGCTCTTAAAGACATTGTCAAAGAAGAACTGCAAAAGTTGTTGGACGCAGGATTCATATACCCCATCTCTGACAACGAGTGGGTTTCTCCTCTAGTGCTTGTGCCCAAGAAAAATGGCAAGTGGAGAATCTGTGTAGATTATCGAGAAATTAACAAAGCCACCAAGAAGGACCATTTCCCTTTGCCTTTCATATATCAAGTGTTAGATGGGCTGGTAGGGAAGAAGTTATTCTCTTTCCTAGATGGGTTCAGCGGGTATAATCAGATCCAAATTAGCCCGGAAGACCAAGATAAGACCACTTTCACTTGTCCATGGGGTACCTTTGCCTACTGGGTCCTTCCCTTTGGGTTATGCAATGCTCCTGCCACTTTCCAGAGAGCAATACTGAGCATATTCGCTGAGCTGGTTCATGATTCGGTGGAAATCTATATGGATAACATTACCCCTTATGGGTCCAACTTCCAAGAAGCATTGACTAACCTGGGAAAATTTTTAACCAAGTGTATTGAGATGAACCTGTCCCTCAGTCCTGAAAAATGTGAGTTCCTGATGACTGAAGGGACCGTGCTAGGTCATACAATTTCTCAGCAAGGCTTACAGGTGGATCCCAACAAGATTGCTATCATCCAAAGGGTTCCACCTCCTCAAAAGGTAAAGGATGTTCAGAGTTTTTTAGGCTTAGCGGGATATTATAGAAGGTTCATTAAAGATTTCAGTAAGCTAGCCTCTCCATTGTTTAGTCTTTTGGGGAAAGATGTTGAGTTTATATGTACTGACAGCTGTCAAGAGGCTCTAGATGTGTTGAAGGATACGCTGGTAACTGCCCCAATCTTGAGAGGTCCAAACTGGGCCCTGCCCTTCCACATTCACACAAATGCCTCAAACAAAGCCATAGGAGTAGCCTTAGGACAAGTTGAAGAGAAGCTACCATATGCCATATACTTTGTTAGCAAAAACCTGTCCAAGGCGAAATTAAACTATACTGTAACCGAGAAAGATCTCCTAGCTGTAGTCCATTCGCTAAACAAGTTCAGACACTACATCACTGGTTATCAAAATTCGTATGCACTGGTCATGCTGCACTTAGGTATCTGATGAATAAACCTGATGTAAATGCTCGTATCATTAGATGGTTAATTTATTGCAGCAATTTGATTTGACCATTGTTGGCAAGCCAGGTAAGGAAAATGTTGTTGCTTATTTTCTGTCTAGACTAGATTTGCCTGTAGGAGAAGGAGGGGTGGTGGATGATCAACTGCCAGATGAACACCTGTTTGCTATTTCAGTACTCTCGCCATGGTTTGCTGATATAGAAAATTACTTGGTTTCAACACAATTCCTGCCACACCTATCCTCAAAAGAGAAGAGCAAGATCACGAGGAAAAGCACCCGATTCACTTGGATTGGGGGCAACCTGTTCAAACTTGGCCCAGATCAGATTCTGAGGCGTTGTGTCAGGGAGGAGGAAGTTTCTAACATCCTCTTGACCTGTCATGATGATCCCTGTGGGGGCCACTTTGCAACAAGGAGAACCGCTTTCAAAATTCTACAAGCAGGCTACTATTGGCCCACTCTTCATCAAGATGTCAAAAGATACATCAGCCAATGTGACTGATGTCAAAGGATGGGGAAACTGACTCCAAGGGATGAAATGCCCCTCCAACCTCAGGTGACTTTCAAGCCATTTGAGAAGTGGGGCATGGACTTTGTGGGTCCTATCAACCCTCCCTCAAGACAAAAGTCTTACATCATTGTGTGCAGAGACTACCTAACAAAGTGGGTAGAAACAAAGGCAATCAAGGTAGAAACAGAAGAAAATGTGGTTGAGTTTTTGAGGGAAAATATCTTCTATAAATTTGGCTACCCAAGATAATTAGTCACAGATCAAGGGAGCCAGTTTACCTCTAACCTAATTGAAGACCTGCTTGATCATCACAAGATTAAGCACAGAACTTCCACCTCTTATCATCCGCAAGAAAATGGACAGGTGGAAGTCACTAATAGAGCTTTGGAGGAGATTTTGACTAAAGTGGTGAGTAGCAGCAAAAAAGATTGGGTGGATCGCTTGGTTGAGGCCACCTAGGCCTACAACACCACTTGGAAAACTACAACAGGTTTCACACCTTATGAGCTGGTCTACGGGAAGAAGGCTTTGCTATCCATAGAATTTGAATACAACACATTGAGGTTGGCAGCTCAGCTAGACCTAGATCTCAACCATGAAAAACGAGAAATATTACTTCAACTGAATGGACTAGATGAACAAAGAATGCAGGCCCTCCTCCACTCAGAGGTAGTCTAACTTCAAAGAAAAATATGGCATGACCGACACCTTAAAGAGAAGCAATTTTATCCAGGAGATTGGGCACTGTTATATGATTCAAGATACAAGGATTTCAAAGGGAATCTGAGGACAAGATGGCTGGGACCATATACAGTGGAAAAATGCAACGATAATGGTTCAGCCCTTATTAGGACCATTGATGAGGAAGCCATACCTATGCTTGTCAATGGGCATTGATTGAAAATCTACAGGAAGCCCCTTTTTAAGCAAGAGTTCATTGAAACACTGGATAAATCAGTGCTAGTAGTGGAGCAGGGCCCTATCTCTACTCCACCCACACCTTGATCATCAAAAAAAAAAGAAAAAAGAGAAAGAACAGAAAAAGAATAAAAAGTTCCTTGGGTGACAACCTCTTAGAGGCGCTTGGGGCAGACAGTGAGGGTGAATACCTCCTAGAGGCACCCCAGCTGTCTCTCAAAAAAAAAAAGAAAACAAAAAAAAAGAAATAGACCAAATTTTTATTGAATAATTGCAGGTTGCAGGGAAGACATTGCAGGCTAGGAGGGTTGCACAAAACAAGGACAAAGGTCAGCACCAGGCTGCGAGCATCCCTCACAAACACTTCCTCCATGACCACTCCTCTTTCCTAAGATTTTATCACATTCAGGTCAAGATTTCACCTTCTACAGGAAGTTTTGGGCCTTCTACAGGAAGTTCTATGTCTTCTATAGGAATATCCTATAGAACCTTCAGACAGGCCAAAATTGATCTTGGGAGGGAATCCGAAGGTTGGAATCTGCCTGTTAGGCCTGCAAACACCCCTGTTTTCGTCCATCACCATATGTCACCCTGTTTCATCTCTTTACACCTCCGTTGCACCCAACCTGTTATTTGTTCCTGCGCAGTCACACAAAAAATCCTTGTTTTCCTCATACTGCTAGCAAGAACTTTTAGTGACAAATCAAGCAGTAGTGTCTCACTCACCATACCTATCAATCTCCATCTGGACTCCTCATCAACCGAATCCCTCGTCAGTAGTATACCCCTGCTCGTTTTAGCTTGCATTCCTAGGAGGAGAAGCAGCTACAGGACATCCTACAGGAATCCTGTAGCAGCTGATCCCTCTGGAAGACATACTCTGGAGACAGGGGCAGCCGAAAATGACAAAGGAGAAATGCAAAGGGCTCATCTTGAACACGAGAATATCATCAGCAGTCGAAGCCAAGCAAAACCTGGGCATGCAGCGATAGCAAACAAGGAGTACGTTCCAAACCCGTGCATGCAGCATCAATGATTAAAGGAATGGGTTCCAAAACACATGCATGATGCAGTAGCAAACGAAGGAGTGGTTCCAAGACCCAAAGTCTGCATAACGCGGTTGTGACCACACAGGTAAGTGCCTAAACTCATTCATCAATTGCATAAACTATATTTTAAAAGCTGCATGCCTATGGAAATGGTTTAGATTGAGTGGAATTGGTGGCCAGTCAACTGGCCACCCTCGGCCAGTTACATAGCCTCGTGGGATTCGAACGAGCCTAGTTACATTCAAAATTGCTGACGAGATGTTCAGTCAACACGTGTGGAGTGTCCATTCAAGGAGAAATCATCGGGACTTGTAGTGGTGGCGACAGTTAATGGCAGATGGGAGGTGATGGTGGTCAGAAACGCGTAGAGAAATTATGGCCGTGACATCAAATCAATGGTTCAGTCTGGCCACCTCATTCCCTCACCATGAATCACACCACAGTTAAAATATGCTCAACTGAAACTCACACTGCCTTCTGTTCATTTTGCACTTGCAACGTCCTCAACTGGAATACGCATCCTCTGCTTCCAAAAATTGTTAACTAGTCGCCCTCCACCGGGTTTTCTACCTATTTTCAAAAATCTCCTGCGTATCGGGCTCGCTCAGAGGCACAATGACATTCTACATGAACTGGGGGGTCTTCTACAGGAAGAATTCTACAGGAAATACTGCACAGCTTTCCGGAGCAGGGAAGCCTAGGATTTTCCTTCGTCGAATTTGGAGCTCCAAACGAGGTAGGCTCGAAAAAACTCCTCTATGCATGGTATGTTTTGCAAAGGTGGTGAATTGAACGGCATCAGGTTGGGAAATTAGAGGAAAAATCTGCCTGTGAGTTGGAAGTAAAACGTTTGCCTGTGTATTGCACTAGTTTTCCCAGTTGTTTCTGCATCAAGATTCTCCTCCACTTTTCCTTCTTCTTTTTTTTTAAATTCTCTTGTGGGGAAGATATATGCAGTTGTGGGGGCCAGCCTATGTATGAAAAATTTTGAATTTGCATATCTGTATGTGTGCTAAGAAGAAAACTTGATCTTTGTACCCTGTCTATAGAAACAAAATTCTTCCTTTCATAACCAAACAACTGAGTTCTGGGTAACAGCAGTCGTAAAACCAAGGAATTGTTGCTAATTGATATTGGACACCCGAAAAATTCCTTCTTGATTTCAGGGGGAAACCATAAACAACATTCCCTTTTCTGATCAAAGCATAAAAAGAACACTCTCACCATGCCAGGGGGATTCATAAGGAAAGAACCCTCGGACTCTAGCAAACTACACGAGCATCCTGAGGTGGTGGACCTTTTCACCCGAGCCAATTGGATGTCCTTCTTTGAAAAAAATTAGGGTCATGACGAGGAGATAACTGAGGAATTTTTAATGTCCCTGAGACCTCAATCAAAGACACATGCCACCGTTATTTTTAGGGGTTTGACCCTAGAACTTACCCCTCAGCTCATCAATCGAGTTATTGGTCTACCATTAGGGCTCCCTTCGAGAAAAGAAGAGAGGTCATTGGGCCAAGCTACCAAGAAAACATTCTTTCTGCCCAAGGAACACCTGTAGAAGACAAAAACGGGGTTAGGAGAACCAGCTTGCCTCCTCTCTAGAGTGAAGTCAGTTTCCAAATCATGAAGTACATTACATGTGAAGGAAGATTTAGCATCATCTATGGTTATCATTTTAGGTTACTATGTGAACTAAGACATGGAATTGACTCACCTCCAGAAAAGAAACTGAGCATCCCCTATTTTCTTCTTCAGTCACTAATTGAATGTGGAACAAATTTAAATGAAGGTATCCCGAATCAATTGGCCCATCATGGGCTCATCAAACTATTGCTGTAAGATGCCTTGCACACCTACACTGTCCCCATATCTTGGTAAATCTTCTGAAACATGTCTAGGGATGATAATATTAGAATTTTGACCGAAAACATCACCTCATCTAGTAGTGAGGAGGGAGAACACACTGAAGAAGGTGAGAAAACCAATGGTGAAGGAACACAGGACATTCAAGCACAGCAAGAATAGAAAGAAAAAGGGGAAATGGGCCAGATTGCTGAGCCTAAAACAGAGGAAGAAACAACATCACAAACACCAAGGGAGAAGAGAATATAGAGTAGAGAAGAGAGGGCTGAAATAGGCCAAATGAAGGCTGTCACAGCCAAAGTAGGCACATAGAAACGAAAGGAAAAGACACATCCTGAAATAGAAGCAACACAGACAGAAATAGTTGACACGGGGATTTCTACAGGAAGCAGGGAAAAAGAACAGCAAGAGGAGGAATCGCGTGAGATATTGGCTAGGGAGGCAGCAGTTGTGCTTGCTACCTTAAGCACACCTTCAAAACAAAAAGGGAAGAGAAAGAGGCAAACCTTCATGTACTTTAACGCAAGGAGGAGCACACGGATAAAAGTGGGCAGACCCCAGCCACAGTCAAAAGAGCCAATTGTCATTCAGGACACAACAGCGAAACCAAAAGAAGAGTCTCCTTCAAAGATGTCTATCACCTATGAACGAGGAAGCCCAAAAACCTCTACCTGGAGAGAGAGAATTAAGATGATGGACTCAAAGACAGCTCTATAGGAAGCCAAGACGTCTCTACAGGAAACTTTGGCTAAGTTAAAAGAGACCGAGAAATTGGAGGAAAAGACAGCCAAATCATCACAGTGAGAGGGAGAGACTAAGAAGATACTGGAACCAAGCCCTCAGCCTAGCTTGGGCTCATACTACAACCTGTTAGAGGGTGGGAAAATCATCCCACAAAAATTTGTTGTGCCACTCTTCCTTGCATTGGAACAGGAGAGGATCAGAACACACACATGGATGAAATTGCCAAATCTAAGGGAATTGAGGACATAGGCCACATGGAGGAGAAGTTAAAAGAGTTAAGGAGAGAACTGGCCATGGTCAAACATGTAGAAAGCTGCAAAAGAGCCCAGTTGTAGGAAGAGAATGAGCTGCTGAAACAACAGCTATAGCTACAGGGAAGTCATAGGGAAGATAGATCCTCCATTTTGGGAGAACAACAGTAGCGAGAAGAGCCTCCAGCAGACAAGGAAACATCTGATGAACAACAGAAAAAGGATAAGTTGCAGGTCGAGATTGAGGTGCTAACAAAATTTCTACAGGAAAAGGAGTCACAAGCAGCAGAGGAAATACAGTTTCTAAAGCAACAAGTGCAAGAGAAAGAAGCCCAACTGGCCTGCATGGCTAGCTGGGTAGTAGAAGACTTGCAATGTAGGCAACCTGCCAAGTCATATGCCTTATGTCTTAAAGATTAATGGTTGCAATTCCATATTAACACCTAGGCCCAAAGGGGCACCATTCCATTTCCGAATTACCAGCAATTCATGGCTTTGTGTGATAGTAGCTCAGCAGAAGATAAGGCCAAGTTATCAGAATTCTATTTACACAACTTGGCCCTTCCAAACATGAATCTGTGGGACCCCAATGCTTCATTGGGGGATGTGCAACTCATGGCCATGGCCTCTTGGTTAAACCATGAGGAAAAGAGGGCAGCAGAAATTCAGAATGTTATGGACAGGGAGCTACAGGAGCCACTCATGATCAGAGCAGAACCAGAAGATCCCTTAGCTTTAGTGTATGCCCATCAGCAATTTTCCAACAACCCCCAAGTTCACCCAGATTACATTGAAAGACAAGCTCAGGGCATTGCTCACTTCGAGGACATGGAAAGACTCTTGGGGGATAACTGCATTCATGCTTGCACAAGGAGATGGAACACACCGTCTCGCAATCTGAAAATCAGAGAATACCACTCCCCAATAAGGATGAGGGAGGCCTTGGTAGGAGTACCACTCTATAAACAGTCAATGCAAAATATACAGGCCAACTGGATCGGCCTAAAGTTTAGTCCTCCATTGCTTTTAGGACTGCTGGAAGGGGTCAAAGAAGAAGAAGAGCACAAGAAATGGGAGGAAGTAGAGAGAAAAGTAGGGTTTCATGACCGAGAAGAGGACATCACCTCAAAATCCTGGGATGTTAGAGAGGCATTCAAGGCAATCAAAGATGACGAGCTGGATTAGTTGCTCAGAGGATAAGCAACCCATTTAGCAGGGGGTGATCATGAGCCCCAAAAATGGGTAACTTATTAGGCTCATTTTGCCTATTGTTCTCCATTAATCCACCATTATTCATATTTTATGCATGCTTTTGAGTATATTTATGTTAATTGAATGAATGAGAATAGTCACTTGACCATGAAGTCTAATACGTGCTTATTGGAGATTTTTGGACATCTTTTGGACCAAGGTCAAGAATTTATGAGCCAGTTCACAGCCAAATACAAGGGAACAAGGCTGAATATTTGTAAGAAGGGTGTCTCCTGCACTAAATGGCCCCTTCCTCGAGTTCTCCACCATCAGCTTGGAGTTCAGCAGCCCACCGAAGATGATCCCCAAGGGCAGCCGAGAAGCTTTTGTGAAGTGGTTGATGACTTGCAGTTTTGAGCAGCCAAGCCCCTTGAGTTAAGGAGGGATGTTGGAGGTCCTCATAGTGCATAAATAGGAAGGCTTCCAGCCTTCGTAGGTTAGCTTTTGAACAGTTTTATTTTCGTACTTTAGTGCTGCTCTGCCTTCTAGCCCATTTTGGAGCTTTTGCTGTAAACATTTTTGTGACATGGTTAATTTTTGAGTAATGGTGATCAGTTTCATTTTGCATCAGCTCTGAGCTTTTTCTTAGGAGGCTATAGCTCTTGGGGTTGGGCCCAACCCAAGTGCCAATACCTCCTTTTGTGTACTTTTATATGTTTTTGTTGCATTCCTAGAATAATTTATGCTACTTAGATTAACATATTGCTTTGTTAATTAGGTCATTTTCGATGATTGAAATAGCTTTTCATGTTCAGGTTGATTTGATAGGTTGGTAACAGAAAAGATCTTCAAAAAATGCCATCAAGCAACCCTTGATCTCACCTTTCCGTCCTCGGGACCATGAGTTGAGACCAAGGTGTCCTTGTTGCCACAAAAATGTTGTTCTTGCTTCTTCATGCAATTTCTAGTGTTAGATTCTTAGTTGCAAAAGTAGATACCAATTGTGATTACATGCTTAGATATATTCTTATTTACTTTTCATAGCTATCTTACATGATTTTCTACCAATAAAGTTTTTTTCATCATGATTGATGGGTTTCTAGGTCAAATTAGGTCAAGATAGCTAGATCTTTGGTTTGCATAGTCTGATTAGTTTTGAGAAATAGTGTGAAAATCACCTGTAGTACATCCCTGCCTATCCTTCCTTCATCATACAACCTGATCCAACCCCAACTTCCAGATTCCTTCCCTTCATTTGCCACACTTCTCCAATTTGACCTAATTTCTACATTTTTGTGCAACATTGCTCCCTCCATCCTTGAACAAATCCAACCATCTTCATCACTCCGTAGCCTCATTTTATAGGTCATAGACCTCTTCACAGCCTCATCCAACCTCATTTCCACTTTCCCACCTGTTTTCCTCCATCAACCCTAAAAAATCCTCTCTTGGCTCTTCCTGTAAAACATCCTGTAGAACCCCTGCATACTTCCTATAGAAGATCACGTGGGCAGTTTCTTGAGATCTGATCACTGTGAAACTCTCTGGAAGGGTGCTAGGGACCCCTTAGGCCCTCTTCTCACCTTCCCAACCACCTGCAAGTGCCTATACCATCTTCTTTCATCAATCAAACCCTGCATAGTCAAAAACAGTTAAAGCACATGCATAATAATTCTGCAAAATTACTCAAAAATACAAAAAGATGTTTTCTTTTTTCATATTTTACTTCAGAAGTAGCTTAGAAACATGAATTTTACCTTTCCAAGAGTCAATGGCATCCATTTCAGTAGCTTTCATCTCTTTTCTTGCACCAGTAGGGTTAGTCGGTAAAACTAGGGTTTGCTAGGGTTTTCATTTCCTTTCAGCTTTTAGTTTCATTCTACAAATAGATTAGCCTCCTTAGAGTTAGCTTTCATCCATCACAGTTAAAAGCTTCTTCTGAGAGCTCATAGAATTTGGCTTAAGCTCCTAGCAGACTTGTGCCAACTGATCAAGTGACAGCCTGCAGCAAGAGCTAGTACTTGTGCATATAGCACCGTCACTTCCAAGTTTGTTACGAACTACCGGATTGATAAAAGTAAAGAAGGGAGTCCCAGGAGTTGCAGCATTATTGCTGCAATACTAGAGCCCACCAGTACGCACCAAAGAAGTTTTGAGGACTGGCACAAATGTAGGAGGATGATGCACATGTGGTTTGAGAAACCTCAAATGCGATTAATAGACAAGTTTTCCAGATGAAATGGTCTGTGCACCCACCTGTCCAGATGGATACAAGCATATGGTATGAAACCTACGCGGATGCACATAGTCTTTGCATTAGGACACACATTTAGTAAGTAGGTATGGGCGACGCAATGGCATGAACGACCCCTCCAGTTGGAGCCACGGAGTATGGAAAGACCAAGTGCGCAGAAGGTCATCCACACAGAAGCCTTTAACGAAGTATGCGAAGTGCTGAACAAGGTCCACAATGCGCAAAGGGATGATTGGGACTTGTGTGTACCAGTGATTTTATGGGCTTATAGGACCGCATGCAAGAAACTAATGGCTTAGGCACCTTCGAGGCTAGAGTATGAAGCGAACGTTGTAATTCCCATAGAGCATGAAATACCTAGTTTGCACATGGAAGCACTGGCCGATACGATGATACGCGGAGCCTTGAAATAAGGGATCGCATAGCTAAATGAAGTAGGATTCCTGGGACCTAAGGAAGAATCCAACAGGGTAATTTTAGGCTCCAAGAACTTGAGAAAGAAAAGGTGCAATTGAGGAAAAAAAATCTCTCTGGTGGAAGTGGAAGTCAAGAAACTAGAGGATGAGATAAAGGAAGATTTTCTCAATAAGAAGACTAGGGTGATAAAATAGGGTGTGCACGATCATGTTGACAAGTTTGGGGACTATTGTTGTGAATTGATCTGTTTGATGCCTTGGCTTGGACCACATATTGCTAAACGAATCAACCATGATGGCACGCTGCACAGGATAAAGTGTGCGACACCACCAGGAACAATAAAAGGTGGGTATTTTCCAGGAGAAGTGATGGATGATCAGAAGAAACCCTATATAGGTGGAGCGACCACCTGACTAGCCATGGGAAGTACAGTCTTAGCACTCCTAGTAGTTGAAAGGAGGCACGGGACTATAAACTACTCTGCCTGGGAGCTGTGCGATGTTGGAGCTGCGTGTAGAAGCAAAGAGTCACAAGGTCCGCGATTGCGCAAGGGGGCCTGTGCTGCCACGCGGGTTGGCTATAAAATGACCATTGAAGTCACTATTCATGATGTGATGCTTGACTTGAGACCAAATGGAGTGGGCGACAGGCATTTAAGACACGATTTATGGGCAAGATTTGAGAAAATCTGCCGCCAAGAGAGCATTAATGATTTGGATTTGGGGGGAACAGTCGAATTTAAATTCAAAAGACGCTATACATTTCAAAGGGCTGCCCAGCAAACAACACTCGGTATTTTGCGAATTGAACTATTGTATACCCCGTGTATCCTAAGAAGAGCCCTATTTGACCTGTGTAGAACGTTGATTGAGCCCCTGAGTACACGAGTGATAGATTTTTGGTCGAACACAATGGCAACATCTAAGGAAGTTATGGAAATTATAGAGATGACCGCCGAAAAGGCCACACAAGCCCTTACTATAGGGGATGCCCCTAAAGGCACCAAGATTGTGGCAGAAATCCATAATTCACCACACACACCAAGGCCGAAGAAAGACAAATAGTCAATGGTTCCCATACGTGTGTCCCGACGAAACCTACTATGCACCAGACTAACAATGGAGGAGAAAGGGAAAGTCATTAACATAGAAATTGATGAGGAGGAGGAAGACCTGGAGGAACTTATCATCGAAGAACATGAGGACGAAGGCACGGAGGAGGAAACTGAGCCTGCGCACCCTCCAATGAAGCTGCCTGCCTATATCCCCGCATGGAAGGGGAAGGCTAAAGTGCCCAAGGATCTTAATGAAAGCAAGAGCTCCCTCCAGACCCTGCTCCTCCCAGATGACATCAGTTTTTGGGGCACGCACCTGGGACAAGTGCCTAGCTTGAAATTTGAAGATTGGGATCTCGCTGACCATGAGAAGTTCCCTCACCTAGAGATCGTGCAGCTCATGAAGCCTAAGAAGAACACCGCGGCAGGGGTTACCAAATTAGAGCCGCGAAAGTGGTTGCGTGGAGTGGAAAAGGCAGGGCTACTAAACCTACTCTAGGTGTCGTATTTCCACCGCGCCCCAATAACAATTTTCATCATCACAAAACTGCTCTGCCTAGCACATGGTGCGTGTTTATGGCTAGAGGAGCCCATCCCCATCATGGACCACTTGACACACTGCATTACCTAGCTTCCATGTAAAGGTGGTGAGCTCCAGTATTGTAGCAATAATGCTACAACTCCTGGGGCTTCCTGTCTCTCATTTTATCAACCCGGTAGTTCGTACAAACTTGGAAGTGACGGTGCTATATGCACAAGTACTAGCTCTTGTCGCAGCTGTCACTTGGTCAGCTGGCACAAGTCCGCTAGGGCTCAAGCCAACTTCTATAGGCTCTCAGAAGAAGCTTGCTAATTGATGGACGAAAGCTATTCTCAAAGGAAAACTACTCTACTTGACAAAATGGACTGAAAGCAAATCAAAGCATGTAAACCTAGGAAACCCTAATTTAACTAGTCTAACCTCTACAATGCAAAACATGTGAATGAAACTTCTACCAATGCTGCTGTTACCTCTAATAAGTGCAAATGCATGGATCTAAACTACTTGCATCATGAAAGATATTTTTTTGTATTTTTCCTTTAAGTGTGTGCAATGATTGTGATCTTGTGCTAACTAGGGTTTGGTTGTGCAGATGGGATGGAGAAGGAAGGAAAGCGTGGGACATGTTGGGGAGGCTAGGAGAGGTCCCTAGGGATCCTTAGCATCCATCCACAGAGGTTCCTCACATTCAGAAGCTCGGCAACCGAGTGAGTGGCCTCCTACAGGAAGTCTGCAGGGGATCCTACAGGATACTCTGGTTTCTACAGGATGTCTACAAACGGCTACAGGATAACCTACCGTGAGTGTTTGGCGTGATGGAGGAGTGATGAAATGGTAGGGGGAGATGTGTAAGGTAGGAATGAGGCTGGTGATGGCTGTAGAAGTGAAGGAATAAGATGGGGAGTGAGTGTAGGGAGTGGGTTGGAAGATAGAGGGCTATGTCAATGAAAAGGGCTAGAGAATGGAAGTACGAGAGGAGTGAAAGACTTTGGGAGATAACCGAGCGGAGCAGAGGTCACAGATGTGTTTGCATGCGTGATCAAGATGGAGGACGAGGTAATGGAACGAGAGAAAGCAGTGTAAATGGAACAAATGCTTGTGACTATCACCAAACCGAAAATGCATTAACTTAGACTACCTGTGCTTATAAATTCAATGAACAGCAATCTAAACGCGAAGGAGAATGTGCATGAAGCTGTGGTAAAGGAGTGTGGTGCAGGTGTGAATCATGTGGAAGCATCTAACATAACGTGACCGTGTTTGCAGCAATCATGGAATAAAGAAATGCGTATTTTTGGTGGTTAGTCATGGACTGCACTCCAATCCCAGATGAGATGGCAGTGAGCCTTAACAACCTTTTTGTTGGAGCTCCAATAGATTGTATCTATCCTCTTCTAGCCTAAGCAACTGTAAACCAATTCACCATAAGCAAATCCTATCTAAACTCATGAAAACAACTAAATTAGCAACCTGTAATTCGAATTGCATGTGAAAAGGAAAACTCAAAGTGCTGAAACGAAATGGAAACAACACTACAGCAGAGGGGATCTATGGCTCTCAGGTTGGGCCCTAACCTGAGAGCTATAGTCTCCTTAAGAAAACTCAGAGCTAGATCAAAATCTGCCTTCTTTATTCATAATCTGATATCATGCCAAATTGGCTTACAAAAAGGAACAAAAACTGAGCTGTGCTCCAAAATTACAATAGAAATACGAGAGTTTCAACAACCTATCCAAGGCTAAGGCCTCTATACTTATACAAAAACGATGATCCAACAAGTGTCCTTGATTTTAGGAGCTCGGCTGTCCAACTAGAGTTTAATTGCTGATCCTGTAGGATGGTCATAACTGCTGTTCCTGTAGAGCAATTTATAACTGCTGTTCCTGTAGAACAGCTAGCTGCTTCTAAGCTCCGAGGGGAGATGGATTGGAGCTCGGAGTTCTTGGTGGGAATCACGAGGAATGCCCCCAAGACCGTGGACATCCTCTCCTAAAAGTCAGCAGTGCCACCTCATTGTCTCCTTGTCTCCTTTTTCGTTGTCTTTTGCTCCCTTTTAATGCCAAAACCTGGAATCACAATGCATTAGTCACATAGATAGAGTGCCTACCCTTCTTCCTACAAACAACATGAATAAACTAATAAATGCATGCATAAGCAGTAAAAAATGAATGGTTTGAGCAAGTAGAATAGGCCAAAATGAGCCCAAATTGTACCAAAATTGGGGCTCATCATCACCCCCCAGCTGAACCATTTGCTCATCCTTGAGCAACCTTGCTCCTGCTCCTTGTCCTTGGCCGATGACTCGGGACCGGAACAGGCTCTTTCTTTTCTGCTTTTGATGGCCCTGCCTTCTCTGCCCCTGGTGGTGATGAGGGTGATGCTTCCTTCCCCTTTTCTATTTCCTTGAGTCGGGCTTCGGAAGGCGACTGGCCTATCTTTCGTGTCCAGGAAGTTATTTTTGGGCTCCCCTTTTCGGGGGTAGCTGATGTTTTAGAGGGGGTCCTTGCACTGGGTGAAGTAGGGACATCCCCTGAAGTGGTTTGGCTGCTGGGTGGAGGCTGTGGCTTGCCCGCGGTCATCCTCTTGCTTCTCCTCGCTTCAGGTGGTAAAGGGGTCTCCCTCTCCCTTTTCTCTTTCGGTTTTGGAGGTGTGCTGAGGGCAGCCAGTGCCGCTTCTGCCTCCTTTTCGACAATGCCAGCCTTCTCTTTCTTACGTTTTGCTCTCTCGGAGCTCCTTGTAGAGGGCCCCTCCTTTTTAGATTTCGGGCTTCCTGTGGAAGACCCTGCTTTGCCCGCTTCTGGGCCTCCTGTAGAAGATTCTTTCTTTGTCTTCAGACTCTCTATAGGAGGTTGTTTCTCAATGACCTTCGGGCCTCTTGTAGAAGCCCCTCTTTCCAATCTCGGGCTTCTTGTAGAAGCCCCTGTCTCTGTCTTCGGGCTTCCTGTAGAAGCCTGTGGTTGCACTTTCGGGCTTCCTGTAGAAGCCTTTGTCTCCGTTTTTGGGCCTCCTGTAGAAGCCTGTTCTCCAACGATTTTCGGGCTTCCTGTAGAAGCCTTGGTCGTTGCTCTTGGGCTTCCTGTAGAAGCCTGCTCCTTACTGATCTTCGGGCTTCCTGTAGAAGCCTTTGTCTTTGTTTTCGGGCTTCCTGTAGAAGCCCGTGTTTGTGTTTTTGGGCTTCCTGTAGAAGCCAGTTTTTGCGTTCCTGCAGATGCAACTCTCACCACCTTTTCTTGCTTGGCTGCATGGATTTTGCTTTTGGCTTTAACTGCAGGAGCTTACGAGGTGCTTGGGCTGGCAGGGACCACCTCAGTTTTGACTGCCCTGCTTTTCAACCTATTTTCCCTTGCTGACAGGATGGGGGTGTCCTCTTTTGCTCTGTCATCCTTTCCCTCCTCCTTCTCCTTTCGTTCTTTCTTCTGTGTTGGAGTCGGGACCTTTTGGCTTTTCCCTTTCTTACTCTCGGCTACTGGCTCTTCTTCTTCACCGCTAGAGGATTCCGTTTCTTCAAGCAACATTTTTATGTTCCCTTCTCTTGTTAAATTCCTAAATGATTCCCATGCGAGGGGGACTTTATATGAGTGGAGAGCATCCTCCACAAGAAGCTTGACTAACCCATGGTGGGCTACCTGATCCGGAATTCCGTCCTTGAGCTTTGTGGAGCACTCCATCAAGGACTGCAGTAAAAAGTAAGGAATGCTCAGCCTCTGTGCTGCAGGGAGGTCAATCTGGTGTCTTAGTTCATTGAGCAGCCTAAAGTGATACGCATATACGATGCTGTAACGACCCTCACAGGTGATATATTTCATAATTTGCAAACTGACTTCGTTCCATGGTGGCAACAGGCTTGTCCTTTTCACCCCATTTTTGTCCTCTGTGAATGATTCTTCAAGTGGGTTGAACCC
Source organism: Pinus tabuliformis (assembly GCA_031772625.1). Lineage (NCBI taxonomy): Eukaryota > Viridiplantae > Streptophyta > Pinopsida > Pinales > Pinaceae > Pinus > Pinus tabuliformis. The sequence continues at coordinate 488,626,722 of CM062814.1, read as the reverse complement.
CTTCTTTGCTTGCTGGCTCTGCTTCCACTCTTCTTTATCCCACGGCAGACCCATGGGCAGTTTTGTGATTCGACTTATATGCTCTGGGGTGAGTTGGAGGATGAGACCTCTGAAGCTTACTGTGGCCAGTGTCTGGGATTTAGGCTTCAATGCCTGCAAGAATTCCTCGGCTACTTCATCATCGTAGCCCTGTAGTTTATCACAAAAAGGCATCCATTGTGCTCTAGTGAAGAGCTCAACCACTGCCGGGTTTCTCCTTAATGTATTTGAATCAGTGGGCTCTCGCCTGATAAACCCACCAGGCATGATGAACACAGTGGTTTTGACCAAAGGCGGTAGATACAAAGGAAATTCGGCCTTATAGACAGAGCATGCAATGAATTCACAGACCACAGTCTAATTATACTGCTATCCTGTAGAAGCGATAGTATAGGCACGGCAATCCAATATTTTTTATGACCAGACTGTGAATAATGACCTTGCCACCTTTGAAAGCCAATTGCGGAAGGAGTTTCAGGGTTACCTCTTTTCTGCCACCTTTTCTTACGTGAATACTTCACCTTCCTGTAGAGCTGCGTTCCTGTAGAAACTGCTTCCTGTAGGACTGCGTTCCTGTAGAAACTGTTCCTGTAGGAGCAGTGCGCAGCCTTCGGAGAGAACGGTAGTTGGACTGCGGTTGAGGTGCGCTTCAGTAGTGTTCAGTCGGCCGAAAGCTTGGCGTATCAACATGCAGAGGTATTCAAAAGAGTTACTCAAGTTTTGAAGTGGAGGTGGATGGATATACGCACACAATCTAGCCGATTAGATTTTGAATCGGCGCAGCTCGTGGCGCGGAGGGTGAGCTGTCCCCGCCGGACCGTTGGGTGACGTCACCCATCATCCGCCTACACATTCACTTGCTGCCGCATTCATTCCCACAGATCTGCCGCTGCCCTTTTCGGTTAAACTCGTTTCTCGGTTGACGAGACTGATCTTCACGTGCGTGCTGCGTGTTCCCTTTGTCGTGGCTGCCACCCATCATCTGACTATCCCTTCACTCACCAACGTGGCCAGTCAACTGGCCTTACGGCCGCTCAACCATTCATTTCTACGCCATGCAAACAAATCAAAGTGATACTCATGCGATTTGATGGAAGGAAGGATTAGAACACTTACCTGCGCGCGTCTGCACATGATTTCCAGTTTTTGGACGACGGATCTACCTGCTGCATGTGGCTTACACAGTCCCGGAGGTTCGTGGTTACAGGATGCTGGCGCTGTAGTGGACGCTCTGGTTGCATGCACCCGTGTGTTGTTTGCAGATGGTTGGGCGATGAATGGTATCCACTCCTGCAGGTTTGACTGCTACAGGATTCCCGCGGGGTGCCTTGTAACAGTCTCACCTCCTTGGGTGCATGCTACTTGACAATGGAGATGACCTGCTAATCGCGCTCCCGAAGCTTCTGATGCTTGACATGGACGTGGTATGAGCTCTCGGTGTTCATTTTTCTCTAACAACTGATTTTTCCACGAGAACTCATTGATCTGGTTTGCTGGTGCAGGGATCTTGGTTGCATGGCGACGAGGATGGTGGCGCAAGGTATCAGCGTCGTGCATGGGCCCAAAAGAGGCTTGCATGCGTCCACACCAACCCGTAGTCATCAGATCTGCTCATGAAACGCATTCTGGCTCGTTCTGAGCTTCTACAGGAATTTTCCTGTAGAAGTACAGAGCTTCCTGTAGACAGGCAGCTCTTCCTGTAGAAATTTGCACCTTCCTGTAGAAAATCGCACCTTCCTGTAGAAAATCTGTGTCTTCCTGTAGGAGACTCAGTTTATAATAAAAGTGCGCATACCTTGAAGAACATAGGCATTCTTGGAGGAGGTGCTAGTGAGGTGTCCTGGCTGCATGATAAGGACTTCTGGCTTTGAGTTGAGAGGCTTCCTCTCCGCCATAGAACACCTGCAATCTGCATGCAAATTTCACATAATGACTTATTGATCTTGTTTTTATCTTTTTGTTTTTTTTTTTTTTTTTTTTTTTTTTGAAAGATAGCAGGGGCGCCTCAATGAGGTTTTCACCCCTACCACCTGCCTTAAGTGCCTCAGAGAGGTTTTCACTCAAGGATCTTTATCTCTTTTTTCTTTTTTTTCTTTTTTTTTGAAAGATAGCAGGGGCGCCTCAATGAGGTTTTCACCCCTACCACCTGCCTTGGGCGCCTCAGAGAGGTTTTCACCCAAGGATCTTTATTATTTATTTATTTATTTATTTATTTATTTATTTATTTTAGATGCTTCAGGGTGTGCCCAAAGCAGGGGCAGGACCCTTCTCTATGACCAATACTGCCTTCTCCATTGTTTTGATGAACTCTTGTCTTGAGGGAGGCTTCCTGTAGATCTTCAAGCGATGCCCATTGACAAGCATGGGAATGGCTTCCTCATCAATGGTTAGAATGAGGACAGATCCATTGTCATGACACTTTTCCACTGAATATGGTCCTAGCCATCTGGTTCTCAACTTCCCCTTGAAATCTTTGTATCTGGAATCATACAACAAAGCCCAATCTCCCGGCTGAAATTGCTTGTCATGGAGATGTTGGTCATGCCACACCTTCCTCTGAAGTTGAACCACTTCTGAGTGAAGGAGGGCCTGTATGCGGTGCTCATCCAGTCCATTCAGCTACAATAACCTTTCTTGCTGTGCATGGCTGAGATCTAGGTCCAGCTGAGCTGCCATCCTCAAAGTGTTATACTCAAACTCAATGGACAGCAAAGCTTTCTTCCCATAGACCAGCTCATAAGGTGTGAAGCCGGTGGTGGTCTTCCAAGTGGTGTTGTAAGCCCATGTGGCTTCAACCAGGCAATCTGCCCAGTCCTTTCTGCTGCTGCTCACCACTTTAGTCAAGATTCCTTCTAATGCTCTATTGGTGACTTCCACCTGCCCATTTGCTTGAGGATGATAGGGGGTGGAAGTCCTATGCTTGATTTTGTGATGAGCTAGTAGATCTTCAACCAAGTTGGATGTGAACTGGCTCCCTTGATCGGTCACCAGCTCTCTTGGGTAGCCAAACTTGTAGAAGATGTTCTCTCTTAAGAACTCGACCACCTTCTCTTCTGTTGCTACTTTGATTGCTTTAGTCTCTGCCCACTTTGTCAAGTAGTCAGTACACACAATGATGTAGGATCTCTGCCTCGAAGAGGGATTGATTGGACCCACAAAGTCCATGCCCCACTTCTCAAATGGCTCAAGAGTCACTTGAGGTTGGAGAGGCATCTCATCCCTTTGGGTCGGTTTCCCCATTCTTTGGCATTGGTCACACTGGCTGACATATCTTCTGACATCTTGATGAAGTGTGGGCCAATAGTAGCCTGCCTGCAGGATCTTGAAGGCAGTTCTCTTTGCTGCAAAATGTCCTCCACAAGGCCCATCATGACAGGTGAGGAGGATGTCAAAGACTTCCTCCTCCCTTACACAACGCCTTAAGATCTGATCGGGGACAAGCTTGAACAAATTGCCCCCAATCCATGTAAATGAGGCACTCTTTCTGATGATTTTGCTCTTCTCTTTTGAAGAGAGGTGCGGAGGGAACTGAGCTGAAACAAGGTAGTTTTCTATATCAGAAAACCATGGAGAGAGTACTGAGATAGCAAACAGATGCTCATCAGGCATCTGGTCATCCACCGTCCCATCTTCATCTGTAGACAAATCCAATCTAGACAAGAAGTCAGCAACAACATTTTCTCTCCCTGGTTTATCAACAATGGTTAGATCAAACTGCTGCAATAAAAGTAACCATCTAATAATACGAGCATTCACATCTGGTTTATTCATCAAATATCTAATAGCAGCATGGTCAGTATGTACAAAAGTCTGGTAACCAGTAATATAATGTCGGAACTTGTTCAGTGCATGAACCACAGCTAAGAATTCCTTCTCGGTTACAGTGTAATTCAGCTCTGCTTTGGACAAGTTTTTGCTAACGAAGTAAATGGCATATGGAAGTTTTTGCTCAACTTGTCCTAAGGCTGCACCTATGGCTTTGTTCGAGGCATCAGTGTGGATGTGGAAAGGTAGGGCCCAGTTTGGACCTCTCAGGATTGGAGCTGACACTAACTTGTCTTTTAATTCATTCAAACTCTTCTGACAATCGTCAGTCCAATTAAACTCCACATCTTTTGCCAACAGACCAAACAATGGTGAGGCTAACTTGCTGAAGTCCTTAATGAATCTCCGGTAGTATCCTGATAATCCCAAGAAACTCCGGACATCCCTTACTTTTTGAGGAGGTGGAACCCTCTTGATGAGAGCAATTTTGTTAGGATCCACCTGCAATCCTTGGGAAGAAATGGTATGGCCTAGCACGGTCCCTTCGGTCATTAGGAATGCACATTTCTCAGGGCTAAGGGACAAGTTCATCTCGATGCACTTGGTTAGGACCTTTCCCAAGCTGGACAATGATTCCTGGAAGTTGGCCCCATAAGGAGTAAAGTCATCCATGTATATTTCCACTGCATCATGGACCAACTCCGAGAAGATGCTCAAGACAGCTCTCTGAAAAGTAGCAGGAGCATTGCATAGCCCAAAGGGAAGGACTCGGTAGGCAAAGGTACCCCAAGGACAAGTGAAGGTAGTCTTATCTTGGTCTTCCGGGCTGATTTGGATTTGATTGTACCCGCTAAACCCATCCAGGAAAGAGAAGAACTTCTTTCCTGCCAGTCCATCCAACACTTGATCTATGAAAGGTAGAGGGAAATGGTCTTTCTTGGTAGCTTTGTTTAGCTCATGGTAATCTACATAGATCCTCCACTTCCCATTCTTCTTGGGAACCAACACTAGAGGGGACACCCATTCACTATATGAGATGGGGTAGATGAATCCAGCATCCAACAGTTTTTGCAACTCTTCCCTGACAATGTCCTTAAGGGCTGGATTCATTCTCCTCTGGGGTTGCCTAACTAGTTTACAATCCTCTTTGATGTATATATGATGGGTATAGACCGAGGGATGGACTCCTTTCATCTCCTTATAGCTCCAAGCAAAAGCATCTAAGTGGCTGGCCAATAGGCTACACAACTCCTTCTCCTGGGAAGGAGATAGGGAGGAGCTGATCTTTAATGCTCTCTCAGGGCCGAACTCCACACTTTTGACTCTGGGAGTGACAGGGATGGTTGTACAAAGGTCCACTAAGGTGCTAGCTTGGGCATCCTCCACCAACTTCTCTAAAGATAGTGCACTGGAAGGTGGATTCTGGATCAGGTTCTCAATCAAATCATCCTCGGTAGGAGGGTCTCTTCTAGTGGTATCTAGGGTGCACAGAGGTGCAGAGTACACCTCGTCTTCCTCTCCTTCCTCCAACCAGAGTGGTAAATCATGCTCTAAAGAAGGTTGGGCAGGAGGGTATAGGACTAGCTGCTTGGACATGGGACCATTTTTGATGGTCATGTTTCCTGCCCGACAACTTATGTAAGCATCTACAGTAGCTAACCAAGGCCTTCCCAAGATGAGAGGATATCAAGTAAGCTTGGCCTTTGGTTGCAGAACCAGGAAGTCTGCAGGGTATTCCCAAGAATCAATAGAGACCAAGACATCCTCCACAATCCCTTCGGGAGTCACGGTGGAGCGATCTGCTAATTGCAGTACTATCGAGGTCTTCCTCAAGGAACCCTGAAGATTGAGTTTAAGCATGGTATCCCTGGTCATCACATTGATGGCCGCCCCCAGATCAATCAAGGTGTGGGGGATAATGGTGCCATTGATGTGAACATCTACTACAGGACTTCCAGGATCTAGGTACTTTGGGCAGATGACTTGTCCTAGCATAAGGTCAGACAGCTGTCCTATGACATTGATAGTTGAGGCATCTTTCTTCCGTCTGCCTGGGTGTTTGAAACACTTCTCCTTAACCAGCTTGTTATATATTGGCACATCCTTGATGGCTTGGAGAAGTGGGATTTTTACACACAACTGCTTGAGCTCACCCAAAAGCTCATCTTCTTCTGGGTTAGGTTGTGTGGTGGCTGTTAGTCTCTCAGGAAAGGGTGGAATAGGCTTTGGTTCACTCTCCTGATGGTTTTCCTCATCCTCTCGGGGAGGAGGTTGGAAATCTGGAAGAGTCTTTCCAGATCTAAGATTGATCTCCTGGATCTCCATAGCATATGTAGGGCATGAGGTCTCCCCAGTATATACCTACTGAGCCTGTCTATTGTTGGGGTTCGGGTTCGGTTGAGCAGGCATCTGAGGTTGCCTTGGAGGAGCAGGAGGTAAAGGCTGAGGTTGAACTGGTGGTGGAGGCAAAATGGCAGGAGGAGTGTTGTATTGGGGCCTCCACCCCGACTGAGGAGCACTCCATTGAGGCTGCGACTGGGTATGTGAGTGATATGGATGAGAAGTAGGTTGAGTAGGGTACTGAGGTGGATAAGACCATGGAGGAGGCATGGACCAAGAAGGATGAGCAGGGGGACCCCAGGAAGGCATGGGAGTCGAGTGGTTGGGGTTGTAATAAGCTTGAGGTGCCCCTTGCATCCCCTGCTGATAAGGTCTAGATCCTTGAGGCCTCCTTTGGTTGATGAAGTAGAGAGGTTCAGTGGGGGCTTCAGTTCCTTGGTACATGGCTTTAAACCCAGGTAAGGTTGGACACTGATTTTTTGGGTGGTCCTCCTCACAAACGAAACACACTTCAACCGAATGCAATGGACATTCGTTCTTAGGGTGTCTTCTGGTGCACCTAGGATAGAAGACAGCCAAGGCTCTCTCAGCTTCTTCTTTCTTCTGCTGGATCCTGAATGTGTCCAGCTGCATGGCAATGGTCTGTCTCACCTCACTCTTAAGATCTTCTAATTGGTTTGTAAACTCATGTTTGGAGAAAGGGACACCGGTGGAGAGGAGATTTCCTCTACCTCGTTTTCTAGCTGCCCTGGAATGATTTCGAAACACAGTGTTGATGTCCTCATAAGGCAGTTGGTAAATGTCCCCCCCAGCTAACATGTGAAGGGTGTCTAAGAGATCTTCAGGGACTCCTCGGAGTAGAACCAACTTGAGGGATTCAGGGTCAAGTGTGAACCTGGCCCGTTTATAGCTAAGTTGGAACCTCTCCTCATAATCCTCTAAAGACTCATCATTCCCCATGGTCATTCGAAAGATCTCTCCCTTGGTTTCCTTGGACCTACAATAATCCCTATACTTAGCATTGAAGGCTTGCTGCATCTGAGCCCAAGTAGCGATGCTATTCCCAAGTAATCCCATCAACCAGCGTAGTGCTGCATCCTTAAGAGTGGAAGGGAAAAGCTTCAGCTTTTGCTCATCTTCAGTATAGTCATAGGTTCTACAAAGGACAGCAAACTCAAACAAGAAGGTATCAGGATCCTCAGTGGTCAGTCCATGGAAGTGAGGCAAGGCGGAGGGGCTAATGTTTTTCATTTTCATATCTCCATTGGTCTCTCGGATGGGGAAAGCTCCTTCTATTCTCTCATCTTCTCTCCTATTATCAGCCATGGCTTCAGATGGAGTGGTTTCTAACTCTTCTTCTTCTATAGGGTCTTGGTATATCTTAGGATGTTCACCTATAGGTTCCTTTGGGTCACTGTCACCAAAGAAGAGAGAAGGGTGACTCAGTGATGTGGTGGGGGTGTTCGGTAGGAATTTGCTTGATCTATCTCGATTCCTACGAGGCATGAAATGGAAAGGACTTTTCTTTTTTGAGTGCTTTTGCTTTTTCTTTGGTACCTGCAAAACTGAAACAAAGTGATCTACAACTAGCTATATTGCTCAAATGAAATTGCGGAATTGGAAAGCTAATCTAGGAAAGCAAGACAAATTACTCTAGGAAAGCAAGAAATATTAATCTAGGAAAGCAGGAAATGCTAATCTATGAAAGCAGGAAATGATAAGCTACTTTTGCAGAATGGAAATGAAATAAACTACTGAGCAGAAGTAAGAGTACGAAAGTAGAAGAAAAGCAACAATTACTAATACTCTAACGCTTCCCCGGCAACGGCGCCAAAAAGATGGTGAGCTCCAGTATTGTAGCAATAATGCTACAACTCTTGGGGCTTCCTGTCTCTCATTTTATCAACCCGGTAGTTCGTACAAACTTGGAAGCGACGGTGCTATATGCACAAGTACTAGCTCTTGTCGCAGCTGTCACTTGGTCAGCTGGCACAAGTCTGCTAGGGCTCAAGCCAACTTCTATAGGCTCTCAGAAGAAGCTTGCTAATTGATGGACGAAAGCTATTCTCAAAGGAAAACTACTCTACTTGACAAAATGGACTGAAAGCAAATCAAAGCATATAAACCTAGGAAACCCTAATTTAACTAGTCTAACCTCTACAATGCAAAATATGTGAATGAAACTTCTACCAATGCTGCTGTTACCTCTAATAAGTGCAAATGCATGGATCTAAACTACTTGCATCATGAAAGATATGTTTTTGTATTTTTCCTTTAAGTGTGTGCAATGATTGTGATCTTGTGCTAACTAGGGTTTGGTTGTGCAGATGGGATGGAGAAGGAAGGAAAGCGTGGGACAGGTTGGGGAGGCTAGGAGAGGTCCCTAGGGATCCTTAGCATCCATCCACAGAGGTTCCTCACATTCAGAAGCTCGGCAACCGAGTGAGTGGCCTCCTACAGGAAGTCTGCAGGGGATCCTACAGGATACTCTGGTTTCTACAGGATGTCTACAAACGGCTACAGGATAACCTACCGTGAGTGTTTGGCGTGATGGAGGAGTGATGAAATGGTAGGGGGAGATGTGTAAGGTAGGAATGAGGCTGGTGATGGCTGTAGAAGTGAAGGAATAGGATGGGGAGTGAGTGTAGGGAGTGGGTTGGAAGATAGAGGGCTATGTCAACGAAAAGGGCTAGAGAATGGAAGTACGAGAGGAGTGAAAGACTTTGGGAGATAACTGAGCGGAGCAGAGGTCAAAGATGTGTTTGCATGCGTGATCAAGATGGAGGACGAGGTAATGGAACGAGAGAAAGCAGTGTAAATGGAACAAATGCTTGTGACTATCACCAAACCGAAAATGCATTAACTTAGACTACCTGTGCTTATAAATTCAATGAACAGCAATCTAAACGCGAAGGAGAATGTGCATGAAGCTGTGGTAAAGGAGTGTGGTGCAGGTGTGAATCATGTGGAAGCATCTAACATAACGTGACCGTGTTTGCAGCAATCATGGAATAAAGAAATGCGTATTTTTGGTGGTTAGTCATGGACTGCACTCCAATCCCAGATGAGATGGCAGTGAGCCTTAACAACCTTTTTGTTGGAGCTCCAATAGATTGTATCTATCCTCTTCTAGCCTAAGCAACTGTAAACCAATTCACCATAAGCAAATCCTATCTAAACTCATGAAAACAACTAAATTAGCAACCTGTAATTCGAATTGCATGTGAAAAGGAAAACTCAAAGTGCTGAAACGAAATGGAAACAACACTACAGCAGAGGGGATCTATGGCTCTCAGGTTGGGCCCTAACCTGAGAGCTATAGTCTCCTTAAGAAAACTCAGAGCTAGATCAAAATCTGCCTTCTTTATTCATAATCTGATATCATGCCAAATTGGCTTACAAAAAGGAACAAAAACTGAGTTGTGCTCCAAAATTACAATAGCAATACGAGAGTTTCAACAACCTATCCAAGGCTAAGGCCTCTATACTTATACAAAAACGATGATCCAACAAGTGTCCTTGATTTTAGGAGCTCGACTGTCCAACTAGAGTTTAACTGCTGATCCTGTAGGACGGTCATAACTGCTGTTCCTGTAGAACAGCTGGCTGCTTCTAAGCTCGGAGGGGAGATGGATTGGAGCTCGGAGTTCTTGGTGGGAATCACGAGGAATGCCCCCAAGACCATGGACATCCTCTCCTAAAAGTCAGCAGTGCCACCTCATTGTCTCCTTGTCTCCTTTTTCGTTGTCTTTTTCTCCCTTTTAATGCAAAAACCTGGAATCACAATGAATTAGTCACGTAGATAGAGTGCCTACCCTTCTTCCTACAAACAACATGAATAAACTAAGAAATGCATGCATAAGCAGTAAAAAATGAATGGTTTGAGCAAGTAGAATAGGCCAAAATGAGCCCAAATTGTACCAAAATTGGGGCTCATCAAAAGGATAGGACCCCACAAACATATCAAAAGGGAAAAGCAGTGACTTGGCCATTGCGAAGGCCATGAAGAAGAAATATAAACTGGAAAGAAGAAAAGGGGCTATGTCATATACAACATCAACAACAAAGCAGTAAGAGTGGCGACCCAAATACTGGCAAGTAAGGTCATGCGCAAGTGTCATGCGGACGAGGTACCCACGCCGATGGTAGCACTTGCTGAGCAGTACGCAGAGGGGGTCCAGTTTAACTGGTTCACATTCCTCTGTAAGGAGTTCCTGGAAAATTGCTGCAAGGTTGAGGAACAAGGCAAAAAATTCCACTATGCATGACTTCTACTATCCATAGTGTTCGTGGCAAGGGAATTGCCGGAGGACAGTCAGTTTACCACAATTGACAGGGATCTGCCGGAGGCATTGAATTAGGCTTCGCTCTGGGCCATAAAGGATGTAAACTAGATCCATGACAGTAAGATATTCTGGGTGTTCATGGAAACGAACCTTAGAATGGGGATTAACCACAAGCCGGGGTTATCACCCACTATCTATTACAGCCTGCAAAGCTTTGTAGAGTTTAAAGCAGACCTCCACAGCATATACATTGGAGCGCGCAAGGACCCAGCCAAGCAATGGAGAGAGCTACCCTTTGTAGCCATGGATGACGTAATCTTTGACATATTGGAGACATGGCCACTGGAGTGGCATGCTTCATACATTGTGGCAATGGAGAAGTCTGCAGTGAAGAGGAAGAAAGAGGAGGCCAAACTATGCATGGCACAGTTGGTAGAGAAGAGAAGGAAGGAGGCAACGACAGTAGAAGTGTACGAGGCGCTGGACGCTGCACATATAACAGTGGAAAAGAAAAAGGTTGCAACAGCAATAGCAATGCAGGAGGCAGCTGAGAAGGCATGCGAGGACCAAAAGTCGCCTTCACATGAATAAGGAGCAGAAGAAGAGGAGGGGGGCACAGACCCACAAACTGCGTCAACACAATGGAAGTTCCAGCACTCGAGCAAGCGAACGGGGCCGCGCAAGAAGGTCAAGGCATCAAAGTTGTCTATTGACCCGATCACCCTTACTGAGGGTGATCTACACGACATCAGTGAGACAGTTTGTGATGTCACCTCCGAGGCCCTCCAAAATTTTGTGTAGGAGAACCAAATTGTGTGGGGGCCCTCAAAGCGTAGCTGCAGGAGTTGCAGGTGTGCACTCCTCAGCCGTGTACCCTTTTGACCAGCCTCCCAGTAGGGAAAACTACAGTAGAGTAGATGTTGTGCGGTCGGTAGACAAATACGATAGTGCTGCAAGAAGGGGCACTGGTGAAGACAAATGAGGCCGATAGGCTTATGATTAGTGCACTGAAGGGTATCGGGATCAACATGGATGCACTCCCGCGGGAGACATTATATGTTCTACAGGATGGGATTACTGCAAAACTGTGGGCTAGGGAGAGCTACACGCTACAAGTACTAAGTGAGGAAAATATCAAAATGGAGCAATTGAACTTATAGCGTGACAAAGTGGTGTCGCAAAATTGGCAGCTGGTACAAGTACTGGAAGAAGCCTGTCAAAGTGTTCCTGAGCTGGCCATCTGTTGTAGGGAAAAGTATCTGACTCGGATGACCCTATCCCACTCTAAGGGTGATAGTACCTCAGCAACAACTGTAAAGAAAACTACTTGAGGTTTACTTCTTTACGAAAGAAAGAGAGAATGAGGAAATGCACTAACCGTTGCCTTGCGCTTAATGTCGAATCCAAACTCTTCTCTTTGGCTACTTGCTCCCAGCTCCTTGCTCTTTTGCTAGCCCAGCTACAATGAGATCCTGCAAAATAACAAAGAAGGAAACTACAAGAAGCATGCAATCATAACTGATTCAAGGATTAGCATAAATCAAATATACAATTATCACAATATATCATTGAAACAAGTGCATATAGAAGAACCTCAATAGCTTTTATTAATGAAGAAGTAAAGTTCTGAGAGAGTTACAACCATTGAAGGCCCCAATCCAGCAACACCTCCCAGCAGAAAGAATTTCTCCTCTTCACCTCCTTCAAGCAATCACCCAATAGCTCTATAGTGAAACCAACAGCATATCATTACTTTGCACAAAATTCCAGCCTCCTGAGCTCATAGGAGAGAGCTCAATATATAGATGAATTGAGAAAGGATGAGTCAGCTTGCAACTGATGTGTAGCTGCCTTGTGTCCTCTCTCTCTTCAGTTGATCTTCAGTTCTTGAGTCCACTTGGAGAACCTTGCTTCCACTTGGAGAAACAGAGCCTCTGACTCATCACAAGGCGAAATCCCTGATCCAAGTGTCATTTTTGGAAGATTCCAGAGCAATGACTCAGTGTGCCACTTGTCCCATCTCGCTCAGCGCAGGTGGCCTTTGTACCACTTGCTTTGCAACGCAGGTACACCATGGAGGAGTTGAGTTTCAGCGCAGAAGCCTAGTGGAGCACCTGCTTTGATTTCAGGATTGCTTGTTTTTGAGTGTTTTCAGGTGGAGAACTGATCTGAGAGCTGTTGGTTTGCTGACCTTGTTCCTCTAGGGGTAGGAACATCATGTTTAGGGACTTTGGATCCCTTGGATTATTGACAATTCATGCCTGATGCTGCAAGGCACAAATTTGTCTATAACAGATGCCCCCTAAAGTATGAGGTCGTTTATCGGGTGAAATGCTTTATTAGGAGGATCCGAAGTTCATTCAATCTGCTGAGAAGTGTCCTGTAATAAGATACAATACAATACATTCTTTTTCATTCTTTTTCATGATCTAGCTGAGGCGAGCATTCCCATGCTCAGCTTTATAAATACATTTTGGTACATAGAACAGACGATCGTCTGATGATAGACTGATAATTCTCTGCTGAAATTATCATCCTTTGAGAAGGATGATCATCTGCTGCAATGATGTACATATCAAATGTCTTTATATCCTGAATATATATCGCAGCCCGGATGGATGAAACTAGATCCGGGGTCTTCAATCTCTTCCGATCTTCACTCGATGTACAAGTCGATCCATGTGAGAATTTCTTGAAGTCGAACATGGAAAGACATCGCTTGATTACCGGTCAATGATGTAAACCGTTAACAAGCGCGAGAGGAATCACCGATAAGGATGATGACCCTCAAGGTACGGCAGTACAATTCACATGGTGGGAATAAAGGATTTGGCGTCGACCACCATGCAAAATCTTCTGGTCGAAGGTCATTGTTGTATACCTGTCGCCGGAAGTGAGAAACTTGCCATTGAGGCATGCAAGCTTCAAAGTACTGAAGGGGGTGTTCCTAGATCAACTCCTTGGATAATGAGCTGATGTCGACAAGGAGCGATCCGTCAAAGGAGGGCCTTAATGAATCCCACATCAGTGACACGGAACGGAGCTAGTGATTGTGATGAGGTGAAAACAAACTGTGATGTATGATTCAGGGTGGCGGTCATGAAATGGATGAAGGACAATGTATGGCAGTGGATGGGACACGGTTGACTCTTTGCAGAACAACATCTCTTGAACATATAACGACACTGATGTGATGGATTGGTAGCATTACCCCAAATGTGGATGGTGTGGCGAGGACCATGGTGATGAGACTGGTGAATGAAACAACCCAACCCGATGTGATACGGAGGACAAAGTGTCATGTTCAAGAGCGACTTGCTACCATTAAAGTTGTGAGGTTCTCCCAATTTTTCCCCAGTCATTGCTGACCAATACCTCTTTATTTTTATCAAGCTTGAGGAGGATAACATATGCTTGTTCTATAACCTGCCCTTCGGGCAAGCCTATCGCTATGTTTTAATGAGCCTAGCGATAGGGAAACTCGTTCTCGTCTAAAGACAAGTTTGTCGCTATTTAATGAATTTAACGAGTCTAACGACAAGGATAACTCGGTCCTTTTCATTTTTAGAGAGTCTGAAAACGTACATAAAGTCAACTCCAAAATTCCTTTTTCGTCATCTAATCCCTTAAGTCCGAAAAAGTATAAAACAATACAGAAGGGATGAATTTTCGATTGCTTTAACGAGCCGAACAAAACAAGCGCTCGATCTTTTTGTGCAATAATCCCTCAGGTCCAAAAAGATTAAAATCTAGAGGAGGGATAGCTCTTCCAGTCGTTTAACGAGCTGGAAGGCCAAAACTTGGCAAACTTTTCATATTTTACGAGTCAGTGAAAAGAGCTCAAAGAAGACTCGTCTTTTGAGGAATGAGTGATGAACAGGGCAGCAGCAGATTCCAGGTACAGGTTGGAATAATCACGGCAGTGTCACAAGGATGGCTAAGCGAAATCACTCTTCGCAGCTGTTCCTCAAAATGGGTAAACAAGCATATGGAGATGAACGATTGGCCAAATGAACGGATGGAGGTGAGACTGCAAGAACACGACCAAGGGATTTAATATGGCTGTCAAAGATTACATTTACCAAGGTTATTTACCGGTTCATTTTTTCTGAGTGAGCTTGAACTCTAGGGGAAGATTGCTCATAACTTATGTTTATTTTTTAACGAGCATGAACTATGTGCTAAAACTGCTCGGATCTTGCGTTTATTTTTTTTTTTTAAACGAGCATGAACATTGCTAAAACTGCTCGAATATATGGTTTACTTTTGATTTTTTTTACCATAACTAGCTTCTCTTTTTCACTGATAGCACTGGATTTTCAAATTTCTGCAACAAACTAGTTAGAAATGAGTAATATTTACTTGAAAATGAGATTAACACATTAATATTTACCTCGAATTACGTAAGAAAGCAAATAAAAAGGGTTTTTACCTCTCATTTTACCATTTCATTTGCATTTGCTTGTTGGAGCTTTGGAGGAGCCTCTTTCCCCTCGATTTTCATCAGCTGATTCCGGGAGATTCTGCGGACGATTTTCGGCGCCGTTTGGACCAGGTAGGAGCTAAACCTTAGCTCTTCATTTTCATGGTTTCATTTTCCTGTTTTATGCCTGTTTTTCTGTTCTATTGAGCCTCTGGGGTTTTGCCAGGGCGCCCTCTGATCAACGCAGGTTCCCCATTCGAAAACTGCATTGGGATCCAAGCTGCTTGAAGGCAGCTTGTCCCCCAACGCAGGTAGTACACTGGGCACCTGCTTTGGGGCATAAAAGCAACAATTTTTCACAGATTTTGATGAAATTTTCGCCAGTTTTTCATCAATTTCAGGAGCTGACTCATTCTCTTGTTTGTTTTGCAGGGATTCTTGATCAAGATGGCCCTAACATGGCGAGAACGAGAACATGAAGAAGAAGATATGATTGCCCTTCATGATCTTGTTACGGTGGGCGCATTACGAGACTGTGGTTTGCTGAAGTTTTTCCGTATCTCTAGCATGAGAGCACAGATTTCTCTACTGCAGTATATGCTTGATGCTTGGGATCCTGTTAACCAAGTATTCCAGATCAGGAACAAACCTATTCCGTTGACCGTGACAGATATTTATTTCTTGACTAGCTTGTCAAGGCGGGGTGCCCCCATTTCTTTATCAGGTACAGTTCGGGGGAATGATTCCGTGAGAGATTATGTCCGCCAGTATTGTAGGGAGGGGTCCCAGCCGAGCAGAGACGGCAAGGTAGTCATCCGTGATGTTACTAGCAGGCCTCTCAGGTCTATTCTGTATACTCTTGGTAGGATGGCCGGTAGCGCATCTTTACATGTTGCCAACGGGTCTCATATGCAGCATGCCTTGGAGTGTCTCCAACCGAAGATCTTCAACTGGAGTGATGCAGTGCTGACTCAAATGAAAAGTCAACTGAACAAGGTGAAGGACAGGAAGCTGAAGAACTTTGGTTTTGGTTTGATTCTGATTGCCTTCGCCTTAGAGAAGATCCCTCTGATGCAACCTCAGTATATTGATCTCGGAGTGCCTTCTCCTACCGAGCCACGTATGCAGCGATGGGTCGATCACATGTCCAGACATGCAGGTCAATCCCAGATTTCTTTCAATGCCGCTTTCTTCAGGTGGTTCGATCGCCAGGAGATGGCTTTTTCCGAGTACCCATATGTTGGTATGGATTTCCGGGGTGATCCGGATATGGTACTGCCAGACGGTGCTCAGTGGGATGCTACTGGTAAGAACTTCAACCATATTACTGTTCATTGTTTTCATTTATAATGTTCTTGTGCTTTATTCTATCAAGACTTTAATTGAACTCATGTGTGCTTGCAGATGTCGGTCCTGTTCGTCCGGCAGTTCGTCTGAGACCACCTGTTGCTGCTCCGGCAGAGGAACCTACTCGGAGAGTTATTATCCGTGATCTTAGCGATACTGAGACCCTTACAGCTGTGCAGGGGCAAGTTGAGAACCTTACCCGTGGTCTTCCGGATGTACAGATTGACGAGTTGCCTTTACCGATGCAGCAGCATACTATCGGTGTACCTAGACGATGGACCCGTCTTCTGCGCATGATAGCACAGACTGTGGCTTACTATCAGGAGCATCACTAGGCTAGGGTGCCCCCTAGCATTTTTGAGTTTTTAGGTCACATGACCAATTTTTTGTCTCGGTTACAGGACATTATGTATGAACTTTATGAACAGCTTATATATATATTTTGATTTTCGAGTTTTATTCTGGTTGATTTGGATGATTCATATGTACACTCTTTTATGATGTGTCCTTTTTATAAATGTTGCAAATGTCTATCTAACACATAGTTTGCTAATGAGTCAGTTAATGTGTTTAAATTTCTTGAAATTTCTTTCCAAGATTTTTACTCTTAGGAACATGTGATAAATAGCTGGATTGCGAACAGAATATATACCATTGAGTTGTCGTATTACGAGCTGTGAGTCTAGCCTGACGATTAGTCGGCATATGCCATGTGTGATGGCATCAGAGAGTAGTTCTATCAACGCACTATACTCAGTGATGTTATTCGTTGATTGCCCAATACATACACCTTTGAAACTTACTAACTCGCCGCTTGGATCAAAAATGGCCCTGGCTGTGGAGGATAGGTTCCGCGAACTATGACTCGCTCCGTCGGCATATCCAACACATGTCTCCATAAGGTTTGACATCTGCAACGAATAAAAAAGGGGAATCACTCAACCAGAACAAGAACTTTGGCGAAAACAAAATACAACAAAAGCATGCAGGTTACTATTTAAGCATAGTAACGCTTGAGGTACAGCCCGTTCCAGGGCTGCGCCAGTGGAATTCCGTCGTAATCTATTAACTCGTAGGCTCCTTTTGCTAACACTCTTTTAACAATATAGGGGTCCATCCATAAGGAATTGAATTTACCTGCTCGTAATTTATCGGATTCTTGGTCATAAAGCAAGACCAAATCACCTTCTGAGAAGACACGGGGTTTGACATTTTTGTCGAACTGAGCCTTGACTCGTTTCTTATGGGCTTCATTAGCCAAAGCGACATCACGACGGGTTTCATCCAATTGGATTAATTCCGAGAAACGAGCCTCTTCTTTCGAAGTTCCGGGGAGGAGATCAATTGCGAGTTTAAGCGACGAAATTTCACACTGGATCGGTAAGACTGCTTCTAGACCGTACACCAATTGGAAAGGTGTGAATCCGGTTGCGTTTCTTACCGAGGTTCGGTAGGCCCACAAGGCTACATACAGGATTAGGTGCCATCTTCTTTTATGAACTCCGATCATCCTCTGCAACATACGCTTCACGACCTTGTTGATTGCTTCAACTTGTCCGTTGGCTTGTGGATAATACGGAGTAGAGCTGTCGTGAAATAGCCCTAGTTTGGCAGCTAATTCGACCATCATGTGATTGCGGAAATGCGATCCATGATCTGTAACTATAGCCTGGGGTACGCCGAACCTGGCGACTACATGATTGAAAAAGAATAGGGCAGCTGTTTCACCAGTATTGTCCAATGTAGGCATCGCCTCGGCCCACTTGGTAAAATAGTCTACTGCGACTATAATATACCCATGCCCCCCGGTCGAGGTGGGGTTACATTGCATGAAATCGATGCCCCATTTGGTGAAAGGCCCAACTGCAACTATTGGTTGCAGGGGTGCGGGCGGTCTTCTGGTTTTGCTATCAAAGATTTGGCAGGAATGGCAACTTCGGACTGCGATTATGCAATCTTTGAACATTGTTGGCCAAAAATATCCCGCTCTTAATATCTTTTGGGCTGTAGCGAAACCTGATTGATGCCCCCCACACGCGCCTGAATGACACTCATTCAGGGCTTTTTCGGCTTCTTCATGGGTGAGACACCTCCTCAGAACGGTATCGATACCACGACGGTAAAGAGTATCACCGACGATCATGTAGTCTTTTGCTTGGTATCGTATACGTTTCTGTTCGGAGTGTGAGGTGTCTGGCCGAAACTTTTGGGTTTGGAGATAGATAATTATATCTCCATACCATTCATCGCTTGCAGATATCAGAAACAAATTCTCGTCCACAATTGATTCTTTGGAGGTTTTATCGTTGGACGATGAAGGGAGGTCGCATAATAATTCTGTGAATACCAGAGCTTTCTTTGACTTGGATTTCACAAATTCCAGATCAAAATCTTGAAGAATCGCTATCCATTTGGAATACTTGCCCCCCAGCAACTGTCGCGACAGTATATAAGTCATGGGGTTGCAATCTGACAGAATGGTAGTTTTCCTAAAGAGGATATAATGTCGAAATCTCTGTACCGCTTGAACAACAGCAAGCGCTAGCTTTTCAACGTAAGAATATTTACTTTCTGTATCATTTAAGTTTTTACTTAAATAATATACAAGATGTTCAACTCCATCGACTTCTTGAACTAAAACCATCGCAATGGTTGTATCTGCTGCAGCTAGATACAGGTTAAAATCCCTAAGATAATCTGGGGCGTACATTAATGATGCTTTTACTAGAGATTCTTTCAAAGCATCAAAGGAAGCTTGCGCAACCTGGTCCCAATCGAAGGGTACATCTTTTTTCAAAAGACGTGTATAACCTTTAGCAAGTTCTGCGTAATTTGGAATGAACCTCCTCAGAAAGTTTGCTTTCCCTTGGAGTTTCTGAATCTGAAGCAAATTCGAAGGTGGAGGCAAATTGATGATTGCCTGAACCTTACAAGGGTCGAGACGAATCCCATCTTTAGAGACTACAAAGCCAAGTAAACGACCAGAACCGACGCAAAACACACACTTGTGTGGGTTGAGTCTTATCTTGTAGTGTCGGCAACGTAGAAATATCGCTCTTAAATGCTGCGGATGATCAGTCCGCTTTCGCGAATGAGCCGGAAGATCGTCAAGATATGGTTGAACAATGCTCTTGATGTCATGGAAGGCATAATTCATAGCCCTCTGAAAAGTCGCCCCTGCGTTCTTCAAGCCAAAGGGTAATTTTCGATAAGCGAATGTGCCCCATGGACATATAAATGCATTCTTCGACTGGTCCTGCGGGCGGATATTAATTTGATTATACCCGGAGAATCCGTCCATAAAGGAAAAGATTTCACATCCGGCGCACTCATCAATTATCTGGTCGATGAAGGGTGTAGGGTAGTTGTCCTTCGGACAAGCTTGATTTACATCTCTATAATCGACGCACACTCGTATTGTTCCTTGTTTTTTTATAACAGGAACAATATTCGATACCCAATCGGTTAGAGGAACCGGGTAGATGAATCCAGCATGGAGAAGTTTCTCAACTTCTACTTTAATGGCAGCAGCTTTCTTAGGGTGCACCTGTCGAAGCCGTTGTCTTACTGGTTTGACATCAGGATACATTTTAATTTCATGTTCAACGATACTTGAGTCGATGCCTGGCATTTCATCATATGACCAAGCAAAGACATCTCTAAATTCGCGAAAAAGAGCGTTATATATTTCCAGTTCTGAAGGGGAACAACCTTTGCCAACATGAATATTCTCTACAACACCTGTTTTGGTTGAGATATTTATGGCTATAGTCTCTTCGATATTGGATAAGTTTTGCTCGGAATCCACCGTGTTTACAGTATTTGTTAGGAATTCAAAGACTGAAGGGTGGTAAAGATCTTTTTGAGTATCTTCTTCGTATTCCGGAAGAAGGGAACGATGGTGGTGGTCATTCCATGGTGCCCCCTCAATCATCATTGATTGTAAGATTCCTTCGTCAGTCCCATGTACTTTTGACCAAGGATCTAATGGGGTACCATATTCTCTAGATCTATCTACCCTGAAACATTGATTGCTACAATATTTCAATGGGGCTTGGTGGCAAAACCATCGAATGATCCATAGCGACTCTGCCTTCTGTGACTTTCAAGGTGGATACCATATTGCATGTTGCCACAAATGGTACATTTCCTATGCAAATAGGAGGTGGCAGCGTGAAAGTCCCCATCATGGTGGGATCTATCAACAGACCTACTCCAATATCTTGAATCGACCGATCGCTTCCATGGATCATGGGAATGCTTCCTGTAACTTGTGAACCATTAGGGAGGAAGTTCTGTTGGTCGACGACCGTAATCCCTCCTTCAAAGGGGAATGCGATCTTCCTAAAATAAGTCGACACCACAGCTTGCATGGCATAAATCCAAGGTCTTCCCAGTAGGATGTTATAGTCAAGATTGCCATTGATGACTTCAACATCTATTTCTATTGTTTTGCCCCCTAGTTCAACTTTCAAGTTACTAAGGATACCGTAAGGGGTATATATCCTTCCATCGAATGCTTTTAATGTTGTCGATGATCGCAACAAGGTTGGAGATCCTAAAGTTTTCCAGCAACTCATCGACATAATACATGTCGATGCCCCCTCATCAATAATCGTTCTATGAACTATTTTGTTGAGGGCTTTCACTTGGACGAGGAAAGCTAGTTGAGCTGGTAACTGAGGATCATACCCTTTGTGATCAAAGGATACAAGATTGGAATCTTTAGGATCCACTCCACCAATTGCTGATAACAATGCCTGCCTTTGGGATGGGCAATGTTGTAGTACCTCAAGAGTCGACATAGCAGATGGCGATTGCGCCAAATCTTCCACTATGTTATAATGCTATGCCGCTCTGGCACGAGGATTAAATGTCGACTTGTGTACTACTCCCTTTGGCGGTTTTATTGTTAATTCATGCGTGATGGGGGGTACAACTTCTGCCGAAGTTGTTGTCGAACTGCTAGGTTGATCTTTACCTTTATCGTTCGACACCTGTGGATTCCCGTAATCTTTGTTCCTTGTCGAAATCAAAGCATCATTTTGCTGTTTTGAAACCGACAACATAAGCACTTGAGATGGGGAAGCGTTTCCGCTATCAACCAGATTTTGACCTGGGTTAGGAAATGGATCACTTGACACAGTTGAGGTATGAGGACTCTTAAAGAACCTCTTTAGCTCAGCTTTGAATGGGCAATTCTTAGTGTTATGATCTTTGTCATCGCATATTTGACATGGATTTGGTTTCCTATTCCCAGGAGGGTTCGAAGAATTTTTCTTAGGGGATGACTCACCTTGTTTATTCTTCTTCCCTTTGTTTTGTTTCTTCCTGCTTACTGGTTGATTGGTTTCTTTGCCCTTATCTGTCGATACGGCATTTACTTCCGAAGCAAGAATTTCCTCATGCGCATTTTGATTCGAATCCTTACGGGCCTTCTTTTGATTGGTCCTTTTCGGATTCGTGTTTGCCGTGCCAATCACGCCGTCGCCGGCATGAGAGTCACTATTTGATTTAGGAGGAGGAGGGATTGAAAACTCTGGTCTAGGGGCGTCTGGTATTTTGTCATAGAGCGTGCTGGACTGAGTATATACTAAGTCCAAATATTGTGCACGAGCGATAACCTGCTCTTCTGTTACGACCCCCCCCTTTGCCACATCTTCCGTTATGGCCGGAAGTAACGACTTTATAAACCACTCAGCTAAAAGCTGATCAGGAACGTATGTTTTAACCATTCTTCGTCGACGTCGCCACTCATGTATATGATCTGATATATGAGTTTCGGTTGTCTGTTTGAAGTTAGTCAATATCTCTGTTCCCGTTTCATACCTTATTGGTAATTGAAAGTGGGTTAAGAATGTCGTGGCAAGGGAGCTAAAATTGTCGAACGAAGCTCTTAGCAATTCTATATACCATTTCGCCGCTGGACCTGTCAATGTCCTCTAAAATAGGCGAAGCCTTATCGAATCATCAATTAAAGTGTTCGACGAACACCATAGATGAAATGTCATCACATGATTCGACGGGTCTTCACCTGGATTTCCATTGAATTTAGGAATGTCGGATGGAAGTTTGTGCGGGATCACTGGCCACCATGGGGCGTAAGCAATTGGATCATTGGTTAACCGATGTAAATCAGGCAACTCTAAAGTTGCCACGAATGGTAACTGTTGATTCAAGTTAGGGGAAGCGTAACCAGGGTACGATGGAATTGCATGAACAGTTGGTCTTTGCATACCAGCATAATGGAGTTGATGTTGGTATGATTGATACGGTTGATGGACTTGACCACTATAAAGTGGTTGATTTTGGCCATTTTGGATATATGGTTGTCCAGTATTCGCAAAGATTTGCCGTTCAGAACCTTGGTACACTTGTTGGAATTGTGGCTGTTGGTATTGCACTATCCATGGTTGCGATACCATGGGTTGTTGCGCTACACTAACCATTGGACCAAGATGTGGGGTAATTGTACTCGATTGTACTTGTGTCGCCCCACCAGTAGGCGATTGTGGTTGGGTCGCAGGGTCAAGGGGCTGTTGCATGAGAACCTGAGAAATCTGAGGTTGACATACAACAGGCATCGTTTGAACTTGCGACACGGTTACAATAGCCGGTGTAGTTGGGATGTTCGTCACAGGTACACACTGTTGCATAGAATATACAACTCTTGGTGGCTGGGACAGCATAGGTACCCAACTACTCGTTGCAATTCCACCATAACTTGAATAAGGTTGAGAACTCCCGTATGGGTACCCTCCCGGAGGGGGTAATGAAAGGGCATGCTGCCCCCCATACGGTGGTAATCCAGAACTCAAGGCAATTGATTGTCCTGGAGGACTGGATGGCCTAAATTGATTCCCAAAAGGGTCAATTTGATGAGTTTCACCATAAGAGTTACCAGACATTACTCCGGAACAAACGGGAACAGACCATACTGCCGAGATAGTCCCTTGGTGGACTCCTTCTAGCGATTGAGAGCTAGTTGGGACAGATGGTATGCCGGCGAACATTGTTGGATTTGCAGCAGGTAATTCTGCCGTCGCCGTGTCATTTGACACAGTCCTAGATGTCGACGGTTGTTCAGACATTTTGAGTCTATCCAATTGATTGCCTAGTGATTCTACAGGAACTTCCACTGGTGATGGACAAACTTCTGTTGTAGCAGGAAATAGAGTGACCCCTACTCCAAAATGAGTTGGAGTGGATACTTGCGGTTCCTCTATAATTTCCTCTATCGCAATCAGACCAGGTGGAAGAGGAAGACCGTCAGGTCCGTAATAGATTTCCGGTGCCGAAGAAGGGGTTGTATCGACAACGACAGATGTTTGAGGAACAAAACTCTCTGGACCAGTTACAGATGGAACTGGTTCAGTTATACAGGTATTTATCCCCAGACTAGGATCAGTATTACTGTCCTTCTGCGGCGGTTGAACTTCTTCTATAGAGGCAGGGTTTCCGGAAATGTTTGGAGTAACCAGAATCTCAGATGTTGTTGGAACACTTGTTCTAACTTTTAAAGGAGATTTTGAACTGGTTCGACGAGCTCGCTTTGTCCGGACTGTTTTCGATTCCGGAGACAAAGACGGTTGACTCGCAAGCCTCCGAGAACGACGGATATTCAATTGACTTTCTTCCACGATTGTGGATTACTCGATCAACTAAAATATAAAGGGGAAGATTTGTGTTTCCGATTTGAATGAATTTTATTAGACGCTTTTAAACATAACTTTGCTTTTTCATGTTTTAAGAGTCAAGAAAAAGCTAAAGATGACTCTAGTCTCCTTCGATGTATTAACGAGCCCGAAGTGACAAATGCTCAGTTGGACCTTTTCAGTTATAGAGTTTGAAAAAGGCCAAAAGAAACTGCTCTGGAGATCTAGGCAGAGGGTGTGCCAAACCTTTCGCGAAACCACAGAATACGTTTTACGGTACGGGTGGTCGATCTTCGTGAATGCTGTGTTCACTGCATCGCGATCAGTAGGGCGGCCGACACGGCTTCCTAAGGATAAAGGATAAATGCCTATAGGGGTCTCCCAATATATACGCGACGGTACGTGGGAGCACAAGTCCGTATTAGTGCTATCGTCCCTCAGGAGGAATCACCCACCTTCGTAGAGATCGACAGTCACTACGTTTAACGACGCCGGAACACGTCTCTAGCTTAGACCTCTATGTGTTTGCGTTATGTTTCAATGCGTTGTTAGGTTCATTCAGTATATTTTAAGTTGATCTTTTTAAAGTTTGCCTTTCACGGTTCACCACGAGATGTATATAAACAATTCCTAAATGCAGCCTAAGATGAGAAGCAAGCTTTTTCAAATCTTTTTGACTGATGAAAATCTTAACTACTGAGGGAGAAGAAAGGCAAATCTTTTCACACAGTTCATACAGCACAAACTAATGCACTTTCTCCTAAACCATCATGCAAACTTTTTCAAATTCAAAATGCACAATGCATGTATTTTCTTTTCCCTTTCTTAATGTTGATGTATTACAAAAAGAAAGTTGTTATTTAACTTTGATTTCGATTTAAAGCGAAAACAAACAAGTTTGTCCACAATCAAAAGACACCTTAAGATTTACTTGTTTAATCACTAGAAATACATGAAATCAAACCATAATGACGAAAGTAAAAAGACTAATCAGCTATGGACAGCAAACAAGCTAACTCTTTAGACCAGCAAAATGCCTAACACAGGTTCAGATCTAAGAGGCCAAAGCATGACTAGTTCACTTTCGTTATGGGAAATTGTAAATGATGTAAGAAATACAAAAGAACAAGTACAATTTCGTTATATAACAGAGGCGGAATGATGGCAAGTATGGTTGGTTTCAGAATAGGTACAAGAAAGACAACTTGCTGCAAAAACTATAGTGAAAACAGGCAAGAAAAAGGGAGGAAACCCCAACTGCACAAGGCAAAATTGGGCCAACGCAGGTGCTGCTCAGCCAGTCTGGCTCTCAGCGCAGGTAGCCCCTTCGGGACCTGCGTTGCAAAGCAGGTAGCCTGTGTACTACCTGCTTTGGAAAATGAAAGTTGCGTTTTCTCAGTTTCCGGGTCACAATTTTCTCAAAAATGCACAGTTTTTGCTCAAATCAGAAGCAATCAATCAAGCACACACTAAGGGATGACAAGGAGGATGAAAAGCTATCACTAAGAGCTTACAAGGATCCTTGTAGATCAGCTCTTCAAATCATGAACATGCTCAGAAATGAGCTAGAGTGGCTGCCCTCTACTTCGCTTTTGATATAGTCAAAAGCTTTTCGATTTGGTACTCTCTTGTTCAGGAAATGAATAGCAAAATACTACAAACAATCAAACAGATACGATCCCCAGCGGAGTCGCCAGTTTTTTGTAGGGAAAAGTATCCGACTCGGATGACCCTATCCCACTCTAAGGGTGATAGTACCTCAGCAACAACTGTAAAGAAAACTACTTGAGGTTTACTTCTTTACGAAAGCAAGAGAGAATGAGGAAATGCACTAACTGTTGCCTTGCGCTTAATGTCGAATCCAAACTCTTCTCTTTGGCTGCTTGCTCCCAGCTCCTTGCTCTTTTGCTGGCCCAGCTACAATGAGATCCTGCAAAATAACAAAGAAGGAAACTACAAGAAGCATGCAATCATAACTGATTCAAGGATTAGCATAAATCAAATATACAATTATCACAATATATCATTGAAACAAGTGCATATAGAAGAACCTCAATAGCTTTTATTAATGAAGAAGTAAAGTTCTGAGAGAGTTACAACCATTGAAGGCCCCAATCCAGCAACACCTCCTAGCAGAAAGAATTTCTCCTCTTCACCTCCTTCAAGCAATCACCCAATAGCTCTATAGTGAAACCAACAGCATATCATTACTTTGCACAAAATTCCAGCCTCCTGAGCTCATAGGAGAGAGCTCAATATATAGATGAATTGAGAAAGGATGAGTCAGCTTGCAACTGATGTGTAGCTGCCTTGTGTCCTCTCTCTCTTCAGTTGATCTTCAGTTCTTGAGTCCACTTGGAGAACCTTGCTTCCACTTGGAGAAACAGAGCCTCTGACTCATCACAAGGCGAAATCCCTGATCCAAGTGTCATTTTTGGAAGATTCCAGAGCAATGACTCAGTGTGCCACTTGTCCCATCTCGCTCAGCCAGGTGGCCTTTGTTCCACTTGCTTTGCAACACAGGTACACCATGGAGGAGTTGAGTTTCAGCGCAGAAGCCTAGTGGAGCACCTGCTTTGATTTCAGGATTGCTTGTTTTTGAGTGTTTTCAGGTGGAGAACTGATCTGAGAGCTGTTGGTTTGCTGACCTTGTTCCTCTAGGGGTAGGAACATCATGTTTAGGGACTTTGGATCCCTTGGATTATTGACAATTCATGCCTGATGCTGCAAGGCACAAATTTGTCTATAACACCATCCCAGCAAACACACCAGTAGAGGTGCACATCCACAAGCTAGTAGCAAGGGTGCACAAGGCGTGAGAAGAAATAACTAAGGTTCAGCTGGATCTGAACCTTCAAATCGCAGAGCTATGGTTGAAGGTGCTGTTGTCCACCCCTCCAAAAGTAAGAGAACAACACCCCAGTGCTATTACAGCAGGATTGGATGAGATCGGTAGTGCAGTGAGGGACTGCACCAGAATGTTCGAGGAGTCATTTGAGGTCCTCACGAATCTATAGGAGGTGTTATCACTGAAAATTCTGTTGCCAAATTTTTTTTGCCTGGTTTAAAGACAGGGTGTTTTCGCAGCACATGAATTCTTTTTAGCAGTTTCGCAGCGCTGCCTGTTTAGGTGATTTCGTAGCATGCTACGAAATGGGGATTTGTTCGAAGTTTTTAGTGGAGGCCCAAATCCTAGCATGCCTATTGTATAGAGTTTTGCTTCCCTCCAGGAATGCAGATGAGAGTAGTGACAGTGTTTTCAAGGAGGCACCTTATGATGATACAGCTATTGTGGGATTGGCGTCAAGTACATTAAGGGAGTTATCTCTGAATTCTGGTTCATGGGTGATTGTGAAGGATGTCCATACTAATGTGGGAAGACTTGCAAGAGTCTTTGTTTTGGATCCTCCAGACAAAAAATCTATTGAATTCCACAAATCATAGAGAGTACTATGTTCTCAGCTGACATGCTTGAAGCATATGGGCCTTCTGTCAGTGTACTGTTTGTCTGAAGATTATGCTTTAGTCATTGATCCACAGGTGGCGTATCTATCACCTCAACTGGCCTTTGATATTGGGCTACATTTAGCATGCCTGAAGACCCTCATAGGACGTGGTAAAGGATCCTTTGCTTCTTTATTCTCTGAAAGTGTTTCTGCTGAAAATAAGTCTCTAAATGCAACTGCTGAAGTGGAAATCATTCCATCTACTGTTCTACATCAATCAACAAATTCAATCCTGCTTAGACCCCTGAATCATAATTTTTAGGGTTCTCAACCTATTATGCCTAGATATGTTTCACACTTAAGAAATCTTTTGTAAAAATACCTTCTAAGTGGAGTTCTTGATGGTTTAAAGAGCAGCATCTATTCTCTAGAAGCAAAAAGAGCAATTCAGCGATGGTGTTGGTTATAGTTGGATTGATGGTTTGAAAGAGCATGCTGCAAATCATGTTACCAATATGATGATGGCAAATGCAAAATACATTACCTTGAGAACACACCCACGACAAAGGAGGCTCGACCGGGAGAATTTCAAATTGTAGATATTGATTTTCCTAATACAACTGCAATTTCCAGCATGAAAACATAAATACTATGTTATTTAAGGGCGCAACATCATGTGTTATAGAATGTGAAATATTTCACGGTGAAATATTATGTTATAAAGGATACGCACAGATGTTTATTGTAATGATTTAAGGGAAGCTGTCTGCCGAGTATTAGGCACAATCTTTGATAAATCTTCTTATTCTAGATGGACAGGGCATTCACATTGCGGGTTTCCCCAGATGGTTATCAAGAATATAAATAAATGGGACGTGGATATAAGCCGAGAATTGTTTAGCTTGCTAGTGACACGGCATCAATGCAAATTGCAGATAAAGAAAACCGTGCAGCATTTGGAAATGTTACAGCGTTTCAACCGCATTTTGTTCTATCCTTTGATTGTCCCGAGCAAGAGATGTGAGGTGGCTTCTGAATAGGAATTAAGGCCAAGCTGATGACAATTGGAAAGGGAGATCATAAAGTAAATTTCAACAGCTGGTGGCGTGAAGGGAGACATTCAAGGGCTAATATTTATGTGTGATTCGAAAACAACGGAGCACTGTTTCCATTATCGTGTTTCTGTTTCAGTTATAGTGTTTTTTGGGTTGCCTAAGGCGCACAAAGAGCTTGTTGAGAAGGTAATAGCAGTCAAGTTGGATCCTCGTTTGGTGCTGAAATTGCAGCGCAGGGTACAAGGCACAAGTAATGCTTTCCGGCTACAGGTCATTCAGGGAGATGTTCTCAAACGTGAACTGCCTTATGTCGATGCGTGTGTAGCAAATATTCATTATCAAATATCTTCTCCGCTTACATTTAAATTGTTATCATACAGACCAATTTTAGATGCGCTGTTACCATGTTCCAAAGAGAGTTTGCTATGAGACTTGTTGCAAATCCAGAAGACAATCTATATTGCCGGCTTTGAGTGAATATTCAATTGCTAGCTCATGTTTCACATCTCTTGAAAGTGGGCAAGAATAATTTCAGGCCTCCTCCTCGGTTGTATGTATTGAACCTTGTAATCCTCTACCCCCAATTAGTTTCAAGGAATGGGATGGCATGATTCGCCTCTGTTTTAATTGTAAGAATAAGACTTTAGGGGTGATCTTTAGGCAAAAGGCTAACTTATCACTACTGAAAAAGAACTTCAAGACATTTCAAGCATTGCAAGAAACATGTCAGAAGACAAATGAGAGTGAAGATATTCCAGAGTAGTTATTAGCGGTGGTGTTAGCTTGCATGGGTAGAGGAAAAGAGGATGTTTCTCCAATTGCTCGTTGGTTTGTTATGGCGGTATTGGAGCAGTGTGTAATCAAGCTGGAGCTCTATATGATTCACTTTAGAATATATTAATCAGGTAGAAGAAAAGGTATGTAATATTATCTGCTCAGATTCAAAATCTCATGTAGAAGAGGATCAAAATGAATTTGCTGTTCAGGTTGATGTTACAGGATATGCTAAGGATACCAAGAGATTGGATTTTACCTCTCAGAAACTTTAAGAATTAAAGCACTGTGTCATGCTCATGAATGTGTCTCCCAAGAAACATTATTGTTTGAAGCTGGTCACAGGAGTTTTAAATAGGGCTGAAGAGAAGACGGGGGATATTTCGGATGCAATTTTGAAGTCCGATAATAATCAAAAGTCAGTAGATGGTCAGAGTCATGTACTATTACCTGTTAAGAGCACTGAGGAGCCAAGTCTTAGTTCTCAGCAAGTTGTCAACTCAGAGCATTTTGGCATGCCTGTACCAATGCCACTTGGTAAACATGGTGGGTCAAAATATGTCTCAGAACACTATAATCTGGCAAAAGAGAACCTGGTTTTCTTATGAATGTTAATCTTATGCCAGATATGCATGATAATTGAAATCAACCAAGCAATGGGTTAGGTCTATTATGCATACAGATTTGAAGTTTCATGTGCACATTAATCAAAATAAACTGGGCAGTGAGGATGTATGACAATTTGAAGCCTGGCAGCTGAACAGGATTACTTACAAATGGTTATTCATTTGTTGGAATGATGAATAGTCAGAAAATGGAGGACAAGTTATCTATGGTGGAACAGTAACCTTCTGAGATAATGCAAGATGCGGTGATTCTATCCATGATTGGTAAAGCCAGATCTTTTAAGGCGCCAAAACAAAGATGTCAAGCTCATTATTATGACTTGCATTAATGAGAATCACACTGAAAATGTATCTGATTCAACGCAGACAATTGTGAGTTTGGTTTGAATGAAAGGAAGACTGTGTTTTCTTTAAATCACACAGCAGTTTCGTAGCGTGCTACGAAACTGCTGTAGGTGATGATTTTAAGCGCATAGCAGCTATTGTGATACTGTGAGCGGGAGTTGAGGAAGAGAAACACCTGTCTATCAATACCACCTACAGCACATCAGAAACATGTCAGCATTCCATACCTGGGGTTATTAAAAGATTTGGGAACATGCTGCTACACTTTCGGAGAATGTTGGGAGACAGAGACCGTTAAAATAGAGAACATCTTTTGGTCAATGAATGAGCCATCAGCGCTAACAGGTATCCAAATTCAGCGTTCCTTGCATCTTTAGCTCAGCCATCTCAGCCTAACTAAAGGAGGACAGCTGTCAAGGATCCATGAAGAATCAAGCATACGAGGAGAATGGAATTAGTGTTTTAGTTTGATTAGGATTTTGTGTAATTACAGCTCAGCATGTTTGTAATTAATGAATTAGTTAAATAGCATGTAGGAGTAGTTAATAGGGCCTTCGAGCCCATTCTAGAGGGGGAGGAATAGATTCCTATAAAGGGATCAGATTAGGATGTAATAGAGGTTGGAGATTTTATACAAAAACAGAGTTTATTTGGGCCAATGTAAAGACTTATTACAGTAATAGTAAAACAGTGGTTGTTTCTTCTCAAGATTCTCAATGGATTATATTGTTCAAATGAGATAGTGTTTTATTTTCTTAATGTTCTTTTACAGCCTTGTTATAGCACAATCACTCAGAATTCATATCTTATGCTCTGACTTCCTGTGTGTTTGGCAAGCTGTGGTTTTTGTGAAGTATGTTTGAACATTTAATGCAAAGAGCCTTGACTTCCATGAAATGACTGTGCTTTTGTTTACTAAAGGTGTGAGACTCCATAGCCCAATGAAGACTAATTTGATATGTGTCCAACCAGCTTTGTTTTCATGAATGTGTGAAGAGTTAGCCATCTGTTGTTGTGATTGATTTTTATCAAAAGTCTGTGAGAGAGCCGTCTCTGACCAAAGAGGCTAATCTTTGGTCTAAAGTCTGGTTGAAAGAGTTACATGAAATCTTGCTTGGCTGCAGCCCTTAGTACTAATTTTGTGATAACATTTTGGTGCGTCTGCCGGGAGCCTGAAGCTTACTCTCTCCCGAAATTTGAAGATTGGATTTCTGAAGGTAGCAGGAGTTCAAAATGATTTTCGAGGCTGCAAAACTACCTTGGCGACTCCATTGTTGAAGAATTCAAGGTTTATACATTCATGGTGATTCCACTGGAGTTATGAAGGACCCAGAAGCTACCATTCTTTGTTCAAGGTATGCATGCATAGATTTCTCAGGAATTCATGGTTTCCCAAATCATTTTCCCAAGGATGCATATTTTCTAAGGAATGGTCCCAAATACAACGGAGAAGATTTGAGTTTAACCTTGAATCATATATCAGATTTTTGTGAATTTTTAGAGCTTCTGAGAGTTAAACATGAGGATGTTTGTATAAGGTTATTCTATGATTCACTTCAAGGGAAGTGCAAACAGTGGGTTGAATACTTTCCTGCCAAATCCATTAAGTCATTTCAAGACCTTTGGTTCATGTTTTTGGAGGAATGGATAGATAGGTCAGAGTTGGTGGCAGACTCTCCCTCTGTTGAAGGTTTCAAACAATGGAATGATGATCATAGTAAAGAAGAAACAAATGAATCTTTTTCTTTGTCATTATCCTCATATCTAAAATCTTTTGACTGCAAGGCAGAGGATAAGATGAGATTTTTGGATGAATTTGCTGAGGATCTTGAAAAAGAAATTGAAGGTTTAGAAGGACAAATTCAGGCATAC
Source organism: Pinus tabuliformis (assembly GCA_031772625.1). Lineage (NCBI taxonomy): Eukaryota > Viridiplantae > Streptophyta > Pinopsida > Pinales > Pinaceae > Pinus > Pinus tabuliformis. The sequence continues at coordinate 488,594,749 of CM062814.1, read as the reverse complement.
AGTTTTCATGATCATGATCATTATTCTCAGAAGTTTTTTATGGCAGAACGCAAGGAGACTATGCTGGTTCCTTTCTCTTTCACGATTGAGGAACTGAACATTGTGGTTGAAGATCAGTTTGCACAGCTGGAAAGTTACAAGGAAAACCAATCTGATCATGTATTCTGGGATCCTGTAGCTGATTACATGGAAGAGTTTTACTCTCCAGTATTTCAGTTTTTCAAAGAAGATCAGAGATAATTTCAGTGGCAGCGGTCATCACACTATCATATTGACTCTGAACTCCGATGCAGTCAAAGAAGTCAAATGACAGATAAAACAGAGGATTGGTTACATTGGAAATTTCATATTGATTGAACAGAAAGAAATTGAAATTGTTAGGGTAGGTAGGTAGGTAAATTGCTAATAAGCTCAAGGTTAACTGAGCATTTTTTTTCTTTTTCAGTAGATGTAGCTTTCTTTCTCCTATAGTCATGCTTGTCAAGCAAATTTCAGTTTGTCAAAATGGATAAGGCACTGGAACTGCAGGTTCTTAGTGTACCGCAAGGGCACACTATCCCAAGTGGAGCCACTGTTATCATTGAAAATTCTGTTGCCAAGTTTTTTTTGCCTAGTTTAAAGACAGGGTGTTTTCGCAGCACATGAATTCTTTTTAGCAGTTTCGCAGCGCTGCCTATTTAGGTGATTTCGTAGCATGCTACGAAATGGGGATTTGTTCGAAGTTTTCAGTGGAGGCCCAAATCCTAGCATGCCTATTGTACAGAGTTTTGCTTCCCTCCAGGAATGCAGATGAGAGCAGTGACAGTGTTTTCAAGGAGGCACCTTATGATGATACAGCTATTGTGGGATTGGCGTCAAGTACATTAAGGGAGTTATCTCTGAATTCTGGTTCATGGGTGATTGTGAAGGATGTCCATACTAATGTGGGAAGACTTGCAAGAGTCTTTGTTTTGGATCCTCCAGACAAAAAATCTATTGAATTCCACAAATCATAGAGAGTACTATGTTCTCAGCTGGCATGCTTGAAGCATATGGGCCTTCTGTCAGTGTACTGTTTGTCTGAAGATTATGCTTTAGTCATTGATCCACAGGTGGCGTATCTATCACCTCAACTGGCCTTTGATATTGGGCTACATTTAGCATGCCTGAAGACCCTCATAGGACGTGGTAAAGGATCCTTTGCTTCTTTATTCTCTGAAAGTGTTTCTGCTGAAAATAAGTCTCTAAATGCAACTGCTGAAGTGGAAATCATTCCGTCTACTGTTCTACATCAATCAACAAATTCAATCCTGCTTAGACCCCTGAATCATAATTTTTAGGGTTCTCAACCTATTATGCCTAGATATGTTTCACACTTAAGAAATCTTTTGTAAAAATACCTTCTAAGTGGAGTTCTTGATGGTTTAAAGAGCAGCATCTATTCTCTAGAAGCAAAAAGAGCAATTCAGCGATGGTGTTGGTTATAGTTGGATTGATGGTTTGAAAGAGCATGCTGCAAATCATGTTACCAATATGATGATGGCAAATGCAAAATACATTACCCTGAGAACACACCCACGACAAAGGAGGCTCGACCGGGAGAATTTCAAATTGTAGATATTGATTTTCCTAATACAACTGAAATTTCCAGCATGAAAACATAAATACTATGTTATTTAAGGGCGCAACATCATGTGTTATAGAATGTGAAATATTTCACGGTGAAATATTATGTTATAAAGGATACGCACAGATGTTTATTGTAATGATTTAAGGGAAGCTGTCTGCCGAGTATCAGGCACAGTCTTTGATAAATCTTCTTATTCTAGATGGACAGGGCATTCACATTGCGGGTTTCCCCAGATGGTTATCAAGAATATAAATAAATGGGACGTGGATATAAGCCGAGAATTGTTTAGCTTGCTAGTGACACGGCATCAATGCAAATTGCAGATAAAGAAAACCGTGCAGCATTTGGAAATGTTACAGCGTTTCAACCGCATTTTGTTCTATCCTTTGATTGTCCCGAGCAAGAGATGTGAGGTGGCTTCTGAATAGGAATTAAGGCCAAGCTGATGACAATTGGAAAGGGAGATCATAAAGTAAATTTCAACAGCTGGTGGCGTGAAGGGAGACATTCAAGGGCTAATATTTATGTGTGATTCGAAAACAACGGAGGACTGTTTCCCTTATCGTGTTTCTGTTTCAGTTATCGTGTTTTTTGGGTTGCCTAAGGCGCACAAAGAGCTTGTTGAGAAGGTAATAGCAGTCAAGTTGGATCCTCGTTTGGTGCTGAAATTGCAGCGCAGGGTACAAGGCACAAGTAATGCTTTCCGGCTACAGGTCATTCAGGGAGATGTTCTCAAACATGAACTGCCTTATGTCGATGCGTGTGTAGCAAATATTCATTATCAAATATCTTCTCCGCTTACATTTAAATTGTTATCATACAGACCAATTTTAGATGCGCTGTTACCATGTTCCAAAGAGAGTTTGCTATGAGACTTGTTGCAAATCCAGAAGACAATCTATATTGCCGGCTTTGAGTGAATATTCAATTGCTAGCTCGTGTTTCACATCTCTTGAAAGTGGGCAAGAATAATTTCAGGCCTCATCCTCGGTTGTATGTATTGAACCTTGTAATCCTCTGCCCCCAATTAGTTTCAAGGAATGGGATGGCATGATTCGCCTCTGTTTTAATTGTAAGAATAAGACTTTAGGGGTGATCTTTAGGCAAAAGGCTAACTTATCACTACTGAAAAAGAACTTCAAGAAATTTCAAGCATTGCAAGAAACATGTCAGAAGACAAATGAGAGTGAAGATATTCCAGAGTAGTTATTAGCGGTGGTGTTAGCTTGCATGGGTAGAGGAAAAGAGGATGTTTCTCCAATTGCTCGTTGGTTTGTTATGGCGGTATTGGAGCAGTGTGTAATCAAGCTGGAGCTCTATATGATTCACTTTAGAATATATTAATCAGGTAGAAGAAAAGGTATGTAATATTATCTGCTCAGATTCAAAATCTCATGTAGAAGAGGATCAAAATGAATTTGCTGTTCAGGTTGATGTTACAGGATATGCTAAGGATACCAAGAGATTGGATTTTACCTCTCAGAAACTTTAAGAATTAAAGCACTGTGTCATGCTCATGATTATGTCTCCCAAGAAACATTATTGTTTGAAGCTGGTCACAGGAGTTTTAAATAGGGCTGAAGAGAAGACGGGGGATATTTCGGATGCAATTTTGAAGTCCGATAATAATCAAAAGTCAGTAGATGGTCAGAGTCATGTACTATTACCTGTTAAGAGCACTGAGGAGCCAAGTCTTAGTTCTCAGCAAGTTGTCAACTCAGAGCATTTTGGCATGCCTGTACCAATGCCACTTGGTAAACATGGTGGGTCAAAATATGTCTCAGAACACTATAATCTGGCAAAAGAGAACCTGGTTTTCTTATGAATGTTAATCTTATGCCAGATATGCATGATAATTGAAATCAACCAAGCAATGGGTTAGGTGTATTATGCATACAGATTTGAAGTCTCATGTGCACATTAATCAAAATAAACTGGGCAGTGAGGATGTATGACAATTTGAAGCCTGGCAGCTGAACAGGATTACTTACAAATGGTTATTCATTTGTTGGAATGATGAATAGTCAGAAAATGGAGGACAAGTTATCTATGGTGGAACAGTAACCTTCTGAGATAATGCAAGATGCGGTGATTCTATCCATGATTGGTAAAGCCAGATCTTTTAAGGCGCCAAAACAAAGATGTCAAGCTCATTATTATGACTTGCATTAATGAGAATCACACTGAAAATGTATCTGATTCAACGCAGACAATTGTGAGTTTGGTTTGAATGAAAGGAAGACTGTGTTTTCTTTAAATCACACAGCAGTTTCGTAGCGCGCTACGAAACTGCTGTAGGTGATGATTTTAAACGCATAGCAGCTATTGTGATACTGTGAGCGGGAGTTGAGGAAGAGAAACACCTGTCTATCAATACCACCTACAGCACATCAGAAACATGTCAGCATTCCATACCTGGGGTTATTAAAAGATTTGGGAACATGCTGCTACACTTTCGGAGAATGTTGGGAGACAGAGACCGTTAAAATAGAGCACATCTTTTGGTCAATTAATGAGCCATCAGCGCTAACAGGTATCGAAAGTCAGCGTTCCTTGCATCTTTAGCTCAGCCATCTCAGCCTAACTGAAGGAGGACAGCTGTCAAGGATCCATGAAGAATCAAGCATACGAGGAGAATGGAATTAGTGTTTTAGTTTGATTAGGATTTTGTGTAATTACAGCTCAGCATGTTTGTAATTAATGAATTAGTTAAATAGCATGTAGGAGTAGTTAATAGGGCCTTCGAGCCCATTCTAGAGGGGGAGGAATAGATTCCTATAAAGGGATCAGATTAGGATGTAATAGAGGTTGGAGATTTTATACAAAAACAGAGTTTATTTGGGCCAATGTAAAGACTTATTACAGTAATAGTAAAACAGTGGTTGTTTCTTCTCAAGATTCTCAATGGATTATATTGTTCAAATGAGATAGTGTTTTATTTTCTTAATGTTCTTTTACAGCCTTGTTATAGCACAATCACTCAGAATTCATATCTTATGCTCTGACTTCCTGTGTGTTTGGCAAGCTGTGGTTTTTGTGAAGTATGTTTGAACATTTAATGCAAAGAGCCTTGACTTCCATGAAATGACTGTGCTTTTGTTTACTAAAGGTGTGAGACTCCATAGCCCAATGAAGACTAATTTGATATGTGTCCAACCAGCTTTGTTTTCATGAATGTGTGAAGAGTTAGCCATCTGTTGTTGTGATTGATTTTTATCAAAAGTCTGTGAGAGAGCCGTCTCTGACCAAAGAGGCTAATCTTTGGTCTAAAGTCTGGTTGAAAGAGTTACATGAAATCTTGCTTGGCTGCAGCCCTTAGTACTGATTTTGTGATAACATTTTGGTGCGTCTGCCGGGAGCCTGAAGCTTACTCTCTCCCGAAATTTGAAGATTGGATTTCTGAAGGTAGCAGGAGTTCAAAATGATTTTCGAGGCTGCAAAACTACCTTGGCGACTCCATTGTTGAAGAATTCAAGGTTTATACATTCATGGTGATTCCACTGGAGTTATGAAGGACCCAGAAGCTGCCATTCTTTGTTCAAGGTATGCATGCATAGATTTCTCAGGAATTCATGGTTTCCCAAATCATTTTCCCAAGGATGCATATTTTCTAAGGAATGGTCCCAAATACAACGGAGAAGATTTGAGTTTAACCTTGAATCATATATCAGATTTTTGTGAATTTTTAGAGCTTCTGAGAGTTAAACATGAGGATGTTTGTATAAGGTTATTCTATGATTCACTTCAAGGGAAGTGCAAACAGTGGGTTGAATACTTTCCTGCCAAATCCATTAAGTCATTTCAAGACCTTTGGTTCATGTTTTTGGAGGAATGGATAGATAGGTCAGAGTTGGTGGCAGACTCTCCCTCTGTTGAAGGTTTCAAACAATGGAATGATGATCATAGTAAAGAAGAAACAAATGAATCTTTTTCTTTGTCATTATCCTCATATCTAAAATCTTTTGACTGCAAGGCAGAGGATAGGATGAGATTTTTGGATGAATTTGCTGAGGATCTTGAAAAAGAAATTGAAGGTTTAGAAGGACAAATTCAGGCATACAGTTTTCATGATCATGATCATTATTCTCAGAAGTTTTTTATGGCAGAACGCAAGGAGACTATGCTGGTTCCTTTCTCTTTCACGATTGAGGAACTGAACATTGTGGTTGAAGATCAGTTTGCACAGCTGGAAAGTTACAAGGAAAACCAATCTGATCATGTATTCTGGGATCCTGTAGCTGATTACATGGAAGAGTTTTACTCTCCAGTATTTCAGTTTTTCAAAGAAGATCAGAGATAATTTCAGTGGCAGCGGTCATCACACTATCATATTGACTCTGAACTCCGATGCAGTCAAAGAAGTCAAATGACAGATAAAACAGAGGATTGGTTACATTGGAAATTTCATATTGATTGAACAGAAAGAAATTGAAATTGTTAGGGTAGGTAGGTAGGTAAATTGCTAATAAGCTCAAGGTTAACTGAGCATTTTTTTTCTTTTTCAGTAGATGTAGCTTTCTTTCTCCTATAGTCATGCTTGTCAAGCAAATTTCAGTTTGTCAAAATGGATAAGGCACTGGAACTGCAGGTTCTTAGTGTACCGCAAGGGCACACTATCCCAAGTGGAGCCACTGTTATCACTGAAAATTCTGTTGCCAAATTTTTTTTGCCTAGTTTAAAGACAGGGTGTTTTCGCAGCACATGAATTCTTTTTAGCAGTTTCGCAGCGCTGCCTATTTAGGTGATTTCGTAGCATGCTACGAAATGGGGATTTGTTCGAAGTTTTCAGTGGAGGCCCAAATCCTAGCATGCCTATTGTACAGAGTTTTGCTTCCCTCCAGGAATGCAGATGAGAGCAGTGACAGTGTTTTCAAGGAGGCACCTTATGATGATACAGCTATTGTGGGATTGGCGTCAAGTACATTAAGGGAGTTATCTCTGAATTCTGGTTCATGGGTGATTGTGAAGGATGTCCATACTAATGTGGGAAGACTTGCAAGAGTCTTTGTTTTGGATCCTCCAGACAAAAAATCTATTGAATTCCACAAATCATAGAGAGTACTATGTTCTTAGCTGGCATGCTTGAAGCATATGGGCCTTCTGTCAGTGTACTGTTTGTCTGAAGATTATGCTTTAGTCATTGATCCACAGGTGGCGTATCTATCACCTCAACTGGCCTTTGATATTGGGCTACATTTAGCATGCCTGAAGACCCTCATAGGACGTGGTAAAGGATCCTTTGCTTCTTTATTCTCTGAAAGTGTTTCTGCTGAAAATAAGTCTCTAAATGCAACTGCTGAAGTGGAAATCATTCCGTCTACTGTTCTACATCAATCAACAAATTCAATCCTGCTTAGACCCCTGAATCATAATTTTTAGGGTTCTCAACCTATTATGCCTAGATATGTTTCACACTTAAGAAATCTTTTGTAAAAATACCTTCTAAGTGGAGTTCTTGATGGTTTAAAGAGCAGCATCTATTCTCTAGAAGCAAAAAGAGCAATTCAGCGATGGTGTTGGTTATAGTTGGATTGATGGTTTGAAAGAGCATGCTGCAAATCATGTTACCAATATGATGATGGCAAATGCAAAATACATTACCCTGAGAACACACCCACGACAAAGGAGGCTCGACCGGGAGAATTTCAAATTGTAGATATTGATTTTCCTAATACAACTGCAATTTCCAGCATGAAAACATAAATACTATGTTATTTAAGGGCGCAACATCATGTGTTATAGAATGTGAAATATTTCACGGTGAAATATTATGTTATAAAGGATACGCACAGATGTTTATTGTAATGATTTAAGGGAAGCTGTCTGCCGAGTATCAGGCACAGTCTTTGATAAATCTTCTTATTCTAGATGGACAGGGCATTCACATTGCGGGTTTCCCCAGATGGTTATCAAGAATATAAATAAATGGGACGTGGATATAAGCCGAGAATTGTTTAGCTTGCTAGTGACACGGCATCAATGCAAATTGCAGATAAAGAAAACCGTGCAGCATTTGGAAATGTTACAGCGTTTCAACCGCATTTTGTTCTATCCTTTGATTGTCCCGAGCAAGAGATGTGAGGTGGCTTCTGAATAGGAATTAAGGCCAAGCTGATGACAATTGGAAAGGGAGATCATAAAGTAAATTTCAACAGCTGGTGGCGTGAAGGGAGACATTCAAGGGCTAATATTTATGTGTGATTCGAAAACAACGGAGGACTGTTTCCCTTATCGTGTTTCTGTTTCAGTTATCGTGTTTTTTGGGTTGGCTAAGGCGCACAAAGAGCTTGTTGAGAAGGTAATAGCAGTCAAGTTGGATCCTCGTTTGGTGCTGAAATTGCAGCGCAGGGTACAAGGCACAAGTAATGCTTTCCGGCTACAGGTCATTCAGGGAGATGTTCTCAAACATGAACTGCCTTATGTCGATGCGTGTGTAGCAAATATTCATTATCAAATATCTTCTCCGCTTACATTTAAATTGTTATCATACAGACCAATTTTAGATGTGCTGTTACCATGTTCCAAAGAGAGTTTGCTATGAGACTTGTTGCAAATCCAGAAGACAATCTATATTGCCGGCTTTGAGTGAATATTCAATTGCTAGCTCGTGTTTCACATCTCTTGAAAGTGGGCAAGAATAATTTCAGGCCTCATCCTCGGTTGTATGTATTGAACCTTGTAATCCTCTGCCCCCAATTAGTTTCAAGGAATGGGATGGCATGGTTCGCCTCTGTTTTAATTGTAAGAATAAGACTTTAGGGGTGATCTTTAGGCAAAAGGCTAACTTATCACTACTGAAAAAGAACTTCAAGAAATTTCAAGCATTGCAAGAAACATGTCAGAAGACAAATGAGAGTGAAGATATTCCAGAGTAGTTATTAGCGGTGGTGTTAGCTTGCATGGGTAGAGGAAAAGAGGATGTTTCTCCAATTGCTCGTTGGTTTGTTATGGCGGTATTGGAGCAGTGTGTAATCAAGCTGGAGCTCTATATGATTCACTTTAGAATATATTAATCAGGTAGAAGAAAAGGTATGTAATATTATCTGCTCAGATTCAAAATCTCATGTAGAAGAGGATCAAAATGAATTTGCTGTTCAGGTTGATGTTACAGGATATGCTAAGGATACCAAGAGATTGGATTTTACCTCTCAGAAACTTTAAGAATTAAAGCACTGTGTCATGCTCATGATTATGTCTCCCAAGAAACATTATTGTTTGAAGCTGGTCACAGGAGTTTTAAATAGGGCTGAAGAGAAGACGGGGGATATTTCGGATGCAATTTTGAAGTCCGATAATAATCAAAAGTCAGTAGATGGTCAGAGTCATGTACTATTACCTGTTAAGAGCACTGAGGAGCCAAGTCTTAGTTCTCAGCAAGTTGTCAACTCAGAGCATTTTGGCATGCCTGTACCAATGCCACTTGGTAAACATGGTGGGTCAAAATATGTCTCAGAACACTATAATCTGGCAAAAGAGAACCTGGTTTTCTTATGAATGTTAATCTTATGCCAGATATGCATGATAATTGAAATCAACCAAGCAATGGGTTAGGTGTATTATGCATACAGATTTGAAGTCTCATGTGCACATTAATCAAAATAAACTGGGCAGTGAGGATGTATGACAATTTGAAGCCTGGCAGCTGAACAGGATTACTTACAAATGGTTATTCATTTGTTGGAATGATGAATAGTCAGAAAATGGAGGACAAGTTATCTATGGTGGAACAGTAACCTTCTGAGATAATGCAAGATGCGGTGATTCTATCCATGATTGGTAAAGCCAGATCTTTTAAGGCGCCAAAACAAAGATGTCAAGCTCATTATTATGACTTGCATTAATGAGAATCACACTGAAAATGTATCTGATTCAACGCAGACAATTGTGAGTTTGGTTTGAATGAAAGGAAGACTGTGTTTTCTTTAAATCACACAGCAGTTTCGTAGCGCGCTACGAAACTGCTGTAGGTGATGATTTTAAGCGCATAGCAGCTATTGTGATACTGTGAGCGGGAGTTGAGGAAGAGAAACACCTGTCTATCAATACCACCTACAGCACATCAGAAACATGTCAGCATTCCATACCTGGGGTTATTAAAAAATTTGGGAACATGCTGCTACACTTTCGGAGAATGTTGGGAGACAGAGACCGTTAAAATAGAGCACATCTTTTGGTCAATTAATGAGCCATCAGCGCTAACAGGTATCGAAAGTCAGCGTTCCTTGCATCTTTAGCTCAGCCATCTCAGCCTAACTGAAGGAGGACAGCTGTCAAGGATCCATGAAGAATCAAGCATACGAGGAGAATGGAATTAGTGTTTTAGTTTGATTAGGATTTTGTGTAATTACAGCTCAGCATGTTTGTAATTAATGAATTAGTTAAATAGCATGTAGGAGTAGTTAATAGGGCCTTCGAGCCCATTCTAGAGGGGGAGGAATAGATTCCTATAAAGGGATCAGATTAGGATGTAATAGAGGTTGGAGATTTTATACAAAAACAGAGTTTATTTGGGCCAATGTAAAGACTTATTACAGTAATAGTAAAACAGTGGTTGTTTCTTCTCAAGATTCTCAATGGATTATATTGTTCAAATGAGATAGTGTTTTATTTTCTTAATGTTCTTTTACAGCCTTGTTATAGCACAATCACTCAGAATTCATATCTTATGCTCTGACTTCCTGTGTGTTTGGCAAGCTGTGGTTTTTGTGAAGTATGTTTGAACATTTAATGCAAAGAGCCTTGACTTCCATGAAATGACTGTGCTTTTGTTTACTAAAGGTGTGAGACTCCATAGCCCAATGAAGACTAATTTGATATGTGTCCAACCAGCTTTGTTTTCATGAATGTGTGAAGAGTTAGCCATCTGTTGTTGTGATTGATTTTTATCAAAAGTCTGTGAGAGAGCCGTCTCTGACCAAAGAGGCTAATCTTTGGTCTAAAGTCTGGTTGAAAGAGTTACATGAAATCTTGCTTGGCTGCAGCCCTTAGTACTGATTTTGTGATAACATTTTGGTGCGTCTGCCGGGAGCCTGAAGCTTACTCTCTCCCGAAATTTGAAGATTGGATTTCTGAAGGTAGCAGGAGTTCAAAATGATTTTCGAGGCTGCAAAACTACCTTGGCGACTCCATTGTTGAAGAATTCAAGGTTTATACATTCATGGTGATTCCACTGGAGTTATGAAGGACCCAGAAGCTGCCATTCTTTGTTCAAGGTATGCATGCATAGATTTCTCAGGAATTCATGGTTTCCCAAATCATTTTCCCAAGGATGCATATTTTCTAAGGAATGGTCCCAAATACAACGGAGAAGATTTGAGTTTAACCTTGAATCATATATCAGATTTTTGTGAATTTTTAGAGCTTCTGAGAGTTAAACATGAGGATGTTTGTATAAGGTTATTCTATGATTCACTTCAAGGGAAGTGCAAACAGTGGGTTGAATACTTTCCTGCCAAATCCATTAAGTCATTTCAAGACCTTTGGTTCATGTTTTTGGAGGAATGGATAGATAGGTCAGAGTTGGTGGCAGACTCTCCCTCTGTTGAAGGTTTCAAACAATGGAATGATGATCATAGTAAAGAAGAAACAAATGAATCTTTTTCTTTGTCATTATCCTCATATCTAAAATCTTTTGACTGCAAGGCAGAGGATAGGATGAGATTTTTGGATGAATTTGCTGAGGATCTTGAAAAAGAAATTGAAGGTTTAGAAGGACAAATTCAGGCATACAGTTTTCATGATCATGATCATTATTCTCAGAAGTTTTTTATGGCAGAACGCAAGGAGACTATGCTGGTTCCTTTCTCTTTCACGATTGAGGAACTGAACACTGTGGTAGAAGATCAGTTTGCACAGCTGGAAAGTTACAAGGAAAACCAAGCTGATCATGTATTCTGGGATCCTATAGCTGATTACATGGAAGAGTTTTACTCTCCAGTATTTCAGTTTTTCAAAGAAGATCAGAGACAATTTCAAATGCAGCGGTCATCACACTATCATATTGACTCTGAACTCCGATGCAGTCAAAGAAGTCAAATGTCAGATAAAACAAAGGATTGGTTACATTGGAAATTTCATATTGATTGAACAGAAAGAAATTGAAATTGTTAGGGTAGGTAGGTAGGTAAATTGCTAATAAGCTCAAGGTTAACTGAGCATTTTTTTTCTTTTTCAGTAGATGTAGCTTTCTTTCTCCTATAGTCATGCTTGTCAAGCAAATTTCAGTTTGTCAAAATGGATAAGGCACTGGAACTGTAGGTTCTTAGTGTACCGCAAGGGCACACTATCCCAAGTGGAGCCACTGTTATCACTGAAAATTCTGTTGCCAAATTTTTTTTGCCTAGTTTAAAGACAGGGTGTTTTCGCAGCACATGAATTCTTTTTAGCAGTTTCGCAGCGCTGCCTGTTTAGGTGATTTCGTAGCATGCTACGAAATCGGGATTTGTTCGAAGTTTTCAGTGGAGGCCCAAATCCTAGCATGCCTATTGTACAGAGTTTTGCTTCCCTCCAGGAATGCAGATGAGAGCAGTGACAGTGTTTTCAAGGAGGCACCTTATGATGATACAGCTATTGTGGGATTGGCGTCAAGTAAATTAAGGGAGTTATCTCTGAATTCTGGTTCATGGGTGATTGTGAAGGATGTCCATACTAATGTGGGAAGACTTGCAAGAGTCTTTGTTTTGGATCCTCCAGACAGAAAATCTATTGAATTCCACAAATCATAGAGAGTACTATGTTCTCAGCTGGCATGCTTGAAGCATATGGGCCTTCTGTCAGTGTACTGTTTGTCTGAAGATTATGCTTTAGTCATTGATCCACAGGTGGCGTATCTATCACCTCAACTGGCCTTTGATATTGGGCTACATTTAGCATGCCTGAAGACCCTCATAGGACGTGGTAAAGGATCCTTTGCTTCTTTATTCTCTGAAGGTGTTTCTGCTGAAAATAAGTCTCTAAATGCAACTGCTGAAGTGGAAATCATTCCATCTACTGTTCTACATCAATCAACAAATTCAATCCTGCTTAGACCCCTGAATCATAATTTTTAGGGTTCTCAACCTATTATGCCTAGATATGTTTCACACTTAAGAAATCTTTTGTAAAAATACCTTCTAAGTGGAGTTCTTGATGGTTTAAAGAGCAGCATCTATTCTCTAGAAGCAAAAAGAGCAATTCAGCGATGGTGTTGGTTATAGTTGGATTGATGGTTTGAAAGAGCATGCTGCAAATCATGTTACCAATATGATGATGGAAAATGCAAAATACATTACCTTGAGAACACACCCACGACAAAGGAGGCTCGACCGGGAGAATTTCAAATTGTAGATATTGATTTTCCTAATACAACTGCAATTTCCAGCATGAAAACATAAATACTATGTTATTTAAGAGCGCAACATCATGTGTTATAGAATGTGAAATATTTCACGGTGAAATATTATGTTATAAAGGATACGCACAGATGTTTATTGTAATGATTTAAGGGAAGCTGTCTGCCGAGTATCAGGCACAGTCTTTGATAAATCTTCTTATTCTAGATGGACAGGGCATTCACATTGCGGGTTTCCCCAGATGGTTATCAAGAATATAAATAAATGGGACGTGGATATAAGCCGAGAATTGTTTAGCTTGCTAGTGACATGGCATCAATGCAAATTGCAGATAAAGCAAACCGTGCAGCATTTGGAAATGTTACAGCGTTTCAACCGCATTTTGTTCTATCCTTTGATTGTCCCGAGCAAGAGATGTGAGGTGGCTTCTGAATAGGAATTAAGGCCAAGCTGATGACAATTGGAAAGGGAGATCATAAAGTAAATTTCAACAGCTGGTGGCGTGAAGGGAGACATTCAAGGGCTAATATTTATGTGTGATTCGAAAACAACGGAGGACTGTTTCCATTATCGTGTTTCTGTTTCAGTTATCGTGTTTTTTGGGTTGCCTAAGGCGCACAAAGAGCTTGTTGAGAAGGTAATAGCAGTCAAGTTGGATCCTCGTTTGGTGCTGAAATTGCAGCGCAGGGTACAAGGCACAAGTAATGCTTTCCGGCTACAGGTCATTCAGGGAGATGTTCTCAAACGTGAACTGCCTTATTTCGATGCGTGTGTAGCAAATATTCATTATCAAATATCTTCTCTGCTTACATTTAAATTGTTATCATACAGACCAATTTTAGATGCGCTGTTACCATGTTCCAAAGAGAGTTTGCTATGAGACTTGTTGCAAATCCAGAAGACAATCTATATTGCCGGCTTTGAGTGAATATTCAATTGCTAGCTCGTGTTTCACATCTCTTGAAAGTGGGCAAGAATAATTTCAGGCCTCCTCCTCGGTTGTATGTATTGAACCTTGTAATCCTCTGCCCCCAATTAGTTTCAAGGAATGGGATGGCATGATTCGCCTCTGTTTTAATTGTAAGAATAAGACTTTAGGGGTGATCTTTAGGCAAAAGGCTAACTTATCACTACTGAAAAAGAACTTCAAGACATTTCAAGCATTGCAAGAAACATGTCAGAAGACAAATGAGAGTGAAGATATTCCAGAGTAGTTATTAGCGGTGGTGTTAGCTTGCATGGGTAGAGGAAAAGAGGATGTTTCTCCAATTGCTCGTTGGTTTGTTATGGCGGTATTGGAGCAGTGTGTAATCAAGCTGGAGCTCTATATGATTCACTTTAGAATATATTAATCAGGTAGAAGAAAAGGTATGTAATATTATCTTCTCAGATTCAAAATCTCATGTAGAAGAGGATCAAAATGAATTTGCTGTTCAGGTTGATGTTACAGGATATGCTAAGGATACCAAGAGATTGGATTTTACCTCTCAGAAACTTTAAGAATTAAAGCACTGTGTCATGCTCATGACTATGTCTCCCAAGAAACATTATTGTTTGAAGCTGGTCACAGGAGTTTTAAATAGGGCTGAAGAGAAGACGGGGGATATTTCGGATGCAATTTTGAAGTCCGATAATAATCAAAAGTCAGTAGATGGTCAGAGTCATGTACTATTACCTGTTAAGAGCACTGAGGAGCCAAGTCTTAGTTCTCAGCAAGTTGTCAACTCAGAGCATTTTGGCATGCCTGTACCAATGCCACTTGGTAAACATGGTGGGTCAAAATATGTCTCAGAACACTATAATCTGGCAAAAGAGAACCTGGTTTTCTTATGAATGTTAATCTTATGCCAGATATGCATGATAATTGAAATCAACCAAGCAATGGGTTAGGTGTATTATGCATACAGATTTGAAGTCTCATGTGCACATTAATCAAAATAAACTGGGCAGTGAGGATGTATGACAATTTGAAGCCTGGCAGCTGAACAGGATTACTTACAAATGGTTATTCATTTGTTGGAATGATGAATAGTCAGAAAATGGAGGACAAGTTATCTATGGTGGAACAGTAACCTTCTGAGATAATGCAAGATGCGGTGATTCTATCCATGATTGGTAAAGCCAGATCTTTTAAGGCGCCAAAACAAAGATGTCAAGCTCATTATTATGACTTGCATTAATGAGAATCACACTGAAAATGTATCTGATTCAACGCAGACAATTGTGAGTTTGGTTTGAATGAAAGGAAGACTGTGTTTTCTTTAAATCACACAGCAGTTTCGTAGCGCGCTACGAAACTGCTGTAGGTGATGATTTTAAGCGCAGAGCAGCTATTGTGATACTGTGAGCGGGAGTTGAGGAAGAGAAACACCTGTCTATCAATACCACCTACAGCACATCAGAAACATGTCAGCATTCCATACCTGGGGTTATTAAAAGATTTGGGAACATGCTGCTACACTTTCGGAGAATGTTGGGAGACAGAGACCGTTAAAATAGAGCACATCTTTTGGTCAATTAATGAGCCATTAGCGCTAACAGGTATCCAAAGTCAGCGTTCCTTGCATCTTTAGCTCAGCCATCTCAGCCTAACTAAAGGAGGACAGCTGTCAAGGATCCATGAAGAATCAAGCATACGAGGAGAATGGAATTAGTGTTTTAGTTTGATTAGGATTTTGTGTAATTACAGCTCAGCATGTTTGTAATTAATGAATTAGTTAAATAGCATGTAGGAGTAGTTAATAGGGCCTTCGAGCCCATTCTAGAGGGGGAGGAATAGATTCATATAAAGGGATCAGATTAGGATGTAATAGAGGTTGGAGATTTTATACAAAAACAGAGTTTATTTGGGCCAATGTAAAGACTTATTACAGTAATAGTAAAACAGTGGTTGTTTCTTCTCAAGATTCTCAATGGATTATATTGTTCAAATGAGATAGTGTTTTATTTTCTTAATGTTCTTTTACAGCCTTGTTATAGCACAATCACTCAGAATTCATATCTTATGCTCTGACTTCCTGTGTGTTTGGCAAGCTGTGGTTTTTGTGAAGTATGTTTGAACATTTAATGCAAAGAGCCTTGACTTCCATGAAATGACTGTGCTTTTGTTTACTAAAGGTGTGAGACTCCATAGCCCAATGAAGACTAATTTGATATGTGTCCAACCAGCTTTGTTTTCATGAATGTGTGAAGATTTAGCCATCTGTTGTTGTGATTGATTTTTATCAAAAGTCTGTGAGAGAGCCCTCTCTGACCAAAGAGGCTAATCTTTGGTCTAAAGTCTGGTTGAAAGA
Source organism: Pinus tabuliformis (assembly GCA_031772625.1). Lineage (NCBI taxonomy): Eukaryota > Viridiplantae > Streptophyta > Pinopsida > Pinales > Pinaceae > Pinus > Pinus tabuliformis. The sequence continues at coordinate 488,578,517 of CM062814.1, read as the reverse complement.
GTTACATGAAATCTTGCTTGGCTGCAGCCCTTAGTACTGATTTTGTGATAACAGGAGGAACCCAACATCTAGAACTTAGAGACAGAGGCATGTGAACTCAGCAACAGTATGGCAACGTCAAAGGTACTGCGTAGACGGTGGCCCTGACCTAGAGGCTCACATAGATGCAAGAGGCCAAAGCACTGAAAGAACAGGTGGACATGGCACGGCACAAAGAAGCAGTCCTAAAAGCGCGCATTCAGCCTTGGATTGACGAGGCCTTCACTATCATAGAAACAATTGAAGGCAAGCTTGCACAAATGCAGGGGACATAGGAACAGGTCTAGGGAAGCAGTTCTGACACCGCGGTCTCATAACACTGCGTACAAGAGATCTAGCAGGCAGTCGCTTAGTGTGGTGCCAACCTTGCAAAAGTTCAAGTAGAGTTGGAGGGACTCCATGCGAAGATCTCTGCACTGATAGAGTGACTCGAGGGTGAGTCACGATGTTTGTGTTGGAGGCTTGTTGGGCATGGAATTTCCCCAAGGCATGTTTTGGGGCTTAAAGCCCAAGTTTTGACCAAGTCCTTTGTAAAAGCTCTATGAATTGTGGGCGCGAAGTGCGAAGTCATAATAGAGTCACAGGGTTGTCAGCCCTTGTTTCTGTATTGAAATGTCGGCTTGAAAGATCCACCCATGGTCCGCGAACCATGGGATTGTATAAATAGAGCAAGGCTCTAAGTGTAGAGATAAGAAATCAAGGAATAGAATAGAAGCATGATGAGTCTAAGAGGTTGAGTCAAAGTGTAAAGTGTGTCTTTGGGTCGTAGAGTAGGAGACGGCTCTGCAGCTGAGTGTGCAGAGGCCTAGTAGTCCGCAGCTAAGTGCGCAGGGCAGGTCGAGTCTGTAACCATTGGAAGAATTAATAAAGAGAAGTTTACCATATTTATGTGTATCTTTTCCCGTTTAATGTATTATTGGGTATAAATTGCAAGTGTACTATTTATTTTCTATGCGAACTTATATGTGTGTGCTATATAAATAAATATAACACAAGGCTTCTATTTACGTGAAGATAACTAACTGGTGTAGGAAGATAGGTAAGATCTGATGTGCGACTTATGGAAATAGTGTAGGGCGTTGCTCCAACAGTGCAAAAGCCCCACAGCCCCTAGGGCTAAATGAAGGCAAGTATATCAGGGCGCGAAGACCAGGAAAGTATGTGAAGCAACCTGCGTGCAGGGATGAACAGTTGGATCAAATCAAACCCTCAAACATCTCAAGGGTGTGGAAGCCTGGTTCCAACACCCCCCATACTACTTCGGGTGAGACCTCAGTCCGCGCTCCATGGACTGTTTATGAAAGGGACAGTAGTATAGGGATTTGTTTGGCTAATTAACTCTGAACCTGGGTTAGGCCCCAACAAGCCAACACCAAGGTAAACAGAGATGTGACGAGTGAGGTGAGAAATGACCATTCATTTCTTATGACCAATATCTACTTAACAATAAACCATAGGATTCAGGCATGTTTACAATTATTACATCAATAACCTGATTTGTTTTCGGATTGGATGCTAGTCTGATTAACAACTCCTTAGCCTCTCCTAATACTTTCACTATAGATTTTTCTAATTGAACAATTTGAGTGGAGGATTTCTAGGGTTTTAATTTTAATTTCTTAGCCATAGAACCTGGTATGACATTTGAGGAGGCATTGGAATCGAGCATACAATTATGGCCATTTCGATTAAATCTCAAAAGACAATAGAAAAGGAGGAGTATCTGATGCAAACTTATCTCCAATCAGAGTTGCCTCAATGTGAGCTACTTTATTGGATGAAGAATTAGCAGTATTTCATGTATGACTAACAACTGTGTTGGATTCTAAAGCATTGAACAACTTGCTTTTCTATTGAGTGAGCTTTGATAGTTCATACAAAGAGATTTCAAATCTATTTTTCTTGATGTCTATGAACAAATCATATTATAGAGTTTCAATATAAATATTTTTGTTTGAACTAGAAGATGCCTTGTATGTTGGTGTTGTTTTCCTTAAAGGAGTTTGAGTGGTAGGATTTGTAGAGGATGTGGTAGGACCCTTAATTCTAGTCTAAGCTATATTAATTTTCTCAATTTAATCATCTTCATTTTCATTACTTATTTCTCTTGAAACATCACATAAGGGATTAATAGAAGGCTCTTAATCCGTTGGTTCTTCTTCTTCAACTTGAGATAATTATTTTTCTTCATTACACATAAACACTTTAAACATATTTATAAAGATTGTACATGTTTTTTATGAATGCTTAACATTGTGATCTCTGCAAAAATTTCCATGAGTAATATCTTCAAATTCAATTTCTTCAATCATAGGACAATTTTGAGGAGGGTAGGATTCATTTTAAAAGGTCTCGATGGTTTCCTATTTGGTGGACCTTATGATGAACTACTTGTTGATGGTGCTAGAAATCCATCAACCAACGGGTCTCCCTGATGTGAAGTCCCAATTAGACCTCACACCATTTGGAGGAGGAGCCCCATCCAGAATATCGGCCCAGTTGCCATGTATTCTTATAGATTTTCCCTGGATCTAACTGTCAAGAAGAGAGTGAAATATGTGGTGCCTTAGAAAAGAAAGGGGGCTGTTCCTGGTGAGTGTTCGATTGTATGTGTTTCAAAGTTATTTCACCATGGAGGGGAGGAAGGTGAGCCTTTAAGAGAGAGGTGTTAGTACCACCCTAGTAGGGACACACATGAACAAGAAGGGTCCATACAACATCAAGCAGAATGGTCCACAGAGATACGACGATCATTGAAACCAATATAGCAAGGAAGATATGTCTAATATCCAGTGGAATAATCCACGAGGATGCAACAATGATAATAACAATTACAACACATTCTCAATATGATAAGTACCAAAATAACCAAAATAGTTCAACTACTTTAGGACAGATGAAAGCAAACATGAATTACAAACATTCACAAAATAATCTTCCAAATATCCACAATCCATGCATGAAGAAGATGTTGTCCTATATGGCTTCTCATAATAAGTAAAATTTCCAAGACACATGTGTACAATGAACACCACTAGCTCCAATAAGGAAGCATTGGAGCCACTCCTTGCTCCTCAAAAGAACTAGCTTATATATCTCATTCCTTTCAGGAGGAGCCAAGATGAAAAGTCCCTTTCTCATACAATGAGGGTGTATATATAACCAAGAGGTGATGCTTCAACTTCATTGTGACGCTTTGACTACCCTCATGACTATTTGACTTCCTATGACTTTTTGACTTTACATGACTCTTCATATTCTGAATGTGTTCTTTGGACTTCCACTTTACAATACATTTTGAATAGGTAATTACATAATCCACAATAATGATGTGGCATATCATGACTTGTGAAAAGACATGGCATGACATTGATGACATGGAATTCATGATAATGTGACAGTGCTAAGTCATCCATCTTGCTGCTTCTTTTTTTGTGTCTTCTTGAAAATATGGTACATGTTCTTCTTCTTCCTCCTCCCTATGACTTGAATATGAGGAGTTCTTGGGCATGGAATCCCCCCCAGGGCATGTTTTGGGGCTCAAAGCCCAAGTTTTGACCGAATTTTGTTGTAAAGCTCTGCGAATTGCGGGTGCAGGGCGTGGAAGTATGTTAGAGTCACAAGGTTGTTTGCCCCAGTTTTGTAATGTAATGTTGGCCTACCTATGGTCTGAGGACCATGGGATTGTATAAATAGAGTGAGGATCTAAGTGTAAAAGAAAAGGGGAATAGAAGAGGAGAATAACAAGTCTAATTGATTAAGTCATAAGTGAAAAGTGTGTCTTTGGGTCGTAGGGTAGGAGAAGGCTCTGCCGCTGAGTGAGCAGAGGCCTAGTAGTCTGCAACTGAGTGCGCGGACCCCTGCAGCTGAGTGTGCAGGGCAGAGTCGAGTCTGTAATCGAGGAAGGAATTAATAAAGAGAATTTTTTATATGATAATTCGATGTATCTGTTCTTGGGTTAATGCATGTTTGATATAATTTGCGAATATAATGTTTATTTACTACGCACACTTGTATGAATGGTTTATATTGTTAAGTATAACTTAAAGCATGCAAGTAGGCTAAGATAATCAACTAACATTGGAATATCAGTAAAGTCTTGGGTAATAATGTAGAAGCACAGTGTTCAACCCTTGAGTGGGCTACACGAAGGCAGCATCTCAGGCTGCGAGGTACGGGAAAGTGTTTGAAGCGACTTGAGTGCAAGGTCGAACTACGGACCACTTGAAGTCATCAGACATCTCCAGGGTGCGGAAACCTAGTTCTACCACCCTCCCATACTACATCGGGTGAGACCTCAATCCGCACTTTGCGGAATGTTGCCAAAAGGGCGAGTAGTACCGAGATTTGTTTGGCTAAATCAACTCTGGACCTGGGTCAAGACCTTATAAGCCAACAAATGGTTCCGTTGCCGGGACCGGGATCTGCATAAGAGATGTCTAATGTTACATCGCTGGAATCTGACAAAGAAAGGAATTGAAGAGTGGTCTGATAGAAAAATTCATGAGTTCACGATGCAAGAAAACAGGAATCTATGATTATCAAAGGAAAAGTGGTTAGATTGCTACTCATATATGGAAATCCATGAAATTTTCTTTGCATTCTTTCCCTCTGAGTTGTACAAGTGGATCTCGAAGCTAGCAGACAGTCAAGGAAGATGTAAGCTCGACAAACCTATTTTTTGGACTCCAGATTTGGTGCACAGACTAGAAGCATCAAAAGATAATATCGTGCACGTTGTGGACCATTAGCTCGATCAAATTATAGGAGGGTTTATCACCGTGTTCGTAGTAGATACTTCAGTCAGCTATAGCAAGGCGGAATGACGCTTCTTCAAAGGACTGCGAGGTAAGTACGTTAAATCTTTGAACATTTGGATTAAGATGCTACTATGTGAAAAGCAGGTTATGCAAATAAATTGATGTTTGGGGCTACGTGAAGTGAGAGGATCTATAGAAACGAAGGTAGCGTAGAACTAGAAACAAGATCCTTGATTTCACCTCTGCGAGAAAGCGAGGAAGAGCTCACGAAGGTTTCACCAAGAAGTGTGATTAGTTTGATAAGACATCAAATTCCACGCATACCACTGCCACCTACACCGTCTTCACCCTCGTTGTCACCCACACAACCTCCGCCACCACCACAGTTCAATATTGCAAGTGCGATAAAATTGTCAGTGTTCAAAGGAGTAGGGAATGAAGATCCGGACCAATTTTGGTTCGTGGTAAAGGCTGTATGGGAAGAGCAAGGAGTCACAGATGAAAATATAGAGAAAGCAACGCTGGTCAGTGCTTTACAGGATCGTGCACTGACGTGGTACATTAAGCATTCCAATGACAATCCAAACGCAGGGATCGTGGATGTCCAAGTTGCGCTAAAAAGGGAATTTAGCAGGCCAAAATCAGAGACACAATTGATTATCATATTTAAGGAAATCGCGATGCTTCCAGGTGAGACCCCTTGGGAGCTAGATCAGAGACTGAAGGGTATGATTCGTGAAGCCAACATGACCTTGACAGATGGGCAACGCCACGCATGGTTTGCACCATCGCTAATGCCGCATCTAAGGAACACACTGCCACAACAGAAGTTATCCACTCAGGGCGAGGCCTTGGAGATCGCAATGAGACTACACAAGACCCTGATACAATATCCTAACATGGGAATCCAACAGATCCATGTGCAGTTGAAAAACTTGTGTCTTGAGATACAGAGTTGGAAACAATATAGGACAGCTCACCCAAAAGCGCGTGAGGAGGTATGGTGTGTAAAGTGCAAAGGCTAGGGACACGACAAGGACCATTGTCTATTCTTCATGAAATACCTACAAGGAGGAGGACCAATGCCATTAAGACTAGAGGCACAAGAAGGACCGAGCGCGGCGCCTGCATTATGGTGCACGATTTGTCAGATAGGAGGGAAGCATGCTATAGATAACTGCCATCTATTACAGAAGTATACACAGACGTCCCAACAGTTGTTTTATAATTTCTAAAGGTCAGTACGCCATGATGAGCATACCTGTAGAAGTTATGAATTGATGATGGATCGGACTCCTACCTACAAAGTTTAGACCGAAATGCAAGCCCTTGATCAAAATGCAAGGATGGTGTGCATTAGATTTCAAGGGCGCGGACAAGGTCGAGGTGGAAAGGGACCAGGAAGAGGTCATGGAAAATTGATCTGTTACAATTGTAGAGGGCCAAGGCATTATTCCTACGATTGTACAAATCCGACGAGAGCATCATGTTTATATTGTACCCAGTTTGATCATGAGACAGAGGACTGCCCTACACTGATAGCAAGGTTACGCGATAAGGAACACTCCAACTTTCCCCGACTCAGAACCTACAAATGATGAGGCTTGAGCCATGCGAGGAAGACCCAAATGTAAATAGTGTGCTCCAAAGTGGCATTACGATGGGGGATGACAAAGGAAATCAGCTCGAAGAGAGTTCCTAGGTTTGCAAGGCTCCAACAAAGGAACTAGAATTGGATTTGGAGCACGCTAAGGAGACATTCATGGAAGCTAAGAAGATCTTTATGGAGGCCTCCACTTTAGGTAGTAAAGACAAATTGGAACCGGAAATGGACCCATCAATGCTCACTACCTTTTTGGAGACATGCATGAAGTTGTTGTGTGACAGCAAGGCTGTGAAGGGGCTACAAGAACTCATCACTAGATGTGTTGGGACTATGCCAAGAGAACCGCGCATAGTTCAGAAGCTCTAGAAGCAAACAACGTGAACAGGAAGAGAGATGAGACTGACCGCACAAATCGGGGAATATGAAATGGATCAAGTGATTTTGGATCTAGGATCGGACGCAAACGTCCTACCAAAGCAGACATGGGAACACATGGATAGGCCCGCGTTCCAATGGTCTCCTATTCAATTGTGAATGGTGAACCAACATAATATTCTACATATGGGATGATTGCAGGGAATAATAGTAGATATCAAAGGTGCGAGCGCGCTTGCAGATTTCGAAGTGATAGAGATTGTTGATGATAGCAATCCATATCCTGCACTACTGGGAATAGATTGGGCCACTGACATGAATGGAGTGATAAATCTAAAGAAGCATAAAATGATTTTTGAGAAAAATTCATTGTGCGTAGTGGTACCTTTAGACCCTGCAGAAGGATCATGCTACACAAAGCCAATGCGTGACTGCGAGAGCAACAATGATCTAGATTGTATCTACAAGATAACCACGCAGGATCAGGACTGGGTGAATCCAATAGCGGATGGTAGGATTTCATGGGAACGCGAAAGCTCCTACACCTCAGATTCGAACGAGGAGATAGAATGATGGCAGAACCAGTTACACAAGGTAACCACTCTCAACTGCAACATGATGATAAAGTCACTGCATTGCGTAGCAACAAAAACAATAGATTTTCCTATGTATGACGGGTTGAGTGAATTGGATGATTTCTTGAATAATTTTGAAAGAGAGGTGCTGGAACAACAGTGGTTCGATGCTCTGAAATGGGTACTACACGCTATGCTCGCAAGGTGGTGGGGTACGCACCAGCAGAATTTTGAGGACTGGTGTGAAGGTAGAAGGATGATGTGCCTATGATTTGGGAAACCTCATATGCGTCTAACAGACAAATATGACGTATGGGATAATCCATGTGCACACCTTGTGAAATGGACCAAGGTCTACAGGGAAGAGCCACAACCTAAGTGGATGCATCTGTTCTGTCATATCCTGGACATCATACCCATGAATTGGTATACTGAGACGAAGCTCCGCCATGGCATGAGTGAATGGGATATCTTGCGCAAAGGATTCATGTTAACCTTCACATTTGAGGATTGTTGGTGGGATACTATTGATGATGCGCTCCACACAGTAAAAGCAACTATCTTAAGAATACCCCAGGAGCCAATGGAAGTGCTTTGGCTGGAATGGGTGACCCAACTGAGCTACGCGCTGGAATGTGAAATTATGCAGTTAAAGAGCTTAGGCTGAGGCTTGAGCCTTGAGACTATGCAATGCGCAGTTTAAGAGGGACTGTGGAGACAAACTGCATAGTTTCTTGAATTACTGAGCTTAGCTATAGGGTTTTTCACTATTTGGGAAAATTGTGCAATTCCAAGAGGTATAGAAGGCTACACCATTGTGTAGTTGAGGAGCTCAAGGATGATCTTAAGGCTAGAGAATGCACAATGCGCACTTAAGACTAGGTTAGGAGGATGAATTACGTAATTCTAGGAGGGAAGGTCGGGCTTGAGCACAAAATTTGCGAAATGTGCAGTTCTAGGCTTAAGTATTGAAGTTGTGAAATGCGCAGTTCTGGGAGGTAGAAACTGGGCCATTACATAGTTGCGCAGTTCTGGGAGCTCAAGGATGAGCTTGAGGGTAGAGACTACATAATGCACAGTTCATGCCTGACTGGAAGGCATGATTATTTAGTTCTAGACTTGAGCACTGAGGTTGTGAAATGCACATTTCTTTTCTTGGGAACTGAGGTTGAGAAATGCACAGTTCATGAGGGTTGGATGAGGCTAGGTTGCCTGGAATTTTCCAAAATTTGGCTAACTGTGGGACCGAAGAGACTGTTGTGGATAGTGATATGCCTTGGCTGTGATCACACACTTGAAACACTTTGATGAAACAAAAATATAGATCATCGGGAAGACGTTAACAACATTTTTTCCTCAATGCAAAAAATTTGCGATGACTTTATGACAAGTGAGACACTAAAGGTACACTTTGCAACAATCGTGGTGACACTTATGCGACAGTGATTAAAATTTTGGGAATGAGTGTGACTGATGTTTACATGGTTATACCAACTCATTCACACAAAGATAACCCCTTGAAACCACCAGAAAAAGCATACATACATTGTGTGAAAGTTGACTTGCGAAAAGACGCCAATTTCTAAAGTGTGAATGACTCTTGCGATATGTGGATGACAGTGAAAGTAACACATTCTAGAGTAAAGATAACATGAAAACAACACTAATTATGTTAAAGGCAAGTGAACGCGACAACTGAAAACATGAAAATGACACTCACAAAAACAAAGGTGCGCGAAGGCGAAAATTTCCAAAACTCACCAAAATTTAAGTACGAACACAACTAGAATGTGAGAAATTGTCATTGTCAGTGTGCACTAACTATCGACATGGATTGAACATCACATAGGCACAATCTTGATGGAATGTGCTATGCTTGTCCAAGCTTGCGTAAATGAATGCACTCATGAACTTGTTGCAGACTAAGCATGTGTGAGAAAGTGACTTCGATACTTCCAATCCAAGAAGGGAGCTCAAAAGGATCATCTGACCAAGAAGTGACTATGGAATGACCGATCACAAGATCCACAGTAGGCTCCAAAATTTAAGTGTATGCAATATTTTGGAGGGTGTTTGTCATAGCGACAATGCTTGTTGACACACTACTAGAACTCCAGCTTCTATGCCTTGGTCAATTATTTCGTTCAGGGTCTAGTTCTTCAGGAAGTATTGATTCATCATTCAAAGTACCATGGCTTCCCCACTTACCCCATGCATAAACATAGTCCCCTTCATTCCTTTACTCAGTTAAACACAAACTTAAGATCAACGATCACACAATGTTGTGAATCAAGATAAGGTAATGAAGTTCACGAGATTTATATTTTCAGAGTATATTTTTTCATCTCTGTTGTTGCTTTGTTTCCAGTAGGCATGGACAGTACCCCAATGGAGTCACTTTAGGGACATAAACATTTCTCCACTGCTAGTGAGCTTGGACAGTACCCTCATGTAGTTTATTTCTTCACCTCTCTGCTCAAGAATCCTTTCTCTTCTTTCGCCTTTATTTATTTATATAGGAGTTTGCATTGACACTTATTTATTTCATGGGTGAAAGATGGATCCTGACTTATTGAGAGCAAGAGAGGTTGTCGCTTCAGAGAAGAATATATAAGACCTCTAATATTTGTTTGCTTGTTTAGATTTTCCCCTTGTCCTTCTCTACTTGATTGGATCAGCCTGAAAACACCGAAACATAAAGACCCAAGTGTAGACATGAGGTTTCTGGAATAGACATGGAGGTCATGGTTCGACATAAGGATTTCATAACGCAAGGATCATATTTTTATTCAGAACATCATCAACCAAAAGATATAACCCATACAAGGAAGAAATATAGAGAATTAGCCAAATGTTGTAGTGTTACAAAGTCCTTTTTTATTTGGCTACATTTCCTTTAAGCCAACAGAGCATCTTCATGCAAAGTATCACAAAACGAAAAGAAAGACAACACACCACAAGGAAACAAATCCAGAAGACAAGAAAAAGAAGCTAAACCAAAGCATAATGTGAGAGAAAAGTAAGAAAAGACAAGAGAGACTAAAGAGAACAACACGGGATGAGTGCAAGAGAAGGAAAACTAGGATGCAACTAATCCTACTCCTAACCTAACAACTAGAAGGTTGGGGTCACGTAAAATGGAGTTTCCAATGTAGCCATCATAATCTTTCCTAACTTGCAATCACAAAGATACAATCAATTAAAATAGGTATAAAGCAATGTGCAAGAGAAAAGAAGAGAGATTGAATAATTTTCACAACAATAGGGAGGCCTTGCCTATGGATAGAAATGTGTGTCATAACCACTATTTTCATCCAATTCACATTCTTACCTTTTAGATGAATACCACCATTCAAAAAACCTCAAAAGCTTCTTGCGGATGTGTCTCCATCTACACTGGACTCCTTATCAAGCATGAGGGAAGATTGAAACTTGTTATTTGTGACAAAGCTTGCCAGGTAATATTGTTCCAACAATTCAGCGATTGGATTGTAAAAATCAAAATGATCCTCTTGAAAACCCCAAAATCTTTGAAAAGATGAATTTTCAATTAGAGTAAGTGGATTATTACGAGAATATTGTGAGGGAAAATAGATCTTATCATATTCAGCATTCATGTTGAGACAGTGAGGACCTGACATAACCATCATTGGAGGTTGAAGTGCCTCAACTACTCGATAAAAATCCAAATAATGAGATGTTGAACGAAGAAGATCGAAGGATGTAAAACAACTGCCATTGGATATACTGGTGGGAAAAATGATAAAATGAATGAAAATCATCAAAGATAGAATAATGATCACATGAGCTGATTAAAGCATCAAATTCTGAGTTTGTAATAAAAGAAGATAAATCAATTTGAATAGCTTTGTGAATTCTCTGAACAATCAAACCAACTTCCTTGCAAGCCAAATGTGACAAATCATTTTCCTGTAACTGGTGACAAACTATACAAGCATCGTAATCATCAAAAGAATTTAAAAATTATTCTAGCACAATAAAGACATGAGACCAGATAGGACATAGAGAACATGGAAGAACTTGATTCGTGTGATAACTCATGCATTATTTTTTACTCAAGAGGACTTCAGGTGCGATAAAGGGAAATATTTGTAATAAAATATTCACAAGGAAAACTGGGAGATGGTTATTAAGAAATGAATCTGATATGCATGATCCCTTCAGCCAAAGGTAGTCTTTGAAATGATCAACTTCGCAATACCATGACCCTATGAGAAACAAACATCCCAAACCTGAGTTTGATGCAAGAGATTTACATGAAGATGAATCGACTAAAGAAGATTCTTGAATCTAATCAAAAGGAAAATCTTGAAAGTTTGAAAAATTATATCTCAAATACCAAATATCTTTCAAAAAGAAATTTACATCAAGTGAAACCATGCAAAGAGAAGGATTGTGCGAAATAAACCAGAGTTGACTTAGTTCAAGGGGCTTACCAGAGTTTAAAGATATTTACATAACCATCAACAGAAGTTGAAGTGCCTCAACTTCCTGACAAGTACCGAAACTTTCAAGGATTATAAAATTTCATTTTGAAAACTGAACCAAATCATGCATGGTTTAAGGATAGATGCTACCACTGGTTTCAATAACACCACTCCTCACCAGATAGCAACCATCTTTTTTACTGGTTTTACTTCAACAACCAGATTACTCAAGTCTAAATATTCTTTTGATTGCAAATTCAAAGGTGAATGAATTGGAGAAATTTCATGAGAAAGTTGATTTGAAGAGTTGACTTCATGCAAGAGAAGGGATGATGAGGGATGGGAAAAGTACTCAATGATTTGATTGTTTGCATCATGGATATTCTTGCCACCTTGTTCCAATTTTGAAGTTAACTAATCTATTGAAGAACTTGAGGAGCATGGAGTATCCTGGTTGCAAGTAGGTGCATCGCAAATAGTATAGTACAAAGGATAGTGATATTAAGAGAAATTTTTGATAAGCGCATCTTCTTTGACCAAATCAAATTATGGATCTAAATTAAAATATTCATGAGAAACCAAAATATCATTTGATGCACCTAGGCATTCGTGATCACATTTGTCAACAAAGTCACGGTCATCGCAATGATTGTTTCACAAGATTAAGGATTGATTGAAAGAAATGATTGAATTTTATTTGCTACCGAGATCATCAAATTGGAAATCATCCAAGAATGGAAGCAAATCACATTCACATGAAGGATTTTGGAAAAGAGAAGAAAGATTGAAAGAATCTTCACCTTTTTGTTCCCCTACGAGTTTAATGTGACTGCCTTGTATCTTATCATAATTTGAACCAGTAACTCACAAATTGAGAGAGTGAAAAAAACTAGTTAGTGGAGCAAACTGATCGGGCATATCACGGTATAAAGAGTCATGACATGTAGATGATATAGGATGAAAAAATACAAATCATATTCAAGACTAGAGATAGGAGTGTTTATACCATCTTAAGGAATAGAAAAAATGGTTTTCACAGTATGCTCCATGAGCCATTCCGAGATTTCCTCTATTGAATCTAAATCATGAAAAGTGGAAGGAGAACAAGAAGATGGATTGGGAATTTAATTTGTGGATTTACCAAATTTACAATAATCACAAGGAGGCACATGTATCGAAACTAAAAAATGAGGAGGACAAGGAACAAAAGGAATAACAGGTTCCTCCTCTAAATTAGGGGTGTCTCTTGGCTTATAAGAGTTGGGGAAGTGAAAACATCAAGAGGATTAGGTTCAAACTGATTCAAAGAAATCTGAACCAATTGTTCAAAATTTTTCTTACATAATTTATGATCCATATATTCTTCAGGAAACTTATAACATAAATGAAGGAACCTATTAGGAAAACCCTCAATTGATTCATCAGGCTCCATTCTAAGTTGATTGATTCTTTTTTGAACATCTCAGTAATCATCCCAATCAAAGGCTTGGTGAAGCTCCTTAGTAAATTGACGAGAAGAGTGAATGGAAGCATATGGTAAGGTATGACACCATCGATAAACATGACCTTCAAGAGTGAGGGTGAATAGAATACACATAACATCTTCATCACTGATTCTGAAATTTTTACAAAAACCAAGAAAATCGTTTATGTGTCTGGATAAAAATATACCACCCTTGACATTAAACTTGAATTGAGACAAGGCATGAACACGTTCCATGAATACTGAAATTTTCCAGGAGGTAGGTTAGAAAAACACTCTGGGATTAAGATTTGGGAAATAGCCATTTAAGATAGAATATTCAAAATATACTCAACGGTCTCAACTTTCCATCTACCCTCCTTCTAGCACCAATTTTTGATGGTATTGGAAATCTATCGAACAAGGGGCCTCCCCAATGTGAAGTCCCAATTAGACCTCACAACATTTTGAGTAGGATCCCCATTTGGAATACCATCTTAGTTTCCATGTATTCTTATAGATTTTCCTTAGCTCTAATGTCAGCAAGAGAGTGGAACATGAGGTGCCTTCAAAAAGCATAGGGGGTGTGCCTAGTGAGTGTTCGATCATATGTGTGTCAAATATCTTTCACTGCGAAGGGGAGGAAAAGTGAGCCTCTAAGAGCGAGGTAATAGTATGACCCTATTAGGGACACAGAAGCATAATAAGGGTACATACAACATCAAGTAGAATAGTCCACATAGATGTGGCGTTCATTGAAACCAATATAATGAGAAAGATTTGTCTAATATTCAGCATAATAGTCTACAAGGATGCGACAATGATAATAGAAATTACAACACATTCTCAATATAATAATTACCAAAATAACTAAAATAGTTCAACTACTTTAGCACAGATGAAAGAAAGCATGAATTGCAAACATTCACAGAATAGTCTTACAAATATCCATAATCCATGCATGAAGAATGTGTTGGCCTATAGGGCTTCTCATATTAAGTAAAAGTTCCAAGACTAATTTATATAATGAACATCACTAGCTCCAATAATGGAGAATCAGAGCCACTCCTTTCTCCTCAAAAGAACTAGATTTTCTCTTTGATGCCTTGTGGGAGGAGCCAAGGTGAAAAGTCCCTTGCTCATACAATGAGGTTATATATATAACCAAGAGGTGATGCTTAACCTTCCTTGTGACTCTTTGACTACCCTCATGACTGTTTCACTTCCTATGACTCTTTGACTTTACATGACTCTTCATATTCTGAATGTGTCCCTTGGACTTCCACTTTACAATGCATTTTGAATAGGTAATTACATAATCCACAATAATGATGTGGCATATGATGACTTGTGACAGGACATGACATGACACTGATGACATAGACTGCATGATAATGTGAGAGTGCCAAATTATCCTTCTTTATGTTTATTTTTTTGTTGCTTCTTGAAAAAATGGTACCTGTTCTTCTTCTTCCTCCTCCTTATAAATTGAAGATGAGCAGAATTCCATGTCATCATGATCTTCATGTTTTTTTATAGTCCTATTATGGCCTAAATCTACCTCAGGCTAAGAAAGGTAGGTCTAGGGTAACATCAAACCACGCGTAACCTAGTAGCTAGCCCTACCAGGTCAGGAGAGGGCTCTCTCCTTGTCAATCTCAGGAAAATATGGTCAATAAAGTTTGAGATGACTGATATAAAGACTAATTTTAGGCTAGGTATATGTTCAGAGGAGTTTGATTGAGATTTACGTTGGTTTGCTATATCAAAAGTGAAAGGCAGTTTTGGGTTCGGGGAATGGACTCAGTCTTGCAGAGGTTTCTGTGGGGCGAGGTAGGAAAATTCCTTAGTACTTTGGATTAAGTGAAATGGAGAGTCTTAAGACTGGTGAGGAGTTGGAGAGTGCATTAAAGTAACAGGAATCCTCTTCAAGTAGTTGAAAACATATAAAACCAAATAAACCCTGAGGTAGAGCACTGCAACATCAATGATTTCTACATTTATCCTTGATTCATTTAGTTCAGCTGAAAAGAGAGAGATGATGGCACACATAAACATATGTAAACTTGAATCACATAAGAAAAAACAATACTAAATCACTTTGCCACAAGAATCCCAAAAAATGTTGCAAACCCAGGTCTATTTCCTTGCCAAACTGTAGAGATGAATGTACAATAATGCTCAAAGCATTCACAAGGGTCCAACCTTTACAAATGACCGAAAAAGTACTAGATATAGGCAAAAAACCACCCATGATAGCCTTTAGGGGTCGAATTCATGATTTTAGGAGCTGTTTCAACAAGATCTAAACTAAGAACTGAAAAATAGGCAGTGGAATAGCTTGCCTCTAAAACCTAGGAAACTTATTCATTCAGTTCAAAACCACCTATACATGATGTATCTACCTCCTTGACTCAATTTTCATCATTTTTACATAAAAGTACATCCATTTACATCAAATTACATCATGATTTTTACCATGAGAGAGAAAAAGTCAAATTGAGAAAAAACTAGGCGAAAAATAGAGTTTTTGAGCAAAATTGGCACTTTTTCATCGTGTGTGTAGCGCCACTTTTTCTGTGCGTAGTGCTTTTTCCTAGCTGCTTTTGGAGGACTTTCCTTTCACCAAATTTGCTCCAAGTGGGCTTGTTGGAAAGGTATCTCTATCTTCTTTCTAGGGGAAGTGTATTTTTTGAATTTGGTGTCATTTTCCGCTCCAAAAATCAGTTCTCCCAACACTACTTATTGTGTGGCCAAAAAGTGGCAGAGAGGGCATTTTAAGGTGTTTTTTACCCTTTTGGAGGCCCAAAACTTGTCAGAACTTCCTAGTAATTTCTAGGTATGCATAATTATTCATTAGGAATCAAAAAATGTAAATTTTTCCTCCAGAGGGGGTCCCTATCAAAATCGAGTGACGGGTGGCGCTACGCACCTGCCGAAAAAACTTGTTTTTTCCTTCAAAATTTCAAAATTGCCAAAAAGTGTGCCAAATTTCTTGAAATTTAGCATGAGTGACCTGCATCAAGTACTATTTTGGGCCAATGAAGCTTCAGCCAATATCTTGAGCTTATCATGCTCTTTCTTGATCCTCAAAGTCTTCCTCAACATGGCTTTTAGGCTCCTTATCCTTTCTTTGCAAATCTTGTTTCATGCCAAATCGTGATAAGCCATGTGCCTCAACATCTTTTTCTCCTTGTTGGAGTTCTCAAGCAGCCTCTCCAAGTGCATATTTTCCCTCTCTAGCCAAGATTCCCAGTCAGCATCAATCTCTTGCTCAAGCAGTGTCAATTTGACTTTCCTCCTCTTTGTTGCTTGCCTGTTTTCCCTTATGTTTTGCAGCTCCATGATTGTCTGCTTATCCTCCAACTGCTTGTTCCATTGCTTAAGGTAATTTATGATCCACTTAGCTCTTTCAAGGTTAAGAGATAAGTCATGGATGTTAGCTTCTTATTATTTTATGATCTCCTTGAGTTTTGAGCTTTGGGAGCCCAAATCAATATCCTCATCCTAAATCAAAATGAAATATTTCTCTTGACCTTCAGAAGACCCTTCATCATGCCCTTTATGTTGTACCTGATTTGTTGAAGAAGAAGGAAAATCCCCTTTCACCCCGGGTGAAGATAGAATTTGCCTATGGTCTGATGAAGGAAATGAGACCCCTTCCACCACAGGTGGAGATAGTACTCATTTGGCAACTGCAAATAATCTCCTTGTGCCCTTTTGATAAGTGATAAATACTGGCACACCTATAGTTTGAGTCTCATAAACCTCTTTCTGATTGGAAGGCCCTCCTGCCTCTTGAAATACTGATGGGGTCACTTGAGGGCTTTTTAAAACCTCATGTGAAATGAAATCATCCCATGAAACATTCAGCAAGCTCAGCTGATGCAAAACCATAATCTTAATCAATACAAAGTGATAAATGTTGTTGTACTATTGATGAGGAGGTTTTCTTTATACCAATGTGGTCATTTTCTCAATATTTCTACATATGAAATAGGGGAGGTTCATCATCCTCACTCTAGTGAAACGCATCAATAATCTAACATGATAAGTGTACAAGCGAGAAAATCTCCCTTCACAGCTAAATTATTTGATAATGAGCTTCATGAGTGGAGCATAAGTGTCCTGTAGGTATCTGAAAGGAAAGACCCTACTGATTTTCTTCTGATAACTAGCCTTGATATAAGGCTCATAATTCTCTTTGTCTACAAGTTGTCCTTTGTTCCACTGTTCACCAACATTCAGAATACCTGTTGCTTCAACTATAGTTTCAGGCGTCAAAGTGAAGGTAACACCTACTAAATTGACCTTGCCATTGTGAAGATGGAGAACAAATAGTCTAGCAAGCTCATGATGGTATTTCACCCTTTCCACCATCTCACAAAAGTAGTAGCAAGACTGATGTTTGAAACATGCTACTGTAGGAGGACAAGCCAATAGCTCTATGAGTGTAGTGGGCTCCTCCCGGACGTGTTTTCCTCCCTTATGTGGTTTTCTTGGTTCATGAATTTCTTGGGAGGAATCACTCACAGTTTCCTCATCCCTTTCATAAGCTGAATCTGTTTTTATATTTGCCACTATATGGTGTAAAATGATGAGTATGAAGAAATTTTATATCAAGAATAAGTGATTGTTGTTTTATGAATGGGATTGATGAGTGGGACTGATGAATGAAGGATTTTGATGTTGGTTGTAGGGTTATTAGGGAGTGATAGGGTTTGGGAATGCAGATTAGGGTTTGGGGAATAGTGGGAATTTGTTAGGGTTTTAGGGTTTTGGGGATAGGGAGGTAGGATGATTGTAAGTGAGAGAGGGAAAGGGAAATGAAATTTAGGAAATGTAGTGAAGAGGGATGGGATATGGGAGAATTATGTAGGGAGCAAAAATAGAAAGAATGTCAAAATTGCAAAACCCTAGACAGTTTTTGTAATGCACTGTGCAGCAAACTAGGGTTTGAATTTTCACCTATTAAAACACCATCAAAGATGATCAAATCTCTTGCAATGGCAATTTGGGATGTTTTACTTACTTGGATGAATAAAGTTTGCAAAGATTTGGAGCTTGGCAAGGTCATTTGAGTGAAATTATGGCTAGGTAGACCAGTGCGCCGTGCCAACACACAGGTGCACCGCGCCTATTCAACTTCCTTTGTATTTTCTGCAATCTTTGTGCCGCGCCAGGCAGGTGCGTCGCGCATATACCCAGGTGCGTCGCGCCAAGAAACTTTGCTACGATTTTTCCTTCTTCACCTCAAATCGTGATTTTCGCCTTGTTCTCTCACTCTTTTGGCACAAATGAAGTATACAACACAAATGATCACTTTATATGCCTTTGACTTTAATTTTTTCTTTCAGAAAACCCACTTTCTAAAGTTTGCTTTTCACTTCGTTCTTTAAAAACTATGTTTTGCAGTTTGTCTCTCTTTTTTACATTTCATGGACTAATGCTTTGACTTTGTTGTCTCTTTTGCAGGAGCTGGAGTGCAAGAGTTTTCCAAGGTGACCCAGGGCTACATTTCCGAACTTATTACATATAAGAAAATTAAAATTACATGAAATTTTATACATAAAACATAAAAACTTTGTTTTTCCTCAAAACAGGGTTTTGAGGAAAAATAAATCACTGAGTATGTCATTATTGAAATTTTTGATGCTGAGACCTTATTAGACCTCTTCATGTTCCTGTTGACCATTATTGAGCTTTTACAAGACTATGATGACAAACCCTAGACCTAATGGGACCTAAAACCCTAAAAATGGCTTTTGCAAATGTAAAGACAAAAGATGATTGTAAATGACCTAATTTGTGAAAATAGGCCAGTAGGTGAAGATCATGAAGGAAAATTGATAATATGCCACTACCATCAGATGATCCATGACTTAATGGAGTGCAGCTGATCGGATGAGACACCTAAAAATGCATGCAATAAGAGAATTTTGATCATTTATTGAGGGATGAAGATACCGACACTAACATTGGCTCCAATGGGGATGGTAGCTCCTGGGAGGTGCCAAGAACTACAAATCTCTGGAAAGCAGACAGTGCCTCTTCCATTGGGTTATGGAGTCAATAACTTCAACAAACCAAAACCAATATCTGGACTCAAAACTGACTCAATTTCAAGACTGAAATCTGACTCAAAACTGACTCAAACAATCCACACTAAAACTGAAATCAGACCTTCAGTTTTATATCCTTCACTTCAGGCCCCAAACTGAATGAATGATGACAATACACACTTTTCAATGAAGGAAATAAAATGGTATGTACAGTGATATATGTGACAGCAGAAAATATCTCAAAGATAATACCGTTTCAGCAGCCGACCATTGACCAGCCCACCTGGACAATCTTCTCCATTCATTTCTTTCAGTAGAAAAGCATTTTGACCCCGATATGCAGCAATTCTGAATGGTCCCTTCCACAGATTCTCGAACTTTCCATGCTTGCCTTTGTCTTCATTTCTAGCATCCCATTTCAGCACTATGTCTTCAATCTGAAACTTGTCCGCCTTTGCCTTCCGATCATAGATTTTCTTGATTCTCTCTTGCAGCCTGAAGGTATTTTGAAAAACTTCCTCTCTCATCTGCTGTAAATGGATCATTTGGTTTATTCTTCACTGTAAATGATCTTCCTCACTACCAGCTTCTTGTAGAAGTTTAACAACCGGGACTGTGAGAGATGTCAGGAACATTGTGTCAACACCATATACAATCTCGAAAGGAGACATGCCTATTGATTTCTTCTGACTTACTCTATCCGCCCATAGTGCATTAACCAATTTCTTATGCCAGCTCTTTTTGTTTGTTTCCAACAGCTTTTTGATGATGTTGACCAATGATTTATTTGAAGATTCCGCCAATTCGTTACCTTGTGGATATTATGAAATAGAGTTCCCCAGGGTAATTTGATATTTGTTACAAAAATCAATCATCTTTTTAGATTTGAAAGCTGTTGCATTATCTGTAATCAACTTGTTAGGACACTCAAAACGTGACAAAATATTATTTTCAAGAAACTGGATTATTACCAAGTCAGTGGCCTGCCGAGTGGGAATAACCTCAATCCATTTTGTGAAATAATCTGTCACTATGAGGATCCACTTGTGCTGAGCTGAAGATGTAGGATGAATCTTGCCAATGAAATCTAAACCCCACTGCCGAAACAGAGCACTTACTTCAACCAGCTTAAGAGGTAAAGGCTGCAACTTTCTCCTCCCTTGAAAAATCTGGAATTCATGGCAGCTTGTAACAGTTTTATACACATCCGCAAAGAGGCTAGGCCAATAATATCCCTCTCTAAAAATCTTATTGACTATTGTCTTCCAAAATAGGTGACCCCCACAATCTCCCTTGTGAAAATCATCCATGACTTGTTTTTCTTCTTCCTCAACCAAACAATTCAGCAAGACACCACCGGGGCTTTTCCAATAGAGTGCATTATTCATAATACAAAACTTGGCAGCCTTTAATTTTAAAGTCCTAGTTTTATTTCTAGCCATCCCCGGTGGTGGTGAAAGATGATAGAGCACATATACAATATCTGAATACCAAGGAGAAAGAAGAAAATTTTAGATACCTAAACAAGCAAACTTTCTTCATCTTCTTCGGACATAGCAGCAATCAGATTTATGTCCAAGGCATGCAAATTAGACTCTGCCATTAGTTTTTCCAACCCCTGGCCCTTGATGAGCTTTGTTGGCTTTATCTCCACATCTATTCTAACAAAGTTGTGATCCATATGCCTCGTATCCCTTCCGGATCTGTTTGTACTAAGACATCTTTAACGGCTGTGTTAGGGACATAAGCAAGAATATGAGAATGCCGAATATATACTCAAAAATATTTCAAAAATTTTACCAAGGCAAGAGCTTACTTTTCAATAATGTTATACTTTAAGTCTACATCTCTTATTGTCCTACTACAAAAGGAAATTGGCTTCTCAAGTTGATCTCTTTTCTGCATTAAGACTGCTACTATATTATGATCCGAAGCAAATGAAAACAAAATAAAATCTTGGGAATAATCCAGGCTCATTAAAATTGGAGCTGAATAAAGAGCCAACTTTACCAAATTGAAAGACTTGATAGCTTCTTCGGTCCACTTTACTACACTGTCTTTCTTTAACATGTTTGTGATTTCCGTCAAATGTTCAACTAGATTTGGCACAAAATGACGTAAGAAGTTCATCTTATCATTGAATGCTTGGATCTCCTTTTTACTTCATGGAAAATCAATCTTCTAAATGGCTTCCACTTGAGCAAGATCGATGTGGATTCCCTCCTTGGATATGATGTGACCGAGAAGCTTCCCTTCATCCATGGCAAACAAGTTTTTTTTTGGATTAAGAGATAAGCCATAATTTCTACACCGCTGAAAAACAATTTTCAAATGATAAAGGTGTTCTTCATCTGAATTGGAAAAGACTGTCAAATCATCAAGATAAACTACTAAAAATACATCTTTCTCATTTGTAAAGGCGATATCCATAGCCCGCTGAAAAGTTGCACCAGAATTCTTTAATCCAAATGGCATCTTGGCATAATGGAAAGTTCCCCATGGAGTGGTGAATGTTGTTTTGTCCCTATCATCCTCATGGACCAGAATTTGATTATAGCTGGAATACCCATTGAGCAGTGACATACAAGATGCTCCAACTACTCTTTGGAGTATGTGGTCCATTTTTGGCAATGGATAGTTATCTTTCAAAGACACCTTATTCAGATTTCTAAAATCAATACATAATCTAATCTCACCTATTTTCTTCCACATGGGCACCAAATTGGAAATCCAATCTGAAAATATTATTGGAACGATTATACTAGCCTTGTACAATCGATTCACCTCCTTTTCTATTGATGGCAGCAACTTTGGTTTTATCCTTCTTAACTTTTGTCGAAATGGCTTCTGGTTTGGCTTGATTGGAATGATGTGCTGAATTATACTCTTATCATATGCCTTCAAATCTTAATAG
Source organism: Pinus tabuliformis (assembly GCA_031772625.1). Classification (NCBI taxonomy): domain Eukaryota; kingdom Viridiplantae; phylum Streptophyta; class Pinopsida; order Pinales; family Pinaceae; genus Pinus; species Pinus tabuliformis. Next base: position 488,556,276 of record CM062814.1, on the reverse strand, counting down.
CCCCATGCAAATACATCAATAAATGAAGACAATAAACTAATGTATTTTGCCTTTACCTGAGGAGGCAATGCCTTTGACAACTTCACCATCTTTGGATTTTCTGTTTTTCCAATATTCACATCCTCAACTCCCTTCTCAGTCATCACCAAGCTTGGTTTCTGGGCTACATCATCTTGATCAAATAACTCCTCTATAGGTATTAGACCTTTAGTAATGACATTGTCCTTCAGCTGAAAAACTTCCATCTGATGTACCTCTATGTCTACTTCACCATCATCTTGCTCTCCATCGATAGAAGTGTCTTTGTACTTTCCTTCATTTTGCAGAAATTCTTCAATCTCTTTGTCATCTTGAAACACCTGCCAATATCTTTGATTATCAAGGATAGCTGGGCGATGTTTCACATGAATTTCAAACTTATTGTTTGAATTCATCGGTATTTTCAAATTACTTGCAGCTATTGCAAGGGAATCTGCAATAACATTTTGTACACGAGGGACACATGTCAAAGTGTAATATGGAGACAACCCCAAGATATCTAATACCGCATTACAGTAAGCCCACATTCGAGGATGTTTGGCTTGGTATTCCCCCTTGACTTGCATGATAACTAATTCGGAGATGCCATAAACTAAAATTATTTTTGCATTCAACTTCTTGTGGATTTTCAAACCAGCAATTAAAGCTTCATATTTAGCTTCATTATTGAAACAATCAAAAGCCAATTTATACGAACAAACTCTTACATTACTCGGGACTTTGTTTGGTAGGAATGCAGGCTGCGTATCCAAATACCAATTCTAGCACCATCCTTACGTACTGCTCCATCAAAGTCCATACTCCACAAACCGGCTTCGTCCTCCAAGTGCTGAAATTCTGCCTGCTCTTCTACCTTTGCTTGCTGTCCATCAATTTTCTGCTGCTGGCAGAAGGTTGATTGTTCAATGGTACTATCAAGCCTTTGTCTTTCTTGATCAAGTACAGCTCTGAAATTTTTTGTAATCTCTAGAATATCTTCTCCTTCAACTAATTAACTATTTACATCATTAAAACTATCATAATAGAGAAGAAAAGATTCTAAATCAATATGTACATAATTGGTTGGATGATTTAAATGTTTCTCCTTGCTTGTGATCATGTACTTCATCTTTTTCTCCCGATATAATTTCCTCAACTGACCAAACATGGGAATAGTGGCATAGGAGAAATCTAGCTACAATGTCCCTTTGAGTTTTGCACCCCATGATCTAGATAGAAGCATGCCAAATCTAGGGGGAATATCGGCCACAACCACATCCATAAGAACATTCTTTGCAGGAATCTGATCTAAAGTGACAACCAAATATTTAATGAGACCAATACATCTGACCCTACCAGAATCAAAGGAATAAAGGTCATGGTACTTGCGAGCAATATCTAAACCCAATTTTTCCATAATTGCCTTTGGCATCAAATTATGAGATGCTCCTGAATCAAACATGGTGTTGTGCAAGACATAATCATGAAATCTAAGGCTGATGTAAAAAGGAGCTACATCACTATCCTTAGATTTACCTTCTAATGCCGGACCAAAGATAAGCTCGGGCTGGTCATCCTACACATTAACCATATTAGATAACGGATCTAAATTCAAAATCTTTGACACATGACCTTTATAGCTGCTATTCTTCATTAATTCAGTCAAATGTATTGAAACTTTTAACTTAGAAATCTCATTCTCTAAGCTAAAGGATATGTTTTTCTCTACCTCTTTGAGTGGAGCATCCTTCTTTTCAGTTTTCTCCTCTGATGCATTTGGCTGATTTGACCTTTCATTTGCTGATTATGTTTTGCTGGTGGTAGGATCTGCTGCCTCCTTTCCCTTTTTCTGCACATTTGGAGAATCGCTCTTTGATGGTGTCACTTCCTTCCTTTTTTGAATTGGATTGATGGTTACCTTTCTACTCCTGAGTGAATATTGTCATTGCTAAGCTGTCAAGGCATTCATGTATCCCCTCTGATATTCATCAGATTCTTCTTCTAGAATTGTTTAATTTGCTAAGATGAAATCTTCATCCTTTTGTATAGCTAATCTTTCTGAATATTCCTCTTCCTCGGTGATATAAATTTGCAAACCATTAGGTGTAAAGAAATGATTCTCCTCTCATATTATATTCTCATCATCATCTGATTTCAGACCATGTACAAAATTCTGCTGTAAGGGTGTCTTAACTTGTTGTTGTGCTGCTTGGTCTTGTGCTCTTTGTTCCCGTTGTTTGATTTTGAACTGTGGTTGCTGCTAACCATGGAAGTTTGGATTTCTGATCTGTGTCTCAGGCTTATCTGCAATAGTGATTCTATCAAACATCTTCTTGTTCTTGCAAAGAAAATGATCTGAGGAAGAAGCTTCCTCCTTTATGGTCACCTTCTTCTCGGTCTTTGTTCTAGCTCTCTAGGTTAGCAGATTTGCCTCTACGCTCACTGCAATTTTCTACATATCCTCGAATGTGGCCGGATCTCTTTCTCTCAATTGATATGCCATGTTGGGATCAAAGCCATCAGGAAATTTAATCAAATCCAGCCCCATTGGTGGCTTTATATCAGCGGGAATTGCATTATAAACAATATTGAATCTAACACAATAATCTTGGACACTCTCACCAACATTCCTCTTTATGTTTTCATATTCAGAAAGAATTTGAAGAGGATTTTTCTTTACCTCCCAATGATCCAAGAATTGTCTCTGAAGAATAGCCAATGTATTGATAGTCCCAGCTGGTAATGCTCTGAACCACTTCCGCACTTCGCCTCCAAAAGTTTGCACAAATAATCTCATGGTCACATTTTCTTCATCTATCTCATGAAGGTCAAAGAAATCGGTCATCTTATCCACATGCTGCTGCGATGTGATACCTTGGGTACCATAAAATAATGGAATTTTTCTTTGGTAATCAGCAGGCATAGCATCCAAGTTTTGTGGCAAAACAAGAGGTGCATATCGGGTAGGCATTGCTCTAGGTGGATTTGAAACTGGCCTTGGGGATGTAGGAGGAGTGGGAACAACAATAGCAGATGATGTAATTAGAGTATGAGGTGTAGAAGGAGGGGAGGAAATATGAGATGTATGAGGTGTTGAAGGGGTTGATAGGGGAGAAGAGACAGGGGGTCTCTGATCAGATATGGTGGGCTGCACGGTAATGGTGGGAATGAAAGGAGTTTAAGTAGGAATTTCTGAACCAGATACAACAGTAGATGAACCAAGAGTTGCAGATGCAAATTCTAAGAACTCGGGAAGGTTTGTAGCCACAATGGAAGTTTGAAGATTCAAGATGTAATCATCAATTGATCTATTGGCCTTTTCAGTTTCAAGATCTTTGACAAACTCTGGATTTAGGATAGTAGAACTAACAACACTTTCAGATTTAGTTTCAAACAATGATAGATCAAAATGTTCATCAAACTCAAGATCTTCAAGGTATTCAAAAACAACTGGACATGAATGAGATCTGAACATGGGAATCACAAAACTTTCTTGTCGGAGAATTCTTGGGATGAGATTTGGGTTTTCATACACGGGAGGAGAATCAGGATCAGGATTGGCCCTGTTGTATCATCTAGAAGCTAGTGTATTGAATTATTCCCAAAAATCAAATGGACATTATCAATTTGTTAGCCTATCAAATTCTAAACTCATCATCCAAAGTCTAGAATTGCTTTAAGATACTGGGGTAATAGTTTTAGTTCAGATGTTCAGTTTATAAACTAAACTATAGATTGACTGAAGCAGCATTCATCTACTTTTGCACTTGCAAATCAAGAGAATTTCGAAGGCTACCTGGCTAACATCAGGCTCCATCTATAGTATACAAAGAAAACAATGATAAACAAACTTTTCTTATCGAGTGTAGTCAAAGGCAGCTCTAGGGTAACATCAAACCACGCTTAACCTGATAGCTAGCCCTACCAGGTCAGGAGAGGGCTCTCTACTTGTCAATCTCAGGAAAATATGTTCAATAAAGTTTGAGATGATTGATATCAAGACTAATTTTAGGCTAGTTATATCTTCAGAGGAGTTTGATTGAGGTTTATGTTGGTTTGCTGGATCAAAAGTGAAAGGCAGTTTTGGGTCCGGGAATGGACTCAGTCTTACAGAGGTTTCTGTGGGGTGAGGTAAGAAAATGCTTTAGTACTTTGGATTAAGTGAAATGGAGAGTCTTAAGACTGGTGAGGAGTTGGAGAGGGCATGAAAGTAATAGGAATCCTCTTCAAACAGTTGAAAACATATAAAACCAAATAAACCCTAAGGTAGAGCACTGCAACATCAATGATTTCTACCTTTATCCTTGATTCATTTACTGCAGCTAAAAAGAGAGAGATGATGGCACACATAAACACATGTAAACTTAAATTATATAAGAAAAAGCAATACTAAATCACCTTACCACAAGAATCCCACAAAATGCTGCAAACCCTGGTCTATTTCCTTGCCAAACTATAGAGATGAATGTACAATAATGCTCAAAGCATTCACAAGAGTCCAACCTTTACAAATGACTGAAAAAGTACTAGATATAGGAAAAAAACCACCCATGCTAGCCTTTAGGGGTTGAATTCATGAGTTTAGGAGCTATTTCAACAAGATCTAAACTAAGAACTGAAAAATAGGCAGTGGAATAGCTTGCCTCTAAAACCTAGGAAACTGATTCATTCAGTTCAAAACCACCTATACATGATGTATCTACCTCCTTGAGTTAATTTTCATCATTTTTACATAAAATTACATCCATTTACACCAATTTACATCATGAGTTTTACCATGAGAGAGAAAAAGTCCAAACTAAGAAAAAACTAGGCAAAAAACAAAGTTTTTGAGCAAAATTGGCACTTTTTCATCCTGTGCGTAGCGCCACTTTTTCTTTGCGTAATGCTTTTTCTCATCTACTTTTGGAGGCCTTTCCCTTCACCATATTTGCTCCAAGTGGGCTTGCTGGAAAGGTCTCTCTGTCTAATTTCTAGGAAAGGTGGAATTTTTGAATTTGGTGTCTATTTTCCCCTCCAGAAGTCAGTTCTCCCAACACTACTTCCTGTGTGGCCAAAAAGTGGCAAAGAGGGCATTTTTAAGGTGTTTTTGACCCTTTTGGAGGCCCAAAACTTGTTAAAAATTCCTAGTAATTTCTAGGTATGCATAATTTTTCATGAGGAATCCAAAAATTTAAATTTTTCCTCCATAGGAGGTCCCTATCAAAAGCAAGCGCCAGGTGGCACTACGCACCTGCCGGAAAAAACCTGTTTTTTCCTTCAAATTTTCAAAATTGTCACAAAGTGTGCCAAATTTCTTGAAATTTGGCATGAGTGACCTGCATCAAGTACTATGTTGGGCCAATGAAGCTTCAGCCAAGATCTTGAGCTTATCTTTCTCTTTCTTGATCCTCAAATTCTTCCTTAACTTGGATTTAGGCTCTTTATCCTTGCTTTGCAAATCTTGTTTCGTGTCAAATAGTGATTTTCCATGTGCCTCAACATATTTTTCTCCTTTTTGGTTTTCTCAAGCAGCTTCTCCAAGTGTATATTTTCCCTCTATAGCCAATATTCCCGGTCAGCATCAATCTCTTGCTCAAGCGGTGTCAATTTGACTTTCCTCCTCTTTGCTGCTTGCCTGTTTTCCCTTATGTTTTGCAGCTCCATGATTGTCTGCTTATCCTCCAAATGCTTCTTCCATTGCTCAAGGTAATTTATGATCCACTTATCTCTTTCAAGGTTAATATATAAGTTATGGATGTTAGCTTCTTGTTCTTTGATGATCTCCTTGAGTTTTGAGCTTTGGGAGCCCAAATCAGTATCCTCATCCTGAATCAAAATGAAATCTTTCTCCATAAATTCAGAAGGCCATTCATCATGTAATGGTTGTTTTCCTTTATCCTGTACCTACTTTTCTAAAGAAGAAGGCAAAGCCCCTTTCATCCAGGTGAAGATAGCATATTCCTATGGTCTGATGAAGGAAACAAGACCCCTTCCACTCAAGGTGGAGATAGTACTCGTTTGGCAACTGCAAATAATCTCCTTGTGCCCTTTTGAAAAGTGATAAATACTGGCACACCTATAGTTTGAGTCTCATGAACCTCTTGCTGATTGGAAGGCTCTCCTGTCTCTTGAAATACTGATGGGGTCACTTGAGGGATTTTGAAAACCTCATGTGAAATGAAATCATCCCATGAAACATTCAACAAGCTCACTCGATGCAAAACCCCAATCTTGATCAATGCAAAGTGATAAATGCTGTTGTACTATTGATGAGGAGGTTTTCTTTGCACCAATGTGGTCATTTTCTCAATATTTTTGCATATGAAATAGGGGAGGTTCATCATCCTCACTCTAGTGAAATGCATCAATAATCTAACATGATAAGTGTACAAGCGAGAAAATCTCCCTTCACAGCTGAAGTATTTGATAAGGATCTTCATGAGTGGAGCATAAGTTTCCTATAGGTATCTGAAAGGAAAGACCCTACTAGTTTGCTTCTGATAACTAGCCTTGATATAAGGCTCATAATGCTCTTTGTACACAAGTTGTCCTTTGTTCCACTGTTCACCCACATTCGGAATACTTGTTTCTTCAACTATAGATTCAGGTGTCAAAGTGAAGATAACACCTGCTAATTTGACCTGGCCATTGTGAAGATGGAGAAAAAATAGTCTAGCAAGCTCATGATGGTATTTCACCCTTTCCACCATCTCACAAAACTAGTAGCAAGACTGATGTTTGAAACATGCTACTACAAGAGGACAAGCCAATATCTCTGTGAGTGTGGTGGGCTCCTCCCAGATGTGTTTTCCTCCCTTATGTCATTTTCTTGGTGCATGAATTTATTGGGAGGAATCAGTCACAGTTTCCTCATCCCTTTCATAAGCTGAATCTGTTTCCATATTTGCCACTGTATGGTGTAAAATGATGAGTATGAAGAGATTTTATATCAAGAATAGGTGATTGTTGTTTGATGAAAGGGATTGATGAGTGGGACTGATGAATGAATGATTTTGATGCTGGTTGTAGGGTTATTAGGGAGTGATAGTGTATGGGAATGAAGTTTATGGTTTGGGGAATAATGGGAATTTGTTAGGGTTTTAGGGTTTTGGGGATATGGAGGTAGGATGATTGTAAGTGAGAGAGGGAAAAGGAAATGAAATTTAGGAAATGTAGTGAAGAGGGATGGGATATGGGAGAATTATGTAGGGGAGGAAAAACAACAAGAATGTCAAAATTACAAAACCCTAGACAGTTTTTATAATGCACTGTGCTGCAAACTAGGGTTTGAATTTTCACCTATTAAAACACCATCAAAGATGATCAAATCTCTTGCAATGGCAATTTGGGATTTTTTACTTACTTGGATGAATAAAGTTTGCAAAGATTTGGAGCTTGGCAAGGTCATTTGTGTGAAATTATGGCTAGGTAGACTGGTGTGCTGCACCAACACACAAGTGCGTCGCGCTTGTTCAACTTCCTTTGTATTTTCTACGCTCTGTGCGCCACGCCTATACCCAAGTGCGCCACGCCAAGAAACTTTGTTGCGATTTTTTCTTCTTCGCCTCAAATTGCGATTTTTGCCTTGTTCTCTCACTCTTTTGGCACAAATGAAGTATACAACACAAATGATCACTTTATATACCTTTGACTTTAATTTTTTCTTTTAGAAAACCCACTTTCTAAAGTTTGCTTTTCACTTTGTTCTTTAAAAACTCTGTTTTGCAGTTTGTCTCTCTTTTTGACATTTCATGGGCTAATGGTTTGACTTTCTTATCTCTTTTGCAGGTGCTGGAGTGCAGGAGTTTGGCAAGGTGACCCAGGGTTGCATTTCTGAACTTATTACATATAGGAAAATTAAAATTACATGAAATTTTATACATAAAACATAAAAACTTTTTTTTTCCTAAAAACAAGGTTTTGAGGAAAAATCAATCACTGATTATGTCATTATTGAAATTTTTTATGCTGAGACCTTATTAGACCTCCTCATGTGCCTGTTGACCATTATTGAGCTTTTACAAGACTATGATGACAAACTCTAGATCTAATGAGACCTAAAACCCTAAAAATGGCTTTTGCAAATGTAAAGACAAAAGATGATTGTAAATAACCTAAATTTGTGAAAATAGGCCAGCAGGTAAAGATCATGAGGGAAAATTGATAATATTCCACTACCATCAGATGTTCCATGACCTAATGGAGTGCAGCTGATCGAATGAGACACCTAAAAATGCATGCAACAAGAGAATTTTGATCACTGATGGAGGGATGAAGATACCGACACTAACAAGTCCAACATCCCTTCATCTTCTCGCCTGATGATCACCTTATTTCTTCAGCTCCATATGTTTCTTCTAGCATGTCCTCCTTCTCCATCTCCCTCTTCATCATATTTCCATGGCATGATAAGGTACCTATTTATGCAATTCACTCATGACGAGACGACATCTGTCCGAAAACCCCATAGTCTAAGATTGTTCATATTGATCCATTGACTAAGACTGAACTAGATGGAAGGCTAGGAAAAGGGCTTAGTGACTACGCAATTGTGAGGTTCAAGCAGTCATGGGTGAGCTTGAGCCTTGAGACTACATAGTGCATAGTTGAGGCTAGGAGGTGGAAGAAAACTATGTAGTCTGGAAGCTCGGGGTGATAGGATGAGGGAATGGGCACTAGATTAACCTATTTCATAGTTTAGGAGGAGATAAGAGCCCAAGTGATTTCACAATTGCATAGTTCAAGAGCTCGGCTTGAGGCTTGTGTTAAGGGAGAATGTCCCCTAGGGTCTTAGGTTAATACCCTAGCAGAGCGGGGGTTATTTATAAAGAAAAACAAGCATTCCACACATCCATGATGCTAATATAAACAAACTACGTGAAGGAGGGTGTACCTAGGGGTCCTTCGTTTGGGAAGATCCAGCTAGGGTCCAAACCCTTTTGGAGTTCCTTTTGCTCCATCAATCTGCAAAACAATCAATTCAAGAAAGCACAGCAGTATATGGACTAAACATCATAAAGAAATTAACTTCATATCATATTGAAAGTTAGTTATTCAACTGAAATAATCATTCATTTGTAAATCATAACATTGATATCATAAACATGAAGAAGATTCATATCAGGAACAAGACAAGTGTTTCTTTTATTATAGATAACTAAAGTACAGAAAGGAATGATTTCACCTGAGTCTTCCTTTAACAGGCTCTAAGCGGAACCATCCTCCAGATTCGTCCTATCTCAAGCCTTCAACAAGCTCCTTCCATAACTCACTCAAGGATATCTCAACAAATGGAAAGACATCATGACTCAAGAAAACAAGGGTTCCCTGTGATAGGGGAAGTGCTGGAAGCACAGGGATCTTTAGACCTGATCTGGGATAATCTCAACAGAGTGATTTTTCTCTTTATTCTCTCCTCCCTTAGGCCTTCCCATTGAAGCCTTTTTATACTTCTCCCAAAGTAGTTTTTTAGTTGGGAATTCGTTGGAAATAGTTGGGTCACGGGCACTAATAGGTAATCAGCAGGTAAAGCCCACGATCTCCGCCCGAAATTAAGGAGATTTAAATTTTTTTTAAGTGTTTTAAGACATATACGTGGGTTGGGTATACACAGACCCACGTACACACATGTTTAGCTCAGGGAAATGTCGCGTATAGGGAGTAAAACACTGTTTTTTAAGTATTTGGACCAGGTCTGGAAGGAGGGGTTGCCCTAGGCCATGAGTGTAGCATCACAAACATCAAGAGTGAGATTTGGAGCTATAATAGATGCCCCCTAATATATGAGGTCAGAAGGGGTACATGATGGCCGAAATATATTATGTAAGTGCATGGAAAGGAAACTTGTCAAAAACTGAGAAGGACTTCACCAGAGTTTAGCCTGCCAAGCCACAAAAGGAGATCAGAAAGAAACACTGTCTGAGGTGGGCATACCCATGCTCAGAGAAAGTAAAGCATGTCCGCATATCAAGTACAAGTGGATCCATCAAGTATACAAGTATAAAGCACTGGAAGATACATAATGGATCATCTGATCACGATCGAACAAGTACATGTCTGAATATCACATATAAGAATGTCAATGATGTTGAAGGATGAAACAGATCACTGATAGCAAAGACTGATCCCCAAAAGTACCAAATGAACATGATGGAGTAAGATGGTACTACACTGCAAACTTAGGTGCCAGCATATAAAATGTCGCCATGAATGACTGCAACATATAAGGTGGAGTGGTATCAACTAACAGCAACAGGAGCAACTGTCAAGTAAACCAATGAATGATGATGCAACCTGAGGTCTTCACCGACCACTGTGGTATGTTTCTACACCATGGGAATAAATGATCTGAATTTGACGATGTGAGAAATCGTTCGATTACTAGTCATTGATGTATACTATTAACAAACGTGAGACTACTCACCAATAATGATAATGAGTGTCAAGGTACCCAGTACAATCTAACAACTGTGAATATATGAGCTGGAGTTGAACACTTGTAAGAATCTATCAATCAGGAGACAATGATGATTTCCCACTGTCGATAACGAAGGATCTGCCACTAATGACTACAAACCCCAAGGTACTGCCAAATGGACTCTAGATCTTTGCCCCAGAGCAAGGAGTCGTAGTCGATAGGGAACGATCTGCTACAAGGAAGACATTAAGGCATCCTTCATCAATCTAGCACGAGTGTAACCCATAGGCCAATAATGTGGAAGGAATCGGATGAAAAAAGATGTAGTAACCCGACCGAAGCACGTTTCCAATGTACACAAGATATAGCTAGCGCATGACAGAAACCCTCTGAACCAACCTGTCACGCGGAAAGAGTCGTTAGTGCGGACACAACCGACCTTCCTAGAAAGCCTAAGACTTTCTAATGACAAACAAGACAAATAAGAGCAATCCTTCCCTAAATATGCTTTTACAATATGAGAAATCAAGTGTTTAGATCCTACCTGTAATCCAACGCTGTTGTAGTAGTCCAGCTTCGTTGATCCAGATGAGCTCCTCCTTCCCTTCGAAACCTGCATTCACCCACAATCAAACGATTAAATAGCACCTGAATATCACATAAAATAAAACATATTTAACATATAGACCAAGGAGTATATGAAACAACTCATTAATAACAAATTGTTGAGAAGAATGGACTAATTTGTGTTAAAAGGTAACAAAAGGAACCATTACAACCTGAGCCTTGGTGTTGTGCAAGCTCCTCCCAGGGTCCACAAGAGTTCTCCCTTACTCTGATCAGCTCACCCACCTCCCAATGGAAACAAGTAAAGATGGTAATCTCTCCTCACAAGCTTCTACAAGGAAGTCCTAATTCCAGCAGCATCTACCCTTAGGAATGTTCAGCTTTCAACCTCCCCTCCCTTTGGCCCAATGCCTGTATTTATAGTGTTCTAGAGGAAGTTATTCAGGTCCACCATCAATGGGATAAGCCCCTCTTTGGATGGGATAGCTCCCCTATTGATGGGATAAGTTCCTCTTTGGTAGGGATACATGAACCATCTGGAGGCGCTTCATACACATCAAACATGCTTCTAGAAGACTCTAGAAATTACCACAAGTAACTTTTTTGGAGTGAAACTTGCGCCTTTTGACCTTTACAGGAGTACGCACCCATCCCTTTACATACAGAGCGTACAAGTACGCAGGTATTGTGAACTTGGGTTGCGTACCCGCAGGTAAGGCTAAGAGAAACTGCGCACCAGAGATAATTGACTTTAAATGACTTTTCTCTCTTTCTTGAAGTTTGACATGGAGAGCAGAGGCATGAGACTTGCCAAGGAGGATAGTATGACAGTGGATGGAGCCATACTAACTGCAAATAGTCATGGTGACATTTTTTAGTGTAACAGATTGCCCCCAAAAGTGCGAAGCCTGTAGTAGATTAGGGTTTTTATGATCTAGGAAGGGTGAAGTACTTTATCATTTCAAGGAGTATCTTGTGGAGGACCCGGTCAGAACCTGCAAATATTCAACACAAAATACATATATAAGATGATATCATCGCTGAGGTAGGCATTCCCATACTCAGATTGAAAACTTTAACTAATGATCTAACTACTGCTCTGATACAAGAATGATTTTGCAGTACATCACAATCATAGACTTTTGTAGACACAGTATGGACGCAGCCATCTGTTTATGATTAGTCTACTGTATAATGAATACAAAACTCCTCGCAGCCTGGATGGTGGAAATTAGATCCAGGGTCTTCATTTCTACTTCCAGAATTGGTACGATTCTATCCATGCGAATAAATGAGTTGATGTCGAGCATGGTAGAAACCACTTGATTACCAGTCAATGATGTAAACTGTTAACAAGTGTGAGAGAGACCACCAGTGATGTCAATGGTTCTCAAAGTACCCAGTACAATCCATGAAATGTGAATGAATGGGTTGATGTCGAACACGTCACGGAATCCTTTGATCGAAAGTCAATGATGTAAACTGTCGTCAAAGGCGAGAAACCTGCCATTGATGCATGCAGACTTCAAGGTACTGTTTGATTTCTAAGTCATCTTTCTAGATAATGTGCTGATGTCGATAGAAAGCGACTCATTGCAGACAAGCCCACAATCACGAAATCATTGTTCAAGTTGAAGAAATGTTGTTGTAAGGACTGACTCAGGGATGGTCAAATGGATGACAAGTATTTTGCATATGAATGGTTTATTTGCAGAGACCTCTTGAACACATAACGACACAACAGATGGCTTGGTGACGATTGACCCAAAGTTAATACCCGGAAACGGTTGAAGACTTTCAAAGTGGTTTGATCAACTTTTTAAGGAAAAGGATTTCCCAACCCAGGTGAATGAAAAGTGTCGTGTTCAAGAGTGGTGTTAAGGTTCTTCTGTAACAAAGGATGACAAATTGGTTCATTCTTCTCTCTTTCCCCCACCATTTCTGGCAAGTACCTCTTTATTTTTTACAAGCTTGAGGAGGATACCATATGCTTGATTATAAGCTCATCCTTCGGATGAGTCCAACTTAGTTTAGATTCGGACCCTAAGAAGGAGTGGTCCATTCCTGTTTGTAATTGAACAGGTCCTGTACTGTGAAATTTTAACGAGTCCAGTATAGGAGAAACTCGGCGTTTTTCATTTTTAGAGAGTCTGAAAAAACTAAAGAAGACTCCACGGTGAACTTTTTCGTAAATTTGTGTCTCCCAAGCCCGAAAAAGTATAAAATAATACCTGAGAGAACTGCTGGATCTTACGACCAAGGAGTACTTTCATGATTAGTGTCTCTGACCTGAAAAGTAAAAAGCGATCAAGGACACGTCGTTTTATTTCCGTATCGAGTTTGAAACGACAAAAACCCGGCAATCTTTTCCTGTTTTTACGGTCAGAAAAGAGCTATAAAGGGACCGTCTTTTAGTTCCATTTTACCGAGTGTAAAAGAAACGCTCGGCAATCTTTTCATGTTTTAGGAGTCAGAAAAGAGCCGAAAAGATGACTCTGATGTTTTGGTTTGTGAAAAATGATGATTTTTTTCTAATGTCCTTTTGTCCTGCACAAAAACGACACATTACTCATACCTGTTTAAGATGGGTAAAAATACATTGAAAAATGTCCTTTCATGGTGAAAAATAAACAAACTTAGCATTCATTCATCCAAAAAACCTATAAAAAGACTTTTTACTATGTCATTTTTACCATTTTACTGCTGAGGTTGAGAAAAGGGCTTTTGACAAGAAAACTTCCCGTGGACTTTGCGGAGAATCTGACCGTCAGAATCGAGTGCCGTCTCTTTCAAGTATTTCACAACATCCTCCTCTTCAATTTCATCCTTTTAGAATTTCATTTCAAGTTTTAGTTTGATTTTTTGGAGGGTTTAGGGTTTTAAAATGTGTTTCTCGGGGGACGCAGGTGCCCCATGGGCGACCTGCGTACCCCGACTTTTTCGTATATGGGAAAAAGGTCGGGGTACGCAGCCCGCCTTCAGACCAGCTGCGTACCGCCGCTCTGTCTTCTGAACGCGAGGTGCGTACCCCGTGAAACGCGGTTTTTTAAACCCCAAACCCCAATTTTAACCAATCAAAAATTGTTTAATGAATTCTAACTATTGTTTTTTGGTGTGTAGGTCACTCACCATGCTGGATTGGCGTGAAAGAGAGCATGAAGACGTTGATTCGGCCGCAATAGGTCATCAACCTTCTATTGATGCATTAAAGGCATGCGGTCTCTACAAGTACTGGGCCATACCTGGCATGAGGGCCCAGGTGCCATTCTTAGAGTGGCTGGTTGAAAGGTGGAACATTCAGGATCAATGTTTTTACATCGGAGAACACCAGCTCGAGATAGAGTCCTCCGACATATACTTTCTCACTGGCTTGCCTAACAAGGGCGAGCAACTCTCTCTATTCGGGACTAGGCCGGGTGGCCAATCCCTTGCTAGTCTCTGGCTAGAGTGGTGCAACAATCAAAACCAGGAGAAGGGGATAGAAATCAAATATATATCCCGACCTGAACTTATGGTAATTGCCTTTACAGTTACCAGACTTTGCGGCGCTGCCGCTTTGCACATGGCCACTGGATCTCAAATGCGGATGGCTATAGATTGCTTCCAAGGCACCATTTTCAACTAGTGCGATGTTGTGTTGGCCAATATGAAGGGCTATCTGACCAGGGCAAAGAGAGGACAACTGAAGACCTTTGGATACGGGCCTTTAGTTGTGAGCTTTGCCCTAGAGAGAGTTCCAATGCTGATCCCCCAGCATCTTATAGTTCCAGTTGGGGCTCCTCGGGAGCCTAAGTTGACGATATGGGTCGCGGTAATGGCCCAGCATCCTGACGAGGGAGCAGCAATTGTTCGATTTCTTGATGGTTACTTTCACTGGCTGGAGGGCCAGGTCTTTGCGATTCAGGATTTTCCGTATGCCGGAATGGATTTTCGCAATGATCCGGACATGGTTCTTCCACAGGGAGAAAAATGGGACAACAGAGGTACTTCATTCTTCACATGTTTTTAAATTATGTATTTTTTTTTTTTTTTTTTATATATCGTCTCAAAACTGACAGCACAAATTTTCAAAATGCAGATGTAGGTCCACGGCGTCCGGCCAACCTCCGGGCTTTTGAGAGGAGAGTACCAGCTGTACCAGCACCAGCCCCACAGGATGCGGCCGCAGAGACCTTAGCCGAGCTGGAATAGGATCTAGAGCGTTTGACGGCGGATATACCAGAGACCACTATAGATGACATTCCTATCCAACTTCAGCGCTACGTGGTCGCAGTCCCAGGACCTTTCAGGAGGTTCCTGTGTAGGGTAGCGCAGGCAGTGGTCTCATATAGAGAGCACCACCAGTGATTGGCTAGTCACTTTTGTAGACACATATGACATTTTTGGTTTTTTGTACTTATCATTTTTGCCGATCATAAGGTGTTTTTCAACCTATGATCGAAGACGATGTATATTTTTGACACACTCCTATCTATATATATCAATATTACCGGCTTATTTTGTTAAACATGTGTGATGAAATGTTTATAAATTTACATTTATGATTGTTACAAATGTCTATTTAACATTCGAGACGCCATTGCATCTGCTAATGTATTTAAAGACCTTGGAATATGCTGATATTCAATGTAATCAAATTCACGTTCCAAGAGACGCACCCTCAAAAACAATCTTAATAACACCGGATTTCTAATGGCATAGACTCTATTAAGCTGTAATACAACGAGTTCAGAATCTAACCTCACTATCAAACTCCGAATCCCAAATGAAATAGATTCAGATAATAATTCAATCACTTCACTGTATTCTGCAATGTTGTTTGTTGTTTGACCGAGGCTCACCCCATGCATAGAAACTAACTCGTCAGAGGGCGAATAGATAACCCAAGCTGCGGAAGAGATATTCCGTGTACTACGACAAGCACCATCAGCAAATCCAATGTACGTTTGGAGAGGCGTCGACATTTGCAATATCAAGAGTAAAACCAAGATAAGCCAGAATAACGACAAAAACACACTCTCTAAACTAAGCACACAGCCTAAACTAAGCAAACATACCAGCTAGAAAGAAAATTAACCTAACTAGAACTAACTAAATCTCCATACCCACCATTTAAGCATAATACCTCTTTAGGTAAAGTCCATTTCTGGGCTTACCCATAGAGTCCCCATCAAAATCTACCAGCTCATAGGCCCCTTTTGCCAGCTTTCGCTTGACAATGTAGGGCCCATGCCACATGGGAACGAATTTTCCAGCACCTAATTTATCGTTAGCTTGATCATATAATAGCACTAGGTCTCCTTCCGAAAAATTACGAGGGGTCACGTTACAATCATACTGAGCTTTCATCCTTTTTGCATGAGTCTCGATTGCCAAAGCAGCATCACGTCGAGTCTCATCTAATTTAGCTAAGTATAATAGACGCTTCTCCTCTTCGGAAGTAGCTGGGAGTAATTCGACAGCCATTTGAAGTGATGGGATTTTGCATTCAATGGGCAACACTGCTTCCAAACCATAAACTAGTTGGAAAGGAGTGAACCCTGTTGATGTTTTTACTGAGGTTCGATACGCCCAAAGCGCTGAGAATAACATGTTGTGCCAATTCGACCGATGAATACCAATGATTCGTCGGATCATGATAACTAGAACTTTGTTGATGGATTCAACCAAACCGTTTGCTTGAGGATAATAAGGAGTAGAACTATCATGGCGTAAACCAAGCTGGCTTGTAAGTTCTATCATCATAATGTTTCGAAAATGGCACCCATGGTCAGTGATTATCGCTTGTGGGACACCAAACCTAGCAATAATATGATTGAATACGAAAATCGCTGTTGTTTTTCCGCTTTCCTCGAATGTAGGCATCGCCTCGGCCCATTTAGTAAAATAATCAACCGCAAGGATGATATACGCATGCCCCCCGGTCGAGTGAGGGTTACAAGTAATAAAATCGATACCCCATTTCGCAAAAGGACCAACGACAATTATAGGGTGGAGAGGAGCAGGTGGTGCGCGCATCTTGCGATCAAACACTTGACAGTTGTGGCATTTTCGGACCGCAATGATACAATATTTAAACATGGACGGCCAGAAATAGCCAGCACGCAACACCTTCTGAGCTGTGGCATACCCAGACATATGACCGCCATACCCTTGAGGTGGTTGATAACCTTGACTCGAGTATTGACCTTGAGGTTGATAAGCTTGGGGTAAATACTGATACTGGGGTTGACCTTGACCTTGAGGTTGATACCCTTGGGGTTGATACCCTTGAGGTAAATATTGATACTGAGGTTGACCCTGGGGTACATATTGAGGCTGGGGTTGACCTTGAGGCATGTATTGTACCATGGGTACATACTGACCTTGAAGCTGCCCCCCAGACATAATTTGTGTACCTTGAGGTTGCCCCCCAGGCGTTAACTGAGGCTGCCCCCCAGGCGGTAATTGGCCACCTTGAGGTTGAGAAATGGGAATTGAACCTGACATCATGTAAATGTCCCCTACACCCAACGGTTTATTACCATTGTTTCCAGCTAATAACCCATGATCAATGGGTTGAGGAGATGCCCCTGCAAAGGTACCAGAAAGTGACTGATACCCGGTGGGAACAGAAGGACTGCCGTGTAAAAAAGATTCAGGAGATTGAGTGAACACGGACGACTGACCAGACATATTTACAGGAGTATAAATACCTCCAGGTGGAAAAGGAGTATGAGGTGGAGAAAAACCTACCCCTGAGTTGTCTAAATAATTGGTTAACGAAAGGTACCAAGTAGTACTTATAGGAGGGATATAAAAGATAGATTCACGCTCCCTTAGATCAATAGTAGGCTGATCTTCAAGGGTAGATACGCCTAATTCTTCCTCTGGAGCAAGTTCTTCAATAGCTATCAAACCAGTAGGAAGATTTTCGGTGATGACTCTTTCTACCCTAGGTGAATCTGGTACACTAGAAGTTGGAGTAACAGGTTCAGATATTTCAGGTTCTTCGCCTATATCACTAGTAGATGAAAAACTACCAGCAAGCTCAGAAACTTCAACTACTTCAGGATTATAACCTGTTTCTAGACTTTGGTAATCTTGATGGACTACCAACGAAGACTCTCCTTCTTCTGGTGAACCTACTCTACTGCCGCTAGGAGGAGTTACAAGGACCTTTAAACCTTCGTAATGACTTGGGACCTCTTGAGGAGATTCACCCCGAAGTCTACGGGATTTTCTCAACAATTCGGCCACAGAAACAACCTCAGGAGACTTGCCCCGAAGTCTACGGGACTGTCTTGGTAATTCCACCACAGTTAAAAACTTTTAACTACTGCACACGCAAACAAAGTAAAATCTCAAAGAAAACCACCTAAAGTCTCTAAAGAACCAAACAAATTTGAAACATGCGCCTAAAGAATCTAGGGCATCAAACCAAGCACAAACAGTAGCCTTCCAGACCGAAAACGCTAGTTGGAGATGAAACCCAACATCGGGGGATTCAGTACAGAAGTGGCGGGTGGAACAGTTACCCCGGCAACTTGCTTAATGAATAGACTGGCACAAGTTCCTCCACTTTAACCGTCTCGAGTGAAGTGAACCCCCCGGAAAATCCAAGTGAGTCTAGCCGACGTCTGCTCCAGGTACAGTGGGATCTTCCCTCCACCGTCACCTCGGTAGAATCCTAAAGATAATGGTCACTAAGGTTACCGACCGCAACAAATGCACCTGGGGGAACAGTCTACACTCCGACAGCACGCAAGGGCAGAGTATCAAGCTCAATCCCCTTGCCGGTTCCTTGACAATAATCCAAGGTTTACTGACAAGTGACCCCTGGCTCCTCGACAATGGTTAATCCGAGGTTTACCGTTTGTAATACGTGCGTGTCTGGCGTCGTTCCCAACGAGGGAGGATTGATCCCCTCACTGGTTCGGACACGAGCTCGTGCTTCTCCTTTAAGAGGAGCTTTCCCAGAGTATAAATGAGACAATTGGATTTATTCTATCACAAGATAAGCTACTTGTTTAGTTTTGTTGTCTTGGAGAGTTAATTACTCTCCTACTCCAAGACACTAGCCTGATCTAAATTGGTGTTTCAGAGCCCTAGTAAATAAAAGTTACTATGTTGATTTTACTTTAAACGTTAATTTTATGGTTTTTCTTAAAGACAAAAAGGTGATGGAGATGAAACTGGTGGTGTGTAGACTCGACTCGCAACCACTACAAAGATGCACCTAAGATGATTTACACTACTTTTCCTTTTCAATGAATCTCCTAACTAAGAGAGTTGGAAAATGCAAATTTTATAGAAAACAACTTTCTTAGTAAAGACAATCAAAGAAACAATTCTCTTTATCTTTTCAAAACACACAACTCATGACCACTAATTACTCTACGAAATTTCCTTTTTCTCTCAAAAGTCTATAAATGCTACCAAAGCAAACTTTTTCCAAAGAATTTTTGTGTTTTTTCTATGTTAATAAAGCATATAAAACTATTTTATCAAATCGAATTTAACAAATCTAAAACAATCAAATCAAATTCACTCAAAAGCAAATTAAAAGGAATTTTACCTAAAAACAAAAAATAATGAGGACAAAAGCCTACAAAGATGATTCCCGGATGTTTTACTTAGTCAAAATGCAACTAAGGATCAGTTCATGCAGAATCATAAACTAACCAAAAAACAAAATCGAAATCTTTTTGTTCTTTTTTCTCAAGAATGGAATTCAAGGCTCTAACAAACAAACTTTTCGAGATTCGCAAAGAGAAGACACAAAGGTAGGTCTCTCACTAGGGTGACTTCTATGACAGGCCCGACTCCTAAGAGGACTGATCAAAACCAGGGAGATCCAAAGTTTGACAACCCCTAACGCCAAAGTCACTACAGGACCAGTTAAAAATCAAACCCTAAAGCAAAATCCCTATGAATTCCACCAAAACCCTCGACACTAACAGGACAAGTTCAGGTGAAGATCTTTGACAGTAAACTGATGGATCTGGGCAGAAAAAACAAAGTAAAAGCAAAATCTAAAGAGCAAAAAGCAAAAATTGAAATTTTCTCAAAATTGACAGGGGTACGCAGGTCATCTGTTCACACAGGCGCGGGTAAGCACTGTGCGCAAAGACGCAGTGCGTACAAGTACGCACTGTGTTAAACCCAGAGACTGCGTACTGCTGGCAAGGCTAAGAAAAATAAAAAACTAAATTGACTCTAAGCTAACCCACCCAAATACACAGCTAGACAACCAAAAATCAGAAAACAAGCAATTTTTCTCAGACCAAAATATCAAATCAAAAAGAACTCAAACACATTCATGGAGTCCCCAGTATGGTCGCCATTTTGTCACGCGGAAAGAGTCGTTAGTGCAGACACAACCGACCTTCCTAGAAAGCCTAAGACTTTCTAATGACAAACAAGACAAATAAGAGCAATCCTTCTCTAAATATGCTTTTACAATATGAGAAATCAAGTGCTTAGATCCAACCTGTAATCCAACGCTGTTGTAGTAGTCCAGCTTCGTTGATCCAGATGAGCTCCTCCTTCCCTTCGAAACCTGCATTCACCCACAATCAAACGATTAAATAGCACCTGAATATCACATAAAATAAAACATATTTAACATATAGACCAAGGAGTATATGAAACAACTCATTAATAACAAATTGTTGAGAAGAATGGACTAATTTGTATTAAAAGGTAACAAAAGGAACCATTACAACCTGAGCCTTGGTGTTGTGCAAGCTCCTCCCAGGGTCCATAAGAGTTCTCCCTTACTCTGATTAGCTCACCCACCTCCCAATGGAAACAAGTAAAGATGGTATTCTCTCCTCACAAGCTTCTACAAGGAAGTCCTAATTCCAGCAGCATCTACCCTTAGGAATGTTCAGCTTTCAACCTCCCCTCCCTTTGGCCCAATACCTGTATTTATAGTGTTCTAGAGGAAGTTATTCAGGTCCACCATCAATGGGATAAGCCCCTCTTGGGATGGGATAGCTCCCCTATTGATGGGATAAGTTCCTCTTTGGTAGGGATACATGAACCATCTGGAGGCACTTCATACACGTCAAACATGCTTCTAGAAGACTCTAGAAATGGCCACAAGTAACTTTTTTGGAGTGAAACTTGTGCCTTTTGACCTTTACAGGAGTACGCACCCATCCCTTTACATACAGAGCGTACAAGTACGCAGGTATTGTGAACTTGGGTTGCGTACCCGCAAGTAAGGCTAAGAGAAACTGCGTACCAGAGATAATTGACTTTAAATGACTTTTCTCTCTTTCTTGAAGTTTGACATGGAGAGCAGAGGCATGAGACTTGCCAAGGAGGATAGTATGACAGTGGATGGAGCCATACTAACTGCAAATAGTCATGGTGACATTTTTTAGTGTAACACAACCAATAATGAAATCTGACACAGAGGTGAGGTATCCACCAATAGGGTCAAATGGAAACCAAGGTACTGCACAAATCCCAATGTGTGATAGTGTAAGTTGATGTCGAACACAAGGGAAACTACTCAGTAAAATACCCATGATACTGATCGATGTTGAGCACAAGGTGACCTGTCAATAATGGAAATAGGGCCAGGGTGCGGCTCTAGGCTTGTCCTCAGAGCAAGATGTCTTCATCGATAAGGACAAGACCTGCCAACAAGAAGTCAATGGAGACCTTCTCAAACTGGCACGGGTAAAGGACCAATATAGCTGATGTGATGATAGACAAGATCCTAACAACCAGGGATAGCCAAACGAAAAATGAGTCAAGATACACCGCAGAGAGGCCGACTTAGGCTAACTTCCCTTGAACAAAAGCATAACTCAATGTGACTATGTGGTAGCATATGATGACTCTGTATAAGTTCACCATGCAGGAGGCACGAACGAACCCTCCATATGATTGGAAGAGATAACCAATAGGGGAGAAATGACTCAATAACAAGGTTGAGATGTACCTAATTCAAACTAAATCCCACCCAAATGGAGGAGACTTTGTGTTGAGTGCTTTCTTCAAGGGTGACACAACTAACTCTAGCTACCAATAATAAGTGGAAATACTGTCATGTTCCCGCTCTTTTTAGAATATATATTTTTTTGTCTTTTTCTTTAAGTTGGAAAAAGAATAAAACAATGTTATAGTACAATGGAAGGAATGAGTGTTAGTGAAACAAATTCTCTAGTTCCGTGGATTGGAACATTCCTATGCTCAATGCAGGGAGGTGAAAAATGGCCAAAGACACTTAAAGGCATGTTCCTTCCATGGGTCAAGGTGTGTCAAGTTCCAGAAGTCAATGGCATGCAAGTTTGATTTTGCAGTCGTCACGGTCAAAAGTTGGCTTAAACACGAGTCCAAGTGAAGCCAGCTCAAAGCCAAAAGGTGAAAATGGTCAAAATACAATGTAGTAGTACAACTCAACACAAAGGGGCCTCTAGGGTATAAGGCCAGAATGAAGTAGAGAAGAAAAAGGAATGAGTCTTCAGTGCATAAGTCATGGCGGGACTACAGAGGACTCCTAAGCCTACTCAGATCAAAGCAGCATGGGCAACAAATGTCAGTGAGGTGCTAACTATGATGCCCATGAAAAGGATGGCTCTACCATCATGTCATGATTTAAAAATCGGTGAGTGAAGGTGGTTTATGAATCATAACACGATGGGATCGACCCTATGGCGAGTATATCGACAAATGGAGGCTAGTATGCATAATGCAATGGAAAAAATGGCTTCCCTAATCTATATGCAAGTAAAAAATGATACCTACCATGACGAGTCAGCAGTCATGGAACCATCTCGAAACTGTCGAAAAAGCATCCAAAATGTCCTGAAAATCAAACCATTCTCGACATTCCAAGCTCCCAAGTTAAAAGTTACATGAGACAAAACAAAATCAAGATTTGAAAAAATTTTGCATTTTCAAAGCTTATATAATAGTCTTTTGACTCACCATTATCATCATTTGGTTTGAGAGCAAAGAAGTCGAGCAAAAGGAGCAAGCGTTGCCATTCACCAAAACCGACCGTTCGAATTGTCCCAAAATCACCAGGTAACCCTTAAACTTATCTTGCATTCAATTATGATTGGTTTTAGAATTTTTAATTTAAGTTTTACCATTGAATTATTGTCAAAAAAAAAATCGCGGTGTATACGTGGGTTGGATATAAACAACTCGTGTATACGCAGGCCCTACACGCAACTATGTGTAAAATGGACCTGCGTATACGCTGCGAAAACTTCAAACAAAAAATTTAACCGTCTAAATTCATTTTTTCTTCAGGATGCCAGTCACTTGGAGAGAAAGAGAGCATACCTTAGTGGATGATGAGGTTATGAATGATCCTAATGCTTTGGATGCCTTATGAGGATGTGGTTTGCTAAAGTTCTTTAAAATGCCAAATATGAAAGCAAACACCCGCCTGCTTGACATGCTCATTCACTACTAGATCATCAAGGATGATGCGTTTATGATTGATCAGATGTCGCTCAGGATAGAGGTTGAAGATATTTATTTCATCACTTGCCTTGACTTTATTGTGATGACTGATTGATATGCTAGTCTAATGCTTGATTAGCGATAGAATCCGCTAACCAATTATGAGATCTTGGAATGTGCAAATAATTAAGTAAATCATCTTTGCAACAACCTCACCCTTAAATACTGGCGATATAAACATGGATCCCTTACCCGATAAATCTTATTCAGTTGTGACACTATCAATTGTGAATCAAAATAAACTACCAATGAATCAATTTCATAAGAAATTGCTTCGGATATTAAATTAATGATGGCAGCATACTCAGCCATATTATTTGAAGCAAGACCAATGCATACTCCTCTTGACACCATCAATTGACCAATTGGATAGTAGATTACCCAAGCTGCGGAAGCAAGGTTCCGAGTGTGCCGACTAGCACCATCGGCGAATCCAATATAGACCAATTCATCCATCAACTCCTGCCACAGTAAATCAAAAAGTGTCGATATCAACAAACTCTCGATGTGATATGTACAAATGTACAAAATGTACAAAGAAGTCATTTCCTAGCTGCTACTTTAAGCAAAGTACTCCTTGAGGTAGAGCCCATTTCGGGGCTCCGCCAACTTGTTTCCTTCAAAATTGATTAACTCATACGCCCCTTTTTTTAAAACTTGTTTAATTATAAAGGGACCGTACCACATAGGTTTGAACTTGCCTACCCCCAAGGCATCCTTATCTTGGTCATAGACCAAGACAAGGTCACCTTCAGAAAACACTCGAGGACGAACAACTTTATCATACTGAGTTTTAACCCTTTTCTTATGAGCCTCATTGATTGTGGCAACATCTCGACGCTGCTCATCGAGATGCTCCAAATGAAGGAGGCACTCTTCGAGACTAGAGGTCTCGAGAAGGAGCTCAATAGCTAACTTAAGAGATGGAATTTCACATTCAACAGGAAAGATAGATTCCATCCCATAAACTAACTGAAATGGTGTAAAACCTGTAGCAGTATTTACAGAGGTTCGGTATGCCCAAAGAGTCAGATACAACATAAGATGCCAATTGGACCGATTTTTATCGATCGTCCTTTGCAGGATCGTCTTAAGGATTTTTTCACTACCTTGACCTATCCATTGGCCTAAGGATAATATGGAGACGAGTACTCTTGCCAGAAACCCAATTTAAGAGCCAATTTAGACATTAGTTGGTTCTAGAAATGACTGCCATGGTCAGTGCAATCTCTCTTGGGATACCGAACCTTGAGATAATATGATCAAAAAGGAATAATGTTGTTGTTTCACTATCGTTTTTATAAGTGGGCATGGCCTCAACCCACTTCGTGAAGTAGTCTATGACCACGATAATGTACTTGTGATTCGCTACTGAAGGTGGATTACAAGTTGTAAAATCAATACCCCACTTAGTAAAAGGACCGACTGTGACAACGGGGAAAAGAGGAGCTGGATGTGCGCACATCTTCTGAGTATAGATTTGACAGGGGTGACAGCATTTGACCGCTTCAACATAGTCTTTGAAGAGCGAAGGCCAAAAATAGCTGACACGCAAGATACGCTGGGCTGTAGCAAGCCCTGAAAGATGACCACCACAAGCTCCACTGTGGCAATCATTAAGCACTGACTCTGCTTCCTCTAGGGTTAAACAACACTGAAGGATTGAATCAACCCCTCAATGATATAATGTGTCACCGATGATGAGATATTTCTTAGCCAGGTGATGTAATTTTTGGCATCCATACTTAGAGAAAGTAGAGGGGAACTTCGAAGTCTAGAGATAGACAATGATATCTCCATACCAAGGGTCAAGTGAAGAGATAAGGAATAAATGTTCATTGGGTAAACTTTCCTCATAAACTGTATCCTCTCCACAAGGCAGCTCAGAGATTAACTCTGCAAAAACCATAGATTTCTTAGACTTGGCAGACAAGAACTCGAGATCGAATTCTTGTAAGATGACTATCCATCGATTATATTTTCCCCCAATCACTCGCCTACTGAGGACAAATTGGAATGGATTGACCATTGCTAAGACAAAAGTTTTGCGTAGCAAAATATAATGGCAGAGCCGCTGGACAGCATGGATAGCTACCAAAGCCAACTTCTCAACAGGGGAATAGCGAAGTTCAGGACCTATCAAGCCTCGGCTCAAATAATAAATCACATGCTCGATGAGAGCATCGTCTTCCTAAACGAGAACCATACCTATGGTTGATTCTGCTGCAACGAGATATAAAAGGAAGTCCCTACCATAATTCGGTGGACTCAAAAGTTGGGTAGAGACTAATGCCTTCTTCAAGGCATCGAACGACTGCTACGCAAAGTCATCCCACACATATGGGACTCCTTTACATAGCAAATGCATTAATCCTTTAGTGATCTCGGCATAATTCGCTATAAACCTTCTTAAGAAATTAGCTTTCCCTTGAAGACTTTGAAGTTGTCGAATTGAGGAAGAGGGAGGCAACTGAATTATTGCCTCTACCTTGAAGGGATCAACCCGAATCCCTTCATTTGACACAATGAACCCTAATAACTAACCAGATGTAACTGTGAAAACGCACTTATTGGGATTCAATCGGATCTTGTACAATCGAAATCGCTCAAAAACCAATCGAAGGTGACTAGGATGATCAGTTCTCTTTCGAGAACGAGCAGCTAGATTGTCCAAGTATGCTCCGATGATATGTTTAATGTCGTGGAAAGCATATGACATGG
This sequence comes from Pinus tabuliformis, assembly GCA_031772625.1. Classification (NCBI taxonomy): domain Eukaryota; kingdom Viridiplantae; phylum Streptophyta; class Pinopsida; order Pinales; family Pinaceae; genus Pinus; species Pinus tabuliformis. The sequence continues at coordinate 488,530,097 of CM062814.1, read as the reverse complement.
CCCACTGGAAAGTAGCACCACCATTTTTAAGACCAAAAGGAATCTTTCTGTATGCAAAGGTACCACAGGGACATAAAAAAGCTATCTTATGCTGATCTTCAGGACAGATAGAGATCTGATTATAACCAGAAAAGCCATCCATGAAGGAGAAAATCTCATTGCCCGCACACTCATCTATAATCTGATCAATAAATGGCGTGGGGTAATTATCTTTGGCACAAGCTTTGTTTAGGTCCCTAAAGTCAATGCATACTCAAATTGTTCCTTGCTTTTTATCCATAGGGACTGGATTAGAAACCCAATCTGTAAGAGGAATAGGATATATGAAACTCGCCTCGAGCAGCTTCTCTACATTGGCTTTAATGGCTGCTGCTTTCCTAGGATTAACCTTCAAAAGCTTTTGACAAATTGGTTTGGTGTTTTCATACATCTTGATCTCATGTTGAACTATGGATGGATCAAGGCCAGGCATTTCTTCATAAGACCAAGCGAATACATCTCGAAATTCCTTAAAAAGGTCAGTTTAAATTTGAATTTCTTCAAGGGAACATTTGGCTCCAATGAAGAGATTCTCGATCACACTAGGGTTCCTAGATATGTTTATAGATATCGTTTTTGAGATAACCGACATATTACCTTCGGCACGAAATTATGCTGGAGCCAAAGGATTTGATACCGTACAAACATCACTAGTAAAGAGCTTGGAGAACCTAGATTCTACTTCCTGCAATGGAGGAAGAAAATATGAACAATGGTGTAAATATTCCCAAGGTTGATGTACACCGATCATTACTTCTAATATCGCTTCCTCGGATGGTAAAACCGTGTCTAAACAGTCCATAGCAGAGGTAGAATCAAGGGTCCAGCCCAGGGCCACATCACCATCTAGCTCCTCTTTGGAGAAAGGAGTAGAAAGGTTGTCTACAGAGTTAATGATAGACTGATATCTGAGCTCTGCTACAGACATAGGAAATTCCATTCCACCAACTTGTCCTTCAGCTAATGTGGTCATAGGTGAAGGAAAGGTCTAAGGATCTGAAAAGTAATGAGTTCGAAAGAACCCTTCTCATGAAGATTCCTTGGTTGATGAAACAACATTGATTCTAGCGATAGGAGAGGGAAGATCAAAGGTACCCATCAATGAAGAATACATCCCAACTCCTAGATTCTCGATAGGTGGACAAGGGTTATCCACTAAAGGAACAGTAGAGTCTGAATTTGCTCGAGGATCAACTGGACAATAATCCAATTGATCAACCTTAACAATTTTCCCCTCATGAGGAAAGCAAATGACACGAAACGGAGTCGAAATAACGGCATCCATTTCGTATACCTAGTTCCTTTCTAAGAGGAGATTGTAGTCTAGGTTAGCATCAATGACTTCTACTTCAACATTAATGACTTTTCCCCCAACACATATGGGAAAGGTCGGGATAATCCCATGCAGATTATGAGAATGCCCGTCAAATGCAGTCAGCAGGGTAGATGAAGGAACAGTCGAAGGTGCTCCAATGGCCTTCCAACATGACATCGACATGATGCACGTGGAAGCTCCTTCATCAATAATGGTACGAAAAATGTTAATTTTTTGGTATGTAGACTTTATTTGAAAATCCATGTGATGAGGGAGTCACTTTTTGACATTCAGCATGTCGAAAGTGAGCACTAAAGAGTTATTTGGATCAACTGCCCCTATTGCCGAAAGTAAAGCACTTCATTGAGTTGGACATGACTGGAGAACCTCTAAAGTAGACATAGCACATGGACTCTAAGCCAGATCCTCAACAATGGAGTAATTCTGGGTGGCCCTAGCATTTGGATTGATAGTCATGCATTTAGCGGAACCTTTCGGTATCCATGGTATAGTCTCGACAAGGGTTCGCTCAATATGAAGGTCAGGACTTTCAAGAGCAGTTTGTCCTTAGATGTTTCAGCTTCACCGTAATCACGCGAATGAGTGGCCACATGGACATTAGAACCCATCATGAAAACATTTGATGATTTCTCCCCTTCCTGGTTGCCCCCTGTAAAGGTACCAGGGTTTGAATTCGCGCCAACAAGCAGTTTCTACCCTTGGGGAAAAGGGTTGGTTAACACAGCTTGAGAACTAGAAGTCCCTTGCTGCCCTAACAAGTGTTGAGCATCTTGAATCTTTGGGAAAAGAAGAGTTAAATGGTCTCCACTGCATAACTTGCACGGAAACTTGACTTTCTTTTTAGACTCATTTCTACCACCACCATCATTATTGCCAAATTTATTTGCGTCAGTCTTCTCATCTTGACTCTTTTATTACCTCGTCCTTTCTTCTTCCCATTGGAATTTTGATTTCCTTTGGGGTTGGCAGATTGGACGGCATTAATCGAAGAGGGTTGGGAAGACAAAGGATTAGACGATGTGACCTGGTTGTTAGGAGCAGCTTGTAAAGACAACTACTACAATTGGGTCAACAGGTTCACCGCATTTGTGTCTACTGATCCAAGGATACCATCCACATGGGGACCTGGCTTCGACTTGGCTATATCAACCTTAGTCCCGGGAGCATCAGGCAAGATTTTTTGTAGAATCCCAGACTGAGAGTAAATCAATTCTAATTGCTAGGCCCTAAAAATGGCTTGCTCCTCAGAATAAACTCTAGACAGGGAGACATCCTTAGAGATTTTAGGTTGTAAAGATTTCAAAAACCATTCGAGACGATATTCCGAAGGGATTTAAGCTTTAATGAGCCTCTTTCTCCGTCTCCATTCCTGAATGTGATCAGAAATGTCGGTTGTCGTATCCTGACGAAAATTGGCCAGAAGTTCCATTCTGGCATCATAATGGACGGGCAACTGGAAATGATTTAGGAAAATATTAGCTAAGTCGGCAAAAGATTCAAAGCTTCCCCCTTGCAACTCTATATACCACTTGGTCGTATTACCAGTCAAGGTGCATTGAAAGAGTCTCAACCTAACTGAGTCATCGATAAGGGAGTTTGATGAGCACCACAAATGGAATGTGGTTACATGGTCGCCCGGGTCTTCGCCGCCCTTCCCCTTGAACTTTGGAATGTCTGAAGGGAGTTTGGTTGGGACCGGAGGCTAGGCTAGATTGTATTTGATTGGATCATTTTTTAATTTCGTGAGATCTGGAAAATTCGACGTTGCCAGAAAAGGAAGCCTAGGAGGAACTTGGGGATTCCACCCAGACTGGGTGGAGCTCCCAAAGTTCTAAAAAGATTGGCCTAGATTTTGGAAGGCACAAGGCTGCCCGAAGTTACCCAGAGAACTAGCTGAACCAAAAGGCAGACCTTGTGATCCAGCAAAACTCGGAGTTTGACCAACTCCGGCTGAAAAACCTCCATAACCAGCGAAGCTTCCTCCTAAAGGATTATAAGGAGTTGATAACCCCTGATAAGGATTCCAAGCATAAGCTAAGGGAGGAATACTTCGAAATCCACTAACTTGTTGGAAATAATACTGAGAGGGGGGGTGAATCAGTATTATCAAACTCTTTTCAATTTATACAAATATTTGCAGTTTTGACTAATGAAACTTGTGTATACCTTCCAGAGTTATAATTTAATATATTCCTTAGATGTGGACCATTAATCTTAGTGTCGGAACCATATAACAGTAAATAGGAACAAGAAAAATAGAGAAACCAATCACACCAAAGAACACAAGATATAAGGTGGAAACCCAATGTGGGTGAAAACCACCTGCTGCAATATGTCTCTATCTTCTTTCAATTAGAAACTTCATTTTACAATGCTTCTGTACTGGTGCAGTCTTATACCAGCACGCAGGCTTCAACCTGCAGAAGGCTACAACATTCTCTTTTCTCTCAAGGACAACGTTTCATGAATTTTCAGACTGGATCCATGAATATCAATCAAACATCAAATAGATCTGCAATTAATCCACTTCCTTGTGCAACTACGGAATCAACAACTTCTCAAAACACAGTACCAGTAACCAGACACCAATTCAAAACCCAGAACACAACAGTAACAGAAAGAAGCAGTTAAAACATATTTCAAGAAAAGTCCGCAACTTCACCAACAGAAACCTGCGCACATCCGCAGCTTCTCTGTGTCTAATCTACGGGTCTCCGCGCCCACACTGTGTCAGTCCTGCGAACTTCGTACCAACAGTGTGAAAAACCTGCTAACCTCCACACCTTTTCCTTGATATACATGCATATCTCCGCACTTTCTCCTTGTCTGCCCTGCGGTTCTCCGCACCTGAACAGTGTCGCACCTGTAGTCCTGCGGGTATAGATAGTTTTTCAGACTTCAAGAATACCCTAGACTATCAAATTTACAGATCTGATCATGTACCAAGGGGATCTCGACCCATCAATAGATCCGCCTTATAGTGCTCAGGTTTCTCCTTGATTTAGATCCAGCTATCACTCACCAACGGATCACCAGAATTTTAGATCTTGCTCTCCTTAAGATATTCAACACATGAGTACTTAGCCAAATGATCTCCTTTCCTTTTTATAGGCAAGCCCTTACTCAAACCATGGATCAAAACCATAGAAATCCAATACAAGGGACCCAAAAACCGAGGTTCAATACTTTAGAAACAAAAACCACGGAAAAAAACCATAGGATCAAAAACGTTGGACTAATTACCATGGATCAATCATAAAATTTCCCACGTGCATGCGCTTCTCTGCATGAAAGTTTGTGATTGACGTCCACACTTTTTGTTCGGAGAACCTGCAGGTATGTCCGCACCTCTTGTTCGAAGCACCTGCGGGTCTGCGGCTTTTGTTCGGCACACCTACGAGTATCTCATTTTCTATCATTTTGAGAGCCTGAACTGTGATTTGTCACCAGAGTGAGTTGCCATCAAGGATAACACCTGAGCCATAGCGCCAAACCTGAGTCATAATGCCAACAATCTCCCCCTTTGGACTTGATGGCAACAACACCAAATCACTCTCCGCCTTTGACATTAAGGGCAAAGGGCGGACTAAGATATTCTCTTTCCTTGAAAAAACATTCCACTGACCATAATCCCCCTGAGTACCTGCTGAAATATCTGAATGAGCTCCCCCCTTTGTATATGCCAAGGTGTACCAATCTTTCCATGCTCCCTCTGCGTTCATGCTGAAATCTCTACTCTGCTGAAGAGTGTTGTTCATGCTCCCCCTGACTGTAAGCAAGATCTGCAAAAATATGTTCTAAGAAGAACATGACTCTATCATAAATGACCTTCCTATCACCAAAGACTCATACATACATCCATTTCCCAACCAAGTGGGAACTGACTCATCTACCCAACCAAGTGGCGCTACATCAAGGTTTACATATGATAACACAAGAGTATAACATCATCCATCCCAGGCATAGTGGGGAAACCAACATAGGCCGTTACATGACCTTGACAAAAGAAATATAAGACATAGAGACAAAACATCAACATCATAATAATGCCAATAATGCACTATTAGAAGAATATATGCTCCCCCTGAACCTGTGCCAGTTGGTCTCTGATAGATTCATAAACCAACGAATGTATACTCCAACAATTTTTGAAACAGATAATATTCAACAGCAAGATGATGACTCAACTACTCCCAACTTCTGTCTGAGGTATTCAAAAGTTTCCCTGGGCAGTGGTTTGGTGAGAATATCAGCAACTTGTTCCTTAGAGGGAACATACTCCAATTTGACCTTTTGGTCCAACACTTTTTCCCAGAGAAAATGATACTTGATTGGTATGTGCTTAGTCTTTGAATGCGTGAAAGGATTCTTTGAGATACTGATAGCACTTGTATTATCACATAAGATGGAGATAGGCGGAGTACATGTGATTTGAAAATCCTGCAAAGTTTGCATCATCCAAAGGAGTTGTGTGCAACAAGATGCGGCAGCTACATATTCTGCTTCAGCTATAGATAAGGAAATCGAACTATGTTTCTTGCTGAACCAAGATACTAATCTGGAACCCATAAAGAATGCACCACCACTTGTGCTTTTTCTGTCATCCACGCTTCCATCCCAATCTGCATCTGTATAAGCATGACGTGTGAGATCCGTATCTCTAGGATACCATAAGCCATAGTTTTGAGTTCCTTGAAGATACTTGAAAATTCTCTTTACTGCCTAAAGATGAGTTTCCTTTGGATTTGCCTGAAATCTTCCAACCATTCCCACTACATGCATGATGTCTGGTCAGGTACCTGTTAAATAAAGAAGACTTCCAATCATGGATCTATAAGTTGGTTGACAGGGAAAATTTTAAGAACCCCCCCTAAATTTATAAATATAATAAATGGGTGAATCTCCATGGTATATAGGAAAAATGGAAGACGATTTTATCAATAATATAATATGTATATATAATTTTTTGGCGAATCTCTCACCAGGCATGGCGAATATTTTACTCAATTATAAAATCTTGTAATATCTTGGCGAGTCTTTCACTAAATAATAAAACTTTGTAAAGTCCTAGTGAATCTTAGCATAGGCTACGTGCTGGTTTAATTCCCCCATTTAAATAGGCTACATTCCAAGTGAATACCATGGGTCAATACCATGTGCCATTTTGGTGAATACCATGGGTCAATACCATGTGCCCTTTTTATTTTTATTAATTCTAATATTAGGGTTAATAATGGTTTTTTGCATGGTATTAATAACAATCTAGTCCATGGTATTTGTCCCATAGTATTTTGGCCATAGGTTTCACCTAAATATAACCCATTTTTATAGTGTTTGTAAATATAAGGTGACTTATGAAGTAAATATAAAAAAATGTTTTATTTGTTTACCATACGTCTTGTTTATTTATATTTTTATTAATTTACCATACCTCTTTTACAAATATGGTATTTGGCCCATAGGATTCACTTAAATAAAACCTCTTTCTTGAGCCTTCATAAATAGAACGAGGGTTATGGACTAAATATAGAAAAAGGTTTTATTTATTTACGATACGTCTAGTTTATTTATATTTTAATTATTTACCATACCTTTTGAGTAAGTATAAAAAGACGTTTTATTTATTTACCATACCTCCACTTTACTTATATTTTTATTTGTTTACACCCTTACATGTATATAAGGTGACTTATGGAGTAAATATAAAAAATGTTTTATTTATTTACCATACCTCTCATTTATTTATATTTTTATTAATTTACCATACCTCTTTTATAAATATGGTATTTGGCCCACAGGATTCACTTAAATAAAACCTATTCTTGAAAATGGGCGAATGGATTCACTTAAATAAAACCTATTCTTGAAAATGGGCGAATGGAAGGTTGTAAGTCCTAATTTCAAGGGCTAAATTTACCTTTTTTACCCTCTCCCTTAAAATAAGGTGGGCTATTTGAGGTGATTTGTAAAAATGTACTATGATACAAAATATTCGCCCACTAAAAATTTAAAACCCCTTAATTTCGCCAAAGGGCGAACATTCGCCCCTAAAATTATCCTTGTTGGTTGATGCACTGCTGCTGAATCATCATTTGCACTGAGGCTGCATCCTGTAACCATAGGGGTACAAAGTGGTTTCGAATCTTCCATGCAATACTTCTTCAAGATCTGCTTGAGGTACTTTATTTGAGATAAAAAGATACCGCCTTCATTTTGTTGGATTTGTAAACCAAGAAAATATGTCAACTCTCCAAGCAAGGACATTTCGAATTCTTTCTGCATCACCGAGGCAAATTTTTGACTCATAGCTTCTTCACTGCTGCCAAAGATAATATCATCTACATACACAAGAAGTATTAGCAATTTGTCATTTTCAATTTTTATATAAAGATTGCTATCTGCTGATCCTTTTGAAAAACCTTGTTGATGAAGGTATTTGTCCAAATGACAGTACCAAGCCCTTGGAGCCTTTTTAAGACCATAGAGAGCATTTTTTAGTCTGCATACAAGATTTCGATCATTCCCAAGGATTAATCCATCTGGTTGCTCAATGTACACTTCTTCTTCTAAGTCTCCATTCAGAAAGGCTAATTTCACGTCTATTTGAATACTTTGAACTTTTGAAAGCTAGAGAGAGTAAGGAACATTCTGATGGCCTCAAGTCTAGCAATGGGAGAAAAATTTTCTTCAAATTCGATTCCTTCTTATTGAGCATATCCTTTACAAACAAGTCTGGCTTTGTTTCGAATAACTTCCCCATTTTCATTCAACTTGTTTTTGAATATCCATTTTGTCCCTATGACATTCTTGTCTTTTGGTCTAGGAACCAACTCCCAAGTGTTGTTCTTTTCAATCTGCCCAAGTTCTTCATCCATTGCCTTGACCCAGCATTCATCCTTACATGCCTCTCTTACATTTTGTGGTTCAGTGGAGGAGAGTAATGCCAAATAGCTTGAAGCTTCTGCAATTGTTCTTCTTGTTTGTATACCTGCCTCTTTCTGCCCCAGAATTTGAGTTTCTGGATGATTCTTCTGAACGTATCTGGATGGAGTCTTCTCTTCTATCCTTGTCTGTTCTTCTGGTGCCTCTTGAGCTTCTTCTTCATCATAAGTCTGATTGGATGTTGAAGGATAGTGCTCATCATCTTCAAAATCTTCAGACTTTACTTGCCTAGGAATGTTTCCTTCTTCATCCACCACTACATTAATGCTGTCAACAATTTTTCCAAGTCTTTTATTAAAACACTTGTATGCTTTGCTGTGGGGAGAATATCCAAGGAGAATGCCTTCATCTTCTCTAGGTTCAAACTTGCCAAGATTTTCATCATTATATTTAATATAGCATTTTCTTCCAAAAATTTTGAAATGTTTTACCTTAGGAGTCTTAACATACCAAGAGCTCATGAGGAGTTTGAGTGTTGTTGACCCGGACATTTGTCTTGTTGAGAATAACAACTGCAGCAAATGCAGCTTCACCCCAGAAAGTTGCGAGAGTTCTAGACTCATCCATCATAGCACGAGCCATTTGTTGAACTGTTATGTTCATCCTTTCCACTACTCCATTTTGCTGAGGAGTCCTTGCAGTAGAGAATTCCCTTCTTATTCCATGTTCTTCACAAAAATTGAAAAATTCATTTGAGGTAAACTCCCCACCTCTGTCAGACCTGAGGCATTTAATTTTGTGATCTGATTCATTTTCAACCAAGGCTTTGAAAGATTTGAATTTTTCGAAGGCTTCGTCTTTGTGCTTCATAAGTCCTATCCAACACATCCTGGAAAAGTCGTCAATGAATAATATAAAGTATTCTTCTCCTCGAGGTGACCTTTTCCTAGATGGACCACATACATCAGTATGGACAAGTTCAAGCGGCCTGCTAGCTGATCCTTCCTTCTCAGGGAAGTTAGTTCTGGTTTTCTTACCAAACTGACATGATTTGCATATTGTATTGTCTAGAATTTTGATGTCTGGAAGACCACGAACTGCCTGGTATTTGCATGCTTTCCTTATCTGTGAGAAGCTTAGATGCCCCAATCTTCTGTGCCATAGCCAGTGTTCATCATTCTTGCTTAGATAGCATTGATGTTGTCCTTCTTTGAATATGTATAAATTATTTGGAGTTCTTATGCCTTTGATCACTGTTTTTCCTGTATCAAGATCACGAACACTACATCCATTTGATCGAAATATTACCTCAGTTCCTTGATCACACATCTGACTGACACTCAATAGATTGTGCTTTAAGCCATCAACATACATGACATTTCTAGCTTTGACCTTTTCCTTTAACTGAACAGAACCTTTACCTTTTACGAGAGCAGGGGTGTCATTTCCAAAAGAGACCTTCTTCTCCTTCTCTAATGCACTATATGACTGAAGTTTTTCTTTATCACCCGTCATATGTTTCGAACATCCACTGTCGATGTACCATTGATTTTCTTGCCCTTCCGCATATAAAAATATACCACATCTCTCTCGTTGTGGTTCCTTCATTCTCCATGTTTTGGCACTTGAGGCTTGCTCCTTCTGAGTTGTCTGCCGAAACCTGCTCCTGCATTCAGAATCTTCATGACCGAAATTGTTACAAATAGAACATTCTATTTCATTTTCAAGAGCAGAAAAGTTATTGTAGGTTCTTTTCATGATCCCAGTCATACTCCTCTATTTTTGAGCTTCTCTAGTCATGATTCTCTTATAGGCAACACATTGAGTTGCTTTGTGACCAAAGTTATGACAAGAGAAACATTGGCCATTGAAGAAACTCCTGTGATTATCAAATCTACCAGCCAAATGATTGTAGTTTCTATTGACATCCATTCTTGAGGAAAATTGAGAAGGTTTTACCTGAGGCTGGTTGTAGCTTCTGTTTTTCCTTAAAGTAGATTGCCCCCGATTTACCTGGTAGTCTTTGTTCATTCTTGAGGTAAATTGTCCCTGATTAACCTGGTGATTTCCATTAGGTCTTTGTTCACTTCTCCTTGCTGCATCAAGATAACTTTTGGAGGTAGATGGTTTCTGCACTTGGGTTGTTTCTTCATTATATCCCAGACCTGTCTTGATTAGTGGAGAACGCTGCAATTTGATAATCTCATCTAACATTTCAGATCCTTTAACAAATCTAAGATTAAGAGCCTTAGTTTTCTTAATCTCTTTTCTAAGTCCCGCAATTTCACATTCTAACTTTTCATGATGTTTTTCCCTTTCAGCCAGTTGACATTGCAGAGTATCAATAGTCATATTTTTCTCTTCTAAACAAATTTTGAGTTTAGAAATCTCTTCATAAAGACCTTCTTCATCTATAGCATCCATGAAATCATCATCTTCAAAAGCCATTAAAAGTCTATAATTATTACCTTGTTCATCTTCATCACTATTTGAAAGTCCATCACTGTCTTCATGAGTGTAATAGCTTTTCTTATTTACATTCTGTTTCTTGTTCCATCTAACAGGGTCCTTACCTTTGTCAAACTTATCTTTATGAGGACACTTGGTAGCGTAGTGACCGACACTTCCACAAGCAAAGCATTTGAAAGGCAACTTACCTTTGAATCTTCTAGCACCCCATTGAAGGTTCTTAACAAAATTTGATTCTTCCTCTTCTTTTGACATATGTCCTGACTCATAGTAATCTCCTTTGCCTGAAGCCTTGAATGCAGCTTCTCTCCTGTCTGATGGTCCTCCTTTCCTCATTTCGTAAGTAGTTAGAATTCTGTGCAGCTGTGACATGGTAAGGTTTTGTAGATTCTATTTTTCTTCTATTGCAGAAACTTTTGATTCAAACATAGAGGACAAATATCTTAAAACCTTTTCAACCACAACAGCCTCTTTTATTTCTTCACCCAAGTTTTTCATACAATTAACAATCTCATCTATACGTAGGAAATATTTAGCCTCACTTTCATCATTGTACATTATGAGATTTTCATACTGAATTCTGAGGGTTTGAAGTTTTGCTCGTTTTACCTATTCATCTCCTTCATAGCTCAAAACGATCTTATCCCATTTTTATTTTGCGGATTTGTACTACATAACCTTGACAAATTTTGATTGAGATAGACATCCTAATAGAGTATTGACAGCCTTTGCATTTGTTTCATATTGCTTCTTACCGACCGGATCTGTAGGAGTTGCTGAAGGAAAAGTGTACCCTGTATCTATGATATCCCAGATTTCTGTACCAAGAGATTGAATATAGGTTGTGACTCTTACCTTCCAATAGACGAAGTTGGTCCCATCAAAAATTGGTGGCCTGATTGATGCTTCTCTCTCGTAGTTGCTCATGATGATAGATCTTCCTTCAAGTGATCAAGCTTCTTCTGAAGGACCTGCTCTAATACCAATTGTTGGAAATAATACTAAGAAGGGGGTGAATCAGTATTATCAAACTCTTTTCAATTTATACAAATATTTGCAGTTCTGACTAATGAAACTTCTGTATACCTTCCAGAGTTATAATTTAATATATTCTTCAGATGTGGATCATTAATCTGAGTGTCAGAGCCATATAACAGTAAACAAGAACAAGAAAAATAGAGCAACCAATCACACCAAAGAACACAAGATATAAGGTGGAAACCCAATGTGGGTGAAAACCACCTACTGCAATATGTCTCTATCGTCTTTCAATTAGAAACTTCTTTTTACAATGCTTCTGTACTGGTGCAGTCTTATACCAGCACACAGGGTTCAACCTGCAGAAGGCTACAACCTTCTCTTTTCTCTCAAGGACCACATTTCATGAATTTTCAGACTGGATCCATGAATATCAATCAAACATCAAATAGATCTGCAATTAATCAACTTCCTTGTGCAACTATGGAATCAACAACTTCTCAGAACACAGTACCAGTAACCAGACACCAATTCAAAACCCAGAACACAGCAGTAACAGAAAGAAGCAGTTAAAACATATTTCAAGAAAAGTCTGCAACTTCACCAACAGAAACCTGCGCACATCCGCAGCTTCTCTGTGTCTAATCTGCGGGTCTCCGTGCCCACAATGTGTCAATCCTGCGAACTTTGCACCTGCGGTGTGCAAAACCTGCGAACCTCCGCACCTTTTCCTTGATAGACCTGCGTATCTCCGCACATTCTCCTTGTCTGCCCTGTGGTTCTCTGCACCTGAACCGTGTCGCACCTGTGGTCCTGCGGTATAGATAGTTTTTTAGACTTCAAGTATATCCCAGATTATCAGATTTACAGACCTGATCATGTGCCAAGGGGATCTCGACCCATCAGTAGATCTGCCTTATAGTGCTCAGGTTTCTCCTTGATTTAGATCCAGCTATCACTCACCAACCGATCACCAGAATTTCAGATCTTGCTCTCCTTAAGATATTCAACACATGAGTACTCAGCCAAATGATCTCCTTTCCTTTTTATAGGCAAGCCCTTACTCAAAACATGGATCAAAACCATAGAAAGCCAATACAAGGGACCCAAAAACCGGGGTTCAATACTTTAGAAAGAAAAACCACGGACCAAAACCATAGGATCAAAAACGTCGGACTAAATACCATGGATCAATCATAAAATTTCCCGCGTGCGCGCGCTTCTCTGCATGAAAGTGTGTGAATTTGACATCCACACTTTTTGTTCGGAGAACCTGCGGGTATGTCCACACCTCTTATTCGGAGCACCTGCGGGTCCGCGGCTTTTGTTCAACGCACCTATGGGTATCTCATTTTCTATCATTTTGAGAGCCTGAACTATGATTTGTCGCCAGAGTGAGTTGCCATCAAGGAAAATACCTGAGCCATAGCACCAAACCTGAGTCATAATGCCAACAATCTCCCCCTTTGGACTTGATGGCAACAACACCAAATCACTCTCCCCCTATGACATCAAGGGCAAAGGGCGGACCAAGATATTCTCTTTCCTTGAAAAAACATTCCACTGACCATACTCCCCTTGAGTACCTGCTGAAATATCTGAATGAGCTCCCCCCTCTATATATGCCAAGGTGTACAAATCTGTCCATGCTCCCTCTGAGTTCATGCTGAAATCTATACTTTGCTGAAGAGTGTTGTTCATGCTCCCCTAACTGTAAGCAATATCTACAAAAATATGTTCTAAGAAGAACATGACTCTATCATAAATGACCTTCCTATCACCAAAGACTCATACATACATCCATTTCCCAACCAAGTGGGAACTGACTCATCTACCCAACCAAGTGGGGCTACATCAAGGTTTACTTATGATAACACAAGAGTATAACATCATCCATCCCAGGCATAGTGGGGAAACCAACATAGGCCATTACATGACCTTGACAAAAGAAATATAAGACATAGAGACAAAACATCAGCAGCATAATAATGCCAACAATGCACTATTAGAAGAATATATGCTCCCCCTGAACCTGTGCCAGTTGGTCTCTGACAGATCCATAAACCAGCGAATGTATACTCCAACAATTTCTGAAACAGATAAGATTCAACAGCAAGATGATGCCTCAACTACTCCCAACTTCTGTCTGAGGTATTCAAAAGTTTCCCTGGGTAGTGGTTTGGTGAGAATATCAGCAACTTGTTCCTTAGAGGGAACATACTCCAATTTGACCTTTTGTTCCAACGCTTGTTCCCAAAGAAAATGATACTTGATCGATATGTGCTTAGTCTCTGAATGCATGATAGGATTCTTTGAGATACTGATAGCACTTGTATTATCACATAAGATGGAGATAGGCGGAGTACAAGTGATTTGAAAATCCTGCAAAGTTTGCATCATCCAAAGGAGTTGTGTGTAACAAGATGCGGCAGCTACATTTTCTGCTTCAGCTATAGATAAGGAAATCGAACTCTGTTTCTTGCTGAACCAAGATACTAATCTGGAACCCATAAAGAATGCACCACCACTTGTGCTTTTTCTGTCATCCACGCTTCCAGCCCAATCTGCATCTGTATAAGCATGAAGTGTGATATCCGTATCTCTAGGATACCATAAGCCATAGTTTTGAGTTCCTTGAAGATACTTGAAAATTCTCTTTACTGCCTAAAGATGAGTTTCCTTTGGATTTTCCTGAAATCTTCCAACCATTCCCACTGCATGCATGATGTCTGGTCGGGTACATGTTAAATAGAGCAGGCTTCCAATCATGGATCTATAAGTTGGTTGATACACTGCTGTTGAATCATCATTTGCACTGAGGCTACATCCTGTAACCATAGGGGTACAAACTGGTTTCGAATCTTCCATGCCATACTTCTTCAAGATCTGCTTGAGGTACTTGTTTTGAGATAAAAAGATACCGCCTTCATTTTGTTAGATTTGTAAACCAAGAAAATATGTCAGCTCTCCAAGCAAGGACATTTCGAATTCTTTCTGCATCACCAAGGCAAAGTTTTGACTCATAGCTTCTTCATTGCTGCCAAAGATAATATCATCTACATACACAAGAAGTATTAGCAATTTGTCATTTTCAATTTTTATATAAATATTGCTATCTGCTGATCCTTTTGAAAAACCTTGTTGATGAAGGTATTTGTCCAAACGATAGTACCAAGCCCTTGGAGCCTGTTTAAGACCATAGAGAGCCTTTTTTAGTCTGCATACAAGATTTGGATCATTCCCAAGGATGAATCCATCTGGTTGCTCAATGTACACTTCTTCTTCTAAGTCTCCATTCAGAAAGGTTGATTTCAGGTCCATTTGAATACTTTGAACTTCTGAAAGCTAGAGAGAGTAAGGAACATTCTGATGTCCTCAAGTCTAGCAATGGGAGAAAAAGTTTCTTCAAAGTCGATTCCTTCTTGTTGAGCATATCCTTTACAAACAAGACTGGCTTTGTTTCCAATAACTTCCCCATTTTCATTCAACTTGTTTTTGAATATCCATTTTGTCCCTATGACATTCTTGTCTTTGGTCTAGGAACCAACTCCCAAGTGTTGTTCTTTTCAATCTGCCCAAGTTCTTCATCCATTGCCTTGACCCAGCATTCATCCTTACATGCCTCTCTTACATTTTGTGGTTCAGTGGAGGAGAGTAATGCCAAATAACTTGAAGCTTCTGCAATTGTTCTTCTTGTTTGTATACCTGCCTCTTTCTGCCCCAGAATTTGAGTTTCTGGATGATTCTTCTGAATGTATCTGGATGGAGTCTTCTCTTCTATCCTTGCCTGTTCTTCTAGTGCCTCTTGAGCTTCTTCTTCATCATAAGTCTGATTGGATGTTGAATGATAGTGCAAATCATCTTCAAAATCTTCGAACTTTACTTGCCTAGGAATGTTTCCTTCTTCATCCACCACTACATCAATGCTGTCAACAATTCTTCCAAGTCTTTTATTGAAACACTTGTATGCTTTGCTGTGGGGAGAATATCAAAGGAGAATGCCTTCATCTACTCTAGGTTCAAACTTGCCAATATTTTCATCAGTATTTTTAATATAGCGTTTGCTTCACCGTAGGAGTCTTACCATACCAAGAGCTCAAGAGGAGTTTGAGTGTTGTTGACCTGGACATTTGTCTTGTTGAGAATAACAACTGCAACAAATGCAGCTTCACCAGAGAAAGTTGCGGGAGTTCCAGACTCATCCATCATAGCACGAGCCATTTGTTGAACTGTTATGTTCATCCTTTCAACTACTCCATTTTGCTGAGGAGTCCTTGCAGTAGAGAATTCCCTTCTTATTCCATGTTCTTCACAAAAATTGAAAATTTCATTTGAGGTAAACTCCCCACCTCTATCAGACCTGAGGCATTTAATTTTGTGATCTGATTCGTTTTCAACCAAGGCTTTGAAAGATTTTAATTTTTCGAATGCTTCGTCTTTGTGCTTCATAAGTCCTATCCAACACATCCTGGAAAAGTTGTCAATGAATAATATAAAGTATTCTTCTCCTCGAGGTGACCTTTTCCTAGATGGACCACATACATTAGTATGGACAAGTTCAAGCGGCCTGCTAGCTGATCCTTCCTTCTCAGGGAAGTTAGTTCTGGTTTTCTTACCAAACTGAAATGATTGTCTGGAATTTTGATGTCTGGAAGACCACGAACTGCCTGGTATTTGCATGCTTTCCTTATCTGTGAGAAGCTTAGATGCCCCAATCTTCTGTGCCATAGCCAGTGTTCATAATTCTTGCTTAGTAGCATTGATGTTGTCCTTCTTTGAATATGTATAAATTATTTGGAGTTCTTATGCCTTTGATCATTGTTTTTCCTGTATCAAGATCACGAACACTACATCCATTTGATCGAAATATTACCTCAGTTCCTTGATCGCACATCTGGCTGAAACTCAATAGATTATGCTTTAAGACATCAACATACATGACATTTCTAGCTTTGACCTTTTCCTTTAACTGAACAGAACCTTTACCTTTTACGAGAGCAGGGGTGTCATTTCCAAAAGAGACCTTCTTCTCCTTCTCTAACGCACTATATGACTGAAGTTTTTCTTTATCACCCGTCATATGTTTCGAACATCCATTGTCGATGTACCATTGATTTTCTTGCCCTTCCGCATATAAAGCTATACCACATCTCTCTCGTTGTGGTTCCTTCATTCTCCATGTTTTGGCACTTGAGGCTTGCTCCTGCATTCAGAATGTTCATGACCGAAATTGTTACAAATAGAACATTCTATTTCATTTTCAAGAGCTGAAAAGTTATTGTAGGTTCTTTTCATGATCCCAGTCATACTCCTCTATTTTTTATCTTCTCTAGTCATGATTGTCTTATAGGCAACACATTGAGCTGCTTTGTGACCAAAGTTATGACAAGAGAAACATTGGCCATTGAAGAAACTCTTGTTATTATCAAATTTACCAGCCAAATGATTGTAGTTTCTATTGACATCCATTCTTGAGGAAAATTGAGAAGGTTTTACCTAAGGCCGGTTGTAGCTTCTATTTGTCCTTAAAGTAGATTGCCCCCTATTTACCTGGTAGTCTTTGTTCATTCTTGAGGTAAATTGTCCCTGATTAACCTGGTGATTTCCATTGGGTCTTTGTTCACTTCTCCTTGCTGCATTAAGATAACTTTTGGAGGTAGATGGTTTCTGCACTTGGGTTGTCTCTTCATTATATCCCATACCTGTCTTGATTCGTGGAGAACGCTACACTTTGATAATCTCATCTAACGTTTCAGATCCTTTAACAAATCCAAGATTAAGAGCCTTAGTTTTCTCAATCTCTTTACTAAGTCCCACAATTTTGACATTCTAACTTTTGATGATGTTTTTCCCTTTCAGCCAGTTGACATTGCAGAGTATCAATAATCATATTTTTCTCTTCTAAACAAATTTTGAGTTTAGAAATCCCTTCATAAAGACCTTCTTCATCTATAGCATCCATGAAATCATCATCTTCAAAAGCCATTAAAAGTCTATAATTATTACCTTGTTCATCTTCATCACTATTTGAAAGTCCATCACTGTCTTCATGAGGGTAATAGCTTTTCTTATTTACATTCTGTTTCTTGTTCCATCTAACAGGTTCCTTACCTTTTTCAAGCTTATCTTTATGAGGACACTTGGCAGCATAGTGACCGACTCTTCCACAAGCAAAGCATTTGAAAGGCAGCTTACCTATGAATCTTCCAGCACCCCATTGAAGGTTCTTAACAAAATTTGATTCTTCCTCTTCTTCTGACATATGTCCTGACTCATAGTAATCTCCTTTGCCTGAAGCCTTGAATGTAGCTTATCTCCTGTCTGATGATCCTCCTTTCCTCATTTCGTAAGTAGTTAGAATTCCGTGCAGCTGTGACATGGTAAGGTTTTGTAAAATTCTATTTTTCTTCTATTGCAGAAACTTTTGATTCAATCTTAGAGGACAAAGATCTTAGAACCTTTTCAACCACAACAGCCTCTTTTATTTCTTCACCCAAGTTTTTCATACAATTAACAATCTCATATATACGTAGGAAATAGTTAGCCACACTTTCATCATTGTACATTTTGAGATTTTCATACTGAATTCTGAGGGTTTGAAGTTTTTCTCGTTTTACCTGTTCATCTCCTTCATAGCTCAGAACGATCTTATCCCATATTTATTTTGCGGATTTGTACTGCATAACCTTGATGAATTCTGATTGAGATAGACATCCTAATAGAGTATTGACAGCCTTTGCATTTGTTTCATATTGCTTCTTACTGGCCGGATCTGTAGGAGTTGCTGAAGGAAAAGTGTACCCTGTATCTATGATATCCCAAACTTCTGTACCAAGAGATTGAAGATAGGCTATGACTCTTACCTTCCAATAGACGAAGTTGGTCCCATCAAAAATTGGTGGCCTGATTGATGCTTCTCTCTCGTAGTTGCTCATGATGATAGATCTTCCTTCAAGTGATCAAGCTTCTTCTGAAGGACCTGCTCTAATACCAATTGTTGGAAATAATACTAAGAGGGGGGGTGAATCAGTATTATCAAACTCTTTTCAATTTATACAAATATTTGCAGTTCTGACTAATGAAACTTGTGTATACCTTCCAGAGTTATAATTTAATATATTCTTCAGATGTGGATCATTAATCTGAGTGTCAGAACCATATAACAATAAACAGGAACAAGAAAAATAGAGCAACCAATCACACCAAAGAACACAAGATATAAGGTGGAAACCCAATGTGGGTGAAAACCACCTGCTGCAATATGTCTCTATCTTCTTTCAATTAGAAACTTATTTTTACAATGCTTCTGTACTGGTGCAGTCTTATACCAACACACAGGCTTCAACTTGCAGAAGGCTACAACCTTCTCTTTTCTCTCAAGGACCACGTTTCATGAATTTTCAGACTGGATCCATGAATATCAATCAAACATCAAATAGATCTGCAATTAATCAACTTCCTTGTGCAACTACGGAATCAAAAACTTCTCAGAACACAATACCAGTAACCAGACACCAATTTGAAACCCAGAACACAGCAGTAACAGAAAGAAGCAGTTAAAACATATTTCAAGAAAAGTCTGCAACTTCACCAAGAGAAACCTACGCACATCCGCAGCTTCTCTGTGTCTAATCTGTGGGTCTCCGCACCCACACTGTGTCAATCCTGCTAACTTCGCACCTATGATGTGCAAAACCTATGAACCTCCTCACCTTTTCCTTGATAGACCTGCGTATCTCCGCACTTTCTCCTTGTCTGCCCTGTGGTTCTCCGCACCTAAACTGTGTCGCACCTGTGGTCTTGCGGGTATAGATAGTTTTTCAGACTTCAAGTATACCCCAGACTATCAGATTTACAGAAATGATCATGTGCCAAGGGGATCTCGACCCATCAGTAGATCCGCCTTATAGTGCTCAAGTTTCTCCTTGATTTAGATCCAGCTATCACTCACCAATCGATCACTATAATTTTAGATCTTGCTCTCCTTAAGATATTCAACACATGAGTACTCAACCAAATGATCTCCTTTCCTTTTTATAGGCAAGCCCTTACTCAAACCATAGATCAAAACCATAGAAAGCCAATACAACGGACCCAAAAACCAGGGTTCAATACTTTAGAAACAAAAACCACAGACCAAAACCATAGGATCAAAAACGTTAGACTAAATGCCATGGATCAATCATAAAATTTTCCACGTGCGCGTGCTTCTCTGCATGAAAGTGTGTGAATTTGACGTCCACACTTTTTTTTTGGAGAACCTGCAGGTATGTCCACACCTCTTGTTTGAAGCACCTATGGGTCTGCGGCTTTTGTTCGGTGCACCTGCGAGTATCTCATTTTCTATCATTTTGAGAGCCTGAACTGTGATTTGTCACCAGAGTGAGTTGCCATCAAGGACAACACCTGAGCCATAGCGCCAAACCTGAGTCATAATGCCAACATAAATGTGGAGTATGGCCTATTCCCTTGTTGGCCGAAAAACGGATTCCCAGTTCCCATGCCACTAACCGCAGGGTTAGTCCAACCTTGGAAGGGATTGCTGCTTTGTCCTGTAGCGGACAAAGGCATAGATCCTATCATCGGGTTGGAATGTGGTATATGACCACTTCCAAAAGGAAAACCCTGGAATGAAGCTGACCCACCTATCATGGATGTGGAGGCACTGAAAGGAACTAATAGAATACCCTATGAATGGGTGCCAAATGGGAAAAATCGAGAACTAAAAGCATTGGCTTGGGAATTTCCACTCGTAGAAGGAATGGACATATACCCAACTAAAGATGTGCAAGCAAAAGAAACAAATAAAGATGTAGAGGGGATGGAAATAGTTCCTCCCCCTTGTACAGATGTTGGAGTCTGCATAGTTGTAGTACTTGTAGTAGAAGCCATGCTTCCAGTAGTGTTCATCGATGGTAAGTGCGTAATATGACCTGGACTTAATGGTCTATGCATCGGAGTCCCAACGTATTGTAATATTTCTAGATGGCTAGAAGGTAGGGGAGAATTCGGAGCCACTGACGACTCTGGGAGTTCTTGTACCTCTATGTTATCTTCCGATTGAAAGAGAACTCGAGAAAGAACTAAAGTGTTCCTCTCTTGTTCTACGGAAGTACCAGACCTATCCTGAACACTAATGCCCTCGAGGGGAGGATCAATCCCCGATGCATTAGCTGCCACAGAATGGAACCAACCGGCAGTATTACCTCTACTCCTTCTAGGAGAAGGCTCTAAACTTGGTGGTGAAAGAGCACGAAGTCTTCGAGACTGTCTAGGCGATCAGTCAGCCACTTTGAATTTTTTATTAAGCTCTAATCAAAGACACAAGAAAAAATGAAAGCTAGGCCAACTAAGAGCACAAAGCACACACTAAAAATTCCCTAAAATATATCAGCCAATCAAACAACTTTTAAGTATTTCCGCTCCAGGTGATGAGTACCGAACACCAAAATACAAGAAAGTGAAGTAAGGGGTTTGTTGAAGCCCCGAAAATTGGGTCTACAACAAGGGGGATACCAACCCAGTCCGGACCTTGGTTAGCAACTCGTTTTCCGTTTAGTATAGTGGGTCCGACTGGGGATATGGGACCAGTTTCCCAATTTGTGTATGTGTGTGTGACAGACTGATATTTCTCTTTCCAATAGTTTCTAAATGGAATACTTTTACTCTAACTCTAATCTAATAATAAGGAAATTGTATTCTAATAAGCAGAAATATCTAAGTCTACACTAACCCGGGGTGTAATCTTTCTGTTATGCGATCTAAAATGATTTCAAATAACAACTGGTAATAAAGATCATTCAACTATTATGAGAAAAAAATTCAATAAGGATGAACGACTTCGTATAAAAAGTTAGACGAAACAGTTGTGAGAAACATATCGCATAATAAGCTATTCATACACCAAGCACAAATAAATAGATATCACCGTACAAAAGTGCCAAATGATAACTCAGGCATTCATGCATCAATATATAAACAACTGAACATAAAAATCACTTTAACACAAAGGCAGGAATAGTTAAGAGATAGAAGTACCATTTATAACTAGCCCTACTCATGAGCTTCATGCGATAATGATTTATCTCTTCTTGATCTAACATCCACTAAGAGTACAAAAGTGCAACATTAGTAGCAGATATCAAATGAAAATATCAATAAATCCTGTTCCATTCATTCATCAAAACCTCCTTAGAGGGTACAAAAGTGCATGTTCTGGGGATCAGTTTTTGACAAATTTCAAGACCCTTCTCTAAATGCATGAGAAGGGTTTAAATACTACTAACTAATTCTAAAAATAACTTATTACAAAAATGTAGGATGTGGTTTAAATGACCGTCCTCATTTCAGGAAAATAAACAAAATTAAAACTAAAATTGAATCTAAAATTAAAACTACTTCTGTATCTGCTCCTTGAAATCGCACGCATGCAGCATCTGTTTGAGAAGAGTCGGCTGGCCAACTTTCGATTTTAGCTGAGCTGAGAAAACAGAATCGACAAGAGCTGGCACCATCTTTTCGGCCGAATTGATGATACACTTGATAGTCATCCACTGGCTATGTGGCTTTACCAAGTATGCCCAGTAATAATCCCAGTTCAACTTGGTTAACCCTTGGATTGCTTCTGCCTTTTCTTGAGCCCTCTGTTTCCAATCTGTCTCTATCGTTGCTTTTTTGCAATTTTCGGGGCTTGCAAGTGACTGAGCAATTAGCAGCTTTCCTTTTTGAGAAATTTTTCTCAGCGATGCGTGATTCGCTAATCGCGCATCGGAAACTGCCTCCGTTTCTTGGTCTGGACTTCCTTGATGCGTTTTTCGCCTTTTGCGCTTTTTCCTTTTAGCGGATATAAAGCTAAAAATTTGTAAAAATAATAATTCCATAAGCTCTTGACCCTGAGTCTTAAACTGTCTATTTCTGATATCAACGCTATCCAGTATCCACTTAACCATGTCCGTGTATGGGAGAATTTTGGGCCTTGCTGCTATCCGGTGTAAAAATGAACAAGCTAGCTCTGTGATGGATGCCTCAGAAGAACTATGTGAGCCCGCAGTAGCAGTAACTTCCATTACTCTGGGATTCTCCTCTTCAAGTAGATTATACATGCCTTCCCATGTAGCTATACCAACGTCTCTGTTACAGGCTGTGTCTGTATACAAGGGTGCCATTTCTTTCTCTTCAGAGCTCGGAGCTTTGCTTTTCTTTCCCATTTTATCCTGCGTATTGCTTTGTATCGTTTTCTGTTCTCCGTTCCTGCAATTCACAAGTGAAGTGAAAATAATGGTAAGGCAGGGTGATGGGAAAGTTTTAAATGTTGAAGACGTATCAAATATACCACCTTACATGAGATGATTTTTCGATAAGCATGAAACCATATTCCATTAATAACTGGAAACTAACTCATTTATTAGCATTAAAGCGCATAACCAGGTGTCAGTTTATGGAAAATACTTTTTTGAACCATGTGCCTAAAAGATCTGCGATGAAGCGATTTTGCAATTTGCTTCGCAATATCACAGATTGCAACATTACAGAATCATAACATCGCTGAGTTGATAGCTCGCTATATCGCATTATCGCATTGTCGTTGTATCGCAAAAATGCAATATCGCAATATCGCAATATCGCGTTATCGCAGGAACGTAATATATGACAATCTTTGTTAACTTGTTTTCTGCGAAATGCGATTTGCGATCGGCGTCATCGCATATCGGCAAATTAAAGTGTTTCAATGTAAGTTGTGCTTGATGTATGCGATGTGATATTTGTTTATTATCGTGTATCGCGATCTCGTAATGTTGGAATTCGGCTTTTAAGGAGGTATCCTGTTATCCTTTTGCGATGCGATATTTCCTAAGGAAAGATTTTTGTCTTACCTTATCATAAAGCTTAGATTTTTATATTTTTCAAGGGGATCTTCCTAAGCTTATGATGGTAAGTTTTATTCAAAAAGAAAATTTAAGCACTACTTTGATTTTTTTAATTTTTAACTAAGGGTCCCCACTTATTTAGTATTAGGAATAACACTAAATAAGAAGGGGGTTTGTTTCTGGCCACAACAATTGGCAATTCACTTGGAAGAACCAGTTATCTCTGCTGCTCTTTTGAATTTTCAAAACTTCCAAAACAAAATATTTTTCAGAAAATTGAACTTTATTATAGAAATACTAAGTACATTATGCTTTTTCCTATTAATGATATTTCGTTTCTTCTTTTTCCAACTTTGATTATTTACTCTCTCAAGCTATTCCTTGTATCTACATCAATCATTACTTGGTTTATAAAGATAAAAATAAAGCTTTCTCTGTAAATCAGTTTTAAATATGCTCATTTGTCGTAGGTAGAGCCTCTGCTGCCAGCAAGCGTTTATAGCTTCGGCAAGGTTTCCTGTTACCCAGCAATGATCATGTATCCCACTTAGAGAGATTTACAATTTTCAAAGAGGAATCCATTTCCACACTTATTGATTTCATTTTCTTTTTTACTCTTAAAGAACAATGTCTTGGTTTGGTAGCCAATTCATGACACAGTCATTCACTGATTTATAACTTTGCTAAACAAGATGGCTCGTGATGAGACCCCTTGTCTTTTGATTGCAACAATCTTGAGTCAATGCCCTGTTGTGGTATGCAGTATTGGCAAAGTCAGCAATCTATAATATCTATGATCATGATAAGTCGACTCGTGATGAGACCTTTTACTCTTTAAGTTAAAGTGTATATTTGGATTATTCTCTAAATATTGTAGTTTCTTAGGTGGGGAGGAAGTCATTGTTTCCTTAAGACAGCTCTGGACGACAATGATAGAGTTTTTGGAAAGATCTTTTCTACAGAGAACCTTCATTTTTGTTGTTGATACCTTTCATTTGACTAAAATAAAACAATTTCTAACTAAAGGTGGCTTTTCATCAAAATCTATAAAGTTGAAATTAATATCATTTCTAGGCCTATAGTCTTTAACTATATATTTCAATAGTAATGATCAATTTTTTAGAAAGAATTCTATTTATACAGGAAAAAAAAATCCAGAAGAGAATTTGTGTCCTTTTCGTGAATCTCAAATGTAACCATTTACAACTGGTTTTATTATGAAAAGAAAAACAACTAGTCTATAAAAATAGAAGAATGATCCTCTGTGGAAAACATTTTTTGAGTATCTAACCATTAACAGGTAAAGAATCTCTTCTCCTTGTTAAATCCTGTAACATGAAAGTGGACGGACCTATGACTTCTACAATTTGAAAAGGACCCAGCCACATTCTTTGAAATTTTGTATGTTTCCCTTTTTCCTCATGAGCCTTGTCCCATTTTAAAACTAGATCTCCTATCTAAAAATCTTTTCTGGATATCATATTGGAATCAAAAGAGGCTTTCACTAATGCTTGATGATGAGCATGAGTTATCTTAGCCCTTTCTCGTTGTTCTTCTAACTTAATCAATTCCAGCTGCCTTAGTTGTAAGGAAGAATTTGGTGCTTCAATAATATATTGAACCAAGGCTAAAGAAGGAATTGCCAGATGTGTTGGAAGAACCACTTCTTTCCCATAAACTAAATTAAAGGGATAAGTGCCGATGGAATAATTAGCAGAGTATTTAAGCTTGAAACCCATTTTGAGTGCAAATTCAGTCATTGCATTACCAGAAAAATATGATGCATTATCAAACATTAAAGTGGAAGGCAATCCAAACCTGGTGATTATGAACTGATCTATGAATTCAATGATATTTTCAGCGTTAGCCGTCTTGAGTGGGACTGCTTCTACCCATTTAGTAAAGTAATCTGTTGCTGTAAGGATATATCTATGCTGTTTAGAAGAGTGAGGAACGATCTCACCTATTATGTCCAATCCCCACTGATCAAAAGGTTGTTCAATGTTAACTGGTTGCAGTGGCAAGGATGGTTTCTTTTGTCTCCCAGCAGTAGTTTGACAGACTTGACATTTCCTCACATAATTATGTGTGTCTTTGAATAATGTGGGCCAGTAATAGCCTGCGCGTAAAATTTTGTGAGCAGTTGCATCTCCAGCATAGTGTCCGCCTGCTGGCCCATCGTGGAGTTCCTGCAAGACTTTTTCAGCTTCAGATTTCTCAAGACATCTAAGGAGAACAGAATCATAATTTATTCTAAAAAGAACATCATTCACGAGTTGATATTGTTTGGCTTTTAACCTTAGGGCTCTTTTCTTGGTATGATCGAGGTTTAAAGGAGCATATCCATTCTTTAGATAATAAATAATATCAGTGTATAATGACTCAACATCGTTTAGGCTTACCTCGTACACTTGTACCTCTGCAGATGGATTTTCTGATATTATCGATGCTCCTGCCAGCATTTTGCAAAAGCCTTGACCTTTTACAATACTTGTTGGTTTGATGTCTACATGATATTCCTGTAAGGTAGTAACCCAATTGGCCCTTTTCTCACCCACATCCTTCTGTACTAGAAGATTTCTTACCGCCGGAAATGGTACTATGATTTTGGTATGTGTTTTGAGTAAAAAAGGTTTGAAATATTTAATTGCTTTGAAAACAGCATAAGCTTGTTTCTCCACATCTGAATAATTCAACTCAGCTCCTTGTAAATTGGAACTGAAAAAAGCAATTGGGGCTTCCGCCTTTTCCTGATTTGCTTGAGTGAGTATCGTAGCATATGACCTATCTGAGGCAAATGTATACAAAATAAAAGGATCGGAAACATTGGGAGTTTCTAAATATGGAGCATTAATAATAGCTTGTTTGATCAGATTGAATGCCTCATGTTCATCTTGGCCCCATTTAAAGTTTGCATTCTTTTTAATCATGGCTTGTAAAGGAGACATGATTCTTGAAAAATCTGGAACAAACCTCTTTACAAAGTTAATCTGGCCAAGGAAAGATTGCATGGCTTTCTTGTTGTGAGGTAGGGGTACTACAGAAATTTCATTGATTCTGTCAGGATCAATGTGAATTCCAGATTTTGACACTATGAATCCTAGAAGTTTTCCTTCACTTAATGCGAAAAAGGATTTTTTCGGGTTAAGTGAAATCCCATACCTTAAACATCGTTGGAAGATTTGTTTTAAATCTTTGAGATTATCATTTCATTTCTTGGAATACATGGTTATATCATCCAAATAGATTACCTCTGATTTATTAACTAACCCCTTGAATGCGATGTCCATGGCTCTCTGAAATGTGGCACCCGAGTTAATCAAACCAAATCACATCTTTTGATATGCGTATGTGCCCCATTTAGTTATGAATCTAGTTTTTAATTGATCGTTGGGATGTACCAACACTTGATTGTATCTTGAGAATCCATCCAAGAATGACATTAATTCTGAGCCAGCAACTGCCTGCAGTATTTGTTCCATGGGGGGCAAAGGAAAATTATCCTTTTGGCAGGTCTTGTTAAGGTTTCGAAAGTCAATGCAGATTCTAATATCTCTGTTTTTCTTTCTAACAGGGACCATATTGGAGACCCATTTAGAATGTCTAGCGGGAAAAATTATTTTGGCTTTCAACAACTTATTGAGTTCAGTTTTGATCTGGTTTTCTAAATTGGGATGGATCTTTCTCAACTCTTGTTGGACAGGTTTTTCATTATCGATCATTGGGATAGTTTGTTGGATGATGGAGGTGTCGTATGTTTTGAGTTGATCGTAATTCCAAGCAAAGACACTTTTGTATTGTCTCAAGAGACGAATATATACTGATTTTTCTTCAGGGGCTAGGCCAAGGCCTAGGTTGATACACTGTGGTTTGGCATCAGTTCCTAGATTTACTAATTCATAATTCAAAGTTGAGCTTTGGAGTTTTGAATTGGTAGATCTTTTGAATCGATCTTTCAAATCATAAAGGTCTTCTAATTTGACTACTGATTTAGGTATAGCATTGTTAGTACTATCCTGCTGCAATTGTTGGTCATGTTGGTCTTCGTCAATTATTTGATTGGTGTAGGATCCTTCAGATGTGAGGAAACTCACGATATCAGGATCGTCATTTAAAATCCTCCAATTGGTAATGTTATCAGGAATAGATGGTCTAAAAATTAATTCAATTGAAAATCGGTCAAGGCTAAAATCTTCTGAAGGAATGAGCTTGGAAGCTACATTGGCTAAGAGGTCTGCGCTAGCATTCTGGAGTCTGGGAATTGATGAAATATTAAATGCTATAAAGTGTTCAGTCAGATCTTGAACTAAAGATTGGTAATGCTTTAAATGACCTGATAAACAGTGTATAGTATTATGTACCTATCTGATTACAATTTCAGAATCTCTGAAAACTTGTAGGTATTTGACGTCTAATCCGATTGCTTTGTATAACCCTTGGATTAAAGCCTTGTATTTTGCGGTATTGTTGGTGCACTCAAATTCGAGTCTACAGGTTAGCATAGTTTTATCTCCATCTGGACTTACTAACACACATCCTGCCCCTGCTCCTTCGTTAGACTTAGACCCATCAAAAAATAACTTCCAAAACAAAGATTTATTTACAAGACTATTTATAAAATTAATGCATTTAGAACTATCTGTTTGAGAGAAATTTTCTACTTGAGATAAAACAGAATGTTCTAAGTAAGGTGAAGTATGAGCATTAAAATTTCCTAAGAAAGAATCTACTGAATAGTTGCCAATGATGTTAGAATTATATGCTACTGGTTCATTTTCTCCCTTGAGTTCTGTTACTATGTATTTCTGATGTCGTTCACGTTCAACTTTTATTTGGTTTGGTTTACCATTGTAAGGGAGCCACATATGCAACCAGTCAGTTGCAAAGTATCCATGAAGTTTTTCTGACCAATCTCTGCTAAGAATTAAGCCATAAAATTCCAGAATATCAACAACTAAAATGTCGATAACTTGACATACCTTTGGGTTGGATGACAGCCTTATGGTAACCTGATTTAATTCGCCAATCACTTTGACTTTCGATTGATCTAGCTGAACTATGCGCACAGCGGATTTCTATGGTTGAATGTTAAATTTTGCACATATTGATCTTGGTAAAATATTCGATGAAGCTCCAGAATCTACTAAGCAATTATGCACATTTTTATTGAAAATTTCATAAGGAGAAATGGGGGAGTATGATATCTCGATCTTCCTCCAATTAAGGCAATATCATTTGGATCAACCTTATTCATCGTATTAGTTGGAGGTATTCCCATGTCATGGGAAGCTTGAGAGATTACAGCGGCTGGTAAAGGTGCAACTGGTACAACATGTAATTCTTTCAAAAATACTTTTTGTTGGTGTTTTAACTTGCTCAATTCAAAAACAGTAATATTGAGCCTAGTCTTTTTCATGTCTTCTATGATATTATACTCCATTTCATCCGAAATGATTAGCATTTTAGATGGAGTTGATGTGTCTGTTTGGACTGGGCTGGTTTGAGTCACTTTAGGTGATGTTTTCTTTGTTGCGACTTTATCCTTAGTCATAGAGCTTGCGCGCTTTAGCTTAGGTTTAGGGTGAGGAGGATCAAGTTGATTTCTACTGCGAGTACTAACCAGGAATGCCTCTTGATCCTCTTCATCTGGGAGGATTAAATCCCACATACCTTGTAACTCTACAACTTCTTCTTCATCGGTATGTTCTTCAGTAGCGTTTTCCTCTTCTTCTTCTTCTGATTCAGCACTTGTAATAGCGTTAGGGGGTTTGGAATCAGTTGAAGGATTTCTTTTAAAAGGCCTATATGGCTTTTTAGAAGAAGTTTCTGCCACTTGTTTCTTAATGTTGACCATTTCGTTAGACATGGTCTTCAAAACCTTTTGTAATCCTTCTAAATCGAATGGATCTTTCGATTGTTTTTTCTTGGGATCTTCTTTGAAAGAAACCTTCTTAGATTTTCGTTCCTCTATCACGTTTTTCTTTTCTAGGGCCATAATATGTTTCTCTACTACTATTGCTTCTTTCATATTTTCAACTAAGGTTGTTTTGTTAGCCCTATCAACAAATATTGCTAAGTTTGATGGTAAAGCGGTGATGTACCATTCACTTCGCACTTCTTCACTAGGCTGAGAAGCAGTAGGAATTTTGTTTAAGATTTTATTGAAACGTAAATTGAAATCTTTGATAGGTTCTCTTGACTCAGCCTTAAGGTTAGACAAGTCATTGATCAGTGTCGTTGTAGACCTGTCATCACCGAACTTGGTCAGGAATTGTTCTTGGAAGATGTCCCAACTAGTAATAGATCCAGATGGTAATGAGAAATACCATGATCCGGCTGTTCCTTGCAGAGTATAAGGAAAAAGTTGAACAACAGCATCTTCGTTAACAACTCCATTGAGATTTATGGATATCATAAAGTTATTTATATGTTCTTTCGCTAGCATGCCTGCCTCAGGATTAAACTTAGGCAGCCATTTTTCAGGATGGGTCGGTAACTGACTCAAGGGTGCAGGCATTAAAACTTCCTCTGGGTTATTCCATGGAGATTGGGCCATCGCTGAACTACTAACAGAGGAAAGTGCAGAAGAAGATCCTTTCGGTTGAGAAGATGAGGATATTATGACTCCAGATGGTTGAGAAGGAGTTGTGGAAGTTGCAGTAGGCTGATGGAAAATGATCTGAAGTGGAGGAGTGGATGGTTGAATTCACGGTGAAGAGGTTGAGATGGATGATGATGATGAAAAAGTCTCGCTATCGGACCCTTTAGGAGACTTCCTTGCTCTCTTCCTAGTGGGTAGAGGTAATTCGATTGGCTGAACACCAAACTTTTTGCTCTTCAACCTGGTAAGAGGATGACCAGGGTTATATTGCGAAGTCACACTACCTTGAGATTTATCACATTTTTGAGGAGATATAGAAAATCGCTGAAGTTTGTGAATCAAAGATTCAACTTCAGGAGGTTCAATAGTATATTGTTCTGAAATGTCAAGGTTTGTAGCAGCGGCTGTTGCTCCAGCGACTTCTGACTCTGGATTTAAATGCAACGAAGAAGTTGGGGGAGATGGTGAGGGAGATTTACTCTAAGAATGGTATTTAGATTTAGATTTACTTTCCATTCACAGTTCGGAGCCCTCCTTCTAGCGTCAAATATGTTGAAGCCCCGAAAATCGGGTCTACAACAAGGGGGATACCCACCCGGTCTGGACCTTGGTTAGCAGCTCCTTTTCCGTTTGGTATAGTGGGTCCGACTAGGGATATGGGACCAGTTTCCCAATTTGTGTATGTGTGTGTGACGGACTGATATTTCTCTTTCTAACAGTTTCTAAATGGAATACTTTTACTCTAACTCTAATCTAATAATAAGGAAATTGTATTCTAATAAGCATAAATATCTAAGTCTACACTAACCTGGGGTGTAATCTTTCTGTTATGCGATCTAAAATGATTTCAAATAACAACTGGTAATAAAGATCATTCAACTGTTATGAGAAAAGAATTCAATAAGGATGAACCACTTCGTATAAAAAGTTAGACGAAACAGTTGTGAGAAACATATCGCATAATAAGCTATTCATACACCAAGCATAAATAAATAGCTATCACCTACAAAAGTGCCAAAGGATAACTCAGGCATTCATGCATCAATATATAAATAACTGAACATAAAAATCACTTTAACACAAAGGCAGAAATAGTTAAGAGATAGAAGTACCATTTTATAACTAGTCCTACTCATGAGCTTCAAGTGATAATGATTTATCTCTTCTTGATCTAACATCCACTAAGAGTACAAAATTGCAACATCAGTAGCAAATATCAAACGCAAATATCAATAAATCCTGTTCCATTCATTCATAAAAACCTCCTCAGAGGGTACAAAAGTGCATGTTCTGGGGATCAGTTTTTGACAAATTTCAGGATCCTTCTCTAAATGCATGAGAAGGGTTTAAATACTACTAACTAATTCTAAAAATAACTTATTACAAAAATGTAGGATGCGGTTTAAATGACCGTCCTCATTTCAGGAAAATAAAACAAAATTAAAAATAAAATTGAATCTAAAATTAAAACTACTTCTATATCTACTCCTTGAAATCGCATGCATGCAACATCTGTTTGAGAAGAGTCGGATGGCCGACTTCCGATTTTAGCTGAGCTGAGAAAACAGAATCGACAAGAGCTGGTGCCATCTTTTCGGCCAAATTGATGATACACTTGATATTCATCCACTGGCTATGTGGCTTTACCAAGTATGCCCAGTAATAATCCCAGTTCAACTTGGTTAACCCTTGGATTGCTTCTACCTTTTCTTGAGCCCTCTGTTTCCAATCTGTCTCTATCGTTTCCTTTTTGCAATTTTCGAGGCTTGCAGGTGACTGAGAAATTAGTAGCTTTCCTTTTCGAGAAATTTTTCTCAGTGATGCGCAATTAGGCACTAATCAGGCATCAGAAACTGCCTCAGTTTCTTGGTCCGGACTTCCTTGATGCATTTTTTTCCTTTTGCACTTTTTCCTTTTAGCGTATATAAAGCTAAAAATTTGTAAAAATAATAATTCCATAAGCTCTTGACCCTGAGCCTTAAACTGTCTATTTCGGATATCAACGCTATCCAGTATCCACTTAACCATGTCCATGTATGGAAGAATTTTGGGCCTTGCTGCTATCCGGTGTAAAAATGAACAAGATAGCTTTGTGATGGATGCCTCAGAAGAAGTACGTGAGCCCGCAGTAGTAGTAACTTCCATTACTCTGGGATTCTCCTCTTCAAGTAGATTATACATGCCTTCCCATGTAGCTATACCAGCGTCTCTGTTACAGGCTGTGTCTGTATACAAGGGTGCCATTTCATTCTCTTCAGAGCTCGGAGCTTTTCTTTTCTTTCCCATTTTATCCTGCGTATTGCTTTGTATCGTTTTCTATTCTCCGTTCCTGCAATTCACAAGTGAAGTGAAAATAATGGTAAGGCAGGGTGATGGGAAAGTTTTAAGTGTTGAAGACGTATCAAATATACCACCTTACATGAGATGATTTTTTCATAAGAACGAAACCATATTCCATTAATAACTGGCAACTAACTCATTTATTAGCATTAAAGCACATAACCAGGTGTCAGTTTATGGAAAATACTTTTTTGAACTGCGCACTCGAAAGATCTGCGATGAAGCGATTTTGCGATTTGCTTCGCAATATCGCAGATCGCAACATCGCAGAATCATAACATCGCTGAGTTGATAGCTCACTATATCGCATTATCGCATTGTCGCTGTATTGCAAAACTGCAATATTGCAATATCGCGTTATCGCAGGAACGTAATATATGACAATCTTTGTTAACTTGTTTTTTGCGAAATGCGATTTGCGATCGGCGTCATCGCATATCGGCAAATTAAAGTGTTTCAATGTAAGTTTTGCTTGATGTATGTAATGAGATATTTTTTTATTATCGCGTATCGCGATATCGCAATGTTGGAATTCGGCTTGTAAGGAGGTATCCTATTATCCTTTTGCGATGCGATATTTCCTAAGGAAAGGTTTTTGTCTTACCTTATCATAAAACTTAGATTTTTAGATTTTTCAAGGGGATCTTCCTAAGCTTATGATGGTAAGTTTTATTCGAAAAGGAAATTTAAGCACTACTTTGATTTTTTAAATTTTTAAATAAGGGTCCCCACTTATTTAGTATTAGGAATAACACTAAATAAGAAGGGGGGTTGTTGCTGGCCACAACAGGGCCTTCCGAAGATAGTCTGGGATAATAACAGTCTAGTCCTACCAGCAAAGGTAACATAGGAAGTTACGCTGACCTCCTAACGACAGCCTGTGCCGGTGCAAGCACCCAAGCTTCCCAAGGGTGCCCTCCAGTAGTACCGTTGAGAGTGATACAACATCGACCTCAGATGCCAAGGGATTCCCCTCCGCAGCCGTCTATGTAGATCCCTAGGAGAAGCAACTAAGGTTACCAACTCGTGTTAGAAGCCAGGTGGAACAGTCTTGAGGTAAGATCCGACAAGTAGGAGAGGGGGTATCTCTCTTCCTTATCTTCAAGAACCCTCATGCTTAACTCCCAGATCTGGAGCTTTCCTGGTCTTCCTAACGCTATTGGATTTGCACTCACTATTCAAACTCCTATGTTTGACAGTTAAAATGGTCTTGGAGAGTTTTCTCTCCACTCGCCTAATCCAAGGCCCTAAAATATCCTAAAACTTGTTGGTGTGTCTAACTTGAAAATTATAAAAAAAATTAGTGTATTTTAATTAGTGCGTGTTTTTAAATGGGTTGTTATTTAAGTCAAGGGATAAGCGGAAGTGAAACTTGTGGTGTTTTGATGCAAAAGAAATTAATAAAAACCAAATTATATGCAAATGCACTGATTTTGTTCTTCAATGAAAGAAATTTCTACTAGGTTCAGAGGAACTTCTAAGAAAGCAACAAATTTTCTTTTGTTTTCTTTTACTCAAGCTTCACACTCACAAAAATTAACAAAACTATGGATGCCCTAAAAAGATGCAAAAATTTATCCTAATGCAATGAGTGCATGTTGATTCAAAACTTAAGACTACTCTAAATCAAGAAATGAAAGTAACTTGTTTATCAATTCTAATTTGCCACTTAAGATGTTTAGATAGAATATAAGTTGCTAATGCTCATTTTTGTCCAAACACTAAAAGCAAGTTTCAAGACAAACAAAAATGCACTTTCACTCGCAAAAGGAAACTAAATCAAAACAAAGTTCAAGAAGGCAAAACCAAGTTTTCAAGAAGTTTTCTTCAAAATCAAAAACAAAAATGTCTTTTCAAAAAGTGCTCCAAACAAGACTGAAACTTTATGATCGAAGAATAGGCAACAAAACAATTGTGCAAGATAACAACATAAGATGGGTTAAAACTCAACAAAATAAATGTGTTTCAAGATGCTCTTAACAATCAAAAGAAGTAACAAGAGCTTGGCAACAAAGACCAAAAAGATCAAAAAGACAACTTTCAAGAAAGTTCCAATCAACAAATTTCAGAAAGTAAGAAAAGAAGATGCTCACAAAGATGTAGTTTTGACATGCAAACAAAAAAGTCACCAAAACAAGATTTGACATAAATATTGAGATCAATCTTTCAGCCCTGGAAGACTAGAGAAGCCAAGATTTCCAACAAGAAATCTTGTGTGCTTAAACAAAAACGATGACGGTTGCAACAAAACAAAACGAGACCAACACTTTCCACGATCATAGAGAGTTTAAAATCATATAATTGATGTAAAAATAAATACTGACACAAAAAAGTAACTGTTCAGGACTGATTCAGACCAGCAGATAGATCTTCAGAAACAAAAATATTTGAAAAATCTTGAAAATTTTAGGGTATACGTGACTGTGTTAGTGCACAGCTGTGTGTATACACTATTCAGCCCAAGGAAACTTGTGTATACAAGGGTTTACTTGAGGAAACATGCATACATACGCCTCTGTAAACTAGAAAAATAGTGTATATAACAGATTACAAGAAAAAAAAAAATAGTCTGAAGAAACTGATCAAACTTACAATTCAAGTTCCTATAGGAACGGACTACTCAGTCACAACAAGTAAATAAATAGTTGAGCCCTGATTGGCTTGAACAAACCCAAACTAGGAACAACAATACTATTGTCCCCAGCAGAGTCGCCAATTCTGTTAAGGGAGAATGTCCCCTAGGGTCTTGGGTTAATACCCTAGCAGAGTCGCCAATTCTATTAAGGGAGAATGTCCCCGAGGGTCTTGGGTTAATACCCTAGCAGAGAAGGGGTTATTATTACACAGTAATTTGTCGCCGTCCCTGTTACCCCTTTTCCCACACATTGGAGGACTTATTCCGGGACCTGTGAGAAGTGACATAACCTAAAAACACTTGCATGTACTTCATATGCCTTGAAGACATCTTCTGCAAAAGACCCATAAAAATAGCCCTTTTTCCATTGGCGCGGTTCCACTGTGTATCACTCGCGCCAATGGGGACAATCCTCCAAAGAGGGAGCGCCAGCTGGTGCTCTGTCTCAGAGTCGCACTCGCACCAGCCCAGTTGGGTAAAGTTTTTAACAAACAAACTTACGAAGGTTCTTCCTAACCTATTCATGAACTGATTCCATCTTGAGTTAGTTCAGTTGGGCTTCGAATCTCCATAGAAGGGAAGTAGTTCTCCATCTCTCATGGAAGCTTCTTAGTGATAAAGCCAATCCCATGAATCTTGTGGATGACCCTAACTCCTTCTCCTTTATCTATAAAATCTTTTCCTTTTGCCTTTGACAAGTTAGTCTCCATGTTCCAAATTCTAAGTCCCAAAGTCTGAGAATTGCTAAGCTCATGCTACAAGAAGCCTTCTTCATTCCCATGAAGCTAAATCTAAAGTGAGGAGATTCTTGTCCAAGTAACCAAGGAGAGAGAGGCTTGTTCCCCATTCCCAACAAGCTTTGCAAGGCATGTGCTTCTGATCACCCAGCCAAAGGAGGATTTGACGTCAGAACTATGGTTGTATTCTTCTTTGTTGTTTATCAATAATAGATGACTATCATTATGGTTCCACTCTTATTGTCTTTATAATGGTGATTGAGTTATATCCTTTCTAATTGATATATAGTTGCATCTATTGGATTTTATGCTTGTGTTTGTGTCGTTCTTTGCATGTGCAGGTGTCCATTCACGAGGATCATGGGGATTGTGACCGGCCGGAGCCAAGGAACGGGAGCGACGACTCTTCTACAAATATTAGCGTTGGAATCTAGGTAGGCCCTCATCATCGGTCTTTGATTTGCAATTAGGAACTTGCGTGTTAGCGTTGTTTGATTGTTGCTAGACCCCATTTGGGCTAGTAGGGATCGCCTATGTCCGCAGAGGGGATTTACCTCCACAACAATTTGGCGACTCCACTGGGGAGTTGGCTTTTTGCCTTGTTGTTTGTTTTGTCTTGTTGTTTGATTTGTAAACTTTAGATGGAACCTGAAGTACAGCTAGATAGCTTTCGAAACGCTATTGCTCCGCATTAGCAAAGTAGATCAACACCACTTCATTCCATCTCTGGTTTGGTTTACGAACTGAACAGCTTGGAACTTGCCTTGTTTCTTTGTTTCTCCTGCTTAGTTAGCCTTCTGGGTTGAGTCCCTGTGTTGCTTCTTGACCCTTGGTGTACCTGGGTACTGTTGACTTAGCTTTGGCTCGTTTGTTTTTATTTTTCCATAGCAAACTCGGCTGGCGCTTTTTTATAGCGTTACAGTCACGCCAGTTGGCGCAAGTTTTACATTGACAACCTACGCCAATCCCTGAAAGGCGCTAGTTTCAGCCTGACAGTCGCGCCAGGCCTGGGAACTTTTGAATTTTTCTTGGTTCTGAGCCTCCTGAGCTTGGTTTTTGTTATGGGTACCTTTTTTCTACTACTTGAGTGTATTGGAGTCTTGTTTGACTGGTTTTGAGTATCTTTTTTGAGAAATTCTTAATTTGATTTCCTTGTGTATGAGTGTCAATCGCCTTTGAGTGTTTTTATTTTTTGATCTTTGGAACTCTCACCCAATTTTCTTGATTTGCACTTGATTGGTTCTTGGATTACATTAGAATCATCTTGTGTTTGAGAATTCTCTTGCATAGATCACACTTGCATAATTAGAATTCTCATTTTCAGAATGTGCATAGATTACATTTGCATACTTTTCAAGTGAATTGTGCATAGATTACCTTTACCCTTTGGATGTTTGCCATTTTCTATCAATTTCACATTTCTAGCCCTAGGGCATCTAGTGGCTTTGTGTGTCGAGCCTTCCTTAGGAGTTTTGGTCTTCTATTAGTCCAGTCAACTTTCTGATTGCTCCCTTGCACTCCTTTAGTGGTTTTTAATCGTTTTATTGCGTTATTTTGGTGACTTGCTTTGTTTTCACTTGAATTCCGCTTTGTTTCGCTTTGAGCCTAGATTACACGGCTCATTGGTGTCTTTGGGACTTTTCTCGTTCTTTGGAGGTTTGCTTTGTGATTTAGGGAACTGAATGTGTTTGCATTGAGTGGAATTTGTGTTTTTACTCTTTTTTTATCATTTTTCAAAGCTGTTTAGTGCGTTTTGCCATCAACAAAAGAAAAAAATCTCTTTTGCTTCGTATTAGTTAATGAGAATTAGAACTTTTAATTTTGATTAGTGATTAGTGATCTTAAAGAAAAGTTTGTTAATTTCCATTAGCTGCATTAGGGAAATTATTTGTTGTTTTGTGATCATTTCGTTTGCGTGAAAGCTCTCAAACCCTCTCGTAACTAGCATTCATTGAATGAAATGACATATTTTGGCATATAGTTTTGATTTAGGGAATTTTGAGAGATTACATACGGTAAGGCCTGAAAACTGAAACATAATCCAAGATCAAATTTAAAATGAACTGAATGAATCTAACAACGCATTGGAACATAACGCACATATTTAGAGGTCTAAGCTAGAGACGTGCTCCGGCGTCGTTAAACCTAGTCACTTTTGTTCCACTCAAGGTTGGGTGATTCCTCCCTGTGACTCAATAATGGTCTAGCACGGATTTGAGCTCCCACGTACCATCGAGTATATGGGGAGACCCCTAGGAAGCTGTGTCTGCCGCCTTACAAGCCCTAACGCACCGAACACAGTATTCGGGAAGATTGACTGTCGTACGGAAAGTTCTTGGTTTTCATATGATTGCCAAGGTGCATATGTAGTTTTACGGGTTGTTTGGTAAACCTTTTGCCTAGTTTTTCCAGAGTAGTCACTTTCGTTCCTTTTCGGACTCCCTAAAAGAAAAGGTCCATCTGAGCATTTTTCACTTCGGGCTCATTAAACATTCGAAGGCGACTAGAGTCATCTTTTTGTCCTTTTCTCGACTCTTAAAAAATGAAAAGGTCAAGTTATGTCCTTGCGTCTTAAAATTTATTCGGCCACGATTCACATTTACCCGGTTAGATCTTGTTTTCGTTAGTTTGAGTAGGGTTCTTTCTCGTTTGTGATGGCAACTTTTCCGAAGTTTACCAACCCAGGCATCCCCTCTGATGGGAATCCTGGTCATTTCCCTCCTTTTGGAAATGTTGGTGCTCCTTACATGGCAACGTTGTCCCTTCCTGGGTTAACTATTGGGTTGCCTGTTTGGTTGTTCTCAACCTCTCTGGTCCCTACCATCTCAACTTCTGGTCAATCAGTTCCTCCACCCGAACAACATCATGTTGATTCTAAGGTGGACCTCTCCCCTTCTTCGCCTGTTTCTGCGTCCTAATCTTCTACTTCGCCTGGTGAAAGTTTGGATTCAAGTAACCAGGTGGCTAAGAAGAAGAAGAAGTCTCCTAAGCAAGAGGTTAAAAGTACAACTCAAGTTGAGCCACCTTCTGCTCCTCTGCGGAAGGTCAAATTTCCTTGTAGATTGTGCAAGGATGACCACCTTCTTCGTGATTGTCCTGGCATTCCCAGGATCTTAGAAGTATGGTCTCGCGATCCAGCTCGCCCCTCATCGTCCTCTGAAGCTCATGGCGATGCTACCTTCTCAACTCACAAAATTAAAGAGAAAGGGAAGATTCGAATCCCCTGTAGACTATGTGAAGGAAATCATCCCCTTCACCTTCGTCCGCTCATGGATAAAGCTTCCGCTGTTTTGGAAAGTCTTACAGCTTCTTCACCCCAACTTCCTGTTGGTTACTAGAAGCTATCTTCTGACCCCCTCCCTATGGACAACGAGATTGACTTAGATTATTCTCTTGTCTGGGCTCCTCTTCCCGAACCTGGCTGTGCCAAGCCTGCTCCAGACCAACCATTGGTCAGAAAGAGTGTCCACTCAGGTTCACCACCTGTCGGTCACTCTGTTTCGGAAGAGAATCATGCTCATATTCTTCTCGTCTCCTAAGATTCTCCTGAGTCCGAAAATAACTCTCCTATCCCAGTTGCTCCCGAGAGTCCTTCTTCGGTTCCTTTAGAGCAGGGGGCCAATCATACGATTCCCCCACCAAGTAGTTCAGTCGTTTCACTCGACTGGAGCCATTTGACCACCTTCCGCCTTCCATCCGATGTGCCTTTCCAGATTACAGTACATGCCTATGATAAGGTCATACCTAGCAACGTTTTGGATGAGGGTGCATCTATCAGTGTTATGCCTTCCACTACTTGGCAAGCTTCGGGCTACCCACAGCTTGTGTCGGTCGCGCAGAATCTGACGGCATTTGATGGAGGAACCATTCAACCATTAGGGATCCTTCCGAAGTTCCCTATTACTTTGGGAGGCAAAACCGTCTATATAGACGTACTGGTTACCCAAGGTGCTTTAGACTTTCGTCTTCTCCTTGGTCGTGACTATGTTTATGCCATGGGGGCCCTTGTCTCTTCTCTTTTCCGTGTGGTTTTCTTTCCACACGACGAAAGAATCGTGACTATCGATCAATTATCATTCTTTAGTCCCCCGGTGCGTCCTACACAGAGTCATCCCCTCCTGGTTTTTATCCACC
Organism: Pinus tabuliformis; assembly: GCA_031772625.1. Lineage (NCBI taxonomy): Eukaryota > Viridiplantae > Streptophyta > Pinopsida > Pinales > Pinaceae > Pinus > Pinus tabuliformis. The sequence continues at coordinate 488,490,079 of CM062814.1, read as the reverse complement.
AGTTGTATCTGCCCCACCACAGATCAACTACGTGGCCACTTATCCCGTGCCTGTATCCAGTGATGCTGCCATCGTCCATAGTGTCCTGGGGGCATTGGGTTCTGACTTCTGAGATGTTGTCCTTCCACCTGGAGTGGCACTCTTGGAAGCCCCGACTTCCTGTTCATTATGATGAAGTTCGGGCGGAGCATAGTTCCCTTTCCTATGTCAAGCTCCTTAAAAAATGAAACTAGGTCTGGTCGGAGCATAGTTCGCTTTCCTATGTCAAGCTCCTTAAAAAATGAAACTGGGTCTGGTCAGAGCACAGTTCGCTTTCCTATGTCAAGCTCCTTAAAAAATGAAACTGGGTCTGGTCGAGCATTGTTCCTGATCTTGTGTCAAGCTCGTTAAAAAATGAAACAAGGGTTATGAGGATAGTTCTTTTACTGTGTCAACCTCATTAAAAATGAAACACTCCTCCCTTTTCAAATCGAGTCTTTGATTAAGATCTTGTAAAATCCAAGTCGAGTCTTTCCAAGATCTCAAAAGTGAACCTTCATTCCATCCACCTCATTGAATGCAATGAAGCTTGGGGGGCATGTACCTCGTTTTGCGTTATTATGCTGGGGGCATGCGAACTCATAACAAGCATAGTTTTTCGTTTCAAGCTTGTGTAAACATGAAACCGAATCCAAGAAAAGTTCTCCATGGTTCAAGCTTGTGTAAAAATGAACCCTTACCCGATTTACATCTCGTGATTATCGTTTATTCGCTAAATTCTGTTAGATGAGCCTTGGTTGTTTCATTCCATCGCCACCATCTCTTTGGTTGATCATATGCTTTCACTTGGTTGTTTTTCCTTTCCTGAGGAACCGCAGCGATGAGTGGTTTTATTAGCCAGCCTCTTGACCATTACATGTTTTCAACAGTTCCATCATTGCCGAAAATAGTTGCTACCCTTTATACCACTCATTCCTCTAGGATGAGTCACCTTTAAGCTCTTTTCTGACTCGTAAAATATGAAAAGATTACCGAGCATTTTCCCTTTTTGACTCGTTAAAGAGAATAAAAATGGAGGTCTGCTTTTAGCTCTTTTCCGACCGTTTAAAGACGAAAAGATTGCCGAGTTTTTCCTCTTGACTTGTTAAACGTAAATAAGAGGCAGTTGTTTTTAAACTCTTTTCCGACCGTGTAAAGATGAAAAGTTTGTCAGGCCCCTTGTCGTTTCAGGCTCGTTAAATTTTATGAAATGACGTGATTTCGATCGCTTTTTTACTTTTTCAGATCGAAATCACTGCTCATGAAAAGTACTCCTCAATCTTAATGATCGGGAGGTTCTTTCGAGCATTGTTTTATACTTTTTCGGGCTCGAGAGACACAACTTTACGAAAAAGGACCCCCCTGGAGTTTACTTTTCTGTTGTCTTTTTAAACTCTCTAAACATGAAAAGACGCCGAGTTTTCCTTTGTCAGACTCGTTAAAATTTAATGACATCGGATGTCATCGAAATGACACCTTTCAAGCATATGCTATCCCCGTCAAGCTTGTCATAAAAAAATAACCGGGGTACTCGCCAGCAATGGTGGGGAAAATGGGACCACAATTATTGTCATGTTGGCAGCATGTCGCTCTTGAACATGGCACTTGTCTGCACTTTTTTTACACTTGCCTCCGTGGGTTTGGGTTATCCTATTTGACCTCTCATCTGCTCATTACCTCGTCACCATGACCCTTGATCATTTGATGTCAAATACTGCCAAGTCCACTGTCGTGCCGCCAATATGTTCAAGAGAAGTTGACCTCTTCAGAATACTCAACCTCCCTCTGATACCTCACACAAAACATCTTATCCTTCTCTATCTCGTGTCGATGATGTGGGAAACATTATGGCCTACCTTCAATCAAGGTCACTTCCTTTCGACTTCAGCTCATTATCCAGGAAGTTGACCTAGAGACTCCCTTCAAGTGCCTTGGAGCCTGCATGCCTCAATGACAGTTTCTTTGTGTTCGACGCGAGGTTTTCATCATTGGCCTCCGATCGAATGATTCTACGGGTGTTCGACGCTGGCTCACTGATTCACATGCCGTAGATTGTACCTATAGTACCTTGAGGACCATTGTCATTATTGGTGGTACCTCTCACGTTTGTTAACAATTTTCATCATTGACTGTTAATCGGACGTTGTTCTTGCATGTTCGACTTCGACTCCCATATTCGCATGCTTGAACTTGTACTTTTTTTGGGTTGAGATGGAGCGCAAGACCCTGGATTTTGTCTGTTGAGATCTAGGTTGCAATTTTGTGGATTATTATGATCATTACATGACTCATTCACTGGATGGCTGTGACCATCACTGAGTCTACTTATCGATCCTTACTGGATGGCTGTGCCCATACCTTGGATCTGGATTTTTATGTACTCTGCTATGGATGGTTGCACCCATACCACATACGTCATGTACTTGAGATATCAGTTGTACTTCTTCATGCAGGTTCTCCGGCGGCAGTGTTTTCAGTTGGCCATGTTCTTGTAAAGCATTTCACCCCTCTCTCTCTCTCAGGATTCATGCTTTAGGGGGAATCTGTTACACAGTAATTTGTCACCGTCCCTGTTACCCCTTTTCCCACACATTGGAGGACTTATTCTGGGACCTGTGAGAAGTGACATAACCTGAAAACACTTGCATTGTATCCCCTTGAGTATGTAATTCATATGCCCTGAAGACACCTTCTACAAAATACCCATAAAAATAGCCCTTTTTCCATTGGCGCGGTTCCACTGTGTATCACTCGCGCCAATGGGGACAATCCTCCAAAGAGGGAGCGCCAGCTGGCGCTCTGTCTCAGAGTCGCACTCGCACCAGCCAAGTTGGGTAAATTTTTTCACAAACAAACTTACAAAGGTTCTTCCTAACCTATTCATGAACTGATTCCATCTTGAGTTAGTTCAGTTGGGCTTCGAATCTCCATAGAAGGGAAGTAGTTCTCCATCTCTCATGGAAGCTTCTTAGTGATAAAGCCAATCCCATGAATCTTGCGGATGACCCTAACTCCTTCTCCTCTATCTATAAAAGCTTGTCATTTTTCCTTTGACAAGTTAGTCTCCAAGTTCCAAATTCTAAGTCCCAAAGTCTAAGAATTGCTAAGCTCATGCTACAAGAAGCCTTCTTCATTCCCATGAAGCTAAATCTAAAGTGAGGAGATTCTTGTCCAAGTAACCAAGGAGAGAGAGGCTTGTTCCCCATTCCCAACAAGCTTTGCAAGGCATGTGCTGCTGATCACCCAGCCAAAGGAGGATTTGACGTCAGAACTATGGTTGTATTCTTCTTTGTTGTTTATCAATTATAGACTACTATCATTATGGTTCCACTCTTATTGTCTTTATAATGATGATTGAGTTATATCCTTTCTGACTGATATATAGTTACATCTATTGGATTTTATGCTTGTGTTTGTGTTGTTCTTTACATGTGCAGGTGTCTGTTCACGAGGATCGTGGGGATTGTGACCAGCCGGAGCCAAGGAACGGGAGCGACGACTCTTCTACAAATATTAGCGTTGGAATCCAGGTAGCCCTCATCATCGGTCTTTGATTTACAATTAGGAACTTGCGTGTTAGCGATGTTTGATTGTTGCTAGACCCCATTTGGGCTAGTAAGGATCGCCTCTGTCGACAGAGGGGATTTACCTCCACAATAGTTATCTATAAAGAAAAATAAGCATTCCACACAGCCATGATGCTAATATAAACAAACTACGCGAAGAGTTGTGCACCTAGGGGTCCTTCGTTTGGGAAGATCCAGCTAGGTTCCAAACCCTCTTGGAGTTCCTTTTGCTCCTTCAACCTGCAAAACAATCAATTCAAGAAAGCACAGCAGTATATGGACTAAACATCATAAAGAAATCAACTTCATATCATATTGAAAGTTAGTTATGCAATTGAAATAATCATTCATTTGTAAATCATAACATTGATATCATAAACATGAAGAAGATTCATATCAGGAACAAGACAAGTGTTTCTTTTATTATAGATAACTAAAGTACAGAAAGGAATGATTTCACCTGAGTCTTCCTTTCACAGGCTCCAAGTGGAACCATCCTCCGGATTCGTCCAATCTCAAGCCTTCAACAAGCTCCTTCCATAACTCACTCAAGGATATCTCAACAAATGGAAAGACATCATAACTCAAGGAAACAAGGGTTTCTTGTAATAGGGGAAGTGTTGGAAGCACAGGGATCTTCAGACTTGATCTGGGATAATCTCAACAGAGTGATTTTTCTCTCTATTCTCTCCTCCCTTAGGCCTTCCCATTGAAGCCTTTTTATACTTCTCCCAAAGTAGTTTTTTAGTTGGGAATTCATTGGGAACAGTTGGGCCACAGGCACTAATAGGTAATCAGCAGGTAAAACCCGTGATCTCCACCAAAAATTAAGGAGATTTAATTTTTTTAAGTTTTTTAAGACATATACACGGGTTGGGTATACACAGACCCGTCTACACACGCATTTAGCTCAGGGCAATGTCGCATATAGGGAGTAAAACATTGTTTTTTAAGTATTTGGACCAGGTCTAGGAGGGGTTGCCCGAGGCCATGAGTGCAACATCACAAACATTAAGAGTGTGATTTGGAGCTATAATAGCTTGAACCTTGAGACTGCATAGTGTGCAATTCAAATAGAATTGGGGAGACAAACTATGCAGTTTCTTGACTCATTGAACTTAGTTGTGGGGGTTTGCACTTTTTGGGAGAACCACATAGTTTAGGGAGGTAGAGGAGGCTAAGCCATTACGCAGTTTCAAATTTTAGGATCTCAAAATATGATCTTGAGGCTAGAGACTATGCAATTAAGGCCAGACTGAGGATGAATTGTGCAATTCTTTGAGGAAAGGTTGGGCTTGAGCACTGAAGTTGCAAAATACATAGTTCTGGGCTTAAGTGCTGAAGTTGTGAAATGCATAGTTCTGGCAGGTAGAAAGTGGGCCATTGCACAATTGCACGGTTCAGAATCTCAAGGATGAGCTTGAGGCTAGAGACTATGTAATGCACAGTTCAGACCTGGTTGGAAGGCATGATTGTGCAAATCTAGGATTGATCATTGAGGTTACGAAATGCGTAGTTCTGTGCTTGGGCACCAAGGTTGGGCAATGCATAGTTCATGAGGGCTGGATGAGGCTAGGTTTCCGAGAATTTTCTAAAATTTGGCTAAGTGTGGGACCGAAGAGACTATTGTGAAAAGTGATATGCCTTGACTATGATCACACGTGAAACACTTTGACGATACAAAAACATATATCATCTGGAACATGTTAATGACACATTTCCCTTAATCCGACAAATTTGCGATGAATTTACGACAAGTGCAACACTAAAGGTACACTTTGTGACGACTATGACGACACTTGTGCGACAGTGCTTAAAACTTTTGGGATGAGTGTGACTGATGTTTACATGGTTATACCAACTCATTTACACAAAGATAACCCCTTAAAACCACCAGAACAAGCACATATACATTGAGCGACAATTGACATGTGAAAATATGTCAATTGCTAAAGTGCAAATGACTATTGCAATATGTGGATGATAGTGAAAGTGACACATGCCATAGAAAAGATAACATGGAAACGACACTAATTAGAGTGAAGGCAAGTGAAAACGATAAACAAAAACATGAAAATAACACTCGCAAAAACAAAGGTGCATGAAGGCGACAATTTGCAAAACTCACCGAAATGGAGGTATGAATGTTGCTACAATTTGAGAAACTGTCATTGTTAGTGCGCACTGAATATCGACATGGTTTGGATATCATGCAGGCATAGTCTAGATGGAACATGCTATGCTTGTCCAAGCTTGTGTAAAAGAATGTGCTCGTGAACTTGTTGCAAATTGAGAATGTGTGAGAAAGTGACTTTGACACTTCCAATCTAGGAAGGGAGCTCAAAAGGATCATCTGACCAAGAAGTGACTACGGAATGACCGATCACAAGATCCACAATAGGCTCCAAAATTCGAGTGTATGCAAAATTTTGGATGGTGTTTGTCACAACGAAAACACTACTTTAGATATTTGTGATTTCATTTGAGAGTCTTAATCATTCTTTGAAGATATTGTTGGGAATAATATTGAGAGGGGGGGTGAATCAATATTACAAATCAATAACTTTTCATTTCATAATCAGATTTATATAGGCTACTTCAATGAAGGAAACTCGCATATGCGCACAACTGTTCTTAAGGCAACCAACATATATCCAGTGAACTTATGATTCAATTAATTCATTGTATGTTGTTCTTTAATCAGTGCATCAGTACTTTATTAATCATTTAAACAATAAATATGTGCAGTAATAACATAATAAACCGTCACACATAAGCAACACACATGAACACCAAGATTTAAGGTGGAAACCCAATGCAAGAGAAAAACCACCTATTGTTGTCATCTTTGTCTTCTTTTAATATAAGAAAAACATATTTACAATCTTTTACTAGAGAAAACTCATACCAGTACGTAGGCACCCACCTGCAGAAGGCTACAACCTTCTCTCATTCTCCAAATTCTACTGGAAAGGAGCTACAACCCCCTAGCACTTGTACTAGCCGATATGTTTACTAGTACGTAGGCTCTGACCTATAGAAGGCTCCAACCTTCACTTGTTTTCCAGCTGCTACTGGAAGGGAGCTCCAACCCCCTGGCTCTTGTACTGGCCAATATGTTTATCAGTACATAGGTGCCAGCCTACAAAAGGCTTCGACCTTCTCTCTTCCTCCAGGGACCGCGTTTCATAAATTTTCAGACTAGATACTCCTAGTACACAACAACACAATATGAATGCCATGTTTCATCCAATTTTCATACTAGACCCATCAACAACATCGAAGCTTAAACTCAATCACCACTGCAATACAACTGATCACTGAAAGCCCATCAACACTGAAGCAAACCACAATCAATCAATATGAACATTCAAAACACTATCACCAGAACACAGAGCAGAACCCAAAACTCTGTATCAACAACAAGAACCAACTACAACTTCAAACATCATATTTCATAATGTATACGCTACTTCAAAGTGTCGAACTAGTGTGTATACGCACCTTCGCCAAGGCGAACCAGCGTATAGATTTGAAAATACTATCTTAAAACTTCACAACTATTCCAGACTTCAGTCATACCAACATCATAACATTTACAGAATAAAACATGCGTCAGCATTCAGATCTAGCCCATCAATTATCAGATCATATAATGATAAGTCATTTCAGGTTTCATGATCCTGATCTAACATTGTACCAAAGGTGCACATGATATTTAAGATCATATCATTACCATAGCCCTTACCACATAAAATATACTTTAGATAGAAGTATTCATGAAAAACCCATTCACTTGCACACCTAGCCCTGTGATCTTCTCCTCCTTATATACTTAGATCCTTTGTCAATACCTCATACCAAAACCATAGTTATGCTGCTGGTTTCTTTGATGGTATCAATATTCTTTGCCACAGTCATTACCATGGGTCAATACCATGGTAGGAGCCCCTGGTATTCATTCTCCTTAATTTTCCATCCCATACACGCTTTTCCTTCAATGAAAGTGTGTTCATACATATACACCCCTTTTGTTATGTGAACCCGTGTGTATACGCTACTTGGACAAGGCTAAATAGCGTATATTTATTAAGGAATTCTCTTTCTTCAACCTATAGAGTCTAATTTGTAATCCTTTGTTATTACCTCTAAATTGACCTGATGCACTATGAACTGCCATCATACATCACTGATTCATTTCTGGGTATCATATATGTGAGTTGCCATCAAGGACAACACCTATACCATAATGCCAACATATATTACATGTCAAAAAGGTATTTACCTTTTTTTCTTAATTAGGTTTTGTAGTCATTTGTTTTTTCATAGAAGTTATAGTTTTTTTCTCTTCCTTTCTTGCTACAAATAGGACCTCTTTTTCAATCATTGTAGTTTCATCTTGGGTTTCAACAAGAGTTTGTTTAACTAATCTTTTAACAAACATAGAAATAGTTGACGGTAGATCTACATTGCAACATTCAATCAACACATCATTAGATGGCTTAGCACAATATATAATTCTATTTAAATTATCAATGATGTGTTGATTAAAATTTTTGAGCTTGTATTTTGGTTTCATTTCAATTTTTGGATATTTTGAGTGTTAATGTTGCTAGAGTTTTTTCCTCCCCAAAACTTCTTCAAAAATTTGATTTGAAAGGAATCCCAATATATGATTGATCCTACTAGTATCGTAAAGTATTAAGTATAGGCCTTTCCATTGAAAGTGGAGGTAAAATGTGGCATACAATGTATTCATGTTCAACACCCATCAATTTAACAACAAGCATGAATTTATCAATATTATCCTTGGCGGTTTACCCAACATCTTTATTAAAGCTTTGGAGAAATATTTCTGGGTGCTTTGGTAGGTAATGTTGTGGCCTAGGAACATTAACTACTCACAAATTTTTCCAAGGTCTTGGCAACATGGTTATGCATGGACTAGGGGTTGATGATCAAGAGTTATTTTTTGAAGAATGGGTAGATGGACTACCAAGATGTAAGGGAGGGACATAAGCTAAGAATTCTTCTTCATGATTAGGCTCTTCTTTCTCAGGAGATGTATGATGACATTGAGCCCTAGAATTCCTATGTCTGGTAGGGATAGGGTATTCGACAAGTGATTGGCCAAACTTCCTATGTTGAGCTTTGCTTAAAATTTTAGAATGTTTCCTTTCAAAATGAATGGACGAAGGTTCTTCAGTATCAATAGATTCTAACAAAGGTTGTTTAATAGTAATATGTTTTGAAGAATACTTCTTAAGAAACTCATTAAGGCACTATTGGATTCTCAATATAGGAGTAAATGTAGAGGATTCTTGTATTGTTTTAGAAGTAGTTTCCTCTTTATGAATTTGTTCGGTTACTTCTTCAGAATAAAAAAAGTGTCTAAATCTAGTGGTTTTATGTTAGATACATGGAGAAATAAGGGATTACTTGGATTTGAGGGTGTTGGAGATCTATGTGAATACATTTTATTTTATGTGAGGCTCTATATTCCATTAAGCATCATATTTCCCCCCTTCTAGTGCCAATTGTTGACTGGAAAGAAAATTCTTGCTTGCAACAAGGCGTTACTACCTAATCAAGGAACAAATTAGACCCTTACTCGTTTGGTGTGATGGTACTCACCGGTATAAGGCTTGGTTTCCATAACCTAAACTAACCTACTCTAACCTATAATAAATATCTAACTTATTACTAATACTATAATTATTATTACTCTAACCTATTTATCCTATATACCTATTACTAGATTTATCTAACTTTAACTCCTAGTGTGTTGGTGTTTGTAAGACTTATTGTTACCAATAGGGAGGAGAGAAAGAACTATCCAAATGTAGCTTTCTTAAGAAACTGCAAATGTTTAAACATGAATCTTTAGAAACTAATATGTGGGCTCAACTAGGCCACCTAAAGAATTTACTCTACTGAAAGAGCATCAAAGAAATATGAGTTTTGTTGTTATTTGTGATTTATTTTGGAGTATTAATTATAAATCCTAAGTTCTTACTCTAAAACCGATAAAAGTTATGTATATCATCCGTGATAATACAAATCAATTTGAAGCATGAACATTAGATAGAAAAATAACAAATTTAAGCAACATAAATAATATAAATTTAAGCAAATTAATAAGCACAATACCTATTTTAATTATGAAATCAAATTGGGTATACTAATGTTCATGAAAAGGAAACAATTCATCAAATAATAATTTTGTATTCAATTGAAATCATAGATGCATATAATAGTATATCACATACAATATTTTGCTAAACAAAATATACTTTTTAAAAAATTCCTTAAGTCTTCAAAATCAATATAAATAGATGATAGATAATATTAGTTTCCCTTCAATACAAATTCATTTTATCGACCCCCTTTGCATCGAAGAGAGTTGTATATATAGATACAAGTTTGTAACAAAAATATATTGTTTATTGTTTATGTTGAAGCTCCTAGAGACAACCCCCTGGTTGAGAAGTGACCAATGCCTAAGACATCTTAAAGAATTGTCTTAATATTTGTTGCAATTGTTCACTTACACTCAATATTGAACATATTTTTAATAAAATTGATTCATAATCTCTTTCAAGAGGGTGGATCACCATTTATACTGAAGTAGACTCATAGAAGACTTAAATATCAAACTCTAGTGGCTACTTATAGAAGCATATAGTTCATTGGTCATTGTAGCAAGTGTGAAAGAAGAATATGTATAAGGGAAGTCAAATACACAGGGCTAAACATAGAATCCCATCGATTAGACTTCTATAAGAAATGAAGGAATGAAAATTTGAACGATATTTTATATTACATGGAGAGCATATTAAGGACGTCAAATATCATTAGTTACAAGCATCTCAGTTCAATATTAAACATAGATGAATCCATAATTTCATAAAATTACATCCAAAAACTACTATGGCATGTCATCTAAGAAGAAAAACACAAATGAATGGAATAAACATAGAAGAGAGTACATACTATAGCCTTATGCAAGAATAATCACCAAAATTGTTTATTAATCTTCAGATAGAGCATAGAATTTCCATTTCTCCATTAATAGTTACAGAGCCCCCTTTGAAAAAAAATTGGAACCATTTCAATAATATTTTCCTCCCTTTTAATAGGGAGAACCAAAATAAGAACAAATTGCAAAATATATTAGAATGCTCCAGTTGTCTGAACTAAACAATTGTCTAAGCGTGTGACTAGCCTAAATATCCTAGTGATTACATAACATATTTGTTTCTTTTCTTGAAAATGCAATATCTACAAAACATGAAAAACACTACATGTCATAATTGACACAACAAAATACCTGTGTTTCCAATTCCTCTGATTTCCTAAGGTGGGATCTGGTGCATTATCTGGGTTCATGGTGGGTTGATGATTTGGCCATGCCTCTTCCATTATATTCCTCCCATGGTTACTTTCAAATTATCTTGTCATTTTATCCCTCTAACTACTTCAATTGCCTCTTTTTGGATCTGGACATGATTTTGTGTGGTGGCATTGAAGGTGCTCTGCACTGACTGATGGTTGAACAAAGTCGATAGCTTCCCACCCATTCATCCTCCATACTCCTTTGTACTGCAATATTGGTGCCTTAACATATCATAAATATTTTAAAAGAAATGTTGCGAAATCGAAAAGTTTTGATGCCTTTATTCCCTTTATGCGTAGCCCCTTATCACATTTCCACCATAGGATTGGGTGTCATGATAGGCGTCTTAGTGATTAGGTGCTAAGGTCTTTAGCATCCTATCAAGGGCCTATTTCTTAGTGTATTTTATCTCCATCTTTCATTTCTTTGAACTCCATGACCAAACACTATTCATAATCAGAAGCACCTTTCATCGTAACTTTTTCAAAATTATTTCTCACTGGAGTTGCGATATCTACCTCCCTAATATGCTCCACAGCACTTGGCTTCTTGGCCCTTCTCCATGCCTCTGGTTCTTTTGGGTCCCTATGACAAAGCGCCACTCAACATCGGAGCCCCCTTCCATTGTAACCTTTTCAAATATCATTTTCTTAGGAGTTACGAGATCTACATCCTCCAAAATACTGATCACCAAGATAATTTCCTAGTTGTGTCTTTACAACACTCGGTGCTAAGGCCTTCTCTATTCCCTTGATCCTTTGGGTCTAGTGACAAAATTCCATTCAACATCGGAGCCCCTTTCATCAAAACCTTTTCAAAATAAATTGCACAAGAGTTACGAGATCTCCAACTTTCGATATACTAACCTCCAAGATGATTTCATGTTGATGTCATCATCTCCACATGGCACCTCCTTAGTTGTGACACGTTTCATACATATTTCCCCATTAGGCCACCCAAAAATGTTGAAACTGACTGCCACGTGCCCTCTGTACTACCACATCATCTAGCATCATCTGCCTCATCAGCTTCTCAGAGCCAATCACTTGTTTCCATGAGTCTCATCAGAGGAGAGAGAAAAGGTCTTTGGTGTCCTTGGTTTTACGAATGATTTCCTTTATAAATCTTATTCTCCATAAACCTTGGTGATTTCAAAGCAATTCAATTGTTAAGCAGTTACGAGGTTCTGATATCTGAAGTTCTAAAATGACCAACCTTCTAAAATTCGAGTTCCAATATGTTACCTTCTTTATCCCTAGCAGATATCCAATGTTCTGATGGTTGGCTCTCGATATTTCGAATTTCCATTTTCAATAAACCATCAAGGTCCCTATGTTTCAACCCTTGAGATTCCGAAGTTTCGATATGATGAGGTTTAGATACACTGAGACTCTGACCTATGAGAAATTCATCCCTGCAGCCCTGGTATCAGATCAGAACTTTCTTAAAAAGGAAGTTCATTAGGGACATGAATTTCTGAGGTCCCGAGGTTCTAAGCCTTGGAAGGTTCCAATATGATGCCTGCCACTCCTACCTATATCAGGTTCAGATGTTCTGAGCCCTCCCCGATATCCAGCGTTCTGAGAACCGTCTCCCGATGGTTGGCCTGTTCCTTTCGGGACAAAAATAGGACCATTCAACACAATTACAAGAGGGTATGACAGGTGACAACATCGACTCTAATTGGGGACAATGTATTGCAAGAAATGCATTGAGAACTTGCATATTAGTGCCTCTATCTAGTGGGCATGGAGTCATTTTATTTAAGTTCATAAAAATAAAAAACAGAAGCAGTAAGAACTTAAAACATTACTGGTATGTACAATGGCTCAGCAGTATACAAAGTGGGTCTTTAATGTTGAAAATAAAACTTGAGAAACCCCCCATTCATAGATAGTTCAAGCACCTCACCATCCAAGTTTCCCAATAAGAAAGTGTTGTTTCCTTTTGCTTCATATATCTTGAAAGGTCCAAACCACAAGGGATCAAACTTCTCGTGCTTTCCTTTGTCCTCTCTCCTAACATCCCACCTAAGCAACAAATATCATGGCTGTAAGGATCTATCCCTTGCCTTTTTGTAAAAAAGAACCTTCATCTTGTCCTGATATTTAATCACATTCTCAGTTACCCTCCCTCTATTTTCTTGTAGTTCTACGAGTTAGTTTATCCTTCTGGTCAAAGAATTGGACTCCTCCACAACATCTTGTAAAATTTTAGCCAATGGCATGGCTAGTTTGACATGGACAATTGCTTCCTTTCCATATACCAACTCAAAAGGAGATTTCCCAGTTGACCACTTGGTAGTAACTCTATTTTCCCATAATGTAAACTTTAGTTGTGAATCCAGCCTTTCTAATTTTCTGATACAATTTTTTTCAGAATTCTCACTATAGTTTTGTTTGAGGATTCAACCAATGCATTTACCTATGGATAGTAGGTGGTGGAGTGGCCCACGATGATATTATAATTTTGGGAAAAGCTTATAAACTTGGCTTACTTAAATACTTAAGAATTATATGTCATAATCTTCCTTGGACAACCAAATATACCAAGGATATTATCCACCGTGAACTTAATAACCACCGCATTAGCTACATTTCTGGCTAGGATGGCCTACACCCATTTTGTGAAATAATCAGTCATTGTAAGTATCCATTTGTACTGACCCCTGGATGGTGGGTGTATTTCTCCAATGAAGTCCAACCTCCATTGTCTAAAGGGTTACTCTACAAAAATAGGGATCAAGGGGAGGGGTGCCAAATTCTCTGTAAAAATATGACATTTTTCATAGGCCCTAACATATGTATGAACCTCACTAAATAATTTAGGCCAATAGAAACTAGCTTTGAGAATCTTATGGGTGGTGGCTCTTCAGCTGTAATGTCCCCCCGAAACATAGCTATGTGTTGGGAAAAATACTGAGAGCGGGGGGGCGGGAATTAGTATTTACAAATCAATAAATTTTTACATTTCATATTCATATTTCTATAAGTGACTTTACTGAATCAAATTTGCGTGTGCACGCTGTTAGCCTCCTGTTGCAACAGGTGTTCATCTTTCATGATTGACATTTTTTACGTGCCAAATATGTCATACTTTGCATCCTGCAATGCTCCATATTTCCAGAAGGAGGCCAAAGAAGGGACCATGAAAATGTGCCAGTCCAAATGCCACTATTGTATTCCAATTTTGATAAATTAACCATTTTTGAAGAATTTTCTGTTAAGGGAAGTCCAAACAGCTTAATCTTGGCTTCCCTAGGTTTCAATTTCTTGCTTTAGAAATAGAGAATGAATATCTGTCCAAACAGCCTAATCTTGGCATATTTGTAGATAGGTAGAGAATCAAAGCAGCCCAACTGCTTAATCTGGGCCCTTGGCAGAAATAAGTGTAGATTTAGATAGGAGGACAGTCAAAAGAAAAATTGTAAATCAGGGTCTGCAAGTCTAAGTGCACCCAAACCAAAAAGAAGAAAAAATGTTAGGTAAGTAGGCTAGGTAGGTAGTTTTGAGGTTGTAGAATGTTGATTTATGATCAATTTTGTTTCAAAGTGATATTTTACTACAGATCACAGTTATGATGTAGTTTTTCATATGGAGGAGCTCAAGTTAGGCATGTCTAACTCCCCCTTCTTCTAGTTCCCCAAATCACTCACTAACTTCCCTGAAGAGGTCAAGATCTGCTTGAGCCTCTTAGTTTCATCATGTTTCATAAAACATCTGCCTAAGTAGAGATCTGCTTTACTTAGGAGTGCTGATATCTCTTCTACAAGTTCTATCCCCCCTAATAGCCTAAGATTCACATACTTAGCGCTTTCTTCACACTTTCATATTAACTATTGATTCTATTATGTAAATCCCTATCGGTTTTCCCTTTCCCCTACTAAAATTATGTTAATAGCTCCCCTATATACTTATCCCCTCCCCCTGGTTGAAACATAACCATAAGTTCATTGGGAATTGCTAAGTTTATCTGAAACTCAGCAAGAGCCCTCATTTCCACCCTTGAACTATCTTTTTATGCATTTTACTCCATCACATAGCATAAAATTCCTTTCATGTGTATAAAAACCATCTTATTTAACTTGTTTTCACTCTCCCAAGGCATAAACCGCTTGTTTTGCCTTAAAACCCTTCTCAAACTACATAAAATCCATCTTTCTGGGCTTTCGGACCCCTTCCGATGCCTTTAAAATCTGTTATAACCCCGTAAACGCACTTTTCTAACATTTAAAACCCCCCCCCCCCCCCCCCCCCCGGCATTTAATAAATTATTAAAAATGTGTCGCGGGCCCCGTCCATTATCCCTCCGCCGCCTCATCTATTCCGCCATCCGTCCGATCGCCCACGCCACAGATCTACGGTGGTTGGGTCTTCTCATCCACGAAGCTGCCAAGGGTTAACGCCCGGGAGATCGGCGGTTTTCCCGTCGCACTCCCGCCACGCGTCACCCTCCCGGCTATGGCGGATCCCCCTCTTCCAATACCACCTATGAGGAAAGGCGGTGCGCCATGAAACTGGATACCGCCTCCGCCGGGTGACGTCATCCTGCCACATCACCATCCCGCGCCGGCCTCCTGCCACCGTACTGCCACATCACCTCCTCCACCGTACCGCCACGTCACCTCCTCCGCTGTACCGCCACATCACCCAGTCGTACTGCTGACATCATCATGTTGATGTCATGCTGACGTCATCGTCAAAAAGTGTGAAAGGCGCAAATCGCAGCCTAGGAAGCCCGAAATCAGAATCTGAGGTAGTTTTTCATGCGCGCCTGGCTACGGGAAATAGGCCAAAATGGAAAGCCCCTCACCGCATAGCCCCCAGCAAGCCCGAAAGGCGCAGAATGACCAGAATTTCTTCGCGAAGCATTCAGAAAGGGGCAAACACAGTTTTTAAAGCAAAAGAGGGCCGAACAGCTGCCATGAAAGATCGATGGGACAGTCTAAACCACTCAGAAGACATTAAAGACTCCAGGATCAGCGCCAAAGAGTATCAGAGGGAAGATGAAGCGGCAAAGAGTATCAGTTCAGCAACATCGAAGCAGGTGAAAATTAAAGACTTCCATCAAAGTCAGCAAAGCAGTTAAGGCCATTTAAAAGCTTATCTGGTCGGGATTAGTGCACATTAATGCCACTAAATAGCAGCAGAACCAAGTTAGAGGTGGAGATAAAAGACAAATCACAGTTATTACAGAAAGACTGCACCGAGCCACCCAGGATAAACATTAACTCAGTTGGATACAGCTGCCCTCAGCGCAGCTCAAAGATATTTTCATGCATTTATTTCTGGATAAGATTAGGTTAAAGTAATCATTTTCTTTTGGACCTATTTAGGTCGGCTGTAATAGATTAATTTTGGATAATTTTCCCTATTTATAGAACCCTCTGTATTTTAAAAAGGGTTGGTTGGTTGATAATCTACATTAGAGACTCGCACTGGATATCTGAGATGTTTTACTTAATCAAAGATTGCTGAAAAGCTTTGGAGGAATGACTGTCTGCTCTATGTCTACTGGTTTGAAGAATTGAATGTGGAATTCTTGTGCGGCATTATGAATCAATAAGTTTTCCTCACCTCTGTTATTTCAATTTCATATATGCTCAAGTTGCAGAATGAAGGATTGGTCTAGAATTTGCTTAGCTGCACTCTATGCTCAGTTTATGTGGCCTCTTAATGTTTTCCTCTTGATTTAGGCATAAATATGAATTCTGTTATGACTCATGTTTGATCTATTTCACATATGAATGACTGTTATCTAGGAATTCTTAGCTGCTCCTAGATAAGGCTCATTTATCTTCTTTCTGCTAACCTGAATGAGAGATTCTTAATTGTCCCTCATTCCTTAGCCTTTAATCCATCTCTTTTACCTTGAATGGTTGTTTCATATGCAGCTAGCTTGCTCCATATTCCTTCTTGTGACCAAGAAAACGCACCAGCAGTCCTACTCCTTGACTCCACGCCCAATGGTTCTAAAACTTTCATGTTATCCCTACCTCTTTACTTGAAAGCATCATCCTTCCCACCAAAAATCAAAACCAAACCCCTTGAACTTAATAACTAGCCTAAAAATATTATCAACAAAGCTAAATCAGAAAGAGAGAGCCCTCTCTAATTGCAGGTGGGCTAGAACCTGCAATCCAAAGATTGGTTTGTGGTTACCTCGGCCGTATCCTTTTGAGCTGACCAGAAGGACAACCTGAGTGATAACATAATGGCGACTCCATTGGGGAACATCCTCAGTTAATTTCACAAATCAAGTTGGAAAACTCCATGGGAACAAAAATCAGTTGTTCAAGTGCTGTCTATTCCTTAAAACTACAGATGAATTCTGAATGTCGGCCAGGATGCCTTTGAAACTGTTCTTGCGTTGCATTTACAGGAGTAAATAAATGTTGCCTCAGTCAATCTTCATGCTAGTTTTAAGCTGCAGATAGCTGTTCCAAAATTTGATCAGTTCCTTGCTAATTCTAAAAACATTCACAGAAAATACCAAAACAAATTCAGAATCTGGCTCCCAAAAAGAATTCTCGTTATACTAGGTCAAATCCAGACCCAAATCCCCCAGCTACTTTTGAAAATCTGAACTTAATCCCAAAGATCCTTAAGAGGCAAGAACAAAGAGAAGATTTTGCTGATAATAGTCCTGAAGCAGTTCACCCAAGCAGTGTTCCAACCCCTGTCAAAGTTTTATTTCGTTCAACCCCTGCTTCCCCTTGTTCATCATCCACATCTCAAAGCACTCCTTCCACACCTCCATTCACTGCACATACCACCACTGTTGTTACAGCTGTTCCAATTGTCCCTGTTGTTCCTATTGTTCCACTTATCCCTGTAAACATGGTTAATAGATATGCACCCCTGCAATTACCTGCAAACCCTGGGGCTATGCCTCAGGATTATCAAACTAAAATCACATATTTTGATGGAACTGGTCCTTGCACAGCCCTTCAGCATACAAAGAAAATGCAAGACTATTTTGAGAACTACGAAATAGATGATGATAGTGTGAGAATGAAAATTTTTGTTCAAAGTTTAACAGGTGATGTAAGAACTTGGTTCAGATCACTTGCTGCAAATTCTATAACCACTCCGGATGAGCTTTATCAATCCTTTACCAACAGATGGGAAAAAAAGAAAGACCCATTGCACATACTAGCTGAATACGATACAATAAAAAGAGGCCCTCAAGAGTCTGTCCTAGATTACTGTGCAAGATTCAACAATGTCTATAATGCAATACCACAGAACCTAAGACCTCCACCTGACCTTGCCTTGTATAAATTCCCTGATGGATTCGACCCGGATATGGCATACCAGTTAAAAGAAAGATCCCCTCAAACCCTTGTAGACATTCAAAATGTTGCTGTTAGCGTAGAGGCTAACCTAATTTCCAAAAGAAACAAAGCTAGAATGGAGAGAAGAACCACCTTCAAAGAAGAACCCTCAGCCTTAGATCAGAAACTTGATGCTATTATCAATGGCATGCAAAGGCTGGGAGACAGAGTAGAAAGTGTTGAGAGGAAATCATCATGGGAAGGACAGCAGTCCAATACCATAAGGAACCCAAATTTCAGGAAAACGCAGAACACAAATGCTGGTAGGTCTAGTACAGACCATGATATAAGACCACCTTTTCATGAAAATTATGCAGAAGCATCTACCTCCAGTGAGCCCCCAGTGGACACTCACATGAACTTGGTGGATTCAAGGGCTGAGCAACAAATTTTCCTAACTCAACATGACCAAGATGAGCATGACTTTAATCAATTTCAGACTAAGTCTGGTGAGTCTTTTGATTTTAAACAAGGCTATGATACTATTGTCTATGAGGTCCACAAACAATATAAGCTGAGAACTAGGACCATTGATATTTCTGAACCTAGCAAACCAAAGGATGGCAAACAGCCCAACAAGACTAAAGGCAAGGCCGTCATAACAGAACCAGCTGATATACCTGTCCCAAACCCGCATCAAGTGACTGTAGAGGACATAACAAAAATGTTGCCTTCTTCCTCGAAAGAGAATTTGAACAGTAGTCCAAAAAGCCCTCCTAAAACAGAAAAACCGGAAGCAATTACTTCCCTTAATGCTGATAAACAAGACCAAATTGCTGATACTCCAATGGAAAAAGGGAAACCTGCCTCTCACAATACTAAAACCCAAACTGAAAGACCATTTGACTTAGAGGCAGAAATAGGCAAACTGAAGATATCCATTCCCTTATCTGAACTTGCCAAACATGATGTATATAGGCAACAAATTCAGAGATCACTTCAAATGTCGGAGGTTAAGGATGATGTGAATGTTCTTGATGATCATCCTAAACTACTGTTCGGTCCAGAAGTTAATGGAAAATAAACATATGGATTTGTTTTACCCTTTTATGTTAGTTTACATATACATGACAAAGTCTTACACAATGCCATGTTTGACTCAGGTGCCTCACACAACCTTATGCCCAAAGCTGTAATGGAAAATCTGAACCTTGATGTTACAAGACCCTACAAAGATCTATTCTCCTTTGATTCAAGTCAATTCAAGTGTTTAGGCCTCATCAAAGACCTGTGTGTCTCCTTAGTCCAATTTCCTAACAAGACAATCCTCATGGATGTGGTGGTTGCTGACATTCCACCAAAGTATGGCATGTTATTGTCAAGATCTTGGGGAGCAAAACTCTAAGGATCCCTCTAATTAGATCTCTCTTACGCCACTATATCTGTCTTTGGGCAACCAAAAAGACTGTATAGAGAAACATTGATGAAGTATGTGGTAACTAGTGAGAGCAAGCCTGAAAATTTTCCCATTTACTCAATCCATTCTGATATGGATTCTTTTATTTTATTTAATGATGAAATAAGTCCTCCCATTGATGACAAGTCGTTGGCTTTAGAACTAAACACACACACCAATGAAGAATCGGCTGCTCATACTGATGAAACTATCAAAACAACAGATGCAACCAGCATACAAGAAGAACCTCCCCAAATAAAATTTTCAAATCTGCCCACTACAAAAGTGACTGAAACTCCTAATATTAACCACAAGCAAGAAATCACATGGTATCTAGAGTTTGGTGGCTCCGTTAACAAGTTAGGAGCAGGGGAAGGTGTCTGGATTCACAATACACATAACAATCATGCAGAAGGCCATGCCTACAGACTAAATTTCAAATGCACCAATAACATGGCAGAGTATGAGGCTCTCCTGTTAGGCCTTAAACTGCTCAAAGCTCTAGGAGCTGCAAAGGTGTCCATCCTAGGTGACTCTGATTTAATCATACAACAAATGAAAGGTAACTTTGTTACCAATGACAATAGAATGAGAGCCTATAGGACTACTGCCACTAGTATACTCAATGCATTCACTGAATCCACGCTTGCCAAGATTTCAAGAGAGCATAACATTCATGCACATAGCCTAGCTAATTTTGCTAGTACATGCAAGCTTCCCTTTGAGCCAAATCATCATTTTACTGCTGAGATAAAACATAGGCCCGCTATCCCAAATAATGTTGAAGATTGGCAAGTGTTCGAGAATGATGCCCAGATTAACATTTTCCTCACTCTTGAGCATGAGTTTTCAAATATTAACATTGACATGGATGCTATGACAGATTAACAACAGCAAACAAATGAAAATCAGCAGTCTGTAACTGTTGTAACAGCCAAACAAATGTTAAACCCAACTGTCTTTGATAATACAAACATAGAAAAGCTGAAACAGAGGCCGAGATCGTTGATCTGAAAGATAACCTTCTCCCTGCTAGCCTCACTCCATTAGAAGATATGTTTGATGCTAATGATGTTCCCAAGAAGCCAAAAATGAAACCCCTAAACACTGTTTTAGAGGAACATAACATCGGAACAGCAGAGAAGGCCAAAATGATCAAATTATCCAAAAATTTGCCACCCGATCAAAAGCCTAAATATGTTGATTTGTTCAAAGAATTCCAAGATGTATTTTCTTGGAGTTATGAGGACTTGAAGTCCTATGACACCTCAGTAATCCAACACACCATTCCCTTAAAACCAAACCAAAAGCCCTTCAAATAGAAACTAAGGAGAATCAATCCTATGCTTCTCCCTTTGATTGAAAAGGAAGTGAAAAGAATGTTTGAAGCTTGTATCATAGCACCCATCAAATTTTCTGAATGGGTATCCAATCTTGTTCCCACAAGAAAAAAGACAGGTGGGATTAGGCTATGTGTAGACCTAAGAAATTTAAATCAAGTCTCCCTAAAAGACCACTACCCATTGCCCAAAATGGATCATATTCTGCAGAGAGTAGTGGGGTCATCTAGATTCTCTTTGCTAGATGGCTTTTCAGGTTTTAATCAAATACTGGTTCACCTGGATGACCAAGACAAGACAGCCTTTACCACACCGTGGGGAACATTTATGTGAAGATGCCTTTCAGACTTAAAAACGTTGGTGCTACCTTTCAAAGGGCAATGGATATTGCATTTGCCAAAGAAATACATGATTTCCTAGTTGTCTACCTTGATGACTTAACCCCCTTCTCCAAATCTGATCAAGAGCACCTGAAACATTTGAGGCAAATCTTCATGACATGTATGAAATATGGCATTTCCTTGAACCCCAAGAAGTCCCTCTTCGGCCTTGAAGAAGGCAAACTACTTGGCCATATCATATCAAAGGACGGGATTAGAATTGATCCTGAAAGAATCCAAGCCATCCTCCAAGTCCCATATCTAAAGAACATAAAAAAGTTGCAAGCATTCCTTGGGAATATCAACTTCCTAAGGAGATTTATCCCAAATCTAGCTGAGCTGATAAGACTGTTAAGCAACATGTTAAAAAAGGATGTCAAGGTAAGATGGTCTCTTGAAACCAAACAAGCCTTTGAGGGCATAAAATCTGCCTTAACCCAAGCTCCTGTCCTCACAAGTCCACAATTTGATAGGGACTTTATCATATTTTCTTTTGCATCTGATCACACCATAGCCGCTTTCCTTTTACAAAAGGATGATCAGGGAAATGAAAAGTTGATTGCATTTTTCAGCCGAGCCTTAAGAGATGCCCCTTTGAAGTACCAAATCATGGAAAAGCAGGCCTACGCCCTTGTTAAAGCAATCAAAGATTTCAGAGTCTACATTTTATATTCACATGTGATTGCCTATGTCCCAAATGTAGTTGTAAAAGACGTATTAACCAAAGAGGGATTAGAGGGCAAAAGAGGCAAATGGATTGCAAACATCCTTGAATATGACATAGAAATAAAACCAACCAAGCTCATAAAGGGACAAGGTTTAGCCAAAATGATGTCTGAAACAAACTTTCAAGCCTTAGACATTAACCAATTGGACAATGAACAGGAGATGGCGACTCCACAGATCAGTGAAACCTTTTTGCAATCCCCATGGTATGCTGATATATGCTTTGTATTGTTAAACCTGTTTGCTCCCCCAGGATTGTCCAGAACTAAGAAAAGATTTCTGAAGATGAAGGCTTCAAAGTTTTGTGTCATAGATGGTGCATTATTTTGGAAAAATCATGAAGGCATATTGCTTACTTGTTTAACCAAGAATGAAACTAACAACGTCATGAAACAATTCCATGCAGGTGACTGTGGAGGACATTTATATTGGAAGTCCACTGCTGATAAAATTCTAAGGGCTGGTTTCTATTGGCCCTCTCTTTTTGTAGATGTAAAGAAGTTTTCCATTTCATGTCACAAATGCCAAATCTTTGAGGGAAAAAGAAAGTTGTTGCCCCTACCCCTTAAACCCATCACAACTGAAAAGCCTTTTCAACAATGGGGTCTTGACTTCATTGGAGAAATCCATCCCTCCTCCTCAGGCTAGCACAGATGGATTCTAACAGTCACCGACTATTTCACCAAGTGGGTTGAGGCCATCCCATGCAGACAAGCCAATGACACCATCATTATCCAATTCCTTGAGTGCAATATCCTTTCTAGATTTGGCTGCCCTGAGAAGATCATTACTAACAACGTCGCTGCTTTTAAATCCAAAAAAATGATCAATTTTTGCCATAAATTTCACATCACCTTGGGGCATTCCACAGCCTATTACCCCAAGGTAATGGCTTGGCTGAGTCATCTAATAAGAGCCTGATTAATATCATAAAGGAAGTGCTAGAAGAAAACAAGAAGAACTGGCATAGAAAGCTCACAAATGCCCTATGGGCAGACAGACTTTCAACAAAGAAATCCATTGGGATGAGCCCTTATGAGCTAGTATATGGCATGGAGGCCAAATTTCCTTCATCCTTGGGCATCCCTACTATCAAACTATTACAGGAGATTCAGGCTGAACCAAATGACATTCAACGAAGAATCAATCAGACCATCCATCTTCAGCAAACCAGAGAGCAAGTTTATGACAGAGCTCAGATTTTGCAAGAGAAGCTCAAAAAGATGTTTGACAAAAGAGCTAAGGCGGAAGATTTCTGTGTTGGCAACAAAGTTCTAAGGTGGGATTCACGAAGAGAAGACAAGAGAAAACATGCAAAATTTGATTTTTTATGGAAAGGGCCATTTGTTATTTCTGTTGTTCAGGGGAATAACACATATTTTCTCAAATCTGTAGAGGGTAGCACCGCTGAAGAAGGCCCTGTTAATGGCCGAATGTTAAAACATTACCATGATCCCTTTTAAAGGGATACAATGCAGCTCTGTACATATTTCTTTGTACATTGATATTTGTATATATCAGCACTTTGTTTTTATTTTTTGTATAAGCAGTCTGAGTGTTAGAGGAGCAGCAAAGTTTGCGAAGACATAGTTAATGCAAGAATTCCATTTTTTAAGGCTCTATCTCTGCATTAATCTCAGCAAAACAACAAGAGTAGCACTGTCATATCACAGAAATTCATGGTAAAAGCAAAACTGTTTGCAGCTTGCAGTCTTCAGTCAAACAGTATCAATAAGAGAGGAGCATTTTTTAATTTCACATCAGCAACTGTTTCTAGACCAAGGCTAAAGAGAAATACATCAGTTTGATCTTATGTTTTTCAAAGACAATGCTCAAGCAATATTGTACATAACATTAAGCACGCAGAAGAAAGCAGGTGATGCTATACAGTTCACAGTAATTCAGTTGAGGAGAGAGCTGTTCATATTTCAAAGTTTCACACTCTTAACAGCCAGCACAAAGAAGTTTTTTTAGTCTACAGCAACAATAGAAGATCAAGGCAGTCTGACCTGCTGTTCTTGGCTTTTCACAAGGAAGAGCCATCCCCAAGTGGAGCCACTGTTAGACTCCTGTTGCAACAGGTGTTCATCTTTCATGATTGACATTTTTTACATGCCAAATATGTCATACTTTGCATCCTGCAATGCTCCATATTTCCAGAAGGAGGCCAAAGAAGGGACCATGAAAATGTGCTAGTCCAAATGCCACTGCTGTATTCCAATTTTGATAAATTAAAGATTTTTGAAGAATGTTCTGTTAAGGGAAGTCCAAACAGCTTAATCTTGGCTTCCCTACGTTTCAATTTCTTGCTTTAGAAATAGAGAATGAATATCTGTCCAAACAGCCTAATCTTGGCAGATTTGTAGATAGGTAGAGAATCAAAGGAGCCCAACTACTTAATCTGGGCCCTTGGCAGAAATAAGTGTAGATTTAGATAGGAGGACAGTCAAAAGAAAAATTTTAAATCAGGGTCTGCAAGTCTAAGTGCACCCAAACCAAAAAGAAGAATAAATGTTAGGCAAGTAGGCTGGGTAGGTAGTTTTGAGGTTGCAGAATGTTGATTTATGATCAATTTTGTGTTTCAAAGTGATATTTTACTACAGATCACAGTTATGATATAGTTTTTCATATGGAGGAGCTCAAGCTAGGCATGTCTAACTCCCCCTTCTTCTAATTCCCCAAATCACTCACTAACTTCCCTGAAGAGGTCAAGATCTGCTTGAGCCTCTTAGTTTCATCATGTTTCATAAAACATCTGCCTAAGTAGAGATCTACTTTACTTAGGAGTGCTGATATCTCTTCTACAAGTTCTATCCCCCCTAATAGCCTAAGATTCACATACTTAGAACTTTCTTCACACTTTCATATTAACTACTGATTCTATTATGTAAATCCCTATCGGTTTTCCCTTTCCCCTACTAAAATTATGTTAATAGCTCCCCTATATACTTATCCCCTCCCCCTGGTTGAAACATAACCATAAGTTCATTAGGAATTGCTAAGTTTATCTGAAACTCAGCAAGAGCCCTCATTTCCACCCTCAAACTATCTTTTTATGCATTTTACTCCATCACACAGCATAAAATTCCTTTCATGTGTATAAAAACCATCTTATTTAACTTGTTTTCACTCTCCCAAGGCATAAACCCCTTGTTTTGCCTTAAAACCCTTCTCAAACTGCATAAAATCCATCTTTCTGGGCTTTCGGACCCCTTCCGATGCCTTTAAAATCTGTTATAACCCCGTAAACCCACTTTTCTAACGTTTAAACCCCCCCGCCATTTAATAAATTATTCAAAATGCGCCGCGGGCCCCGTCCATTATCCCTCCGCCGCCTCATCTGTTCTGCCATCCGTCCGATCGCCCGCGCCACAGATCTACGGTGGGCGGGTCTTCTCATCTCCAAAGCCGCCGAGGGTTAACGCCCGGGAGATCGGCAGTTTTCCCATCGTACTCCCGCCACATGTCACCCTCCCGGTTGTGGCGGAGCCCCCTCTTCCAATACCACCTATGCGGAAAGGCGATGCACCATGAAACTGGATACCGCCTCCGCCGGGTGACATCATCCTGCCACATCACCATCCCGCGCCGGGCTCCTGCCACTGTACTGCCACATCACCTCCTCCGCCATACCGCCACGTCACCTCCTTCGCCGTACCGCCATGTCACCCAGCCGTACTGCTGACGTCATCATGCTGACGTCATTGTCAAAAAGTGCGAAAGGTGCAAATCGCAGCCTAGGAAGCCCGAAATCAGAATCTGAGGCAGTTTTTCATGTGCGATTAGCGCCTAGCGCTAATCGCGCATGGCTACGGGAAATAGGCCAAAATGGAAAGCCCCTCACCGCGCGGCCCCCAGCAAGCCCGAAAGGCGCAGAATGACCAGAATTTCTTCGCGAAGCATTCAGAAAGGGGCAAACACAGTTTTTAAAGCAACAGAGGGCCGAACAGCTACCATGAAAGATCGATGGGACAGTCTAAACCACTCAGAAGACATTAAAGACTCCAGGATCAGCGCCAAAGAGTATCAGAGCGAAGATGAAGCGGCAAAGAGTATCAGTTCAGCAACATCGAAGCAGGTGAAAATTAAAGACTTCCATCAAAGTCAGCAAAGCAGTTAAGGCCATTTAAAAGCTTATCTGCTCGGGATTAGTGCACATTAATGCCACCAAACAGCAGTAGAACCAAGTTAGAGGTGGAGATAAAAGACAAATCACAATTATTACAGAAAGACTGTACCAAGCCACCCAGGACAGACATTAACTCAGTTGGATACAGCTGCCCTCAGCACAGCTCAAAGATATTTTCATGCATTTATTTCTGGATAAGATTAGGTTAAAGTAATCATTTTCTTTTGGACCTATTTAGGTCGGCTGTAATAGATTAATTTTGGATAATTTTCCCTATTTATAGAACCCTCTGTATTGTAAAAAGGGTTGGTTGGTTGATAATCTCCATTAGAGACTCGCACTGGATATCTGAGATGTTTTACTTAATCAAAGATTGTTGAAAAGCTTTGGAGGAATGACTGTTTGCTCTGTGTCTAATGGTTTGAAGAATTGAATGTGGAATTCTTGTGCGGCATTATGAATCAATAAGTTTTCCTCACTTGTCTTATTTCAATTTCATATATGCTCAAGTTGCAGAATGAAGGATTGGTCTAGAATTTGCTTAGCTGCACTCTATGCTCAGTTTCTGTGGCTTCTTAATGTTTTCCTCTTGATTTAGGCATAAATATGAATTCTGTTATGGCTCATGTTTGATCTATTTCACATATGAATGACTGTTATCTAGGAATTCTTAGCTGCTCCTAGATAGGGCTCATTTATCTTCTTTCTGCTAACCTGAATGAGAGATTCTTAATTGCCCCTCATTCTTAAACCTTTAATCCATCTCTTTTACCTTGAATGATTGTTTCATATGCAGCTAGCTTGCTCCATATTCCTTCTTGTGACCAAGAAAACGCACCAGCAGTCCTACTCCTTGACTCCACGCCCAATGGTTCTAAAACTTTCATGCTATCCCTGCCTCTTTACTTGAAAGCATCATCCTTCCCACCAAAAATCAAAACAAAACCCCTTGAACTCAATAACTAGCCTAAAAATCTTATCAACAAAGCTAAATCAGAAAGAGAGAGCCCTCTCTAATTGCAGGT
Organism: Pinus tabuliformis; assembly: GCA_031772625.1. Taxonomy (NCBI): domain Eukaryota; kingdom Viridiplantae; phylum Streptophyta; class Pinopsida; order Pinales; family Pinaceae; genus Pinus; species Pinus tabuliformis. Next base: position 488,462,767 of record CM062814.1, on the reverse strand, counting down.
GGGCTAAAACCTGCAGTCCAAAGATTGGTTTGTGGTTACCTCGGTCGTATCCTTTTGAGCTGACCAGAAGGACAACCTGAGTGATAACACACGCAACTATTCTTGAGCCAATTAGTGTATACACAGTGAATTTACAATTCAGTTAATCCATCATATATTTATCTTCATCTAGTGCATTAGTACTTTATTAACCATTAGATAAACATTAACCATGTGCTGTAATAAATACACCATCACACATAAACAACACACATGAACACCAAGATTTAAGTTGGAAACCCAATGCAAGAGAAAAACCACCTACTGCTATTTTCTCAGTCTTCTTTTTAATATAAAAAATGTTTACAATCTTGTACTAGCGCAGTCTCATGCCAGTATGCAGGCACCCACCTACAGAAGGCTACAACCTTCTCTCATTTTCCAGCTTCTACTGGAAGGGAGTTACAACCCCCTAGCTCTTGTGTTTGTTGCTTTGGTTACTAGTATGTAGGTGCCAGGCTACAACCTTCACTCGTTCTCTAGCTGCTACTGGAATGGTGCTCAACCCCCTAGTTATTCTACTAGCTGATATATTTACCAATACGTAGATGTCGACCTATAGAAGGCTACTACCTTCACTCTTCCTCTAGGGATCACGTTTCATAAATTTTCAAACTGGATACTCTTGGTACACAACAACACAATATGTAGGCCATGTTTCATCAACTTTTCATACTGGACCCATCAGTAACATTGAAGCTCGAAATCAATAACCATTACAATACAACCATCAAATATATCTACATCAACCAATCACTGAAACCCAATCATCAATATATGATATAAATGAAACCCAATCATCAATATTTGAATCAACCACAACTGAAGAAATCAATAACTGAAACCTCTGACATAAATGAATCACCATATCATCAATTTCTGAATCAACCACAACTGAATCAATCAATCACTAAAAACTTAATCAACCGACACTTAATCAAAATTCAACTAGTCGACTGGAACAGAGAGATCACAATAACCAGTACACAGATCTGAACACAAAACACTGCATCAAAAACCAGAACCAACTGCAACCTCAAAAATCATATGTCAAAATGCATACGCTAGTTCAATGAATCCAACCTGCATGTATACGCTACTTTCTTAAACCCAACCTGCGAATACGTCTAAAGATACTGAATCATAAAACTTCTGAACCATAAAATGTACTTCCCAAAGATATTCTAAAGATCTACTGTCATATTACAGAGTTATAAACAGATCCAAAGAAGACATCATTAACAAATAGTAGTAAAATAGCATCAACGATCAGATAGATCAGTCATCTCTGAACAACAAACTTTTCTTCTGCATACGCCACTTGGAAATGTTGAACCAACATGTATACATGCCTTCACCAAGTCGAACCAGTGTATAGATCTGCAAATAATAACTTATAACTTCACAATTATTCCAGACTTCAGATATACCCATATCATAGAGTTTAAAGGGCAAAACATTTGTTAGCACTCAGATCTAGCCTATCCATTATCAAATAATATAATGATAATTCATTTCAGGTATCACGATCCTGATCCATCATTAGATCTCATCAATCATCAAACACTCAAGTGCATACTTAGTTCAGATCCAGCAAGGCATCAAAAACCCATAACATGCTTAATTTCTTTTGATCTAACTCTTCATAAGATTTTTATTACTTGCACTTTTTCACACTTTGATCTTCACCTCCTTATATACTTAGAGCCTTTTTCAATACCTTGGACCAAAACAACACTTAGAACTTGTGGTATTCTTAGACGGGATCAAGCATCGTCATTCCACTCAATATTGTGGGCTAATACCATGGTATGGGCCCTTGGTATTCTTTAACATTAATTTTCCATCCCATATGTGTTTTTCCTCTTGTGAAAGTGTGTGCATATGTATACGCTCCTTTTTTTTCTATGAATCTGCTTGTATATGCTACTTGGACTAGGTGAACTAGTGTATACAACTTAATACAACTTAAAACATTCATTTTCTTCAATTTCTTGATTCTGATCTATAATCCTTTGTTCCATCATCATGTTCTTCTGTACCATTACTCTTTTACCTCTGAATTGACCTATTATAATGTGAGTTTTCAGCATACATCACTTCTGAACTGAAAACACAACTTCCATGCATTCTGTCACATCCTATTTATACCTTTATCAAGTATCCCATTCATCAAATAGGCTGTCATCAAGGACAACTCATCAGTCAGGTTGCTTATCAAGGACAACACTAACACAATCTCCCTGTATCAAACCTTTGACCATTATTTTTTTCCATCATTCTGTCACCTCTGATATCTATGTGTTCCATCATTCGGTCACCTCTGATCTATCCTATAAATTCATCTCGTTACCATATACAAGTGAGTTTCCATCAAGGACAACAGATGCATTATAATGCCAACAATCTCCCCCTTTGGACTTGATGGCAACCACTTTGGTGTTTGGTCACCACAACCTATAAATAACATCAAGAAAAGCACTAAACTTTTCAAAACATCAAGCTACTCTACAAACACCAAGCTACTCTCCCCCTTTGACGTCAAGGGAAAAGGGTTGACCAATATTAAATGAAGACTTCCATATATGAACTTGTGAATAGGAACTTTGATCATGCCCCCCTAGGCACATGATGAATCCTCTAATCAAACTCCCCCTTAGTACATGTTGAGATGCACTATACCGTCCATGCTCCTACTGAGCACATGTAGAGTCTGCAAAAATATTTTTCAAAAGAATAGTATGACTCTATAACTCAACTATTTGAGTATGACCTTCCTACCAGCAATGACTCATGCATACATCAATCTCCCAACCAAGTTGGGATACACCAAATTTGACTCATCTAGCTAACCAAGTGGGTTTACATATTTAACATCAACTTAAAAGTCTATACATGACTGAATATGTCAATTATTACATCATAGGTCTTTACATGATCTTTACATCAAATGATATTTATAAAAAATACCAAAGATCTAAATAAGACCATGATAGTTATGAACAACTATCATACACCATATATGATATGCACCATAAGCATCTCTTAGCAGTATCCAGAACAACAGCTTGTATATGTTCATCATCAGTTTGCAAGATAAGACAATGTATCTTTAATATCATCAACCTGTGAAAAAGTATGCCACATATATATATATCAACTTATCCTCTTGATCTTATCAATGTCAACTTGCTCCATTTCCTTAGAGGAAAAGCCTTCCATGAATAAACTAAGCCTATGTCATATCTCCAAGTAGTGAAACAAAACCATTCACATCATATCATATGTATGTGAAAACACCATAGTCATCATCGATGGCCATAACATCATCATAATAACTGCGTGATCTTTCCACAAGAACTTGCAATATATCAACCACATATCATCCCTGAGGATTTTTCATATCTGATAAGAATCAACCATGATAATGAACATATGTGAGTATCACACCTATCATCATAAAGTAAGAAGTCATCATCATTATGTGACTAAGTAAGCCATGTCTCCAAATAACCATGTCATCAAATAGCTATTTCTTCATGAAACCTGAAATAACACCATTCTTTTTGCCAACCAACAATATGAAATTTAAGTAATCATCCATGTATCTAACATAATATGTATCCATCATAGAGATAGAAATATGTATCTATCTTCTCAATAAAGTGAAAAGAAAACCATGAGATCACAGTCATTTGTCAAACTTTCTTGATACCATCAAAATCAACAATCCTCAACTAATATACCATGTGAGATCCAAGAACTATAGGAATCCTTATCCATAAATGCACCATATGAAATTTATGCATCTTTGAAGGCATGATGACAACAACATAACAAAAATGAGTGACACTTATTATCAGCAAATAATGAAGTTGTGTACTCAAGCTTTGTTCTTCTCCTTGAACTTATGAATATCACCATGTAAGCAACATACCATATGTACTATATGCATCATCAAAAGAGTCATCCACAATCATCCATAAATATGATCTGAATAACAACTATGTGGCTCAAGAAATATAAGTATCATTTGAGACTTTATCATAGGCAACCCATGACCGCATCATAGCATGATGTATCATTTAAACACTTCAACAACATAAGCATCCTCACCATTGATATGAATCATTATGCACCAAAGACTTCTAAACATAATGCCAACAGTGCATTATTAGAAGCACAGAATATTCTCCCCCTAAACCTATGTCAATTGTTCACTGTCAGATCTTATCATTGCATATATCAATAAGAATCATCAAGGCATCATCATCAACTGTTATGAATCCAGCTCACAAAAAGATAGAAAAGATAGATCAACGCCTTAGAATTCAACCTCTTCGAGGAGGCAACCTCCTTTACATTACATAAATGAACAATTCTTGGATGATTCAAATGACAAAACCTCCTTTCTATATATAGGAGCCTAAGGAGTCACAATATAACCTAGCCAACCTAACAATAATAATATAAAGCCACAAAAATAACAATAGAGGGATTCTATGGGGCACAATAATAACAATATGGGGACAATAGGGGCACAACAATATTAATAAGGGATACAACTACAATAGTAATGGGGTAATCACTAGTATTATAGGGACCTAACATGCCCTTCTCCTTCAAAAAAGTGTTTTCCTCAACGCTTGAGTAGTTCTGGATGCTTCTGTATAAAATTCTCATCCTCCCATGTGGAATCTTCAGTGGATAAGTTCTTCCACTTGATGAGATACTCCAAAATTGATCGATTTCGTAGCTGTCAAGTTCTTGTTTCTGTGGTTGCTTCCAGTTCCAATATAATTTTTCCTTCCTCGTCAAGTTCTGGAAATATTGTTTGAACTGGCATCTTGTCACCTATAACCTTCTTTAAACATGAAACATGGAAAACTGGGTGCACTCGAGAAGCTGCAGGAAGCTCCAATTTGTATGCCATAGTACCAATATTTTGCAACACCTTGTATGGACCATAATACTTTGGTGATAATTTATTATCCTTCTTAGCTTACTTGAGGGACATTTGTTTGTATGGTTGTAGCCATAGGAATAACCAATCACCTACATCAAAACTTCTTTCGCTGCGATGTTGATATGCCTGTTGTTTCATTTTATTCTGTGCCAACACAAGGGTATCCTTTAAGAGTTGGAGGACTTGTTGTTGATGTTTGATGTGATGTTCCACTGCTTGAACCTTAGAATTTTCTCTTAAATATGATGTGATGGATAGTGGCTAATATCCATAAAGTGCCATAAATGGGGTCATTTTTGTTGTTGTATGGAAGGAAGTGTTATACCACCATTCAGCCAGAGGCAACCATTTGACTCATTATGTCTATTTATCAGATACAAAGCAACGAAGATATCCTTCCAAACATTTTTTTACTATCTCTGTTTGCCCATCAGATTGAGGATGATAAGATGAGCTATGAGCTAACTGAGTACCAAGACAAGAAAATAATTCTATCCAAAAATTTCCAGTGAAAATGGGATCTCTGTCACTTACAATAATCTTTGGGTTTCCATGTAGCTTTTGAATTGTTTCCATAAATGCAATAGAAACTATACTGGCTTTAAATGGATGTGATAATGCACAAAAGTGTGCATACTTGGTAAGTCTGTCAACTACCACCATGATAACACTCTTTCCCTCAGACTTGGGTAAACCTGTGATAAAATCCATTGAATCCTCTTGCCAACGTTGGCTTGGAATGGATAAAGGTTGTAATAGACCCGGGGTCTTAATTGTTTCAACTTTATTTTGTTGGCAAACCAAACATTCTGCCACAAACTTTTGAATATCATATTTAAGGCCATCCTAAAAAAATTCCTTCTTAACCATATGGTAAGTTTTTAAAAACCCTGAGTGCCCTCCGAAGGGAGAAGTGTGCAATTCCATAAGAATCTTTTGTTTGATTTGGGAATTCTTACAGAGGTATAAGCGATCTTTGTACCATAACAAATCATTTTTCCAGCTAAATGTATCAGATGTACTAGAATCTTGTTGTAACTTTCGAATAAGTGCCCATACTTCTTCATCATTCTTCCATTCCTCCCTTGCTTCGTTTATCCAATATGGTTGGATAATAGAAATGGCGCACAACAATGCTTCCACATCCTCATCCTTTCTTGAGAGTGCATCTACCACCACATTTTGCTTCCCTTTTCTATAGATGATTTCAAAGTCATAACCCAACATCTTTGTGACCCACTTTTGTTGCTCTTCAGAGGGTAATATTTGTTCTAAAAATTATTTAAGGCTATCATGATCTGTTTTTACCTTGAAGTGTCTTCCCATTAAGTAGGGTTGCCATTTCTTAAGTGCATGTAGTATTTCCAACATTTCCTTCTCATAGATATCTTTGTGTAAAAACTTTCCCTTTATTGGATGACTTTCAAAAGAAATGGGTCTTTCATCTTGCATTAAAACAGCACCAATTCCATTTCCTAAAGCATCACATTCCACAATAAAGGTTTTTGTGAAGTCTAGTGTAGCTAAGACCGGTGCTTGGCACATTGCCTCTTTAAGATGTTCGAAGGCCTTTGTTGCTTCTAGAGTCCATGAAAATGCATCTTTCTTCAATAATGTTGTTAGAGGTGCTGCTATTCTCCCATAGTTCTTAACAAACTTGCGATAATACCCTGTCAACCCGAGAAATCCTCGCAGATGCTTTATGGATGTGGGGATTTTCCATTCCTTAATGGCTTTACTTTTGCTAGGGTCTACCTTAACTCCTTCATAAGATACAATATGACCCAGATATTCCACCTCTTGTACTCCAAAGAAACATTTGGATCTTTTTGCATATAATTGTTTCTCCTCCAATAGTTGTAGCACCCTGTCAACATGTTCAACATGATCCTTCCAAGACTTGTTGTAGATTAGTATATCATCAAAAAATACTAACACAAATTTTCTAAGGAAGGGTTTGAAAATGGAATTCATCAAACCTTGAAATGTAGAAGGTGCATTGGTAAGGCCAAAAGGCATGACCAAAAATTCATAATGACCCTCATGAGTTCTAAATGTTGTTTTCGAAATGTCTTCAGTCTTCGTTCTGATTTGATGATATCCTGAACGAAGATCCAACTTGGTGAAGTAAATTGATCCATGCAATTCATCCAGTAATTCATCAATGAGTAGAATGGGAAACTTATATTTAATAGTGAGCTTGTTGAGCTCCCTATAATTCGGACACATGCGCCATGATCCAACCTTCTTGTGCACCAATACTACTGAAGCAGAGAAAGAACTTTGACTAGGTTGAATTATACCAGCCTCTATCATTTCTGCAACCATTCGTTCAATTTTACTCTTTTGGGCATAGAGATATCTATATGGCCTAATGTTTGGAGGAACACTTCCTGGAATCAGATGAATAGCATGATCATGATCACGAATAGGTGGGAGACCTTTCGAAGTCTCAAATACCTTGGAATGATTTTCCAAGAGTTTTTGTAGATCTGGAGAAATAGATGATTCCGATGTGGAAACATCTAGCGAACATAATTGGTGCAATTACACCTCTTTGTTCCTTTTTTAGAAGCTTTTTCATACCGTTAGAGCTGATTATCTTTCTTGGTTTCCCTGCAATATCCCTTAATTCAGCTTCCTTTCCGTCCACAGAAAATTTCATGAAAATTTCTTGAAAATTAAAAGCTATTGTACCCAAGGATTGTAGCCACTGGACTCCTAGTACAACATCAGCACCTCCCATGAATGGAAAGCATTGGGCTAGTCAATACATATTCTCCCATGGATAGCTTGATATTATGGCACTTTCCAGAGCAATTTATCATTCCTCCATTTGCAACCATCACTTGACACTCTGGTGCTGGATATAGGAAGCAATTCAATTCTTTTGCTATCCTACAATGAATAAAATTGTGGGTACTTCCTGAATCAATCAACACTATTACCTTTTTCTTCTTGATTTGTCCTTATATCTTAATGGTTTGAGGAGTGGTAATTCCATCCAATGCATTACAAGATATGGTCAGATTCATTTCTTCTTTATCTAGGCTTTGTTCCTAGAGTACATCCTCTTCTTTTGACCTTTCTTGCTCCTTTTCTTCTTCCTCTTCATAATCTATGTAGAATAATTTCTTCTAAGCACACTTATGACCTTTAGTGTATTTTCTATCACAACTGTAACAAAGCCCTTTTGCTCTTTTTTCTTCCAATTGTTGTGGTGTCAACCTTATAGGTTGTGGAAGACTAGGGGCTACAACACTTCCATCTTTATAGTTGTGAGTGGTATGCTTCCTGTTTGTCATAATTTTTCTTTCCATTTGCTAACATGAATGCCTTCTCTAATGAATCAAGTTCCCAAAGGCGAACATCATGTTGGATATTATCCTTTAAATTCCCTATGAACACATCAATCCTATGCTCCTTTGGAATATTTTTTACCCTTATGTTCAATTTTTGGAACTCCTCAATGTGCTCCATTATTGAACCCTTTTGTTTGAGACTTATCAATTGGCTAAAAAAAGTGTTGCTTTTTGTATCCTCATAATGTGCTGTCAATTCTTCTATACAAATTGCCCAAGTGATAATTTTTTTTTGAGAGCAAAGCCATTTATACCATACAAACTGATTTGGTTCCAAATATAAAGTTGCAATACGTACCTTTTGTGTGTTTTTCACATTATTGAGATCGAAAAATTGCTCCATCTGTAATATCCATGTTGTGGGATCCTTGCCATCAAACTTCCTCATATCGATTTTTGGAATATGGTGGGTCTTCGGTCCAACATTAGAGTCTATGAAATCATGATTAACATTTCTTTTGTTCTCATCATGAGTTTCCATTACTACCCTTTCACCATTAGTAAGCATTTCTTGTAGAAACTTTGTCAAATTTGTCTTCAAAGCTTCCATGCCTGTCTTCAAATCGTCCATCTTAGCTTCCACATCATTCATCTTAGCTTCTACACCTTTCTTTAAACAATACATCTTAGCTTCTATGCCATTGTTTAAACCATCCATCTTAGCTTCTACATCTTTCTTTAAACCATCCATCTTAGATTATGTTACCTTTTGTGCAAGTGACACTTCTTGCACTTGGTCTCGTAATTTTGATATATCATGTTGCAATTCTTCCTCTTCTTCATGAGTCATGCTAGAGCATTCAGGTTGCTTACTAGGTGTTTGCATTTTCTTTCCTCGGGGCATCAATTATTGATAATAATGCTTTACTATGCCCTTTGAATTCCTTCAAACTAATTTTTCAAACCAAGCTTATGTAAAAATTTAAAAAAACTACACACCTTTTTTCACTTTGTAGGAGCTTGATATTGAATTTGATGTATCTTTGTAATTTCGGATCATCTAGCTCTGAAATTGTGACCTACAGTAGCCCTCTGTGTCCTCTTTCCAATGCCACCAGTCTGATCCAAATTGGATTCTCCAAGGAAGAGTTATGCCAAATATCCCACAGTGACTTGATTATAGACTAGTTCAGTAGAGAGAACTTGTATGACGTGCCACGAGTCACTGTTTCGACCTTTGGCTCTGAAAAATATATACAAGAAACTATAGTCCATCCTCTTTCTATGCCTTCTTGCTAAATTTTAATCCAATGCTTAGAGAGAAAGTTATGATGATTTTCCCCAGGTCACCTGTTTGGAATGTAATTCAGGAGTCTGCAAAAAGACCAACTTCCTCAAATCATATCTCCACAAATATAGTGTGAAAAGATCTAAAATTCTGATCTGAGGTTCAGTGCGATTTCGTCTCAAATGGGGTTTTTTTTAGCTTTTGAAACATCAGAGAAAAAAATTATAGCAAAAATGCCACAATGACCTATTTGAAGCAACGAAACCCTAGAATCCAAAGCTCTGATACCAAATGTTATGAAACCAGCTCACAAAAAGATAGAAAATATAGATCAATGCCTTAGATTCCAGCCTCTTCGGGGGGCAACCTCCTTTACATTACATAAATGAACAATTCTTGGATGATTCAAATGACAAAACCTCCTTTCTATATATAGGAGTCTAAGGAGTCACAATATAACCCAGCCAGCCTAACAATAATAATATAAAGCCACAAAAATAACAATAGAGGGATTCTATGGGGCACAGTAATAACAATATGGGGACAATAGGGGCACAATAATATTAATAAGGGATACAACTACAATAGTAATGGGGTAATCACTAGTATTGTAGGGACCTAACATCAACCAGTTATACATCAAGTCATCAAGAACTTATTAGGGCCAAAATCACTTCTTAGTAACATCCACAGACTGTAGTCATCAATCATATAGACAGAAAAGACAATTGATAATTGTCTGAACCATATCAGACCCTTTTTCTGAGTCTGCCCCTTTTCTTTTTCATCAAACCAACATATACGCTAGTGTGTTGTTTCAAACTAGCAGATATACACTACTTGTCTTCATAATATCTGCGTTTGAGAATTAGAACATTGAAGTTTCATGCTTTCAGTTCCTTCTGAGTATTTTCTGATTGTACCTGGTCCTAGAACTTTTTCTGAAACATCAGTTCCAAGAATATCATTACCATGATGGTTCTTCATCAGAAACTCCATTTTTCTCTTGTCTCTAGTCATGTGATGAGCACATCCACTATCATCTTTGTCTTCGAATGAGCAGAGAGAAAGATCAAACCTTATCTAATCTTCCTTTTCTTGATTCTTGGTGGATTCATATTTTTCAGCATTTCTGATATAAATATGCTTATTTGATTGCTTACCATATTGTCTATGATGATCCATAGACTTGTCCCGGGATTCTTTTGCTAAATGCCCAAAATTGCTACAAGCATAACATCTTATATGTTTCATGTTCCTTCTAAAGAAATCAATGGCTTTGTGACCAAACATTTTGTAAGAAAAACAATGTCCCTTAAAGTACTTGGAAGCTAATGATCTTTCTGTGTGACGGTTATTAGCTTGAACCATTCTACTTCTGCAACTGGCTACATCATGTCCAAAATTATGACATAAAAAACATTCAACAATATTCATCAGAGGAAAGAATCGATTAACACTTCCATAGTTAGGAGTAAATGATTTTCTTTGAAGACTTTCTTTCCTTGGTTGTTGATGGGGTTGACCTCTTATCTCCTTGTTGAGAATTTTTGATTTTGCATTAGAATTCCTTTCTTCAGTTTTTGAGCTCGATTCACCTTTAACAATTTCATGAAAACCAAGACCATATTTGATGGTAGGAGACCTGTGAATACTAAGAATATTATCCAAAATCTTAGTATTATCTTGAAATCGTAAAAGTTTATCCTTTTCTTCTAATTTATCTTTTAGGATATTTACCTCAACCTGATATTGCTCTTCCTTTTCAAGATACCACTTCTTCATGATTTCTTCAACTTTTCTTCCTTCTTCCACTTGTTGCCTTAGTTCAAGAACCTCATTTTCTTGTTCTTCAAATGCTTGAAGTAGTTCTTCATTCTGCTTCTTTGAATTTTTAAGATATTCTTTTAGAGAGATGACCATAGCTTCAAGGCCTTCACAGTAACTAGTTCTTTCTATATGTTCCTTGGTTGTTGTATCCTTTTCATTCACTTCATTTCTCAATGATGTCACTTCATGTTATAGCCTTTGACTTTGATCTTCCTTTTATTTGTACCGATTCTTTATTTTGTTCCTTCCTCCAACTGATTTTTTAACCTAGTAATCTCTTCTTTGTAGGTACACTCCCTTTTATCAAAAAGATCTTGTTGATCTCTAATTTTGTCTGTGAGCCTTTTAACTTCTACCTCTATATTTCTTTCACTTTCACGCATAAGAGAGAATTCAATTGTTTCACTGTCACTTTCATTATCATCAATATTGCATGAACAGAGAAATGTATCACCAGAAGACCAAACATTTTTACTTGATAATTCTTTTGGTTGTTCATCTTCAATCTGAGGTGATTCTAAATCTAAATACTTACTTCCACCTAGTAGCCAATTGTCTCTCCAGTTGTCACTATTCCTTTGAGATGTCTTCTTCTTTTGAGGTGCTTTCTTCATTTCCTTCCTTCCCATTGTCTCGATGGATCTCCTTCAAATTATCAAGCTTCTGCCAAAGGACCCACTTTGATACCAATTGTTGCGAAAAAAACTGAGAGGGAGGGGGGGGTGAATCAGTATTTACAAATCAATAAATTTTTACATTTCATATTCAAATTTATATATGTGACTTTACTGAATCGAACCTGCATGCGCACGCAACTGTTCTTGAGCCAATTAGCATATATTAAGTGAATTTACAATTCAGGTAATCCATCATATGTTTATCTTCAGCTAGTGCATTAGTACTTTATTAACCATTAGATAAACATTAACCATGTGCTGTAATAAATAAACCATCACACATAAGAAACACACATGAACACCAATATTTAACGTGGAAACCCAATGCGGGAGAAAAACCACCATCTTTTGTTGTCTCTATCTTCTTTTTAATATAAAAATTTGTTTACAATGTTGTACTAGCGCAAACTTGTACCATTATGCAGGCACCCACTTACAAAAGGCTACAACCTTCTCTCATTCTCCAGCTTCTACTAGAAGGGAGCTACAACCCCCTAGCTCATGTATTGGCTGATATGTTTACCATACGTAGGCACTCACCTACAGGAGGCGACAACCCTCACTCGTTCTCCAGCTACTACTGGAAGGGAGCTCAACCCCCTAGTTCTTATATTGGCTGATATATTTACTAGTACATAGGTACCGGCCTACAAAAGGTTACTACCTTCACTCTTCCTCCAGGGACCACGTTTCGTAAATTTTCAGACTAGAAACTCCTGGTAGACAACAACACAATATGTAGGCCACGTTTCAACAAATATTTATTTTGGACCCATCAGTAACATTGAAGCTCAAAATAAATCACCATTCCAATACAACCATCAAATATATCTGCATCAACCAATCAATGGAATCCAATCATCAAGCTCTGATATAACTGAAACTCAATCATCAATCTCTAAATCAACCACAATTGAATCAATCAATCATTGAAACCTCTGACATAACTAAATCACCCATTCATCAATTTCTGAATCAACCACAACTGAATCAATCAATCATTGAAAACTCAATCAACCGATACTTAATCAAAATTCAACCAATCAACTGGAACAAACATATCATAGTAACCAGTGCATAGATCTGAACCCGATTGCATCAACAACCAGAACCAACTACAACCTCAAAAATCATATGTCAAAATGCATACGCTACTTCAATGAATCCAACCTACATGTATACGCTACTTTCAGAAACCGAACCTACGTATACCTCTAAAGATACTGAATCATAAAAATTCTAAACCATAAATTGTACTTCCCAAAGACATTATGAAGATCTACTATCACATTATAGAGTTCTAAACAGATATCAGCAAAGATCACCCTTCTAACTCAATCGATCAATCAACTAGACTCAATCTCCTTAGACAATCAGTTTTACTTTCAGATCCAAAGAAGACATCATTGACAAACATCATTAAAACAACAACATTGATCAGATATATCAGTCATCTCTCAACAACAAACTTTTCTTTTGCATACGCCACTTCAAAGTGCCGAACCAGCGTGTATACGCACCTTCGCCAAGGAGAACCAATGTATAGATTTGTAAATAATAACTTATAACTTCACAACTATTCTAGACTTTAGATATACCACATCATAGCATTTAAAGGAAAAAACATTTGTTAGCACTTAGATCTAGCATATTCATTATCAGATCATATAATGATAAGTCATTTTAGGTATCATGATCATGATCCATCATTAGATCTCATCCATCATCAAGCACTCAGGTGCATACTTAGTTCATATTAAGCGAAGCATCAAAAACCCATAACATGCATATTTTCTTTTGATCTAACTCTTCATAAGATTTTTATTACTTGCACTTTTTCACACTTTTATCTTCACCTCCTTATATACTTAGAGCCTTTTTCAATACCTCAAACCAAAACAACACTTAGAACCTGTGGTATTCTTAGACGGGATCAAGTAACCATTATTCCACTCAATATTGTGGGCTAATACCATGGTATGGACCCTTGGTATTCTTTAACCTTAATTTTCCATCCAATACACACTTTTCCTCTTGTGAAAGTGCGTGCATACGTATACGCTCCTTTTTTTCTATGAATCTACTTGTATATGCTACTTGGACTGGGTGAACCAGCGTATACAACTTAATATAACTTAAACCATTCCTTTTCTTCAATTGCTTGATTATGATATTTAATCCTTTGTTCCATCATCCTGTTCTTTTGTGCCATTACTTTGTTACCTCTTAATTGACCTGTTACAATGTGAGTTGTCATCATACATCACTTCTGAACTGAAAACACAACTGCCATGTATTCTATCACATCCTCTTTATACCTTTATCATGTAGTTCATTCATCAAATAGGTTTTCATCAAGGACAAATCATCAGTTAGGTTGCTTATCAAGGACAACACTAACTCAATCTCCCCGTATCAAACCTTTGACTATTATTCTGTTCCATCATTCTGTCACCTCTGATATTTCTGTGTTCCATCATTCTGTCACCTCTGATATCTCTATGTTCCATCGTTCTATCACCTTTGACTTGTCCTATAGATTCATCTAGTTACCATATATAAGTGAGTTTCCATCAAAGACAACACATGCATCATAATGCCAACAATCTTCGCCTTTGGACTTGATGGAAACCACTTTGGTGTTTGGTCACCACAACCTGTAAATAACATCAAGATAAGCACTAAGCTTTTCAAAACATCAAGCTACTCTCCAAACACCAAGCTACTCTCCCCCTTGGACATCAAGGGCAAAAGGCTGACCAATGTTAAAAGAAGACTTCCATATCTGAACTGCTCAATATGAACACTAATCATGCTCTTGCTAGGCACATTCTGAATCCTCTAATCAAACTCCCCCTTAGTACATGCTAATATGCACTATACCATCCATGCTCCCCCTGAGTACATGCAAAGTCTACAGAAATATTTTTCAAAAGAATAATATGACTCTATAACTCAACTATGTGAGTATGACCTTCCTACCACCAATGACTCATACATACATCAATCACCCAACCAAGTGGGGATACACCAAATTTGACTCATCCACCCAACCAATTGAGTTTACATATTTGACATCATCTTAAAAGTCCATACAGGAGTGAATATGACAATTATTACATCATTGGTCTTTACATGACCTTTACATCAAATGATATTTATAACAAATACCAAAGCTCTAAACAAGACCATGATAGTTATAAGCAACTGTCATACACCATATATGATCTGCACCATAAGCATCTGTCAGTAGTATCCAGAACACCAACCTGTATATGTCCATCATCAGTTTGCAAGATAAGACAATGTATCTTTAATATCATCAACTTGTGAAAAAGTATGTTGCATATAGATGTCAACTTATCCTCTTGATCTTATCAAAATCAACTTGCTCCATTTCCTTACAGGGAAATCCTTCCATGAATCAACTAATCATATTTCATATCTCCAAGTAGTAATACAAAACCATTCACACCATATCTTATGTATGTGAAAACACCATAGTCATCATCGATGACCATAACATCATCATAATAACTACATGATATTTCCACAAGAACTCGCAATATATCAACCATGTATCATCACTAAGGATTTTTCATATCTGATAAGAATCAACCATGATAATCAACATATGTGAGTATCACACCTATCATCATAAAGTAAGAAGGAATCATAATTATGTGACTAAGTAAGCCATGTATCCAAATAACCATGACATCAAATAGCTATGTCTTCATGAAACCTGCAATAACAGCATTCTTTTGGCCAACCAACAATATGCAATTTAAGTAATCATCCATGTATCCAGCATAATATGTATCCATCATAGAGATAGCAATATGTATCTAGCTTCTCATCAAAGTGAAAAGAAAACCATGAGCTCATAGTCATTTTTCAAAATTTCTTGATACCATCAAGATCAACAATCCTCAACCGATATACCATGTGAGAGCCAAGAACTATAGGAATCCTTATCCATAACTACACCATATAAAATTTATGCATCTTTTGAAGTAATGAAGTTGTGTAATCAAGATTTGTTCTTCTCCTTGAACTTATGAAGATCACCATGTAAGAAGCATACCATATGTATGATATGCATCATCAAAAGAGTCATCCAAAATCATCCATAAATCTGATCTGAATAACAACTATGTGGCTCAAGCAATATTAGTCTAATTTGAGACTTTATCATAGGAAACCCATGACCGTAGCATAGCATGATGTATCATTTAAACACTTCAACAACATAAGCATCCTCACCATTGATAAGAATCATTATGTACCAAAGACTTCTAAGCATAATTCCAACAATGCATTATTAGAAGTATAACATATTCTCCCCCTGAACCTGTGCCAATTGTTCACTGTTAGCTCTGATCATTGAATATATAAGTAAGAATAATCAAGGCATCATCACCAACTAGTTATACATCAAGTCATCAAAAACTTATGAGGGTTGAAATCACTTCTAAGTAACATCCACAAACTATAGTCATTAATCATCTAGACAGAAAAGACAATTGATAATTGTGTGAACCATATCAGACCCTTTTTCTGAGTCTACCCCATTGCTTCTTCATCAAACCAACATATATGCTACTACATAGTTTCAAACTAGCATATATATGCTACTTGTCTTCATAATATCTACGTTTGAGAATTAGAACACTAAAGTTTCATACTTTCATCTCCTCCTAAGTATTTTCTGACTGTACTTGATCCTAGAACTTTTGCTAAAGCATCAGTTCCAAGAATATCATTACCATGATGGTTCTTCATCAGAGAGTCCATTTTTCTCTTATCTCTAGTCATGTGATGAGCACATCCACTATCATCTTTGTCTTCAAATGAGCAGAGAGAAAGATAACACTTTATCTGATCTTCCTTTTCTTGATTCTTGGTGGATTCATCTCTTCCATATTTTCTAATATAAATCTGCTTATTTGATTACTTACCATATTATCTATGATGATCCATAAACTTGACGATGCACTATTTTGTTATATGCCCAAACTTGCTATAAGCACAACATCTTATATGTTTCATATTCCTTCTAAAGCAATCAATGGCTTTGTGACCAAACATATTGCAAGAAAAACAATGTCCCTTAAAGTACCTGGAAGCTGATGATCTTTTTGTGTGACGGTTATTAGCTTGAACCATTCTACTTCTATATATGGTTGCAACATGTCCAAAATTATGACATATAAAACATTCAACATTATTCATCAAAGGAAAGAATCAATTAACACTTCCATAGTTAGAAGTAAATGGTTTTCTTTGAAGACTTTCTTTCCTTGGTTGTTGATGGGTTGACCTCTTATCTCCTTGTTGAGCATTTCAAATTTTTCATTAGAATTCCTTTCCTCAGTTTGTGAGCTAGATTCACCTTTAACAGTTTCATGAAAGCCAACACCAGATTTGATGGCAGGAGACCTTTGACTACTAAGAATATTATCCAAAATCTTAGTACTATCTTGAAATCGTAAAAGTTTATCCTTTTCTTCTAATTTTTCTTTTAGGGTATTTACCTCAACCTGATATTGCTCTTCCTTTTCAAAATACTGCTTCTTCATGATTTCTTCAACTTTTCTTCCTTCTTCCACTTGTTCCCTTAATTTGAGAACCTCATTTTCTTGTTCTTCAAATGCTTGAAGTAGTTCTTCATTATTCTTATTTGAATTTTTTGTATCTTCTTTTAGAGAGAGGACCACAGCTTCAAGACCTTCACAGTAACTGGTTCTTTCTATAATTTCCTTGGTTGTTGTACCCTTTTCATTCACTTCATTTCTCAATGATGTCACTTCATATTGCAGCCTTTGACTTTGATTTTCCTTTTCTTTGTACTTGTTCTTTATTTTTTTTCCTTCCTCCAACAAAGTTTTGAACCTTGTAATCTCTTCTTTGTAGGTGTTAGTGCCTAGATTTACCTCAGGCTGAAAAGGTAGGATCCAGGGCCAACATCAAACTACGCTCAGCCTCGTAGCTATCCCTACGAGGACAGGAGAGGGCTCTCTCTGGGTCAATCTCAGCAAAAGATAATCGATGGGGCTTGAGATGACTGAAATAAAAACTACCTTTAGGCTAGGTATGAAGTACAAGGCTTTGATTTGATTTTTTTGGGGTTTTGTTGGAATCAAGGGGAAAGCTTTCATTTGTCATTTATTTGCTTTTCTTTCCATTCTACAAGTAGAATTTTAATTCAGCAAGTAGTTTCCTTCTTATTAGTAGTTTTTCATTCAATTAAGAAATTTCATTCTGTAAGTAGTTTTCTTTCTGTCAGTAGTCTTTCATTCATCAATTTCAATTCAGCAAGTAGTTTCCTTTTTGTTAGTGGTTTTCATTCAATTAGTAATTTCCTTTCTGCATAGTACTTTCCAGCTTTAAAGAAAAATCTTACAAAAAACCAAAAACATTTCCTTTGATGCCTCGTAGGAATAAGGATAATTCAGGAAAATTCTTGCCAAATACCCCCACTACATCCAACAGTCAACCTTCTCTCTTCTTCGGTGATTGTGAATTGGAAGAACCTTTAGGTGAGCAACCTGACATATTTGAAGAACCTATAGGGGAAGAAGAAGAGGAAGAACCCATTCCTACTGAACCAATGGCTGAAGACCAAGATGACAGAGGAAATAGAGAGATAATTGAGAGTGCCTTCCCCATTAGGGAAACCAATGGGGACACTAAAATGAAAAATATAAGCCCCTCTGCTCTACCTAATTTCCATGGCTTGACCATAGAGGACCCTGACACTTTCCTATTTGATTTTGTTGTTATATGCCAAACTTATGACTATACAGAGGATGAGAAAAAGTTAAAACTATTTCCATCTACCCTCAAGGATGCAGCATTATGCTGGTTCATGGGTTTACCTGGAGATAGCATCATAACTTGGGCTCAGATGTAGCAGGCCTTTAACAACAAATATAGGGACTACTATAGGTCAAAAGACACTAAAGAAGAGATTTTTAGGATGACCATAGGCTAGGATGAATCCTTAGAAGACTATGAAGAAATATTCCAGCTCAGTTACAAAAGGGCTAGGTGTACACTTGACCCTGAATCGTTGAAGCTAGTCCTGCTTAGAGGAGTAAGGGAGGATATCTAAGATACCTTGCATTTATTAGTAGGAGGAGATATCTACCAACTACCCTATGAGGATATCAAGACTGTTTCTAGAAGCCATTCTAGGGTAACCAGGAAAAAGGGTAGGAGTAGTCAACCTATGGCCAGTACATCATCTTCCAACTCGTCCATCAAGGGTGAAATTGGAAATATGTTGGAGGACTTCAAAGGTGAGATGTTGCAAACCCTTCCCTTGCAATTGGATACCATGAATATCAAAAGGAATAAAGAGGAAGCAGAGAGAGCCTTGGCCATATTTTGTCCTAGATGCACCAGGAGGCATCCTAGGAATGAATGCCCATTGAACTATATTGAGATTTTCTCAGTCTGTGAAGAAAACCACTCCAAAAATAAGTGCCCTTCTTTACCCAGACTCAAAGATCTATATCAAGGAGCTGAAGGGGTCACTAAGTAGCTTTGCTACATCAACCAAAGGAGACCTCCTGGGCCTAGACCATACTAGCAGGGTATGCAAGGATCATCCCATGCGTATTATAGACCCAACCAAACCATAGCTATACCCTCTTGGGGACCCCCTACTCAACCTTCCTGGTCTACACCCCCTCCTTGGTCCTATGCACCTTAGTATCATTCCCAGCTAGCTAGCTAGTCATTTCAACCTTACATTCAACCACAACACCAGTGGAATACCCCACCCCAAGGGTGGAGACCCCAAGTCAACAATGTTCCAGCCCTATTGCCTCAACCACCTACCCAACCACAACTCCTGCAGTCTGCTCCACCTAGGCAACCCCAGATGCTTTCCCAGCCAAATCCAAACCCAAACAATAGGCAAGCTCAATAAGGACACGATGGAGAGACATCAGACCCATATTTTGTTGTATAAATCCATGAGATCAACCTAAGATCTGGGAGAATTCTCCCAGATAACCAACCTCCCTCCCCACATAGGGAGGTTGAGGAAGAAAGAGAGGAAAGCAACCTTAAAGAAAATCCACCCTTTCCTGAAATATTAGCCCAACCACTCCAGCCTACCCTAGAAGAAACTAATCTTCTAGGAGAATTGAAAAACCTATGTGTAAAGATCCCCCTTCTCCAAGCAATCAAAGATGTTCCTATTTACAATAAATTCATTAAGAAGAAGTGCTTTAAGCATCCAGGAAGAAGGAAAAGGGATGCCCCTACCATTAATGTCATTGGGAAGTTATCTGACTTGATGTTGGGGTAAGTAATATGTCCAAAATACTTAGACCCTGGAAGCCCTGTAGTTGATGTGCACATCAATGGCACCATTTTCCCACACACTCTGATTGATATTGAGGCTACCATTAATGTGATGACCAAAGACACCATGCTCAAGCTTAACCTCTAAGGGTCATTAAGGAATACCACAACAATGCTACAGTTTGCAGACCGTTCCACAGTTACCCCTGAGGGAATTGTGGAGGATGTGATGGTCTCCATTGATTCCTGGGAGTACCCTACAGATTTCCTAGTTCTCCAGCCTAAGGCTAAGCTTACTGGTTACCCTCTCATTCTTGGGAGGCCATGGTTGGCCACAACTGATGCCTACATTAGCTGCAGAGTTGGAAATATGACCATCAAGAATGGGCATAAACAGTTAGTCTTATACCCTCCTATTCAACCCTCCCTAGAACATGATTTACCCTTATGGTTGGAGGAGGAGGAAGAAGATGAGCTTTATTCTGCCCAACTGTATGCTTTGGAAGTAGTCATAGGAGGAGGACAACAAGAGGAGGATGACTTAATTGAACACCTGCTCCAAATTCCAACCCCTTATTCATTACCCTTAGAAGAAGAAGTAAAGGAAACAGTGAACAACCATCAAATTGACTTATGCTTGGCCAATTCCACCCCACTCTGAGTCAAAACCATAAAATTTGGCCCATAGAAAACTTTGAAGATTAATCCATCGCTTTCTACTTTAGAAGAGGAACAACCATGCAAATTGTTGAAAGAGAACCTAGAAGCCTTCACTTGGAGCTATAAGGAAATGAAGGGAGTACACCTAATGAGCCCCAAATTTGGTAACATTTTGGGCTCATTTGGCCTAACTACCCTTGCTCAATCCTTCATTTTTCATAACTTATGCATCATTTTTTAGTATGTTTATGTCATTTGTACGAATAAGGGTAGTCATTATTCCTAGGTGGCTAACACGTGCTCATTTTAGGTTTTTTGACACATGTTGGAGAAAAACCGAGCAGATAAGGGCTAGGAGACAGCCAAGATGGGGTTGAGGATTCGTAGGAGGGTTGTCCACGGCATTAAATAGCCTTCCTCGGGATCTTCACCCCCAACTCCGAGCTCCAAAAGCCACCACAACCGGATCTAGAAGGCAGCCAAACAGATTTTGTGGAAACAGCTGTTCACTCCCAGTTTGGTCAGCCAAGTCCCATAGATTTAGGAGGCTAGCTTGGGGCCTCGTGATGTATAAATGATAAGGCTTCAGCCTTCGAAAATGACTTTTGAAAAACTGTTGCACATTCTGCACTACGAGCTGCCAGCTCTGTTTTTGCTCTTTTGTAGCCATCATTGGCATACCTCTTGACTTATGATTATTATTTTTTCAATGAGAAGCAATCAGATTTGATCTCAGCTCTGAGTTTCTAAAGGATCCATAGCTCTCGGGGTTGGGCCCAACCTGAGAGCCTAGGGCCTCCTTCTTTTGTATTGATATCTTTCCTTTCAGCAATATGGTTTTCTTTACATGCATTTGAAACGCAATTTGTTGAGTTAGATTTCGTGGTGTGGTTAAGTAGGTCATTGTTAGAAGATAGAGTTGCTTCAGATATCTAGAATAGAGTAAAGAGATTAGAATTGACAAGAGTTCTAGAAAAGGGTTGCCTGCACTCTCATTTTCACCTCTTACTAGGGGCTGGAATTGCAGACAGTGCTACCCAACAAAAACACTAGTTTGCGTACTCATGCAATCTTTGGTGCAATGTTTTCATTTGTAAAAGTTATCCATGCACTCAGACCTCTTGGAATGTTTCTTTGCTTCAGTACCATACATGGTTCTCTTTAGAAATAACGTTGTTGTTCATTGGTTTCATTAACAGTTAGGATAGATTAGTAATATTTTGATTATGTGCAGGACGTGGATGATTTGGTTCAGTTTACACTGTGCAGTGCAACTCCATCACTCTCTCGTCCATCTAAGCTTCGTCCAGGCCAATTTCTCATCTCCAAATTAGACCCCTCGTCTCACAACTACTCTACTGCCCACGTCATCCTACCTTTTTGGCCTTCCATTCCCTCTGCCCTCTTTAAGACAAACTAGCTTTCCACACCCTCTCATCACCTCATCTCTCTGTCACTAAGTCATTACAAACCGCTCTCCTACCTCCCTATCTATCCATGCAACCTCTTCCACTCACCCATCATCCAAAATCCAATCGTAGAACATCCTGTAGGAATTGCTGAACATCCTGTAGAAATTCTGAAACATCCTGTAGAACCCCTGCAGACTTCCTGTAGAAGCTCATAAACGCGGTTTCTTGGCAGCCAAACTTTGTGAAACTCTCTGGAAGGATGTTAGGGACTCCTTAGACCCTCTCTGAGCCTTCCCGACCTCTTCCAAGCATTTCTCCTCCATGATCCGCCTCTGCACAGTAAAAAAGCCAGTTAAAAGCACATGCATGATAATTCTAAATAACTTATTCAAAAATACAAAAAGATGTTTTCTTCAGGTAGAGGTAGTCTAGACACATGCATCTTACCTTCATAGAAGTAATGGCATCTCTTTCAGTAGTTTGCATTCCCATCTTTGCATCAGTAGGACTAGCTGGTAGAATTAGGGTTTGCTAGGGTTTGCGTTCCTTGTTGGCTTTCAGTTTCTTTCCGCAAGTAAATTAGCTTCCTTTGAGTTAGCTTCTGTCCATCAGTTAAAAAGCTTCTTCTAAGAGCTCATAGAATCTGGCTTAAGCCCCTAGCGGACTTGTGCCAGCTAACCAAGTGACAGCTGCGACAAGAGCTAGTACTTGTGCATACAGCACTGTCGCTTGCAAGTTTGTTACAAACTACCGGGTTGATAAAATTAAAGGAGGAAACTCCAGGAGTTGTAGCATTATTGCTACAATACTGGAGCCCACCATCTTTTTGGCGCCGTTGCTGGGGAAGCATCAGAGTATTGGTGATTGTTGCTTTTCTTCTATTTTCCTACTCTCGCCTTCTGCTAAGTAGTTTATTTCATTTCCATTCCGCAATTTCCTTTCCGCAAAAGTAGCATAGACATTTCCTGCTTTCATAGATTAACATTTCAATTCCGCAATTTCATTTCTGCAAGCGTAGATTAGCATTTCAATTCCGCAAGCGTAGCCTAGCATTTCATTCCTGCAATTTCATTTGAGCAAAATAGATTAGTTCTTTCATGCTTTCATTTCAATTCCGCATTTCCATTTCAGCAAGATAGTTAGTTGCAGTTCAATCTGTTTTAGTTTTGCAGGTACCAGAAAAAAGAACAAAAGCAATCAAAAGTCTTTCCATTTCATGCCTCGTAGAAATCGAGATAAAACAGGAAAATTCTTACCCAACACCCCCACCACGTCACTGAGTCACCCTTCTCTCTTCTTTGGTGACAGTGATCCAGAAGAACCTATAGGCGAGCTTCCTGATATATACGAAGATCCTATAACAGAAGAAGAGTTAGAGAACACTCCATCTGAAGCTATGGCTGACAATAGGGGAGAAGATGAGAGAATTGAAGGTGCCTTCCCCATCCGAGAGACCAATGGAGACATGAAAATGAAGAACATAAGCCCCTCCGCTTTACCTCACTTCCATGGACTGACTACTGAAGACCCTGATACCTTCCTGTTTGAGTTTGTCGTCCTTTGTCGAACCTATGACTATACCGAAGATG
This sequence comes from Pinus tabuliformis, assembly GCA_031772625.1. Taxonomy (NCBI): domain Eukaryota; kingdom Viridiplantae; phylum Streptophyta; class Pinopsida; order Pinales; family Pinaceae; genus Pinus; species Pinus tabuliformis. The sequence goes on along the minus strand of CM062814.1, from coordinate 488,438,685 downwards.
AGCAAAAACTGAAACTCTTCCCCTCTACCCTTAAGGATGCAGCATTACACTGGTTCATGGGCTTACCTGGGAACAGTATCACCACTTGGGCCTAGATGCAGCAATTTTTCAATACCAAATACCGGGACTACTGTAGGTCCAAGGAAGCCAAGGGAGAAATCTTTCGGATGACCATGGGGAATGATGAGTCCTTAGAAGATTATGAGGAAAGGTTCCAACTTAGCTATAAACGGGCCAAGTGCACACTTGACCCTGAATCTCTCAAGTTGGTCCTGCTCCGAGGAGTCCCTGAAGACCTCTTAGATACCCTTCACATGCTAGCTGGAGGAGATATTTACCAACTACCTTATGAGGATATAAAGACTGTGTTTAGAAACCACTCTAGGGCAGCCTGGAAAAGAGGTAGAGGAAACCTCCTCTCAGCTAGTATTCCTTTCTCCAAACATGAGTTTGCAAATCAATTAGAGGACCTCAAGAGTGAGGTAAAACAGACCATTGCCATGCAACTTGATACATTCCGAATCCAGCAGAAGAAAGAGGAAGCTGAGAGGGCTTTGGCTATCTTCTGCCCTAGGTGTACAAGGAAGCACCCTAAGAACGAGTGCCCATTACATTCAGTTGAGGTATGTTTTGTTTGTGAGGAGGACCACCCCACAAACCAATGTCAAACCTTACCTGGGCTTAAAGCCATGTATCAAGGGACAGAAGCGCCCACTGAACCTCTCTATTTCCTCAACCAAAGGAAGCCACATGGACCTAGACCTTACCAACAGGGGATGCAAGGGACACCCCAAGCTTATTATAGCCCCAACCAATCTGCTCCTATGCCTTCCTGGGGTCCCCCTGCTCATCCTTCATGTTCTGTGCCTCCTCCATGGTCTTACCCGCCTCAGTACCATACTCAGCCCACTACTCATTCGTTTCACTCACATGCCCAGCCACAGCCTCAGTGGAATGCACCTCAACCAGGGTGGAGGCCCCAGTACAATACTCCTCCCGCCATTTTGCCTCCACCACCAGCTCAACCACAACCATTACCTCCTGCTCCTCCAAGGCAACCCCAAATGCCTGCTCAACCAAACCCGAACCCCAACAACCGACAGGCCCAGCAGGTATATACTGGGGAAACATCATGCCCTACCTATGCTGTGGAGATCCAGGAGATCAACCTGCGATATGGAAAGACTCTTCCGGATCGCCAACCTCCTCCCCCAGAGGACGAGGAAGATAAACAGGACAGTGAACCAAAATCCATTCCACCCTTTCCTGAGAGACTAACGGCCACCACACAACCCAAACCAGAGGAGGATGAGCTTCTGGGAGAACTCAAACAGTTGTGTGTGAGAATACCACTTCTCCAAGCCATCAAAGATGTACCGATATACAACAAAATGGTTAAGGAAAAGTGTTTCAGACACCCAGGCAGGCGAAAAAGAGACGCTTCAACCATCAATGTCATAGGACAATTGTCTGATCTTATGTTGGGGCAAGTAATCTGCCCAAAGTATTTGGATCCTGGGAGTCCTGTAGTTGATGTCCACATCAATGGCACCATCATACCACACACATTGATTGATCTGGGGGCTGCCATTAATGTGATGACCAGAGATACCATGCTCAAACTCAACCTTCAGGGTTCCTTGAGAAAGACCTCTACAGCCCTGCAACTAGCAGATCACTCCACCGTGACTCCCGAAGGGATTGTAGAGGATGTCTTGGTCTCTGTTGACTCTTGGGAGTACCCTGCAGACTTCTTGGTTCTGCAACCAAAGGCAAAGCTTACTGGATACCCCCTTATTTTGGGAAGGCCTTGGTTAGCCACTGCAGATGCTTACATAAGCTGCCGTGCAGGAAACATGACCATCAAAAATGGTCCTATGTCCAAGCAGCTAGTCCTATACCCTCCTGCCCAACCCTTATTAGAGCATGACTTACCACTTTGGTTGGAGGAAGGAGAAGAGGATGAGGTGTACTCAGCACCCTTGTGCACCCTAGACACCACTAGGGGAGGCCCCCCAACCGAGGATGATTTGATTGAGACCTTGATTCAGAATCCACCTCCCAGTGCATTGTCCTTAGAGGAATTGGTGGAGGATGCCCAAGCCAGCACCTTAGTGGACCTTTGTGTGACCAACCCAGTCGCTCCCAGAGTCAAAAATGTGGAGTTCGGCCCCGAGAGAACGTTAAAGATCAGCTCCTCCCTATCTCCTTCCCAGGAAAAGGAGCTGTGTAGTCTGTTGGCCAGTCATCTAGATGCTTTTGCTTGGAGCTATAAGGAGATGAAAGGAGTCCATCCTTCAGTCTATACCCATCACATCTACATCAAAGAAGATTGTAAACCGGTTAGGCAACCCCAAAGGAGAATGAATCCAGCCCTTAAGGACATCGTCAAGGAAGAATTGCAAAAACTGTTGGATGCCGGATTCATTTACCCCATCTCGGATAGCGAATGGGTGTCCCCTCTGGTGTTGGTTCCCAAGAAAAATGGGAAGTGGAGAATATGTGTGGACTACCGAGAACTAAACAAAGCCACCAAGAAAGACCACTTTCCTCTACTCTTCATAGATCAAGTGTTGGATGGACTGGCAGGAAAGAAGTTTTTCTCTTTCCTAGATGGGTTTAGCGGGTATAACCAGATCCAAATCAGCTTGGAAGACCAAGATAAGACCACCTTCACTTGTCCTTGGGGTACCTTTGCTTACCGAGTTCTTCCCTTTGGACTATGCAATGCTCCTGCCACCTTCCAGAGAGCCATCTTGAGCATCTTTTCTGAGCTGGTCCATGATTCGGTGGAAATCTATATGGATGACTTCACTCCTTATGGGTCCAACTTCCAGGAAGCATTGTCCAATCTGGGAAAAGTCCTAACCAAGTGCATTGAGATGAACCTGTCCCTTAGTCCTGAAAATTGTGAATTCTTGATGACTGAAGGGACCGTGCTAGGACATACCATTTCTCACCAAGGGTTACAGGTGGATCCTAACAAAATTTCTCTCATCAAGAAGGTTCCACCTCCTCAGAAGGTAAGAGATGTTTGAAGTTTCTTAGCTTTAGCAGGGTATTATAGGAGATTCATTAAAGACTTCAGTAAGCTAGCCTCGCCATTGTTTAGCCTCTTGGCAAAAGATGTTGAGTTTAAATGGACTGACGATTGTCAGAAGGCTCTGAATGAATTAAAGGATAAGTTGGTGTCTGCCCTGTTATAGACATTTTTGTGCCTTACAGCTCTAAGCATGAAATTTCCATAAACCAAGGGATCCTAAGTCCCTAAAAGTGTTGTTCCTACCCCTAGAGGAACAAGTTCAACCAATTACAGCTTCTCCCAGAAGTTATCCACCAGAAACTGCTCAGAATCAGTCAAATCAGGATCATTTCAGCTGCTCCATTAGCTAGTTGCGTTGCATAGCACCCCAGTACACTAGCTAGGTGCGTTGCAACGCACCTAAATGCACTACCAGGGTGCGCTGAGCGGGAAATGACAAATGGCAGTGTCATTCCGCGAGGTGGACAGACAATGGAAGCTTCCAGAATCTTCCCCAATGACACTTGCCTCACTGAGTTCGACCAAGGATGAGTAAGAGGCTCTCAGTCTCCAAGTGGAAGCAAGAACTGACAAAGAGAAGCCACAAGTCAAATCATAAGCTGACTCATCCTCTTTGCATACATCTATATATGGATCCGTCATCCCAGAGATCCAGAGGCTGGAATTTTGTACTTTGCAGAGAATTGTTGTTGGTTTTGAGATAGAGATCAGTGTATTGGGTGATTTATGCTTTGTTGGAGGTGAAGAGGGGATTCCTTTGCTGGGGGGTTGATGCTGGATCAGGAATCATCGGTTGTAACTCCTCCTGGACCTTCTTGTGATATCAATAAAACTATTTGAGTTTCTCCTACATGCTTGTGTATCAATGATGTTTTTGTTATATTTGCATGTTTAGCTTAAATCTGATCCTAAGCTGTTTATGAATGTAAATCCATGTCTTTGTGTAGTTTTCCTCTTCTGTGATCTTGCAGGAACTTGGTGAAGCTGGGCAAGTAAGGGAGCAGGTAGCTGGAAGCTGTCAAAGAGGAGAGAGATTGGATCAAAGGACTAGCGCAAGACACAGGTTGGTTCATCCTATTCCTCTTCGTTTACAGTTCATAAAGAAGAATACGAAAATAGTTTTCCTTGTTTGTTGCTAAGGCACTGTCACACCTTAGTGGGATAGGGGCGTTCTGAGTAGACACTTTTCCCATCAACAAAATGGCGACTCCACTGGGGATCGTGTCTAGTTAGTTGGTTTGTGTTTCTCTTGTTGTTTGTTTCATAAACACAGAAGTAGCAATCGAACTGCATTTGCCATTATCAAATGCAAAGTAGACACCTGCTACTTCAATCCACTCACTGGATTTGTTTATGATTTGAACAGCTGATTCACAAATGATCTGATTACCCTTTGTGATAGCTCTTAGACCTCCTTTAAATCCACCCTCTGATTGTGCATTACTGATTGCTTTTACTCGGTCGCAATCCATAGATTAAACTGCAAAACATGACCCAGAACCTGGATAGAAGTCTCGTTTATGCCCCAGCGCAGGCACTGTGAAGAGACTCTGCGTTTCAACGCAGTTCCCAAGAGGGCTACCTGCGTTGCAATTCAGTTTCTCTGTGTAACAGGTGCGCTGATCAACCTAGCCTTGTGCAGCTGAGGTTCTTTGCTTCATTTTTTTCAGTTTTGTCTCTGATTTTGCAGCCTGTGATCAGTGTGTATCTGTTTAAAAACCCCTTTTCTTTGCCTTAATTCCGCCTCCTTTGTACAAAAAGACTGCAGATGTTCTTTGTGTGTTTGTGACATCATTTACAGTTTTCCATTGAAAAAGAAGAATAGTCATACTGTCGTCCTTGGATTTAGATCTGTCGTAAGTGTCGATTTTGATCTTAGGAGAAAGTTTGTTTGCTGTTGACAGTTGATTATACTTTTACTTTTACCTTTGGTTTGAATTTGTCACTTTCTAGTGTCGAAATGAGTGTTTATTTCAAAATCATAAAGTGTCATAATCTTCTCTACCTTTTTTATTTCGAAAGGAAGCTTGTTTGTGTTTGTCACTTGAAAGCAAATTTAGATTTGTACATCAACTTTCTTTTTAGGCATCAATATTAAGAAAGTGAAAACAAATACATGCATATGTGCATTTGCATATTGATAGTCTGTTTGGCTTGATTTGGGAAAAGTGCATCTACAGTGTGCTCTTTGTTCTTTGAGAAAAGATTGTGTCTTTCTTTTCCCCTTGTAGCTAGGATTTTCATTGTTGAAAAGAGATAAAATCTTGCTTATCATCTTTATATTGCATTTTAGGAATTACATCTACATCTCGTGGTGATCCAAAAAGGCAAACTTCTAAGAAAGATCAACTTAAAATAAATTGAATGAATCTAACAACGCATTGGAACTTAACGCACAACATTTAGAGGTCTAGGCTAGAGACGTATTCCGGTGTCGTAAAGCCTGGTAACTGTTGTCCTCACTGATGGTTGGGTGATTCCTCCACTTTGAGATGATAAGTGCCAGTACGGACTTGTGCTCCCACGTACCGTCGAGTATATATTGGGAGACCCCTATAGGCTTAAAACCTTTTATCCATAGGAAGCCGTGTCGGCCGCCCTACTGATCGCAATGCACCGAACACAGCATTCGGGAAGATTGACCGCCGTACCGTAAAAAGTATTCTGCAGTTTTGCGATTGGTTTGGTACTCCCTCTACCTAGATCTCTAGAGCAGTCCCTTTCGTTCCTTTTCAGACTCCTTAACGGAAAAGGTCCATCTGAGCACTTGTCACTTCAGGCTCATTAAAAATCAAATGAGACTAGAGTCATCTTTTGTTTTTTCTCGACTCTTTAAAATTGAAAAAACAATTTGTGTCCAAGCGTCTTAAAATTTATTTTAAACGGAATATTCATACCCTTTTCCTACGTTGATCTTAGGTTGAGAAAATGGAGTCTACCAACCAAGGAATTCCCCTTGGTGGAAATCCTAGTCCCTTCTCCTCTTGGGGAGATGTTGGTGCACCCCATATGGCCACATTGTCGCTTCCAGGACTAACAATTGGCTTGCCAGTCTGGCTCTTCTCAACCAATGTCATTCAGAACACCACTATTCCTGAACAATCGAATTAGCAACTAGACGAGTCCAGAGTTGCCCACCAACCTTCTACTTCCTCTAATTCTTCCTCTCCCCCTTCCTCTTCGCTTGATGGGGCTGGCAAAGCCAAAAGTCAAGTTCCTAAGGAGAAGAAGGAGAAGAAGAAGAAAGAGAAGAAGAAGAAGGAGCCAAAGGCGAATGGGGGAAAACGAGTGTCGTCTAACGAAAATCCACACACTGCACCGACCAGGCCTAAATCTCCATGTGTCATTTGCAGAGGAGACCACTTTCACAGAGATTGTCCTTGCATCCCTCGGATACTAAGGGAATGGTCTCCTCGTTTGCACAATCCGGTGTCATCAACCTCTGATGATCATGTTGAAAGCACACCGTCAACTAGCGAAAGTGAAGCCCCAGGGCAAAAAGGGAGAGCTAGATTTCCCTGTAAACTGTACGAAGGTAATCATGCCGTCCACAGTTGTCCCTTCTTAGACGAAGCGAAAAGAGTTTTGGATGATCGTCTGGTTTCACCGTTACGACTCCCTCCTGGATATAAAAAACTCTTGTCGAGTCCGTCGCTAGTTGAGAATCCAGCTGGCCCGCTCAAGTGGTCGGCTGAAGCGCCTATCATCGAAGATAAACCATCTGAATCCATACCAGACGAAAGTCAAAAGGTCAAGATGGCAGTTGACCCGGTCTTGCCTTCAGAGGTTTTATCTTTGGATGATACAGTCACTGAAGAGAACAAGGATGACACCGTCCAAATTCTCTTCATCAACACAGACTCTGACGAACATGGGGGCAATCTACCCATTCCCTTACCGCAGGAGGGAAGTTCATCAGAGCCATACCCGGCCGTCTACTTGGTCCCACCTCCAAGCAACCTAGTTGTCTCCTTCGACTGGAATCAACTAGGTAGACCCCATTTACCAGCAAGCATACCATTCCGAATTATCGTTCAAATATATAGAATGGTCATGGCTAGTACCATCATAGATGAGGGGGCTTCTGTGAGTATCCTTTCCTCTATTGCTTGGAAAGTGCTTGGTTCGCCATCGCTGTTGCCTGAGATGAGAAATCTGACAGGCTTTGATAAAGGAACCAGTCGACCTTTAGGGATCCTTCCCAATGTGCCCATAACATTGAGAGGGAAGACAGTTCAAATGAATGTAATGGTAGTTCAAGGACCCTTGGATTATAACCTACTCCTTGGACGAGACTATATTTATTGCATGGGAGCCATCGTCTCCTCACTCTTTAGAGTAATGTGTTTTCCGCACGAAGGAAGAGTGGTCAAGCTCGTGGACCAGCTTTCATTTCCCGGATCACGCATAGCAAATAGTCATATACCATCCCTAAATGGTCTCTTCACGCAAGAAATGTATCAATCTCCAGTCCGTCCTCCCGAAGAGCGCAAGTAATTCGGAGGATATGACTGAAACCCAGGGAGCATGCGTCCTGGTCTGCTTCGGCAGGAAAACTTCGGGTATAAGGTAGGTTTCCGTGGCAGAATATGACTAGTCTGTACCCCATCCGTTGGTGGAAAAGGGGTTATTCTAGAACAAGATTCTTTTGTCAAAGTTATGTGAGTTGACAAAACTGAGTCACTCGCCTTTGTTTATCTCGGTAGACATCGCCGAAGAAGTGTTTTATTTGCACCGTGAATCGAGCAATCTTTGGGTAACTTGTAAGAGGTAGGCCTCTCCCGATAGAACAAATGTTCTATCTGCAAATTGAGGGGTAACCTTGAAACCATATTTTATACCTGGGGGCATGCAAACCTTTTGGAATGCAAGCGAGGGGCAGCTATTTATTTTTTAAATTTTTAGGACCTCTAACCCTTTAAACTCGTAGGATTAGTCGTCAACTAACTTGCATAAAGAAAGGATGTGGGGAAAAAATCTAAAAGTTGTCGTTTTATATATGAGACATTTTTATCATATGACTGGATTAATCGAGCAGTTTTAGCACATAGTTCAAGCTCGTTAAAAAATAAACATAAGACATGAGCAAGTGTTTCCACCCGCGTTTAAGCTCGTTAAAAAATGAACTATTCCCCAGTAAATAACCACCGTGAATGAAGCATTTCAGCCATTAAAGCCTTGGTCGTGTTTGCACCGTCACCTCCACTTTTCCATTGGCCGATCATTCACCTCCATTTGATTGTTTACCCATTTTGAGGAACAGCTGCGAAGAGTGATTTCACTAGCCATCCTTGTGACACTGCCGTGATTGGAAAATTCCAACCCTTACCTGGAATTAGCTGCTACGCATTTTATCACTCGTTCCTCAAAAGACGAGTCTTCTTTAAGCTCTTTTCAACTGACTCGTAGAATATGAAAAGATTGCCGAGTTTTGGCCTTCCAGCTCGTTAAAGCGACCGGAAGTGCTATCCCTCCTCTAGATTTTAATCTTTTTGGACCTGAGGGATTATTGCACAAAAAGATCGAGCGCTTGTTTTGTTCGGCTCGTTAAAACTATCAAAAATTCATCCCTTCTGTATTATTTTATACTTTTTCGGACTTAAGGGATTAGATGACGAAAAAGGAATTTTGGAGTTACCTTTACGTACCTTTTCAGACTCTTTAAAAATGAAAAGGACCGAGTTATCTTTGTCGTTAAACTCGTTAAAAAGATTAATAGCGACAAACTTGTCTTTAGACGAGAACGAGTTTCACTATCGCTAGGCTCGTTAAAACATAGCAATGGGTTTACCCGAAGGTCAAATTATAGAACAAGCATATGTTATCCTCCTCAAGCTTGACAAAAATAAAGAGGTACTGGTCAGCAATGACTAGGGAAAAATTGGGAAGAAACTCAAAGAATCTTTATTGGTAGCAAGTCGCTCTTTAACATGACACTTCCACTCCGTGCCTGAGTCAGGTTGGGTTGTTTCATTCACCGGCCACATCACCATGGTCACGCCATACCATCCACATTTGGGGTAAATGCTACCAATCCATCACATAAGTGTCGCCGACATGTTCAAGAGAAGTCATCCAGAGAAGTCACCCGTGTTCCATCCACTACCATACATTATACTTCATTCCTTCATGACCGCCATCCTGAACCATATATCATCAGATCGTTTTCACCTCCATCAAAATCATTTGCTCCGTTCCGTGTCATTGATGTGGGATTCATTAAGGCCCTCCTTTGACGGGTCGCTTCTTGTCGACACCAGCTCATTATCCAAGAAGTTGATCTAGGAACACCCCATTCAGTACTTTGAAGCTTGCATGCCTCAATGGCAAGTTTTTCACTTCCGGCGACAGGTATACATCAATGACCTTCGACCGAAAGATTTTGCGTGGTGTTCGACGCCAAGTCCTTTATTCACACCACGTGAATTTTACTGCAGTACCTTGAGGGTCATCATCATTATTGGTGATTCCTCTCGCGCTTGTTAACAGTTTACATCATTGACTGGTAATCAAGCGATGTCTTTCCATGTTCGACTTCAAAACATTTCTCACATGGATCGACTTGTACTTCGAGTGAAGATCGGACGAGATTGAAGACCCCGGATCTAGTTTCATCCATCCGGGCTGCGATATATATTCATGAAAAACAGGGAAATTTTTAAGAACCCCCCCTAAATTTATAAATATAATAAATGGGCGAAACTCCATGTTATATAGGAAAAATGGAAGGCGATTTTATCAATAATATAATATGCATATATAATTTTTTGGCGAATCTCTCACCAGGCATGGCGAATATTTTACTCAATTATAAAATCTTGTAAGATCTTGGCGAGTCTTTCACTAAATAATAAAACTTTGTAAAGTCCTAGTGAATCTTAGCATAGGCTACATGCTGGTTTAGTTCCCCCATTTAAATAGGCTACATTCCACATGAAGACCATGGGTCAATACCATGTGCCATTTTGGTGAATACCATGGGTCAATACCATGTGCCATTTTTATTTTTATTAATTCTAATATTAGGGTTAATAATGGTTTTTTGCATGGTATTAATAACAATCTAGTCCATGGTATTTGTCCCATAGTATTTTGGCCATAGGTTTCACCTAAATATAACCCATTTTTTTAATGTTGGTAAATATAAGGTGACTCATGGAGTAAATATAAAAAAATGTTTTATTTGTTTACCATACCTCTCGTTTATTTATATTTTATTAATTTACCATACCTCTTTTACAAATATGGTATTTGGCCCATAGGATTCACTTAAATAAAACCTCTTTCTTGAGCCTTCATAAATAGAACAAGGGTTATGGACTAAATATAAAAAGAGGTTTTATTTATTTATGATACGTCTAGTTTATTTATATTTGTATTTATTTACCATACCATTTGAGTAAGTATAAAAAGACGTTTTATTTATTTACCATACCTCCACTTTACTTATATTTTTATTTGTTTACACTGTTACATGTATATAAGGTGACTTATGGAGTAAATATAAAAAATGTTTTATTTATTTACCATACCTCTCATTTATTTATATTTTTATTAATTTACCATACCTCTTTTATAAATATGGTATTTGGCCCATAGGATTCACTTAAATAAAACCTATTCTTGAAAATGGGCGAATGGATTCACTTAAATAAAACCTATTCTTGAAAATGGGCGAATGGAAGGTTGTAAGTCCTAATTTCAAGGGCTAAATTTACCTTTTTTACCCTCTCCCTTAAAATAAGGTGGGCTATTTGAGGTGATTTGTAAAAATGTACTATGATACAAAATATTCGCCCACTAAAAAATTAAAACCCCTTAATTTCGCCAAAGGGCGAACATTCGCCCCTAAAATTATCCTTGATGAAAATAAAAGACGTTGACGTGTACAGCATTGCAGCACAGATAATCATCCTACCAAAAGGATGATGACTTCATCAAAATCATCAGTCTACCATCAGACGATTGTCTGTCCTGTGTACATAAAAATGAATTTATAAAGCTGAGCATGGGAATGCCCACCTCAGCTAGATCATGAAAACAGTATGAAGATAATGTATTATATTGTCTCTTATTACAGGTCTCCTCCCAGCATTGAAAGAACTTCGGATCCTCCTAATAAAGCATTTCACTCGATAAACGGCCTCATACTTTAGGGGGCAACTGTTATAGACATTTTTGTGCCTTACAGCTCTAAGCATGAAATGTCCATAAACCAAGGGATCCTAAGTCCCTAAAAGTGTTGTTCCTACCCCTAGAGGAACAAGGTCAACCAATTACAGCTTCTCCCAGAAGTTCTCCACCAGAAACTGCTCAGAATCAATCAAATCATGATCATTTCAGCTGCTCCACTAGCTAGCTGCGTTGCATAGCACCCCAGTACACTAGCTAGGTGTGTTGCAACGCACCTAAATGCACTACCAGGGTGCGCTGAGCGGGAAATGACAAATGGCAGTGTCGTTCCACGAAGTGGACAGACAATGGAAGCTTCCAGAATCTTCCCCAATGACACTTGCCTCACTGAGTTCGACCAAGGATGAGTAAGAGGCTCTCAGTCTCCAAGTGGAAGCAAGAACTGACAGAGAGAAGCCACAAGTCAAATCATAAGCTGACTCATCCTCTTTGCATACATCTATATATGGATCCCTCATCCCAGAGATCCAGAGGCTGGAATTTTGTACTTTGCAGAGAATTGCTGTTGGTTTTGAGATAGAGATCAGTGTATTGGGTGATTTATGCTTTGTTGGAGGTGAAGAGGGGATTCCTTTGCTGGGGGGTTGATGCTGGATCAGGAATCATCGGTTGTAACTCCTCCTGGACCTTCTTGTGATATCAATAAAACTATTTGAGTTTATCCTACATGCTTGTGTATCAATGATGTTTTTGTTATATTTGCATGTTTAGCTTAAATCTGATCCTGAGCTGTTTCTGAATGTAAATCCATGTCTTTGTGTATTTTTCCTCTTCTATGATCTTGCAGGAACTTGGTGAAGCTGGGCAAGTAAGGGAGCAGGTAGCTGGAAGCTGTCAAAGAGGAGAGAGATTGGATCAAAGGACTATCGCAAGATACAGGTTGGTTCATCCTATTTCTCTTCGTTTACAGTTCATAAAGAAGAATACGAAAATAGTTTTCCTTGTTTGTTGCTAAGGCACTGTCACACCTTAGTGGGATAGGGGCGTTCTGAGTAGACACTTTTCCCGTCAACATGCCCCAATCTTGAGAGGTCCAAATTGGGCCCTACCTTTCCACATCCACACTGATGCCTCGAACAAAGCCATAGGGGCAGCCTTAGGACAAGTTGAACAAAAACTTCCATGCGCCATATACTTTGTCAGCAAAAACTTATCCAAGGCAGAACTGAATTATACCGTAACTGAGAAAGAATTCTTGGCTGTGGTCCATGCACTAAACAAGTTCCGACATTATATCACTGGCTATCAAACATTTGTACATACGGATCATGCTGCAATTATATATTTAATGAATAAACCAGATGTGAATGCTCGTATTATTAGATGGTTACTTTTGTTGCAGCAGTTTGATTTGACTATCGTTGACAAACCAGGTAAAGAAAATGTTGTTGCTGACTTTTTGTCTAGATTGGATTTACCTGCAGGTGAGGATGGAACAGTGGATGACCAGATGCCAGATGAACATCTGTTTGCTATCTCAGTACTCTCTCCATGGTTTGCTGATATAGCAAACTACCTTGTCTTAGCACAGTTCCCTCCGCACCTATCCTCAAGAGAGAAAAGCAGGATCGTAAGGAAGAGTGCCTCATTCACTTGGATCAGGGGCAACCTGTTCAAGCTTGGCCCCGATCAGATCTTAAGGTGTTGTGTAAGGGAGGAGGAAGTCTTTGATATCCTCCTAACCTGTCATGACGGGCCTTGTGGAGGACATTTTGCAGCCAAAAGGACTGCCTTCAAAATCCTACAGGCAGGCTACTATTGGCCCACGCTTCATCAAGATGTCAGAAGGTATAACAGCCAATGTGACCGATGCCAAAGGATGGGGAAACCCACTCCAAGGGACGAAATTCCTCTCCAACCTCAAGTGACTCTTGAGCCATTTGAGAAGTGGGGTATGGATTTTGTGGGTCCAATCAATCCTCCTTCGAGGCAAAGGTCCTACATCATTGTGTGCACAGACTACCTGACAAAGTGGGCAGAAACCAAGGCAATCAAAGTAGCGACAGAAGAAAAGGTGGCCGAGTTCTTAAGAGAAAACATCTTCTACAAATTTGGCTACCCAAGAGAGCTAGTCACCGATCAAGGAAGCCAGTTCACCTGCAACTTAATTGAAGACCTACTTGCTCATCACAAAATCAAGCATAGGACTTCCACCCCCTATCATCCTCAAGAAAATGGGCAGGTGGAAGTCACCAATAGAGCATTGGAAGGGATCTTGACTAAGGTGGTGAGTAGTAGTAGAAAAGATTGGGCAGATTGCCTGGTTGAGGCCACGTGGGCTTACAACACCACCTGGAAGACCACAACTTCCTTCACACCTTATGAGCTGGTATATGGAAGAGAGCTTTGCTGTCAATTGAGTTCGAGTACAACACCTTGAGGATGGCAGCTCAGCTAGACCTGGATCTCAGCCATGCCCAAAAAGAAAGGTTATTGCAGCTGAATGGATTGGATGAGCACCGAATGCAGGCCCTTCTCCACTCAGAAGTGGTTCAACTTCAGAGGAAGGTATGGCATGACCAACACCTCAATGACAAGCAATTTCAGCCAGGGGATTGGGCGCTGTTGTACAATTCCAGGCATAAGGATTTCAAGGGGAAGCTGAGAACCAGATGGCTGGGACCATATGCAGTGGAAAAATGTAATGACAATGGGTCTGTTCTTATTCAGACCATTGATGAGGAGGCCATCCCCATGCTCGTCAATGGGCATCGACTAAAGATCTACAGAAAACCTCTTTCAAGGCAAGAATTCATCAAAACTGTGGAAAAATCAGTGCTGGTCATAGAGAAGGGTTCTGCCTCTATTTTGGGCATACCCTGAACATCTCAAAAAAAAAATAAAAAAATAAATATATATATATATATATATATATATATAATAAATATCCTTGGGTGAAAACCTTTCTGAGGATCCCAAGGCAGATGGTAGGGGTGAAAACCTCATTGAGGCGTCTCTGCTGTCTTTCTGAAAATGTTTGAAAAAAGACCCTTGGGTGAAAACCTCTCTGAGGAACTCAAGGTAGATGGTAAGGGTGAAAACCTCACGAAGGCGCCCCTGCTGTCTTTCAAAAAAAAAAAACGAACAAAGAAACAGGGAAAACAGGTTCAAGATTTGACAATTCATGCAGGTTGCAGGTATTCCATGTAGGAAAAGAGGTCCCTCAACTCAAGGACAAGGGTCCCTACTATGCTACCAGGTGACCTCACCAGCACTCCCTCCAGAAACACTCATCTCTTCCAAGGTCTGGGCATGATTTGATCACAGTTTAGCCTTCTACAGGAAGCTACAGGACTTTCTACAGGAAGTTTTGTATTTCTACAGGAAACTTCCTGTAGAATCTTTGGACGGCCCAGGACCGACTGTGTGGGAAGATTTGAAGCCCGAGGTCCAATACGGAGGCATGCAAGCCAATGTTTTTCTCCATCACCCACTGCTGTCGCCTCCTTCTACCACCCCTGTTGCCATGCAATGGAAATACCTGCACAGTCAAATCAGAACGTTGGATTCTCAGAAGAAACAATTCTCAAATGGAATAAACTATGCAGAGGCCCCATGCGCTACTCATCAAAGCCACCCGAGGACCCTCCGACCGTGACCGTGATGCCACCGTTTCCACCGTTTCGGCATGCACCCGAGGAGGAGAAACGGATACAGGATATCCTATAGGAATCCCGTAGCAGTTCATCCAGTTAGAGCGCACACCATGAAGGCACCTGCAACACATAGAGCGGGCACATGCACCATCCGCAGCCAGGTAACAAGTCTCGTAACCAGCAGCAGTCGGCAAGGAGGAACCCCCGTGCCTGTGCATGAAGCAGCAGCAAGCGGATCCGTCACCCTCGTCCTGAAGCCTGAAAATAACGCCGCGGCTGCACAGGTAAGTGCCTCACCCTTTTTCGTCAAATTACATGAACAATTCTCTAAAATGTGTGCGAGTATGAAAATGAATGGATTGAGCCAGTCGGGTAGCCATTCAACTAGCGACCACGACCAGTCCGATGGTCTTGCCAGATTCAGAAAGTGTTGGTTGTGTCAAGCAAGACAGGAAATGGACACATGGAAAGCGTCCAATCGGGGAGAAGCGGCGATCTAACAGAAATGGCGGCGGTAGATATGCAGGGAATGATGCGGCGGTCAAGCAGACTTACAGTGGAATGATAATAGGTGACGTCGTCCAACGGTCCAGCAGGGACAGCTCACCCCCGCGCCACGAGTTCTGCAGGGATTCAAATCCACCAGCTAGATTGTGTATGGCACTCCACTCATTTATCATCAACCGCTTTGCAGTTGAGTAAGCATCCGAAATTCCCTGAAGCCTGTTACTCTGAGTCCTCGGCTTGTTCAAACATCTGGTGGTTGCACAGAAGGCCCAGAACCACTGACGCGCTCTCTAGAACCCATGCGCGACTTCTACAGGAAGCTGCGCTACAGGAAGCTCACCGCTACGGAGGAAATCAATCTATTCACGTCAAAGGTGGCGAATTGGAAGAGGTAAGCCTGAACCTGGTCCTCCCATGCAATTGGTTTGAAGGGTGGCGAAGTCGACGTCCTAAAAAAGTAGGACTATAGTCTGCGCATAAATTTGCAAGCGTCGTCTTCCTTCTGCATGAGAATTGTTGTCGAAGTGTATATGCGGGGTTTCCTATAGGATTTGGTTCGTAATTGAGCCCCTGTCAAGGCTCACCTGTAGATAGTCGAGAATTCACAAACTGTGTGCTTGACAGAGTCGTAATTCTGCGCTCTGTCTAAAGAAATCCCAAAGGCTCATCTTTTGATACGCGCCAGCCACCTCCGGCTAACACAACAAGCTTTCACCATGCCGGGTGGGTTCATTAGGAAGGAACCGACAAACTCAAAGAAGCTACGAGAAAATCCTGAGGTGGTAGACCTGTTTTCTCGTGCACAATGGATGTCATTCTGCGACAAGCTTCAAGGTTACGATGACGAGGTGGCAGAGGAATTCTTGCGAGCTTTGAAGCCAAAATCAAAAACGCTGGCCGTTGTCAATTTCAGGGGTTTGAATCTCAGACTCACCCCACAGTTCATCAGTAGAGTCACTGATCTCCCAATGGGGGTACCGTGGGATAAGGAGGAGAGAAAACTAGGCCAGAAGGCTAAAAAGGAGTTCTTTCTGCCGGAGGAGCAATTCTCAGAGGATAAGAATGGGGTTCGCAGAGCTAGCCTATAGCCGCTCTGGAGTGAGGTCAGCCTCCAAATTATGAAATATATCACGTGCGAAGGATGATTCAGCATCGTATATGGGTAACATTTCCGGCTGCTCACAGAACTTAGGCACCAAATGGACCTACCTTCAGAAAACAAGCTAAGTATTCCTTACTTCCTCCTGCAGTCCATGACTGAATGTTCCACCAAATTACGAGAGGGCACGCCAGACCAGGTAGCCCATCATGGGCTCATTAAGCTCCTCATGGAGGATGCACTCCACACATACACCGTCCCTCTCTCGTGGGAAGCCTTTCGAAATTTGACTAAGGATGGCGACATCAAAATGTTGGCCGAGGAGCTCACCTCCTCCAGCAGCGAGGAGAAGGAACCAATACAAACAGAGAAGAAAGGAAAAGGCCAAGAAACCATGGCCAAAGCACCAAAGAAAGAACAAAAGGAGAAACAAGAGAAACACCAGGTTGTCGAAACAGAGGGTGACAAACCCACATTGACACCCAGGGAGAAAAGGTTACAGAGTAGGGTGGAAAGGACTGAATAAGTCCACGTCAGTGAAGGCACCTCGAAAGCAGCCTCAGCAAAGTCAAAAGACAAAGCACCCTCAGCCAAACAGGCTAAAACGGTGCCACCTGTTTCTATAGGAAAATCAAAAACGGCTTCTACAGGAAGCCAGAAATCAGCCACTACAGGGCTTTCTACAGGAAGTCCTGAGAAAGGAAAACAAAAGGAGAAGACAGCCGAAATCCTTGCAAGGGAGGTAGCAGCTGTGCTGGCCACCCTTAGTACCCCTCCCAAGCCGAAGGAAAAACGAAAGAGGGAGATCCCTCTGTATTTCAAAGCCAGGAGAAGTGTGAGAATCAAAACAGGTAGGCCCCAACCTCCATCCAGCAGCCTAATTACCATAGAAGACACCCCTACCTCGCCAAGGGAGAGGTCCCCCTCAAAAATATCAGTCACTTATGAGCGGGGGAGCCCGAAGACAACTACTTGGAAGGAGAGAATGGACAGGTTGGCTTCAAAAACCCCGCTACAGGATGCTGAGGCCGTTCTACAGGAAACATTGGCCAGGCTCAAGGAGACCGAAAGAATGGAGGGAGAGGTAGCCACATCACCACTTAGGGAAGACGGAGTAGAGCCACCGAGGGAAGAAGAGGTAGAGCATATTTCGGAACCTAGTCCCTAGCCAAGCTTGAGCTCGTATTATAACTTTTTGGAGGCTGGAAAAATTATTCCACAGAAATTCACAGTGCCGCTTTTCTTTGTGTTGGAGGAAGAAAGAGTGAGAACCCACACGTGGATGAAGATAGCTAAATCTAAAGGAGTGGCAGATATAGGCCCCTTGGAGGAACAACTCAAGGAGGCACGAAGAGAATTAGCTATGGCCAAACACGTGGGAAACTGCCAGCGGGTATTTCTACAGGAAGAGAATGAGAAACTCAAACTGCAGCTACAGGAACAGAGGAAAGAAAGGGGCACGTCATCAGGTGACACTACAACAGAACCTCAAGGCAAGCAAGGACTGCAAGTTGGTCTTGGGGAGCTAACCTCGCATCTACAGGAAAGGGAACTACAAGCACAAATTGAGATACAAGCTCTCAAACAGCAGTTGCAGCAAAAAGAGACACAACTAACCTGCATGGCCAGTTGGGCCATGGATGCTCTACAATGTAGATAACCGGCCAAATCTTATGGCCTATACCTACGGGACCAGTGGCTGCAATTCCAAATTAATGCATTGGCACAGAGGGGTATCTCCCAAATCCAAGACCCCCAGCAGTTCACAGAGTTATGTAATAGCAGTTCATCAGAGGACAAGGCCAAGCTATCGGAGTTCTATCTCCATAATTTGGCCCTTCCTAATGTGACTTCATGGGATCCCAACACAGTCGTAGGAGATATGAAGTTGATGGCATTTGCCTCATGGTTGAACCATGAAGAAAAGAGAGCAGCAGAGGTCAAAGAGGTCATGAACCGAGAGTTACATGAGCCACTGCTGATTAGAGCAGAGCCAGGGGATCCCACTGCATTGATATCGGCCCACCAACACTTAGCCACCAACTCTCAAGCTTTATTGAAGTACATGGATCAGCAGGCTCAAGCTATAGCACATTTCGAGGATATGGAGCGACTATTAGGGGACAACTGTGTAAATGCTTGCACCCGCCGATGGAACACATTGTCCCACAGCCTCAAAATCAGGGAATATCACACTCCAACTCGAATGAGGGAAGCTCTAGTACGGGTGCCCCTCTACAAGAAGTCCATACAGAACCTCCAAGCTAGCTGGATTGGCCTCAAGCTAAGCCCACCTTTGCTTTTAGGATTGATGGAAGGCAGCACAGAAAAAGAAGAGCATAAGCAGTGGGAAGAGGTGGAAAGGAAGGCTGGGCTCCATGCCAGTGAGGAGGATACTACTTCAGAAGCCTGGGATGTGAGAGTGGCGGTGAAAGCAATGAAGGACGAGGAGCTGGATTAGTTGCTTAGGGATGAGAAATCATTTTAGCTGGGGGGTGATGATGAGCCCCAAATTTGGTAACATTTTGGGCTCATTTTGCCTAACTACCCTTGCTCAATCCTTCATTTTTCATAACTTATGCATCATTTTTTAGTATGTTTATGTCATTTGTACGAATAAGGGTAGTCACTATTCCTAGGTGGCTAACACGTGCTCATTTCAGGTTTTTTGACACATGTTGGAGCAAAACCAAGCAGATAAGGGCTAGGAGACAGCCAAGATGGGGTTGAGGATTCATACGAGGGTTGTCCACAGCATTAAATAGCCTTCCTCGGGATCTTCACCCCCAACTCCGAGCTCCAAAAGCCACCACAACCGGATCTAGAAGGCAACCAAACAAATTTTGTGGAAATAGCTGTTCACTCCCAGTTTTGTCAGCCAAGTCCCATAGATTTAGGAGGCCAGCTTGGGGCCTCGTGATGTATAAATGATAAGGCTTCAGCCTTCGAAAAGGACTTTTGAAAAACTGTTGCACATTCTGCACTACGAGCTGCCAGCTCTGTTTTTGCTCTTTTGTAGCCATCATTGGCATACCTCTTGACTTATGATTATTATCTTTTTAATGAGAAGCAGTCAGATTTGATCTCAGCTCTGAGTTTCTAAAGGAGCCATAGCTCTCGGGGTTAGGCCCAACCTGAGAGCCTAGGGCCTCCTTCTTTTGTATTGATATCTTTCCTTTCAGCAATATGGTTTTCTTTACATGCATTTGAAACGTAGTTTTTTGAGTTAGATTTCGTGGTGTGGTTAAGTAGGTCATTATTAGAAGATAGAGTTGCTTCAGATATCTAGAATAGAGTAAAGAGATTAGAATTGATAAGATTTCCAGAAAAGGGTTGCCTGCACTCTCATTTTCACCTCTTACTAGGGGCTGGAATTGCAAACATTGCTACCCAACAAAAACACTAGTTTGCGTACTCATGCAATCTTTGGTGCAATGTTTTCATTTGTAAAAGTTATCCATGTGCTCAGACCTCTTGGAATGTTTCTTTGCTTCAGTACCATACATGGTTCTCTTTAGAAATAACATTGATGTTCATTGGTTTCATTAACAGTTAGGATAGATTAGTAATATTTTGATTATGTGCAGGACGTGGATGATTTGGTTCAGTTTACACTGTGCAGTGCAACTCCATCACTCTCTCGTCCATCTAAGCTTCGTCCAGGCCAACTGCTCATCTCCAAATTAGACCCCTCGTCTCACAACTACTCTACTACCCACGTCATCCTACCTTTTTGGCCTTCCATTTCCTCTGCCCTCTTTAAGACAAACTAGCTTTCCACACCCTCTCATCACCTCATCTCTCTGTCACTAAGTCATTACAAACCCCTCTCCTACCTCCCTATCCATCCATGCAGCCTCTTCCACTCACCCATCATCCAAAATCCAATCGTAGAACATCCTGTAGGAATTGCTGAACATCCTGTAGAAATTCTGAAACATCCTGTAGAACCCCTGCAGAAGCTCATAAACGCGGTTTCTTGGCAGCCAAACTTTGTGAAACTCTCTGGAAGGATGTTAGGGACTCCTTAGACCCTCTCTAAGCCTTCCGACCTCTTCCAATCATTTCTCCTCCGTGATCCGCCTCTGCACGGTAAAAAAGCCAGTTAAAAGCACATGCATGATAATTCTAAATAACTTATTCAAAAATACAAAAAGATGTTTTCTTCAGGTAGAAGTAGTCTAAACACATGCATCTTACCTTCATAGAAGTAATGGCATATCTTTCAGTAGTTTGCATTCCCATCTTTGCATCAGTAGGACTAGCTGGTAGAATTAGGGTTTGCTAGGGTTTGCGTTCCTTGTTGGCTTTTAGTTTCTTTCCGCAAGTAAATTAGCTTCCTTTGAGTTAGCTTCCGTCCATCAGTTAAAAATCTTCTTCTAAGAGCTCATAGAAGTTGGCTTAAGCCCCTAGTGGACTTGTGCCAGCTGACCAAGTGACAGCTGCGGCAAGAGCTAGTACTTGTGCATACAGCACCGTCGCTTCCAAGTTTGTTACGAACTACCGGGTTGATAAAATTAAAGGAGGAGGCTCCAGGAGTTGTAGCATTATTGGTACAATACTGGAGCCCACCAACACCCCTTAGTGTGTACTCACCACATATACATCAAGGAAGGTTGCAAGCTCGTCAGGCAACCACAAAGGAGAATGAATACAGCCCTTAAATACATCGTCAAAGAAGAACTGAAAAAACTTTTAGACGTAGGGTTCATTTACCCTATCTCTGATAGTGAATGGGTCTCGCCTTTAGTGTTAGTTCCCAAGAAGAATGGTAAGTGGAGGATTTGTGTCGATTATAGGGAGTTAAACAAAGCCACAAAGAGGGATCATTTTCCCCTACCCTTCATTGACCAAGTGCTAGATGGCCTAGCAAGGAAGAAGTTATTTTCTTTCCTAGATGGATTCAGTGGGTACAACCAAATCTAAATCTACCCAGAAGACCAGGATAAAACCACATTCACCTATCCTTGGGGTACTTTTGCCTATAGGGTCCTTCCTTTTGGCTTATGCAATGCTCCTGCCACTTTCCAGAGAGAAGTCTTGAGTATTTTTGCTGAACTAGTGCATGACGCTGTGGAAATCTATATGGATGATTTTACACCTTATGGCTATGATTTCCAAGAAGCCCTGACTAACCTGGGCAAAGTATTACACAAATGCATTGAAATCAACTTGTCCCTCAGTCCATAAAAATGTGAATTCTTAATGACTGAAGGGACTATGCTAGGTCATTCCATATCTCAGCAAGGACTGTAGGTGGACCCAAACAAAGTAGCCATCTCCAAAGGGTCCCACCTCCACAAAATCAGAGAGATGTCAGGAGTTTCTTGGGGTTAGTTGGATACTACAGAAGGTTTGTAAAGGACTTCAGTAAGTTAGCCTCTCCTTTGTTTGGATTGTTGGCCAAAGATTCTGAATTTATATGGTCAAAGAGCTGTCAAGAGGCCCTATACATTCTAAAGGGTAAATTAACCAATGCACAAATCCTTAGAGACCTAAACTGGGCCCTCCCTTTTTATATCCATGTTGATGCCTCACATAAAGCCATAGGAGCAACCTTAGGTCAAGTAGAGGAGAAATTGTCTTATGCCATCTATTTTACCAGTAAAAAACTGTCAAAGGTTGAGTTAAATTATACTGTGACTGAAAAAGAATTCATGGTTGTTGTGCATTCATTGAACAAGTTTATGCATTAGATTACAGGCTATTATAAATTTGTGCATACTGATCATGTTGCAATTAAATATGTAATGAACAAACCAGATGTAAATGCTAGAATCATAAGATGGTTACTTTTATTGCAACAATTTGATCTAACTATTGTTGATAAGCCTGGTAAGGAGAATGTTGTCATTGACTTTCTATCTAAGATGAATCTGCCTGCAGGTGAAGAAGGAATGGTGGATCATCAGTTACCTAATGAGAATTTGTTTTCTATTTGAGTTCTCTCTCCATGGTTTGCTGATATAGTAAACTATTTGGTATCAGCACAGTTCCCATCAAACCTGCCCTCCAGAGAAAAGAGCAAGATAATCAGGAAAGGTGCCCCCTTCACCTAGATTGGGGGTAATCTGTTCAAACTTGACCCAGATCAAATCTTGAGGAGATGTGTAAGGGAAGAGGAAGTCTTTGACATCCTTCTGACCTGTCATGATGGGCCCTGTGGAGGTCACTTTGTAGTAAAGAGGACATCATTCAAAGTGTTGCAAGAAGGCTATTATTGGCCTACTCTTCATCAGGATGTGAGGAAGTACATTAGTCAGTGTCATCGGTGCCAGAGGATGGGAAAGCTTACTCCAAGAGATGAAATTCCCCTACAACCTCAAGTGACTTTTGAGCCATTTGACAAGTGGGGCATGGACTTCGTTGGGCCTATCAATCCTCCTTCAAAGAAAAAACAACACATTATTGTGTGCATTGATTACTTGACTAAGTGGGCTGAAACCGAGGCAATTAAGGTAGCAACAGAAGAAAAAGTGGATGCAACAGAAGAAAAAGTGGATGAGTTCCTAAGGGAGAATATATTCTACAAATTTGGGTACCCTAGAGAGCTAGTCACAGGCCAAGGCATCTAATTTACCTCCAGCATGATTGAAGAACTGCTCGAGCATCACAAAATCAAGCATAGGACCTCCACTCCTTATCATCCACAAGCTAATGGGAAAGTGGAGGTGACCAACAAAGCACTAGAGAACATCCTAACCAAGGTAGTGAATAGCAGCAAAAAGGATTGGGCAGAGAGACTAGTTGAGGCCACCTGGGCCTATAATACAACATGGAAGACCACCACTAGATTTACACCATATGAGCTGGTCTATGGGAAAAAGGCTTTGCTATCCATTGAATTTGAATATAACACATTGAGGATGGCAGCCCAACTAGATCTGGATCTCATCCATGCACAGAGAGAGAGAGACTATTCCATTTGAATGGCTTGGATGAATTTAGAATGCATGCCCTCCTTCATATAGAGATAGTTCAGCTTCAGAGGAAGATCTAGAATGACAAGCATATTAAGGAGAAGTTATTTCAAGAAGGAGTCTGGTCATTATTATATGATTCAAGGTACAAAGACTTCAAGGGCAAGCTAAGGACCAGATGGCTCAGACCATATGTGGTGGAAAGATGCCATGACAATGGTTCAGTGCGAAGTAGAACTATAGATGAAGAAGCCATTCCATTACTAGTTAATGGACATAGACTGAAAATGCATAAGAGGCCTTTATCTAAACAAGAGTTCATTGACAATATCAATAAGACAGTGATGATGGTGGAGCAAGTTTCAGCTCCTCCCTCATCAGGTCACTGAAAAAGAAAAAACAGAATAAGGATTCAAGTGAAAACCTCCATGAGGCACCTGAGTCCCATATTTGGGTTGAAAACCTCCATGAGGCAGCCCAAGGATGAGAAAAATGGGAAAAAAAAGAAGATGCCTGGTTGGAAACCTTCCTTGAGGCACCTAGGGCAAATATCTAGGGTGAAAACCTCTCTGAGGTAGCCTAGGTGTTTTTTTTAAATATAATAAGAGAAGAAAGAAGAAGAAAAAACCATAATTGTTATTTGTGGAAGGATGAGAAAGATAATCAGGGAGCAAAGAGAAGATCTAAAGGGGGCCCTGCCTCACATTTGTTCATCTCCTCCACTCCTTACCATGCATCCCTCCATAAATTCCATTGTTTTTCACTTCATTGCTCCAATTCAGGGGAAAATTGTGTCTTCTACAGGGACCCCTCACCTCATCCATTACCATCATCCCTGCCTTCACACGCACTCCTACTCCCTCTTCCTATTCAGCAGCATCAGATTTGCAGTCACGGACACCGTCCGCAGATAGCAGAAGAGGCAGAAAGATGACCATAAAGCAGCAGTAGCAGCATCAGATCTGCAGTCAAGAAACCATTAACAGACAATAGAGGAGGAAGAAGAATGACCATCAGCAGCACCTCTAATATTTGACAACTGCAGCGTGGCATTAAGGCCACGGGTAAGTATCCTGCTCGCTCACTCATATGCATCATTTAATCAAAAATTGTAAAGGATAAGAGGTAGTTGGTTTGTAAGTAGAAAGGTGGCCAGTTTCCTCTAAAAAATGCTAGTGGATTACATACACAGGAAACTCTGTTTTCTCAAGAGTTTTCTCATTTCCTCTTCAAGGCTCACAAGCAAGATGCTCATAAAGTATATCTCTTGTGCGGGTAGATACAATATTGTTTATGGCTACCATTTTAGAATGCTTGAAGAACTAAGATTTGGGGTAGAAACACCAGTTCACCAAAGATTCAGCATATCCTATTTCCTGATGCAATCACTCATGGACTCCAACAACAAAGTAAAGAAAATAAATTCCCAACCATTGGTTCACCATGCGTTGATCAAAATCCTCATTGAGGATGCCCTCTTAAACCCCAGGATCCCTATAACATGAACAATCTTCAATGGCTTACCAGTAGTGGATGACATCAGAACCTTCATCTATGGTGTTAGTCCTTCTATCAATGAGGAGGAGCCAAAACCAAAAGAAGAAGATATAGAGCTAAGATAGGGATGAGGTGGATAAGGAAGAAACTAATATAGAGGGACGTGATGAAGAAGACATTAATACAAAGGAACATGATGTTGAAACAAAAGAGGAAAAGAAGGAGGAAAACCACTCTACATTTTAGAATAAGAAAGAGAAGCAAGAAACGAAAGAGCTAAGTGGCTTCAGGGACAAAGAAGCAGCTGAACAATAAAATCCCATGGCCCCAATATGCACCATCTAAGTGAAAATGATCCTCAGCTAGTGCTTAGATATATTGTTGCCCAAAAGCAAGCAATTTCACATTTTGAGGACATGTTTAGGCTGCTAAGAAATGATAATATACATGCTTGCATAAGGAGATGGAAAACACTACCACATAGCTTGAAGATCAGAGAATATCAGTGGGAAACAGTAGAAAGGAAAGCAGGCTTCTATGAACAAGAAGAAGAGACCACAGCAGAAGCATAGGATGTCAGAGAGGTTACCAGAGCCACTAAGTTGCTCAGAGGATGAGCAACACTTTCAGTAGGAGGGTGATGATGAGCCTCATCAATGAGTAATTATATGGACCTTAATTGGCCTTAATTCACCTCCTAGCTTAGTCAAACTGACTATTCTCACAACGTATTGCATACTTTTGATTATATTTTGTTTATGAGATGAGTAGAGTTGGAATTTTTTCTTTGTGGTCTAATGTGAATGTAATGCAGGAATAAAGGATAAAAGCAAGGAAAAGGTAGGGATAAAATGATAAAAGCAAGGAACTATGGTAAAAGACCTTGGTAAAAACTCGAATGGGACAAGGGAGAGGAATTAGAGGAGGTAAATCATCCTCATTTACTGCCCCTCCATTCGAATATCCCTCCATCAGCTTGATCCAAGTTATCTTTTGTTTATAGATGCATGAAAAGAATTACATAAAAACAGTTTGTAGCTTAGCCAAAGAGAAACTTAAATGTGCACATGTGAGAAGAAGAAGAAGAAACACATAAGCATGACAAGAAGACAAGAAGCTTGATAACGGAGTTCGTCCCTTCTGGACTACGTCTCCCGGCCCTGCTCGATCAATGGGGAGGCCTTTATTCATTAAAAAAAATGGCATCAAGAAGTTACATTCATCAATTTACAAAATGGAGCATTATACCTTCATGCTGAAAAGTGCCCAAAAATTGGAGAGCTCTGTTACAGAAACTGACACTGCCAATGGATTCCCGTCGCCGAGAGGTGCAAAATCCATATAAGACTTGCCCAATTCTGAGCCTGGACCAAAATCACCCTCCTGCAAAAAAATTTCTCAGGTAAAGTTCCACCAGTGATTTCTCAGTGTTCAAAATTCCGCCACCTTGTCTCGAAATTCGTGCGGCTGAAGTCCCTTGACAAATGATAAAAAATCAATTTATATAAAATTTTAAGGCAAATTAATTCATAATATTGTTACGGTTTATTTTTATCAAACCCATATTTTACAAATCATTTACCAACCCAACTAAACTTTACCCAACATATAATATATATTCATTTTTTATCATTGTTGGGGCGGGCCCGTACCTCACGGGACCACACCCATCCCTTCCCAACCGATACGCATTAAATCCGGTGGCAGTTCGTTTTTTTTAAGGTACGCATGATGGCTTTGGGTGGCGGGACCACATACGTGGCCGCCTTACCCACCATATTAAGGGCTGCGGTCAACGTTCATGCCATGCCGTATCCCAACTTCACCATGTGTTTTGGTTATAAACGGTTTGTATATATATATTAACATATATGGTTTTGTTATATCCACGTGAATGGGGGTGGATTAATATATACATTATGGTTTTGGTTTAACCATATATGTAACCATATTTCCATACGTGTTGACCTTGCCACGTATTTGTTATACGTTGGTTTTTGTTTTATGGTGTTTAATATAACCTTGCCACGTTTGGGTGTAACCATATTGTTATATGGTATATATATATTTTGGGTTTGACTTTATATATAGTTATTTTAATAACTATAAAACAAATTTTGTTATATAGTTATTTAATAATCTTAAATGATTTTTTTTGTTATCTTGTGTAGGTCTAGAAGGCCATTAAAGGAATGCCAAGTGTCAAGTTGTCATGTGAGTCTCACATGCTCACTATCGCGCACTGTGGGCCTCATTTTTCCTCTGCCATACCAATCTTTGAGGGGCTCTATCTTTTGCATACGAGCTCAGATTGACGAACCGTTCGTGCCATCACGATTAGGAAGACGAGCCCTCTCAACTGACGCCATCAACTACTCCTTTCTACCATTTTGAATTTCGAGCCTTTATCCATCCCCTTGGTGTCTCAAGATCCTCCTGGATCACAGCTAAAAGTACAAACAACCAAATCAGGAGTACTAGACGGCAGACAAGCAAGTGAAGGTGAAAACAGCCAAATCAGGTGTACTAGAAGGCAGCCAAGCAAGTGAAAGTACAATTTTATCTTGAGCTGGGAGCCAAGCCTACCTACTATAAGGTAGGCGAGCTAGTGAAAGGGAAAGCATGAGTTTATCATTGAATTGGGAGCTGTACCTCCCTAATTTTGAAGGAAGTCGTTGGAGACTTCAGATGTATAAGTAGAAAGGCTTAGGACCTTAGTTTTTTTAGACACAGTTAGTCATAGTTAGTCACTAGTATTCAGTTACCAAGAGTTAGCAAGAATTGGAACTTTTGACTATAGAACTAAACCTATAACAGTTCTTGATGTAATACAATGTTTTTATAATGAAAATGGGTTTTGTTCTGAGCCAGCACTAAGTTAACTCAAAGGGCTGAAGATCTTGGGTTAGGGCCTGACCCTAGCAGCCAAAGCTCCTCTTTATTGTATTGTTAAGTAGCATAGCTTTCTGTTCATTTGTTGAAGTAGTTCATTCCCATTATAGCATGATAGCATAGATTTCTGGTTTTGTTCATTTACTTAAGTAGTTTCCTGCTTTTCTGTTTATTTGTTTAAGTAGCTACATTTCCATTACAACAGGGTAGAAGAGATTAGTTGTGTTTCAGTTTGCTTCATTTATGCTTTCGTTCAATTAGCATGGTAGCGAAGGAATGATCCACAAGGTTGCCCATGGGTGTCTCGACCTCACCTCCTCCCTCTGGGATCATGACATGAGGAAGAAACCCTACAACAACCCCAAAAATAGAGGGTTTTGGTTTTCACAGGGAGTTTGTTGTTTAACACAGTCACTGAACTCATTTGAATCACTCTGTTCCTTTAAAGGTCATTTGTTCCTTTGCTCTCTTCTCATCATTTGATCTCCCTCACATCCCTTTCATTCTCCTTCAACATGAAAAGCTAAGCAGAAGTTGTTAATCCACGTCAAAACGATTTTTAACCCGAGATCGCCTCACCCAGCAAAACTGACCAATCACTGCTCGAATTCACTTTTAGCATTTGACTTTATGCACTTTAAATTCCAACTGTTGATCTGCCTTGTCAGATCCGACGGTTATCATGCACTCGCTCACGAAGCAGCTCGGTCAAACCTTCATTGTTGATCTGCTTCGCCAGATCTGATGGCCATTACGTAATATCGCGTGGATTTCTGTCTGATTATTATCTGCCCAAGGGCACGAGAAATGGGTGGTTTCCCCATGCTACGTGTCGGTCGGGGAGGCTAATCGCGTAAAATTTTAGGAAACCACTTATAGCTTTGAGGGCGCACGATATACTGCTTACTGCCCTCTAAACCCGCTCCCTCATTTCTACATGTTCCTTTAAGCGCTCCAATCTCCACTGTCGATTTGTCTCCTAATCTGACGGCCATCGCATCACTTGATACCATTTCTACACATTTATTTTGCTCGCGATCTAATCTCCGTCATCCATCTACCAATTAATCTTGTCTATCCATCTCCTGAATCCACCCGTGCGCTATAATCTCAGTCATCCATCTCCGGTTTTCCCCGTTCGTTCATTTATTCACTCAATCGCCCATGATAGAATTTCCACCGTTCATCTTGTAGTTAACCCTAGTCGCCCATCTACCTACGTACCCTCCTGTGATCTGATCTCAGCCGTTCATTTGCCTTTCACCTGCCTGATCCAATGGTTCTCAGGCGTTGTTGCTCCCTCATGTCCTTTTTTCACCAATTTGACCTCTAACTGCTTCTTCCGCTTAGACACAGACTTAGCTTAGTTTCCATTGTTTACCCCTTAGTCTAGTTTTGATGCTTTTACTTCTGCAACTTAGATAATCACACTAGATTAGTGATTGATCTAGTAATTCTTCTTAACATAGTTGTTTAATTGGTTAGCTAGGATCTAGTGTGAGTTTAGCAATACATGATTTCTTTCTTCATTTCTGCAGTACAATGTCTCTCCCATAGAATAGGTTTGCCTTCCTTCCATCAAAATCAAACTTCTTTTGACCCTATAGAAGTCTGGCTTAGAACCCCTGGTCTCTTGCTAGATGAGCAGTGACAACAGACAATACCTTCACTTCTACTTGTGTATATAGCACAGTCACCTCCAAGTTTGTACGAACCCCGGGCTGATAGGTAAAGCTGGTAGCCCTGGGATTTGTAGCATTCTTGCCGCAATACCTAGGCTCATCAGCTATATTGACATAGGTCAATAATGACAAAATCGAAGCACCAATTTCTTTTTTTAGCTCCAATTTGCAAGGGGGTGAATTAAATTATTCATACATTGAAAAACAAGCTTTCGTTGTTTTCAAATCAATACAAAATTTTAGAGCCTTTATTCTCAAAACTCACACTAAGGGAATAGTCTCATTCTCAGCAGTGAGAAATTTATTGATGCAAAGAGAAGTAGGTGAGAAAAGAGAAAATTTGGTTTCAGCACTGCAAGAATATGACAATGGGATCAGACCAGCTAAAATTGCTAAAGGTCAAGGTTTTTGCAGAATGCTAGACAGGAGCATCCAACTTACCAACACTATAAGATTCAGGTGATGATATTCAAATATGTGAGGTAAGCCTCAATGATACTAAATCTGAATATGTTAATATCAACTTTTACTTGAAAAATGGATATGCCCCTACCCAACTGAGTTACAAAAGAAAAAGGGCTTTGAGGATAAAATATATGAAATATGAAATCATCAAAGATGTTTCTTTTAGGAAAAATTATGATTCTGTTTTACTTAGATGCCTTGAAAAATATGAGGTAGAAAAGGTTTTACAAGAACTCCATGATGGACCAGTTGGTGGACATTTTGGAGGAGACAAAATAACACATAA
Organism: Pinus tabuliformis; assembly: GCA_031772625.1. Classification (NCBI taxonomy): domain Eukaryota; kingdom Viridiplantae; phylum Streptophyta; class Pinopsida; order Pinales; family Pinaceae; genus Pinus; species Pinus tabuliformis. The sequence continues at coordinate 488,408,505 of CM062814.1, read as the reverse complement.
AATCCTGCATGCTGGCTATTATTGGCCAATCTTGTTCAAAGATGCACACAAATATATAAGGAAATGTAAAATTTGTCAAATCGTTGTCGGAAGGCAAAGGAAACCCACATTACCATTGCAACTGGTCAACATTGAACAACCATTTGAACAATGGGGACTAGACATAATAGGTGAGATCGTTCCTCACTCTCCAAAGCAACATAGATATATCATTACAGCAACTGTTTACTTCACAAAATGGGTGGAAGCAATTCCACTTAAGGTAGCCAATTCTGAAAACATCATTGAATTCGTTGACTAGTTTATTATTACCAGATTTGGCCTACCAACTGCCCTCGTGTTTGACAATGCATCTTATTTCACAAGCAATGCTATGACAAAATTTTCTCTTAAAAGAGGTTTTAAACTTAAATATTCTGGTAACTATTATCCTCAGGGAAATGGTTTGGCCGAATCTACAAACAAAAATCTAATAAGAATCATCAAATGAATTGTTAATCAAAGTCAGAAAAACTGGAAAAAATATTTAACATTTTCTCTATAGGCAAATCGAATAACGTAGAAGGCCTCAATAGGAACTTCTCCTTTTAATTTGGTCTATGGGAAAGAGGTTTTTCTCCCTACAAATGTAGAATTTCCCTCTCTATTCCTGGTTCAGTTTATTGAAGAAACTCCTTCTTCTTCTATGTAATTAAGACAATCGCAAATTCTCAGGCTCGAAGAATAAAGAGACAAAGCCAAAATCATACATGCACATCATCAACAGTTGGTTAAATCTTCATTTGATGCAAATTCTGTAAGTCCTAAATCCTTTCAGCTCGGATACCTTGCATTCAATTTTGATAAAGCACACGAGGAGAAAGGTAAGCATACCAAATTCCAAAGAATGTGGCTTTTCCCATTCCAGATTGTGGAACAAATCGGCCCATCAACCTTTTTATTGCAAGATTCATTAGGAAAGAGAGATTCTCTACCTATTAATGGGTAGGTTTTGAAGAAATATTTTCATAGAAGACAACCTCTTCTATCCCTGTACACTATTTCCTTTACTTTTTCTACGAAAATAAAAGTTAAATAGAATTTACTTTTGGCCTTTTCAATAATAATCTCTTTTATATTTTCATTGTTCTCTTGTATAAGTAGAGACTGTTGAGAAGATAATTTTCACATTTGAAACATAAGCTAAGTTATATTTGTTTGAAACCTGCTTGTTTTCCACCAAAATCATTTTTCCTTTGCAAAACCTCAACTTTATAAAGAAACCTTCGTTCTATCATCAGTCAAGAAAAGTATCTTTAACAAAGCAAAGACTCTCTACAGATAAAGCATCTTCAACTCTATAATTGTCATCCAGAAACTCTTAATGAGTCAATGATTCTCCCTATCTTGTAAACTTTTCTCTTTTTAGAGTGTAATTCTAAAATATACTTCAACTCAAAGGATAAGAGGTCCCATTAAGAGCCGACTTACCATGTTCGTAGGGAGGTAATAAACTGACATTACCAATACTACTTATCAAAACAAGGTAATGGATTGAGATTATTTTAATCAAGAGACAAGGGGTCTCATCACGAGCTAGCTTGTTTAGTTGAGTTACAACCGATGAATGGCATTGTCAATTTTGGCCACCAAACCAAGACAATGACCTTTAAGTAGAAAAAATGAAAATTTTTAAAAGAAAAAATAAATTGTTTAGAAAAGAAAGAAAAAGAGTAAGTATATGAATTTGAATTTATCTCTAAAAATTGCTCTTATCTAGATGGGACACTAAATCATTATTGGTTAAAAGGTAACCCTGTTGAGGCTATGGACGCCTGCTGGTAGTAGAGGCTCTACCTGTGACAAATGAGTACATCTAAAAGCTAATTTGCAAGAGCCCCCTGCTTTATCTTTAAAACCAAGTAAAGACTGATGTAGACAAAGGAATTTTCATTTTGAAAAGGATATTCAAATGGATGATGATTAGGTGGATTTTTTTTTCTTATTCAAAGAAATGTTACTTATCTTAGATTTCATGTATTTTCTATTTTCTGAACTATCTTTATTTTGGAAGTTCTATAAATTTCAAAAAACTATCAGAGATAACTAATTCTTCCAGCAAATCGCCAATTGTTGTGCTATTCAACAACCCCCCCATTTATTGATTTAATAGTTAATATTCTATTAATGAATGGGGACACTTTATAGAAAACACTCCAAGGAAAATTTTGCACTTAGGCGCTCCCTTTTAAATTTTTAGAAATAAACCAAGATATCAAGTCAAAACCCTTTAAGACTAGCAATTTTCGCTTTTTTCACATATTGCTAGACTAAGCGTGTCAAAGGTTAATTAATAACCAAAATCCATGAATTGTGATGGAAGGGATGGCCGTATTTAACTTAGGATATCATAAAAAACGCAATAACAAATCATGTTCTAATGTGCGACATGCGATATTGCGGTAGAGCGAGCCAATGAGTATCGCATCACGACACTTTACTTAAAAACGAATCTTATGAACTGAAAAAGTTTTCAATGTGCGAGAACACTCGAACCAAATAAAACAAACGTTATAAACTACAAGTTAATTCCAGTACATAATAAAGAGTCACTTTGTGAAGTAATTATTCATTTAGGTAAACTACGCTCTAAACAATAAAGAATGTGTCATTCATCTCACATCTCGCAGAATTCTAAAAACTCTAAAAAAACCCGCAACCAAAAATGCGATAGTGCGATTTGCGATATTGCGATAATCTTATCGCAATCACAAAATTGGAATTTTTGCAGTTTAAACTCGCAACCTTAAATTTTTTCCCCTCCCGTTTGCGATGCAGTAGTTTAATGAGTAATAAAGGCAATGATAAGAGACCTTAGTGGGTATTTAACTGTATCATCTTTTTCAGGTTAACTGTATCATTTAACTCTCACTGTCATTCTCGCTTGTGTTTATCTGGTAACCTCCATTTGCTCCATTTCAGGAAACCTCCTTAGAAAACATCGTTAGAAAGAATGGAAAAGAAGGGAAAGGCGATTGCATCTGAAAAATCAGACATGGTACCACTTTTCTCTGATACCACATGTAGTAAGGACAGAGGAACCACAACATGGGAGGCCATGTATAACTTGTTATAAGAAGAGCAGCCCAAGCCACTGGTAACAAAGGCTGCGACTGATGCTCAGGAGTCATCTGACGCCTCCTATTTCGAAACATCATGTTCATTCCTGCACCGAATAACTACGAGACCAAAGATAATACCATACATGGATATGGTCAAATGGGTAATTGACAAGGTAGACATCTCAGACAGAACCTTCAAGAATAAAAGGAAAGAGGTCATTGGGTCTTTCTCAGCAGACAGCCTACGACTAACGTACCAGTTACCAAAGCCTCAAATGCTCTACAACAAAGAGTTCCTTGAGAAATTCGATAAAGAAAATGAGGACCCTTTAGACGTCACGTACACCTGGAGATCAAGCGGAGGCAAACTCAAACGGGATACAACTGGTATGTACTCAATGGCATCCATTTCTCCCCCTCATAGTTTCATAGCAACAATGATATGTAGGTTATTCGGTCTACGCGATAGCACCAAATTTTCCATAGAATGGCTCCCATTAATAGATTCATCAGTTAATGCAACGATTATGAACTGGGCTCAAATTTTATCAAAGAATTTTGCAAAGACCATTGTGGAATATAGAAGGAAAAGAAGTCGCTCTTTAAGTATTTTCCACCATTTCTTTATGAGTGCTTTTGTTATGGATGCAATTTGTTTTAGTTCTCAGTTTCCGAATATGGGATGGAAATGGACTGTACAGAACATGCTTCCCATCCACATATACCATAAAATTTTGTGGGAATCCCAATTCCACCCCCACTTTTTATAAAATTTGTCAAGGTATTATGCTGCCTATTCATAAAGTAGTTTTTGATAAAACAGCCCCTAGGTTTTCTCAAGAGGCCGAAGTAGATATCTTGCTAGTAGCCAGATGGTTTGGGGAAGAGACATTCACCTACATTAGATTTTTTGGGAGCCATTCTTCTCTGCATATCCTCCCATATTATGTCCTCGACAAAATTTTGGCCAGAGAAATAGCCTACCAGACTGCAAGAGAAGGTGGCTTAACCAGAGGACTGAAGGAGCATAAGAAAGCCATTTGGATGACCTTCCCATTACAATGTGGCACTTTCGCACCACATGATTATGGACATGCATTAAAGGAAGCAAAGATTATTATGTCTCTAAAATTGGCTACAGTTCCTGGAAGGAAATATGACCCAAATGGCACTGTTAAGGAATTTACTACTATGGTAAAATTCAAACAATTCACCCATGAATAGGATGCCTTCAATGACCTCTTCCTACAAGTAGAAACATTTTCACAAGTTTTGCATATGGCATCACTATTGTTGACCCCGGAAGACATTAATGCTTTCCATGTGTACAGAAATAAGAGACTGTCAAAGGTCCCATTGGACCTGCTGCAAATCGAACCAATAAGGGAGCCAACTCCTAGTGTAAGCTTGGAAGGAAGTTCCAAAGAGAATTCTAAGGAAGAAATCCAAGAAAAGTCAACTCATGAGTCAGAGCATTCAGAGCAATAATCTCAAAATGGGGGAGGAAAAACAAATAAAGAGTCTGAGAAAGACATAGACGAAAGTATAGAGGAGACAGTCGAGCAGGCCTTGGCAAGGAAAAGGGCAGAGGTTGCTTCTAATTTAACTCAGTCAAGAAAAGCTCTAGTCATTGACCTGGAATAGGAATGGGAGTAGTTCAATAAAAAGCTCTATACCGAAACAAATCTTGAGTAAACATCTGAACTGTAAACTCCTAAGCAAACCCAACATAAAGAAAATACAGAAACTACAAGGGAAGGAGTTACTAGTACCCAAGACATTGAGATTATTCATGCTACTCCTACTTCCAAAATTGTCTTAACAATTGAAGAAATAACCCCATTAGATATATTCTATAGTCCTACCCATAAGGTTGTAGTGAAAATACAAAGGAAGAAAAGGAAACTGGACACCACTGTTGTTATGACTCCGAAAAATGAACCAATGGATATTGTGTCGAAGGACATGCCTATTGACCGATCAGACAATCTCACAAAGTTGTCGCAATTCGCAGGAGCTTATGCCACAACCACCATCGACAAGGCCACCGAAGTCCGAATGCTATTGAAGGAAAAGGAACATAAAATTTTGCTGCTAGAACATCAATTAGTCCAAGAAAAAACTAATCAACAAGCATAATTACAGGTAGCCCAACTTCAAAGAGAATTCAAGCAGATGAGGATACAGCGCCAGGCCAGCTTACTAGTAAAGGATCCAAAAATACAAGCCATGATAGATAAATTAAAAGACAACCCACAAATTGACGAATTCATTAAAGAAGCAGCCAACCTCAATTCCTTATTAATGCAACAAGAGGAAGTATTCTACCAAAAGATTTTGCAAATTAATCCTTATTGTGAAACCAATGATAAATTGATGAAACAAATAATTGATATGAGGCTTGAGTATGATGAAATACACAAAAGGGTTTCTTAATTTATCACCTGACAGGAATCAAAGTAAGGAAGAAAGGATGACCTACCAAAGCTGGAGGAGTCTCACAAAGAGATTCTGTTTATGGATTGGGATTCTCAGTTAAAATAGGAAGAAAGGGAAACAACGATAGCAGTAGGAGAAGAAAGCAACATAATAGAGGCCATAAATGAAAACCTTCATGGTGCCAATCTTGTCAAAGAGTGTGTACCAGGGTTTCTACCAAATGTCAAGAAACTATATCAACAAGGAAACATACAACGTAGGAAAAGGAAGAGGCTATTAAACAGCTAACCAACCTCAATGGGGAGGCATACTAGAAGTTTCTAGTAAAACCACACAACCAGTGGATGACTCTAAGGTGTTTAACAACCTCTACACAAAAAATGGTGCCAACATTGACAGATGCCATATTTGTTGGGCAATTAAAATCTACAATTAGCCAGCCACCTCAGCTCAAGCCAATGACTGATATTTGCGACCTTAGAGATCAAGTTCAAAGGAGCTAGTCATCAATTTATTTTACTTTTAGTTTTATTTTTTCTCATTCTGAGGAAGGTTGTTTGAAACCTCCTCAGCTATTTTTGTAATAATCTATTTTGGGACATATAGTTTAGTATTTAAACCCCTCTCATGCATTTAGAGAGGGGTCTAGAATTTTTTTCAAAAACACTTTTCAAAACATTACAGTTATGTACTTTTAAGGAGGTTTCGATGAAATGAATGGAACATGATCTATTTTTCTTTAAATATCTAGCATGCTCTACCGAAATGCACTTTTGTACTCTTATAATGTGTTGGATTGAATGAGATTGGGTCAATATTTCTTAAGCACATGAGCAAGACTTATCATATATGGTACATTTATCGTATGATTATGTTTTTTTATGCATTAATCAATAATTCTTCTTTCAATTGTTTTGTGTATGAAAGTCAGAATTATAGTTTCACATTATTGCATTTTTGTATGATGTTAGCTCTGATTCCATTTTGAATACATGAACGATTTTATATGTGATATATTTCTCACAATTGTTTCGTATTACTATTTATCCAAAACAATTATCTTTAAAAGATTTCATTTATTTTGGCAGTTAAATGATCTTTATTACCAATTGCTGTAATACATCATTGCAGATCGAATATCGTATTTTATTCTCGGGTATATTTATAATTAGATAATGTTATATTAAAGATATATGCATTCGTTTAGTAGTTAGATTAGATTACACTTAGCTTAGTCATTTCCTGTTACATCCTATATCATTCCATCAACATTATCAAATCATCCCTTTTTGGGAAACTTGTCCCATTATCCCCCATCAGAGCCACTATAACAAACGGAAAAGGAGCTGCTTTCAAGGTTCGGACTAGGTGATTTTCCCCCATGTTGTCGGAGTGATTTTCGAGTCTTCAACAATACCCAATCTGAATACCTCAAAGGCACAATAATCTTGTGCCATAAAAGTTTCTTCACCTCCTTTTCAATTGATGGGAGTAAAGGATTAATCTCCCTGAGCTTTTGCTTATATGGCTTCACTCCAGTTTTTAAAGGAATTTTGTGTTGTATGACATTGGTGTGAAAATTATTCAAATCATCATATGACCAACAAAACACATTCATGTACTCCTTGAGAAGGTCAATATATCTTTGTTTATATTCCCTTGGAACTCTTTTAGCTAGCTTGATGACTCTAGGGTCTTCTTCTATGCCAATATTACAATCCTCCACCTCTTCCTCAAGCTCTTGTTTTGTTGGTTTAGCAGCCACATGGTTTGAGTTGAAAAGGCCTTTCCAGTGGGACCAACCCTTTGGGCATGGTGTTTCCCTTGAGTTGCAAGATTTTTTTACCAACAATAGATTCCTCCCAACTGGCTTATTGTTCATATGTCATCTTCCTGTCCTCCTAGTCAATATCTAAGTTTGAGAATTCTCCAACAACCTCCATAAAGTGTTTGATCTATTCCTTATCTTCAAACACCTGCAGTGCTTCACATTGTCAGGTACTTAAGGTTTGTACCTGACCTCAACTTCATATCTAAGCAATGGGTTTTGAAGGGGTTTGAAATTTCTAGTGGCAATTTCCAAAGAGTTAGCCATCTTATTTTGTTCTCTTGGCAAGAATTGATTATTGAAGGCTAAGACAAAAACTTTAACCAAATCCTATACTTCGTTCCTGTAGGACTTCAATATTTAATGCTTGGTTTGACATTGATTTTTTATTTTCTTCACCACCACGTATGAATCCCCAAAAACAGTCAAGAAACCAATGTTAAGGTTTTTAGTAGCTTCCAGCCCCAACAACAAAGCTTCATATTCAACAACATTGTTTTTGGCCTCAAACTCCATCTTGAAAGAGAGAGGGATCAAGCTACCTCTTGGAGATACCAATACCACACCTGCACCATTTCCTTAATAAGAACCATCAAAATAAAATTTCCATACCTTTTCATGCTCCAATGATTGTTTACTCAGTTGAGTTTTACATTCCACCTAGGTGTCTCCCATGATTTGATCATCTTCTTTAGACAGTAGACAAGAAAAATCATTCTCTTTACCATACACAAGAGCATTGTTTGAACAATCTGCCTTTGTAACTGTCTTCACAAATCTAGATTCCCTGTATAGTTAGTGCTCCTTCCCACCAAACATAGGAATGGTAGCATAAGTTAAATCCATTTTAATGGAACCCCCAAGTTTCATTTCCCATGACCTGGACAAAAGAATACCAAATATTGCAGGGATGTCAGCCTCTACAATATCCATTACTACACTTTTTACTCGGATTTGAGCCAAATTGGCCACCAAATCCTTGATCATACCTAAGCACTTTACTCTTTTAGAATGAAAGGAGTATATATCTTTGTGCAGTTTTGTTATCTGCAGCCCCAACCTTTCCATCACAAATAATGACATTAAATTATGAGATGCTCCTGAGTCAAGCATACAATTGTGTAGTAGTAGACAAGAAAAATCATTCTCTTTACCATACACAAGAGCATTGTTTGAACAATCTGCCTTTGTAACTGTCTTCACAAATCTAGATTCCCTGTATAGTTAGTGCTCCTTCCCACCAAACATAGGAATGGTAGCATAAGTTATATCCATTTTAATGGAACCCCCAAGTTTCATTTCCCATGACCTGGACAAAAGAATACCAAATATTGCAGGGATGTCAGCCTCTACAATATCCATTACTACACTTTTTACTCGGATTTGAGCCAAATTGGCCACCAAATCCTTGATCATACCTAAGCACTTTACTCTTTTAGAATGAAAGGAGTATATATCTTTGTGCAGTTTTGTTATCTGCAGCCCCAACCTTTCCATCACAAATAATGACATTAAATTATGAGATGCTCCTGAGTCAAGCATACAATTATGTAGTAATAAGTCATGAATCACCTATTGCATACCCTTCTCTATGTTTGCAGTCCCTTGGGCTATGCCACCACCTTCCAGTGTGTCTTACTCAGCTAGATAGTAATTTTCCATATCCCTACTTTTTCTAGGAGTTCCATTGTCGTCATGGGCCTTCTAGGTACCCTTTCAATCCCTCATAGAGCCAAGGTAGAAAACCCAATAGCCTCCAACCAATAGGTCCACGTTCCCCATCAACCTACACCTAAGAGTGCACACCCTTCTTTACACATGTAGTCCCTCAAGATATTCCACCACCTTCTAAGGCATCTTACTCAACTAGACATGAATATTATAGATCCCCATGACTTTTATGAGTTCCAATGCCTTTACAAATCTTCCATATACCTCTATAGGCTTTTATTTCATTATTGTCACCCTGATTCCATGGTCGTCTACCCAAATGGACGAAAATAAATAATCCCTCATCATAGTGCATGAATCCTCTTTTATATGCATGGCTTTATTATACCCCTTGGCACTTCCCCAAGCCACTTAATAGGCCTTTGTTATTTTCATGTGCACTTTTAATGATTACTAAATCATATGTGCCTCTTTTACTCATCCATGGAGTCTCATCCCCAAATACTCATTTCTTCTTTTCATTTTGTAACCATTATATTTTATTAATATGCATGTTTGATTATAATTATAATACTAGGCCTACTAGCCTCAAAATATCAAACATTTGCACATGGGAATACCATCTCTAGAACAAAAAACACTCATGTACACGAGCACAACAACCCTCACAAAACATATATGCACATGCACATGGGCAACATCCCTCAAAATATTTCCTCATCTCACCAACCTATTTGGTACGTTTCAATTCACTAGCCTGTTTATGCATATACATGTTATTTACATTCCAGGGGTTGAGCAGGGGTGAAACATTCCCCTCCCCCTTATTTAAGCATTGTAATCGATGCAATATATAGACACATATATACAAAATCTTATCCAAAAGGGTGAGGGTATCCCTCCCTCATCACATCCTAATGCTCCCATGTAACATATTTAGGACTAAAATAGGTCTACTACACCTTTACTAAGGTGATGCCGCAAATCTAGAGCACGTTGAATTTATCATCCAAAATTCGCATTGATTGGACCTAAAAGTATCCCTTGGGTTACACCTAAATTATGTTCCAATAAATCACATGGTTAACATTAAGAACACACTTTTTAAGCAATGAAACGTGAAAAAAATTACGACAATTCATGGATGTTGGTAATGTAGTCCTATATGCAACCAAGATAATCCTTTCCCTAGGATCTCAAACAATCCATAATATGTCGCTATCAAATTTGCACATCTGCCCAATTTTAAGGAACATTTCCTTTCCTTAACCCTCAAGAATACATGGTCACTAATTTTGAATTGCCTATTTTACATGTTCTTATATGCATAACTTTTCTTTCTATCTTATGCAGCCTTTAAATTTTGTTTAATTTTTCCTACTTGCTCTTCCATTTCCCTAAGAAAATCTGGACCAACAATGGCCATGTCATTTGGAATATCCCAAATCACTGGTGTCTTGCATTTCTTGCCATACAAGGCTTCAAATAGGCTCATATTCAAAGATGTTAGGTACCCATTATTATAACCAAACTCCACCAAGTGTAAATATTGTTCTCATTTTCGATGATTTGTCCATCACATACATCCTCAACACGTCTTCAATAGCCTAGAAAACTCTTTCTATTTGTCCATCTAGCTTTGGATGGTATGCTATACTAAAATTTAAATCAGTCCTATAGTCCATAAATAATCCTATTGAAAAATTGGATGTAAACTTCATATATTTGTCTAAACTAATTTCCTACAATTTCACACCATGCAACCTAGCAATTTCCCTCGTGTAAATCTTAGCAACATTGGCTACCTTGTGTGTGGAATTCATTGGAATGAAGTGAGAAGCCTTGGTAAGTTTATCTATCACAACCATGATGGAATCATATTATTTCACTTTTCAGGACTAGAATACAACTATAGTTCCTTTACTGAATCTACAAAACCATGGGAAAAACTAGCATGCGTGTGAAACTGGTAAAAATGAAAATCACAGGGAAAAAACCACCAAAGCTAGATGCAAAAAATGCCTAGTTCTTTTTTTCGATGGGAAGTACAGATTCGATCCCATGTACCATGTGTAAGCATGTGAAATATGTGGATGTTTTGACCAATGTGTGGTACACCCATAAAGCAGAAAATGGCATTTGATGCTAGTTGGTTTTGTGTTTGTTCACCATATGTTGAACATTATTTTGAGGACTTTGTTTATAACTTCTACTTAGCCATTTGACTGAGGGTAGTATGGGGAAACAAAATTGTGTATTAATGAAAGGAGATGAGATCATTCTTGTAAGATCTCATTTTCCAAGTGCTTACTGTGACTAGATACAAGTTCCTTGGGAACGTTGAACCATGTGATGACATGATTAAAGAAAAAACTAGTGACGATATTGACAATTTTATTAAACATGGGCATAGATTTGGCCCACTTAATGAAAAAAAAACAAAAAACACTCATGCACATGAGACCAACGACCCCCACAACACATATATGAACATGCACATGGGCACAACACCCCTCAAAATATTTCCTCATCTCACCAACCTATTTGGTATGTTTCAATTCACTAGCCTGTTTATGCATATACATGTTATTTACATTCCAGGGGTTGAGTAGGGGTGTAACATTCCCCTCTCCCTTATTTAGGCACTGTAATCAATGCAATATATAGACACATATATACAAAATCTTATCCAAAAGGGTGAGGGTATCCCTCCCTCATCACATCCTAATGCTCCCATGTAGCATCTTTAGGACTAAAATGGGTCTACTACACCTTTACTAAGGTGATGATGCAATTCTATAGCACCTTGAATTTATCATCCAAAATTCGCACTGATTGGACCTAAAAGTATCCCTTGGGTTCCACCTAATTATGTTCCAATAAATCACATGGTTAACATTAGGAACACACTTTTTAAGCAATGAAACATGAAAAAAAAATATGTCAATTCATGGATGTTGGTAATGCAGTCCTATATGCAACCAGGCTAATCCTTTCCCAAGGATCTCAAACAATCCATATATCTCACTATCAAATTTGCACATCTACCCAATTTTAAGGAACATTTCCATTCCTTAACCCTCAAGAAGACATGGTCACCAATTTTGAATTACCTATTTTACATGTTCTTATCTGCATAACTTTTCTTTCTATCTTACGCAACCTTCAAATTTTGTTTAATTTTTGCTACTTGCTCTTCCATTTCCCTAAGAAAATCTGGACCAACAATGGCCATGTCTTTGGAATATCCCAACTCATTGGTGTCTTGCATTTCTTGCCATACAAGGCTTCAAATAGGCTCATATTCAAAGATGTTAGGTACCCATTATTATAAGCAAACTCCACCAAGTGTAAATATTGTTCTCATTTTCGATGGTTTGTCCATCACATACATCCTCAACATGTCTTCAATAGCCTACACAACTCTTTATGTTTGTCCATCTAGCTTTGGATGGTATGTTATACTAAAATTTAAATCAGTCCTGAATTCCGTAAATAATCCTATTGAAGAATTGGATGTAAACTTCATATATTTTTCTAAACTAATTTCCTATAATTTCACACCATGCAGCGTAACAATTTCCCTCATGTAAATCTTAGCAACATTGGCTACCTTATGTGTGGACTTCAATGGAATGAAGTGAGAAGCCTTGGTAAGTCTATCTATCACAACCATGCTGGAATCATATTATTTTACTTTTTAGGACTAGAATACAACTATAGTTCCTTTACTGAATCTACAAAACCATGGGAAAAACTAACATGTGCGTGAAAATGCTAAAAATGAAAATCGCATGGCAAAACCACCAAAAATGGATGCAAAAAATGCCTAGTTCTTCTTTTCGATGGGAAGTACAGATTCGATCCCATGTACCAAGTGTAAGCTGGGTGAAACATGCGGATGTTTTGACCAATGTGTGGTACACCCATAAAGCAGAAAATGGCATTCGATGCTAGTTGGTTTTGTGTTTGTTCACCATATGCTACAAAATTATTTTGAGGACTTTGTTAATATCTTCTACTTATTCATTTGACTGAGGGTAGTATGGGAAAACAAAATTGTGTATTAATCCAAGGAGATGAGATCATTCTTGTAAGATCTCATTTTCCAAGTGCTTACCATGACTAGATACAAGTTCCTTGGGAACGTTGAACCATGTGATGACGTGATTAAAGAAAAAACTTGTGACGATATTGACAGTTTTATTAAACATGGGCATAGCTTTGGCCCACTTAATGAACAAAAAACAAAAAACACTCATGCAAATGAGACCAACAACCGCCACAACACATATATGCACATGCACATGGGCACAACATCCCTCAAAATATTTCCTCATCTCACCAACGTATTTGGTACATTTCAATTCACTAGCTTGTTTATGCATATACATGTTATTTACATTCCAAGGGTTGAGAAGGGGTGAAACATTCCACTCTCCCTTATTTAGGCATTGTAATTGATGCAATATATAAACACATATATACAAAATCTTACCCAAAAAAGTGAGGGTATCCCTCCCTCATCACATCCTAATGCTCCCATGTAGCATCTTTAGGATTAAAATGGGTCTACTACACCTTTACTAAGGTGATGACGCAATTCTAGAGCACCTTGAATTTATCATCCAAAATTCACACTGATTGGACCTAAAAGTATCCCTTGTGTTCCACCTAAATTATGTTCCAATAAATCACATGGTTAACATTAGGAACACACTTTTTAAGCAATGAAACATGAAAAAAATTACGACAATTCATGGATGTTGGTAATGCAGTCCTATATGCAACCAGGTTAATCCTTTCCCTAGGATCTCAAACAATCCATAATATCTCGCTATCAAATTTGCACATCTACCCAATTTTAAGAAACATTTCCTTTCCTTAACCCTCAAGAAGACATGGTTACCAATTTTGAGTTCGCTATTTTACCTATTCTCATTTGCATAACTTTTCTTTCTATCTTAGGCAACCTTCAAATTTCGTTTAATTTTTCCTACTTGTTCTTCCATTTACCTAAGAAAATCTGGACCAACAATAGCCATGTCAATTGGAATATCGCAACTCACTGGTGTCTTGCATTTCTTGCCATACAAGGCTTCAAATATGCTCATATTCAAAGATGTTAGGTAACCATTATTATAAGTAAACTCCACCAAGTGTAAATATTGTTCTCATTTTCAATGGTTTGTCCATCACATACATCCTCAACATGTATTCAGTAGCCTAGACAGCTCTTTTTGTTTGTCCATCTAGCTTTGGATGGTATGTTATACTAAAATTTAAATCAGTCTTGAATTCAATAAATAATCCTATTGTAAAATTGGATGTAAACTTCATATATTTGTCTAAACTAATTGCCTACAATTTCACAGCATGCAGCCTAGCAATTTCCCTCATGTAGATCTTAGCAACATTGGCTACCTTGTGTGTGGACTCCATTGGAATGAAGATAAGCCTTGGTAAGTTTATCTATCACAACCATGATGGAATCATATTATTTCACTTTCAGGACTAGAATACAACTATAGTTCCTTTACTAAGTCTACAAAACCTGCGTGAAACTGCTAAAGATGAAAATTGTATGGCAAAAACCACCAAAAATGGATGCAAAAAATGCCCAATGCTTTTTTTCGATGGGAAGTACAAATTTGATCCCGTGTACCATGTGTAAGGGGGTGAAACCTGTGGATGTTTTGACCAATGTGTGGTACACACACAAAGCAAAAAATGGCATTTGATGCTAGTTGGTTTTGTGTTTGTTCACCATATGCTACAACATTATTTTGAGCACTTTGTTAATTGCTTCTACTTATCCATTTGACTGAGGGTAGTATGGGCAAACACAGTTGTGTATGAATCCAAGGAGATGAGATCATTCTTGTAAGATCTCATTTTCCAAGTGCTTACCATGACTAGATACGAGTTCCTTGGGAACGTTGAACCATGTGATGATGTGATTAAAGAAAAAACTAGTGACGGTATCAACAATTTTATTAAACATGGGCATAGTTTTGGCTCACCTAATGAAGTAGTCAATTGCAACTACAATGTACTTGTGGAGATTCTAGGATGATGGATTTCAAGTCATAAAATCAATGTCATTGCAAAAGGGGCCCATATCTATGATTGGATGTAAAGGAGTGGGAGGTGCTTGAGACTTGTGATCATATAGCTAACAACATTCACATCATCTAATTTCTTATATGAACTCTCGAAAGGGAGTGGGCCAAAAGAAAACAACACGGAGGATTTTTTGGGTGGTGGACATCCCAGAAACATGGCCTCAACATGCTCCCTTCTGGAAGTCACTCAAGACCCATTCTACTTTGTTGAGGGTAAGGCACTGGTGCAAGATGGTTTCGATACCTCATCGAAATAAAAAAATCCCCTATGGGGAGATAATGTGGTGCTTGGTGGAAAATACACCATTGGTCATCTGAAGAGAGATGAGGGTTGAAATTATGTGGGCTTCTATGTGGCACAATAGTAACAATATGGGTACTACATGGGTACATCAATATAATAAGTGGGTTGTACTAATAAAAATAAGGGGTTACACTAGTAGTATAGGGGCCTAACAGCAGGTGGTAGAAATTCCCTAAGAGTGTTGGGAATAACATGACCTGTGTTTGTTGTTCCTCACATAGTTGATGTGGTAGGTGGTGCAAAATACCAGATGGTTAATGTCGAATTCGTGTTAGGAAATGTAAGTGTCAGCATCACTTGATGTGAGACAAAACTAGGTGGGGGGTATGGAAAGGAGTTTGAGTGATAGCGTATGGAAAGAATGCTAGATGATCAGTGGATTACTATGGTGGATGATTGTCATAGTTTTTTTCACTAGATGATGTAGTTACTATGCATATAGAAGCCACAAAATTGGATGTTACTATAGGGAGGTCTCGTACATATGTTCTAAGGATAGAAGAGTGTTTGAATATTCCTAAGCCAACCTCATTCAAGGAAGTGACCAATTCTATTGTGACTTGACAAAGGGTAACATATTGCTAGGTGAGGGGGAGGGCCTTGTTTCATAATGCGTCAATTGGTCTATAGTGATGATTTTCCCATTGTGGAGGAAACTCATGGTATGAAAAATTAATGATGCAATAACATTCATTACGTACATGTAACTTCACCCCCATAGGATATTATAGTCAAGAGGGGCATCAAGGACTTCAATGTAAATTATAACTTCCTTATTGGCAAGTTTGACAGGGACATTTTAGAAGAGTCCTACAGGTGATCATGGGTGGCCATCATATTCCATCAAAGTAATGGAATAAATGGCGAGTTCAGGGGAGCCTAGCTTCTACCAAAATGATTTGGACATAATGCATGTGGATTCCCCCTCATAAATGATGCATTGGTGGATAGTGACATTTTAGAGAATCACTATATCTTGGAATGCAACTAGATATGGTAGTCATGATTCCATGTTTTCCATGTCAAAGGTGATTAATTTTGAATTTGAAGGATCATTAGCCTAATGTAGAAAGGAGGGATTTACATTGAGCTGGAAAAGATTGAAGAAACTCCAAAGTTGACATGGCATATGGAAATTGTGAAATATCATCAAAAATGATATAACTATATGTGGCCGTTGAGTTATGTGACATTCATTGTAATGTTCCCTGGACCATCTTTGAAACAAGTTTAATGGGAGGTTGCTAGATTGTAAAATGTGGCATAGTTGTATTTGTTGGCATTGTCACAAGGGATGAGGGATTAGGTTTTAGATGGGTTCCATAATATCAACTTTTTATTTCGAGATAATGGGCATAGCCTTTTTATTGAAGTGTGAGAAATATTTCTTGTAAAATTCAAAGCTCAATACAGGAAGGTTAAAATAGTATAACAATTTTAATGGAGGAAATGCATCATGTAGGGGTTGAAATTAATTAAAATAAAACTCAAGAAACCCAATAATGGGTTTCAAAATCCTAACTTCCTCAGTTCATATATCCGAAAATATAGTGAGACAAGATATGAAATTTGGTCCCGAGGTTCACCACGATTTCGATTCAAATGGGTTTTGATTTCAGCTTTTGAAGCTTCATAGAAAAAACATTATAGCGAAAATACCATGACGGCCTATTTGAAGCAGCGAAACCCTACAATCCAAAGCTCTAATACCAATTGTTATACCAGCTCACAAAATAGAAGAATGAGATAGATCAACGAATTCAAAAGTAGCCTCTTCGAGGGGGCAACCTCCTTTACATTACACAAATGAACAATTCTGGGATGATACAAATGACAAGACCTCCTTTATATATATATATATATATATAGGAGTCTAAGGGGTCACAATATAATCAGAGTCAACATAAAAATAATAATGTAAGGGCACAACAATAACAATAGTGGGCTTCTATGGGGCACAATAATAACAATATGGGGACAACATGGGCACAACAATAAAAATAAGGGGCTACAATGAAAATAATAATAATGGAATACACTAGTATTATAGGGACCTAACATGTTCCCTACATGTAGATATCACGACTAGCGGGATCAACTAAGATGTCCCTGACCTGATTTTGTTATTATGTAGGATCAACCTCATGTTTTGTAGCTACAGTTCCTTGACGGTGGAATGGGTTCTACAACATGGCAGGTGTTTTATTGGATCTAACTTTCCCCCTATCCTCTCACATTTGTTTCAACTCTGGGAGTTGAGGACAATGGTGGGTATAGTGCCCATATTCTTCACAGATTGTACAAGTGTGGTTAGTCCAAAGACCAATGTTCTTTTTTTATTTCTATAGATTGTCAGTACCCTGGTTTATATTTTGGCTTTGATTAGGGGGATTTCCACCAATTTACACATTCATTTGTTGTTTCTATTGGTTCCCTCTTGTCCTTGGTTCCACTTTTGTTTTTTATTTCCTTTCTTCTTGTTTTGGTTAGGTGGGTTTGTAGTATTGAGTTGTTCAAATGACTGCTACTACTGACGAAAAGAAATTTGGAAAAAATTAACACCTACATTTTGATGGGGTGCAACGTTATTTTTTGAAGGGCCAAGAAATGGAAAGTATGGATTCCATTGTGGGGGATTTTTGTAGGTAGGTTGGGAAGTAGACATTCCATTTGATGTGTGCATTCGGTATTGGTTCCCTTGCATGGGAGGGTTAAGAGAAGGTGTAGGAGGATTGGTACAATATCCAACAGGAGATGGTGTTGATGCTACGAATGTAATTATAGAGTGGGAAAATGATGGAGGTTAACAATATGTATTCCCTTGATATGGGAGGGGGTTCCCAGGTTAAATTGGGCGACGTTCTTGATCAATTCATCAACAACATTAGATGAACCTTGTTTGTCTTAATTGAAATATTTTAGGTGAGGAGAATCTAGTATGATAGAGTAGAGGTACACTGATTTAGTATAGATAAGCTCAAATTGTTGAGCCTTGGCTATGGCTTCTCCTTCATTTTGTGGCATGGTGGTTGCTACATCTTTTGTAATAATGGGAAAAAGTGATTTAAGGAAGAAATATAAAACAAGGGGAGGGGTGATATAAAACTTACAAAGATTATTAAATTTATGCCATTCAGGGATAAGGTCCACTATCTGTTTGGTGGTATTCTGCCAAAAATGGGTCAACACTTCCATCCCTATGTCATGAAAAACTAGGAGTTGGAAAAAGGTAAGGAAATATTTGACCAATGATTTAAATGTACGATGTGTTTAAGAAGTCTCATTAACATACCAATTCGTAGTAGGGTCGGTGAGGGTATGCTAAAAAGTATTAGTATAACTGAGTCCTTAGTGATGCTAATGAAGGAACACCATAAATGAAAAGACATGACATGGTTGGAAAGGTCTTCTCCCTGTTTAACTTCAAATTTTGGAATATATTATGGTAATTTGGTTGGCATGGATAACCATGCAAGGTCATGGGCTATGAGATCATTTGTCAGCTTCGAAAAATTTGGGAGGTTTAGTGAAGCTTTGAATTTAATGGTCTACATGGTGTTGGTTGTTACGACATGACCTTTGATGAGCCTCATCATTGAGTAATTATAGGGGCCTTAATTGACCTTAATTCACCTCCTAGCTTAATCAAACCAACTATTCTCACAACTTATTGCATACTTTTGATTATATTTTGTTTATGAGATGAGTAGAGTTGGATATTTGCTTTGTGGTCCAATGTGCATGTAATGTAGGAATAAAGGATAAAAGCAAGGAAAATGCAGGGATAAAAGGTAAAAACAAGGAACTATGGTAAAAACCTTGGTAAAAACTCGAATGGGACAACGGAGAGGAAATACAGGAGGTAAATCCTCCTCATTTACTACCCCTCCATTCGAATATCCATCCATCAGCTGAAAGTACAAACAGCCAAGCAACTGAAGGTGCAAACAGCCAAATCAAGAGTACTACAAGGCAGCCAAGCAAGTGAGAGCACAAAAAAAGCCAAATCATGTGTACTAGAAGGTAGCCAAGCAAGTGAAAGTACGAGTTTATCTTGAGTTGGGAGCCAAGCCTCCCTACAAGAAGGCAGCCAAGCTAGTGAAAGGGAAAGCACGAGTTTATCATTGAATTGGGAGCTATACCTCCCTAATTTTGAAAGAAGTCGTTGGAGACTTCAGATGTATAAGTAGAGAGGCTTAGGACCTCATTTTTTTTAGTTATTCACCAGTAGTCACCAAGAGTTAGCAAGAATTATACTTTGTTTTCAAGTTGCAATTCTTGTAACAATTTTTGATTTATAATGAAGATGAGTTTTGTTTTGAGACAACACTGAGTTAACTCCCGACCCTAGCAGCCAAAACTCCTCTTGATTGTATTGTTAAGTAGCATAGCTTCCTATTTTCTGTTCATTTACTTCAATAGTTCATTTCCATTACAGAGGTTTATTGTTTAATTGTTAATTTGCTTAAATAGTTGCAGTCTCATTACAATAGTGCAGAGTAGATCATTTATTCTTTCATTCAATTAATAGGTTAGCAAAGAAAAGATCCATAAGGTTGTCCACATGTGTCTCGACCTCACCTCCTCCCTCTAGGACCGTGATGCGAGGAAGAAACCCTGCAGCAACCCCAAAAACACAGAGTTTCAGTTTTGCATGGAGTTTTTTGTTTAATGAAGTTACATGGTTCATTTCATGGTCACCTATTCCTCCACCCTATTTCCCAAATATCACTCATATGCCCATCCTCCTTCAGCATGAAATACTTAGGCGGAAGCTATTAATTCACGGTTTAAACGGTTTTTAACTGTAGATTGCCTTTCCCTGCAAAACCTGACCAATCACTGCCTGATTCACTTTTAACACTATCTTTTTTCACTATAAATCCCCACCGTCGATCTGCCTCATTAGATCCAATGGCTATCTCGCACTCGCTCGCCAACTAGTTCAGTTAAGTCTCCACCGTTGATCTGCCTAGCCAGATCCGATGGCTATCGTGCCATATCGCGTGGATTTTTTCCCGATCATTATTCGCCCAAGGGCACATGATAAGAGTGGTTTCCCCGTGCTACATGTCGCCTGGGGAGGCTAATCGCGTAAAATTTTAGAAAACCATTTACAACTTTGAGGGTACGCGATAAACAGATTACCGCCCTCTAGACCCACTCCATCATTTCCGCATGTTTTCTTCTCCCACTTTAACCTCCACTGTCGATCTATCCCTTGATCCAATAGCTATCGCTTCACCCGATCACCAACTAGCTTCGTCGATATCCACCATTGATCAACCCCGCCTGATCCAATGGCTATCGCACCATATTGCACAGATTTCTGTCTAATCATTATCCGCCTGAGGGTACATAATAAGAGTGGTTTCATCGTGATACGTGTTGCTTGGGGAGGCTAATTGTGTGAAATCTCAAAATACAACTTATGGTTTTAAGGGCACATGAAATACAACTTACCACCTCCACCAACCCGCTACCATTTCCGCACGTTTCTTTTGCCCATGATCTAATCTCCATCGTCCATCCGCCGATTAGTCATGTCCATCCATCTCTTGACCTAGCCTCCATGATATAATCTTAGCTACCCATCTTGTTAGTTAACCCTGTTTGCCCATCTACCTACATACCCTCCTGCGATCTGATCTCATCCGTTCGTTTTCATTTCACCTTCCTGATCCAACGGTCCTTATGCGTTGTTGCTCCCTTACATCCTCCTTTGACCAATTTTGATCTCCGTCTACTCTTCCGCTTAAACACAGACTAAGCTTAGTTTCCTTTTCTTACTCGTTAGTCTAGTTTTGATGCTTTTACTTCTGTAACTTAGAGAATTAGCATTAGATTAGTGATTGATATAGTAATTCTACTTAACATAGTTGTTTAATTGGTTAGCTAGGGTCTGGAGTGATTTTAGCATTACATGATTGTTTTCTTCATTACTGTAGTAGAGTAGCTCTCCCTCAGAATAGATTTGCTCTTCTTTCATCAAAATCAAGCTTCTTCTGACCCTATAGAAGTTTGGCTTGGAACCCCTGGGGTCTCTTGCCAGATGAGCAGTGACAATAGGCAATACCTTCACTTCTACTTGTGCATATAGCACTTTCACCTCCAAGTTTGTACGGACCCCGGTTGATAAGTAAAGCTAGTAGCCCTGGGAGTTGCAACATTCTTGTTGCAATACCTAGGCTCATCACTTTTTTGTGCTATTGCGGGGGAGGTGTCAGAGTAGGATGTGAATTACTGCTCCTTCTTCTATTTCTTCTTTTCTTCTACTTCTAGTCTTCAATTTTCTTCCATTCGTTTATTTGTGAAAAAGTAATCTAGTTTCTTTCTTTCATTTGTCATTTATCTACTTTCCTTTCCATTCCGCAACCAGCAACTTCAATTCAGCAAGTAGTTTTTTTTGTTAGTATTTTTTCATTCAATTAAGCAATTTCATTCTGCAAGTAGTTTTCTTTCTAGAAGAAGTCTTTCCATTCAATCAACAATTTCATTCTGCAGAGTAGTTTCCATTCTATTAGTAGTTTTTTGTTTAATTAGCAATTTCGTTTCTGCAGAGTACCTTCCAGCTTTAAAGAAAATCTTACAAAAACCAACCCAAAAACATTTCCTTTCATGTCTTGTAGGAATAGGGATAATTCAAGAAAATTCCTTCCAAATACCCCACTACATCCAACAGTTAACCTTCTCCCTTCTTCGGTGATTGTGAATTGGAAGAACCTTTAGGTGAGCAACCTGACATATTTGAAGAACTTATAGGGGAAGAAGAAGAGGAAGAACCCATTTCTACTGAACCAATGGTTGAAAACCAAGATGACAAAGGAGATAAAGGGAGAATTGAGGGTACCTTCCCCATTAGGGAAACCAATGGGGACACTAACATGAAGAATATAAGCCCCTCTTCTCTACCTTATTTCCATGGCTTGACCACAGAGGACCCTGACACTTTCCTATTTGAGTTTGTTGTTATATGCTGAACCTATGACTATACAGAGGATGAGAAAAAGTTAAAATTGTTTCCATCTACCCTCAAGGATGCAGCATTGTGCTGGTTCATGGGTTTACCTGGAGATAGCATCATAACTTGGGCTCAGATGCAGCATGCCTTTAACAACAAATATAGGGACTACTGTAGGTCAAAGGAAACTAAAAAAGAGATTTTTAGGATGACCATAGGCCAGGTTGAATCCTTAGAAGATTATGAAGAAAGATTCCAACTCAGTTACAAAAGGGTCAGGTGCACACTTGAGACTGAGTCACTGAAGCTAGTCCTGCTTAGAGGAGTAAGTGAGGATATCCTAGATACCTTGCATTTGTTAGTAGGAGGATATATCTACCAACTACCCTATGAGGATATCAAGACTATTTTTAGAAACCATTCTAGGGCAGCTAGGAAAAAGGGTAGGAGTAGTCAACCTATGGCGAGTACATCATCTTCCAACTCGTCCATCAAGGATGAAATTGGAAATATGCTGGAGGACTTCAAAGGTGAGATGTTGCAAACCCTTGCCTTACAATTGGATACCATGAATATCAAAAGGAAGAAAGAGGAAGTAGAGAGAGCCTTGGCCATCTTTTGTCCTAGATGCACCAGAGGCATCTTAGGAATGAATGCCCATTGAACTGTATTGAGATTTGCTCACTCTGTGAAGAAAACCACTCCACAGACAAGTGCCCTTCTTTACCTAGACTCAAAGCTGTATATCAAGGAGCTAAAGGGGTCACTGAGCAGCTTTGCTACATCAACCAAAGGAGACCTCCTGGGCCTAGACCATACCAACAGGGTATGCAAGGATCATCCCATGAATATTACATACCCAACCAAACCATAGTTATACCTTCTTGGGGACCCCTTGCTCATCCTTCCTGGTCTACACCCCCTCCTTGGTCCTATGCACCTCAATATCATTCCCAACCATCTAGCGAGTAATTTCAACCTTATATTCAGCCACAACATCAGCGGAATACCCCACCCCAGGGGTGGCGGCCCCATTTCAACAATGTTCCAGCCCTATTTCCTCCACCACCTACCCAACCAAAACTCCTACACTCTACTCCACCTAAGCAACCCCAAGTGCCTGCCCATCCAAATCCAAACCCAAACAATAGGCAGGCTCAACAAGGATACAGTGGAGAGACATCATACCCGGCTTATGCTATAGAAATCCAGGAGATCAACCTAAGATCTGGGAGACTTCTCCCAAATAACCAACCTCCCTCTCCACATAGGGAGGTTGATGAAGAAAGAGATGAAAGCAACCTTAAAGAAAATCCACCCTTTCCTGAAAGATTAGCCAAACCACTCCAGCCTACCCCATAAGAAACTGAACTTCTAGGAGAATTGAAGAACCTATGTGTAAAGATCCCCCTTCTCCAGGCATTCAAAGATGTTCCTGTCTACAATAAGTTGATTAAGGAGAAGTTCTTCAAGCATCCAAGAAGAAGAAAAAGGGATGCCCCTACCATTAATGTCATCAAGCAGTTATCTGACTTAATGTTGGGGCAGGTAATATGTCCAAAATACTTAGACCCTGGAAGCCTTGTAGTAGATGTGCACATCAATGGCACCATTGTCCCACACACTCTAAACTATCTTGGGGCTACCATTAATGTGATGACCAAGGACACCATGCTCAAGCTTAACCTCCAAGGGTCATTAAGGAAGACGACAATAGTTCTGCAACTTGCAGACCATTCCACAGTCACCCTTGAGGGAACTGTGAAGGATGTGATGGTCTCCATTGACTCCTGGGAGTACCCTATATATTTCCGAGTTCTCCAGCCTAAGGCTAAGATTACTGGTTACCCTCTCATCCTTGGGAGGCCATGGTTAGCCATAGCTGATGCCTATATTAGCTACAGAGCTAGGAACATGACCATCAAAAACGAGCATATGTCCAAACAGTTAGTCTTATACCCTCCTGCTCAACCCTCCCTAGAACATGATTTACCTTTATGGTTGGAGGAGGAGGAAGAACATGATCTTTATTCTGCCAAACTTTATGCTTTGGAAGCAATCATAGGAGGAGGACAACAAGAGGAGGATGACTTAATTGAACACTTGCTCCAAAGTCCAACTCCTAGTTCATTACCATTAGAAGAAGAAGTAAAGGAAACACTAAACACTAAACAATCATCAATTTGAATTATGCTTGGCTGATTCCAACCCACTCCAAGTCAAAAACATAGAATTTGGCCCAGAGAAAACTTTGAAAATCAACCCATCTCTGTTTGCTCTTGAAGAGGAAAAGCTATGCAATTTGTTGAAAGAAAACCTAGAAGCCTTCGCTTAGAGCTACAAGGAAATTAAGGGAGTACACCCCTCAATGTTTACTCACCACATATACATCAAGGAAGGTGCAAGCCAGTCAGGCAACCACAAAGGAGAAAGAATCCAGCCCTTCAAGACATAGTCAAAGAAGAACTGCAAAAACTGTTAGATGCAGGTTCATTTATCCTATCTCTGATAGTGAGTGGGTCTCTCCTTTAGTGTTAGTTCCCAAGAAGAATGGTAAGTGGAGGATTTGTGTTGATTATAGCGAGTTGAACAAAGCCACAAAGAAGGATCATTTTCCCCTACCCTTCATTGACCAAGTGCTAGATGGCCTGGCAGGGAAGAAGTTCTTTTCTTTCCTAGATGGATTCAGTGGGTACAACCAAATCCAAATCTGCCCAGAAGACCAGGATAAAACCACATTCACCTATCCTTGGGTTACCTTCACCTATAGGGTCCTTCCTTTTGGCTTATGTAATGCTCCTGCCACTTTCTAGAGAGTAGTATTGAGTATTATTTCTTTATTTATTTGTTTATTTATTATTTTATTTTTTATTATTTTATTTTATATTTTATATTTTATATTTTATATTTTATATTTTATTTTATATTTTATTTTATATTTTTATATTTTATATTTTATTTTATTTTATTTTTTATTTTATTTTTTTATTTTTTATTTATTTTATTATTTTTTTATTTATTTATTATTATTTATTTTTTTATTTTTTTTCTGAAGTAGTACATGATGCTATAGAGATCTATATGGATGATTTTACACCCTATCGCTGTGCTTTTCAAGAAGCCCTAACTAACCTAGGCAAAGTATTACGCAAATGCATTGAAATAAACCTGTATCTAAGTCCAGAAAAATGTGAATTCTTAATGATTGAAGGGACTATGCTAGGTCATTCCATATCTCAGCAAGAACTGCAGGTGGAACCAAACAAAATAGCCATCATCCAAAGGGTCCCACCTCCACAAAAGTAGAGAGACGTCAGGAGTTTCTTAGGGTTAGCTAGATAATACAGAAGGTTCATAAAGGACTTCAGCAAGTTGGCCTCTCCTTTGTTTGGGTTGTTGGTCAAAGATTTTGAATTTATATGGTCAAAGAGCTATCAAGAGGCCTTAGACATTCTAAAGGGGAAGTTAACCACTACACCAATTCTCAGAGGCCCAAACTGGGCCCTCCCTTTTCATATTCATGTTGATGCCTCACACAAAGCCATAGGAGTAGCCTTAGGTCAGGTAGAGGAGAAATTGCCCTACGCCATCTATTTTACTAGTAAAAACCTATCAAAGGTTGAGTTAAATTATACTGTGATCGAAAAATAACTCCTGGCTATTGTGCATTCATTGAAAAAGTTTAGGCATTACATTACAAGCTATCAGACATTTGTGCATACTGAGAATCATAAGATGGTTACTTTTATTACAGAAGTTTGATCTAACTATTATTGATAAGCCTGGTAAGGAGAATGTTGTTGCTGACTTTCTATCTAGGATGAATCTGCCTGCAGGTGAAGAAGGAATGGTGGATGATCAGTTACTATACGAGCATTTGTTTGCTATTTTAGTGCTCTCCCCATGGTTTTTTGATATAGCAAACTATTTGGTATCAACATAGTTCCCACCAAATCTTCCCTCCAAAGAAAAGAGCAAGATAATCAGGAAAAGTGCCCCCTTCACCTAGATTGGGGACAATTTGTTCAAACTTGGCCCAAATCAGATCTTGAGAAGGTGTGTCAGGGAAGAGGAAGTTTTTGACATCCTTCTGACTTGTCATGATGGGCCTTGTGGAGGTCACTTTGCAGCAAAGAGGACAACATTCAAAGTGCTGCAAGCAGGCTATTATTGGCCTACTCTTCATCAAGATGTGAAAAAGTACATTAGTTAGTGTGATCAGTGCCAGAGGATGGGAAAGCCTACTCCAAGAGATGAAATGTCCCTACAAACTCAAGTAAATTTCGAGCCATTTGACAAGTGGGGCATGGACTTAATTGGGCCTATCAATCCTCCTTCAAAGCAAAAACATCACATTATTGTGTGCACTGATTACTTGACTAAGTGGGTTGAAACCAAGGAAATTAAGGCAACAACAAAAGAGAAGGTGGCTGAGTTCCTAAGGGAGAATATATTCTACAAATTTGGGTACCCAAGAGAGCCAGTCACAGACCAAGGCAACCAGTTTACCTCCAACATGATTGAAGAACAGCTCAAGCATCACAAAATCAAGCATGGGACCTGCACTCCTTATCATCCACAAGCTAATGGGAAAGTGGAGGTGACCAATAGAGCACTAGAGAACATCCTAACCAAGGTAGTGAACAACAGCGGGAAGGATTGGGCAGAAAGAGTAGTTGAGGCCACTTGGGCCTATAATATGACATGGAAGACCACCGCTAGATTTACACCCTATGAGTTGGTATATGGAAAAAAGGCTTTTCTGTCCATTGAATTTGAATATAATACATTGAGGATGGCAACCCAACTAGATTTGGATCTCAGTTATTCACAGAAAGAAAGACTATTCAATTTGAATGGCCTGGATGAATTCAAAATGTAGGCTCGCCTCCATACAGAGATAGTTCAGCTTTAGAGGAAAATATGGCATGACAAGCATATTAAGGAGAAGCAATTTCAAGAAGGAGACTAGGCATTTTTGTATGAATCTAGGAATAAAGACTTCAAGGGCAAGCTAAGGACAAGATGGCTCAGACCTTATGTTGTGGAAAGATGCCATGACAATGGTTTAGTGCAGATTCAGAACTATAGATGAAGAAGCCATTCCATTACAAGTTAATCGACACAGATTGCAAATGTACAGGAGGCCTTTATCTAAACAAGATTTCATTGATAGTATCAATAAGACAATGATGATGGTGGAGCAAGTTTCAGCTCCTCCCTCATCAAGTTGCTGAAAAAGAAAGAAAATAGAATAAGGATTCAGGTGAAAACCTCCATGAGGTGCCTGAGTCCCATCTTTGGGTTGAAAACCTCCATGAGGCGGCCCAAGGATGAGAAAAATGGAAAGAAAAAGAAGATCCCTGGGTGAAAACCTTCCTTGAGGCACCCAGGGCAAATATTTAGGGTGAAACCCTCTTTGAGGCAGCCTAGGTGTTTTTAAATACACACACACACACACACACACACACACACACACACACACACACACACACATATATAATAATAATAAGAGAAAAAAAACATAATTGTTATTTGCAGGAGGATGAGAAAGACAATCAGGGAGCAAAGAGAAGATCCAAAGGGAGCCCTGCCTCACATATGTTCATCTCCTCCACTCCTTACCATGCATCCCTCCATAAATTCCATTGTTTTTCACTTCATTGCTCCAATTCAGGTGAAAATTGTGTTTTCTACAAGATCCCCTGACTGGTAGATTGGTTAGATCCCCAAAATTCATTCTAGACATGATCTAACCCCTCACCTCATCCATTACCATCATCCCTGCATCCACACACACTCCTACTCCCTCTGTCCATTCAACAACATCAGATCTGCAGTCACAGACACCATCAGCAGATAGCAGAGGAGGAAGAAAGATGACCATATAGCAACAACAACAACATCAGATCTGCAGTCAAGAAACCATCAGCAAAGAACAGAGGAGGAAGAAGAATGACCATCAACAACACCTCTGATCTTTGACAACTGCAGCATGACATTAAGGCCACAGGTAAGTATCCTACTCACTCACTCATATGCATCATTTGATCAAAAGTTGTAAAGGTTAAGAGGTAGTTGGTTTGTAAGTAAAAAGGTGGCCAGTTCCCTCCTGAAAGCTAGTGGATTACATACACAGGAAACTCTGTTTTTTTTCAAAGAATTTGCTTATTTCCTCCTCAAGCCTCACAAGCAAGATGCTCATCAAGTATAGCTCATGTGAGGGTAGATATAGTGTTGTTTATGGCTACCATTTTAGAGAGATTGAAGAATTAAGATTTGGGGTAGAAACACCAGTTCACTAAAGACTTGGCATACCCTATTTTCTTATGCAATCACTCCTAGACTCCAGCAACAAAGAAAAGACAGGAAATTCCCAACTGTTAGTTCACCATGGGTTGACCAGAATCCTCATTGAGGATGCCCTTCAAAACCTCAAGATCAGTAAGTAGGAGGTAAAACAAGAAGAATAAGAAGATACAGAGCTAGATTGGGATGAGATGGATGAAGAGGGAACTAATACAAAGGATGATGCTGAAACATAAGTGAATGAAGGCATAGAAACGGAGGAGGAGACAAAGCAAGAAACTGATAGAGATGAGAAAGAAAAAAATAGAGAGGAAGAAGGCATTGAAATAGAAGGGGAAGCAAAAAAGGAGGAGTCACATAGGGTGTCTCTTAACACACCAGTCAAGCAAAAAATGAAAAGAAGGAGGCAAACCCCTCTACATTTCAGAACAAGAAAGAGTAGCAAGAAAGAAAAGATCTAAGTGGCTTCAGGGACAAAGAAGTAGCTGAACAATCAAATCCCATGGCCCTAATTAGCACCCATAATCTAATTGTAAATAATCCTCAGCTAGCACCTCGACATCTTGCTACTCAAGGGCAAGCAATTTCACATTTTGAGGACATGTTTAGGCTGCCAAGAAATGATAATATACATGTCTAGATAAGGTGATGGAAAACACTGCCACATAGCTTGAAAATTAGAGAATATTAGTGGGAAGAAGTAGAAAGGAAAGCAGGCTTGTATAAACAAGAAGTAGAGACCACAACAGAAGCATGAGATGTCAGAGAGGCTACTAGAGCCACTAAGTTTCTCAGAGGATGAGCAACACTTTCAGTAGGGGGGTGATGATGAGCCTGATCATTGAGTAATTATATGGGCCTTAATTGACCTTAATTCACCTCCTAGCTTAGACAAACCAACTATTCTCACAACTTATTGCATACTTTTGATTATATTTTGTTTATGAGATGAGTAGAGTTGGATTTTTTGCTTTATGGTCTAATGTGCATGTAATGCAGGAACAAAGGATAAAATAAAGGGAAATGCAGGGATAAAAGACAAAAACAAGGAACTATGGTAAAGACCTTGGTAAAAACTCGAATGGGACAAGGGAGAGGAATTATAGGAGGTAAATCCTCCTCATTTAATGCCCCTCCATTCGAATATCCCTCCTTCAGCTGAAATTACAAACAACCAAGCAAGTGAAGGTGCAAACAACCAAATCAGGAGTACTAGAAGGCAGCCAGTTAAGTAAGAGTGCAAAACAAGCCAAATCATGTGTACTAGAATGAAGCCAAGCAAGTGAAAGTACAAGTTTATCTTGAGTTGGGAGCCAAGTCTCCCTACTAGAAGGAAGTCGAGCTAGTGAAAGGGAAAGCACAAGTTTATCATTTAATTGGGAGTTGTGCCTCCAAAATTTTGAAAGAAGTCATTGGAGACTTTAGATGTATAAGTAGAGAGGCTTAGGACCTCAATTTTTTTTAGTTAGTAACTAGTAGTCACCAAGAGTTAGCAAGAATTCTACTTTGTTTTCAAGCTGCAAGTCTTGTAACAATTTTTTTTTTATAATGAAGATGAGTTTTATTTTGAGCCAACACTAAGTTAACTCAGAGGGCTGAAGCTCTTGGGTTAGGGCCCAACCCTAGCAGCCAAAGCTCCTCTTTATTGTATTGTTAAGTAGCATAGCTTCCTGTTTTTTGTTCATTTACTTCAGTAGTTCATTTCCATTACAAAGGTTTATTGTTTAATTGTTCATTTGCTTAAATAGTTGCAGTCTCATTACAGTAGTGCAAAGTAGATCATTTATGCTTTCATTCAATTAGTAGGTTAGCAAAGAAAATATCCATAAGGTTGTCCACAGGTGTCTCAACCTCACCTCCTCCCTCTGGGACCATGACGTGAGGAAGAAACCCTGCAGCAACCCCCAAAACACAAAGTTTCAGTTTTGCATGGAGTTTGTTGTTTAATGCAGTTACGTGGTTCATTACATTGTTACTTGGTTCATTTCATGGTCATTCAGTCATTTCATAGTCACTTGTTCCTCCACCCTCCTTCCCAAATCTCACTCATACGCCCATCCTCCTTCAGCATGAAATACTTAGGTGGAAGCTGTTAATTCATGGTTTAAACAGTATTTAACTGTAGATTTCCTTTCCCTGCAAAACCCAACCAATCACCACCCAATTCACTTTTAATGCTGACTTTTTGCACTATAAATCCCCACCGTTGATCTGCCTTGTCATATCCAACGGCTATCAGGCACTCGCCCGCCAACTAGCTCAGTCAAGTCTCCATCGTTGATCTGCCTAGCCAAATCTGATGGCTATCGTGCCATATCATGTGGATTTTTGTCTGATCGTTATCCGCCCAAGGGCATGCGATAAGTGTGGTTTCCCCGTGCTACGTGTTTCTCGGGGAGGCTAATTGCGTAAAATTCTAGAAAACTACCTAGAGCTTTGAGGGTTCGCGATAAATAGCTTACCACCCTCTAGACCCGCTCTGTCATTTTTGCACGTTTTCTTCTCCCACTTTAATCTCCATCGTCAATATGTCCCTTGATCTGACAGTTTTTTCTTCACACGATCGCCAACTAGCTTGGTCGATCCCCACCATTGATCATCCCCGCCTGATCCAATGGCTGTCGTGCCATATCACGCAGATTTTTGTCCAGTCGTTATCCGCCTGAGGGCATGCGATAAGAGTGGTTTCCCCGTGCTACGTGTCACCTGGGGAGGCTAATCGTGTGAAATCTTAAAATACAGCTTATGGTTTTGAGGGCATGCGAAATACAACTTACCACCTTCACCAACCCACTACCATTTTCATGCGTTTCTTTTGCCCATGATTTAATCTCCATCATTGATCCACCGATTAGTCCTATCTGTCCATCTCTTGACTTAGCCTCCGTGATATAATCTCAGCCGCCCATCTTGTTAGTTAACCCTGTTCGCCCATCTAGCTTGGTCGATCCCCACCATTGATCATCCCCGCCTGATCCAACAGCTGTCGTGCCATATCACGCAGATTTTTGTCCAGTCATTATCCACCCGAGAGCATGCGATAAGAGTGGTTTCCCCATGCTACGTGTCACCCGGGGAGGCTAATCGTGTGAAATCTCAAAATACAGCTTATGGTTTTGAGGGCATGCGAAATACAACTTACAACCTTCGCCAACCTACTACCATTTTCATGCGTTTCTTTTGCCCATGATTTAATCTCCATCGTTGATCCACCAATTAGTCCTATTTGTCCATCTCTTGACTTAGCCTCCGTGATATAATCTCAGCTGCCCATCCTGTTAGTTAACCCTGTTCGCCCATCTACCTAAGTACCCTCCTGTAATCCGATATCAACTGCTCGTTTTCCTTTCACACACCTAATCCAACGATCCTTATGCGTTGTTGCTCCCTTACTTCCTCCTTTGACCAAATTTGATCTCCGGATTCTCTTTCGCTTAAGCACAGACTTAGCTTAGTTTCCTTTGCTTACCCCTTAGTCTAGTTTTGATGATTTTACTTCTGTAACTTAGAGAATTAGCATTATATTAGTGATTGATCTAGTAATTCTTCTTAGCATAGTTGTTTAATTGGTTAGCTAGGGTTTGGTGTGAGTTTAGCATTACATGATTGTTTTCTTCATTACTGCAATAGAGTAGCTCTCCCTTAGAATAGATTTGCTCTTCTTTCATCAAAATCAAACTTCATCTGACCCTATAGAAGTCCGGCTTGGAACCCCTGGGGTCTCTTTCCAAATGAGCAGTGACAACAAGCAGTACCTTCACTTCTACTTGTGCATATAACACTGTCACCTCCAAGTTTGTATGAACCCGGGGTTGATAAGTAAAGCTGGTAGCCCTGGGAGTTCCAACATTCTTGCTGCAATACCTAGGCTCATCAACCTTATTGGGAGGTACTAGTGTTACTTTGAGAGAAATTAGTTCCTAAAAAATCAAGAATGAATGATCGTAACAAAGTGGAAGGAATTTTTTATCCCAAAGTGGAAGTTTGAGTAGGGGATGGTGCAAGACTAGACACTCCTCCAGCCAAAAGTAGGAGGATTTGAAGGAACCTAGAGCAGTGGGGAGTCCTGGGGTCCCTTATGCTTCCCTAGTAACTGTATGAAAGTAATGTGAGGGGAATTTGATAAAAAAAAGTATCAACACATAAGACAAAATGAAAGATAAAAGGTTAATTTTTCCTTTAAAAATTCTTAATGTGTGAAACAATCCAAAAACTTTAGTGAGGGGTTTTTCATATGAAAAAAATCATAAAATACCTAATGTCCTTTCTCTCAATCAGTAAATAGGCCTTTAGAAGGCTTTTATGACAATGGGGTCTCAAGTCACTAGCTGAAAAACCAAAAAAGGTATGGATGGAGGGTTATAACAAGGGGTACTAGGTCCACATCCTAACTAAATTGGTGATTCTTCTAGTAGTTATTTGAAATCCACTCCAAGTGCAAGTGCTCTCGTACCTGCCCCTTGTAGGGAAATATGCCCTAGGTTTTGGCAACTAAGCTACCTTCATCCAGTGGTGGTGAGATAATATTAAATTCTGGTTGTCAACATTAGACTTGAATCCCCTACCAATAATCGAGAGATTCAAGGAGGCCCGCAATATTCTGCAGTATAAGCCTTACCCCTTCACAAGTTTCTTCTCACCACTAGATTTTTGCCATTGGGTTGTGGAGGATTTCATGTGCCCTAAAATACATCTTCTATGTTTCAATCTGAAATAACTAGGGGGTGTTATTTGGATGCCTACTCCCTTGGTCCTAACTTAATCTATCATTTCTTTTGTGACCCTTGTGGGGAAATTAGATGAGTTCAAGTTATGGTTTCTTTTTAGATGTTAGAAATTAATTAACAGAGCAATGAAATACATAAAATTTTACAGAAACACAAATACATAAACGCATAAAACAAGAGAGACACATATATATGTGGTTCAGCCAATTTGGGCTACATCCACGGAGAAACAACTAGTCCTTCCTTTTATATTATCCAACAAAATGAAGAGATACAACCTATAAGAGATCCATTATAATTTCCTCTTCACTCTCACACAACCTCTTATCTATCTCTTGCTAGGAATAATAATACACAACCATAATACAATTCCCTCATACAAATTGATGGTTGCCTTCTAGGGTAAAAAACCCTAAATTAACATAACTTCTACCATCAGGTCATCTGCCTAATGAATGACTTAGATTGACTATGAAATTACAATATTTTACAACGTAATTTTTCATCTATTTTTACATTTGGGAGCTATGACCTCGAACCCCCACCATGGGGGCTCATAAAATTCGTCGTCACCCCCCCTTGGACCCCCTTGACATCGATTAAACGGGTGCATTTATGTCCCATTAGGAATAGGGATCCAACACGAATGAAACAAAAAACCTTTGAACAATCAAAAAGATAATCAGGGTCCACACCCAACATTAGAAGTCTTAATTTCGCTTAGAGCGTGAAAATGAGATTCAAATAAACCAAGTACAAATTTTTGATTCCCTGCGAGATCATTAATGGCGCAAGAGGGAAGGGCATATTCTTTGGACAAAGTTTAGGTGAACTCAGTGTGTGAGGTGGTTTGTGTGCAATGTTTGAATGGTGAACATAGAAAATGTGTTTGGATTGCAACAAATATGAATATTGTGTGATCCTTTACAATATCCTCATAATTAGACTATGTATGTTGCACCTTGCAAAAAAGGAAGGGATATGTGTATAATGGGATGCTTACTCTACCTAATTGGACTATGTGTGAATGTCTAATTCTATAGGGAGATGGAAGTAGTGATTTTAGAAACGTTTTTGATTCCTTGTAGGATTTCCAATGGTGCAAGAGAGAAGAGAATACTATGTTTCTTACTGACACTAATCCGAGTCCCAATCTACAAATTTATAACATAAATACAAGCCATCCACATGGCAAAGAACTCGAAAAAATTATTTACATAAGTGGTTAATGGAGAAAAGAAAGACTATCTAGAAATGCAGAAAAATTACAAGAGTGAAGGAAAATCACTAATGGTTTTCTTCAATGCAAATAGAAAGGAAACTAAAAGAAAAATGTGATGTCTATAATTTGTGCAAGTTTTGTATGCACAGTTGTAGGGAAAACCACATCTTTTTTCTATATGCACGAGGCGGCCTAGGGCAAAAATAGAGAGAGAGAGAGAGAGATTTGGGTGTGTGTTATATTCTTTCCACGACTAGCCCCACCCACAGGGGGGTCACAGGGGGGCGATAGCCCCACCTGTTCATTGTGCGGGTCAGAGCAAGGGGGGAAGTAGCCCCCCTCTACGGGGTCTAGGGCAGCCCCCCAGGGAAATTCATTTTGGACCCTATATGAGGTGGGCGAACCTACCTATGGTTTTGTACGTGGGTTTCCACATGGTTTTGGGCATGATCATTTTCTTCCCATGGTATTTTGTAGATATGGTCTAGGGAACTAAGGCTATGTTATAATCTAGGGTTAATGGATTGGGGTTTATGGATGCTTCGACATGTATATATATGTATTTTAACATTGAAAGGAATATAATTAAAAATCAATATAGTAGTCCCGGTTTTGGGATATGAGGGAAAATATCTGTGTATATATGTTTTATGTTTTATGCTCTCGCCATTCTTTATTTTATGTTTGTTAGAATTCTTTTGGAGGTCATTTTTGTACAGGGTTGAAACCTACAAAGAGAGAGAGAGAGAGA
The DNA here is from genome assembly GCA_031772625.1 of Pinus tabuliformis. Lineage (NCBI taxonomy): Eukaryota > Viridiplantae > Streptophyta > Pinopsida > Pinales > Pinaceae > Pinus > Pinus tabuliformis. Next base: position 488,373,067 of record CM062814.1, on the reverse strand, counting down.
ATTATAATGTTGTCAGGCCAGGAGGTGGCCTACAAACTACACATAATGATATCCTAATAAGAACCCATGGAAAGTATAGAGAAAGAAAGCCTACAAACTGTAGAAATTAATGTGTATATTCAAAATTGCTCATGAAATTTACTAAATCAAAAAACTTGAAGCTACTCTAATAAGCAGTGGAAGTTATTATACCATCTAGAAAAAAAAGCATAGACATGCAAAAGGAAACATCACACATGCACAAATATTTATGTAGGGGAAATATTGCATTAATTAGAGAATAGAGATGAAATACATATGCTTTCTCAAGCTTGAACACACCCTGCAAGTGTATACTCTATCCCTCTGCCTAAGTGACTGAATCTAGCCAACACTTAGCCAATTTTAAAGCCCTCCAAGATCCTATTTCCTTGTGTTGTTCCTCCAAGAAATTGACCCCTATTATTTAGGAATTTCCCACTATTGAGTTGCATAATTCCTCTAGATCCTTCCTTTGATTGCATGCACTGCTTGTACACATCAGAATATGCTACAACTGATAGTACACTGCCTTGGAATATCCATATCAACTATGTAACTCAAATTCTCTGCATGAAACAATTATTTTTGGTTGATTGATTGGTTAATTGGTTGATCACCAAGTGTGGTTGAAGTTCCACTTCCACAACATGACCTCCACTAGTTATTGTGACAGTTATAACTATTTTAACTGACAATAACTGAAATTAATTGAAACAGAATGCTACAAATTAGTGATAAATCATATTGAACTAAACTCAAGCTTCCCCAATTAAAATTAACTAATTTAACTGAGTGACAAGTACCGTTTCACCTCAGTTAACTACCTCCAATATTTCTGTTGAAATAGAAATTTGAATTTTCTCTAGTTTGACCAAGGAAAAGTTAAACTGAGATTTTCTTTCTGCATTTTCGACACTCCCTCTTAGCAAGAAAGGGATTATCAACCACCCCTATCATGCACCTGTGGAACTCAAACATCCCTCTTGACAAGGCCTTTGTTAAAATATCATCATCTTGTTCCGTTGTTGGAATGTACTGCAACAACATAATCCACCTCTGCACACAATCCCATAGATGGTGATACCAGATATAAATATGCTTGGATCAATTGTGAAAAATAAGATTTATAGGTAGTTTGATGCAACTATGATTATCATAGTAAATAATAGTTGGATCAATCATTTGACCAAACAAACCAACAAGTATCTTTCTCATTGAGATCGCCTCACATGCTGCTTGACTTGTAGCCATATATTCTTCTTCTACGGAGCTTAGTGCCACAAATATTTTCTTCCTGTTGTAGCAAGAAACCACTTCAAACCCAACACTAAAAATTCCACTTGATGTACTCTTCTGGTCTTATTGACTCTCCACCGAATCTGCATCTGTGAAGCAACACAACTTCACTCCCTCTGTCTATATGTACCAAAGTACAAACTGGGTAGTGCCTTTGAGGTACTGTAGAACATGCTTAGCTACCCTCCAAAACATTTTGGTTGGCCTAACCATAGCTTCGTTCAGTTGGTTGACTTGCAAAGCACATATATGGTCATGTGTTCACAAGATACATGAGTGAACCCAACAACTAATTGTAAACAATTGTATCCAATTGCTCATTTGAAGTGACATACTCTTTGTCGAGCGATAAAAAGTTGTTTTTTTAACTCCTAATTATCTTCACATTAATTGTCAACCCAGGGACGACTTTTTATTTCAAGAGTGTACTCAGTCTGAGGTGGCTATTTATTCAAGAGTAATGTTTTGCAGTATAGTGCTTAAAAGTAAATGGATGTTTGAAAAGAAAGCTAAGTACAACAACATAAACTCAAATGCTCTAAAATCCAACTATTCACTCAACAAACATCAATCAAGGATACAGTAGCAATAACTCATTCCTCTAGAGATTGATACAATTTAAATCAAACTAGAACAAGACAATCAATCTGAAAAAAAGGAAGCAGTAACCAATGTTCTCTATAGTTGACAGCCCTGCTGCACACCAAAGCAATGAGGATTTTCGAATGACAAGGAATGGAACATCGTCTACTTCTATAAATAGGATTGAACAAAAAAACTCTATCCTACGTAAATGAATGCAACAATAATTATAATCTTCAAGAATTAAGTAACAGCCTTTGAATTGAATAGGAAATAGAAATGGAACAACAGATTATCAAAGATAAAGTATAGAACAACAGATTAAATCTGAATGTACAGCAACCCAAGTCAAGCATGCAACACACTTATCATTAAAAGGGACAGTAACCTGCGCTTCGATACAATATGCATGAATCATGGCCATGAAATAACAGCAATTGTATGGAACAAGAATGATAATAGAACAACACTTCTGAATAAACAACAGTCACGATTTAAGAATAAATCATATGGTAGTACCAATTCAAGAATATACAACACAGTTAACTTGTAATCTGTAAGGAACAACAATGCTATATGATTTGCCAAAATAAACAATAATGTGATGCAGGGGTAGAATGGTAACAACATTACCATTGTAAGTAACAATAATATTCAATCAATTATAACAGAGTCGATATATGAAACAGTAAAGCGCTTCAGATTACTGAGCAGAGTAAAAGAAAGAAATCAAACCACACATGAATCGTAAAGATATAATACAGCAGTAGCGTAATCCACCAGAGGCTGGGCCCTTAGCCACCAACGGATGTTGCTGGGCTACTTCATATAAGGAAAATGAACAACAACTCCCAAATCATATATTAATCATCAAACTGTGAAATCATTACAACAACTGAAGCTTTGAGAATTACAATGGTAATGCAACAATCCCTTTTTCTTCCTATCCTATCATGAATCCTTAATTCTGAATCTATCCCTGAATCATCATTCTTGAATCTCCAATTCTGAATCCTCAATTCTCCATCATTTTTCCATCCCCATCTCTGATCTCTGTTTTCATTTAAATAGAGAGATCAGAGAGAAGTTACAATAAACATAATTACAACATGATTTATATTACAAAATTGGATTGTTTCTAACCAATTGATCAACAAGAGCAAGGCGAATTTGGCTTTGCAGCTGAGATTTGGAGGACGGCCGCAACAACAAATCTGAGAAAATCGTGCTCAAAGAACCCTGTGTTTCTCATAGTGCAAGCCGAATTTGGGCAAACTGTACTTCATTAAAGTTAATTTAGTCCGTTCTGGACAAAACCCATGTTCCGGATTTTCCAGATTCTTCTTCATTTGCTCAGAATCTCAACCGCAAAATTGTCACTTCTTATTCCAGTGAATTTCTGAGTTGGCACTTTTAATAATCAAATCTTCAATCTGGTAATTGTATTGGAGGCTAAAAATGATGAATAATGTTACAACCAATTTATTAAAACTATCATTGATAAAATCGTGCATATTCATCAATTTATTAGAAATAAAGGAGAATAAATAATATTCATTCATAAGAGCATAAATCATTGTAAAATAGAATTATATGATAAATTATGATAAATGACATGATGAAGAATGGTAAAAATGGGTGGAATAAGCATTCAAAAGTGATAATAATAATGGCATATTAACGGCCCAACATACCCCCACACTCAATATGTTGCATGTCCTCATGCAACAAAAACTGAATATATTGCATGTCTTCATGCAACCCAAAGACAAAACCCATGAGTTAACCAAGCAATAAAAATTTGTTCATCCCAACTCATGAAATGGATAGAACAAATGAATGTTTCCTTAATTAATGAATATTCAATTTTAGCAATATTGATGAAGGCATAAAAATTTTTACATTGACGTTCAAGTTATGTGCATATGAAGTTGCAACAAAATATGATATAAGTGACAGCAACCTTCATTAACCATTTAAGGGAATGAACAATATAGCAGTAAATGAAGCAGAGTACACTTATCAATGATAGGATGGCGAGAGTTATGTGCATTGACGTTCAAGTTATGTGCATATAAGGGAATGAACAATATAGCAGTAAATGAAGCAGAGTACACTTATCAATGATAAGATGGCGAGAGTTATGGTTATAATGAGAGCAGAGTGTGTAAAGAAAGTTATGAATAAAAGATAGGATGCTTTGGATTGATGATAAGTTATGCGAAAAAGAAAAAAGACAACAATATGCCAAAAAGATGCTTTGCTGACAGTATTCTAGATGAAAATGATGCGATTGATTTGAAAACAATTTCTCATGCGTAAAGATTCAAAATAGGAAAAAAATTAAGGAAAAAAATTCTCTGATAAAAAGAAGAAAAAAGAAAAGAAAAAGGTATTATAGTAATAATTAACGATAAGATATAGCAGGATGATCGTAAAAACATTATGTGATTTCCTAATTTGGGGAGTTTCGGAGGTTGCAGTTGAGAGGAAGCAAAGAAAATCTAAGATCTTAGATAACCAGAGAGTGGTGCGCGTCAGACCCACGGGCAACATGGAGACCAGACAGAAATTGAGAGAAGCAGAGGAGCAACAGAACGCAGAGGTGGAGAACAGGAGCCGAAAAGGCAAAAACATTTTGCAGGACGAACAACCGTTTAAGATTTGGGATGTTGAGGATGATTCGGAAGAGGATCTGGTTCCTGGCGCAGGGAATGATCGTCTTTACCCTCAAAAGAACTCGGCGGATGATGTAAATGAGCAGGCGGGGGAGGACCAGTCCGAGTCACAGGACTCGAAGGTCCGCCGTTATGGCTTGAGGAAACGCAGTAAGACACCCAACAGGGAAGGGGATTCGGAGCGGAAAAGAGGCCGAGGGCAGAGGAGGAAAGCGCAGGAGGAGGGGGAGAATTCCAGGCGCGGCCAGAGTAAAGACAAAAAACAAAAGAAGACTGTGAACCACAGAATTCGAAGGGCTGAACAGGCTTACTACCGTAACTCCAACCCTGCTGTGCGTAGAATCATGCAGTATCTTGAAGAGGAGTCGTTACAGGATCAATCTGCAGAGGAGATGGAAGAGTGGGAGTTTCTTCTCCATGACCCTGGTCATACCAGGGGGCGAATGTCATTGTTCAAGCAGTCTCTTCATATTTATTGGGTGATGAAGGGATTAATGGCCAAGGCTCTGGAGCAAGTGGCAAAGGAGATGGTTGAGTTGGCCCAAGGAAAACCAGACATCCGCAGAGAATTGAGCTTCATTCGCATAGCAATGGCAAGGCAGGAGGAGAAGCTGGATGCAATCCAGCAAATGCTGAATAGGGACCATCCAGAACCAGCGGGAGCAGCCAACCAGCAACCAGATGCGGGCAATGACTGACATAAGATATGTTTAGAAACTGCAATAGTTTTTTTGATTATGGCTTTTTACATGTTAAAGATAGGGAAAAGCAAGTAATGCAGATTAGTAGTATTAGTAAGTTTCAAGACTGCATCGTTTATTTAGCTAAGACCATTAGACTGTGGACCTTCTATTTTTGGGCTGCAATTAAAAACTATAGGTGGATTTCTGACCCGGTTTCCCCACATGGGCGGGCTGCAACCGTTTTGAATTGATGTAATGTTCTGTTGATGAAGTAATAGAAAGAGTACCATCCTAGCTTACAAAAAAAAAAAAAAAAATTAACGATAAGATATAACTTCAATACCATAAGCAGAGCCTCTGCTGCCAACAGGCATCCATAGCCTTGGCAGGGTTGCTTTTTAACCCGTATGAGCCAGGATCCTCAATTTATAAATGGAGAGTTCCAGTGTTGTTCTACAGAAGAAATCAGTGTGCTGGTGTGGTAACCAGATAACCACACTACCATTCACTGGGATGTAGCAAAAGTGATCAGGCCGGCTCATGATGAGACCGCCTGTTCCAAGGATAATTTGGCTATCCAATGGATCATAACCCTGGTGTAGTGGCCATAATGGGAATGTCACTTTGTTACAACCTTATGAACATGGTAAGCTGGCTCGTAATGAGACCCCCTATCCTCCATCTGTGAACAAAATTTTGTTGTTATTACACATTTTTATGATAAAAAGAGGGAGGCTCAGTACTCCTTAAGAGTAGGGATGGTGGAAGAAGTTGAACATGTCAATAGAAAAAATATATCCATAATCTCATTTATTACAGACAGAGAAGATTATAACCAGGAAGGGTGGAACCAGCATGGTATTAAGATGATCAATCAGTATCATGTACAACAGAAAACAATGCAGTAAAGTAGTATATAAATAATTGTGCCCTTTTCAAAATAATCTATCATCAAAGAGTTGTCCTGTTAAAAATCATAACGTGAATGATATTAACTCGCTTCAATAGAATCCATAATTCATGTCCTCATAAAAGTAGTGTACTTCATGCCATGAAAGGGAATCAGTAAAATGTGGTTGAGATGAACTAGGAATAATGCCATAAGAGGAAGGAAGGGTCGCTCTCGAAAATACTCCCAAAGTGTTGTTATTTGAAGGAACAACGGAAATACTCAAAAAATGGTGTTCCGTGTAGGGAACATCAAAGGAAATGCACACCAAAAAGCAAAAATACACACGAAAAAGTGTTGTTTCCTATAGGGAACAGCAAAAAAATGCATGTGAAAAAGTGTTGTTCCTTAAGAGGAAAAAAAAATGCGAAAATGTTGTTCTTAAAATGTGAAAGTGTTGTTCCTTCGGAAAGGAACAACAAAAATGTGAAAGTGCAGAAGTGTTGTTCCAATCGGAAAGGAACAACAAAACGTGAAAGTGCAGAAGTGTTGTTCCATTCGAAAAGGAACAACAAAAGGTGAAAGTGCAGAAATGTTGTTCCATTCGAAAAGGAACAGTAATGTGAAAGTGCAGAAGTGTTGTTCCTTTAAAAAGGAACAACAAAAACATGAAAGTGCAAAAGTGCTGTTCCATTCGAAAAGGAACAGCAAAACGTGAAAGTGTAGAAGTGTAGTTCCATTCGAAAAGGAACAGCAAAACGTGAAAGTGCAGAAGTTTTGCTCCATTCGAAAAGGAACAACAAAACGTGAAAAAGGAACATAAAAGTGAACCGTGGAAAAGGAACAATAAAATAAATCATGAGAAAAGAACAACAAAATGAATCGTGAAAAAGGAGCAACAAAATGAATGGTAAAAAAGGAATTGCAAAATGAACAGCTGGCCCAAAAGGTGTTGTTCCTTTGGAAAAGGAACAACAAAATGAAAACGCCGTCCCTTTGGAAAAGGAACAGTAGAAACGACCAAAGTTCACACAAATGTTGTCCATTCAGAAAAGGAACAACAAAACGACAGTGTTGTTCCTCTTGAAAAAGGAACACTAGAAAAAAATGCATGTACGCAAAGAATGAATTAGATGTTCACTGTATTGATGCTGAGGATGGGTTACAATTTGAATGAAGCAACACCTGAAACACAAAATATAAGAGAAATTAGGAAAGAAATAATATTTTATTTAAAAAACAATATGTAAATAAATAAATTAAGTTACAACAGTTATGATATTATGTAAAAAAAATGATCTCTTTGAAAAATGTTTTGGCGACAGTGACAAGACATGAATTTTCAAGTGGAAACCAATTCTTCATTTCTTCTTGTTATGAATCTGTTAGGTAATGAACTGGATGAAATGCCCTTGTTTCACTAAAATTTCTCTAAAGAATTGCTCGTCCATAAATTGACCTTCTTTTTCTCCTAGGACCTGCAAAAAACAAGTGTCTACCTGCAATAAAACATTAAATCATGGAGAAAGAGAGGTGCGCGGGCTTCTCTAATCCAAGAATTATGCAAAAAAGTAACAAGTAGTTACTCTGTAGAACAAATCCACAGAGAAAATAACAAAGTAAAATTTATTTGTCACCTGCAGGAGAGCAGTGGTCGACCATACTAACCAGCAGTGTTTTAATCACAACTTCTTTGTTTTTCGTCCAAATTGAGTGATTCCAAAGCCAAATGAGAGTTAATTAAAATATGTATCTCCAATAGAAACATGTTCTAAAAATTCGATGATATGATATGTCAATTTTAGTTAGAACAACTTGCATTACAGAGTCATTTTCGATTACCCAGCTTAGACCAATAGTTGATATTTCAAGCATAAATTTTTCGTTTGATGTCGGATTCGAATGATTCAAAATGGAAATGAAAGTAGATTTATTTATTTATTTTCAATATAAACATATTTTGAAGACAAGAATAATTGATAGGTCAAATACTATAACGAACAGCCAGAAAAACAGAGTTTTAAGAGTGCTGATTTACGATAGACAGTCAGTATTTTGATCATAACTTCCCCATACGATATCAAAAATGAGTGATTCTAATTGCCTTGTAAAATAGATTCATAGGGGAATCTATCATAGAAACACGTTTTAAAAATTCATTCATTCAAGCCTCCAAAAACCAACTGTCCCAACTCTATTCCTGAGCTGCCCGCTAGACACCCTGTCAATGTTTTGGTTCTTACTTTTTCGTTTCAAATCCAAATTGAATGATTCAAATTGGGTTGGAAAGTAGACATCAAGGGATACTTAATATAGAAACAGGTTTTAAAAATATTCCTTTTTGGTCCCTCAAAACATGACTGTCCTGATTGTGTTTTTAGAAATTTCATCAAGCCCGCAAGCCAAAAAATATGATATTCAAACATTTTTTCAAATTGGTGATAAAAAAGAATATGAGTTTTTGTAGAACTATTATTTCCATTATAATTCATCTACATACACAAATAAATTAAAAAAACTATCACCGATGTTGATTTCGATAGCGTGTTGTAACAAAAAAACAACTAGTTTTACATTAAAAAAAAACAAAATGCATTTATTTATTTCCTTATTTATTTTATTTTCTACACTAACCTATTTTGATTTGAAAAATGAATATGACTACGTATATGAGTACTTCCAGTGGAACCATTTTCGAAATAGGGCTTCATGTATGCACATACCCAAATTTAAAAGATGCATATTAATGAATATTAGGGTATGGGAAGCCAACTTCCCTTGAAAAAATGGTATAAAAAATTGTTGAAGTATGGAGTGATGCTGCAAACAAGTAATGGAGTGAAACCAATCTTCAATATATCATTTACTTTCTTGATTTGTCATAGGCATCATACCATGAAGTTCTTGAGCTCTTAAAATGACTTGTTGATGCATACTAAAAGAAACCTCATTTTCTTCCATAACTTCTACAATTTTTGAATTTGAAACATTTTGAATCTCATTGTAAGTTTTCTCGAATGGCGCATGTGAGATAGAATGGGTGGGAAGGATGGGTAAATTTTGCAGTTCAACACTATAAGCATGTTGTACTGGTTTATTATGGTGAGGGTGTGGAATTAGTTGAGCAGGAAATTGTGTATGGAATGGAGCATTTTGATGATGTGGTTGATTGGGTTGTGTGGATAGTTTTGATGGGAAAACGAGATATTGTGGAAGAGCTGGTGAAGAATATGGAGAATGTGTTTGTGCTACAAGATTAGGGAGAGTAGTCATGCAATCATAAGGTGAATCATGCCAAACTTGTAGACAAGATTGGTGGTGGTTATATTGAGATTGACATGGTTGCTCTAACACATTAGTATTCCATAATGGATTATGCAAGTAAGAGAATGGAGAAGAAGTGTTTTGAACCATATCTACAGGCCATGATTTCCATGGTTTTGACTTTGTTGCAGCTTCTTCATCTCTTTGATATGATACTTCCATCATAGATAAGGAAGAACAACTATCTATGGGATGCTCCTTTCGGTCATGAGGGCAAAACACTTCAGCAAATTCTCAATTTTTATGAACCTGCAAAACATCCAATTTTGCATTTAGAGAGCTAATAAAATCAACTTTAAAATTTTCAAATAAAGCATTGATTTCAGCTCTTATGTCTCTTGTTCTTATAGCAGATTTGGAAAAGAAGGAATAAACATCTATAGAATTCTTACCAGCCTTAGAGATTCCTCTTGAATACCTTATGGACAATTCACAAACATCATCATATGAAAATTGAAAAACATCACCTTTTCCTATCAGATTTAAGAGTTCTAAAAATTCATCTTTGATTCCTTTGAGTAGGAGCGTTTTTAAGATCTCTTTTTCCAAATGTTTATATTTTGATTTTTGAAGGTTGTAATGAAATCGATCTACATAGTCCTCCAAGCTTTCATCTTCCCTTTGTATCATATCGAAAATATCTTCATCAGATTTGCAATAGTCTTGGTACTTCTTCAAGAATATGTTCTTCATGTCCTCCCATGTTTGGATGCAATTCCCACCTAGGCTCATGAACCATCGGAGAGCTGCTCCTTTTAGAGTAAGAGGAAATATTTTCAACCTTTGATCATTAGTACAATAATCATATCCTCTACAAAGTACTTCAAACTCAAATAAGAATGTATCTGGATCCTCATTTGTCAAACCATGAAAATTTGGTAGAGAAGATGGGGGAATCATGTGCATTCATGTCACTCCTCCTAGATCTTTGATAGGAAATTCAAAAGTATAAATGTGAGCCATTTCTTACCACAATAGAAGATGTTCTTCATGTGTTTATTTGAGGCTCCTTCTTCAAATGTTCCTGTCAATTGGTTAGTGAAATGGGTGGTGCTTACATCACCACTTAAGTGAAATCATGAGATTTGTTTTTCAAAGTTTCTATTTTTTTTTTAATCATTCACACAAAAATTCAAACATTTATTTCTACCCTAAGTTCTTTAACAGATCTATTGGAAAGCGGGTGGGGGAGCAGGGCTTCTACATGCTCCGTACGCAGGTTCTTACCTTCTGTTTTTAATATCCAGTTCTTTCCTAACAGGCACTCATCAGATGCACACTACTCTTTAGAAATGGGTACACTCTCCCCGGCAATGGCGCCAAAATGTTGAGCGATAAAAAGGTGTCTTTTTAACTCCTAATTATCTTCACATTAATTGTCAACCCAGGGACGAATTTTTATTTCAAGAGTGTACTCAATTTGAGGCGGCTATTTATTCAAGAGTAATGTTTTATAGTGCTTAAAAGTAAATGGATACTTGAAAAGAAATCTAACTACAACAACATAAACTCAAATGCTCTGAAATCCAACTATTCACTTAGCAAACATCAATCGAGGATACAGTAGCAATAACTCATTCCTCTAGAGATTGATACAATTGAAATCAAACTAGAACAAGACAATCAATCTGAGAACAAGGAAGAAGTAACCAATGTTCTCTACAGTTGATAGCCCTGCTGCACACCAAAGCAATGAGGATTTTCGAATGACAAGGAATGGAACATCATCTACTTCTATAAATAGGACTGAACAACAAAACTCTATCCTACGTAAATGAATGCAGCAATAATTATAATCTTTAAGAATTAAGTAACAACCTTTGAATTGAATAGGAAATAGAAATGGAACAACAGATTATCAAAGATAAAGTATAGAACAACAGATTAAATCTGAATGCACAGCAACCCAAGTCAAGCACGCAACACACTTATCATTAAAAGGGACAATAATCTGAGCTTCGATACAATATGCATGAGTCACGGCCATGAAATAACAACAATTGTAATGGAATAGAAATGATAATAGAACAACACTTCCCTATAAACAACAATCATGATTTAAGAATAAATCATAAGGTAGTACCAATTCAAGAATATACAGCGTGGTTAACTTGTAATTTGTAAGGAACAACAATGCTATATGATTTGCCAAAATAAACAATAATGTGATGCAGGGGTAGAATGGTAACAACATTCCCGTTGTAACAATAATATTCAATCAAGTATAATAGAGCCGATATGTGAAACAATAAAGCGCTTCAGATTACTGAGCAGAGTAAAAGAAAGAAATCAAACCACACATGAATCGTAAAGATATAATACAACAGCAGCGTAATCCACCAGAGGCTGGGCCCTTAGCCTCCAGCGGATGCTGCTGGGCTACTTGATATAAGGCAAATGAACAACAACTCCCAAATCATATATTAATCATAAAACTGTGAAATCATTACAACAGATGAAGCTTTGAGAATTAAAATGGTAATGCAACAATCCATTTTTCTTCCTATCCTATCATGAATCCTTAATTCTGAATCTATCCCTGAATCATCATTCTTGAATCTCCAATTTTGAATCCTCAATTCTCCATCATTTTTCCATCCCCATCTCTGATCTCTGTTTTCATTTAAATAGAGAGATCAGAGAGAAGTTACAATAGAGATAATTACAACATGATTTATATTACAAAATTGGATTGTTTCTAACCAATTGATCAACAAGAGCAAGGTGAATTTGGCTTTGCAGCTGAGATTTGGAGGACGGTCGCAACAATAAATCTGAGAAAATCATGCTCAAAGAACCCTATGTTTCTCTCAGTACAAGCCGAATTTTGGCAAACCATTCTCCAATAAAGTTAATTTGGTCCGTTCTGGACAAAACCCATGTTCCGGATTTTCCAGATTCTTCTTCATTTGCTCAGAATATCAACCGCAAAATTGTCACTTCTTATTCCAGCGAATTTTTGAGTTGGCACTTTTAATGATCAAAGCTTCAATATGGTAATTGTATTTGGAGGCTAAAAATGATGAATAATGTTACAACCAGTTTATTAAAACTATCATTGATAAAATCGTGCATAATCATCAATTTATTAGAAATAAAGGAGAATAAATAATATTCATTCATAAGAGCATAAATCATTGTAAAATAGAATTATATGATAAATTATGATAAATGACGTGATGAAGAATGGTAGAAATGGGTGGAATACGCATTCAAAAGTGATAATAATAATGGCATATTAACGGCCCAACACTCTTTACACCTGTTGGTCACTAGAGAAGTCTCCATGGGTTTTCACTTATCCATGTGGAACCTCTAAAGTATCACGTTGGCATACTTTCTATGAGAGATAAAAAATTCTCCATTACCTTTCCATACTTCTAATTTGAGGAAGTAGTGCATGAGGCCCATGTCCTTCATCTCAAACTATTTTACAAGGTCCTCCTTGTAAGATCTGATTAGCTGTTCATCATCATTCAAAATCAAATCATCAACATATAAAACAATAATCAACAATTTACCTTCTACCAAAATATGATAGAGGTTTAGCTTCGCTTCACTTTTGGTGAAGCCCAAACGTCGAGATAGTTGTCGATCCTAGTGTACCAAGCATGGGGTGCTTTCTTGGGACCACACCACACTCACTTGAGTCTGCACACATAAGACTCTTGATCACAATTCTCTAAGCCTTTTGGTTTCTTGACATACACCTCCTCTTATATAGCTCCATTGAGGAATGTTGTTTTCGCATCCATCTGGTGGATCTTCCACCCCATCTGTGTAGCTAGAGAAAGAATTGATCTGATGGATGAGTACCTTGCTCTAGGAGAAAAGGTCTCCTCATGGCCAATCCCCTCAACCTGAGAGTACCCCTTGGCCACATATCTAACCTTGTACTTTTCTATGCTTTTGTCCATTGTATGCTTCACCTTGAAGATCAATTTCAAAGTGGAAGGAATTTGTTATCCTAAAGTGGAAGGTTGAGTAAGGGATGGTGGAAGAATAGACACTCCTCCCACTAAAAGTAGGAGGATTTGAAGGAACCTAGAGCAATGGGGAGTCTTGGGGTCCCTTATGCTTCCCTATTAACTATATGAAAGTAATGAGAAGGGTATTTGATAAAAAATAGTATCAACACATAAGACAAAGTGAAAAATAACAGGTTAATTTTCCCTTTAAAAATTCTTAATGTGTGAAACAATCCAAAAAATTTAGTGTGGGGTTTTGCATATGAAAAGAATCCTCAAATACCTAATGTCCTTTCTCTCAATCAGTAACTAGGCCTTTAGAAGGTTTTTATGACAATGGGGTCTCAAGCCACTACCTGAAAAACCCAAAAAGGTATGGATGGAGGGTTATAACAAGGGATGTTAGGTCCATGTCCTAACAAAATTGGTGATTCTTCTAGTATTTATTTGAAATCCACTACAAGTGCAATTGTTCTCGTACCTGCCCCTTGTAGGGAAATATGCCCTAGGTTTTGGAAACTAAGCTACCTTCATCCAGTGGGGGTGAGATAATATTAAATTCTGGTTGTTAACATTAGACTCGAAGCCCCTACCAATAATCAAGAGATTTCAGGAGGCCCGCAATATTCTGCAATATAAGCCTTACCCCTTCACAAGTTTCTTCTCACCACTGGATTTTTGCCACTAGGTTGTGGAGGATTTGATGTGCCCTAAAAAGACAACTTCTATGTTTCAATGTGAAATAAATAGGGGATGTTATTTGGATTCATACTCCCTTGGTCCTAACTTAAACTATCAATTCTTTTGTGACCCTTGTGGGGAAATTAGATGAGTTCAAGTTAAGGTTTCTTTTTAGATGATTGAAATTAGTTAACGGAGCAATGAAATACATAAAATATTGCAGAAACACAAATACAGTAATGCATAAAACAAGAGAGACACATATATATGTGGTTCACCTAATTTGGGCTACATCCACGAAGAAACAACCAGTCCTTCCTTTTATATTATCCAGCAAAATGAAGAGATACAACCTATAACAAATCCATTATAATTTCCTCTTCACTCTCACACAACCTCTTATCTATCTCTTTCTAGGAATAATAATACACAACCGTAATACAATTCCCTCATATAAATCGATGGTTGCCTTCTACGGCAAAAATCCCTAAATTAACATAATTTCTACCATCAGATCATCCGCCTAATGAATGACCCAGATTGACTGCGAAATTACAATATTTTACAACGTAATTTTTCATCTATATTTACCGTTGGGAGCTATGACCCCGAACCCCCACCATGGGGGCTCTTAAAATTCATCGTTTCCCCCTCTTGGACCCCCTTGACATCGATTAAATGGGCGCATTTCCGTCCCGTTAATAACACAGATCCAACATGAATGAAACAAAAAACCTCTGAACAATTAGAAAGATAGTTAGGCTCCACACCCAACATTAGAAGTCTTAATTTCACTTAGAGCATGAAAATGAGATTCAAATAAACCAAGTACAAATATTTTATTCCCTACGAGATCGTTAATGGTGTAAGAGGGAAGGGCATGCTCTTTGGACAAAGTTTACATGAACTCATTGTGTGAAGTGGTTTGTGTGCAATGTTTGAATGGTGAACATAGAAAATGTGTTTGGATTGCAACAAATATGAATATCGTGTGTTCCTTTACAATATCCTTGTAATTAGACTATGTATGGTGTACCTTGCAAAAAAGGAAGGGATGTGTGTATAATGGGATGTTTACTCCGCCTAATTAGACTATGTGTGAATGTCTAATTCTATAGGGAGATGGAAGTAGTGATTTTAGAAACATTTTTTATTCCTTTTAGGATTTCCAATGGTGCAAGAGGGAAGAGAATATTATGTTTCTTACTGACACTAATCCTAGTCCCAATATACAAATTTATAACATAAATACAAGCCATCCACATGGCAAAGAACTTGAAAAAATTATTTACATAAGTGGTTGATGGAGCAAAGAAAGACTATCTAACAATGCAGAAAAAATGCAAGAGTGAAGGAAAACCACTAAAGGTTGTCTTCAATGCAAGAAGAAAGGAAATTAAAAGAAAAATGTGATGTCTATAATGTGTGCAAGTTTTGTATGCACAGTCGTAGGGAAAACCACATATTTTTTCTATATGCACGAGGTGGACTAGGGATAAAATAGAGAGAGAGAGAGAGAGTTGGGTGTGTGTTATATTATTTCATCAACATGTTCATTGCGAGTGGCACAACAGGGGGGGAAGTAGCCCCCCTCTACGAGGTCTGGGGCAGTGCCCCAGGGAAATTCGTTTTGGACCCTATATTAGGTGGACAGACCTACCTATGGTTTTGTGCGTGGTTTTCGCACATGGTTTTGGGCATGATCGTTTTGTGCCCATGGTATTTTGTAGATCTTGTCAAGGGAACTACGGTTATGTTCTAATCTAGGGTTAATGGATTGGGGTTTATGGATGCTTCAACATGTATATATATGTATTGTAACATTGAAAGGAATATAATTAAAAATCCATCTAGTAGTCCCAATTTTGGGATCCAGGGGAAAATATCTGTGTATATATGTTTTATGTTTTATTCCCTCGCCATTGTTTATTTTCTAGTTTTTAGAATTTGTTTGCAACTAATTTTTGTATAGGTTTAAAACCTACAGAGAGAGAGAGAGAGGGAGAGAGAGAATTATAATGTTGTCAGGCCAGGAGGTGGCCTACAAACTACACATAATGATATGAGAAAGAAAGCCTACAAACTATAGAAATTAATGTGTAGATTAAAAATTGCTCATGAAATTTACTAAATCAAAATAATTGAAGCTACTCTACTAATTAGTGGAAGCTAATATACCATCTAGAACAAAAATCATAGACATGCAAAAGTAAACATCACATATGCATAAAGATTTATGTAGGGGAAATATTGCATTAATCAGGGAATAGAGATGAAATACATATGCTTGCTCAAGCTTGAGCACACCATGCAAGTGTATAGTCTATCCCTCTTCCTAAGTGACTGACTCTGGCCAACACTTCGCCAATTTTAAATCCCTCCAAGCTCCTATTTCCTTGTGTTGCTCCTCCAGGAAATTGACCCCTATTATTTAGGAGTTTCCCACTATTGAGTTGTGTAATTCCTCTAGATCCTTCCTTTGACTACATGCACTACGTGTACACATTGGAATATGGTACAACTGATAGTACACTGCCTTGGAACCTCCATCTCAACTAGGTAACTCCAATTCTCTGCATGAAACAATTATTTTGGCTTGATTGATTGCTTAATTGGCTGATCACCAAGTGTGGTTGAAGTTCCACTTCCACAACTTGACCTGCACTAGTTATTGTTGAAAATAATACTCAGAGGGGGGGGTGAATCAGTATTATCACATTAATAAAACTTTTTCCATTTCCATAATCAGATTCATATATGCTACTTCCACAACTTTTTATGATTAAGTTAATTGATCTTCAATGAGTGCATTAGAACATTATCAATCATATTATCAGTTAACAGATGCAGTAACATGGAATAGATCATCACACATAAGGCACACACATGAACACCATGATATAAGGTGGAAACACAATGCGGGAGAAAACCACCTGCTGCAAGTCATCTCAATCTTCTTCTTAATAAGAAAATCCTTTTACAATGTTTGTACTGGTGCAGTCTTATACCAGTACGGGAGCTACAACCCCCTTTTCTCTTGTACTAGCCAATCCATTTACTAGTACGCAGGCTGCTACCTGCTACAATGCTCCAAAGATTTCCTTTAGCTCTTGTACTAGCTTAGATACTAGTACATAGGTGCTGACCTACAATCTTCTCTCTTCTAGGTACCACGTTTCATCAATTTTCAGACTGGATACACTGAAGCACAACACATAATCTGAAAGGCCACATTTCATCCAATTTTCATACTGGACCCAACAACAACATAAACAAGCTTCTGAATCATCCAAGCACTAGATCCATACATATACAAGTGAGTCATCAACCAGATCTAGTCCATCAGATCACATGAAGATAAGTCATTATGAACCCGATCCATTCATCTATCAAAACTGAAACATACTCTATCACTTCTCAGAATACTGTCATAATATCAGAAACCATACATCACTTCAAACCCCAGAACACAACAATGATAAACATGGACAGCTAAATATATTTCAAGAGAAGTACGCAGCTTCACCCATGTAATGCCTGCGTACAAGTACGCACTGTTCTTCTGTGGCGCCGCGGACCTCCGCACCTGCCCCTTCTGTGGCGCCGCGGACCTCCGCACCTA
This sequence comes from Pinus tabuliformis, assembly GCA_031772625.1. Lineage (NCBI taxonomy): Eukaryota > Viridiplantae > Streptophyta > Pinopsida > Pinales > Pinaceae > Pinus > Pinus tabuliformis. The sequence goes on along the minus strand of CM062814.1, from coordinate 488,355,323 downwards.
TGCCTTCTGTGGCACCACGGACCTCCGCAGCTGCGCCTTCTGTGGCGCCGCGCACCTTCGCAGTTACGCCTTCTGTGGCGTCGCGCACCTCCGCAGCTGCGCCTTCTGTGGCGTCGCGTACCTCCGCAGCTGCGCCTTCTGTGGCGCTGCGTACCTCCACAGCTGCGCCTTCTGTGGCGCCGCGTACCTCCGCAGATGCGCCTTCTGTGGCACCGCGTACCTCCACACCTGCAACACTTCTGCCCCTACGTATCTCCGCGTTTTTCTTTCACTGCACTTGCGTACCTGCGGGTATAGATAATTTCAAGACTTCAAGAATAACCCAGACTGTCAGATCTACAGATCTGATCATGCGCCGAAGAGATCTCAACCCATCAGTAGATTTGCCTTATTTAGATCTAGACATTACTCCCAAGAGATCATAGTATTTCAGATCTAGCTCCCATAAAATGTTCAACCCCAAAAAGCATTCTTAAGCCAAATGATCTCCTTTGCTTTATATAGGCAAGCTCTTCCTCAAATCATGGATCAATACCATGAGCCAAAACCATAATAACACAATACCGTCGGCTAAATACCAAGGGTTAAACATAAGAAACCCCACGTGTTCTTTTCTTTGCCTTGAAGTAAGTGAACTGGGGGTACACACCTCCTGAACGGGATAACTGCGGGTATGTACGCACTTTATGTAACACCGGCCTGCGTGTACGCACCTTCTTTAAGGTTTACCTGCGTACCCCTTATTTTCTTCAATATTTGATAGCTGATCATCAATCTCTGCTGCTGACTTGAAGTACTGTGATCTATCACCTAAATGGGTTGCCATCAAGGACAACACTTTAGCCATAATGCCAACAATCTCCCCCTTTGGACTTGATGACAAAGCTTACTTGTGAACTGTCATATGATCCCTTTTGTGCTGTCCGGTAAGCCATGCACTCTGTCACATCTGATATTTCTTCTGTAGATTCATCTGAATGTATACAAGTGAGATGATCTTCTATGAGAGGGTTGCCATCAAGTACAACACATGCATCATAATGCCAACAATCTCCCCCTTTGGACTTGATGGCAACAACACCAAATCACTCTCCCCCTTTGACATCAAGGGCAAAGGGTTATGCTCCCCCTAAGAACATGCTCTCCTTGACTATCAACCAGTTCTGTTGAAGTCTCTGAATGAACTCCCCCTTTGTATATGCCATGGTGCTCCAATCTGATAATGCTCTTTCTGAGAACAAGCTGAGATGTCTGCTCTACTATATAGTGCTGTTCATGCTCAAGCTCCCCCTAACCGTAAGCAAGGTCTGCAAAAAGATGTTCTACAAGAAGAAAATGACTCTATATATCATAAATGACCTTCCTATCACCAAAAGACTCAATACATACATTCATCACAATGGTGATACATCAAAAGTTTACATATGATAACATCATTCATCCCAGGCATAGTGGGGAAACATAGGCCGTTACATGACCTGAAGAGATAACTACAATAGAGACCCACTATTACATCATGAGTAAAGACCAATCACTTAAGATAAACATCAGCAACAACACTGTATGATTTGCTTCATAGTATCTGTCAAAAGCAAGGTACTTCTGCATCAACTCATTCATAACCATCCAGATCTACATGAACCAAAAGCCATCAAAAGGAAGCATCTGCATTAGTCAACATATGTACGAAACAACCTATCATCATATAGGTAAGATCTCATCATCGTCAAGTCTCAAACAATGCAACTTTGAATAATCATCCATGTATCCAGTCAACAATCCTCATCCATATATGTGCCAGGAACAATAAGGACTCCATGCAAGCACCATTAGAGAATCAACCACAAATCTAATCCAAGAACCATGTGAACAACTCATAACCATAGCAAGATGAATCATAAGCATCGTCATCAAGGACCATAATGCCAATAATGCATTAAGAACATATGCTCCCCCTAAACTGGTGCCATCTGTCAGATCTGATCATGCATATTAATAAGAAGAGTCAGCCAATAAATGCCTTAAGACAGGTACGCAGTTTCTCTTTATGTGCCCTGCGTAGCCACGCACTTCACTCTCTGCTCCCCTACGTATACCCGCAGAGAGCCTTCTGCTGCAACGCGTATCCACGCACTGCTTCTCCTTCTACTCTGCGTACCCACACAGCTTTCCTGTTTCTCCTCTGCGTACCCACGCACTTTCATCGTTAATCACCTGCGTACTTCTGATTAGGGCCGAATTGGCAGTTCACCAGTGTGCCACAGTTAGTCGGATGCCCAAATCTAATCTTGTGCTCGAGAGATCATACTTCATAGATCAACTTTACTTTCCCTACTACCTTTCTTCAAATAATCATATACGCGATTGTGCAGTATCCAATTCGCGTATATATGCGACTTCCCTTTATGGAGTTTGCATATGAGATTTAGGACACTGAAGTTTTGTACTTTCAGCTCCCTCTGATTCTGGTTTGTCTGTATGTTGTGCTGTGCCCCCTTTTTCTGACTGTACTTCCTTTTTCCTCCATATCTTCAAGCGTTATGATGACATTTTCTCCTTTTGATATGGCGCCCACACTTTGTTCCTGCATTCCTTAGCTATATGTCCAAGCTTGTCACATGCATAACATCTTACATGTTTCATATTCCTCCTGTAACAATCAGCAGCTTTGTGACCAAACATATTGCAAGCAAAGCAATATCCATAAAAGTACCTTGATTGAGATGACCTTTCTGCATAATGATCTTGAACCCTTCTTCTTCTACATCTAGCAGCAACATGTCCAAGATTATGACATACATAACATTCAACATTATTCATAGGAGGAGTAAAGGATTTTCTTTGAAGAATCTCTTTCCTTGGTTGATGATGAGATTGATCTTTCATTTCTTCATTGATCACTTTAGATTTCTCTTTAGAATTCCTTGCCTCACCTTGTGAACTAGATTCACCTTCAACAGATTCATGGAAACCAAGACCAGTCTTTATAGCAGGAGACCTTTGACTACTAAGAATATCATCCAATACTTTAGAGCTATCTTGAAATTGTAAAAGCTTATCCTTTTCTTCTATTTTACCTTTCAAGATATTTACCTCAACCTGAAGCTGTTCTTCCTTTTCAAGAGATTGCCTTCTCAAATCTTCTTCAACTTTTCTTCCTTCTTCCATTTGTTCCCTTAGTTTGAGAATCTCCTTTTCATGTTCTTCATTCAGATCCTGCTGCATTTGACGAACTTGGAAGGCACATTCCAGCTGGGATTTTAAGCTGATGACTTCGTTGTCTTGTTTTTCAATTGCTTTATGTAGATCTTCATTCTGCTTCTTTGATTCTTCAAGATCTCTCTTTAGTGAGAGGATTGTAGCTTCAAGATTTTCATAGTAGCTGGATCTATCTTTGAGTTTCTTGATGGTTGTGTCCTTTTTATTGACTTCATTTCTTAATGATGTCACTTCATGCTGCAATTTTTGATATCGGTCTTCCTTGTCTTTGAGTAGTTTTCTTACCTTGTTTCCTTCTTCTAGTTGGGCCTTTAGTTTGGTAGCTTCTTCTTTGAAGTCACATTCCCTTTTTTTCAATAGATCTTGTTGATCTCTAATTTTGTCTGTCAGCCTTTTAAACTCTGCCTCTATTTGATATCTTTCTTGTTCACCCATAAGAGCAAGTTCAGTAGTTTCACTATCACTTCCATCTCTTTCACAAGGAAATATAGCTGGAACATCAGAGGATAACACATTCATACCTGATAATGATTCTGAATCTGATTCCGAATCTGAAGAGCTTCTTATGCCTAATCCCCAATCGATTCTCCCACTGTCATAGTTCTTCTGAGATGACTTCTTTTTCTTAGATGCTTTCTTCTTAAGCTTCTTTCCCATTGTTCCACGGATCTCCTTCAAGCGATCAAGCTTCTATCAAAGGACCTGCTCTGATACCAATTGTTGAAAATAATACTGAGAGGGGGGGGGGGTGAATTAGTATTATCACATTAATAAAACTTTTTCCATTTCCATAATCAGATTCATATATGCTACTTCCACAACTTTTTATGATTAAGTTAATTGATCTTCAATGAGTGCATTAGAACATTATCAATCATATTATCAGTTAACAGATGCAGTAACATGGAATAGATCATCACACATAAGGCACACACATGAACACCATGATATAAGGTGGAAACCCAATGCGGGAGAAAACCACCTGCTACAAGTCATCTCAATCTTCTTCTTAATAAGAAAATCCTTTTCCAATGTTTGTACTGGTGCAGTCTTATACCAGTACGGGAGCTACAACCCCCTTTGCTCTTGTACTAGCCGATCCATTTACTAGTACGCAGGCTGGTACATGCTACAATTCTCCAAAGATTTCCTTTAGCTCTTGTACTAGCTTAGATACTAGTACATAGGTGCTGACCTACAATCTTCTCTCTTCTAGGTACCACGTTTCATCAATTTTCAGACTGGATACACTGAAGCACAACACATAATCTGAAAGGCCACATTTCATCCAATTTTCATACTGGACCCAACAACAACATAAACAAGCTTCTGAATCATCCAAGCACTAGATCCATACATATACAAGTGAGTCATCAATCGGATCTAGTCCATCAGATCACATGAAGATAAGTCATTATGAACCCGATCCATTCATCTATCAAAACTGAAACATACTCTATCACTTCTCAGAATACTGTCATAATATCAGAAACCAGACATCACTTCAAAACCCAGAACACAGCAATGATAAACATGGACAACTAAATATATTTCAAGAGAAGTACGCAGCTTCACCCATGTAATGCCTGCGTACAAGTACGCACTGTTCTTCTGTGGCGCCGCGGACCTCCGCACCTGCCCCTTCTGTGGCGCCGCGCACCTCCACACCTGTGCCTTCTGTGGCGCCGCGGACCTCCGCAGCTGCGCCTTCTGTGGCGCCGCGCACCTCCGCAGCTGCGCCTTCTGTGGCGTCGCGCACCTCCGCAGCTGCGCCTTCTGTGGTGCCGCATACCTCCGCAGCTGCGCCTTCTGTGGCGCCGCGTACCTCCGCAGTTGCACCGTGTACCTCCGCAGATGTGCCTTCTGTGGCGCCGCGTACCTCCGCACCTGCAGCGCTTCTGCGCCTGCGTATCTCCACGCTTTTCTTTCAATGCACTTGCGTACCTGTGGGTATAGATAATTTCAAGACTTCAAGAATAACCCAGACTATCAGATCTACAGATCTGATCATGCGCCGAAGAGATCTCAACCCATCAGTAGATTATCCTTATTTAGATCTAGACATTACTCCCAATAGATCGTAGTATTTCAGATCTAGCTCCCATAAAATGTTCAACCCCAAAAAGCATGCTTAAGCCAAATGATCTCCTTTGCTGTATATAGGCAAGCTCTTCCTCAAATCATGGATCAATACCACGAGCCAAAACCATAATAACACAATACCGTCGACTAAATACCAAGGGTTAAACATAAGAAACCCCACGTGTGCTTTTCTCTGCCTTGAAGTAAGTGAAGTGGGGGTACGCACCTCCTGAACGGGATAACTGCGGGTATGTACGCACTTTATGTAACACCGGCCTACGTGTACGCACCTTCTTTAAGGTGTACCTACGTACCCCTTATTTTCTTCAATATTTGATAGCTGATCATCAATCTCTGCTGCTGACTTGAAGTACTGTGATCTATCACCTAAATGGGTTGCCATCAAGGACAACACTTTAGCCATAATGCCAACAGTTATTTTGATAGTTATAACTATTTTAACTGACAATAACTCAAATTAATTGAAATATAATGCTACAAATTAGCTATAAATCATATTTAACTGAACTCAAGCTTCCCCAACTCAAACTAACTGATTTAACTTAGTGACAAGTAACATTTCACCTTAGTTAACTACCTCCAAGATTTCTGTTAAAATAGAAATTTTAATTTTCTCTAGTTTGACCAAGGAAAAGTCAAACTGAGATTTTATTTCTGCATTTTCAGCACTCCCTCTTAGAAAGAAAGGGATTATCAACCACCCCTATCATGCACCTATGGAACTCAAACTTCCCTCTTGACAAGGCCTTTGTTAAAATATCATCATCTTGTTCCTTTGTTGGAATGTACTGCAACAACATAATCCATCTCAACACACAATCTCGTAGATGGTGATACCAGATATAAATATGCTTGGATCGATTGTGAAAAATAAGATTTATAGATATTTTGATGCAACTATGATTATCATAGTAAATCATAATTGGATCCATCATTTGACTAAATAAGCCAACAAGTATCTTTCTCATCAAGATCGCCTCACATGTTGCTTGACTTGTAGCCATGTATTCTACTTCTACAAAGCTGAGTGCCAAAAATATTTTCTTCGTGTTATACCAAGAAATCAATGCAAACCCAACACTAAAAATTCAACTTAATGTACTCTTCCGGTCTGATGGACTCCCTGCCCAGTCTGCATCTGTGAAGAACACAAATTCACTCCCTCTGTCTATCTGTACCAAAGTACAAACTAGGTAGTGCCTTTGAGGTACTGGAGAACATGCTTAGCTACCCTCTAAAATATTTTGGTTGGCGTAACCATAGCTTCACTCAGCTGGTTGACTGCAAAGCACATATATGGTCGTGTGTTCACAAGATACATGAGTGAACCCAACAACTACTGGTAAACAATCACATCCAATTCCTCATCTGAAATGACATCCTCTTTACACCAGTTGGTCACTAGAGGAGTCTCCATGGGTTTGCACCTATCCATGTGGAACCTTTGAAGTTTCGCGTTGGCATACTTTCTATGAGAGATAAACAATTCCTCATTACCTTGACATACTTCCAATCCGAGGAAGTAATGCATGAGGCCCATGTCCTTCATCTCAAACTCTCTTGTAAAGTCCTCCTTGCAATATCTGATTAACTGTTCATCATCAGTCAAAATCAAGTCATCAACATATAAAACAATAATCAACAATTTACCTTCTACCAAAATATGATAGAGGTTTGAATTCGCTTCACTTTGGGTGAAGCCCAAACCGGCGAGATAATTGTCGATCATAGTGTACTGAGCATGGGGTGCTTTCTTGAGACCATACCACGCTCACTTGAGTCTACACTCACAAGACTCTCAATCAAAATTCTCTAAGCCTTTTGGTTTCTCGACATACACCTCCTCCTATTATAACTCCATTGAGGAATGTTTTTTTCACATCCATCTGGTGGATTGTCCACCCCATTTGTGTAGCTATAGAAAGGATTGATCTAATGGATGAGTACCTTGCGATAGGAGAAAAGGTCTCCTCATGGACAATCCCCTTAACCTGAGAGTACCCCTTGGCCACATATCTAGCCTTCTAATTTTCTATTCTTTCATCCACTGTATGCTTCACCTTGAAGATCAATTTCAAAACCACAACTGATTTTTCTACTTGTCTTGGGTCCACTTCCCAGAAACTGTGCTTTACAACAGATTTGTACTCCTCCACCATTGCATCAACCCATACTGGTTTCTATACTTCTTCCTCGAAGGAGGATGACTCAGTCTCTACTAGCTCAGTCATTACATCCATGTAGCGAGTGTACTGATCTGGTGACCTTCTTTGCTTGGGTTGATTTGAAGGAGTACCCACATTCTTCCTCACATCCTGTACAAGTCTCTTAGCTTCGCTGGTGCTTTTCCTTCTTTCTATGGATGGTTCTTCTCGAATTGTTGTCTCCACTCTCTGATCCTTCTTTGGAGATAAAAGCTACTCCTCTGGTGGGATTTGAAGCTTCCTCTCAAGACAACACCACATGGATTTATCGTCATCAAATTTTATATTCCTCCACACAAATTTCATTATGAGGGATGGAAAATACACACAATATTTGTGGGGAGTTTTTGTGTAACCCACAAATACCCCCAATTCTATTATCAGCTCTAGCTTATTCCTTGATTCTTTAGAGACATGGCAGTAAAAAAAGGCTCTAAAAATCCCAAAGTGTGACACATCGGGCTTCCTCCCTGAAAAACCCTCCTCTGATGTAATCATGCCAAGAATCCAATGAGGACCCCTGTTCTGTAGATAGATCGTTGTGTTGCATATTTTCGCCTGTAAGCGTAGAGGTAGGATTTGGTCATGCAACCTCACCCATGCTACTCCCACAATGCTACTATTCTTACTCTCAGCCACCCAATTCTATTTGGGGTTGTGGGGTACTATCAACTCTCGTTAAATGCCTTTTTTGTACAAAACATTTTAAACTCATTCAACACATAATCACCTCCATTATCACTCTTGAGAGCATCAACCTTCTTGCCTGTTTCTTTCTCCAACACTGCCTTGAACTTTAAGAACTCGGATAAATTATCATCCTTCTTCCGCATGAAGAAGATCTAACACTTCCGTGAGAAGTCATCAATAAAGATGACAAAACTTTTGTGCCTTGTAGTGGAGGCTGTCGAGAAAGGTCCACAAACATCAGAATGGATCCTTTCAAGGAATGTATGTGCTCTATTGTTCCAATAATGGAAAGTGGATTTTGTGTACTTCCCCAAGGTACACCCTTTACATGTATCTTTCTATTCTTTTTCTCCTTTGGGTATGCCCGTGGTAATCTGTTGCATGATCGTCAAAGAGCCATGATGCAAATAGCCAAGTATTCTATGCCAAATTTCACCAGCATCATGACTATGCACCTTCTTTGTCTTTGTGCGTAATGCAACATAATCCTTCTCATCTAGCTTGTAGAGGTTCTTCACACAAACCCAGATCTTATTCACTTTTTTTGTGGCTATGTGTCTCAAGAATGTCTTTCTTTTGCTGAAGATCACATCCTAACCACGGTCTTCCAAAACTGCCACTGAGACAAGATTCTTCTTTAGACCCGGAACAAACATCACATCCTTAAGTCTAAGAGGGGAGCCTGACCCCCTCTAAAATGTGACTGTACCAATCTTGGTTGCATGCTACCTTCCATCATCTCCCATCTCGATGTGCATCTGGAGATATTTCTCCTCCAAATCACTAAAAAAATCTCTATTCCCTGTCATATGGAATGAGGCACCATTGTCCAGGCACTACACACTCCCCATCATTGTTTTGGTCATGCATGCAATGAGAGTAAAGTTAAGCTCAAACTTTGAAGCCAAATCTTCACCCGCCACTCCTCTTTAGGTCTTCTTGCTTGTCTTCTTGTGTGGACACTTCATGACATAATGCCTGAATTCATGATAGTGAAAGCACTTGATTCTGGACAAGTCTTTCTTCTTCCCCCCTTCACTAGATTCACTTTGGATTGGGATTTCTTCCCTTTCCCCTTATTTTCCTCTCCATCCAAGGCACAATTCTCTTCATGCTCGCCCTTAGATGAAGTCACGTCTCTAGTATTTCGCCTCATTTCCTCCTACACCAAATCGGACCATAGACATTCCTAATTTGGTAGTTTATCCCTCCCATTCACTGAATCTTGGTAGTTGTGCTAGCTCTTGGGAAGGCCTAGAAGGGCTAGGCTTATGAAATCATCCCCTGGTATAGTAACACCAACTTGACCAAGTTCATCACGAAATTGTGTGAACCTTCGTAGATACTGTGGAATGGTCTCATTCTTTTGCATCTTGATATTTTGAAGTTTGTCCTTGAGTGCCAACTTCCTATGGTCACTACTATTCCAAAACTAATATGTCAATGCCTGCCACATTGCATATGGTGTCTCTTTCCCATGGATATTTGAGACAATATGGTCTTGTACTCCCTCCAATATGATTTTCCTTACCATGGCTACACACTTATTCCATTCTACTAGATCTTGAACATCAAATGTTGCTGGTTTCAGAATATCATTATCAATGAATTCCTTCAACCCGTTATCTTCCAAGACTTCCTCCATGTGGTCCTTCCAAGGAACATAATTCAAGCTTCCCTCAAGGGCATACTCAAGCCTTAGTCCATAGAAAGTCATCCTTCTAGCTCTGAAGAATTGATCCTACAAATCCAATCCTCTTGCAATAACAACTTCGAAATATTTTCTCTATAGTGAATCCAACTCTGATACCATGTAGAAATTAATGTGTAGATTCAAAACTACTCATGAAATTTACTAAATCATAAGACTTAAAGCTACTATACTAATTTGCGGAAGTTAATTGACCATCTAGAACAAAAATCATAGACATGCAAAAGGAAACATCACACGTGCTTAAATATTTATCTAGGGGAAAGAAACTGCTCAAAACCCCTTCCTAATTATATTGCATAAATCAGAGAATACAGATGAAATACATATGCTTACTCAAGCTTGAGAACACCCTATAAGTGTATAGTCTATCCCTATGCCTGGCTGACTGACTTTGGCCAACACTTAGCCAATTTTCAAGCCCTCCAAGATCCTATTTCCTTTCGTTGTTCCTCCAAGAAATTGACCCCTATTATTTACGAATTTCCCACTATTGAATTGTGAAATTCCTCTAGGTCCTTCCTATAACTACATGCACCACCTGTACACATTGGAATATGCTACAACTAATAGTACAATGACTTGGAATCTCCATCTGAACTGGGTAACTCAAATTATTTTCATGCAACAGTTATTTTGGGTTGATTCATCGGTTAACTGGTTGATCACTGAGTGTGGTTGAAGTTCCACTTCCACAACTTGACCTCCACTAGTTATTATGACAATTATAACTAGTTTAATTGACAATAACTCAAATTAACTTAAATAGATAGCTACAAATTACCAATCAATCATACTGAACTGAACTAAAGCTTCCCCAACTCAAATTACTTGAGTTAACTGAGTGACAAGTGCCATATCACCTCAGTTAACTACCTCCAAGATTTATGTTGAAATAGAAATCCGAATTTTCTCTAGTTTGACCAAGGCAAAGTCAAACTGAGATTTTCTTGTTTCATTTTCAACACAAATAACCAAAATTATTAGAAAAACAACATTGGAGTCACCATTTTTGTGGTAGGGAATTAAGTGCAATGGTGTCCCAAATTCCTTTTCTCTTTGTAGGTTGGTTGTTACCTACAAGGATTCCCATAAATTATAAATATTAATAGTTATACATGGAACATGAATGCAATGTAATCAATGGAAAACAAAGAATAGAGAGTGCACTAGGATAAAGGATAAAACAACAAACATCAAAAACAAACTAGACAAAGAGAATGGAAAAAGATCATTTTTATTAGTTGTTGGTAGAGATACAATATGTAAGTCTTAAAGACACTTTGAAAGAACCTAGATGACTAATGGTTCTCTCTAGATCTCAACAAAGAGCTTCCTTTCTCCAATCCTTTGCAAGCACCTCCCTCTCACAAAGAAACATGTAGAAAAACTCTCAGATGGGGAATCCTTCCTAGCACAAAAATGCTAATTGCTTGCGAAAATTTTGGCAACATAAAAATGCATTCACTTCTTCTTCATTTTTTCTCTTTTTCTCCTTGTATTTATAGATTTTGAATCAGATCATGACTACTCCTTAGGTCATTAATGAGATAGAGACTTGGAAGGGGACATGAGCAATCCTTTTAGGGCTCCATAAATTTCACTTGAGGCGGGTGAGGCTTTAAAATGATTAGCTGACATTTCATTTTAGAGAATTATGACCCATTTAATTCCATGTGGTCCATGGATCGTTGATTTAGCTCTTTGGAAAATTCATGCAACTGTCAAAGAAACAACCATGCGGGTATGGGAAAACATTCTTTGGTGTGTTTGCATGGTTTGATTTTTAGAGAAGCTTTTGATTTTTTGATTCTATGATGATTCTAGGAGAAATTAGCACACATGTACATGTCGTCTTTTATGTCTAGTGAAACCTAACTTTTACAATTATGTATGATTTTTCAATAATAACACCCTAGACATATTTGAGTATGCACTCGACAACTTTCCAATGCATCTCATGTGGATCCTGCATGTAGATTGAAATTACACCTATTACATATGAGAGATCTGGATGAGAGTGAGTGAGATAGAGGAGACTCCCCACAAGTTGGCTATACATGGTGCAATCAACCAATTTTATATCATTTCCATCCTTAAGGTATATGCTTTAAAAGAAAGGTGTAGTCGTTACCTTGTGGTTGATCATGTGAAAGTGAACTAAGAGATCTCTCTCATGTTTGGACTGAGAAATTTCAATCCCTGAATCATTTTGGGTTGGGATTTGTAATCCAAGGAAGAAGTGTAATATACCCATATCTATCATGGAAATCTTATCATTCAAAGTGGTTTTGATTGTAGCAATGTTTGAGGTTGAACTACTTGTGATATGTAAATTATCTACATAGAGCATTATGAGAAACAAAGAGTAAGACATTCTTAACATATAAACATTTAGATCAGATTTACATCAAATGAAATGTTGAGAGAGTAAATAAGAATCCATTTTAGCATACCATTCTCTAGGTTCCTGCTTGAGGCCATAGAGAGACTTCTTGAGTCAAAAAATTAAAGATGAATTCTTTACATACCCTTGTGGTTGCTCCATGTAAATTTCCTTTTTGAGATCACTATGAATAAATGCATTCTTCACATCCATATGGTGAGACTCCCACCTTATTGTTTCTACAGTGACAAGAGTTAACCAAATAGAGTCCATTTTGGCCATTGGAGCAATTGTTTCATCATAAGCAATGTCATGAACCTGCTGAAAGCCTTTGGCCATGAACCATTCTTTGTTTTTTCTCATAAGTGCATCCACCACTTTCTTTATCCCGTAGACACACTTGCATTTGACAAGCTTAGATATAAAGGAAGTAGAACCAAGTCCCAATTTTGGTTTTTAATGAGGGAGTTGTACTCCTCGTCCATAATTTCTTCCCCAAAAGAATTCCCTACAACTTCTTCATAAGTTTGAGGGTTAGATGCTAGAACGATGTAGCAATGCATGGAAATAATTGGTTATGTAGTTATGAATGCATGAGATGCTTCTTCAAATTGAGATCTCATTGCAAAACCATCCAATAGATCACTCATGAGGCACCACTTCTATATTGAAAGTGGTTGGGAATCAAAACATTCACATGCATTCTCATGATCTTATGAATCAACTTCAGAACTTAGATCTAAAATATGATCTGAATTAAATGGCTCTTAGGTCTACTACAAGAGGAAGCACAAAAGTTTCTGAATGTTTTTCCTTAGATGCATGTAGTGGAATTTTGTCAAAGCAGACACTCCTCTTAATGAAGAGATTTTTTGTTGAAATATCTAGTAGTCTGTATTCCTTTACACCATCAATATATCCAACAAAGATGCACTCTTTTACTTCAGGCTCCAAAGCCTTCCTCTTTTCTGAAGGAATGTAGGCCCATGCATGAGATCTGCAAATGTGGAAATGTATAACTTCTATTTGCATGCCACTCCATCCTTATAAAAGTGTTTTTGATGTAACAAATTTGTAAGGAGATATGCTTTGTATGTATGAAGAACATTTGATTGATTCAACCCACAATTTGGAAGGAAGGAACTTTACATGCAACATGCAACTGGCCATCTCTACAAGGATTTGTTCTTCCTCTCAACTATCTTGTTCTACTACAAAGTGTAAGGCACTATGTGTTGCAACTATATTCTTGCTTCATCACAAAAATGTTGGACATACTTGTTGAAATACTCCCCCCTATTATCTATACAGAGTTTCCGAGTCATCTTACTAGACTTCTTTTTTGCATGTACTTTAAAACTCTTTAGATGCTCAAACACTTCATATTTGAATTTGATAAAGTATACCCATGTGTATCTCGTGCAATCATCTATGAATGTGACTTGTAGATACCTCACTTTTCTTATGGAAGGATATGGAAATGGCCCCATAATATCACTATGAACAAGGTCCAAGGGAGAGGAGGCCCTCCATGCATACACCTTCTCAAACTTTTCTTGTGGATGCTTTCCAAGAGCACATCCTTCACAAACTCCATCATAAAATTCTATGGAAAAAAGGCCTTTCACCATCCCCTATTTGCTAAGTTGTTGCATGTATCTAAAATTTAAGTGTCCAAACCTTTCATGCCAAATTATACTTTAATCACCTCCATGCATTAGTAGTAGAGTAGAATTTGATTGAGGAATAAATTCAAAAAGAAAGTGTACAAGTGAGTTTGATGGTTTACCTTACCAACTGCAATTTTGGAGTTATCTTACATGTCATATATGCTCACTGAATATGGGGTGAATTCAGCACTATTTTGTATGTTGGTATGTGTCATTTGATACATAGAGAGAAGATTTACTAAAATATTTGGAATATGCAAGACATGCTTGAAACTTCCATCTCCAAGATCTCTCCTCCCTTGTCCAATTGCCTCCACTAGAGAATCATCTCCCATAAGAATAGAAGGACGAACATATGCATTTAAAGATGTGAGAGCATATTTTGTGGTTGCCATGTTATGTGAAGCTCCAAAATCTATGATCCATGCATCAAGAGAAGAATGAATAACAATTAATGCATGTGCATTCCCTCTTATTTTATGAGCTTTTTTTCGCTGCTTCTTCTTGGCACTCTCTAGAATATAGTCACTAATATTGTTCTTCTGAAGATTCTGCACCATGAGATCAATTTTCTTATTCATGCATGATGATTTTGAATGGTAACCATAGTTGCAATCATTACATTTTGATTGCCCCTTCTTTCCCTTCCCTTCCTTTTGAGCTAGTAGATTCATTTAGAGGTTTGGGATTTCCTCCCTTTCTTAGATATGGTTCTTTTTCCTTTCCTTTTCCTTTGGATCCATGATTGGATTTCAATTTGGCCTTCCCCCATGCATAATGAGTGTGTGGGATTTGGAATTTTTTAGTGTACCCATTTTTATGAGCTTATCTTGCTCATGAATCAGGGACTCAATAAAAGCATTGAGTTTGGGCATCCTCCAAATTGTGCTTGTTGCAAGCCTAATTGTGTGAAATCTGGAGATAAATCTAACATACTCAGGACCCAATTTTTACAATATGGCAAGAATGAATTGACTTTATCACTTGGATTTGTTGATTTTGCATTCTTTCAACTGGAGTAATAAGGCTTTGACCCTTGTTAAGAAATATTGAATGTTTTTGACACTGCTTAGATCTAACGAGATGAGTTCATTTTCAAGGATGTGACCTAAGATCTCATCCTACTTCCTAAAGAGTGTCTCCAAAGTGGTCCAACATGATTTGGAGTGGTGCATACTTCAACATCAAATAATAATTCTGGAGAAATTGATAAGCATAGGAGATTCAGGTCCATGTCCATGTGGTTCAAATATTTGTATTTTTTCAACTGCGGAATTTGGTTCAATCTTTGTTTCCATGGTTATTTGGTATAAGCCTCTACTTTTGAGTTGAAGTAGAATCTTTGGCTTTTGTTCGAAATAATTATATTGTGTGAGAATTGCAGAAGGTGGAAACTCCATACTTTTTGATAGCTCCAATATTCAATACCTACAAATAGATTTTTTGTGCTTCTTCTTCCTGGATCTCATGAGTTGTGATACCATGTGAAATTGTAGTTGAACCTGCACAAGTTGGATCTGGCTAGAAAACAATGAACAAATCTTGCAAGGAAAGAAGAAAGCAAATTGATTGAAAAAATAATTAATGAGTCCTATTCATACAAAAAAAAAAGAGAATTATGAAATAATACAATTTAATACAATATATTCTACATGGCTGAAATAATATAGTAGTGAATGTAGAGAGTTGTAAACATGTACCAAAGAAAACTGACACCTAATCCTAGTTAACTAGCCATGCAATCATAGATCCTTGGTTAAGTGTCTCATGTAAATATAAATTAATAAAATTCATACTACACTTATACAGTTCCCTCATAGTAATAATAATGAAATTACCATACATGATTTCACTCATTAATCTAACTAAAATACAACTAAATATATATTATCCCCAATATTATAGGGCCATTTTCAATCTTTTCTATAATTTTTAATCCTTACCAAATAGGTTTTGATCAAAATTATCACAACTAGTCATTTTTAATTCATAAGACCTTTACCCTTCTTAATCCTTAAGAAATAGATTTTGAAATAATTGTCACAATGAATCCTTCTTAAGGTGATTGTAAATTTGGTATTGGCCACAAAATCAACGATTGGTTGACATTGTAACTTTGTGGGTGACCGTACGACGACCTGAATCTACAAGAAAATAAGCTTCAGCTCAGGGACCTCAATTATGCCAAACATGCCAGAAGTCCTCCATACTTGCAAGGAGCTGAATTATTTTGATCGTAGGTTTTAAAATATTCTCGAAATTGAATCATCATGACAGAAGATAAATAATTGGATTTATTCATATATGTTAAATTCAATTTCTGCAATCTACGAATCAAATCTACATCAAGCTGGCTTTATATAACCATTCAATAGTCCAAATAATAATGCAGCCAAATAATTCAATAGTCCAAATAATAATGCAGCCAAATAATGCAGTAGAAGGCGCATAAGAAAATGACACATATGAATGATATATATGTCTGAAATGTATAACTTAGAATATTTTCAAAATCTACAATCTAAATAAAAGTGCTTTTCGTTTTTGTTATAATTTTTAGAGTAAAAATATTACGAAGAAAATGACATATATGTTTGAATGCATGAATTAGAATATCCCAAAATCCAAAATCTAGATAAACATGTCTTTCTCCTTTCTTATAATTTCCGATTGAAAAAGTTGTGAAGAAAATATAATATATATCTGAAATGCTTAATTCAAAAATATTCTCAAAATCCACAATGTAGATAAAGATGCTCTTTCCCTTTCTTATAGTTTCCAAGAAAAAAGACATTAAGAAAATTACATATATGTCTGAAATACATAATTCCAAATATTCTTAAAATCTACAATTTAGAAAAAAATATCTCTTCCCTGAAAATTCCAAATATTCCTAAAATTTACCATCTATGAAAAAATATCTCTTCCCTTACCCTATATGACTATTTTATGTTTTGACCATTAAATCTCATGGACATCCGGTTTGTTAGATATTAATATACGAAGTGTCTAAAATGGAAGGTATAACATACACCATTAGTTTCTATGTTTTAGCCATTTGACTTCAACCTGGTGCGATCAAGCATATTTATGTGCAACTACCCGCTTAAAAATAAAATGGTTTAAGTTAATTATATTCCAATTAAATTTAATCAAATTCACAGAAAGTGAATAATAATAATAATAATAATATTAACGGATAATAAAATAATGAATTATTAATTTTGATGTAAAGTTAATGTTGTTTTTTTTTTTTTAAATTATATGGATTTATAATATAGTTTTAAATTTAGCGGAAGATATAATATTTTTATTTGGAAAAAGTTTATTATTTTATAAATTAGTTTAGATTTTATTTTAGTTTTGGATTTACCAAGTGTTTAAGGATTAAATCTTTAGTTTATTATTTTATAAATTAGTTTAGATTTTATTTTAGTTTTGGATTTACCAAATGTTTAAGGATTAAATCTTTTTAGATTCAAACTTTTTTTAAATGTAAAATTTGAAAGAAAGTTTGTATCTAGAAAAATTATTAGTTAAAATAGATCTACGTTAGTTCTTAATAATATTATTTATATTATATAAGTTTCACATTTTTATATAAAAAATTATTCTCATTTTTAATTTTAATAAAATTTTGATTGAATATCTATGGAATGTCTCTCAAAATATTTATAATACTAGTGATGATGATGATAATATATATAAAATAACATTTTTGCTTTTAGATTTAATTAAACAATATTATTAAATTAAATTAAAATAAAATATTTTGATCGTAAAATGATGTGTGGTTTTTGGGCATGTAGGATTGATAAGCCATTGTATTGGTCCACATTATTGTAAAAGTCTATTTACAAGTTAATAATAATATTATAAAATCAAAATAATATTAAATATTTTGATTGTGAAATGGTTTATGGTTTTTGGGCATGTAGTATTGATAGGCAATGGTATTAGGCCATAGTATTGTAACAAAACCTATTTACAAGTTAATAATATCCATGGTTAAGAGTCTTGTTATATTGTAAGTATTAAATTTTTATGTGCTTATTAATTAAATTTAAATATGTTTACCAAATAATTAATTTAATTTTTATGGTAAAATGAATTTTAATATATATATTAATTAATTTTATGTAAAATAATTGTTCTTAGTTTAATTAATAAAAAAGGAATTACGATATAACAAATTGAATTTTATTAATTTTATTACTTTTAACTTTAAATTATTAACTGAGACGACGTTTAAATGTTTAATAATTAATTTTTTATTTTATTTTTTAATTTAGCCAACATGTAAATGTTTACAAACATTTACACCACTAAAAATTTTCGCCCATACACCAATTTAATGTAGCTTCACTATGGTTTTTAAATCTGATTAAAAATTCGAACATATAATCTAAGTTAAAAAGAGGGAAGTCATTGTCTCCATATATTTCAATTGAATTTTACTTATTTAAATGTATTTAATTAATCAATATTCATTTATTTATTGTTAATTTGGTTTATATCTTTTTTTGTAAATCAAACGTCTCCTCTCAATGTGCGTGCTTAGCAGCCTGGTGAGGTTTGAATACAGATGTAACAACCCTCATTAAAAATCCATGTAAAAATATATATGACTACAGTGATGGGACACTATTCCAAGATGAATGATGGGAAAAACATCATAGTGGGCGTTCATTCGGTTTATTATGGCTAAGGAAATTGGTAAAGGCAATGGAAAAGGCTTTGGAAAGACATGATACATTATTCGACATTTATTTATGAAAATAAAAGAAATTAGGAGAAAAGAAAAGTGAAAGGTCACAAGTTGCATGTGAGGAGGAAAATGAAGGAAAATAATGGAAAATGAATAAAGTAGAGGTTTCATTAATAAAAAGGCTTCTGAGGATCAGTGAGCAAGGCTTGGGCAGTGAAAGCTTGGTCATTTCAGTTTTGGAGCTCTCTCTTTCCATTCTCTCTCATACCCTTGGACACTTGGAGTTTCTTGGGGCACTCTTGGAGAGTGTGGGATACTTGGAGTTTTGGAGCAAGAAGCAAAAGGAAGAGTAGGAAAGTGTAAGAGGACATCGAGATCAACAACTACAACGGGTTTTGCCTGCAGGTACTGAGTTGCATGTATGTTTTCCTCACTAGTTTTGGCATGCATGACACATGCATGTGTTTTATTGGTCATGATTTGTCACTGGCATGGAGGATTGCCTAGATTGACAGTGGATTTGCCTAGCCTTGCCATTTTCTAGATAGCCATGGTGTTGTGGGTTCATTTCTGTGTTTTTTTTGTTGGTTCTCATGTTTCCTTTAACTTAGGTTGAATTATTAGTTCCTAGAAGCCTTGGTTGGACAAATGCTCTGGAAGAATATAACAGCTTGGGTTCAGTTACTAGTCATGGAAGCCTTGGTTGGTAACATTCTCTGGAAGACCTTGGTGGGTTGAGTTACTAGTCCTGGAAGCACTGGTTGGATAAACGATCTTGATGCCCGACGACAGTTGTGGCTTAAGTTACTAGTCCTAGAAGCCTTGGTTGGAACAAACACTCTGGAGCCTTGGAAGGATTGGGTAGAGACCAATTTGATGATGGTTTTGTGATGTTCGACCGTGAGGTGGAATCACTATTTGATGGGTTGAGGTGGTTTTGCCTCTAGATGCCCTGGATGGTTTTGGATTGATGTGTTCTATGAGATCCCACATTCATGCTTGGAATATGGCAGGGGGTGAATGGTTGAAGAGAGATTTGGCTCATCCATTCTACGGTCGGGTGGAACGTGGTAGTCCCATATCGGG
This sequence comes from Pinus tabuliformis, assembly GCA_031772625.1. NCBI lineage: Eukaryota > Viridiplantae > Streptophyta > Pinopsida > Pinales > Pinaceae > Pinus > Pinus tabuliformis. The sequence goes on along the minus strand of CM062814.1, from coordinate 488,335,546 downwards.
TTGGCTTTTGCATCATTAATATGAGGTTATTTCTCCTTGTTATCTCTTGAGTATTTTACTGGTTTATATGTGGATTATATGGTTGTTGTTTCCTTGGTATTTCTATTGTTGTTATGTTGATTATGAATATGTATTATGACAATGGCTATGTATGGCTCTCTTCATGTTTCTATTTGTAAATGAATAAACAATGTATCTATGACCTAATAGATGGTACTGCAACTAACGATGTAAGGGGATATTGATTCTTAGCGATTCTTAGATAAGTATGAGACCCCTATGATCAGATATGTTATTTAAACCTATAGATTTCATGCATGCCAAGTGTTTGATAGAATGTTAGTCCCAGTTTGGGATGGTCAAGCCTAGACCCAGAGTTAGTTTTTGGTTTATTACTCTTTTCATCATGTGTTTAATGGATTTCGAAATTCAACAAGTTTTGGGAAGTGGCCGAAATTATAGGCTTGAAAAGTGCCTTAAATTCCCTAGACTCTAGCATAGGTCTACTAGAAATAGTCCTTGGATGCAAGCATATAGATTTTGGGAGCGTCCAGAGCTCTCTGGATGCTGCATGCCCATAACATGGGAGCATCGAGAGGTTTAATGGCTTAAAAACTCAATGGGACCCATTAGGGGATTTTTGAGGTCTAAAATGGGCCTCCTAAGGAAATTATAAAATAATAGTGGAAATAATAAAATAAGATTAGATTACATCATCAAATTTTAGAGGGAAACAAAGGAAAATTTATTTTTCAACTCGTGTTTTCAACTTATCTCCCTAGAGGTTTACTCAAATTTCGAGCGGAAACATTCGTTGGATCCAAAAGTTGATTCCTCATCCAAGGTGCATACTTTTAATGGACCCTACTACACGAAAAATTAGAAATACATGAAAAATGTTATTGCAATCACGTGTTTTCATGTATTTCTCATTTTTCATGTAGCAGGGTCCATCGAAAGTATGAAACATTCTCGTGTATACCCATGTTTATCTCGTGCAATCATATATGAATGTGACTTGTAGATACCTCACTTTTCTTATGGAAGGATATGGAAATGGCACGATAATATCATATTGAACAAGGTCCAAGGGAGAGGAGGCCCTCCATGCATACCCCTTCTCAAACTTTTCTTCTGGATGCTTTCCAAGAACACATCCTTGACAAACTCCATCATAAAATTCTGTGGCAAGAAGGCCTTTCACAATCCCCTATTTGCTAAGTTGTTACATGTATCTAAAATTTAAGTGTCCAAACCTTTCATGCCAAATTATACTTTAATCACTTCCTTGTCTTAGTAGTAGAGTGGAATGTGATTGAGGAATAAATTAAGAAAGAAAGTGTACAAGTGAGTTTAATGGTTTACCTTACCAATTGCAATTTTGGAGTTATCTTACATGTCATATATACTCACTGAATATGGGGTGAATTCAACACTCTTTCCAATGTTGGTATGTGTCATTTGATACATAGAGAGAAGCTTTACTGAAATTTTTGGAATATGCAGGACATTTTTGAAACTTCCATCTCCAAGATATATCCTCCCTTGTCCAATTGCCTCCACTAGAGAATCATCTCCCATAAGAATATGACCAACATATGGATTTAAAGATGTGAGAGCATATTTTGTGGCTGTCATGTTATGTGAAGCTCCAAAATCTATGATCCATGCATCAAGAGAAGAATGAATAACAATTAATGCATGTGCATTCCCTCTTATTTTATGAGCTCTTTTTCCCTGCTTCTTCTTGGCACTCTCTAGAATATAGTCACTAATATTGTTCTTCTAAAGAGTCTGTGCCATGAGATCAATTTTCTTATTCATGCATGATGATTTTGAATGGTAACCATAGTTGCAATTGTAGCATTTTGATTGCCCCTTCTTGCCCTTCCTTTCCTTTTGAGCTAGTAGATTCATTTGGAGGTTTGGGATTTCCTCCCTATCTTAGATATGGTTCTTTTTCCTTTCCTTTTCCTTTGGATTCATGATTGGATTTCAATTTGGCCTTCCCCCATGCACAATGAGTATGTGGGATTCAGAATTTTTCAGTGTGCCCATTTTTATGAGTTTATCATGTTATGAATCAGGGACTCAATAAAAGCATTGAGTGTGGGCATCCTCCGAATTGTGCTTGTTGCAAGCCTAATTATGTGAAAACTAGAGACGAATATAACATACTCAAGACCCAATTTTGACAATATGGCAAGAATGAATTGACTTTATCACTTGGATTTGTTGATTTTTCATTCTTTCAACTCGAGTAACAAGGCTTTGACCCTTGTTAAGAAATCTTGAATGTATTTTACATTGCTTGGATCTAACGATATGAGTTCATTTTCAAGGATGTGACCCCAGATCTCATCCTGCTTCCTAAAGAGTGTCTCCAAAGTGGTCCAAACATAATTTGGAGTGGTGCATACTTCAACATGAAATAATAATTTTGGAGAAATTGATAAGCATAGGAGATTCAGGGCCATGTCCATGTGGTTCAAATATTTGTATTTTTTCAACTGCGGAATTTGGTTCAATCTTTGTTGCCATGGTTATTTGGTATAAGCCTCTACTTCTGAGTTGAAGTAGAATCTTTGGCTTTTGTTCGAAATAATTATATTGCGTGAGAATTGCAGAAGTTGGAAACTCCATACTTTTTGATAGCTCCAATATTCAGTACCTGTAAATAAATTTTTTGTGCTTATTCTTCCTAGCTCTCATGAGTTGCGGTACCATGTGAAATTGTAGTTGAACCTGCACAAATTGGATCTAGCTAGAAAACAATGAACAAATCTTGCAAAGAAAGAAGAAAGAAAATTGATAGAGAAAATAATTAATGAATCCTATTCATACACAAAAAAAGGAAGTATGAAAGAATACAATTAAATACAATATATTCTACATGGTTGAAATAATATAGTAGTGAATGTAGAGAGTTGTGAACATGCACCGATAAAAACTACACCCAATCCAAGTGAACTAGCCATAAAGTCATCAATCCTTATTTAAATGTCTCATGTAAATATAAATTAATAAAAATCATACATACGCTTGTGAAGTTCCCTCACAATAATAATAAAATTACCATACATAATTTCACTCATTAATCTAACTAAAATAGAATTAAATATATGTTATCCCCAATATCATAAACCCATTTTCAATCCCTTCTATAATTTTTCATCGTTACCAAATAGATTTTGATCAAAATGATCACAACTAGTCATTTGTAATTCATAAGACCTTTACCCTTTTTAATATTTAACCCATAGATTTTGAAATAATTGTCAGAATGAATCCTTCTTAAGATGATTGTAAATTTGGTGTTGGCCACAAAATCAACGATCGGTTGACATTGTGACTTTGTGGGTGACCCTACGACGACCTGAATCTACAAGAAAAGAAGATTCAGCTCAGGTACCTCAAGCGTGTCAAACATGCCAGAAGTCCTCAATACTTGCAAGGAGCTGAATTATTTTGATCGCAGGTTTTAAAATATTTTCGAAATTGAATCATCATGACAGAAGATAAGAAATTGAATATTCTGTTAAATTCAATTTCTGCAATCTACGAATCAAATCTACATCAAGCTGGCTTTATATAACCATTCAATAGTCCAAATAATAATTCAGCCAGATAATGCAGTAGAAGGCGAATAAGAAAATGACATATATATCTAAATGGCATAATTTAGAATATTTTCAAAATCTGCAATCTAAATAAAAATGTCTATATATAATTATTCAAAGTCGCAGAGGGCAAATAAGAAAATGACATCAAGCTGGCTTTATATAACGATTCAATAGTCCAAATAATGCAGTAGAAGGCGAATAAGAAAATGACAGATATGTCAAAACCTATAATCTAGATAGAGGTGCTTTTCCGTCTTTGTTATAGTTTCAGAGTAAGATGGTTACGAAGAAAATGCTATATATGTCTTAATGCGTGAATTAAAATATTCCCAAAATCCAAAATCTAGATAAGCCCGAACGAAAAAGTTAATAAGAAAATATAATATATATCTGAAATACTTAATTTGAAATATTTTTAAAATCTACCATGTAAATAAAAATGCTTTTTTTTTCCTTATAATTTTGAAAAAAAACATATTAATAAAATAATATATATATTTAAAATAACTAATTACTAATATTCCTAAAATCTACAATCCAGAAAAAAAGTCTTTGCTTACCCTCTGTCACTACTTTGTATTTTGACCATTGAATCTCATGCACATCCATTTTGTCAGATACAACATACGAAGTGTCTAAAATGGAAGGTATAATATACGCCATCAGTTTCTATGTTTTAGCCATTTGACTTCAACCTGGTGCGGTCAAACATATTTATCTGCAACTACCCGCTTAAAAATAAAATGGTATTTTTTTAGTTAATTATATTCAAATTTAATTATAAACAAATTTAAAGTAAAAATAGTATTAATTGATAATAAAATAATGAATTAGAGAAAGATTTCGGCGAAAATCACATGGAATTTCATTTGTCGACGCGTTTCGAACCAACTAGTGTGGTTCATCGTTGGTTCGAAACGGGTCGACAAATGAGATTCCATGTGATTTTCGCCGAAATCTTTCTCTAACTTATTATGGATCACAGAAGCCTAAACTCTAAAATAATGAATTATTAATTTTTATGTAAATATAATTATTAATTTTTATGTAAATATATTGTTGGTTTTTTTTTTTTAATTATATGGGTTTATAATATAGCTTTAAATTTAGTGGTAGATAATATATTTCTATCTATTTTTTTTATGTGAAAGAGGTTTATTATTTTATAAATTAGTTTAGATTTTATTTAGTTTTGGATTTATCAAGTGTTTAAGGATCAAATTTTTTTAAATTCAATTTTTTTAAATACAAAATTTGAAAGAAAGTTTGTACCTAAAAAGATTATTAGTTAAAATAGATCTATGTCAGTTCTTAATAATATTATTTATATTATATAAATTTCACATTTATATATATATATTTTTAAGGCTATCGTTCACCGACACCTGGGCAATGAGTGGCGCTAATGAATTATTAATTTTTATTAAATATATTGTTGGTTTTTTTTTTTTAATTATATGGGTTTATAATATAGCTTTAAATTTAGTGGTAGATAATATATTTCTATCTATTTTTTTTTTTATGTGAAAGAGGTTTATTATTTTATAAATTAGTTTAGATTTTATTTAGTTTTGGATTTATCAAGTGTTTAAGGATCAAATTTTTTTAAATTCAATATTTTTAAATACAAAATTTGAAAGAAAGTTTGTACCTAAAAAGATTATTAGTTAAAATAGATCTATGTCAGTTCTTAATAATATTATTTATATTATATAAATTTCACTTTTATATATATATTTTTTAAGGCTATCGTTCACCGACACCTGGGCAATGAGTGGCGCTACGCACACGGAAAAATCTGGGTTGATTGACCCCGAAGGGAATCTAGCCACGCAGCCCACTAGCAAGGCTTCGGGGAGATTGGACTCTGTGACCTCCCAATGGCGAGATGGCGAGGCACTAATTTTGACCAATTGAGCTAACCGTTGGGGCTAAATTTCACACACACACACACACACACACACACACATATATATATTCTATTTTTTATTTTAATAAAACTTTGATTGAATCTTTATGGAATATCTCTCCAAATATTTGTAATACTAGTGATGAAAATATTTTGATCATGAAATGACTTGTGATTTTTGGGCATGTAGTATTGATAAGCCGTTGTATTGTTCCACATTATCCTAAAAGTCTATTTACAAGTTATTAATAATATTATAAAATCAAATTAATATTAAATATTTTTATTGTGAAATGGTTTATGGTTTTTGGGCATGTAGTATTGATAGGCCATGGTATTAGGCCATAAATAAGTGGGTGAATCCTGAAAATCACTCTTACCCTGTGGCTGAAAGGCCACGACTTAGGGGCGTCTAAGCCGTCAAAGTCACCTGGGGATCACACCCAGCCGTCAAAGTCACCCGGGGATCGCACTCGGCCTGAGCCGCACCAGCGGAAACCATGCTGGGTTTTTTGGTATCGGCGAGACTAGAACCAGTGACCTTTGCTTACGGAGTGCCTTAACAACGCACTCCTTCACCAACTGTTCTAAATCTCTTTGATTAATTTTAATATATAGTTACTATTTATATGTTATATATTTTAATGTGATATATATATATATATATATATATATATATATATATATATATATATATATATAGTTCTTAGTTTGATTAATAAAAAAAGAATTACTATATAACAAGTTAAATTTTATTACTTTTTATTTTATTTTTTAATTCAACCAACATGTAAATGTTTACAAACATTTACACCACTAAAAACTTGCCCCCATACACCAATTTAATGTAACTTCACTATGGTCTTTAAATTTGATTAAAAATTCAAACATATTATTTAAGTTAAAAAAATGGAAGTCATTGTCTCCATATATTTCAATTTAATTTTAACTTATTTAAATGTATTTAATTAATAAATATTTATTTTTATTATTGTTAATTTGGTTTATATCTATTTTTTGTAAGTGAAATGTCTCCTCCCAACACGCATGCTTAGCAGCCTGGTGAGGTTTGAACATAGATGTACCCTTGTTAAAAATGCATGTAAAAATATATAACACCATGGTGATGGGACACATATTCCAAGCTAAATGGTGGGAAAAAACATCCTAGTGGGCGTTCATTCGGTTCATTATGGCTAAGAAAATTGGCAAAGGCAATGACAAAGGCTTTGGAAAGGAATGATACATTATTTCGCATTTATTTATGAAAATAATAGAAATTAGGGGAAAAGGAAGGTGAAAGGTCACAGGTTTTATGAGAGGAGGAAAATGAAGGAAAATAATGGAAAATGAATAAAATAGAGGTTTCATTAATAAAAAGGCTTCTAAGGATCAATGAGCAAGGCTTGGCTAGTGTAAGCTTGGTCATTTTAGTTTTGGAGTTCTCTCTTTCAATTCTCTCTCTCATACCCTTGGGTTCAGTTACTAGTCTTGGAAGCCTTGGTTGGAAAAATTCTTTGGAAGACCTTGGTGGGTTTAGTTACTAGTCATGGAAGCACTGGTTGGGTAAACACTCTAGATGCTCGACGACAGTTGTGGGTTAAGTTACTAGTCCTAGAAGCCTTGGTTGTAACAAACGCTCTGGATCCCTGGAAGGATTGGGTAGAGACCAATCTAATGATGGTTTTATGATGTCCGACCGTGAGGTGGAATCACTATTGGATGGGTTGAGGAGGTTTGGCCTCTAGAATCCTTGGATGGTTTTGGATTGATGTGTTCTATGAGATCCCACATTCATGCTTGGAATATGGTAGGGGGTGAATGGATGAAGAGAGATTTGGCTCATCCATTCTACGGTTGGGTGGAACGTGGTAGTCCCATACCGGGTTGGCTTTTTCATCATTAATACGAGGTTATTTCTCCTTGTTATCTCATGAGTATTATACTAGTTTATATGTGGATTATATGGCTATTGTTTCCTTGGTATTTCTATTGTTATTATGCTGGTTACGAATATGTATTATGACAATGGCTATGTATGGCTCTCTTCATGTTTCTATTTGTAAATGAATAAACGATGTATCTATGACGTAATAGATGGTACTATAGCTAATGATGTGAGGGAAAAATGATTCTTAGCGATTCTCAGATAAGTATAAGACCCCTATGATCAGATATGTTATTTAAACTTGTAGATTTCATTCATGCCAAGTGTTTGATAGAATGTTAGTCCCATTTGGGGATGGTCAAGCCTAGACCCAGAGTTATTTTTTGGTTTATTAGTCTTTTCATCATGTGTTTAATCGATTCCAAAATTTACAGCAAGTTCTGAGCAGTGGCCAAAATTATAGGCTTGAAAAGTGCCTTAAATTCCCCGGACTCTAGCACGTGTCTACTAGAAATAGTCCCTGGATGCAAGAATATAGGTTATGGGAGTGTCTAGAGCTCTTTGGATGCTGGCATGCCCATAGCATGGGAGCGTCCATAGGTTTAATAGCTTAAAAACTCAGTGGGAACCAGGTGCTGGTAAGAAGAAAGGTTGGGATCCTGGGGTCCTATTGTTGATGCTGAAGGTATGTGTGGTGTGTTTCAGTTGGTTTCATTTCCTTAACATGGCTGAGGAGGTTGAATCATATAATAGTAACTTCTCGTCACATGTTTACCCCAGTTTGCTAGTTACTTGGGTAGATGTGGGAGGAGGGTGTTACAACAAACCATATTTCTAACAAAACCCTTTCTCAACTGATTACACTATTGTGACTCGACATGAATTTGGTTTATATCATGAACTATACCAATTTTGGATTATGTGAGACTACTCAGAGCTTAGAGACTCTTTGGATCAATGTTACTCTCACATTTAGCTCTCACCCTCAACCCCTTGAGGAATATATGATTTTTAGAAATAAATTGTGTTATATATATATTAACTTAATACTATTTTATTTAGTTCTCATTTTAAATTTTATTATATATTTTATTAATTAATTTAAATAAACTTTAAAAAATTATCAAAACTATCCATGGATAAAGGTTAGATATGAGTGGGGATAATATTTAATTTAGAAAGGAAACAATAAATGGCTTACATTTACAAATTATATGAGGTCACAAACAATTAAATAGAGGTATTAGCTTTATTATGATGATGAAAAATTATAAGTAGATCAACAACCAAGAATCTGAAACTTGGAGACTTGATTGATATTACACTGCCTACTAGTTGTTGTGTGTCAGGTACACCCAAGAATGGGCCATTTTGATGATTAGCATATCTGTACAAGATAGAGAAACAAATAATATATTTTACTTCCTATAAATGATATGTGTTGGTAAAAGGAGTGCATTATAACTCCCTCATTTATTGATCATAAGGTATCATAATAATTTTGTCCTTGACCATGACACTATTGCTAAAGCTTCGAAGAGAGCACAAACTTAGCATGGGTAAAGAAAATGGAGAAAGGTTGGAAGACTTAAAGGGTTAGTCATGTTCAACCTAATAAGAGAATAAATGCTTGAAAGAGAATGTGTATATGTAGGACCAAAGGATGAAAGAGATGGAGAAGAAACTTGAGACCTTTACACAGATTTTACCATTGCTAAAGAAGTGATTTGATGAATGTAGAGACTTCCTCACAATTTTCATCGTAGATTGGGACAGACAGAGAATGTATCTTTTAAAATTGGGAGAGATGGCCATCTAGATAGATAGATAGTAGCAAGATGAGATCATTCATATGATGGCTCAACTTTACCATGAGTTGGAAATCAAGGAATAAGCCTTGAAAAACATACAAGTAGTCATCCAAGGGACTAGGAAGTAAAGCCAGTTTCAGTTGCCATTGTCAAGGCCAAAATCATGATTGAGATAACCCTAGTAAGTTCACCTTCCTTGTACTTTTCATGAATACTTTGTTGAATTTTAAAACATACCAGGTTCATTAGTTTGAAATTGCTAATGAATATGGGCTATGATGGACAATGACTAGTTAAGAGAAAATAGGGCATTCAAATCCTCATTGTAGTTACACTGAGGTCAAGCATGGAGGGTTAGGCTTCGATTGTGGGGGGAAAACCCATGACCATGAAGACCAATTTACTGAATGTAAAAAGACATGGAAAGGTTGTCCTATTCATGTAAAGAAAGAATAGCAGAAAAGAAAGAGGTAAACACACTTCCACTCCAACTTTATTATTATAGATGATAGAAGGGTAATGACAAGAAAATTTAAAGACTCAATCTAGATCAACATTTAAAATAATTGGCAAGAATATTAGCCATAAAAATAAGACAAAGAGCAAGAGATATGTAGTAGGTAAAGCATCCCTTATTTTTCCTTATTGCAAGAATAAAGGCCATAATCGTTGTAATACCTTAGTTTTGATCCTCGAATTGATAATGTATGTTGGCAATTCACAAAAGGCTAGAAATACTAGTAATGTAATAGCTTTTGAATTTACTAATATAATATTGTTGGGTATGTGTTATCGTCATTGCATGAATATTTCCATGTAGCACTATACATTACACTAGGCATAGTCCATGTGTCACATGGGGGAGAAAGCCTCATTTTGCGGGGGTTCAAATGGTAGCACCCTCAAAAAAATGGTTTGGGTAATTTTTTGTGTCCATTTTTGAATTTGATAAAGTATACCCATGTGTATCTTGTGCAATCATCTATGAATGTGACTTGTAGATATCTCACTTTCCTTATGGAAGGATATGGAAATGGCCCCATAATATCACTATGAAAAAGGTCCAAGGGAGAGGAGGCCCTCCATGCATACCCCTTCTGAAACTTTTCTTGCGGATGCTTTCCAAGAGCACATCCTTGACAAACTCCATCATAAAATTCTATGGAAAAAAGGCCTTTCACCATCCCCTATTTCCTAAGTTGTTGCATGTATGTAAAATTTAAGTGTCCAAACCTTTCATGCCAAATTATACTTTAATCACTTCCATGCGTTAGTAGTAGAGTGGAATTTGATTGAGGAATAAATTTAGAAAGAAAGTGTACAAGTGAGTTTGATGGTTTACCTTACCAACTGCAATTTTGGAGTTATCTTACATGTCATATATGCTCACTGAATATGGGGTGAATTCAACACTCTTTCCTGTGTTGGTATGTGTCATTTGATACATAGAGAGAAGATTTACTAAAATATTTGGAATATGCAAGACATTCTTGAAACTTCCATCTCCAAGATCTATCCTCCCTTGTCCAATTGCCTCCACTAGAGAATCATCTCCCATAAGAATAGAAGGACAAACATATGGATTTAAAGATGTGAGAGCATATTTTGTGGTTGCCATGTTATGTGAAGCTCCAAAATCTATGATACATGCATCAAGAGAAGAATGAATAACAATTAATGCATGTGCATACCCTCTTATTTTATGAGCTCTTTTTCCCTGCTTCTTCTTGGCACTCTCTAGAATATAGTCACTAATATTGTTATTCTGAAGATTCTGCACCATGAGATCAATTTTCTTATTCATGCATGATGATTCTGAATGGTAACCATAGTTGTAATCATTGCATTTTGATTGCCCCTTCTTTCCCTTCCTTTCCTTTTGAGCTAGTAGATTCATTTAGAGGTTTGGGATTTCCTCCCTTTCTTAGATATGGTTCTTTTTCTTTTCCTTTCCTTTGGATCCATGATTGGATTTCAATTTGGCCTTCCCGCATGCATAATGAGTGTGTGGGATTTGAATTTTTCATTGTGCCCATTTTTATGAGCTTATCCTGCTCATGAATCGGGGACTTAATAAAAGCATTGAGTTTGGGCATCCTCCAAATTGTGCTTGTTGCAAGCCTAATTGTGTGAAATCTGGAGATAAATCTAACATATTCAAGACCCAATTTTGACAATATGGCAAGAATGAATTGAATTTATCACTTGGATTTGTTGATTTTGCATTCTTTCAACTGGAGTAACAAGGCTTTGACCCTTGTTAAGAAATATTGAATGTTTTTGACACTGCTTAGATCTAACGAGATGAGTTCATTTTCAAGGATGTGACCTAAGATCTCATCCTACTTCCTAAAGAGTGTCTCCAAAGTGGTCCAAACATGATTTTGAGTGGTGCATACTTCAACATCAAATAATAATTCTGGAGAAATTGATAAGCATAGGAGATTCAGGGCCATGTCCATGTGGTTCAAATATTTTTATTTTTTCAACTGTGGAATTTGGTTCAATCTTTGTTGCCATGGTTATTTGGTATAAGCCTCTACTTTTGAGTTGAAGTAGAATCTTTGGCTTTTGTTCGAAATAATTATATTGCAGAAGGTGGAAGCTCCATACTTTTTGATAGCTCCAATATTCAATACCTACAAATAGATTTTTTGTGCTTCTTCTTCCTAGCTCTCATGAGTTGTGATACCATGTGAAATTGTAGTTGAACCTGCACAAGTTGGATCTTGCTAGAAAACAATGAACAAATCTTGCAAGGAAAGAAGAAAGCAAATTGATAGAGAAAATAATTAATGAATCCTATTCATACAAAAAAAAGAGAATTATGAAAGAATACAATTTAATACAATATATTCTACCTGGCTGAAATAATATAGTAGTGAATGTAGAGAGTTGTAAACATGTACCAAAGAAAACTGACACCTAATCCTAGTTAACTAGCCATGCAGTCATAGATGCTTAGTTAAGTGTCTCATGTAAATATAAATTAATAAAATTCATACTACACTTATGCAGTTCCCTCATAGTAATAATAATGAAATTACCATACATGATTTCACTCATTAATCTAACTAAAGTACAACTAAATATATATTATCCCCAATATCATAAGGCCATTTTCAATCTTTTCTATAATTTTTAATCCTTACCAAATAGGTTTTGATCAAAATTATCACAACTAGTCATTTTTAATTCATAAGGCCTTTACCCTTTTTAATCTTTAACAAATAGATTTTGAAATAATTGTCACAATGAATCCTTCTTAAGGTGATTGTAAATTTGGTATTGGCCACAAAATCAACGATTGTTTGACATTGTAACTTTGTGGGTGACCGTACGACGACCTGAATCTACAAGAAAATAAGCTCAGGTACCTCAAGCATGCCAAGCATGCCAGAAGTCCTCAATACTTGCAAGGAGCTGAGCTGAATTATTTTGATCGTAGGTTTTAAAAAATATTCTCGAAATTGAATCATCATGTCAGAAGATAAATGATTGGGTTTATTCATATATGTTAAATTCAATTTCTGCAATCTACGAATCAAATCTACATCAAGCTGGCTTTATATAACCATTCAATAGTCCAAATAGTCCAAATAATAATGCAGCCAAATAATGTGGCAGAAGGCGAATAAGAAAATGACATATATATCTGAAGTGCATAATTTAGAATATTTTCAAAATCTGCAATCCAAATAAAAATGTTTTTCTTTTTTGTTATAATTTCAGAGTAAGAAGATTACGAAGAAAATGACATATATGTTTGAATGCATGAATTAGAATATCCCAAAATCCAAAATCTAGATAAACATGTCTTTCTCCTTTCTTATAATTTCCGATTGAAAAAGTTATGAAAAAAATATAATATATATCTGAAATGCTTAATTCAAAAATATTCTCAAAATCCACAATGTAGATAAAAATGCTCTTTCCCTTTCTTATAATTTCCAAAAGAAAAAGACATAAGAAAAATTACATATATGTCTGAAATACATAATTCCAAATATTCTTAAAATCTACAATTTAGAAAAAGATATCTCTTCCCTGAAAATTCCAAATATTCCTAAAATCTACCATCTATGAAAAAATATCTCTTCCCTTACCCTATATGACTATTTTATGTTTTGACCATTAAATCTCATGGACATCTGGTTTGTTAGATATATAATATACGAAGTGTCTAAAATGGAAGGTATAACATACGACATCAGTTTCTATGTTTTAGCCATTTGACTTCAACCTGGTGCGGTCAAGCATATTTATGTGCAACTACCCGCTTAAAAATAAAATGGTATTTTTTTAGTTAATTATATTCCAATTAAATTCAGAGAAAGTGAAAATAATATTAATAATAATATTAACAGATAATAAAATAATGAATTATTAATTCTCATCTAAAGTTAACGTTGGTTTTTTTTTTTTAATTATATGGATTTATAATATAGTTTTAAATTTAGAGATAGATATTACATTTTTATCTAATTTTTATATGGAAAAAGTTTATTATTTTATAAATTAGTTTAGATTTTATTTTAGTTTTGGATTTACCAAGTGTTTAAGATTAAATTTTTTTAGATTCAAACTTTTTCTAAATGTAAAATTTGAAAGAAAGTTTGCACCTACAAAGATTATTAGTTAAAATAGATCTATGTAAGTTCTTAATAATATTATTTATATTATATAAATTTCACATTTCTATATAAAAAATTATTCTCATTTTTAATTTTAATAAAATTTTGATTGAATATCTATGGAATATCTCTCAAAATATTTATAATACTAGTGATGATGATATATATATAATAACATTTTTGCTTTTAGATTTAATTAAACAATATTATTAAATTAAATTAAAATAAAATATTTTGATCGTAAAATGACTTGTGGTTTTTGGGCATGTAATATTGATAAGCCGTTGAATTGGTCCACATTATTGTAACAAAGTCTATTTACTAGTTAATAATAATATTATAAAATCAAATTAATATTAAATATTTTGATTGTGAAATGGTTTATGGTTTTTGGGCATGTAGTATTGATAGGCCATGGTATTAGGCCATAGTATTGTAACATAACCTATTTATAAGTTAATAATATCCATGGTTAAGCGTCTTGTTATATTGTAAGTATTAAATTTTTATGTGCTTATAAATTAAATTTAAAATATGTTTACGAAATAATTATTTTAATTTTTAAGGTAATATATATATATATATATATATATATATATATATATATATATATATATATGTACATGTACATGTACATGTACATGTACATGTACATGTACATGTACATGTCTATATATATATTTTATCTAAAATAATTGTTGTTATTTTAATTAATAAAAAAAAAATTACAATATAACAAGTTGAATTTTATTGCCCATGGGGTTTTGGATTGACAGTGAATGGGTGCAGTGTTAAGGCACTCCTTGCTATAGGTCACTGGTTCAAATCCCATGCGGGTGCTTACTTACCAAAAAATTAAAAATAAAACAAGTTGAATTTTATTAATTTATTACTTTTAACTTTAAATTATTAATTGAGACAACGTTTAAATGTTTAATAATTAATTTTATATTTTATATTTTAATTTAGCCAACATGTAAATGTTCACAAACATTTACACCACTAAAAACTTGCCCACATACACCAATTTAATGTAGCTTCACTATGGTTTTTAAATGTGATTAAAAATTCGAACATATAATCTAAGTTAAAAAAAGGGAAGTCATTGTCTCCATATATTTCAATTTAATTTTACTTATTTAAATGTATTTAATTAATCAATATTTATTTATTTATTGTTAATTTGGTTTATATCTTTTTTTATAATTCAAATGTCTCCTCCCAATGTGTGTGCTTTAGCAGCCTGATGAGGTTTGAACACAGATGTAACAACCCTCATTAAAAATCCATGTAAAAATATATAAGATCATGGTGATGGGACACTAATCCAAGATGAATGGTGGGAAAAAACATCATAGTGGGCGTTCATTCGGTTTATTATGGCTAAGGAAATTGGTAAAGGCAATGGAAAAGGCTTTGGAAAGACATGATACATTATTTGGCATTTATTTATGAAAACAACAAAAATTAGGAGAAAAGAAAAGTGAAAGGTCACAGGTTGCATAAGAGGAGGAAAATGAAGGAAAATAATGGAAAATGAATAAAGTAGAGGTCTCATTAATAAAAAGGCTTATGAGGATCAGTGAGCAAGGCTTGGCTAGTGTAAGCTTGCTCATTTTAGTTTTGGAGCTTTCTCTTTCTATTCTCTCTCTCATACCCCTGGACACTTGGAGTTTCTTGGGGCACTCTTGGAGAGTAGGAAAGGAAAAGGAAGAGTAGGAAAGTGTAAGAGAACATCGAGATCAACAACTACAACGGGTTTTTCCTGCAAGTACTGAGTTGCATGTATGTTTTCCTCACTAGTTTTGGCATGCATGACACATGCATATGTTTTATTGGTCATGATCTATCACTGGCATGGAGGATTGCCTAGATTGACAGTGGATTTGCCTAGCCTTGCCATTTTCTGGATAGCCATGGTGTTGTGGGTTCATTTCTTTGTTTGTTTAGTTGGTTCTCATGTTTCCTTTAGCTTAGGTTGAGTTGTTAGTTCCTAGAAGCCTTGGTTGGACAAATGCTCTGGAAGCCTATAACAACTTGGGTTCAGTTACTAGTCATGGAAGCCTTGGTTGGTAAAATTCTCTGGAACACCTTAGTGGGTTGAGTTACTAGTCCTGGAAGCACTGGTTGGATAAACGCTCTTGATGTCTGACGACAGTTGTGGGTTAAGTTACTACTCCTAGAAGCCTTGGTTGGAAAAAAATCTTTGGAGCCTTGGAAGCATTGGGTAGAGACCAATCTGATGATGGTTTTGTGATGTCCAATCGTGAGGTGGAATCACTATTTGATAGGTTGAGGTGGTTTGGCCTCTAGAAGCCCTGGATGGTTTTGGATTGATGTGTTCTATGAGATCCCACATTCATGCTTGGAATATGGCAGGGGGTGAATAGATGAAGAGAGATTTGGCTCATCCATTCTACGGTTAGGTGGAACATGGTAGTCTTATACTGGGTTGGCTTTTCCATCATTAATATGAGGTTATTTCTCCTTGTTATCTCATGAGTATTTTACTGGTTTATATGTGGATTATATGGTTGATGTTTCCTTGGTATTTCTATTGTTGTTATGCTGATTATGAATATGTATTATGATAGTGGCTATGTATGGCTCTCTTTATGTTTCTATTTGTAAATGAATAAACAATGTATCTATGACCTAATAGATGGTACTGCAACTAATGAATTATTCTTAGCAATTCTCATATAAGTGTGAGACCCCTATGATTAGATATGTTATTTAAACCTGTAGATTTCATGCATGCCAAGTGTTTGATAGAATGTTAGTCCCAGTTGGGGATGGTTAAGCCTAGACCCATAGTTTTTGGTTTATTAGTCTTTTCATCATGTGTTTAATGGATTCCGAAATTACAGCAAGTTCTGGGCAGTGGCTGAAATTATAGGCTTGAAAAGTGCCTTAAATTCCTTGGACTCTTGCATAGGTCTACTAGAAATAATCCTTGGATGCAAGCATATAGATTTTGGGAGCATCCAGTGCTCTTTGGATGCTGCATGCCCATAGCATGGGAGTGTCGAGAGGTTTAATAGCTTAAAAACTCAATGGGACCCATTAGGGGATTTTTGAGCTCTAAAATGGGCCTCCTAAGGAAATTATAAAATAATAGTGGAAGTAATAAAATAAGATTACATTACATCATCAAATTTTAGAGGAAAAAAAAGGAAAATTTATTTTTCAATTCGTGTTTTCAACTTATCTCCCTATAGGTTTACTCAAATTTCAAGCGGAAACACTTGTTGGATCTGAAATTTGATTCCTCATCCAAGGTGCATACTTTCGATGGACCCTACAATATGAAAAGTCAGAAATACATGAAAAACGTGATTGCAATCACATGTTTTCATGTATTTTTCATTTTTATTGTAGTAGGGTCCATCGAAAGTATGCAAAATTCTCGTGTATACCCATGTGTATCTCATACAATCATCTATGAATGTGACTTGTAGTTATCTCACTTTTCTTATGGAAGGATATGGAAATGGCCCCATAATATCATATTGAACAAGGTCCAAGGGAGAGGAGGCCCTCCATACATACCCCTTCTCAAACTTTTCTTGTGGATTCTTTCCAAGAGCACATCCTTCACAAACTCCATCATAAAATTCTATGGCAAGCAAGCCTTTCACAATCCCCTATTTGCTAAGTTGTTGCATGTATCTAAAATTTAAGTGTCCAAACCTTTCATGCCAAATTATACTTTAATCACTTCCGTGTGTTAGTAGTAGAGTGGAATGTGATTGAGGAATAAATTAAGAAAGAAAGTGCACAAGCGAGTCTGATGGTTTACCTTACCAACTGCAATTTTGGAGTTATCTTACATGTCATATATACTCACTGAATATGGGGTGAATTCAACACTCTTTCCAGTGTTGGTATGTGTCATTTGATACATAGAGAGAAGCTTTACTGAAATATTTGGAATATGCAGGACATTCTTGAAACTTCCATCTCCAAGATCTATCCTCCCTTGTCCAATTGCCTCCACTAGAGAATCATCTCCAATAAGAATAGAAGGACCAACATATGGATTTAAAGATGTGAGAGTATATTTTGTGGCTGCCGTGTTATGTGAAGCTCCAAAATCTATGATCCATACATCAAGAGAAGAATGAATAACAATTAATGCATGTGCATTCCCTCTTATTTTATGAGCTCCTTTTCCCTGCTTCTTCTTGGCACTCTCTAGAATATAGTCACTAATATTGTTCTTCTGAAGAGTTTGCGCCATGAGATCAATTTTCTTATTCATGCATGATGATTCTGAATGGTAACCATAGTTGCAATCGTAGCATTTTGATTGCCCCTTCTTGACCTTCCTTTCCTTTTGAGCTAGTAGATTCATTTGGAGGTTTAGGATTTCCTCCCTATCTTAGATATGGTTCTTTTTCCTTTCCTTTTCCTTTGGATTCATGATTGGATTTAAATTTGGCCTTCCCCCATGCACAATGAGTGTGTGGGATTTGGAATTTTTTAGTGTGCCCATTGTGATGAGCTTATCATGTTCATGAATCAGGGACTCAATAAAAGCATTGAGTGTGGGCATCCTCCAAATTGTGCTTGTTGCAAGCCTAATTATGTGAAAACTGGAGACAAATATAACATACTCAAGACCCAATTTTGACAATATGGCAAGAATGAATTGACTTTATCACTTGGATTTGTTGATTTTGCATTCTTTCAACTGGAGTAACAAGGCTTTGAACCTTGTTAAGAAATCTTGAATGTTTTTTACACTGCTTGGATCTAACGAGATGAGTTCATTTTCAAGGATGTGACCCCAGATCTCATCTTGCTTCCTAAAGAGTGTCTCCAAAGTGGTCCAAACATAATTTGGAGTGGTGCATACTTCAACATGAAATAATAATTCTAGAGAAATTGATAAGCATCGGAGATTCAGGGCCATGTCCATGTGGTTCAAATATTTGTATTTTTTCAATTGCGGAATTTGGTTCAATCTTTGTTGCCATGGTTACTTGGTATAAGCCTCTGCTTCTTAGTTGAAGTAGAATCTTTGGCTTTTGTTCGAAATAATTATATTGCATGAGAATTGCAGAAGTTGGAAACTCCATTCTTTTTGATAGCTCTAATATTCAATACTTGCAAATAATTTTTTTGTGCTTCTTCTTCCTAGCTCTCATGAGTTGCGATACCACGTGAAATTGTAGTTGAACCTGCACAAGTTGGATCTAGCTAGAAAACAATAAACAAATCTTGCAAGGAAAGAAGAAAGAAAGTTGATAGAGAAAATAATTAATGAATCCTATTCATACACAAAAGAAAGAATTATGAAAGAATACAATTTAATACAATATATTCTACATGGCTGGAATAATATAGTAGTGAATGTAGAGAGTTGTGAACATGCACCAATGAAAACTACACACAATCCGAGTAAACTAGCCATAAAGTCATCAATCCTGATTTAAATGTCTCATGTAAATATAAATTAATAAAAATCATACATACACTTGTGCATTTCCCTCACAATAATAATAATAAAATTACCATACATAATTTCACTCATTAATCTAACTAAAATACAATTAAATATATGTTATCCCCAATATCATAAACCCATTTTCAATCCCTTCTATAATTTTTCATCCTTACCAAATAGATTTTGATCAAAATGATCACAACTAGTCAATAGTAATTCATAAGACCTTTACCCTTTTTAATATTTAACCCATAGATTTTGGAATAATTGTCAGAATGAATCTTCTTAAGATGATTGTAAATTTGGTGTTGGCCACAAAATCAACGATCGGTTGACATTGTGACTTTGTGGGTGACCCTACGACGACCTGAATCTACAAGAAAAGAAGATTCAGCTCAGGTACCTCAAGCGTGTCAAACATGCCAGAAGTCCTCAATACTTGCAAGGAGCTGAATTATTTTGATCGTAGATTTTAAAATATTCTCGAAATTGAATCATCATGACAGAAGATAAGAAATTGAATATTCTGTTAAATTCAATTTCTGCAATCTACGTATCAAATCTACATCAACCTGGCTTTATATAACTATTCAATAGTCCAAATAATGCAGCCAAATAATGCAGTAGAAGGCGACTAAGAAAATGACATCAAGCTGGCTTTATATAACTATTCAATAGTCCAAATAATGCAGTAGAAGGCGAATAAGAAAATGAGAGATATGTCAAAACCTATAATCTAGATAGAGGTGCTTTTTCGTCTTTGTTATAGTTTCAGAGTAAGATGGTTACGAAGAAAATGCTATATATGTCTTAATGCGTGAATTAGAATATTCCCAAAATCCAAAATCTAGATAAGCCCGAACGAAAAAGTTAATGAAGAAAATATAATATATATCTGAAATACTTAATTTGAAATATTTTTAAAATCTGTAATGTAAATAATTTGAAATATTTTTAAAATCTGTAATGTAAATAATGTAAATAAAAATGCTTTTTTTTTCTCCTTATAATTTTGAAGAAAAACGACATTAATAAAATGATATATATATTTAAAATACGTAATTACAAATATTCTTAAAATCTACAATCTAGATAAAAAGTCTTTGCTTATTCTCTATCACTACTTTGTATTTTGACCATTGAATCTCATGCACATCCATTTTGTCAGATATAATATACGAAGTGTCTAAAATAGAAGGTATAATATATGCCATCAGTTTCTATGTTTTAGCCATTTGACTTCAACCTGGTGCCGTCAAGCATATTTATCTGCAACTACCCGCTTAAAAATAAAATGGTATATTTTTTAGTTAATTATATTCAAATTTAATTGATGATGATGATGATGATGGTTAATGTCCGTTGAGACCAAGTAATGATCTATCGGACCTAAATAGACAAATTATTTATTTTGATTTAAGATTTTATTCCTATGCTCAAAAAGCTTGGAAAGAAGCCTCCCGAGTTCACTATTTTCACTTTGAATTATAAACAAATTCAAAGTAAAAATAATATTAATTGATAATAAAATAATGAATTATTAATTTTTATGTAAATATATTGTTGGTTTTTTTTTAATTATACGGGTTTATAATATAGCTTTAAATTTAGTGGTAGATATTATATTTTTATCTAATTTTTTTTTTACGTGAAAGAGGTTTATTATTTTATAAATTAGTTTAGATTTTATTTAGTTTTAGATTTATCAAGTGTTTAAAGATTAAAATTTTTAGATTCAATTTTTTTTTAAATACAAACTTTGAAGGAAGTTTGTACCTAAAAATATTATTAGTTAAAAAAGATCTATGTTATTTCTTAATAATATTATTTATATTATATAAATTTCACATTTATATTTTTTTTAAAGTTGTGGTTCACAGACACCTTGGTCAACAGGGGCGCTACGTCCACGGAAACGGGTGGCGTTGCGTCGACAGAAAAATCTACGTTGATCGACCACAAAGGGAATCTAGCCCCGCGGTCCACTAGCAAGGCCTGACCCCAAGGGCTCCCGGGAGATTGGACCCTGTGACCTCCTGATGGTGAGATGGAAAAGCACTGATTTTGACCAACTGAGCTAGCCCTTGGGGCTAAATTTCTCTCTCTCTCACACACACACACACATATATATTTTTTATTTTAATAAAACTTTGATTGAATCTTTATGGAATATCTCTCAAAATATTTGTAATACTAGTGATGAAAATATTTTGATCATGAAATGACTTGTGATTTTGGGCATGTAGTATTGATAAGCCGTTGTATTGGTCCACATTATTCTAAAAGTCTATTTACAAGTTATTAATAATATTATAAAATCAAATTAATATTAAATATTTTGATTGTGAAATGGTTTATGGTTTTTGGGCATATAGTATTGATAGACCATGGTATTAGGCCATAGTATTGTAACAAAACCTATTTACAAGTTAATAATATCCATGGTTAACAATTTTGTTATATTGTAAGTATTAAATTTTTGTGCTTATTAATTAAATTTAAATATGTTTACAAAATAATTATTTTAATTTTTATGGTAAAATTAATATATATATATATATATATATATATATATATATATATATATATATATATATATATATATATATATATATAATTTTATCTAAAATAATTGTTCTTAGTTGATTAAATAATTAAAAAAATAGATTGGATAAGATTAGACTCTGAAGCAAGGATGGCTAGGGTTTTCATGGGGGTCGCCGTCACAGTGCGCTGCGAGGAGACAGAGACAACAACGAATCCCTGGAGATTGAGCGCCGAACTGCTCGAACTGTATGCGCCGCTCCGGATCGGGTATTGCAGAGGACAAGAACACAAACCCCCTGCAACAAATCGAGCCTTGGAGGAAGAATCGTCGGCTCCCAGGTTATGTTCATTTTCTCATTTACTGAGTAAGGGTTATTTTCACGGTAAAATACTTGCCCATCCTGTAACAGGTCATGGCCAGGAGGAAATTGATCGCCATTGTCCAGATCCGCCTTTGGTAGCGCAACCCTGCCTTGATCCGCGCCTATTGATTGCGATTAAGGGTAAGTATGGAACGATGAGGCCGGAGTTTAGCCAATGTACAGATCCGCATCTGTTAACGCAAATCCACCTTGAATCGCACCCACTGTTCGCGTTAAAGGGTATATATGGAACGGAATGGCCGGAGTGGGCCGCGCAAGCAGGGGCCACACAGAATATCGCCCCCCCATTTCCAGGCGGAAGAAGAAGAAGCGGCTCAGTCCCGATATCAGAGAGCCCTGGTGCCATAATTCAGTCAGATCTAGCTTATAAACCTGGGAATCAGGGCCTACCCCACACCAACACAGATCTGCTCCAGATCTTCATTAAATCTATTGAAGGCAAACATTTCTGCATAAGACTCAGTAAAGGGACGAGCGTACACGAATTAAAGAAGAGGATCCAGGGGCACAATGGAATCCCAGCTCAATATCAAAACCTTATATATTCTGGGTACAGTTTACAGGATAGCCAAACACTCCAGCACTACGGTATAACCAACGATTCAACCATCATTCTAAATCTGAGACTATGTGGTGGAAGCAGCGGTTCCAGCTCAAAAAACAACAGCTCTTTTCGGGATGCAGTGAAGGGGAAAAAAATGGAAAACAAAACAGTACCACCATCAGAGCTGCCAGGTCCATACATTGTTGAACAAAAGCCAGAATCACCAACCCTACATGTTACTATGCCTGAGGTAAATAACATATATACCGATTTATCCAATACTGCAGTTATTTGTAGATTCAATGGCTTCTGGCCTAAATCAGATGCCCTGCATCAATGGATCTACTCATCTTGGTCACCTAACTGTGAAATTTACCTCTGCCCTAAGGGGTTTTTCATAGTTAGATTTAATACAGAACAGGAAAGAGACAACATTATCAATCAGGGCCCTTGGTTCTGGGGCAGTGCTGGCCTCTTCACCACCCCCTGGTTCTCGGATTTCGATGCTACAACAATGATAGTATCAAAAATGCCTGTATGGGTGAGACTACATGGACTCCCACTCCACTTCTGGCATCACAAAGTGTTAATCGCCATTGGGAACTCTCTAGGGAAATTCCTAAAAATGGATGAAGAAAGAGCTATCAGGGGAATCTTCACATTTGCCAGAATATGTGTAGAAGTAGACCTGAGTGAAGGGCTACCTGACCACATCACACTGAACTTTAATAATACTCAATGGATACAACAGCTTGACTATGAAAATACAACATTCCGATGCAGGACTTGTTTGCAGACAGGGCACCTACAAAATTGCTGCCCACTAGCCCGAAAGGACCCCAGGAAAACTAAGAAACAACCAAAAAAGCCTAAAGGCTGGCAGAACACAGACCCAATAGAAGAAGAGGACATAATTGAGGAACCCACAGAGAACCTGACGGAACCAGCCTCTCAAGAGGGATAGAAACAAACACAGGCAACGAATACCCTTTCCACTCATGCGGGGCCGATCATCATAGATTTGCATCAGGGATTACAATTGGAAGTAAGTGGCATAAAAAGAACCCACAGCTCGGAGGGCTCAGAATCAGACAAAGAACCACAAATGAACACAAGGGAAAACCAGCTAGCTATCATTTCACCCACTGCTGACTCAGGAGGATGGCGTCGGGTGGAAAAGAAGAAGGGAAGGAAAGTATAGGCCAGCTGGAACATACAATTTTCTTTTTTACTGTTACTCTGTGTTTTCCTGTTTTTACAGGAATAGTTACTCTTGCTACCTAGTGTTACTGTTTATTTGCTGCCTGTCATTACAGGTTCAGCCATTTGCATATGCCTTGACATCTACAAAATGTAATTTTATCAATTTATGAATAAAATTACGACTTTTTCCTAGGGGAAAAAAAATTGTTCTTAGTTTGATTAATAAAAAAATATTACGATATAACAAGTTAAATTTTATTATTTTTAACTTTAAATTATTAATTGAGATAACATTTAAATGTTTAATAATTAACTTTTTATTTTATTTTTTACTTTAGCCAACATGTAAATGTTTACAAACATTTACACCACTAAAAACTTGCCCCCATACACCAATTCTTCACTATGGTCTTTAAATTTGATTAAAAATTCAAACATATTATTTAAGTTGAAAAAAGGGAAGTCATTGTCTCCATATATTTCAATTTAATTTTAACTTATTTAAATGTATTTAGTTAATCAATATTTATTTTTATTATTGTTAATTTGGTTTATATCTATTTTTTGTAAGTCAAATGTCTCCTCCCAACGCGCATGCTTAGTAGCCTTGTGAGGTTTGAACACAGATGTAACAACCCTGGTTAAAAATGCATGTAAAAATATATAAGACCATGGTGATGGGACACATATTCCAAGCTGAATGGTGGGAAAAAACATCCTAGTGGGCGTTCATTCGGTTTATTATGGCTAAGGAAATTGGCAAAGGCAATGGCAAAGGCTTTGGAAAGGCATGATACATTATTTGGCATTTATTTATGAAAATAACGGAAATTAGGAGAAAAGGAAGGTGAAAGGTCATAGGTTGCATGTGAGGAGGAAAATGAAGGAATATAATGGAAAATGAATAAAATAGAGGTTTCATTAATAAAAAGGCTTTTGAGGATCAGTGAGCAAGGCTTGGCTAGTGTAAGCTTGGTCATTTCAGTTTTGGAGCTCTCTCTTTCTATTCTCTCTCTCATACCCTTGGGTTCAGTTACTAGTCCTGGAAGCCTTGGTTGGAAAAATTCTTTGGAAGACCTTGGTGGGTTGAGTTACTAGTCCTAGAACCACTGGTTGGATAAACACTCTGGATGCCCGACGAAAGTCGTGGGTTAAGTTACTAGTCCTAGAAGCCTTGGTTGGAACAAACACTCTAGATCCCTGGAAGGATTGGGTAGAGACCAATCTAATGATGGTTTTGTGATGTCCGACCGTGAGGTGGAATCACTATTGGATGGGTTGAGGTGGTTTGGCTTCTAGAATCCCTGGATGGTTTTGGATTGATGTGTTCTATGAGATCCCACATTCATGCTTGGAATATGGTAGGGGGTGAGTGGATAAAGAGAGATTTGGCTCATCCATTCTACGATCAGGTGGAACGTGGTAGTCCCATACTGGGTTGGTTTTTGCATCATTAATATGAGGTTATTTCTCCTTGTTATTTCATGAGTATTATACTGGTTTATATGTGGATTATATGGCTATTGTTTCCTTGGTATTTCTAGTGTTGTTATGTTGGTTACGAATATGTATTATGACAATGGCTATTTATGGCTCTCTTCATGTTTCTATTTGTAAATGAATAAATGATGTATCTATGACCTAATAGATGGTACTATAGCTAATGATGTGAGGGAAAAATGATTCTTAGCGATTCTCAGATAAGTATAAGACCCCTATGATTAGATATGTTATTTAAACTTATAGATTTCATTCATGCCAAGTGTTTGATAGAATGTAAGTCTCAGTTGGGGATGGTCAAGCCTAGCCCCAGAGTTATTTTTTTTTTATTAGTCTTTTCATCATGTGTTTAATGGATTTCGAAATTTACAGCAAGTTCTGGGCAGTGGCCAAAATTATAGGCTTGAAAAGTACCTTAAATTCCCCGAACTCTGGCATAGGTCTACTAGAAATAGTCCCTAGATGCAAGAATATAGGTTATGGGAGTGTCCAGAGCTCTTTGGATGCTGGCATTCCCATAGCATGGGAGTGTCCATAGGTTTAATAGCTTAAAAACTTAGTGGGACCTAGGTGCTGGTTAGAAGAAAGGTTGGGATAGTTCCTGGGGGTCCTATTGTTGATGTTGAAGGTATGTATGGTGTGTTTCAGTCAGTTACACTTATTTAACGTGGCTTAGGAGGTTGAATCATATCATAGTAACTTCTCGTCACATGTTTACCCTAGTTGGCTAGTTACTTGGGTAGATGGAGAGGAGGGTGTTACAACAAACCATGTTTCTAACGAAACCCTTTCTCAACCAATTGCACTACTGTGACTTGACATGAATTTGGTTTACATCATGAACTATACCAATTTTGGATTATGTGAGACTACTCAGAGCTTAGAGATTAGACACTCTTTGGATCAATGTTACTCTCACATTTAGCTGTCACCCTCAACCCCTTGAGGAATATATTATATTTTAGAAATAAATTGCGTTATATATATATATATATATATATATATATATATATATATATAACTTATATATATATCTTATTAACCTAATACTATTTTATTTAGTTCTCATTTTAAATTTTATTATATATTTTATTAATTAATTTAAATAAAACTTAAAGAAATATCAAAACTATCAATGGATAAAGGTTAGATATGAGTGGGGATAATATTTAATTTAGAAAGGAAACAATAAATGACTTACATTTACAAATTATATGAGGTCACAAACAATTAAGTAGAGGTATTAGCTTTATTACGATGATGAACAATTATAAGTAGATCAACAACCAAGAATTTGAAACTTGGAGACTTGATTGATATTACACTGCCTACTAGTTGTTGTGTGTTGGGTACACCCAAGAATGGGCCATTTTGATGATGGGCATATCTGTAATAAGATAGAGAAACAAATAATATATTTTACTTTCTACAAATGATATGTGTTGGTAAAAGGAGTGCATTATAACTCCCTCATTTATTGATCATATGGTATCATATTAATTTAATCCTTGACCGTGACACTATTGCTAAAGCTTCGAAGAGAGCACAAACTTAGCATGGGTAAAGAAATGGACAAAGGTTGGAAGACTTAAAGAGTTAGTCATGTTCAACCTAATAAGAGAATAAATGCTTGAAAGAGAAGGTGTATATGTAGGACCAAAGGATGAAAGAGATGGAGAAGAAACTTGAGACCTTTACAAAGATTTTACCATTGCTAAAGAAGTGATTTGATGAATGTAGAGACTTCCTCACAATTTTCATGGTAGACTGGGACAGACGGAGAATGTATCTTTTAAAATTGGGAGAGATGGTCATCTAGATAGATAGATAGTAGCAGGACGAGATCATTCATATGATGGCTCAACTTTACCACGAGTTGGAAATCAAGGAATAAACCTTGAAAAACATACAAGTAGGCATCCAAGGGACTAGGAAGCAAAGCCAGTTTCAGTTGCCATTGTCAAGGCCAACATCATGATTGAGATGACCCTAGTAAGTTCACCTTCCTTATACTTTTCATGAGTATTTTGTTGAATTTTAAAACATACCAGGTTCATTAGTTTGAAATTGCTAATGAATATGGGCTATGATGGACAATGGCTAGTTAATAGAAAATAGGGCATTCAAATCCTCATTGTAGTTACACTGGGGTCAAGCATGGAGGGCTAGGCATCGATGTTGGGGGGGAAGCCCACGACCATAAAGACCAATTTCCTGAATGTAAAAAGACATGGAAAGGTTTTCCTACTCATATAAAGAAAGAATAGCAAAAAATAAAGAGGTAAACACACTTCCACTCCAACTTTATTATTATAGATGATAGAAGGGTAATGACAAGAAAATTTAAAGACTCAATCTAGATCAACATTTAAACTAATTGGCAAGAATATTAGCCATAAAAATAAGACAAAGAGCAAGAGTTATGTAGTAGGTAAAGCATCCCTTATTTTTCCTTGTTGCAAGAATAAAGGCCATAATCGTTGTAATACCTTAGTTTTGATCCTCGAATTGATAGTGTATGTTGGCAATTCACAAAAGGCTAGAAATACTACTAATGTAATAGCTTTTGAATTTACTAATATAACATTGTTGGGTATGTGTTATCGTCATTGCATGAATATTTACATGTAGCATTATACATTACACTAGGCATAGTCCATGTGTCACAGGGGGATAAATCCTCATTTTGTGAGGGTTCAGATGATAGCACCCTCAAAAAATGGTTTGGGTGATTTTTTGTGTCTGTTTTTGGTAGTTTTTGACACCTGGTTTTCTCTTTAGTGTTTTTGTGGTGCATGATGTTTAGCCCATGGTTTTGTAATTCCAGTTAAAAAACTACGGTTGTATCCTAATCTAGGGTAAATGAACTAGAATTTTATGGATGTTGTAATATGTTGTATAGTAATATTGTAAAGAAGAATACATTTGAAAAGTATTTCTAGTTTTCCTGGTTTTGGTTTCCAAGGTAAAATATATGTGTTAGTGTGTGCCATTTCATCTTTTCAAATGTTATTAGGAATCTATTTGCAGTTGTTGGAAACAATGTTAATATTGAGAGGGGGGCTGAATCAATATTAAGGCTAATTTTAACTTTTATGCCAATTTATTTTTTACTCAAACCTAGCATCCATTATATGAGAGAATCCTTTAACAAAAAATAACTAAGAAACCATATAAATCAATGCAAGCATACACATCATGAGCAACAAACACACAAGACATGAAGGTTTTACGTGGAAACCCTTTCGGGAAAAAACCACCAAAGATTTTTGTTGTTATTGATGTAAAATAAGAGCACGTACTCTATTAAATCAATTTGTTTGTGAGCCACGTCTCACAGGAAGCACCAAATCCCTTTTATTGTTTGCTAGCAGCCACTAGTAGGAAGCACCAACTCCCTCCTTTTGTAGACACATGCACAACTTACCAAAAGCACCATGTGAAGCACCAACCTCATGGATTTGTTGCAAGAACCAACTTGCAGGAGGCACCAACGGTCCAACCCCAAAACCTTCTTAAGCACCCACTAGAGATGGAAGCACCAACCTCCTGTATGCAGGCTCCAACCCACACTAAAATAGGAACTAATGTTTACTGTATTTTGCATCCACTATGGTTAATATCAGCTCTTTTCTTTTCACCAGCCTTTTGGTCTACACAACACTCTATTCTATGCACTCTCCATTGCAACTCATTGTTTTGCTCAACAATAGTCACTCCTCATAGCCCACTGTCCACGCTACAACATCAATTATTCTTGGCCCTCTCCTCTCACAACATACATTCATCTCTCGACCTTCTTCTCTCAATAGCATGCCTTCAATACTTGACCCCTTCTATCCATATGTTCTCTCAACTTCTCACAAAACAGAGGCTCACTCATCTTTCTTCCTCTGCATAGGCACCTTCAACACCTTCTCATACAACATCACAACCTCTCATGGTGTCACTTTCTTCTTCTTGGGCACTCTCAGCCTTTCCCTACAGAACATGATCACTTGGCCTCACACAGTAGCATGCACACTCACACACACAAATCTTTCTACCCATCTCTCTTACTACAATGCTGTTTTCTCCCACATTTCTCAACTATGCTCCTATGTTTTGTTCCTTTTTTACACTCTGCTTGATGCTACCTCTGCTGCTTGTTTCCACACTACCCAAGTGTACCTCAACATGGCTCTCCATTTTGTTGTTGTGTCTGACTAGGCCACTGCATTAAATAATGAGAATGGGCTCCTGAGCATTCTTATTGGCTTGTGGGGGCCTGATCCATGTTCAACATTAGTTAGCCAAACAAATGCCCACACTACTGGCCCTTTCGGCATTAGCCCGCGGAGCGTGGACTGAAATCTCACCCGAAGAAGTATGGGGGGATGCTGGAACCAAGATTCTACACCCTTGAGATGGTTGTGATGTCGGTCTATTCAAACTATACCTGACTTTGTGCAGGTTGCTTCGCGCTCTATTCTACCCTTCAATACCTTCGCGAAATGTTACACTCAGCTTCTGCACAACCCTACCCAAGGGTTGAAGTCCTTTCGTGCTACTGGGACAACGAACTGTGTTATTTCCAAACCTAGGTTAAGTATCTTATTTATCTTATTAGCATATCTTAGTTAGTTTCACGTAAACAGATGTTCTTACTTTAATTCATTTAACCAGTATATTTATACACATTCGCACATCATATAAGCATTAGGAGTGAAATTCATACTCAATATAACAGATGCATAAATAGGAAATAAATATGCAGAATGATAGAAAACTTTTCTTTATTAATGATTCTCGATGGTTACAGACTTGACTTGCCCTGCTCACTCAGCTGCAGGGATCTGCACACTCAGCTGCGGACTACTAGGCCTCTATGCACTCAGCTGTAGAGCTTCTACCTATGCTACGACCCAAAACTTAGACTTACGCTTCAGAGCTATCTCGCATACGTCTTCATTTCTTAGACATTGTCTATCTCTATCTACTTAGAGCTTCGCTCTATTTATACAATCCCATGGTCTGCAGACCATGGGTAGATCTTTTACAACTGACATTACATTATCAAAATAAGGGTAGACAACCCTATGACTCTTTAACAACTATGCGCTCCGCTCACAAAAGGCAGAGTCTTTACATTGGAATTACAAAATTGGACCAAAATCTCGGCTTTAAGCCCCAAAACTGCCCTTGAGCGATCCCGCACCCAATAGGCCCCCAACACAAACATCGTGACTCGCCCTCAAGTCACTCTGCAGGTGTGGAGATCTTAGCGCGAAGACCTCCTAGCTCTGTTTGGATCGCTGCAACTTCAGCAGCGCACTGAGCAGCTACCTGCTGGACTTCTTCCACGCACTATTCGGTGACTGCTGTTGTTGAACTACTGCCCTGAATCCTCTCTTGAGTTGCTTGTAGTTGCACGAGCTTTGCTTCAATGGAGGTTGTAATTGTATATGCCTCATCGATCCATGGCTGTAGGTGCGCTTTTAAGACTGCTTCTTTGTGCTGAGTGGCATCCACCTATTCCTTGAATGCTTTTGCCTGCTACATTCGTGCAAGCCTTTGTGTAAGGGCAACCGCCTGCACGATCCCTTTTACCTCATCGTACTTTTGTTGTAGCTCGCGCGCCTCTGTCCCTAGGCGCTCTACATTCAGGTCCTCCTGCAAGGTGGTTAGGACCTCGAATGACTGCTCGAACAACTGCATGCAGTCTGCCACTGCGCTGTCAACCATCATTGTTGCTACTGTAATAGTAGTGGTTCGTTTTTCTCTGATTTCCAACGAAGTTGAAGGCTGAGCCTTCAACTACAGTTATGCCATCCACAGGTTTAGCTCCAGCTGAACCCTGGCCATCTCTGCTCTAGTGTCACATAGCCCTGTGGCCAATTTGCAGATGCGCGCCTCCACCGGTCCTTCTGCCTGAATGTCCAACTCTGGGACCATTCGGCAGGCTTCCTCTATCACCTGCATAATCTATTGATTCTACTCGATTTCCTCATTACGCTGCAAGCCCAACTATTCAATGTTTATGCGCTGCTCGCTTATCACCTACAATGTGCGACTCTCCCTGGCTCGAAGTTCTGCAGTGACTCCATCCTCTAAGAGGTAGAGTGTCTTGTTGAAAATAATACTGAGAGGGGGGGTGAATCAGTATTATCAAGTTCTTTTAATAAATCTTCCTTATTTATACTTTGAATTATTTTTGCATGTCAGTACCATAAAATAATGAGCATGAACAAAGAAAACAGATAGTCACACCAAAGAACACCAGATGTAAGGTGGAAACCTAATGTGGGTGAAAACCACCTGCTGCAATATGTCTCTATCTTCTTTCAAATTAGAAACTCCTTTTACAATGGTTTTGTACTGGTGCAGTCCTTTACCAGTACGCAGGTTGCAACCTGCAGAGAGCTACAACTCTCTCGTTTTCCAGTCTCTCCTGGAAGGGAGCTACAACCCCCTACTTCTTTTCTTTCAAGGATCACTTTTCATAAATTTTCAAACTAGATCCATAAACATCAAGAGATCATCAAGTACAAGTAAATCACCTAGTCAACTGCAGTAACCAGATCAACAATAACAGTAAACTAAACCCAGAACACCTTATCAACAGAGAAAAGTTAGCAAACAAAAGATCTTAAGACAGATACACAGTTTTTCTTTCTCTGGCCTGCGAGTGTACGCACTTCACCTTCTGCTCCCCTGCGTATACCCGCAGAGACCCTTCTGCCGCACCGCATGCCCACGCACTGTTTCTTCAATCACGCTGCATACTGTTACTGTAGGCACGCACCCACAGATACTATCGTGCCGTGTACTGCTACTGCAGCCACGCACCCACAGATGCTATCGCGCCGCGTACCCACGCACCTGCGGCTTCTGAAGCGCCGCGTACTTTCCCTGTGCCCACGCACCTGAACCTCTGTTGCGCTGCGTATCCACGCACTGCGCCTTCTTCTGCTCTGCGTACCCACGCACTTCTCCTTCTTCTGCTCTGCGTACCCACGCACTTGCACTGTTAATCACCTGTGTACCTTTGGTTAGGGCCGAATTGGCAGTCCACCAGTGTGCTACAGATCGTCAGATGCCCAGATCTGATCATGCGCTCGAGAGATCACCCTTCATAGATTCGCTTTCAACTTCGCTTTTATATAGATCAAGCTTTTAAAACAATAACCCAATATTTCAGATCTTCAGATATTCAATTTGCAAAAGATGCTTAGCCAAGTGATCTCCTTTGCTTTATATAGGCAAGCTCTTCCTAAAAACATGGATCAATACCATAGATAACCAATACAAGGGGCCCAAAAACATGGGGCTCAATAATAATAATAATATAAAACAATACCACGGGCCAAAACCATAGAATCAAGAACGGCGGGCTAAATACCACGGGCCAAACATAGGAAACCCCACGTGAACGTGCTTCTCTGCCTTGAAGTAAGTGAACTGGGGGTATGCACCTTCTGAACGGGTGACCTGCGTCTGCGGCCGCAGTCCCTTCACGGCGTACCTGTGGGTACGCACCTTTTGAACTATTCTCCTGCGTACTTCTTAATTTGCAACATTTTGAGAGCCTGATCAGGTGTTGCCATCAAGTACAACATCTGTAACATAGAGCCATACCAGAATCATAATGCCAACATGTCTCCCAAGGGAGTGCAACCATGTTCAAACCTACCCCTTTCAAACTGCTCACCGTGGGTTTTTTGGCCTCTTTCTCTATAGTAAGTGCCCCATCTAGTAGCACTATCATGTGGTCACCCTGGTGTGCAACATTTCCTCGGCAGCTGAAGTGCCGACTGCGAGGCTGGTAGACACTGCGCCAGCCTGTGGAGTGTGAACCTACAACTTCTACAACTCTGTTCGAGGAGCCCCCTATACAAACTGTTGTTGTTCCTCAAACTGCTGGAGGGCTTCCGCAGTGAAATCCCTCACCATTTCGCCGATATCATGCAAATCCCCCTCAGCGAGGGTGATTAGGTCGAAGGACATTTTGGATGCCTTGGTCTTCTTTTGTGGCACTGTCTACCCTCACGGCTGCGGATGCTTGAGCTAGGTGGACATCATCTACAGGTCTGCGCCACCTTGTTCTATGTCTGTCTCTCGATCGGGTGAAGGTGACTTATGTCCTTCGCATTCTTCTTGTCCTATTTACTGCTGCTGGTCCACCAATGTTGCAGCATCGCGCGCTACCTGGGCCTTAACCACTGTTGCTTCCTTTCTGCGCTTCTTTTCCAGCTATGCCATCCTAATTTTTTTTCTCTTATTTCTTGCACTACGCAGTGGACTTCTCTGTTTCCATCACAGAGCCAGCTAGAGCACGCCACTCAAGCGACCAAGACTTAAGGACTACGAATATTACATCGTCGGTCGCCAAGTATGGTAAATCATGCCATGTCTTTGTAGGGTCCTTCTGCACCCTGATGCAGACATGGTGGAAATTTGCTTTAAACTCTGCAAAGCTCTGCAAAATGTTGTAGACTATCGGTGATAACTACAGCTTGCGATTGATCCCCATCCGAATGTTCATCTCCATGAATATCTAAAATATCTTACTCTCCTTTATCCTCTGTGTGTCCGTAGTCACCCACAACGAAGCATACTTCGTTGCCTCTAGAAGATCCGGTGCGACCGAAGTGAACAAACTATCTTCGGGCAGCTCTCATGCCACCAATATGATCGACAACAGGAGCCATGCATAATGAAATGTTTTGCCTTGCTCTTGTGCCTCATGATAGTTCGCAAAGAACTCGGCGCATAGATAGTTCGCCTAGTTGAACTGGACCCCTTCTGTGCATTGAGCTACTAGTGAAACCACTGAAGTGGGTACCTCATCCGCGTGACACTTCCGCATAACCTTCCCTACCAATATTTGTGTCGCGACCTTAATTGTAGGGTTGTTAATGCTGGAGATGGAATACCCTCACTTCTTCTTCTTCAACTTAAACTTCTTTTTCATTTATTCCGTGAGGGCCAATTCACCACCTTTTCCCCCTAAAATTTTTGTTGGGTCCTCTCCTGAGCAAGGTAACTGTGTAATCCGATGAATCAGATGGTCTGTGATGGAGATGGGCTCCTCTAGCCAAAAGCCCCCATCACGCACCAAGAAGAACAGCTGCTTGATGACAAAGACATTCACTGGGTTGCGGTGGTAATGCGGCACCTAGAGCAGGTTTAACAACCTTCTCTACACCTCTAAGCCATTTTCATGGTCCAATTCAATCATTCCAGTCATCGCATCGATCTTCTGGTGCATTAGCTTCTTATTCGCTCAATGCGGGAACTTCTTGTGGTTTGAGAGGTCCCAATCTTCAAATTTCAACACAAGAACCCACCCCAAGTGCAGTCCCTCAAAGATAATATTGTCTAGGAGCAACGAAGTTTGCATAGAGCTCTTTCTCTCATCTATATCCTTTGGCACCTTGGCTTTACCCTTTCACGGAGGAACATATTCAGGTAACCGGGTAATAGGGTCTGCACCCTGGGTTTCAACTTCCATCTCTTCATCCTCCTCCTCCACCAAGATTTCTTCAAATTCCTCCTCGTCGGCCTCCAAATTAATGGCCTTCCCCTTTTCCTGCAATGTGAGCTTGGTCCTTAGTGGATTTCTAGGCAAGACACGCACCGGGATCATGGCCTGCTTATCCTTCTTAGGTCTCAGTGTTCGCGGTGATTTAGGGACCTCAACAATTATTCGGTGCTCTCTAGGGCTTCCACTTCTGCAATTTCCTACACGGCTTCCTTGGCTGTCACTACTCTTATGTCCATGGCTTCTTCGGGTGCTGACATAGTGCTACTCCACAATTCCTTCAGTGTCTCGGGTAGTTATTGAAACAATGAATTCACTTTCAGAGTCTCAAATAAATCTCGGTTCATGAATAGTTGAGTGCACAACAACTCAATTCTCAAATTGCCAAGTCTTGGTTGCTGGACAACCACTTGTAATTTATAGCACCTTTTGAATTTGAATTTGACCCTTCCCTCCACATTTAGTCCATTAATGCTAGATTGGTGGCAGATTTCCAAGGATCTAACCCATAAAGTTCGCCTTAAATGCTTGTCACCCGCTCCATTTGGCCTTAAACCAACCATCAAATCATGACTTTAATGGTCAATTTCTAGAAAATCTACACGCCAGCGTAGCTGTCTTCGTTCTGTTGTGGACTGTGATGCTTCTCTACTGTGCGCAATACTGACATCGCGCAGTTCCCTGGCAAAGTAGTTTATAGTCCTGTGCCTCCTTTCAGCTGCCTGGAGCGCTAAGACTATGCTTCTATTGACTATTCAGATGGTCGGGCCACCTGTGTATGGCTTCAACCGATTGCCTTTCACTTTTCCTAGGAAGGGATCTCCATTCAACTTAACCAGCTGTATCGCACCTCCAGCGGTAATCTCCTTAATAATATACGGCCCTAACCAATGCATCCTAAATTTTCTGGGGAATTTATCAAACTTACTATCATACAACAAAACCAAATCATTTACCTTGAATGTGCGCAGCTTGATGTGTCGATCGTGCCATGCCTTTTCACGCTGCTTTTGGACCTGCTGGTGAAATCTAGCCAAAAATCATTCTTCTTCAAGCTCATCCAACTACACGAGCCTCTCCTCCAGGGCTCCATGATCTGTCATCCCTGTGAGCACTGCTGTGCACAGATTAGGCACGATGTATTCCATAGGAATTATGGCTTCCACTCCATAGACAAGCATAAAAGGTGTCTGTCCCGTCAGTTTCTTGCATTCCGTCCAATAAGCCGATAAAACTATAGGTATGCATAGGTCCCAATCACTTCACTAAGAATTGCATACCTTGGCCAGTGCATTTTCAAGCACTTTGTTGAACGCCTCCACTATCTCATTAGCCTGTGGGTGATAAGGTGTGCTCTTTTGATGGTACACCTAAAATTCCTTAGTTAGTGCAATGATTGTCTTGTTTAGGAAGTGTGTACCACGATCACTCATCAAGATCTTCGGACATCCAAATCGCATCAGTATGTGTTCAAATAGAAACTTCACGGCAGTTGCGCCATGCAATCCTTCACTAGTTGTGCTTCTACCGAGCGAGTCAAATACTCCATCGCAGTGATAATATACCTCGCACCTATCTTTGCTTAAGGTTTAATAGGTCTACAAAATCTATTTCCCACTTTTCGAAAGGTTGCAACGTCATTTGTGGATTCAAAGGTATTTCATCCCTCCACGATGGCCTTCCTGTTTGCTGACATACATCACATGCCTTGCAATATGCTTTTGAATCTTGATGAACGATTGGCCACCACAACCCGATGCGTAGAATCTTCTACGTGGTTTCTCTTCCTGCATAATGTCCTCCTGCGGCACCCCCATGAGCGTCCACAAGGATGTTGCTTTGTTCAAACTCAGGTACATACCTTCACAGTATTTCATCATTCCCCATCTTATATCGACGCCTAGCAATGACAGAGAAATATGCCACGTGTACCACTAATTCCTTATTCTACTGGACAGAGTATCATTCTAGCGTAGCTCCATTTGTTAGAAAGTGTACTATATCTTCGAAATGTCCATCTACGACGCGCACAACAAAGAGCTGCGTATCAGGTAATCCTTCCTCCAAACTAGTAGGTTCCTCCCCTGTCTTGTTGCACAACAGGTGATCTGGTCCCGCGTTCAATCATCTAGGCTTCATGAAAACTTCAAAATTGTATTCTTGGAACAATAAAAGCCATTTGCAAATTCACCCCCCAAACACAGGCTTATTGACCAGGCACTTTAATGTGGAGTACAAGTGCACCTGCTTAGGTTGGGGCTTTTCTTCATAGACCTGCATCCATGTGCGCGGATCATTTTTCCCATCATACTTGTTTGTTAGTTGCATCTTAGGCTTCCCAAATCATACTTGCATCATTCACGCCAATCATCAAAGTTTCCTTTGTGCATAGCCCACCATCTTGCGGGCGTAGCGCGTAGTACCCAGTCCAAGGCCTGGAAGCATTGCTTTTCCAGCACTTCCCTTTCAAATGCATCCAAGAAGGTATCTACCTCATTTAGACCATCATAAGTAGGCAAATCTCTTACTTCTGTCGACACGTGGCGCAACGACCGGGTCATCATGTTGCAATTCAATGTAGTGACTTCATGTAACCAATTTTGCCATTGTTCCACTTCTTCATCAAAATCTGAAGTGCAGGAATTCTCGTTCTCCCATGTAATTCATCCATCTGTGGTGGGATTGACCCAGTCTTGGTCTTGCACTGTTATCTTGTAGATGTAGTCCAGATCATCATCACTCTCATAGTCATGGAACGATTCTGTATAGCGAGATCCCTCAGCAAGATCTAGGGGTATTATTACACATAATGACTTCTTCTCAAAGATCATCTTCCACTTCTTTAGATTAATTACCCCATTCGTATCAGTAGCCTAGTCAATTCCCAAGAGCACGGGGTAGGGATTGCTGTCGTCAACAATCTCTATCACTTCAAAATCTTCCAGCACGCTCGCTCCCTCAATATCCACAGTTATTCCCTGCAATCGTCCCATGGGTATGATTTTTTGCTAGTTCGCCATTCTTAGCTGAGTCAGAGACCACTACAACGTGGGTTTCCCCATTCGCTCCCATGTTTTCTTCAATAGAACATTCACATCTAATCCCAAATCCAGAATTACTTGATCCATCTCATATTCTCCGATCTACACAGTGAGTCTCATTTCACGCCCTGTCCTTGTTTTATGTTTTCTGATCTTCTGGACTACGTGTAGTTCTCCTAGAGCTGTCCCAACACATCTGTTGATGAGTTCTTGTAACCCTTTCACAACCTTACTATTGTTCAGTAACTTCATACAGGTTTCTAGGAAAGTCGTGAGCATTGAGGGATCCATCTCTAGCTGTCAGGCGGAAAGAGTCGATAGTGCGGACACAACCAACCTCCCTAGGATCCTAAGACTCTCTAGTGACAAACAAGACAAACGAGAGCAATCCTTCTCTAAACATGCATTTACTATATAAGAAATCAAGTGTTTAGATCCTACCTGTAATCCAACGCTGTTATAGTAGTCCAGCCTCGCTGATCCGGATGAGCTCCTCCTTCACTTCGAAACCTGCATTCACTAACAATCAAACGATTAAATAGCACTTGATAATCTCATAAAATAAAACATGTTTAACACATAGACCAAGGAGTACATGAAACAACTCATAAATAACAAGTTATTGAGAAGAATGGACTCATTTGCATTAATAGGAAACAAAAGGAACAATTACAACCTGAGCCTTGGTGTTGTGCAAGTCCCTCCCAGGGTCCATCAAGAGTTCTCCTTTACTTTAACAAAGCTCACCCACTTCCAAATAGAACAAGCAAAGATGGCAATCTCTCCTCACAAGCTTCTAAATGGGAGTCCTAATTCCAGCAGCATCTACCCTTAGAAATGTTTAGCTTTCAACCTCTCCTCCTTCTGGCCCAATGCCTGTATTTATAGTGCTCAAGAGGAAGTTAATCAGGTCCACCATCAATGGGATAATCCCCTCTTTGGATGGGATAGCTCCCTTATTGATGGGATAAGTTCCTCTTTGGTAGGGGTACATGAACCATCTGGAGGCGCTTCATACACGTCAAACATACTTCTAGAAGCCTCTAGAAATGACCACAAGTAACTTTTTAAAGATGAAACTTGCGCATTTTGACCTTTACAGGGGTAGGCACCTGCCCCTTTACATACAGAGCGTACAAATACGCAGCTTTTGTGAACATTAGGTGCGTATCCGCAGGTAAGGTTGAGAGAACCTGCGTACCCAGAGATAAATACATTTATAAATACTTTCTCTCTTTTTGGAGTTTGACATGGAGAGCAGAGGCATAAGACTTGCCCAGGAGGATAGCATGACTGTTGATAGAGCCATACTAACTGTAAATAGTCATGGTGACATTTTTTAGTGTAACACTAGCTCAGACTTATCTTTGCTTCCTGACATGGAGGCCTCAGCGAAGCTCTTCTTAGCTTCCATGAAGGTTTCCTGAGCACGCTCCAAATCAAACTAATCTTCTTTCGTCAGGGCTTTGCAAACCCAGGTACTGTCTTCCGGCTGTTTCCCCTTGTCATCTCCCATCTCGATTCCACTTTGGAGCTCTATACTTACATTAAGATCTTCCTCACGCGGCTCAGACCTCATCATCTACAGGTTTTGAGTTAGGGGAGGTGGTAGTGCTCCTTTGTCACAGATCCTAGCTATCAACATAGGACAATATTTTGTCTCATGATCAAACAACAGGGAATACTTACACGACGAGCACGTTGGATTAGTGAAATCGTGGGCATAGTATCTTGGCCCTCCGCAATTGTAGCAAATCAGTTGTCCATGACCTCTACCAAGTCCTTCTCCTCCTTGGTCTCTTCCACACCCTTGAAATCCTGTCCACGCCATTCCTGCATTTTGGCCAAGGGGCCACGTTTCAGCCTGAACTCTGTAGGAAGGTGTTCTATCCATCATCAATTCATAGCTCCTACAAGTACACTCATCATGTCCCATTGACCTACAAAAGTGTTATAGACATTTTTGTGCCTCGCGTCAAGGAGCAGGAAATGTCGATAATTACAGGGATCCTCAGTCCCTAAACATGTTGTTCTTACCCCTATAAGAGCAAGGTCATCAATCAACAGCACTTCCAATCAGTTCTCCACCTGAAAACACTTCAGAACAGGCTTATTTTGGATCATGTCAGCTGCTTAACTGAGCTTCTGCGCTGTATTGCAACTGTCCCACTCTGTACCTGCGCTGGAAGTCAAAAACAATGAAGGCTACCTGCGCTGGGCGAGATTGGCCAAGTGGCACAGTCATCCTGCAAGGTGTCAATTGCCCAGGAAGCTTCCAAACTGACACTTGGGTCATGAGATTCGCCCTGTGATGAGTAAGAGGTACTTGATCACCATGTGTAAGCAAGGATCTCCAAGTGGACACAGGAACTGAAGATTAACTGAAGATGGAGAGGACACAAGGCAGCTTCATGTCAGTCTCAAGCTGACTCATCCTTTCCTCTTCTCTCCTATATATAGAGCTCTTCTATGAGGTCTATGGAGGCTGGAATTTTGTAAAAGCAAGGAGGTGCTGTTGGTATACTGCCAGGATTATTGGGTGATTGTTTTACTAGAGGTGAAGAAGAGAGTTCTTGCTGCCGAGGAGGTGCTGCTGGATTGGAGCCAACATCATTGGTTGTAACTTCCTCTGGAACCCTGTTACTTTCTATCAATAAAGTTTGCATGTTCTTCTATATACTTGTTTTACATAGATGCTTTTGTGTTTACATGTATATTTGATGCAACCTAATCCATGCTTCAATTATGATTGCTTGTATCTCGTAGTTTGCTCCCTTTTGTTGTGCAGATTCTGTGTGTAGCTGGATCGGCTTGGAGAGCAAAGAGCTGGGAACAGGATACAAAGCGAGAAGGACAAGGATCGACTAAGCGCAAGACACCAGGTTGGTTGACCCTCTTTCCATTCTCTCTGTGCTTTCATAAAGTGGAACATGAAAACTTTATCATTCAGTTGTTGCTAAAGACTGTCACCTTTAGAAAGGGTTAGTGTCATCCGCATCGGATACTTTTCCCCACAACAAACTGGCGACTCCGTTGGGGAGGTCCTAGTATCTTGTTGTTGTAGTATTTTGCTATTCATTTCTTGAAGAAAAGAGTACCAAATCGAAAAGCTTTTGACTATATCAAAAGCGAAGTAGAGGGACTGCTACTCTTGCTCATTTGCTGAGCAAATTCAAGATTTGAAGAGCTTATCTACAAAAGACTCTTTACTCTTTGTGATAGATCTTCATCCTCTTGATCATCCCTTAACCTGTACTTAACCCATAGCATTTTATTTCAGTCAAAACAGTACATTTTTGAGCTTTTTATGACCCGGAATTCTTAGCAGACGTAACTCTCGTAAGTCAGTGCAGGCTGTCCACAGGCAGTCTGCATTACAGCGCAGGTGCTCCCTTCGGGAACTGCGCTGAGAGTCAAACTGGTGAACTAGTGCCTGCGCTGGTCCAGTTGGCCTTAGTCTAGCTCAGCTCTTCCTTTGTGTCTTGGCCCTGTTTGCACTTGTTTTTGGCTGATTGCTTGCTGGTTAGTGTACTTGCTGTAGACCACTTCTCCTTGACATTATTCCGCCTCAGTTGTGTGATGAAATTGTAAACGTTCTTTCAGTATTTCTTGTTTCAGTTACAATTTCCCATTGTGAAAAGCGAACCTAGTAGCTATGGCCTCTTAGATCCTGAATTGTAAAAGCATTTTTGTGGTCTTATGAGTTAGTGTTATTACTGTTCATAGCTGTTTAAGTTGGTTTGTTTTTCACTTTATGGTTTGAATTCATACATTTTTAGTGTAAAACAAGTACCTGTAAAGCGTCTTTTCATTTAGACAATACTTGTTTGTTTACTCTTCAAATTGAATTCGAAAGTCATACAACAGTTTTCCTTTTGTTAGCATCAACATTAAAGGAAAAGAAAAGAAATACATGCATCTTGCATTTGCATTTCTGATAAGTTTGCGTGATTGATCTAGGAGAAAGTGCATTAGTTTGTGCTTTGTGCTCTGTGTGGAAAGATAATGTTTTTCTCTCCCCTCAGTAGTTAGGATTTTCAAAGCTAAAAAGATTGTAAAGCTTGCTTATCATTTTAGCTGCATTTAGGAATTTGTACCAATACATCTCGTGGTGATCCTGAAAGACAAACTGCTAAACAAGATCAACTTAAAATATATTGAATGAATCTAAAAACGCTTTGTAACATAACGCTCACAATAGAGGTCTAGGTAGAGACGTGTTCCGGCGTCGTTAAACGTAGTGACTGTCGTTCTCTACGAAGGTGGGTGATTCTTCCTGAGGGACGATAGCACTAATACGGACTTGTGCTCCCGCGTACCGTCGCGTATATTGGGAGACCCCTATAGGCATTTATCCTTTATCCTTAGGAAGCCGTGTCGGCCGCCCTACTGATCGCGATGCAGTGAACACAGCATTCACGAAGATCGACCACCCGTACCGTAAAACGTATTCTGTGGTTTCGCGAAAGGTTTGGCACACCCTCTGCCTAGATCTCCAGAGCAGTTTCTTTTGGCCTTTTTCAAACTCTATAACTGAAAAAGTCCAACCGAGCATTTGTCACTTCGGGCTCGTTAATACATCGAAGGCGACTAGAGTCATCTTTAGCTTTTTCTCGACTCTTAAAACATGAAAAAGCAAAGTTGTGTCTAAAAGCGTCTAATAAAATTCATTCAATACGGAAACATAATTCCCCTTTTTGTATTTTAGTTGATCAAGTAATCCGCAACCGTGGAGGAAAGTCAATTAAAACCCCGTCGTTCAGGGAGACTTGCGGGTCGACCATCTTTGTCTCCGGAACCGAAAGTAGTACGAGCAAAGCGATCTCGCTGGGCCAGGTCAAAATCTCCTTTTAAAGTTAGAACAGAAGTTCCAACAACATCTGAGATTCTGGTCACTCCCGATATTTCTGGAATCCCTGCCTCTATTGAAGAAGTTCAACGGCAACAGAAGGACAATTGTATTGATCCTAGTCTGAAAACAAGTACTTGTTTAACTGAACCAGTTCCATTTGAAACCGGTCCACAGAGTCTTGTTGTTCAAACAACTGTCGCTGTCGAAACAACCCCTTCTTCGGCACCAGAAATCTATTACGGACCTGACGGTCTGCCTCTTCCTCCTGGTCTGATCGCAATAGAAGAAATCGTAGAGGACCAGCAAGCAAATACTCCAATTCATTTTGGAGTAGGTTCCACTCTTTTTCCTTCTGCATCAGAAGTTTGTCTATCGCCACAAGAAGTTCCTGAAGAATCGTTAGGAAGTTTATTGGATAGACTTAAAATGTCTGAACAACCGTCGACATCTAGAACTGTGCCAAACGACACGGCGACAGCAGAAGCTCCTGCTGCCATTCCAACGATGTTTGCCGGCATACCATCTGTCCCAACTAGTTCTCATCAACTAGAAGGAGTCCACCCAGGGACTATTATGACAACTTGGTCTGTTCCAGTTTGCTCTTCCGGTATAATACCCGGTAATTCTTATGTTGAAACTAGACAAATTGATCCCTTTGGAAATCAGTTTGGACCATCCAGTCCTCAAAGGCAATCTATACCCTTGAGCTCCGGATTGTTACCGTATGGGGGGCAATATGCCCTTTCACTTCCCCCTCCGGGAGGATACCCATACGGCAGTTTTCAACCGCATTCAGGTTTGACTGAAGTTACGACGAGTGGTTGGGTGCCTATGTTGCCCCAACAACCGAGAGTTGTATATTCCATGCAACAATGTGTACCTATGTCTAGCATCCCGACGACGCCAGCAATTGTAACCATGTCGCAAGTTCAATCGGTGCCTGTTGTATGTCAACCCCAAGTTGTAATGCAACAGCCTATTGATCCTGCAACACAACCACAATCGCCGACTACCGGGACGACACAGATACAAACGGGAACCATAACCCCGCATCTTGGTCCGTCGGTTAGTGTCGCACAACAAAACATGGCTTCACAACCATGGATGGTGCAATACCAACAACCTCAGTTTCAACAGGTGTACCAGGGGTCTGAGCAACAGATCTTTGCAAATAGTGGGCAACCCTATATTCAGAATGGGTTAAACCAACCACTTTACAGTGGCCAAGCCCACCAACCATATCAGTCATATCAACATCAGTTGCATTATACTGGTGTGCAAAGACCTACTGCTCAGGCGATTCCATCATATCCTGGGTACGCCTCGCCAAACCTGAATCAGCAGTTGCCATTCGTGGCGACCTTAGAATTACCAGATTTACATCGATTGACGAACGATCCAATCGCCTATGCCCATTGGTGGCCAGCGATTCCTCACAAACTTCCTTCGGACATTCCTAAATTCAATGGAAATCCGGGCGAAGACCCGTCGAATCATGTGATGACATTCCATCTGTGGTGTTCGTCGAATACCTTGAATGATGATTCGATAAGGCTTCGTCTTTTCCAGAGGACATTGACTGGTCCGGCGGCTAAATGGTATATTGAATTACCTAGAGCCTCTTTCGACAATTTTAGTTCCCTAGCCACGACTTTCTTAACACACTTTCAGTTACCTATAAGGTACGAAACTGGGACAGAGATCTTGACCAATTTCAAGCAGACAACAGCCACACATATATCTGATCATATACATGAGTGGCGTCGTCGTCGC
Organism: Pinus tabuliformis; assembly: GCA_031772625.1. NCBI lineage: Eukaryota > Viridiplantae > Streptophyta > Pinopsida > Pinales > Pinaceae > Pinus > Pinus tabuliformis. The sequence goes on along the minus strand of CM062814.1, from coordinate 488,290,863 downwards.
AGAATGGTAAAGACTTATGTTCCAGATCAGCTTTTAGCTGAGTGGTTTATAAAGTCGCTTCTTCCTGCTATAACAGAAGATGTGGCCAAGGGAGGCGTCGTAACAGAGGAGCAAGTTATTGCTCGTGCCCAGTATTTAGACTTAGTATATACTCAGTCTGGCACGCTCTATGACAAGATACCTGACGCCCCTAGACCGGAATTTTCAATTCCTCCCCCTCCTGGATCAAATAGTGACTCTCATGCCGGCGATGGTGTGATTGGCATTGCAAACGCAAAGTCAACACGGGATTCGTCTAAGAAAACCCGTAAGACTTCGAATCAAAATGCAAATGAAGAACTTCTTGCCTCGGAAGTAAGTGCCGTGTCGGACGACAAGGGCAAACAACTGAAGCAACCAGGAGACAAGAAGAAAAAGAAAGGGAGAAAAGGGAAACCCCCTTCGGGGTGTCATATATGCGATGAGGATCATTGGACAGCAGATTGTCCATGCAAAGCTGAGCTTAAAAGATTCTTTAAGAGTCCGAAAACCTCAGCTGTGTTGACTGATCCATTTCCTAATCCTGGTCAAAATCTGGTTGCTAATCAAAATGCTTCCCGATCCCAAGTGCTTATGTTGTCTACCTCAAAGCAGCAGAATAATGCTTTGACAAGGAATAAAGATTACGGGAATCCATGGCTGTCAAATAACAAGGCTAATGAACAACCTAGTAGTTCGACGACAGCTTTGACCAAAGTTGTGCCACCCATCATTCCTGAACCAATGGTAAAGTTGCCAAAGGGAGTAGTACACAAATCGACATTTAATCCTCGTGCCAAAATAGCACAAAATTATAATATAATAGAGGACCTGGCCCAATCGCCGTCCGCTATGTCGACACTTGAGGTACCGCAAAATTGCCTCTCCCAAGAGCAAACTTCATTATCAGCAATAGGTGGGATTGGCCCAATGGATTCCAATCTTGTGGCCTTTGATCATAAAGGATATGACCCTAAGTTACCAGCTCAACTAGCTTTCCTTATTCAAGTGAAAGCCCTCAACAAAACTGTTCATCGAACAATTATTGATGAGGGGGCATCTACATGTCTTATGTCGATGAGTTGCTGGAAAAATTTAGGCTCACCACCCTTGTCAAAATCGTCAACGACCTTAAAAGCGTTTGATGGACGATCATACACTCCATACGGGATTTTAAGTAACTTGCAAGTTGAACTGGGGGGCAAAACAGTAGAAGTCGATGTTGAAGTAATCGATGGAAACCTCGATTACAACATCCTACTAGGAAGGCCCTGGATATATGCCATGGCCGCAGTCGTGTCGACCTACTTCAGGAAGATTGCATTTCCCTTTCAAGGAGGGATTACAATCGTCGACCAACAAACTTTCCTCCCCGACAGTTCACAAGTTACGGGAAGCATTCCAATGATCCATGGAAGCGATCATTCGCTTCAAAATATTGGAGTAGGTCTCCTAAAAGACCCTGCCTTAATGGGTACTTTTGCCCTACCGCCTGCAAGAAATCTGGCAGAAGTGGCCACAGTGGAAACCTACAATATGAAATCTTCTATATCTAATGGATTCGGAAGATTCCTAAACATTTTGTCAGCATGGATCATCGCCCTAATGGAAATACTGTAAATACAGTGGGCTCCGAGGACGGTTCTTATCTCGTGTCAACCTCGTTAAAAAATGAAACAAGGAGTCATGAGGATAGTTCTTTTACTATGTCAACCTCATTAAAAAATGAAACAAATCCCCTTTCAAAATTCAAAGGTAAACCTTCATTCCAACCACCAAGTTGAATGCAATGAAGCTTGGGGGGCACCCTCCTTTGACATGCGTTATTATGATGCTGGGGGCATGCAAATTCGAGCAGTTTTAGCACATAGTTCATGCTCGTTAAAAAATAAACATAAGTTTATGAGCAGGCTTTCCTTTAGAGTTCAAGCTCATTCAGAAAAAATGAACCGGTAAATACCCTTCTCAGATCGTAAATTCATCAGCCATAAAAGCCTTGGTCGTGTTTGTGCACCGTCACCTCCACCGTCATTTGGCCGATCATTCACTTCCATTTGTGTGTTTACCCATTTTGAGGAACATCTGCGAAGAGTGATTTCACTTAGCCATCCTTGTGACACTGCCGTGATTGGAATATTCCAACTTGTACCTGGAATCAGTTGCTATCCCTGTTTATCACTCGTTCCTCAGAAGACGAGTCTTCTTTGAGCTCTTTTCACTGACTCGTAAAATATGAAAAGTTTGCCGAGTTTTGGCCTTCCAGCTCGTTAAAGCGACCGGAAGAGCTATCCCTCCTCTAGATTTTAATCTTTTTGGACCTGAGGGATTATTGCACAAAAAGATCGAGCGCTTGTTTTGTTCGGCTCGTTAAAGCAATCAAAAATTCATCCCTTCTGTATTGTTTTATACTTTTTCGGACTTAAGGGATTAGATGACGAAAAAGGAATTTTGGAGTTAACTTTTCGTGCCTTTTCAGACTCTCTAAAAATGAAAAGGACCGAGTTTTCCTTGTCGTTAGACTCGTTAAATTCATTAAATAGCGACAAACTTGTCTTTAGACGAGAACGAGTTTCCCTATCGCTAGGCTCGTTAAATCTTAGCGATGGGCTTGCCCGAAGGGCAGGTTATAGAACAAGCATATGTTATCCTCCTCAAGCTTGACAAAAATAAAGAGGTACTGGTCAGAAATGACTGGGGAAAAATTGGGAGAACATCAAAGTTTAGAGGTAGCAAGTCACTCTTGAACATGACACTTTTCCTCCGTATCACATCGGGTTGGGTTGTCTCATTCACCGGTTTCATCACCATGGTCCTCGCCACACCATCCATTCGGGGTAATGCTACCGATCCATCACATCAGTGTCGTTATATGTTCAAGAGGGGTCATTCAGAAAGTGTCAACCGTGTCCCATCCACTACCATACATTATCCTTCATCCATTTCATGATCGCCACCCTGAATCATATGTCACAGTTTGTTTCCACCTCCACTAAATCATTAGCTCCGTTCCGTGTCATTGATGTGGGATTCATTAAGGCCCTCCTTTGACGGATCGCTTCTTGTCGACATCAGCTCATTATCCAAGAAGTCGATCTAGGAACACCCCCATCAGTACTTTGAAGCTTGCATGCCTCAATGGCAAGTTTCTCACTTCCGGCGACAGGTATACATCAATGACCTTCGACCAGAAGATTTTGCGTGGCGTTCGACGCCAAGTCCTTTATTCACGCCACGTGAATTGTACTGCCGTACCTTGAGGGTCATCGTCATTATTGGTGATTCCTCTCGCGCTTGTTAACGGTTTTCATTATTGACGGTAATCAAGCGATGTCTTTCCATGTTCGACTTCAGCGTAATTCTCACATGGATCGACTTGTACTTAGAGTGAAGATCGAACGAGTTTGAAGACCCCGGATCTAGTTTCATCCATCCGGGCTGCGATATATATTCAGGAAATATAAAAGCATTTGCCATGTACATCATTGCAACAGATGATCATCCTCCTCAAAGGATGATAATTTTAGCGGAAGATTATCAGTCTGTCTTCAGACGATCGTCTGTCATATGTACCAAAATGTATTTATAGAAAGCTGAGCATGGGAATACCCGCCTCAGCTAGATCATGAGAATAATGATGAATGAAAGATAATGTATTGTATTGTATTGTATTACAGGGCACTCTCCTCAGCACTGGAACGAACTTCGGACCCTCTAGCTAAAGCATTTCACCCGATTAACGGCCTCATACTTTAGGGGGCAACTGTTATAGACATTTTTGTGCCTCGCGTCAAGGAGCAGGAAATGTCGATAATTACAGGGATCCTCAGTCCCTAAACATGTTGTTCTTACCCCTATAAGAGCAAGGTCATCAATCAACAACACTTCCAATCAGTTCTCCACCTGAAAACACTTCAGAACAGGCTTATTTTGGATCATGTCAGCTGCTTAACTGAGCTTCTGCGCTGTATTGCAACTGTCCCACTCTGTACCTGCGCTGGAAGTCAAAAACAATGAAGGCTACCTGCGCTGGGCGAGATTGGCCAAGTGGCACAGTCATCCTGCAAGGTGTCAATTGCCCAGGAAGCTTCCAAACTGACACTTGGGTCATGAGATTCGCCCTGTGATGAGTAAGAGGTACTTGATCACCATGTGTAAGCAAGGATCTCCAAGTGGACACAGGAACTGAAGATTAACTGAAGATGGAGAGGACACAAGGCAGCTTCATGTCAGTCTCAAGCTGACTCATCCTTTCCTCTTCTCTCCTATATATAGAGCTCTTCTATGAGGTCTATGGAGGCTGGAATTTTGTAAAAGCAAGGAGGTGCTGTTGGTATACTGCCAGGATTATTGGGTGATTGTTTTACTAGAGGTGAAGAAGAGAGTTCTTGCTGCCGAGGAGGTGCTGCTGGATTGGAGCCAACATCATTGGTTGTAACTTCCTCTGGAACCCTGTTACTTTCTATCAATAAAGTTTGCATGTTCTTCTATATACTTGTTTTACATAGATGCTTTTGTGTTTACATGTATATTTGATGCAACCTAATCCATGCTTCAATTATGATTGCTTGTATCTCGTAGTTTGCTCCCTTTTGTTGTGCAGATTCTGTGTGTAGCTGGATCGGCTTGGAGAGCAAAGAGCTGGGAACAGGATACAAAGCGAGAAGGACAAGGATCGACTAAGCGCAAGACACCAGGTTGGTTGACCCTCTTTCCATTCTCTCTGTGCTTTCATAAAGTGGAACATGAAAACTTTATCATTCAGTTGTTGCTAAAGACTGTCACCTTTAGAAAGGGTTAGTGTCATCCGCATCGGATACTTTTCCCCACAACAAAAAGTTACAGAACAACTATTGTGGAGTTTGCATATACCTCTGTAACAAGTGGCAGTTATCTGTGGCATGATTTTCGGCTACTTGATAGATAACACACCATAATGCAGGCGCCTCGCTAGGTCCTACTTGAGCTTCTGGCCTTAGAGGCATCGGTCCTCCTCTTGCAAGGTAATTTGTAAAGACTGGGCATTAGTCTTTGTCATGACCTTGACTCTTGCATTTCATGCACCATAATTCTTCGTGAACTTCTGGTCGAATCGTCCTATCCTGCTTCAAGCTTTGTGTTACACTAAAATTTGTCACCATGACTATTTGCAGTTAGTATGGCTCCATCAACTGTCATACTATCCTCCTTAGCAAGCCTCATACCTCTGCTCTCCATGTCAAACTTCAAAAAAGAGAGAAAGTCATTAAAAATCTATATATCTCTAGGTACGCAGTTTCTCTTAGCCTTACCTGCGTGTACGCACTCCAAGTTAACAATACCTGCGTACTTGTACGCTCTGTATATAAAGCAATGGGTGCGTACTCCTGTAAAGGTCAAAAGGCGCAAGTTTCACTCCAAAAAAGTTACTTGTGGTCATTTCTAGAGCCTTCTAGAAGCTTGTTTGACGTGTATGAAGCGCCTCCAGATGGTTCATGTATCCCTACCAAAGAGGAACGTATCCCATCAAGAGGGGAGCTATCCCATCCAAAGAGGGGCTTATCCCATTGATGGTGGACCTGAATAAATTCCTCTAGAGCACTATAAATACAGGCATTGGGCCAAAGGGAGGGAGGTGGAAAGCTGAACATTCCTAAGGGTAGATGCTGCTGGAATTAGGACTCCCTTGTAAAGCTTGAGAGGAGAGATTCCCATCCTTATTTGAGAGTGGGTGAGCTGATCAAAGTAAAGGAAAACTCTTGCTGGACCCTAGGAGGGACTTGCACAACACCAAGGCTCAGGTTGTAATGGTTCCTTTTGTTACCTTTTAATGCAAATGAACTTATTTTTCTCAACAGATTGTTATTCATGTTTGTTTCATATACTCCTTGGTCTATATGATAGATATGTATTGTTTTATGAGTTTATTAGGTGCTATTTAATCTTTTGGCTTGTTAGTGAATGCAGGTTTCGAAGAGAAGGAGGAGCTCATCCGGATCGGCGAGGCTGGACTACTACAAAGCGTTGGACTAGAGGTATGTTAAAGATCCCCTGATTACTTGTATTTGCAATGCATGTTTAGAGAAAAGTAGCTTTATTTGTCTTGTTTGTCACTAGAAAGCTTTTGCTTCTAGGGAGGTCGGTTGTGTCCGCACTAACGACTCTTTCCGCATGACAAAATGGCGACCATACTGGGGAATCCATTGATGGAAATGTTTTTTCCTTTGTATGAAATTTTGATCTGAGAAAAGTCGTTTGTTTTCTGGTTTTTGGCTGTCTGACTGTGTTTTTGGGTGGGCTAGCTTAGGATTAAATTACTTTTTAGCTTTTCTTAGTTTTGTTAGAAGTACGCAGCCTCTGAGTTGAGCACAGTGCGTACCTGTACGCACTGTAGCTTTGTGCATAGAGCGTACCCGCACCTGTGCAAACAGGTCGCCTGCGTACCCTGTCAAAATTAAGAAAATTTCAATTTTCTTCTTTTGGCCTTTTAGATTTTGTTTTTAATTTGTTTTTTCTGCCCAGATCCACTGGTTACCTATCAGAAATCTTCACCTAAGCTTGTTTCATTGGCATTCCTGCTCTAAGCTTTCATCAATTGGGTGTCGTGAGTCTCTTTTTGAGAAATTCTTGATTTGTTTTCCTTTGGTCATTACTTGGAGGTTTCTCTCAGTCTTTTCACAATTTTGCATCTTTTTGCTTCTGTTTTTGCAAAAAAAATTCCCCCTCATTCGCCGGGGGGGGGGGCTAAATTGTGTATGAGTGTTAATCGCCTTTGAGTGTTTTTATTTTTTGATCTTTGGAACTCTCACCCAATTTTCTCGACTTGCACTTGATTGGTTCTTAGATTACATTAGAATCATCTTGTGTTTGAGAATTCTCTTGCATAGATTACATTTGCATAATTAGAATTCTCATTTTCAGAATATTAATGAAAAATGTGCATAGATTACATTTGCATACTTTTCAAGTGAATTGTGCATAGATTACAATTGCATAGTTTACATTCTAAAAAATCAATCGTATATTTAGATCAGTTTTCTTTGATTTGAATTTACACAAAAATTAAAATAAAAAATGGTTTGGAATTGATTTGCATTAGTTTTTCTTGATAAAATTAGTGCATTAGAGAAATTGTTATATTTTCTCTTAATTCAATTTTTTTCATTGTCGGAAGTGAATGGAAACTCTCTCCTTACTTTAGTTAGGATTCATCGAATTGAAAAGATTACATTACCATATTCGATTGCATTCAGTTGAGTCGGGCTATAACACCATTGGTTTCATATCCATTTACCCATTTGAGTAATAACAGCCTTAATAACACAGCGCTTAATTAAAATTCATCTAGTAATTTTTACATTTCTAGGGCTCTGAAACACCAATATAGATCAGGCTAGTGTCTTAGAGTAGGAGAGTAATTAACTCTCCAAGACAGCAAAACCAAACAAGTAGCTCATCTTGTGGTAGGATAAATCCAACTGTTACATTTATACTCTGGGAAAGCTCCTCTTAAAGGAGAAGCACGAGACCGTGTCCGAACCAGTGAGGGGATCAATCCTCCTTCATTGGGAAAGACGCCAGATACGCACGTACTACAAACGGTAAACCTCGGATTATTGTCGAGGAGCCTGGGGTCACTTGTCGGTAAACCTTGGATTATTGTCAAGGAGCCGACAAGGGGATTGAGCTTGTTACTCTGCCCTTGCGTGCTATCGGGTCGTAGACTGTTCCCCCAGGTGTATTTGTTGCTGTTGGTGACCTTAGTGACCATTATCTTTAGGGTTCTACCCAAGGTGACGGTGGAGGGAAGATCCCACTGTACCTGGAGCAGACGTCGGCTAGACTCACTTGGATTTTCTGGGGGTTCACTTCAATCGAGACGGTTAAAGTGGAGGAACTTGGTCCAGTCTATTCATTAAGCAGGTTGCCGGGGTAACTGTTCCACCCGCCACTTCTGTACTGAATTCTGCGATGTTGGATTTCATCACCAACTAGTGTTTTCGGTCCGGAAGGCTACTGTTTGTGTGTGGTTTGACTCCTAGATTTGATAGCGCGTGTTGATTTGTTTGTTTTTACTTTTAGAGACCATAGGTGTGAATTGTGAATTTTAATTGTTAGGTGTGAATTGTGAATTGTTAATTTTAGTTTTAAATTGTTAATAAAATTCACTGAAGTTGAATATAATGGCAAATGTTCCGAAATTTACCAACCTAGGAACCCCTCCTAACGAGAATCCTAGTACTTTTCCTTACTTTGGAAATGTTGGTCCTCCTTATATGGCTACTTTGTCATTACCTGGATTTACAATAGGATTACCGATATGGTTATTTTCAACTTCGTTGGCCCAAAGTACTCCAATTGTTCCACCTCAACCGGATGCTTCACTTCAACAGAGTTCACCATCTCAACATCACCAACCTTCTGTTGACCCTTTACCTTCTTCGCCTAATTTTTCTTCCTCCATTTCTTCCTGTTCTCCTGGTAAAAGCCTTGATGCTAGTAACCAGGAGGCTAAGAAGAAGAAGAAAGGGAAGAAGAAGAAGAAGAAGAAGAAGAAGCAAGATAAGAAAGAAGTCAACCAACCAATCACGACTGTAAGTGTTAGTTGTGTTGAGGAAAACTCCGACATGCATCGTAAACCCAAATACCCTTGCAGGCTTTGTAAGGGTGACCACTTCCTTGTCAATTGTCCTGGTATTCCAAAGGTCTTGGAAGTATGGTCAGAAAAATCTCATCAACTTTCCATTGATCCATCAACCAGTGGTAGTCAGGTTCCTAGGAAAAAGGGTAAAGTTAGGTTTCCTTGTAAGTTATGCAAAGGGAGTCATCAAACTCACATTTTCCCTCACATGGATGAAGCCTCAACATTGTTGGAAAAACTTACTGTTCCACAACAAGAATTTCCAACTGGTTACTGTAAACTTTCTCCCAACCTACCGTCAACTGACGGAGTGATTGATCTAATTTCAAGTACAGTCGATCACACTCTTCCATTGGAGAGTGAAACTCATGTCACTCAGGTTGATGATCAATTAGTTGATCAAGTGGTCGATTCAATTTCACATTCAGTCGATCCCACTTTCCCTTTCGAGAGTGAACTTCATACCGCTCAGGTTCTTCTTGTTACATCGGATTCTTCTATACCGGGGGGCATTTCACCTGTTTCTATAGAACCCCCTCCAAGTATTGAGGTCTTTTCCTTTGATTGGACTAGACTGACGGAACCTCGTCTTCCTTCCTCCATCCCTTTCCAAATCATTGTCAAGGCTGGTGGTAGGGACATACATCGTACACAGGTAGATGAAGGTGCTTCTGTTAGTATTTTATCCTCAACTGTTTGGAAAGCTTTGGGTTCCCCTCAGCTTGCGCCTATTACGCAGAATCTGAAAGATTTTAATAGAACCATTAGTGAACCTTTAGGGATCCTTCCGAAGTTTTCTATTACCTTGGAAGGTAAAACTATCTGTATTGATCTTATGGTAGTTCGAGGACCCTTGGATTTCAATTTACTCCTTGGGCGAGACTATGTTTATGCAATGAAAGCTGTCGTATCGACACTCTTTCGCGTGATGTCTTTCCCTCACAATGGCAGTATTGTGACTGTAGACCAGCTTTCATTCCCTAGTCTTGTCTCAACTACCAATAATATGACACCCCTAAATGTTCCTGATTCTAAAGTGGTATCTACCCTGCCACGGGTTAATTATGTGGCAACTGGTCCCATGTTTTCAGTTACCGATGTAAGTGAGCCTCTCACTGTTTGCTCATCTTCCTTTGATTTAGATCCGGTAATTGACATGGAAAACTCTATGGGATTACTTGAACGTGATGTTCTTATCCCTTTTGAGTCCCTTGACATGTGTTCCTTCTAGAGAACTATTCTTCCTTCTGACGAAGACCTCTTGGAAGCCATGATCAAGGTGTGTCCATTGACATGTCTTTCTTCCAGTTGGAAGCCATGATCAGTGTGCATGAGGAAAGTTCCTTTTACTGTGTTAACCTCGTTAAAAAATGAATCAGTGTGTGCGAGGATAGTTTGTTCCCGTCTCAACCTCATTAAAAAATGAAACTGGATGTAGTGAGGAAAGTTCCTTTTACTGTGTCAACCTCGTTAAAAAATGAATCAGTGAGTGGGAGGAAAGTTCCTTTTACTGTGTCAACCTCGTTAAAAAATGAATCAGTGAGTACGAGGAAAGTTCCTTTTACTGTGTCGACCTCGTTAAAAAATGAATCAGTTGGTCTGAGGACAGTTCTTTTACTGAGTCAAACTCGTTAAAAAATGAATCAGGTATGAGGATAGTTCTTTTCTTGTGTCAACCTCCTTAAAAATGAAACAACTCCCTTTTCAAGTTAAATATTGAAAGTAAACCTTCATTCCATCCATCTGGTTGAATGCAATGAAGCCTGGGGGCATGTACCTCGCTTTGCATCGTTATGCTGGGGGCATGCGAACTTCTGGAGCATAGTTCCTTGTCTTGTGTCAAGCTCGTTAAAAAATGAAACAAGGAGTCTTGAGCATAGTTCCTTGTCTTGTGTCAAGCTCTTTAAAAAATGAAACAAGGGTAGGTTAAGTAGGTAGATTATAGAGAGTAGTCATGAGCATAGTTCCTTGTCTTGTGTCAAGCTCATTAAAAAATGAATCAAGGATTTTAGAGCATAGTTCCTTGTCTTGTGTCAAGCTCGTTAAAAAATGAATCAAGGTTTTTAGAGTAAAGTTTTTTTGTTAGGTAGATTGTAGAGAGTAGTCATGAGCATAGTTCCTTATCTTGTGTCAAGCTCGTTTAAAAAATGAAACAAGGGTTTTGAGGATAGTTCTTTTTCTGTGTCAACCTCACTAAAAAATGAAACAGCTCCCACAAGTCTTTCCAAGATCTTGAAAGTAAAGCTTCATTCCACCTCATTGAATGCAATGAAGCTTGGGGGGCATGTACCTTGGTTTGCATCTTTATGCTGGGGGCATGTGAACTTATAACAAGCATAGTTTTTTGTTTCAAGCTTGCGTAAACATGAAACCGAGTCCGAGCATAGTTCTTTTCCTGTGTCAAGCTCGTTAAAAAATGAAACAAATCCTCCTCTACTTGAGTCGAGAGTTTGACTAGACCTCGTAAATGTTAAGTTGTATATTTAGGTTAGCTATTTCAGTTTTTTGCATAATTTTCTTACAGTTTAGGTCGAGTTTTTCAAATGATCTCGTAACTCAACCTTCATTTCATCCAGCTGGTTGAATGAAATGAAGCTAGGGGGCATGCGCTCTAGCAGTTATGCTTAGGGGGCATCAAGCACAGTTTTCTCTCTGTTTCAAGCTTGTGTAAAAAAATGAAACTACTTTGAAGCATAGTTTTTATCTGTTTCAAGCTTTTGTAAAAATGAAACCTATCTCGAGTCAATTTCAGTCATTTTCAAGACTCGTTAAAATCATGAAAATCCCGAGATTATTTTGCTATTTTTCATTCTCGTGAAACAAATGAAAATGCCGAGTTCTTTCCGTCTTTTCCTGCTCGTAAATTAAATTGAAAGTCGGCCATATGAGTACATTTTTATCATTTTTTCGAACTCGTTAAAACTTACGAAAAAGTGAAACCTTGGAGTTCTCTTTTAAGCTTTTTTCAGACTCCTAAAATATGAAAATATTGTCGAGCGTTTCTTTTACACTCGTTAAAACGGAATTAAAAGACGGTCCTCTTACAGCCCTTTTCTGACCGTAAAAACATGAAAAGATTGCCGGATTTTTGTCGTTTCAAATTCGATATTGGAAATAAAACAACGTGTCCTTGATCGCTTTTTACTTTTCAGGTCAAAGAAACTAATCATGAAAGTACTCCTTGGTCATAAAGATCAAGCGGTTCTCTCAGGTATTATTTTATACTTTTTCGGGCTTGGGAGACACAACTTTACGAAAAAGTTCAACCTGGAGTCTTCTTTAGTTTTTTCAGACTCTCTAAAAATGAAAAACACCGAGTTTCTCCTATACTGGACTCGTTAAAATTTCACAGTAAAGGACCTGTTCGATTACAAACAGGAACGGACCACTCCTTCTTAGGGTTCGAATCAAAACTAAGTTGGACTCATCCGAAGGATGAGCTTATAATCAAGCATATGTTATCCTCCTCAAGCTTGTAAAAAATAAAGAGGTACTTGCCAGAAATGGTGGGGGAAAAGAGAGAAAAATGAGCCCATTTGTTATCCTTTGTCTCAAAAGAAGCCTTATTACCACTCTTGAACACGACACTTTTCATTCACCTGGGTTGGGAAATCCTTTGCCTCACAGTTGATCAAACCACATTGAAAGCCTTTAGCCGGGTATTAACTTTGGGTCAAATGTCACCAAGCCATCTGTCATGTCGTTATGTGTTCAAGAGGTCTCTGCAATAAACATTCATCTGCAAAATACTCGTCATCCATTTTGACCATCCCTGAGTCAGTCCTTACAGCTACATTTCTTCAACTTGATCTATGATTTCGTGTTGTAGGCTTTCCTGCAACGGGTCGCTTTCTATCGACATCAGCACATTATCTAGAAAGATGACCTAGGAATCATCAGTACCTTGAAGTCTGCATGCATCAATGGCAGGTTTCTCGCCTTTGACGACAATTTACATCATTGACTTTCGATCGAAGAATTCCGTGAAATGTTCGACATCAACTCATTCAATCACATCTCATGGATTGTACTGGGTACTTTGAGAACCATTGACATCACGGGTGGTCTCTCTCACGCTTGTTAACAGTTTACATCATTGACTAGTAATCAAGTGGTTTCTACCATGTTCGACATCAACTCATTTATTCGCATGGATAGAATCGTACCTGTTCGGGAAGTAGAAATGAAGACCCTGGATCTAGTTTCCACCATCCAGGCTGCGAGGAGTTTTGTATTCATTGTACAGTAGACTGATCATAAACAGATGGCTGTGTCCATACTGTGTCTACAAAAGTCTATGATTATGATGTACTGCAGAATCATTCCTGTATCAGAGCAGTAGATAGTCAATTAGTTAAAGTTTTCAATCTGAGTATGGGAATGCCTACCTCAGCGATGATATGATCATATATATGTATTTTGTGTTGAATATTTGCAGGTTCCGACTGGGCTCTCCACAAGATAATCCTTGAAATGATAAAGTACTTCACCCTTCCTAGAAAATATGAAACCCTTATCTACTACAAGCTTCGCACTTTAGGGGGCAATCTGTTACACTAAAATTTGTCACCATGACTATTTGCAGTTAGTATGGCTCCATCAACTGTCATACTATCCTCCTTGGCAAGCCTCATACCTCTACTCTCCATGTCAAACTTCAAAAAAGAGAGAAAGTCATTAAAAATCTATATATCTCTGGGTACGCAGTTTCTCTTAGCCTTACCTGCGTGTACGCACTCCAAGTTCACAATACCTGTGTACTTGTACGCTCTGTATGTAAAGCAATGGGTGCGTACTCCTGTAAAGGTCAAAAGGCGCAAGTTTCACTCCAAAAAAGTTACTTGTGGTCATTTCTAGAGCCTTCTAGAAGCTTGTTTGACGTGTATGAAGCGCCTCCAGATGGTTCATGTATCCCTACCAAAGAGGAACTTATCCCATCAAGAGGGGAGCTATCCCATCCAAAGAGGGGCTTATCCCATTGATGGTGGACCTGAATAACTTCCTCTAGAGCACTATAAATACAGGCATTGGGCCAAAGGGAGGGAGGTGGAAAGCTGAACATTCCTAAGGGTAGATGCTGCTGGAATTAGGACTCCCTTGTAAAGCTTGAGAGGAGAGATTCCCATCCTTATTTGAGAGTGGGTGAGCTGATCAAAGTAAAGGAAAACTCTTGCTGGACCCTAGGAGGGACTTGCACAACACCAAGGCTCAGGTTGTAATGGTTCCTTTTGTTACCTTTTAATGCAAATGAACTTATTTTTCTCAACAGATTGTTATTCATGGTTTGTTTCATATACTCCTTTGTCTATATGATAGATATGTATTGTTTTATGAGTTTATCAGGTGCTATTTAATCTTTTGGCTTGTTAGTGAATGCAGGTTTCGAAGAGAAGGAGGAGCTCATCCGGATCGGCGAGGTTGGACTACTACAAAGCGTTGGACTAGAGGTATGTTAAAGATCCCCTGATTACTTGTATTTGCAATGCATGTTTAGAGAAAAGTAGCTTTATTTGTCTTGTTTGTCACTAGAAAGCTTTTGCTTCTAGGGAGGTCGGTTGTGTCCACACTAACGACTCTTTCTGCATGACACTTTGCATATCAAGGCACATATTCTTCAACTGTGTGTGAATCTGTTGAACTCCCAGATTAGGATTTTGCATCGGGGTCTCATGTAGTCTCATGGAAATCTCTAGGGCCTCTGCTTGAGTTGTTATCTTCTTCTGCGATAGCGCATTCCTCAAGTGTGGTAGTAGCTAAGCTACAAACCACTCGCAATGTTGTCCATCCTTCAGATTCATGTTTTCTTCACGAATCATACATTTCAGTCTCTGATCTAGTTCCCAAGGTGTCTCGCCTAGTAGCATTGTGATTTCTTTGGATCCAATAATCGATTGTGCTTCAGATTTAGGCGTGCTAAATTCCCTATTCAATACTGCTTTGATGTCCACTACTCTCGCATTTGGGTTATCGTTAGAGTACTTAATATACCAAGTCAGCGCACGATCCTACAGGGCACTAACTAGTGTTGCTTTCTTTATATGGTCATCTGTAACACCTTGAGCTTCCCATACAGCCTTCACTATGAATGAGAATTGGTTCAGATCCTAATTTCCCAAGCCTTTGAACAAAGGAAACTTCATTGTGTTCTCCACACTTAATTGCAATGGTGGTGGAGGTGGTACGGGTGAAGTTGGAGGTGATGGAGGTGAAGCCGGTGGTGTTGTGGGCGGAGGTGGTTTTCGCAGAATTTTTTGTCTTATCAGATGAATAACACTTCGTGGAGAGACCTTTACGAGCTCTTCCTCATCCCCTTACAGAGGTGAAATAAAGGGGCTATTTTCTGGACCCTTATTTCCTTCATTCCTGTAAACCTTTCTGGTTTGCATAGCCCCGAACATCAAGGTAATTGCATAACCCGCTTTTCACACAACAACATTTTAATCTAATTATTCAAATAGTTTACGTACTTACCTTGCGATCCTTTGAGAAAGCGTTGCTCTGCCTTGCTGTAGCTAACTGAGGTGTCAACTGTGAACTCAGTAACAAATCCTCCTATAATGCGATCGAGTCAATGATTGACGGCGCGTGTGATCTTATCCTCCGATGCTTCCAACCTTTGCACTAGCTCTCGGGTCCACACAAAGGACCATCAAGTTTCCACCTTCCGTGGCTATCTGCTAGCTTCGCGATCCACTTGTATAGCTTAGTAGGGAAGGATGTGAAAAATATTTCATGGATCTCCATATATAGGTAGCTATCTAACCACTATTCTTTTGACAGTAGCGGGTTTCTGTTTTCCTGTGCCACGAACATGTGAATTCTTTTGTCCAACCAGCCTTCGATTTCTTTCTTAGTTGGATTCTAATGATACGACATCACACATCTCTTATGTAGATTCCAGTCCCAAAAACGGAACCATTTTTTGGCACGTGGGGGCTTGAACCACGTTCAACATTAGTTAGCCCAACAAATCCCTACACTACTTGCCCTTTCGGCATCAGCCCACGGAGCGCGAACTGAAGTCTCACCTGAAGCAGTATGGGGGATGCTGGAACTAATTTTCTGCACCCTTGAGATGGTTGTGATGTTAGTTTATTCCAACTATACCTGCCTTCGCACAGGTTGCATCATGCTCTGTTCTACCCTTTAGTACCTTCGCGAAATGTTACACTCAGCTTCTGTACAGACTTACCCAGGGGCCGAAGTCCTTTTTCACTACTAGGGCAACGAACTGTGCTATTTCCCAACCTAGGTCAAGTATCTTACTTATCTTATTAGAAGATCTTAGTTAGCTTTGCGTAAGCATATTTTCTTACTTGCATTCACTTAACCAATATATTTATACACATTTGTGCATCATATAAGAATTAGGAGTGAAATTCATACCCAATATAACAGATGCATGAACAAGAAATAAATACGCAGAATGATAGAAAACTTTTCTTTATTAATGATTCCCGATGGTTATAGATTCGACTCGCCCTGTGCACTCAGCTGCAGGGGTCTGCACACTCAGCTGCAGGGGTTTGTACACTCAGCTACAGAGCCTCTACCTACGCTACGACCTAAAACTTAGACTTACACTTCAAATCTATCTCGCATACATCTTCATTTCTTAGACATTGTCTATCTCTATCTACTTAGAGATTCACTCTATTTATACAATCCCACGGTCCACGGACCATGGGTAGATCTTTTACAACTGACATTAAATTATCAAAATAAGGGCGGACAACCCTATGACTCTTTAACAACTACACGCTCCGCACCCACAAAATGTGGAGTCTTTACATTGGAATTACAAAATTGGACCAAAATTTGGGCTCTAAGCCCCGAAACTGCCCTTGGGGGATCCCGCACCCAACAATTCTCCATACTTAGAGTTAAATATTCTTTCCACTAGCACACTCCAATGAGTCTCTCCATGCTTATTCATGGTTCATAGTGTTGGATAGTACTTCAAGATGGCTTCTCTACACTTAACTTAATTCATTGAGGCATGCATGAGAGCACAAAAATGGCTTGCATTAGCTCAAAGTAGGCCCAACACTCTTCCCTGCAAATTGTGGTCCTTCTTTCCTAGACCCACTGATCTTTGATAGTCGCTATTACTCCTGAGACCAACTCTCCTGTGTGCAATTACCCTTTAGTTATTGACTCATTCATCTGCCATACACCTTTGTGCTACCATTTCAAATCTTTTACACCATAGTGCAATTTTGGAGCCACAACCTATCGTAACTTTATTAAAGAGATGTTATCAAATCATAGTATTCTAAAGTTCTTTTATCCCCTCTTATGCTTAGCCTCTCTTGTTCTTCCACCATGGGACTGGGAGAAGTGACTGATGACTTCATATACCACTGTAATGTGATATCAGATCCCCTGCATATTGTAACTTTTATTGAAAATACCTTATGAAATGACAAAGTACCGATTTGATTTTAACTCCCTCTGCTTAGCTCGTTATCACATTTCCTCCATAGGATCAGGTGTCATAACCATCAATATAGAATTCAGGTGCTGAGGTGTTCAGGATCCTACTGGGGGCCTATATCCCTATATATTTCTCTGTGCCCTTGGTTTTCTAGGTTTTTTATGACCAAGTGCCAAACATCATCAGAGATCTTAGGCATCAGGTCTTTCTCAAAAAGTAATTTCAAAGGAGTGACTAAAAATAGAACCTCTGAAATGATTCATAGCACTTAGGTGCCAAGTCTTCTCTTTGCACCCTTGGTTCTATTGGTTCCCTCATCTAGGCACCAACACAATGGAGACCCTTTCATTGGAAATTTTTCATAAAGTTTACACAAGAGTTACAAAACTTCGAGCTCCGATATGCTCCATAGCATTTAGGTGCTAATCATGCTCTATGCCCTTGGTCCCTTGGGTCTCCACAACTAAGTGCCAAATAACATCAGAGCCCCTTTCATCCGATCGAGACTTTCCTATAAAATAATTAGATGGGAGTTACGAAAATTCAAACCTCCAAAATTATGACCTCTGAGATGATGTCATGCTTATGACATCATCTCCACGTGGCATCTCCTTAGTGGTGACATCTGTCACACTAAATTTCCCTATTAGGCCACACAAAATTCCGAATCTGACTGCTATGTGTCCTTCATACTACCACATCATGCTTCTTAGGGCCAATCACCTACTGCCAAGGGCCACATTGGAGGAGAGAGAAAAGGGTACCTTGGTCCTTTGGTTTTTCATTGAATCCTTTGTAAATCCTTCTCCTCACAACTCTGCCACTTCTGAAAGAATTTAATTTATAAGGACTTACGAAACTTCGAGGTTCCAATATGATGAGGTTCTCTTCTAATCTGATATTCTAACCTCCAATATTTTAGCCTTTCGAAATTCTGACCTCTAATATTTTAGCCTTCCGATATGTTTCCTACTCATCCCTTCTAATATCAGGTCCTGAAATTCGGGGTCTGAAATTCAGCCCTATTGCCCTTGTTCTAAGGTCTCAAAATTCGGAGCCTTCCAAAGTTTATAGGAATTACTTCTTCGCGTAGAGGCTCTTCCATCATCTCCACTGATTTTGGAAGTGCTACAAACTTTGGTTATGCGTTAAGACTCCTCCAATCACCTTTTAACTTTGTTATCATTGCTTAAGTCACCAAAATTTGATTGGAATAACTCTTGATCTAAGAGGCCATTTGCAAAATTCCACATACCGTTGGAAATATTATTTATAGATATTTCCAGTGGAGAAGGTCCAATGAAGGATTTGAGCCTATATTCTACCTGAAAATTGGTTTTAAACTCTCTTCCATTCTTAGCTCCTTGACTCTACTTCTTGTGCCTAGAATCTTGGACTCCCAACCACCATAGTCATTGTTTATGGCTTCTCCAATAAGCCTCCTACTATGATGATTCTCTACAAAGCACTACAGCAACCATGGGAATCCCCCTGAGCGTGACACATCAAGTACATCAAACTATCCCAATTACCATCACAACTAGCCTAGGGAACATCAAAGCCAACATATGCTACCACAGACATCCATGCTATCTGGTTGACATCAATGTTAAAACTTTTGCCAACAGTTGGATAATGCCAACTACCCAACACATCTCCTAACATGATTTTTGACATCAATGTTAACACACTTGCAGCCACTAGTCATCCAGACAATGCCAATTGTCCAACAATATCCCCCTTTGGCATTGATGGCAACAACATAACCTTATCAACACTTTCATGGCCGATCCTCATGTTTCTTCCACACTTCTCCTAGCATGAGCCACCAATGGATTTCTCTCCTCTACATGGGCCACCATAGCTTCTCCACAACTTCTCCAATAATTATATACCCCTTTTACATCAATGGAAAAGGGATATACGTTGCCTTTTTCTTCCCCATGCAATCATCAATTGTTAATGACTGAGGATCTAGCTGCTAATTTTCATTCTTCTCTGAAGACTTCTCTTCAAGGGCCTAATTTCTATTGTTTCTCTATAAACTAGACATATGTGATATGCTCCCCCTGAACATATACTTCATCCTTTTTTAATAAACCTCTAGTTTTTACAACTTATGGTTGTTGGCTGAATACTCTCTTGCCAATCCATTTTTGGTATCAATTAAAAGGAAACTAATACCAATTAAAATTCTCATGGTATTTCTATTTTTGAAAATAACAATCATTAGTGATGCATTTCATATTCCTCTTCAACGTTGTTTCTGCTTCATCCTCTATGCTCACTCCTATGCTTCTCAATCATTTCTTCTCCCCTTGAGATGATACTGCTCCAAATAGGGAATGTTACTTAAATAATACCAATTTCACCAAACATTTGATACAAATTGGAGAATGTACTAGGAAAACTCTTATATATATTTCTCAAAAGAAATGTTCATTTGCACAAAATGGTTTTGCCACCTGAACCCAAGACTTCCAATTAACATAGTGATACAAATTGAAGTTTAAGGGGCATGCAAATCTTTTACAAATTGTGTTTCACGAACACAAGACTATTATGCATAATCAAACTGACAACTTAAATAAAATAAGGATATTTCACCCAAGGTGAAAACCTTTAATTTCTAGAGAAATCTTTTTTATTGAGGTTAATGATCATTTCCTTCTACTTCTTACTAAAGAATCTCCCCTTGAGAAAATTCTCTTTGATATTCTGCAACTGCTTCCTTACTTTTGCGTGGGGACTGACCTTGTGTACTTCCTTTCATTCCACACTTCTGTTGCAGGTCATCTTCTTCTTCTACAACATAAAGTATGATTGTATACTCCCCTAAAATCATGTTGAATCCTCTCTCCTTTATTTTTCCTTGTTGATTCATTTGAAATAAACAAATACATTACTTTAATCAGTAAGGGGAATTGACCATACCTTCAACAATCAGATGCACCTCTATGTTTTTCCTTCTAGCTTCTTGCATCTGATTTATTCAACCTCCCTTGAGACCATTATCTTCCTTTACTGAAGAGAAATAAAGGATTTACTCCCCCTGAGAAAATCATCCTCCTTCTTCTTCCAAATTTTTAATAGTCGAGTCCCGACAGAAGAGTTCCCTCCCAACTTATTCTTCTCCCATGTTTGGGATTTCTCTTGGCTGCACACGACTAGAGGGATCTTCTCCTTCAATTCCTCTTTCTTAACCCAAAGCGACTTGCTACCATTTTTCTTTTTTTTCAAGAGAATGGTAATTGGGTTATTGTTGCTCCCTTTCCTTACTTGAAGTTTGTGCTCATTATTTCTTGTGATTACTGAGGGATTTCTTCCTCCTTTATTTTGCAAGTCCTTTTGATGTTGAGCACTAAAGCCATACTCATAATCCTTTTCTCTTTCGTTCATTCTTGTCTTCAAAGCCCGAGCATATCCACCAACATTCTTGTCATGACCTCTACTACTACCAAAACACATTTTTTAGGCCTCTTTGTGCATTCTTGGGTTGCTTCTACCTAGCACATCTTGTTTTCTTGCATGCCTTCTACAATATATGGCTTTATGTTGAAAATTGTCGCAAGAAAAACAATAACCATGAAAAGGATTTTGAGGCTGAGGATACCTTTTATTTGAGGGCTTTGTCCTTGAAGGGAAAATGACCTTTTATTGGTTCTTCATATGCCTTCCATTACTCTTTGGAATGATGCCTTTCACTCTTTCTTGCAGCTACCTAGCTCTCTTCTATTTTTCTACTTGTTGTTGCTTCTTATCCTTCTGTTGCTGACTTTTCTTATTTTGCTACTGCCGCTTTGCTCACTATTGGAGTTCAACAAATTATTTTAGTATATTGTTATTAAAACCTCAAGCTGCCTTCACCTGGGAAATTGACCCTTCAACCTTCACAATCTTAGAGCTTGGTTTTTATTTGAAACCAACACCAACCTTGATGACAAGGGATCTTTGCTTGGAACACTTCTCATACAATACTTTCTTGCTCTCCTCATGCTTCTGACATTGAGAAAACTCTTTATTTGAATTTTCTAATTCATGTCTCAATGAGACTACTTTAGTATGTAGTCTCTCACACTAATCTTCCGTCTTACTCAACTGATTGGTCAACATGCCACTCATCCTACTAGCCTATTCTTGTTGAACATTAAGATTTACTATTGTTTTGCTCAACGTTTCATTCTCAAGCTCACAAATTTTTAGTTTCTCTTCTTACTCGAGATTTTCCTCTGATAGGTCCTTTATCTCCTTTAGAGTAGAGATAAACTTTTTCCTAAAGTAGATCCTTTCATTCAGATCCTTCACTTCACTATTAGAGGTGCTATCTGAGTCACCACAAAGATCTAAAACCATATTTGTGTCCATGGATTCTTCCACAAGTTTAAGGGGTATTCCATCTTCATCACTTCCATTGATACCCCTATTCTATTCAAGGGATATACTCTCTTCTTCTTTAGAGGATCCCTCATTTTCTATTTCTACTAAAGTGGGTCTATCTCCATTACTGCTACTAGATGTGTGGATATATCTATATGTAAGTGATTCACATGAACATCTAGATAATGAATGACCTATTTCTTTACATTCACGACAAAGTAATAACTTACCTTCATAGAAACTTGGTCTCTTTTCAGATTTTTCATCATCATTCCAAGAGTGATGAGAAGAAACTTTAGAATTGAGAGGAACATTGTCAATCTTCTTAGCATCTCTTTTCTGGGATGATTTCTTCGACTTCTTATTTATCTTCTCATAATTATTAGCCTTCATAGATTCAGGTTCATTACATGAGCAATAAGGTTCTTCAACCTCCTCTTGATTTTTGTACCTTTCCCCTCCATATATAAATTGCAATCTCTCCAACAATTCCTTTGTTGACTCATAATGCCTTACCATCTTATCAACATTTGGTTTAGACAAACCTTTCATCATCGTTTCCTTCGATTTCATATCGAACTCATTCATTTATCCATATATCACAGACATACAAAAGTATTCATTGACTATCATCAAGTAGCCTTCCATTTTGATCTTCTAGAGCTCATAGTTTGATCCATTTAAAAATGGAACTCATTATGTTGTTAGCCAAAATCGATTAGACATTGTTTCCCTTTGATCTACCTTCTAGTGATTAAGCTATTCCTGAAAGAACCAAGATTTGATACCAATTTTTGGAAACAATGTTAATACTGAGAGGGGAGATGAATCAATATTATGACTAATTTTAACTTTTATGCCAATTTATTTTTCATTCAAAATTTGCATCCATTATATGAGAGCATCCTTTAACAAACCATAACAACAACCATATAAATCAACACATGCATACACATCATGATCAGAAAATACATGAGACAAAAAGGTTTTACGTGGAAACCCTTTTGGGAAAAAAATACCAAAGCTTGTTGTTGTTATTGATGTAAAATAAGAGCACCTACTATATTGCATCAATATGTTTGTGAGCCACCACTCATGACTTTGATCTTACAACTCATGCAGGACATGAGTAATAAATTGATTACATATGAATGAAGACTTAACTCTCAACCTGAAACCTTTGGTTGAGGGCATGCCCACGTTGCCCAACACGTTTGTCAACATGTTCCTCCCTTTTCTTGCCCATGGTGCAAATTTTTTGAGGAATATCATGATGGGAAAACATGTCAAATTTGAAAATGTGTTAGGGATAGGATTTTTGGTAAAAGACCTGACCCTACATGGCTAACCTTGACTGGGCTAATGAACAAGATTTCCTAGCTATTGAAACTAAAAATTCTCACAAGACTCATACCACCAAAGAAAAATATTCCAAGAAAAAATCAAATAAAAATACCTTAGATCCCACTTTTAATCATTCATCTATAAATGCTTCCACTTCTAGTCAAACTATACATTCTTCCCCTTATTATTCTTCAACTTTGTTTCCCAGATTCAATATTTTTATTCAAATAGAAAATATTAAAGTTGATGTTTCACTACTTGATATGTCCATGATCCTTGAGCAAAAAAATCAACTAAAATGATTCGTTGAAGGGAGAGTTCCTACTCCCATTCATTACTCAGAGATTCAACCTAAAGAGCTCCCTCAATAATCAACTTTTGCCATTAATGTTAGGATATTCTGACACATAGGAAATAGTTAATAATAACTTGGCCTCATGTATAGTTAGGTAAAGTGTGTTTCTTTAGTATTTACTTTTTGTAACTTACTATCTGACGGTCACGATATCTTCTAGACATGAAGTGATTCGATGGTTCATTCTCTCCTCAGTGTTATTGACACTTGATTCATGGCTTAACACCTGATTGGTCCATGATCTTTATTTAAAGAGAATGGAGGGTATTTGTGAGGTGATCATTCATGAGAGAAGCTTATGTAAATTTTCTTTCTTTTACATTAATAAATTGCTTGAAGTGGTCGCGTTGGTTCAAGCCGTGGACTACTTCCCTCTTTGAGGGTTTTAACTACGTCAATAATACTGGTGTATTTATCTACGATATATTTGTGAGCGGTGTCCTTTAGTGTTCATCTGAGGAACTTACCCTATAAATTCCTACATGGTATCAGAGCTATTTGAGGACCGCATCCGTTGGTGATCCAAATCCAAAGGCGGTACAATTGCATCTGGCTGTTGTTTCCTAGATCTATTATTTTTAACCGCTTTCAGGCTAATAGGACTGCTATATTGTGTTAGGAGCATATGTTCCAGTGAGGAACCCCTTTCATTTCACGCGAAAAAGTTTCCGGTAGCCCTAGCTACGTCATTTTTAAGATCTGGAGGTATACAGTCTTTATTTGCAGTTTTAGTTATTTATCTCTCTATTTATTTCGGTTTATTTATCTCTCTATTTTTTATTACCGGATCTATACCTTTCATTTCGGCATATTCTCTTTTCCCCACAACTCTGTGCGATCTGGGCAGATCAAAAACAAAAAGGAAGGATTTTTTCTCATGTGTATGCTATTTTCTGCCGCGCCTTAGTGTGATCTCGGAAAATCAGAAACATTGAGGAAAATATTTAGTTTCCAACGAAATCTAACTTCAAGCCGCAAGGTTTGGTTTTTTTGCATGTTCGTTTTAGGTTGTGTGGTTTTTTGTTTTGTAGGCAAAAAGGGCTTTCTCAAGTAAGCCCACACTCCAAAGCTTTAGTGACTAAAAACAAAAAAAAGAACCCTTCAACTTTTCCAAAAATTACTAACTTTTTAAACTAGCTCACTTGGTCCGAAGTTACTTTATGAGAATAGAGGTCTTGGGTTCAAGTCTTTTGTTTTGTTAAGTTACTTTTTCAAAAATCACATATAACTTATGTTTTAAAGTTACTTTATGTAAAAGTGTTCTCACCCATTATAAAAAGTGAGTCGCTTTTAATTCTAAAGTCTCTTTGTCTTTCGTTTAAGTTACAATTTAGTGGGTAGCTCATAAAGTACCATTGTAAAAGTGACTTTCACTTATTTATAAAAGTGGGTCACATAATTTTTTTTTTTTTTTAAGTTAGCTAATTAGATTAAGTCTGGAAAGGGGGGAGATTATTTTTTTAAATATAACATTACCATTCACATCCACACATTCACATACTTCGTCAACATCTTCAACAACTTTCTTCAAAAAGCCATAACTTCTTCATCTGAAAGCCATTTTCAGAGCCGTTCTTTTTAATCGGCCTAATTTTTTGAGATATTTCCATTGGAGCACTTAGTTTCAAAATCTACAGCTCCAGTTTCTATTAAAATGGAAAATCATGCCAAGTTATTCTTGACAACACCAACTACTTCTAATGGTTGTCCTACATTGAGGATTTACTTAGAAGTAAAGGCCTTTATAGAATAGCTTCAGGCCAAGAGGCTAAACCTAAAGAAGAACATAATCAAGACAAATGGGAAAATAGGCAAGATCAAGCAGGTGGGTTGATAGGGATGTCTATTTCTCTATACCTTAGATTCCATATCATAGAACTTGATACCCCTGATGAAGCAATGAAACAATTCAATAAAGTTCTTGGAATTAAAAATGAATTAGAGTCCAACAACTCAAAAATGAGTTGCTTACGTTGGATGCCAATAATTTTTCCTCTATTGAAGATTTTTTGTCCAAGTTTAAGACCCTTAGACTTCTCTTGGAAGGTGTTAAGGTCAAGGAAGAAGATGGTAGCCTTATCTATTCTGTTCTTACTAAGTTGGGAACTATCTACTCTGTGTTTTTTTTCACCTTCCATTCTACAAGAGAAACCTTTATTTCTCAAGGACAAGACTACAAGACCCCCTCTTTTGATGCCTTTTGCGATTATTTAATAAAAGAACAAGGAAAACTCATATGTCTTGGTGTTATAGATCTGATATGAAAATATATGAAAATACAAATAAACCCAAGAAATAACAAAATAGAAATAGATATAAATGCTTCTTTATTGATATCAAACCCTTAAGGTAGGGCAACACCATACATTCACTCCTTAAGGAAGGAGAACACTCCACAAGCCATATGTCTGTTTATACAATTTTCCTTGACATCTCTTAATGGGGAGTCTCTAGCCTCTATATAGGCCTCATACATACTATAACATGGGTCATTACCATGGTTCCCTTAATACCATTTATCTAATACCATGGGGTTATTACATTATTGCTAACTACTTGTGGTCCCTTACATTATACGGGTTAACCACCTTATTTATTACTATGGCCCATCCCATTATTACATTATTCCCTTGGGTACCTCCCTTTGTACCCCATATTATCCTCCCTAGGTATACTACATTCCACACCCCTTAACATGTTTCGTCCCCGAAACATGTGAAGAACACAAATAATAAGATATACTCAAAAGAGTAGTCCACTGGTACCATGCACGTGCATCTAGCCATCCCAGAGAAAGGTGAACCCTCGATCTTGCTGGTGCCTCACTCGCTTGAGATGGAAGCTGACCCTCACAGCTCTTTTGTGTGTAGTAGGTGGATCATCGCTCCCTTCTATCTGTCATGTCGGGGTTGTTGTCCTTGTGGCTAATTTGTTTCCATCTTGTTGGTTGTTTTTTTGCGGAGTGATGTGGGTGGTGATATGCTGAAGTTTTAACCCATGGTGTCTTTTTCTTTAATTAACCACTTAATGGAGCTTGATTGGTAGCTGGTACATGTTGTGGCATTTTTTGTTGTTTCTTATATTCCAATATTACTTCAACCACCGAGTCCTCATCTGATGTATCCGTACGTGTAATAGTTTCTGCTTCAGCCTCCTTGAAATCTACCTGTTTTTCTTGTACCTAGTTTTATGTTTGTGTTTAGTTGTCGACCATCAAAGGCTCATCATCTGATGTGTAAGTGTCATTAGAGCTTTGTGCTTCTGCCTCCATATTCTCTACTGGGGTCTTAATGGAAATATCCTGCAATGTAATTTTCTTCTTTTTATACCAGAGCTTCAGGAATTTCTTCTACACATTAATATTGACAGTACCCACAAATTCCATCCAAGGATATCCCAAAACAACATCCATGTTATCCATATTTGAAGTATAAAAGTCACAATGCAACACATACTTATCCATAGAAAACTTCAAATCTTTATAAACTTGAACATCCTCATTATCAACTTGTGTGTTTTCAATGTGTTTTGCTGGAACTTGCAATTTTTTTTCCAAATTAACATTGATCAAATTATGCTTGCAGCTAGGATTTATAGACACAATGATCTTCTCCTTCTGAATCAATCCGTGAACCTGCAATAAGCAGATACTGGCAGAAAATAACCCTTTAGGTTTCTTGGTTTCCTTCTTTCCTGTAAAAATAAAATCTTTGCTAGGTTTTGTGGTTTTTCTCCTTTCTAGTATGAGACCATTCGTCCAAAAGTAGTTCTTCTATTACATCAACGCTACATAATTTCATAAACTCACTGTCAAGTGATTTCCACCACATAGCGGCGCCATTTCTCAAATAAGACCCTATTTTTTCTTTCCAACACCCTGGATGGTCCAACTTATGATATGGTATAAAATTTTCAATAGAAGTCCAATCAGATTGTCCTTTAAAAATCTTACTGTTATAAGCCATGAAAAGGGTTTGTAAAACAAATCGCTTACTTGGTGAAAATTTGAAATGGCCACAATTCCGTCAATATTGCTCAGAATCCCTATTATGACATTTTTTCGGAAATGGAACAACCATTCTGCATCTTCCCATGTGGTAAAAATCCTGATGTAGGCACTAGACTTTCAGATCCGCACTGTAGTTATCCCGCCGTCACAAAACATTTCTGAAAAAAGAGCTGATTTTAAATCAGCGATATCTCCCTCATCCAGACTCACATTCGACTGATTTTTTTTTTGAACTTGGGTATTTTTTCACAAAAAATCTAGATCTGCAATTCTGGAACGTATAGATATTCTCTGAAAACGCATCGCCCTGAAAAATGTCTGCAACCGAACTGATTTTTAAATAAGCAATATCTCCCTCATTTGGACTCCGATTCGGCCCTTTTTTTTTTCAAATTGGGTATTTTTCTCCAAAAACTCAGATCTGCAATTAGATTCTGTAGATTTTGCACTAGAACATACAAATTTGATCTTCAATTCGCTGCCCTAAAAAATTCCTACAAAAATAAAAGAAATTCTCCACTTTGCCCAAGAAAGTGCTCTGATACCACTTGTTATAGATCTGATATGAAAATATAAGACAATTCAAATAAACCCAAGAAACAATAATATCTGAATATAGAAATGCTTCACTTTATTGATCAAACCCTTAAGGTAGGGCAACACCATACATTCACTCTTTAAGGAAGGAGAACACTCCACATGCCATATGCCTGTTCATACAATAATCCTTGACATCTCTCAATGGGGAGTCTCTAGCCTCTGTATAGGCCTCATACATACAATACCATGGGTCATTACCATGGTTCCTTCAATATCATCTATCTAATACCATGGGCTTATTACATTATTGCTAACTACTTGTGGTCCCTTACATGATATGGGTTAACCACCTTATTTATTACTATGGCCCATCCCATTATTACATTATTCCCTTGGATACCTCGCTTTGTACCCCATATTATCCTCCCTAGGTATCCTACACTTGATCTTCTTAATATTGGAAACTCTTCTATGAAGCCTTAGTATCCCAACAACAACCAAATTCAAAGAATCCTAAGAAGAAGCATCCTAAAACGAATGGTTCTAAACCAAACAAGGGTCATAAGCAATTTCAGTCTCAAAATGAAAAAAAAAATCAACAAATTGATAAGGAAAATAAAAACAAAGGGAAGAAGACTGATAGACATTGAGACTTTTGTTATCATGATGGCCACTTAGAATCCAAATGCTTTAAAAAGATGGAAGCCTTGGAAGCAACAATGAAGAAACATAACATATATTTGGAGCACTCTTCAACTTCAACTTCATCTTCAGGGATAACACTTTCTACATGTGGTTTTCAAGCATCTCTGTCTAGTTATGCACTAAATGTATCTTCTTCTTCTCATTCTCATGAGTGGCTCACTGATTCTGGAGCTTCTTATCACATGGTCAAAAACAAAGCCATGTTTTCTTCTTTAAATGATTGTAACACCAAAAATATATATATTGGTGATGATAGATCTCTTAGTGTTGTAGGGACTGGAACTATTCATCTAGACAATTTTCAATTTAATGATGTATTATGTGTTCCTACCTTATCTTACAACCTTCTATCTATATATTAGATAAATCATTCAGGTGAAGGTAAAACCGTTGAATTTTCAACTCATGATGTTGTAATTATGGACGTAAGAGATCTTAGACAAATTTCAGCTACTGGCATTGTTGATGATTCTACAAGGTTGTATAAGTTTAACAACTTTGGGTCATCAACTCTTCCCTATGTATTTGTTTCTCATAATGATGAAGTGAGAAAACTTTGGCATGAGCAATTTGGTCACTTAAACTATCGCTCCCTTCAAAATATATGTAAGGAAAATATGGTGACAGGTCTTCCTATGGTATCTTGCAGAGATGGTGTTTGTTTCGGATGTGTACCTAGAAAACATCATTGTTACACAAAATTTTGTCACTATCCCTATACTCCCCATCCACTATCCCGAAGGACCTCTACCGTGAACCCTACAAGCTTTCCCATCATGAAGAAACTCCCAGTATGTCCCTCTTCATGAGCAGAATTATTCCCCTTTGCATCATTTCCCAAGAATCTTCCTTTTACCCTAGTTTACAAGACCGGCTAAACTGACCAGTTTCCTTCTCGCACCTATTTGCAGAGATAAACCTAGTGCTAGCGCTGTATGGAGCGACTGAGCCCTTTTCCAATCACACTGATCCTCTTTTGGAAAGTTTTTTAAATATGGAGTCGAAGCTTCTAGGTCTAGAAGCTTCGTAACGAAGTCTAGTAGATGGTTGGGTTGGACAGAGTTGAAGAAGTTAGTTTGGGCTCCTTTCCCCTATTAGGACGGAACAAGCTCAAGAGATAAGACCTTCTCCCATGATGAGAGGAACCATGTCCCATCCATCCAAGCTATATAAACCTCTCTTTTCCCAAGCTAAACTAGTTTTGGAGCAAGTTTGAATGATCAACAAGACATCTATAGCTTGTAGCTTTCTAGTGTACGTTTGAGGGAAAATAGTGTGTTTGGTTTGGTTTGAGACAAAGGGAAGGGGCCTTAAAACTTCCATTGTTGGGGCTATCCATGAGATGCTAGCAAAAGTGTGGGAACCTGGATATGTCGGAGGAGACCAACAACGTCAAGGCATTGGTTGTAATCTCTTTCTCAATTGATATGAATACAACTATTGATTGATTTCCTATATGAATTGTTATCTTACATCTTTATGGCTTAATGTTCCTTGACCTGTTAAGTAGGATGAATACAATATTGTATTCTATCATGTTTTTTGTTGTTGTTTGTTTGCTTGTTTTAGGTATTGGAAGGAAGGAAATGAAAGATAGTTGGAGTAAGGAAGCAGGATCATCACTAAGCAGAATAACGTTCTAAGAGGCAGGCCCTCTTATTTGATTCTAGCTTAAGGAGATTTTCCATAGATTGTTTTTTGTGGCTAGAGCCACTCTCTCGGGCTAGAGGGATTGTTTGTGTCCGAACTGAGAATTTACCTACACCACAAATTGGCGACTCCACTGGGGAACCAATCATTCTATTTCATTGATTGTCATTTTATGGTTTTGTGTGAACTTTATAGTATCATTATTTCCATTTAGTGTTATTTGATTTGCTTGTTTTACTGCTTTGAGCCTGAAATTTATAGTGGCAAGTTTGGTTTTAGCTTTTGAATTTTTTTATTGTTTTCCTTGAATCCTCGGTGTTATAGACATTTTTGGGCACTGCTACCCCAAGCATAAAATGTGCATAAACCAAGGGCTCCTAAGTCCCTAAAGGTGTTGTTCCAACCCCTAAAAGAACAAGGTCAATTGATTACAGCATCTCCCAGAAGTTCTCCATGAAAATCTACTCAGAACTGGTCAAAACTGGACCATTTCACCTGCTCCATAGGCAAAGTGCGTTGCATCCCACCTAAATACACACAGTAGGTGCGTTGCATTTCAAAAATCCCTTCTATGGGGTGCGATGGACGAGAAAAGACAAGTGGCGGAGACAGTTTGCGAGGTGGATGATCATGGAATATTCCATAAACTTCTCCTGTGACACTTGCCTCTCAGAATCACCCAAGGATGAGTAAGAGATCAATGAGATCTCCAAGTGGAATCAAGAACTATCAGAGAGAAGACACTAATAAAAAACCCAGAGCTAACTCACACCTCTGCAAATATCTATATATAGATCTCTCATCCCAGAGATCTAGGGAGGTTGGAGGCTGGAATTTTGCATCTTGTAAGGAATTGCTGTTGGTTTCTTGAGACAACATCATAATGTTGGGTGATCTAAGCTTTTCATGAGGTGAAGAAGGGCTTAATTGCTGAGAGGACGATGCTGGGTCAGAACAATTGGTTGTAATTCTCTTGGCTCTTTCTTGATTATCAATAAAACTATTCAAGTTTTCCTCCATACACTTGTGTGATTGATGTTTTATGCATTTGTGTGGTTAATATACATATGATCCTATATTTATTATGATAATAGATCCATGTTCTCGTATAGTGTTATGCTGCTTTGATTCTACAGGTATTATGTGAAGCTGAGTACGAAAACAAGTAGCAAAGGACTATTAGAAGAGAGAGGAATCGAACAAGGAATTGGTCTCCTTTATTCTTCTCTCATCTATCTCTCATAAAGGAAAATGAAAGTATTTTTAGTTTGTTTGTTTCTAAGGTAGCTACCGGCCTTAGTGGGATTAGCAGTTCTTCATAGACACTATTCGCGGTAACAAAATGGCGACTCCGCTAGGGAGCAAGTAGATTGTTTGTTCATCTATATTTGTTTACTTTATAAACTTACAGATGGAGCCTGAAGTCAAGCGAGCTAGCCTTCCAACTGCATTTGCTATGCAAGTGCAAAGTAGATCAATGCTACTTCAGTCAATCTCCGGGTTTTGTTTATGAAAACAATTGATTTACATGCTCTCTAATTGCCCTTGTGGTGGCTCTAGTAACCTCCGTAGATCAACGCCTGTGATTGATTTACTGATTACCACTTGCTCGGCCAAAATCCCTGAACTGAACTACAAACTGTGATCCGGAACCCAATCAAAGTCTCGTCCCTGGTCCAGTGCACTGTCTGTCCTGTGAACCTCAAATTCAGCGCACTTCCCGAGTGTAGTAGGTGCGTTGCATTTCAGTTTCACTGTGTTACAGGTGCGCTGATCAGACTAGGCATTGTTCCTAAATTTTGGTTTCTGTGTTCACTCCTTTCAGATCTATTCAAGAGTTTTTCTGCCTGTAGTCAGTACACCTCTGCTTGAAACCCCTTCCTTGCTGTTATTCTGCCTCCATTGTGCAAAGAACTGTAAATGTTTTTATGTATTTTTTGAGTCATTTTCAGTTCTCCTTTACAAAGAAGTAACGTAATTGTACTGTCGTTTCTTGATTTGAAAGTGTCGCAAGTGTCATTTTCAGTCATAGAAGAGAGTCTGATTGCTCTTGATAGTCGATTACCCTGTTACTATTGTATTTGATCTGAATTAGTAGTTTTTCTAGTGTCGAAAGCAAGTTTTCAATTCCAAATCGCAAAGTGTTTCCATTGTCCTCATTTTGTTTTGAAAAGAAACTTGTTAGTAATTGTCACTTTGAAAAATAATTCAAATTTGTGCATTAGCTTTCTTTTTGCCATTTACACATTAAGAAGGCTGAAAACAAATACATGCATGTGCATTTGCATTTAGACTGTTTTTTGGTTTGATTTAGGACAGTGCATATAGTGTGTGCTATTTCCTCTTTGTTGAAAGAACGCCATCTCTCTTTCCTTAGTAGCTAGGATTTTCATTGCACAAAGAAGATAAAACGACTGTTTATCATCTTAGATTGCATTTTAGGAATTGTACATCTACATCACGCGGTGAACCTGAAAGGAAAATTTCTTAAGCAAGATCAACTATAAAATAAATTTAATGAATCTAACAACGCTTTGGAACTTAATGCACAACATCTAGAAGTCTAGGCTAGAGACGTATTCCGGCGTCGTAAAGCTTGGTAATTGTTGTTTTCACTGTTGGTTGGGTGATTCCTCCACTTTGAGACGATAAGTGCCAGTACGGATTTGTGCTCCCACGTACCGTCGAGTATATTTTGGGAGACCACAATAGGCTTTATCCTTTATCCATAGGAAGCCGTGTCTGCCGCCCTATCGATCACAATGCACTGAACACAACATTTGGGAAGATTGACTGCCGTACCGTAAAAAGTATTCTGCAGTTTTGCGATTGGTTTGGTAATCCCTCTGTCTAGATTTCCAGAGCAGTCCCTTTTGTTCCTTTTCAGACTCCTTAATGGAAAAGGTCCATCTAAGCACTTGTCACTTCAGGCTCATTAAAAATCGAAGGTGACTAGAGTCATCTTTTGTTTTTTCTTGACTCTTAAAAATTGAAAAAACAAGTTGTGTCAAAGCGTCTAAAATTCATTTAATTCGGAAACATATTTCCCCTTGATTTTTAGTTGATCGAGTAATCCGCAATCATGGAAGAAATTCAATTGAAATCGCTAGAAAATCTTTTGGATAGACTAGATATGTCGTAACAACCTTCGACATCCAGGACTGTGTCATCCGACGCGGCAGTGGCAGAGCCTCCTGCTGCTACTCCAACGATGTTCGCCGGTATACCATCTGTCCCGACAAGTTATCAACAACAAGCCAGAGTCCAATTAGGGACTGTTTAAACGACATGGTCAGTTCCTATTTCTTCATCCGGATTATCATCTGGTATTTCTTATGTTGAAACTCAACAAATTGATCCAATGTGTCTTCAAAGGCCAATCTACCCTTTAAGTACTGGATTGCCACCATATGGGGGGCAGTATGCCTTTTCATTATCCCCTCTCGGAGAACAACCATATGAGAGTTTACAACAAAGTTCAGGTCAAACTGGAATTACATCCAGCGGTTGGGTACCAATACTGCCTCAGCAACCAAGGGTTGTATATTCAATGCAACTAGTCCACCTTGTGTCAAATATTCCCACTATACCTGCTATGGTGACTGCGTCACAAGTACAAGCGCTACCTATTGTATGTCGACCCCAAGTTTCTGAGGTTGTAATACAACAGCCTCTTATCTCAACGACTCAATCACAACCTCAGGTTAGTGCCTCCTTATCTGGGGCGACTCCGGCTCAAACAAGTACTATGACTCCTCATCTTGGTCAATCATCCAGTATTGGGCAACAACAAATGGTCCAACAACCATGGCTGATTCAATCTCAACAACCGCCATTCTAGCAATCATATCAAGGACCTGAGCAACAAGTCTTTGTAAGTAATGGGCAACCGCATTTCCAAAGCGGTTATCAACAACCATATTATAATGGTTATGCCCATCAACCTTATCAAAGTTACCAGCATCAAATACATTATGCTGGTATGCAAAGACCCACTGCTCAGGCGATTCCATCTTATCCTGGGTATGCTTCGCCTAACCTGAATCAACAGTTGCCCTTTGTAGCAACTCTAGAATTACCAGATCTAAATCGGCTGACGAATGATCCAATTGCTTATGCCCCTTGGTGGCCGGCGATTCCGCATAAACTTCCGTCAGATATTCCTAAATTTAATGGAAATCCGGGTGAAGACCCGTCGAATCATGTGATGACCTTTCATCTGTGGTGTTCATCTAACACTCTAAACGATGATTCGATTAGGCTTCGCCTTTTTCAGCGAACGTTAACTGGTCCAGCAGCAAAATGGTATATCGAATTGCCTAGAGCTTCATTCGATAACTTCAGCACCCTAGCCACAACATTTTTAACCCATTTTCTGTTACCAATAAGGTACAAAACAGGAACAGAGCTTCTTACCAATTTCAAACAGACAATGGCCACTCACATATATGATCATATTCATGAGTGGCGACGTCATCGTAGAATGGTAAAAACGTACGTTCCTGATCAGCTTTTAGCTGAATGGTTTATTAAGTCATTATTACCTTCCATTACAGAAGATGTGGCAAAGGGAGGAGTCGTCATGGAAGAGCAAGTTATTTCTCGTGCGCAATATTTAGACTTGATTTATACTCAGTCTGGCATGCTCTACGATAAAATCCCTGACGCTCCCAGACCAGAATTTTCCGTTCCTTCTCCTCCTAAATCAAACAATGACTCTCATGCCGGCGATGGCGTGACTGGTACTACAAACACGAAATCGCTACATCTAAAAAGGCCC
Source organism: Pinus tabuliformis (assembly GCA_031772625.1). Lineage (NCBI taxonomy): Eukaryota > Viridiplantae > Streptophyta > Pinopsida > Pinales > Pinaceae > Pinus > Pinus tabuliformis. The sequence continues at coordinate 488,256,031 of CM062814.1, read as the reverse complement.
GTAAGATTTCTAGTCAAAATGAAAATGAGGAACTTCTTGCCTCGGAAGTAAATGCCGTGTTGACCGACAATGGCAAACAACTGAAGCAACCAGGGGGCAAGAAGAAAAAGAAAGGGAGAAAAAAGAAGCAGGATGAGTCATCTCCTGAAAAACCGTCTGCAAACCCTTCTGGGCAAAGGAAACCCCCTGTGGGGTGTCAGATATGCGATGAGGATCATCAGACGAGAGATTGTCCACATAAAGCTGAAGTTAAGAAACTCTTTAAGAGTTCAAAAACCCCAACGGTATTGACTGATCCATTTCCAAACCCGGGAAACAAACTGGTTGCTAATCAAAATGCTTCCCAATCCCAAGTGCTTATGTTATCTATCTCAAAGCAGCAAAATGATGCTTTGACAAGGAATAAATATTACGGGAATCCACAGTTGTTGAATAACAAGGCTAATGAACAACCTAGTAGTTCGACAACAACTTTGACCGAAGTTGTGCCACCCATCATTCCTGAACCAATGATAAAGCTGCCAAAGGGAGTAGTACACAAATCGACATTTAATCCTCGTGCCAAAGTAGCACAGAATTATAATATAGTAGAAGACCTGGCCCAATCGCCATCCGCTATGTCGACACTTGAGGTACCGCAAAATTGCCTCTCCCAAAAGTAGGATCTATTATCAGTAATAGGTGGATTGACCCAACAGATTCCAATCTTGTATCCTTTAATCACAAAGGATATGACCCTCAGTTACCAACTCAAATAGCTTTCCTTATTCAAGTGAAAGCCCTCAACAAAACTGTTCATCGAACAATTATTGATGAGGGGGCATCTACATGTATTATGTCGATGAGTTGCTGAAAAAATTTAAGCTCACCACCCTTGTCGCGATTGTCAACAATGTTAAAAGCATTTGATGGACGATCATACACTCCATACGGGATTTTAAGTAACTTGCAAGTTGAACTAGGGGGAAAAATAGTAGAAATTGATGTTGAAGTAATCGACAGAAACCTCAATTACAACATCCTACTGGGAAGGCCCTGGATATATGCCATGGCCGTAGTTGTGTCGACCTACTTCAGGAAGATTGCATTTCCCTTCCAAGGAGGAATTACAATCGTCGACCAACAAACATTTCTCCCCAACAGTTCACAAGTTACGAGAAGCATTCCAATGATCCATGGAAGCAATCATTCGCTTCAAAATATTGGAGTAGGCCTCCTAAAAGACCCTGCCTTAATGGGTACTTTTGCCCTACCGCCTCCGAGTAATCTGGCGGAAGTGGCCACAGTCGAAACCTGCAATATGGAATCTTCTATATCTAATGGATTCGGAAGATTCCTAAACATTTTGTCAACATGGATCATCGCCATTTTAGAAATATTGTAGCAATCAATTTTCTTGGCCTGGGGGGAAAACCCAAATCAACACTCATCGAGTGTTTGGATAGATAGGTCTAAGGAATATGGTACCTCTTCAGATCCTTGGTTGCATGTACATTCTACAGAAAAAGGGATCATTCAGTCAATGATGTTAGGAGAGGCACCATGGGAATATTACCACCATCGTTCCCATCTCCCGGATTACAACAAATATTATTCCAATGACCTTAATCATCCTTCAGTTTTTGATTTTCTATCAAATACTGTAAATACGGTGGATTTCGAGGATGGTTCTTATCTCGTGTCGACCTCGTTAAAAAGTGAAACAAGGAGTCATGAGGATAGTTCTTTTACTGTGTCAACCTCATTAAAAAATGAAACGACTCCCATTCCAAATCGAGTCTTTGAATACAATATCATAAAATCAAAGTCGAGTCTTTCGAAGATCTCGAAGGTAAACCTTCATTCCAACCACCGAGATGAATGCAATGAAGCTTGGGGGGCATGCACCTTGATTTGCGTTATTATGCTAGGGGCATGCAAACTTATCATGAGCAGTGTTACCGCAGGGTTCAAGCTCGTTAAAAAATAAACCCACCTCGAGCAGTTTTAACGTGGAATTCAAGCTCATTAAAAAATAAACATAAGCAATGAGAAAGTGTTTCCCCAGCATTTAAGCTCATTAAAAAATGAACCAATTTCCGGTAAATAACCATCGTGAATGTATTACTTCAGCCTTTGAAGCCTTGGTCGTGTTCTCATCATCACCTCCACTATGTATTGGCCGATCATTCACCTCCACTTGATTGTTTACCCCTTTTGAGGAATAGCTGCGAAGAGTGATCCTGTTAGCCATCCTTATAAGACTTTCGTGATTGGAAAATTCCAAACCTTACCTGGAATCAGCTACTACCCGAATTTATCACTTGTTCCTCAAAAATGAGTCTCCTTTAAGCTCTTTTCAACTGACTCATAAAATATGAAAAGATTGCCGAGCCATTGGCCTCTCCAGCTCATTAAAGTGACCGGAAGTGCTATCCCTCCTTTAGATTTTAATCTTTTTGGACCTGAGGGATTATTATACAAAAAGATCGAGTGCTTGTCTTGTTCGGCTCGTTAAAATTACCGAAAATTCATCCCTTTCATATTATTTTATACTTTTTTGGACTTAAGGGATTAGATGACGAAAAAGGAGTTTGGAGTTTCCTTTACATTCCTTTTCAGAATCTCTAAAATTGAAAAGGACCGAGTTATCTTTTTCATTAAACTCGTTAAAACCTAATAGCAACAAACTTGTCCATAACAGACAAGAACGAGTTTCACTATCGCTAGGCTCGTTAAAACATAGCGATGGGTTTGCCTGAAGGGAAAATTATAGAACAATCATATGTTATCCTCCTCAAGCTTGAAAAAAATAAAGAGGTATTGGTCAGCAATGACTGGGGAAAAATTGGGAAGAAAACTTGAAAGAAACTTTGTTGGTAGCAAGTCGCTCTTGAACATGACACTTTCACTCCGCATCCTAGTCGGGTTGGGTTGTTCCATTCACTGGTCATATCACCATGGTTCCATCACACCATCCACATTTGGGGTTAATGCTACCAATCCATCATGTCAGTGTCGCCGATATGTTCAAGAGAAGTCATTCAGAGAATTCACATGTGTCTCACCCACTATAATACATTTTCACTCCATTCTTTCATGACCGCCACCCTGAACCGTATATCACTAGATCGTTTTCACCTCCATTAAAATCATTTGCTCCATTCCATGTCATTGATGTGGGATTCATTAAGGCCCTCCTATGACGGATCGGTTCTTGTCGACATCAGCTCATTATCCAAGAAGTCAATCTAGGAACAACCCTTTTAGTACTTTGAAGCTTGCATGCCTCAATGGCAAGTTTCTCACTTCCGGCGACAGGTTTACATCAATGGCCTTCGACCGAAAGATTTTACGTGGTGTTTGATGCCAAGTCCCTTATTCACACCACGTGAATTGTACTGCAGTACCTTGAGGAGCATTATCATTATCGGTGATTCCTTTCGCGCCTGTTAACAACTTACATCATTGGTTGGTAATCAGGCGATGTCTTTCCATGTTCGACTCCAGAACATCTATCACATGGATCGACTTGTACTTTGAGTGAAGATCGAATGAGATTGAAGACCCCTGATCTAGTTTCATCCATCCGAGCTACGATATATATTCAGGAAAATAAAGACATCAAATGTACATCATTTCTGCACAGATAATCATCCAATCTAAGGGATGATGGCTCTACCAGAATCATCAGTCTACACTTAGACGATTGTCTGTCTCATGTACATGAAAAATGAATTTATAAAGCTAAGCATGGGAATGCCCGCCTCAGCTAGATCATGAAAAAATTATGAAGATAATGTATTGTATTGTATCTTATTACAGGTCTCCTTCTGGCTTGAAAGAACTTCGGATCCTCATGATAAAGAATTTCACCCGACATCAAAAGATTAACCACTGGGGGCAACTGTTATAGACATTTTTGGGCACTGCTACCCTAAGCATAAAATGCCCATAAACCAAGGGCCCCTAAGTCCCTAAAGGTGTTGTTCCAACCCCTAAAAGAACAAGGTCAATTGATTACAACATCTCCCAGAAGTTCTCCATGAAAAACTACTCAAAACTGGTCAAAACTGGACCATTTCACCTGCTCCATAGGCAAAGTGCGTTGCATCCCACCTAAATACACACAGCAGGTGCATTGCATTTCAAAAATCCCTTCTATGGGGTGCGATGGACGAGAAAAGACAAGTGGCGGAGACAGTTTGCGAGGTGGATGATCATGGAATCTTCCAGAAACTTCTCCTGTGACACTTGCCTCTCAAAATCGCCCAAGGATGAGTAAGAGATCAATGAGATCTCCAAGTGGAATCAAGAAATATCGGAGAGAAGACACTAATCAAAAACCCAGAGCTGACTCACACCTCTGCAAATATCTATATATAGATCTCTCATCCCAGAGATCCAGGGAGGTTGGAGGCTGGAATTTTGCATCTTGTAAGGAATTGCTGTTGGTTTCTTGAGACAACATCATAGTGTTGGGTGATCTAAGCTTTTCATGAGGTGAAGAAGGGCTTACTTGCTGAGAGGACGATGCTGGGTTAGAACAATTGGTTGTAATTCTTTTGGCTCTTTCTTGATTATCAATAAAACTATTCACGTTTTCCTCCATACACTTGTGTGATTGATGTTTTATGCATTTATGTGGTTAATATACATCTGATCCTATATTTCATATGATAATAGATCCATGTTCTTGTATAGTGTTATGCTGCTTTGATTCTACAGGTATTCTGTGAAGCTGGGTACAAAAACAAGTAGCAAAGGACTATCAGAAGAGAGAGGAATCGAACAAGGAACCAAGCGCAAGACGGAGGTTGGTCTCCTTTATTCTTCTCTCATCTATCTTTCATAAAGGAAAACTAAAGTAGTTTTAGTTTGTTTGTTTCTAAGGTAGCTACCAGCCTTAGTGGGATTAGCAGTTCTGCATAGACACTATTCCCGGTAACACTCGGTCAACGCATTTATTTTTCTGTTAGTCGTGTTGATCAGCGCGAGTTTCTCAAAAACAGTTGCGTCGACCCCTTTCTGGTGCTTGTTGTCAATTAGGAAGTCGAACTAATTCCTATAGGTGAAGATTAGGGTTTCCCCTAGATCATAACTAATATGTCTTTCCCTTATGATTAATGTCTCTTAGCTTGTTTTGACTGTGTTCTCCCTAGCTAGAAATCTATTTTAGCTTGGTTTATATGCTTGTTTGGTTTTCATTTTCTTGACTTGGTTTCTTGAGTTCTTGGATGGTTTGTAACCCTAGGGCATCTAGGTTGTCATCCATTCCCCTGTTTGCATGCTCAGAAAATCAAGTCGATAGTCAAGTTGCTCCTTGAATTTCGTTTGTTAGTTCTTTTGTTGCTTTGATTTCCATTTAACAAAATTGAAAAGTTTCGTTTATTGATTGAGTGTCTATTTTTGGGCATAGATCACATTGCTCATCTTGTTTTTGGTTGAGTCTTTGCATCATTAGTTTGAAAGGAATTCTCTTTTGTGCTTTGCATTTTATTGAGGTTAATTGTATTGGAAATGTTTCATTGAAGTGTGAAGTGTTTGTGAAGCATTCGTTTTCTCATTTCATTGAAAAATACATAATTCTAGTTTGTTGAATCAATATGTTACATTAGTTAGCATCATTGAAGATTAGAGTTTCATTGCCATTTGCATTGGAAAAGAAATGAATTCTCTTTACTAGTGAAAGGACTACTTGAAGTACATTTGATAGGAAAGATAGGAATTGGAAAGGTTTTTTCATCATTTTGTTTTCGAAAAGCGAAATAGTGAAAAGGTAATTTTGCTTTCAATTTCTTTTTTGTTGCATTGAGTGTGTTTTCTACTCTCATTAGTGTAAACAATTCATTGAATTGAAAGGGTCTTGTCTCATTTAACTACATATAGGAGTTTTTTTGAGTCACATTGATAAGTCCTAAAAACTGAGACATAATTTCAAGATAAACTCTAAAATGTTTTCAATTAACCTAAGGCACATTTGAAACCTAATGATCACATTAAGAAGGTCTAGGCTAGAGATGTGTTTTGATGCCTTTAAACCTAGCAACTGTCATTCGCTTCGGCACTAAACAGTGCTAGTACGGACTTGTGCTCCCTGTATCATTGTGTATATAAAGGGAGACTCCACTAGGTTGCAATCCTTTATCCATAGGAAGCTGCATCTATCACCTTGTAAATGTGATACACAAAACACAACATTCAGGGAGATTGCTTTCTCGTACTTCTTGGTTCACCGAGAGTTATTTTGCAGTTCACAGTTATCTAGTAATCTGTTTTTCCTAGATCATCTTGAGTAGTCGTTTTGATCATTTTGACTCCCTAAATATAAAATATCACCTGAGCACTTGTCCTTTCAAGCTTGTTTCAAACCGAAAGTGATAGATTCACCTTTTCTTCTTTCTCGACTCTTAAAACTTGAAAGAGCACTAGTTTGTTTTTGCGTCTTAAAAAATTGTTGCCCATGACCATATATCAGGGATCGTCTCAGGAGCCTTTTCCTGAATTGTCACAGTCACTTTAGGAACAAGGTGTTGAGCTTGAAATTGTTCTGAGTGTTCAACCTTTTTCATCTTATCCTCCCCCTCCTTCAGATACTGGGTCACTTTCTGACATTGGCTCGGAATCTTTAGATAATCCTATCCAGACACCCAAGATTCTACCGACTTCTGAAGGTTAGCTTTGACTAGTTTTTTATCCTCCAAATCCTTTGTTTGATACAGTATGTACAATCAGCCGGGTGTTCCTTTGGAATTATCCCCTCGAACATCTTCGATAGTCCATTGTCGCCTATTTTCACTCATGGAATCAGAAGGCGAAATCCTAGTTTCCTCTCTAGGTCACTCGGAGGTTTCCACTTCATGCACAGTTGAGGAGCAGGAATATCCTTTCCCTCCTAAAGGTTTCCCTTACATGGGAAGCACTCCGACCAGTGTTCATCCTGAGTTATTGCGTAATTATGTGACTTTAGCTTAGTTGGTTTCAGGGACACCTACTGCCTCATCACTATATCACAACCCTATCTGGGCATCTGGTGCTATGCCTACCTCAGGTCCATTAATTCAGAACCCGACCTCCCAACCGACGGTGCATTCTATAGTTACTTCAGTCCCAATGCAACCCACCATTCTAAATACTCTTGTTTCGTCAGTCCAAGTAACCCGTTCGGTTCAACCGACGGTCTCAAATCATGTCTCTATTAGTTCTTCGATCTCTCCAATAAGTGGACAGGTGGTGTCACTGCCTGGAGGGCAAGGTCCAAATGTTTCTATGATGTCTAGTACAACCAATGTGAGTGGATCACAAGCTCACATGGTTGGAATGAACCAACCCTCTTTGGGTGCCATTTTAAACCCTATTGGTCTTGCTAGATCGAGTAATGTCCAGTACCAACAACCGAACCTTGTTGGTCATTCTGGGTCAAGTAACATCCAGTACCAATAGCTTAATATGGTGCAGGTTGAGTACCAACCTCCTTATGTTCCATATGGTTCACAATTGATGGTTAATATGCCCTACATCCCTCAGCATGGACCTTATGTCCAGCCTGGTCCATCCGTCGTGCCTGGTGGGTATTGCCAGATACAGTTTAGGAAATTTCAAGGGGTCATTCCAAGAGCTGTTCAAGTACCTTTGCAACAGAAGGGACAACTTTTGTAGCAACAAGGGAAGCCTTCATTGCAGCAAGGGCCATCCATGCAGTAGAAAGCCCAGATGATGTCATAGGAAGGACAACTGAAACAACCATAGGGGCAACCCTCACAACTGTTGCAGCAAACCATGCAGCCATAAGTGTAGTATGCGCCGCAATCCTCATAGCCTATGCCTTTGAAACGTCAACCTCTGCAGCTGCAGGGACAACCTTTACAGCTACAAGGTTAGCCCTTGCAGCAACAAGGTCAACCCAGGAAGCAGCAACCCTTATACTCATATCAACAGGGTCAACCTTTGCAAGGGCAAGGTCAAGGTCAAGTCCTGCAGTAGCAGGTGCAAAATCCTTATGTCCAAGGGCAACAGGTTCAACCTCCTTTTGTCTAAGGACAATAGGCCCAAAATCCTTATGTCCAAGGGCAGCAAGTGTAAAATCCTTACGTCAAGGGCAGTAGATCTAAAACCCTTATGCTCAAGGACATCAGGTGCAAAATCCATATGTCCAAGGCCAATAGGCTCAACAACCTTTTAACCCGTATGTTGCTTATCAACAACCTATGGTCGGATAGTTTCAAGGCTTTCAAGGTCAGAATCCTCCCTACGGGCAAGGTAACCTACAGTGGGGGAAAAATCAAATGCCATATGGACAAAATCCTCCACTATGGGGACAAAATCCTTACTAGCAGGGATGGGCCCCACTAGTTGGGACTCCTTATTGACCTTAAATGCCTTTCAATAACCAATTTCCATTATTGGCCACACTAGAATTGCTAGATGTATCTAGACTCGTGAATGACCTAATTCTTCATTCGCCATACTAGCCTCCAGTTCCATCCAAGATCTCGAGCGATTGTTTGAAGTTTGAAGGAAAAATGAAAGCGGATTCAAAAGCCTGCATGATGACATATCACCTCTGGTGCTCCTTGAGTTCCTACGTTGATGATTCCATTCGTCTTCAGCTTTTCCAACGAACTCTTACAAGTGTTGCAGTCAAGTGCTATATCGAGCTACCTTGAAATACCTCTCATGACTTTAACACTCTCACCATGGCCTTTCTCACACATTTCCAGTTGTTGGTTCACTATGAAATTGGCACCCATTTTCTAACGTCGCTGAAGTAAGACACTGCGACCCACATCTCTGATAACATCCATAAATGAAGACATAGGTGTCGCCTAATTAAGTTTGATATTGCTGATAAGTTATTGACTGAGTGGTTCAACAAATTATTCGTCAACAAAATTGCTAAGGACATTGCTATGGGTGGATGCATCACTGAGGAACAAGGCATCGCGCGTGCCTAGTATCTAGACCTTGTCTATTCACAATCTGGAACGTTATATGATGTGTTACCCGATGTGCCCAGACCATCATCTGATTTGACGACATATAAGTCTTCGAATACACCTCCTGTTGATGGAGTAATTGGTTCAGTGACTCAGACCCATGCAAAATATTCTTCCAAACAGAAGTTGGTGTCCAACACTGCTCCCAATGATTCCTCTTGCAATTCGTCAAGCTCTAGTAAAACCTCAGAGGTTCATGGTTTCCATTCTACCGTGGCAGACAAATCCTCTAAAGGTAATAAGAAATGTAATGGGAAGGGTAAAGTTGATGCCCCAAAACAGGGCCCTCCTAAGTCGTCTGCTGGTGATGCTTCCCAATGGAAGTCCAAATATCCATGCCTCATCTATGAGGAGGATCACTATACTATGGATTGTCCTAGATGATGCAAAGTTAGTAATTTGCTTAAAGGGACCCCAATTGTCCTGAAAGAGCCCTTTCCATCCCAACAGACCCAAATGGTAGACCAGCCTTAGTCATTCGCTTCCACAGGTTCACAAGTGTTCATGATGAGTACACCAATTAACTTGGCTACCAGGTCAAAATATTATCAAACTCCTACCTCAAAAACAGAGAAAGAGAAAGAGGGTACCCCTTCTTCTTCTGCCCCATACAGTTCTGGTCCTCTCCATATAGAACGACCTAATCTTGGTTCTACCATTCGGCCACCTTATCGAGGTGTGCTATGAAAGTCCTCGTACAATCCCAACACTCAAGCTGCTCAACATTATAACATTGTTGAACATTTGGCTCAAGCGCCATCAACTATGTCTACTCTCAAGGTCCTTCAAAGTTGTCCTTCTAAGTGGAATTCATTATTGTCGGTTATTGGGGGTATTGATCAAAATGACTCTAATCTCATCTGTTTTGACCTGGAAAACCAAGTTCTACATTTACCTCATCAGATTTCCTTTCTCATTTAGGTGATCATAAATGAGAAAATCATTCACAGGACCGTCATCGATGAAGGTGCTTGTACCTGCATGATGTATGTTACTTGTTGGAAGGCAATTGGTTATCCTACTCTGAACCAGTCCCCTAAAACTTTGTAAGCTTTTGACAGACGCGATTTGCGAACATTCAGTGTCCTTCCCAACCTTTCCATTACTTTGGAGGGAAAGACAGTACATGTCGAAGTAGAGATCATTGACACTAATATTAACTACAATCTTCCACTTGGACAAAGCTGGACCCATGTAATGCATGCTGTAGCCTCCTCCCTTTTCCGTGTGATTCATTTTCCCCATCAAGGGAAGATAGTCACAGTCGACCAACTGTCCTTCTTTGCCTATTCCTCCTCAGATGGCAATGTTCCGTATGTCAAGCACACTGGTGCTCCTTATGAAAGTGTGGGGTCGGGACTCTTTAAAGATCTGGCCTTGATGGGAATTTTTCGGCTCCCACCTCCTCATGTTGCCTTTGTCAACATGATTTTAGTCAAGTTCGATCCTTGGGATTTTGGAAAAATGCCCTCCCCACCCGCTCACCTACACCCCGTTATTACTGTTGGTCCTTTTGCTAAATGGGGCATCGATTATATGACCTGTAACCCTCGTTCGGCAGGGGGGCATAGGTATATTATAGCTGCTATGGATTATTTAACCAAATGGGCCGAAGCGATGCCTACATACTCTGCAGGTGGTAACACGGTGGCTCAATTTCTATTCAATCATGTTATTTCTAGGTTTGGAGTGCCTCACACCATTGTCATCGACCATGGCTCCCATTTTTGAGATTACATGATGGATGAGATGACTTCTAAATTGGGTTCACCAAAAGATAGAAAAGATAGATCAACGCCTTAAAATTCAGCCTCTTTGAGGGGGCAACCTCCTTGATATTACACAAATCAATAATTCTTGGATGATACAAATGACAAAACCTCCTTTCTATATATAGGAGTCACAATATAGCCAAGCCGACCTTACAATAATAATATAAAGGCACAAAAATAACAATAGTGGGATTCTATGGGGCACAATAATAACAATATGGGGACAATAGGGGCACAACAATAACAATAAGGGATATAATGACAACAGTAATGGGGGAATCACTAGTATTATAGGGACCTAACATGCCCTTATCCTTCAAAAAACTATTTTCCTCAACACTTGAGTAGTTCTGGGTACTTCTGTATAAAATTCTCATCCTCCCATGTGGAATCTTCAACGGGTAAGTTCTTCCACTTGATGAGATACTCTGAAATTGATTGATTTTGTAACTGTCAAGTTCTTGTTTCTTTGACTTCTTCAGGTTCCAATATGATTTTCTGTCCTCATCAAGTTCTGGAAATATTGTTTGAACTGGGATCTTGTCACCTATAACCTTCTTTAAGCATGAAACATGGAAAACTGGGTGCACTCAGGAAGCTGCAGGAAGTTCCAATTTGTATGCCATAGTACCTATCTTTTGCAACACCTTGTACAGACCATAATACTTTGGTGATAATTTATTATCCTTCTTAGGTTGCTTGAGGGACATTTGTTTATATGGTTGTAGCCGTAGGAATACCCAATCACCTCCATCAAAACTTCTTTCGCTGCGATGTTGATATGCCTGTTGTTTCATTCTATTCTGCGCCAAGGTAAGGTTATCCTTTAAGAGTTGGAGAACTTGATGTTGATGCTCGATGTGATATCCCACTGCTTGAACCTTAGAAATTTCTCTTAAATATGATGTGATGGATGGTGGATGATATCCATAAAGTACCATAAATGGGGTCATTTTTGTCGTAGTAAGGAAGGAAGTGTTATACCACCATTCAGCCAGAGGCAACCATTTGACCCATTGTGTCTGTTTATCAGATACAAAGCAACGAAGATATCCTTCCAAACCTTTGTTTACTATCTCAATTTTCCCATCAGATTGAGGATAATAAGATGATCTATGAGCTAACTGAGTCCCAAGACAAGAAAATAATTATGTCCAAAAATTTCCAGCGAAAATGGGATCTCTGTCACTTACAATAATCTTTGGGTTTCCATGTAGCTTTTGAATTGTTTCCATAAATGCAATAGAAAATGTACTCACTTTAAATGGATGAGATAATGCACAAAAGTGTGCATACTTGGTAAGTCTGTCAACTACCACCATGATAACACTTTTTCCTTTGAACTTGGGTAAACCTATGATAAAATCCATTGAAACCTCCTCCCAACATTGGCTTGGAATGGATAAGGGTTGTAACAGTCCTGGGGTCTTAATTGTTTCAACTTTATTTTGTTGGAAACCCAAACATTCTGCCACAAACTTTTGAATATCCGATTTAAGGCCATCCCAAAAGAAATCCTTCTCAACCTTGTGGTAGGTTTTTAGAAATCCTGAGTGCCCTCCTAAGGGAGAGGTGTATAATTCCCTAAGAATCTTTTGTTTGAGTTGGGAACTCTTACTTAGGTATAGCCGATCCTTGTACCATAACAAGTAATTTTTCCAGCTAAATGTATCTATGTACTAGGATCTTGTTGTATCTTTTGAATTAGTGCCCACACTTCCTTGTCATTCTTCCATTCATTCCTTACTTCGTTTATCCAATCTAGTTGGATATAGAAATGGTGCAAAGAAATGCTTCCACATCCTCATCTTTTCTTGAGAGTGCATCTGCCACAACATTTTGCTTCCCTTTTTTGTAGATGATTTCAAAGTCATAGCCCCACATCTTTGTGACCCATTTTTGCTGCTCGTCTAAAGATAATCTTTGTTCCAAAAATTATTTAAGACTGTCATGATTTGTTTTTACCTTGAAGTGTCTTCCCATGTATGGTCGCCATTTCTTAAGTGCATGTAGTATTGCCAACATTTCCTTCTCATAAATAGCTTTGTGTAAATACTTTATTTTGATTGGATGACTTTCGAAAACAATGGGTCTTTGTTCTTGCATTAAAATAGCACCAATTCCATTTCCTGAGGCATCAAATTCCATAATAAAGGTTTTCGTGAAGTCCGGTGTTGCTAAGACTGGTGCTTGGCACATTTCCTCTTTAAGATGTTCAAAGGCCTTCGTTGCTTCTAGAGTCCATGAGAATGCATCTTTCTTCAATAATGTTGTTAGAGGTGCTACTACTCTCCCATAATTCTTAACAAACTTGTGATAATACCCTGTCAATCCAAGAAATCCTCATAGATGCTTTATGGATGTGGGGATTTCCCATTCCTTAATGGTTTTAATTTTCCTAGGGTCTACCTTAACACCTTCATGAGATACAATATGAACCAGATATTCCACCTCTTGAACTCCAAAGAAACATTTGGACATTTTTGCATATAATTGTTTCTCCTCCAATAGTTTGAGCACCGTGTCAACATGTTGGACATGATCCTTCCAAGACTTGTTGTAGATTAGTATATCATCAAAAAATACTAACACAAATTTTCTAAGGAAGTGTTTGAAAATGGAATTCATCAAACCTTGAAATGTAGAAGGTGCATTAGTAAGGCCAAAAAGCATGACCAAAAATTCATAATGACCCTCATGAGTTCTAAATGCTGTTTTTGGAATGTCTTCAGTCTTCATTCTGATTTGATGATACCCTGAATGAAGATCCAATTTGGTGAAGTAAATTGATCCGTACAATTCATCCAATAATTCATCAATGACAGGAATGGGAAATTTATCTTTAATAGTGAGCTTGTTGAGCTCCCTATAATCTGGACACATGTGCCATGATCCATCCTTCTTGTGAACCAATACTACTGGAGCAGAGAAAGAACTTTGAGTAGGTTGAATTATACCAGCCTCTAACATTTCTACAATAATATGTTCAATTTCACTCTTTTGGACATAGGGATATCTGTAAGGCTTGATGTTTGGAGGAACACTTCCTGGAATCAAATTGATAGCATGATCATGATCACAAATAGGTGGGAGGCCTTTGGGAGTCTCAAATACCTTGGAATGATTGTCCAAGACTTTTTGGAGATCTAGAAAAATGGATGATTTCGATGCGGGAACCTCTAGTGAACATAATTGTGCAATTATGCCTCATTGTTCTTTATTTAGAAGCTTTGCCATTCCATTAGAGTTTATTATCTTTCCTAGTTTCCCTGCGATACCCCTTAATTCAATTTCCTTTCCTTCTGAACAGAATTTCATGAAAAATTCTTGAAAATTAAAAGCTATTGTACCCAAGGATTGTAGCCATTAGACTCTGAGTACAACATCAATACCACCCATTGGAATGGAAAGCATTGGGCTATTCAATACATATTCTCCCATGGATAGCTTGATATTATGGCACTTTCTTGAGCAATTTATGGTTCCTCCACTTGCAACCATCACTTGACACTCTGGTGCTAGATATAGGAAGCAATTCAATTCTTTGGCTATCTTATAATGAATAAAATTATGGGTAATTCCTGAATCAATCAACACTATTACCTTTTTTCTCCTTGATATGCCCTTCTATCTTGATAGTTTGAGGAGTGGTAATTCCAGCTAATGCATTACAAGATATGGTCGGATTCATTTATTCCTTTTCTAGGGTTTTTTCCTGGTGTATATCCTCTTCTTTTGACATTTCTTCTTCCTTTTATTCCTCCTCTTTAAAATATATGTAAAATAATTTCTTCTCGGTACACTTATGACCTTTAATGTATTTGCTATCACAACTGTAACAAAGCCCTTTTTCTCTTTTTTCTTCCAATTGTTGTGGTGTCAACCTTGTAGGCTATGGATGGCTAGGGGCAGCAACACTTCCATCGTTATGATTGTGAGTGGTAGGCTTCCTTATTGCCATAATTTTTCTTTCCATTTTTTTTGCCAACCTAAATGCCTTCTCCAATGAATCTGGTTCCCAAAGGTGAACCTCACGTTGGATGTTATCTTTTAAAGTCCCTATGAACATATCAATCCTATGCTCCTCTGGAATATCTTTTACCCTTATATTCAATTTTTGGAAGTCCTCAATGTGCTCCATCATTGAACCCTTTTGTTTGAGATTCATCAATTGGCTAAAAAAAGTGTTGCTTTTTGTATCCTCATAATGTGCTATCATTTCATCTGTAAAAATAGCCAAAGTGAAAATTTGTTTACGAGAGCAAAGCCATCGATACCATACAAAGTGATTTGGTTCCAAATATAAAGTTTCAATGCATACCTTTTGTGTGTTTTGCACATTATGGAGATCAAAAAATTGCTCCATCTATAGTATCTATGTTCTGGGATCTTTGCCATCGAACTTCCTCATATCGATCTTTGGAACATGGTGGTTCTTCAATCCAATGTTAGAGTCTATGAAATTATGATTAACATTTATTTTGTTCTCATCATGAGTTTCCTTTACTACCCTTTCGCCATTAGTAAGCATTTCTTGTAGAAACTTTGTCAAATCTGTCTTCAAATATTCCATGTCTGTCTTTAAATCTGCCTTCAAATTTGTCTTCAAATTGTCCATCTTAGCTTCCATGCCATCCATCTTAGCTTCCACCATTCATCTTAGCTTCTACGTCTTTCTTTAAACCATCCATCTTATTTTCTATTACCTTTTGTGCGAGTGAAATTTGTTGCACTTGGTTTCGTAATATTGATATATCATGTTGCATTTCTTCCTCTTCTTCATGAGTCATGCTAGAGATTTCAGGTTGCTTGCTAGGTGTTTCCATTTTCTTTCTTGAGGGCATCAATTACCGATAATAATGCTTCACTATGCCCTTTGAATTCCTTCAAACTCATTTTTCAAACCAAGCTTATGCAAAAAATACACACCTTTTTTCACGTGTAGGAGCTCGATATTGAATCTGATGTACCTCTATAATTTTGGATCTCCTAGTTCTGAAATCGTGACCTGTAGTATCCCTCTGTATCCTGTTTCTAATGCCACCAGCTTGATCCAAATTGGATTCTCCAAGGAAGAGTTATGCCAAATCTCCCACGATGACCTAATTATAGACTAGTTCAGTAGAGCGAACTTGTACGACGTGCCACATGTCAATGTTTCGACTTTTGGATCTAAAAAATATATATAAGAAACTACAATCCGTCCTATTTCTGTAAGTTCTTATGAAATTTCAATCTGATGCTCAGAGAGATATTTATGACGATTTTCCCACAGTGACCTGTTTGGAATGTAATTTGGGGGTTTACAAAAATGCTAACTTCCTCAAATCATATCTACAAAAATATAGTGAGACAAGCTCTGAAATTTTGACTCGAGGTTTAGAATGATTTCATCTCAAATGGGTTTTTTTTTCGATTCTGAAACGTGTCAAAAAAAAGTTATAGTGAAAATGCCACGATGACCTATTTGGAGCAGCGAAACCCTAGAATCCAAAGCTCTGATACCAAATGTTATGAAACTAGCTCACCAAAAGATAGAAAAGATAGATCAACACCTTAGAATTCAACGCCTTCGAGGGGGAAACCTCCTTTATATCACACAAATCAACAATTCTTGGATGATACAAATGACAAATCCTCCTTTCTATATATAGGAGTCTAAGGGGTCACAATATAACGAAGCCGACCTAACAATAATAATATAAAGGCACAAAAATAACAATAGTGGGATTCTATGGGGCATAATAATAAAAATATGGGGACAATAGGGGCACAAAAATAACAATAAGGGATACAATGACAATAGTAATGGGGGAATCACTAGTATTATAGGGACCTAACAACCACGATGGCTCAACTTTGTATTACCCTCAGGCCAATGGCCAAGTTGAAGCTGTGAACAAAGTCTTGGTTACAATGCCTCAGCACACCACTGGGATGCACAAGTCAAATTGGAATCTCATGCTCTTTTCAACTCTATGGGATTACCGAATCTCAACCAAGGACACAACTGGATTCACATTGTTCCAGCTAGTCTACGGTTTGGAATCAACTTTACCGATTGAGTACGAAATTCCATCCCTCAAGCTAGCTGTCAAACTTCTCCTTGAGTCCTCGCCTCAGGAAGAGTGCCTCTTATATTTAGAATGACTGGATGAGGCTCGTCATCTTGCTGCTTTGGTCATCGAAACAAAAAAAAGCGGGTCAAGTCCAATTTTGATCAGTCTATCTCTCCTCGAGCTTTTTCTGAGGGTGATTTAGTTCTTTTACATGATCAGGCTAATGATAAAATAGGGGCAGGAAAATTTGAACCCATGTGGCATGGTCCCTACATTGTTAAACATGTGTTACAGAAAGGGGCCTGTGATGCACGAAAGTGTTCCCTCTGTGAACAGAGGCAACCCCTCTAGCCCTAGAGTGGGTCTAGTCACAGCAAGGACAAAACAACAGTTAATTCCCTTACATAGTCATCGTTGGAGGCCTACCTCAAACCGGTGGTTGATGAAGTTCCATTGCGCTGCTCCAGCTTTCGTTTCCTTTTCCTTAATGAGCGATCAACCTAAAACACCACAAAGAAACAACAGAGCATGTAACCGAGAAACAACAATGATATATTTACTCACAAAGTCAAGAATTCATGAGCTATCAAGTAAATTGCATACAAGACATAGGAAATCATCATTGATTGTATTAATAATAAATCAAGAGCAAAGCTTACAACCAAGTCTTGACGTCGCAAGCCTTTTAAGAGGATCCAACCAGTGTGTTTCTTCAAGCATTCACTCTCAAAGATGGGTCTCCCAAATAGCAATATATCTCTCTCTCTTATTCACAAGCTTTAACACAAGGTTAAGGGCACTCCACACCTTCTTGCAAACTATAAAGCAATCCCACACTTGTCACACTCACACCAAAACTATTTACCAAACTCAAAAGCAGCAACAGTACTATACAAACAAAAGAACTCACTAGTTAAAAAGGCTAGCATATCATAGCAATGGTGAGTGATTTTATAGGAGAAGGAGTCTCCATGAAATGAGGAAGAGGGATCTTATCCTCAAGGAAGGTAGCTCAAAATACGGAACCACCATCCCAGAGGTGGAAAGGTGACCCAAATTGACCTAACAACCAGCTCTAGAAACATCTAGAAGGCCGACTGTTTGAACTAATTCGCCAAATCTGGATCGTCGCGGTTCATGAAATGGGGACTAGTGATGACGTCATAATGATACAGTGCATGACAAAGAACCATCGTGGATTTTAAGGTTTTACTAGCAATGATGCAAGAACTTAGTAAAAAAGGGTCAATCTTCAGCATCAGAGAGAATTTGCTTAATCTTCTTACATGAGTGGGAAGATATGAACATGTTTATTTGACACGTGACACAACAGAGGGACTGAGATGAGGACAGTGACAAATTACTGTGTAACAGATGCCCCCTAAAGTATGAAGCGAGAGAGAGTGGGAGGGGTGAAATGCTTTACGAAACTCTCTGAACTAGAACACCACCTGGAAGAACCTGCAGGCGCAAGTACAACTGATATCTCTGATAGTGAAATACATGTAGTCGAGGCATGGACGCAGCCATCCAAAAGACATACGAACCAGGTCTATGTTATGGACGAAACCATGTAGCTAGTAAGACCATGATAATGATAAAGGTATGGTCACAGCCATCCATGAAGACTTAGGCATGGTCGTAGCCATCCATCAAAGAGTCATGTACGTAATCACGAACCAATCCACGCAGCCCGAACATGTGTAATCTTACTTCGGGGTCTTGAAACCCAACCGACCATAGTACAAATTCTAACATGCGAACAGATGTGCTGAGGTTAAGCATGATAGAAAGTCACTTGATTACCAGTCAATGATGAAAACCATTAACAAGCATGAGAGAAACCACCAATAATACCAATGGCTCTCAAGGTACTGTCTAGTACAATCCATGAAGTGTGAAGAATGAGCTGAAGTCGGACACTCGTGGAATCACCCAATCGACGACCAATGATGAAAGTATATCGTCAGGCACGAGGAACTTTCCATTGAGGCATGCAAGCTCCAAGGTACCAAAGGGGATCTCTAGATCAGTCTCCTGGATAATGAGCTGGCATCAACAAGAGATGATCTGTTGCAAGAGGGCCATAATGTTTCCCCCATCAACGATACGAGATAAGGAACAAGTGGTAGATGGGGAAGCAAAGTATTATAGGAGGAGGTAAGGATGTGAACTGCAGAAGGATTATACTCTTGAACATGTCGGTGACACGACTCTGGAGGGTGGCAGCATTCAGGTACCAAGGGATTAGAGGCTTGATGGAGACAGCATGGATTAGATGAAATGAGGCTAAATGGCAACCCAAAACCTGGGAAGGCCAAATGACGATGTGTGGATATCCCAACCCGACAAGAAGCAGAAGTGTCGATGTTCAAGAGTGACTAGCTGCTGAAGGTAACTAATGACAACTTCCAAATTTTCCCCCATCATTGCTGGCGAGTACCCCAATTATTTTTGAAAACAAGCCTGAAGGGGATAGCATATGCTTGAAATATAAGTTCGATCTTCGATCAAATCCAACCTAGTAATAGTTTAACAAACCCTAGGGAGGAGAAGCGCGAGTCTCGTCATGGTGACGAGTCCGATGTCGTCAGGGTTTAATGAGTCCGACATAGGTAAAACTCGGAGTCTTTTTCATGTTTAGAGAGTTTGAAAAAGACAGAAAAGAAAACTCCAGGGAGGTCCTTTTTTGTAGATTTGTGTCTCTCGAGCCCGAAAAAGTATAAAACAATACTTGAGAGAACTACTTTGCCATTACGATCAAGGATTACTTTTCGTAATTAGTGACCTCAATCCGAAAGAGTAGAAAAGCAATCGAAGACACGTCGTTTCGTAACCAATATCGACCCTGAAATGACAAAAGTCCGGCAATTTTTTCGTGTTTATACGGTCAGAAAAGAGCTCAAAGTGGACCGCCTCTTATTTAATTTAACTAGTCAAAAGGAATAACTCGGCGATCTTTTCATATTTTATGAGTCAGAAAAGAGCTCAAAGGTGACTCGTCCTAGAGGAACGAGTGGTATAAAGGGTAGCAACTGGTTCTGATAATGGTGGAACTGCTCAAAACATGTAATGGTCAAGAGGTTGGCTAATAAAACCACTCATTGCTGCGGTTCCTCAAGAAAGGAAAAACAACCAAGTGGAAGCATATGGTCAGCCAAAGAGATGGTGGCGATGGAATGAAACAACCAAGGCTCATCTAGCAAAATTTAGCGGATAAAAACGACAATCACGAGATGTAAATCAGGTATGGGTTCATTTTTACACAAGCTTGAAACATGGAGAACTCTGCTTGGATTCGGTTTCATGTTTACACAAGCTTGAAACGAAAAACTATTCTTCTTATGAGTTCGCATGCCCCCAGCATAATGACACAAATCGAGGTACATGCCCCCCAAGCTTCATTGCATCCAACGGAGGTGGATGGAATGAAAGTTCGCTTTCGAGATCTTGGAAAGACTTGACTTGGATTTTACGAGATCGTAATCAACGACTCAATTTGGAAAAAGGGTGGTTTCATTTTTTAATGAGGTTGACACGGAAAAGAACTATCCTCATAACCCTTGTTTCATTTTTTAACGAGGTTGACATAAGATCAAGAACTTTCTTCAAGACTCCTTGTTTCATTTTTAAACGAGCTTGACACAAGATTGGGAATTGTGCTCATCACCTCTTGTTTCATTTTTTAACGAGGTTGACATAGGGACAAACTATCCTCGGGACTCCTGTTCATGGGTCATACGCAAACATGACTCCCAAGAGACCTTCACTGAATGGAAGAATCACGCTCTAGGAGGAACACATGTCATGAGACACCAACGATAGATTAGGTTCCAATGCCCCCAGTATATGATGTACAAGACCATCTACATGATCATCAACAAGGCAGAGATGGAATGGGTAGCCACATAATTGACCTATGGCAAAGAAGGTATTGCTTGCGAGCAAGAACCAAAAGGGGATGACAGCTGCGCAGGAGGCACTGGGGGACTAAAGAACGATAATTGATCTATGGTCACCATTCTTCCATCGTGTGGAAAAAAAACCACATGGAAAAGTGAAGAGACAAGATCCCCCATGGCATAAATATAGTCATGGCCAAGGAGAAGACTGAAATCTAAAGCACCTTGGACAACCATCACGTCAATATAGACGGTTTTTCCTCCCAAAGTAACATGGAACTTCGAAAAGATCCCTAAAGGTTGATAGGTTCCTCCGTCAAATGCCAACAGATTCTGTGTGACTGGCACAAGCTATGGGGAGCCCAAAGCTTGCTAAGTAGTGGAAGGCATAAGACTAACAGACGCACCCTTATCCAAGACAGTGCCAGGTACTGCCTTATCGTAGGCATGTACAATAATCTGGAAAGGCACATAGGATGGAAGGTGGAAAGCAGTCAAGTGACTCCAGTCAAAGGAAACAACTGAACTACTTGGTGGAGGTATCAAATGATTGCCCCCATGCCCTACAGGAACCGAAGAAGGACCCTTGGAATCAGCTAGGATAGGAGGGTCATTCTCAGACTCAGGAGAATCTGACGAGATGAGAAGAACATGAGCATGACGCTCTTCCAAAACAGAGTGATCAATAGGTGTTGAACCCAAGTCGACACTCTTTCTGACCAATGGTTGGTCAGGAACAGGCTGAGCACAGCCAGGCTCGGAAGGAAAAGGAAAGACAAGAGAAGAATCTAAGTCAATCTCTTTGTCAACGGGGAGAGGGTATAAATAGAGCCTCTGATAACCAACGGGAAGTCAGGGTGAAGAAGCCGTAAGACTTTCCAAAATGGCTGAAGCTTTATCCATGAACAGACAAAGGTGAAGGGGATGGTTTCCTTCACACAGTCTACAAGGGAATCAAATCTTCCCTTCCTTCTTACCACCGTCAGTTGAGAGGGTAACATCATCATGAGCTTCAGAGGATGACGAGGGACGAGTCGGGTCGTGAGACCATACTTCTAAGATCCTAGGGATGCCAAGACAATCGTGAAGACTATGATCACCCTTGCACAATTTACAAGGAAACTTAACCTTCTGCGGAGGAGAAAAAGGTGTTCCGACCTGAGATGTACTCGGGGAAATAGCTGCACAGGTGGCCTTGCATTTATCATACTTCTTCTTTGTCTTCATCTTCTTCTTCTTCTTCTTAGTCTCCTGGTTACTAGATGTGGAACTTTCACCACGCAAATGAGGAGATGAAGGTGAAGAAATAGGGGAAGAAGGTGCGGGCTCAACCATGAAATCAACGTGTCGTGATTCAAATGAAGGAGAAGGTGGAATAGGAGTCATGACACTCGGGACCACCGAGGTTGAAAACAACCAAATGGGTAGACCAATGGTTAACCCGGGCAAGGACAATGTTGCCATATACGGAGCACCGACATTTCCAAAAGAAGGAAACGGACCAGGGTTCTCATCTGGGGGAAGACCTTGGCCGGTAGACTCGAGGAATGTTGCCATTAGGAACGAGCCTGAAAAACACTCTTATCACAACTAAGAACTTGAACTATTACCAAGAATATTTTGTGGGCAATAAATTTTATGATGCAAGAACAAAACTTGACCTTTTCATGTTTCAAGAGTCGAGAAAAGGACGAAAAGGTAACTCTATCTCTTTCGACGTTTAATGAGCCTGAAAGGACAAGTGCTCAGATGGAACATTTCTTTTAAGGAGTCTAAAAAGGAACGAAAGTGACTGCTCTAGAGAAACTAGGCAAAAGGTTTACCGAACATCCCGTAAAACTGCATATACACCTTGGCAACCATATGAAAACCAAGGAATTTCTGTACGGCAGCCAATCTTCCTAAATGTTGTGTTCGATGCGTTACGGTTTGCAAGGTGGCAGACATGGCTTCCTAGGGATATAGGATGATAACCTAGTGGGGTCTCCCAACATATACTCGATGGTACTGGTAGCACAATTCCGTACTAGACCACTATTGAGTCACAAAAGGAGGAATCACCCAACCTTGAGTGAAAACAATAGTGACTAGGTTTAATGACGCCAGAGCACATCTCTAGCCTAGACCTCTAAATAGTGTGCATTATGTTCCAATGAATTTTTAAGTTCATTCAGTTCATTTTAGAGTTGATCTTGAATTATGTTTCAGTTTTCAGGCCTTACCATATGTATAGAATAACCTAAGATGCAGCTAGAATGAGTAAAACATCTTTCACTTCAATGAACACCTACCTACGGGAGAGTAGAGAGATCATTCCCAAACCAAGAAAACCAAGGTAAGAGAAGAGACACAATGCATAAACACATCAACCCTACAGTGCATGGATACTACTGATGATAGATTTTATCATTTGCTTTCCAATATGCAAACTTAAAATGCAAATACACTTTCAATTTCGTATACTAAATGAATGTAGTCTTT
Organism: Pinus tabuliformis; assembly: GCA_031772625.1. Classification (NCBI taxonomy): domain Eukaryota; kingdom Viridiplantae; phylum Streptophyta; class Pinopsida; order Pinales; family Pinaceae; genus Pinus; species Pinus tabuliformis. The sequence continues at coordinate 488,232,842 of CM062814.1, read as the reverse complement.
TGATTTTGATTGTTTTGAATTTAAAAGAAACAAACAAGCAAGTGTGAAAAACCAGTCGATCCAAACAACTGTGATATATCTTCGGTAGTGAAAAGAAATTGAATCAATACCAAATATTAGTTCAATAATTGTCACTAAAATAAACCAGAAAGAAAAAATCAATGGAGAAGCCTCGAACAAATCAACAAGAAGGTTGCAGATGAACCTTGGGCAAACAAGCAACTAAGCCAAGTAATTCAAGAATTTGAAAGAACAAACTAGGTCACAAAGACAAAAATGCAAGATTCATTCAATAAAACCAAAGAGAGAGTACCTTAACCATAAGTAATAAAAAACAAGCTAATGGGCAAGAGAAAAATAACAGGGGATCAACAGGACTGCTGAATTCAGGAGGTAGAATTAGAAAAACAACTCTATAAGAATCATCGCGGGAATAACACCAGCAACTAGGGATGATCAGCCACTAGCTGTAGCAACAAAGCGACTTCGTCATGAGAGTACATGTCTCTTCCGCGACGGGCTGATTTCAGGAGTTGTCACAACTATACGACGGGATTCAGTGACGCATAGAAATTTACAACAAAGACAAAGAGATGGCGGCGTGACTGTTAAAATATTTTCAGCGATGATCTTAAAAACAATCACAGATGAATAAGAAACTCCCAAACAAAAACCAGTCAATCCTATAGACAATAGAGGGATTTCCCAGATTGACCCAGGTAACCCAAAAGACTGATAGTTTATCCCCAAAATTCAAGAGACGCTAAATAAAAATCAAAACAAGAGCAAACAAGAGAAGAAACATGCAAATGACTCCCCAGTGGAGTCGCCAACTTGTGATGCAGGAAAGTGTTCCCTCTACAGATAGAGGCAACCCCTCTAGCCCTAGAGTGGGTCTAGTCACAACAAGGACAAAACAACAATTAATTCCCTTAAATAGTCATCATTGTAGGCCTACCTCAAACCAGTGGTTGATGAAGTTCCGTTGCGCTGCTCCAACTTTTGTTTCCTTTTCCTTAATGAGTGATCAACCTGAAACACCACAAAGAAACAACAGAGCACGTAACCAAGAAACAACAATGATCTATTTACTCACAAAGTCAAGAAGTCATGAGATATCAAGTAAATTGCATACAAGACATAGGAAATCATCATTGGTTGTATTAATAATAAATCAAGAGCAAAGCTTACAACCAAGTCTTGACGTCGCAAGCCTTTTCAGAGGGTCCAACCAATGTGTTTCTTCAAGCATTCACTCTCAAAGATGCGTCTCCCAATAGCAATATATCTCTCTCTCTTATTCAAAAGCTTTAACACAAGGTTAAGGTCACTTCACACCTTCTTGCAAACTATAAAGCAATCCCGCACTTGTCACACTCATACCAAAACTATCTACCAAACTCAAAAGCAGCAATAGTACTGTACAAACAAAAGAACTCACTAGTTAAAAAAGCTAGTAGATCTAAGCAACGATGAGTGATTTTATAGGAGAAGGAGTCTCCATGAAATGAGGGAGAGGGAACTTATCCTCAAGGAAGGTAGCTCAAAATATGGAACCACCATCCTAGAGGCAGAAAGGCGACCCAAACCGACCCAACAACCAGCTCTAGAAACATCCAGAAGGCCGACTGTTTGAACTAATTCGCTAAATCTGGATCGTCGCAGGTCATGAACTGGGGACTAGCGACAACGTCACAACGATACAGTGCATGACAGAGAACCATCACAGATTTTAAGGGTTTACTAGCGATGATGCAAGAACTTAGTCAAAAAGGGTCAATCTTCAGCATCAGAGAGCATTTGCTTAATCTTCTTATATTAGTGGGAAGATATGAACATGTTTATTTGACACATGACACAGTAGAGGGACTGAGATGAGGACAATGAAAAATTACTGTGTAACAGGGCCTATGAGCTTATTGACTATGAGGGAAATCCCTTAGACAAACCTTGTAATGGGCTTTATCTTGAAAAGTGCTATTCTTAGGTCATCTTGCATGGCTACTTTTGTACAATAGTTTGTTATTAATTTTTGTACAATGTGGTTTGGTGTGTCGTTTTGCAAGCAACTTTACTGCTTATTATGTTTCTTCTTACTTTGCAGATGGTGGTGTCTCCTCACATCGGTTTCGCTGATGGTGCTTGCCCTAGTACCCAGAATCTATCATCTGTGGCATGGGCCATTTATGACCCCCATGGTGAGTTGAATGATCTTCAAGGTATTTGTCTAGGTCAAACAACTAATAACATCGCTGAGTATAGCACAGTTATTGAATTGTTGTTAGAAGCTATCACTCTTGACATCCGAGAATTGGTTGTCAACCTTGATTCATAGCTTGTTGTCCTTCAACTCAATGGGAAATATTCCATTAGGAACCCTCAAATATTGAGAATGTATGTACCTATTCGTCTATTGGAGAGAAATTTTGATTACATTACATATCATCATATTCATAGGCACATGAATACATTAACATATGCATTAGATAATTATGTGTTGGATAGACATTTGCAAAACATGTGAAAATCAAAAATCAAAAACATTTGTACCATAGTAAGCAAGGAAAAATAATATATATCTATATCTATATATATATATATATATATATATATATATATATATATATTATTTTTCCTTGCTTACTATGGTACAAATGTTTTTGATTTTTGATTTTCACATGTTTTGCAAATGTCTATCCAACACATAATTATCTAATGCATATGTTAATGTATTCATGTGCCTATGAATATGATGATATGTAATGTAATCAAAATTTCTCTCCAATAGACGAATAGGTACATACATTCTCAATATATATATATATATATATATATATATATATATATATATATATATATATATATATATATATATATATATATATATATATATATATATATATATATATATATATATATATATATATATATATGTCGATAATGTTTGTCATACATCAAAACCCCAAAAAATAATATGTGTGTTCAAATACATCTGTGGCTCACAGGCCTAAAAAATGTGGAATGCTAGACCTATGAACTAATCAACATGATGCTCATGGTAGCATGTAACTGCTCATACTACATGAGTCAGCAGTCGACAGATCTGATTTGATACCCCCACTGTGTGCCTCTGATACTGGCATGAGACATCACCCATCCAGGAATACTCTGGGATAATGTGGGTCATTCCCTCGAGGTTCTGTTTGATCTCCTCCTCATTATCACTTCCTTCCTGATAAGTAGTGATATCAAACTGCCGAGCAACGCGCCTAGATATTGGGGACATTCCAGTAGGACATTCTGTTCCAACATCTGCATTTATCAAATCGAAATGTCATGAATGCATATATTTCAAAAACAATAAAAATATAAAAAATTAAAATTGTTTGTTTTTACCTCCATCATCATAATCCTCCCCTTCTAGGAGTGGCATATCTAGATCACCACGGAAGTCAGTACCTCTATAAGGCCAATCCTCTGCTACGATCAACTGTCATCATAGCCACGAGAAGAAGGCAGGATTATAGGACATCTGTTGGCCCTCGGTAATCCTACTCATCAATGCACTCTAATGGACCATCCATGGGTCTCATGGCAATGGCGGTTCCAACTCAGCAAGTTGGTAGTGAAATAGCGACTCTCTCTAGGAAGAAGGTCACTAGAATGGACCCATAGCAGAACTGCTTCAGGTTTCCCACCTTGGCTTTTGATAGCTGGCGCTTCATGTTTACCTTCATGGATTCCATCCAGTTGAAGATAGTCAGCGTCGCACAGTCAATAGCATACTGAAACTTTGACTTGTTGGTTTCATGTTGTGCTTGAGCCCCATCCACTCTGTTTATGGTCAACAACAACACTCTTAGCACAAGATCCTGAAAAATCATGATCTCTATCTTTCTGCTCTTAGATTTGAGTGCTTCCGGGTAGTGTTTTGTAAGTAACATGGTCACACTTTCCCCAATAGGCCTTCACCCATATAGATTGACTGGCTCCCCTCTTCGGGACAATCATGTGATGAAATAAATGTTGGAAGTTTCCAACTCCAGTTCTTGGTCACGGATTATGAAAACTTCCTGATTCACATCCCAGAGACTGATGAGATACCGTAGCAATTCGAGTTGAGCCCGTATACCTGGTGTGAGGAAGAATTTGAGGAGCCCACATTTCCTCAGAGCATTCAAGCAATTTGGGTTTGCCATTTCTTGTGTGTCAATGTCCTCATGCTCGCATTCCTTCCAATCAACCATTTTTCGCAATTCTTTCCCTGCAAAAGCCATACAATCAAGTCAATAAACATCCTTGGCTAGAAAAATTTGGGTCTAATCAAACAAATTAGGAAAAAACTTGGAGATTTTATGTTCGTGACTTGATAGCCTTAATAAGCCCCGATCGACGCAATTCCATGCCTGGAAATCGCTCCGATCAAGGGCGAATTTTTTTTGCTAAAATCTCCTCAAAAAATCCAAAACATGGTTAAAAATAGGCAAAACAAGCATGAAAATGGAGCTAAAGGTCTTGGCTCTTACTTGCAACTAACAAATCATCGAATAGCCTCCCAAATATCCTGCAATCTACTCCTCAAAAAACTAGGGCACAAATGGGTGAAAAGTTCTTCACACAGAGGTAAAATGGTATATGGTAAAAAATAATTACTTTTTCCTTCTTTTATTAATTATTCATGAAATATTAGGGTTTTAAAAGTATTTTTTACCCGTGTTTGCCTCAGAAACTGGATAATGAATTTACCTTTTGTGCAGCGACAAGTGACAGATTACTGATGGTGGTACTGGAGTCACGTTTAATATCTTTTCTCGACTTGTAAAACTCAAATGAAAATATTGCCGAGTATTTTTCCCTTTTTGACTCGTAAAAGAGAATAAAAATGGGGGGTCCGCTTTCAAGCTCTTTTTCGACTCCTTAAACATAAAAAGATTGCCAAGCTCTTGTCATTTTGAACTCGTTAAAGGCTACAAAACGTCGTTTACCCAGTATACGTTTACCCATTTTTCGGGATGACCTTAAACTATTTACGAAAAAGGTACTCCTTACTGAAATGGTCAAGTGGTTCTCTCAAGTATCATTTTCTACCTTTTTGGGCTCAAGAGACACAAATGTACGAAAAAGGGCCATGTGGAGTTTTCATTTCCATGTCTTTTTCAAACTCTCTAAATATGAAAAAGATATTGAGTTACACCTTTGTCGGACTCGTTAAAATATTAAAAAACATTGGATTCGTCACTGTGATAGACATGAGCTTATCCTTCCTAGGGCTCATTAAATTTACTAGGTAAGATTTTTCCATGCATGCACATACTATCCCCTTCAAGCTTGCGATAAAAAATAATTGGGGTACCTGCCAGAAATGGTGGGGGGAAACTGGAAATTCTATTAGTTGTGTCAGTAGCTCACTCTTGAACATGACACTTTTTGCTTCGTGTCGGGTTGGGATTTCCTACTTTTCATCATTGACCTTCCAGGGTTGGTCCATTCATTTTTTCCGTCCATTTGATCTTTGCCACTTCATCATGACCACCGATCCTATGGATCCAAAAGCTGCCAAACTCTAGAGTCGTGTCGTTGATATGTTTAAGAGTTAGTCCTTCTGTAGTTACAATTACTCCTAATTCTCGGTATCATCTGAAATCATTTGCATCCCTTTCTCTCATGTCGATGATGTGGGATACATCATGGCCCTCCTTCGACACGGTCGCTTCCTCTCAACTTCAGCTCATTATCCAGGAGGCTGGCCGAGAGACTCCCTTCTAGTACCTTAGAGCTTGCATGCCCTAATGACAAGTTCTTCGCACTAGACGACAAGTTCAAATCATTAGCTTTCGATCAGGTGATTTCATGGGCGTTCGACTTCAGTCCCTTTATTCACATTCTGTGAATTGTGCTGCTAGTACCTTGAGAGCCATTGTCATTATTGGTGGTTTCTCTCGCGCTTGTTAATGGTTCACATCAATGACCGGTAATCAAGCGACTTTCTAGCATGTTTGACTTCAACACATTCATTCACATGTTAGGATTTGTATTTTGATCGGGTCGTTTGGAGTGCAAGACCCTGGGCTCAGATTACACCAATCTAGGTTACGAGGCGATGTGACATGATCATGTTGATATACATGTCCCTTTTAGATGGATGGCTATGACCATACCATGAGTTGTTATATGTGATCCTTCTCTCTATTGGATGGTTGCGCCCATGCCTTGGATCCTTTTACATGATCATTCTCTAGATGGCTGCGTCCATACCATGATTCATGTATCATTGGTCAAATTTTGCAGTGATATATATGTATATATGCTTGCTTGCAGGTTTTCCAATGACAGAATCTGGTTCCCCATATCCACTTGTAAAGCATTTCACCCGTCACTCTAGTTCGGCCTTCATGCTTTAGGAAGCATCTGTTACACAACATTTTTTCACTGTCCTTGTACTTCTCGTCCATGATCTTGGAGGCCTCTATAGTGAACCCTACATGCTTTCCCATCATGAAGAAACTCTTAGCATGTCCCTCTTCACGAGTAGAATCATTCCTCTTTGCATCATTTCCCAAGAATATTCCTTTTACCCCAGTTTACAAGACTGACGCTACTGACCAGTTTCCTCCTCGCGCCTATTTGTAGAGATTAAAACTAGCACTAGCATTGTACGGAGCGATTGAGCCATTTTCCAATTGTGTTGATCCTCTTTTGGCAAGTTTTTTAAATATGGAGTCGAAGCTTCCAGGTCTAGAAGCTTCGTAACGGAAGTCTGGTAGATGGTTGGGCTGGATAGAGCCAAAGAAGTCAATTTGGGCTCCTTTCCCCTATTTGTTGGGTGTGGAGCCTGATTATCTTCTTTATTTAGAGGTATTACCACATTGGACCCCAGTTCGTAATGTGGCGGCAACGCCGCCTATAAAATGTTCACTGCCAGGGGGTCCATGAGAGGGCGAGGGTGATTATTTGGATCCCCCCCCCCCCCCCCGGCGGGGGATCTAGGGTAGTGCCCCCGAAGCTAAAAAATAGATGTAAAATTGCGTTGTAAAATGTTGTAATTTCATAGTCAATCTGAGCTGTTCATTAGGCGAAGATCTGGTGGTAGAATTTATGCTTAATGTAGGGTTTTTTTTCCCTAGAAGGAAACCCCTCGCTATATATGAGGGAGTTGTATTACGGCTATGTAGATCTGTATTTTGAGTGAGAAAGAGAGAGGAGATTGTGTGAGAGCAACGATGGAATTACAATGGATCTGCTGTAGGTTGTATCTCTTCATTTTGCTGGATAATATAAAAGGAAGGACTGGTTGTTTCTCTGTGGATGTAGCCCAGATTGGGTGAACCACGTATATCTATTTCTCTCTTGTTTTATGTGTTTTTTGTGTTTATATTTCTGCAATATTTTATGTGTTCCATTGCTCTGTAATATATAATTTTCTAACAACTGGTATCAGAGCCAAAAATCTATTTGGCTTGTAAACTCATAGGAAAGAATGGTTCCTGGTTTGAGTGGGAGCAATGGCGGAAGATCGTAGGTTTAGGGTCAAAATATTTAACGGAAAAAACTACCAGTTGTTGAAGATGTAGATGGAATATTATCTGTATCAGAAAGATCTGTACCTACCATTGTGCGGAAAGACAAAGAAGCTGACGAGATGACAGACACAAAATGGGATATTCTCGACAGAAAGGCACTTGGACAATACGGCTGTGCCTAGTGGCATCGGTAGCGTTTAATATTTCAAAGGAAATGACAAAAAAGAGTTTAATTTCAGCATCAGCCAAACTATATGAAAAACCCTCAGCCTCAAATAAGGTATTTCTTATGAAGCATTTATTTAACATCAAGATGTCAGAAGGTGGATCTGTTGTTGATCATTTAAATGAATTTAATACAGTTGCCAGTCAGTTAAATTCTTAGGGGTAAATTTTGATGATGAAGTTAGGGCTCTATTATTTCTATACTCATTGCTAGAAAGTTGGAATGGTTTAGTTATGGCCATTAGTAACTCTGTCTCTAGATCTAGTACTTTAAAGTTTGATGATGTTGTCGGTGCAATCCTTAGGGAGGAAATGCGACGGAAAAGCTCCGATGGGACATCAGGTAATGCTTTGACTGCAGACACCAGGGGAAGAAAAATGGAAAGAGAAAAGAGCCTAGGATATCACAGTAAGTCAAGGAAAGGTAGATCCAAGTCCAGATTAGGGATAGTGTGCTAGAAATGTGAGAAGAAAGGACACCTGAAGAAAGACTGCAAGTCTCGGAAGGGAAAAGGAGACGCGCAACAAGAAAACAATCATGAAGTGAATGTGAGAGGTGATGTGTCGCAAGATGATTTTATTCTTTCATTAGAAAATATTATTGATGCCTGGGTGGTAGATTCAGGGGCCTCATTCCATGCCACACCTGATAGGAAACATTTTGATGATTATGTTCAAGGAGATTTTGGATATGTTCGGTTGGGTGATGATAAAACCTACAAAATCATTGGAATGGGTACAGTTTTCATAAAACAATAGAATGGAAATCAATGGCTATTTAAGGAGGTAAAACATGTTCCAGATCTAAAGAAAAAGTTGATTTCAACAGGGAAGTTGGGAGGTGAAGGCTGTGTGACTACTTTTACAGATAAAACATGGAAGGTCACTAAAGGATCCCTAGTAATAACAAAAGGAGAAAAGGTTAGTGCATTGTATTTATGCAATGATATTTCTAATTTTGTCAATGATTTAAACTCTACAAGAGAAGATACGACATTGTGGCATCATAGGCTTGGGCACATGAGTGAGAAGGGGATGCAGATTCTTCACTCAAGAAATTTGTCACCAAGTTTGAAGCATGTTGATTTAAAATTCTATGAGAATTGTGTTTATGGAAAGTAAAAGAGAGTCAGATTCCTCAGAGTTGGGAAAGAAAAGAAGAGTGAAAAATTAGAGCTTGTTCATACAGATGTATGGGGACCTGCTCAGGTATCATCTCTCGGTGGCTCTCATTATTATGTTACTTTTATTGATGATGCAACCAAAAAAACCTGGATTTATTATATTCGAAGTAAATCTGATGTATTTGATAATTTCAAGAAATGGAAAGCTTTGGGTGAAAATGAGACAGGAAAAAGGTTGAAGTGTCTCAGATCAGATAATGGAGGTGAATATTACAACAAAGAGTTTGATAGGTATTGTTCAGACAATGGAATTCGTAGAGAAAAGACAGTTCCAAGAACACCACAAGAAAATGGTGTGTCAGAAAGGATGAACAGCAAAATCATGTAGCATTCAAGGTGCATGATATTGCATGCAGGATTGCCTTTACAATTTTGGGCAGATGTTGTAGATACTATTGTTTATATAATAAACAGAGGGCCTTTAAGTTCCTTGGATTCTGGTATTCTAGAGGAGGCATGGACAGGTAAAAAGGTAAACTACTCATTTTTAAAGACATTTGGTTGTGAAGCCTTTGTCCACATTAATAAAGAAAATAGAACAAAGCTTGAGGCAAAATCAAAGAAATGTACCTTTATTGGATATGGTGTTAATGGTTTTGGTTATCGTTTTCATGATTATGAAAAACACAAAATCATTAGGAGAAGAGATTTCATATTCAACGAAAAGGTTTTTCATAAGGATCAGATGCAAGAAAAGAAATAGGAAAAAGGAAATAGAGAATACACAGTGCTTGATGAGATCACAAAAAAAGTGAAGGTGCCTAAAAATCATAATGATCAACAACTAGAACAACAGCAAGAACCACAACAGCAACAAGCACCTCAAACGCCTGAAAGTGGTGTTAGAAGATCTACCAAGATAAGTAGACCCCCTGAACGATACTCTCCTTCATTATATTATGTATTGTTGACTAATTTTGGTGAACTAGAATGTTATGAAGAAGCGGTGCAGGTAGAAACTAGGAAGAAGTTGGAATAAGCCATGAAAGAAGAGATGGACTCCTTAGCACATAACCAGACTTGGGACTTAGTCAGGTTTCCTGCAGGTAAAACAACATTGCAGAATAAATGGGTTTATGGGTTGAAGGAAGAATATGGAGGTAGAAAAATGTATAAATCTAGACTTGTGGTGAAGGGGTTTGCACAGAAAAAGGGTATAGAATTTGATGAGATATTTTCTCTTGTTGTTAAAATGAATTCAATCAGAACTATTGTAAGTCTAGTAGTAGTTGAAGATTTGCATCTTGAGCAGTTATATGTAAAGACAACCTTTCGCCATGGGGATTTGGAGGAAGAGATATATATGCAACAACCACAAGGATATGAGGTCAAAGGGAAGGAGAAGCTAGTGTGTAAGTTGAAGAAGAGCTTGTATGGTTTAAAACAGGATCCAAGGCAGTGGTATCTAAAATTTGACATGTTTATGTCTAAACAAGGTTATACTAGATTTCACTCTGATCATTGTGTTTATCTCAAAAGTAAAAATAATGGAAACTATATTATATTGTTATTGTATGTAGATGACATGCTTGTTGTAGGTTCTAACATGCAGGAAATAAATGTGCTCAAAATAAAATTGGCAAAATCATTTGCAATGAAGGATTTGGGTGCTGTAAAACAAATCCTTGGTATGAGAATAACTAGAGACAAGAAGAATCGAAAATTAACATTGCCTCAGAGTGAGTACATAGAAAAGGTGTTGAAAAGATTTAATATACAGAATGCAAAACCAGTTAGTATACCTTTGGCTAGCCATTTCAAACTAAGTGAGGAGGTGTGTCCCAAGACTCAGGAAGAAATGTTTTATATGTCTAAAGTTCCACATGCATCAGGAATTGGAAGCTTAATGTATGCAATGGGCTGCACAAGGCCTGATATTACACATGTAGTGGGAGTTGTAAGCAGGTATGTGAAAGATCCAGGAAAAGAACATTGGATGGTGGTGAAGAAGATTATCAGGTATTTGAGAGGTACCACAAATCAAGCATTATGCTTTGGTGGTTCAAACATTGCTCTACAAGGATCTGTTGATGCAAATATGGGGGGTGATTGAGATAACAGGAGGAGCACCATAGGGTATGTGTTTACTATAGGTGGAACAACTATCAGTTGGGTTTCAAAACTACAAAATGTTGTTGCACTCTCAACAACGGAAGCATAGTATGTTGCTGCTATAGAGGCTAGTAAAGAAATGATTTGGTTACAAAGGTTTCTGGATGAATTGGGTAAGAAGTAGGATTGGTCAGGTTATACGGTGATAGCCAGAGTGCCATACATCTGGCAAAGAACTCTGCATTTCATTCCAAGACTAAACATATACATCTCGAGTACCATTTCATAGAGTTAGTGTCGGAAGATGGACAGTTGAAGCTGGGAAAGATACACACTAGCCAGAATCCTGCAGATATGTTAAAAAAAGTTGTAACTAGGGAGAAAATGATATTCTGCTCAGTTTCAATTGGTCTTCAAGTATGATGAAGAAGATGAGAAACAACCAGGTCCAAAGTGGATTCATTTTCCATAAAATGGAGCAGCAGTGGAGTTGTTGTTGGCATTATGATTCTAGTATGGCGTTATGATACATATGTTGTACTTGATGGAAACCCACTCATCTCAGATGATAAATTATAGTGCAGAAAAGTTCATGCACTTATATGTAGAGAAAAGCTTATTCTATGTAGAGAAAAGTTCACGCACTTATATGCAGAGAAACGTTTATTTCATGTAGAGAAAAGTTCACGCACTTTTATGCAGAGAAAAGTTTATTTCATGTAGAGAAAAGTTTATTTCATGTAGAGAAAAAGTTCACGCACTTTCATGTTGGAGAACTTACCTTTGGTCCATGGTAGTTAGTCCTTGGTATTTGAACCTATGGTTTTGGACCATGGTACCTCGTCAAAAGTGTGTATATGTTGGAGAACTTACCTTTGGTCCATGGTGGTTAGTCCTTGGTATTATTGAGCCCCATGTTTTTGGGCCCCTTGTATTGGTTATCTATGGTATTGATCCATGATTTTAGGAAGAAGCTTGCCTATATAAAGCAAAGGAGATCACTTGGCTAATTCATTCTTGCAAATCAAATATCTTAAGATCTGAAATATTGGGTTATTGTTTTAAAAGTTTGATCTATGAAAGGGAAGTTGAAAGCGAATCTGTGAAGGGTGATCTCTCGAGCGCTGCAGCTGCGGAAGTGCGGAGGCGCCACAGAAGGCGCAGTGCGGAGGCGCCACAGAAGGCACAGTGCGGAGGCGCCACAGAAGGCACAGTGCGGAGACGCCACAGAAGGCGCAGTGCGGAGACGCCACAGAGGCGCCACAGAAGGCGCAGTGCGGAGGCGCCACAGAAGGTGCAGTGCGGAGACGCCACAGAAGGTGCAATGCGGAGGCGCCACAGAAGGCGCAGTGCGGAGGTGCCACAGAAGGCGCAGTGCGGAGATGCCACAGAGGCGCCACAGAAGGCGCAGTGTGGAGGCGCCACAGAAGGCGTAGTGCGGAGGCGCCACAGAAGACGCAGTGCGGAGACGCCACAGAGGCGCCACAGAAGGCGCAGTGCGGAGGCGCCACAGAAGGCGCAGTGCAGAGGCGCCACAGAAGGCGCAGTGCAGAGGCGCCACAGAAGGCGCAGTGCGGAGGCGCCATAGAAGGCACAGGTGCGGTGGTCGCGGCGCCACAGAAGGCGCAGGTGTGGAGGTAGTACAGATATCTGCAGATCTATACCAGTGAAGTTGCAATCCCTTCTTAAAATTTGTTTTAACTGCCTTTGACTATTCTGCAGGGTTTTGGGTGCATAACTGATGTTTGGTTACTGGTATTGAGTTCAGATAACAACATGATTAATGACTTATCTTTATGTACTAGATCTGGTTGATAACTCTCATAATATCATTGTATATGTATGGATCTGGTGATTGGGTGATTCAGAAGGTTGTTTGATTATGAGCTTCAATGTTGTTGTTGGATCCAGTTTGAAAATTTATGAAAGGTGGTCCTTGAAAGAAAAGAAGTAGGGGGTTGTAGCTCCCTTCCAGGAGAGACTGGAAAACAAGAGAGAGTTGTAGCTCTCTGCAGGTTGCAGCCTGCGTACTGGTAAAGGACTGCACCAGTACAAAATCATTGTAACAGGAGTTTCTAATTTGAAAGAAGATAGAGACATATTGCAGCAGGTGGTTTTCACCCACATTGGGTTTCCACCTTATATCTGGTGTTCTTTGGTGTGACTATCTGTTTTTCTTGTTCATGCTCATTATTTTATGGTACTGATATGCAAAAATAATTCAAAGTGTAAATAAGGAAGATTTGTTAAAAGAACTTGATAATACTGATTCACCCCCCCTCTCAGTATTATTTTCAACAATTGGTATCAGAGCAGGTCCTTCAAAGAAGCTTGATCGCTTGAAGGTAGATCATTCATCATGAGCAACTACGAGAGAGAAGCATCAATCAGGCCACCAATTTTTGATGGGACGAACTTCAATTATTGGAAGATAAGAGTTACTGCCTATCTTCAATCTCTTGGTACAGAAGTTTGGGATATCATAGAGACAGGCTACACTTTTCCTTCAGCTACTCCTACAGATTCGGCCGAGAAGAAGAAATATGAAACAAATGCAAAAGCAGTCAATACTCTATTGGGATTCTTATCCCAATCGGAATTCGTGAAGGTAATGCACTATAAATCCACAAAAGAAATATGGGACAAAATTGTCACGAGCTATGAAGAAGATGAACAAGGTAATGACTATAAACTGTTAATGGAATTTGAAGATGATGATTATATGGATGCTATAGATGTGGATAGCCTTTTTGAATAAATTACTAGACTCAAGAGATGTATAGAAGAAAAGAATATGATCATTGATACTCTATAATTTCAAATTGATGAAAAGGAAAAACATCTTGAAAAATTAGAAGGTGAAATTGTTGGTCTTAGAAAAGAGATTGAGAAAACAAAAGCTATTAATATTAAGTTTGTCAAAGGATCTGAAACTTTGGATGAGATTATCAATGTACAGCGTTCTCCACTAAACAAGACAGGTCTGGGCTATAATGGAGAAACTTCTCAAGCAACCACTTCAAAAAGTTATCTTGATGCAGCAAGAAGGAATGAGCAAAAGCACAATGAAGACCATCAGGCAAGGCAGGGACGAATTGCAAACAGAGACTATCAAGGGCAATCCGTTTTAAGGGTGAACAAAAGCTACAACCAGCCACAGGTAAAATCTTCTCAATTTAGTTCAAGAATGGATGACAATAGAAATTACAATCATTTGGCTGGTAGATTTGATAACCGCAGAAATTTCTTCAATGGACAATGTTTCTCTTGCCATAACTTTGGTCACAAAGCAGCTCAATGTGTTACATATAAAACAATCATGACTAGAGAAGCTCAAAAACAAAGAAGTATGATCGGGATTACAAAAAGGACCTATAAAAACTTTTCGGCTCTTGAAAATGAAGTTGAATGTTTTATTTGCAATAAATTTGGTCATGAAGATTCTGAATGCAGGAGCAGGTTTCAGCAGACAAAGGAACAAGCCTCAAACACCAAAACATGGAGAATAAAGGAACCACAAACAGAAAGATGTGGGATAGCATTCTATGCAGAGGGACAGGAAAATCTATGGTACATTGACAGTGGATGTTCGAAGCATATGACAGGTGATAAAGAAAAACTTGAGTCATATTCTGCTCTAGAAAAGGGAAAGAAAGTTTCTTTTGGAAATGATACTCCTGCAACTATAAAAGGAAAAGGCACTGCTCAGTTAAAAGAAAAGGTCAAGGCTGGAAATGTTTTGTATGTTGATGGATTGAAACATAATATTCTAAGTGTCAGCCAGATGTGTGATCAAGGAACCGAGGTGATATTTAGAACAAATGGATGTCTTGTTCGTGATCTTGATATAGGTAAAACGGTGATCAAAGGTAAAAGAACTCCAAATAATCTATACGTATTTGAAGAAGGACAACAACAATGCTATCTAAGCAAGGATGATGAACACTGGCTATGGCATCGGAGGTTGGGGCATCTAAGCTTTTCACAAATAAGGAAAGCATGCAAATATCAGGCAGTTCGTGATCTTCCAGATATCAAAATTCCAGACAACACCATATGCAAATCATGTCAGTTTGGAAAGCAAACCAGAACTAATTTTCCAGAGAAGGAAGGATCATCTAGCATGCCTCTTGAGCTAGTACATACAGATACATGTGGTCCATTCAGAAAAAGAACACCTCGAGGAGAAGAATACTTGATATTATTCATTGACGATTTCTCCAGGTTTGTCTGGTTAGGACTAATGAAGCACAAAGATGAAGCATTCGAAAAATTCAAATCCTTCAAAGCCTTGGTTGAAAATGAATCAGGATACAAAATTAAGTGCCTCAGATCTGACAGAGGTGGGGAGTTTACCTCGAATGAATTTTTCGATTTCTGTGAAGAACATGGGATAAGAAGAGAATTCTCTATAGCTAGAACTCCTCAGCAAAATGGAGTTGTGGAAAGAATGAACAGAACAGTCCAACAAATGGCTCGTGCTATGCTTGATGAGTCGGGTACTCCCGCAACTTTCTGGGGTGAAGCTGCACATGCTGCGGTTGTTATTCTCAACAAAACAAATGTCCGTGTTAACAACACTCAAACCTGTTATAGAAATTTTTGTGCCTTACAGCATTGAGCATGAAATGTCCATAATCTAAGGGATCCAAAGTCCCTAAACATGTTGTTCCTACCCATAGAGGAACAAGGCTAACAAACCACAGCAATTCACAGAAGTTCTCCACCAGAAACTGCTCAAAAACAAGTCAATTCAGGATCAATTCAGTGGCTCCACTAGCTATCTGCGCTGAATGTCAAAGTCAACACTAGCTACCTGCGCTGAATGTCAAAGCCAACACTAGCTACCTGCGTTGAGTGAGAGTTGACATGTGGCAAGTTCATTCCACGAGGTGTCAAGACCCAGGAAGCTTCCAGAATCTTCCTCAATGACACTTGCCTCAGTGAATTCGACTGGTGATGAGTAAGAGGTTCCTAATCTCCAAGTGGAAGCAAGAACCTCCAAGTGGAATCAAGAACTGACAGAGGGAGAGGACACTAGTCAGATCTCAAGCTGACTCATCCTCTCTCCAAACATCTATATATGGATCTCTCCTCCATGAGATCTAGGGGCTGGAATTTTGTTATTGCAAAGAATTGTTGTTGGTTTGAGATTGGAATCATTGGGTGCTTAATGCTTTGAAGGGGGTGAAGATAGGAATTCTATTTGCTGGGAAGGGGATGCTGGATTGGAGCCCTCTGGGTTGTATCTCTTCCTGAACCTTGTTATTCATCAATAAAGCTATCTTGGTTTCTCCTATATACTGATGTATTTTTGATGTATGATTGCATTAGTATGTTTAGTTTATTTCTAATCCTGAACTAGTTATGAATATGGATCCATGTCTTGTGTAGTGTTCTCTTCTTGTGATCTTGCAGAAACCTCTTGAAGCTGGGCGAGCGAGAAGGCAAGTAGCTGGGAACTCTCCAAGAGAAGAGAAACCGGATTGAGGGACAAACGGAAGACACCGGTTAGTCCATCTATCTCTCTTCATTCTTAATTCATAAAGGAAGAATACTAGAATAGCTGTCTCTGTTTGTTGCTAAGGCACTGTCACACCTTAGGTGGATAGGATCGTCCTGCATAGCCATTTTTCCCCACAACAAAACCCCTCATGAGCTCTGGTGTGGTGAGACTCCTTCGGTGAAGCACTTCAAAATTTTTGGGAGCAAATGTTATATTAAGAATACTGATGAGAAACTTGGCAAACTTGAACCTAGAGCAGATGAAGGCATTCTTCTTGGTTATTCTCCACATAGCAAAGCATACAAGTGCTACAATAAAAGACTTGGCAGAATTGTTGACAACATTGATGTAGTGGTTGATGAGAAGGGATACATTCCTAGGCAAGTACATCATGAAGACATCGAAGAAGATGAAGGCTACCCTCAAAGACAGAATGATGAAGAAGAAGAACCTCAAGAAGAACCAGAGGAGCAGACAAGAATAGAAGAGAAGACTCCATCCAGATATGTTCAGAAGAATCATCCAGAATCTCAGATTGTGGGGCAGAAAGAAGCAGGTGTACAAACAAGAAGAACAATTGCAGAAGCTTCAAGCTATTTGGCATTACTCTCTTCCACTGAACCACAAAATGTGAAAGAGGCATGCAAAGATGAATGTTGGGTCAAAGCAATGGATGAAGAACTTGAGCAGATCGAAAAGAACAACACTTGGGAGTTGGTTCCTAGACCAAAAGATAAGAATGTTATAGGAACAAAATGGGTCTTCAAAAATAAATTGAATGAAAATGGAGAAGTAATTAGAAACAAGGCCAGACTTGTTTGTAAAGGGTATGCGCAGCAAGAAGGAATAGATTTTGAAGAAACCTTTGCTCCTGTTGCAAGACTTGAGGCCATCCGAATGTTCCTTGCTCTCTCAAGCTTTCAAAACTTCGAAGTATTGCAAATGGACGTGAAATCAGCCTTTCTGAATGGAGACTTAGAAGAAGAAGTATATATTGAGCAGCCAGATGGTTTCATTCTTGGAAATGATCCAAATCTTGTATGCAGATTGAAAAAGGCTCTCTATGGTCTCAAACAAGCTCCAAGGGCTTGGTACTATCGTTTGGACAAATATCTTCATCAACAAGGTTTTTCAAAAGGATCAGCAGATAGCAATCTTTATATAAAAGTTGAAAATGACAAATTGCTAATACTTGTTGTGTATGTAGATGACATTATCTTTGGCAGCAATGAAGAAGCTATGAGTCAAAGCTTTGCCTTGGTCATGCAGAAAGAATTTGAAATGTCCTTGCTGGGAGAACTGACATATTTCCTTTGTTTGCAAATCCAACAAAAGGAAGGAGGAATCTTTTTGTCTCAAACCAAGTATCTCAAACAGATTTTGAAGAAATATGGCATGGAAGATGCAAAACCAGTATGTACACCCATGGTCACAGGATATAGCCTTAGTGCAAATGATGAATCTGCAGCAGTACATCAACCAACCTACAGATCTATGATTGGAAGTCTACTTTATCTGACAGGTACCCGACCGGACATCATGCATGCAGTTGGAATAGTTGGAAGATTTCAGGCAAATCCGAAGGAGACTCATCTTCAGGCAGTGAAGAGAATTTTCAAATATCTTCAAGGGACTCAAAATTATGGTTTATGGTATCCTAGAGATACAAATCTCACACTTCATGCTTATACAAATGTCGATTGGGCCGGAAGCGTGGACGACAAGAAGAGCACAAGTGGTGGCGCATTCTTTATGGGTTCCAGACTAGTATCTTGGTTCAGCAAGAAATAAAGTTCGATTGCCTTATCTACAGCTGAAGCAGAATATGTTGCTGCTGCATCTTGTTGCACTCAACTCCTTTGGATGATGCAGACCTTGCAGGATTTTCAAATCACTTGTACACCACCTATCTCCATCTTATGTGATAACACAAGTGCAATTAGCATCTCAAAGAACCCAATCATGCATTCAAAAACCAAGCACATACCAATCAAGTATCATTTTCTTCAGGAACAAGTGCTTGAACAGAAGGTCAAGTTGGAGTATGTTCCTTCTAAGGAACAAGTTGCTGATATACTCACCAAACCATTGCCCAGGGAGACTTTTGAATACCTCAGGCAAAAGCTGGGGGTTGTCGATGCATCATCTTGTTGTTGAATCTCTTCTGATTGTTGGTTGTATGGGAATATGCGTACATGTGCTGGGTTGCGGATTGGTTGAAGATCAAATAGCACTGGTTCAGGGGGAGCTTATAATGCATTGTTGGCATTATGGAGGATGTACAGAAGGCGATCATGGATGCTGATCTGAATATTACTGCAATATGTCTCTATCTCTTTCATGGTCATTTATGGTGTTTGGTGGATTATGTTTCTTCTTTACAGATCTGGTTCATATTCAGGGGGAGCATGCTCTTAGGGGGAGCATAACCCTTTGCCCTTGATGTCAAAGGGGGAGAATGAGCTGAAGATTTTGAGGTTGCCATCAAGTCCAAAGGGGGAGATTGTTGGCATTATGATTCTGGTATGGCTTTATGATACATATGTTGTACTTGATGGCAACCCACTCATCTCAGATGATAAATTATAGTGTAGAAAAGTTCACGCACTTATATGCAGAGAAAAGCTTATTCTATGTAGAGAAAAGTTCACGCACTTATATGCAGAGAAAATTTTATTTCATGTAGAGAAAAGTTCACGCACTTTTATGCAGAGAAAAGTTTATTTCATGTAGAGAAAAGTTTATTTCATGTAGAGAAAAAGTTCACGCACTTTCATGTTGGAGAACTTACCTTTGGTCCATGGTAGTTAGTCCTTGGTATTTGAACCTATGGTTTTGGACCATGGTACCTCGTCAAAAGTGTGTATATGTTGGAGAACTTACCTTTGGTCCATGGTGGTTAGTCCTTGGTATTATTGAGCCCCATGTTTTTGGGCCCCTTTTATTGGTTATCTATGGTATTGATCCATGATTTTAGGAAGAAGCTTGCCTATATAAAGCAAAGGAGATCACTTGGCTAATTCATTCTTGCAAATCGAATATCTTAAGATCTGAAATATTGGGTTATTGTTTTAAAAGTTTGATCTATGAAAGGGAAGTTGAAAGCGAATCTGTGAAGGGTGATCTCTCGAGCGCTGCAGCTGTGGAAGTGCGGAGGCGCAACAGAAGGCGCAGTGCGGAGGCGCCACAGAAGGTGCAGTGCGGAGATGCCACAGAAGGCGCAGTGTGGAGACGCCACAGAGGCGCCATAGAAGGCGCAGTGTGGAGGCGCCACAGAAGGCACAGTGCGGAGATGCCATAGAGGCGCCACAGAAGGCGCAGTACGGAGGCGCCACAGAAGGCGCAGTGTGGAGGTGCCACAGAAGGCGCAGTGCGGAGACGCCACAGAAGGCGCAGTGCGGAGGCACCACAGAAGGCGCAGTGCGGAGGCGCCACAGAAGACGCAGTGCGGAGACGCCACAGAGGCGCCACAGAAGGCGCAGTGCGGAGGCGCCACAGAAGGCGTAGTGCAGAGGCGCAATGCGGAGGTGCCACAGAAGGCGCAGGTGCGGTGGTCGCGGCGCCACAGAAGGCGCAGGTGTGGAGGTAGTACAGATATCTGCAGATCTATACCAGTGAAGTTGCGATCCCTACTTAAAATTAGTTTTAACTGCCTTTGACTATTCTGCAGGGTTTTAGGTGCATAACTGATGTTTGGTTACTGGTATTGAGTTCAGATAACAACATGATTAATGAATTATCTTTATGTACTAGATCTGGTTGATAACTCTCATAATATCATTGTATATGTATGGATCTGGTGATTGGGTGATTCAGAAGGTTGTTTGATTATGAGCTTCAATGTTGTTGTTGGATCCAGTTTGAAAATTTATGAAAAGTGGTCCTTGAAAGAAAAGAAGTAGGGGGTTGTAGCTCCCTTCCAGGAGAGACTGGAAAACAAGAGAGAGTTGTAGCTCTCTGCAGGTTGCAGCCTGCGTACTGGTAAAGGACTGCACCAGTACAAAATCATTGTAACAGGAGTTTCTAATTTGAAAGAAGATAGAGACATATTGCAGCAGGTGGTTTTCACCCACATTGTGTTTCCACCTTATATCTGGTGTTCTTTGGTGTGACTATCTGTTTTTCTTGTTCATGCGCATTATTTTATGGTATTGATATGCAAAAATAATTCAAAGTGTAAATAAGGAAGATTTGTTAAAAGAACTTGATAATACTGATTCACCCCCCCCTCTCAGTATTATTTTCAACAGTTGTTATAATCAGTCTCCAAGTGGGAGATTGTTGGGTGTGGAGCCTGATTGTCTTCTTTATTCAGAGGTGTTTCTACATTGGACCCCAGTTTGTAACGTGGCGGAAACACCGCCCATAAAATTTTCACCACCAGGGGGGTCTAGGGGAGGTGACAACAATTATTTGGAGCCCCCCCAGGGCAGTTATCGGGTGCAGCGACCCCGAAGCTAAAAAATAGATGTAAATTTTTGTTGTAAATGTCGTAATTTCATATTCAATCTGGGCCATTCATTAGGCGGAGATTCGATGATAGAAGATATGTTTAATTTAGGGTTTTTTCCCTGTAAGGCAACCCAACGCTATTTATGACGGAATTGTATTGCGGCTATGTAGATCTGTACTCTGAGTGAGAAAGAGAGAGGAGGTTGTGTGAGAGAGAAGAGGAAATTACAACGGATCTGTTGTAGGTTGTATCTCTTCATTTTGCTAGATAATATGAAAGGAAGGACTGGCTATTTCTCTGTGGATTTAGCCCAAATTGGGTGAACCACGTATATCTGTGTCTCTCTTGTTTTATGTGTTTTCTGTGTTTATATTTCTGCAATATTTTATGTGTTCCATTGCTTTGTAATATATAATTTTCTAACACTATTAGGATGGAACAAAATCAAGAGATAAGACCTTCTCCCATGATGAGAGGAACCATCTCCCATCCATCCAAGCTATATAAACCTCTCTTTTCCCAAGCTAAACTAGTTTTGGAGTGAGTTTGAATGATCAACAAGACATCTATAGCTTGTATATTTCTAGTGTATGTTTGAGTGAGAATAGTGTGTTTGGATTGGTTTGAGACTAAAGGGAAGAGGCCTTAAAACTTCCATTGTTGGGGCTATCCATGAGATGCTAGCAGAAGTGTTGGAACCTAGATACATTGAAGGAGACTGGCAATGTCAAGGCATTAGTTGTAATCTCTTTCTGAATTTATATGAATACAAATATTGATTGATTTCCTACATGAAGTGTATCTTACATCTTTATGGCTTAATGTTCCTTGACCTGCTAAGTAGGCTGAATACAATATTGTATGCTATCACGTTTGTTGTTGCTTTTTGTTTGCTTGTTTCAGGTATTCAAAGGAGGAAAATGAAAGATAGCTGGAGTAAGCAAGCAGGATCATCACCAAGTGGAATAGCGTTCTAAGAGGTAGGCCCTCTTATTTGATTCTAGCTTAAGGAAATTTTCCATAGTTTGTTTTTTTGTGGCTAGACCTGCTCTCTTGGGCTAGAGGGATTGTTTGTGTCCGCACTGAGAATTTACCTGCACCACAATCATCAAGATAGTTTTGAAAAATGTGCCTCTTGGCACGCCTCAACCCCTTTACATCTTGTGCACAATGATTTATGTGGTCCACTTCTAGTTGTTTCATTCTCTGGCTACAAGTATTTCTTAACTTTCAACGATGACTTCTCTAGACGCACTTGGGTATACTTATTAAAACTTAAGAGTGAAGTATTTAACATGTTCTTGGCCTTTAAGGCCTTTGTTGAGAAATAATTTGGACATCAAATTCTTAAGCTAAGATCTAATAATGGCGGAGAATATGTTGACAAAAAATTCATCAACTTTTGCACTAAGAATGGAATTCAACTGCAACATACTATTCCATATACTCCACAAAAAAATGGTGTAGATGAAAGGAAGAATCGCACATTAAAGGAAATGGCTAATTGTATGCTTCAATCTAAAGGGCTTAGTCTTAACTTTTAGGTAGAAACAATTAAATCTGTAAATTACATAGTAAATCTCACTTCTACTAAGGTTTTAGTAATATCACTATAGAAGAAGCATGGAGCTCAATTAAACCAGATGTAAGTCACTTTTGTGTTTTTGGAAGTGAAGCATGGAACCATATTCCCAATGAGAAACATAAAGCCTTAGAACCTGAGAGTGAAAAATGTATTTTTGTTGGATATTATGAAGATGTCAACGGATATAGGCTTTTTCCACCTAAATCCAAAAATGTTATCATTAGAAGCGATGTAAAGTTTGCTGAAAATATGTCAGCCTATGAGCCTAGTTCGGTAGATGTGCCACCTCTCTCTAACCCTTCTACTTCTGAAAATATTTCTTCTTCAAATGATGACAGCGAGGATGGAAATCATCTCCCACCTTCTTGGGATCCTCCTTCAGCTCCTCAGCTTCCAAAATGGGTCTGTGCTACCCGAGATGCAATAGGTGCTCTTGCAGGTGATCCTACAGATCAACGACGTACATGTTCTCAGTTTGATAGAACCTCTTATTTACTGGCTCAAACTTTAGCGAATTATGATCCTAACACCTTTGTAGAAGCTTCATGCCATCCAGAATGGGATGTAGCTATGAATGAAGAATATTGTTCATTATTGGCAAATGATACATGGGATCTTGTTCCTCTTCCAAAGGGACAAAAACTTATTAGATGCAAATGGGTTTACAGAACCAAGTTTAGACTAGATGGAAAAGTTCCTAAACATAAATCTCGTCTTGTTGATAAGGGTTTTTCACAAGTTGAAGGCATTGACTATACTGAAACCTTCTCCCCTGTGTCCAAAATGAACTCTATCTGCCTTGTTCTTTCCCTTGTTGCCTCTTTCAAATGGGAAGTCCATATGCTGGATGTTAAATCTGTCTTCTTGCATGGGGATTTGCATGAAGAAATATATGGAACAACCTCCTAGATTTATACAAACAAGCTCCAGCCTTGTATGTTGGCTTAAGAAATTCCTTTATGGTCTCAAGCAAGCCCCTTGGGCTAGGTATGCCAAAATGGATAACTTTCTTTTAGATACTGGCTTTTCTAGGTGTCATTCTGACAATACTATCTACACCAAGAAAGTGGGTAAGTCTCTTATCATTCTTGTTCTTTATGTTGATGATCTTATCATTACTGGTAGTAATCCCAACCTTATAAACTGTAGGAATTTACAGGGTAAGTTCGTCAGACAGAACACCAAAGGACACCGCTCACAAACAGATCATAGATCAATACACCAGTACTTTTGACGTGGTTAAAACCCTCAAAGAGGGAAACAGTCCACGGCCTGAGCCAACGCGGCCACTTCAGGCAATTTATTAATAAAATAATGAAAATTTACATAAGCTTCTCTCATGAACGGTTAACCTACAAATGACCCTCCATGCTCTTTAAATAGAGATCATGGACCAATCGGGTGTTAAGCCACGGATCAAGTGTCGATAATACCGAGGAGAGAATGAACCATCGAATCACTACATATCGTGGCCGTCGAATTGTAAGTTACAAAATGTACATAGTAAAGAAACACACTTTACCTAACTCTATACTATACCAAGTTATACTTAACTATTTCCTATGTGTCGGAATATCCTAAATCCCCCCTTAAGAACAACTTGGGATAGGATTGAAGGATTTAAAAATATGACACAATAGGAGAAGGAAGGAGGCACTAGAGCCTATCCCCCCTTAGTGACAACTTCCTGAACTCCAACCATAAATCGAAGTTTAGTGAACTTCGCCTCTGTGAGAGCCTTTGAAAAGATGCCTGCAACTTGATCATCTATTGAACAATATTTCACTTCAAGAACATGGTTGTGGATGAGCTTTTTGATGAAGTGCATGTGCAGTTCAATGTGTTTGCTACGCTGATGTTGGACTAGATCTTTGCATAGTTGAATGGCACTTTGATTATCACACCAAAGTGTAGTCGGATGTTGCTGCTGAAAGCCAAACTCTGACAGGATCTGACGAAGCCACAAGGCTTCCTTACTAGCTTCTACGGCACCACGATACTCTGCTTCTACTGAAGAAAGAGAAATGGCACCTTGTTTCTTGTAAGCCCATGTAATAGGTCCTGAACCAAGAGTGAACACATAACCTACAATAGACTTCCGATCATCAAGGTCACCAGCCCAATCGGAATCAGTGAAACCAACCAATAGAGGAGATGCTTCGGCATTGTAATGAATCCCAAACTGAACTGTACCTCGAACATAACAAAGTATTCTTTTAGCTGCTTTCCAATGACTTTCACGTGGGTCTTTCATAAACCGAGCAACAAGGCCAACGGCAAAGGAAAGGTCAGGACGAGTATGGGTTAGATACAAAAGTTTTCCTACAAGTTGACGGTATAAGGTAGCATCAAATTTAGGAGAAGTACAAGTGACTGAAAGTTTGACTCCAGACTAAAAGGGAGAAGGGGCTGGCTTACAGTCTTCCATGTGAAAATGGCGTAGAATATCATAGGCATACTTGGACTGGGAAAGGGAAATACCTTCCTTGGATTGCAAGACTTGAAGACCAAGAAAATAATGTAAGTGTCCTAAGTCTGTCATTTCAAACTTCCTTTTAAGGCTAGACTTCACATGGTTTATAAGGTTGGGATCACTACCAGTCAGGATAAGATCACCAACATAAAGAACAAGAATGATAAGAGACTTGCCCACTTTCTTAGTGTAGACAGTATTGTCAGAATGACACCTAGAAAAGCCATTTTCTAAAAGAAAGTTATCCATTTTGGCATACCAAGCTCGAGGAGCTTGCTTGAGACCATAAAGGGATTTCTTAAGCCGACATACAAGGCTGGAGTCTATTTTTATAAAGCCAATAGGTTGTTCCATATAGATTTGTTCATGCAAGTCCCCATGCAAGAAGGCAGATTTAACATCCATCTGATGGACTTCCCATTTGAAAGAGGTAGCAAGGGAGAGAATAAGGGGGGATAGAGTTCATTTTGGCAACAGGGGAGAAGGTTTCAGTGTAGTCAATGCCTTCAACTTGTGAAAAACCCTTAGCAAAAAGACGAGCTTTATGTTTATCAACTTTCCCATCTGGTCCATACTTGGTTCTGTAAACCCATTTGCATCTAACAAGTTTTCGTCCCTTTGGTAGAGGAAAAAGATCCCATGTATCATTTGCCAATAATGAATGATATTCTTCATTCATTTCTGCTTCCCAATCTGGATGGCCTGAAGCTTCTGCAAAGGTGTCAGGATCATGATTTACTGAAGCTTGAGCCAGTAAAGAAGAGGCTCTATCAAACTGAGAATGTGTACATCGCTGATCTGTAGGATCACCGGCAAGATCACCTGCTGCATCCTGAGTAGCATGGACCCATTTTGGAAGCTGAGGAGCTGAAGGAGGATCCTGAGAAGGTGGGGGAGGATTTTCATCCTCGCTTTCATCATGTGAAGAAGAAATATTTTCAAAAGTAGAAGAGATAGGGAGAGGTGGCACATCCGCCAAACTAGGCTCGCAGGCCGATATATTTTCAGCAAACTTTACATCTCTTCTAATGATAACATTTTTGGACTTAAGTGGAATAAGTCTATATCCTTTTACATCTTAAGAATATCCAATAAAAATACATTTTTCACTCTTAGGTTCTAAAGCTTTATGTTTCTCATCTGGAATATGGGCCCATGCTTCACTTCCAAAAACACAAAAGTGACTTACATCTGGTTTGATTGAGCTCCATGCTTCTTCTGGAGTGATATTCTTTAAAACCTTAGTAGGAGTGCGATTTATTATGTAATTTGCACAGTTAATTGCTTCTGCCCAATAATTAAGACTAAGTCCTTTAGATTGAAGCATACAAATAGCCATTTCCTTTAAGGTGCGATTCTTCCTTTCAGCTACACCATTTTGTTGTGGAGTATATGGAATAGTATGTTGCATTTGAATTCCATTCTCAGTGCAAAAGTTGACGAATTTGTTGTTAACATATTCTCCGCCATTATCAGATCTTAGCTTAAGAATTTGATGTCCAGATTGTTTTTCAACAAAGGCCTTAAAGGCCAAGAACATGTTAAATACTTCACTCTTGAGTTTTAAGAAGTATACCCAAGTGCGTCTGGAGAAATCATCAATGAAAGTTAAGAAATACTTGTAGCCAGAGAATGAAACAACTGGAAGTGGACCACATAAATCACTATGCACGAGCTGTAAAGGGGCTGAGGCATGCCAAGAGGCACGTTTTTCAAAACTATCCCGATGATGTTTTCCGAGTACACATCCAAAACAAACACCATCTCTGCAAGATACCATTGGAAGACCTGTCACCATATTTTCTTTACATAGATTCTGAAGAGAGCGATAGTTTAAGTGACCAAATCGCTCATGCCAATGTTTGCTCACTTCATCATTATGAGCAACAAATACTGACGGAAGATTTGATGACCCAAAGTTGTGAAACTTATACAACCTTGTAGAATCATCAGCAATGCTAGTAGCTAAAATGTGTCTAGGATCTCTTAGGTCCTTAATTACAACATCGTGAGGTGAAAATTCAACGATTTTACCTTCACCTGAATGAGTTATCTGATATACAAATAGAAGGTTGCATGATAAGGTTGGAACACATAATACATCATTAAACTGACCTTGTCTAGATGAACAGTTCCAGTCCCTGCAACACTAAGAGATCTATCATCACCAACATATATATTTTTGGTGTTACAATCATTTAAAGAAGAAAAAATGGTTTTGTTTTTGGCCATGTGATAAGAAGCTCCAGAATCAATGAGCCACTCATGAGAATGAGAAGAAGAAGATACATTTAGTGCATAGCCAGACCGAGATGCTTGACAACCACATGCAGAAAGTGCCATTCCTGAAGATGAAGTTGAAGTTGAAGAGTGCTCCAAATGGATGTTATGCTTCTTCATTGCTGCTTCCAAGGCTTCCATCTTCTTAAAGCATTTGGATTCTAAGTGGCCATCTCGATTACAAAAGTTGCAAATGTCTATCAGTCTTCTTCCCTTTGTTTTTATTTGTCTTATCATTTTGTTGAAATGATTTTTCATTTTGAGGCTGAAATTGCTTAGGACCCTTGTTTGGTTTAGGACCATTCTTTTTAGGATACAACTTCTTAGGATTCTTTGGATTTGGTTGCTGCTGGGTGGCTAACGCTTTCTTAGAAGAGTTTCCAAGATTAAGAAGACCAAGGTGTAAGAGTTTTTCTTGTTCTCTTATTAAAGAATCACAAAAAGAATCAAAGGAAGGGGACTTGTAGTCTTGTCCTTGAGAAATGAAGGCTTCTCTTGTAGAATGGAAGGTGGAAACAAACACAGAGTAGGCTGGTCCCAACTTAGTAAGAATGGAATATATAAGGTTACTATCTTCTTTCTTAACCTTAACACCTTCCAAGGGAAGTCTAAGGGTCTTGAACTTGGACAAAAAATCTTCAATGCAAGAAAAATTATTGGGGTCCAATGTAAGCAACTCATTTTCAAGTTGATGGGCTCTAAGTTCATTTTTAATTCCAAAGACTTTAGTAATCTGTTTCATTGCTTCATCAAGAGCATCAAGTTCTGCAATATGGAATCTAAGATCTGGAGAAATAGACATCCCTATCAACCCACGTGCTTGGTCTTGCCTATTTTCCCATTTAGCTGCCTTATCTTCATCTTTCGGTTTGGTTTCTTGGCCTGTGGCTATTCTGTAGAGACCTTTACTTCTAAGTAAATCCACAATGTAGGACCACCATTGGAAGTAGTTGGTGCTGTCAAGAATAACTTGGCATGGAATTTCCATTTTAACAGAAACTGAAGCTATAGATGCTAAAACTAAGTGTTCCAATGGAAATATCTCGAAAAATTAGGCTGTTTCAAAAAAACGGTTCTGAAAACGACTTCTAGATGAAGAAGTTATGGCTTTTTGAAGAAAATTTGATGAAGTCACTGACGAAGTGCGGGAATGTGCGGAAATGAAAAATCCGCCCCTACGAAAAGGAGATTTGAACTCAAGACCTCTACTATCATAAATTAGCTTTGGACCAAGTGAGCTATACAAAAAGTTTGAGAGAGAGAGGGGGGGGGGTTGAAGCTTTGGGTTGCGTGCTTGCTTTGAGAAAGCTCTTTTTCCCTACAAAACAAAAAACACAAAACCCAACACAGACATACAAAAAAAAACGAACCTTGCGGCTCGAATTTGGCTTTAGCCAGAAACTAAATATTTTCCTCAATGTTTCTGATTTTCTGAGATCACACTAAGGCGCAGCGGAAAAGAGCATACGCATGAGAAAAATCCTTCCTTTCTGTTTCTGATTTGCCCAGATCGCACAGAGTCGCGGGGAAAAGAGCATACACAGAAATGAAAGGTATAGATCCGGTAATAAAAAAAAGCTAAATAAACCGAAACCGAAATAAACAGAGAGAAAATAACTGTAAACTGCAAATAAACACTGCATACCTCCAGATATTAAAAATGACGCAGCTAGGGCTACCGGAAACCGTTTCGCGTGAAACAAAAGGGGTTCCTCACTCGAACAAATGCTCCCAACACAAAAAGGTAGTCCTCTCAGCCCGAAAGCAGTCAGAAACAGTAGATCTAGGAAACGGTAGTCGGATGCAGTTCTACCGGCTTCAGATTTGGATCACCAACGGACACGGCCCTCAAATAGCTCTGATACCATGTAGGAATTTACAGGGTAAGTTCCTCAGACAGAACACCAAAGGAAACTGCTCACAAACAGATCATAGATCAATACACCAGTACTTTTGACGTGGTTAAAACCCTAAAAGAGGGAAACAGTCCACGGCCTGAGCCAACGCGGCCACTTCAGGCAATTTATTAATAAAAGAATGAAAATTTACATAAGCTTCTCTCATGAACGGTTAACCTACAAATGACCCTCCATGCTCTTTAAATAGAGATCATGGACCAATTGGGTTTTAAGCCACAGATCAAGTGTCGGTAATACCGAGGAGAGAATGAACCGTCAGATCACTACATATCGTGACCGTCGGATCGTAAGTTACAAAATGTACATAGTAAAGAAACACACTTTACCTAACTCTATACTAGACCAAGTTATACTTAACTATTTCCTATGTGTCATAATATCCTAACATAAACCATGTGAAGTCTAGCCTTAAAAATCTTTTTGAAATGACAAACTTTGTACAATTTTCTTTGTCTTCAAGTCTTGCAATCCAAGGAAGGTATTTCCCTTTCCCAGTCCAAGTATGCGTGTGATCTTCTACGCCACTTTCACATGGAAGACTGTAAGGAAACCCCTTCTCCCTTTCAGTCTGGAGCCAAAATTCCAGTCACTTGTAATTCCCCTCAAGTTGATGCTACCTTATACTGCCAGCTTGTAGGAAAACTTTTGTATCTGACCCATACCCGTCGTGACCTTTCCTTTCTTTTTGGCCTTATTGCCCAGTTTATGAAAAACCCACATGGAAGTCATTGGAAAGCAACTAAAAGAATACTTTGTTATGTTCAAGGTACAATTCAGTTTGGGATTCATTACAATGCAGAAGCATCTCCTCTATTGGTTGGTTTCATCGATTCTGATTGGGCTTGTGACCCTGATGATCGGAAGTCTACTGGAGGTTATGTCCTCATTCTTGGTTTTGGACCTATTACATGGGATTGCAATAAATAAAGTGATATTTCTCTTTCTTCAATAGAAGCAAAGTATCATGGCACCATAGAAGCTAGTAAGGAAGCCATGTGGCTTTGTCAAATCCTATAAGAGTTTGGCTTTCACCAATAGCATCCGACTACACTTTTGTGTGATAATCAAAGTGGCATTCAACAATTCGAAGATCCAGTCCACCATCAGCCCAATAAACACATTGAACTACACATGCACTTCATCAGAAAGCTCATTCATGACCACATTCTTGAAGTACAATATTGTTCAACCGATGATCAAGTTGCAGACATCTTTACAAAGGCTCTCACAAAGGTGAACTTTGCTAAACTTCGATTTATGGTTGGAGTTTAGGAAGTTGCAAATAAGGGGGGTGTTAGTTTCTGTCAATCATGTCAGTCACCGTTGATCATGTGCTCGTACAGAGTTTTTTTTTTTTTACTAATAGGGTCTTAGTTCAAGTTTTTATGGTTTCAAATAGCTTTTCAATAAAAAAATTGTCACTGGTTAGGAAGGTTCAGTCTTTACTACTCCTTTCAATTCAGTAGTCAGTTAATACCATCTTGGTCAAGTAAAATTACTGTTAGAATATTCCCATAGTCATTATGGTCATAATTCATCTCATAAGTCCATGCTAGGTCACCACTAGGTCATAGGGTTGATTTTCTGAAAATTGGTCATTTCACCATTGAAATCCATTTTATAAAGGAGTAGTAAAAGTTAAGTTGTTAATAAAAGTTTTAAATCATGTTTTTTATTTCATTTCTAATGAAATAATTTCATAAAGTCATGAAGCTGCATTATCAAAGTCAAGTTATGAAAAGTGATGGTGGGTCCACTACCACATGTAACTGAAAAATCGATTTCCACAAACTATAAGGGAGATCGACTCACTCTCCATTTGCTCATTCCATTTTCCAAGGCATTAATCCAACAAAAAAATCGAATTTGTTAGATAAAGATCCGTTTTTGCATGCCCAATTTCAATTTCTCTTATGTGCTGCAAAAATCCTCACAATGTGCTAGGAAAATCCTGACACTTCTGCGTTTTTCATCCAAAGGCTACAAACTTCTTTGCAGTGATTTATTTCCTCACATTCGAGTTGTGTTGCAATAAATCCAGGTTGGTTGCCTCTCATGAAACTCAAGTAATCTCTTAATTTTCTTAATTTTGTTGCTATGTTTCATTTCCCTCTCCTAGGGTTTTGAAAATAATTTTCATGATTTCATGATTTCCATGGTTAAATTGTTATTAAAACTTGTATCTTGATGCTTATACACCTTCTCCTATCCTAATCACACATTCCCAAACACCCTCTATCAAACCCATCCTTAAATTCCATCATCTTTACATAAACCCTAGCTAGAGTACACTTTCCTAACCTTGGACTGTGTTTCCCTTCTTTAATACCCTTCCCCTCACTCAAATTTTGAAATTATACCTTTTTAGGCTCCCTAACATCCCTCACTATCCTCCCAAATTTTCCCAAGAATTTACCAGTTCCCTAACCCTTTCATTTCCCTTAATTTCCTCAAGCTATCAAAATCCCCTGTTTTCCTACAAGTAAAACCCTAGTTTCTCTCCCATAGAGCTAGGTGTTACCATGGAATCTAGAACATCTAAAAAAAAGAAGCATAGAGGGAAGGTCACCAAATACGAGCCTACCTCAACTAAAGAAATCATGTCATCTCCTTTCATCAGAAAATCATTTGAAGATGCAGGTTGTCTTGCTTTTTACCAGAGAATTGAGTAACTTAATTTTCATGACCAACTGACCAGTGCTTTTGCCACCAATTTAAGAAGGGATAAAGTGACTATAGCAAGAGTTGAGTTCACTGTCTCAAGGAAAATCATCTCCATAGCCACAGGGATTCCAAACACTGGAGAAATTTGGTTCAAGAAAAGAGACATTGACCTTAAAAGTTACAAGATGTACTTGAAAACACCATATAAGACAACTCCAAAACATGTTTTTCCATTTAGACATTTGCTAGACAGATATGCCCCTCTCATGAAATTGATCATGAAATATTTTACATGTGAGGGTAGGTATTCAAGGTTGTATCAATACCACATGAGGCTTTTGATGCATTTCACTGGTGTGAAGCAACTCAACTTGTCTTACTATCTTTACAGAAGCCTAACAAAAATGACAGAGAAGGTACAAAAGATAGGAGAAAATAATCATACTAGTCTATTTCATCATGGCTTGGTGAAAATTCTAGTTTGTCATCAATTAGCATAGGTAGATTTGTCTTGGGATGGCTTTTCAAATTCAGTTTTTCCTCAATTTTCTATAGCTATATCTAGTGATAAATCAACACCTCCAAACTCACCAGTACAACAAGAGGTTGCTTCTTCAAGAAGACCTACCAAGAGGAATTATAGGGTAGAAGTGGCTAAGACATTCTAGAGGCAAAAGGCTTATGTTTTCTCCAAATATTGTTGAAAGGGCCAAGACTACAACAGGTGAATAGAGATCATCCCCATAGCATGAGGAATTCACTCATCCAGGTACAAATGTGAAAGATGTGGAGAAATGTCATGACAAAAAAGTTACAAAGAAAATCATAAGGGATAAGAAGGCTGAGATCAAAAAGTTGAAAGAAAAGTTGACAGAGGCAAATGCTGTGATAGCATGATTACAACAAGAAAACATGCAATTGAAAGTAAACCAAATGATCCAAAACAAACACATAGCTGATTTGAAGAAAGAGGATGTAAAAGAAAAATCAATGGTTCAATTAGATGTTTCAGAAGGAAAAAAGGAGCAAAGCACACCAGGGAGACTAAGAACAAGAGGCTTCAAGAGAGCCCTTAAGCTACAAAAAGAAGTTTCTACACCCATAGGTTAGATCACTGTGAATGAACTAATTACTAAAGAGATCAATGCAAATAGAGTATATTAGCTTAACAAGTTCAATGTCCACCTAGAGAAGCTCCTCAAGAAGGCAAGTAGGGACAATAACTTGCAAAGACATATGGCTATGTATTACTACACAAGAAACAAGGTATCCCAATTCAAAATCAAGCAATTGAAGAAAAAGCTCAAGGAAACCCTAATAAGCCAGAAGGACAAAGAAAAGCTTGATCTACATGCTGAGGCCACTCTCATGGAATGACATATCATATGATGACTTTACTTGAAAATTTTGAAGAAATTTTGAGAATTTTTTTCCATTTTGAAATTTTTGGTGGTTTTTAGCCTATTTTAAAACTCAGAGACAACTATATGCGCAGCGCCCAAGTGCTACGATTTTTCCTCAGGGATCCTTTTGCCAAAAAATCACCACCATTAGATAGATAATGGCCTAATAATCTCATCTATCCACTTTTTCAAACTTTTTAGTAGACATATTGAGAGAAAATGTTAAAAAAGGGATCAAAAAGTCACTTTCTGCCACTGTTTTGAAGCAGGTGCTGCGCATATCAAAGTATTGCTGGGAAAAGCAAATTTTCTCCTTGCTATAATGTCCAAATCACCTTCTTGAAGAGTCAAATGAAAACTAGAGATCCATATCTTTCCAATGAGCTATCAAGTTCTAAATTTGGAGCATGGGAAGGCCTCCAAAATCCTTCTACAAACCTAGCGCTACGCATATGTTTGAAGGTGCTACACATATCCCTGATGGTGCTGCGCATATCTCTGTGACAACTTTTCCTCAACATTTCTTTAGCATAATTTGACTTAATGATGTAATTTTACTATTTCGATGTCTTGATGATGTAATTATGGGTAAATTATCTTAGTAAGTTGTTTTTATGTTAACTTAGGCCTCATTAATGAAGAAAATCTCAAACCAAATTCTAAAAGAAGAGTTTTTTTTCAACCTTCTCACTCTCACTTGTTGGTTGAGATATTCTTGGAAACTATTCCACCACTCATGGATTCGACCCTTGAAGGTGGGGAAACTGTTTATTTTGGTCTATATGTATCATTTTCTCAGTCAGAGAGAAAGGTTGGACATCTGAGGAGAAAACTCTTGTAGCTTTGTGCTTGAGCATTTTCAGGAAATCAAAAGAATAGTTGCAGCTATTATCTAGGAATTCATGTGCAGTGAGTTTGTGATCTTGTATTTTCTCTGTTATAGTTTCATATGAAAGATATTCATCTTCTCTTTCCATTCATCATTTCTTCAGTGGTTTTTCCTTAAGTTTATAAGCATAATTCTTTTCAATAAGCTCTGTTTTGATGGGAATATCATTATGTGTTATTTTCTTTCTTGCTTAATGAATTCATGATATATATGCTCATTAATACCTATTATTTCTTCTGAACACCACACTACACTGAAAACCCTAAGCCATCACAAAACTATTGCTACCTTGCTCCTTTATATATTTGTTGTTGTTACCCTTTTGATCCTTTGACCTAGTTACCTAGTTTTCATCCCTTGTCCAACATCAAAATCCTAAAATCTTAAAACCTACCTGAGCCTAGCATATCTAACATAAAATCATTTTACATTCCAATCAATTATTTGGTTGTGATCTCATAGAGAGAGCCCTCTTTGGTTTGGTAGAGCTAGCTACCAAAATGAAAGCTTGGTATGTGCTTACCTCCGTCGATTCCTCTCAGCCTGGGACATTGTGTGGGATAACATTTTGGCATCGTTTCCGAGGAAACAACTGATATATTATTCATGGAATTCATTCTATAAGTGCATTCAAGAATGGTTCTATGGGTGACAATTTCCAGTATCTAAAGAAGGTTGATTTAAGAAATCACATCAAGTTCAAGGTGAAATTTTTTCTGGCTCCCAAAAGACATACAAGGTCAAATCCTGACCCAAATCCATCTCCTATTGTTGATGATCCAGAGAAACTACTTAAGAAACTCAAATCACCTATTCTTGAAAGTACAACTCAAAAATTAGAAAGAACTACTTCTTTGCCTGAAAATTTATTCACTATTGAAAATATTTCTTTCGATATTCAGTTTGAGCTATCTCTTTTTATATCAAAATCTGAGGCTTTACTTTATGAAGAGGTAATTGATCCTATTCAATTTGATTCTCACCTCCTTTCTTCTAAATCCCTATTTTCTAAAGCTGATCATGAGCTTTGGTTAAACTTTGATAAACTCCAAAGTCTAGCTGACCAACTTCAAATCACCACTGAAAAAGCTTACATTCAATATCAACTTGAAAACCTAACTACTACTTCATCCTATACTGCACCTCTAAACACATCATCTACTTCATATGTTATTATTAATTTAACACCACCTCCATTAGTGTCATCATAGTTATCTACACAACCCATTGTAGTACCTATACTACATCTTCCAGTAGTCATGGCATGGGTTGACCCTCTAATATTACATGCTCAATTTGCTATTGTACCTAAAACCTATGGCCAAAGACTCCCTCTGTTTGATGGAAGTTTATAAATCACAACCTTGCAGCATGTTGATAAATTGGTGGATTTTATTTATCTTGAAGAGTTTTATGAAGAGGATGCTAAGATGAGAATCATAACTTAGATCTTTTTCGGAGATGTCAGGGAATGGTTTCGGAGTTTGGCAACCAATTCTATCAATATCTCTCAGTGTTTGATAGAGCTGTTCTTAGCACAGTGGCAAGAAAAGAAAAATCCATTACATATTTTGGCTGAGTATAATTCCATGAAAAGAAACCTAAATGAGACAGTGCAGGAATTCAAAAGAAGGTTCAATATGGTGTATAATTCCATTCCTGATGATATGAAACCTCCCCCTAGTTTAGCACTTCTCCACTATCATGATGCCTTCGACCCAGACATGGCATATCAGCTTAGGGAGAGAGACCCTGCAACTTTAGAAGAAATGCAGTGAAATGCAGTAAGTGTGGAAGCTAATCTTCTTATCAAGAAATCTAAAACAAAACCCGAGAAACCTGAGAAGAAAGTTACCATTAAGGAAGAGTCCTCTTCATCTTCTGATGTAAAACTTGACACTCTGATAAAAACTATGGAAAGAATGATGGAAAAAATGTCTATATTAGATCGACAAGTAGAGCCTTCAATAAGGAATCCAAATTATCGAGGACAAAAGCAACATCAATTCAAAAATAAACAGAAACAACAAAAAAATTAGGATCCTCAGGGACACAATAGAACTCCATTTCAGCAAAATTACACTGAAGGGCAAGAAGAAGATGAAGAAGAAATTGTTGAAGCAAATCATTTCTTTGAGGAATATGAACTACCTACTTTTTTGATTGAGGAAGATCAATTTTCTCAGGAGTCTTTTATACCAAGTGATCAACAATATGTGCTTGCAAATGATGATTTATGGGCAGTGCAAACTGAAGAATATCAAAGGGATTATTAGAATGCTCTCAGCCATTTACAAAAGTAATACAATTTAAGAAGCAGGAATGTGCCTGTCACATTGAATCAGTAAAGGAAGAATACACAAGACAAAGAAACAGCCCTTGCAGGTCAAAATAAAGAGAAGGAGATTGTCATATTAAGTCAGGATAAAGCCAATGAAGCTTCTACCAGAAATGTGAGGAAGAATAAGGAAGCTCAAAGTGAAATTCATAAGAAGGAGTCTCAAGCTAAAGGACAGATTGAAAAGAAGGACATCACTGCAAAAGAGGTAGACAATTAATCCAACCTATTTAGTTTAGATAATGAAATTTCTAAATTTAAAGTTTTGATTCCTCTAGCTGAACTAGTTAAGAATGATAAGTACAAGTCTCAGATTGCTAAAATGTTGAAGGTAGACCAGATGTCAGATACAATTAATGTTGCCGATGATGAGCCTACAATTCTGTTTGGTCCAGCTCTAGAGGGAAGCCCTGAATATAGTGAAGTTCCACCTTTCTATCTTAGTCTGAAACTCCATGATTTTATCCTCCATAATGCCATGTTAGATTCTGGTGCCTCGCATAACCTTATGCCAAAAGTTATTATGGACAAACTAGGATTAAATATCACTCGACCTTATCATGACCTCTATTCATTTGATTCAAGAAGAGTGAAATGCCTTGGACTTATCAAAGACTTAGTAGTGTCCCTGGACCAAATTCCAGCCAAGAATGTGTTGATGGATGTAGTGGTCGCTAATATTCCTCCACGGTTTGGCATGTTGCTCTCACGGTCTTGGGGGGAAAAGCTGAAAACAACCTTGCAACCTGATTTTTCATATGCTACTATACCAGTATTTGGGTAGCTTAGAAAACTGTACTAGGAGAAAAATATGAAATTCATGATTAGTAGCAAAGAAAAAACAAATAATCACCCCATCCATGCTGTACATACTGACCTTGAGTCTTTCATTTTGTATAGTGATATTGTCATGCGGAAAGAGTCGATTTTGCGGACAAAACCGACCTCCCTAGAAGCTAAGGCTTTCTAGTGACAAACAAGACAAATAAACACTACCTTTCTCTAAACATGCATTTAGAATACAAGTAATCAGGTGATTATAACATACCTTTAGTCCAACGCTTTGTAGTAGTCCAACCTCGCCGATCCGGATGAGCTCCTCCTTCTCTTCGAAACCTGCATTCACTAACAAGCCAAAAGATTAAATAGCACCTGATAAACTTATAAAATAACACATATCCATCATACAGACCAAGGAGTATATGAAACAAATCATGAATAACAATCTGTTGAGAAAAATGAGTTTATTTGCATTAAGTGGAAACAAAAGAAACCATTACAACCTGAGCCTTGGTGTTGTGCGGGTCCCTCCTAGGGTCCAGCAAGAGTTTTCCTTTACTTTGATCAGCTCACCAACTTCCAAATAAGGCTAGGAAAGGATGGGAATCTCTCCTCTCAAGCTTTACAAGGGAGTCCTAATTCCAGCAACATCTACCCTTAGGAATGTTCAGCTTTCAACCTCCCCTCCTTCTGGCCCAATGCCTGTATTTATAGTGCTCTAGAGGAAGTTAATCAGGTCCACCATCAATGGGATAAGCCCCTCTTTGGATGGGATAGCTCCCCTCTTGATGGGATAAGTTCCTCTTTCATAGGGATACATGAACCATCTGGAGGCGCTCCATACACGTCAAACAAGCTTCTAGAATTCTCTAGAAATGACCACAAGTAACTTTTTTGGAGTGAAACTTGCACCTTTTGACCTTTACAGGAGTACGCACCCAGCCCTTTACAGACAGAGCGTACAAGTACGCAGGTATTGTGAACTTGAGGTGCGTACACACATGTAAGGCTAAGAGAAACTGCGTACCCAGAGATATATAGATTTTTAAAGACTTTCTCTTTTTCTTGGAGTTTGACATGGAGAGCAGAGGTATGAGACTTGCCAAGGAGGATAGTATGACAGTTGATGGAGCCATACTAACTGCAAATAGTCATGGTGAAAATTTTAGTGTAACAGATATGAATCTAGTAGATGTTGAGAGTTAGCTTGTAGAAATTTCAGAATTTTTGGATGTTATAAGTAGTGTACAGGAAGATTTTATTGTTGAAGAAAAGGAAAATAATGTAAAGTGTTTGTATCTGGAAAATTCATTTGAAAAGATTGTTGAGTCAGTGTAGAAAATAGAGATTATTGAGACAGTGGGTCATCCTCCAAAAAATCAAACAATTCAACCTTCCAAATTTCTGTTTCCAGATGAAGAAGATGGTCTTTAGACCATGGAGTTTAATGGTATGTTAGGGAAAGAAGGAGCTAGGATTGGCATGTGGATTCATGGTCCCTTGCATCATTCATGTAAAATTCTTCGCAATATAAGATTGAGTTCTTATAAGTTGGCCTTTGATTGCTCAACTAATGAGGCGGAGTATGAAGCACTAATTGATGGCCTTAAAATTCTAAAAAAACTGGGAGCAATGAAAATTTCAATTTATGGTGACTCTGAGTTGGTAATTAAACAAGTAAAAGGGGAGTACTAGGCCAAGCATCCAAGAATGTGAGCTTATTGAAATAATTTCCTTGACATTCTTAAAACCTTTTCAGAATATACTTTGTCTCTGATTCCTAAAACTCAGAATATTATGGTTGATTCCCTTGCTATTGCAGCTAGTATGGTTAATATTCCCCTACACTCCAATAAGAAGTATTCAATTCATGTTAAACACCGGCCAGTTGTCCCTGACAATTTGAGATATTGGCAAGTGTTTTGGGATGACAAACAAATTAACAATTTTCTACAGATGGAAGATGAATTCCTGAATTTCCATATTGATGATGCATCTGATGAGAATGATCTATAAATTGAAGAAATGAAGTTTAAATATTGCAGTAAAGAAAATAACATTCCACGAGGTCTCATACCTTTGGAAGAGTTATTTGATCGTGATGATGTTGCT
The DNA here is from genome assembly GCA_031772625.1 of Pinus tabuliformis. NCBI lineage: Eukaryota > Viridiplantae > Streptophyta > Pinopsida > Pinales > Pinaceae > Pinus > Pinus tabuliformis. The sequence continues at coordinate 488,193,459 of CM062814.1, read as the reverse complement.
AAAAAACCCACCATGGTTCCCACAAAAAAAGGTGTTGAAGATGTAAACATTGGTACAACAGACAAGCCTAAGATGGTCAAATTGTCAAAGTCACTATCTCCTCAGATGAAAAGTACATTGCTTTGATTGCCAAATTTTTTGATGTATTTGCTTGGGACTATTCAGATTTAAAGGTGTATGATAAGAACATCATTCAACACACTATACTGGTTAAGCTTGATCAAAATCCATTTCACCAAAAGCTGAGGAGGATTAATCCTAAATTGTTACCATCCATTGAGAAAGAGGTAAATAGACTCTACAAATATGGTATTATAGTTCCTTTTTTTTTTTTTTTTTTTTTTTTTCTGAGTGGATGTCAAATCTTGTGTCGTTGAGAAAGAAGACTGGGGAGATTCGTCTTTGTATTGATTTCAAAAATTTAAACAAAGTATCCTTGAAGGACAATTATCCCCTGTCGAAGATGGATCATATTCTCCGGAGAGTAGTTGGGTCTTCCAGGATGTCATTGCTTGATGGATATTTTGGTTACAATCAGATTTTAGTGCATAAGGATGATCAGTTGAAAATAGCCTTCACAACACCATGGGGTACATTTATGTATGCCAAGATTCCATTTGGATTAAAGAATGCAGGGGCGACATTTCAGCGGGATTTGGACATAGATTTCACCAACGAAAAGGATGTATTTCTAGTTATTTATTTAGATGATATCACAATTTTTTCTAAGTATGATGAAGACCACTTACATCATCTGAGAATTGTCTTTCAGAGATGCAAAAAATTTGGTATTTCACTAAATCCAAGAAAGAGCTTATTTGCCACGGAAAAAAGAAAGCTTCTGCGGCATATTATTTCCAAGCACGGCATTCGCATTGATCCTGCCAGAGTTGAAGCCATTTAGAAATTAGATTTCTGGAGGAACAAAAAATAAATTCAGTCATTTAATGGGAAAATTAACTTTTTTAGGAGATTCATCCCCAACCTCATTGAAAATTTGAGATAAATGATAAACATGCTGAAAAAGGATACTGAGGTAAGATTGTATGTAGATGCCAAGAAGTCTTTCAATGTGATCAAATTTTCATTATATACTGCTCCTAATTTAATCAGTCAAAATTATACTTCAGATTTTATCATATTTTCATTCACCTATGAGCATACCTTAGCGGTTCTCCTAATGCAAAAGAAGGGTCATAAAAATGAACAGCCTATAGCGTTTTTCAGTCGAACAATAAGGGATGCAGCGTTAAAATACAACATTATTGAGAAGTATGCTTTGGCTTTGGTGAAAGTGCTCAAATATTTCTAAGTATACATTTTGCATTCTCACATGATAGCTTATGTTCCAACAGCAATAGTAAAATAAGTTCTTATGTAGACAGATCTAGAAGGTATGCGGGGAAAATGAATTGCAACAATGTTAGAATATTATTTGGATCTAAAGCCGACAAATCTCATCAAGGGACAAGGTTTGGTCAAGCTCATGGCTGAATATAGTTTGCATGCATTATATATCAATCTGATTGCTTCCCTTTCTGAAGAAGAAGCAAAAGATTCACAGGTACAAGTGTTCGAAATGTTCACTTCATCTCCATGGTACTCTAACATAGTTTATGTATTGCAACATTTAAATCCTCCACCGGAAGTTCCAAAGGTAAAAGTAGATCATTAAAGTTGAAAGCTTCAAAAAATTGTATTCTTAATGGTGTTTTGTTTTGGAAATATTTGGGTGGTGTGTTGTTGAATTGTCTAGTCAAAAATGAAGCAAAGGATGTAATGAGTGATTTCCAAAAAGGAGATTGTGGTGACCACCTTTTCTGGAAAACTACAACAAACAAAATTTTGAGAGCTGGTTTTTATTGTCCTACTCTTTTTTCTAATGTATATAAAACAACAATGAGTTGTCATGAATGTCATATTTGTCAGGATTTTTTTTTTTTTACCATTACTGTTGAGGGACTAAGTCCCCTAGGGTTTTGGGTCAACACCCTAGTAGAGCGAGGGGTTATCTATAGTAAAATACAAGCATTCCATGTAGACATGATACTTAAATAAGAAAAATATGCAAAGAGATGTGTACCTGAGGGTCCTTTGTTCGAGTAGATCCAGCCAGGGTTCAAACCCTGTTAGAGTTCCTCTCGATCCTTGAACCTGCAAAACAACCAATTCAAAGAAGCATAGCAATATATGGACAAAGTATCATATAGAAATCAATTTCATAACATATAGAAAGATGGTTAAGTATACATTGAAATAATTATTCATATGTAAACCATAACAATAACATCATATACATAAAGAAGATTGATTTCGGGAACAAGACAAATGTTTCTTTATTGCATATAACTAAAACAAAGAATGGAATGATATCACTTGAATCTTCCTCTTGCTAGCTCCAAGTGGAACCGTCCTCCGGGTTCGTCCAATCCCAAGCTTTCAAAAGGCTCCTTCCATGACTCACACAAGGATATCTCAACTAGTGAAATGACATCAAAACTCAAGGAAACAAGGGTTTCCTGTAGTGGGGGAAGTGCTGGAAGCACAGGGATCTTCAGACTTGATCAAGGATAATCTCAGCAGAGTAATTCTCTCTTTTTTCTCGTCCTTAAGGCCTTCCCATTGAAGCCTTTTTATACTTCTCCCAAATTATTTTTTTAGTTGGGAATTCATTGGGAACAGTTGGGGCCATGGGCACTAATAGGTAATCAACAGGTAAAACCCATGATCTCCGCCCGAAATTAAGGAGATTTAATTTTTTTAAGTGTTTTAAGACATATACGCGGGTTGGGTATGCACTGACCCGTGTACACACGCATTTAGCTCAGGTCAATGTTGCGTACAGGGAGTAAAAAACTGTTTTTTATGTATTTGGACCAAGTTTGGAAGGAGGGGTTGCCCTAGGCCATAAATGTAGCATCACAAATATCTAGGGTGAGATTTGGAGCTATAATAATTACCATTACAACCTGTTTTAGTCATGGCTCCTTTCTAGCAGTGGGGTCTTGATTTTATTGGGGAAATCCATCCTTCATGTCTACACAACACAAATGGATCCTAACAGCCACATATTACTTTACAAAATGGATTGAAGCAATCCAAACCAGGAAATCTACTGATTCTATTATCATTCAGTTTATTGAATCTAATATCTTGTCTAGATTTGGTTGCCCATAGAAAATAATCACTGATAATGCTGTTGCTTTTAAGTCCAGGAAGATGGTGGAGTTTTGTGAGAAGTACCATATTGCATTGGGGAATTCTACTACTTATCACCCACAAGGGAATGGTCTGGTTGAATCTTCTGATAAATCTCTGATCAACATCATCAAGAAAGTTTTGGAGGTCAATAAGAAAAAATGGCATAAAAGGCTCATTAATGCTTTATGGGTAGATAGAGTTAGTAACAAGAAATCCATAGTCATGTCTCCTTTTCAATTGGTGTACGGGATTGATACTAGTTTTCCTTCATCCCTTGTTGTACTAGTCATGAAAATTTTGCAGGAATTGGACCAGGGAAAATTTTAAGAACCACCCTAAATTTATATGTATAATAAATGGGCTAATCCCCATGATACATAGGAAAAATGGGAGGCGATTTTATCAATAATATAATATGTATATATAATTTTTTTAGCGAAACTCTCACCAGATAATATTATCTTGTATAGTGATGGAGAATCTTTCACTGAATTATAAAATCTTGTAAGATCTTGGCAAATATTTTACTAAATAATAAAACATTGTGAATTCCTAGCAAATGTTTTGTTAAAGTATGAAACCATATATGATAATAAGAAAACATATTCATTAAATTGTAATATACTAACATACATGTTTGGAAAAAAGAAACATAATTTTCTCTTCCTACAAACAATGCTCCAAGTTTCAGTGGCCATGTTTGTCAAGGTTCTTACAATACACTCTTTCATGTCCTTCTATTAGTTTTGGTAATATTCCACAACAAAGTTATTGTAGGTGTTGATATTGATGATGAGTTCTGTCAAGGTAGGAGAGATTAATCTTTTCTCTATAACTTTTGTCAAGCTACAACTTTTTTCAAGTTATCAAATTTCTTTCTTATTCCATAGACTCCAACTGTGAGATAAAAAAAAACACATCAAGTTTGTTTACCCCAACATGCCAACAAGTAGCAAGCCCCAACTATATTATATAAGAAAGTATTAGGTATCCCAAAGGCTTGAAGGGGATCTAATTGAAAGAAGTGACCATTGTGAGAATCCTTCCAACCAATATATGAATATATAAATGTAGATTTATCATTATTTTAATTGGAAATCTTCAATTAAATAATAAAATTTAATTACGTATCTCCCAATCTAAATTGCTTATTAGCATAATTCACTACCCTCATAGGTCTCACATTTTTTAACATCATTGTAACATGTAGATTAATTTCCTTTTTGGTGAACAATCTCCACCTTTTAGGAAAATATGGTGCAGTGGCTCCAACCCCTATAGATCATTAGGACAAACTAAGAATAGCACAGAAGATGAAAGGTTGTACAAACCAGCTTATTTTTCAAACAACTAATCCAATAATTAAGATGGATCTAAGATGATAGAATTTCCCCTTTAAATAGTCTATGCTCACATGAATACCATGGTATTACCATGGGTCAATACCATGGGTTATAAAAAACCTGGAGCTTAAAAATTACTATTAGTAATTTATAAAAATTAATAAAATTAATAATTGATTTTTATTTTATTTTTTATTTTAACCAAGTTAAAATGTTTAACATACATTAAATTACAACATCCATTTTTACTCTTGATCCACCAAGCCCCGAGAGAGATCAAACATTTTTTCACTCTATGCTAGTTTGCATATCACGATATTTGATCCCTATTGGGGCTTAGTAGATCCAGAGTAAAGATGGATCTATGTTGGTTTAATTCCCCCATTTAAATAGGCTACATTCCACGTGAATACCATGGGTCAATACCATGTGCCAATTTTATTTTTATTAATACTAATGTTAGGGTTAATCATGTTTTTTGCATGGTATTAATAATAATCTAGCCCATGGTATTTGGCCCATAGCATTTTGCCCATAGGTTTCACCTAAATATAACACATTTTTTGAGTGTTCGTAAATATAAGGTGACTTATGGAGTAAATATAAAAAAATGTTTTATTTGTTTACCATACATCTCGTTTATTTATATTTTTATTAATTTACCATACCTCTTTTACAAATATGGTATTTGGCCCATAGGATTTACTTAAATAAAACCTCTTTTTTGAGCCCTCATAAATAGAAAGAGGGTTATGGACTAAATATGAAAAGAGGTTTTATGTATTTACCATACGTATAGTTTATTTATATTTTTATTTATTTACCATACCATTTGAGTAAGCATAAAAAAAGGTTTTATTTATTTACCATACCTCCACTTTATTTATATTTTTATTTGTTTACACCCTTGCATGTATATAAGGTGACTTATGGAGTAAATATAAAAAATGTTTTATTTATTTACCATACCTCTCATTTATTTATATTTTTATTAATTTACCATACCTCTTTTATAAATATGGTATTGGGCCCATAGGATTCACTTAAATAAAACCTATTCTTGAAAATTAGGGTGAATGGAAAGTTGTAACTCCTAATTTCAAGGGCTAAATTTACCTTTTTTACCCTCTCCCTTAAAATAAGGTGGGCTATTTCAGGGGACTTGTAAAAATGTACTATGATACAAAATATTCGCCCACTAAAAATTTAAAACCCCTTAATTTCGCCTAAGGGCAAACATTCGCCCCTAAAATTTTCCATGAATTGGACAACGAAACAAATGATATGCAACGAAGAATAAGTCAGATGATCCATTTACAACAAACTAGGGAAGAAGTTTTTCAAAATACTTCTAAACTTCAGGAAAGAATAAAAAATATTTATGATCGCAAGACTAAAGAAGATAATTTCAACCTAGGTGATGTGGTTCTTTGTTGGGATGCAAGAAATGAAGAAAAGGGTAAACACGACAAGTTTGAAAATTTATGGAAAGGACTATTCAGAATCTTCGCTTTCAAAGGAAATAATTCTTATCTGTTGGAGGAAATGAATGGGAAAGATTATTCGGGAGGAGCGATCAATGGTAGGCTTCTCAAGCACTACTATACCTAAAGAAATTTCTGCAAATTTTCATTATCATTGTATATACCAGTTTACTTTTCATGTCCAAGTGTGAAGTGGCTATCATAGGAGTTTGAAGCCCGAGGAGAAGGCCATAAGGCTTCTTTGATTAGCTGTTGGTTTTTTTTTTTTAGGTCATGTCATTTCAAATAGTCAGTCAATTTTTAGTTTGAGTTTGGTCTTTTGCATTTTGACTCCATTTCCCAATGAATAAGGCTACTTGGTCTACGGTGTTCTTGACACCTCCAAGGAGTTGCCATCCCCAGCTGGAGCCAATGTTAGTGTATGTTAGTGATGTTAGTCATCGGTGATCAAATGTGCTCTTACAAAGTTTTTTTTTTTACTACCAGGGTCTTAGGTCAAAATTTTATGGTTTCAAATAGCTTTTCAATAAAAATTTGGTCATTGGTTAGGAAGGTTCAACCTTTACTACTCCTTTCAATTCCATGTTCAATTAATACCATCTTAGTCAAGTCAAATTACTATTAGAAGAGACCCATAGTCATTATGGTCATAATTTATCTCATAAGTCCATGCTAGGTCACCACTAGGCCATATGGTTGATTTTCTAAAAATTGGCCATTTCACCACTGAAACCCATTTTATAAAGGAGTAGTAAAAGTTAAGTTGCTAATAAAAATTTTAAATCAGGTTTTTTTATTTCATTTCTAATGAAATAATTTCATAAAGTCATGAAGCTACATTATCAAAGTCAAGTTATGAAAAGTGATGGTGGGTCCACTACCACATGTAACTGAAAAATCAATTTCCACAAACTATAAAGGAGTCCCACTCACTCTCCATTTTCTCATTCCATTTTCCAAGACATTAATCCAACAAAACAAATCGAATTTGTCAGATAAAGATCAGTTTTTGCATGCCCAAGTCCATTTTCTCTTCTGTGCTACACAAATCCTAGCACTACTACGTTTTTCATCCAAAGGCTACAAACTTCTTTGCAGTGATTTATTTCATCACATTCAAGTTGTGTTGCAATAAATCCAGGTTGGTGGCCTCTCATGAAACTCAATTAATATATTAATTCTCTTAATTGTGTTGCTGTGTTTCATTTCCCTCTCCTCGGATTTTGAAAACCATTTTCGTGATTTCATGATTTCCATGGTTAAATTATTATTAAAACTTGTATCCTAATTCTTATACACCTTCTCCTATCCTAATCACACATTCCAAAACACCCTCTATGAAACCCATCCTTAAATTCCATCATATTTACATAAACCCTAGCCAGAGTACACTTTCGTAACCTTGGACTGTGTTTCCCTTCTTTAATAACCTTCCCCTCACTCAAATTTTGAAATTATACGATTTTAGGCTGCCTAACATCCCTTGCTATCCTCCCAAATTTCCCCAAGAATTTACCAGTCCCCTGACCCTTTCATTTCCCTTAATTTCCTCAAGCTATCAAAATCCAATGTTTTCCTACAAGTAAAACCCTAGTTTCTCTCCCATAAAGTTAGGTGTTACCATGGAATTTGAAACATCTTAACAAAAGAGACATAAACGAGGGCAGGTCATCAGATATGAGCCTACCTCAACTCAAGAAATCATGTCATCTCCTTTCATTAGAGAATCATTTGAAGCTGCAGGTTGCCTTGCCTTTTGCCAGAGAGTTGAACAACTTAAGTTTCATGACCAACTAACCAGTGTTTTTTCCACCACGTTAAGAAGGGATAGAGTGACTATAGTAGGAGTTGAGTTTAGTGTCTCAAGGCAAATCATCTCCACAACCACGGGGATTCGAAACACTGGAGAAATTTGGTTCAATAAAAGAGACATTGACCTTCAAAGTTACAATATGTACTTGAAAACAGCATATAAGACAGCTTCAAAACATGTTTTTCAATTGAGACACTTGCTGGACAGATATTCCCCTCTCATGAAATTGATCATGAAATATTTTACATGTGAGGGTAGGTATTCAAGGTTGTATCAATACCATATGAGGCTTTTAATGCATTTCACCAGTGTGAAGCAACTCAAATTGTCTTACTATCTTTACAGAAGTCTGACAAAAATGACAAAGTAGGCACAAAAGATAGGATAAAATCATCATACTAGTCTATTTCATCATGGCTTGGTGAAAATTCTAGTTTTTCATCAATTAGCACAGGTAAATTTGTCTTGGGATGGCTTTTCAAATTAAACTTTTCCTCCATTTTCTCCAGCTATATCTAGTGATGAATCAACACCTCCAAACTCACAAGTACAACAAGAGGTTACTTCTTCAAGATGACTTACCAAGAGGAATTATAGGGCAGAAGTGATTAAAACTTATTCCAGAGGCGAAAGGCTTGTGTTTGCTCCAAGGATTGTTGAAAGGGCCAAGCCTACATCAAGTGAATAGAGAGCATCCCCACAACATGAGGAATTCACACATCTAGGTACGAATGTGATAGATGTGGAGAAAGGTCATGAGGAAAAAGTTGCAAAGAAAATCATATGGGATAAGGAGGCTGAGATCAAAAATTTGGAAGACAAGTTGACAGAGGCATATGCTTTGATAGCATGCTTACAACAAGAAAACATGAAATTAAAAGTAAACCAAATGATCCAAAACAAACACATAGCTGATTTGAAGAAAGAGGATGTAAAATGAAAATCAGTGGTTTAGTTGGATCTCTCAGAAGGAAGAAGAGAGTAAATCACACCTGAGAGACCAAGAATAAGAGGCTTCAATAGAGCCCTTGAGCTACAAAAGGAAGTTTCTCCACCCAGAGGTCAAATCACTATGAATGACTTAATTACTGAAGAGATCAATGCAGATAGAGTATATTGGCTTGACAAGGTCAATGGCCACCTAGAGAAGCTCCTCAAGAAGGAAAGTAGGGACAATAACTTTCAAAGACATATGGCTATGCATTACTACACAAGAAACTGGGTATCCCAAGTCATAATCAAGCAATTGAAGAAAAAGTTCAAGGAAACCCTAACAAGCCAGAAGCACAAAGAAAAGCTTGATATGCTTGCTGAGGCCTCTCTCATGGCATGAAATATCATATGATGACTTCACTTGACAATTTTGAAGAAATTTTGAGAATTTTTTTCCATTTTGAAATTTTTGGTGGTTTTTAGCCTATTTTAAAACTCAGAGACAGCTATATGCGCAACGCCCTGGCACTACGCTTTTTCCTCAGGGATCATTTTTCCAAAAAATCACAAACATTGGATATATAATGGCCTAAGCATCTCAGCTATCCACATTTTCAAACTTGTCAATAGATAGATTGAGAGAAAATGTCAAACAAGGGGTCAAAAAGTCACTTTTTGCCACAGTTTTGAAGCAAGCGTTGCGCATATCAAAGTAGTCCTAGGAAAATCATTTTTTATCCCTAGTGAAGTGTCCAAATCACCTTCATGAAGAGTCAAATGACAACTAGAGACCCATATATTTCCAATGAGCTATTAAGTTCTAAATTTGGAGCATGGGAAGGCCTCCGAATTCCTTCTGCAAGCCTAGCGCTACACATATGCTTGAAGGCACTATGCATATCCCTAATGGCGCTGTGCATATCTATGTGACAACTTTTCCTCAGCATTTAGTCAGCAAAATTTGACTTAATGATATATTTTTACTATTTCTATGTCTTGATGATGTAATTATGGGTAAATTATTTTAGTAAGTTGTTTTTATGTTAACTTAGGCCTCATTAATGAAGCAAAACTCAAATCAAAGTCTAAAATAAGAGCTCATTTTCAACCTTCTCACTCTCACTTGTTGGTTGAGATATTCTTGGAAACTATTCAACCACTCATGGATCTGACCCCTAAAGGTGGGGAAACTGTTTATTTTTGTCTATATGTATCATTTTCTCAGTTAGAGAGAAAGGTTGGACATCTGAGGAGAAAAATCTTGTAGCTTTGTGCTTGAGCATTTTCAGGAAATCAAAAGAACAGTTGCATCTATTATCTAGGAGTTCATGTGTAGTGAGTTTGTGATCTTTTATTTTATCTGTTATAGTTTCATGTGAAATATATTCATCTTCTCTTTCTATTCATCATTTCTTTAGTGGTTTTTCCTTAAGTTTATAAGTATAATTCTTTTCAATAAGCTTTATTTTGATGGGAATATCATTATGTGTTATTTTCTTTCTTGCTTAATGAATTCATGATATATATGCTCATTAAGACCTATTGTTTCTTCTGAACACCACACTACACTGACAACCCTAAGCCATCACAAAACTATTGCTACCTTTCTCCTTTATATCTTTGTTGTTTTTACCCTTTTGGTCCTTTGACTTAGTTGCCTAGTTTTCATCCCTTGTTCAGCATCAAAATCCTAAAATCTTAAAACCTACCTAAGCCTGGCATATCTAGCCTAAAGTCCTTTTACAATCCAATCAATTCTTTGGTTTGATCTCATAGAGAGAGCCCTCTGTGGTTTGGTAGGTCTAGCTACCAAACTGAGAGCTTGGTCTGTGGTTACCTCTGTTGATTCCTCTCAGCCTAGGACATTGTGGGGGATAACAAGTCAATCAGCTCTAATGCCTCCTTCCTTCTTCTATTGTGTCATATTTTTACATCCTTCAACCCTATCCCAAGTTGTTCTTAAGGGGGGATGTTAGGATATTCCGACACATAGGAAATAGTTAAGTATAACTTGGTCTAGTGTATAGTTAGGTAAAGTGTGTTTCTATAGTATGTACTTTTTGTAACTTACAATCTGACAGTCACGATATGTTCTAGACATGAAGTGATCTGAAGGTTCATTCTCTCCTCAGTATTAGCAACACTTGATCCATGGCTTAACACCCGATTGTTCCATGATCTCTATTTAAAGAGAATGGAGGGTCATTTGTAAGGCGATCATTCATGAGGGAATCTTATGTAAATTTTATTTCTTTTACATTAATAAATTACCTAAAGTTTTCACGTTGGCTTAGGCCGTGGACTATTTCCATGTTTGAGGGTTTTAACCACGTCAAGAATACTAGTGTACTGATCTGTGATCTATTTGTGATCAGTGTCCTTTGGTGTTCTATTTGAGGAACTTACCCTATAAATTGCTACAACTAACGATCCTTCCAATCCATTTAGGACTTCTCCATTCAATGTATCTATGAAAATTCACGTTAAAATTGCACATTGTTGTTTGGTAGATGGAGGATCTGGACCAAATGTTATGCCTAATATAATCATGGAAGAAATTGGTCAACAATGTACCGATTAAACTCCCCAAAAGATAGTAGGTTTAAATAACTCACTACAAGAATCTATTCACATATTCAAAGATGTTACCTTGTAACATAAAGGTGATGGAAATGATAGTTCAAACTATTCTATCATATTATGAAGAGATTGGAAGGTTCTTACATGTGGGTATTTATATTTTGATGGGACGAACATGACCATCCCCAAAAATGGCAAAAGAATTATTGTTTATAGGGAATATCAAATCACTCCTTTCATTGAATTTCTACCTCAAACTCATGTTAATTATATTGAAGAGGAAATGGGTGTTTACTCCCTCTTCATATAGGAAGAATGTTCCCCACCTAGTGAACCTAAATCATATAATCAACTTTGGTATTTAAATTTTTATGGTGCCTCATCTCGTGAAGGCAATGGTGTTGGTATTCTCTTATACTCTCCTCAATGTGAAATGCATCAATATCCTTTTAGGCTTGAATTTGATTGTACCAATAATATTACTAAGTATGAAGCCCTTCTTCTCAGAATTGAACAAGATTTTTCATTAGGATGTAAATATTTGACTACTTTCAGTGATTCCAAAATCATTGTCAATATTTTTAGGAAAGTTTATTCTCCTAATAACAAGTTAATCAAGAACTATACTCAATTGACTTGGCATAAAATTTCTCTATTGAGTGGTTTTAATATTACTCATGTTTTTAGAGAGCTTAATGCTTTAGCTGACCATTTGGTTTCTTCTGCTTCAAGTAATTTGTCAAACTCTATATGATAAGTCTAATTGTGTGTTTCAATCTTTGTACATGCCTCATCTCCCTAATAATGAAGAATACTGGCAAGTATTTCAACATGATGAAATAATTTGTGCTTTTATTCAAAACTAGTCAATAGATGACAAGCATATCACATCACTAAAAGAAAACAAGTATCCTTGTGAATTATCCCCATTGGAAATTTCCTTTTCTCCTAGTGATTTTCCCTCATTGAAGAATAATCATAGAGAAGAATCAAAAAGGAAAATTGGTGAAACAATCTCAGCTAACTTTGAGACCCCTGATTATCCTAATATTTTACAAATTGGGGCTCAATGTACAAACTGCAAAAAGAAAAGGTTCATTTCCATTTTCAAGGAATTCTCTAATGCCTTTTCCTGGTAATACAAGGATCTTCATGGTTTTGATCTTGGTATCATAAAACACGGTATTCCAATTAAACAATATGCCAAGCTTGTAAGGAAAAGGAAAAGACACATTAATCATGCACTCGAAGTTACCATCTAGAAAGAAATAGAGAAAATTATTAATGTTCATATCATATTTCCCACTAAATATTCAAAATGGGTAGTGAATTTGGTCTTGGTTAAAAAGAAAAATGGGGATATATGTTTATGTGTTGATTACCGATCTTTGAATAAAACAAGCATAAAATACATTTTTACCCTACCTAAAATGGATCATATTTTGTAGTAAGTTGCAAGATATTAGATGATGTTACTTTTGGATTGCTTCTCTAGTTACAACGAGATACACTTTAAAAAGTTGATAAATTTAAAACCACTTTTACCACTCGTTGGGGAACCCATGCCTATGAACACATGCCTTTCGACTTGATTAATTCAGGTGCTACCTTTCAAAGAGCCATATAGTTGGCCTTTGACAACCTCATGGGAATATAATCCAGATTTGTCTCAATGATATGAGTATTTATTCTAAGTGTCGAGCAGATCATTTCGATCATCTTAAGTGTGTTCTCCTTCGGTGTACAAAATTTTGTACTCAATCCAAAAAAATAAGGATTTGGTGTTACAATTGGTAAATTATTAGGATATATCATCTTAGAAGTTGGTATTAGTATCAATCCTTATCGATTCATTGTAATTAAGGATCTTCCACCCCCAAATTCTAAAAAAAAAAATCAGTCCCTTATGGGTAAGATCAATTTCGTTTGAAATTTCATAAATGTTTTTCTAAAATCATAACTCCAATCCATTATCTAACAAATCAAGATCATGAATTTAAATGAGACGATTCCGCACAACATGATTTTATCACTATCAAAAAATCAATCGCTTCTACACATGTCCTATCTAAACCAGATTTTACTAAAGACTTTATCATTTACTCAAATGCAACCGAGAAAGCCAATTTTGGCATCCTTATGTAGAAAGACGATCAGGGAAATGAGCATCTGACAAATTTCATGAGTCAAATCCTATCAGAGGAATAGTTTAAATACTATTTGATTGAAAAGCATGTTTTTTCACTTGTTAAAGTGATTGACAAATTCAGACACTATATTCTTGGCAAGCATACAAAGGTAAGAGTCCCTTTACTTGTTGTCAATTTTATGCTATCTTAGACTTTGCTTTTAGGTAAAATTTCACACTGGATCAATAAGATCCAAGAGCATTATTTGACAATCACTACCTCAAAAACCATAAAGGGATGAGACTTGGCATTACACTTAGTTCAAGATCTTGGGACAAGTAATCCAAGTGATGATGATGAATCATTTTCTACCTTATTTTTTATTAATGAACAACTAATTGATGTTGCAGACAATTCATGGCACAAATATCTAATCTTTTGTATTCAAAATTAAAAGTTTCCAAAATACATGGACAAATTCCAACACAAACGATTAAGTTTATAGTCTTCCAAGTATTTGATTTTGAACACTATGATTACCGTAGGTCCTCTGATTGCTTATTATTAAGTTGTGTTGATGGTTGATCTAAAACTAAATTTCTAATAGTCTCTCATTGTTCTGCATTTGGAGGTTTCAATATTGGTGGTCACTCTGCAGCAAAATCCATTGTACACAAACTTTTATGGTCTGGTTTTTACTGGCCTTGAATTTTTACGTACTACTATAAATATGTACAAAGTTACAAGGAATGCCAACATGAATGTAGAAAATAAAGTTCCATGCTATGTCTCTCTGCCTAGTCATCCATGAATTTATATTCGCCAAATGGGGTTTAGACTTTATTGGACCAAATAAGCCTCCTTCATTAGTTGGTCATACTTTCATACTTATTGCTATTGATTATTTTACTAGATGGGAAGTTGTTACTTTAAAGAACTCTCATGATGAGCAGGTCATTGAATTCTTAGAAAATTATATTTTCTCATGCTTTGGATTACCTTTAGAATTAATTTCAGATAATGGACCTGTTTTTATATCTGCACATTTTACTCAGTTTTGTAATTAGTACAATATGAAACACTGAACTTCCTCCACTTATTACCCATAAGGTAATGGATTGGTTGAGTCCCCCAACAAAAAATTGATTTATACCTTGAAAAAGGTCATCAATGACAAACCCTATACTTGGAATACTTTATTAAAATTTCCACTATGGTAAGATCACACCACTATGAAATATAGTACAATTGCTTCACCCTTCCAACTTGTCTATGAGAAAGAGGCCATATTACCTTTTGAATTGGAACTCTTGTCTCTTCATCTCACTCTACAGGCTAAGGAACTCACATCAAGTAATTTTCCAAAAATAGTTTTAGCATTGTTGGCTCTCAAAGAACAATGGAATCACTCTTCGGAAAATTTCCAATGAAGAATAAAAACAATGAAGAAATATTTTGATAAAAAAGTCAAAAAATGTTACCTTCACTGCATATCAGAAAGTCATTGTCTGGGATTCAACGCATACTAAAAACGGTAAAAACCATAAGTTCAAAAATTTATGGATCGATCCTTTTAAAATTGTTGTTGTTGTTGGACCAAACTCTTATTTTCTCAAATATCAAAATGTTCATGTTTTTCCATATACCACTAATGGCTCTCACTTGAAGCCATTCATGGAAGCAGATGATAGATATTTCATCATCTCACTAGAAATTTTTGTACTTGAGTTTTTATTTTCATTTATAATAATACAATATTGGGATTTTCTTTTCTATTTTCTTTTGAGTTCTTTTATTTACCATTTACATTTCCTAATGTTTGTGCCTTTTTATTTGGCTACGATATGTTTTATCATTTCCTTTTTACTACTACTTTCTTCAATACAATAGCAAGGAATTATTAGCAATGAATACTTCTGCGAGCATATTTTTAAAAGGTTGTGGTTTCTTTGTAATTTACAAGCTAATATTATAACATTTTGCAGCAATGATCTCTTACAGGAAGCAACAAATTTGTTATCCTTATCTTGAGATGGATCATCTTGGTTTTGTTCAAACCTTATTATTATCTACATAACCCACCTAGAGATATATCTTATTTATCCCACTTCTCGCTTCCCATGCTTCCTATCCCCATGATAACTTGCATCCTACTCTTCTATAGATGAAGTTATTCTTGTTAAACCAAAGATGCTATGTTTTGACTTTCTTTTGACAAGTCTCCCTATGGAGTTGTCAATGTTGAGACTTGTCAACATTCATTAACTTATGTAAGCCATTGCGGTCATCATTAATTAATTCTCCCCTAATGAAAAGAAATTTGGAGTTAATAATAATAAAATCCACGTAGTAGGTGGGACCCTTCCTTAAAAAGAACCCCCTACTAAGTCCAAGGTCAGCATGCATCTTGGATGGTTTGAACAAAGATTTCCTATTAAGAATGCTTCTCTTGGATTAAGTAAATCTTTCTATATGCCAATCCAAAGGTTGGAGGTATCTTTTTTTCATGCAATATTGTGAGCCTTAAAAAGGAGTATATATATCGCACATATATATGATACAATGGTGGAAACAGTTTGTAAGCTAAACATGTAGGGCTATATATGTATATATATATGTGTGTGTGTGCACCTTGTAAAATACACAAACCTTGGTTATTTTATATGATGCATGACATATATATATGTGCAAAGAGAGCACTACTGGGAATTATAAAAAGACATAAGTTGCAGATTCAAATGTTTTGTGACACATTTTATAAGTCCTATGGCATGAAGTTTGGTGTATGCACTCTGTTATAGGTTATGGTTACATTTGGATACATATTGCAATGACATTTGTTATATATAATAAATCTAATATTCACAAAACCTAAGGTTTGGTCTGCTCCGCTAAATAAGTTAACAATGTGTAATAGTTATATGTGTTCTGATTGTGGTATAAATATTAAATAGAGATATACCAACCATAAGATTTGGCACGACATTAAATATGGTTATTTTATGGTCGACATGATATGTTATTTTAGATTAACAATAATCCCCTCCATAAAGACTGACTTGGCAGCCTACGTGGATTTCTATTGACAATGTTATTGGTCTAGTTGATCTCTTAACACACCCTCCATGTAAAATACACTGATCATAACATAAATGATGTAGTTAGTGCCCTCCCACTCCTTCACAGTGCTATGCCACAACTATTTCAGCATACTGTTGAGTCACTCTTCCCTTGCATCAAACCCTACCTCGATGGCACATTTGTATTGGCATGTGTTCCATTCACAATGTGACTCGGCACATAAGGTTTTACATTGAGTTTCGACTCATTGTGTTTCCTGCCACCTTTTTACTTTGAGCTTAATTATTGTAGTATTTACTCACTACTATGACCACCACCTCAGCCTTTTCACTACATTTGTGCTGTTACCCAAGACTTTGTAGGGTTACCCTTCTTTCACCTCTATGAATTCAATCACTTTGCATAGAAATTTTGGAAAAAAATCACATTCTGTACTAGGAAAACGAGGCACAAAGTTGAGTCCTTTAGAATAAGAACTTATTTTTTTTATCTTAAGCATAGTTGGTTATAAGGTATGTTTCTAAAATCATTTTCTTGCATTGAAAAATTTAACATGGCATGAGTGTTTCCTTGCATTATTATTTTTCCCAAATTCTCATTTTAGATTGGTAATGGAGTGGCTGTTTTTAGTCAAAAACACATTTGTTTCCACTCTTTCCAAGTATTAAAGAAAAAGGACCTTTCCTATGTTATATAAAAATCAAGCTTGATTCACTATTTGGAGTCTTTATGTATAGTTATAGAGGCTACTTTTTGTTCTCGAGTTAGAAAACCTTGCGCATATTGGTGCAATTCCCTTTGAGGAAACCCTTGAGCATACAACATGATGTTATTTATTTTATTTCTCACTATCTATGACCATGCCTGTCTAGGAAATGGTTTGCCTCACCTCTATTTTTAATACAAAAAATATTTAAAGTTCATGGGTTTTATAAACCTCAATTCCTTTTTTGGTAAGCTTAGTCACATTGATTGTTGCTATATATATCTTTTTCATATCTTTCGCTTTGTTAATAAGTTTAGGGGATAATTAAGTGGTTTATCATTATTAAAACTCTGATAAATGAAATGGTTAATCACATATGTAATCATTCTTAAAACCCTAATTTAATGATTAACTAATTTAACCACGGAGTTTGGTTCGAAACATCGATACAATAAAACATGATTTCGATGACTCCGGAAGACACAACTACACAAAATGTTGTTCGCAGAAGCCTCAAATCTATAGTTCAACTCTCCCAATCATGGGAGTCTTTGAGGCAATGCAGCCTTGGTAAAAAAACCATGATGATGTTGTGCGCAAGGATTTTTTGTCTCCTTCCTCCATTACCAAAGGAAATCAGGCCGAAATTATCATTCTGTCTTTTCAATAAACTCATAAATTTATGATTACACTTCCAATTTTGTCAAATGTGTGTATTGGTTAAAATGTTTGGAGATAATAATATATATTATATATACTCAGATTCAAGCTTGTCCCTTGTCACATTATATGAATTGTTTCTTTTGGACTACACCATAATCCTTTTCAGAACATGGTTTCAAATGTTTCTTTTATTGTCATGTTCACAATGTTTCATCTCATATGGCATGACTTTGTTTGTCAGTAACAAAATATATACCTTGCATGTCTATGAACAAAGGAAAAAGGGAAGACTAGTCTTGTCCTTGCCTTTGCAAATCCTTCAATAAATGTTTAATAGTATAGTCTAACCCTTGATTTTATCGTGTTTGTCTCTCTAGTTTTATTCAAAAAATAAAAAGGCTTTTTATTAGTTTTATTTGAACTTGTGAATAGATTGTTACAACTTTCCAATGGCATCACCTTTCCTTCTCAATTATGTTCCTTGTTGTTGGTTTTTCGAACTCAAATAATTGTTAATTTATTAATGAAGAATTCCATATCTTCCACTACCTATAAGTAAAATTTGTGAATTCATTTCCAGTATGAGTTTCTTTAACAGGAATAGAGGCAGAGGTAGAGGAAGAGGAAACAAGGATCAAATTTTGGGATTTAGAAGGGACAAGAGGCCAATGATATCGATTAATTTTGATGCAGACTTGCAATAATTGAGGTAATTTATCTAGACTAGTATAGTAAACCATTTATATTAGCCTCAGCCTCAAAATGTACCCCAACCTCAACAACATGTTGTTCCTCATGCACCTAGCATTGACATCCTTGTGCCACTATATGTGTCTTCTCTTCTTGTTTCCCATAACAATGATGGTTAGAAAAGCATAATTCCATCGCATGCTCTACATTATATTCAAGGTTGGCATGCTACTTCAGTGCCTCCTCCTCTTGAATCTAATATCTCTCATCATTTATAGTCAGTTTCTTCATGTGTTATCCAATCTACATGCATAGCACCATAACCTTCCACACATGATAGTCAACATCCTCCATCTGCTCCTCAAGTCTCCAAACAACCAATTGTATTCACCAACCTAGTTGGTCAGTCCTCAAAGGCATGCAACCAATTCTCAACTTGCCACAAGTGATAAAAGGAAGAAATCCCAAGTCACTATCTTTGATTCTTCTCATGCCTCTTCACATTCTGTCACATCCCACCCTCTCTAGGAAGAGAAGCAGATAGAGAGTGCTCCATCACACATGCGAAGACAATATCTTATGGGAGCTTGCAATATATTTTTTAATGTGCTGATGGATACTATTGATTTTTTGTTGTTGCTAGTTTGATATACAATAGTAGATGGTGCCACTATTTTAGTTTTGCTTGGATAATTATCATTGCACATAATTGTGGATATTTATGACATTTTTTCTGTTGGGTTGTGTTATATTCTTTCCACGTAGTTAACAAGGGGTTTGAGGGGCACCCATAACCCCACTTTATGGGGTCCGGGGCAGCGCCCCGAAAAATTTTGGTTTTGGAGCCTATGTTAGGTTGGGTGGACCCACCTATGGTTTTGTGCATGATTTTCACACATGTTTTTTGGACACGATGGTTTTTTGATCCATGGTACTAGATGCGATGGTTTTCAGTCCATGGTATTGGATGCTTCGGCATGTATAAATATGTATTATAACATTGAAAGGAAAATAATGAAAAATCAAGATAGTAGTCCCGATTTTGGGATCTAGGGGAAAATCTCTGTGTATATGTGTTTTATGTGTTCTGCTCTCACATTATTTATTTTATGTGTTTTAGAATTCATATGCAGGTAATTTCTCTACGGGGTTAAAACCTACATCTGGTATTAGAGCAGATTTGGCTTCAAGGGGACGCCTTTGTTGCTGAGGGGTTTCGCTTAGGCCTATGGTAGACCCTGTTCAGTGGGAGATCTGCGAGATTGATTCTAGTGGTGAAAGAAGATGGTGAACAGTAGAAAGATAGAGATCGAGAAATTTAATGGTCAGAGTTTTGAGTTGTGGAAACTCAAGATGGAGGATCTGTTGGTGGATAAAGATCAGTGGATCGCGGTAGATCCAGGTACTAAACCAACGGCAATGTCTGATGAAAAATGGAAGAAGTTGGATCAGAAGGCAAAGAGCACAATACGATTGTGTGTCTTAGATTTAGTATTGCTGAATGTGTCAGGGGAAGCTACAACAAAGGCTTTATGGGACAAGTTAGGGACTTTGTACCAATCTAAGTCTCTGGTCAATAAACTGTTCCTGCGGAAAAAACTGTATAACCCGAGGATGAAAGATGGAGACTCGGTGACAGAGAATCTGAACGCATTTAATACTATGGTAAGTTAGTTAGCATCTGTTGATATTAAAATTTCAGATGAAGATAAGTGCATCAGTTTGTTGTGTTCTCTACCAGATTCGTGGGATAGTCTGGTTATTGCAATAGGTAGCAATGAAACTGCCTTGCAGTTTGATGAAATAGTCTCAGCCTTGCTAACGGAGGAGATGAGATGGAAAAATATGGAGAGACAAAATGGTGATCCCTTGTCTGTACGAGGATGGTCCCAGAACAGAAACAAAAATAAGTCATCGAGTGGGAGATCTAAATTTAGAGGGAGATCTAAATCTCCAGGAAAACCTATAAAGGTGGTGTGCTAGAAATGCAGAAAGGAAGGCCACTTCAAAAGGGACTGTAAATCTAAAGCTCCTGACAAAGGAAAGGGATTTGATGAGGCTCCTTCTACAGAGGCGAAAACCACCTCAGATGAAGGCGGGGATGTGTACTTCGCTTCTTCAAGTACACATGTAGATCATGAGGCATGGTTGATTGACTCAGGTGCATCCTTTCACTTCACTCCCCATAGAGAGTGGTTTTGTGAGTATGAGAAATATGATGGTGGTGATGTCTTCTTGGGGGATGACAGGAAGGCTAGAATCATTGGTCATGGAAAAATAAAGTTGAAGCTGCAAGGTGGAAGGGTTAGAACACTTCCGGGTGTTCTGCGTATTCCTGCATTAGCCAGGAATCTGATTTTTGTTAGTAAGCTGGATGATGCAGGTGTAAAAACAGTGTTTGAGAAGGATGCCTGCAAGATGGTTTGGGGAGCATTGGTATTGATGTGGGGAGTTCGGATTGGAACTATGTACAAGTTGCAAGGTAACACTGTTGTTGATGGGTGTAACAGTTCCGTAGTTTCTGAAAGTGGAGCAGAAAATCTAGTGGTCTCTGGAGAAAAGACCATGCTGTGGCATCAAAGGCTTGGACATACTGGAGAGAAGGGCCTTCGAATACTTCATGGTAAAGGTATGGTAGAAGGTATGACTAATAGCTCTCTGGATTTTTATTTCTATGAAAATTGTGTATACGGGAAGCAGAATCGAGTGAGTTTCCCCTCTGGTGGTAAGAGGGTGAAACATATATTAGAGCTTGTGCACAGTGATGTGTTTGGACCTATGAAGGTTCCATCATTGGGTAAGTCTGTGTACTATGTATCATTTATAGATGACTTCTCAAGGAATACATGGATATATTTCCTTAAGAAGAAATCTGAAGTCTTTGATAGGTTTAAAGAATTTAGGGCTCTAGTGGAAAACCAGACAGAGAAGAAGATAAAGGTGATGGGGACAAATAATGGTGGAAAGTTTTGTAGTCAGGAATTTGAAGAATTCTGCAAGAAGTGTGGTATAGCACGGCAGAAGACTACTCCACATACACCTCAAAAAAATGGAGTTGCACAAAGAATGAACAAGACATTGATGGAAAGGGCAAGAAGCATGCTCAGTGGTGCCAGGTTAGGACAAGAATTCTAGGCAGAGGTGGTGGATACTGCATATTACCTGGTCAATAGGTCACCTTCATCAACGTTGGAGGATAAGACTCCACAAGAGGTATGGATTGGTAAGAAACCCTCTCTTTCACATCTGAGGGTATTTGGATGTGATGCATATGTACATGTTCCAAAGGAGAAAAGAACAAAGTTGGATAGTAAATCTGAAAAGTGCATCTTTATTGGGTCTAAGGATGGTTTAAAGGGTTATAAGCTTTGGAACCCAGTAATAAGGAAGGTTATGTACAACCGAGATGTGGTCTTCAGAGAGGTGAAAGATTTTATTAAAAATGAATTCCAACCAAAGGAACCTGAGATGATAGAGTTTGAGCTAAAGGAGGAAGAATCAGACTCTACAATAGAGGAGGAATCAAAAGATGAAGAGCCACAAACTCCAACTGTGAGAAGATCAGTTCTAGAAAGAAGGTAGCTAGAAAGGTATAGTCCATCTGCTTTCTGTTCAAATTTTGCTTTGTCTGTTACTGATGATGATCCAAAACTATGAAGGAAGCAGTGGATTCAGAGGATTGAAAACTCTGAAAAGAGGCCATGGTTGATGAAATGACATCTTTGCACAAAAATAAGGCTTGGGATCTGGTGGAGTTGCCGACTGGAAGGAAACCCATTGGCAGCAAATGGGTGTTCAAAAAGAATACAAATGCAGAAGGAAAAGTGGAGAAATACAAAGCTCGGTTGGTAGCAAAAGGTTATTCCCAAGTGCCAGGAATTGATTTTGGTGATATTTTTTCTCCTGTTTCCAAGGTAACTTCTATTAGATTACTTTTATCTGTTGCTGCTGCTTTTGATTTTGAGGTAGAACAGATGGATGTGAAGACAACATTTCTTCATGGGGATCTGGAAGAGGAGATCTACATGAAGCAACCTGGAGGCTTTGCGGTGAAGGGTAAGAAAGAACTGGTATGTAAGTTAAAGAAGTCTCTATATGGGTTAAAATAGTCACCAAGGTTGTGGTATCAGAAATTTGATACATTTATATGGGGACTTGGCTTCACCAGATGCAAAGCAGATCACTGTGTGTATTTTAAATTAATTGGTGACGATGTTATTTATCTGGTCTTGTATGTGGATGATATGTTGTTGGTTGGAAATGACAAAGAAGTTATCCAGGATTTGAAGACCCAATTGTCCTCCAAATTCGACATGAAAGATCTTGGTGCTGCAAACTATATTTTGGGCATGGAAATTAAAAGAGATTGGGTGAAGAGGAAGCTCTCGTTAAACTAGAGGAAGTATGTTGAGATAATATTGCAGAGGTTTAATATGCAGGATAGTAAACCGGTGAAGGTTCCTATTCCTGTAGGTGTGAGGTTATCTGCTGAACAATGTCCCAAGACACACAAGAAGAGGAAGAGGACATGTCCCATGTTCCATATGCAAGTGTAGTCGGTAGCTTGATGTATGCAATGGTCTGTACTAGACTAGACATTGCACATGCAGTGGGAGTATTGAGCAGGTTTATGTCAAAACTAGGGAAGGAGCACTGGACAGTAGTGAAGCGGGTTTTCAAGGATTTGTGTGGCACTAGTGATTATGGTTTGTGCTACCAAGGAAGACCAGGATTGGACAGATTGTTGGATATTCATGGCTTTGTTGATGCAGACTGGGCTAGAGATCTGGATCAGAGAAGATCTACAAGTGGGTATGTGTTTAACCTATTTGGAGGTGCAGTCAGTTGGATGAGTAAGAAACAATCTATAGTGGCACTATCAACTACAGAGGTAGAATACATGGTAGCCACTCATGCAAGCAAGGAAGCAGTTTGGTTGCAGAGATTGTGTTCAAGTATGGGGTTAGTACAGGAAGCTATAAGGATAGACTGTGACAACCAAAGTGCAATTTTCTTGGCAAAGAACCCCGCATATCATTCAAAGACAAAGCACATTGATGTTCAGTATCACTTTGTGAGGGATATGATAGAAGACAAAAAGGTGTTGTTGGTAAAGGTGGACACTTTAAAGAACACTGTAGATGAATTGACAAAATCTATGAGCTCTGAGAAGTTCTCTTGGTGTAGAGAGACAATGGGCATTTTAGGGCTGGAAAAATAATTAAGCTCTCTTGTGGCCCCTTGTGGAAAGAAAAAAAAAGTGGGAGAATGTTGGGTTGTGTTATATTCTTTCCACGTAGTTAACAGGGGGTTTGAGGGGCACCTGTAACCCCACTTTATGGGGTCTGGAGCAGCTCCCCGGAAAATTTTGGTTTTGGACCCTATGTTAGGTTGGGCGGACCCACCTATGGTTTTGTGCATGATTTTCGCACATGTTTTTTGGACACGATGGTTTTTCAGTCCATGGTATTGGACATGATGGTTTTCGGTCCATGGTATTGGATGCTTCGGCATGTATAAATATGTATTATAACATTGAAAGGAAAATAATGAAAAATCAAGCCGGTAGTCGCGGTTTTTGGATCCAGGGGAAAATCTCTGTGTATATGTGTTTTATGTATTCTGCTCTCGCATTATTTATTTTCTGTGTTTTAGAATTCGTATGCAGGTAATTTCTATACGGGGTTAAAACCTACATTTTTTAAGACATGGGTTTTTGTCTAAAGGAAGAAACACATGGTTATGCATATGGATTTCTATTGCCAACACTCTTGTTATATATTTTTTTCTTATGGATAGACAAGGAGCTTTTGGGAGGCACAAGGAGATGGCACTTATCTACACATTTATTAATGTGGCACAATGACTTATAAATATTTTGTCTTATCATCTTATAATGTTAATCTTTGAACATGCTTTGTTGGTGTTATATGTATGTGGTATATTGACATGGTTATTATTATTTGCACATGTTTGTTGGTTATAATTAGATCATAATTTTAATTATGGAACAAAAAGGAAGTCCCACTTACTAGGGTTGAAAACAAAAAGTTTATAAATTAATTTAATGATTATTCCTTTAGAACATCCATTCTTCATGCTTTCTAATCAACTCAAATTAGAAATTAAAACATAATCAAATATTTTAAACAATAAAAATTCCCAAAACTATTTTCAGTTACTTTAAACAAGGATTGGATCTATGAAGGCAACTACCATAAAATTTCTAAATTGTCATTTTATCCTCTAGTTTTATTTTCTTCAAAGTTAGAAGTCAATCTTGATGGTGACAATGGTCTCATTTCACCAAGGGGAGACAAATTAGGGTGTCTCCATTAATATTTTCAAGGAATTTTATAGGTATCTTGTGTTTTTTCAATTAATTTTATTGTTGTTTGAAGGTCTAGTCACCTTTTAACAAGTGTTAACAATTATATTTTTGTAGATAACAAGCTTCCAATAATTGTACTTGCTTGAAGGATTTCAATCAGATTCAATCCTTACTTGTTTTCAGAGCTATTGTATATGATTTGATTTTACATTATAATAGTTTTGTGATTGATACTGGTCAAAGACTTCACAGAAGTGTACCTTTCAATGTTTTGGTTATACTTTTATCATTAATAAATTTAGCCTCCTATTTATAACTTTATCATTGTGCATATCTATGTTTTTATTATATATTTTTATAACAATAATCTCTCTTTGTCTTTCATAATTGTCATAGCATATGATCTACAAAATTTAGCATCATTAAGCCTATATTCTTACTAACTCCCCACTTTTATTTTTTGTCATCTGCTATGTTGTAAATCATTTAATTTTTTCATCTACATTCTTTCTGTTGTTCATGTAAACCCCTTTCTCTTTTGTTATAAACCTTCTTCATTATAAAAATTATAAAGCAAAAAAGACATAGTTGAAAATTTAAAGCACCTCATCTCATTATCTTATTGGGTTAGCGAGATTCGAGGAGTTGAATTTTAAAGTTTAATTAACTTAAAAAATCATGAATAGGTGGTTCGAGGAGCATTGATATTGTTGAGGGAAGTTTTGATTGGAACTCTTTATAAGCTACTAGGAAGCATTATTAGTGATGGGTGCAATAGTTTTTTTGTTCCTAAGAGTGGAGTGAAGAAGGAAAAACTCCCATAGTCTCCAAATAAAAACCTATGTTAGGGCATCAAAGGCCAAGACATATCAAAGAGAAGATATTTGAAGTAGTACATGGTAATGGTATGGTATATGATATGTATAATTGCTCTCTAGATTTTTCTTTTTGTGAAAATTGTTTATATTGAAGCAGAATCAGGTAATATTCTCCTTCAGTGTTATAGGGAAAAATAAATATTATAGTTGGTGCACAATGATGTGTTTGGACCTATGTTGGTTCCTTCACTAGGTATATTTGTGTACTATGTATTACTTATAGATGATTTCTCTAAGAATACATGGGTTTATTTCCTTAGGAAGAAATATGAAGTCTTTGAAAAATTCAAAGAGTTTAGGGCTCTCATGGAAAATCAAGCAAAGAAGAAAATTAAGGTATTGAAGACAAATAATGGTGGATAATTATGCATGAATGAATCCATTTTTTTTTTAAGAAGTGTGGTCTAACAAGGAAAAATACTACTCCATACACACCTTAGCGAAGGATGTTAATGGAGGAATCAATGAGCATGCTCAATGGTGTCAAGTTACGATAAGAATTCTAGGAAGAGAAAGTGGATATTTTGCGTTACCTGGTAAATAGATCACCCTCATCAACATTGGATGATAAGACTCCACATAAGGAATGGAATAGTAAGGACCCTCTCTTAAACATCTCATGTTATTTGGTTGTAATTCTTACGTAAACATTCCAAAGGTTAAATGGGGTAAGCTAGATAACAAAGATGAAAAGTGTATCTTCATTGGATATAAAGACGGTTTGAAAGGTTATAAGATTTGAAACCCAAAAACTAAGAAGCTTAGTTACAATCAAGATGTAGTATTTCAGGAAATTAAAGATGTTGTCAAATAGGAAGTCCTACTAAAGGTGAAATAACTACAAAAGATAGAGTTTTAATTGAAGGATGATGAATTATATTATATAGAAGAACAAGAAACATAATAAGAAGAACCGCATGAGGAGATTAGTTTTTGAAAGAAAGAAGGTAGAATGGTATACTCCACGTGATTTCCATTTAACTTTTGCTTTGTTTACTATAGATGATGAGCCTAGAACTACTAGGGAGGAAAACTTTGCAAAAGGGCCATGGTTGAAGAAATGGAAGCCTTAGACAAAAATGAGGCTTATGATCTAGTGGAGTTTTCAGATAGAAGAGATCCCATAGGTAGTAAATGGGTGTTTAAGAAGTTAAATGCAGAGGAAAAGTGAAGAAATAGAAAGATTGGTTAGTTGCAAAAAATAATTCCTAGGTAGAGGGAATTAACTTTGATGATATTTTCTTGCTTGTTTCCAAGTTTTCTTTTTTTTTGTTGTCAGTGAACCCATAAGTAGATTTGATCCAATTACCTTTTCACAAGGAGTGTCTTAAAAATACACCCATTCACCATCAATTCAAATCTCGGTGTGCTTTTGTTTCCAGGTTAACTTCTACGATATTTCTTTTATTTATTATTGGCCCTTTTGGTTTTAAAGTAGAACATATGGACATGAAGACAACATTCTTGCATGGGGATTTGGAAGAATAAATCTACATGAAGTATCTATAAGGATTTGTAGTGAAGGGAATGAAAGAGCTCGTATGTAGGCTAGAGAAGCCTCTATGTGGGTTAAAGAAACGACCAAGTGTATGATATAAAAAAAATGATACTTATATATTAAGACGTGGTTTCACAAGGAGAAAAGTAGATCATTGTGTGTATTTCAAATTAGTTGGTGATCATATTATTTTTTGGTCTTATACATGGATGATATGTTTTTGATTGAAAATTATAGAGAAATCATCCAATAAGTGAAAACTCAATTGTCCTCTAAATTTAACATGAAGGATCTTGGTGCTGAAAATTTCATTTTGGGAATCAAAACTAAAAGAGATCAAGCAAAGAGGAAACCTTGGTTAGATTAGAAGAAGTATGTTGAGACATACTACAAAGGCTTAATATGCAAGAATGTAAAACGGTAAAGGTATCTATTTTTGTAGATGTAAAGTAATTTGTGGATCAATGGCCTAAGATATAGGAAGAGGAAGAGGACATGTCCTATGTTCCATATGCTAGTTCAGTTGGAAGTTTGATGTATGAAATGGTTTTTAATAGATTAGACATTGCACATGCAGTGGGAGTATTGAGAAGGTATATGTCAACACCAAGGAAGAAGCATTTGAGAGCAATACAAATGGTTTTTAGATATTAGTGTGGCACTATTGGTTATGTATTTTTCTACCAAGGAATACCAAGATTGGATAGTGTTGGACATACATGGTTTTGTTGATGCAGACTAGGCTAGAGATCTAGATTGTAGAAGACCTACAACTGGGTATGTTTTTAACCTATTTGGAGGAGCAATAAGTTACATGAGTAAGAAATAGCCTATAGTAGCACTATTAACTACAAAATTTGAATGCATGACAACAACTCATGCAAGAAAGGAAGACATTATGGTTACAAATATTGTATACAGGTTTTGGGTTTGTATAACAAGTTGTAAGGATAAACTAGAATAGTTAGAGAATAATATTTTGGGTAAAGAACCTAGTTTATCTTTATAAGGCAAAGCATATTGATGTTAAATATCACTATGTGAGGTATATGATTGGAGATAAGAAGGTACTACTATGAAAGGTAGAAACTTT
Organism: Pinus tabuliformis; assembly: GCA_031772625.1. Classification (NCBI taxonomy): domain Eukaryota; kingdom Viridiplantae; phylum Streptophyta; class Pinopsida; order Pinales; family Pinaceae; genus Pinus; species Pinus tabuliformis. Next base: position 488,165,036 of record CM062814.1, on the reverse strand, counting down.
GAAGAATGTTGCATATTCATTAACAAAATATATGAACACTAAGAAGTTATATTGGTGTAGAGAAATGATGCCCATTATTTCCATAAATTATTGGTCATGTGTTCATGTGACCCCTTGTTATGCAAATAAATAAAGATAGAGAATGTTGGGTATGTGTTATTTTCTTTGCATTACTAACCCCACAAATAGTAGATTGTGTTGGGGGGGCTCACAGTGGGATTATCGGGGAAGTGAACCCCCCTTACTCTAGGGTTTTGGAGGGTGATTCGGTAGCCCCCGAGTGTGGATTTTTGAGGGAAAGACCCTTGAAAAAATTAGTCTGGTTGGTTATTTGCATCCATTTTGGTGGTTTTAGGCACACGATTTTCATTTTTAATAGTTTTATGGAACATGTTGGTTTAGCCCATGGTTTTATAATTCTGGTTAAGGAAATATGATTACATTCCAATCTAGGGTAAATGAATTGATAGTTTATGGTGGATGTATGATACATACATATTGTATTGAAATATTGTAAAGAAATATTTGAAAAGTATTTATATTTTTCCCAGTTTGGGTTTCCAAGGTAAAATATTAGTCTTAATGTATGTGTAGATCATGACATATTTTGTGTTATTAATAATCAATTGTAGTAATTAACTCTATGACATTAAATCTAAAAATATATCATCAGTTTCAAACAAATAAGGACAAGATTTATAGGGGGCTATGATTCCACAAGAGAGGGGGTAACTAGAGGGGCTAGACCAAAACTATAATATTTTACTAAACACATATTTGATTTATTTGGGTAAAGGAGTTACATGATATTCTTAGGGAAGCCACATGACACATTGCGAACATTCATAATTTAGCCATATTTTTGGTGATTGGGTGGATTCCTCGTTCTTCATTCTCACTTATTCTTGATCTTTCTTCTTGGGGAAAATGGAAGATTTTTGTAACAAAGAGATAATACTAATTGGTTTATAAGAAGGTTGTTTATTTTTTCAACAAATGTGAATATTTCTAAATGCATGGATTTAATGGAATTTTGTGGCAAACCATCCATAGTTGAAAATATATAGAGCTTCTGCTAGTGATGTTTCCCTTCCAAACTATACTAGATCCTTGGAGAGAAATTAAATAGCTTGAAGAACTAGATTGCGAAGAAGGGACTCCATTCTTTGGATTGTGCAAGTTGACTAGGGAAGAAATATGATATTGAATCTGAGATACCAGAAATTCCACAGTAGTCATTTTGAATGTCAACATTTCAAGTCTATACCAAGGCTCATCACCCAAACAAAGGTCGAGGAGTAGCAGAAAAGAAACGGAGTAATAAATAGAGAGCGATCAATAGAATGAGCCGATATTGAGAAATGAAAACTAATAATATGCTACTTTAAAATTTATTAATGCTATATTATTGTATTATTAATTTATTTTATTTTAATTTGATTAAATTAAATTTTGATTATAATGTTTTTATATAAATATTAATTCAAATACTTCAATCTATTAAATATATTAATATCTATAAATAACCATTATAGTATGTTACTATATTTAATAATTGATTAAATATATGTGAATTAATATGTCTTATATTAGTGTAAGTTGAAAGTTATCTTGTTTTAGTTTAGTATATTAATGAAATGTTGATTAATATGTTTTATATGCTTTTATGAGCCTTTTAAATATATTTAATTAATTTTTATTTTTTATATATTAATATATTCAAATGTAAATTTAAATATATTGATATATTTAAATTTTAATTAAATATTTTTAAAATTAATATATTTTAATTAACTTATACCTTTTAATATTATAAGGGAAGAAGGTGTGGATTAAGGAATAAAGGTGGCTGAGGTGGTTAGGGTAGAAGGTTTAGCTTGGAGGATGCGACTTTGAGTGAGCAGGGACATCCAAATCAGGCTGACCTGAATCCCACTGTCTCTATTGAGATTGATGGGGTGTTTCATGATCTCTATTGCTTCACATATCTTTCTTTTGTAATAATGGCTCTCCTTGGAGAATATTTCCATGTCTTCCAGGGACACATGATGGTTTGTCTTGGATGAATGTTTGGCAATAGATGAGGATTTGATTCTCCCTTTCCTGATATCTGCAACATGCCCTTTCAATCTAATTTTGAAGGATCTTCCTGTCTCACCAATGTAACATTTACCACAAGAGAATTTGACTTTATAAATGCCTTTTTGTTGGAAGTGATCAAGGTCGTCTTTCACAAATTTCATCTTATGATGGATCGTATTCACTAGTTTGAACGAGGTTGTTATACCTTTATTTCTCAGGACCCTGGCTAGTTTGTCGGTGACTCCCTGGATGTAAGGGAGATATGCTTTCCCAATTAGGGTTTGAGAGTTGGAAGAGGGGGGTCTAGAAGAAGTTCTAAATTTGGATTTTATGATGGCTCTATTGATATCTTTGTACCTGTAACCAGTGTTTAAGAAAACATTTTTCAGATATTCAATCTCCTCATCTACATGCTCCTTGTCAGATATCCTTAAAGCTCTGGTGAAGAGTGTGTTGAGAATCCCCATCTTCTGGGACGGGTGGTGATGAGAATCTGCATGGAGGTAGCTAGCCATGTGAGCCCTTTTTCTGTATACTTTGTGACCCAACAATCCATCTCTTTTCCTAAAAGACGAATGCCAAGGAATGGAATGCAGTTGTTCTCCTCGGTCTCTATTGTGAATTTAATGTCATTGGAAATGCTATTAAGGTGATTCAAGAATGTTCTTAGCTCAAAATATCCATGAGGCCAATTCACACTGGTATCATCAATGAGCCTAGTCCAAAATTTGGGCTTAGGAGGGTAAGTTTTGAAATCATTCTTTTCAAATTTCTCCATGAAAAGGTTGGCTACTATGGGGGGATAATGGCAACCCCGTAGCCACCCCTGCGGTCTACTCGAAGTATTCAACTTGGAAGTTGAAGAATGTGGAACGAAGGCAAAATTCCACAAGGTTGGCAATTTCTAGGTCAGTAACCTCCTTGACAACCCTGATAGCCTCTTCTAATGTGATCTTGGTGAAAAGATGTGTTACATCAAATCTCACAATTTTGTCTTCCGGATCCAGCTCATTTCCTTTGACGAGCTCCAAAAAATGATTTGAATCTTTAATATAGGAGTCAATATTCCCAACCAGAGGTGCAAGGACGTTGGCCACATACTTAGCTAATCCATATGTGGGTGAAAAATTTACATTTGAATATATTAATATATTTTAAAAAAATAATTGAGTATACTTAAAAGACTCATAAAGCATATAAAACATATTAATCAACATTTCATTAATATATTAAACTAAAACAAGTTAACTTTCAACTTATAATAATATAAGACATTAATTCACATATATTTAATCAATTATTAAATATATTAACATGCTATAATGATTATTTATAGATATTAATATATTTAATAGATTAAACTATTTGAATTAATATTTATGCAAAAACATTGTAATAAAAATTTAATTTAATCAAATTAAAATAAAATAAAATATTAATACAATTATAGCATTAATAAAAAAATTAATACAAGATAAATTTCTATTTACAATAAATAAAGACATTAATTCAAATAGATTTAATAAATTATTAAATATATTAACATACTATAATGGTTATTAATATATTTAATAGATTAAGATACTTGAATTAATATTTATATAAAAACATTATAATAAAAAATTTAATTTAATTTAATCAAATTAAAATAAAATAAATTAATAATACAATATTATAACATGTAGAAATTCCCGCTGTAGATCACCTAATAATGCAATATACTAAAGCAAAATACAAGATCTACTTCTACAACACTTTGCGTAAGCTTAATCAAATTGAGCTAGATCAAGAGAACACATATAACTGAGAATGAGAAATCAATCACACATAACACAGAAGAAATAACCCGGGGAAAGCCTCAACCTAAAACCCCAATCTCCGTATTATCATACAAGTGGAAACATCTCTAGATTACACAAAGCCTTAGCTCGGAAGCTATCCAACTCTTAATAAAATCCCTCTGCTTCTCATAGACAGTCAAAGGACAGTCAAAGGCTTCTCACAAACCTTCTCCTCTGCCCTCCAAGCCTCCTATTTCCTTGTGCAATTTCTCTTGGGTCCTCAAGCTATCACCTGTGTGTAATAATCCCTCACACACTACTCTGACCTCTGAAATAATTGCACAAACCTGAAGGAGATAAATCCTTCTCCATGGATGAGTTTCCTTTATAGGAAAAATCCATCCAACTGATAGTACACTGTCCCTCCTCTTATCTCAACTGGGTCTCTGTCTAAACTGACATGCATGAGTTATTCATGAGAGAATATTCAGTTATCTAAAGTGCAACAGTTATATGCAAGCATGCATTAACTAACTGAACTCACATTAATTTAAACAAACTATTTAAATCAATCTAATTGGACCTAACTCAGTTAACTGAGCCAACTAATTACAACTCAATATTACAACTCATCCTTATCTCTTTAACTGATGGATAAATTCCTCAATCAATGGAGAAATTGTTGCATGTCCTCACATAGACTTCATGTTTGATTTTTCACAACTAATTAACTCATGGTGAATTAATTAATTTATTTTCAAACATCTGTTAAGTTCAAATTCGAATTTTACTTCCTATTTTAGTCCAAGGACTGACTAAAATTGGAATCTATCTTGAACTACTAAAAATAGCAATGCTATTTTTAGCACTTCCATTTTTCATTCCCTGTTGCTCAATCCAGCACTGGTACCCAAACTATTATTTATAGCAGTGCTAATTTTAGCACTTATATTTTTAGCATTTCTTGTTGCCATTTTCAACACTCCCTCTCAACAACAAAGGCATTCAACTCGAACCCGATCTTGTACCTTTGGAATGTTCTACATGCAACACTTCTACCAAGTGTGGTTGCTCCAGCAACTCTACAAAAAAAAAAACTCCCAATTGACCTCTCTATTGGGCTAGAAACATACTTTGATGCTGAAGCTCCACCTGCTATTGAAAAGTGCTCCCTCTCTAATCTCTGAGCTGCTGCAACACTCCATGCATCTTGCACTGTTGCACACCTCTCTGTGCTATCCTGCACTAATGCAACATTCATGTGCCTCTCGCATTGTTGTAGCCTGCTAGTTCTACACAATCCTAGGACTCCTGCACTATAGCTCTCTCTGCCACCTCATCCACTTCTGTCTCTACCCAATCAGCCAGTCCTGCTACTCCTCGTTAGGGCTCCTGTAGCAAAGTTGAATCAAAGAGGTTGGGTACCTCAAGGATCTTGCCCCTATTCCAACCTTCTTGGGATGATCACTCCACATCGCCCACCTCCTACCTGGAGGTATGGATGCATGTGATCCCTCTGCCTACCTGGCTCGAAATTTCCCCCTACAGGAGGTCTCTATATGAGTGGATGCCTCCACTCTGTCTCCTCTCATCTTCCCCAGTTGTGGCTACTCCACAACCTCCTGAAGCTGCTTCACCAATTGTGGCTCCTCCACAATTGTCTAAAACTTCGTCTGGTGATGCATGTTGAGAGGTAATGTACTCTCCCTCTCAACCACCACGTATCTAACCTTTGCCTTGCTCCTCAAGGCTTTGCATATATATTGTACATGAAGTGCATATAGGTTCTTGGCTAGCACACCAATCTGTTTCCACTTTCCCATCGTCATGAAATTTTCTGGAAAAAGAGCTGATTTTAAATCAGCGATATCTCCCTCATCTGAACTCCGATTCAGCAGATTTTTTGTTTTGAATTTGGGTCTTTTTTCGCAAGGAATCCAAATCTTCTATTTTTTTCTAAAAATTTTGTACAGAATTTTTCAGATCTGCTCTGCAAACTCTCGGCCCAAAAATCAAAACTTTGAAATCTCCTCTTAGTATCCTGTTCTCTCCTTTGATCACCTTTGCTCCCATACCATGTAGAAATTCGCATTGTATATCAACAGATTATGCAATATACTAAAACACAATACAAGATATACTTCTACAACACTTTGCAGAAGCTTAATCGAATTGAGTAAGATCAATTGAACACATATAACTGATAAGAATAAATCAATCACACATAACACAGAATAAATAACCCAGGGAAAGCCTCAGCCTAAAACCCAACTCTTTATTATCATACAAGTGGAAATATAGTCTGGATTACAAAAAGAATTAGCTCACAAGCTATATTTCTCTCTCTGCAATCCCTCTATTGCTCATAGATAGTCAAAGGCCTGTCTCAAACCTTCTCCTTTGCCCTCCAAGCCTCCTATTTCTTTGCGCAATTTTCCTTGGGGTCCAGTGCAACAACTTGTGTGAATTGGACTCTTCACACACTCACTAACCTCTGATCCAACTACGCAATCCTGAAGGAGATTAATCCTTCTCCATGGATGAGTTTCCTTTATAGGAAAAATCCATCCAACTGGTAGTACATTGTCCCTCCTCTTATCTCAACTAGGTCTCTGTCTGAACTGACATGCATGAGTTATTCATGAGAGAATATTCAGTTATCTGAAGTGCATCAGTTATATGCAAGCATGCATTAACTAACTGAACTTACATTAATTTAAACAAACTGTTTAAATCAATCTAATTGGACTTGACTCAGTTAAGTGAGCCAACTAATTACAACTCAATATTACAACTCATTCTTATCTCTTTAACTGATGGATAAATTCCTCAATCAATGTAGAAATTGTTGCATGTCCTCACATAGACTTCATGTTTGATTTTTCACAACTAATTAACTCATGGTGAATTAATTAATTTATTTTCAAATAGCTGTTAAGTTCAAATTCGAATTTTACTTCCTATTTTAGTCCAGGGACTGACTAAAATTGGAATCCATTCTGAACTGCTAAAAATAGCAATGTTATTTAATAGCACTTCCATTTTTCATTCCCTGTTGCTCAATCCAGCACTAGTACCCAAACTGTTATTTATAGCAATGCTATTTTTAGCACTTCTATTTTTAGCATTTCTTGTTGCCATTTTCAACATAGCATTAACAAATTTTAAGATAGCATATTATTAGTTTTCATTTCTCACTATCGGCGCATTTTATTTATCGCTCTCTATTTATTACTCCATTTATCTTTTGTTGCTCCTTGACCTTTGTCCTGATGATGAGTCTTGGTATAGACTCAAAATGTTGCATTTAAAAATGACTACTATGGAATTTTTGACATTCAGATTCAAAATCAACCCTACATAAATCTGCAAACCTTAAGAAATATGATAATTTGAGATTGCTATATGTGTGAGAAAATTGTAACAACATGAGAACTTGATTATTTATGAGTGAGTAGAGTCATTGTAGATGCTCATCCTTGTGGATTCATAGCTTTATCTCGGGGATGACCCACTTCTGAGATATTTGGAGCAATAGTGTTTATGGTTGGGTGGAAAATTTGATATCTATAGCTAATTAGTGTGGTTATTTGATAAAGATATGTCTTCTCTATTTATTTTATTCATGTTTTGTGTACTCTATGATTTTCCAATGTTCAAATGTATATATTTGAATGTTGTATAGGGTGTGAGAAATATGCTTTCTTGTTTATGTATATGTGTATGTGTAGAGAAAGAGGGGAAGAGGTGGGAGAGGAGAATAACATTTCTGAAGCCCCAAGAAAGAAAAAATCTGTTAATGAACTAGTTGATTTATGAGAAGACCCTTTGGATTAGTAGTTATATGGATGTAAATTGGTTATGTAGATTTGTATCTTGGGGATTTAGTCATAGGAGATGAATTACTAAAGACACACATTGAAATTGGGAAAGGGGTTTTTGGGAGGCACTATTTATAATATCATGACAAAGTGGATCCTCAATCAAATAAAATTCATTGTTAATTTTGGACAACAAATGGTGTCATCCCTAATAGTGTCTCTCCTTCAAGATTGGTTGTAGGTGTGCTCCCTTTGGTAAATGCACACTAAGCTACATTTTATATTTTAAATAGTAATATGGAATGTAGTTCAAAATATGTATATTTATGTTGGGAGGATTCATGATCCTTGTTGAATCCATAGGTAACATTCTTTGATGGTTTGTGTCATGGTTTCAAACTTAAGAGCTAGTTATAATGGTGGTATTTTAGATGGGGAAGGTGTTAGAAATTAATTAACAGAGCAATGGAACACATGAAATATTGTAGAAAATTAAACACATAAATGCATTAAACAAGAGAGACACAGATATATGTGGTTCACCCAATTTGGGTTGCATCCATGAAGAAACAATTAGTCCTTCCTTTTATATTATCTAGCAAAACAAAGAGATACAACCTACAACAGATCCACTGTATTTTCCTCTTCGCTCTCACACAATATCCTCTCCCTTTCTTGCTCAAATAATGATACACGTCACCAATACAACTCCCTCATTTATACCAAGGGTTTCTTACTATGGAAAAAAACCTAATTAACATAACTTATACCGTCAAATCATTTTCGTAATGAATCACTTAGATTGACTACAAAATTACAATATTTTACAAGACAAATTTAAATCTATTTTTAGCTTCAAGGGCGCTGCCCCTGAACTCCCGACGGGGGCCTACTAGCCCCCAGATCCTCGAGCCGGGGCGGGGGGGGGGGGGGGAATGGTCCCCCCTGGATGATCACGGGGAGGGGTGTATAGTCATATTGGGGTATACACCTGGCTAAAACAAGACCTCTAAATTAGGAAGATAACCAGGCTCCACACCTAATAATATCCCACTTGAATATTGATTATAACAAATTCATCTATGCTTCATTTGCTCGACAATGCATCAACTTTGGAACTGGTTATTTCTCGTATTCATAATCATACTTGAAGACCAATTGAAACTGAGAAAAATATCAGTTTCTCCTTGCTTACAAATTTTGTTAACATATATGTAGGATTTTGGCTAGTGTGTATCTTTTCCAGCTTCAACTGTCCATCTTCCAACACTAACCATATGAAATGGTAGTTGATATGTATATGTTTAGTCTTGGAATGAAATGATGGGTTATTTGCAAGATGAATGACACTCTGGCTATCACTGTATAACCTGCCCATTGCTTTCTTCTTTCTCAATTCATCCATAAACCTTTGTAACCAAATAATTTCTTTACTAGCCTTTGCAGTAGCAACATACTCTGCTTCCATTGTTGAAAGTTCAACAATGTTTTGCAATTTTTAAGCCCAACTGACAGTTTTCCACCTACAGTCAAAACATACCTTATGGTGCTCTTCCTTTTGTCTTTGTCAACTTCCATATCTGTGTCAACATATCCTTGTAGAGTAATGTTTGAACCACCAAACCATAATACTTGATTTGTGGTACCTCTCAAATACTTGAGAATTCATTTCATTTCCATCCAATGCACTTTTCCTAGATTGTTCATATACCTGATTACAACTCCCACTGCATGTGCAGGATCAAGCCTTGTGCAAACCATTGCATACATTAAGATTCCAACTGCTGATGCATATAGAAATTTACACATATAATCCATCTCTTCCATAGTCTTGGGACACATCTCCTTACTTAGTTTGAAATGGCTAGCCAAAGGTGTGCTAACTAGTTTTTCATTCTGCACATTAAATCTTTCTAACACCTTTTCTATCTACTCACTTTTAGACAATATTAATGTGTGATTTTTCTATCTTCAGTTATTCTCATACTGAGGATTTGTTTTGCAATACCCAAATCCTTCATTGCAAATGAATTTTCCAATTTTCCTTTGAGCACATTGATTTCCTACATGTTAGACCCTACAACAAGAATGTCATCTACATACAATAACAATATAATATAGTTACCATCATTTTTCCTTTTAACATAAACGTAGTGGTCAAAGTGGCATCTAGTATAACTTTGTTCAGGCATAAACCTGTTGAATTTTAGATACCACTACCATATTGTTTTAATCCATACAATATTTTCTTCAATTTTCACACTAATTTCTCCTCCTATTTGACCTCATACCCTTGTGGCTACTACATATATATATTTCTTCCTCCAAATCCCCATGGATAAAGGTTCTCTTTGCATCTAACTGCTCAAGATGCAAATCTTTTGTTTCCACTAGACTTAAAATAGTTATGATTGAAGTCATTTTAACAACAGGAGAAAAAAATTCATCAAAGTCTATACCTTTCTTTTGTGCAAACCCCTTTGTTGAGCTGTAAAAAGGGTCTTTTTAACCTCTATTTGCCCTACATTAATTATCAATCTAGGTACGATTTTTTATCTCAAGAGTGTACTCAGTCTGAGGTAGTCACTTGTTCAAGAGTAATGTCTGTAGTATAGTGCTTACAAAAGTAATTGAATGCTGGAAACAAACACTAATTGTAATGGCAAGAAACTTAAATACTTTGTAACTAAATCATTCACTCAAGAAACTACAATAGTTATCAGTCAAGGATGCAGTAATGATAATTCTTTCCCCTGTAAAGTGATGTAAATTTAAATCAATGATGAACAAGACCTCCAATCTGAGAACTTAGACAACAATAGTCAATGTTTTCTACAGCTGTAGATTTTTATATTCACACCAAAGCAAATGCTGGAAATGACAATTCAATTTGCAGAAAATGAACAACAATTAATCTATTGAAAAGATTGAACAACAAAGCTTAATCTACAAAACTAGTTTAAGCAGCAATCTTAGCCGAAAGGAATTGAACAACACTCTTTAACTAATAAAGGAATTGAGCAGCGATCTGAACTAACAAAGGAATTGAACAACGATCTAAGAAAGGAACAACAAACTTAATTAAGGGTAAACACACAACAAATCTAGAGTAGTTGAATCAGCATACATGATATTAACCACAATTATAAAGGAACAACAATTGCAATGATAATGGATTAGTGATCGAGTGAACAACAATCACAACTGTAAGTAAACCGTAGCTAAATGAACAGTAATACCTATCGAAGAATGAAAAGAAATATCAATCTGTAAATGAAAGGCAATGTCAATCTGTAAATGAACAACAATATCCGAATTAGATAGTGCGATATTATTTCAGAATTAACAACATAAAATTTTCAGTTGCAAATAATAATCTTGCTATCCACTTACTAATTTGATATAACAGATCAATTCAATGAAATGTTCATAAACAAAAGATTATTGAGTAAAGCAAATTAAAGGAATGCAAAGGAAATCAAACCACACATGACTGTAATCGGAAAATAATGATACAAGAAGCAAGTGATCCACTATGGCCGGGCCCTTAGCCACCAGGGAAGCACTGTTGCAGTTACTCTAGGATCAGATAATGGAACAACAACAAAATTATATATTAATCATAAAGGCAGAGTTATAGAAATCGCTCCTTAAAGAGAGTTGATGATCAAAGTTCAGATTACAACAATAAATTCTACAAATCAACAATAATCTGTCCCCCTTGGGCTACCAGCATTGTCCCTTTTTATAATGAACAGGCGGAAGTATAAAAAATGCATATAAGTCTTGAGGCAGTGATCCCTCAGGATCAAAGGATCTTGAGGGATTCACCATATCTTTAATCTTCAATTTATCGTTTTGTCCTCTTACGTTGATACCACATTTCTTCTTCCTTTTCCTGGTCCATGCATTCCGATCTTGATTTCCTCGTCTGGATGCGGTTTCCTGTCAAAGGGACAGTAGTTGGTTTTGCTTTGTCTTTTCTTCCGGAATAGTGATTTTCCATTTCTTCACTTTCTGCATAGGAAAAGACAATAATTAATCATTTTACATTAATCACAAATATCCTTAATTCTATCATGATCCTTTAACATATTACCATCTTAGAATGTAAAGAAGTTATGATTTGAAGGAAAAGATAAAGAAATAGATGGTAAATACATACTTTTTCCAATGCTTAACACACCCCCCTGCTTACCCTTGTTCATGCCCTCATGAAAACATTATAATTGACATGCAAGGTAGTTAGGGAATAGGCTGGAGAAGGATTTTCATGCAATGGTCTAAAACCATGATTTCTAGCTAAGACTTCAAAAATATGCCTTGTTTGGCCTTCAGGCAATTCATATAGGGCTCTATACCCTAGTGTAGGATACCAGATGATTGGACTTCGAAACCTACAACCTAACCAATATGGGCCTTCTCTCAAGATGAGGTTACCATAGGTAGCCATGCGATCAATAGCTAGCTTAAGATTTTCTTAATTGAACGACTCTCTGTCTTACACATTCGGATTGGAAGTCTTATATTAGAGTTTGGCTGCTGCTATGGCAAGGTCTTTGATAGCTAGGAAGTATTCTACCCCTTGCTGGACAACTGCTTTGTGAATGGGTCCCAGTGTCTGGATCACACCCTTCTTTCTCATTAAGCTTCTATGCTTATTCCAGAGTTGCAATGGGTTTCTAGGTTCCCCCCTTACAGATAGATCTAACCCATTCTCCTGTCTCTGGAAGGTATTGTGGGCTTTAAGCCACTTTAACTAATTAACGGCAAAAGAGGTGAATGCCTGAAGCTAGATATCACCCACAAAAGGGCTAGGTTTCTCTTCCATTTCACCATTCAACACAAGATTATGCAAATAAAACTCACATAGCAATCACTGGACTTTCACCCCATAATTCTTACAGCAATTTATGAAATCATCAATAGTCTTTAGCTCTATAGGTACCCCTACCTTGATAGCCTTAACTTTCAATTGTAAATACCTTTCCATAAAAAACAAAGCATAGTTTTTGGTAGGTGACCTATATGCTAGAACATCAGTATACAGAGAACATAAGGTATCCATTTGACTCATAACTATGTATAGTCTATTGGTTACCTTTTTAATTTCTTCCTCTGCCCTTCGCCATCTATCGAAGGTCTTGATCTCCGATGCATTGATGTTATTTACCTACTGCTGTAACTTCTGATATTTCTCCTGAGGAACAGTTTCCTCTGTGAGCTTTTCTATTGTTTGTTGGGCCTGTGCCAGATCTTTTTGAAGTTTCACTATCCTCGAATCATTGTCCATCATAACATTTTTGGACTGGAGATCTACCTGGATCTCCTTATTGTGACATCTGGTTCTTATAGTCTGTGTTTCCTTCTCATGAACTGTCTGGTCGATTGTGATGCTAGAGGGAAATGCCTCTATCTAGACGTCCTTATTATAGACTGGTGTGCTTTCTGTTTGAGCTTCTGCATTTGTAATAGCCGCATGTTGTTCCTTGCAGTCCTGGATGATAATGGGTTTGGTTTGCGTTCTTTTGGTCTTATTTTTATGGGATTTTGCCTAGGTGGCTGCACGCTTTTCTCCAGGGGTTCTTTTTGAGCTTTTCCCCAGTTTTAGAACCCTTATTTGTTGTCTGAATTGTTTAATTACATTTAGTAGTCTCTGCTGTTCCTTTCACAACTTTTTGATTTAATTTGTTTTCTTCGAAGGAACAACTGTTTCTTTTCTTGGGCCTGGACTTTGTTCTTCAGGGATTGTACCCTCGCCTTGGCCAATTTCCATGTTTTCTACTTGGAACACTTCTTTAGTGTTTTCGTCCTGCTAATTAGATTTCTTAGGGGTGGAAACCCTGGGTTGATCTGCTATTTCCCGGGCGACTTCTTCTTCTACCTCTTCTTCCTCGTCGGAGTGCTCGGTTTCTTCTTCCGGTTCCTCTATTTCATTTTCTTCTAATACTTCTTCTTCATTTTCCCCTCCTTCAAGTTGTGGAGGTCGCTTGTCCTCTGAGTCATATATTTCTACTGGTTGGCTACTGTTTTCTTGGGGATTTCCCAACATTCCTTTGCTTCTCCCCAATCTGATGGATTGTCTTCGTTTCTTCGGTCTAATTGATGTGCTAGCAGTGTTTTTCGTTTTTGAGCTGGCAAGGCCAATCCCCCATCTATTGATAAAACCAATTCTTCCCAACTACTCTGCTGTTGGGTGAGACTGTAACTGACTATTAACCGAATTAAACTGTGATGACTTATTGCTGATTCTACATGATGATATTTTCTTATACCTCGGACAGAATCATGCAATAAATATTTTAAGTATGCGGGCAAATTCACAGCACATTTTTGTTTTAATACAGCTAACAATTTGAGATGGTGTGGTCTTACCACATATTTTCTGCCATCGCAAGTGATGTAGCTTTGCAAAATTCTGACTAATTCTGCCCATGGCTCTCCTAGGGTTGCAAGAAAAACTCCTTTTCCTTTGACAGTAAGGCTCTTTCCTTCATCCTGGAAGATGGTTATAGCATCTTGAAGTCTCATTTTCTTTAGGGTCTATACTGGTCCAATAGATGGCAGTCCCGATACTTCAATAATTATCACATCTGTTACTGTTATTTGCCTCCCCCTCACCATGGAATGATCTTCCTGCAAATTTTGCAGAAATTCAATGGCCACCATCTCATTGGACTACTGTAGTCAATTAAGGTAGACAATCCATCCTGATCTTATTAAGATTTCACGTGCAGCATCAGAGACCATTAACACCTGCGGTTCACTGCGTATCGATCTACCTCCCATTTTGTTCAATCTTAGCACACAATTACTTTTTTACAGAGCAAAACACAAAGATGATGATGGAACAACAAGTTGTTCAAGCTTTAGCACAACAAAAAAACAGAAATGTCGATGGAACGACAAGCTGTTCAAGATTTTAGCACATTGTTTACAGAGCAAAAACACAGAAATGATGATGGAACAACAAGTTGTTCATATTGGGAAATACAATACCGTTAAACTTGATATTCCCGAGTTTTGATGGTGTCATAACACCTCCAAATAAGGAGCTGACACATATACCAGAGTATTATGGAGATCACCCATGCCCCCTTGAAATGTGATAGGTCGTCCTCAACCAGCAAATAGAGGAGCAACATGCTGAACTGCGGTCGTACAATAAAATAAAGGAATGGCATATAGATCCATGACATGTTTACAAAAATCGGCATATAACTGAAATCGAGGCTTATGATGGAAATCGCGAATAAATATGGAAATGCCATGAAATTATGCGAAAAATAGAGGATAGCACAACTTGACGTAAGTAAAAGTTTTTATGCGGTCATTATCCACTTTAACCATTATGATTGATTTATAAATGATTTTTCATGTATAAAAGGTTCGAAAGGGTTATATAACATAATCTCATTTGAAATCAATATAACGATATAAGAAGAAGGGTTTATAATGACTACTGGTGTATGAAAAATATGACTTCAATACCATCAGCAGAGCTCTGTTGCCCACAAGTGTCCATAACCTTGACAGAGTTTCTTGTTTCACCCTTGGAACCATAATCCTTTGTGTATGCCTAGGAAAGTGTTGTGCGATGTCAGAATGGAGGTCATTGGGCTGGCTTAGTAACTAGATGAATCATAATGCCATTCACCAGGAAGGAGTGAAAGGTGGACAGGCTGGCTCGTGATGAGACCTCCTATTCCAAGGACTTTTTTATCTTTTCTGATATGCCTCTTGGATCATCTCCTTGGTGTGGTGGCCATAGTGGGGATGCCACTTCACTTGCTTCCTTATGATCATGGTAGGTTGGCTCTTGATGAGACCCCCTATCCTTCATCTGACAAATCATGTTAGTAATGATATAGATATATATTTTTCTTTTTTCTTTTCTTTTATATAGCACTTTCCTATTTATATACAGAGGGTGGCTGAACACTCCTTAAGAGTAGGGATGGTGGAAGAAGTTTGCACATCTCAATAGTGGAAAATATGCCCTTATTCTTATTCAATAATAATGATCAAAGAGAATTATGAAGATTTAAGAAAGAACAATCATGATAAAAATAATCAATCAAATTGGTTTTAGTGAAAATAAAGACAGCAAAGTGATATAAATAGTTGTGTCCTTTCCTTTTTTTTCTTATCGGTCCAAAGCAATTTCTCTAAAGATAACGATTTTTCTTTGATTTTCTGATTTCAGTATCCTCTAGTTTTTGTATTCTTGCATAAATGTATAGCTATGCCTTAAATGAACCATCATTCACAAAAATCCTCTAAATGATGAAACACACACACACACACAAAAAAAACAAAAAACAAAAAAAATGCACTCAAAAAGTGTTGTTCCTCAGATGGGACAACTGTCGTTCCTTAAGAGTAATAGCAAAAGAACATATGCATGCAAAAACTGAAGTTCCTTTAAGAAAAACAACAAGCAAAAGAAAAAATCATACTCGAAACTATTGTTCCTTAAGAGGAACATCGGTTGTTCCTTAATTGGAACAACGAATAAAAAAAGCATAAAATAAAATACCACTCCCTTAGTGGAACAACATAAGGTCATCCGAAATCGAAACTTCTTCTCCTTCGGAAGGAATGACAGAAAGGAAAAAAATGCGAAGGAGGGTTGTTCCTTTAAGAGGAATGGAAAAACAATCTGGCGGAAGTGCTGTTCCTTTGAAAAGGAACAACAAAAAGTGAAAGTGGTGTTCCTTCGGAAAGGGACAACAAAAAAAACGAAAGTGTTGTTCCTTTGAAAAGGGACAACAGAAAAATGAAAGTGTTGTTCCTTCAGAAAGGAACAGAAAAAAAACAAAAATGTTGTTCCTTCAGAAAGGAACAACAGAAAAATGAAATTGTTGTTCCTTCAGAAAGGAACAAAAAAGATGCGGGGATGTTGTTATTTTGGAAATGAATAGAAAAATGTGAAAGTGTTGTTCCTTCGGAAAGGAATAGCAAAAAAATGAAAGTGTTGTTCCTTCGGAAAGGAACAACAAAAAGGCAGAAGTGCTGTTCTTTTGGAAAGGAACAAAAAAATGCGAAAGTGTTGTTCCTTTGGAAAGGAACAACAAAAAAATGAAAGTGTTGTTCCTTCGGAAAGGAACAACAAAATGCAAAAGTGTTGTTCCTTCGGAAAGGAACAACAAAACGACGGAAATGCTGTTCCTTTGGAAAGGAATAGAAAAATGCAAAAGTGTTGTTCCTTCAGAAAGGAACAACAAAACGATGGAAATGTTGTTCCTTCGGAAAGGAACAACAAAATGCAAAAGTGTTGTTCCTTCGAAAAGGAACAACAAAAAGGTGGAAATGTTGTTCCTTCGGAAAGGAACAACAAAATGTAAAAGTGTTGTTCCTTCGGAAAGGAACAGAAAAAAGGTGGAAATGATGTTCCTTCGGAAAGGAATAGCGAAATGCAAAAAATGAAGAAATGCAAAAATCTGTATAGAAAGTAATTTATACAAGAAGAAAAGAAAAAGTTATGTACAAAATTTAAGAACAATGAAATTACTTAGTGAACCAATGCCGAGGAAGAATTATTTTCCTCAGCAAGAATCTGCATATCTGAATCTTCCCGGAGCTGCTAGTAGAAGGATTCCTGAGTAAGCGATTTATGGTACAGTCGCACTCGGTGGCCATTGGCTTTAAAGGTATGTCCAGATCCGTCAATAGTAGTCAAAGTAATGGTGCCATTGTCATGCACTTTCTAGATTTCATACGGTCCAAGCCATCGAGTCTAAAGTTTTCTCAGAAAATCCTGAAACCTGGAGTCATATAGGAGTGCCCAATCTCCTTCATGGAAGATTTTTTTTTTGATTAGGGCGTCGTGCCATTTTGCTCTCTGTTGTTCAATTAATGCAGTGTGTTGAAGAGCCGAGAGCCTAATTTCATCTAGCTCGTTAATTTGTTTTAATCTGTTAGTCTACGCCTCATTCAAATCCAGACCGACCTCCTGTGTTGTTCTTAACATTTGTATTTCGAACTCTATTGGAAAGATGGGTTCCTTTCCAAATACTAGATGATATGGTGAATAACTGGTGGTGTTTCTCCATGTTGTTTGGTATGCTCACAAGGCTTCCGGCAATCTTGAAGCCCAATCATGCCTGTATGATGCAATGGTTTTTTCAATATTTCCTCTATCACTTTATTCTTGCTCTCTACTTGGCCATTTTCCTATGGGTGTTAGGGAGTGGTAATTTTGTGCTGAATGTGATAATTTTTTAATGTTGCAATGATTTTATTACCTACAAATTGTGGTCCTGCATCCGTGATTATGTCCCTTGGGAGGCCATATTGCACAAATATTTGTAATAGGAAATTAATCACAGAGTCCTTTGTAGCTCTTGGGAGTGCCTCTGGTTCAACCCATTTGGTACCATACTCTATTGCTACTAGAATATATGTTTTCTGGTTTGATGATGGGTTGATCAGACCAACAAAATCAAGCGCCCAACACTCAAATGGGTCGATTACTAACTGTGGGTTTAAAGGCATTTCATTAGAGTGTCCAGGGAATCCTGCTCTTTGGAAACTGTTGGTGGGCTCCAGTATTGCAACAATAATGCTACAAATCCTGGAACTCCCTTCTTTAATTTTATCAACCCGGTAGTTCGTAACAAACTTGGAAGCGACAGTGCTGTATGCACAAGTACTAGCTCTTGCCGCAGCTGTCACTTGGTCAGCTGGCACAAGTCCACTAGGGGGTTAAGCCAACTTCTATGAGCTCTTAGAAGAAGCTTGTTAACTGATGAATGAAAGCTAACTCAAAGGAAGTTGATCTACTTGCGGAAAGAAATTGAAAGCCAAAAAGAAACGTAAACCCTAGCAAACCCTAATTCTACCAGCTAGTCCTACTGATGCAAAGGAGAGAATGCAAACTACTGGAAGGGATGCCATTACTTCTATGAAGGTAAAATACATGTGTCTAGACTACCTCTATCTGAAGAAAACATCTTTTTGTATTTTTGTTTAAGTTGTTGGAATTATCATGCATGTGCTTCTAACTATTTTTGACTGTGCAGAGGTGGATCAAGGAGGAGAAATGATTGGGAAAGGTTGGGAAGGTTCAGAGAGGGTCTAAGGGGTCCCTAACAACCTTCTGGAGAGTTTCACAAATTTTGGCTGCCAAGAAACCTCATTCGTGAGCTTCTACAGGAAGTCTGCAGGGGTTCTACAGGATGTTTAGGATTTCTACAGGATGTTCTGTAATTTTTCTACAGGATGTTTAAAAATTGGATTTTGGAGGATGGGTGAGTGAGGTAAGGTGCATGAATGGTTAGGGAGGCAGGGTAGGGCCTGGAATGACCCAAGGACTGATGGATAGAGTTGAGGAGAAGGTGTAGATGGCTGGACTTGTTCCAAGAAGATTGAAGTAATGCTGCACAAAATGTAGGGTTATGAGGGCAATATGGCAACGTGAGGCAAGAAACCAAGTTAGGAGATGGAGAAGATGGGTTTGAGGGAGTCTGGGTAGACAGAGAAGTGGTACACGTGCTTTGAAATTTGTGTTTCCAATTGAACCAACAAAGACATGCAAGAAAACAAAGATCTAGTTATGCTACCCTAATATGATCTAGCTAACAGTAACAAGAATGGACAACAGCTTTATTTGTAAGGAAACCATGTATATTAACTATGCAATGAAGCATTCAAAGATCTGAACATGTAACCAACTTCTGCAAATGAAAACCAAACACTAATGATTGCATGGCAAAGCAAAGTCAGTGTTTTTGTGGGCAGCAAAGTCATCCTAGTCACAGCTCCTGATCCCACTGAGGGAGAGGTGAAACCACAGATGTTTGTTGGCCCTTTTCTTGAAGCTTTTTCTGTTAACAACCTATCAACTAAATCTGAGCATGAAAATCTATTTTACTCATCAAAAAAAACAAACTAAATAACAAAACAAGATTTAGATCTAAATAGCAGATTTTATTCTAAGAATGCAGCAAAAACACATAAAGATAATCAAAGGAGGTACTGGGCGCTTGAGATGGGCCCAACCCCAAGAGCTACAGCATCCTAAGAGAGATTTAGAGCTGGTGCAAAGCTGGATTCATCTTTATTGAGCAAGAAAAGAAGAGTTACATCAAAACTGTCCACAAGGGAAACTTGAAAATGTGTTGAAAGCAAAGCTAATCTACTGCATAGAAATCGAACTACAAACTAGCGAACTTCTGCCTACAAAATGACTAACCATTGGCTACAAAATGACTAACCACTAGCTAACCAAAATGAGGCCCTAAGCCTTCTTATTTATACAAATTGAGGACCCCAACAGTCCTCCTAAACTTTAGGGACTCGACTGCGCAAGACTTGTAGTTAACAGCAGTCCTACTTGACTTGCTTGGTTGCCCTTGTGCTGATTGATTTGGTGGCCCTTGAACTCCGATTTGATGGTGGAGAATTTGAGGTAAGGGCCCATAAATGAAGGGAACACGTTCCTAAAAATACTCTCCATGAATTTGGCTGCCAAGTGCTCATTTCAACCATTGACTTTGTCTCCAAATTGACCAAAAAGGCTACACAAAGCAAACATTATACTTGTTGGCATAATGACTAACCCAATTCACTCTATTAGCATAAATATAATCAAAAACATGCAATAAACTAATGATAATGGTGGATTAAGTCGAATTAGGAGGTTGAATGAGCCCAAATAATTATCCATTTTTGGGGCTCATCATCACCCCCCTACTGAAAGTGTTGCTCATCCTCTGAGCAACCAATCTATCTCCTCATCTTTGATGGCCTTGGTGGCCTCCCTGTCATGCCAAGCTTCTGAAGTGATGTCCTCTTCTCTGTCATGAAACCATGCTTCTTTGTTCTTCCCACTGCCTGTGCTCCTTTTCCTAGAGAAGTTTCAGCTTTGGTATGATTGTGCAAGTATATTCAATCTGATGGTGGCAATGGTGGTGAAAGGAGATGAAACCAGTGGAGGATGGAAGAAAAGAGTGGTTGCATGCCTCCTCAACAGACTTCTAGCTTCAAATCCCTCTCCATAATTGATTCTGGCCTGCCCAAAGGCTTCTATAGGATGTTTTTGGTAAAAATACAGAACTTCCTGTAGAAAGTCCTGTAGCTTCCTGTAGAAGGTTGAACCATGACCAGATTGTGTCCGAACCTTGAAAAAATGAGTGTTCATGGAGGGAGTGGATGTGAGGATGCCTGGTAACTTGGTAGGGACCCTTCTGCTTGTGTTGGGAGGTCCCCTTTCAGCATTGTGTTTCTGCAACATCTTCAGCGTTAACTCCCACAGCAGCACATAGACATTGGTGTCTCCTGTAATGTTACCCAAAAACCTCTAAAACAACATAAAAGGAGCAAGCACCATTCCCCTAAACCAAAATTTAAACGGCCCCTCTGAAAAATGGTAGCTGCATGCAGAGCCTCAGTCAATCTTCACTGATAAGTATATTGTCCGCACAAACCAAAGGCATGCATAGAAACCTATTGTACCGGTCAGAACAAAAAATGAGTATGACATGATGGGCATGTAGCCAAAATATAAAATTCTAGAAACAAGATTTGTCATCTCCAGCTTGGTGAAGAAATAGAATGTGGCATAGAGAAACAAGTAAAATGCTGAGGAGCCTGCAGTCAAATAAGATCTCCACCACCAGTTGTAATCTTCACTGCACAATTCAAAGTAGCACAGGACAATGGTGATCTCTGCACATGTAATAATGAGGATCACAAAGACAATGAACAAGAACCCAAATATACAGTAGAACTGATGCAGCCATATTGAAGTGAATATGAAGAACAGTCCAATGAATACAGCTCCAAAAGGCAAAATGCCTCCAACTGGTATTGAGAAAATGGGCTGCATATACCAAGCTTGCTCTGGAATCTACCTGGGGATTTTATTGGTCTTCATTGGATCTTCAATTGTAGGTTTCTTGTAGCCAAAGTAACTGCCCACAAAGACCAATGGTACAGAAATTCCAAACCATAAAAGGACCGAGGCAAACATAGTCCCGAAAGGAACTGCACCAGCTGAAATTTTTTCCCATAACAGTGCATTGAGAATAAAGAAAATGAAAAAGGTAATGCCTGGAAACAAGAATGTTGGCTTCAGCGTGTTCCTCCTTTATTCTGTGCCCTTGAACATCTTATATAGACGTGACAATGCATACCCTGCAAACAAACCCATAAACACCCACAATAGCAGCATAGCTGTCATGAAACCTCCACGGTTCGAAGGAGAAAGGAAACCAAGGACTGCAAATATCATTGTCACTAGTGTCATGGCAAAAAACTGAACTCCAGTTCCCACATAGACACAAAGTAAGCTTGCATTGGTTGGGACCCTGACCACATCTCCATGGACCGACTTCCATCTTGTTTCCTCTTGAGCCTCATTGTGTTTTTCTAATTGGTTGTATTTTGAGATATCCCGGTACAAATTTTCGCATCATGATCATTGCAACCATTTCGGAGAGAAATAAAACAACCATCAATGAGTTGATGATAGAGAACCAATTAACCGATTGTGCACACTCCAATTGAGGATGTGGAAAGTGCAGATGAACATCAGTTCATGAGTTTCAGCCGAGCCTTCTTTAACTGCTGCATGATTTGTGGTGAGCTGGAAAAAACATGTGCTGTCTTTATTCGAACTACAGTGATGTTATAAATTGTATGTTCTCCTCTATCTGTTAATTATTTGACGTCCTATGCACTGGAGTTCAACAGATCTACCACTAACTGTGTTTTTCAACTTCCACGTGAATGACTTACCCATGCATGCTGCGTGATTTTTGCCTGAATGAGTGCAATCGAATATGGCTAGCTTCCTGGCTGAATCCCCCCATCTCATTCGTTCATGCAGTGCTTAGATTAGATTCATGCAATAGAGGAACAAGGTTGAGTCACGTACCTGAAGTCAGATGGTTGCTGTGAGGTGCTTTTTGCTGCTGCATGCTCATATTCCGCTGCTGCATGCCTGGATCCTTTGTGCTATAAGCTCTTTGCTATCTGATGTGTGGTTGTTTTTCTTTTTCAGGTATCCTCTAGCCGGATCTAAGCTGCAGGAGTTCATTTCCACGTTCAGATCTGCACCTTCAAGCTGCTGAATTTTCACAGGACCAGAACTTGTTTTCGCCATTGCTCCCAAACGGTAAACCGGATCGATCTGAAACTTGCTGAGCACGTTCCTATCATCATTATGCATCTCCCATAGAAAAATTACGATCAATGGATGCACATATTTCGAGAAAAATGGAAAATGGCTGAAGATTTCAGAGATCAATTTCTCGGAAACCGTGCATCGGAATCGGCTGAAACTGCTTGGGTAGGCTACTATCACCTATGTGCATCTCCCCATGAAACAGGTTTTAAAACGGATGCATGGATATGGAGAAAATGCAAAAATGGCTGATGGTGATGGAGGCTGATTTCTTGGAAACCGTGCACTAGAATTGGCTGAAACTGCTCAGGCATGTTTCCATCAACCCTGTACAATTCCCCATAAAACGGTTTTTCAAATGGATGCATGGTTTTCAAGTTATGGAAGAAACAAATTCTGTTCTATGTGTTTTTTTCTTCAAGGCATTTTGCAGTTTTGTTGCATGGTATGAAAAACTGAGCTTGGGTTGTGATGCAGGCATGGAGATGATGGAGGAGGAGTTTGAAAAGTTCAGGAGGACTTCTGAACCCTTGAGGAAGCTACCATGTTCGCCAAACCACCTTTTTGAAATCCATTTCTAGCTTCCTACAATTTCTACAGGAACTTCCTGTAGAAGCACAATGAAGAAGCACAATGAGGTGGAAAAGATGATGGAAAAGGGTGAGGAATGGTAACATGGATGCTTGCAGGCATAACCAATGGATTCCAAGCTTTAGATCCCCTTCCAAAATCGAATTTGGCTCGCTTGAAGGTTCTACAGGATGTTTCCTGTAGAAATATAGAACTTCCTCTAGAAGGCACAAAAATTTTTGTCTTTGTTTTGAGTGATCCTCCTGACCTGAAATGTCCTTATTGCAACCTGCAATTAGCCAATGGAAATTAGTTTTATTTTTCTTTTTCTTTTTCTCTTTTTTTGTTTTTTTTTTTTTTTGGAAAAACAACTAGGGCGCCTCATGGAGGTTTTCACCCTAATTGCCTGCCTTGGGCGCCTCCAAGGGAGGTTTTCACCCATAGATCTTATTCTCTTTTCTCTTTTTTCCCAACCCATTGAACGCCTCATGGAGGTTTTCAATCAATGAGCCAATCTAAGGTGCCTCCGAGGAGGTTTTCACCTTAGATTTTTATTTTTCCTCTTATTTTCATTTTTTTCTCTTTTTCTCTCTTTTTTTTTTTCCTTTTTTTTTCTACCCTACCCTACTTGAAAAACAAAATCATTTTCAAGTGTAAGAATACTTCCAATGGAGCCATGTGCACATCGAGATTAGAGACAAAATGATGTGGCAGCTTGAGATGCATGCTTTGACAGTTATCCGGATTTTAGAGACAAAATGATCTGACTTTGAAGGGATCAAACATAGCTGAGGAAGAGAGTACTGCTGCAACTTAGTGACTGTCTGGAACCATGTCTCAATATAGCTTTGATATGCTTGGTCCTTTTGCTGATCTGGATGATTCTTCATGTCACCTTCTATCATGACTTTCTTATCTCCCTCTATTTGATGATCTTTCTCTTGAATACATGGAAGATTTGATGGTAACCATGAGGGAGCTCTCTCGATCTCTGATTCTGATCTCTTCTCTTCATCAAGTGCAGCCCATGGTTCTTTGATCTCCTATTTTGAATCTTCTTTTGTCAGATGTGGTCCTTCAATGTTTTCAAGATAATCTCTGCTTTGCAACACTCTTCCTGAGCTATGGTGAAGATCATTGAGCTCAAGAGGAGTCATTTGGACATGTTGTGTCTCAGCATTGCAATTTTGTTGAGCTACTCCAATGGACAAGTTTGGAAATGGTGGTATGAGTAGCTGAGTGGGGGTGTATATTTGAGATGGATGTGGATGGGGTTGTGGTTGGGTAGGCATTTGGGGTTTCCTTGGTGGAGGAGGAGGTGATGGTTGCAGTTGAGCAGGTGGTGGAGGAAAAGAAGTGGGAGGAGTGTTGTATTGGGGCCTCCACCCCTGATGAGGTGCATTCCACTGAGGCTGTGGCTGAGCATAAGAGTGAAATGAATGAGCATCTGGTTGGGCATAATATGGATCTATGAAGGAACATGGAGGAGGTGTGAACCAGGAAGGATGAGCAGGGGGACCCCAAGAAGGCATGAAAGTGGCTTGATAGGGGTCATAATAGGTCTCGTGTGTCCCTTGCAGTTCCTGCTGGTAAGATCTAGGTTCATGTGGCCTCCTTTGGTTCATATAATAGAGTGATTCAGTGGCTCCTTTGGCTCTCTGATATGCAGCTTTGATTCTGGGTAAGGAAGGGCACTGATCCATAGGATGGTATTCTTCACAGACAAAACACACCTCTATGGAGTACATTGTACATTCGTCCCTAGAATGCTTTCTAGTGCACCTGGGACAAAAGATGACCAAAGCCTTTTTGGCTTCCTCTTGCTTCTTTTGGATCCACAGGGCATCCAATTGCATGGCAAGAAACTGCCTCATATCACTCTTGAAATCTTCTATCTGATCTTCAAATTCGTCTTTGGACAAGGGACTGCTCCGAACATTTCTGCTTGTAGCCATTTGCTCCAGAGGAATGCTTTCTTCTTCTTCTTCCCTTGAGGTTCTTCAAATATGTCTCGTTGTCCACCTAAGGGTTCTTTAATCACAGCCATCGAAGAAGAGAGAATGTGGGCTGTGTGAAGCAGTGGGGGTGTTGTGCAATCATTTTTCTAACTTATCTCTACTCCCACAAGGCATGAAATGAAATCTTTTTGGTTGATTTTTGCTTTTTTCTACTTCTACCTGCAAAACTGAAATAGATTGAACTACAACTAACTATCTTGCTAAAATGAAAATGCGGAATTGAAATGAAAGCAGGAAAGGACTAATCTATTTTTCTCAAATGAAATTGCAGGAATGAAATGCTAGTCTACGCTTGCGAAATTGAAATGATAATCTACACTTGCAGAAATGAAATTGCGGAATTGAAATGCTAATCTATGAAAGCGGGAAATGCTAATTCTACTTTTGCATAAACGAAATTGCATAATGGAAATGAAATAAACTACTTAGCAGAAGATTGTAGTGGAAAATAGAAGAAAAGCGGCAATCACCAATACTCTGACGCTTCCCCGGCAACTGCGCCAAAAAGATGGTGGGCTCCAGTATTGTAGCAATAATGCTACAACTCCTGGAACTCCCTTCTTTAATTTTATCAACCCGGTAGTTCGTAACAAACTTGGAAGCGACGGTGCTGTATGCACAAGTACTAGCTCTTGCCGTAGCTGTCACTTGGTCAGCTGGCACAAGTCCACTAGGGGATTAAGCCAACTTCTATGAGCTCTTAGAAGAAGCTTGTTAACTGATGAATGAAAGCTAACTCAAAGGAATTTGATCTACTTGCGGAAAGAAATTGAAAGCCAAAAAGAAACGCAAACCCTAGCAAACCCTAATTCTACCAGCTAGTCCTACTGATGCAAAGGAGAGAATGCAAACTACTGGAAGGGATGCCATTACTTCTATGAAGGTAAAATACATGTGTCTAGACTACCTCTATCTGAAGAAAACATCTTTTTGTATTTTTGTTTAAGTTGTTGGAATTATCATGCATGTGCTTCTAACTATTTTTGTCTGTGCAGAGGTGGATCAAGGAGGAGAAATGCTTGGGAAAGGTTGGGAAGGTTCAGAGAGGGTCTAAGGGGTCCCTAACACCCTTCCGGAGAGTTTCACAAAGTTTGGCTGCCAAGAAACCACATTCATGAGCTTCTACAGGAAGTCTGCAGGGGTTCTACAGGATGTTTAGGATTTCTACAGGATGTTCTGTAATTTTTCTACAGGATGTTTAAAAATTGGATTTTGGAGGATGGGTGAGTGAGGTAAGGTGCATGAATGGTTAGGGAGGCAGGGTAGGGCCTAGAATGACCCAAGTACTGATGGATAGAGTTGAGGAGAAGGTGTAGATGGCTGGACTTGTTCCAAGAAGATTGAAGTAATGCTGCACAAAAGGTAGGGTTATGAGGGCAGTATGGCAACGTGAGGCAAGAAACCAAGTTAGGAGATGGAGAAGATGGGTTTGAGGGAGTCTGGGTAGACAGAGAAGTGGTACAAGTGCTCTGCAATTTGTGTTTCCAATTGAACCAACAAAGACATGCAAGAAAACAAAGATCTAGTTATGCTACCCTAATAAGATCTAGCTAACAGTAACAAGAATGGACAACAGCTTTATTTGCAAGTAAACCATGTATATTAACTATGCAATGAAGCATTCAAAGATCTGGACATGTAACCAACTTCTGCAAATGAAAACCAAACACTAATGATTGCATGGCAAAGAAAAGTCAGTGTTTTTGTGGGCAGCAAAGTCATCCTAGTCACAACTCCTGATCCCACTGAGGGAGAGGTGAAACCACAGATGTTTGTTGGCCCTTTTCTTGAAGCTTTTTCTGTTAACAACCTATCAACTAAATCTGAACATGAAAAGCTATTTTACTCATCAAAAAAAACAAACTAAATAACAAAACAAGATTTAGATCTAATAGCAGATTTTATTCTAAGAATGCAGCAAAAACACATAAAGATAATCAAAGGAGGTACTAGGCGCTTGAGATGGGCCCAACCCCAAGAGCTACAGCCTCCTAAGAGAGATT
This sequence comes from Pinus tabuliformis, assembly GCA_031772625.1. Classification (NCBI taxonomy): domain Eukaryota; kingdom Viridiplantae; phylum Streptophyta; class Pinopsida; order Pinales; family Pinaceae; genus Pinus; species Pinus tabuliformis. The sequence continues at coordinate 488,137,631 of CM062814.1, read as the reverse complement.
TAGAGCTGGTACAAAGCTGGATTCATCTTTATTGAGCAAGAAAAGAAGAGTTACATCAAAACTGTCCACAAGGGAAACTTCAAAATGTTCTGAAAGCAAAGCTAATCTACTGCATAGAAATCGAACTACAAACTAGCTAACTTATGCCTACAAAATGACCAACCATTGGCTACAAAATGACTAACCACTGGCTAACCAAAATGAGGCCCTAAGCCTTCTTATTTATACAAATTGAGGACCCCAACAGTCCTCCTAAACTTTAGGGACTCGGCTGCCCAAGACTTGTAGTTAACAACAATCCTACTTGACTTGCTTGGCTGCCCTTGTGCTGATTGATTTGGTGGCCCTTGAACTCCGAGTTGATGGTGGAGAATTCGAGGCAAGGGCCCATAAATGAAGGGAACACCTTCCTAAAAATACTCTCCATGAATTTGGCTGCCAAGTGCTCATTTCAACCATTGACTTTGTCTCCAAATTGACCAAAAAGGCTACACAAAGCACACATTAGACTTGTTGGCATAATGACTAACCCAATTCACTCTATTAGCATAAATATAATCAAAAAAATGCAATAAACTAATGAGAATGGTGGATTAAGTTGAATTAGCAGGTTGAATGAGCCCAAATAATTATCCATTTTTGGGGCTCATCAACTGTCATAGGCTTGCACAAATGTTTTAGAATCTTTAAAGATTGTGGGCCAGTAATAACCTATTTGCAAAACCTTCTGACTAGTCCTTCGATCTGCGAAATTCCCGCCAAACGGTCCATCATGACAGGCTTTCAGAATGTCAAATATTTTGTCTTCATGGAAGCATCTTCTGATGTGCATATATGCCCTTGTATGAAATAGGTAGCCCCCAATCCAAGAAAATCGGGTACTACGGTGCACAATCTTTTTTTGTTCATTGGGGATTAGATGCTTTGGTAATTTTCCTACTACTAAATATTTTGCAACATCAACATACCAGGGTGTCTTGACAGTGACAACAAATAGATGTTCATCTGGGAATTGATCTTTGACTGCTGTTGCGTCCACTGGTTTCGGCATTCGTGAGAGAAAGTCAGCTACAAGATTCTCTTTCCCAGGTCGATCTTTTATTGTGATGTCAAATTCCTGCAATAAGATCAACCATCTTGTTATTCTACCATTTGTAATAGGTTTATTTGCTAAATATTTTATGGAAGAGTGATCTGTATATAAGACAACAAGATATCCAATGATATAATGCCTAAATTTATTTACAGCATGTATTACAGCTAAAAACTCTTTTTCAGTAACGGTATATTTTGCCTCAGCAGGAGATAAATTCTTGCTAATATAATAAATTGCATATGGTTTTGTCTTCTTCCTGCCCAAGGACTGCTCTAATAGTTGTGTCTGAAGCATCTGATGAAATTTGAAATGTCAGGTCCCAATTTAGAACTCTGAGCACTAGGGCTGTTGACACAAGCTTTTTCAGATCCTCAAAAGCACGGTCACATTTATCTGTCCAAACAAAGTCAATATTCCCTGTCAGTGCATATAGAGGTGCATCTATTTGAGAAAAATGTTCTATGAATCTCCTATAATAACCAAAAAATCCAAGAAAACTGCGTACCTCTGTCTGTGTGGTGTAGGTATTAACAAATTATTTGAATTTTGGCCAGATCTACCTATATTCCAGCTTCTGAGATATAATGACCTAGGATGAGCCCTTCAGTTATCATCATATAGCACTTTTCGTGGCTCAAACAGAGCCTGGTGGTAATATATCGTTGCAGCACCTTTTCCAATGTCTCTAGTGCTGACTCAAAATCATCTCCGTATGGTGTGAAATCATCCATGTATACTTCGAGCCCTTCATTTATTAAATCTGAAAAGATGCTAAGGATGGCCCTCTGAAATGTGGTAGGGGCATTACATAGGCCAAAGGGTAGGACTCTGTAAGCAAATGTCCCCCAAGGACAGGTAAAAGTAGTTTTGTCTTGGTCTTCAAGGGCAATCTGAATCTGGTTGTATCCACTGAAGCCATCCAAGAAATAAAAGAATTTCTTTCTCGTTAATGTGTCTAGTACCTGATCAATGAATGGAAGGGGAAAGTGGTCTTTCTGGGTTGCTTTGTTTAATTCTCTATAATCTACACAAGTCCTTCATTTTCCATTCTTCTCTGGCACCACTACTAGTGGAGATATCCACTTGCTATCAGAGATTGGATAAATAAAGTTTACATCCAAAAGTTTTTGTAACTCAGCTTTCACAATATCTTTTAGATGAGGGTTGAGTCTTTGTTGGGGTTGGAGAATGGGTCTAACATATTTTTTTGTATAAATGTGGTGCGTACATAGTTGGGGATCAATTCCCTTCATGTCCGGATAGTCCCATGCAAAAGCTTCCTTATATTTTCTCAGTAATTGGACCAGCTTTTCTTCTTGTTCAGGAGTCAAGTTACTATTAATGTTCAAGGTTTTACCCAGCTCAATATCTATAGTTTTTTTGTTTGAAATAGAGGTAGTCGGTATTGATTGGTCATGAGTGTCTTTGAGAGGATCTTCTTCTAGTTCATTGTCAAATGTTTCCTCTATCATGTGACATTGTACATGAGATCTGGATTCAGATTGGTTAATGAAGTTATTAATAACATCATCCTCTGTTTGATCTTTAAAATCGATGGCATCTTCTATGGTTAATGGGGACCTAATGTTTTCTGTGAAGTATGATACAGGTTGTTTGTTAGTTTTTATTATTGTTACACTTGGATGGGCTGGAGGGTAAAGAGCTAGATTCTTGATATTACTCCCTCTAGTTATGGTCATACTACCTTGTTGGCAACCAATGTAAGCATCAGCAGTTGCAAGCCAAGGTCTACCTAAGATTAACGAGTGTCCATCGAGTCAGTTTTTGGGGTTGATTATCAGAAAGTCAACAAGGTATTCCCAGGAATCTATGGATACCATTTACATCGTGTAGTGTACCTTCTAGCCTAACTACCAATTGGTTAGCTAGTTCCAATAAGGTGGAGGTTGGTTCTATTGATGTAATGCCAAGTTTTTGACAAGTGGTGGTTATTAAAATATTATTTGCAACCCCTAAATCAACTAGGGAATTTGAAAAGGTTTGTCCATTGATTTGCATTGTCACTATTGGATTCCCTGGGTCTTCATATTTGACAGGTGCTTCTCTTCCTGATAATAGATCAGATAGGGTGTCGACTACTTGGACTATTGGGTTATTTGTTATTCTCCTCTTTGGCTTCCTTATACATAATTCTTTGATGGTTTTGGCATATATTGGCATATCTTGGATAGCTTGGAGGAGTGGGATTTTTATACACAAATTTCTAAGTTCTCCCAGAATATCAAAGTCAGGATGTTCTATAGGGCATGGTATGATTAATCATTCTGAGAATGGGGGAGAGGACGTGGTTGCCTGGTCATGAGTTTGTTGTCTGACCACATCCTCTTCTTGTAGTGGTTGTTCTATGGGTAACTGATTCTCAACTTGAACATTTTTATCTCCCTCAGCTTCTATAATGCGCCCAGACCTTAATTGAAGGTCATTTCACTCTCTTAGATTGGTTCCTAGTTCTGGTGTTTCGATTATTTGAACAGATTGAACCGGTCTATTATTTGGGTTCGGGTTGGGTTGGGATGGGAGTTGTGGTCTTAAGTTGGACTGGGGATTTGGTTGTATTGTATATGGTGTTGGCATTGTAGGTTGACGGATTGGAATGGTTCTTGCTGGCTGATTTATCGGTCTTTGCAAGTTTGTCTACCAGGCTTGACTCCGCGAAGTGGGAGGGGACCATTGTGTTGGATATGCATTGTTTTGCCAATATAGTGGAGAGTAGGGAAAATTTGGCCAATTAGATTGGCTTGTTTGATTCGGCCATGGTGATGATGAAGGAAATGGTTGTTGTGACCATTTTGAAAATGGAGGTTGATTTTGACACATTGTATTATATTGCTGAGCATAATATTGCGGAGGCTGGAAAGAAGAAGATGGATCGGAGGACATACCTAGTTGTCGAGGCTACCATTGACGGCACTGATTGAGTATGTACACTAGTTTTGATTCTTCTTCTGCTTCTTTGTATACTGCTTTCAAACCCGGAAGTGAGGGGCAGTTCTATGTGGAGTGATCTTTTGTACAGATAGCGCAGACTTGAACTACATCTAGTGGGCACTCTTTATGGTTGTGTTTCTTTCTGCATCTAGGGCAGAATATTGCTAGATTTTGCTATGCTTTTGCTTATTTCTATTTTTCTTGCGTAATATTGAGTTGCGTTGTCAGAGTCCCCAATATATCAGTTTTGAAATTCTCCAGTAAATTCCCGATTTCTATTCGGGTTACTCCTTCTCAGGTGATCTTGTTGTCCCTTGTGAACCTGTCACGTTCTGCTGGTTTTAGCCTTGTGCTGCCTCGTGAACTCCTGATACATAAATCAATAATGTCAGCAAATTTTTTTTGATAAATATCTCCTTTTCCCATAATATTTAGTGTTTCAACCCATTGTTCCTTCATTCCTTTAATTATTGTCGTTTTTAATACATTGTCAGGTAAGGGTAATGTTGCATAAGGAGATCTCTGAAGATTATACTAGAAACGTTCAACATATTCTTCTAGAGTCTCATTAGCTCTATCTACCATCTGAAATATTTCATCCTTTAACTCTCTAGACCTACAATAATCTTGGTATTTCTTCAGGAAAGCCTCTTTCATCTGATCCCAGTTGTTTATGACACCTCCACCTAACCCCATAAACCATCGTAAGGCTGCCCCTTTTAATGTAGAGGGAAACAATTTTAGCTTTTGGGGATCGGTGGTATAGTCGTACCCCCTGTATAGCGCATTGAATTCAAACAAAAATGCCTCTGGATCTTCTAATGTTAGGCTGTGGAATGTAGGAATATGTTGAAGAGGAATGGCCTTCATAGGTGCATTAGCTGCAGTATCTACAATGGGATATTTCAATGTGGAGGTTTGAGGTGTTCGCTGGTTCTGGGCAATTTGATCAAATATGTGCCAATATCCCTCTGGGATTTCTAGGAGGGTACTCCTAGGCTGGTTTGAAGGAACAGGAATGGCCTTAACAACACTTCCTTTTTCTGGGATGATGAGAGTTCCTTGCTAAACTAATGTCTGGGGGAATCTTAGCTCTTCAAGTTCTTCAGCTTTATTCAAGATGATTTTGATAGCACTTCCCTTATCTGGGTTGCTCAATGGCTGAACTATTCCAAGAGGAGATTTTGGTTCTTCAGTTTCCCCTGTTTCTCCTCCTCCTTCGTAGAGATTACTAAAGTTCCCTTCTTGTAACGATTTCAGGCTATAATTCTCAATTTCTTGAAAATCTTTCTCCTCTCTTTGGCTGTGCATCTCAGCAAAGGCTACAGATGATGATTCTATGGCCCGAAGGGAACTAGTAGTTTATCTAGAAGCAACATTTCTAGGACCTATTGACGGCTGAGATTCCACTTTTTTAAGGATTTTGTCTATAAAGGTCGATCAACCAAGGGTCACCGGCCCCTTAGCTTTATCAGGCTTAGGTAGTGGTTTAAGATTATTTTCAGGCTTTTTCTGCTTAGTCATGCACACAAGTCAAACACTTATTTTTACCCAAAATAACCAACAAATCTGCTGGAAAGCGGGCGGGGAGCAGGGCTATTACATGATCTGTACGCAAGTTGTTACCTTCCGTTTTTAATACCCAACTCTCTCCTAGTAGGTACTTACACTACTCTCTTTTCAAAAGAAACAAATGACTACACTCTCCCCGGCAATAACACCAAAATGTTGAGCTATAAAAAGGGTCTTTTTAACCTCTATTTTCCCTACATTAATTATCAATCCAGGTACGATTTTTTATCTCAAGAGTGTACTCAGTCCGATGTCGTCACTTGTTCAAGAGTAATGTCTACAATATAGTGCTTAGAAAAGTAACTAAATTCTGGAAACAAACTCTAATTTTAATGGAAAGAAACTTAAATACTTTGTAACTAAATCATTCACTCAAGAAACTATAGCAATAATCAGCCAAGGATGCAGTAATGATAACTCTTTCCCCTGTAAACTGATGTATATGTAAATCAATGATGAACAAGACCTCCAATCTGAGAACTTAGACAACAGTAGCAATGTTCGCTACAGTTGTAGATCTTTCTATTCACACCAAAGCAAATTCTAGAAATGACAACTCAATTTGTAGAAAAGGAACAACAATTAATCTATTGAAAAGATCGAACAACAAAGCTTAATCTACAAGACTAATTTAAGCAACAATCTTAACCGAAAGGAATTGAACAACACTCTTTAACTAATAAGGGAATTGAGTAGTGATCTAAACTAATAAAGGAATTGAACAACAATCTAAGAAAGGAACAACAAACTTAATTAAGTGTAAACACACAGTAAATCTAGAGTAGTTGAATCAGCATACAAGATATTAACCATAGTTATAAAGGAACGGAAATTGCAATGATAATGGAACAGTAATCGAGTGAACAACAATCACAATTGTAAGTAAACCGTAGCTAAATGAACAGTAATACCAATCGGTGAATGAACAGCAATATCAATATGTAAATGAACAACAATGTCAATATGTAAATGAACAACAATATCCGAATTAGACAGTGCGATATTATTTCAGAATGAACAGCATAACATTTTCAGTTGCAAATAATAATCTTGCTATCCACTTACTAATTTGATATAACAGATCAATTCAATGAAATGTTCAGAAACAAAAGATTACTGAGTAAAGAAAATTAAAGGAATGCAAAGGAAATCAAACCACACACGACTGTAATCGGAAAATAATCATACAAGAAGCAAGTGATCCACTAGGGCCAGGCCTTTAGCCACCAGGGAAGCACTGCTGTGGTTACTCCAGGATCAAATAATGGAACAACAATGAAATTATATATTAATCATAAAGGAAGAGTTACAAAAATCGCTCCTTAAAGAGAGTCAATGATCAAAGTTCAGATTACAACAGTAAATTCTACAAATCAACAATAAACCATCCCCCTTGGGCTACCAGTGTTGTCCCTTTTTATAATGGCCAGGCAGAAGTATCAATAATCCATCCGTGTTTCTTCTTCCTTTTCCTAGTCCATGTGTTCCGATCTTGATTTCCTCGTTTGGATGCGGTTTCCTATCAAAGGGACAACAATTGGTTTTTCTTTGTCTTTTCCTCTGGAATAGTGATTTTCCATTTCTTCAATTTCTGCATAGAAAAAGACAATAATTAATCATTTTATGTTAATCACAAATCTCCTTAATCGTGATCCTTTAACATATTACCATCTTAGAATGTAAAGAAGTTATGATTTGAAGGAAAATATAAAGAAATAGATGGTAAATACATACTTTTTCCAATGCTCAACACCCTTCACCACAAGTATAGCCTTATACCTATGTTTTCCTCCATCTTCTTCCTTCAATCTGTAAACCCATTTATTCTGCAACCTTTTTTAACCTATAGGAAACTTGACTAAGTCCCAAGTCTAGTTATCCATCAAGAGTCCATCTCTTCTTCCATGGCTTGCTCCCACTTCTTTCTAGTTTCTACCTGCATTGCTTCTTCATATCTTTCTGGTTCACCAAAATCAGTGAACAATACATAATATAATGAAGGAGAGTATTGTTCAGGGGTCTACTTGTCCTGGTAGATATTCTAACACCACTCTCAGCTGTTTGAGGTGCCTATTGTTGTTCTTGCGATTATTGATCACTATAATTTCTAGGCACCTTTAATTTTTTTGTGATCTCATCAAGCACTGTGTATCCTTTGTTTTACTTTTCCTGTTTCTTGTCTTGCATCTGATCCTTATACAAGTCGTTTTCATTGAATATGAAATCTTGACTCCTAATGATTGTTTTATTTTCATAATCATATAAGTGATAACCAAAATAATTTACACCATACCTAATAAAGGTAAATTTCTTTGATTTTGCCTCAAGCTTTGTTCTATTTTCTTTATTAATGTGGACAAAAGCTCCACAACCGAAAGTCTTTAAAAATGAGTAGTTTACCTTTTTATCTGTCCATCCCTCCTCAGGAATACCAACATCCAAGGAACTTGAAGGCCCTCTATTTATTAGATAAGCAACAATATCTACAACATCTTCCCAAAATTGTAAGGGAAATTTTGCATGCAATCTCATGCGCCCTTCACACTCCATGATTGTCCTAGTCATCCTTTTTGACACACCATTTTCCTATTGTATTCTTGGAACTATCTTCTCTCTATGAATTCCATGCTTTGAGTAGTAGTTATCAAACTCTTTTCTTCAATACTCACCTCTATTTTCTAATCTGAGACACTTCAACTTCTTTCTTGTCTCATTCTCAAACAAATCTTTCCATTTCTTGAAAGTATCAAATACATCAGATTTATTATGAATACAATAAATCCAAGTTTTCCTAGTTTCATCATCAATAAAAGTAACATAATAGTGAGAGCCACTTAGATATGAGGCCTAAGCGGGTCCCCATACATCTATATGCACAAGCTATAATTTTTCACTCTTCTTTTCTTTCCCAACTCTAAATTTGACTCTCTTCTACTTTACATAAACACAATTCTCACAAAAATTCAAATCAACATGCTTCAAACTTGGTAACAAATTTCTTGAGTGAAGAATTTGCATCCCTTTCTGACTCATGTGTCCAAGGCTATGATGCCACAATGTCATGTCTGCTCCTATGGAGGTTAAAGCAATAAGAAAAAATAGAAATACAATTTCATAAATACAACATACCAACCTTTTTTCCTTTTGTTATTACCAGGTCTCCTCTAGTGACCTTATAGGATTTGTCCATGAATGTAGTTACACAAACTTCACCACCTAACTGCCTTATTGAAGTTATATTTTTCTTCAGATCTGGAACATACCTTACCTCCTTCAATAACCATTGGTTTCCATTTTGTTTCTTTGTAAAAGCATTACCCATTCCAATTATTTTACAGGGTTTATCATCACCTAGATGAACCTATCCAAAATCTCCTTGAACATAGTCACGAAAATGTTTCCTATCAAGTGTGACATGGAATGAGGCCCTTGAATCTACCATGCATGAATCAATCATATTATCTAATGAATGAACCAAATCATCTTGCAACACATAGCCTTTCACATTCTCTTCATGATTTTTCTCTTCTTGTCCATCTCCTTCTTTTCCCTTCCAAGATTTGCAGTATTTCTTCAGGTGTCCTTTATTCCCATGTTTCCAACACCTTATCCTTGATCTGGATTTGGATATGCCTTTTATTGAATTACTACAATTTCCTGGGCTCCTTCCTCTTTCCATTTTTCTCCCCCTAGTCTCTGCAGTCAAAGAAATACCCGATGTCTCACCGGATATTTTCTGTCACATTTCCTCGCTAAGGATGGCACCAAAAATATCATCAAACTTTAAAGCACTAGATCCAGGGACATAGTTAATAATAGCCATAACTAAGCCATTCCAAATTTCCGGCAATGAGCACAGAAATAACAGAGCCCTAAATTCATCATCAAAATTTAGCCCTACAAAAATTAACTAACTTGTAACTGTGTTAAATTCATTTAAATGATCAGCAATAGATCAACCTTCTGACATCTTCATATTAAATAGGTGCTTCATAAGAAAACCTTATTTGAGGCTGAGGGTTTTTCATATAGTTTGGCCATTTCCATTATTAAACCTTTTGTTGTCGTTTCCTTTGAAATGTTGAAATCCACTGATGCTGCCAGACACAACTGTATTATTCCTAGTTCCTTTATGTCGAGAAGATCCCATTCTCCATCCATCATGCTCATTGGCTTCTTTGATTTTCTACTCAATTGTAGGTATAGATATTTCTTATACATATAATCTTCCATCTACATCTTCCACAACTAGTAGTTTTGGTCATTAAATTTCTCGACCCTAAAGCTACTATCTTCTGCCATTTCTCCTACTCAAACCAGGAAACCTTCTTTCCTGCAAGTTTATTAGCCAAATAGACCTTTGGCTCTAATAACAGGTGTTAGAAATTAATTAATGGAGGAATGGAACACTTAAAATATTGTAGAAAATTGAACACAAAAATGCATAAAACAAGAGAGACACAGATATACTTGGTTCACCCAATTTAGGCTACATCCATGGAGAAACAACCAATGTTTCCTTTTATATTATCCAACAAAATGAAGATATATAACCTACAACAAATATACTATAACTTCCTCTTCACTCTCACACAATATCCTCTCTCTTTCTTGCTCATAATAATGATACATAGTCACAATACAATTCCATCATATAAACTGATGGTTGCCTTCTAAGGAAAAGACTGTAAATTATCATAACTTCTACCGTCAAATCATTCTCCTAATGAATGGCCCAGATTCACTACAAAAGTACAATATTTTACAAGGTAATTTTACATCTATTTTTAGCTTTGGGGGTGCTGCCCCTAAATCACCAACGGGGGCCCACTAGCCCCTAAACCCTTCCGGGTAGCAGTGTACAATCCTCCTGGGGTATACACTCGGCTGTAACAAGACCTATGAATAAGGAATATAATCTGGTGCCACACCCAATATAAGGGATTTTGGGAGGATTTCTCACTTCTTATAAGATTTCATGGTTTGCAAGGTTAACTTTTCATATTGAGCATGTAGACTCTACACCATGGACTTCAATAATGGTGGTCTCATTAGGAAGAAGAGGGTGATTGTTACGAAAAAATTAGGAGGGTTTAGGATGATCATGGGAAAGGACTTTCAGGTTACAAATATTATGGATTATGCCAAGAATATTTTGCTGGCGAATTTTTTTAAGGTGAGGATTGTTAGGGTTTCACTGATGATAAGGATGAAGGCCTTTCTCAAGTTATTTCTTTACATCATGTACTTATTCATGGTTGTTTGAGTTTTAAGATTAATTTAAAGGAAGATATAGTTAGAATCAAGGGAGGGAACTGATTTTGGGGTTCTAATATACCAACACTCAAGCTATGCAACCCATGTTTTGATTTGTATAGAGAAATCTCCAATGCCTTTTGGTGTGGGTAAAGGTTCTAGATTTACTGGTCAAGTTCTAGAATGGGTAATTTCTCATAGATCTATGGAATTGCTAGCACAAAACACCTTATTTCTTGATCCCTCATTTAAATATAATTACATGTTTATCATTGTGAGGATAATAATAAAACTTTATTTTCGAAAGGTTTAGCAAAGGATATTGAGTTTGTGGTTGGTCATTTGGATTTTTTTCAACTTATGGACTATTGCAAAATTCCATTTAGGCATTTTCAATGCCATGTGATGGAATATTGTTTGAAAATTTTATGAAAAAAGTGTGGAGTGAAAATGAAGGTTTTGGACATTCATCATCTGAGAAAAATATTCCATTTCCCCCTTTCTGAAAAGGTTTGCAAAGAATTAGTCTAAGAGACTAGCATTTTGGGCATGGTAGGAAACGACTTATAACTTGTGGAAGAAACATTTCTAAAAATAGGACCTCCTTGGACTTTATGGAGTGTACAAAAAAATAAGATCCACGTGTCGGGGGTGGAAAATAAAATTCCCACTTTAGTTTAAGTTGGCCCAATAATTACTCCATATGTAGGAATTGAAGTGATTATGGAGTTTATTTTTGATCTATTCGATGGTGATACATATTTTTTGGATGTTTGGATTGTAGTTGTTATTGAGAAATACACCACTTTTGAATTGGTGGGATTTCTCTCCACAAATATCTAGAGGGAGGCTTATGCATTATTAGATGAACTTGGGAATTCCACGAAGTCTAGGACTTTTCATACTTCATATCACACTCCAATGTAGCTCCTAGTCCTTGGAGGAAACATCCAAAGGATTTTAATACATGAGGGAGACACATTTTTAGCTGCTAAGGCTTCCTTTGGTAAGCTCCACTTTCTGATCTTTCACTCTCTTACATTAAAATCTCCATTCCTTGATCCTAGTTAAGTTTCAACTTCTAATCGTAGGAAATGGGGTGGTACATTGGTTTATTGGTTGACCCCCTTGGAGGAATTACCTTCCTATAAAGCATCATCTATGATGTCTTCCCTTGAGGAAAAAACTTACTATCCAAATTCCTTGGCCACATTTGAGGTTAAATTTGAAGGGGGTAGCTCATCCATAGGTTTATAGGGTACACAATCTGAGTATGCACTCAAGGCCAAAGGCCCAGTTGATTTAGGTGGATGTATAAGTTTGTGAGTGCTACATATAGACTCAAAGATGGGTCCATTAGGCTACAATATGGGATGCAAGTCATATTTGAAACAAGTATAATAAAAAGTATTATTTGAAATACTATAAGGCAAGAAAATGTCTGTTTTCCAAGCCCTTAGAGAGAAAAATCTTGATTCAGGGGTTTCAAGCCGAAGATTATTTTCCTTCATTATGACAGGCTTTCCAACCTTGAAAAATTATCTCCCTTCCCTAGGTTCATTGAGAAGGTCTCTCCCAATTTCAGAGTTATTTGGGAAGTCATGTTCCAAGTGTCATTGATCTTAACTAGTCTAAAATTATTATTTTAGAACTAGAAATTTAGCTAGGTGGATGCCAAGGGTTTGTCTAATGGATTGTTGATATGTTGGCATTCAAATATTACATTAATAAATTCATTCACTATTTTATTAGGAATATGAATAATATTTCAAATTAAGGACTTGTACATTCAAGTTTCAATTTTGGATTTGTACGTTCCATACTACATGTAAGCCTTCTAGAATAGATTATTTGATTCATAGGTGTTTTTGGACCATTTATTTGTGGTTAGGATGGATCTTAATTAAACCATTAGTAGAGAGAAACTATGGGGGTCTAGTGCTAGAGCTTATTCTTTGGTATTTTGTTTTTGGTATAAATGGAATATTTAAGATTGGTGGACATGAGACCCATGGATTTAAAACACACATGGAGGAATAAGAGGGTGGGAAATGTAGTGATTTCTAAGAGGCTAGGCTATCTTTTAGCTGTAGAAATTTTACTTGGAATTTTGGACATTTCTTGTTCTTAGGTGGCTTCTAGGGGTGGTTCTAAACATAGCCAAATATTTCTTCAAATGGGAAAAATAGGGCCCAAAATTCCTTCTCCTTTCAAATTTAAACCATATTGATTAAAGGAAATTGAATTCATTGATATAGTTTGAATAGGATTGAAAAATTATGATCATTTTCTATATTCCTCTCCTAGTCATCAATCCATGAAATCACTCAAAAAATTTGATGTGAAAGTGATTGATTGGTCTTCCCAATATGATAAGGAGAGACATGGTAAAATTAAGTATCTTGAGATGTGGATTGCACAATTGTTTAATAATAGTCATTGGGGATATTCACCAAGGAGGAATTGAATTCATTTTTTTAGTTGGAATAACTTTGCAAAAAAAAAACTTGAGTGAAAGGGATGTTGATTAGAGAATGAGGAGAAATGTTATTTTGTTGGCCCTAGAGATGAAAACATTGTTTTCATTCATAATTTTTCTAATCCGAGGAAAGGTTAGAATATGAATTAGGAGTTAACTAATCAATATGATAGTGTCATTCGTTGCTTTGACAATTTATCTAGACTAGGGGTATAAGATTTAGTTTATCGCTATAAGGCTATAGAGGAAAAAAACATTTCAGAGATTGTCAAGATATGCCTATCCATCCCTTGTTTGACTGATGAAGATGAAATGTTATTTTTATTTGAACCCATTTTAATGGAGAAAATTGAAGGTGTCATTCATAAGTTCTAGAATAATAAGAAACTAGGGCTATATGGTTAGATGATTGAATTTTCTCATGATTTTTTTAACATTCTAGGGAAATATTTAATACAAGTAGTGGAACAAGCTTGGGAAGTTCAAGTTCCAAGTAAATTATTACCATGTTTCAATTATACATTAATCATACTCATTCTGAAGGTCAATAAACCTACCTCCTTTGGATAACTTAGGTCAATTTCGTTATGCAGTGTTGTTTATAAGATATGTGCGAAAATTAGTTGTAATATTGAAGCCTCTCTTTTCTAAATTCATCTCTTATGTGGTTTGGTTTATAGGGTCAAAAAATCTAGGAAACAATATGTATGGAACAATAAGGCTTACACTTGATCAAAGTAAAAATATATATACCATGGTCAACAAACTAGATCTATCCAAAGCACACAATGAAACTAATTGACTGTATATTATATTATCACTTATCCACATTGGTTTCAATATGAGCATTGCAATTTGGATCATAGGATGCATAGATTTTACATCATTTGTCATATTTATTAATGGATCTACCTCTCATTTCCTTCCATCCACAAGAGGATTGTGACAAGGATTCCCATGTTGACTTTACCTCTTTCTGTTGGTGGCAGAGAGACTCAGTTGACTCTTTATGAGTGTATGCACCCATAGGATGTTACAAGGTTTAGCTTTTGGGATGGGACAAAATATAACTCACTATACTTGTAGATGATATTATACTTATAATGAATTGATTATTTTCTTAAGGTTGAACACTTTGGCATATCTTGATATTATTCTATAAAGCTATAGGAATGTTTGAAAATGAGGAAATGTTAGCACTTTATTTCCTAGGGGTTGAAGCAAGGGTGGTCGATACACTACATGAGAAGTTTTAGTTTCATCTGCTTGAATTAGAATATGAAAATATATACATGGGATATAATCTTAAACCTAATGGATATCTAAAAAAATATTAGCAATGTGTCAGGACAAGAATTGAAAACTAAATTAATTTTTGGCGTCATTCTTGGTTTTCTTGAGGTGGATGATTAATGTTGGTTAAATTAGTCCTAAAATCTAGGTGAATATACAAGATGTCATCAACACATATACCAAAATGTGTTTTAGTGAAAGTTTTAATTATATATTTTAACCTCTTGTGGAGAAGGAACAAGGCCTTAGGAATACATTGAGTATGCTGGAAATCGATAGCCAAGCCAACAGGTGAAGGTGGTGGGGGACTAAAATAGATTCACACATTTGGAAAGCTACTAGAAGTGAAGTCTCTATGGAATCTACTATCAAATTATAGTCTTTGGAAGTGTATAATTTCTATAAAGTATTTGGACCTAGTATCACTCATGGATTGTATTTGATCACTAGATAAATATTTCAAGATTAGTTTTATCCATTGGAAAATGTTGGTGAAATAATGTCAATTATTAGTCCCTCTTTTAGCTTGGAGGGATGGTAGTGGTATAATGGTTTTTTATAGGCAAGGATAACCTAGTGAGTTTTGGCCATGAGATATAGATCTTGCAAGATATTATATAGTAGTTGCAAGATCCCAGTTAATGATTCCTCTCTCAAACTAACAATGTGTAAGACACAAACCTTTGGCATGATAGGTGGTTATCTTCTAATGATTTGCGAATTATAGACAACTTGGTGAAGGAATGGGAGAATTATAACTTGATGTTATATTTACCATATGGATAGGTAATAAGATGGGAGGAAATTATATGGTGTGATTAGGTTATCAGTTTACAAAGACTATGGATCATAGTCTAATTGAATGGTGGTTGTCTCAAATCTAGGATATATATTCACCATTGAAGAGAAAACTATTCATGTGGTTCATGCTTAAGAATTGGGTTACATTATGTGACAATTTTCAGAAAATATGATTTTATGGACCAATTATATGTATACTAAGTAAGAAAGAAGAAGAAGAAGAAGTCAACCATCTATTCATTTTCTATCAATATATTTTGTAGGTTTGGAGGGATTTGAGGTGTTGAATTAAAATTAAGAAGCTTTGGAGGGGTTTAACTATAGAGGAATATATGATGATTTGGTACTCAAGTCCAGAATTAAAAAATTCTAAGTTTATTTCTTTCATAATGCTTTGGGGGGTTTAGGTAGCATGAAATGCATGTCTTTTCAAATACAAACTAGTTCAAACATTTTATACCTTCTCTCAGGTAACTTCACTTTTTCAATTCTACAAGGAGAACACTAAGGAAATGTTTCCATGAGCTATTGGTGGCTTACAAATTGACCAAGAGGTTTATCGGATATTTTCTTTGGTGATGCATGTGAGATTCAATCGAAACTCTATGGAAGAGGAGGTTTCTTGTATTTTTCATATTCATATTATAGAATTTTCAAAGAAAATTGTTGGAGAGGCACCAACAACCAAGAAGAATTATGCAAGTTGGCATGTGAAAATGAGGTAAGGTACATTCAATTCTTCGAGGAATCATCTATCATGGTTTATTCGATGGATGGAAATAAAAAAATTTGTTATATCCACTTGAAAAATATTTGTCTTCACTTAGAAATCTAGCTGGTGCTTTCCATAGTTTCAAGATTTACCACATTTACAAGTTGATTATGCTTGTAGTTAGTCTATCTAAATATGGCTTAATACTATTAGAAGAATAAATATATTTTCAAAACTTTATGAAGGGAACTTGATAAGAGAATAACACGACATTAGAATACTATTAAATAATGTAAACTGTTATCACAAAATCTGACCCTGATAGGCTGCTGATCAAGTAGACTCTGAGTAACTCTTTCAAACCAATCTTTTGGCTGAGGCTTAGCCTCCTCAACCTGAGAGGGCTCTCTCAATAGGTTTAAGATTTTTGATTAATGATTAGATGGCTAACTCTAGCAGTAAAATCGAACAAAATATATAACTTGGTTAAATCAAGGATTAGCAAACATTCATTGGGCTATGGAGTCAAGGTAGTCTTCAACAAAACATCATGATCAGCAAACATGGAAGTCAAGGCACTTGGGATTCAGGTTTACAAGTGAAATAGTAACACAGTAAATCAACACAGTTTACAAGCATGTGAAGGAAGTTAGAGAATTTTCCAATGAATTATAAGTATCACAAGCTCATACCACTTCAAATCAGTAATTGAACAAGGCCATAGGGACATCAAACACATAAAACTCCTTGTGAATCTTGAGTAGTCAAATTGATCTCTGTATTAGGTATGAAAACCACCGTTTCTTACAATAACACAACTTTGATTTTGCTAATAAAACTACCAACCATAGAGTTAGCCATCTATCTATATATTTAATCAATATCATTAACCCTTGAGAGAGCCCTCTCAGGGTGAGGAGGCTAAGCCTCATCTAAAAGATTGGTTTGAAATAGTTACACTGAGATTGACTTGATGAGCAGCCTATCAGGGTCTTATTTTGGTGATAACATTTTGGTGCATCTGTTGGGAGTCTGAAGATTACTCATTCCGAAATCAAGAGGTTGAACTTCTGAAGGTAGCAGGAGCTCAGGAAGCTGTTTGAGGCTGCATCTACCTTGGTGACTTCACACATCAAATAACAAATTGGAAGGTGACTCCACTGCTAGAATATCAGTGGCTTGATGAAGTTTCAAGATGAGTGCCATTGCAAGAATGAATGCCAAGTATGCCCCTATGAATCAGTATCATATCCCTGGTTTTCCAAATCCTATGCCAAAGGTCGAATGGTTAGATGATCTTCCAACATTCAAAGATGAAAAGAAAGACAATGTTGCTCTTCATTTGGTTGGGTTCCATATGCATGTACACAGTCTTCAGGTTCAGTTCCCCGAAGATTGTCTCATGAAGATGTTTATGACCACTTTAGAAGGAAAAACATGGTCTTGGTATAAAGGCTTGGAAAATGGTTCATTATATTCTCTTGCTAATTTCCATGATGTATTTTATGAGATGTTTAAAGAGTGTCATCCCTCCTTATTGCTGGTCAAAGATTGTTGTAAACATTCTGTGAGTTTTATTCAATATTTGGAGGATTGTTATGATGATGATGAATTCATGGATGAAGAAATTTTAGAGGCTCTTCATAACAATACATTTCAACACCAAGAAGAAAGGACAACATCCCATAAAATGCAACATGAAAATTAGCAGGGGTTTACTTATGAAGACCATGTTACATCCTTTGAGATTAATGTAAAGATGCAACAAACTTGCCAATCTTTTGATCAAAAATGTTATCACCAAAATAAGACCCTGATAGGTTGCTCATCAAGTCAATCTCAGTGTAACTATTTCAAACCAATTTTTTGGTTGAGGCTTAGCCTCCTCAACCTGAGAGGGCTCTCTCAAGGGTTAATGATATTGATTAAAGATATAGATAGATGGCTAACTCTATGGTTTGTGATTTTATATGTTTATAGGTTGAAATATGGAGACTTGCTACCATTGGGCTATGGAGTCAGCGACAGAGATAAAGATAACAAATAGTTCTTCTTATAAAACTGAGGCTTGTATATACTTCAATGAAAGAGTAACACATTCAGGAAAGTATCAATAACTTGAATTTCATTAGAAGTCAGAGCATCTGGGCATGAATTCTAAGTAATAAGTATTAAAACATTGAAGAAAAACATCCAAAGATAGGACCCAAGAACTCAATTCACCATAGTTTAACACTTAAAGGAAGTCAAAGCATATTCCTCCATGAATTATGAGTAATAAGTGTTAAGACTATGGAAGTAAAACATATCAAAGATAAACGATAAAGCTCACTGAAGTACACTAAGAATCTCAGATTCAGAAAAGTTTAACTGTTTCTGTATATATCAGTCCCTTCACAACATTTACAAAAGTAGTCTTTTTCTATAACATTTTCCAACCCTGAGTAATTCGATTCTCAAGATTTATATAGAGTTTACAACCTTGGATACTATGATCCATATTTAGAGGAATTCGAATTCCTAACTTAGACACCTACCTTTTCATAAAACAAACTACTTAATTACAACTTGACAACTAGTTGTCTCTAAGAGTCCTAATACAAATAGGACTGAAACTCCTAAAACATGCTTCTAACAACCTTATCTATGTCTTCAATACATTCTTTAATCAGCTACCAACCATGACTTTGATCTTGATGATATCCACAGTGCTGTTGCAAAATCTACTGAGTCATGACCTAATTGTCTTGAAAACTAGGAGACAGAGTTCCTCCTTTTAAGGCCCTTAATCCCTTCTTCTTATCTTCGAGTAGTTTTTCTGGTGTACATGTGGCATGAATTAATAATCCATAAAAACTTCATTTTTCCACTTGTGCAATAAAAGAACTCTCGAATAGATGAAAAAGAGAATGAAACATGACTGTGATGCTAAAATAGTTTGTTTTCATAACACAGCTTTAATATCATTTGTGGAATACTTCTTTGAACCATTCTGCATCACTTCCATCTAAAAATTTATCAATGATCCTCATATTTCTACCAGCAATCATCAAAACTTGGACTTGATCAGACCTTACCTTCAAAATGCATCTATAAAGTGCTAAAAAGTCACCTTCAACAGTTTTGTAGCGCACTACGAAACTGCTGTGTATGCTCTCTTTTCAACACAGCCTTCAAAATCTACAGTTTGAGAGTTTTTCAAAATTCCATGAAGACTGATATGATCAACCAAGAATCAAAACCACTTACTCTTATAATATTTTCTTCTTCACAGTTTGGTCTTCACCTTAATGAAAGACTGACCTATAAATTTATCATTTTCTGCACTGTTTTTATCTAAAAAATAGGTGTCGAGACAGAGCTTATATCTTTTGATCCCTGATGTCTGTTACAAAAATGGAGGAGGTTTTTGTAGATAAGAATTCTTGTAAGAAAAAACACTCTCATTTTTTTGAAAACCAACTTCAGTTGTCTGGAATCTGCATTATAAAATCATGTATAAAACAGTAAAATTCAGAATCCTGCAAATAGGTCTCAAAGGAAACTTAGAATCTCCAAATTTGTAGCACCTGGGAGAAATTTGAAAGAATTTTTTGTTCCAAATTATGTTCCTAGGAAAAACCTCCTTCATATTTTTGAAACTCATCTTCATTTGCCCAAAAATTCCTTTTGAAACCAACAGCTCAAAACAGCCCAAGAAACACACAAATCCCCTTGCAGCTCCTGGTAGAAATACATGAAACCTATCTGGATGAAAACTTGTGTGAAGATGAGGTTGTCCATGATAGCCTTCTTTTTATCCTTTCATCTTCATGGCAATTTCCCTTTATAACCCAAACTGCCCTCTTAAAAATATGACAACAGTAAAGAACTTTTTGGACAACAAGCTGTTTGTCAAAAAGTTAACTTTTCAAAGGTGACAGCTAACTGATACATGCAAAGGTTGAAAAGTAAATGACAGAGAGGAGCTCGGGTAACTTGTTTAAGGAATGATATTCGAATGTGGAGAGAAATATGACAAAATTAGGGAGTGGAAAGCAACAGCCACATCATCAACCAATAAAAATAACTTTGTTTTTCCTTAAAAAGAAGGATGCACTCCTGAGCTCCTATCTCTTGATCCTTGATAGATGTTACAAAAATGGAGGAGGCTTTGTATATAAGAATTCTTATAAGAAAAATCTCTTTCAATTTTCAAAAACAAGTTTGCAATTGCTCAGGAACCCCTTTGGAAGTTAACTAATAAAAACAGGGAAACAAGGTTTTTGCCTCATAATGCGCTATGAAAAGAGTAGCGTTTTCATAGTGCAAATCATCTTTCTTGAACTAGCTATGCTACGAAATTGTAGATTCCTGTGTATGCTCTTTTTTCAACACAATTTTCAAAATGGTTAAAGATATGGGTTCTAAACAGCATGTGAGACTTCTAGGACATGGAATAAGGCTGATTTAAATTTATTTGGATATGAAAATGAGACTCTTAACCTATCACCTACCCATTATCAAGACTAAAATGACCTTTAGACCTCCTTGAAATCATGACTGAAGCAGAGTTGACACAATGATATTTTTTTGAAATTTTTTTGGTGATAACATAAACAATATGTCAAGTCCCACTAACACAACCGGTTGAGGATGGGCCTTGTTAGCATTGCAACCCAGGATCAAAACTCACAGGGGGTGGTTGTGCCTTGTGCTAGGGGAAGGAGGCATGCTAAAAAGTCCAGTCAGCTAAGGGCTGGTGTTGCCTAGGTTGAGTGTGATCCCCAGGTGACTTTGATGGCTGAGATGCCCCTGGGTTGCAACTCCTCAAGCCATAGGTCAAGCCTAGAGGATCACAGACAACTTGACAAACAAAAAAATAATTAATTTTAACAATATTGGATGATTGTAATAATTTTTAAGATTGATACTATTTTTTATTTTTGATAAAAGGATAAAAGCTACAACTAGTTGGGTAATAATACACCTTGGAAATTATAAATAAACTATGGATGTAGTCTGGATGGGAAGTCAAAGTGAATCATTTTCTCTACAAATAGTAGAAACAATAGGAAATGATGGATTGTATGTGCATGATAAGCACCTATTTTTTTTCCATTTCAGTTAATAAAAGTTCATTTTTTCGTGTAAGCTCTCTCTCTCTCCTCCTATTTTTTTTTTCCATTTCAGTTAATAAAAGTTCATTTTTTCGTGTAATCTCTCTCTCTCTCTCTCTCTCTCTCTCTCTCTCTCTCTCTATATATATATATATATATATATATATATATATATATATATTTATATATCTATGTATGTATGTATGTATGTTAATGGGATTTTTTTGTTATTGTTTGCTTCTGTTTTTGTTCCATTCTAGTTAATAAAAGTCCATATTTCATGGAATTTCTCTCTCTCCCTCTCTCTCTCTCTCTATGTGTGTGTGTTAATGGGATTTCTTTTTTATTGTTTTCATCTTGTTTAAGTTAATTGGTACCAAAATTCAAAAATCAATTCAATAATGTGAGTTTTTGAGCTATCTTATGGTTTAGGTATATTATAGTTTAGTATTAGAGGAAAAAATTATGGTAACATGGCCAAAAATAGGGGTGGGTATGATATATTATGGTATAAGTGTGATGGTTCCAGCATCAGACCCATTTGGGAAATAACTAGTGCAAACTTGTTAAGATTTGTTGTTGCAAAGTTCAATATCCATTGAAATTGGGTGAAAATGGTGAAATTAGAAAGAAATCCCCAATTTATACAAGAAATATAGTGTAGTTTCCATGAAGTGTTGAATGGGTGATCATTAGGTTGGAATCAACCATATAGAACTCAGTCTAGAGCTTTGATAATGGTCTTATGTAAAATTTCTTTGAAAGTTTATGTATAACCATTAATGACCTAGATTAGTTCTAATTTTGAAATGGATGGTTTAGATTCACCATAGAATTAGCTAATTTTTTTTTAGTTTTGTTAAGTATATTGAATCATTTTTTCATGGACCTCTGAAACAAGTTTTCATGGAACTCATTTTAGGACCACTAAAAGGTTTTCCATGTTCACTAAGAATAAGAGGATTTTTGTAGACCTATGAAGGGATTTCTTAGTGAATTTTTCAGAATCCAATCAAGGAGTTTATTGTGAGATTTTCAAAAACCATCAAAATAACATTTTTTTTTTTTTCCAAAATTATCCAAAGAGTTTCGCAGACTCCGAAGAAAGAGATTTTGGAAAATTTTCTAAAATCCACAAAAATAGTTTCAAGGAATCTACCAAAAGATGTTTTTGGAGTTCTAAAAACCATCTACAAATTTTCAAATAATTTGTAGAAAGATATTTTTAGAGAAATTTTTGAGAACCCTAAAAGAGTTTTGATTTTTTTTTTAAGGTAAATAGTGAAATAGTAACTTCAAAGGACCGCTATGGGAAAGACCCATGAAAAAGTCACAATGGATACCACTATTCACCTCAATATGAAGATATGAAAATTTTCCTTCCCCTTTGGGCTTATAGGAATTATTTTTCATGATTTTCAACATGTTCGAATTTTTTCCAGACAAGCTAACATGCCTCTGAAGAATAGAACCTAGGTGGAGGGGGATTAAACTCGCTAGCTACGACTTGAGATATTATCCTTTGAAAAAAGAGTTTTGAAGAATTTGATAAAAGAGTTATTAGAGAGTTTTTCAAAAGCCACCAAGAGACTTGGTGAATTTTTCAAAATATGTTTTTCCAAGTCCATCAAAAAGTTATTCCATTTTTCAGGTTGTTAAGGTACATTTTGTAGATCAGTGCTAGAAAGGAATTTTTGAGATTGTTGAAAGAAAAAAAATGAATTCACTAATGAGATCATTTCAGGGATCATTACGGTGCATTATGTAGGTTTTCGATTAAAGAATAATTTTTGTGAAGCTCGATGGAAGAAATTGAGCAATGTCTGATGGGAGAAATCAAGTGACCACAGATATAAGATTTCTTTAACTCGATAATGGGGATGATGAAATTGGCGAATAAATAGCTAACAAGTGAAAATTAGTGCTATATAAACAAACATGTACCATGACATGTTATCTAGTTACCACGCCAACAAGATGATGGTGTTTAAAAAACAATTGGAGCTACAAAATTGTTTTGGTCATAATTAGAATAGGGTAACTCCAAATCAAGTGGAATTTTATGGTTAATTATGCAATATAAAGGGATAAAAAATTTCTAGTGAGAGCCACTTCCCATCCTAATTAAATTTTTGAGAAAAGATAAATTAGTGATTTTTGAAGAATAAGGGTGTACTTTGACAAAATATCTATTTTTGATGATTTTTTTGTGGTGAGTCCAAAAAGAAGACATGAACCCAATTGGGATTTTAGCCAAATTACAAAGGGTTTGGAAGGGAGATATTGAAAAATTGCTAAAATCCACTATTGGACACATTTTAGATATTTTTTTGGATATTTGGAGGAAAAGTGACCCAAGATCACAAATTTGGAAAAAATTATTTACTTGACATTTTACGTATTATCAATGCACACAAATTTTCCTTAGTGAATTTTTATAGAAATATTATTTTTGAGATATAAATAGTTTAATACAAATTTCGCAATACCATGTTGATGCAAAATTTATTGGAGTGTTCGATTTGCACCTTGATAATTTTTTTGTACTCTCAATAAATAATAATACCTAAGCCTGATATAAAAGTTTTTCTACTTCGTGATAATTTTTCTTTAATAAGTGGCATAATTTGGTTTCTGAGAACAAATGAAAATTGAAAATAAGCACAATAGAGTAGAAATAACAAAATTTAGAAAGCTATAACTTTTGAATCAAAATGCAAAATTAAGCATGAGTATATTCATTGGAAATTTGAATAAGATGAGAATGTGTTCAAAGGATTAGAATATATTTTAGTGCATATATACATTTTATTTAGATGAAGAATGTCTTATAGCCCAATTACTTAAAAATTTACAATAAGTATAATTTCTAAAAACAATAGTTGATTACACATTTTACAGAAATAGGGGTACAAGCATAATAATTTAAGCTTAACAATTATATATCAAAAACATGGAAGATGCACAATGAGCATATAATGATCCATATCATATCTATATATTATTTTTCATTCATCTCCATTCCTTTACAGTAGGAAAAATTGGAGGAATCAACTTGCATGGTCATTTTAACAACACGTCATAGTTTGGAAAATTTGGGTTTGAAAATTTCTAGAGCCATTTGAGACATCAAATCTAATTTTTTAGAGTGAAAGCTTTCGTTACTTCTACAGAAACCTCTTGACATTAAACTACACACATAAACATTTCCAACATTGTAAGAATCGTGTCAAATAGGGCTCATATACAAAAATTATGTCCTCCATAAGTTGACCTACCATGTTGAACACCATGGTACCAAAGGATGCAAAATTAGACCTTGTTACTCTCATGTATGAAGCTATCCACATGTGGACTTTCCGAATATTCTAGAAGGTCCAAATTTATAACTCTAATTGGGAGTTGAAAAGGTCAAAACCTTATCCCTAGAAGGAGAAGGGATTCCATTCTATGTCATTGTATTTGTTCCATAGTTGAAAAGAGCATATAGGAGTGGGGAGTTAAAGAGTAGAATAGAGGGCAATAGTATTTTTTAGTAATCGTATAGGCTAATAGTCTTAGGTAACTCCATAGAGTGTACCTATTTCTTTATATTTTTCATATTTTGCATAGAAGAGAAAAGATAGCAGAGTGGCCTCACCTTCTAGCTGGGTTTTCTCCAATATGGGTTTCTTACGGTAAATCATATGTTTATTTATGGATGGTGTATATGTATATTTTTATTTTCTATATTTTCTTCGTTTTAGATATTTCATACATTTAAGCATAAACCATTAATGAAATAATATGCATTCTAAAGGAAATTAACCTTCACATTAAATATTTCAATATTTTATTAGATATATTATTATGAAATATTCTAGTGGAATACCCATGATAGTCTACATATCATATTGGTATCAGAGTAGGATTCTTTGGGGTATTTTATTGAAATTTGCAAGGATCTAGGAATAGGCTTAAGACCAAAGTCATAAAATCATTGTCATGGTTAATGAGTTTCATCACAACAACCCTCAATATCTAATAGAAGATATATTTATGATATTAGAAGCACAAGACAGTTGAAATCATTTACAATATTAATCTCCTCGTGGTGCCTCTATCAAGAAAGTTTGAATTATTTGAAGTGGATGAAGGTTCTAACTTAAAGATCATATCTAAGGGTAAATCAATGGTAATGAAGACATAGGAAAGTATTTGAGGAAATAATTGAAGAAGAATAAGTTGAGTTTGAGTGTCATTAACCATTCACATTCCTTATACAATATTGAAGGAAAAGTGGACATAATTCCATATAAAGGTGAGATCAATGCATAAAAACTAAATCATTGGTTGTAACAACTATAAGTTTATTTCATATTTCACCATGTACATGAAGAACAAAGGTTATCATTTTCTAGAATAAATTTCGAATGCCATGCTTTAACCTGGGGGGAATCCTTCACCATATAGATAAAGAACAAATGATATCATTTTCTAAACTAAAGTTAGAAGGAAATGTTTTATGATGGGGCAAAATCCATATGAAATAAGTTACGATATATGGTTACCCACCAGTACCTAGGTGGGAGGAATTCAAAAACCTCATTATGTCTCAATTCTATCGTGTTAGGTATATAGAGGACCAATGGATCTAGTGGCATTACTTCAGGTAGAGGAAAGTATAAAGTGTATAGGAGTACATTATCGAGTTAAGAAATATGATGATCATGTTGGGTATATCTCCAAAGAACATACACATGCTCCTTAATTATCTAAGGGGTCTACGTAGCTATCTATTGAAGGAAGTGAAATGAAGTAGTAGCTACGTAGTTTCTAGAGAGGGGTATGATTTGATCAAGCACCTCACCTTGTGGTTCACACATCATAATTGTACTAAATAAGGATAGAACCGTTTCACAAATATGTATCAATGATAGAGCATTAAAAATATTATGCTCAAGAATCAATACCCTCGGAAAGTACCCTCTAAAAGCAATAATAATATTTATAAATTTAAACAGAAAACATATAAACAAATATTAGAACATTAATGAGATTTTTAGTAGGAAATAGATTCCACATATCACATAGAGATTTAAGTGAAAAATGACTATAAATAGTGTTATCAATGCTTGGAGATTTACATGAAAATTAAATAACGCAAATAATGTTATCAATATGTTTATGAGATTATGCAAGTATGAATAATATAATTCAAATTATAAAATTTTAGCCAACAAATAGAAATCCCTACCTAATATTAAGATGATTTTACTAGTATTAAGAAATATATTTGGGAGTGTGCTTGATATTGAGGAGTTTGTTTCCCTTTAAAATTTATGGAATTTTAATACAAAGAAAATATGAATAGTTATAAGGGTTCCTATTATGGAAATTGGATGGAGGGTGAAATACTGTGGGGTGGGGATACATCCAATCATTATGTCTTCTTTAAATCTCTACCATCCAATAATTTAATTATGGAATCCCTATTCCAAACAATCGCACCTATTTACGTATTAATTACCAGTATAAATCAATCTTAAATATGGATTTAGTAAGCACCAAGAGGATCAAATATCTTCAGGTGCAAACTTTCTATCACATTTTTCATTATAAATGAGGGTTTTCACCTCAAGGGATTTGATCCCTCTGCACATAATATTTTCTAAATCTGTCGTTCAGATGGATCTATGTTGGTTTTTGGTATACATATATATGTATGAATGCATAAAGGGATTTATGAAAATGAGCCAAATTATAGAATAATGTGATTATTTAAATGTTTTTAATATATATATATATATATATATATATATATATCAAAATTATTTAACATCGCATATTGAAACATTTTGTTTGTCGATTTTTTTTTAAATATCATAAAAAATAACTAAATTATAACTGTATTTTAAATTATTATTAATTATAAAAAGAATTAATATATAAGTTAAACATATATACATTTAAAAAAATATGGAACAAGATTCTCAACCATGGAGATTTATCACCACTTTACCATGGAGATTTATCCTCACTTTACCATGGAGGTTAAATCCATATCATAGACCTAATAATTACTAATAATTAAATTAAAATTTTGGAAGTCCCATTCCAAAATAGACATGCATAATGAAGTAATTAGTTAACATGTATATTCAAGAAATCTATTTGAGTCTTATATTGAAATATATTTAAAAATAATAATAATTATACAATTTCAAGAGAAATTATAAGAATTTTTTAACTTTTAATTACTTTATTTCTCTTTAAAATGTATATAAAATTATTTTTACTCAACACATACATCGATTTTTTTTTTTTTATTTATGGCCAAAAGTAAGAGTGAAATATTTTTACACATCTCCTTCTGTTGATGGCGCTAAAAACCACCAACACATAGGGGGTCTCCCTAATATGAAGTCCCAATTAGACCTCACACCATTTGGTGTAGGAGCCCCATCCGAAATATGGCCTGGCTACCATTATCTTAGAGATTTTCCTTGGCTACAATAGTTAGCATAAGAGGGCAACAACATGTACTTTCAAATGAGAAATTTGTTAATTTTTCTTAGGGCTATATTATTCTTTGCTTTGATAATTACATTTCTTCATTTACACATTAAATTCACCCTAGAACATCATTACATTATTTAGTTTTACATCATTATTCAACAGTATATGCAACTATGTAGAAAGAACAATATCATCATAATGAATGCAGCGAAACATAAAGGAACAATAGAAGAAAAACATTCACACATAGAGACACCAGGATTGGTCAGAGACCAGGGAAAAACCCACTATGGGGAAAACCCTTTCTAATTCTCCTCCTTATTATATTATCATCGAATGATTAAGAAAAAGAGAGTACAATGATCCATATCTTCATCCATACAAATATCCAGCAAAACCAACTCCACAATATCCATGAAATGAACCCAACAATGCTTATACTCAAAATTTTGATTCTAAATCTTGTAGTGAAATGTCCCTGTTTGTGGTCACCTGCTGAACACTCAAATCATTGAGCGAAATCTTAAGATAATTGAAATTTCATAATTTAGGTCTTGGTGACATGGAGGAGTAATCATGTGTGCAATTGGGAAGGTTCCCGACGCTCCTTGGAGCCTATAATCCAGTGACACTAGTCGCAACTGAGACTTAGAACCCTAGATGCTAGTCGCATGGAGGACGAGCTATGCCTGCAAATGAGATGCTTCGGTCACATGGATGAGCCACCTAACGAGAAAATGTGGTTGAGTTATTTTTATTTCATGCCTGCGCTTGAGGTCCAAAATCTTAAAACAAAAATGTGAGCTTCGAACCATGGAATTTCATCTTCGAGTAAACCCATTCCTCTGCGGACGTGCCTTAGATCTGTGCGAGTCAAAAACCAAGAAAGAGAATATAATAATGTATCACTATGATGTCCAAATGAGGTTAAGGTCACTTGTGGCCTTTTCTACATAAGTACACTTTCCCTTATCTGATTTGAGTGATATTTAGGTCGATTTTTTTCCTCTCAAAAAGAGGAGTTCAGTGCAATCATTACATCTATCAAATGAGTTGTCCAAAGTGGAATTTGACGGTAGTTGCATATCTTAAAACTCCCTCTCAACTAGGGAGAATTCCACCTGCATCATGCCATGTGTATCTTTTCATTAAATCATATCCAATCTCAAGTATCTCATCATCTCGTATCATCAATGTTCATCTTGATTAATCTCTTTCTTATTCCTCCTTATCTCTTGATTGTCCCCGATCACATGGTGAATATTATCAAATCTAAAATAAGAAGAATTTGTCATCAGAGGGTAGCCTAAGATACCACCCTCTATTCATCAGGGAGCCATTGCTACCACTCGGAATCTCTGCTAGCAAGGAGTCCAATGCTACCACCCAGGAACAGTGGCAGGGAGTCAAATCTACGACCCACATCAACATCAGAGGGCTTATCTCAATTCATAACAACATCAGAGAGCATATCATCAAGGAGCACAGCTCAACCTGGAACCATATCGGGGAGCATATCTCAACCCAAAATCTCATGGGGGAGCTAAACATCTACAACCCCATATCGAGCAATAGGTGATATAGGGGAGCCACTACTCAACCCATCCTATTTCCTACCAATCATCACAACAATGAACCTCAAGAATCATGTGGTAGGACACCTTCATCATAATCAATTGGGTTATACACCCCAGGTACACTCTCAACCCGTTGGCCAGATGGGAAGTGTTATTCCCAACAAGCCCAACTTATGGGTATGATGCCAACTAGATTATACTCTGCAAAGACCAAGATAGGGGAGAAACATCTCCAACTCTATGGGTAAAAGATAGGGGAGAAACATCTATGAACCTATTGTCCAAAGATTCCTCAACCCTAGGAGCCCTCTATCTCAATTCCTCACCATGGGAGCTCAGACAGGGGAAAGAGATGGCTCAATGTCCTTTATCAGTGATGCTCTCTGTAGATCATCAACATATCATTGTGCTCATATCTAGTAATCATCGTGTCTCAATAGTGATAGTCTCCTATTCATATAGAACATCAAATAAAATATTATATTAGAACAAAATATACATATCACAAAAATGATACCTTATTCATCCTCCCTCTCAAGGAGGTGTTCATCACAAGCCTAAGCTTATATTGTACAACAACATTGTCTCAATATATGAAGGTATCTCAATCCCAGATTTATATGGGATTCTATGCCAATTAAATCCCACTCTTTATCATCATAATTTATCCATTTCATATCCAAAACTTTCTCAAACATCTCTCTAGAGATATTTTTCATCCTTCCTAATGACTAGCCATGCTAGAAACATCATACTCAACCTCAGTCGTGCTTAAAGCTACATAATTCTCATCCAAAACATCATGGAATATATCATACTAAGGCAACACCCAAATATTCTTATCTCATAAAAAAATATCCCAAATAGCATCAGTATATCCATGCAGTCACATATCACAGGAAGAATGTCTTAGACCAAAAATCGATCATCCCATGCAAATATCTTGAAGTGAGCTCGACCACAACTCAATGTGTATGAAGTGGCTCTATCCATTTCATATCCAAAACTTTCTCAAACATCTCTCTAGAGAGATTTTTCATCCTTCCTAACGACTAGCCATGCTAGAAACATTGTACTCAACCTCGGTTGTGCTTAAAGCTACATAATTCTCATCCAAAACATCATGGAATATATCATACTAAGGCAACACCCAAATATTCTTATCTCATAAAAAAATATCCCAAATAGCATCAGTATATCCATGCAGTCACATATCACAGGAAGAATGTCTCAGACCAAAAATAGATCATCCCATGCAAATATCTTGAAGTGAGCTCGACCACAACTCAATCCGTATGAAGTGGCTCAATCATGAATTCACTTAGGTTCTATGCTCAACATATGTAGATGGCTGTTCAAATGGAAGATCAATGCTTCAATCAACTGTTGGTTTCCAAGTCAGGTTCAAAAATAGCTTTTCATAACTTCTTGAAATTCAATCGAAGTGTCCAAGGATTTGCATTTCCACTTTCCAACAATTCTTTAATAGCTTCGCAATATAGATTTTCTTTTCCCAATTTCATAAATTGATTCATCATGTCATGATTCATTATTTCGAGCTTCAGAAGCCAACTCCCTCTTACTTTGATCATCAAAGGTTCATTACCTGTCAAGAGTATACCATCAGTATATAAAATCAAAATCATAGTCGTATCTTGGACCACTTTTGAAGTAGAGGTTTGGATAGACACATCATCCTAGTTTCACCAAATATCTATCAATGTAGACATATCAGGACTGGGGAGTTTTCTTCATACTTTTATGAAATCATAACACCTGAACAAAGCAATATGTTTGGCCTTAAAAATCAAATTTTTCAATCAAATCAACTACATCAGCTTATCAAAGATTAGATTCCAAATCAGAACTAATATCAAAATCATCAATATCACAGTATCAATTATTTAGACCAAGTGATAGGTAGAGCTCATATCAAAATATCAAGTTATGAATTCATCTATCAACAAATTGTCATTTATTAAGAAATATCAAAGCAAACTTCATCAAGTCATTCATGATCATAGTATAAGTCACTAGATGCAAATACATACACCAAGAATAAGTCATGCAGGTTCCATCTATTTATTGTGAGATTACTTCATACTAAATCACATATGTTTATACTTCATCAAATGTGTCAAAGCTACAGAATATCTATTGAGAACCAATATAAGTCATAGAAAGTCATTATTCCCATATACCATTATTATTACTACAAATCATCAATCGTTAAATCAAATCATTAGTTATCAAATAAATTTTCTATCCCAGTGAGATCTATAGCTTAAAACATATCTCAATCATCAAATCAAGGTTCTATTATCAAGTATCATGTCAAAACTCCAAACACTGTTTATATATATCAATCAAAAAAATCTAGTCAATGTTGGAAATAATACTGAGAGGGGGGGGGGGGGGGTGAATCAGTATTATCAAGACAAATATTTCCTTTTTCAACTTCAGATAATATATGCTACTTTAGTTAATAAAAACCGCATATATATGCAACTTCAGATAAGGAAAA
Source organism: Pinus tabuliformis (assembly GCA_031772625.1). Lineage (NCBI taxonomy): Eukaryota > Viridiplantae > Streptophyta > Pinopsida > Pinales > Pinaceae > Pinus > Pinus tabuliformis. The sequence continues at coordinate 488,105,775 of CM062814.1, read as the reverse complement.
CCGCGTATATAAAGCAAACTTATAATTTGATTTATCTTTCAGATGTCAGTTATTAATCTGTGAATCAGAAGAAAATAAATAGTACTAGAACCAGTGAAACAGAGCAGAAGACAATCACACACATGAACACAAGATATAAGGAGGAAACCCAATGTGGGCGAAAACCCCCTGCTGCAATTCGTCTCTATCTTCTTTTTAATTAGAAACTTCTCTTTACAATGTTTTGCACTGGTGCAAACTTTACCAGTACGCAGGCTGCAACCTGCAGAGAGCTACAACTCTCTCTCATTCTCCAGCTTTCCTGGAAGGGAGCTCCAACCCCCTTAGTTCTTGTACTAGCTTGAGATACTAGTATGCAGGCTCCTACCTGCAGAAGGCTGCAACCTTCTCTCTGCTTTCAGGGACCTCGTTTCATTAATTTTCAGACTGGATCCACAAGTAATACCAATCAAACATCAAGTATTTTTGCATCAACCAAACCCATTTCACCAATCAAAAACTGAATCAGATAAACACTTCTCTGTCAGCTGTACCCAGAACACAGTAACTGTAACCAAACACCAATTTTGAACCTAGAACACTGCAGCAATAAAACAAAAGCAGCTAGAACATAAATCAAGATATGTACGCTACTTCACTATTCATCAATCTGCGTGTATACGCTTCTGTACCAAAACCAACCTACGTATACGCTTCTTTCATTCACAGAAAAAGCGTGTATACGCACCTGCACTTCACTGAACCTGCATACAGATCTATAAAGGATAATTTATTCTTTTAAACATTCAGACATTAGTTAACCCAGATTTATAGATCAAGAGTGCGCCACATATAACAGATCAAAATCATACAGAGATACCAATGTTCAAGCCTTGAGATTTTGATCCATCAATAGTCCTTATCCTTCTCGCGCTCAGGTTCCTCCTTCATTCAGATCTAGATCTGCACCATAACCCAATCACCAGTATTCCAGATCTAGCACGATATCAGATATTCAATAAATCAGATGATACTTTGCCACATGATCTCCTTCCTCTTTTATAGTTTTAGCCCTTCCACAATACCACGGTCCAAAACCATAATAAACCAATACCAAGGGCCCAAAACCTAGGGTCAACACTTCTGACGAGATACCATGGTCCAAAACCATAGGTTCAAATTCCAAGGACTAACAACCACAGACAAAAAATAAGTTTCCCACCATGTACGCGCTTTTCTGTACATAAAAGTGCGTGTATATGCATACACGAAATTTGAACGTATAACCCGCGTGTATACGCGTCTTCGGCAAGGTGAACATGCATATACAAGATTTCCCTCATTCTGAGCGCCTGAACTAAGATTTGTCACCAAAGTGAGTTGCCATCAAGGACAACACCTGTACCATAGCGCCACACCTGTGCCAAAATGCCAACAATCTCCCCCTTTGGACTTCATGGCAATCCCAAGATCCTCAAAGTCATTCTGCCCCTTTGTCATCAAGGGCAAAGGGCTGTGCTCCCCCTGAGTACATGCTAATATCTCTACTCTGCTATTCTGAACATGCTCCCCCTGACTATAGGCAAGATCTACAAAAAGATGTTCTTCAAGAAGAACCATGACTTATACATCATAAAAGACTTTCCTATCACCAAAAGACTCAATACATACAACCATCACCCAACCAAGTGGGATACATCAGAAATTTACATATGACAACCAATTGCATCAATCATCCCAGGCATAGTTGGGAAACCAAAATAGGCCATTACATGACCTTGATAAAAAAAAGATATACATGACATAGAGATGAAATATCAAGACTATGCAAATCACCAATAACTACTATCAGCAGCATCTGACAATCACTGTATATATCAGCAACCATGTTCCCCTTCTGTTCTTCTTTCTGCAACTGATCCACCTAAACCAAAAATAGCTTGAGTACTAGAACCAAGAGCTTCTAAGGTAATGCCAACAATGCATTATTAGAAGATTATTTGCTCCCCCTGAACCTGTGCCTGATGGTCTCTGACAGACCCATATCAGACTCTCTTCAACCAGAGTCTGTCCTTGCTGATTTTCTTCAGAACTCCATATACGCGACTCCACCTGCATAAATCAACGTATGTACGCGGACTCCCCTCATCCAACTCACGTACAACAAATTTTCTTTGAAACAGACAAGCTTCAACAACAGGATGAAGCATCAACTACTCCTAGCTTCTGTCTGAGATATTCAAAAGTTTCCCCAGTGGTTTGGTGAGGATATCAGCAATTTGTTCCTTAGAAGGAACATACTCCAACTTGACTTTTTGCTCAAGCACTTGTTCCCAAAGAAAGTGATATTTGATAGGTATGTGCTTGGTCTTTGAATGCATGACAGGAATCTTTGAAATGATTATTGCACTTGTACTATCACATAAGATAGAGACAGGTGGAGTACAAGTGATTTCAAAATCCTGCAAGGTTTGCATCATCCAGAGAAGTTGAGTGCAACAAGATGTAGCAGCCACATATTCTGCTTCAGCTGTAGATAAAGCAATCAAACTTTGTTTCTTGCTGAACCAAGATACTAATGTCGAACCCATAAAGAATGCACCACCACTTGTGCTCTTCCTGTCATCCACGCTTCCGGCCCAATCTGCATCTGTGTAAGCATGAAGTGTGAGATCTGTATCTCTAGGGTACCATAAGCCATAGTTTTGAGTTCCTTGAAGGTACTTGAAGATTCTCTTGACTGCCTGAAGATGAGTTTCCTTTGGATTTGCCTGAAATCTTCCAACTATTCCCACTGCATGCATGATTCTGATCGGGTACCTGTCAAATAAAGTAGACTTCCAATCATAGATCTATAGGTTGGTTGATGCACTATTGCCGATTCATCATTTGCACTGAGGCTGCATCCTATAACCATGGGGGTACATACTGGTTTTGAATCTTCCATGCCATACTTCTTCAGAATCTGCTTGAGGTACTTGGTTTGAGACAAGAAGATACCGCCTTCATTTTGTTGGATTTGAAATCCAAGAAAGTATGTCAGTTCTCCAAGCAAGGACATTTCGAATTCTTTCTGCATCACCAAGGAAAAGCTTTGACTCATAACTTCTTCATTGCTTCCAAAGATAATATCATCTACATACACAACAAGTATTATCAATTTTTTATTTTCAATTTTTATATAGAGATTGCTGTCTGCTGATCCTTTTGAAAAACCTTGTTGATGAAGGTATTTATCCAAACGATAGTACCAAGCCCTTGGAGCTTGTTTAAGCCCATAGAGAGCCTTTTTAAGTCTACATACAAGATTTGGATCATTCCCAAGGATGAAACCATCTGGTTGCTCGATGTATACTTCTTCTTCTAAGTATCCATTCAGAAAGGCTAACTTCACGTCCATTTGAAATACTTTGAACTTCTGAAAGCTTGAGAGAGCAAGGAACATTCGAATGGCTTCAAGTCTAGCAATGGGAGCAAAAGTTTCTTCAAAGTCTATTCCTTCTTGTTGAGGATACCCTTTATAAACAAGCCTGGCCTTGTTTCTAATAACTTCCCCATTTTCATTCAACTTGTTCTTGAAGATCCATTTTGTTCCTATGACATTCTTATCTTCTGGTCTAGGAACCAACTCCCAAGTGTTGTTATTTTCGATCTGCTCAAGTTCTTCATCCATTGCCTTGACCCAGCATTCATCTTTGCACGCCTCTTTTACATTTTGTGGTTCAGTGGAGGAGAGTAATGCCAAATAGCTTGATGCTTCTGCAATTGTTCTTCTAGTTTGTACACCTGCTTCTTTCTGCCCCAAAATCTGAGATTCTGGATGATTCTTCTAAACGTACCTGGATGGAGTCTTCTCTTCTATCCTTGTCTATCCCTCTAGTGCCTCTTGAGGTTCTTCTTCAACATTTGTCTGATTTGGAGAGTAGTCTTCATCCTCATCGATATCTTCATGATTTACTTGCCTATGGATGTATCCTTTTTCATCAACCACTACATCAATGCTGTCAACAATTCTTCCAAGTCTTTTATTGTAACACTTATATGCTTTACTGTGAGGAGAATAACCAAGGAGAATGCCTTCATCTGCTCTAGGTTCAAGTTTTCCAAGCTGCTCATCAGTATTCTTAATATAGCATTTGCTCCCAAAAATTTTGAAATGTTTTACCGAAGGAGTCTCACCATACCAGAGCTCATGAGGAGTTTGAGTGTTGTTCACTCGGACATTTTTTTTGTTGAGAATAACAACCACAGCATATGCAGCTTCACCCCAGAAGGTTGCGGGAGTTCCAAACTCATCAAGCATAGCACGAGCCATTTGTGGACTGTTTTGTTCATCCTTTCCACCACTCCATTTTGTTGAGGAGTCCTAGCTGTAGAGAATTCCCTTCTTATTCCATGTTCTTCACAGAAATTGAAAAAATCATTTGAGGTAAACTCCCCACCTCCGTCAGACCTGAGGTACTTAATTTTGTAATCTGATTCATTTTCAGCCAAGGCTTTGAAGGATTTGAATGTTTCGAACGCTTCGTCTTTGTGCTTCATAAGTCCTAACCAAACAAACCTGGAGAAGTCGTCAATGAATAATATCAAGTATTATTCTCCTCGAGGTGACCTTGTCCTAAATGGACCACATACATCTGTATGGACTAGCTCAAGAGGCCTGCTAGCTGATCCTTCCTTCTCAGGAAAGTTAGTTCTGGTTTGCTTACCAAACTGACATGATTTGCATATGGTGTTGTCTGGTATTTTGATATCTGGAAGACCACGAACTGCCTCGTATTTGCATGCTTTCCTTATTTGTGAAAAGCTTAGATGCCCCAACCTCCGGTGCCATAACCAGTGTTCATCATTCTTTCTCAAATAGCATTGTTGTTGTCCTTCTTCAAATATGTATAGATTATTTGGAGTTCTTCTGCCTTTGATCATTGTTTTTCCTGTATCAAGATCACGAACACTACATCCATTTGATCAAAATATTACCTCGGTTCCTTGATCGCACATATGATTAACACTTAGTAGATTATACTTCAAGCCATCAACATACAAAACATTTCCAGCTTTGACCTTTTCTTTCAACTAAGTAGTGCCTTTTCCTTTTATGGCTACAGGGGTATCGTTTCCAAAAGACACCTTCTTTCCCTTTTCTAATGCAGTATATAATTCAAGTTTTTCTTTATCCCCTGTCATACGCTTCGAACATCCGCTATCGATATACCATAGATTTTCCTGTCCTTCTGCATAGAAAGCTATCCCACATCTTTCTGGTTGTGGTTCCTTCATTCTCCATGTTCTAGCACTTGAGGTATGTTCCTTCTGAGTTGTCTTCCAAAACCTGCTCCTACATTCAGAATCTTCATGACCAAAGTTATTACAAATAGAACATTCAACTTCATTTTCAAGGGCTGAAAAGTTGTTATAAGTCCTTTTCGTGATTCCAGTCATATTCCTTTGTTTTTGAGCTTCTCTAGTCATGATTGTCTTATAGGCAACACATTGAGCTGCTTTGTGACCAAAATTATGGCAAGAAACATTGGCCATTGAAGAAACTCCTTCGATTATCAACTCTATCATCCAACCAATTGAAGTTTCTACTGACATCCATTCTTGAGGCAAATTAGGAAGATTTTACCTGTGGCTGATTGTAGCTTTAGTTTGTCCTTAAGGTAGCTTGTCCCCGATTTTCTTGATAGTCTTTATTCGTTCTTGAGGTAAATTGTCCCTGATTTACTTGAAGATTTCTATTAGACCTTTGCTCGCTCCTCCTTGCTGCATCAAGATAACTTTTGGAGGTAGAAGCTTGAGATGTTTCTCCATTATATCCCAGACCTGTCTTGATTAGTGGAGACCACTGCACATTGATAATCTCATCCAGAGTTTCAGATCCTTTAACAAATTTAAGATTAATAGCTTTTTTTTTCTCAATCTCCTTTCTAAGACAAACAATTTCACGTTCCAATTTTTCAAGATGTTTTTCCCTTTCAGCCAGTTGACATTGTAGAGAATCAATAATTGCATTTTTCTCCTCTAAGCAGATTTTGAGATTTGTCATCTCTTCACAAAAACCTTCTATATCTATAGCATCCATGTAGTCATCATCTTCAAAAGCCATTAAAAGTTTATATTCATTACCTCGTTCATCTTCGTCACTATTTGAAAGACCATCACTATCTTCATGAGTGTAATAGCTTTTCTTATTTGCATTCTGTTTCTTGTTCCATCTAATAGGTTCCTTTCCCTTGTCAATATTATCTTTATGAGGACATTTGGCAGCATAGTGACCTACTCTTCCACAAGAAAAGCACTTGAAAGGTAACTTACCTCGGAATCGTCCGGCACCCCTTTGAATATTTTTGACAAAATTTGATTCTTCTTCTTCTTCTGACACGTGTCCTGATTCATAGTATTCTCCTTTGCCTGAAGCCTTGAAGATAGCTTCTCTCCTATCTGATGGACCTCCTTTCCTCATTTCATAAGCAGTAAGAATTCCGTGCAGTTGTGACATTTTAAGACTTTGTAGATTCTCCTTTTCTTCTACTGCAGAAACTTTAGATTCAAACCTAGGTGACAAAGATCTTAGAAATTTTTCAACCACAACAGCCTCTTTTATTTCTTCTCCCAAGTTTTTCATACAATTAACAATCTCATCTACATGAAGAAAATAGTTAGCCACACTTTCATCATTAGTCATCTTGAGATTTTCATACTGAATCCTGAGGGTTTGAAGTTTTGCTCGTTTTACCTGATCATCTCCTTCATAGCTTAGGACAATCTTGTCCCATATTTCTTTTGCTAATTTTAACTGCATAACTTTCACGAATTCTGATTGAGATAGACATCCTAGAAGATTATTGACCGCCTTTGCATTTGTTTCATATTTCTCCTTCTCAGCTGGATCTGTAGGGGTAGCTAATGGAAAAGTATACCCTGTTTCTATGATGTCCCAGACTTCTGTACCCAGAGATTGAAGATAGGCAGTAACTCTTACCTTCCAATATACGAAGTTTGTCCCATCAAAATCTAGTGGCCTGATTGATGCTTCCCTATCGTAGTTGCTCATGATGAAAGATCTTCCTTCAAGCGATCAAGCTTCTTCAGAAGGACCTGCTCTGATACCAATTGTTGGAAATAATACTGAGAGGGGGGGGGTGAATCAGTATTATCAAGACAAATATTTAATTTTTCAACTTCAGATAATATACGTTACTTCAGTTAATAAAAACCACGTATATACGCAACTTCAGATAAGGAAAACTGCGTATATAAAGCAGACTTATAATTTGATTTATCTTTCAGATGTCAGTTATTAATCTGTGAATGAGAAGCAAATAAACAGTACTAGAACCAGTGAAACAGAGCAGAAGACAGTCACACACATGAACACAAGATATAAGGAGGAAACCCAATGTGGGTGAAAACCCCCTGCTGCAATTCGTCTCTATCTTCTTTTTAATTTGAAACTTCTCTTTACAATGTTTTGCACTGGTGCAGACTTTACCAATACGCAGGCTGCAACCTACAGAGAGCTACAACTCTCTCTCATTCTCCAGCTTTCCTGGAAGGGAGCTCCAACCCCCTTAGTTCTTGTACTAGCTTGAGATACTAGTACGCAGGCTCCTACCTGCAGAAGGCTGCAACCTTCTCTCTGCTTTCAGGGACCTCGTTTCATTAATTTTCAGACTGGATCCACAAGTAATACCAATCAAACATCAAGTATTTTTGCATCAACCAAACCCTTTTCACCAATCAAAAACTGAATCAGATAAACACTTCTCTGTCAGCTATACCCAGAACACAGTAACTGTAATCAAACACCAATTCTGAACCCAGAACACTGCAGCAATAAAATAGAAGAAGCTAGAACATAAATCAAGATATGTACGCTACTTCACTATTCATCAATCTGCATGTATACGCTTCTGTACCACAACCATCCTGCGTATACGCTTCTTTCATTCACAGAAAAAGCGTGTATACGCACTTGCACTTCACTGAACCTACGTACAGATCTATAAAGGATAATTTATTCTTTTAAACATTCAGACATTAGTTAACCTAGATTTATAGATCAAGAGTGTGCCACATATAACAGATTAAAATCATACAGAGATACCAATGTTCAAGCCTTGAGATTTTGATCCATCAATAGTCCTTATCCTTCTCGCGCTCAGGTTCCTCCTTCATTTAGATCTAGATCTGCACCATAACCCAATCACCAGTATTCCAGATCTAGCACTATATCAGATATTCAATAAATCAGATGATACTTTGCCACATGATCTCCTTCCTCTTTTATAGTTTTAGCCCTTCCACAATACCACGGTTCAAAACCATAATAAACCAATACCAAGGGCCCAAAACCTGGGGTCAACACTTCTGACGAGATACCATGGTCCAAAACCATAGGTTCAAATTCCAAGGACTAACAACCACGGACCAAAAATAAGTTTCCCACCATGTACACGCTTTTCTGTACATAAAAGTGCGTGTATACGCATATGCGACATTTGAACGTATAACCCGCGTGTATACGCGTCTTCGGCAAGGTGAACATGCATATACAAGATTTCCTTCATTCTGAGCGCCTGAACTGAGATCTTTCACCAAAGTGAGTTGCCATCAAGGACAACACCTGTACCATAGCGCCGCACCGGTGCCAAAATGCCAACAGTCAAACCCTTTCAACTATCATCAAATATTGTCATACACAAGCCTTAATAGTTAAATCATAATGAAAAATTAATATGCATATTATGGTTTCCTGCAAAAATAAGTTTAGTTAACATAATCACATTATAGTAAAACATTCAAACTTCCCTTCTTATAGAACTTTTTGTTGTCTGATCCATGTCCATAGGACTGAAATCCTTCAGGTGATAATCTAATTTCATGCAGAAAACTTCATTTTTGTGTCCTACAGCGATAACTGCACCCATAGGCCTTCTTTTGTGCAGTTGAGAGGCTACATTCGCACATGTAAGCTTTCTTTCATGTGACTGAGGCTTAAAGCAAGGGAAAAATCTCTCTTCTCATATCAGAACTTTGCTGCAGACCAACAATATCATATATTTGTCTATTCATGTCCATAAATCATACTTCAACAATAAATAATATACATACAATGAAAATGATAATGGAAGTAAGAATATTATGGAGAGATTCTCCCTCTGAATGGGAATCCACTTTGGTCATCGTCATTCATGCCATCAACCTATCTATAATGCTATCATGCATCAACATACCTATTAGATCATAAAGTCAGACTATATCATATAGTTGTCATGATCAAATCATGTTATCATCAGCTAATTCACCATTATATCATGAAATCAATCTTTCATCAAGGGTTAGTGTCAGATAACTAATAGGAGTATACTTTAAGAGTCACAATCACAACATTACTTCTTTGTCACATAGCTCAATCCATCAAGTCAAGGCATTGAATTTTACCATATGCCGTAATTACTAAACACATAAAAACATAACCATGGTCAACAAAAGATATCGACTGCCAATCTCATTGTTATATTCCTATCATCATGGCTATCATGCTTTTCACAAACAATATCAATAGTGTCAAGTTACCATCTACTAGAATCAAATTGCTAGCTTTCTTTATGTGATCACTGATCAATATATTCAAAATGATAGATGTTATCCAAAAATAAATTATACCACTATATCAAAGATCAATATTAACTAGCTTCATAGAATCAATAATTTCATCATGTCTAAAAGTATTGTTTACTACCAAGTGCATGATTTCATTATAAGAACCATGAATCAAAATCACTTTCATATGCATGAACCATTTGTGAAGGATACATTCTCATCATACTTTAGGTATTACCTTGTCATCAATATTATAATTGAAACATAACACCATACATACCTTGTAGTGTTTAGATACTTGTGCACCTTCTTAGCTAGTAAGACTTTGTCACTTTTTCATTAGGTGCCTCTTTACTTTTTCCAATGGTAATTCTTCTATTACTGCACTAGCCATGATCCTCAAGAGGGATCCACTTATCACAACTCATCAGGAGGTTAGAAGCATCCAAATACTCAAATATACATGCAAGAAGCAAAGGTAATAATCAAAACAATAATTAGATCCATAAGTGAAAAGTAAATATATAAAGGGACATCATAAGTACTTATCTTCAATGAGAGGTGATCATCTCCTTCTTGAACTAGCCTTCATGATCCATCACTATCTATTGTCCATATGACAATATTTCCTTCACTATTTCAACGAACTTTATCAGCAACAAGGATTAATAGAGACTATTCTATCTAGGGCTTCATTAACTCTAACACAAGTGCTTAAGCATCTTCACATTGACCCTACTACAGTTTCTAGATTTCATATCTCAAATCTTTTCCATGAGATAGGGTTTCTCTCAAACCCTTATAATATCCGTCAAACCCTAATACAAAATTTCCATGGGTTTCCTTCAAACCATAGAATTCTTTTATTTATCATCCATCCTCTCTTGCTTCCATCAATGGTATCATCATAGGGGTGATCTCCATAAATTTTTTTCAGCCCAGCTCTGATAACAGGTTAATTAAATAATGAATCCACACAGGTTGGGAAGATTTTTTGATAGAGGAGGAATGACCTGTTATAGAGTTTTATGAACCCAACGTTTCGGACTACCAAGTGAATGCATCATCAGGGGATGCTTTAATAGATATTCGAAAGATGTTAATGATATATCCAAGCACTGTATTGCATAGTATATATATGGGTTATGAAAAGAATAATATAGGAAATTTAGTCGGCCAATATCTGATTAATTTGTTAATATTTAGATTTTATATCTATATCTATATATATATATATATATATATATATATATATATATATATATATATATATTAGAATGATAAATGAATAATTACGAAATTTAAATTTGATTTTAAAATATTGAGGATTTACTTAATTAATTACTATAATCTAAATGAATATATAAACTCTAGTTTTACTAAGTTTTGATTTATTTTTCATTTGAATTATTACAAACCCTTTTTGATATGAATTTCTAGATTATAATAAGATATGAGTATTTTGATTTTATTTTTAATAAATGAATAGTTGTGAAATTTGATTAAATTAATAGGTTCTAATTATTTTAATTTTAGTTATTACAGCCATTTGTTTAATTTAAATTCATATGTTACTTATAATATTATAATTAATAAATTATGATTAGAGTTTTATTTTTATTTTTACTAAATGATTAGTTATGTAATAAATTAGATTTGGGAAGTGTTTATTCTATAAGAAATTTTTTTAATATTCAATTAGAATGATTATTTATTTGTTTATATATATATATATATATATATATATATATATATATATTAAGTAGGATGTTAGATAATGTTGGTTTATTTTATTTTTTGTTGTTGTTGTTGTTGCTTTTTTTTTTTTTTTGAATGAGAGAGGAGGGATTAAATTATTATAAGGGATATGAGTTAATTATTGATTTTTTAAGAATTCAAATAAAGGTTTCCAGGTGTTGCTTAGTTTTAATCCATCGTTGTGGTTCAAGTTGTTCTTTCTTTTTTCTATTTCAATGGATTCTTTGATTTTCCTCTTAAGATAGTGGTCTTCTTTTCTAATTAGTTTGGCTTCTTCCATGCAAATGTAATGAGAGGAAGAGTGAAAATATTCTGCTAAGGCAGATTTTGAGGTCCTCTCTCTTCTTAAGTCGACAATGTGTTCTTTAATTTTGATGTTGAAAGACCTACCGGTTTCACCTATGTATTCCTTTCCACATGAGCAAGGAATAACATAAACACCTTTTTGAAGGTTACGGTTTATGGGATCTTTAACTGAGTTGAATAATTGTCTAATGGTGTTAGTGGGGGTGAAGGCTACATTAATGTTGTGTTTATTAAGAATCTTAGTAATTTTATCTGTGGTGCCTTTTATGTACGGAAGGGAGACCTTAGGAGTTGACAATTTTTTACTTTTGATATCATTATTATTCTTGTTTAGGGATAGGTGCATGGCTTTCTTAATGGTATTCCTATTATAACCATTTAGTTCAAAAACTTTGTGAAGATGGTTGAGTCCATCCTTTAAATGGCTAGGATTAGATATTCTAGCTGCTCTAGTGGTTATCGTTCTATATGGGTTTTCTTCCTATAAACTTGGAAACCAAGTGACCCTTCTTTTTTAGTTAGAAGGATATCTAGAAAGGGAAGCTGGTTGTTATTTTCAATTTCTATAGTGAATTTTATATGGTCAGAGAGGCTATTTAAGTGATTGAGGAATAGGTCAAGGTTTTCTTTTCCATGACTCCACTTGGCAAATATGTCATCAACAAACCTTTTCCATTCTTTAGGGGTGTTAATTTTTCTTAGGGCTATATTGTTCTTTGATTTGATAATTGCATTTCTTCATTTACACATTAAATTCACCTAATAACATCATTGCATTATTTATATTTACATAATTATTTTAGATTATCATAAAATGATTCAGAAAAGTAGAGTACAATGATCCATATATTTATCCATACAACTATCCAACAAAAAAACTACACAATATCCATGAAATGAACTTGTTGTAGTGGTTGCAACACCCTCCAAAATTTTGGCCTACATCCAATTTCGGAGCCTCCTTTGAGAGTTTTACTTGATGACTGCATGCACTCAGGTTCACTCCGTGAGCTCCTGTGAGTCTTTGCTCCCACCTTTCTTGATCATTCCATTGACAACTTTTGCTTGTTGATGTCAATTCCATGCATGCAACCATTTTCTGGTCATACACAAGGTCTCCGCTTCGTGTGTACGTGTTATGTTCGCTATGTAAACATCCATTGTGCTCACACACGGAGTCATATACATTGTCATGCAAGCATCTTCATGGTTGACCAATGATCAATCACAAGCGTCACGCTTTTTGCTCACACCGTCAGTGAGTCATGTTGAGCATATGCGTCTAGATGGTTTGTGTCATCTCGTCATTATGTCATGTAAGTGTGTGTTAGAAATATCACGCATGCACCTTTTCACATGTCCACACACTTAGTCATTTTGCTGCAGTTCTGACAACTGGATTCCCCTCTAACTTCCAGACCTTCACCCCGCCATTGAATTGATTGACTATCACCTAGAACAACCCAGAAGCACCAAGAAATCCATTTCAAGCTACGCTGCCCACAAGAAGATCAATCAACACTCATGCTAGTCAACCAGAGAGTTTGACTTGACAGTCACCCCGGAACTGACTCCCTTCAAAAACTGCGTAGAATATGGAGACCTTTCCCGCTCTGTTGACTGCGAAAATTGCATAGACAAGCCAGACAGACACCCAATTCCCATCCTTGTCTCCCTTAGAAAATTGTGTAGTTTTTCCAGGCAGTCCACCAGTCAGCCGATCGACTGCTCACCCGGAAAACTATGCAGTTTTCATGAGCAAGCCCTCTGCTACCCAATAGTCCGCTCAGCTCAGAAACTACACAGAGCTGATTAGCAGGCCAATCTCCCAACATTAGCACAAATTTCCCCACCAATAACTTTGAGCAACTAACTGCCAATTCCCTCCAAGAATTGTGCAGTTTTTGTTGCCAAGCCCTAGCAGCTGATTGCTAGTTCCCTCCAAGAATTACCCAGTTTTTGCTACCAAGCTCCAACAACTGAATGCTAGTTCCGTATAGGAATTTCTTAGTGTTTTTTGCCAATGTCCCAGTAGTTGACTTCCAATTCCCTCCAGGAATTGCGCAATTTTGGCTACCAAGCTCCCACTACTCGCTCCTTCTGAAAATTACGCAAATTTTCTCTTCCCAACCTTCTCACAACCTAGAATACTCCTCTCAAAAACTACACAATTTTTTCCTCCAGGTAAGCTAGACACCGCAAACAGTCACTGTCAATCCAGATTTCCCATCTCCATCACCCAGTGACTTCTGCGCAATTTTCACCAATTGTGCCCAGAGCCTCCATCTCAGTTCACAACTCGCAACCTTGTCTCCTCTCCCGGTCACCTGCATCTGAAATTATCATGCATCATGGTAGACAAGGAGGTTTATGGATTTCATTTCGTCTTGTCATGAGTTACTGCAGATATAGGTACACAAACAAACATGGCACGACGACAGATGGGATGAACAAAGGGAGTACATGTAGAAGGACATGTTCGCTAATGGACAAACAAACGAAGCATGAAAAGAGATGTGATTGCGAACTTACGATCATGCAAAGATGTATTCGTGGACAAACGAACATGCGAGGATGTGTTCACAGAAGGACAGATGAACGAACATGCACTTGTCACGAATGAACGAACTAGTAAAGCATGCCAACATGCAAGCAAGGAGAAATGTGTGAATGCAACATCAAGCGAACCCAATGACCATCGAAGACTCCGTGTACTTTTCCATGTTGAGGTGAAGTTGTGACCCACCATGAGGACATCCATCACCCAACAACACCACATCTCAACATGCACACTAGTAGCAACACGAATGTACTAGCACTGTCATGTTGAGTCTTGTCATGATTCATGTACTCCCTTTGTTCATCCCATCTGACTTCCAAGAGACCCACTTGTCATATGAAGAGTCATGTAAAGTCAAAAGTTTGTGGAAGTAAAACAGTCATGGGGGAAGTCAAACAACCACAAGGGTCGGTTTCACCCTTGGCTATAATACACCCTCATTTGTACATTCAAAGGAATTTTCACCTCGACTCCTCCCACATAGCCTTGAGAGTCTGTAATCTTTTCTTTGAGGAGTAAGTAGTGGCTCCAATGCCTTGCCCATGGGGTTAGTGATGTATGGTGTAACGATGTGTCTTGGAACTTTCTCTTAATTGAGAAACCTGCTAACAAGCCAGCACGTTTTCACAAATGTATTGTAGCTGTTGTAAGATTGATCTTGAAAACTTGTAATGCATGTTGCTTTAACCTGTGTTTAACACATGAACTCATTTAATTGTTGTAATACATATATATTAATGAAAATGTGTTGTATGAGCTATTAACATTGTCTTTCCCATGTTGGTTACCTCTAGGGAGATCAGCCAAAACTTTCACGAAAACTTGCTATAACAACCATCACACTCATGCGAACTCCTTCGCTGTGTGTTGTACATGTTATATTTCCTTGTGTGTTGTGACTACCACATCCGTGTGGACTGCTCTTTTGGAAGTTGTGCATGTCTTGTTGTGTTGTGTGTTCCTAATAGAGTTGGGGCTTCCTCCCATCCGACTTGGGACTCACTCCACCCTCTCCCTCTACAGTGAAAGAACCATTGACACAAGTAACACTATAAATCACCAGGAACATGAACCTCACTACTCGAAGACAAAGCATATCACTCCCCTATGATGACAAGCAAGAGATGAGGAAAATCTTTAAGATAATGGAAATCAAGCCATCATACTATTTGGGACTCCCACACCAAACAATGTCAGGTCTAGTTGGGGCTTCCTATGGGGAGGATCCCCTAAATGTTGACGGGTCCAGCACCATCAACATTTGTAGCACTAGAAGGAGGGTCGCCAGTTGTATATGGCTAAACATCCTCTCGCACTCACTCATCAACCATCTGGTCAAGGCAGTAACTCACACTCCCTCTCACCTATGCGCGACTCTGCTATTGGTTACTTCTCACCTACTAGGACTGAACACCAAATTCCATATCATCACCTTCCCTTCGTCCATCCCATCACCCGCCAGTTTGCGAAAGTAGTTGGACTGATCCCAGGCATACAACATCTTCCATATGCATCAAGGAAGCCAAAAGCCACTCCCACAGGTGTTATTGTATTGTTAGCGGAGGAAGCAGTTCTTGCAGGTATGACAGAAGCTATTGAAGATGGATAGGAACCTCTGGTGTTCTAACAAGGGGAATGAGACACCCTTGTGATCTTGGGGTCAAACTCTGGTATAGGAGGCAGAGGGGAAGGTAATGGAAGAGGTAGAGGCAGAGATGAACCAACAGACTCAGAGCCGAAATTGTCAGATTATGAAGGAGAGGACGAGTACGAAGAAGAAGAAGAGATGGATAACCAAAATATGGAATGGATGACTCATGGACCATTGGCTCTCTCGAGTGCTCTGCACAAGATGCCAAAGTGAGCAGACAGAATGAACATCAAGTTCAACCCTGACAGCACAGTGAAGGCAGAAGACCATTTGGACAATTTCTACCTGCAACTGCAAACCGTTGAGGTGCGGTATGATGACGTAGCATGTTTATTGTTTCCATGTACCTTGGACGTTAGCACAATTGCATGGTATCACAACATTCCATCCAACTCCATACAAAAATGGGGTGCATTCAAACACATGTTTCTTGAAAAGTTTGTTGATGACAAGACCCTAGCCATGTTACTTAAAGAACTGGGAAGCCTGAAGATGGAGGGGAAAGAAAAGATAAAATATTTCAATAAGAGGTTTACATGCATATTGAAAAAATTTGCAGCGAACACCAAACCTCATGACTCCATCACTGTTGATTACTACACGTCTGCACTGCTGACCAACATTACGCACTTCATCAACCTAGATGCGAAACCAACTCTACTGGAAAACTGCAAAGAGGCTATCATTGTTGAGAAAGGTCGTCGCGTGATTGGAGTCATCAAGGATGATGAACCAACAAAGTGCTCCAAAGACATGAGTAGAAATTCCCAGGCAATGGCGAGAAAGGGTAGAGGCAATGAAGAAAATGATATTAAAACCCTCACCCGCCTCATCAAGAACTTGAAAAAAGAAGTGTCTAAGCTTAAACAATGGAAAACAGATGCATCTGCAAGTAACCATCTGCCTAGATAGAGACAAAGAAGCATGTCTTCAGGAAGAAACGGTACCCTGCAAAAACTATGCAGAGCTCTGTGTTCCACCTCGATCAGTGCGCAAATTCTAAATTCTATTCATTCCACGAGGAACATCACCTAGAGAACTCTTGTTCATACTAGAAGCAAGTCACAAGATCTATATGCAGTCATACATTTGATGCATAAAAAATATACAGGAGCAATTGGAAGACATGGATAATGAAATAGTTGTTGCACCTGATGAAGCATCAAGTTCTGGGCATGTGATGAACATGTATCAATGCTTATAAAAAAAAATTGAAGGCGAACACTGAGAAACATCCCCCAAAGAAAAATGACCATTACAATATCAGGAGTAAAGGGGCTCCCATTACGCTTAGCGAAGCACAAGAAAACATGAGACTATTGTTGAGGAAGGTTGATCCACCATCCAGCCCAAAGCAAAAAGCATAGAACAAGTCTGGGAAGATAGCGGCAGACAAGAGTACGTCAATGAGCAGCAAACTACAGAACACTCCATCAGACAACACAAACATCAGTCTTACCCTAACACCTCGGTGAATTTACCACCTCTGGACTACAACATTGTAGATGACATGAAGAAAACTTGCACAAACATCAATTTGTTCGAGTTAGCTAAGATCTAGAGTCAGCAAGACGTCCTGCTACGTGCATTGGGACAGGAAACAATGGACAACCCAACCTATACCAACAAGGGAGCTAGCACACCTCTCAGACCACTTTCCACTATGTTAAACACACTCCAGATGGAAGAAGAAAAGTTAGGTTACCCTCCATTTCTTCTCTCATTTGAAGTTTTTAGATGCAATTTTCACCACTGCTTGGTTGATTCTAGCACGACATCCAACATCATGCTGCTCTCCATTGCTAAAAATATCAATGCGCAATGGAGCAAGACATCCGCACAAATCATCCAACTTGATCGAACATCTATACTAGCCATTGGTGAACTTTGATATGTGATCATCTGACTATCTCATGACAGTCGAGTCCACCAATGCATCAACATAGTTGTTGTGGACATACCATAAGCATACGATTTACTACTCAGGAGAGATTGGTCTAGCAAGCTAAACAAATATTTTGCTACAGACTGGTTGCACATGTGGCTTCCATACAAGGGAAAAAAAACCCTATCTAGATGTTATCAGAGAGGTATATGAGGCACAATGTCACTCCCATCAATGATGAGAATGAACCGTTGGCCTTCGCAAAACTTGTGTTTGGCAACTGCCTCCTGGAGACAATGTTGGGGTGTTATCCTGCACGGCCAGCTCCAACCCCACAAGACACGTAGTTGGGACTCCTTCCTTACCCAAATGATCGTAATGAAACATGTACAATACATTGTACCAATATTAGTGGTAGTTGTAGTATAAGCGCTTCAAATGGTCCATGTACACAAAATTCGTGAACCATGTACTTTGATGGATCAAAGACATAGGACGATTCAAGATCCGGGAGTAACTTGATCGACCCATACAACATGAAGCATTTGGTTTCAAGTCGCTTGGAGTTCGAGTGCATGAGAAACATTGCCAAGTATGAAGCACTCATGTTGGGCTTGCATAAAGCCATTAGCCTCGACGTGATCGCGCTCAAAGTGGTAGGTGATTCAGAGATAGTGGTACATCAAGTATGTAACACCATTCACTGTTTGTAACCACATCTCAAAAGCTATAAGAAAGAGATATAGCGATTGATCTCTAACTTCCAAGAATTTAACATCACTATGTACCATGTATGTGTAATGTAACTACCAATGCTCTAGCAAATGAAACTTCTAGAATGTCACTAATTAGGGATAGATTTACTATTGAAACTTTGTACAAACCATCTATCCCAGATAACATAAGTAACTTACGCGTGTTTAATGATGATCAATAGATACTGCATTTCATGGCCAACATTGATGTCTTCAAAGATGCAGCAATAGATGATGATGAGCACGAGCAGTCTCTGCAGGCAGAAGCTGGTAACAGGAAAGGCCGTCTCATCACAAAGGGTGTGGCATCATTGGAGAAGCTTTATGACTTGCAAGGACATTTTCAAGGGACCAAGAACAACAAAACCCACAGTTCCACCATGATGGATGAAATGATCAACTTGGGAATAGAACAAGATCCAAAGTTCATCAATCTTGACACGTGTTGCACACAACAAGAGTGGAAAGCCTTTGTCCACCTATTCAAATAGTACCAAGATGTGTTCGCATGGACATGCAATGATCTGAAAGCTTATGACACACGGATAATCCAACACATCATTCCAATCAAAGAAGGGGTTGAGCCGTATTAGTAGAAGCTGAGAAAAGTACATCCGTCACTTGAAACCCTCATACAAAAATATCTTACCAATCCTTTGGATGAACAAATCATATACAAATTTCATCATTCCACATTGGTTTCAAACCTTGTTCCTGTATGCAATAAGTCTGGGGAAATCTGCTTGTGTGTTGATTTTAGAACATGAACCATGCCTCAGACAAAGACAACTACCTCGTTCCATTTATGGACGACATTCTGCAAACAGTATCTGGGGCACAGATGTTTTCCATACTAAATGGTTTTTCAGGATACAATTAGGTTCTGGTAGCAGAACCTGATAGACTTAAGACTACCTTCCGTACCAGTTGGGGTACGTTCGCTTACAGGCGAATGCTTTTTAGGATTGTAAATGCAGGTGCAACCTTTCAGCATTCCATGGACATCATTTTTCGTGGACTCATCAGACAGAGTGTAGCGGTATACCTCAATGATGTGACTGTTATCAAGAAGACTTGAAGACCACATACGCCATCTGAAGAAAAATTTTGAGCAATGCCGAAAATATGAGATTTCCTTGAATCCAAAAAATAACATATTCGTAGTATTTGAGGGGAACCTTCTTAGGCACATTGTTGCCAAAAGTGAGATCAAGGTGGATCTGAAATTGGTCTAGACTATTACACAGATCCCTCACCCAACCAACAAGAAAGCCATGCAGTCCTTCTTGGGCCAGATAAACTTCCTCTGGAAGTTCATCTTGGATTATGCGCAGATAGTTAAGCCCATGCAAGACATGATGAAGAAAGATGCCGTCTACAGCTAGGGCAAGAGGGAAAAGTATGCATTCATTCCTATCAAGTAGGCTATTACAGAATCACCTGCACTCTACAACCCAGACTTCAAGAAGGATTTCCTGCTATACAACGTGCCTCTAATAATTTTCTCGCCGTAGTACTCACTCAGAAGGATGAGATGAACGATGAACATCACATCTCCTTCATGAGCACAAGCATGTAGGGACCAGAACTTAACTACCCCACCATTGAAAAATAATATGTAGTTTACAAGGTGGTGAAACACTTCAAGCCCTACTTGTTGAAGAAACACTGCATAGTCTACGTCCCTCACCCAACAGTCCACACACTGCTCGTACAATAAGAACTGGGTGAACAACGTGTGAACTAGATGGCAGGGTTGCAAGAGTATGATCTTGAAATCAAGCCATTTCACACGATGAAAGGACATGGGCTCCATAGACTTGCAATTGAAGCAGTACACGCAGTGGAGAGTGAAGAAGAGCTCGCCGACTGGGAGTAGGAAATTGAGATGTATGACACAAGGTGAGCAACACCCATTGAATACAGAACCTATTGGTATGCAGATGTGCTCCAGTACCTTGAGCACGACACCATACCCTCCCACTTTTCCATCAGACAGAAGAGGGCATCGTGCCTCAAAGCTTTAGCATATCAGTTGGTGCACAAAGTGCTTTATAGGAAGCTCAATAACGAAGTTTTTCTCAGGTGCCTGGAGCACATGAATCAGAGAAGGTGTTACAAGATCTACATGATGGACCTGTCAGGGATCACTTTGCGAGGAAAACCACTACACACAAAGTTATGTGAGTTGGTTTGTACTGGCCCACATTATTCAAGGATGCACACACTTATGCCCGAAAGTTCCCAGTTTGTTAGTGATGCACCGACAAAATATGAAGGTCAGCAGCCCCACTGTACCCTGTTGCAGTGATCGAACTGTTCCAACAATGGGGCTTAGACATCATTGGGGATATTTTTCCTACATTCGTAAAAAAAAAACCGCTACATTCTAACAATAACTGATTACTTCATGCAATGGATTGAAGTAGTTCTGCTCAAACAAGTGAACGACTAGGAGGTCATCAACTTCCTCCAGCAGAACATCATCTCACGCTTTGGCATTTTGGTATCACTTGTTTTTTATAATGCAACATACTTTACATCTTTGAAACTCTGTGATTTTTTATTACAAAATGGTATTGTGTTGAAGCACTCATCTAACTACTACCCACATGGAAACGATTTCACAGAATCCACAAAAAAAACCTCATCCACATAATCAAAAGGACCATTTTCTCTGAGCAGTGCAACTAGCATACCGCCCTGATGAATGAATTATGGGCTGACTGTGTAACACCCAAGCCCTCTCTGAATACCTCACCATACTTCTTGGTCTATGGTAAAGAAGCCATCCTTCCAGCCAATATCTACTTACCTGCACTTCAGTTGTCCCAAGAATTAGAAGGCAAGTCTTGTGAGCTAGTTCAACATAGGATGGATACACTCCATAAGCTCCAGGAAGAAAGGATGAAAGAAAAAGAAAAATTTACAGTCCACCAGAACCGTATCAAGAGATGGTTAAATAAGAAGTCTGCAGGGAAAGATAAATTCGATGTCGGTGACTTGGTCTTGAAGTGAGATAAACCCCATGAAGACAAAGGCAATCATACAAAGTTCCATTCCCTGTGGATTGGTTCGTACATAATCCACGAGAAGCTTGGCCCACATACATCTATTTGCAATCACTGGATGGGAGGGTTGACAACCTTCCTATCAATAGCCAAGATCTCAATCACTATCTAGCAGGTTGGGCCATGCCTTGTGCCATGTACATAGTCTGCTTGGTGCTTGTTGTTTTCATTTTGTTTTCCTTGCTTACTATTTTTGTTTTCGTTTCTTTGAGTTAATTAATACCTTACTATTTTTTGTTTCCAGAAGTAAGTATTATCATCTACTGAGTTCTGGCTTTTCAATGAGTATGTGGCTGAGATATGAAGAGAATTATGACACTACAACACTTGGCCAGTATTGTGTTCATCTTATCTATGCTTGGCTATAACCTTCAGCCGATGAAGTCTTGACAGAAAATACGAGCTATCTGCAAGGGAATTTTTGGTACAACCATGAACTTGTGCCCACACTGGGAAGCCCCCTATACTTGACCTTCTGCTATGTGTGTTCAAGCTCATCCAACTAGTAGAAATAGAGAAGGGGAAAATCTAAACGAGAAAACCTATGTCAGATGTCTTACATGCTTCTTTGAAGGAACAACCTCTTATGTTCTCAATAAGTTGGGATCCCTCTTTCACCCCAAAATAAATAAGTGCCTATGAAAATTCCTCTTAACAATACAAAGGATAAAGAAGAGAAAGGCTTCTTGTGCAGAGAGGTGAAGCATGCACCTCCACCGAGGTACTAACTAGGCTCACTGGTAGTGGAGCAATGTGTGTGTTCCTGCATGACTTTGCCGAGATACCATCCAGGCATGCTGGAAGTGGAGAAACACCAGAGATGAAAACTTATACTCTGAAAATCTTCAACTCACGAGCTAAACTACCCTTCCCAATTTCGAAACACTGTGATCAAGCTAAACTTTTGTTGTGTTTGACTGAGTTGGCAAAAGGGTGAACCATGTCCATCCATGCAGTAAGTGGGGAAGCTGAAGTAACCCGCACAAAGATTCAATACTCCTCGAAATACCAAGGCCCTATACTAACAATGAACCAAAATAGAGAAGTTGGAGTTCTACCAGTGTGTCGCCAAGTATTGTAGTAGCTGCAACACCCTCCAAAATTTTGGTCTGCAGCCAATTTCAAAGCCTTCTTTAAGAGTTTTACTTGATGACTGTACACACTCGCGTTCACTCCGTGAGCTCATGTGAGTCTTCACTCCCACCTTGCTTGATCATTCCACCGACAACTTTTGCATGTTGATGTCAATGTCATGCTTGTGACCATTTTTTGGTCATACACAAGGTCTTCACTTCATGTGTACATGTTATATTCGCTATGTAAACATCTGTCGCGCACATACATGTAGTCATATACACTATCGCACAAGCGTCGTCACAGTCGACCAACGATCAATCACAAGCATCGCGGTTACCGTTCACACCATCAGTTAGTCATGTTCAACATATGTGTTTGGATGGTTTGAGTCGTCTCATCATCAAGTCATGTAAGTGTGTGTTTGCAAGATCACGTATGCACCTTTTCACATGTTCACACACTTAGTCATTTTGTTGTAGTTCTCACGACCAGATTCCCCTCTGACATCCAGACCTTCACCCCACCATCAAATCAATCGACTGTCACCCAGAATAGTGCAGAAGCACCAAGCAAGCCATTTCAAGCTACGCTACCCACAAGCAGATCAATCAACTGGAGAGTTTGACCTGGTAGTCACCTCGGGACTGACTCCCCTCAAAAAACTGTGTAGAGGATGGAGACCTTTCCTGCTCCGCTGATTGAGAAAATTGTGTAGACAGGCCGAATGGACACCTAATGCCCATCCTTGCCTCCCTCAGAAAATTGCGTAATGTTTCTAGCCAACCCACTAGTCAATCGACCGGCTGCTCACTCAGAAAACTGCGTAGATTTCATGAGCAAGCTCTCTACTGCCCAACAGTATGCTTAGCTTAGAAATTGTGTAGAGGTGATCAACAGGCCAGTCTACCAACGCAAGTGCAGTTTTCCCCTCTAGTAGCTCCTAGTAGCTAACTATCAGTTCCCTCCAAGAATTGCCAAGTTCTTGCTGCCAAGCTGTTACAGGGAAAAGTGTCTTTGCAGAACTGCTAATCCCACTAAAGTGTGGTAGCTACCTTAGAAACAAAAAAAGTAAAACTACTTTCATTTTCCTTTATGAAAGATAGATGAGAGAAGAATAAAGGAGACTAACCTCTGTCTTGTGCTTGGCTCCTAGTTCGATTCCTCTCTCTTCTGATAGTCCTTTGCTACTTGCTTCCTTGTACACCCAGCTTCACAGAGTACCTGTAGAATCAAAGTAGCATAACACTATACAAGAACATGGATCTATTATCATAAACAATCTAGGATCAGATGTAAATTGACCATACAAATGCATAAAACATAAACGACACAAGAGTATGGAGGAAAACTTCAATAGATTTATTGATAATCAAGAAAGAGCCAAGAGAGTTATAACCAGTTGTTCTGACCCAGCATCATCCTCTCAGCAAGTAAGCCCTTCTTCACCTCATGCAAAGCTTAGATCACCCAACACTATGATGTTGCCTCAAGAAACCAACAACAATTCCTTACAAGATGCAAAATTCCAGCCTCTGGATCTCTGGGATGAGGGATCCATATATAGATATCTGTAAGGGAGATGAGTCAGCTTGTGATTTGATTAGTTTCTTCCCTCTGATAGTTCTTGCTTCCACTTGGAGATTGATGATCTCTTACTCATCCTTGGTCGAATTCAGAGAGGCAAGGGTCACAGGAGAAGTTTCTGGAAGATTCCATGCCTCTACAACTCGCGGATTGACACTGCCATTTGTCACTTATCGCCCATCGCACCCCATAGAAGGGCTTTTTGAAATGCAACGCACCCACAGAGTGTACTTAGGTGAGATGCAATGCACTTTGCCTATGGAGTAGGTGAAATGATCCTGTTTTGACCAGTTCTGAGTAGTTTTTCATGGAGAACTTCTGGGAGAAGCTGTAATCAGTTGACCTTGTTCATTTAGGGGTTAGAACAACACTTTTAGGGACTTACGAGCCCTTGGTTTATGGACATTTTATGCTTGGGGTTGCAGTGCCCAAAAATGTCAATAACAGTTGCCCCCCTAAAGCATGAGGTCGTTAATCTTTTTTGATGTCGGGTGAAATTCTTTATCATGAGGATCCGAAGTTCTTTCAAGCCGGGAGGAGACCTGTAATAAGATACAATAAAATACATTATCTTCATAATATTTTCATGATCTAGCTGAGGCAGGCATTCCCATGCTCAGCTTTATAAATTCATTTTCATGTACATAGGACAGACATTCGTCTAAGTGTAGACTGATGATTCTGGTAGAGCCATCATCCCTTTGATTGGATGATTATCTGTGCAACAACGATGTACATTTGATGTATTTATTTCCCTGTATATATATCGCAGCCCGGATGGATGAAACTAGATCCGGGGTCTTCAATCTCGTTCGATCTTCACTCAAAGTACAAGTCGATCCATGTGAGAGATGTTCTGGAGTCGAACATGGAAAGACATCGCCTGATTACCAGCCAATGATGTAAGCTGTTAACAGGCGCGAAAGGAATCACCGATAATGATAATGACCCTCAAGGTACTGTAGTACAATTCACGTGGTGTGAATAAAGGACTTGGCGTCGAACGCCACACAAAATCTTTCGGTCGAAGGCCATTGATGTAAACTTGTTGCCGGAAGTGAGAAACTTGCCATTGAGGCATGCAAGCTTCAAAGTACTGAACGGGGTGTCCCTAGATCGGCTTCTTGGATAATGAGTTGATGTCAACAAGAAGCGATCTTCATAGTAGGGCCTTAATGAATCCCACATCAATGACACGGAACGGAGCAAATGATTTTAATGGAGGTGAAAACGATCTGGTGGTATAAGGTTCAGGGTGGCGGTCATGAAAGAATGGAGCGTAAATGTATTGTAGCGGGTGAGACACAGGTGAATTCTCTGAGTGACTTCTCTTGAACATATCGGGGACAATGACGTGATGGATTGGTAGCATTAACCCCAAATGTGGATGGTGTGATGGGACCATGGTGATGTGACCGGTGAATGAAACAACCCAACCCGACTTGGATGCGGAGTGAAAGTGTCATGTTCAAGAGCTACTTGCTACCAACAAAGTTTCTTCAAGTTTTCTTCCCAATTTTCCCCAGTCATTGTTGGCCAGTACATATTTATTTTTGTCAAGCTTGAGGAAGATAACATATGCTTGTTCTATAATTTGCCCTTCGGGCAAACCCATCGCTATGTTTTAACGAGCCTAGCGATAGTGAAACTCGTTCTTGTCTGCCATGGACAAGTTTGTCGCTATTAGGTTTTAACGAGTTTAACGACAAAGACAACTCGGTCCTTTTCAATTTTAGAGAGTCTAAAAAGGGACGTAAAGGAAACTCCAAAAATCCTTTTTCGTCATCTAATCCCTTAAGTCCAAAAAAGTATAAAACAATACAGAAGGGATGAATTTTCGATACTTTTAACGAGCCGAACAAAACAAGTGCTCTATCTTTTTGTGTAATAATCCCTCAGTTCCAAAAAGATTAAAATCTAAAGGAGGGATATCACTTCCGGTCCCTTTAACGAGCTGGAGAGGCCAATGGCTCGGCAATCTTTTCATATTTTACGAGTCAATTGAAAAGAGCTTAAAGGAGACTCGTCTTTGAGGAACGAGTGATAAAATTGGGTAGTAGCTGATTCCAGGTAAGGTTTGGAATTTTCCAATCATGGCAGTGTTACAAGGATGGCTAGCGGGATCACTCTTCGCAGCTGTTCCTCAAAAGGGGTAAACAATCAAATGGAGGTGAATGATCGGCCAATACAGAGTGGAGGTGACGATGAGAACACGACGAAGGCTTTAAAGACTGAAGTATTACATTCACGATGATTATTTACTGGGAATTGGTTCATTTTTTATTGAGCTTAAACGCTGGGGGAAACATTTGCTCATTGCTTATGTTTATCTTTTAACGAGCATGAAGTCCGCGTTAAAACTGCTTGATCTAGGTTTATTTTTTAACAAGCTTGAATCTTGTGGTAACATTGCTCGTGGCTAGGTTTATTTTTTAATGAGCTTGAACTTTGCGGAAACATTGCTCCTGGCGGGTTTATTTTTTAATGAGCTTGAACCCTGTGGTAACACTTCTCATGATAAGTTTGCATGCCCCCTGTGGTAACACTGCTCGTGATAAGTTTGCATGCCCCAAGCATAATAACGCAAATCGAGGTGCATGCCCCCCAAGCTTCATTGCATTCATCTTGGTGGTTGGAATGAAGGTTTACCTTCGAGATCTTCGAAAGACTCGACTTTGATTTTATGAGATCGTAATCGAAGACTCGATTTGGAAAGGGAGTCTTTTCATTTTTTAATCAGGTTGACACAGTAAAAGAACTATCCTCATGACTCCTTGTTTCATTTTTTAACGAGGTTGACACGAGATAAGAACCTTCCTCGGGATCCACCATATTTACAGTATTTGATAGAAAATCAAAAAATGAAGGATGATTAAGGTCATTGGAATAATCTTCGTTGTAATCCGAGAGATGGGAACGATGGTGGTAATCTTCCCATGGTGCCTCCCATAACATCATTGACTGAATGATTCCTTTGTCTGTAAAATGTAAATGCGACCAAGGATCTGAAGAGGTACCATATTCCTTAGACCTATCTATCCAAACACTCAATGAACATTGATTTGGGTTTGCCCCCCAAGCCAAGAAAATTGATTGCTACAATATTTCTAAAATGGCGATGATCCATGCAGACAAAATGTTTAGGAATCTTCTGAATCCATTAGATATAGAAGATTTCATATTGCAGTTTTCCACTGTGGCCACTTCCGCCAAATTACTCGGAGGCGGTAGGGCAAAAGTACCCATTAAGGTAGGGTCTTTTAGGAGGCCTACTCCAATATTTTGAAGCGAATGATTGCTTCCATGGATCATTGCAATTCTTCCCGTAACTTGTGAACTGTTGGGGAGAAATGTTTGTTGGTCGACGATTGTAATTCCTCCTTGGAAGGGAAATGAAATGTTCCTGAAGTAGGTCGACACAACTACGGCCATGGCATATATCCAGGGCCTTCCCAGTAGGATGTTGTAATCGAGGTTTCCGTTGATTACTTCAACATCAATTTCTACTGTTTTTCCCCCAGTTCAACTTGCAAGTTACTTAAAATCTCGTATGGAGTGTATGATCGTCCATCAAATGATTTTAATGTCGTTGATGATCTCGACAAGGGTGGTGAGTCGAAATTTTTCCAGCAACTCATCGACATAATACATGTAGATGCCCCCTCATTAATAATTGTTCGATGAACAATTTTGTTGAGGGCTTTCACTTGAATAAGGAAAGCTAGTTGAGCTGGTAACTTAGGGTCATATCCTTTATGATCAAAGGCCACAAGATTGGAATCCATTGGGTAAATCCCACCTATTGCTGATAATAGATCCTGCTTTTAGGAGGGGAAATTTTGCGGTACCTCAAGTGTCGACATAGCGGACGACGATTGGGCTAGGTCCTCTACTATATTATAATTCTGTGCTACTTTGGCACGAGGATTAAATTTCGATTTGTGTACTACTCCCTTTGGCAGATTTATCATTGGCTCAGGAATGATGGGTGGCACAACTTCGGTCAAAGTTGTTGTCGAACTACTAGGTTGTTTATTAGCCTTGTTATTCGACAGCTGTGGATCCGTAATCTTTATTCCTTGTCAAAGCATCATTTTGCTGCTTTGAGATAGACAACATAAGCACTTGGGATCGGGAAGCATTTTGATTAGCAACCAGTTTGGTTCCCAGGTTTGGAAACGGATCATTCAATACTGCTGAGGTTTTTGAACCCTTAAAGAGTTTCTTAACTTCAGCTTTATGTGGACAATCTCTCATCTGATGATCCTCATCGCATATCTGACACCTCGCAGGGGGTTTCCTTTGCCTAGAAGGGTTTGCAGAAGGTTTTTCAGGAGATGACTCATCCTGCTTCTTTTTTCTCCCTTTATTTTTCTTCTTGCCCCCTGGTTGCTTAAGTTGTTTGCCCTTGTTGGTCGACACGACATTTACCTCCGAGGCGAGAAGTTCTTCATTTGCATTTTGATCAAAAATCTTACGGGCTTTTTTAGATGTAGCCTTTGTCGATTTCGTGCTTGTCGTACCTATCACGCCATCGCCGGCATGAGAGTCTTTGTTTGATTTAGGAGGGGGAGGGACCGAAAATTCCGGTCTGGGAGCATCAGGTATTTTATCGTAGAGCGTGCCAGACTTAGTGTAAATCAAGTCTAAATATTGCGCACGAGCGATAACTTGCTCTTCGGTGATGACTCCTCCTTTTGCCACATCTTCCGTGATGGAAGGTAATAATGACTTAATAAACCATTAATCTAAAAGCTGATCAGGAACATACGTTTTTACCATTCTATGACGACGTCGCCACTCATGAATATGATCAGATATGTGAGCGGCCGTTGTCTGCTTGAAATTGGTAAGAAGTTTCGTTCCCGTTTCGTACCTTATCGGTAACTGAAAATGGGTTGAAAAGGTGGTGGCTAGGGCACTGAAGTTGTCAAACGAAGCTCTGGGAAATTCGATATACCATTTTGCTGCCGGACCAGTTAACGTCCTCTGAAAAAGGCGAAGCCTAATCGAATCATCGTTTAGAGTATTAGATGAACACCACAGATGAAAGGTCATCACATGATACGATGGGTCTTCACCCGGATTTCCATTAAATTTAGGAATATCTAACAGAAGTTTATGCGGAATCACCAGCCACCAAGGGGCGTAAGCAATTGGATCATTCGTCAGCCGGTTTAGATCTGGTAATTCTAGAGTTGCTACAAAGGGCAACTGTTGATTTAGGTTAGGCGAAGCATACCCAGGATAAGATGGAATCGCCTGAGCAGTGGGTCTTCGCATACCAGCATAAAGTATTTGATGCTGGTAACTTTGATAAGGTTGATGGGCATAACCATTATAGTATGGTTGTTGATAACCACTTTGGAAATGCAGTTGCCCATTACTTACAAAGACTTGTTGCTCAGGTCCTTGATATGATTGCTGGAATTGCGGTTGTTGAGATTGAACTAGCCCTGGTTGTTGGACCATTTGCTGTTGTCCAATACTGGATGATTGACCAAGATGAGGAGTCATAGTACTTGTTTGAGCCTGATTCACTCCAGATAAGGAGGCACTAACCTGAGGTTGTGATTGAGTCGTTGAGACAAGAGGCTGATGTATTGCAACTTGAGAAACTTGGGGTTGACATACAATAGGTAGCGCTTGTACTTGCGATTCAGTCACCATAGCAGGTATAGTGGGAATATGCGACACAGGGTGGACTGGTTGCATTGAATATACAACCCTTGGTTGCTGAGGCAGTATTGGTACCCAACCGCTGGATGTAATTCCAGTGTGACCTGAACTTTGTTGTAAACTCCCATATGGTTGTTCTCCAGGAGGGAACAATGAAAAGGCATACTGCCCTCCATATGGTGGAAATCTAGTACTTAAAGGGTAGATTTGCCTTTGAAGACACATTGGATCAATTTATTGAGTTTCAACATAAGAAATACCAAATGATAATCCGGATGAAGAAATAGAAACTGAACATGTCGTTGAAACAGTCCCTGATTGGACTCCGGCTTGTTGTTGATAACTTGCCGGGATAGATGGTATACCGTCAAACATCGTTGGAGTAGCAGTAGGAGGCTCTGCTACTGCTGCATCAGATGACACAGTCCTGGATGTCGACGGTTGTTCAGACATATCTAGTCTATCCAAAATATTTCCTAGCGATTCTACAAGAACTTGCGATGAAGGGGGACTAACTTCTAAGACCAACGAGGGAACAGTGACGTTATTCCGATTAAAATAAATTTTAGACGCTTTGACACAACTTGTTTTTTCAATTTTTAAGAGTCGAGAAAAAACAAAAGATGATTGTAGTCACCTTCAATTTTTAATAAGCCTGAAGTGACAAGTGCTCAGATGGACCTTTTCCATTAAGGAGTCTGAAAAGGAAAGAAAGGGACTGCTATGGAAATCTAGACAGAGGGATTACCAAAGCAATCGCAAAACTGCAGAATACTTTTTACGGTATGACAGTCAATCTTCCTGAATGTTGTGTTCAATGCATTGCGATCGATAGGGTGGCAGACACGACTTCCTATGGATAAAGGATTAAGCCTATTGTGGTCTCCCAAAATATACTCGATGGTACGTGGGAGCACAAGTCTGTACTAGCACTTATCGTCTCAAAGTGGAGGAATCACCCAACAACAGTGAGAACAATAGTTACCAGGCTTTACGACGCCGGAATACGTCTCTAGGCTAGACTTCTAGATGTTGTGCGTTAGGTTCCAAAGCATTGTTAGATTCATTAAATTTATTTTATAGTTGATCTTGCTTAAGAAATTTGCCTTTCAGGTTCACTGCGTGATGTAGATGTACAATTCCTAAAATGCAATCTAAGATGATAAACAGTTTTTTATCTTCTTTGTGCAATGAAAATCCTAGCTACTAAGGAAAGAAAGACATAATTCTTTCAACAAAGAGCAAAGAGCACACACTATATGCAATGTCCTAAATCAAACCAATCAAACAGTCTAAATGCAAATGCACATGCATGTATTTTTTTTTAGCCTTCTTAATATGTGAATGATAAAAAGAAAGCTAATGCGCAAATCTGAATTACTTTTCAAGCGACAATTACTAACAAGTTTCTTTTCAAAATAAAAATGAAGATAATGACAACACTTTACGATTTGGAAATGAAAACTTGCTTTCGACACTAGAAAAACTACTAATTCAGATCAAATACAATAGTAACAGAGTAATCGACTATCAAGAGCAATCAGACTCTCTTCTATGACTGAAAACGACACTTGCGACACTTTCAAATCAAGAAACGACAGTACAATTACGTTACCTTTTTTGCAAAGGAGAACTGAAAATGACTCAACAAATAAACAAAAACATTTACAGTTCTTTGCACAATGGAGGCGGAATATCAGCAAGGTGAGGGGTTTCAAACAGAGGTGTAATGACTACAGGCAGCAAAATTCATGAATAGAACTAAAAAGAATGAACACAGAAACCAACATTCAGGAACAATGCCTAGTCTGATCAGCGCACCTGTAACACAGTGAATTTGAAATGCAGCGCACCTACTACACTCGGGAAGTGCGCTGAATTTCAGATTCACAAAACAGAGACTGCACTGGGCTAGAGACGAGACTTTTCTTGGGTTCCGGGTCACAGTTTGCAGTTCAGTTCAGGGATTTTGGCCGAGCAAGTGGTAATCAGTAAATCAACAATAGGGTCAGATCTAAGGAGGTTACTAGAGCCACCACAAGGGCAATTAGAGAGTTTGTAAATCAGTTGTTTAATTCATAAACAAAACCCAGAGATTGACTGAAGTGGCATTTATCTACTTTGCATTTGCATAGCAAATGCAGTTCGAAAGCTACCTGGCTCAACTTCAGGCTCCGTCTGTAAGTTTATAAAATAAACAAAATGTAGATTAACAAACAACCTAGTCACTCCCCAGCGGAGTCGCCATTTTGTTACAGGGAAGAGTGTCTATGCAGAACTGCTAATCCCACTAAGATGTGGTAGCTACCTTAGAAACAAACAAAGTAAAACTACTTTCGTTTTCCTTTATGAAATATATATGAGAGAAGAATAAAGGAGACCAACCTCTGTCTTGCGCTTGGCTCCTAGTTCGATTCCTCTCTCTTCTAATAGTTCTTTACTACTTGCTTCCTTGTACACCCAGCTTCACAGAGTACCTGTAGAATCAAAGTAGCATAACACTATACAAGAACATGGATCTATTATCATAAACAATCTAGGATCAGATGTAAATTGACCATACAAATGCATAAAACATAAACGACACAAGAGTATGGAGGAAAACTTCAATAGCTTTATTGATAATCAAGAAAGAGCCAAGAGAGTTACAACCAGTTGTTCTGACCCAGCATCATCCTCTCAGCAAGTAAGCCCTTCTTCACCTCATGCAAAGCTTAGATCACCCAACACTATGATGTTGCCTCAAGAAACCAACAACAATTCCTTACAAGATGCAAAATTCCAACCTCTGGATCTCTGGGATGAGGGATCCATATATAGATATCTGTAAGGGAGATGAGTCAGCTTGTGATTTGATTAGTGTCTTCCCTCTGATAGTTCTTGCTTCCACTTGGAGATTGATGATCTCTTACTCATCCTTGGTCAAATTCAGAGAGGCAAGTGTCACAGGAGAAGTTTTTGGAAGATTCCATGCCTCTCCACCTCGCGGATTGACACTGCCATTTGTCACTTCTCGCCCATCGCACCCCATAGAAGGGATTTTTGAAATGCAACGCACCTACAGAGTGTACTTAGGTGAGATGCAATGCACTTTGCCTAAGGAGCAGGTGAAATGATCCTGTTTTGACCAGTTCTGAGTAGTTTTTCATGGAGAACTTCTGGGAGAAGCTGTAATCAGTTGACCTTGTTCCTTTAGGGGTTAGAACAACACTTTTAGGGACTTAGGGGCCCTTGGTTTATGGACATTTTATGCTTGGGGTTGCAGTGTCCAAAAATGTCTATAACACAAGCC
Organism: Pinus tabuliformis; assembly: GCA_031772625.1. Lineage (NCBI taxonomy): Eukaryota > Viridiplantae > Streptophyta > Pinopsida > Pinales > Pinaceae > Pinus > Pinus tabuliformis. The sequence goes on along the minus strand of CM062814.1, from coordinate 488,072,569 downwards.
CCAATAGCTGATTGCTAGTTCCCTCGAGGAATTGCGCAATTTTTGTTGCCAAGCCCCAGCAACTGACTGCCAGTTCCCTCCAAGAATTACAAAGTTTTTGCTGCCACTGTCTCGAAAAATAATTGCTAGTTCCCTCCAGGAATTGCACAATTTTGGCTGTCAGGTTCCTGTTGCCTGCTCCTTCCGAAAATTGCACAGATTTTGTCTACCTAGCCTTCCCACGGCCTGGATTGGTCCTCTCAAAAACCATTCAGTTTTGTCCGCCAGCTGAGCCAAACCCCGCGGACACTCACTACTAATCGAGATTTCCCATCTCCATCACCCAGTGAGTTCTGCGCAGTTTTCACCAGCAGTGCCTAGAGCCTCCATCCTAGCTCACAACTTGCAACCTTGTCTCCTCTCCCAATCACCTGCATCTGAAACAATCATGCATCATGGTAGACTAGGAGGTTTATAGATTTGATGTCTTCTTGTCATAAGTGACTGCAGATGCAAGTACACAAAAAAACATGAAACAATGAAAAATGGGATGAATAAAGGGAGTACATGAAGAAGGACATGTTTGCCAACGAACAAAAAAAAATGCATGCAAAGAGATGTGCTCGCGAACAGATGATCATTCAAATATGTGTTCATGGATGGATGAATGGATGAACATGCGAGGATGTTTTCACGAATGGATAGATGGATGAACATGCACTTGTCACAAACAGATGAACCTGTCAAGCACGCCAACATGCAAGAAAGGAGCAACGTACGAATGCAACATCAATCAAACCAAATGACCATCGAAGACTCCACGCACTTTGCCATGTGGAGGTGAATTTGTGACACACCATGAGGACATCCATCACCCACCAACACTATAGCTTGATATACACACCAGCAACATAATGAATGTACTAGCACTATCATGTTGAGTCCTGTCATGAGTCATGTTGTCCACATCCCTACTGTGGGCCATTTTGTCAATCAATGTAATGTAACGTGAAATTCCAAGAGATGCACTTGTCATATGAAGAGTCACGTAAATTTGAAAGGTCATGGAAGTCAAATAGTCATGAGGGAAGTCGAATAGCCACATGGGTCAGTTTCACCCTTGGCTATAAATACCCCCTTATTTGTACATGCAAAGGAATTTTCACCTCGGCTCCTCCCACATGGCCTTGAGAGTCTGTAATCTTTTCTTTGAGGAGTAAGTAGTGGCTCCAATGCCCCGCCCATGGCGTAAATTATGTATGGTGTAAAGATGTGTCTTGGAGCTTTTGCTTAATTAAGAAGCCTACTAATAGGCGATAATGTTTTCACACGTCTTGTAACTGTTGTCAAATTGATCTTCAACACTTGTAATGCATTTTTATTTAACCTATGTTTAACACTTGAACTCTTTCAATTGTTGTAATACATATATATTAATCAAAATGTGTATTATGAGATGTTAACACTATCATGCCCATGTTGGTTACCTCCCCAAACATCAGACATAAATTTCACATAAACTTGCTATAACAACCATCACACTCATGCAGGCTCCTTTGATGTGTGTTGTATGTGTTATCTTTCCTTGTGTGTTGTGATTTCCACATTTGTGTGGACTGCTCTTCCGGAAGTTGTGCATGTCCTATTGTATTGTGTTCCTAATAGAGTTAGGGCTTCCTCCCATCCAACTTGGGAATTACTCCCACCCTCTCCCTCTACAGTGAAATAAAAATTGACACAAGTAACACTAGCAATCACCAGGCACATAAACCTCACTACTCGAAGATGAAGCAGATCACTCTCCTGTGCTAACAAGAAAGAGCTGAGGAAAATTTTTAAGATAATGGAAATTGGGCCATCATACCGGATAAGACTCCCGCACAAAATGGTGTGAGGTCTATTTGGGACTTCATACCGGGGTGATCCCCTAAATGTTAGTGGGTCCAGCACCGTCAACAGAACCCAACAATGCTTATACTCAAAATTCTGATTCTGAAGCTTGTAATGAATTGTCCTTGTCTGTGGTCACCTTTCAAACACTAAGGTCACTGAGAGAAATATTTGGACAACTAAAATTTCATCACTTAGGTCTCGGTCGCATGGAGGAGGAGTCATGCGTGCAACTAGGAAGGTTCTAGTCACTCCTTGGAGCCTATAAGCCAAAAATTGTAGTATGCAACTGAGACTCAGAAACCCTAGATGCCGATCACATAGAGGATGAGTTGTGTGTGCTACTGTGATGCTTCAGTCGCATCGATGAGCCATAAAGTGACTGATTGCAGTTTATTCTTCCTATGTCATTCCTGCGACTGAGGCCCGAAACCATAAAACAAATATGTGAACTTCAGACCCTACAATTTCATCTTCAAGCGAACCCATTCCTCCACGAACTTGCCTCAGACCTGTGTGAGAAAAAAACCAAAAAAGAGAATAGAATAATGTCTCATGATGATGTCAAAATAAGGTCGAGATCACTTGTATCTATAGCCTTTTAAGGGTGTCCAATTTTCTTTAGGGTTGACCTTATCAAATCCGCACATGTGGGCTTTTCTTCATAAGTACACTTTCCCTTATCTGATTTGAGTTATATTTAGGTCAATTTTGGTCCTCTAAAAATGAGGAATTCAATTAAATAATTATATCCATCAAATGATCTATCAAACTGTAGTTTTACCACATTTTCATATTTTAACACAAGTAAGCCTTGTGAAATGTTCAATTGCAATATGTATCAAGGTTCTTTCACCATAAAGGAAGAGAAAGTGAGTCTTTAGAAGAAAGTAGTAGTACTATTATAATAAAGACACACACACACATGCATATGAAATAATCGTTACCATCTAGTGAAATTGTTCACATAGACATAACGATCATTAAAACAATTACAACACACATTCAACGAGATAATCACCAAATCCAATGAAGTAGTTTAATTTCTTTAGTACATAAGAACATAAACACATACCAAAAACATCTAAAGAGTAATCTTAAAACATTCATGATATATGCATGAAAGTATGTTGGCTCAATGAGCTTCGATTATTAAGAAAAAATTCTAAGATACATGGTTACAATGAGACACCACTAGCTCCATTAGTGGGGCATTAAGCCACTACTTGCTCCCCAAAAGAACAATCTTCTCTATAATGCCTAGTTGGAGAAGCCAAGGTGAAAATTCAGTTTCTTGAGTAATGACGGTTCTTTTATTACAAGAGGGATGATTTTTCATATCCCTATGACTCTTGATCTACCATAATGACTCTTAGACTTCCAATATGATGTTTAGACTTCTTTAGAATTTTCCTAATGACTCTTTTGTCCATATATGACTCTTGGAATTCCACATATTTAAATTTACAATATTTTCCAAAATTACATCATCATTTTCCCCATCATTATGTGATGACAAGAAGACAAATCATTTGATATTGATGAATTGGACCCTTGGTGACTTGTAACATGAATTTATATGAGAAGTGATGACACTGCCACTATGTCTTCAATACTTGTAACATGTCTTGCATTGATATTGTCTTCTCCCTCCAAAGGGTCTAGAGATTATGGAGTCTTCATGGGTCATTCTTATCATTAGGATCCAATATTCCTTTAATTGTCACAACATGATGCCTTTGTGCCTTTGTTCCTTTGTCTTCAAGGATGCCTTATTTGGTTGCTTCTCTTGATAAATCTCCTCAAACATTTTCTTCCATGCTTACTAAGAATACCTCCAAGTATGGATCACTCATGGCAAGCAAACATTAGCCCCAAAATATCCTATTTTATGATGATTCATTCATTGTTCTGATTGTGGATCAAAAATGCACAAGGGGGGGAGAGGGAGGTCATATGGGAATAGAGTGCACTTGAAAGAGATAGGAAAGGTCATCACTTCTCACTAAGACTACACCATGTTTAGATCTGGGAGAGGAAGAGCTTAGGTGAGCACATGGCATTGTTCCAAGAGGTAAGGTTTCAGGGACTATTCACTGAAATTGCATCATGTGATAGGGAGGAAATTCAGGGCCAAAAGGAGGGTGTAGGTCACAGTTTTAAGGCACAAGGAGGGGCATCATGTCCCACTGGAAGTGTGTAGTGTGCTACACTAGGAGGAAGAGGCAAGACTGGTGCAATAAGGGACAGTAAGAAACAAGGACAAGGGTCCTGATGAATAGAAATTTGCAGTGCTTGGGGGAGAGAGAAGGCTTAGAATGACGGAGGGGATAGTTATAGATGATAAGGGGGCTTACCACTAGGCCTTAAAAGTGTGCAATGTGCTCTTCCTAGCTTGGAGGAGGAGTTGAAAAGTCAGAAAAATCATTATGGAAGGGTGAAACATGAGAAAACACAATGAGGTAGGGGTATATTCAAGCATTACACATCTCAACTCATCACTAAAACTTGGATAAGACCCATGACTAAGAAATATACATCAAAATACTATTTCACAAACATTCTTCAAGTGAAACAATCAAAGTATATGCAGTTGCAACACATAAGTGTTGTTTTATGGCTAGAAGGTGAACTATGACCCTAAAGTGTGGTATTGCCACTCTTAGTCATCTGACGACACTTAGGAAGGGGCATGGACACTTGGAATATGTGTAAAAAAAATAAAACAACACTTGATGATCAAAAGTGAAACTTCACATGATAGAAAGTAGGCTCTAAAATTTAAACATAGAAACCATTTTGGAGGGTGTTGTGGCAACAACAACACTTGGCGACACACTAGACGAACTTCAACTTATTTGTCTAGGTCTAGCTTTTAGCACAAATTCTAACCCTTCGGGAAGTATTGACTCAGCAAATGGATGAACCTATCTTCACCATTTATCCTAGTTTACCACATGGATTCTCCAATTTGATTGGCTTAAACACATTCAAATATATGTCAAAATTGAATTGTTTTTGTAACACCCTCCTCCCACATTTACCCAAGCTAACCGGTCCACCAGGGTAAACATGTGACGAAGAGTTATTATGATATGATTCAACTCCCCAAGTATAGTTATGGAAGTGGAATCGACAAACCAAAACTAAAAAAACCTTCCTTAAGAGCTACAGGACCCCCAGGGGGGTAACCAACCACTCCAGTTGCCCAACCCCTAAGTTAACTTTCTTTTTAACTGAGATAACTACCAGTCTCCCCCATGACAAGCCTTCCATGAGACTGAAGCCCTCCAGTTTCTCCCACAACAAGGCCTCCATGCCACTTCATTCTTTTTCAGGTAGTTATGTTCAATCGAACCCGAAATATGAGCCACTTTTTCAAGGATAGGACTCAGGCTTCTACCCAAAACTTTGTGAAATTATCAGAAACGTTAAATAAAAAGAAGACAAGGCCTCTATTGCAAAAATTTAACAAGGAACTGAACATAATCATTCTAACCATGACAAGTATTTCGTTAAACACATCATAAACATGTAATGTACATGTCATATAAACACATCTAAACATGAGGACCTCATACTTATCTGACTTTAATTAAGAAGGTTTGATGCCCTCTCATAATATCTGCATTATCATCTATTAGGTCATGCATTCATTAACATTTCATTTACTAAACAAAACATGGTGAGAGTCATAACCAAAGTTTGTCATAAAACCGTGCTAATAAACAACATATTAACAATGATAAAAAATACATTAAAATCACATAATAACAAGCACATTTACTCATAAATCTCAAGGGTGCATATTTTAATTATTCATATGCAGAAGCCAACCAAGTCATGGATTTCCACATACCACCCAACCATAGATTGGGTAGAGCCAAATATTTCTTTCAGCTAATCACCCCTGTGACATATTCCAAACATGAATGTGGGACTCACAAAAAAAACCAATCAGGGCTTCCCAAGATTTACCATGTATCCTGCCATTACTGGTCAAGGGATTCTTAGGCCCAAACAATAAACATACACTATAGGCTTTGTCACAATCTCACCATATACCGGACAAGGGATCACTAGGACCTAAGTATGCATGGATTCCTTCAAATATCTCTGCCAAAAATGTGAGGAATTTTCCCGTCTCCACCCTAAGGCTTTACCATGTATCTCACCATTTACTAGTCAAGGGATTTCTAGGCCTTTAGGAAGTTTCCTAAGACCACCCCACTCAGTTTCAAACCATACAAAAAAAAAAGTCAACCAAGTAAAAGAACCCCATCACACCATGGCTATCTAAAAATATAAAGGCAAGGTTGAAACCAAACCACTATCACGCTTGGAAAACCCATGTCAGTGACAGCGAGAGGACTAAATCCACGCATGCATGTACCATGCATTCCAAAGCTAGAAAAGAAATCATACATGCAACTCAATTCCTATAAGTAATCCCATTGTAGTCACTTGATCCAACGCACCCTTGCTTGATCTTTTCTCTTGTTTTCCATTACTTTCATAAATAAAATCACAATTAATGCCTCTTCCCTTTCCAAATACTTTTCCAATGACGTTTCCAACTTCCCCTTAGCCATAATAAACCAAATGAACACCCACTAGGATGTTTTGGCCAATATTCAACTTGGAATACATGTCTGATGACCTTTGTCTAATTTTTTCTTTATTAACTTTATTACATGAACTTTTGACCTGGGGTTGTTACAAACCCCTCCCCTTAAGGGAACATTATCCTCAGTGTTCAATGACACCTACAACTAATAAGGCTACTAAAAATCAAAACATACTACCCATGGAGATTTATAACTTAGATTTTTGCAGTATTTACAATAAAAAACATGATGAAAAGAAAACCAACATGACAAACATAACAAAGTGACAACCATATTGCTTATTTGAGCTTTATAACACAACTCATTACAGTATTTGCATACATATACATATACCAAAACTACTTTTCCTCAACTGGCAAACAATGATGGATACATATCCCACATTTGATCAGGCATCTCCCATGTAGCTTCATTGGGTCCAAATTGATTCCACTACACTTTAACCTGCTCGATTCCTCAATTCTGGAGCATGAACATCTTTTTGTACAAAATGCATTCAGGTTTTAGCTAGAAATCTCCTTCTAGCTCCACCTATAATACATACCAATCAATAACATTATCAATATCCTTTACATATCTTTTGAGAAATTAAATGTTTAAAACATCATGGTCTTTCAGTGTCATAGGCAATGCAATTCGATAGGCCATTGGTCCAATCTTCTCAATGATATTGAAAGGGCTGCAATACCAAGGTGCTAGATTTGCACATGACCCAATCGTCAAGCATATCTTCTTGGGATTGCTGTGGAAGTAAACATGCTCCCCAACCTTAAAATCCTTAAATTCCCTGTGATGATCTTCATAAATGTTCTACGTACCCTATGCTACCTTTAGATTCTTCTTGATAACCTACATTTCTTGTTCCATCTCTACCACCATGTTCGGTCCTATCAATACCCTATTCACTAGATCACTCCAATTGATAGGAGTATTACAACTCCTCCTATAGATTACCTCAAATAAACTCATTCTCAGTGACTCCTGATAACCATTGTTGTAAGAAAACTCAAACAATAAGATAATATTCCCACTTCCATTGTTGATGCATCACATACATTCTCAACATGTCCTCTAGAATCCTGTTGACCCTCTCTGTTTGTCCATTTGTCTATGGATAATAAGATGTGCTTAAGGCAAACTCTATACCCAATCCTGCAAATAACTCTTTCTAGAACCTATAAGTTAACTTAGCACCCCTGTTTGATACAATCTTATTTGGTGCACCATGCAACCTCACTACATCTTTGATAAAGACATGTGCTATATCATTAGATGAATAAGTAGACTTCACTAGAATGAAGTGCGCTACCTTAGTCAACTTATTAACCTAAACCATAATATAATCATGTTGTCTAGATGTCCTTGTAAAACCTATAAGGAAATCCATGGAAACGACCTCCCATTTATGCTATGGAATCAAAATTGATCGTAGTAGACCACCTGGATGCTTACACTTTTCTTTTACCTGTTGAAAATCCAAACGTTTAGCCACAAAATCTACCACTTCCTTCTTCATATTTGGCGAATGATAAAATTTCTTCACCACTGTTAATGTCTTATGATATCTCGAGTGACTTGAATATGGCTTAGCATGAAATTCCCTCAAGATAAGCTTCGTGAGCTCACTGTTGTCTAGCACATAGATCATGTCCTTAAATGTGGCCAAACCATCTACTGTGAGACGATAGTCCACATACTGATCACATGTACCCTGCTGTAACTTGTGCATAATATCCCTGTACCTGTCATCCTATTGTCCTATTTGTAATATCTAATATTGTAAATCTATCCCATATGAACCCATAGTTGCTATGTGATTTATGTGTATTCTTCTGCTAAGAGCATCTACAACCCTATTTTTCTTTCCCTTAATGTACCTGATCTCGAAGTCAAACTCATTGATCATGGCCAACCATCTAGCTTGCCTGACATTCAGATTCGGTTGGTCAAATAGGTATCTCAATCCACTATGGTCACTCATCAATACAAACCTCCTTCCAAGAATATAGTGTCTCCACATCTTCAATGCATGGATGATTGTTGCTAACTCAAGATCATGTGTAGCATAATTATGGGCGTGCTCATTCAATTTCCTTGACTCGTAGCACACTACCCACACTGTTATAGACATTTTTGGGCACTACAACCCCAATCATATATGTCCATAAACCAAGGGCTTTTGAATCCCTAAAAGTGTTGTTTCATGCCCTAAAGGAACAAGGTCAGCTGATTACATCATCTCCCAAAAGTTCTCCACAGAAAACTGCTCAGAACTGGTCAAAACTAGACCATACAGGTTGCTTAGTGCTAAGGGTGAGATGCATGTCACCTACCCAGTGTAAAAGGTGGGATGCATACTGGAAAGACCTTCTATAAGGTGCAATGGGTGAGAATGGACAAATGGCAGAGACAGTTTGCGAGGTGGATGATCATGGAATCTTCCAGAAACTTCTCCTATGACACTTGCCTCTCTGAATTCACTCGGGGATGAGTAAGAGATCATCAATATCCAAGTAGAATCAAGAACTATCAGAGAGAAGACACTAATCAAAATCCCAGAAGCTAACTCACCTCCCTGCAATCATCTATATATGGATCCCTCATCCCAGAGATCCAGAGGCTGGAATTTTGTATCTTGTAAGGAAGTGTTGTTGGTTTCCTGGTGGAATATCATATTGTTGGCTAATCTAAGATTTTCATGAGGTGAAGAAGGGCTTTCATGCTGGGAGGATGACGCTGGGTCAGATCAATGGGTTGTAATCCTCTCTTCTAATATTTACATCAATAAAGCTATTCAAGTTTTCCTCCACATTCTTGTATGTCTGATAGTATATGCATTTGTGTGGTCAATATATATATGGTCCTATATTGTTTATGATTGTAGATCTCTGCACTTTGAAGGTATTATGTTGCTTTGACTTTACAGGTACTCTTTGAAGCGGAGTGGTCAAGGGAGAAGCGGCAAAGACCCATTGGTGAGGAGCAAGAACAAGCAAAGAACTAAGCGAAATATCGAGGTTGGTATTCCTTGATCCTCTCCTATCTACTTTTCATAAAGGAAAACGAAAGTAACTTTAATCTATTTGTTTCTAAGATAGCTACCCGTCTTAGTGGGACTAGCAGCTCTGCATAGACACTAGATTTCCCGATAACAAAATGGCGACTCCACTGGGGAGCGAATAACTTTTTTACTTTTTTATACTTGTTTGCTTTATAAACTTACAGACAGAGCCTAAAGTTAAGCCAGCTAGCCTTCGAACTGCATTTGCTATGCAAGTGCAAAGTAGATCAATGCTGCTTCATTCTATCTCTAGGTTTTGTTTATAAACTGAACAATCGATTTGTAAACATCCTAATTGCCCTAGTGGTGGCTCTAGTAACCTCATTAGATCAGCCCCTGTGATTTATATTTACTGACTATCATTAGCTCGGCCTAAATCCCTAAACTAAGTTTCAAACTGTGACCAATAACCAAGTTGAAGTCTCGTCCCTGGACCATCACACTTTCTCCTCTTGGGAATCTGGATGCATCACACCTCCCATGTGCAGTAGGTGCGCTGCATCGCACTTTCCCTGTGTTTCAGGTGCACTGATTAGATAAGGCCTCTTCTGCTTCCATATTTTGGTTTCTTTGTTCACTCTCTTCAGCTTTATTCAGGAGTTTTTCTGTCTGTGATCAGTATACCACTATGGAAACTCCCTTCCTTTGCATGATTCTGCCTCCATAGTACAAAGAATTGTGAATGTTTTTATGTATTGTGCGCCATTTACAGTTCTCTTTTACAAAAAGTAGCGTAATCAAACTGTTGTCTTTTGATTTGGAAGTGTCGCAAGTGTCGTTTTCAATCAAAGAAAAGAATTCTATCGTTCTTAATGGTCTATTTTATAGTTACTCTTGTATTTTATTTGAATTAGTAGTTTTTCAAGTGTCGAAAGCAGCTTTCAATTCAAAGTCGCAAAGTGTCGTCATTATCTTCCTTTCATTTTTGAAGAGAAATTTGTTAGTACTGTCGCTTTGAAAATATAATTCAGATTTGTACTTAGCATTCTTTATGTCATTCACACATTAAGAAAGCATAAAAAAAATACACACATGTGCATTTGCATTTAGACTGCTTGTTGGTTTGATTTAGGACAATGCATCTAGTGTGTGCTCTCTGCTCTATGTTGAAAGAATATCATCTCTCTTTCTTTAGTAGCTAGGATTTTCATTGCAAAAAGAATATTAAACAATTGTTTAACATTTTATATTGCATTTTAGGAATTATATATCTACATCATGCGGTGAACCTGAAAGGAAATTTTCTTAAGAAAGATCAACTGTAAAATAAATTCAATGAACATAAAAATGCTTTGGAATCTAACGCACAACATTTAGAAGTCTAGGCTAGAGACGTATTTCGATGTTGTAAAGCCTGGTAACTATCACTTTCATTTTTGGTTGGGTGATTCCTCCTATTTGAGACGACAAGTGCCAGTACGAACTTGTGCTCCCACGTACCGGCATGTATATATTTGGATACCACAATAGGCTATATCCTTTATCCATAGGAAGCCGTGTTTGCCACCCTATCGATCGCAATGCACTAAACACAGCATTTGGGAAGATTGACTGCTATACCGTAAAAGGTATTTTGCATTTTTGCGATTGGTTTGGTAATCCCTCTATCTAGATTTCCAGAGTAGTCTCTTTCATTCCTTTTCAGACTCCTTAAAGGAAAAGGTCCATCTAAGCACTTGTCACTTCAGGCTCATTAAAAATTGAAGGCGACTAGAGTCATATTTTATTTTTTCTCGGCTCTTAAAAATTGAAAAAGCAAGTTGTGTCAAAGCGTCTAAAATTTATTTTAATCAGAATAACGTCACTGTTCCCTCATTGGTCTTAGGTTGAGAAAATGGAGTCCACCAACCAAGGATTTCCCCTTGGAGGAAATCCTGGTCCTTTATCCTCTTGGGGAGATTTTGGTGCACCTCATATGGCCACATTGTCACTTCCAGATTGACGATTGGCTTGCCAATATGGCTCTTCTTGACCTCCATCGTTCAGAATACCGTGATTCCTGAACAATCAAGTCAGCAACTAGAAGATACTAGAGTTACCCCTCAACCTTCTACTTCGTCCGTTTCTCCCTCTCCTCCTTCCTCTTCGCTTGATGAAGCTGGTAAAGCAAAAAATCAAGTAACTAAGGAGAAGAAGGGGAAGGAGAAGAAGGGGAAGGAGAAGAAGGGAAAGAAGAAGAAGGAGCCAAAGGTGAAAGGGGACAACCATGCATCGTCTAGCGAAAATCCACACACTGCACCATCCAAGCCTAAATCTCCATGTGTCATTTGCAAAGGAGACCACTATCATCGAGATTTTCCTTACATCCCTCGGATCTTAAGTGACTGGTCTCCTCATTTGCATAATCCGGTGTCATCGACCTCTGACGATCATGTTGAAAGTACATTGTCAACTAGTGAAAGTGAAGTATTTGGACAGAAAAGGAAACGTAAATTTCCTTGCAAACTGTGTGAGGGTGATCACATCATCCACCGTTGTCCCTTCCTAGACGAAGCTAAAAGAGTCTTGGATAACCATCCTACTTCACCGCTACTGCTTCCTCCTGGATACAAGAAACTCTTGCTGAGTCCATCACTAGTTGAGAATCCGACTGACATGCCATTGTGGTCAGTTGAAGCATCTATCATTGAAGATAAACCCTCTGAATCCACACCATACGAAACTCAAAAGGTCGAGGCGGCAATTGACCCGGTCTTGCCTTCGGAAGGTCCATCTTCAGATGATACAATCACTGAAGAGAATGAGAGCAACACCGTTCAAATTCTTTTCGTAAACACAGACTCCAATGAACATGGGGGAAATCTACCCGTTCCTTTACCGCAGGAAGGAAGTTCATCAGAGTCATATCCGGCCGTCTATTCGGTCCCACCTCCGAGCAACCTAGTCGTTTCATTTTATTGGAATCTACTAGGCAGACCCTGTTTACCGGCTAATGTACCATTCTGAATCATTGTTCAAACCTACAGAATGGTCATGGTTGGTACCATCATAGATGAGGGGGCTTCTATGAGTATCCTTTCCTCAACTGCTTGGAAAGAACTTGGTTCGACATCGCTTATGCCTGAGATGAGAAATCTGACAGGCTTCGACAAAGGAACCAGTCAACTATTAGGGATCCTTCCAAATGTTCCTATTACTTTGAGAAGGAAAATGTTTATATGAATGTAATGGTAGTCCAAGGACCTTTAGACTATAATCTACTCCTTGGGCGTGACTATAGTTATTGCATGGGAGCCATTGTCTCCTCACTCTTTCGAGTAATGTGTTTTCCGCATGAAGGAAGAGTGGTCCAGCTTGTAGACCAGCTTTCGTTCCCTAGCTCACACATAGCTAATAGTCAAATACAATCCCTAAATGGTATTTTCATGCAAGGAATGTCTCATCAATCTCCAGTCCGACCACCTGAAGAACGCGAGTAATTCGGGGGTCATGACTAAAACCTATGGGGCATGTGCCTTGGCCTGCTTCAGCAGGGAAACTCTAGGTATAGAGTAGGTTTCCGCAAAGGGTATATGACTGGTCCGACACCCATCCGTATAGGAAAATGGGATTAGACCGGATAAGATACCTCTATCAGAAGTTAGGCTTTTCTCGATAGAACAAATGTTTTGTCTGCAAATTGAAGGGTAACCTCGAAATTCTACTTCGCTATACCAGGGGGCATGCAAAACTTTTTGTGTGCAAGTGAAATGTGACCAACGTAACGCTAACTCTATAGTTCCATTGACTTCAACTGCTTAAGTTGGGTGAGTGGTCAAATCAACCGTTCGCCTTCGCAGGGGCCAAATGGCACCGACAAAGTAAAGGAAAAATTTTCCTGCCTGACCTTAGTAGTTAACTAACCCCTAGGACAATAGTTGGTCATTCCTAGCTTGTGTAATGAAAGGATATGGAGCAGAGCTTCGAAAGGCACAAGCTCCATAAAAATGGAATCTATCGATGAGATGTCCTTATTATATGACTGGCACGAGTAGTTTTTATGTGAAGTTCAAACTCGTTAAAAATTAAACCTAAGCAATGAGCAAATGTTTCCCCCAGAGTTTAAGCTCATTAAAAAATGAACCAATTTCCAGTAAATAACCATTGTGAATGCATTATCATCAACTCTTGAGCCTTGGTCGTGTTCTCATCATCACCTCCACTTTGCTTTAGCCGATCATTCGCCTCCATTTCATTGTTTACCCCTTTTGAGGAATAGCTGTGAAGAGTGATTCTGTTAGCCATCCTTGTGACACTGTTGTGATTGGAAAATTCCAAACCTTACCTGCAATCAGCTGCTACCTAGAAATATCACCCGTTCCTCAAGAGGCAAGTCTCCTTTAAGCTCTTTTCGTCTGACTCGTAAAATATGAAAAGACTGCCAAGAAGTTGGCCTCTCCAGCTCGTTAAAGCTACCAGGAGTGCTATCCCTCCTCTAGATTTTAATATTTTTGGACCTGAGGGATTATTACATAAAAAGATCGAGCGCTTGTCTTGTTCGGCTCGTTAAAACTATCAAAAATTCATCCCTTTCATATTATTTGATACTTTTTCAAAATTAAGGGATTACATGACGAAAAAGGATCACTAGAGTTTCCTTTCCATCCCTTTTCATACTCTCTAAAATTGAAAAAGGACCGAGTTGTCTTTGACGTTAAAATCATTAAAACCAATAGCGACAAACTTGTCCATGCAGACAATAATGAGTTTCACTGTTGCTAGGCTCGTTAAAACATAGCGACGGGTTTGCTCGAAAGGAATGTTATCCTCCTCAAGCTTGATAAAAATAAAGAGGTACTGGTCAGCAATTACTGGGGAAAAATTGGGAAGAAAACTTGAAGAAACTTTATTGGTAGCAAGTCGCTCTTAAACATGACACTTTCACTCCATCACCATGATTGAGTTGGGTTGGGTTATTCCATTCACCGGTCATATTATCATTGGTCCACCATACCATCTATGTTTGGGGTTAACGCTACCAATCCATTTCAGTGTCGTCGATATGTTCAAGAGAAGTCGATCAGAGAATTCACCAACCCATCTTATGTCTCATCCACTGCAATACCTTTACGCTTCATTCTTTCATGACTGCCACCCTAAACCCTGTATCATCAAATGGTTTTCACCTCCAAAAGTCATTTGCTTAATTCCGTGTCATAGATGTGGGATTCATTAAGGCCCTCCTACGACGGGTCACTTCTTGTCGACATCAACTCATTATCCAAGAAGTCGACCTAGGAACAACCCTTTCAGTACTTTGAAGCTTGCATGCCTCAATGGAAAGTTTCTCACTTTCGGCGACAGGTTTACATCAATGGCCTTCAACCAAGAGATTTTGCATGGTGTTCGATGCCAAGTCCCATTTTCACACCACGTGAATTGTACTATAGTACCTTAAGGGTCATCATCATTATCGGTGATTCCTCTCGCGCCTATTAATAGCTTACATCATTGGTTGGTAATTAGGCGATGTCTTTCCATGTTCGACTCCAGAACATTTTTCACATGGATCGACTTGTACTTCGGGCGAAGTTTGGACGAGTTTGAAGACCCTAGATCTAGTTTCATCCATCTAGGCTGCAATATATTCAGGAAAATAAAGACATCAAATTTACATCATTGTTGCACAGATGATCATCCGAATCAAAGGATGATGGCTCTACCAGAATCATCAGTCTGCCACACAGATGGTTGTCTATCCTATGTACATGAAAATGAATTTATAAAGCTGAGCATGGGAATCCCCACCTCAGCTAGATCATGAAAATGTTATGAAGATAATGTATTTTATTATATCTTATTACAGGTTGCCTTCCAGTTCGAAAAACCTCGGATCCTCATGATAATGAATTTCACCCGACATCAAAAGATTAACGACCTCATGCTTTAAGGGGAAATTGTTATAGACATTTTTGGGCAATGCAACCCCAATCATATATGTCTATAAACCAAGCACTTCTGAGTCCCTAAAAGTGTTGTTTCATGCCCTAAAGGAACAAGGTCTGTTGATTACATCATCTCCCAGACGTTCTCCACAGAAAACTGCTCAGAACTGGTCAAAACTGGACCATACAGGTTGTTCAGTGCTAAGGGTGAGATGCATCTCACCTACCTAGTGTAAAAGGTGCAATGCATACTAGAAAGCCCTTCTGTAGTTTACGATGGGCGAGAATGGACAAATGGCAGAGACAGTTTTCGAGGTGGATGATCATGGAATCTTCCAGAAACTTCTCCTGCAACACTTGCCTCTCTGAATTCACCCAGGGATGAGTAAGAGGTCATCAATATCCAAGTGGAATCAAGAACTATTAGAGAGAAGACACTAATCAAAATCCCAGAAGCTAACTCACCTCCCTGCAATCATGTTAGGGTCCCACCCTAACCCCCTTATTTATGTCATGGGATCACGTCATAGTCAAGAGTCAATAAAGCCCATATTATTATTTGTAAATGGTTAACCTGCAATTAATGACGGGACCATAGTTAGTTGCAAATGGGACATAGTATTAGATAGATGGTATTAATAAAACCCATGGTATTGGCCCATGGTATTGCATGTATGAGTCATATATAAAGGATAGAGACTCCCTGCGAGGAGCATCGTGTCTTATTTTGTAGTCGAGCTCTGCTCTATTGGAGGTTGCCCCCTTGAAGAGGCAAGTGAACATTACTCTCTGAATAATAAAATCATTGCTATTCTGTGTTCTGGGTATCTTTTCTTCGCATATTCTATATTTGGGTATCATTTTGCAGGTTAAGAGCATAACAAGTGGTATCAGAGCACTTTCCAGGGCCGGTGGGATCTCCAATTCTTAGCAAAAAAAAAAAAATCGGCTAGAGACGTGTTCCGGTGTCTTTAAACCACGGGATCTGTCGTTGAGCGCTTAAACCTGCGGATTTGGGGAGGAATGCATGCAGGAAATACAAGAGGTGGTCACGTCTGTTGGACTCCCTTGTAACCCCTGTGGGTACCCCTTCGAGTAGTAGCGCATTAGACAGAACCACGCATGGACTGTCTTCCACGTACCCTCTGGGTATATTGGAAGCCCACTAGGCTCCCTTGAAACCTCGCCATAGATAAACCGTCGGCCATCTTGTGGCTACAGTACACCGAGAATAGCACTCGGAGAGATTACTCGCCCATATGATAGGGTAGTCGGGTTGTACGGCTAAGGGTACGGTAGATCCTTTTAGTTAGAGCCCTGAAACATTGGGCTGAGCACTACTGCCAGACCCTTATGTATATTGCGATCTGTAGCACCTGACACTCCTCAAGACCATAGTTCCCTTTTCTATCGGGGGATCGCACATCATCTATATCAGATCTGATTGTGCAAAGGAGTGCAGTAGCAGTAGCAGACATCAGTCCCGCAGTCTCGAGTTCGCAGATCAGTCATTCTGATCTATTCGATCCAGCCAATTCACAGCAGCAGTCTATTCCGCAGCCCAGAGCTATCCGATCTGCCATTCAGATCTCTCAGATCCACTAGATCGAAGTTGTTGTGAAGGGTTCCTATACTGGGGTATAATTTTCGCAGGAATTTTGGCCACATTGACATTTTGAGGGTTTGGCGACTGCCGTATTGATCAGGAAGGAGTAAAACTCCATTAGGAGTTTTAAAAAAAAAAGAGTCTGAGATCTTCCGGGGCGCTTATTGGTGATCTAGCCCATCAGAATTAGGACGACGAGCTGAGCACGGTGGTACCATTCAATTATTAGTGAAAATTTTTTCGACGGTCCCAATTGTTCATTAGGTTGGTGTATGGTAGAAACTAGAACCCAAGCGATGGCCAATGAAAGGATGGACAAACTTGAAGAATCCATGCAAACCCTCACCAATTAGCTTAACGGACTATGTATCCAGGTCCAGCAATTAATCCCGAAGGGCAAGGAGCAAGCCCACGAGGAGGCGTATAATGGCCATGAATACAATGAGGGTGAGTCTAGCCACTCTCCTCACGTCTGGCACACCCACCAACCACCCAGTCAGCCACCTCCCAAGTTGGATATGCATAAATTTGACGGTTCACACCCGTCGGCATGGATAGCACAAATGGACCAGTATTTCAAACTGAATCGTATCTTAGATTATGCGACTCAGCTTATGTTGGGTAGCATGTACTTGGACAATGAAAGGTGGCAATGGTGGGAATGGCATCAATGTTGCAATGGACCTTTTAAGACTTGGAACCAATTTACAAAATCTCTTCAAAGCCACTTTGAACAGGAGGACTCTTTTTTCGGTCGTCTTACCAAGCTCCGACAGATGGGTACAGTGGATGAATATATTACAGCTTTTGAAGCCTTAGCCTTCCGCACTTGGGGTCTCTCAGATGTGTTCTACACAGAATGTTTTATCAGCGGTCTTAAAGAAGCCATCAAAGCTCAAGTCTTACTGCACCACCCTCCCACATGGACAAAGGCTTGCAAGGTAGCCCGTAACGTGGAACATGCATTAGCAGCCCAATACAGTCGCCCAAATTTCTCCACTAAAGGTCGCCCCCCACAAGCTCACAACATGACTCAAACACTTAAGGTCCAAAAGGTGTCACCTGCGGAAATGGCCGAAAAAAGAAAGCAAGGACAATGTTACTACTGTGATGAAAAATACTCCCTAGGTCATAAATGCAAGGAGCCTAAATTTTTTCAAATAGATGCCACTGACTACAGCTCAACAGAGGAAGATCCACCACTTGAGGAACATGAGGCGCTAGAAGAAGACAACCAAAAGGACAATGTCTCTGACGAACCAGTTATTTCGTTGCATGCGTTGGCAGGGATTTCTTCCCCTCAAACTCTCAAAATCAGAGGTTTTCTTAAACATCGCCCAGTAGTAGTCTTGATTGATAGTGGAAGTACACATAATTTCATCCATCAAAAAGTCGCAGAAGTAGTGCATTGTTTTGTACGAGTAGTTTCTAACTTCCAAGTCCAAATTGTGGATGGGGGCACAATGAAATGTGAAGGCCACTGTGAAAATGTCAAACTTCAAATAGGGGATTATCAGTTGAAAGCCCACATGTTTGCCATACACATGGGGGGTTGCGACATTGTCCTTGGCGCTGAATGGCTCCGCACTCTTGGGCCAATCACAATGGATTTC
Organism: Pinus tabuliformis; assembly: GCA_031772625.1. NCBI lineage: Eukaryota > Viridiplantae > Streptophyta > Pinopsida > Pinales > Pinaceae > Pinus > Pinus tabuliformis. The sequence continues at coordinate 488,053,928 of CM062814.1, read as the reverse complement.
CAGGAGTTATATATGAGTTTTAAGTAGAAAAACTCCACACATACCCTCTGTGGACTCCAGGCGGGAGCCCCCTCTATCATCAGCTCGCATAGGATGGAAAAATTGTTAAAAAAGGGCCATCATGGAGTGGTAGCTCAATTTAATGCCATCCAGGTAGTCGACACCAAGTCTCTACCAATTCATCCTGAGATGCAAGAGATTTTAAATAATCATCTGCCAGTCTTTGACAAGCCTCATGAGCTTCCACCCTCGTGAGGGGAACATGATCATAGCATCACCTTGGTTCCAGGGGCCCAACCCCCAAATGTGCGGCCATACAGATATCCGTTCACCCAAAAGAATGAAATAGAAAAAATAATCAAGGAACTTTTGGAAGCAGGTGTCATTCGTCCCAGCATTAGTCCTTATTCATCCCCAGTGGTCATGGTGCTCAAGAAAGATGGGGAGTGGCGGATGTGTCCTGACTTCAGGGCCCTCAATAAACTGACAGTCAAAGATAAATTTCCCATCCCGGTGGTTGACGATTTGCTGGACGAACTCAATGGGGCCCAATTCTTCACTAAGTTGGATCTTCACTCAGGTTACCACCAAATTCGCATGAAGGAAGTCGACATTCCCAAGACTGCTTTCAGAACTCATGAAGGCCATTATGAGTTCCTGGTCATGCCATTTGGTCTTTGTAATTCCCCCTCTACTTTTCAGAGCCTTATGAATCACATTCTCAAACCATATCTCAGGAAATTTGTCCTTATCTTCTTCGATGACATCCTCATCTATAGTGGCACTTGGGCTGCACATCTTCAGCATGTAGATTTACTCTTGCAACTGCTCCGCAAGCATAAATTATTTGTCAAGATGTCCAAGTGTTCATTTGGCATGGAAGAAGTTGAGTATTTGGGCCACATTGTGGGGCGTGAAGGTGTCAAGCTGGACCCCAAAAAGATCCAGGCAATGCAAGAATGGCCTCAACCTAAGACCTTGAAGAGCTTAAGAGGATTTTTGGGTCCCACAGGCTATTATCGTAAATTTTTCTGCAACTATGGCCACATAGTGAAGCCCCTCACTCAACTCCTAAAGAAAAATTCCTTCTTCTGGAACGAGGAAGCACAATAGGAATTTACCGCTCTCAAAAACGCCATGTGTTCCACTCCAGTCTTAGCACTACCTGACTTCACCAAATCCTTTGTCATTGAATGTGATGCTTCGGGGACAGGTATTGGGGCAGTCTTAATGCAGGAAGGGTGACCTTTGGCCTTCACAATCCAACAACTAAGTGGGAGGAATCTGGGCCAATCTACCTACGAAAAAGAAATGATGGCCATTTTACATGCGGTCGAGACCTGGAGACCTTACTTATTGGGGCGACGTTTTCAAATCCGCACAGATCATCACAGTCTTAAATATTTTTTGGAGCAACGCCTATCCTCCCCACAAAAAAATAAATGGCTCACCAAAATGCTGGGATATGATTATGAGATCATTTGCAAGAAAGGGAAAGACAATAGTGTAGCAGATGCATTATCTCGCCAATTTGAGGAAGAAAGTACTCTGCTAGCAATTTCCCTCCCCATTCCATAGTGGATTGAAGAGGCTCGCAAGGAATGGTTTTCACACCCCGGGCTATCCCAACTCATTTCTCAATTGCTGGTAGATCCAAATTCCACCAAGGGCTACTCGTGGCGGGATGATATTCTTCGCTACAGGGACAGAGTTGTAATAGCACCAACATCCACCCTCAAAAGTCGCATTTTGGTAGAATTGCACTCATCTCCCATTGCAGGACATTTGGGCTTTCAGAAGACGTATGCTCGCACCAGAAGATCATTTTTTTGGACAGGCATGAAAAAGGACATCCTTACTTTCGTAGCAGAATGCGATGTCTGTCAATGCCACAAAGGGGAAACCGTCAACACACCAGGCACATTACAACCATTGCCCATTCCGACATCAATTTGGATGGAGGTTTCTATGGATTTCATTACAGGTCTTCCAAAGCCCGAGAACAATTCAGTCATCATGGTGGTTGTGGACCGACTATCGAAGTATGCTCATTTCTGCGCCCTACCCCATCCATTTACACCAACTTTGGTCGCTCAATCTTTCATGGATCAGATTTTCAAATTGCATGGCATGCCCACTTCTATTGTGTCTGATCGTGACCCGATCTTCACCAGTAATTTTTGACAGGAACGTTTCAGGATACAAGGCACTCAACTAAAACTCGGTACTTCCTATCATCCGCAAACGGATGGTCAAACTGAAGCCATCAACAAATGTCTAGAAACCTACCTTAGGTGTTTCACTTCAGAAAAGAAACACCTTTGGGTACAGTGGTTACCTCTGGCTGAATGGTGGTATAACACCAACTATCATGCCACCACCAAAATGACTCGCTATGAAGAAGTATATGGTCAACTTCCGCCTTCCCCTACTTCTTATCTCAAGGGGTGCTCCAAAGTACAAGCAGTGGATCAACTCCTACAACACCGCGCAACCATGCTCGCCCATCTTAGAGAGAATCTTCATCAAGCTCAGAACCGCATGAAGCAACAGGTCGACCAGCATCGCTCAGAGCGCCACTTTCAAGAAGGGGATTAGGTCTTTTTGAGGCTGCAACCATATAAGCAAACATCACTCAAAGACAAGGGTTGTCAAAAGCTCTCTCCAAAATTCTACGGACCATACCAAGTACTTCAGCGCATTGGAGAAGTGGCTTACAAGTTGGCTTTGCCACCTACTGCAAAAATCCATCCAGTTTTCCATGTATCGTACCTCAAGAAAGTGATTGGGAACAATTGCCGAGTTCAAACCAGTCTACCTGAATTGGACGAAGAAGGGTCAATCTGGCTTCAACCCGAACAGGTTCTAGACACACGAGACAAGCACCTGCGCGGCCGCATGATTAAGGAAGTCCTCGTCAAATGGAAAGACACCTCTCCGGAAGATGCAACTTGGGAACCAGCCACTATTCTTCAGCAGTTTCCGCAGCTTCAGCCTTGAGGACAAGGCTAGTCTTAAGGGGGAGGGCATGTTAGGGTCCCACCCTAACCCCCTTATTTATGTCATGGGATCACGTCATAGTCAAGAGTCAATAAAGCCCATATTAATATTTGTAAATGGTTAACCCGCAATTAATGACGGGACCACATTTAGTTGCAAATGGGTCGTAGTATTAGATAGATGGTATTAATAAAACCCACGGTGTTGGACCGTGGTATTGCATGTATGAGTCATATATAAAGGATAGAGACTCCCTGCGAGGAGCATCGTGTCTTATTTTGTAGTCGAGCTCTGCTCTATTGGAGGTTGCCCCCTCGAAGAGGCAAGTGAACATTACTCTCTGAATAATAAAATCATTGCTATTCTGTGTTCTGGGTATCTTTTCTTCGCATATTCTGTATTTGGGTATCATTTTGCAGGTTAAGAGCATAACAAATCATCTATATATGGATCCCTCATCCCAGAGATCCAGAGGTTGGAATTTTGTATCTTGTAAGGAAGTGTTGTTGGTTTCCTGGTGGAATATCATAGTGTTGGGTGATCTAAGCTTTTCATGAGGTGAAGAAGGGCTTTCATGCTGGGAGGATGACGCTGGGTCAGATCAATGGGTTGTAATCCTCTCTTCTAATGTTTACATCAATAAAGCTATTCAATTTTTCCTCCACATTCTTGTATGTATAATAGTATATGCATTTGTGTGGTCAATATATATCTGGTCCTATATTGTTTATGATTGTAGATCTCTACACTTTGAAGGTATTATGCTGCTTTGACTTTACAGGTACTCTTTGAAGCGGAGTGGTCAAGGGAGAAGTAGCAAAGACCTGTCAGTGAGGAGAAGGAACAAGCAAATAACTGAGCGAAAGATCGAGGTTGGTATTCCTTGATCCTCTCCTATCTACTTTTCGTAAAGGAAAACGAAAGTAACTTTAATCTGTTTGTTTCTAAGATAGCTACCCATCTTAGTGGGACTAACAGCTCTGCATAGACACTAGATTTCCCAATAACACACCCTTCTTGCATCATGATTCTACCAAGTGCTCTCTTACAAGCATTTGTACATACCATGAAATATTTATCCATATTTGCAATATTTAGAATTGGAGAATTTTTCAACAACTACTTTAACTGCTCAAAACATGCTGCACATTCCTCCATCCATTCAAATTTCTTTCCTTTCCTCTGCAATGATGTAATAGGGTACGCAATTCATGAGAATTTCCTGATGAACCTCTTGTAGTAACTTGTTAACCCCATAAATGACCTTAACTCATCCACATTCCTAGGAGCTTCCCATTCCATGATAGCCCTTACCTTTTCAAGATCCACTGCTATGCATTCCTTGGAGACAACATGCCCCAAGTAATGTACCTTTGTCTGAAAGAAACTACATTTACTAAGCTTGGCATACAACTAATGCTCTCTTAGAAATATCAATATTTTTTCTAAGTGGTTGAAATTCTCTTTCTCATTCTTAGAATATATCAATATATCATCAATGAATACAATAACAAACTTGTCTAGATAAGGATAAAACATATTATCCATCAAGCACATAAAATTAGTTGGAGCAGTAATCAAACAAAATGGAACTACAACAAACTCTTAGTTCTTGTACCTAGTCTGTAAATAAGTCTTGTAGATTTCCTCTTCATTGATGTGTACCTAATGGTATCCTAATCTCATATCAATCTTCGAGAAAACTGTCGCTCCCTTCAACTGATCAAACAAGTCTCAATCCTTGACAATGGAAACTTATTCTTGGTGGTTACCTTATTCAACTACCTATAGTCAATACATAACTTGAGAGTACCATCCTTCTTCTTCACAAACAATACCATTGCACCCCGGGGAGATAAACTTGGCCTAACGTATCCTTTGTCAAGCATTTCCTTCAACTGCAACTTCAATTCTACTAACTCTAGAGTGCTCATCCTGTATGGTGTCTTCGATGTTGGTGTTTCCCCTAGTACCAACTCAATAGAAAATTCCACTTCCCTATGAGGAAGAAACTCTGAAATCTATGTTGGGAACACATCCTAAAACTGTTGTATAAATGGATACCTGTTCAATACTTTTTCATCCTCAACATCCTTACTTTTATCACTAGAAATATGTACTACAAATAAGAGACACCCTTTCCTCTTGCTGCACTTTTCCTGCATAGTTGTAACCATTGTAACTGATGTATCCTTCTTCTTACCCTGCAATATTCTTTGTTTTCCATTGTCATCCAAGAACTCAATATATTTATCATAACAATCCACCTCAGTTCTGTGAAGATACAACTAGTCCATACCTAAAATCATATTGTATGACGCCAATAGAAGTACATTAAGATGCGTTGATGCAGGAATACCATTCAACTCAAATGTAAAACCTCTTTTCTTTGTACTTGTATCCAACTTCACTAACCAAGATTTTGCAATTACTTCTTTAGTCAAACCACACTTATCCACCAAGTTAGGATTAACATAACTATAATTAGATACATGATCAATCAAAATAGAAACAAATTGATCACAAATACTAACATCCATCTCGATAATAGATTCTTGGTGATCCACCTACATGTTATCCAAAGATGTATAGATCCAAGGAATGATTTGTCTAACATCCCCAACTATTTGTGCTTCCTGTGCACTATAGATCTGAGGCCTACTACCCTGATATGGCAAATAATCATTCTTGATATGCTACTTGCCACATAGCCAACACTGCAACTGTCCCTTACCCTCACCTTTATTATGTTGTCCTCCAGGCTGTGACCCATGTACCTATCTGACTACATTAAAATTATTGTAAGCAAAAGCATTCTCTTTCTCACCTACATCCTAAGGTATTGTTAGCTGTAGTGGCCAATTTCCCTTAGCTTTATCTTTCCCTTTTCAACCTTGATGAGACTCTGCCTTATGCTTCAATTTCTCATAATAGTGTCTCAACTTTCTAATGGCTTCCTCTAATGATCTAGGCTCATCAAACTTGATCCTGCCTTTGAATGATACTGAAAAACCACAGATGAATCTTTGAATCTCCACCTTCTCCTTCTTTAAATAAGGCACATAACTTAAAAAATGCAAGTCTGCTAGTATACTCCTCATCGGTCATGGACCCATCTTCAACTCATAGAATTATTTCGCCATGTCCTCATAGTATCTCTCAGATATATACTTCTTCTTGAAAAAACTTTCAAAATCCCTCCAAGTCAATTCCTCTTCTTGAATGCCTCTGGCATTATACACATCTTCCCACCAAATGTCTTCTTTACCTTTAAGACTAAAGGTATCTATCCTGGCTTTCATGTTCTCTGAATTGCTATGCAATCTGAAGAACTTATTAATTCCAATCAACCAAACTTATGCATCTTGTGACTTCATTTCTCCATCAAATGTACGTGTCTTGGCTTTCTTGAACTCATTTGGAAAATATGCCCTGTCACTCCTCTTGTAAGGATGATAAAGATGACGATTATGGTACATGTCTGAACTAGAAATATAATATTTCCCATGTCCACTGCCTCTCCTATTAGGTGTATCTGAGAATCTTCCATCCCTGATGGTATCATCCCTTTCTGACCCATGTCCATCATGAGATCTTCTACCATAGGATCCATTAGACTTGTCATCCTATCTATGACTGATCATAAGCAGTCCTTGTATCTGCAAGTCTGACAAACTCTAAAGGATAATTGCATTAACCTCTCCTTGTATCTCCTATGCCCTGGAAATTATCTCCTATGACTGAATTATCCTATCATTATCTGTTTTTCAACTCCTCATTTCTGCCTTCAAAATTCTCAAAAAAATTTCTATGTGAGGGGAGTACTCATCACCATGCTACTCATTTGATCTATAGAGAGAATCTCATGAACTCTATTCTACCATTTTATTATTCATCTTTGATCTTCTTCTTCTCGCAATTATATCATGTTAGCTAAACCAAAATATAAACATAATCAACATCCCTCAATATAGTTCAGGGGAGGATATCTCATCTGCAAGATCAACCAGATTAGCACAATACATGTATAATCATAATCATAACAATACATCAATATCATCTCAATCATTACCTAGTTACCATGCATGACAATACCAACTTCATACCATGACCTCATGCACGAAAACCATGCCCATAACAATGCATAACAACATATAGACACTAACATGCATAACAATTGCATATACAACCAACATGCATTCATAAAAAAAACATCCCAATAACAACTTCATCAACTTCTATATTACAAAAAAAGCATAACAATGACCACCACCATGCATACATAACAATCACATATGCAATCTACATGCATTCATGACAACCAAATTCTACCCATCCAGTCTAAGGGGTGAACCATGCTCTGATACCACTCTGTAACACCCTCCTCCCACATTTTCCCAAGATAATCCATCCACCGAGGTAAACATATGATGAAGAGTTACTATGATATGATTCAACTCCCCAAGTACAGTTAAGGAAGTGCAATCAACAACCAAGAGAAAATTGACCTTCTTAGGATCTACAAGACCCCTAGGGGCTAGCCAACCACTCCAAGTGCCCAACCCCTCAGTTAACTTGATTTTTAACTAAGCTAACCTCCAGTCACTCCCATTAAAAATCCCTCCATGTGACTGAAACCCTCCATTCACTCCCACAACAATGCCTCCATGTGATTGTAGTATTTTTAAGAAAGTTCTATGCCAGCGACCCTGAAATTTGAGCCACTTTTTTAGAGTTAGGACTCAAGCCTATGCCCAAAACTTGATGAAATTATAAAAAATGATAAATAACAAGAAGAAAAGGCCTCTAATGTAAAACTTGAACAAGTAACTGACCAGAATCATCTTAACCATGGTAGGAATTTCGTCAAACACATCATAAACATGTAACCTATAGGTCATATAAACACATATGAACATAGGGACCTCATACTTATCTTATATTCATCAAAAAGGTTTGATGCCCTCTCATAATAGTTGCATTACCATTTATTAGGTCATACATTCATTAAAATTTCATTTAATGTTGTCTTAGGGAGTCTTGACCCAGGTTCAGAGTTAGCTACACCAACCAACAAATCCGTGCACTACTAGCCCTTTCGGAAAAAACCTACGTAGTGCAGCCTGCAGTCTCACCCAAAGTAGTATGGGGGGATGCAAGAACCAAGTTTCTGCATCCAGAGACTAGTGTGATGTCTTTCAGTGCCCTAGATCGACCTTCACATAGACCGATACACTCTTAGAGCACACTGCTGTAACTCTATCAAACTTTTAAACCTTCGCGAAGGTCTACGATTAGTCTTTTATGACCTTTAACAATCAATCTATCTACTTACACACATCACAAAGTAGTCCTAAGTTAGGTTTCATGCAGATTTACTTAAGTTATTAGTAACCATCATAGATATCATCAGAGTCTTCATGAAAATACATAAACATGCTTTGCTTACATCATTAATAGTTATTTGATAGAATCACTCAACATTCAATCAATATTCCATGAAACACATCATTCATTGACAACATATATCATAAATAGAAGTAAATAGAAATACGCAAGAATTCATGGGAAACTGTCATTATTGATCTTCAATTCAGGATTACAGACTCAAAACTACCCTGTGCACTTAGCTATAGGGGTCCACACACTCAGCTCTAGATTCTACCTAGGCCTTTATGCACTCAGCTGTAGACCCTTACTTCTCCTATATTACCCACTTCTTTTCGCTATCACTTCTTATCCCTCGTCAATTCCTATCAAAAACATGGCTTAGACTCCCTAAGACACACATATTTATAGCCTTTTTCATATAATGCCATGGTCCACGAACCATGGGTGGGTCATAAACCTGACTCAAACTTTACATAAAACAAGGGGCTAAACCCCTTTGACTCCTACTCATCTACGTGCTCCATATCTGCAAATCACAGAGACTTTACATTAATTACAAAAATGTGTCAAAACTTGTGTTATCTTAACCCCAAAACTAACCCAGGGGACCCCATCCCAACAAGCCCCCAACACAAAGATTGTGACTTGCCCTCAAGTCACTCAGCTGGTGCTACGATCTTACTGCGAAGATACCCCAGCTCCACCTGGATCATTATGACTTCGGGAACACTCTGAGTAGCTACTTGCTTGACTTCCTCGACCAATTTTTACGTGGTTGGTCCTTCTACGGCCAACCTCATTGTCTATTATGTCTGTTGTAGTCCTTTAAGCTTATCCTGAATAGTAGTCATGACTTAATAAGCCTCTTCCAACTATGGCTGCAACATATCCTTTAGCAAGGCCTCCTTCTTCTGTGCTTCCTCCACCTATGCTAGGACCTGTTTTCCTTCCTGTAATTTGGCTAGGCATTGCGTTGGTGCTATGGAGCGAGCAGTTTCCCTAACTTCATCATATTTCTATTGTAGCTCCTTGACCTTTGTGTTCAGTGTTTGCAAGTTTGGATCCTCCTACAGATTAGTCACTATCTCCATAGCTTGCTCAAACAATGTCGTATATTCGGTGACCATGGCATCCAAGGTAGCCATTCCTTGCTTTATAGGAGCAATGTGCTGCTCCCGGACCTCAGGCGGAGTCGTGGGCTACAACTTCAACTGCAACTCTATGATCTTCATATTAAGCTCAAATGCAACTCAGCCAACCTCTGCTTTGGCCTCACACACACTAGCAGCTAGATTTCTGATATTTTCTTCTAGATGTGCATCCTCTGGGATGTAAGGTTCAGGCACTGCTTTGCATGCCTCTACTACTACTGACTCCAGACTAGAACTACACGTTTGAAGTGCCTCCTTTTCCTTCAAGGCTTGCGTCTTTTCAGCGAACATTTTCTCATTTTTCATTTGTACTAACTGATAAGGTTGAAGACACGCTGCTCCCGACCTCTCAATTCATCTACCACCCCTGCATGCAGCGCGTGGAGGGTCTAATTGGAGAGTGCTACTATATTCAGCACAATGTCCTGGATTGTACTCAGGATAATGTGATCATCGGCCATCTTTTTGCGAATGGACCCTTCTAAAAATGCCATAGTGTGGAGGTCAAGGGTCCTTACTAACTCTGCTACTTGGCTTGTCCTAGGTGCTAGGCTCTCTTGCTCCATGCTCGCTTGTCTAGTGCCCACCTGTATTTTTCTTGCTTGGATCTGCAGCTTGCATAGATCCTTTTAGATGCTCCCTAGCATCTGCACATATTTCTTCTCAAAATGCTACAACACTTCAGTCGAGGTATCCCTGACTTTATCCCCGATCTCATCGAGATCACCTTCTATTAAGACCAAGGGATTAGCTTGTGACTTATCCGATTTCTGCTTCTTCCTTGTGCCTTCCGATTGCTCCTTGCCACATTTCTTCAGAATGACTGGGGTGCTCTACCCCACATATCCTTCGCCACCTTACCCTAAAAGTTCCTCCACCTCTATCTCCAATGAAGGTGACTTGTCACATTTTTGTGACTCGTACTGCTCCTATTCCACCTGCTCCTTGCCAGCGCGTTCTTTCTCCATGCGAGCCTTTTTAGCAGCTTCCTTCTTTTTTTGTGCTGCGAGATTACGTGCAGCCTGCTTAGCTGCCTTCTTTATTTTTTGCACGATAGAACTCTCCGCACCCGTGCTTGGTCCCGTAGTTAAGTCGACAAGGCATGCCACTTTGCAGGCGATTTTGCTACCACCTCTTGTACATATTTTTTTGTCACCAAATATGGCAAGTCGTTCCATTTTTGCTTTGGATCCTTCCGCACTTGAATGCACACTCGATGGAAGTCGACCTTGAATGTCGCGTAGGGTGACAGCTGCGTGAAAAAGGTTGGGGACAACCTCGGACGATGATTAATGGCCATGCGGAGACTCATTTTCATAAGGACCCAATATATCTTTGCTTTTGTAGTTCACGCGGGATGCTTTGTGTCCCATAAGGAAGCAAATTGTGCTACCTTCAGCAATCCATCCTTAAGCGAAGGAAATTGGCTATCCTCCAACAATTCCCATGCAACAAGCACAATCGATATCAACAACCAAGCATAGTGGAATGGATTGGTTTCATCTTGGGCATCTTGGTAGTTCACTAGGAACTCCTGGAAGAGGTATCTTGACCAATTAAATTGTACACCCTTCACACACTGTGCAATCAAGGAAACTACAGGCGCTGAAAATTCATCCGCGCAACATTTCCTCATCACCTTCCTTGCTAAGATTTGGGTGGCTAATTGAACTATTAGGTCTGTTATAGATAGAATTTAATACCCCCGTGACTTCTTCACGAGGCCATAATCTCTCTTCATTCTTTTTGCGAGGTGATTTTCCCTCGTCTTTCTGCCAAACTCCTTGGCTGGGTTCCTGCCCTATAAAGAAAGTACATGATTGTGTGAATAAGCATATCTGTGAGGGGTATATGCCCTCCTAGCTATATACATCCATCATGCACCAACATGAGTAGTTGGCACACATATATTTTGTTAATGGGGATGCAGTGATAATGGGGTACCCACAATAGATTGAGTAACCCTGAGTGCTCCAAACTGCGAACCCATTCCTATGTCTCTAATGTTGTCACACCTGATTTTGCATAATAAACCCTTCTCATGTACTTATGTATTTCCAAGTGGGAAACCTAGCATGATTTGCGAGGTCCCAGTCCTCCATTTTCAATAGTGGGATCCCTTTGAGCCACGATCCTTCAAATGGGACTTGCTCAGGTAGTAGGGGCATGGATACGGTGAACTTCTCATAATCCGAGTACTTCGTGACCTTCGTTTTTCCCTTCCATGGAGGGATATACTTAGGGAGCCTGGTTATGGGCTCTAGTCTTTCAATGTCAATGTCTTCTCTTCCACGACTTTCTTCTGTTTCTAGGTTTCAGGATGCTTCTTGGGGGACATGCGAACTGGCTCCAACTTCTTCTACTTGTCCTTCTTTGATTTGCCTGTTTGGGTTTATTTGGTAGGGGTAGGCTTTGGTCTAGGTGACCTCGACACTGTAAGCATAGGAGCCGAAGTTTCCATACTTACAACTTCCAGGGTGGCTGCCTCAGAGGCAACATTGCCAATACTCACAATTTCAGCAGGACTGGGTGCAAGCAATTTTTCTAGAATAAACTTCTGGTTTAACTCAAACAACTTAGCAAACACAGGGCTCACGACTAAATCTTCCCAAGACAATCGATTCATAGGCGACAGACAGTAAATTTCACTAACAATTCTAAAAGCGCAAAGTGTTCTTTGTTGGATCGACACACATAATTTATAGGGAGTTTTGAATTCAAATTTGACCATTTCCCCCAATTTCTGATAATAAATGATGTTTTGACGGCAGATCTTCAAATATTTTTTCCTTAAATGGCACCACACCACTCCTGTTAATTGTCTCCTATTCATCAAGTCATGAATAGTGACTGCAATGGTCACTTTTCGGATGTGTTGTGCGACACCTCCCTCCATGGTCCAGCTTCCCGTGCGCAGATTCATAGGTTGCAACTTTGTCACTTTCTACGCAACTTGTTTGTTGCATTTTCCTCCAAACTAGGCAGTGTATTTTACAGTCCCATGCTCCCTTGCAACTCCCTAGAGCACTAAGAATATCTTGCCACCATAAAGTCATTACGCAGGATCCCCTGTATACAATTTCAAACTACTCCCATTCACTCTTCCTGGGAAAAGTTCCCCATTCAACTTCGCGAGCTGAATTGTGCCTCCATCTGTAATTTCTTTGATAATATATGGCCCTAGCTCCATTAGTTGCACGATTCGTTCCTCCAAGGCCTCACGATCTTCCATACCTATCAGAGCTGCTATGTGCAAACTAGGCACAATATACTCCATCAGCATTATAGCTTCTACACCATATACCAATCTGAACAACGTTTTCCCTCTTAGCTTCTTGCAATTAGTCCTATAAGCCCATAGTATTGCAGGTACGTGCACATCCCAGTCATTCCACTACGTGTTGAAGACCTTTGTCAGGGCGTTCTTCAAAATCTTATTAAAAGCTTCAACCGTCCCATTGGACTATAGGTGATACAGTGTACTCTTCTGATGGTATACCTGAAATTTGTCAGTCAACGTGCTGATCATTTCATTTAGAAAGTTCTTACCTCTGTCACTCGTCAACACTTTCAAGCAACCAAATCTGATTAAAACATATTCAAACAAAAACTTTGTTGTCGTTTCCCCTGTACAATCCTTAACTCATTGTGCATTCGCCCATCTGGTTAGATATTCCGTTGTGGTGAGGATATAGCGCACACCTGTTTTCTTCTTGTGGGGGATGATTTGGCCCAAAAAAATCAATTGCCCATTTCTCAAATGGTTGCAAAGATACTTGAGGATGTAATGGCAATTCATCCCTTCACAATGGTCTGCCCGTTCTTTGACATGCATCGCATGCCTTCCAACATGCCTTGGAATCCTTGTGTAGCATTGGCCACCATAGATCTGCGTGCAAAATATTTTGTGAAATTGGCTTTCCTACATAATGAACCCCAGTAACTCCCCCATGAGCTTTAGCAAGAATTCTATCCCTCTCAAAATATGGCACATATCTTTGCAATATTTCATCTACACCCATCTTATATAGATGTCCCACAATAATTGAAAAATCTGCTTTGTGCACTACTAATTCATTTTTCTACTGAATTGTGTATCCTTCTAGTGCCATCCCCGTAGTCAAGAAGTGAATAATGTCTACAAAATGATTATCCACTACGTGCACCGCAAAGAGATGCGTGTTTGGAAATTATTCCTCCAAATTATTGGGCTCCTCGCTTGTTTTGATCTACGACAAATGGTCAGGTCCTGCATTTAACTTCCCTGGCTTCCCAATGACTTCAAAGTCATACTCCTGAAATAATAGCAACCATCTATAGATCTTCCCCCCCAACATAGGCTTATTGACCAGGTACTTCAAGGCAAAATGATCTGTGTACATTTTAAAATTCCCTCCTAACAGATAGTGCTTGAATTTTTACAGCGCATACACCATGACCAATCCTTCGCGCTCAGCGATTGAATAATTCTTCTCAGCCTTAGCTAATTTCCTACTGGAGAAGGCTATAGGATGGTCCATTTCTCCTTCACCGACCTACGTTAACACTGTACCCAATGCAATGCAAGAGGCATACACATGTACATGAAACTCCTCTTTCCAATCAGGGAATACCAAGATCAGCATGATGACCATCTTTTCTTTTAATACATATAAGTTTCACTGACATTCTTCATCCCAACAGAATGTTGCATCCTTCTTCAGCAGTTTCTCCATGGGCGCAGTAATTTGAGCATAGGCTTTGATAAATTTTCTATAATATCCCGTATGTCCCAGTATCGTGTGTAGCTATTTAACGTTCCTCGGGGCCTCCAAACACACAATTACGACAATCTTCGCAGGGTCCACCATCAACCCTTTCTTGCACACCACATGACCCAGCAAGATCCCAAAGGGAACACAGAATATGCATTTCTTCAAATTTAGAGTGTTTTGGTACCTACGACGCATATCCAACATCAGGTGCAGACTTGCTACATGGCACTTTACTAGTTCGAACACCATCTAGTCATCAAAGTATACTTCTAGGAACTTATGAATGAACTCCTTGAAAGTTTCTATGACAGCACGGGAAAATATCACAGTCACATTCTTAAGTCCAAAAGGCATCACAGTGTACTGAAAACAACCCCATTCCATCACGAAGGTCATTTTTCTCCTATCCTTGAGCACGATCTTAGTCTGATGATACCTAGAAAACCCATCAGTGAAGGAATAGGCCTCCTTCCCTCCAACATTGTCTAATACTTCATCGGTAAATGGCGTTGGGAATGATTCATGGACACATGAATCATTAAGCTTCCAGAGATCTAAGAAAATCCTTATCTCACCCTTATTCTTCTTTTCCTGAACCACCATCAGGCTCACCCAATCAGATTCTTCGACTGGTTCTATGATGCCTGCCTCCAACATCTTATCGAACTCTAGGCGAAACATTTCCTTGTATTTATGATTAAGGTGATACTACCTCTGTTTAATAGGCTTCGCATTTGGCTTCAGAGTGATCTTCATAATGCCCAAATCACCAATTATGCCCTTCAAATCAAAAAACTTGGTAGCGAAGTGATCCTGATATTCGTGGAGTAACTCAACAAATTTATCCATAGTAGCATCATCCCAATAATCTCCAATCTTTGCAAAATTCGGTTCTGCTTTAGTACCAATGTTTACTTTCTTTGTCTTCAATGACACGATGATGTCTGGGTTATCTATTTATGGGCCTTCGACTTCGCGATCCCCTTCTGCCTCCAGAATATCAATGTTTCTTGGATCTTCATCCTCCTCTTCAATGGTCACATTATAGCATTCCAGCACATGACACAGCTGGGTGCTCTAATCTGGTTGGACCCATTCGATAGGCCTTGTGGCTTTCCGAAGATAATCTTCATCGATGCTTGCGAAGCCATCTTCAATGCTGAAGGTCAATAAGAACCCTTCCTTCAAGACATCCCATTCTGCAGTACCATGGTGGAGCTCTGTTTCTAGTTACCAGTTCATGGGAATTGTATCCAAAGTATGGAAAAATATGTGTACCTACTCTAGATGTAGTTTTGTTCCCCATGCTTTAGTCAATTTCACTAGTTGATCGCATGGACCATCCTTCATGTTATATTTCTCAATCAATCGAGTATTAGGACTCCCAAACCATAACTTCACCATCCTTCCATAATCTCATCATCCATCAAAACTATCTTTATGCGTACCCCACCATCGTGCAAGCGTAGCGCGGAGTGCTAAATCTAATGCTTGGAAGCGGTGATCCTCAGGGACTTCACACTCAAATTCATCCAAAAACTTATGTACATCAGTTAAACCATCATAATAGGGTAATTTCCTTACCTTTGATGAAACACAACACAACAATTTCATCATCATATTGCATCACAGTGTGGATACTTCATGCAAGCAATTCTACCAATGCTCCAACTCTTCGTTTGAATCCTAGGTGCAGGAACTCTCCCGGTCCCACGCAATCCATCCATCTATTGTCAAGTTGATCCAGTCCTGGTCTCGCACTACTATTTTGTAGATTTGATCTAGTCCATCCTCACTTTCTTCATAATCGCGAACTAGTTCAGTATAGCACGCCCCTTCTGTACGGTCCAATGGTAGTACAACCCAATTCAAATTACATTGTCCTCTTCTTCATATTGATGACCCCATTCATATCAATCACCCAGTCAATTCCCAGGAGTGCAGGATATGGATTGTTGTCATCAACGATCTCTATAACCTCAAAGTCAGCCATTGCGCTCGCACCTTCTATATCAACTGTTACTCCATATAATTGTCCCATCGGGATTATTTTCTTCTTGTTCGCCATTCTGAGCTGAATCAGATACCACTACAATGCAGGTCTCCCCACCCTTTCTCGTGTTTTCTTCAACAAAACGTTTGCATTAGATCCCAGATCCAAGATGACCTGATCCATCTCATAATTACCTATCTGTGCGGTGAGCCTCATCTCACACCCTGTTCATGCCTCATGTTTGCCAATTTGTCTAACTATGCGGTGCCCATCAGGGGCCTTTTCTTTGCTGCCGCATTTATTTATTAACTCTTGCAGGCCTTCCACATCTTTTCTATTGCACAACAGTTTTATGCAGGTTTCCAGAAACGTAGTGAGGACAGAGGGATAAACCTCTACAGGTGCACTGGTTTCTTGCACCTTGTTTTGGATTCCTAAGGTGGAGGCCTCACCGAAGCTTTTCTTGGCTTCCATAAAAGTTTCCTTAGTGTGCTCCAGATCAAAACCAATTTACTTCTCTGGGGCCTTGCAGACCCATCTGTCCTCTTCAGGCTGTTTTCATTTATCATTGCTAATTGTTATTCCACTTCTCAACACTATATTCACAATTTGATCCTCCTCGCAAGGCTGAGCTCTCATCATCTGTAAGTTCTGCGTAGGCTACTGAGGTTGCACTTTCTTCTCTTGCATTTTAGCTATCAGCACCGGGCACTCTTCTATAATATGGTCAAATTGGCTAGAGTATTGATATGACGGGTGTGTCTAATTATGGCATTCTCGCGCATAGTGCCCTGACATTACGCAGTTGTAGCAGATGATCTGACCTCGGCCTCTACCAGGTTCTCCTCCTCCTCAGCCCCATCCTCGTCCATGATAACCCCCTCATGTTCCTCCGGCACCCTGATCTGGAGGCCGAGTTTCCACTTGCATCTGATATGTAGGTTTTCTTTCCATCATCAACTCATAGCTGCGATAGTGGCGCTCCTCGTGGCCCACCAATTTGCAGAAGTTACAGAACAAATGCTGAGGTGTTTTGATGAATTTTGCAATAAATGACAATTATTCATTGCATGTTGTCCAACAACCTAAAAAATAGCACACCATAGCGCAGTCCCCACACTCGACCCTGCTAGGGATTTTAGCTTCAGGGGAATTGGTCCCCCTCCTGTAATATAATTCAAGTACACATGACAGTGGTCTTTATCGTGCCCCTGGCTCTTGTACTTTAGACACCACACTTCTGTGTGCACCTCTAGTTTAGTCTCCTTGTCATTCTTCAAGCTCTATAGTTCTAAATGTAAGCTCTGTAACTGAGAGTGGATTTGTTGTACCCCCAAGGTCACATCTTGAATAGGCATTGCATGCAAGCTCATTGTGATTTCCAAGGCTTCTAATTGTGTTCCTATCTTCTGTTGTGACAAAGAAATTCTCAAGTGGGGCATAAGCGAAGCTATAAACCACTTGCAATGCTGACTATCTGTGAGCTGCATGTTAGCTTCTCGAATCTGACATTTCAACCTTTGATCTAAATCCCAAGGGATCTTTTCGAACCTCATCATGGTTTCCTTGAATCCAATTAATGACTACGAGTCAGACTTAGTGCTATAAGATAAAATGCACGGTGTATGGAGAATGGAGATACCCTCAAAGGTCTTCCCGAGACCTTTGGCAGACTATAAGATAATCTGCAACTGTCAAAAAGTTGCATGCATGTCCATAAACATTAACTAACTATCAAAGAAAATAGATGGATTACCTCAAGCCTCCATGTAGATTTGCTAGAGAGCACAATGCAGCTAGGTGGAAGTCCCCTGAGCCAGCTCTAGATCTAGTCCTACACATAGAAGAGACAAGCATAATCACAACATACAAACTTGATAACTAATATATGAATACATAGAAGACATCTAGTTACACATAACTAAGCTACTCATGCTAAAAAATATTGGACAAACAAGTAAATGAATGATAGTATCAACACCACGGAGTAGATGGTACAACTATAGTTCTATATTAATGTCAGAAGAGTAATTACAACCATCTGTTGCATCAACCTTCCCTTACCCCTCCAGCTTCTCTCTCTCTCTCCCTTCTTACCAACTTCTTATGCTTAGATTTGAGATTATGCTCAGTAATCAAGTAAGCTATCCTTCCAAATGATCTGACCCCTATCACCATAACCCTAGCTTTTCTTATGTAGAAATTGAATTAGGGTTGCCAAGTTCCTCCATGAGTTCCTTAGGGAAAAAGCAATGAAGTTGCCATGCTTTTCAGCTCTTTCCCATTTTCCTCCTTCATTAGGATTAGAAATACCCCAAATAGGTCAAACTTGAGATGATTCCTTGCTTTTCTTGAGTAGATTTAGGAGCAAATATCTAGATATTTATGAGTCAATTCGCTCTTTTGACCTTTAGTACTTCATTAGGATCCACTAACGTTGTTCCCGAACTAACAATTAGAGTTATTAGGGTTAATAACGCACCCTTAGGCTTACAGAGAAGCTTTATAAAGCAGGTTGTTAGTGTATAGCCAACGTTAGTGTGGAAACAAGGCGTGTGATCTTGGTCTCTATTTCAGCTGTCATGTCTTTCCCCTTTGAGCTGATGAGGGGGTCATTTTGTTGTATAATAGATGCCCCCTAAAGTGTGAGATCAAAGGCTGCGACGATGGTCGAAATACTTTACTTAATTGTAATTTTCCTTCTTCAACAAAAAGAGAGAGAGGATTGGAGCTTCGGGTGGTATGGGAAACCTGATACAAAACATATATATAAAACTACTAAAATCATGTCCTGAGTCAGACATTCCCATGCTCAGTAGATATGTCAGAGTGATTTTCTCATAAAAGAGATATGACAATGTTGGCCGCTGATAAGAACAATGCAGATCCAATGTCATTATAGGATCATTCTAATGAGCTGTCTCCAAAAAAAAATATACGCAACTTGGGAGAGGAAGCAAGGCTGATTGATGCAAGCCTCTACCCAAGGTCTTGATTTTTGCTTCACCGAACAACATAGATCGATACATGTGAATATATGCGATGATGTCGAACATGCATGAAATCGTCTAATTACTAGTCAATAATGGAGACTATTAACAGGCGCGAGGAAGGCCACCAATAATGGTGATGGTCTCCAAGATGCACAGTACAATCTAACGAGTGTGAAAGATGTTTTTGTCATCGAACACCCATAGAATCACTTAACCAGAAGCCAATAATGAGAACCCCTGATAAAACCCAAGGCGACCTACCACTAATCTTTACAAGTGCCAAGGAACTGAATGTGTTTCTAGGTTTTCTTCCTAGATAGAGTGTTGAACTTGATAGGAAGATACATGTCGAAAGGTAGGCAATAATGTGTCCTACATCAATCGACACGAAATGGGACAAGAATGATTTGTTTTTTGAGGAATCTTTGAGCATTGGGTCTAAACAATAGAGGGCATGATGAAAGGATATGCTTGATGGGTTGATGGGGGAAGAAAAAGGTTAACCCTTGAATAATAGAAGGCACAACAATGGTTTTAACCATGCAGCACTAGACTCATGCACACCAAAGAGTGTTAGGATACAGAGATGCAAGAACATCAGGGTATTTAGGCTAAACTCATAGGATGGTAGGATTCATATTGAGAGGCCATCACAAGGAAGGTTTATCTAAGGGAGTGCCATGTTCAAGGGAACTACTACTACCAAGCCACGCTTTCTAATCCTGAATGCAGTTGTATTGTCTACATTCCCCATCTGATTAGTTTAGTGAGTCCAGACGGGTAAACTCGTCAATCTTTTCATATTTTAAGAGTCTGAAAAGGACCGCGAAAAGAGTGAATCTATGCCCTATCTGATTAGTTTAATGGGTCTAGATAGGCAAACTCGCCGATCTTTTCATGTTTTGAGAGTCTGAAAAGGATCATAAAACGAGCGACTCTATATCTAGTCTGTATAATTTAATGAGTCCAGACTAGACAACTCGGTAGTCTTTTCATATTTAGAGAGTCTGAAAAGATCATAAATAACAACTCCATGGTCGTCCCTTTGTCATAGTTGTTAACTGGGTGCAACAAAAGGTTAATAGTATACCCGGATTGGTTACTTTTCCGTGAATTAATCTATTGAATCTAGATAAAGAGAAACCTATGTCAATATATGTTGACCTCATTTTGTTACAAGTACGAGGAGACGGAGTAAACTCGTTTTTCGTTGTGAATTTTTAATGAGTCATGTGACGACAAACTCAATACCTTCATCAAATTTTAACGAGTCAAATGAAAAAAATGCAAGGTATCTTTTTCAGTTTATTGAGCAAGGAAAAAGAGGTAAAAGAACTACTCATTCCTTCTTTGTAGGTTTAACAAGCCCGAAGAAGGGGAAAAATTCGAGTATTTTTTGATGTAAGAATGAGAAATGGTCCCAGAAAAGCAAGTGCTCTTGTTGTTGTTGTAGATTTTTAACAAGCCCGGTGAAAAAAAACTCGAGATTTTTTAGTTTAACGAGTGAGAAAAAGTACCTAAAAGAATGCTTTGTTTATCTTTATAAATTTTTAATGAGCCTAAAGAAAAAACTCAGGATTTTTTTAGTTTTTATGAGCGAGAAAAGACCTAAAAAGAATGCTCTAATGGTCTTTTTCAATTTAATGAGCTAGAAAAAGAGTGAAAAAGAGTTTCTCAGACCATCATCGTATGTGTTTAACAAGCCCAATGATGACAAACTTGGGGATTTTTCATTTCAAGAGCAAGAAAAAGTCCCAAAAAAGAACATGCTCATATCTTCTTTGTAGTAGTTTAACGAGCCCAAAGAAGGAGATTCGAGGTTTTTTGGATTAACGAGCAAGAAAAATACCATAAAAAGAATTCTTGATCTTCTTCGTGGTAGTTTAACAAGCCTGAAGAAGGAAACTCAAGGTTTTTTAGATTAACGAGCAAGAAAAATACCATAAAAAGAATGCTCGATCTTTCTTGATTTCATGCTTGACAATAGAAGGGTCTATGCCATGCATTTCCTCATAAGACCAAGGAAAACATCGCAGAAGTCCTTAAAAGGGCAAGTGAAGCTCACAATTTCCTCAGGACTGTGATTGGCTCCAATCTGTATGTTTTCCACGATGCCTGTCGTGACAGAAATATCAATGAGCAATGTCTTTGAAATATTGCCTATGTCTCCTTCCGCCTCCAAAGTTTGGATAATCATATAGGGTGAGGAAACAATTTCTGATATGTTAAGTGATAGTATTTGAAGAGGTATAGTGTCCAAATCAAATATTGAAACACGATGGTGCAAGTCCTCCCAAGATCACTCTTCTAAACTCATGATTTCTCTAATAGCTTCATCCTTATGCAGGACTTGATTTAGTGGATCATAAGAAGGAGCGGTTATGGGAGGGGCAGTGGGACCGTTGGCCGTAACCAAAGTAACCAGAGATTCAGATATAGATTGAATGGTTTGGTAGGCCAATTTAGTCGGTGATAGCGGCATTTGTTCTCCATAAGTGTCAATGTCTGAAGGGGCTAGGAGGATCCAAGGATCGGTCGATTCGTGAGGAATGGATGAAACCATAGAGACCATCTATGGAACTGCGGGTGACGGAAGAGGGAAACAACCCATCAGGGAAGAGCCCTTCAGTAGACCAGTACCAATACTGATGTAAGAGTCAATTACACCACCCACTAACGGTACAGAGTTGCTAGGTAATAGGGAGTAATCTGGGGTGCAAAAGGACAGCTGGTCTACTGTGACTATCTTTCCATCTAAGGGAAATAGGATGATACAGAAGACCGAAGACACAATGGCATTCATGGCATAAGTCCAAGTGTGGCCCAAAAGCAAATTATAGTCGAGTTTATGATCCACGACTTCGATATCCACCGTTACCATTTTCCCACTCAGAGTGATGGGGTAGTCAGCAAGGTAACCTTTTGGGATGAAAGTGTGGTCGTCAAATCTTTAAGGGAATTTGACGGCGGGGATAGGGTTGGAGAACCCAAAGCGATCCAACATGAAGCCGACATGATGTAGGTAGAAGAACCTTCATCGATGACAGTTCTATGTATACCTTTATCTTTTGAAAAGATTTGGACTTGAAATGAAATCTGGTGAGAAAGGGGAGGTTTACACTTTTCCATGTCAAAAATTGCAAGTATGGAATCATGTGGGTCGATACCACCAATAGCCAAAATCAATGCTTTCCCTTCTGCTGAACACGTTTGTAATATTTCGAGCGCCGACATAGCCGACGACACTTGCGCCAAATCTTCTACAATGCTGTAGTTTTGGGCAGCACATGCAGATGTATTGTGTGTTATGCGTCGAAGTGCCCCTTTAGGGGGGCGAATTACAAGGTTAGCAACTAGCCGTTTGATATGAAAATTGTTGGGCAATGGTGGGTTTTGACTTGAGGAAGGTTCCTCTGCATGAGCAATAGGAACTCCATAGGATTTGTCTCTTGTGTGTAGATCTTCTGTTTTAAAGGTGTAAACGATAGAAGATCCTTCACCAAATGAAGGATGTTGCGAACCACTATTGCCCCCTTATGGGGGTTGGGGTTGGTTTTCAACAAGGTTTTGTTGTTTCTGAGCAGGGAAAGGATTATTTAGGACAACAGGGGTCCTTCCGGTGTCCTTTTTAGCAATGAAATATGTGCATTCCTGAAGACAAACACAAATATGTCATGTGGTCTTGCGTATAGATTTTTCAAGGGAATCAAGGGGGTTTATCCTTTCCATCGTCATAGGGCACAGTGGCCTTCTTCTTTGGGTTTTGTTGCTTTGTTGATTGCTCCTCAAAAGGAGTGGTATTTTTCTTATTCTTACTGTTCTTACCACCAGGTTTTTGCGTAGACTGCACAGAGTTTATTGCAGTGGTAGGAAGAGTAGTTGATTTGGTAGAGGGGTCCACTTACATCTGGGCAATGTGACCGCTGAGTTGTTTTACAGTAGCTCTAGAGGTTACACCGATAATCCCATCGGTGTGCACTCCGGGGTGCTGAGTAGCAGAAACATTAGAGTTATGAGGGGCATTAGGGATTATGTCATAAAGAGTGCCAGACTGTGAATATATCAGATCTATGTGTTGGGCACGACATATGGATTGGTCTTTTGTGACCACACCACCTAAAGCAACATCTTTAAGGATTTGTGGGAGTAGGGACTTGTAGAACCAGTCAGCTAAGAGATAGTCTAGGAGGGGAGCTTTAACTAACCTCCACCTACATCTCCATTCATGTATATGATCAGAGATGTGGGTGGGTATATCTTGACGTAATGAAGTGAGGAGCTTTGTCCCAGTCTCATAGCGAATGGGTAGCTGGAAGTGATTTAAGAATTCCATCGCTAGAGTGTCAAAGGTATTTACTGACATGCGTGGTAACTCAATGTACCACTTAGTTGCATTGCTAGTGAGGGTGCGGGGAAAAAGACGTAACCAGACACTATCATCCACCATGGCTTTGGAAACACACCAAAGATGATAGGTGGTGATATGGGTGCCTGGATCCTCCCCTTGTTTCCCTTCGAACTTGGGGATGTTTGCTGGTATTTTATGCAGGATTGGCGGCCAAAGTAAGTTATGATAGATGGGGTCATTTGGAAGTTTGTACAAGTCGAGGATATCCAACGTTGCCAAGAAAGGCAAAGTGTGTGCTGCCCCCAACTCAAACCAAGGCAGTGACATATGACTTGAGGATCCTTGCGGTCCTCCCATCGTTTGAGTCCCAATATTATACATAGGCTATGTGGTATAGTAGTTGCCTTGGGGTATGGCATTGTAGTGTGGATTTCCATGGGGATTGTGATGTTGGGGAATAGAATTTCCCTTGGGATAAGCAGTGCCCCCTTGACTCATTTTAATTTGTGAGTACGGTGCACCCATGGATTGGTTGGGACCTCCTTGAGCATTCCTGTCTACCACAGAACTAACCATATGTCCTTGATTGACATAAGGAACGCTCATGTCAATAAATGACTGACCATGCATGCTTGAGAATGGAGGGGGAACTATTACTTTCTCGACCAGTATGTGCATATTGGGAATTCCCCCAGATACTTGAATCTGGGGGTTTGAACTGTACATTGGCTTCCAACCATATTGTTGGTGGATGGGAACCGTGCTAATATTGCTATATTGAGCGTTATAAAGAGCATTGTATGTAGCACTTGTCGAAGGTATACAGTTTGACACTAAAGGGGTGGAACCCGACATCGGCTGGGTTCCACTGGTGGAGGGTGTCATCTGAGTGTTTGTACCTAGGAAAAATGGGATAGCAAGGTTCACCATCAACGGTGTTGTGGTGACTGTCGACTGGGGAAGTGTTGGAGGACCAAAAGTGTCCACAAAGTTCCATGACCCGTTAGTCGTTGACGGGATGGATGGAAATGTTCCAACTAAAGGGATAGGGAGTACAGGTGCCATGGGAACCAAGAGTGGATCCAATGGATTCGTAAGCAGAGGGTTAAAGGGAGGAAGAAATCCTTTGGTAAAGAAATCCTCTGGAAAACTTGAATCGTCGGTTGTCCAAACAGATTTCATGTGAGATCTAGGAGACTGATTTCCTGAATATGGGGAATATGGTTCACTGGAGCTTGGCAGATCTTCCACAATGAGTGGAGGAAGTCCTAACAATCATCTAGATTGACAACGAGGGCTGGATGTCGCCACAGTGACCGTTAATTATTATCAATAAATTTTATCCTAATATTTTTTAAAGTCTCAATGATAGCACACAGGTACCTAAAAAATATAAAAAATACATTAAGTTGATCAATCAGCAAACAGAGGGAAATGACCCTGTCTAATAAGCACCGATCACTGAAGATGAAACCTAGTATCACAATGAATAACAGAGAGGGATGGCCAAATGTACAGTTATGGTTACTCTAGAGCTTTGCCCAAACCTTAGATTAAGGGACCAAGTACTCTCATGAAGACGAGCACCCTCCCAAAAACTAAAGATAGAGTAGGTCCATCTGTGTTAGGCATTAGGGAAGCTCACCCCAGTCACCTTGTGTAAGTCCCTGTTAGACAAAAATATCGTCACCATGATTATTTGCAGTCAGTATGGGTTTATCATCACTTGTACTGTCCTCCTAGGCAATTCTCAGACCTCAACTCTTCAAGTCAAGCTTTGGAAATGAGAGAAAGACATTAAAAATCAATGTAACTCTGGTTTTTCACTTTCTCTCACTGTCACTTGCGGTCCCACACCTTCTGTTTACAAAAACTGCGGACCTGCCCACTTTGTCCCTAACGGTGTGGGTGCAGACCCCTGTGAAAGTCAAAAGGTGCAAGTTTTATCTTAAAAAAGTCACTTTGGGTTAATTCTAGAGGTTTCTAGAAGGAATTTCGACGTGGATTGTTCGCTCTGAGGTGGTTCATGCATCCCAAAAGACAAGGAGCTAATCCCTTGATGAGAGGAGCTATCCCTTTGAAGGAGGGTTTTATCCCTTTGAAGGAGGACCTAGTAACCTCCCTCCATTGCACTATAAATACAGGCATTGGGCTGGTTGCTGAGGAGGTTAGAAGATAAACATTTTTTAGGGTAAATGCTGGTGAAATCAAGACTTCCTAGTTGAGCTTAAGAGGAGAGATCACATACCTTTTTGGCTTCATTGGGGAGTGAGTGAAACTTGTCAAAGTAGAGGAGACTTCTTGCTGGACCCTGGGAGGAGCTTGTACAGTGTCAAGGCACAGGTTGTAAAGTTCTTCTTATTTTGAATTAATACAATCAAATTCATTTTTCTCAACAAGTATCTCATGTTATTTGTTTCATGGACTCCTTGAATTTCATGTTAAATATGTTTTATGATATTGGCTTTTCAGGTGCTATTTAATTTGTTTGCCTTGTTTGTGTTTGTAGATTCGCGACAAAGGAGCTCATTTGGATCAAAGGAGCGAGGGCATCCACAAACTTGCGTTGGACCTAAGGTAGGCCCTAAAAACATTTGTTTGCCATTGTTTATTAAAGCATATTTAGAGAAAGATAGTGCCTGGTTGGTTTGCTTGTCATTAGGTCTTCTTTAGATTCTAGGAAGGTCTATCTTGTCTGCAAGATCGACTTATTCCGTGTGACAAAATGGCGACTTCGCTGGGGACTTGATTGTTTTCCTTGTTTTTACTTTGACCTGAGAAACTGTGTTTTGGTTTCTATTTTTGGCTTGTTGTGTGTAAAATTGGGTAGATTTTGTAGATCCAAGGTTATTTTTTGTTTTTCATAGCTTTGGGAGAGGACCGCACCCTAACCCTTTGACACTGTGCGTACCTACCCGCAGCTTGGCTTTTAGCACAGAGTGGGACCGCACCTGTGTCAACTGTGGGCCTGTGGACCCTATCAAAATTTTGAAAAACCTAAGATTTCCTCTGTTAGTCAACTTATTTTTGTTTAGAAATTGTTATCCACTGCCCAGACCTTCTTATAACCTGTCAGAAGCTTTCCTTAGGTTGATTTCATTAGTGTTAGGGTTTTAGGTGAAATTCCTAGGAGTTTTGCTTGTTGGGTTTGTTTTTCATTTTGGTTGTGTAGTGGCTCTGAGCTTAGAAGCTGTAGGGACTTCAGATCACCTTAGTGTCTACCAGCCTTCTTATGAGTCTGACCATTTATGAAATCTCCCCTTGTTGAGGAATCTGCTTTGAGTTTTCTCTTTACAAAAATTCGAAAAGCTTGTGTTTGAAAGTTTGGATTTTCATTTTCAAAAAGAAAACAAAATTGGTTGTTCTTGACTTATTTGTGATTCTGCATAAATTGGTCCTTAGCTTACATCTAGCTAAGTAAAACATCCTTAAAAAAGACATCTAGTAGGCTTTGACTTCAAATAGGTTTTTATAATTTATAGATCTCAAAGTTAGTCATTTTCATTAGTTTTGAGTGTTTTATAAGAAAATATAAAAAAATCTCTTTTGGAAAAAAGTTTGTCTTTTGTAGTGGTTGAGTGCTTTGAAACGAAAAATGAAATTTTTGTGAAATAATTAGTTGTCTTGTTTTGAGTGCAATGGAAAAGGAAAAATCTCTTCTTTAATTTGTTTGATTGAGAAAGATTTGTGTTTACAAAGTATTTGCATTCTCAAACTCTTTCTTAGTTAGAAGTTCATCGAAGAGAAAAAGATTGTTTAAATCATCTTAGGTGCATTTTTAGTGATTTTGAGTCGAGTCTTCATACCACGAGTTTCATCTCCGCACCTTTTGACTTAAACAAAAACCAATAAAAAATAATGCTTAAAGTAAAATTCATCTAGTAACATTTTTATTTCTAGGGCTCTGATACACCAACTTAGCTTAGGCTAGTGTCTTGGAGTAGGAGAGTAATTAACTCTCCAAGACAGTAAAAACAAACAAGTAGCTGTATCTTGTGGTAGGGAAGAAATCCAATTGTTGCATTTATGCTCTGGGAAAGCTCCTCTTAAAGGAGAAGCACGAGATTGTGTCCGAACCAGTGTGGGAATCAATCCTTCCTCATTGGGAACGACGCCAGATATTCACGTATTAAAAACAGTAAACCTCGGAGTAACCATTGTCGAGGAGCCTGGAATCACTTGTTGGTAAACCTTGCATTATGTCAAGGAGCCTTCAAGGGGATTGAGCTTGCTACTCTGCCCTTGTGTGCGTATCGGATCGTAGACTGTTCCCCCAAGTATATTTGTTTCAGTTGGTAACCTTAGTGGCCATATTCTTTAGGACTCTTCCTGAGGTGACAGTGGTGGGAAGATCCCACTGTACCTAGAGCAGACGTCGGCTAGACTCACTTGGATTTTCTGGGGGGTTCTCTTCACTCGAGATGGTTAAGTGGAGGACCTTGTGCCAGTCTATTCATTAAGCAGGTTGTCGGGGTAACTGTTCCAACCTCCATTTCTGTATTGAACTCTGCGACGTTGGATTTCATCACCAACTAGTGTTTTTAGTATAGAAAGTTACTGTTTGTGTGTGTTTGATCTCCTAGATTCTTTAGGCGTGTGATTCAAATTTGTTTGGTTCTTTAGAGGATTTAGATGGTTTTCATTGAGATTTTACTTTGTTTGCGTGTGAAGTAGTTAAAAGTTTTTAACTGTGGCTGAATTACCAAGGCAATCCCGTAGACTTCGGGGCCAATCTCCTGAGTTTGTAAACGTGGCTGAGTTACTGAGGAAGTCCCGTAGACTTCGGGGCCAACCTCCTGAGGAAGTATCGAGCCAGCTTGAAGGCTTG
This sequence comes from Pinus tabuliformis, assembly GCA_031772625.1. Taxonomy (NCBI): domain Eukaryota; kingdom Viridiplantae; phylum Streptophyta; class Pinopsida; order Pinales; family Pinaceae; genus Pinus; species Pinus tabuliformis. The sequence goes on along the minus strand of CM062814.1, from coordinate 488,025,470 downwards.
AAAGTCCTCGTGACTCCTAGAGACAGTAGAGTTGGGTCACCTGAAGAAGGAGAATCTTCTTTGATAGTACATCCTGATTTTCAACCGTTAGTGGCAAATGATAATCCACAGTCGGTGTCTGTTTCCGAAGTTACTGGTAGTTTTTCATCTACTAGTGATATAGGTGAGGAACCTGAAATATCCGAGCCTGAAAGTGAATTTGCTGCTACTCCGACATCGGGGTTTGTTTCTCCAGCTTCTAGTGGTCCTGGTTCACCTAGGGTAGAAAGAGTAATCACCCAAGATCTTCCTTCTGGACTTATTGCTATTGAAGAACTTGCTACTCCGGAAGAAGAAGTAGGCATCCCTATCCCTGAAAATCAACCTGTTATTGATCTAAGGGAGCGTGAATCAATTTTTTGCAGTCTACCGAGGAGCAGTTCTTGGTATCTTTCTTTGACTAATTTCTTAGAAAACTCAGGGTTAAGTTTTTCACCACCTCGCGCTCCTTATCACCCAACACCTAGAGGTTTTTATACTCTCGTAAATATGTCAGGACAGTCATCCATGTTTACTCAATCACCTAAATCCTTTTTGTACGGCGGTCCTTCTGTTCCCTCCAGGTATCAGTCACTTTCTCGTACTTTTTCGGGAGCACCTCCTCAACCCATTGAGCAAGGGTTATTAACTGGAAGCAATGGTACTAAGCCGTTGAGCGTAGAAGACATTCTTATGATGTCAGGTTCTATTCCCAATCCTCAACCTCAAGGTGGCGAGTTACCGCCTGGGGGGCAGCCTCAATTCTCGCCTGGGGGGCAACCTCAAGGTGCATAATTTGTATCTGGGGGGCAACCTCAAGGACAGTACATACCTATGGGACAGTACGTTCCTCAAGGTCAACCCCAGACTCAATTTGTACCCCAAGGTCAACCCCAGTATCAATTTATACCTCAAGGTCAACCCCAGTATCCGTACGTGCCTCAAGGGTATCAACCCCAAGGTCAATACTCGAACCAAGGTTTCCAACCACCCTCCGGTCAAATGTATGTTCAAGGAACGGGAAATGTACCTTTCAATTATCAATCCTACCCTCAACCCGGTTATGGTCCTCAGTATTCTCAACCTGTTATGGGTCAGTACCCCGGAATGAATATAGTGTGGGATCCATCACAAACTCAACAGGTGTTGCAGCCAAATGTACAGTTGTCATCTCAAACTAGACAACCCTTAGTTTCTGGTACACCCCAGCAACCAGTCCAGTCTAAGATTCAAACTTTTGTACCTTCGGTAGTTTCTCAGCCTGGGCCTAGTAAACCTCGTACTTCGCCTCAAACGCCTGCCACAACTGCTGCAACATCTGTTCAATCTACCCCACCTACTTCTGGAGTATCGACAGCTCCGGTTTCTACTATTCCTATATCTACTCCTCAGACATCTTTACCACCGTCTGGATCTACGATTCAAACTTCGGTTCAGATGCCTGTAGGACAACCTGGTTCAAGTACGGTTGTCACAATTCAACCACAATTTACTTATCAACCGTACCAGGGACAGTACCAATTCGGTCCTGTTGTGCATCAGCCAGTCTATCAGTATCAACCATACCCTGGGTACACCTATCAACAACCTCAACAACCCCAGTATGGTCCGGTTAATCCTGGTTTTCCGGGAGGATACAATATCCTAAACGCAATTCCTATTCCTAGTTATCCTGGATATCCTCCTCCTGGGGCTGGTCTGATGACCCAGAGTTTTAGGGATCCTAATCGGAAGTTACCATTTATCACAAATTTGGACTTGCCTGACTTGTCGCGCCTAACGAATGATCCCATTAATTATCTTCCGTTTTGGCCGCCAATGCCGAATAAGTTGCCCAGTGACATTCCTAAGTTCGAAAGTAAATCAAGAGAGGACCCGTCGAACCATGTGATGACTTACCACCTCTGGTGTGCGTCTAACTCCATTTCAGATGATTCAATCCGTCTTAGACTTTTCCAGCGCACTCTAATTGGTCTCGCGGCCATGTGGTACATTGAGTTACTGCGAGGCACTTTTTATAATTTTAGTCAGTTAGCTACCTCGTTTTTAACTCATTTTCAGTTGCCAGTCCGATATGACAATGGCACGGAATTGTTAACTTTGTTAAAACAATCGACATCCACTTACATTTCATATCATATTCATGAGTGGAGACGTCAATGACGTTTAGTGAAGGTATTTATTCCGGATTAGATCTTGGCCGAGTGGTTTGTAAAATCTTTGTTGCCAAAGATCACTGAAGATGTAGCTAAAGCCAGAGTTGTTACTGAGGAGCAAGTAATTGCTCAAGCACAGTACCTTGACTTGGTCTATACTCAGTCAGGTACGTTACACGAGAAAATCCTCGATCTTCCCAAGCAAAATCAAATCGCTGCAGCTCCTTCGGGATCTCATGCCGCCGATGGTATGATTGGCATGGTTAACACTAAAAGAAAGAAGAAATATTCCAAGAATTCTTCTCCCATCATAACCTTGCCTGATTCCCCAACAGGAGATTCTTCTGCAGAGATTTCCGCTGATATTCACGTTGTAGAGTCATCTACAGCCAAATCAAAATCCGGTGGGAAGAAGAAAGGAAAGAAGAAGAATAAAACAGACAAAATTCAAAGGAGAAACCTGAAAAATCGGAAACCAATGATGAAAAGCGCAAACCTCGTTATCCTTGTCTCATTTGTGATGATGATCATTTTACAAGAGACTACCCTCATCATGCAGAGGTTGCGAAGATTGTCAAAGGTTCCCAAACTCCTGCTGTTTTGAAGGATCCTTTTCCAGCTCAAGACAGTAAGATGATAGGTTCATCCTCAAGTGCCAATGAAGAACCCATACTGATGATGTCCCATGTTAGGATTGCGACTCAATTGCAAGATTATGGTAGTAAAAGTCTTGTTGATGGTAAAGAAGCAGAATCTTCTCATTCTAATCCATCAACCTTAGCTCTCGGTTCCGATCCACTACAGATCGAGAAACCTAATCCAGACTTGGTAATCAAACCGCCCGCCAAGGGTATACTTCGAAAGTCAGCTTTCAATCCACATGCGAGAGCGGCTCATAATTATAACATTGTTGAGGATTTAGCTGTTTCACCCTCAGCAATGTCGGCTTTAGAAGTGCTGTAATCATGTCCAGCACAACGTAAATTACTTTTGTCGACTATAGGAGTTGTTGACGTTCAGGACTCGAACCTAATAATTTTCAATCTAGAAAATAGTACACCACATTTGCCTCATCAAATGGCTTTCCAGATTCCAGTGATAGTCAAAAACAAGCCTATTCATCGGACTGTAATTGATGAGGGAGCCTCAACGTGTATTATGTCGATATAGTGTTGGAGATCGCTTGGTTCTCCTTTGCTAAATCAATCCCCGACAATTCTAAAGGCCTTTGATGGCCGTGGGTTTCATCCTTTTGGCATTCTACAGGATTTTCGTATAGGGGTTGAAGGAAAAACCGTTAGTCTAGATGTGGAGGTGGTTGATGCCCCTCTAGATTACAACCTTCTCTTGGGTCGAAGTTGGTCTTACGCTATGACAGCGGTCGTTTCATCGGTCTTTCGAGTAATAAAATTTCCACATAATGGAAAGATCGTAACAATAGACCAGCTGGCTTACTTTTCATCCAACCCAGCCTCTTCTAAGAGTATTCATCATGTCGGTAAAACGACTATCCCATATAAGGATGTTGGAGTAGGACTAGTTAAAGATGCCGATTTACTGGGAACTTTTCCTTTTCCTCCGATCAACGCATCGTCTTCATTTGCAACTATTCATATGATCACATCAGACACTATTGTTTATGATGATCCTTGGATCGTTCCTTCTGAATCTGAGATAGACTCATTTGGTAATGCCATGCCTTTGAGTCCATATGAAATTGCCTATGAAGCTGTGCAGTCATTTGCTGACCCATTTTCAACCGAAAATGACTTCATGAATGTGGTCCGTGAGGAATCACTTTTCACATCAAACTCGGATTGAATCACGTTTTCTGAACTTGTTCACTCTGATGAGCAAATTTGCGAAATCCTATGTGTAGATGATTTACCATGGGAAGATCTCCATCACAGATCTTCATTTTTACCCGAGAATGATTGTTTTGAAAATGATTTCTCATCAATTTTTACAACTGAATATGTCAAGGAACCTCAGAATCCAATGAAACATCCCGATTCAGAGTTAAATTTGGGGAACATCTCTTGAACTATCCCTATTGACATTTCAGTTAAGCCCGGAATTGTTGAAGACATTCATATAGGTGCCTCATGTACAAATGATGAAATTCAACTATATAAGGCCCTATTTCAAGAATTCTGCGACGTGTTTTCCTGGTCCTATGAGGAAATGCCAGGAATTGATCCCGTGGTTGTTTTTCATGAGATCAAGACTTACCCAGATGCTAAACCCATCCGACAACGTTTGCGTCAGATTCACCCACGAAAAGCTGCTGCAATTAAAGCAGAAGTTGAAAAATTATTGAAAGAAGGTTTCATTTATCCGATCCCGTTAACGGATTGGGTATCGAATATTGTTCTGGTTAACAAAAAACATGGAACAATAAGAATATGCTTCGACTATAGGGACATTAATCGAGCCTGTCCAAAGGACAATTCCCCAACTCCCTATATCGATCAAATCATTGATGATTGTGCCAGCAGCGAAATATTCTCCTTCATGGACGGTTTTTCCGAATACAATCAAATCAATATTCTACCTGCCGATCAACCAAAAACGGCTTTCATTTGTCCATGGGGGACATTTGCTTATTGCAAGTTACCTTTTGGGCTTAAGAATGCTGGAGCAACTTTTCAAAGGGCGATGTCTTATGCGTTTCATGACATCAAGCACATTGTGCAACCCTATCTCGATGACTTGCCTGCTCATTCATTACATTGAGTTGATCACCTCGTCCATTTACGAGCAATCTTTATGAGGTGTAGGCATTATCGGATTTGGTTGAATCCACACAAATGTGTCTTCTGTATAGAAACGGGTCGATTGCTGGGGTTTGTAGTTTCGAAAGCCAACATTCGCATCGATCCCTCGAAGGTCGAAGCTATCATCAAATTGCCTCCTCCTTCGAGTCTTCGCCAACTCCAAAGTTTGCAAGGGAAAGTAAACTTTTTACGACGATTCATTCCTAACTACACCGAGGTTACAAAGGGTTTTACCCGATTGTTGAAGCAGAATACTCCATTCTATCGGGATGAGATAGCTCAGAAATCTTTTGATGCACTCAAACACACGTTGACCCATGCACCGTTATTGCATCCTCCCAACTACAACCACGATTACTTCTTGTATCTCGTTGCCTCTCATTCCACCATTGGAATGGTCTTAGTTCAGGAAGATGAATTCCGAACTGAACATGTGATATATTACCTTAGTCGAACTTTAAATCCCACTGAGCTAAAATATTCACATGTGGAGAAATTGGCATTGGCAGCCGTTCAAGCTGTCCACCGTTTTCGTCACAACATTTTACTACGTAAAACTACAGTAATTTCGGATTGCAACCCTATGATCTACATTTTGACCAAGAAATTGCTAGGGGGCAAGTACTCTAAATGGATCGTTATCCTGTAGGAGTTTGACTTGGAATTTGATAAATCCAAGTCTAAGAAATCTTTAGTTTTTGCGGAGTTCATGTGTAACTTCCCGCGTGCTGACACGGAAACTGTGGCAGAGGAGCCCATTGCAGACGAATCCTTGTTTCTAATCAGCACTTTAGATCTGTGGTATGGGGATATCATCATTTATCTCCAGACCCAATCCTTTCGGCCAGAGATTTCAAGGTCAGAATGTCGAAAAATTCGATTCCAGTCCCAACAATTCAAGATTATTGGAGATACTCTTTATCGCCGTGGGGCGGACTCCATTTTTCGACATTGCTTAGCTCACGAGGAAGCTGAAAGGGTTCTAAATTACTGTCACTCTGGAGCGTGTGGTGGTCATATGTCTGGGTTTGCCACAACCCAAAAGATATTGCGCGCTAGCTACTTCTAGCCGTCTTTATTTAAAGATTGTATTACGGCGGTCCGAAAATGCCACAACTGCCAAATTTTTGATCGAAAGATGCATGCTCCACCTGCTCCTCTCCACCCTATAATTGTTGTTGGTCCTTTTGCCAAATGGGGTATCAATTTTATTACATGTAACCCTCACTCAGCCGAGGGGCATGCGTATATCATCCTTGCGGTAGATTATTTTACCAAGTGGGCCGAGGTGATGCCTACATTTGAGGCAGACAACAAGACAGCTGCAATTTTCGTGTTCAATCATATAATTGCTAGGTTTGGTGTCCCGCAAGCGATAATCACTGATCATGGGCATCATTTTCGAAACGTTATGATGACCGAACTTACAGGCCAGCTTGGTTTAAATCACGATAGTTCAACCCCTTATTATCCACAAGCGAATGGTCTGGTTGAATCCATCAACAAAGTTTTAGTTATCATGATCCGACGAATCATTGGGATTCATCGGTCAAATTGGCACAACATGATATTTTCAGCGCTTTGGGCATACCGAACTTCAGTAAAAACATCAACAGGGTTCACTCCTTTCCAACTAGTCTATGGTTTGGAAGTTGTGTTACCCATTGAATGCGAAATCCCGTCACTGCAAATGGCAATCAAGTTACTTCCAGCCACTTCTGAAGAGGAAAAGCGTTTGTTATACTTGGCTCAATTAGATGAGAATCGACGTGATGCTGCATTGGCGATCGAGACTCACGCAAAACGCATGAAAGCTCAGTATGATCGAAATGTGACCCCTCAAAATTTTTCGGAAGGAGATCTAGTCTTAGTTTACAATAAAGCTAATGATAAATTAGGTGCTGGAAAATCCATTCCTATGTGGCATGGTCCCTATGTTGTCAAGCAAAAGCTAGCCAAAGGGGCCTATGAATTGGTAGACTTTGACGGGGACTCTTTGGGTAAACCCAGAAATGGTCTTTACTTGAAGAGGTATTATGCTTAAAGGATTGGTATGGAGATTTTTAGTTAGGATAGTTTTTCTTTCTAGATGGTGTGTTTTATTTTAAACAGTGTGCTTAGCTTAGAGAGTGTTTTTTCCTCATTATTCCTGCTTATCTTGGTTTTACTCTTGATATTGCAGATGTCGATGCCTCTCCAAAAATACATTGGTTTCGCTGATGGTGCTTGTCGTAATAAACGGAACATCTCTTCCGCAGCTTGGGTTATCTATTGGCCCTCTGACAAGTTAGTATCTATGCATGGGGTAAGCCTCGGTCAAACAACAAACAACATTGCCGAGTATAGTGCAGTGATTGAGTTATTATCTGAATCTATTTCATTTGGGATTCGGAGTTTGATAGTGAGGTTAGATTCTGAACTCGTTGTATTACAGCTTAATAGAGTGTATGCCATTAGAAATCCAGTGTTATTAATATTATTTTTGAGAGTGCGTCTCTTGGAATGTGAATTTGATTATATTGAATATCAGCATATTCCAAGATCTTTAAATACATTAGCAGATGCAATTGCTTCTCGAATGTTAAATAGACATTTGCAATAATCATACATGTAAATTTAAAACCATTCCATAACATGATTTACAAGATAAGCCGGTAATAATGATATATATATATAGGAGTGTGTCAAAAAATACATCGTCCTCGATCATAGGTTGAAAAACACCTTATGATCGGCAAAAATGATAAGTACAAAAAACAAAAATGTCATATGTGCCCACAATAGGCGATCATCCTATCACTGGTGATGATCTCTATAAGAAACCACTGCACGGGCCACCTTGCAAAGGAACCTCCTAAAAGGTCTCGGGACCCCAATCACATAGCGCTGAAGTCGACGAGGAATGTCATCTATAGTGGTCTCCGGAATATCTCCTGTCAAGCGCTCGAGATGACCCTCCAACTAGGCCAAAACCTCTGCTGATTCGTCCTGTGGGGTTGGCGCGGGTGCAACTGGTTGCTTCCTCTCATAAGGCCGGAGAGCGGCTGGTCGCTGTGGACCCACATCTGCATTTGAAACTTTTTCTATCAATTTTGAGATGATGGAAAAATAATAAAAAAAATTAAAATAGGAAAAATGTTGAAAATGATTTTACCTGAATCATCCCACTGCTCTCCTGGTGGAAGAGCCATGTCTGGGTCACCACGAAAATCTATCCCAGCGTAAGGAAAGTCCTGAATAGAAAAGACTTGGTTTTCCAGCCATTGGAAATACTCAGGTTTGAATCGAGCAACCTCCGTCCTCTCGTCCGGGTGACGGGCCATGACTGCGACCCATCGCATCAGTTTGGGCTCTCGAGGAAGCCCAACTCCAACAGTAAGGTGCTGCGGGATCAAAATAGGAACCCTCTCCAGGCCAAAACTCACAACCAAAGCCCCATAACCAAAGGTCTTTAGTTGTCCGTTTTTGGCCTTGGTCAGTTGGCCTTTGAGATTGGCCAACACGGCAGCGCAACAGTTGAAGATGGTGCCTCAGAAGCAATCAACTGCCATACGCATCTGGGATCCGGTGGCAATATGTAATGCGGCAGCCCCGCAAAGTCTGGTGATAGTAAATGCAATCACCATGAGTTCAGGACGAGATATGGTTTTTATGTCTATCCCTTTGTCTCTAGCCTGGCTTTTGCAGTACTCTAGCCTGAGGCTATTGACAGACTGGCCACCTGGCCTAGCCCCAAATAGAGTCAAGTCTTCACCTCTCTTAGGCAAACCGGTCAAGAAATATATGTCCGCCGGCTCGATTTCAAGCTGGTGGCCACCAATGAAGAAGCACTGGTCCTGTATGCTCCATCTGTCAACCAACCACTGTAAGAAATCCACCTGAGCCCTCATGCCAGGAATGGCCCAAAATTTGTACAATCCGCACGCCCTCAAAGCATCAAGTGAAGGCTGATGATTCCATGCGGTAGCATCCACATCCTCATGCTCTCGTTCACGCCAATCTAGCATGATGTACTCTCTACATCAAGCATAAGGATAAATTAAATTGCTAGAAATTATTTTCATTGGTCCATTTTTGAGAATTTTTGGGTTAAAAAACCCTTGCGACGGGGACCACACCCTCCGGGTTAGACACAGTGCGTGGGGCTGCACTTTGTCTACATGGAAGGTGCGGATCTCGAGCTTTTTCCCAATGGAGAAAAAGTCGGGGTCCGCAGGCCAGCAGTGGTAAACCTGCGGGCCCCCGCGTGCGGGTTTTATGCCTAAAAACCCTCCCAAAAATGAAATAAATGCCTAAAACAAAAATTGAAACGGTTAAAAATGAAGAGTAGGATGATGTGGATTACCTGGAGAAGATAGCGTTCGATTCCGACGGTTGGATTTTCTGCAATCCTCACGGGACGTTTTCTGAACAAAAGCACTATTTTCTCACCCAAAACTCAAATGGTAAAAATGAATTGACGAAGGCCCTTTTTATAAGTTTTTTGAGTAAATAAATTGAAAATTTGTTTATGTTTCACTTTGAAAAGGTATTTTTGCGACATTTTTATCCATTTCAAACATGTATGAGTAATGTTTGTGTTTTTGTCCAGGATAACGGATTATTCAGGCGAAATCTATCATTTTCGACGAAAAAACATTTAGAGTCACCTTTAAGCTCTTTTCTGACTCCTGAAACATGAAAAGGTTGCCGATTTCTTCTTTTAAAACTCGTTAAAACGGAATTAAAAGACTGTCCACTTACAGCTCTTTTTCGACCGTAAAAACATGAAAAGATTGCCAGATTTTTGTCGTTTCAAATTCGATATTGGTTATAAAATGACGTGTCATTGATCGCTTTTTTACTTTTTTGGATCAAGGGCACTAATGACGAAAAGTACTCCTTGGTCGTAAAAGATCAAGCAGTTCTCTCAAGTATTATTTTATACTTTTTCGAGCTTGGGAGACACAAATTTATGAAAAAGGTCAACCCTGGAGTCTTCTTAAGTTTTTTCAGACTCTCTAAAATTGAAAAACGGCGAGTTTTTCCTATACTGGACTCGTTAAAATCTGACAGTAAAGGACCTGTTCAATTACAAACAGGAACGAACCACTCCTTCTTAGGGTTCGAATTTAAACTAAGTTGGACTCATTTGAAGGATGAACTTATAATCAAGCAAATGTTATCCTCCTCAAGCTTGTCAAAAATAAAGAGGTACTTGCCAGAAATGGTGGGGGAAAAGAGAGAAAAATGAGTCTGTTTGTCATACTTTGTAACCACTCTTGAACACGACACTTTCATTCACCTGGGTTGGGAAATCCTTTGCCTAACAGTTGATCAAACCACATTGAAAGTCTTCAACCGGTTTCTGGGTATTAACTTTGGGTCAATTGTCACCAAGCCATCTGTCATGTCGTTATGTGTTCAAGAGGTCACTGCCAATAAGCCATTCATCTGCAAAATATCTATCATCCATCTTGACCATCCCTGAGTCAGTCCTTGCAACTAAATTTCTTCAACTTGATCTATGATTTCGTGTTGTGGGCTTGCCTATGACGGATCGCTTTCTATCGACTTCAGCGCATTATCTAGAAAGATGATCTAGAAATCGTCAGTACCTTGAGATCTGCATGCCTCAATGGCAGGTTTCTCGCCTTTGACGATAGGTTGCATCATTGACCTTCAATCAAAGGATTCCGTGACATGTTCGACATCAACACATTTATTCGCATCTCATGGATTGTACTGGGTACTTTGAGAGCCATTGACATCACTGGTGGTTTCTCTCACACTTGTTAACAGTTTACATCATTGACTGGTAATCAAGTGGTTTCTACCATGTTCGACATCAACACATTCATTCGCATGGATAGAATCATACTGTTTCGGGAAGTAGAAATGAAGACCCTGGATTTAGTTTCCACGATCTAGGCTGCGAGGAATTTTGTATTCATTATATAATGGACTATTCATAAACAGATGGCTACGTCCATACTGTGTCCACCTGAGTCTATACTGGTGATGTTTTACAAGATCATTCCTATATCAGAGCAGTAGTTAGTTTTTCTAGTCAGTTTTGATCTGAGTATGGGAATGCCTACCTCAGCGATGATATGATCTCATATATATATCTTGCATTGAATTTTTTTACAGGTTCCAACCGGGCTCTCCACAAGATGATCCTCGAAATGATAAAGTACTTCACTCTTCCTAAATGATCAATGAAATCCTCATCTACTACAGACTTCGCACTTTAGGGGGCAATCTGTTACACAAAAATATCGTCACCATGATTATTTGCAATCAGTATGGGTCTATCATCACTTGTACTGTCCTCCTAGGCAAGTCTCAGACCTCAGCTCTTCAAGTCAAGCTTTGGAAATGAGAGAAAGACATTAAAAATCAATGTAACTCTGGTTCCGCACTTTCTCTCACTGTCACCTGTGGTCCCGCACCTTCTGTTTACAAAAACTGCAGACTTGCCCGCTCTGTCCCTAATGGTGTGGGTGCGGACCCCTGTGAAAGTCAAAAGGCGCAAGTTTTATCTTAAAAAACTCACTTTGGTTTAATTCTAGAGGTTTCTAGAAGGAATTTTAACGTGGATTGTTCGCTCTGAGGTGGTTCATGCATCCCAAAAGAGAAGGAGCTAATCCCTTGATGAGAGGAGCTATCCCTTCGAAGGAGGGCTTTATCCCTTTGAAGGAGGACCTAGTAACCTCCCTCCATTGCACTATAAATACAGGCATTGGGTTGGTTGCTGAGGAGGTTAGAAGCTGAACATTTTTGAGGGTAAATGCTGGTGAAATCAAGACTTCGTAGTTGAGATTAAGAGGAGAGATCACATACCTTTTTGGCTTCATTGGGGAGTGAGTGAAACTTGTCAAAGTAGAGGAGACTTCTTGCTGGACCCTGGGAGGAGCTTGTACAACGTCAAGGCACAGGTTGTAAAGTTCTTCTTCTTTTGAATTAATACAATCAAACTCATTTTTCTCAACAAGTATCTCATGTTATTTGTTTCATGGACTCCTTGACTTTCATGTTAAATATGTTTTATGATATTGGCTTTTCAGGTGATATTTAATTTGTTTTCCTTGTTTGTGTTTGCAGATTCGCGACAAAGGAGCGAGGGCATCCACAAACTTATGTTGGACCTAAGGTAGGCCCTAAAAACACTTGTTTGCCATTGTTTATTAAAGCATATTTAGAGAAAGAAAGTGTCTAGTTGGTTTGCTTGTCATTAGGTCTTCTTTAGATTCTAGGAAGGTCTATCTTGTCTGCAAGATCGACTTATTCCATGTGACAGTCCCTAAAAGCTGGGCCACTAAGGATACCTCAGATCACAAACACTACCAGGGGAGACATAGTCGCAGATAGTATGTTGTGTGGGAAGGATACCTAAGTCCCCGACTCAGCTTCGAAATCCCCGAAGGGATCCCTAATACACAGAATACACAAAGGAGTTGCAAGCGAAGGTGGGCTACTTTCACTTACAGTTCGATGTTGTCTCATATTTAGCTTTGCTTTGACTGGAGTGGTCCCGATAGTATGAGTGCATAAGGAATTTTCTCTCTTTTAATGACACTAATTTTGGTTTCCGATCTTGGGCAGTTTACTCACATTACCTATGCCAAGATCCTAAACTGAACTAATATTTGTTTGCTCAATAAAGAGTTACTAATTGATTTTAGTTAAATTTTATGTGTACTTTTTTAGTGTCTTCAGTAGGGGATTTGATGTATGAAATGTTATGGGACTCTGACTCAAAAATCATTCATAAGACAATGCTTAAAAAATATTCAGTTCGATGAAAACAAGCTGTATTCTACAAGTGAGAGTCTTTCACATATTCATATTTGTTCCATGCATCCTAGTCATTATAGCACATGCATAACCAACATAAATCTTTCCATTTCTTTCCTAACAACTATTTGAAACCAAAATAAAGCAGCTTTTAACCAGCTAAGCAGAAGAATGAATAAAAAATGTGGATATTTCTTTCATAAAAAATGTTTTAAGAAATAAAAAAAACTTATTTCCTAAAAAAAAATAAAAATTTAGGACACTAATCTTGCTAATAAAATGTCGCTGTAGATCCCTTTCAGCCCATGAGCAGGATTCCCATCCCTTTGAGTTTACAGACACAGCAGTATGTCAAGATTTGGGGGACTAACGCTCTATTGCAATGGCCATCGAGAGTTACTAGGTCCACTAGCGCTCTGTGTGTGCAGACACAGAGCTTTATAAAGCACTGTGTACTCTGCTAACTTGTGTTAGTGTGGGAAAACAACTCAAAATAGGGCTTTTAGGATCAAATTCAAGGATGAATATATGAAGGCAGAATGTAGCAAGGTTTTGGTGGGTCAGAAAGGGAATGCAGAAGTATAGGAAGGTCTTAGAAGGAGGAGGAAACTAAGAACTATCCGAGTAAACCGGGAACTAAATGTGTAGTCCCCAGCGGAGTCGCCAATTTCGCTATAGGATAAAATGCATGGTGTATGGATAATGGAGATACCCTCAAAGGTCTTCCCAGGACCTTCGGCAAACTGTAAGATTATCTGTAGCCATCACAAAGTTACATGCATGTCCATAAAGATTAACTAACTATCAAAGAAAAACAGATGGATTACCTCAAGCCTCCATGTAGATTTGCTTGAGAGCACAATGCAGCTAGGTGGAAGTCCCTTGAGCTGGCTCTAGATCAAGTCCTGCACATAGAAGAGACAATCATAATCACAACATACAACCTTGATAACTAATATATGAATACATAGAATACATCTAGTTACACATAACTAAGCTACTCATGCTAAAAGGTATTGGAAAAACAAGTAAATGAATGATAGTACCAACACCATGGAGTAGACAGTACAACTGCAGTTCTATATTAATGCCAGAAGAGTGACTACAACCATCTATTGCATTAGCCTTCCCTTACCCCTCCAGCTTCTATCTCTCTCTCCCTTCTTACCAACTTCTTATGCTTAGATTTGAGACTATGCTTAACAATCAAGTAAGCTATCCTTCCAAATGATCTGACCCCTATCACCATAGCCCTAGCTTTGCTTATGTGGAAATTGGGTTAGGGTTTCCAAGTTCCTCCATGAGTTCCTTGGGGTAAAAGCAATGATGTTTCCATGCTTTTCAGCTCTTTCCCATTTGCCTCCTTCATTAGGATTAGAAATCCCCCAAATAGGTCGAACTTGAGATGTTTCCTTGCTTTTCTTGAGTAGATTTAGGAGCAAATATCTAGATATTTATGAGTCAATTCAATCCTTTGACCTTTAGAACTTCATTAGGATCTACTAACGCTATTCCCAAACTAACAACTAGAGTTAGTAGGGTCACTAACGCACCCTTAGGCTTACAGAGAAGCTTTATAAAGCAGGTTGTTAGTGTATAGCCAGCATTAGTGTTGAAACAAGGCATGCGATCTTGGTCTTTGCTTCAGCTATCATGTCTTTCCCGTTTGAGCCGATAAGGGGGTCATTTTGTTGTATAACACTTAGGCTTACTAAACTCCTTGTTTAAATCCGCCTTAGTCTCTGCTGGCAATGCAAGAGGGTTATCAAAACAATACTTAATATACCAAGTGATGAGTGCTAGTATTGCAGCAAGGATGTTGTAACTCTTGGGCTACAACATTTACTTATCAACCCAGGGTTCGTACAAACTTGGAGGTGACAGTGCTATATACACAAGTAGAAGTGAACATCCTTCCTGTTGTCACTTGTTCATCTTGTGAGAGACCCCAAGGGTTCCAAGCCAAACTTCTATAGAGTAGGAAGAAGCTTGATTCTTTGATGGAAGAAGAGCAAATCTATTCTAAGAGAGCCACTCTATTGTAGTAATGAAGAAAACAACATGTAATGCTAAATCACACCATATCCTAATTAATAATTTAAACAACTATGCTAAGAAAAATTGTTAAATCAACACTAACCTAATGTTGCTATCTAAGTTATAGAAGTAAAGAGAATCAAACCAAACTAATGTGTAAGCAAGGAAACTAGACTAAATCTGTTTTCACTTTTCTGGTTTTTTTTATGATCGAACAGTGTTAGAGTCTGATTGAATAACCGAATTTAAAATTAGAAGTGGTAGCGTTTAATGATATGCAGAACAAATTTCGGGAAGGAGTCAAGCAGAAAAGTAATCGAAGATCGAAATTAGCGAAGGGAGGATGTAGTGAAGCAATAGTGCATAGGAACTGTTGGATCGATCAGCGAACAGTAAAAATGGGAGATGAGTGATGGAGATATTATTGCAAGAGATTACATGAATAGATGGATGAACAGGATGAATGGGAGATAAATGGTGGAGATCTTATCGAAGGGGATTAATTGAATAGATAGACAAACAGGACTAAAGGAATATGAGTGGCAGAGATCTTATCGTGGAGTTTAAGTGAATCGATGGACGAACAGGATTAATGGGAGATGGATCGAAAATATCTTATCGCAGGGGATTAAGTGAATAAATGGATGGATCACATTAACTCACGTGGTGATACAAGGGGAAAAAACGTACGGAATGATGGAGCAGTCTTCATAGGTGGTAATCAGTTTCTCATGCACCCTAGGAGCTGGAAGCTGTATTTCTAAATTTCACACTATTAGCCTAAGTGAGTGATGTGTAGCATGAGAAAACCACTTTTTTTGTGTGCTCTCGGTCGGATATCGACCATGCAAGAATTCGTGCGAGATTGCGTGATAGCTGTTGGATCATGTGGTATGGATCAATAGTGGAGATCGACCAAGCTAGTTGGCGATCGGGTGACGTGATAGTCATTGGATCAAGAGAAATAGATCGACGGGGGAGATGTGGAGTGCCTAAAGTCAAATGTTGAAATGAATATAGGTGGGTAAGTAGTATCTTGGGCACCCTAAGGGCTGTAATCTGTATTTCTAAATTCTACGCAATTAGCCTAAGTGAATGACATGTAGCATGGGAAAACCACTTTTCTCACGTGCTCTCGGTCGGGTATCCATCATGCAATAATTCACGTGAGATATCACGATAGTTGTTGGATCATGCGGGATTGATCAACGGTGGAGATTGGCCAAGCAAGTTGGTGAGCGAGTGACGCGATAGCTGTTGGATCGAGGGCACGACAGATCAACAGTGGAGATTTGGAGCGCATAAAGTAGCTGGAAGAATTCACGATAGCTGTTGGATCAAGATAGACAGATCGACAGTGGAGATTTGGAGCGCATAAAGTCAAGCGTTGAAATGAGTTGGACAGTGATTAGTCAGGTTTGTTGTGGATCAGATGGTAAGTAAATCTACGGGTATAATCTGATAAAGACGTGTTTTATTAGCTTCTGCTTAAGCATTTCCTACTAAAGGAAATGACCATATGAGAAAAAAGTGATGGAAAGAGACAACAATGAAATGAACCTCGTACTGAGTTAAGATAATGAACTTCATGCAAGAACTCCTAGCTAACCTACTAATTGAAAGAAGGCACAAAGGGAAGAAAACTAAAACACAACTAATCTACGCTACACTACTATAATGGAAATGCAGCTACTTAAGCAAATGAATGATTAAACCATGAATCTACGCTAGCATACATGTAAAATAAAGAGGAACCTTAGCTTCTAAGGTTGGGCCCTAATGCAAGAGTTTTAGCCCTCTGAGTTAACTCAGTGTTGGCTCAAAACAAAACTCATTCTTATTATCAAAATAGTGGATAACATCAAAACTGTCACAAGTCTTGTAGCTCGAAAATAAAGTAGAGTTTTACAATAAAAAATCCGAATCCTACTGAGGTCCTAGGATTCTCTACTTATACAACTGAAGTCTCTAATGAATTCCTTAAAATTAGGGAGTCTCAGCTCCCAAACTCGAGATAAACTGGTTCTTTAACTTTTACTTGCTCGGCTGCCTTCTAGTCCTCATGATTTGGTTGTTTGCACTCCAAGGTGATGGAGGAATATTGGAATGGAGGGGTAGTAAATGAGGAGGATTTACCTCCTATAATTCCTTTCCCTTGCCCCATTCAAGTTTTGACCAAGGTCTTTGCCAAAATTCCTTGCTTTTATCCTTTAATCATGCGTTAAATGCACATTAGACCACAAAGCAAAATATCCAACTTTACGACGCCGGAACACGTCTCTAGCCTAGACCTCTATGTTGTGCGTTATGTTGCAAAGCGTTGTTAAGTTCATTCAATTTATTTTAGGTTGATCTTTTTAGAAGTTTGCCTTTTGAGGTTCACCACGAGATGTATGATACAATTCCTAAATGCAGTCTAAAGATGATAAGCAAGCTTTATATCTTTTCAACTTATGAAAATCCTAGCTACAAAGGGAAAAGAAAGACACCATCTTTTCTCAAAGAGCAATCAACACACTCTAATGCACTTTTCCTAAATCAATCATGCAAACTATCAAGATGCAAATGCACAATGCAGGTGTTTGTTTTCCACTTTCTTAGTATTGATGCCTACAAAGAAAGCTTTTTGTACAACTTTGAATTTGCTTTTAAATGACAAATACAAACAAGTTTGCTTTTTCGAAATCAGAGAGGGTAGAAGAGATTACAACACTTAACGATTTTCGAAATGAAGACTTGTTTCGACACTTAAAAGACACAAACTCAAACCAAAAGCAAAAGCAAATGTATAATCAACTGTAAACAGCCAATGAACTCTCTCCTAAGATCACAATCAACAGATCTGAATCAAGGGCTACAGGATGACTATTTCACTCTTGCAAAGGAAAACTGTAAATGACGCCAAAAAAACATAAAAAAACTCACAGTCTTTTTGTACAAAAGGAGGCGGAATTTAAGCATAGAAAAGGAGTTATCAGACTGGTACCTATGCTGGTTACAGGCTGCAAAAATCAGAGATCAAAACAAGGCAAAACAGAGCAGAGAACCCCAGCTGCACAAGGCCAAACTGGATCAGCGCAACCTCAACACAGGGGTTTTGACATTCAGCGCAGGTAGCCTTCACGGGACCTGCGTTGAAATGCAGAACCTCTTCACAGGGGTCGCGCTGAAGGAGAAACGAGAGTTTCTCACTGGGTTCTGGGTTACAGATTGCTGATTAATCTACTGTTTCAGGCCAAATAAAAGCAACAAGCAAGGTGCAATCAAAGGGATGCTTTGAGGGGTACTAAGATCTATCACAAAGGATCATCAAATCATTTGTGAGTCCATCGTTCAGATCATAGACAAGTCCAGTGATTGGATCAAAGCAGCAACTGTCTACTTTGCATCTAGGAATAGCAGATGCAGTTCGATTGTTGATGTCGAGTCTATGAAACAAACAATGATAGAAACACAAATAAAATGACTAAACAGATCTCCCCAGCGGAGTCGCCAATTGGTTGTGGGGAAAAATGCCTATGCAGGACGATCCTATCAACCTAAGGTGTGACAGTGCCTTAGCAACAAACAGAGACAACTATTCTAGTATTCTTCCTTTATGAATTAAGAATGAAGAGAGATGGATGGACTAACCGGTGTCTTCCGTTTGTCCCTCGATCCGGTTTCTCTTCTCTTGGAGAGTTCCCAGCTACTTGCCTTCTCGCTCGCCCAGCTTCAAGAGGTTTCTGCAAGATCACAAGAAGAGAACACTACACAAGACATGGATTCATATTCATAACTAGTTTAGGATTAGAAATAAACTAAACATACTAATGCAATCATACATCAAAGATACACCAGTATATAGGAGAAACCAAGATAGCTTTATTGATGAATAACAAGGTTCAGGAAGAGATACAACCCAGAGGGCTCTAATCCAGCATCTCCTTCCCAGCAAATGGAATTCCTATCTTCACCCCCTTCAAAGCATTAAGCACCCAATGATCCCAATCTCAAACCAACAACAATTCTTTGCAATAACAAAATTCCAGCCCCTAGATCTCATGGAGGAGAGATCCATATATAGATGTTTGGAGAGAGGATGAGTCAGCTTGAGATCTGACTAGTGTCCTCTCCCTCTGTCAGTCCTTGATTCCACTTGGAGGTTCTTGCTTCCACTTGGAGATTAGGAACCTCTTACTCATCACCAGTCGAATTCACTGAGGCAAGTGTCATTGAGGAAGATTCTGGAAGCTTCCTGGGTCTTGACACCTCTTGGAATGAACTTGCCATTTGGCAATTCTCGCTCAACGCACCCTGGTAGTGCTTCTACCTGCGTTGCAGTGCAGGTAGCCAGTGTTGGCTTTGACATTCAGCGCAGACAGCTAGTGGAGCCATTGAATTGATCCTGAATTGACTTGTTTTTGAGCAGTTTTTGGTGGAGAACTTCTGTGAATTGCTGTGGTTTGTTAGCCTTGTTCCTCTAGGGGTAGGAACAACATGTTTAGGGACTTTGGATACCTTAGATTATGGACATTTCATGCTCAATGCTGTAAGGCACAAAAATGTCTATAACAGTTGCCCCCTAAAGTATGAGGCCGTTTTTCGGGTGAAATGCTTTATCAGGAGGATCCGAAGTTCATCCAATGCTGGGAGGAGACCTGTAATGAGATACAATACAATACATTATTTTTCATACTGCTTTCATGATCTAGCTGAGGCGGGCATTCCCATGCTCAGCTTTATGAATTCATTTTTCTGTACATAGAACAGACAATCGTCTGATGGTAGACTGATAATTTTGATGAAATTATCATCCTTTGGGTAGGATGATTATCTGCTGCAATGATGTACATGTCAATGTCTTTATCTTTCCTAAATATATATCGCAGCCCGGATGGATGAAACTAGATCTGGGGTCTTCAAACTCATTCGATCTTCACTCTAAGTACAAGTCGATCCATGTGAGAAATGTTCTGAAGTCGAACACAGAAAGACCTCGCTTGATTACCGGTCAATGAGGTAAACCGTTAACAAGCGCGAGAGGAATCAACGATAATGATAATGACCCTCAAGGTACTGCAGTACAATTCACGTGGTGTGAATAAAGGACTTGGCGTCGAACACCACGCAAAATCTTTCGGTCGAAGGTCATTGATGTATACCTGTCGCCGGAAGTGAGAAACTTGCCATTGAGGCATGCAAGCTTCAAAGTACTGAAGGGGTTGTTCCTAGATCAACTTCTTGGATAATGAGCTGATGTCGACAAGAAGCGATTCGTCAAAGGAGGGCCTTAATGAATCCCACATCAGTGACACGGAACGGAGCTAATGATTTTGATGGAGGTGAAAACGATCTGTGACATATGATTCAGGGTGGCGGTCATGAAAGGATGAAGGATAATGTACGGCAGTGGATGGGACACGGTTGACTTTTCTGAACGATTTCTCTTGAACATATGGCGACACTGATGCGATGGATTGGTAGCATTACCCCAAATATGGATGGTATGGCGAGACCATGGATGTGACCGGTGAATGAAACAACCCAACCCGATTGTGGCACGGAGGAAAAGTGTCATGTTCAAGAGCGACTTGCTACCATCAAATTTTTCTTGAGTTTCTCCCAATTTTTCCCCAGTCATTGCTGACCAGTACCTCTTTATTTTTGTCAAGCTTGAGGAGGATAACATATGCTTGTTCTATAACCTGCCCTTCGGGCAAGCCCATCGCTATGTTTTAACGAGCCTAGCGATAGTGAAACTCGTTCTCATCTAAAGACAAGTTTGTCGCTATTTAATGTATTTAACGAGTCTAACGACAAAGATAACTCGGTCCTTTTCATTTTTAGAGAGTCTGAAAAGGTACATAAAGTTAACTCCAAAAGTCCTTTTTCGTCATCTAATCCCTTAGGTCCGAAAAAGTATAAAACAATACAGAAGGGATGAGTTTTCGATAGTTTTAACGAGCCGAATAAAACAAGCGCTCGATCTTTTTGTGCAATAATCCCTCAGGTCCAAAAAGATTAAAATCTAGAGGAGGGATAGCACTTCCTGTCCCTTTAACGAGCTGGAAGGCCAAGGACTCGGCAATCTTTTCATATTTTACGAGTCAGATGAAAAGAGCTTAAAGAAGACTCATCTTTTGAGGAACGAGTGATAAAACGGGTTAGCAGCTGATTCCAGGTACAGGTTGGAATTTTCCAATCATGGCAGTGTCACAAGGATGGCTAGTGAAATCACTCTTCGTAGCTGTTCCTCAAAATGGGTAAACAATCATATGGAGGCGAACGATCGGCCAATGGAAAAGTGGAGGTGACGGTGCAAACACGACCAAGGCTTTAATGGCTGATAAGGTTACATTCACAGTGGTTATTTACCGGGTAGTGGTTCATTTTTTATTTTAAAATGAGCTTAAACGCTGGTGGAAACACTTTCTCATTGCTTATGTTTATTTTTTAACGAGCATGAAGTCCGCGTTAAAACTGCTCGGATCTTGCGTTTATTTTTTAACGAGCATGAACTGTGTGCTAAAACTGCTCGATTACCCAGTCATATGATAAGAATGTCTCATTAAGATTCTATTTTTTATGGAGCTTCATCTTACCAAGCTTTGCTCCGCATCCTTTCTTTATGCAAGTTAGGAAACGGCTAACCCAAAAAGAAAATAAATAACCGCTCTTTGCTTGCACTCCAAAAGGTTTGCATGCCCCCAGGCATAAAGTACGATTTCAAAGTTACCTATACTTCATTTCCGTCAAAACATTTGTTTCACCAAGAGAGGCCTACCTCTTTCAGGTTACCCAAAGATTGTCTCGCTCACGGCCACGAATAAAACACTTCCTCGGCGATGTCTATCGAAATAGACAACGGTGAGCGACGATGCCCGCCAACTCACATAACTTTGACAAAAGAATCTTATTCTAGAATAACCCCTCTTCCTAGATGGACGGGGTACAGACTAGTCATATTCTCCCGCGGAAACCTACTCTATACCCAAAGTTTTCCTGCCGAAGCAGACCCGAACGCATGCCCCCTCGGTTCCAGTCATATCCTCCCGGATTACTCGCGCTCATCAGGAGGACGGACCGTGGGTTGAGACACTTCTTGCGTGAATAGACCATTCAGGGATGGTACATGACTATTTGCGATGCGTGATCCGGGAAATGAAAGTTGGTCCACGAGCTTGACCACTCTTCCTTCATGCGGAAAACACATTACTCTAAAGAGTGAGGAGACGACGGCTCCCATGCAATATATATAGTCTCGTCCAAGGAGTAGGTTATAATCCAAGGGTCCTTGAACGACCATCACATTCATTTGAACGGTCTTCCCTTTCAATGTTATGGGCACATTGGGGAGGATCCCTAAAGGTCGACTGGTTCCTTTATCAAAGCCTGATAGATTTCTCATTTCAGGCAAAAGTGCTGGCGAACCCAGTGCTTTCCAAGCAATAGAGGAAAGGATACTCACAGATGCCCCCTCATCAACGATAATGCCAGCCATTACCATTCATTATATTTGAACGATAATTCTGAATGGTATGCTTGCTAGCAAACGGGGTCTGCCTAGTTGGTTCCAGTCGAACGAGACAACTAGGTTGCTTGGTTGTGGGACCGAATAGACGGCCGGGCATGACTCTGACGAAGTTCCTTCCTGCGACAAAGGAATGGGCAAATTGCCCCCTTGTTCGTCGGAGTCTGTGTTGATGAAGAGAATTTGGACGGTGTCGTTTTTATTCTCCTCTGTGATGGTATCATTCGAAGATAGAGCCTCTGAAGGCAAAATCGGGTCAACTGCCGCCTCAACCTTTTGACTTTCGTCAGGCATGGATCCATACGGTTCATCTTCAATGATAGGTGCTTCGGCTGACCACATGGGCAGGCCAGCCGAGTTCTCAACTAGTGAAGGACTTGGCAGGAGTTTTTGATATCCAGGAGGAAGTTGCGCTCGTAAAATCAGGCGATCTTCCAGAACTCTTTTAGCCTCTTCTAAGAAGGGACAACGGTGGATGGCATGGTCGCCTTCACACAGTTTGCAGGGAAATCTAGCTTTCCCTCTCTGTCCTGTGGCTTCACTTTCACTAGTTGACGGTGAGCTGCCAACATGGCTATCAGAGGTTGACGCTACCGAATTGTGCAAACGGGGAGACCAGTCCCTTACTATCCAAGGGATGCAGGGACAATCTCTGTGGAAGTGGTCTCCCTTGCATATGACACATGGCAATTTAGGCCTAGTCAGTGCTATGTGTGGATTTCTGTCAGACGACACTTGTTTGCCCCCAGTCGCTTTTGGCTCCTTCTTCTTCTTCTCTTTCTTCTTCTTTTCCTTCTTCTCCTTAGGAACTTGGTTTTTTGTTTTATCAGTTCCGTCAAGCGAAGAGGAAGGAGGAGAGGAAGAATTAGATGAAGTAGAAGGCTAGTGAGCAACTCTGGTCTGGTCTAACTGTTGACTCGACTGTTCAGGAATAGTGGTGTTCTGAACGACATTGGTTGAAAAGAGCCAGACCGGCAGGCCAATTGTCAGTCCTGGAAGCGACAATGTGGCCATATGGGGCGCACCAACATCTCCCCAAGAGGAGAAGGGACTAGGATTTCCACCAAGGGGAATTCCTTGGTTGGTGTGCTCCATTTTTTCAACCTAAAGATCAACGCAGGAATAAAGGGTGATTATTCCGTTTAAAATAAATTTTAACGACGCTTTAGACACAACTTGCTTTTTCAATTTTAAAGAGTCGAGAAAAAGCTAAATATGACTCTAGTCTCCTTCGATGTTTTAACGAGCCCGAAGTGACAAATGCTCGGATGGACTTTTTCTGTTATAGAGTCTGAAAAAGGCCAAAAGGAACTGCTCTGGAGTTCTAGGCAGAGGGTGTGCCAAACTTCTCGCAAAACCACAGAATACTTTTTAGGGTATGGGCGGTTGATCTTCCTGAATGCTGTGTTCAGTGCATTGCGATCAGTAGGGCGGCCGACACGGCTTCCTAAGGATAAAGGTTTTATTCCTATAGGGGTCTCCCAATATATACGCGACGGTACGTGGGAGCACAATCCGTACTGGCGCTATCGTCCCTCAGGAGGAATCACCCACCATCAATGAGATCGACAGTCACCAGGCTTTACGACAGCGGAACACGTCTCTAGCCTAGACCTCTATGTTGTGCGTTATGTTGCAAAGCATTGTTAAGTTCATTCAATTTATTTTAGGTTGATCTTTTTAGAAGTTTGCCTTTTGAGGTTCACCACGAGATGTATGATACAATTCCTAAATGCAGTCTAAAGATGATAAGCAAGCTTTATATCTTTTCAACTTATGAAAATCCTAGCTACAAAGGGAAAAGAAAGACACCATCTTTTCTCAAAGAGCAATCAGCACACTCTAATGCACTTTTCCTAAATCAATCATGCAAACTATCAAGATGCAAATGCACAATGTAGGTGTTTGTTTTCCGCTTTCTTAGTATTGATGCCTACAAAGAAAGCTTTTTGTACAACTTCGAATTTGCTTTTAGATGACAAATATAAACAAGTTTGCTTTTTCGAAATCAGAGAGGGTAGAAGAGATTACAACACTTAACAATTTTCGAAATGAAGACTTGTTTCGACACTTAAAAGAGACAAAATCAAACCAAAAGCAAAAGAAAATGTATAATCAACTGTAAACAGCCAATGAACTCTCTCCTAAGATCACAATCAACAGATCTGAATCAAGGGCTACAGGATGACTATTTCACTCTTGCAAAGGAAAACTGTAAATGATGCCAAAAACACATAAAAACACTCACAGTATTTTTGTACAAAAGGAGGCGGAATTTAAGCAGAGAAAAGGAGTTATCAGACTGGTACCTATGCTGGTTACAGGCTGCAAAAATCAGAGATCAAAACAAGGCAAAACAGAGCAGAGAACCCTAGCTGCATAAGGCCAAACTGGATCAGCGCAACCTCAACACAGGGGTTTTGACATTCAGCGTAGGTAGCCTTCACGGGACCTGCGTTGAAATGCAGAACCTCTTCACAGGGGTCACGCTGAAGGAGAAACGAGAGTTTCTCACTGGGTTCTGGGTTACAGATTGCTGATTAATCTACTGTTTCAGGCCAAATAAAAGCAACAAGCAAGGTGCAATCAAAGGGATGCTTTGAGGGGTACTAAGATCTATCACAAAGGATCATCAAATCATTTGTGAGTCCATCGTTCAGATCATAGACAAGTCCAGTGATTGGATCAAAGCAGCAACTATCTACTTTGCATCTGGGAATAGCAGATGCAGTTCGATTGTTGCTTTCGAGTCTATGAAACAAACAATGATAGAAACACAAATAAAATGACTAAACAGATCTCCCCAGCGGAGTCGCCAATTTTTTGTGGGGAAAAATGCCTATGCAGGACGATCCTATCCACCTAAGGTGTGACAGTGCCTTAGCAACAAACAAAGACAGCTATTCTAGTATTCTTCCTTTATGAATTAAGAATGAAGAGAGATAGATGGACTAACCGGTGTCTTCCGTTTGTCCCTCGATCCGGTTTCTCTTCTCTTGGAGAGTTCCCAGCTACTTGCCTTCTCGCTCGCCCAGCTTCAAGAGGTTTCTGCAAGATCACAAGAAGAGAACACTACACAAGACATGGATTCATATTCATAACTAGTTCAGGATTAGAAATAAACTAAACATACTAATGCAATCATACATCAAAGATACACCAGTATATAGGAGAAACCAAGATAGCTTTATTGATGAATAACAAGGTTCAGGAAGAGATACAACCCAGAGGGCTCCAATCCACCATCTCCTTCCCAGCAAATGGAATTTCTATCTTCACCCCCTTCAAAGCATTAAGCACCCAATGATCCCAATCTCAAACCAACAGCAATTCTTTGCAATAACAAAATTCCAGCCCCTAGATCTCATGGAGGAGAGATCCATATATAGATGTTTGGAGAGAGGATGAGTCAGCTTGAGATCTGACTAGTGTCCTCTCCCTCTGTCAGTCCTTGATTCCACTTGGAAGTTCTTGCTTCCACTTGGAGATTAGGAACCTCTTACTCATCACCAGTCAAATTCACTGAGGCAAGTGTCATTGAGGAAGATTCTGGAAGCTTCCTGGGTCTTGACACCTCTTGGAATGAACTTTCCATTTCGCAATTCTCGCTCAACGCACCCTGGTAGTGCTTCTACCTGCGTTGCAGTGCAAGTAGCCAGTGTTGGCTTTGACATTCAGCGCAGACAGCTAGTGGAGCCATTGAATTGATCCTGAATTGACTTGTTTTTGAGCAGTTTCTGGTGGAGAACTTCTGTGAATTGTTGTGGTTTGTTAGCCTTGTTCCTCTAGGGGTAGGAACAACATGTTTAGGGACTTTGGATCCCTTAGATTATGGACATTTCATGCTCAATGCTGTAAGGCACAAAAATGTCTATAACAATTATGTATTTTTTTTTTTATTTTTTTATTTTTGAAAAACACCAAGGCTGTCTCAAAGAGGTTTTCACCCTAGATGTTTGCCCTAGCTGCCTCAAGGAAGGTTTTCACCCAAGGATATTCTTATTCTTCTTTCTATTTTTTTCTCATCCTTGGGCCGCCTCACGAGGTTTTCAACCCAAAGATGGGACTCAAATGCCTCATGGAGGTTTTCACCTGAGTCCTTATTTTTGTTTTTCAATGACCTAATGAGGGAGGAGCTAGAACTTGCTCCACCATCATCATTGTTTTATTGATATTGTCAATGAAATCTTGCTTTGATAAAGGCCTCTTGTACATTTTCAATCGGTGTCCATTAACAAGCAATGGAATGGCTTCTTCATCTATAGTTCTGATTTGCACTAAACCATTATCATGGCATCTTTCCACCACATAAGGTCCGAGCCATCTTGTCCTTATCTTTCCCTTGAAGTCTTTATACCTAGAATCATATAACAATGCCTAATTGCCCTCTTGAAATTGCTTCTCTTTAATATGTCTATCATGCCATATCTTCCTATGAAGCTGAACTATCTCTGTATGTAGGAGTGCCTGCATTCTGAATTCATCCAAGCCATTCGAATGGAACAATCTTTCTTTCTGTGCATGACTGAGATCCAAATCTAGTTAGGCTGCCATCCTCAATGTGTTATATTCAAACTCAATGGAAAATAAATCCTTTTTCCCATAGACCATCTCATAAGGTGTAAATCTAGTGGTGGTCTTCCATGTTGTATTATTGCCCCAGGTGGCCTCAACTAGTCTCTCTACCCAATTCTTCCTGTTGTTGCTCACTACCTTGGTTAAGATGCTTTCCAATGCCATGTTGGTCACCTCCACTTGCCCATTAGCTTGTGGATGATAGGGAGTTGAGGTCCTATGCTTGATTTTGTGATCGCTGGGTAGTTCTTCAATCATGTTGGAGGTAAAATGGCTGCCTTGGTCTCTGACTAGCTCTCTAGGGTACCCAAACTTGTAGAATACATTATCCCGTAGGAACTCAGCCACCTTCTCTTTTTTTGCTGCTTTACTCTTTTTTTGCTGCTTTAATCACGGTAGTTTCATCCCACTTAGTCAAATAATCAGTGCACACAATAATGTATTATTTTTGCTTTGAAGGAAGGTTGATTGGCCTAATGAAGTCCATGCACCACTTGTCAAGTGGCTCAAAAGTCACTTGAGGTTGTATGGGCATTTCATCTCTTGGAGTAGGCTTTCCCATCCTCTAGCACTAATCACCCTAACTAATGTACTTCTTCACATCCTGATGAAGAGTGGGCCAATAATGGCCCGCTTGTAACACTTTGAATGCTATCCTCTTTGTTGCAAAGTGACCTCCATAAGGCCCATCATGACAGGTCAGAAGGATGTCTAAAACTTCCTCTTCCCTTACACACCTTCTCAATATTTGATCTAGGCCAAGTTTGAAAAGATTACCCCCAATCCAGGTGAAGGGGGCACTTTTCCTGACTATCTTGCTCTTTTCTTTGGAGGGAAAGTTTGGTGGGAACTATGCTGATACCAAATAGTTTTCTATATCAGCAAACCATGGGGAGAGAACTGAAATAGCAAACAAATGCTCATCTAGTAATTGGTCATCCACCATTCCTTCTTCACCTGCAAGAAGATTCATCCTAGATAGAAAGTCTGCAACAACATTTTCCTTTACCAATCTTATCAACAATAGTTAGATCAAACTGTTGTAATAAAAGAAACCATCATATAATTCTAGCATTCACATCTGATTTGTTCATTAAATATTTGATTGCAGCATGGTCAGTATGCACAAATGTTTGGTATCCTATAATGTATTGCCTAAATATTTTTAATGAATGCACAACAGCCAGGAGTACCTTTTCGATCACAGTATAATTTATCTCAGGCTTTGACAGGTTCTTACTGATAAAATAGATGGCATAGTGCAATTTCTCCTCTACCTGACCTAAGGTTTCTCCTATGGCTTTGTGTGAGGCATCAACATAAATATGAAAAGGGAGGGCCTAGTTTGGGTCTTGAAGAATTGGCGTAGTGGTTAACTTACCCTTTAAAATGTCTAAGGCCTCTTGACAGCTTTTTGACCATATAAACTTAGAATCTTTGGCCAACAACCCAAATAAAGGAGAGACCAACTTGTTGAAGTCCTTTATGAAGCTTTGGTAGTATCCATCTAACCCCAAGAAACTCCTGACATCCCTCTGCTTTTTAGGAGGTGGGACCCTTTGGATGATTGCTATTTTGTTTGGGTCCACCTGTAGTCCTTGCTGAGATATTGAATGACCTAGCACGTTCCCTTCAGTCATTAAAAATTCACATTTTTTTGGACTGAGAGATAGGTTCATTTCAATGCATTTGTGCAATACTTTGCCTAGGTTAGTCAAGGCTTCTTGAAAATCACAGCCATAAGGTGTAAAGTCATCTATATAAATTTCCACCGCATCATGTACTAATTTAGTGAAAATACTCAAGGCTTCTCTCTAGAAAGTGGCAGGAGCATTTCATAGGCCAAAAGGAAGGACCCTATAGGCAAAAGTACCCCAAGGACAGGTGAATATGGTCTTATCCTAGTCTTTTGGACAGATTTGGATTTGGTTGTACCCACTGAATCCATCTAGGAAAGAAAATAATCTCTTCCCTGCCAGGCCATCTAGCACTTGGTTAATGAAGGGTAAGGGAAAATTATCCTTCTTTGTGGCTTTGTTCAACTCCCTGTAATCGACACAAATCCTCCACTTACCATTTTTCTTGGGAACTAACACTAAAGGAGAGACCCACTCACTATCAAAGATAGGGTAAATGAATCCTACATCTAGTAGTTTTTGCAGTTCTTCTTTGACTATATCTTTAAGAGTTGGATTCATCCTCCTTTGTGGTTGCCAGATTGGCTTACAACTTTCTTTGATGTATATGTGGTGAGTACACACTGAGGGGTGTACTCCCTTCATTTCCTTGTAATTCCAAGTGAAGGCTTCTAGATTTTCTCTCAACATGTTGCATAGATTTTCCTCTTCGAGAGCAGAAAGAGTTGGATTAATTTTCAAAGTTTTCTCTGGGCCAAATTCTATGGTTTTGACACGGAGTGGGTTGGAATTGGCCAAGCATAACTCAATTGGATGATTGTTCTGGGTTTCCCTTACTTCTTTTTCTATTGGTAATGAACTAGGAGTTGGACTTTGGAGCAGGTGTTCAATTAATTCATCCTCATCTTGCTTTCCTCTTCCTATGGTTGCTTCCAAAGCATAACGTTGGGCTAAATAAGCCCCATCTTCTTCAATAAGCCCCATCTTCTTCCTCCTCCTCCAACCATAAAGGTAAATCATGCTCTAGAGAAGGTTGAGCAGGAGGGTATAGGACTAACTACATGGAAATATGCCCATTCTTGATGGTCATATTCCTAGCTCTGCAGCAAATGTAAGCATCAAAAGTGGCCAACCATGGCCTCCCAAGGATGACAGGGTAACCAGTAAGCTTAGCCTTATGTTGGAGAACTAGGAAATATGTAGGGTACTCCCAGGAGTCAATGGAGACCATCACATCCTCCACAATTCCCTCAGGGGTGACTATGGAATGGTTTGCAAGCTGCAGAACTGTTGTGGTCTTCCTCAATGACCCTTGGAGGTTGAGCTTGAGCATGGTGTCCTTGGTTATCACATTAATGGAGGCCCCAAGATCGATCAGAGTGTGTGGGACAATGTTGCCATTGATGTGCACATCTACTACAGGGCTTCTAGGGTCCAAATATTTAGGACATATTACCTGCCCCGGCATTAAGTCAGATAGTTGCCCAATGACATTAATGGTAGGGGCATCCCTTTTTATTCTTCCTGGATACTTGAAGGATTTCTCCTTAATCAACTTATTGTAAAAGGGAACTTCTTTTATCGCTTGGAGAAGGGGGATCTTTACACATAGATTTTTCAATTCTCCAAGAAGTTCAAGTTCTTCTGGATAGGCTGAAGTGGTTGGGCTAATCTCACAAGAAAGGGTGGATTTACTTTAAGGTTTCTTTCCTCTCTTTCTTCCTCAACCTCCCTATGTGGAGAGGGAGGTTGGTTATATGGGAGAATTCTCCCAGATCTTAGGTTGATCTCCTGGATTTCTACAGCATAAGTTGGGTATGATGTTTCTCCACTATATACTTGTTGAACCTACCTATTGTTCGGGTTCCGATTTGGATGGGCAAGCATCTGTGGTTGCTTGGGTGGAGCAGAGTGTAGGAGTTGTGGTTGGGTAGTTGGTGGAGGCAATAGAACTGGAGCATTATTGTATTGGGGCCTCCACCCCTAGTGTGGGGTATTCCATTGAGCTTGTGGAAAAACATAAGGTTGAAATGACTGGCTGGCTGGCTGGAAAGAATATTGAGATGCATAGGACCAAGGAGGGTGTGTAGACCAGGAAGGATGAGAAGGGGGTCCCCAAGAAGGTATAGCTGTGGTTTGGTTGGGGTTGTAATATGCATGGGATGACCCTTGCATACCCTGCTGGTATAGTCTAGGCCCAGGAGGTCTCCTTTGGTTGATGTAACAAAGCTTCTTATTGACCCCTTCAGCTCCTTGATATACAGCTTTGAGTCCAAGTAAAGAAGGGCACTTGTCTGCGGAGTGGTTTTCCTCACAAACCGAGAAAATCTCAATGCAGTTCAATGGACATTCGTTCCTATGATGCCTCCTGGTGCACCTAGGACAAAAGATGGCCAAGGCTCTCTCTACTTCCTCTTACTTCCTTTTGATGTTCATGGTATCCAATTGCAAGGCAAGGGTTTGTAGCATCTCACTTTTGAAATATTCCAACATATTTCCAATTTCACCCTTGATGGATGAGTAGGAAGATGATGTACTGGCCATAGGTTGACTACCCCTACCCTTTTTCCTAGCTACCCTAGAATGGTTTCTAAAGATAGTCTTGATATCCTCATAAGGTAATTGGTAGATATCCACTCCTACTAACAAGTGTAAGGTATCTAGAAGATCTTCCCTTACTCCTCTAAGCAGGACCAGTTTTAGTGACTCGGGGTCAAGTGTGCACCTGGCCCTTTTGTAACTGAGCTGGAATATTTCTTCGTAGTCTTCTAAGGATTCATCCTGACCCATGGTCATCCTAAAAATCTCTTCTTTAGTATCCTTTGACCTACACTAGTTCCTATATTTGTTGTTAAAAGGCTGCTACATATAAGCCCAAGTTGTGATGCCATCTCCAGGTAAACCCATGAACCAGCACAATGTTGCATCCTTGAGGATAGATGAAAATAGTTTTAACTTTTGCACATCATAGGAAAGTGTCAGGGTCCTCTGTGGTCAGGCCATGGAAATGAGGTAGGGAAGAGGGGCTTATATTCTTCATCTTAGTGTCCCCATTGGTTTCCCTGATGGGGAAGGCACCCTCAACTCTCTCTCTATTCCCTCTGTCATTTCGGTTTTCAGCCATTGGTTCAATAGAAATGGGTTCCTCTTCTTCTTCTTTCCCTATAGGTTCTTCAAATATGTCAGGTTTCTCACCTAAAGGTTCCTCCAGTTCACAACCACCGAAGAAGAGAGAAGGTTGGCTGTTGGATTTAGTGGGGGTATTTGGCAAGAATTTCCCTAAATTTTCCCTATTCGTACGAGGCATGAAAGGAAATGTTTTTGGGTTTGCTTTTATAAGATTTTTTTTAAGCTGGAAAGTACTTTACAGAAATGAAATTGTTGATTGAATGAAAACTACTGACAGAAAAAAACTACTTGCTGAATTGAAATTCTACTTGTAGAATGGAAAGGAAAGTAGATAATGACAACTTAAAGAAAGGAAGCTACTAGATTACTTTTGCAGAAATAAACTAATGGCAGAAAATTGGAGACTAGAAATAGAAGAAAAGAAAGCAGACTAGAAATAGAAGAAAAGAAAGCAGTACTCACATTCTACTCAGACACCTCCCTGGCAACGACGCCAAAAAGTGATGAGCGCCAGTATTGCAGTAAGGATATTGCAACTCCTGGGCTACCAGCTTTACTTATAAACCCAGGGTTCGTACAAACTTGGAGGTGATAGTGCTATATGCACAAGTAGCAGTGAAGGTCCTGCCTGTTTTCACTTGTTCATCTCGCGAGAGACCCAAGGGGTTCCAAGCCAGACTTCTATAGAATCAAAAGAAGCTTGATTCTTTGACGGAAGAAAAGAAAATCTATTCTAAGAGAGCTACTCTACTGCAGTAATGAAGAAAACAACATGTAATGCTAAATCACACCATATTCTAATTAACCATTTAAATAGCTATGCTAAGAAAAATTGTTAAATCAACACTAACCTAATGTTGCTATCTAAGTTATAGAAGTAAATATCATCAAACCAAACTAATGTGTAAGCAAGGAAACTAGACTAAATCTATTTTCACTTTTCTGTTTTTTTTATGATTGGAGAGTGTTAGAGTCTGATTGAATAACCAAATTGAAACTCAGAAGTGGCAGCATTTAAATGATATGCAGAACAAAGTTTGGGAAGGAGTCAAGAAGAAAAGAAATTGGAGATCAAAATCAGTGAAGGGAGGACATAATGAAGCAGCAGTGCATAGGAACTGTTGGATCGATCAGCAAACAGTAAAAATGGGAGATGAGCGGCGGAGATCTTATCGCAGGAGATTACGTGAATAGATGGACAAACAGGATGAATGATAGATGAATGGCAGAGATCTTATTGCAGGGGATTAAGTGAATAGATGGATGAACAGGACTAAAGGAAGATGAGCAGTGGAGATCTTATCCCGGAGTTTAAGTGAATCGATGGATGAACAGGATTAACGGGAGATGGATGGCAGAGATTTTATCACAGGGGACTAAGTGAATAGATGGATGGATCACATTAAGTCACGTGGCGATAGAAGGGAAAAAATGTGCAGAATGATGGAGTGGTCTTCGTAGGTGGTAAGAAGTTTCTCTCACGCCCTAGGAGCTATAAGTTGTATTTCTAAATTTCAAGCGATTAGCCTAAGTGAGTGATATGTAGCTTGAGAAAACCACTTTTCTCATGTGCTCTCGGTCGTATATCGGTTGTGCAAGAATTCATGCGAGATTGCACATTAGTCGTTGGATCATGAGGGATGGATCAGCAGTGGGGATTGGTAGAGCTAGTTGGCGATCAAGTGACATGATGGCCATTGGATCAAGTGAAACAGATCAATGGTGGAGATGTGGAGTGCCTAAAGTCAAAAGTTGAAATGAATATAGGCGGTAAGCAGTATCTCGCATGCCCTAAGGGCTGTAATATTTATTTCTAAATTTTACGCGATTAGCCTAAGTGAATGACATGTAGCACGAGGAAACCACTTTTCTCGCATGCTCTCTGTCAGGTATTGGTCGTGCAAGAATTCACACGAGATTGCACGATAGTCGTTGGATCATGCGAGATTGATCAATGGTGGAGATCAGCCAAGCTTGTTGGCAAGTAGGTGACGTGATAGCCATTAGATCGAGGGTGCGATAGATCGATGATGGAGATTTGGAGTGCATAAAGTAGGTGGAAGAATTCACGATAGCCGTTGAATCAAGATAGATAGATCAATAGTGGAGATCTGAAGCACATAAAGTCAAGTGTTGAAATGAATCAGACTGTTCAGGTTTGTTGTGGATCGGACGGTAAGGAAATCTACGGGTGTAATCTGATGAAGATGTGTTTTATTAGCTTCCGCTTAAGCATTTTGTGCTGAAGGAAATGCAAAATGTGATGGAAAAATATGACAATGAAATGAACCTCGTACTGAATCAAGACAACAAACTTCATGCAAGAACTCCTGGCTAACCTGCTAATTGAAAGAAGGCACAAATGGAAGCAAACTAAAACACAACTAATCTATGCTACACTACTGTAATGGAAATGCAACTACTTAAGCAAATGAATGATTAAACCATGAATCTACGCTAGCATACATGTACAATAAAGAGGAGCCTTAGCTGCTAGTGTTGGGCCCTAACCCAAGAGCTTCAGCCCTCTGAGTTAACTCAGTGCTAGCTCAAAACAAAACTCATTCTTATTATCAGAACAATGGATTACATCAAAACTGTCACAAGTCTTGCAGCTCGAAAATAAAGTAGAGTTTTACAATGAAAAATTCGAATCCTACTGAGGTCCTAGGCCTCTCTACTTATACGACTGAAGTCTCCAATGACTTCATTAAAATTAGGAAGGCTCGGCTCCCAAACTCGAGATAAACTAGTGCTTTGAATTTCACTTGCTCAGTTGTCTTCTAGTCCTCATGATTTGGATGTTTGCACTCCGAGCTGATGGAGGAATATTCGAATGGAGGGGTGGTAAATGAGGAGGATTTACCTCCTATAATTCCTATCCCTTGCCCCATTAGAGTTTTGACCAAGGTCTTTGCCAAAATTCCTTGATTTTATAATCTTGCGTTAAATGCACATTAGACCACAAAGCAACATATCCAACTCTAACTCATCTCATAAACAAAATATAATCAAAAGTATGCAATAAGTTGTGAGAATAGTTGGTTTGACTAAGCTAGGAGGTGAATTAAGGCCCATATAATTACCCAATGATGAGGCTCATCACCAAGTTAGCACACGACCCTATAGAGCGGTAACCAATTGTGCCTTCTTTATATTTTCATCAGTAATCTGTTGCGATGTCCACACAAAACATAGTTACCGATCAAATGAGAAAATGACCTAGTACCCGTTTTTTTGAGGTAGCAAAAAATCACTCGATTTTGAAAAATGGTGATTCAGAATACACCTTTTTGTTTTTGGAGCATATTTTTCCCACTTTAAATTTTTTTATGTATCAAGTATGAACAATTTTTTTAAATGTTAGTGATTTTCATGCTGATTTCGAAAAGTGTTGATGCATCATCAACACATTTTTTTAGACGGCTTATCTTTGACACTTCAAATTTTTCAGGTATCAAGTGTGAACATTTTTTTTTTGTTAGTGATTTTCATCTTGATTTTGAAAAGTGTTGATGAGCATCAACCCTTTTTGTTTAGAGGGCTTAGTTTTTACACTTTAAATTTTCTAATGAATTAAGTGTGGATTTTTTTTTAAATGTTGGTGATTTTCATGTTAGTAAAAAAACATAAAAATTAAATTAAAAAATCAAATACAAAAAAAATATATAAAAAAAAGGAAGAAAAAAGAAAAACAAAAAACCTATAAAAATGTTAAAAGAAAAAACCAAAAGTAACTCGTAAAAATAAAAAAATTGAATAAAAAAATTAATGGAAAAAACCAAAAAATAAATAAATAAAATATCCAAAAATAAATTAAAAAAATGATTTTTTTTCATATATATATATATATATATAATTTAAAGAAAAACAAATCAAACAAAAAAAAAATCTATAAACATTTTTTTAAGTTGAAAAAAAACAAATAAAAATAAAAACCTCATTAGAAAAAAAAAACTTAAAATAATTACCAAAAAAAAAAAAAAATTAAATAAACAAAAAAAAAAATATTAAAATCTCTCAAGTTTCTCCTTTAATCGTCATGTTTTTAATATCTTAGAGAAAGGTTTGAACTTTGCGATAGCCCCAAGGAAGATCCCGATCCATGATATCATTTGTGACATTGAATATGTTGGAAATAATACTTGGGGGGGGGTGAATCAGTATTATCAAGTCAATTATTTCCTTTTCAAATCCAGATCATATACGCTACTTCAGTTAGTGAAAACCGTGTATATACACAACTACGTATAAGGAAACCCACGTATACCATGAAAACTTATAATTTACTTTATCTTATAGATGTTGATCATTAATCTGTGTATCAGAATCAAATAAACAGTAACCAGAAACAGTGAAACAGAGTAGAAGACAATCACACACAAGAACACAAGATATAAGGTGGAAACCCAATGTGGGTGAAAACCACCTACTGCAATTCGTCTCTATCTTTTAGTTAGAAACTTCTTTTTACAATGATTCTGTACTGGTGCAGTCCTTTACCAGTATGTAGGCCGCAACCTGCAGAGAGCTACAACCCTCTCTCGTTCTCCAGCTTCTCTTGGAAGGGAGCTACAACCCCCTTAGCTCTTGCACCAGCCAAGATACTAGTACGTATGTGCTGGCCTACAGAAGGCTACAACCGTCTCTTTCTTCCAGGGACCACATTTCATAAATTTTCAGACTGGATCAATGAACATCAATCAATCATCAAGAATTTCTGCATCAAACAATCTCCTTTTCACCAATTAGAACTGAATCAAGTAGACACTTCTCTGACAACTATACCCAAAACACAGTAATAGTAACCACACAACAAATTCTGAACCCAGAACACTGCAACAATAAACAGAAGCAGCTAGAACACAACTCAAGAGATGTACACTACTTCAATAACCAGAAACCTGCATGCATACGCTTCTGTTTTTGAACCAACCTGCGTATACGGTGTTTTTACTCACAGAACCAGCGTGTATATGCGCCTTCACCTCACTGAACCTGCGTACAGATCTATAAAGTATAATTCACTCTTTCAAATATTCAGACATTAATTAATCCAGATTACCAGATTTATAGATCAAGCATGCGCCACATATAACGGATCAAAATCATACAAAGATACTATTATTCAAGCCTTAAGATTATCACCCATCAATAGAACTTATCCTTCTCTTTGCACTCAGGTTCCTCCTTCATTCAGATCCAGATCTGCACCATGACCCAATCACCAATATTCTAGATCTAGCAGTTTATCAGATATTCAATAATTCAGATGATCAATTGCCAAATGATCTCCTTCCTCTTTTATAGTCTTAGACCTTTCACAATACCACGGTCCAAAACCATAATAAAGCAAGACCATGGACCCAATACTTGGGATCAACACTTCTGACGAGATACCATGGCCCAAAACCATAGGTTCAATTACCAAGGACTAAATACCATGGACCAAAAGTAATTTCTCCAACATGTACATGCTTTTCCTTGTGTGAAAGTGCGTGTATATGCATACACAATTTGTAACGTATAACACGCATGTATACGTGTCTTCGTTTAGGTGAACCTGCGCATATATATTTTCCTTCATTCTGAAAGCCTAAACTGAGATCTGTCACCAGAGTGAGTTTCCATCAAGGACAACACCTGTGCCATAGTTCCAAACCTATGCCATAATGCCAACAATCTCCCCCTTTGGACTTGATGGCAACCCCAAGATCCTCAAAGTCATTCTCCCCCTTTGTCATCAAGGGCAAAGGGTTGTGCTCCCCCTGAGTACATGCTGAAATCTCTGCTCTGCTGTGCTGACCATGCTCCCCCTGACTGTAGGCAAGATCTGCAAAAAGATGTTCTTCAAGAAGAACCATGACTTATACATCATAAAATACCTTCCTATCACCAAAAGACTCTATACATACATCCATCACCCAACCAAGTGGGGATCATCCAGAAATTTACATATGACAACCAAGTACATTACATCATTCATCCCAAGCATAGTGAGGAAACCAAAATAGGTCGTTACATGACCTTAACACCATAAAAGAGATACATGACATAGAGACAAAATATCTAGAGCAAGACTTATGAAAGTCACCAATAACTGATATCAGCAACATATTTCAATCACTATTCAGATCA
This sequence comes from Pinus tabuliformis, assembly GCA_031772625.1. Classification (NCBI taxonomy): domain Eukaryota; kingdom Viridiplantae; phylum Streptophyta; class Pinopsida; order Pinales; family Pinaceae; genus Pinus; species Pinus tabuliformis. The sequence goes on along the minus strand of CM062814.1, from coordinate 487,987,711 downwards.
TCAACCATGTTTTCCTTCTGTTCTCCCTCTGCATTTGTTCTACCTGAGATCAACAGCTATGAACCTGAACCAAGAGCTTCTAATGTAATGCCAACAATGCATTATTAGAAGTTTATCTGCTCCCCCTAAACCTGTGCCAGATGGTCTCTGTCAAACCCATATCAGACTTTCTTCAACCAGAGTTTGTCCCCACTGATTTCTTTCAAACTGCCATATACGCGACTGTCTCTGCATAAACCGGTGTATGTACGCGGATCCTCCTCAGGCAACTCGTGTACACCCATTTTTCTCTGAAACAGACAAGTTTCAACAGCAAGATGATGCATCAACTACTCCCAGCTTCTGTCTGAGGTATTCAAAAGTTTCCCTGGGCAATGGTTTGGTGAGAATATCAGCAACTTGTTCCTTAGAGGGAACATACTCCAATTTGACCTTTTGTTCCAACACTTGTTCCCGGAGAAAATGATACTTGATCGGTATGTGCTTAGTCTTTGAATGCATGACAGGATTCTTTGAGATACTGATAGCACTTGTATTATCACATAAGATGGAGATAGGTGGAGTACAAATGATTTGCCTTACCTCTACTTTCTTTAGTTTTGAGGGCGAATTTTATGAACAAACCCGTGGTGTTGCTATGGGTTCCCCCCTTTCCCGTGTGGTTGCCAATCTCTTTATGGAATTCTTTGAGTCTAAAGCATTGTCATCAACAACTTTCTAACCTGAGTTGTGGAAAAGGTTTGTAGATGACACTTGTTCCGTCTGGTCTCATGGTAAAGAGAAGTTAGAGTTATTTCTCCATCACCTTAACAATTAGCCAGATTCCATAAAGTTCACCATGGAAATTGAAGCTGATGGTAGCCTTCCTTTTCTTGACATTCTCATTTCAAAAAAGGAAGAGTGTTTCTTTCTGTCACCAGGTCTTTTTGGAAGAAAACTCACACAGAGCAATATCTTCATGCTAATTCCCACCATTTCTAGGTTCAGAAACTAGGTGTTCTCAACACCTTAGCCACCCGGGCTTTGTGAGTTTCTGATGATAATCATATCGATGATGAAAAGACCCACCTCCTTAAGGTCTTTAAAAAGAATGGTTAAAGCAAATCCCAGGGTCTGAGAGCTTTCCATAATGAGGAAATAGGTCCTAAGAAGAGGATTGATCCCAAAGATCGAACTTATGGTGTTCATCTTTCTTTTATTCACGGGACCACGGATAGAATCACAAAGATCCTGAAGAAACATAATATTCCTTCTTCCTTTAGACCCCTTCGCACTATTCGAAGTTCTCTTCGATTGGTCAAGGATCCTGTTGACCCCAAGGATGTGAAGGGAGTTTATAGTATTCCTTGTTCCTGTGGGACTCCTTACATTGGAGAGACTGGTCGATCTATAACTTAGAGGATTTGTGAACATGTTGCAGACATCAAGTATGGGAGGTTGTGCTCCTCAGCCTTGGCAGAACATGCTGGAAAGACCAATCATCACATTTGTATAGAAGAGGCCAAAGTCATAGCTAGGGTTGACCATTTTCATCATCGTAAATTCAAAAAGGCCTTGGAAATTGAAAAAAGGCCCGTTAACCTTAACAGAGACAATGGTTGGAACATTGACATGTGTTGGATCCTTGCCCTGATCTCTTAAGAATATATTTATAGATTTATTATTATTATTATTATTTTCTATATTAAATTAAATAATATCTTTATTATAATTTTATTTAATAAAATTCCTATTATATTAAAAAATTTATTAATAAAATAAAGTAAAAAAAAATAAAAATAAAAATAAAAGTAAAAATAAATAAATAATAATAATAATAATAATAATAATAATAAATTTACTATTTTGTTTTTATTTATTTATTTTTTAACTTAAATTGATTTATTCAAAAAACAAATAAATAAATAATAATATTAATAATAATTAAAATTCTTTTTAACTAAAAAAAATAAAAATAGAAATACAATAATAAAATACAAAATTAAATATATTTTTTCAAACTAGCTATTTTTTCTAACGGCTAGTTAGTTGCTCTATTCATCTATTTATTTCATTCCCTGATTCATTATCTTATCGTGAAGATGAACCACACTAGATGGTTCGAAACACATTGACAAAATTTCTCCTACGTGATTGTTTCCGAAAGAATTTGTTATTATTAAAAATTAAAAATTATTTTTTTTTAAATTAAAATTATAAAAATAAGGAAATAACATAAAATTAAATTAAAAGAAAATAACAGAAATCAAAAACTTCAAAAAAAAATTCAAAACAATTAAAAAAACAAAATTAAGTTATAAAAATTAGAAAACAGAAATACCAAAAATAAAATATAAAAATTCAAAAAAATAAAAATTAAAAGCAATTAAAAAACATAATTTCAAAACAAAGAAAAAAAAATTATTAAAAGAACAAACAAACAAATTTAAAAATATAAAATATAAAATATAAAAACATTAAAAGAAAACATAAAAGAAAATTAAAAGAAAATAACAAAAATTAAAACATTAAAAAGAAAAATTAAAAAGAAAAGAAAGTAAGAAAAAAAAAACAAAAAAAACAAAATTAAAGTATAAAAATTAAAAACCAAAATTAAAATATAAAACTTAAAAAAATAATAATAATAATCATAAAAATTTCAAAAAAAAGTTCAAAAAAAAATTAAAATATAAAAAATTCAAAACAATTAAAAAAAAAGCATTAAAGAAATAAGCATATTAAAAAAACAATTAAATTTTTTTATTTATTAAAATAGCCACCTCCCCTTTGCTGAGCCCCACGCCCTTGCTCCCCCTCCACTCTCCCACCCCAACCCCCCTCCTCCCCTCTCCCCTCCCCAAGCCCTCCCCTCCCCTCTCCGCCCTCCCCCAGGCCCTCCCCTCTCCCTGCACCCTCCCTCCTGCCCCCCACCGCCCTCCCTTATTCCCCATCCCCTCGCCACTCGGCCCTCATCGCCTGCCCCAATCCCCAGCCTACGGCCTCTTAGCCTCTGGCTGGGGGCCCAGGCGGGCGAGGGGACCTAAGAGGGAAGGGGAGGGGAGAGGGGAGGAGAGGGATTGGGGTGGCGGAGCGAAGGGGTAGCGAGGAGGTGGGGCTGAGCGAGAGGGTAGGTGGTGATTTTAATAAATAAAAAAGAATTGATTGTTTTTTTTTAATATAGGTTTGTTTTTTTTTTTTTTTTTAATTTGAATATTTTTTAATTTGTTTCTTTCTATATTTTTTTAATTTAAATATTTTTTATTTTATTTTTACTTTTTTATTATAATTTAAATTTTTTAATATAATTTTTTTTTTTTTTTGGCTAATTATTAACCCTTTTTTTAAATGTTGTTGTTGTTGTTTTAACTTAAAAAAGATGGGTTTTATTTTTATTTTTGTTTATATTTTCTTAAATTATATATCTTTTAATTTTTTGCTTTATATATATATATTTCTTTTTTTTTTTTTTATTTACATTTTTCATTTTTACAAGTTAATTCTCAATTTTTTTTAGATTTTAATGGGTTTTCTTTCTTTGTTTGTTTGTTGTTGTTGTTGTTGTTGTTTTTAAATTATGATATTTAATTTTTTTCATCATGAATCATCCCCTTGTCATCCCTCGCTAGTTGTGCTTAGAGGGTGGCCAGGGAGTTTTTTTTTTTTTTTTAACATGGTATGATTATTTTTTTTTTAGATTTCTTTTTATGTCATTACTATATATTTTTTATATTTCATTTTTTCTGTCACTTTTTCTTTTTTATGTTTTATTACTTGTTATTATTTTTTATTTTTATTTTTTTCAATATTTTAATTTTTGTTTTCTTTTGTGTTTTTTTATTGGTTTTTTTTTCAATATTTGAATTTTTGTTTTATTTTGTATTTTTGTGTTTTTTTTTTTCAATATTTGAATTTTTACATTTCTATATATTTTTTATATTTGATTTTTTTTTGTCTTGTTTTTTATTTTTTACAACTTCTTGTCATTTTATTTTTTTTCAATATTTTAATTTTAATTTTATTTTTTATTTTTGTGTTTTTTTTATTGTTTTTTTTCAATATTTGAATTTTTGTTTTCTTTTATATATTTTTTATATTTGATTTTTTTTCTTGTTTTTTATTTTTTATAAATTGTTATTATTTTTTATTTTTTTTCAATATTTTAATTTTAATTTTATTTTGTATTTTTTTGTTTTTTTTATTGTTTTTTTTTCAATATTTGAATTTTTGTTTTCTTATATATATATAAATATATATATTGTAGGGTCCATGTTGATGTTTGTCCAACAACGCGATCCCATTATGTGCAATTTGATAGTTGATTTTTATTTTGATTTTTGCAATGTATCAAGTTGTCTTAGGCTAAGATTTTAAAATCGCTATACATTTAACATTTTAAAAAAAATTACTCTTGGTATAATAACTCATTCATTCACGTGTTCATGTTTAAAGTTTTTTAGTCATAAAATTTTTCCATAATGTCATGTTTGAAATATTTTGAAAACTTAAGATTGTTTTGTAGTCATAATGTTTGGTTTTAATTCCATGGTTGAAAATTTGTCAAGATTTTAATATTTTTCTAAGTCGTGATATTTTATCTTTAATGTTATGGTTGAAAATAGTTATAAATATTTTTTCTTAGCACCATGCTTGAAAATTGTTGGAATTTTAAGGTTTTCCAAAGAAGTCATATTTTAAATTTAATTTCATGTTTAAAAATCATTGGAATTTTATGGCTTTCCAAAGACGTAATATTTGATCATTAATGTCATGCTTGAAAAGCATTGGAAATTTAAAGTTTTTCAAAGTCATGATATTTTATTTTTAACGTCATTATTAAAAAAATGTTGAAAATGTACCCTGAAAAAAAAAAAACGTTATTTCGGCATCAACACTTTTCGATTTCAAGTTGTTTTTTGCACCAAAAAAATGTCTTTTATTATTTTTACTATTATTTTTAAAAAATATTGAAAATTTACTCTGAAAAAAATGGTCATGCAGAATCAACACTTTTTTTGTGTTTTTTTTCATGTTTTTTGGGGATTTTTGGGCTCGAGTACCCGTTTTGAGGTAATAGTTCACGTTTGATTGGTAACTATGTTACAACATTCACAACAAACCAAAACTTCTTTGTATTTTCACTCCCTACGCCTTTGAAAATCGATCGCTTCATTGTGTTTCCCATGTTGAATGTTGGTGGCGGAGGTGGAGGTGTGGGAAAAGGTGTATGCGGTGGAGGTGGAGGTGGAGGCGAAGTGGATGGATGATGTGTCCGCAGAAAACCATGTGTTATCAGCTAGACAACACTTTGCGGTGAAGCTTGCACTGCTCCTTCGTCATTGCTTGAAGGAGGTCCGATTAACGGACTATATTCTGGACTTGATCTCTCTCGATCTCTAAAGAGTCTTCCACTTCATGTAGCTCTGAACATCAAGGCAATGGCATGACTTGTTTTTCACATAACATCATTTTAATCCAAGTATTCAGTGATATTAAATACTTACCTCGTAGTCCTTTGAGAAATCTTTGCTTCACTTCAATGTACCTGACTAAGGTATCAACTAAAAATTCTGTAACTAATCCTCCTATAATTCAATCGAGCCAATGATCAACAGCCTGCGCGATCTTGTTTTCAGAGGCTTCTAACCGTCGCGCTAATTTTGGGGTCCACAATATCAGATTATCGAGCTTCCACCTTCCTTGGCTATCTATCAATTTAGCCAACCATTAATACAGTTCAATGGGAAAGGTGAAGAAGAAACTCTCATGTATCTCTGTATACAGATACATGTTCAACCACTGTTCCTTTGATAGGTGTGAATTCCTAATTTCTTGCACCGCGAACTCATGAATCTTCCGATCCAACCACTTTTAAATTTCTTTCTTGGTCAGATTCCAATGATTCGACATCCCACATCTCTTTCAAGAAGATCTTGGTCCCGACAACATAACCATTTGTTGGCTTAGGGGGTCCTGTCCTAGGTTCAGATTAAGTTGCGTCAACCAAGAAATCCCTACACTACTAGCCCTTTCGGCAACAACCAGTGTACTGCAGTCTCACTCGAAGCAGTATGGGGGGATGCAAGAACCAAGTTTCTGCATCCAGAGACTAGTGTAATGTCTTTTAGTGCCCTAGATCTACCTTCATGTAGAACGATACAGTCCTAGGGCACACTATTGCAACTTTGTCAGAATGGCCTCTAAACCTTCATGAAGGTCTACGATTAGCCTTTGCGAACCATTAACATTCAATTTATCTACTTACACGCATCAAAAAGAAGTCCTAAGTCACGGTTCACATAGATTTACTTAAGTTAATAGTAAACATCAGAGAGATCATCAGAGTCTTCGCAAAAATACATAAACATACTTTGTGTACATCAGTAACAATTATTCAAAAGAATCTCGCAACATTCAATCAATATTCCACAAAACACATCATTCATTGACATCATATATCATAAACAAAAGTAAACAGAAATATGCAAGAATTCTTCGGAAACTATCTTTATTGATCTTCAATTTAGGATTACATACTCAAAACTACCTTGCGCACTCAGCTGCAGGGGCCCGTGCACTCAATTGCAGACTCTACCTAGGCCTCTGTGCACCCAGCTGCAGAGCCTTTCTTATCCTATCTGACCCATTTATTTTTGCTATCACTTCTTAGTCCTCCTCAATTCCTATAAAAAACATGTCTTAGACTCCCTAAGACACACCTATTTATAACATTTTTCATGCAATGCCATGTTCCACGAACCATGGGTGGGTCTTTGTTGGGATGGGGTCCCCTAGGTTAGTTTTGGGGCAAAAGCCCAAGTTTTGAGGTAAAAATATGTAATGTCTCCACAAAATATGGACGCGGAGCATGTAGTTAGTTAGAAGTCAAAAGGGATTTTTAACCTCGTTTATGTAAACTTGAGATGGTTTTGGAAGATCTACCCATGGTCTACGGACCACAGGATTGTATAAATAGGCTTGTCTTAGAGAGTCTAAGGTAGATCTATGTATTTTTCAATGGGTGCAACGAAAGGAGTCTAGAGAGTTAGTGCAGGGAAGTAAGTCTCAGAGGAGGAAAAGGCTCTGTAGCTGAGTGCACAGAAGCCTAGAGTAGTGTTCGCAGCTGAGTGGGGACCCCTGATAGATCTATGTATTTTTCAATGGGAACAACGAAAGGAGTCTAGAGAGTTAGTGTAGGGAAGTAAGTCTCAGAGGAGGAAAAGGCTCTGCAGCGGAGTGCACAGAGACCTAGAGTAGTGTCCGCAGCTAAGTGCGGACCCCTGCAGCTGAGTGCGCAGGGAAGTTTTAAGTCTGTAACCTTATAATGAACATCAATAAAGAAGACTGTTGGGAAAATTCACATGTTTTATCTATTTCCCTATGATGTTTATGATTGTGATATATGTTGTAATGAATAATGTCTTTATGAAATAACGATGTATTGATGTGCGACTTTACTGGAGCCATCTTATTAACTGAATGCAATTAATTTTAAGTGATTAATCAAAGATCATAACACTTTCTGTTAGGTTTATTGAATACTTAGGTAGATCTAAGTACATACGTATCTAAGAGTAATATAAGGTGCATGTAAGTAGTTAATTTGTCTGTTCAGGGTCTACAAAAACCAGTCGTAGACCATCGTGAAAGTTTAAAGGCCATTCGAATGGAATTACAGTGCCAATATTGATGCCAAAAGGGCCAGTACTGTAGGGTTTTGTTTGGTGCAACTAACTCTGAACTTGGTTCAAGACCCCCTAAGCCAAAAAATAGTTCCATTGATGGGACGAGTGAATTGAAGTCACTTGAAGCCATATATAGGAGATCTGGCTCAGTGACTATATGATAGCAGAATAGTCTTAGTGCTCCAGGCAGCTGCAAGGGAGGACAAGACTATAAACTACACTGCTCGATTTTGGGGACTACGCGACAGGGGGTCTATTTGAAAAAGGTTGATGTCACAGTACCAGAAGGCACGCAAAGGGAGTTGTGCTATCGATGGAGATACCACACATCACAACCAAAAAGTGACCATTGCAGTCACTATTCATGATTTGCAGCCCAGAGATGGTTAAGAGGAGCGGGTGGGTGGCCTTTAAGGTAGAAATATTTGTAGATCTACTACCAAATCAACATTAGTGGACGGATTTTGGGGGGAACGATTGGATTTGAATTCGAATTCTCCTATAAATTACATGTTCCAGTCTAGCAAAGAACAATTTCCACCCTTATAGTTTTTGAGTTGTGTTGTCCATCGCTTATGAATTGTAAGTTCTTTAAATATTTGGTCACAAGCCCCACGTTTGATAATATACCCGAGTTAACCCAAAAATTCATTCGCAATACTATGTCAGGACCAGGCCCAGCTGAGACGACAAGCACTGGAGGAACTATCATCTCCGAAGGAGCTGCTCTAGAGGTTGTGAGCAAGGAGGCTTTGTCTCCTATGCCTACAGCGCCAAGGTCACCTAGGCCGAAGCCTACACCTGTGAGAGAGACCCAAAAGTCGAAGAAGGACAAGTAGAAGAGGTTGGTGCTAGTGCGCGAATTGCCTAGGAAGAATTATGTTGCCCAGATGCAGAAGAAGGATAAGAAGGCAAAGAAGGTTGTAGATTTGGAGGCTAAAGAGGGCGATAAATATATATATGCTGAGGGAGCGGAGCCCATCACCAAGCTGCTAGAATACATCCCTCTGCGTAAGGGGAAGGTGAAGGTCACTAAGGACCCAGACTCGGAGAAATTCATCATTCACACGCCACTGTTACCAAAGAAGATAACCTTCGAAGGTCTGCGCTTGGCGCGGGTTCTCCTTTTAAAGATGGAAGATTGGGATCTGGCTGACCACGAGAGGTGCCCCACCTTGCGACAGAGAACTATATGAGATGAGTGTATTACAAAGACTCAGGTGTCACTAAGTTGGAGTTAGTTGAATGGATCAATGGAGTAGAGCAATCTGGGTTGTTGAACCTGTTGTGGGTACCCCACTACCACTACTCTAACATTAATACCACTTGTATACAACAACTACTTACTCTAGTGCATGATGGGTGCTTGTGGCTTGGTGCACCTATCCCCGTCATGGATATGCTCATTGACAAGATCACACACCTATCATATGAGGGCTTAAATCAAGCCAAGGAATTTGTGGAAAGACAAGCAAGTGAGACTTGGTAGAAAGAATGAAGAATAAATTTGAGCTAATCAAGAAACCACGCAACTATTCCATAACATCCATCAATGATCCTGTGGTGATGATTGCTACCCAGATACAAGCTGGAAAAGTTATGAGGAAGTGTCTCTCGGATGAGGTTCCAGCGCTTATGATCTCATTAGCTGCACAATGCATGAAGGGTGTAAAGCTCAACTAGTCACACTATTTATGTAGTGAGTACCTTGCGAATTGTCGTGAGGCCCAAGATGAGAGAAAGACCTTCCACTATACATGGTTGCTTCTCTCCATTGTGTTGATTGTTTGGGATCTCCCGGAGGACAGCCAGTTTCCTCCCTTTCAGGCAGGATAGTCAGAGGTTGCACAATTTTCCTCCCTCTAGGCCACGAAGGACTCCATGGGGATCTCTAAAACAAAGATTTTATGGTTATTGATGGAGTCGAGCTTCCTCATGGCCAGAAACCAGCACCCATAGTTATCCCCAACCATGTATGAACATTTGTCTGAAAATTTTGAGTTCAAGTTAGACTTCCACCGCTTTTACATCAAGGCACAGAAGGACCTGCATACGAAGTGGTTCGATCTGTCGTACCTAGTTACTGATGATGCCATACAAGAGGTAATCAAGCACTGCCAGTAGATTGACATGCTCCATCTGACTTAGGTGTAGGTACTAGCAAAGGCATGGGGAGTTCAGTGGAGAAGGAGCGAAAGGATGCAGCGAAGCAAGTAGCACAAAACTTGGTTGCGTAGTGAAAGAAGGAGGCTGAAAAGAAGGCCTAAATGGAAAAGGAGCGTGATGAAAAGGAGTAGGTTGAATAGGAACAACATGACTCCGAACAAAGTGGTAAGTCCCCTTCACCCACAACTAAGGAGGAAGATCATTTGACATAGGGCGGTGGAGGCGATGAGGGGCAAAGCACCCAATTTCAGGTAAGAAAGTGCAAAGACCAGCAGCAGGAGGGGTCCTGAAAGAAGACAAAGATGACTAAACCACCGATGGATCCCATTATGCTAACAGAGGGAGATCTCGACGAGATCGGGGACAAGTGCATGACACTATAGCCGAAATAGTGCAACAATTCGAGCAACAATACATGCATTCATTAGGTAGTGTTCAGAAGGATCTGCATGAACTACAAATCCATAACAACAGAATACAGGTGGGCGTAGGTTATGTGAGCGTCGCATAGATGAGCCTACCACAAGGGACTAGTTAGCTTGCCGAGCTGGTCAAAAACGTGGACCTCAGGACAGTTGCACTGCCAAAAGGATCACTGACTGCAGAATTGGTTGATGACAAGATCATCATTATCACCCTGCATAACATTAGCCTCAATATTGCAGTGGTTCCTATTGAGTTTCTTCATGCATTGTAGACAGGAGTGACATCGAAATTTAGAGGGTGGGAGCAGTACGCTCTTAGCTTAATAAGCGAGTACCGAGTGAATAATGAGAAAATATTCACTGAAAAGATGCAAGCCCTGAAAGAAAGAGATATGATCTAGGCGCAAATTTCCCAGTTGGTGGCCACAGTTGTAGAGGCATGCAAAATAGTGCTGAGTTGCACATACCTAAGGATGCACAACTAGAGGCCAAGATCCGGAAGCTAGCTGTGGGCATTTGTGATGCACAAGAAGAGGTGGCACCAGTTTAATTCGAACTCAATACGAAAATAACAGACCTGGAACTCAAGTCATAGCTTTTGACTCTGCCCGATGTCAAAGAACAACGCGGAGTTCCCATCAAGGAAGGGATAGCTACTGTGGATGCTGTGGTCATTTGCCACATAGCTTTGTTTGAACATGCCATGGAATTGGTGATGACACTGCAAGAAGATCCCAACCTACAGATATTGAGTACAGAGATCCACAAGCTCCAAAGGTAGTACGACAAGGTTAGGGCGACAATGCACACCATTGCTATAGTACAACACCTCGCCAAGTTTCAGGAAGGGAAGCAACTCCCTACACAAATGGAAGCAGCACATAAAAAAGAAGTAGTGCTTAAGGCCAAGTTGGATCCTTGGTTGGAAGAATCCTACCAAGTCTCCACCAACACTCAGGAAAAGTTGGCAACCTTGTAGCTCATGCAACAGAAGATCAAGTAAGCCAGCGAAGGACCAGCTACAGAGCATCTGGTCAAACAAGTGAAGTAGGAAGCCATGCAGAGCCTGGGTGAAGTAGCGGTTGTGCAGGTTGAGCTGGGGGATCTTTGCAGAAAGATCACCCTGCCAGCTAAGTGACTTGAGGGTGAGTCATGACCGCTGTGTTGGGGGGTTATTGGGATGGGGTCCCGTCAGTCAATTTTGGGGAAAATTCCCAAGTTTTGAGGTAAAAATATATAAAGTCTCCGCAAGGGCTGATAGATGTGTGTGGAGGAAATCTAGGGCATAAAAAGGCATCACAGTAATCGTTGGATGTGGAAACGTGGTTCCAGCATCCCCCCATACTGCTTTGGGTGAGACTTCGGTCCGCACTACGTAGATTGATGCCGAAAGGGCCAGTAGTGTATGGTTTTGTTTGGCGCAACTAAATCTGAACCTCGGTTAGGATCCATTAAGCCAACAAATAGCTCTGTTGCCGGGACGAGTGAATGGAAGCCGATTGAAGCCATATACAAGAGATCCAGCTCAATGACTATATGATGGTAGAATAGTCTTAGTGCTCCAGGCAGATCCAAGGGAGCGCAAGACTATAACTACACAGCCTAATTTTGGGGACTACATGATAGGGGGACTGCATGAAAAAGGCTAATGTCACAGTACCAGAAGCCATGCATAAGGAGTTGTGCTATGGATGGAGATATCATGCAGCACAACCAAAAAGTGACTATTAGAGTCACCGTTCATGATTTGACAGCCCAGAGACGGTTAAGAGTAGCAAGTGGGCAGCCTTTACGGCTTAAATCTTTGGAGATCTTCCGCCAAATCAACATTAATGGATGGATTTTGGGGGGAAAGGTTGGATTTGAATTCAAATTCTCCTATAAATTACTCGTGCCAGTCCATCAAAGAACACTTTGCACCCTTAGCGTTTTTGAGTTGTGTTGTCCATCACTTATGAATCGTAAGTCATTTGAAGATTTGGTTGCAAGCCTCGCGTTCGAAAATCTATCGGAGTTAACCCAAAAATTCATTCGTGATACCATGTCAGGACTAGGTCCCACTGAGACTGCAAGCACTAGAGGAACTGTCACGTCCAAAGGAGCTACTCTAGAGGTTGTGAGCATGGAGGCTCCGACTCCTATGCCTATGGCACCGAGGTCGCCTAGGCCAAAGCCTACACCTGTGAGAGAGACCCAAAAGCCAAAGAAAGACAAGCATAAGAGGCTGGTGCCAATTCGTGAATCACCTAGGAAGCATTGTGCTGCCTAGATGCAAAAGAAGGATAAGTAGCCTGAGAAGGTTGTAGATTTGGAGGCTGAAGAGGGCACTAAAGATATAGATTATAAGGGTGTGGAGCCCATCACCAAGCTATTGAAATACATCCCTCCATGTAAGGGGAAGGCAAAGGTCACTATAGTCATAGACGCGGATAAATTCGTCATTCACACACCCCTATTTCTAGAGAAGATAACCTTCGAAGGTCCATGCTTAGTGCGGGTTCCCCTTTTAAAGATGGAAGATTGGGACCTGGCTGACCACGAGAGGTTCCCCCACCTCGCGATAGAGAACTGTATGAGATGAGTGTATTAAGAAGGCTCAGGTGTCACTAATTTGGAGTCAGTTGAATGGATCCACGGAGTAGAGCAATCCGAGTTGTTGAACTTGTTGTGGGTTCCCCACTACCACCGCTCTAACATTAATACCACCTGTATACGGTAGCTGCTTACTCTAGTGCACAATGTGTGCATGTGGCTTGGTGCACCTATCCCCATCACGGATATGATCATCCATAGGATCACATACCTACAGCATGAGGGCTTAAATCTAGCCAAGGAGTTTGGAAAAAATACAAGTGAGCGATACTTGGCAGAAAGAATGAAGAACAAATTTGAGCTGATCAAGGAACTGTGCAGCTATTCCATAACATCCATCAATGATCCTGTGGTGAAGATTTCTACCCAGATACTAGCTGGCAAAGTTATGAGGAAGTGTCACTCAAACAAGGTTCTGGCGCCTGTGATATCGTTAGCTGCACAATGCCCAGAGGGCGTGCAGTTCAATTGGTCACGTTATTTATGTAGTGAGTTCTGTGCGAATTGTCCTGCGGCCCAAGATGAAAGAAATACCTTCCACTACACATGGTTGTTGCTCTCCATTGTTCTGGTTGCTTGGGATCTCTTAGAGGACAATCATTTTCCTCCCTTGCAGGCAAGATTGTCGGAGGCTGCACAATTTGCCTCCCTCTGGGCCACAAAGGACCCCACGTAAGTCACTGAAACGAAGATTTTCTGGGTATTGATAGAGTCGAGCTTTTGCATGGCCATCAACCAGCGCCCACAGTTGTCCCTAACTATGTATGAATCACTATCTGAATATGATGAGTTCAAGGCAGACTTCCACCACATTTACATGAGGGTGCGGAATGACCCGCAAAAGAAGTGGTTTGATTTGTTGTACCTAGTTACTGATGATGCCATACAAGAGGTAATCAAGTGCTGCTAGTAGATTGGCATGCTACGTCTGACTTGGGCATAGGTACCAACAAAGGCATGGGGAGCTAAGCGGAGAAGAAGCAAAAGGATGCAGCGAAGTAGGTGGCACAAAAGTTGGCACGACGAAAGAAGGAGGCCGACGAGAAGGTCTGAATGGAAAAGGAGTGTGCTACAAAGGAACAAGTTGAACAAGAACAACACGACTACGAACAAAGTGGTAAATCCCTTTGCCTGAAATTGAGGAGGAAGATCAGTTAATACAGGGTGGTGGAGGTTATGAGGGGTAGAGCACCCCATTTCGGATAAGAAAGCACAGAAAGCAACAGTAGGAGGGGTCCCGGAAGAAGACAAAGGTGACTCAACCATTGGTGGATCCCATTACATTGATGGAGGGCAATCGCAACGATATCGGGGACAAAGTGCATGACACTATAGCCAAACTATTGCAAAAATTAGAGCAATAGTACATATAGTCATTAGGTAGTGTTCAGAAGGATTTGCATGAACTTCAGATCCAGACCAGGAGAATACAAGTGGGTGCAGGTTAGGTGAGCGCCGCACAAATGAGCCTGGCACCAGGGACACGTCAAGCTACCGAGCTAGTCATAACAGTGGACGTCAGGACAATTGTGTTGCTAGAAGGATCCCTAAGCGTAGAATTAGTTGATGATAAGATCATTGTTAGCACCCTGAAGAACACCGACTTCAATATTGCAACATCGATCATGTTCATTCATGCGCTACAGACATGAGCGACAGCAGAATTGAGAGCGCGAGAGCAACACACTCTCAGCTTAATAAGTGAGTATCAAGTGAACAATGAAAAAATGTTCGCCGAAAAGACGCAAGCCCTGAAAGAAAGAGATATGATCCAGGTGCAGAGTGCCTAGTTGACGGTCGTGGTTGTAGAGGCATGAAAAATAGTGTTGGAGTTCCACATACCTGAGGATGCACAACTAGAGGCCAAGATTTGGAAGCTAGCTACGGGCGTCCATTTTGCAAAGGTAGAGGTGGCATGAGTTAAATTTTAACTCAATATGAAATTCATGGAGTTGGAACTCAAGTCACAGCCTTCGACTCCACTCGAAGTTAGGGAATAGTGCGGAGCTACCATCAAGCAAGGGATAACTATTGTGGATGTCGCAGTCGTTAACTGCACAACTTTGTTTCAACAAGCTATGGAAGTGGTGATGATGTTGCAAGAAGATCCCAACCTACATATATTGAGTACAGAGGTCTACGATCTCCAAAGGCAATATGACAAGGTTAGGGCGACGTCATGCAACATTGCTACAACCCAGCGCCTCACTAAGTTGCAGGAAGGGAAACAGCTCCTTGCACAAATAGAAGCAACATAGAAAAAAGAAGTAGTGCTTAAGGCTAGGTTAGATCCTTAGTTGGAATAAGCCTACCAAGTCTCCACCAACATTCAAAAAAATTTGGCAACCTTGCAGCTCACGCAACAGAAGATCAAGCGAGCTAGCGAAGGACTAGCTATAGAGCATATAGTAGAACAAGTGAAGCAGGTAGCCATGCAGAGCGCAGCTGAAGTAGCAGTTGCACAGGTGAAGTTGGGGGATCTTCACATCAAGATCACTGCGCTAGCTGAGTGACTCGAGGGTGAGTCACAACCTTTGTGTTGGGGGCCTATTAGGATGTGGTCCACTGGGTCATTTTTGGGGTAAAAGCCCAATTTTTGAGGTAAAAAGATGTAGAGTCTCCGCAAATTGTGGACGCGGAGTGCATAGTTAGTTAGAAGTCAAAAAGGGTTTTTTCCTTCATTTATGTAAACTTGAGTTGGTTTTGGAAGATCTACCCATGGTCCAAGGACCGTGGAATTGTATAAATAGGTGTGTCTTAGAGAGTCTAAGGAAGATCTATGTCTTTGTCTATGCGTACAATAGAAGGAGTATAGAGAGAGTACAGGGAAGTAAGTCTTAGAGGAGGAAAAGGCTCTGTAGCTGAGTGCACAGAGGCCTAGATTAGCGTCCATAGCTGAGTGCATAGACCCCTGCAACTAAGTGCGCAAGGAAGTTTTGATTCTATAGCCTTATACTGAACATCAATAAAGATGACTGTTGGGAAAATTCAAATGTTTTATCTGTTTCTCTTTGTTGTTTATGATTGTGATATATGTTATAATGAATAATATCTTTATGAAATAACAATGTATTGATACGTGATTTTACTGGATCCATATTATTAACTAAATGCAATTAATGTAAAGTGATTATGTGAATATCATAACACTTTCTGTTACGTTTATTGAATACTTGGTTAGATCTGAGTACACACTGATCTAAGAGTAATCTAAGCTGCACGTAAGTAGCTAATTCATCTTTTGAGGGTCTACAAAAGCTAGTTGAAGACCTTCGCGAAGGTCTAAAGGTTGTTCAAAGGGAATTGTAGTGTCAATCCCGTAGGGCTTATAGATCTGTGCGGAGGCAGATCTAGGGCATAAAAAGACATCACACTGATCTCTAGATGCATAAACTTGGTTCCAGCATCCCCCCATGCTACTTCGGGTGAGACTTCGTTTCGCGCCATGTAGATTGATGCTGAAAGCGCCAGTAGTGTAGGGTTTTGTTTGGCACAACTAATTCTCAAGATTTGGTTGCAAGCCCCGTATTCGATAATCTATCCGAGTTAACCCAGAAATTCATTCACGACACCATGTTAGGAGAGATCCAAAATCTGAAGAAAGACAAGCAGAAGAATCCAGTGCCAGTGCATGAATTTCCTAGGAAGCATTATGCTACCCAGACACAAAAGAAGGATAAGCATCCTGATAAGGTTGTAGATTTGGAGGCTAAAGAGGGCGCTAAAGATATAGATGCTGAGGGCATGGAGCCCATCACCAAGCTGCCAGAATACATCCCTCTGCATAAGGGGAAGACGAAGGTCATTAAGAACCTAGACTCAGAGAAATTCATCATTCACACGCCCCTATTGCCAGATAAGATAACCTTTGAAGGTCCCTGCTTAGCGCAGGTTCCCCTTTTAAACATGGAAGATTGGGACCTGTCTGACCATGAGAGGTTCCGCCACCTCGTGACAGATAACTATATGAGATGAGTGTATTACAATGACTTAGGTGTCACTAAGTTGGAGTCAGTTAAATGGATCCACAGAGTAGAGAAATCTGGGTTTTTGAACCTGCTGTGGGTCCCCCACTACCACCGCTCTAACATTACTACCACCTGTATACAAAAACTACTTACTCTAGTTCACAATGGGTGCTTGTGGCTTGGTGTGCCTATCCCCATCATAGATATGCTCATCCACAGGATCACACACCTATCTCATTAGGGCTTAAATCCGGCCAAGGAGTTTGGCAGAAAGACAAGCGAGCGAGACTTGTCGGAAAGAATGAAGAAGAAATTCAAGCTGATCAAGAAACCACATGGTTATTCCATAACATCCATCAATGATCCCGTGGGTTGAGATTGATACCCAGATAATAGTTGGTAAATTTATGAGGAAGTGTCATGCGGAAGAGGTTCTGGCACCTATGATCTCGTTAGCGGCACAATGAGTGGAGGCCGTGCAGCTCAACTGGTCACACTATTTATGTAGTGAGTCCCTCACGAATTGTCATGAGGCCCAATATGAGAGGAAGGCCTTCCACTATGTGTGGTTGCTGCTCTCCATTATGCTAGTCTCTTGGGATCTCCCAGAGGAAAGCCAATTTCCTCCCTTGCATGCAGGATTGCTGAAGGCTACACAATTTGCCTCCCTTTGGGCCACGAAGGACCCCGCCTAGGTCACTGAAATGAAGATTTTCTGGGTATTGATGGAGTTGAGCTTCCACATGGCCATTGACCAGTGCCAACATTTTTTCCCAACCGTGAATGAAAAAATGTCTAAATATGCTAAGTTCAAGGTAGACTTCCACTGTGTTTACATTAGGGCATGGAAGGACTCGCAAAAGAAGTGGTTCAATCTGCCGTACCTAGTTATCGATGATGCCATACAGGAGGTAATCAACTATTGGCCAACAGATTGGCATGCTCCATCTGACTTGGGTCCAGGTACCAGCAAAGGAAAGGGGAGCTCAACAGACAAGAAGCAAAACGATGTAGCGAAGCAGGCGGCACAAAAGTTGGTCATGCAGCAAAAGAAGGAGGCCGGCAAGAAGGCCCGAATGGAAAAAGAGCGCACTCAAAAGGAGTAGGCTAAATAGGAATAGCGTGACTATGAACAAAGTGGTAGATCCCCTTCGCCCAAAACTGACAGGGAAGAGTAATCAATGTAGGGCAGTGGAGGTGATGAGGGGTATAACACCCCATTTCAGGTAAGAAAGCGCAGAGAACAGTAGCAGGAGGGGTCTCAGAGGAAGACAAAGGTGACTAAACCATCGATGCATCCCATTACACTGATGGAGGGTGATCTCGACGAGAATGGGGACAAAGTTTGCAACACTACAGCCGGATTGTTACAACAATTTGAGCAATAATGCATGCATTCATTGGGTAGTTTTCAGAAGGATCTGCGTGAACTGCAGATCTAGACTAGTAGAATACAGGTGGGTGCAGGTTAGGTGAGCATCGTATAGATAAGCCTGCCACCAGGGATAATTCAGGCTGCTGAGCTGGTCAGAACAATGAACCTCAGGAAAATTATGCTACCAGAAGGATCCCTGAGCCCAGAATCGACCAATGAAAATATCATCGTTAGCACCCTAAATAACATCAGCCTCAATATTGCAGCGCTTCCTAACGAGTTTCTTCATGTGATGCAAATAAGAGTGATAGTGGAATTGAGAGCACAGGAGCAGCGCGCTCTAAGATTAATAAGTGAGTACCAGGTGAACAATGAGAAAATGTTCAACGAAAATACATGGACCCTGAAAGAAAGAGATATGATCCAGGTATAGAGTGCCCAGTTGGTGGCCACAATTGCAGAGGCGTGCAAAACAGTGCCGAAGTTACACATACTTGAGGATGCACAACTAGAGGCCAAGATATGGAAGCTAGCTGCAGGTGTCCGTGATACATAAGCAGAGGTGGCACAAGTTCAATTTGAACTCAATATGAAAATCATGGAGCTGGAACTCAGGTCATAGCCTTCGACTCTGCCCAAAGTCAAGAAATAGTGTGGAGCTGCCATCAAGAAAGGGATAACTACTGTGGATGTCACAGTCGTTGATTGCACAACTTTGTTTGAACATGCCATGGAAGTGGTGATGACAATGCGGGAAGATCCCAACCTAGGGATATTGAGTATAAAGGTCCACAAGTTCCAAAGGTAGTATGATGAGGTTAGGCCGATGGCACACACCATTGCTACAGTGCAGCGCCTCGCCAAGTTGCAGGAAGGGAAACAACTCCTTGCAAAAATGGAAGCAACATAGAAAAAAGAAGCAATGCTTAAGGCCAGGATGGTTCCTTGGTTGGAAGAAGCCTACCAAGTCTCCACCAACATTCAGGAAAAGTTGGCAACCTTGCAACTCATGCAGTAGAAGATCAAGCGAGCCGGCAAAGGACCAGCTATAGAGCAGTTGGTCGAACAAGTGAAGCATGTAGCCACGTAGAGTCTGACTGAAGTAACAGTTGTGTAGGTGGAGCTTGGGGATCTTTACAACAAGATCACTCGAGAGTGAGTCACGACCTTTGTGTTGGGGGCTTCCTGAGATGGGGTATCCTGGGTCAGTTTTGGGCCAAAAACCCAAGTTTTGAGGTAAAAACATGTAAATTCTCTGCAAATTGTGGACGTGGAGTGTGTAGTTAGCTAGAAGTAAAAAATGGTTTTTACCCTCATTTATGTAAACTTGAGTCAGTTTTGGAAGATCTACCCATGGTCGGCAGAACATGGGATTGCATAAATAGGTGTGTCTTAGAGAGTCTAAGTGTTGGCTTGTTGGGGCCTGACCCAGGTTCAGAGGTGACTTAGCCAAACAAATCTTGATACTACTAGCCCTTTCGGCAATAGTCCGTGGAGCGTGGACTGAGGTCCCACCCAAAGTAGTATGGGAGGGTGCTAGAACCAGGTTTCCACACCCTAGAGAAGTTTGATGAGTTCAATTGGTCTGCAGTTCGACCTTGCGTGCATGTCACTACGTGCACTTACCCGTACCTCGCAGCCTGAGATGTTGCCTTCACGTAGCCCTACTCGAGGGCCGAGGGCCAAATGTTGTTATTGCCCAAGTCCTTACTAGTATTCCACTGTTAGTTGAATAACTTAGATTACTTGCATGCATAAAGTATACCTAACAATATAAATCATTCATACAGATGTGCAAAGTAAATAAACAGTATATTTGCAATTTATATGAAACATTAGCCCGGCATTAATCCAACAATAGATACACTAATTCATAACAAAACCATTCTTTATTAATACCTTCTTTGGCTACAGACTCGACTAAACCCTGTGCACTCAACTGCAGGGGTCCGCGCACTCAGCTGCGGACTACCAGGCCTCTGCGTACACAGCTGCAGAGCCTTCTCCTACCCTATGACGCAAGACACCCTTTACACTTAGACTCTTGCTCTTCGCTTCTATTTCGTTATCCTCTACTTGGTTATCCTTTACACCTAGAGCCTTACTCTATTTATACAATCCCATGGTTTGCAGACCATGGGTAGGTCGACATTACATTACAAGACTAAGGCGGACAACCCTATAACTCTAACATACTTCCGTGCCCACAATTCGGGTCTTTACAACATCATTTGGTCAAGACATGGGCTTTGAGCCCCAAAACATGCCATGGGGGATTCCATGCCCAACAGGCCCCCAACACAAACATCGTGACTTAACCTCGAGTCACTTTGTTGGCAAGGAAATATTGGCATGGAGTTCCTCCAACTGTCCTCGAACTTTCCTGATGTTGGAAGCACACTGAGTCGCTGCTTGTTGAATCCGTTGCATCCTCTATTTTGAGACCTCCATGTCTGGGGCACTTCTCTGCATTAATGTGTGCATCCTTGTATGTGCATGAGCTTTCCTTCGATGTTTGCCATGATATTGAAAGCCTCATCGATCCACGGTTGGACGCACACTTTGAGAATTGCCTTCTTATGTCGCGTTGCATCCACTTGCTCCTTCAATGTCTTAGCTTGCTAAATCCTTGCAAGCTGTTGAGTGAGGACTATTGTCTTTCGAGTTCCTCAGACACTATCATATTTATGTTGAAGTTCTCGTGCTTCTATCTCCAGGTGCTGGATGTTGGGATCCTCCTACAGAGTTGTGAGAACTTCAAGTGCTTGCTCCAACAAAGTGGTACAGTCTTGTACTACACTTCCAAATTCTTCCAATCCTACTGCGATAGCACTAGCATGATGTTCTTGAACCTTCGGGGGAGTGGAAAGCTGTGCCTTTAACCGCAACTCAGCGATCTGAAGATTCAGCTCCAGCTGAACCTTGGTCGTTTCTTCTCTAGCCTCGCAGACTCTGGTTGCAACCTATGGATCTGCACCTCTACTAGTAGATCTGCTGGGATGGCTAGCTCTGGGACATGTCGACAAGCATCATCTACCACCTACACCAACTGTTGATTATGTGCCACCAATTCGTCGCGCTACGAGCTGAGCTATTCCATGTTTATATTTTGGTTACTAAGAACTTGGATCGTGTGGCTCTCCCTAGTGCGCAGCTCTATCGTTATCCCATCCTGTAGTAGATATAGTGTCTCACGTGGAAGGGCTGCCAAATTTGTAGAAATTTTGAATAATATGACACTTATTCACAGAGATTATCCCGATTATACACTATTGCGGAATACATGCACAATACATAATCTCCTCTACGTTGATCATCAATTTAGCAGCATTAAAGACCATGAAACATCAATCGCATGCACACATTAACACAATGTGTAACCCAGGGAAAGCATATAGCTGCAAACCCCACACTATCTATATATTATAATGATAGAGAACATGTAACAATACATAGTACAATACTCCTCACAAGTACTCAGTACTATCTCCACCTATTACAAACAAACTAGCTCAGGTCTGATGCCTCAAATCTCCTCCACTGTTTGCGTGCCTCCACTACACAATCTTGCAAGAGAATCAATCACTCTGTGAATTCAAATTCCCTTGGTTATACTATGCAAGCCTCATGGGCAATCTCCATCCATGCATGTGCAAATCTCATGCACAACTATAGTCACAACTGATAGCAATCTCAACCTCTAACACCTGTCTCCACTGAACTGTACATGCACTGAGTTAACTGATGTATTCTTTAGTTGCTTTATGAGTTAATAATTAGTGACTTAATTAATATTTAATTCACACAACTCATTGCTAGTGTATTATTTAGTTAGACTAAATTACAACTAGTTCAACCAAGTCAAACTGAACACAACTCCATCAACTCCACAATCAACTCAACCACATGAGTTCTAACTGAAGTCCTGCATGCAATAGCTCAACTGACCCACAAGAAAAGTGTATTTCCTTCTGACAGTTGCATGTGCCACATCCGTAGCTCGAACTGAAGTGCTCCAAGAGGATAAGATAATGTTTATAGTCCAAATATTATTATGAGACAATAATATTCGACTATTCTATTTTTAGCCTGGCAGTCTAAAAATAGAAACCGCCCATATGTCTAAAAATAGAAGTCCATCTATTTTTTACCGACATGACCAATCATCCACAAATAGCATCCTGCAACTCATAGACCATGATCCATATGTCTAAAAATAGACATAGTCTAAAAATAGACTTTGCGCCAAAAGTAGCCTGTGGGCCCACTTAGTGAAGGCGACTTCTTTCCACTAAACTCCATCATATTGTTGCATTCTCAACACTCCCTCTCAACAATATATGGATTATCAGCAACCCCTATCCTGCCTCGGTGGTATTAGAATTTTCTCTTGGTGAGCGCCTTCATCAAGATATCAGCACCCTGATCCTTTGTTGGAATGTATGAAAGTAACATGATTCTCCACTGCACACAATCTCTGATATGATGGTACCTGATGTCAATGTGCTTAGATCTATCATGAAATACTGGATTAGCCGAGAGTTTAATGCAACTCTGGTTATCACAGTAAATCACAGTAGGCTCCAAGTATGAACCGAACAACCCGACCAGGATCTTCCTCATCCATATAGCCTCGCATGCAGCCAAACTTGCTGCCATATACTTGGCCTCTGCTAAACTGAGTGTCACGGATCTCTACTTCCTGCTGTACCAAGAAACTGTTATTGACCTGATACTAAAGACCCCTCCAGATGTGCTCTTTCTGTCTATTGGGCTCCCTGCCAAATCTGCATCCATGGAGCCACATAGCTTCACCTCATCCTCCTGTTTGTACCACAATCCATATCCTGATGTGCCTCTAAGATAACGTAATACATGCTTGCCCGCCTTCCAGAAGAGCTTGGTTGGCTTAACCATAGCTTGTGAAAGTTGGTTAACAGCATAGCATATATCGGGTCGTGTATTGACCAGATACATAAGCGACCTCACCAATTGTCGATAAACAGTGGCATCCACTTCTTCTGCTGAAGTGGCATCCTCCTTCCTCCAACCTCCAGGAAGAGGAGTATCAACAGGCTTGCAACCATGCATGTTGAACTTCTCCAGTATCTCTCGAGCATCCTTACCCTCAGAAATAAATAGTCTATCACTGTGTTGCCAGATTTCCAATCCTAGGAAATAATGAAGGAGGCCCAAGTCCTTCATCTCAAACTCCTTAGCAAGATCATCCTTGCATGAAAGTATCAACAACTCATCACCTGTTAGAATCAAATCATCTACATAAAGTACAATGATAAGCATCTTACCCTCCACCACAATCTAGTATAGGTTAGGATCCGCCTCACTCTTGGAGAATCCAAGTCTGGTGAAATAACTTTCTATCCGTGTGTACCAAGCATGTGGTGATTGTTTCAACCCATACAGCGCTCTCTTGAGCCTACACACATGCGACTCGTTGCTGAAGATCTCGAAACCTTTGGGCTGTTCTATGTACACCTCCTCCTCAATGACTCTGTTGAGGAACACAGTCTTCACATCCATCTGATGAATGTGCCACCCCATCTGCGCTGAGAGAGCAAGAATCGTCTGTATGGAAGAATACCTTGCGACAGGTGAAAAGGTCTCCTCATAATCGATCCCCTCTATCTGTGAAAAGCCTCGGGCAACAAATATTTCCTTGTACTTCTCCACACTCCCGTCAGCTGCCTGCTTAACTTTGTAGATCCATCTCGAACCCACCACTGATTTCCCTTCCGAGCTTGGGACAATCTCCCATGCACTGTTTCTGAAAATCAAATCATACTCTTCCACCATGGCATCTACCCATGCGGGATCCTCCACAGCTTCCTCGAAAGAGGATGGCTCAGTCACAACACATTTTCTCACAAAACCCATGTATCCAGTATACCAATCAGGTGACTGTCTCTGTCTACGTTGAGCTGTAGGTGGTCCTACAACCTTCTCTGCATCTTGAGCTAGTCGCTCAGCTTCTTTCAAGCTTTTTCCCTCTCATGGTTTGCGCTGCATGAGTGGTCTCTTCCACTCCATAAACTTCGTCCTGTGGCTAATCCACATCCTGAAGCTCATCTTTAGGAACTAATAGCTCCTCATATGCATGTAAGTGTGGCTCCCTCTCAAGCGAACATTTCATGGCTTTCTCCTCCTGAAATTTTATATCCCGTCGCACAATAGTCTTGCCACTGTTTGGCAAATACACACGATAGTTGTGGGGCGTATCAGTGTACCCCACAAATATCCCAACGTCTGCGGTCGGCTCCAACTTCTTCATGGCATCCTTCATCACATGCATGTAAACGTTAGAACCAAAAATCCTAAAATGAGAAATATCAGGTCTCTTACCAGAATAAGCCTCCTCGGGTGTACTCATGCCAAGTATCCTGTGAGGACAACGGTTCTGCACATATACTGGAGTATTGCATGCTTCCGCCCACAAGTGAAGGGGTAGGCCCTAATCATGCAACATCGCTCGTGTAGCACCCACGATCATTCTGTTCTTCCGCTCAGCAACCCCATTCTGCTATGGGTTATGGGGAGCTATGAGATCTCTTCGAATCCCTTCTGTGCTGTAGAAATCCTTGAAGTCATCACAGATGTATTCACCACCATTGTCGCTCCTAAGAGCCTTCACTTTGTTCCCCGGCTCCTTCTTGACCAGTGCTTTGAACTCACAGAACTTTGAGTATGTCTCTCTCTTCTTCTGCATGAAGAAGATCTAGCACTTTCGAGAGAAATCATCCACAAAAATCACATAATACTTGTGCTTTGCTGTCGAAGCTACTGAGAAAGGTCCATACACATCTGTGGGAATTCTCTCAAGGATCATCGTGGTGTGACTATCCTTCTCGTGAAAGGTGGCTTTCATAAACTTTCCCAAAGTACACCCCTTGCACTTATCTTACTGCACAAGAGTGCCTTTAGGAAGCCCAGTAGTGATCTGCTGCAGTATCTTCAAGGCTCCATGGTGAAGGTGACCCAATCTCCTGTGCCACAGCTCGCCATCATCTCGGCTCACCAATCCTTCTGCCTTGCATGCCATTGCTGCGCAGCCATCTACATGCAATTGATAAAGGTTCCTGACTCGAACCCCTATCTTCCAGGTTTCTCCAGTTGTCTAGCTACGCAAGAAATCCTTTCCCTCGCTGAAAACAACATCATATCCCTTGTCTTCTAACATCACCACAGAGATAAGATTCTTCTTCAATCCTGGAACATGCATCACTTCCTTCAATACGAAGGGCTTACCAGACTCCCTCTCAAAGGACATGGTACCAATAACGGTCGCACTGTATCTACCATCATCGCCCATCTCGATGTGCACTCCAAGATCTTTCTCCTCCAGATCAGAAAACAAATCTCGATCTCCTGTCATGTGAAAAGATGCACCACTGTCCAAGAACCACACCGATCCCATCACACTTGAAACCAAGCATGTGATCAATGAAAAATCAAGCTCAAATTGCGAGGCTAGAACCTCTCCTGCTGTAGATCCAACAGCTTGATTATTCTTCTTCTTCTGCGAACAATTAGTGGCATAGTGTCCATGTTGGTGACAGTGAAAGCACTTCACCTTGGACATTCCTGCTTCTTTCCTTTCGCACCGAAATGAGAAGCTTTCTTTTTCTTCCCCTTCTTTGCTTTGGCAGCCAAAGCGCAGTTTTCTTCATCAGGTGCCTTTGATGAAGATTCGTCCCTGGTATTCCGCCTAATCTCCTCCTGCACAAGATCTTACCAAAGTCTCTCCCATCCTGGCAATTTCTCCCAACCATTGATAGAGTCCTGATAGGAATGCCAACTCTTCAGAAGACCAAGGAGAGCCAAGCTCACCAAGTCCTCATCATCGACAGTCACCCCCACACTTCCCAGCTCATCCCTGCACTGACTGAACTTCGTGAGATACTTGGGCATACTGTCTCCCTTCTCACATTTAATGTTTCTGAGTTTATCCTTGAGCACCAGCTTCCTCTGATCGCTCTTGCTTTGGAATAGATCTGTCAACGCTTTCCACATCAAGTATGGAGAAGCCTTTCCATGCAGGCTAGACACAATGTGATCCTTCACGTCCTCCAACAGAATCCTTTGACACTTTACTGTCTTCTTTTGCCAAACCTCAGCTTCGGCAACATCAGTAGGCTTTGGGACCTCAGCCTCTATGAACTCCTTCAGCCCATTATCATCTAACACCGCCTCCATCCTGTCATTCCATGAAATATAGTTCGAGCTGCCCTTAAGAGCATACTCCAATCGCAATCCATTGAAAGACATTGCAACGTTGACACCAAGAAAACACTGCTGCAAATTCGAATTCCACTAGCTCAAAACTCAACCGCCTATGATCTAAAATTTTTGAGAACAAAGTATTTCTCGTACAGAGATTGATTGTATGGGATTTTACCGGATATCTCACCTTCCAACGGAAGGATGAATCCAGAGGCTACCTGGCCCGATTACAGACTCTGCCTGAAGAAATGA
Source organism: Pinus tabuliformis (assembly GCA_031772625.1). Taxonomy (NCBI): domain Eukaryota; kingdom Viridiplantae; phylum Streptophyta; class Pinopsida; order Pinales; family Pinaceae; genus Pinus; species Pinus tabuliformis. Next base: position 487,961,034 of record CM062814.1, on the reverse strand, counting down.
AATCTAAACACTTTCTGAATAATAGATCTGATGATCAACTGCTCTGATACCATGTAGAAATTTTGAATAATATGACACTTATTCACAGAGATTATCCCTATTATACACTATTTCGGAATACATGCACAATACATAATCTCCTCTACGTTGATCATCAATTTAGCAGCATTAAAAACCATGAAACATCAATCGCATGCACACATTAACACAGTATGTAACCCGGGGAAAACATACAGCTGAAAACCCCACACTATCTGTATATTATAATGATAGAGAACATGTAACAATACATAGTACAATACTCCTCACAAGTACTCATTACTATCTCCACCTGTTACACACAAACTAGCTCAAATCTGATGCCTCAAATCTCCTCCATTGTTTGCCTGCCTCCACTACGCAATCCTGCAAGAGAATCAATCACTCTTTGAATTTGAATTCCCTTGGTTATACTATGCAAGCCTCATGGGCAATCTCCATCCATGCATGTGAAAATCTCATGCACAACTATAGTCACAACTGATAGCAATCTCAACCTCTAACACCTATCTCCACTGAACTATACATGCACTAAGTTAACTGATGTATTATTTAGTTGCTTTATGAGTTAATAATTAGTGAATTAATTCATATTTAATTCACACAACTCATCACTAGTGTATTCTTTAGTTAGACTAAAATACAACTAGTTCAACCAAGTCAAACTGAATAAAACTCCATCAACTCCAGAATCAACTCCACCAAAACTCAACCACATGAGTTCTAACTGAAGTCCTGCATGCAATAGCTCAACAGACCCACAAGAAAAGTGTATTTCCTTCTGATAGTTGCATGTGCCACATCTGTAGCTCAAACTGAAGTGCTCCAAGAGGATAAGATAATGTTTATAGTCCAAATATTATTATGAGACAATAATATTCGACTGTTCTATTTTTAGCCTGGCAGTCTAAAAATAGAAACTGCCCATATGTCTAAAAACAGAAGTCCATCTATTTTTTACCGACATGACCAATCATCCACAAATAGCATCCTGCAACTCATATACCATGATCCATATGTCTAAAAATAGACTTTGCGCCAAAAATAGCCTGCGGGCCCACTTAGTGAAGGAAACTTCTTTCCACTAAGCTCCATCATCTTGTTGCATTCTCAACAAAATTAAGGCCAAGGCCTTTGATCATGTTAACCACAAATCTGTCGGTCTCATTTGCTGCTACTTGGGCCCCTTCTAATAACACTATTGTGTTTTCCATTCATGCGCACAGCATCTGTTTTGCTGCAGAGGATCCTGTTGCGAGGTGGGTCCAAAGGGTACCCACCTAAGGGGGCCGCACCTGTAACTACTGTAGCTATACCCTGAGGGCCCCCAACATAGTCTGGTGCTCCTGCATAAAATCCTGAAGGGCCTCATTTGTAACATCGTGAACCATCTCGTCGATGTCGTGCAGATCACCTTCGGTTAAGGTGATCGGGTCAATGGCTAATTTTGAGGCCTTGACCTTCTTCTTTGGTCCTGCTCTTTCTACCATGTGTCAGCACCTTAACTGTGTGGATATGGTCCCTGGGTCCGTGCTCCCTTCTATTGTTTCTACTTCCTCTGCCTCCTGCCCTGTAAGGACGTTGCTTGGCCCTCGTCCTCCTTCGCGGTTGCTACTTCTGCTGCTTGTGTTGCTGCTGCTGCTTCTGCGACCTTCTTTTGCTTAAAATCTTTCTGTGCCGCTTTGCACGCTACCCTTACCTCTTCTGCTACTATTTCCTTCCACCTCTTCTTAGCCAATTGTGTGACACGTAGCTTGGAATCGTCCTTCTTCTTCTACGCTACCACCTTCTCAAGTTCTACAAGATATGGGGCACGCCATTCTGGAGGCCATGTCTCCAAGACAATAAAATTGGCATCGTCAGCGGCTACAAAAGGTAGCTTCATCCACTACTTCACTGGATCCTTATGCACCCTAATAAAAATGTTGTGCATATCAGCTTTGAATTCTGCAAAACTCTGCAGACTGTTTTACACTGTGGGCGACAGACACGACCTCCGATTGATCCACATCTAGATGCTCATCTCCATCAGCACCCAGAAGATTTTGGTGTCATATATCCATTTCACATCCTTTGTGGCCCAGAGCGAAGCGTACTTCACGGCCTCCCATAATTCTCTATCAATGTTGGGGAATTGACTGTCCTTGGCAGTTCCCCTACTACGAGCATTATGGATAACAACAACCACACATAGTGGAAGGTTTTACCCTGCTCTTGGGCTTCGTGACAATTCTTCAAAAATTCCTCGCAGAGGAATTTGAACTAGTTGAACTGGACCCCCTCCATGCACTACTCAGCCAGTGCGACCACCATCACTGAGGCCTCATTGCCGTGGCACTTCCTCATAACTTTGCTGGCTAGGATTTGGGTTGCTACATGTACCCCTTTTTCCTTGATGCTAGAGATGGCGTAGCCTCTCTTCTTCTTCTCCAGCTTGTATTTCGTGTTCATGGCTTCTGCAAGGGCCAAATCACTACCCTTTCCTTCAGCTATGGTCGCAGGGTCCTTTCCTTTGTAGGGGAACCAAGAAATGCGATGAATGAGGTCTTTCATGATCGGGATAGGCTCCTCCAACCATAGATACCCATTGTACACTAGGAAAAGCAGCTCCATGATGACGAAAATGGTGATGGGCGCGCGATGGAAATGCGGTACCCATAGAAAGTGCAACAACCTGGCCTTTTCCACACCACGCAGCTACTTCTGCAGCTCTAACATTGTCACCGCCCTGTTAGTGCCCTTCTTCATGAGGTTCTTTGTCTGCAGGTGACAGAACTTCTCATAGTCATTGAGCTCCCAATCTTCAAACTTCATGGTTGGCACGTGGCCCAGGTGCATGCCTTCAAACACAATGTCATCTAGGAGGAGCAGGGTCTGGAGTGAACTCTTAGTTTCATCCAAGTCCTTCGAAACTTTGTCTTCCCTTTCCAGGGAGGGACATATACGGGCAGTTTTGTTGCCGAGCGTGTAGGTTGAATATCCTCCTCCATGTCTTCATCTTATTCTATTGTGATGACAAGGGCCTCCAAATATTCTTCTTCCTCATCTGTGTTGATCGTGACAGCTTTCCCTTTTCCTACCATTGATAGGTGATAGCCAATGCTTGTCGACGCATCCCGGAGTTGGCCATCCTAGTAGATCTACCAGTAGAGTTGTGTGTCCACAAGTTGGCAACCGGAGTCCACGAGGCTAGAGAAGAAACAACCAAGGTTCAGCTGGAACTAAATCTTCAGATCACCGAGCTACGGTTAAAGGTGCAGCCTTCTACTCCTCCAGAGATCCGAGAATAGTGTGCTAGCGCTATCGCAGTGGGATTGGAAGAAATTGGAAGTGCAGTACAAGACTGTACCACTTTGTTGGAGCAAGCACTTGAGGTCCTCACAACTCTGTAGGAGGATCCCAACATCCAACGCCTGGAGGCAGAGGCATGAGAACTTTAGCAACAATAAGACAGTTTCTAAGGAACTGTGCAAACAATAGTCCTCACTCAGCGGCTTGCGAGGATGCAGCAAGATAAGGCACTGAAGGACCAGGTGGAAGTAGCACGACATAAGGAGGTAGTTCTCAAAGCGCACATCCAACCGTGGATTGATGAGGATTTCACTATCACAAAAAACATCAAAGGAAAGATTGCGCACATACAGGGGTGTTACAGATCCATTTGGGCACATCAACCCCAACTTATGGATCTATACTATTAGGACCCATCAAACCCTAGTACAAGTTGTTACATGCCCTAAGGAAGTTAGTCACCAGAATGCCTCACTTCCCAAGAAGTCCCATCACTGAAAACATGTAAAAACTACCTCTAAGAAGATCAGCGTAGGTAGGTCTTCATTAGGGTGTGTTGCAATGTAAACCATACACTGTTAGGGTGCTATGCAGCACACTTGGTCCCTCTTTGGCCTGTGCTGAGCGAATTTGAGCAAAGTTCCGTGAGGGTTTGAAGATTCCTTATCCATTGGAAGCCTCTAGTAGTTTATCAAATGCCACCTACTCCTTTGAGTTCACATTTGGATGAGAAAGGGAATTAGGAAACATCAATCCCCTATCCCTTCTTCCATGGAACTGATTTCTAAATTTAGAAAGACATTCATCATCACCATTGATGGCATAATCTCCTTCACTCACCTATAAATAGATCACTCATGTAAGAGATCAGGGGCTAAAAAATATTGAGTTGTAAGGAGATCCTGTTGATATGAGATTAGAATTGAGTGCAAGTATTGTGATAGTGTTGGAGTGTCTTGCTTTTCATGAGGTGATGAAGAATTGAATTGGAAGGATGACACTAGATTGAGCTCATATGGGTTGTAATCTTTCCTCTTATCAATAAAGTTTTCAAGACTTTTTCCTTATGCTTGTGTTAGATGTTAATGCTTTCATATGTATATCATGTATTTGATTCCATGTTATTTATAAGCAATAGATCATTATCATTTTCCTTGACGGGTTTTTGTTTCTATGATTGTGCAGGTACTTTCCAAGTGGCTTAAGTACGGAAAGGAGAGCAAAATCGATCAAGCGAGACAAGGAGCTAGCAAAAACTACAAGTAGTTTTCTCTTCTCTCTTGTTTTATCTGTTGATTATAGAAAAGGTTAAGATTACTTTGTCTATTGTTTCTAGACCTACCACTAGATCTAGAGGGTTAGGCGTTTGTCTAAGAACACTAAATATTCTGGAAACAAATTGGCGACTCTGCTGGGAAACAAATTATCCATATTATTAGCTTATCAGCCTCTTAAGACATTTCTACATACTGTACTTGTGGTCGTTCATAGAATTTCAGTCCTCTTCCATTGAAAATTGAGTTAAAACTGTGTCAAAATTGCCTTCAGAAGTGCTCACTATCATCAGCACACTGTCTCTAACTGCTGCCTACATTGCAGTGCACTTCCCACATAGATACAAAGTGATTTAGCACACTGTATCTAACTGCTAGCTCCACTGATCCCTTGAGGGTCAGTTTCCCATTTAGGAAATGAAAGTTTTTGCCAATTTTCTCTTGTTTGAATTAGTTGCTGAAAGTCAATGATGTTTTGTCTTTGAAAAGTTTTTCATCTCCTTAACTTTGTTCTACTTAGACTATATTGTTGGATGTTTTTTATGTATTTGTTTTATCATTTGCAATCCACTGTCGAAAGGTAGTTTTGATCGATTGTTTTGTTGATAAAAAAGTGTCATAAAATGATCATTTTCTTTGAAAAATGAAGTATCATAAAGTCTTCCTTCATAAATAATCGATTGATTTATTTGTGCATTTGATTTGTATTTTCGTTTAAAAATGTCGAAAATCTTCATTTCTTTAAAATCAAAAGTGTTGTACAGTCTTCCTTTCCCTTTTAAAAGAAATTGTCATAAGTCGTCATTTTTATGAAAAGAGTTTTCAATCGTTTGTGCATTAGTTTTTCTTATTGCATCATTCACATTAAGAGAAACTGAAAGGAAATACATGCAATTTGCATTTTAAAGTTTGAGTTTGTGTGCTAAAAGGAATGGTTTAGGGAATTTCATTAGTTTGTGCTCTTTGTTGCTTGTTCAAAAAGTACTTGTATGCTCTATCCCTCATAGCTAGGATTTTCATTGATGAAATTAAATGGAAAGATTGCTTCTCATTCTAGTTGCATTCCTAGGAATTTCATAACACATAACGCGGTGAACTTGAAAAGCAAATTTCTAAGCAAGATCAACTTGAAATGAACATCATTAAATCTAATAACGCATTAGAACTTAACGAAAAACATCTAGAGGTCTAGGCTAGATACGTGTTCCGGCGTCTTTAAACCTAGTGGCTGTCGTTTTCACTGAAGGTTGGGTGATTCCTCCTCTCTGATTCGATAAGTGCTAGTACAGACTTGTGCTCCCTGTACCGTCGAGTATATGTTGGGAGACCCCAATAGGTTGAAATCCTTTATCCCTAGGAAGCCGAGTCTGCCACCTTACCGATCGCAACACACTGAACACAGCATTCGGGAAGATTGACTACCGTACGTAAATTCCTTGGTCATTTCTCTTTCATTTATCACCAAGGCGTATATTGAAGTTTTGTGATCTGTCTGGTAAACCCTCTTGTCTAGAATCTCCAGAGAAGTCACTTTCATTCCTTTTTGACTCTTTAAAATTAAAATGATCATCTGAGCACTTGTCCTTTGAGGCTCATTAAACATTTAAGGTGACTAGAGTCATCTTTTACTTTTTCTCAACTCTTTAAAAATGAAAAAGCGAAGTTGTGTTCCAGTGTCCTAAAAAATTAATTGACCACGAATAACATCCTCATTCCTTAGTTGATTTTAAGTTGATAGAATCAATCAACAATCTTGGAGGAACATCAAACCAAACCCCATCATTTTCAGAGAATAGCGAGCCAACCGCCTTTACCTCTCGAAGCGACACCAATTTGGACAAAGTGGTCTCGTTTAATTGAGTCTAGTACATCAAGAAATCCTAGTTCTTCATCTCAGTTACTTAAAATATTTGTTTCAGTGGCTACAAAGACTCCAGTTACTCTGAATATTACTGGTACATCCATTCCTAAAGAAGAAATTTCATGATTAGCTGAGAACATTAGCATTGATCCTAGTGAAACAGTAGCTGAGGTTGTCCAACAACAAGTTGATACTCAATATGAAATTGTTCAACAAGAAAGTGCTTCTAAACTTGAATCAGTTCAACTAGGAGTTGGTCCAGAATCTATCCCAGTTCAAATAGAATTTACATCTGAACATAAAGTTGTTCAGGAACCTCCCTTTGAAGCTGTTGTTGATTTACCTGAACATCTGGACTTCGAATTTCAACATTCAAAAGTTGTTACCCCTCAGACATCAGTCACTGTTGAAACTACACTTTCATCAACACCAGAAATATTTTACAGACCTGACAGTCAAGTCCTTCCACTAGATTTGATTGCCATAGAGGAGGAATTAGTAGAGGATTCCACACTTGGAACCCCATTTCACTTTGGAACTGGGCTTAATATTTAGCCTACTACTCTTGATTACTTTGCTTCATCTAATCTTGCTTCCTTGCAAGTTCTCATCGAATCTTTAGGATAACTTTTGAGCCATTTAACTATGGCTGAACAACAGTTAACATCCCAGACTATATCATTTGATGCAGCTGCAGTAGAATATTCTGTTGTAACTCCTTTGATGTTTTCTACCACACCTAAGTCACACATGTATGGTGAATCGTCTGTCCTAATTGGTTACCAATCATTTTCTGGAACCCACTCAGGGGTTTCTTCTGCACCATGGTCATCACCCATGCCCTCAACCGGAATTCTACCTAGTTCTTCTCTAATGGGAACTCAACAGTTTGATCCTACACATCGGTATCATGGTGGTAAACAAAGGCCTGTGTATCCATTAAAAACTGGATTGGCACCATATGGAGAGCAATATGCTTATTCATCGTATCCTCCTTATTCTGGAGGACAACCATATGGTAATTTCTCACAATATTCCAGTCAAACTAGAATTAGAGTTTGTCAATGGAAACCAATAATTCCAACTCAACCAAGGCTTGTGTATCCAACACAACCAATGAAAACTGTGTCAAAAATTCCTACTACACCTGTTGTTACTACTGTGCCACAGTCACAAGCTCAAACTATTGTATCTCAACCGGTACAAACTGATCCTTCTTCCTTGCAACCAAAAGTTTGAAGTCAAGAGGTTCAAGTTTCTCAAGTTGTTATACAACAGCCACTTGTTTTTGGAGCTCAGCAACAACCTCAGGTTAGTATACCTTTATTTGGACTGACCCAGGCTTGCACTGGTATAGTTGATCCACAACTTGGTCAACCTTTCATTACTGGGAAACAACAGTTGGTTCAACAACCATGGCTACTGCAATTCCAACAGTTCCAACCTCAATTTAGACTTGGTTCACAAGCTCAACCTAGTTTTGGTCAATATCAAGCTTACCAAGGTCCTGGACAACAAGGCTTTGCAGGTTATGGACAACCAGAAATTCAGTCCGGTTATCAACAACCACCTTATACTGGTTTTGTTCAACAAAAATACCAAGGTTACCAAATGCAAATGCCCTATCTTGGTATGCAAAGACCTATTGCATAGGAAATTCCATCATATCTTGGGTATGCTCAACCTAAATTGAATCGATAGTTTCCATTCGTAGCAACTTTAGAATTACCATATTTAAACCAGCTCACTAATGATCCAATCACATATGCACCTTGGTGGCCTGTAATTTCGCATAAGTTACCATATGATATTCCAAAGTATAATGGAAATCATGGAGAAGACCCATCAAATCATGTTATGGCCTTTCATTTATGGTGTTCATCCAACACTTTGAATGATGATTCGATCAGACTTCATCTTTTCCAAAGAACACTTACGGTCCAGCTGCTAAATGGTACATTGAATTACCAAGAGCTTCTTTCAATAACTTCACCACTTTAGCCACTACCTTTTTGACCCACTTCCAAATACCTATCAGATAAGAGACTGGAACGGAGCTCTTGACCAACTTTAAACAAACTACGGCTACCCATATCTCAGATCATATTCATGAGTGGCAGCGTCATCGTCGAATGGTTAAGACATATGTTCCCAATCATCTTTTAGCTGAGTGGTTCATAAAATACTTGTTGCCATCAATCACCGAGGATGTGGCAAAAGGTGGAGTTGTCATAGAAGAGCAAGTTATCACTCATGCCCAATACTTAGATTTGATTTACACACAATCTGGCATGCTATATGATAAAATTACCGATGTACCTAGACTAGCTTTCACTGTTCCACCACCTCCATAATAGAGTAGGGACTCTCATGCCGGTGACGGTGTGATCGGTTCTTCAAGCACACAAGCGGAAAGAAGACCATCTGGTCAAACTCTTACTATTTTCAATCAAGCTGCAAATGCATCAAAAAAACACTCATTCCTCAGAGATTAATTATGTGTCATCTAACAAGGCAAAAATCCAAAGCAACTAGGAGGTAAGAAAAAGGGGAAGAATAATAAAAAGAAACAGGAAAATCCCTCTCCAGAGAAATCATCTGAATCCCCTACCATGGCAAGGAAACCTCGTTATCCATGTCTGATATGTAATGACGAGCATTATACAAGAGATTGTCCACATCGCTCTGAGGTATCTAAACTTTTAAAGACTTCAACCACATCAGTAGTGTTAACAGATCCATTTCCTACCCCAAAGACACATTTGGTTGCAACTTACAATGCTTCCACATCCCAAGTACTCATGTTATCCATCACAAATCCACAAAATGATGTTTTGGTGTCAACAAGAAATAAAGATTATGAAAATCTGTCATCGTCGAATAACCAGGCCACTGATCAACCGAGTACTTCGACCTCGACTTCACCTGAAGTTATTCCACCAGTTGTACCTAAATTGACAATAAAGCCACCAAATGGAGTTGTACACAAATCAACATTCAATCCTCATGCTTGAACAACTCAAAACTATAATATAGTGGAAGATCTGGCTCAATCACCTTCCGTTATGCCGACACTCAAGGTGTAGCAAAATTGTCCCTCCCAGAAACAAGCTTTATTTTTAGTCATAGGTGGAATAGATCCTATGGATTCAAATCTTGTGGTTTTTAACCATGTGGAATATTCACCACAATTACTGGTGCAATTAGATTTCCTAATACAAGTAAAATCTCTCAATAAGAATGTTCACTAAACCATTATTGATGAGGGGGCATCTATTTGCATTATGTCCATGAGTTGTTGGAAAACACATGGTTCACTGCCATTGTCACGATCACCAACTATGTTAAATGCCTTTAATGGAATAACATATACACCATATGGGATTTTTAGTAACCTGCAAATCGAACTAGGGGGGGAAATAGTTATTGTTGACATTGATGTAGTTGACGGAATCCTCGATTACAACATTTTACTACAAAGGCCTTAGGTATATGCTATGGTCGTTGTCGTTTCCACGTACTTTCATACAGTTGCATTCCCTTTCAAGGGTGGAATCACAGTCATTGATCAGCTAGCCTTCTTTGCCAACAATTCATAGGCTAAGGGAAGCATTCCATTAATACACGAAAACCCACCATCACTTCAAAGTGTTGGAGTAGGTCTCCTTAAAGATCCTTCCCTGATGGGCACTTTTACCCTCCCATCACCATATGGTTTGGCGGAAGTGGCAAGAGTGGAGACTTGCAACATGATTTCTTCTACATCATCTGATTTGATGAGAAATTCCAACCACTTTGTAATTGATGGTCTTAGTGAGGAGTTGCCGCTAAGCCCCATTGAATCATCATAGCAATCAATATTTCGGGCTTGTGCAACAAACCCTAATCCGCACTCAACAATTGTATGGGTAGATAGATTGTTAGAATATGGTACCTCTTTGGATCCTTTTTCATGTATACATTCTACGAATGAAGGAATCATCACATCAATGATGATAGGATAGATGCCATGGGAGGATTATCATCATCGTTCCCACCTTCAAGATGACAATGAAGATTATTCAAATGAACTAAATCACCCATCAATCGTTGATTTCTTGTCAAATACTATAAATACTGTCGATTCTGAGCGTAATTTTTCCAACATAGAAGAAACGATTTCTATAAACATTTCGACCAAGCCTAACATTATAGAAAACATTCATGTCGAGAAATCTTGTTCTCCATTGGAACTTGATATTTATTGTGCTCTTTTTTTGCGAATTTAGAGATATTATTGCATGGTCTTATGAAGAGATGTTGGGCATTGACTCAAGTATTGTTGAACATGAGATTAAAATGTACCCTGATGTCAAACCAGTATGACAACGGCTTTGACCTATTCATCCTAAGAAAGCTGATGCCATTAAAGCAAAGGTTGAAAAACTTTTGCGTGTTGGCTTCATTTTCCCTGTACCTCTTAATGATTGGGTATCAAATATTGTTCCAGTGATGAAAAAACAAGGGACAATTTGAGTGAGTGTCGATTATAGGGATGTAAACCAAGCATGTCCAAAGGACAATTATTCTACACCTTTTATTGACCATATTATTAACGAATGTGCCGGATGTGAAATATTTTCATTCATGGATGGATTTTCTAGCTACAATCAAATCAATATCCGCCCATAGGACCAATAAAAAACCGCTTTTATATGTTCGTGGGGCACATTCGCTTATCAAAAGCTACCTTTTGGTTTGAAGAATGGAGGGGATACATTTCAAAGGACAATGAATTATGCCTTCCATGACATCAAGCACATTGTTCAACCTTATCTTGATGATTTTCCTGCTCATTCGCGAAAACAGACTAATCATTCACAACATTTGAGAGCAATATTTTTACGATGTCGACACTACAAGATAAGGCTCAATCCACATAAATGTGTGTTTTGTGTTAGCTCTAGTCGATTTCTTGGATTCGTAGTTTCAAAAGATGGAATTCGACTTGATCCCATTAAGGTTCAGGCAATCCTTGACTTGCCTCCACCTTCAAACATGTTATAGATATAGAGACTTCAAGGGAAGGAAAACTTTCTGAGGAGGTTCATTCCAAACTATGTTGAATTAGCTAAAGGTTATACACGTCTATTGAAGAAAGGGGTACCCTTCCATTAGGACCAAGTTGCGCAAACTTATGCAACCCTAAGGTTGCCACATTCTCTACACCTTATCGGGACTTAAATTTCCCTTAACGGCCCTTTATTAATTCTTTATACCTCCATGCCCCTTATATATAAATATTGGAATCATTATATACTTGTAAAACCTACGCCTATACCTTTCCTTGGGTATATATTAAAAAACACAAAAATGCTTCACAAACCCCGCTTTCAGCCTTTGATTGAACTTCAAAAACATTACAACCGCATGCATAACCCTATTGGGTCCACACATCACCCCTGTACCATTGTATCAACGTAATATCGCTATCACAAAACAATGCGGCCATACATGCCAGAGTATATGAACACACGGAATTATATTGAAAACCTTGCAGAAACAATGATTTTCTTATCTTTTCCCATCAGTGTGCTTATCATATGCCGAAGTCAACACGCCAAGCATTTATGACCGTTGATCTGGAGTGATGAGATCTAATGATCCAGATCAAATCTCCTTATCGACGATCAACAGTCTCAATGGTCTGCAATCTCGGCGCTATCCTTTGGTGGGGTCCGATGCGATTATCGCTAAACGCTATTGGTGATCGCACTGGTTATAAATTCACCACCTCCGCTCCAATATGTCGATGCGAGGTAAGCCCAAACCCAATATGATTCAAAACCTCTATTTAAAGGATTTTAAGTCCGAATTCTCCGTTTAAATGTGTTTTGAGCCCGATACTTAGTGTATTTGGGGTTTTCCACTTGCGACACCAGAATGATAAAATGCATTCACCAATTGATCCTTTGACACCAGATCTCCATTAAAACATATGAAAACACATGCCGGCATTAAGAGGATTAGAATATAGATAGAAAAACAGGCATTTAAGCCTCCACAGGCCGATTATGTGATTATGCATGCACACTGATTATTCATAGTAAATGAATAACAAAGCTTCACCCTTCAGCCTGATCACACAGGTAAAGCCCTCTGTCCCAAAAGAAATTCATTCAATCTCACAGTTCTATCACTCCAATCAATCCTTTGTATATAAAAATAAATATGAAAATATATTTGGGACTCTTTCCCTTCTCTAGCCTGAGTAATCTAATTAATGGCCTCTTCCTTCTACATAGCACGTAGGCCTACAGTGCTGTCGGGTCCTCTCCCTCTCTGTCTCTCCTCTCGCTCTCCCCTTCAGAAAATAAAGAAAACACATTTATGCTAAGCTAACCATCTCTTCCACTATTGGAGGAATAAATTATATATTTAGAATTCAAATCCTATCCTAATCTAAACAACTAGACTACTTGGCTATGATCTCCACGTAGGGAGGATCATTTGCCATTTATTCCCAATTCTATTCAGAATTAGGAAACAAATTAACCACTTCCATAATTTGAAATTAATACAAATTAACAACCAAGTCTTCCTCCAAACTTGCATTAGCCACAACATGTGACCACTCCATCATATTGCTTGCTAGGTCTAGATGCTCCTACATTAGACTGCCAAGGTTTAAATTAATCATGATCTCCTGATCATGCACTTCTGACCTGTGTCCTCCTAGATCCCATACTTGGTTTGGTAGTCTGTCCTTAGTTAGTGTTTTTGTTTGTTGTCCTTCAGGTCTCCCTCCTTTATGCTATATTGTTCCATTGGCCATGCTCTCACTCTCTGCTGTTGTCCTTTTCATATATCTTACTATTGTTTTACTCATCTTAATTCACAATTTTCCATTTCCTTCACCTCTACCTTTCTTTCCAGCCAATCTCCCTTTCTTCTTTTGTCCTTTACTTGTTTTATTGGAATGTTGTTGTATGAGTTTCCACAACTCATCCAATTCTTTGTCCACTTTACTTCTCCTATGTTGAATACTATTCCCCTGCAACTGATTGTGTTCTTGAAATAGAACATCATAATTCCTGTGCCAATAACCTTCCATATACATTTCTGAAATGTACAAATTCCTTCTCCATTTATTCTCGGTAATGACTTCACTACTTCTTAATTCAAATTCCAGTATGCCTACAATTCTACAAATATCTTGAAAACACAGAATTCTTCCTGCTTGTTTAGCTACTTGGAATATTTCTTTTTCTAGTAACTTCATTTCTGCACTCTTAAGGATTATGGCATTATATTGGTCTACTCCTGAAATGTCACTTCTAGCCTCTTCTTCATTAATAAATTTTTGTGGTATAATAGTAATTCTCTTACTATTATTTCTTGTACTCATCTCTAATTCAACAGTTTCATACTGTAGATTCACCACCATTTCATCATTCTGAGACTTTCTGATCACACCCTTCATTAATTCGATCTGTTCCTCAGAATTAAGTCCTTGGTTCAGATTGACTTCACATTGCCTTGTTCCTTCATATAAATCTTCATCAAAATTAATCAATTCAATAGACACAAATACTTTACCATTCTTCCTCTTCAAATTACTTGACTTATGCCACAAATATGCCATTTCATTTGGAAATCCTCCCAAGAGTTCTGCACAATCTTCACTAACTGCATTGTCTACAATATCTGTTTGTAATCCTTCTTTACTCTAGCTTCCTTCAAGGTCAATGATCTTCAATAACCGTTTAACATCTACAAATCTTTTATATCAACCTTCAGTAGCTGTTCTCTTTGGATTTAGTCTTCAATAGTTGTCCAATATCTGCATAATTTACTACAGCTATGTTTAACAGCTTCTCTTCTCTCTGCATCACATGATTATGTGAGTTTCCTTCACTTATGACAACACTAAATAGTTGCCTTACCTCAATGTATCCTTTGATTTCAATAATTATTTTGTCATCCTCCTTTTGACTTATCCTTTGGATATCACCTGACTGGATATCTTCCTTCACTTGGCTGTAACTCTTCTCCTTATTCTACATATGACTATGAGTAGTCATCTCTTCACCTATTAAGATAATAGTTTCCAATAACTGCTTGTCTTTCCTCAAGTCTATATGACCTGCAAACACACAAAACCTTTCAGTTTTCAAAATACAATACCTTCCATTTTATTTTGATGCTTCAAGCACCAATCCTCCATCATAGATCTTTTGGATTTCAGCAGATCCTTCTTGCTATGACTCCATTTCTCTGAGTCTTTCCTTCTTTAACAAATCAATATGAATTTGTTCAAGTTCCCTGAACTCATTCATTAGCTTTCCATTCCACCTCTGTTGCAATAGCTTCCACTTGACTCTTTTCTTCATTCTCCATATGTATCTTTGGTCTTCATTTGTCTTTCTTTGTACATCTAGACTAATCTTTGGTTCTTCATTCTGTTGCCAGTTGCTACACTGCTACAGTCTAATGCCTTCCTCAATTTAATTCTCTTATTGTTGATCATCTCTTTTAAGTTTTTGATTCCTTCCATATTCATCTTTCTGGATTAATACTTCTGTCTCCTTCATGTCTCTTAGGACATAACTTCCTTTTTGCTCCTGATCTTTCATCTCACCTTCAAATAACCTCTACTCAATTTATTTGATTTTAGCATCATATTTATGAATGTTGTCTTCCACACCTGCAGTCACATCATTAACTGAAGAGTCTAAACATTTACTTAACTTTATAAATGTTAGAGATAATTCATCCTTATCATGCATAGTAACCATATCCTTTCCTTCATCAGGTTCTGAAAGCTTCATTTCCTCTTTAGGTTCTTTGAGCAATCTTTCCAAGAGTTCTAACTCCATGTGAAATCTCTCCAGCAGTTCATCACAACTTCCATCCTTAGCTTCATTCTTTTTCTGGCAATCTTCCTAAGTTATCCTGTCTTTTGCACTATCATATTGCAAACTTCTTTCGTCAATTTCATTAAACAAATTCATTTGTTTACCTTCTTGGAATACCACTATGGCATTTTCATTAGACTTCTGGTCCATATCAACTTCATTTGAATGTTTCACACCAAACATAATTTCATCTATGAACTCCTTCTACTGCAATAAATCAGCACCTTCTTCCTTTAAAAGGGATTCTCCATCATACTTCACCTCAAGAGCTTCATTCTTGCTTGCAACAGTTTCACCGGACTTTCCATCATCCTCTGCATATCCTACAAACATACAAAAACTATGAGAATTAAAATCACAAGGCTTCATTGCCTCATCTTCTTCCATTGTCATCATATCTTTGACTTGTTCTAAACTATGCCAATAGTCCATGAGTTCATCAGGTGATCTCTCATTATCCTCTTCACCCAAAATTTCACCTTGTTCTGGTATACAAATGGAAACTTCCATTTCTACTTCTACTTCTCTGAGTTCCTCTGGTTCCTCTTGAGCACTCAACATTTGCTCAATATTTCTCAACTCTTCTGCTATCTCTAAATTCACTTGCTGACTTATCTTCTCTTATAGCCTCTGCCACTTTACTCTCCTTCTCATGGTCCAACCATGCTTCTGGTCTTCATCACTTTTTTGTAGCATCTCCATCAATATTCCAATCTGTAACTCTATCTCAGCTCTCTCTCTGTCAAACTCTCCTTGACTCATCTTCATGCCATTTTCTTTGTCATCTTTCCTTCTGTTGTGGCTTCTTTATAAACCTCTGCTACGACTATCTATAGTCATTTTCTTATCCTCTCTTTCCATGAGCTCCTCACTCCTCTACAACAAGCCTCTGCAACAACAAGTCCTCCTTACTGCGATCTTACCTCACTAAGCTCTCCTTACTCAGTTTTTTGGTAAGCATGATCCTCTATCTAGAACCTCCTCTTTAAGCAACACCTTTGCTCCTTCTAGGCTTCTACAATATCTCACTCTGTCTTTTGAGAACACTTCAACTGTCCTCTCTGTCCAATCGCTTGTTGGATTCTTCAAGTTCACTACCACTTTAGAGTGCTTTCCTTGCTCTACTTTTAAGAACACATCAGGTTCTCCTCTCACAACTTCTCTTGTTCTATGTTGCTACAGTCTTCACACTTTCTTAGCTATCACCTGCGTTTGAATGGATTTCCTTTGTCTTTTGTATCTACAAGTTCTACTACACATCACCTCTGTGTGTCGTCCTATCATATTAGAATCTGATCCTTCCTCTTGCCTGCATAAATACTTTAGCACATAACTCCGTTTTTAGTTCCTTCACGCGAAATTTCTCTGTTATGTTTAACCCCAATTATTCAATTACAATTCTTCTCTGATACCAAAAATGATGCAACCCTAAGGCTGCCACATGCTCTACAACTTATCGAGACTTAAATTTCCCTTAACATCCCTTTATTAATTCTTTATACCTCCATGCCCCTTATATATAAATATCGGAAGCGTTGTATACTTGTAAAACCCAGGCCTATACCTTTCCTTGGGTATATATTAAAATACATAGAAATTCTTCACAAACCCCGCTTTCAACCTTTGACTAGACTTCAAAAACATTACAACCGCGTGCATAACCCTATCAGGTCCACACATCACCCCTATACCATTGTATCAATGTAATATTTCTATCGCAAAACAACGCGGCCATACATGCCGGAGTACATGAAGACACAGAATTATATTGAAAACCCCGCAGAAACAATGATTTTCTTACCTTTTCCCATCGGCACGCTTATCATATGTTGAAGTCAACGTGCCAAGAATTTATGACCGTTGATCTGGAGTGATCAGATCTAACGGTCCAGATCAAATCGCCTTATCGGCGATGGAGAGTCTCAATGGTCTGCAATGTCGGCGCTATCCTTTGGTGGGGTCCGATGCGATTATCGCTAATCGCTATCGGTGATCGCACTGGTTATCAATTCACCACCTCCGCTCTAATATGCCGATGTGAGGTAAGCCTAAACCTGATATGATTCAAAAGCTCAGTTTAAAGGATTATAAGTCTGAATTCTCTGTTTAAACACGTTTTGAGCTCGATACTTAGTGTATTTGGGTTTTTCTGCTTGTGACACCAAAACGATAAAATGCATTCACCAATTGATCCTTTGACACCAGATATTCATTAAAACATATGAAAACACAGACCGACATTAAGAGCATTAGAATATAGATAGAAAAAAAAGCATTCAAGCCTCCACAGGCCGATTATGTGATTATGCATGCACATTGATTATTCACAGTAAATGAATAACAGAGCTTTTCCCTTCAGCCTGATCACACAGGTAAAGCCCTCTGTCCCAAAAGAAATGCATTCAATCACACAGTTCTATCACTCCAATCAATCCTCTGTATACAAACATAAATACAAAAATATATTTGGGACTCTCTCCCTTCTCTGGCCTGATTAATCTAATTAATGGCCTCTTCCTTCTACATAGCCCGTAGGCTTACAGTGCTCTCGGGTCCTCTCCCTCTCTGTCTCTCCTCTCACTCTCCCCTTCAGAAAACAAAGGAAACACATATATGCTAAGCTAACCATCTCCTCCACAATCGGAGGAATAAATTATATATTTAGAATTCAAATCCTATCCTAATATAACAAACTAGACTACTTGGCTTCGATCTCCATGCAGGGAGGATCAATTGCCATTTATTCCCAATTCTGTTCAGAATTAGGCAGCAAATTAACCACTTCCATAATTTGAAATTAATACAAGTTAACAACCAAGTCTTCCTCCAAACTTGCATTAGCCACAACATGTGACCACTCCATCACATTGCTGGCTAGATCTAGATGCTCCTGCATCAAAACTTCTTTTGATGCTCTCAAAGATTCCCTGATTAGAGCATCATTAATGTATGCCCCAAACTATCAAAAAGAATTTTGCCTATATCTTGCCAATGTAGATACAACCATTGGTATGGTTTTAATTCAAGAAGAAAGTGGAACTGAACATCCTATTTACTATTTGAGTCATAATATCAACGATAGAGAAAGTAAGTATTCATACGTCGGAAAGTTAGCCTTGGCAGCCGTTTAAGCTGTGCAGAGATTTCATCATTACATCCTCCTCTGAAAAACTACCATTATATCAGATTGCAACCCTATGACATACATTTTGTCATGTTAATTGCTGGGGGGCAAATATTCTAAATGTATAGTTATCTTGGAGGAGTTTGATTTGGAATTCATCAAATCTAAATCAAAGAAATCTCTTATCTTTGCCAAGTTACTATGTGATCTTCCCTCATCCTCCAATGATTTAACATTAGAAGCATCAAGCTTGGTTGAGTCTCTATTTCTTATCTCATGAAGTGATCTATGGTATGGAGATATACTAGTCTATCTCTAGACCCAAGCTTTTCGGCCTAATACCTCTTGCTCTGAACAACAACGTACTTGATACCAAGCCAAAAATTATCTAATCATTGGTGATACACTTTATCATCGTGGTTTTGATACGATCTTACGCAAGTGCCTTACTCATGAGGAGGCCAAAAAAGCTTTGAATGAGTATCATTTAGGTGCTTGTGGGGGCCATTTATCTGGTTACGCAACTGCACAGAAAATTCTACGTGTTGGTTACTTATGGCCAACCATATTCAAAGTTTGCATTCTTACTGTCAGAAGTTTCCATGCTTGCCAGATATTTCACTGTAAAACTAGATTACCACCTACACCACTGCATCCAGTCATTGTTGTTGGCCCATTCACAAAATGGGGCATTGACTTTATGACATGTAACCCCACCTCGGTTAGGGGGCATGGGTATATTATAGTCGCCATTGACTATTTTACCAAATGGGCCGAGGCAATGCCAACATTGAACAACAGTTGCGAAACGACTGCTCTGTTTTTTTTCAACCATGTGGTTGCCAGGTTTGGTGTACCACAAGCTATAGTTACAGATCATGGGTTGCATTTTCGCAATCACATGATGGTTGAATTAACTGCCAAATTAGGACTGTCACATGATAGTTCTACTCCATACTACCCGCAAGCTAATGGACAAGTTGAGGTTATCGACAAAGTCCTTAAGCACATGTTGCAAAGAAAAATTGGAGTTCATAAAAGGAATTGCCATTTAATCTTGTACTCGGCTTTGTGGACATATTGAACCTCGGTGAGAAATGCGACCGGATTTACGCCTTTTCAATTGGTGTATGGTTTGCAAGCAGTCTTACCTATCTAATGTGAAATCTCATCTCTCAAACTCGCAATTGACCTGCAACCTGACACTTCTAATGAAGAAGCGTGTTTCTTAGAGTTAATCCATCTGGATGAAACTCGTTGTGATGCTGCAGTGGCTAACGAGGCGCATAAAAAATGCATCAAGGCACAATCTGATAAAAATTTTAAGCCTCGCGTCTTCTTAGAAGGTGACCTGGTCTTGCTTTACGATTAGGATTCTAATAAACTGAAAGTAGGAAAATTTGAACCACTATGGATGGGCCCTTACATTGTTAAACATGTGTTGTCGAAAGCTGCCTACGAGTTAGTGGACTATGACGGGATTCCATTGTCGCAGCCCCGAAACGGGTTGTATCTTAAACATTACTATGCTTAGTTGAGTGTAGTAAAGCTCACTGTATATATGCTTCGATTGCATTTTTGTGTGTTTCTTTTAGATTTTTTATTTGGTTAGGTAATCCATTTTGAATTTGTTGCAGATGTCGAACTTTTCGGAACCATTTTTTGGTTATGCCGATGGAGCTAGTCGTAGTACACAGAATTTATCTTCTGTAGCATGGGCCATTTTTGCTCCATGTGGTGAGTTAGTGAGTTTTAGAGGGATATGTATTGGATGATCGACAAACAATATCGTTAAGTATAGTGCATTGATTGAACTCCTCACTGATGCCATTTCACTTGGCATATGCCGAATCATCATTAGGCTAGACTCACAACTTGTCGTACTACAACTTACTGGCATCTATTCTATCCCAAATCCAATGACTCATTGCATGTTCCTTAGAGTTTGTATTTTGGAAAGTTATTTTGAGTTTATTCAATATCAGCATATTTCCAGAAATCTAAACACATTAACTAACTCTCTAGCGAATTATGTGTTAAATAGACATTTGCGACATTTGTAAAGTAAACATTTTCAATTCACATCATCATTTGAATAGGATTGCATCACTTAACCATAATAAAACTCTAAAAGTCAAATAGATAGTTGTATATAAGTTTTTACAAATAGTTCATGTCCAAGAAAAGAATTGGTCATTTGACCCAAAAAACTCAAAATGTATGCAGAAAATATCCAAGTAAACTAGTACCGCTCATGATAACAGGTCACATCCTATGCTATCATGCGTAGGAGTCTCATCCAATGAATTGGCATGCCAATGGTATGGCGTT
Organism: Pinus tabuliformis; assembly: GCA_031772625.1. NCBI lineage: Eukaryota > Viridiplantae > Streptophyta > Pinopsida > Pinales > Pinaceae > Pinus > Pinus tabuliformis. The sequence goes on along the minus strand of CM062814.1, from coordinate 487,940,217 downwards.
GCAATCGCATAGGTAACTCCTCAATCCAGACATCCGAAATGCCTAGGGTCAAACCCTCTATGTGATCCTGTCGCTGGGCCAGTGTCTCTACTAAATCCAAGTCTCGGAGAACTACTCTTCCAATAGCTCTCTATACTGGCACATCTGCCTCTTTTTGATGTCCCACGAGTCGAATAGATCCAACATCTGCATACATATAAAAATGTTTGTTTAGTCTTGGCAATAATAAAAAAAAACACAAAAAGTAGAAACATTAAAAATAAAAACACTTTTGTCAAAAAAATTTACCAATAGCACTCCATTGCGCTCCAACCAATAACATTAGATCTCGATGACCACGGAAATCCATCCCTAAATATGGATATTCTGCAAAGCTCATGTCCTGACGGTCGAACCACTCAAAGAAAGCAGGGGAAAATGAGATCAATGACTAGCTAACATGCCTAGCCATAAAACCTACCCACCTCTGCATCTGTGGGTCTCTAGGTCCAGGTACTCCCAGTGAGATGTGTTGTGGTTGCATGAGTGGAATTCTCTCCAAGGAAAAAGAAATCAAGATAGACCCATAACCAAAAAACTTTGTCTTCCCATTCTTTACCTGGTTCTTTCATGGATGAAAGAACTACCTCACACCAGTTGAACACCTTTGGAAACAAACACTCTAAAGCATATTGCATATATGACCTGTTTGCCAAGTGTAAAGTTGCGCTGCCAGCCGGTTTGGTGAGGGTAAAGAGGATTGTTCTCAATGGTAAATCATCAACATCCTTGATATTGATCTTTCCATCTCTGCTAGGTTGAGCTCCTTCTCGACAGAACTGTTGTATACATTCTCTCACTAATTCACCTCCTCTGGTAAATCCTGATAATGAGATGGGAGCACTCCACCTCGACAATCTAGTCAGAAAGTAAATATCATCGATGGTAAAGGGGATCATTTTGCCCCTAATGTGAAAAACCTTATCGATAGGGTCCCAAGAACGAACAAGGTATTGCAAAAGCTCAATTTGTTGCCGCATGCTGGATAATCAAAAATACTTCACCAACCCACAATTCCTTAAGGCATCAACTGTTCCCTGATTATTTAGGGCAATCATATCTTGTTATTCATGCTTTCGTTCTCTCCATATAATCACCATTTTGATCCGAGGAATGTCTGAAATGCAACCATTAGACAAATTAGGGTCCATTTTTTGCAAAAAAATAGTTGAAAATTTGGGAGGAAACAACTGTCAAAATTTGGTTTTTGCACCCATCACACCCCTCCATTAGAGACAGTGCACTGCAATGCATACTGCCTTTTAGGTGTATGCAATGCAGTGCACCTTTTGATATTGAAAGGGTGCGCTGATCCAGAGAGCGCAAAATGAAACCCTAGGGGCCTCAAAAACAATTTTTTTTTGCCTAAAACTGAAAATAAATGGAATAAAATGGAAGAGAACAGGAATAGCTCCTACCTGGTCCGGACGGCACGAGAAACGGTCCACTGAATCCTCCGCAATCAGCTAGTGAACTTTGAGGTAGAAAACTGCTCCAGAGCACCAAAGTCAAAGGGTAAAAGTGAAATGGTAAAAATGAATAATAAAACTTGTTTTTATGTTTATTTCTTGCACATTAATAGAGTAAACATTGGTTTTTATTCATTTTGTCCATTTGAACATGTATTTTTAATCCTCTTTGATGGAGTTTTGAGCAGGTTTAACAACTGAAAGTAGAATTTCACGCACTCAAATGTAAATTGAACATCTTTGACCACAAAGCAAACTTTTATCTCTTTTTCGAGATTTGCTAAAAACAAAAAAGGAACCCCCATAGAGTCCTCTTTAAACTCTTTTCAGACTCTCTTAATATGAAAATATTGTCGAGCACTTGTCTATTACAGCTCGTTAAAGGATTGGAAACGACATCTCTCTTGTATTATTTCACTCTTTTTCGGACTTGAGAGGTTAGTTTACAAAAAAGAACTTGTGGAGTTTCCTTTTCGTCCCTTTTCAAACTCTCTAAACATGAAAAGGACCGAGTTGTCTTTGTCGTTAAACTCGTTAAAAACATCAAATAGAGACAAACTTGTCCATCTAGACAAGGCCGAGTTTCACCTTCACTAGACTCATTAAAGCATCAAATAGTGATGGATTCGCCCGAAGGGTGAAAGTATACAAAAAGCATATGTTATCCTCCTCAAGATTGATAAAAAAGAAATAGGTATTGGTCAACAACAACTAGGGAAAATGTGAAAAAGTCGAGAAAACTTTATGGTAGCAAGTCACTCTTGAGCATGACACTTTCACCTCATCACCGTGACTGTGTGGGTTGGGTCATTCAGCTTAATGGTTATCACACTGTTGGTCTATCATACCATCCATTACTTTGTTTTGGGTCAATGCTACTAATTCACCTCAGTGTCACTGATTTGTTCAAGATAAGTCATTTAGTTCAAACTTCATCCTTTGCAATACCATAAACCTTCATTTTCATGGCTGCCATTCCTGAACCTTTGTGTCGTTAGTCGATTCTCATCTCCAAAATCATTTACCTCGTTTCGTGTCGTAGATGTGGGATACATCAAGGCCCTCTTACGACAAGTTGCTTCTTGTTGACATCAGCACATCATCCAAGAAGATGACTCATAAACACCCCTTCAGTAACTTGAAGCTTGCATACATCAATGGTAGGTTTCTTGCTTTTGACAATAGGTTGACATCAATGCCCTTCGACCAAAAGACTTTGTATGGTGTTCAACATCAAATCATTTATTCACACCATGTGAAATGTACTATAGTACCTTGAGGGTCATTATCATTATCGGTGATTCATCTCGCGTTTGTTAACATCTTACATCATTGGTTGGTAATTAGACAATGTCTTTCTATGTTCGACTTCAGAACATCTATTCACATGGTTAGATTTGTACTTGAGCAAAAGATTGGATGAGATTGAAGACCCCAGATCCAGTTTCATCCATCTAGGCTGCGATATTTTTAGGAGTACTAAATCAAATGTACAATGGCCTTACATTTATGGTCAACCATTCATGGGTCTATATATGTAGACGACTATATTTTTATATGTAATGAAAGTTTATAAGCTGAGCATGGGTATGCCTCCCTCAGCTAGTTCATGAGAAAAATCAAATTATCATGATATATGTATTGTAATTGATGCAGGTCACTTTCCGTTCGAAACCTCCTCTCCTCGTGATAAATCATTTCACCCGACATAGATATTTATGACTTCATGCTTTAGGGGGCAAGTGTTACAGATCCATTTGGGCACATCAACCCCAACTTACGGATCGATACTATTAGGACCCATCAAACCCTAGTACAAGTTGTTACATGCCCTAAAGAAGTTAGTCACTAGAATGCCTCACTTCCCAAGAAGTTCCATCACTGAAAACATCCAAAAACTACCTCTAAGAAGATCAGCGTAGGTATGCCTTCATTAGGGTGCGTTGCAATGCAAACCATACATTGTCAAGGTGCAATGCAGTGCACTTGGTCCCTCTTTGGCCTGTGTTGAGCGAATTTGAGTAAAGTTCCATGAGGGTTTGAAGATTCCTTATCCATTGGAAACCTCTAGACGTTTCTCAAATGCCACCTACTCCTTTGAGTTTGCAGTTAGATGAGAAAGGGAACTAGGAAACATCAATCCCCTATCCCTTCTTCCATGGAACTGATTTCTAAATTTAGAAGGACATTCATCATCACCATTGATGGCATAACCTCCTTCACTCACCTATAAATAGATCACTCATATAAGAGATCAGGGGCTGAAAGATATTGAGTTGTAAGGAGATGTTGGTGATATGAGATTAGACTTGAGTGCAAGTATTGTGATAGTGTTGGAGTGTCTTTCTTTTCATGAGGTGATGAAGAATTGAATTGGAAGGATGACACTGGATCAATCTCATATGGATTGTAATATTTCCTGACTTTTTCCTTATGCTTATGTTACATGTTAATGCTTTCATAGGTATATCATGTTTTCGATTCCATGTTATTTATAAGCAATAGATCATTATCATTTGCCTTGATGGGGTTTTGTTTCTATGATTGTGTAGGCACTTTCCAAGTGGCTTAAGTATGGAAAGGAGCAAAAAAATCGCTCAAGGGAGACAGGGAGCTAGCGAAAACTACAAGTAGGTTTCTCTTCTCTCTTGTTTTATCTGTTGATTATAGAAAAGGTTAAGATTACTTTGTTTGTTGTTTCTAGACCTACTACTAGATCTAGAGGGTTAGGCATTTTTCCAAGAACACTAAATATTCCCAAAACAAGGGGATGCACAAGTTAATGCAGAGAAGTGCCCCAAACACGGAGGTCTTAGAACATAGGATGAAACAGATTCAACAAGCAGTGGCTCAGTGTGCTACTGACATTAGCACAGTTGGATGATAGTTGGAGGAACTTTGTGCCAAGATTTTTGCACCGACAGAGTGACTCGAGGGCAAGTCATGATGTTTGTGTTGGGGGCCTGTTGGGCATGGAATCCCCCACGGCATGTTTTGGGGCTCAAAGCCCATTTCTTGACTGAATGATGTTGTAAAGCCCTACGAATTGTGAGCGTGGAACTATGTTAGATTCATAAGGTTGTCCGTCCTAGTCTTGTAATGTAATGTCGACCTACCCATGGTCCTCGGACCATGGGATTATATAAATAGAGTGAGGCTCTAGGTGTAAAAGATAACCAAGTAGAGGATAGCGAAACAGAAGTGAAGAGAAAGAGTCTAAGTGTAAAGTGTGTCCTAGGCTGTAGGGTGGGAGAAGGCTTTGTAGCTAATTGCGCAGAGGCCTAGTAGTCCGCAGCTGAGTGCACGGACCCTTGCAGCTGAGTGCGCAGGGCAGAGTCAAGTCTGTAACCAAAGAAGGGATAAATAAAGAAAAAATTTGTTACCAATTCGTGTATTTGTTCTTGGATTAATGCCTGGTTAATTTTTGATATGAATTGCAAATATACTATTTATTTACTTCTGCACGCATCCCCAATATCGCGGAGCTCTTGGGTAGAATAGTTTATAGTCCCACACTTCCTTTCAACTTCCTGGAGTGCTAAGACTGCCCTTCCCGCAACTAGTTAGGTGGTCGCACCACCCATGTGGAGCTCCAACCCATCCTCCATCATGGTTCACGGAGAATACCCACCTTCCATTGTTGTGGTCGACATCGCGCGTTTTACTTGCCTTACCATCCTAGGTTCTTCAACGAAAAATGTTTCCTTTATCTCATCCTCCAACTTCTTGACCTCCGCGTCCATCATAGCACTTTTCTTCCTTAATTGTACCCTTTCTTTCTCTTTTTGTCATTTGTCCTTCTCTCCTTTTCCACATGTCCTTCTTTATATTTATGCACTTGCTTGGGCTACCAGTTCTCTCTTGGAGGCTTTGCCTTATTCCTCATTCATTTGCTTCTATTGCTTGGTTGTCATTATTCTTCTATTCTTGGTTATGGCTGCCTTCTTCCGTTGTTCCTTTGCAATTGTTAGTTCTCAATGGGTTCCTTCCTCCTTTCCGGTTGTCTCCCTCATAGCTTCCCAATGGCTATCTCCGCAAAATTTCATCATCCTTCCATTGTTTCATCTAAGTTCTGTCAAGCAATAAAAAGGGTCTTTTTCACCTCTATTTACCCTACATTAATTGTCAATCCAGGAACGATTTTTTATCTCATAGAGTGTACTTAGTTTGAGGCAATCATTTTTCAGAGTAATGCTAGTAGTATAGTGCTCTAAATAAAAGAGTAAACGGATGCTTGAAATAAGATCTACTTACAGAAAAGAAACTCAAAACTCAAATCATGAACTCAGAAAGCTATAGCAATTTATCAGTCAAGGGTACAATAATGGTAACTCTTCCCTCTGTAAACTGATGTAATTAAAAAAAAATCAAGGAAAAGATCATCTATCTAGGAACTAGGCAACATATGTCAATGTTCACTATAGTCTCAGATCATCCTGTACACCAAAGAAATGATAATTCAATTGACAGGAAATGGAACAGCTACTATTCTTATGAACAAGATTGAACAGCAAAACCTTAATCTACGGAAATGAACGCAACAATAAGTATATCCTACAGGAATTAAGTAACGATCCTTACTCTAAAGATAAATCGGATAGCAAATGGAAATGAAATATAGAACAGTAACTTGAATCAAATATAAATGTACAACAAACCAGGTCGAATATCACACACGACATGCTTAATATTGAAAGGAATAGTAATCTGGCTTCGATACAACAAGTATAAATCACAGTTATAAAGAGTAGCAATTGTGATTCGCAATGGAACAACAATCCCAATTGAACAACAATCGTGTTTAAGTGTAAACCATAGATAAATACAGTAATACTGATTTATGAATGTATAGCACGGTTACTCTGTAATTGAACAGCAATGGCAATCTATAAGGAACAAAAATTTTATATCAATGGTTAAAGGAATAGCAGTGCGTTATAAAGTCAGAATGAACAAAACAACATTACTTAGTTGAGCATAAACAAAATATAAAAGAACCATTTTGTAAAATAGCAAAGCACATCAGATCACTGAAAAGTGCTATTAAAGAAAATCAAACCACACACGAATTGGAAATAATGGTATAGGAGCAAGTGTTCCACCAGGGTTGGGCCCTTAGCCTCCAGGGACACACTACTTGAGATTACTCCAAAATCAAAGATGGAACGGAAACCAGATTTATATTAAAGCATCAAAACAGAGTTACAGTGAATCGCTCTTCAACGAGAGTCGATGATCAAAGTTTCAAATACAAAGGAGAATTTCATAAAAACAACAACAGTTCGTCCCCCGGGCTAGCAGTGCTGCCCCTTCTTATAGCAGCCAAGTGGAGATATCAACGATACAAAAAATCGTTAAGATAGCAATCCATCAGGATCAAAGGATCCTGAGGGATTCGCCAAACTGTTAATTCTCAGTTATCCTCTTGTTTTCTTGTGCCGATTTGGTATCTCCTTTTCCCTTTCCTGGCTGATATTCTCCAATTTGGATCGCCTTGTTTGCATGCGGTTCCCTGTCAAAGGGACAACAGTTAACTTTGTCCTTTCTTTTCCTTTGGGATTGCAATCTTCTATTTTCTCCTTTTCCTCCATAAGAAAAGGGTAATTATTAGTTATTTCGCTTTACATACAAATCCTCTAGATTTTATCATAATTTCTTATTATCTACCTAGTTCATGATGTAAAGAGGTTATGATTTTTAAAGAAAAGATGACAAAATAAATGATAATAAAATACCGTCTCCAGTGTTCAACAAGTTCTTTAGTTCCCTAAAACGAAGGACCCAACAGGCCCTGACTACAGTTCATTGGCTCATCCCCACATCAATCTCTTACCAGTGTTGTTGATGCTGTTGATGCTTCTAGTGTTATTTGTGCTTCTAGTGTTGCTGATGCTTCTAGTGTTGTAGATGCTTCTAGTGTTGTAGATGCTTCTAGTGCTCCTTCCTGCATTTTTTTCCCTTGGCTAGTTCCTTCAAACAAAGGACCCAACTTGGGTATGGATTCGATAGCCGTCTTTCTGAACCGAGTGTAGGTGTTGAGTGCTTCCTGCCATATGCCTATAAGAGTGGTTTCCTAGGCAAGGAACCCAGTTGCAATGTCGGTTGTAGGTTAGGTTGGACATGTCATCTATACAGAATTCTGCTACAAATATGTTTCTTTGCTGCATTGCTGTAATCTTTTCGAATGAGTTTGTGCTGGTTGCCGGAGGTCCCGGAGTATCTTCTTATTCTTATATGATTCCTCTTCAATCTACTAGATTTGGTTCTCCAAACCATTCACCTGTGCTAGAATCTTCTTTTGCTGGCTCTTTTCCCTGGTACCCATGGCTTCATTAAGTAGGTGATTGACATGGTTGGGCAGAGGGTAGAAAGGTTGGTTCTTCTTTTCTAGACAGGAAAACCAATGATGAACTTGCTATAGAAGGGTATGAGCTTCTTTTGCGGCATTGATGAGTGAATATTTGAGGTCCACTGCATTTTCTAGTTTTTGTTTGATCTCAGTTGCATACTAGGTGGTAGGGTCTTGTAGTGTCCTTTGGGTGTCAGCAAGTTTTCGCTTGAGCTCGCGATTTGTCGAGACTAGATCAACACATGTTGCTTGTATGTTATCACAAGATTTGGCAAGGGTATAGGAAGAAAGATATTTTTGGGAATCAGGCACTACTTTTGAGACCGAAGGCCATAGTACTTTTAATTTTTCAGTTATCTGATCAAGCTGACCCTGGAGATGTTTCCTTTCTTGGAGTAAATGATCACGTTCTATGGTGAGGGTAAGGATCTGTTATTGTTGCTCCTCATGTTTGGTTGTTAGGATGTTGTGCAATGCCTTTACTCGGAGTTCATATAGTTGAATCAAATTAAATAGTTGGGATAAGGACTAGCCGTGGATATCATCTTGGCCCATTTTTGATGATTCAGAAAAATGACTCTGCAATGGTTGTCCATTGATGACAGGCTTCTCATAATTCCCCTGGGATGATGTGGCCTGCTACAAGGGTTCGACTGTAGGCATATTGGTATGGATGGGAGTGAGGTGGTATATTACTTAAGAATGAGAATGAAAGAGAAATAATACTGTATGGACTACAATGGTAAGGGGAGGGGTAATTATCTGTCTCATGACCATGAGTTGACCCGACTCAAGCAATAAATATAACATGGATGTTGGAGTGACTTATGTCTTAGAAACTGCAATAATGGAATGGACAACGAAGTTGACCTCCATTTCTATTTTTGTTCCTAGCATTGTTCTAGAGGGTAATGTGTCTGAGATGGTGGTTAATGTGGAGGTTGTACAGGGTGATTTATTGTGCGATCGAGGTGATGCAGTGGAAGTGGAAGGTGGATTTTCTTCGAGAATTCATATCGTAGTATATGACTATGGTTCTTCATCTGTAAGATCAATAATTTGGTTGGAGGTGGTTGTGTTCTTTCTCTTAGATCCGGTTGGAGGTTTTGTAGGTTTTAGTCATCAGGGTTCTAGGATTACAAGTTTTGATTGGGCATGGGCATCCACTACAGGGAGAAAAGTGACGATGGGAGTACCAATCAAAAAATCATACAACCTTAATATTTGAAATTCAAAGATAGTGGCGAATGAACCTACAGAGACTTTGATATTCATCACGGTTTCTTGAATAGATTCAATTTACATTTCAAGCCCCTTGATGACTACTTCCTGCATTTCCTTAGCCATTTGCTTCTTTGATGCCATAGGTTTCTCTCCCGGTTGTGGTTGTGGCATAATCCATATAAACAAATATATATGCTTCCCCTCTCGAACTTCTCCAACAATCCCCAACTAGGAACTGAACTCCGTGTGGAAATCTTCTTCAGTCAATATGAACTTTTGGGCCCTCATTTGAAACGTGTTAGGATGGACACATTTCAACCATATCTAGACATTGCCTGACTAATTTCAAACCATATTTCCAATGCATAATCGTGGAATAACATCTTTGGGACCCTTTCGGTGGCCTTGATGAACTCCATCATCTTCTTGTATCGTCCAGTAAATGAGGCCTCATTGATTTCTCTGCTGCTTGGGTCCCCCAAGGTTCGCCAAGGTTTATACCGTAGAGTCAGTGGTTGGTCTTCCGCAATTAAAGCCAATTCTTGACCCTCTGGTGGGCACCATTTCCACATGGCCAGTGTAACAACAATATATCCATAAATGAAGTGGGTGGCTCTCTTATATACATCCTCGCAGGCCTAAAACAACTCTTGAAGTAGAAAACTGCACCAATTCAACTGTGCACCCTATACATAGTTCTCTGCCACTAAAATAGTATCCAATGTGCACTTATTCCTTAAGAAATTTCACATGAGCTTCCCGACAATAATATAACAGGCGAATTTGACATTGGGTGTGTTTATTGGTTCTATTAGAGCACCTTTTGCCCCTCTCTAGGTATTATACTTGTTATAATATTTGTCATTCCCCATCTTCCTCATGTGCTTCGAGGTTTTTTGAAATGCAGTGGATACAGTAGCCCCATTAGAAGATAGGCTTGTGAGCCTGTAAAGGTAAACCACGTGTATTGGATACTCCTTGTAGATCGATACCTATCCTCCATGAATCTAGCTTATAAGAAGCTTCATACACTGCATGACGGCTCTCGTTGTCCCAAACACGGGAAGACTCCTTAGGTTCAACAACATCGACCTTTGAATTCCCCTGAAGTCCTCTACAACCTTGATGGATTGAATTCCATTAGCCTTGACTACTAGTTTGGTGTAGACCTCTCGCTTAAGTGCTGGAAATTGAAAGGAGTCTGAGAGGTCATTGTCAACAAGCACTGCCTTATCATATTTTTTGTAGAGAGGCTCTCTCTTCATGATTCTTTCATTGAATTTGACCTCTGGGACAAATATCACAACCTTCTTCATTGTTCTAGAATGATATTGATATACACAAAACACAGGGGGCTTGAACTTGGGCTTGAGATAATGGAAATTGGAAACAGACTCCAGACTTGGCAATTCTACTACCTGAACTCTGGGTTCTAAAAAACTTATCATTGCCATGCAGATTAAGTAGAAAATGTTGACACGGTGTTTCTGACTAGACCGCTTAGCTAGTTACTATGAAAAAATTCCCCACTCGGTCTCAATCATGTTAACACTGACGATGATTGAGCTAGACCTGACTCGGATGATGCAAAACTGAAAAAGGAGGGTGGAGTTGATGGGTAATTATGGCATTGTGATGGGAGGTGCTTAGGAGTTGATGATGGGTATTATGGGAAATATTTAACAAAAATTTGAACTAACATTAGGAATTATTTCCTAATTATTATGAATACGACACCTGACATGTGTGGCTCCCTGACCACAAGAATTTTTGGTGGGATGGAAATACATATATAATTGAAAAATACCTAATAGAAGATTTATTCTAGACTAACTTCAACTAAAATAATTGACCAACCAATTTAACAGACACAACTAATACATGACAAATAACTAACTGACTCTACCTAATCCTACCTATGGTCTCCTTTCAAAGATGCATCAATTTGGAGTGGAATTGTTTGATCCCTGGAAGGGTTTTAGGCGTGCACCATTCACCCATCCTGGCAGTAAGATACCATCCAGTTTTGCAAGTTTGACAACTCTTAATTCCTTCACTTCTGCAACAATAAAAGGTCCCAACCAATGCATATGCAGCTTTTTGAGAAACTTCAAGAATTTTCTATCATATAGCAGAACATGTCCTCCCACTGTCAACATTTTTTCTTAATATGCCTATCATGCCATGCCTTTTGCCTCTTCTTTTGGATCGTTTGATGGAAATATGTAATGAACCTAGCCTCATCTAGTTCCCAAAGTTCCTCCAACCTCTTTATAATTGAGTCTTCCACCGTCATATGAGTGGCCCATGAAATGAGAACGCTGGGGATAGTGAACTCGATGAGTACTACAACCTCTCGTCCATATACTAGCTAGAAAGGCATATGTTTGTGTAAGCGTTTAATAATTGTGCGATAGGCCCATAGAGTAGTTGGCACCTACTCATCCCAATCATCCCTATTGGCTGAGCATATCTTGGTTAGTCCCCTTTCTAAGATCTTGTTGAAAGCCTCCACAATACAATTTGCTTGAGGGTGATATGGGCTGCTCCTATGGTGTTGTATCATGAAGTTTTGGAGTAATGAGGAAACTGTTTCATTAATGAAATGGGTCCCCTGATCACTAGTGAGGCTTCAGAGGCACCCAAATCGGGTGATGATATTCTAAAAAATAAATCTGGCAGCGGTATCTACAGTACAATATTTAACGGGTGTGACCTTAGCCAATTTGGTAAGGTACTTTGTGGCGGTGATGATGTATCTTGCATGGGAATGGCATGCCAATGGATTGATAGGTCCTACAAATTCGATTACCCATTTCTCAAAAACTTGCAACACTCGTACTGGTTGAAAAGGTAGCTTATCTCAGTATGATGGTTTTCCAACCCTTTGGAAAATGTCACACTCTCTGGCATAGTCCTTTGCATCTCTAGAAACTATGGGCCACTAGAGCCCCGCCTGAAATACTTTCCTTGCAGTGGCCTTGCAGTGACTGGATGAGGATGATATGGAGGAATTATGACATCTATCATTCCAAGAAACTGAAGGGGAAATGGACATCAAGGATGGACTTGCAATTGATGCTCCACACTTACTCCCATTGACGTCGCAGAAACATAAGATAGGATCTGATGATAAACTAAAGTTAGCATCAATTAGGATGAGCCGACTACAAAGGATATTTCAACCTCTTGAGAGAATATGCAGACTTTTTCCCCTCATCTGTTGTGGAACTTAAGGGGACTAAGGGAGAACTAGGGGAGATTAAAATCATGGTGAAACTAGACGCAAATCTAGTGAAGCATCGATCATACAAACTAAACCCAAGGGTTAAGGAGAAAGTGAAAAAAGAGATAGATAATATGCTAGCAGCGAGCTTATAGTTCTGGTGGATGAGGCAGAGTGGGTAAGTTCGATTGTGATACAAAATAAGAAAGACGTTACAAAGATAAGGGTTTGTGTGGACTATCGCAGTCTGAACAACGCTTGCCTTCATGATCTTTTTCTCAATCCATTCAGTGATGAAGTCTTAGATAATGTGGAGGGGGACGACGCCTATTCTTTACAGATGGATTCTTTGGCTATCACCAAGTTAGGATTATAAAGGAGGATAAGAAAAAAATTACATTTACCACGGAATGGGGATCATATGCATATCATGTTATGCTATTCGGACTCAAGAATTCACCCACGATGTTCTCAAGGATTTTGATTTCCTCCTTTAAAGATTACATCCACAAGTTCGTAGAAGTTTATATGGATGACTAGATAGCCTATAGTCCACTGAAGAAACACTCCAGTCTTCTTAGAATCATGTTTCATCAATGTAGACAACTATAGATCTTGTTAAATTTGAAGAAGTGCATATTTGTAGTCCCTTTTGGCACACTCTTGGGCCACAAAGTGTGCAAATACAGAGTGTCTGTAGTCCCTTCTAAAGTTGTGACAATCGTGAATATGGACCCATGAACAAGTGTAAAACAATTCACATCCACCTTGGGATATACCAGGTACTACAGGAGGTTTATCCGAAACTATCCCTTGATTACTGCACCTATGGAGAAGTTGTTAAGGAAGGCTAAATGATTCATGTGGCTAGAAGAATGTGATGTTGCACTCAATCTATTGAAAGAAAAATTAGGAACTGCGTCAATCCTAGTCTACCCAGACTAGAGCAAAGAGTTCCATGTCCACATTGATGCATCAGGCATTGCTCTGGGTGTTGTTTTGGCTCTGCCGGGGGAAGGGAACCTCGACCACCCAATTTATTTTGCTAGTGGAAATTTGTCTACAGTAGAAAGTAACGATACCACAAATGAGTGGAGGCACTTGCGATGGTATATTCGCTTCAAAAGTTCAGACACTGCTTGCTGGGAGGCATGTTCAATTTTTTCACTGACCATTCCACTTTGAAGTATTTAGTGAAGAATCCTGTACTTGAAGGACGAATTTTCACATGGATTTTGTTATTCCAAGAATTCACATTTTAAGTAATTGTTATGCCTAGTCAATTAAATATGGGACCTAATCACCTCCCATGGATGGAATTAAGAGAAAGTGGAGGATCCTTGGATGATTGGCTACCAGACATCAATCTATTCTGAATTGAAGCAGTACCAGATTACCTGGAGGACATTGCAACCTTTTTAGCTATAGGTGAATATTCAGAAGAATACACAACAACACAATGGAGACATATGGTCATATGAGTTGTTGATTATCAATTGATTGTCAAGAAACTGTAAAAATTAGGCCTTAATTAGGTGTTACATAGATGTGTCATCAACCACAAGAGACACGATGTATTATGGGAGTGTCATTCAGGAGTTGCCAATGGACATGTTGGAGGAAAGGCTACCACAAGGAAAGTATTGCAAGTAGGACTATCGTGGTCGATAATTTTCAAAGATGTGAAGGAATATGCCAGAGGTTGTGATGTTGTCCAAAGGGTTGGGAGACCATCACACCGTGATGAACTACCATTGCAACTGTTAACACCCAGGTTGTTCCCTATGACTCCCAAGGGAATACGGCTGGGGTAACCACTAACCAATCTTTGGATTACAGTGCCTAGCCACACTGTAATCAGAGAGGGCTCTCTCTTTCTGATTTATCTTTGTTTGTAATGTTTTTAGGCTAGCTATAAGTTCAAGTCTGTTTTGAGTTTTTGCTTGGATGATAATTTCAGTCTAGGTTCTTGTGCAATTTCCAAAGAGTTCTAGTCCATTGGGCTATAGAGTCAGTGGTCCTTTAACTGTTTGATGTGTTGCTGTGATACTGTAGTGATGCTGCAGATCCAGATTAGTGTATGAGAAATAACGTTTGTAATAGTGATGGAATGGAGTGTATCCAGTTAGTGCAAGGCAATTAAGAATCTTGCAGTTTAACTGTTGGAGTAATACAGTGAGAATATTGACCTAGGAGCATTTAAGAATTTCTAGGTGATATTCATACATAAAGAATTAACAGACACATGAGCAATTAAGAATTCATGTACATATTTAACCCCGAGGACAAACATTTACAGCAGCAAAAATTGAGCACAAGGTGTAATAAAACAAATCTCGTACTATTCTTTCTTTTTACTGCTAGCTTAGTGTGAAATAAGTTTGATTTGATCAACACAAGAAAAACAAGAACAGAGTTTTGAAGAAAACTTGTTATTTCGTCAGACAGCACAGGAATTCTGCATCAACACATGGAGCATCCTCCAGACATCAAATAATTTCAGGAAATCACTGAGCTCATCCAGCCCTTTGTATTAGATAATTGAAAGTGTACAATACAAGTGTTCTCATAGAGAAAATTACCAACCCCTTATGAGTTACTCAGGGGAGTTTATATACAAAATTTTACATCAAAAATATCAACGAAATGAGTTAATATCTCATTTATGATATGCTAATCTCTGAAATGCAGTAGCTGAAGGAGTGAATGCAGCCGAAATTCCTTTATGCTTCAGCTGTCAAATAGTGAGAAGATATTTGGTCTTTATGGCTGTTAGAGTCAATTGGAGATGCGCTGTTCAAAACTTGGCTAGCTGTCATCTTCTTATGTGATGAGTCATTACTCAGCTGCTTTTAATGCTGACTTTATCATGCTGTCTGTCTTTAAAGTGACCTGGAGCTGGCAGTGGCCGAATGACTGAAGCTATCGTGGCAAAATCTGAAGCATGAATTGCCACCAATCCTCCTTAGGCATTTGATGTCTGCGTATTTTTATCAATGTTTCCTCTGCCTCTGTATGTTTGTAAAGATTGGGAGGGGTCTCAAACAGGTGGTTCACCTCATTCTCAATAAAGAACAGGCCTTCAAGTTTTTCATATATGCTCCGTCCTGTAGGAGGCCCTGCTGGTTCAGATGTACTGCCAGATGCAATAATCTGATTTTCAATAGCGGTTGCCATTCTGTTGGCCATTTGATCTAGGGAGATTAGCTTTCCTGCACCACTTAGCAAGCTGGGCAGGCCTTTTGCTTGCAGCACTCCCATTTTGGCCTTGTATTCCTCCACATCTGCTTGCATTTCAAAAAATTTCCTCTCTACTGTTTGTATATAGTTTCTTAGAGTTAGTGCCTTCTTGGCAGAGAGGACAGCTTCTGTTCTGTTGGGAATGCCTATGGCTGCTAATTCTTCCCTTTCCTGTCTATTCAGGAAGTCTATCATCCTGTTTTCTTGTTCTGTTTTGTTTCCTAATACTGTTTTGGCCTTCTAAATTTCCGCTTGTGCTTGGCCCATCAAATCCATCTGCTCATGTATTATTTTTATTGACCTCCACTGCTGTTTGATGGATTGGCCAATTTTAGCCCATAGGATTCTCTTTATGTCAGCCATAGCTGTATCTAGATTCAGCTCCTTTTCTAAGGCTTTTATCCTGTCTCTTTGGGCCTTTATTTCTCTGCCCTGCTCTGCTACAGTCATTTTGGAGTTGGTGTACTTGGAGTCCAGCTCTGCCAATTTTTCCTTGGCCTTCTTTATTTCGTCTGCTTGGAGCTCCATTGCTCTGACAGCCTTGGTCAATTCTTCTATACTTGGACTGGCATCTGGTGCCACTGCTGTTCCTGCTGCTTCTGCTGTAGGGGGCACTGCTGCCCCTGAAGTTGCTGCTGTAGTTGATGTAGTTGGAGGAGCTTGGGAAGTGGAATCTGCTTGTTTTTCCTGTAATATTCCTTCCAGCTCTTTCTCCAGTTCCCTAATCCTTTGGTCTTGCTGCATTAGGAGGTCTAGCTGGTCCTCAGCCCATTTTTGCTTTTGGAGTTCTGCTGTTTGAGGGTGCTCTGTGGGCTGCAGCTTCAACCTCTTCTTCAATGTGTTCAAGTCATCATCGTTTTTCTTCATGAGGGCCTTTACACCCGTTGGATCACTAGGATCATGTCCTAGATCGATGATGATTTCCTCCAGGGACTTTATTCTGTTGTCTTTGGCTTGGGATGACAATCTCTCAAAATCCAACTGGGTGTTGGTGTTTTTTAGGGACTCCTTCAGCTCATGGGCCAAGGTGGCCTTCTCTATTAGGGTCGTATAGACCATCTCTCCAGTTTGCCTGTGGAGTTCAATCTGGTCCATGGGATGTATATCCCTGGCTAGGACCTCCACCCTTGTCTTTATGAAATCTGCAGGTATCTTAGGCTCCGGCCCCATTGGCTTGAAGTGGCTCAGGAGCAGTCTCTCCTCCTGAATGTCGTATACCGACAATAGTCTCTCTTGTTGGGCTGGTGTTGCATCTACGAATTGCTTGTAGACCTCGGCCCTTAGCAGCTCATTCTGAGCTTTTATCTGTTTGAAGGAAGCCTTGGTGCTTTTGGGCTTCTTGGTCAGCTGGGAAGAGGAGGACACCTCTAAGCCGTGTTGTAAAGTTTGCTCCTGCTGAAAGGAGCTTGTACCTGTGTGTTGACTGCCCTCCTTGTCTTTTCTTTCACTATCCAAGACATCATCAGTAATGTCTTCCACCTCTGGGGAGTCTGCTCTTTGCCTTTTGGCTTCTGGCTGGTGGGAGGATCCACTGAGAGGAGTGGACTCTTCTCTTTGTCTTTTAGTTCCCCTTTCCTCATGTGCTGGGGTCTGTAAGATTGGGGCAGTTACTGGCTCTTTTTGTGGAGGTGGAATTTGCAGTGTTGGAGCTGCTGGTAGCTGAGTCTGTGGAGGGACATTTTGCCCTTGTTGCTGTTCTTGTTGCTGCCCTGTTTGCTGCTCTGCTTCAGGGGCAGGCTTTTCTTTTGTTACCTCCTCTTCTGTACCCATTATACCCTTGCCTTTATCTAACACTGGTGCTGATGTAGAAGGTGCCTGTGGTGCAGTCTTTATAGCCGAGGTCCCTTCTCCTATTGAATAAGGCGGTCTGAAAGGTACCTGCTGCACATAGTCTAGGTCAATAGTCTTTTCAAGCTCCCTCCTACTCTTTAGCATTCTCTCTTCCTCAGTTAGATTTTCAACTAGAGTATCCATCTGCCATTCTTGCAGGTTGGCATATTTTTCAATGTGAGGGTACTGGCAATGTTTAATGCCTATCAGCCTATACTTGTTTCTTCTATCAGTGATGAAACCTTGAGGGTCATAATGGACCCACCGAAAACTATAGGATAACTTGTACTTATCCTTGAGGATTAGGTCTGCCTCTTCCCACCCTTCTTTTTTGTTCATGATGAAGGGGCCCAACTCGTGTTTGAACTTGAGGTGGGCCTTCTTTTTGGCGCTGTGGAAATGGGTGAGGTCTGACTGAATCAACTGCCTGTAATATTCTAAGGCAAATAACCTCATCGGTACATATTTTGGGAGCCTGTATGGACAGAGCTCACAGCCATAAATCCTAATGACAGTATGGTTCTCATATAGGTACCAGTCACCTATTTTATATTTTCTAGAAAGCTGCAGAGCTTTCTTTATCTCATTTGATACCCTGGGAGGAGGGGACTTCATTAACAGGCAAGAGACTGGGTATACAAATTGGTCAACAAATTCACAGTAAGTATAGGGTGAGTTTGTGACCTTATGAAAGACAGAGGTCCAGAAGATAACAGATCTTCTTTCCCCTTTCTGATCCAGCCTTCTGATGTAGCATGGGAAGGCTTCAGAGTGGTAGTACATGAATAGGTGGTAAATATAGGCTGAGTACCTAAAGACCCCCTGCCTGTCCACCTTGCTTAGCTGATCATGAATCTTATTGGCAATGAATTTAGCAAAGTTATATTTCCTGGCAGGGGGTTGGCGTGGGCTATATACAGATAGAAATACCAGCATCTTTTTGTCCACATGCTCACTGTTTTTGTATCCCAGCACATAGGAAATCATGTCCAGTAAAAGCCTGCCTATGTCATTGAAATGGATACCCAGGTAGGGAGGTGGCTCTGTAGGCTGGCACTCAGGTCTCATGAAATCTCTGGTGACCTTTTGAATCTCCTCACTGGTCATCTTTTCACCAGTCTCTATCAAATAGCTCAAGGAAAACGGGATTAGCAATTCTGTCTGATCAAAATGTAACATCTTGTTGATAGACTCAGCATTAATGTAGAAAAGGATTCTTCCAGATGGAGTGCTAACAGTTCTGTGCTGCCCATTATAGTTTTCAGCACATAGGTGAATGATCTCAGGGAAGACATTTACAGCTGGGAGACAATAATATGGTAGGTTTGACTCCCATATCCCATGTGTGCCATGACCATCTTTATAGTCCTCTCTCAACTGACTGAAAGTTTGCAAGAAGTCCCTGTTGCCCTCAAAGTCTTCAATAAGACAGTCCTTGTCAACTAATGGCAAGGTCTCCAGCACTCTACTTGTTGGATTCAATGGAGCTACACTGAGGGATGAGGATGCAGAAGCGGCCATTGTAAAACTTGATTTGAAAATAAGGTGATGGCAATTGTTTACAAGGTTTTTTGAAAAGCTTGAGTAAATAGGACCAATACAGACCAAGTCTGAAGTGTTTTTCTCAGTGAAAATGCAAGCTGGCCTGTACTCGGCAAAAGGGAACAATGCCGAGCCCCTCGAGGATAATTTTATGGTTTCGGCCCGTGGAATGACCGCTCTAATGCCGAATTATAGTTCAGGGGTGGTGCAGGTTGCTTGGGTTTACTTTAGGTAACAAGCAGAGTTGAATTTAGGATTTTTACCAGTTTTTTAATGGTGAATTTACAAAGAATTGGAATGCATGGGCAAAAGTGGGGAAAACTGGTGAAATACCTGGAAAACTAGCTTGGAAGCCTGCGGGCCGGGCTGTGGAGGTTTAATGCCGTCGAATTCTGGACTTGTAGTGGTCGAAATGTCGAATTTGATGGCTGGGGACAAATTTCGCGGCAGCTGGTCGACAACGGCTACTTCTTTTGCGCGTGAAAATGACCGAAAACGGCTCATTTGGTCGTTTATAACGTTAAATTTGGAAAAAGTATGCATTTGGTGCTTTTCCGCCGATGACGTCAGCATGACGTCATGGTGGGGCCCGGGTACGGAGGAGACGTGGCTGCTGAGGTGTGAGCCGGGTGGCAGGACACGGTGGCGGGTGAATAAGGTGGCAGGGGTACGTGGAGGATCACATGGCGCGGGGTGGGCGACAGGTACAACGTCAGGATGACGCAATGATGACATAAGGGACGGCGGTATCGGAATAGTGGTAAGCGGGTTCCCCGCACCGCCTTTGCTGGTGAGTGGTATTGGGGAGGGGGGCTCCGAACAACCCCGACGATTGACATGCGTCCAGGGTACGGAGCGGGAAACCACTTTCCCCGGACGCTAAAGGTCGGCAGGTCGGGGGACGAAAATGACCGCCCACCGTTAGATCTGGGCGGCGGAGATCGGACGGCTGGCGGGTCCTCCGACGGATCGTGCAGGTTGAGGGGGGCCCGCCGGCCCATTATAATATTCAATTTAATATTTCGGGCGGAGAACTATAGGAAAGTGGGTTTGTCATGTGTTTTGGGATTTTTTAGGCTTTTCAAGGGTTTGTCAAGGGTTTTTATCAGAAAAAGGGGTTTATAGGGGTGATTTTAGCAAGGGAAAAAGGGGTTTTTTGTGTTTTTGAGCAAAGGGACGGTGAGGGCTGAGGGAAAAGGTTACTGCTCATAACCAGAGGTTAGAGCAGCTCCAAGATAGGGTTGACCACAGTCCCAGATGGACTAAAGTCTCCCTTGACCATTTATTTGGCTATAGTGCCAAGAGGAGGATATGTACATAGTGCTGGGATTTATACACCTTAGTGTTATTTATAGTAGGGAAAGGGGGAGATAGGGGATTTAGATAGTAGAGTTAGTGGTTAAGATGTATGAGAGGGTAAATGAAGGGGAAACCACTAAGTTTATTTGAAACATACTTAGTTTAGAGAGTAGATCAAAATGAAAAGAATTTTACACAGGAAATGTGGCTTTTAAATGAACAAGAACCATCATAAAACCTTAGAAATTTCTCATCAATCTCCATGGATGAAGGGATGTTAGTAATAAGAGTGGAAGGGGAAATTGGGGAATTAGACATGCTCCTGTGCCTTGCTTTTCTCTTTTAACCAGCAAGATTCAATCTGGAATGAATACCACTTCTGCAACCCCATCTACTTACCCAGCTACTTTGCCTAGCATTTTTTATTTCTTCTTGGAGGGTGCACTTGGACTTGCAGACCCTTACTTGCCTTTTCTTTTATTTGGCTTTTTCTCTTGTTTTTTCTATCTACTTCTACCCTTATTTCTTCCAAGGTCCCAGATTAAGCTGTTGGGAGCCTTTTCTTCTCTACCTGAACTACTTGTCTGCCAAGATTAAACAGTTTGGACAGACTTCTTTCTCTAATCTACAACTGCAAATTTAAACCATGGAATGATCCAGATTAGACTGTTGGACCATCCATCAAAATTTAAGTCCACACCAAGCTATAAGCACAGATTGGATTGTCTTGGAAATATGTGATCTTTGAATCATCAAAGCAGAGCATATTTGGACCTTTCATAGCCAATCATGAAATATGAAACCTATTGGTATAGGTAGCTAACAGCAACCAGAAGTGCATTGCATATATTTGAGAAATGGGCGGTCAACTTTATAGGACCTACCAATCCACCGACACATCACTCTCACACCAGATATATCATCACTAAAATAGAGAAACTTAACAGATGGGTAGAGGCAACACCGGTTAAGGACTGTACTACGGATAGTACCACCATATTCATATTTGAGAAAAAACATATCCAGATTTGGGTGCCTTGGGAGTCTCACTAGTGATCAGGGGATCCACTTCATAAACAAAACAATTTCCTCCTTACTTCAGAACTTCATGATACAACACTATAGGAGTAACCTGTATCACCCTCAGGAAAATGGTACAATGGAGGGCTTCAACAAGATATTGGAGAAGGATTTTCCCAAGATATGCTCAGCCAACCGGGATGATTGGGATAAGAGAGTGCCAGTGACTCTATATGCGTATCACACTAATGTTAAGAATTTATACAAGAATACACCTTTCTAGCTAGTGTATAGACCAGGGGATGTGGTACCATCCAAATTTGTTATTCCCAGCCTTTTCATAACTCAAGCCACTCGTATGACAGAGGAGGAATCAATTTAGAAAATGTTAGACCAACTTTTGGAGCTCAATGAGGTTAGGTTTATGGTAGATTTCCATCAAATGGTCGAAATGAAAAGGTAGAAGGCATGGCATGACAATCACATTAAGAGAAAATAATTCATAGTAGGAGGAAATGTTATTCTATATGATTGCAAATTCATGAAGTTTCTCAGAAATCTACAAATTCATTGGTCAGGGTGCTTTGTTGTTGTGGAAGTAAAAGAGTTAGGAGTTGTTAAGCTGGTGAAATTGAATAGTGTATTGCTACCAGGATGAGTGTTGGCTTGAGGGGGCCTGACCCAGGTTCGAAGTTAATTAACCAAACAAATCCATACAATACTGGCCCTTTTCGCATCAGCTCGCTGTGCGCGGACTAAAGTCTCACACGAAGCAGTATGGGGGGATGCTAGAACCAAGTTTCCGCACCCTAGAGATGTCTAAGGGGTCAATTTAGTCCAATAGTGCCTACCTTCGCACCGGTAGCTTCGCGCACTGTCCTAAACTACAAGACCTTTGCGATATGTTAGGATCACCTTTTGCATAGCCCTAACCAGAGGCTAAGGTGCTTTCATGCTACTAGGGCAGCTATCTGTGCTATTTCCCCAAGTTACACTGCGTTTCTTACTTATCTTCTTACAATTGTTACTTAACTTCCCGTAAACAGATACCTTTTCTCACATTAACTTAATCAACACAGTTATAGATGTTCGCACACCATATAGACAATAGAAATGCAATTTATGCCCAATATATTCGATATAGAAAATAGGAAATAAATACATAGAATTGATGTAAAACTTCTCTTTATTAATGCTTCAATAGTTTCAGACTCGACTCGCCCTGTGCACTCAGCTACAGCGATCCGTTGTAGAAATTTGAATAATATAACACTTATTCACAGAGATTATCCTGATTATACACTATTGCGGAATGCATGAATAATACATAACCTCCTCTACCATTGATCATCAATTTGTGGAATTAAAAACAATCGCATGCGCACATTGAAACATCAATCACACATATCAACACAGTATGTATTGGGGAAAGCATACAGCTAAAAACCCCCAACTATCTATATATTATAATGATAGAGAACATGTAACAATACATAGTACAATACTCCTCACAAGTACTCAGTACTATCTCCACCTGCTACACACAAACTAGCTCAGATCTGAACAAGTCACGGGTTCAAATCTCGTCCACTTTTTGCCTGCCTCTGCTGCGCAATCCAAATTGAGAATAGATCTTATCCAATTTCGAATTCCCTTGGCTTTTACTGCGCAATCCTCATTGGCAATCTCAATCAATGATTGTGCAAATCTCATGCATAACTATAGTCACAACAAATAGTAGTCTCACCCTTTCATCCACCTCTAACACTTGTCTCCACTGAACTGTCCATGCACTGAGTTAACTGATGTATTCTTTAGTTGATTTATGAGTTAATAATTAGTGAATTAATTAATAATTAATTCACATCACTCATCACTAGTGTATTTGGCAGTTAGACTAAATACAACTAGTTCAACTAAGTCAAACTGAACACAACTCCATCAACTCCTCAATCAACTCCACCAAACTCAATCACTTGAGTTCTAACTGAAGTCCATCATGCAATAGCTCAACTAACCCATAGGAAAAGCGTATTTCCTTCTGGCAATTGCATGTGCCACATTCGTAGCTCAAACTGAAGTGTTGCAAGAGGATAAGATAATGTTTATAGTCCAAATATTATTAAGAGCTAATAATATTCGACTGTTCTATTTTTAGACTGGCAGTCTAAAAATAGACTCCACCCATATGTCTAAAAATAGAGGTCCATCTATTTTTACCAACATGACCAATCATCCAAAAATAGCATCCTACAACTCATAGACCATGATCCATATGTCTAAAAATAGACTTTGGTCCAAAAATAGCGTACGGGCCCACTTAGTGAAGGCGACTTCTTTTCACTAAGCTCCATCATCTTGTTGCATTTTCAATAGTCCCTCTCAAAAAGATATGGATTATCTACAACCCCTATCCTGCCTCTATGGTATTCAAATTTTCTCCTGGTGAGCGCCTTCATCAAGATATCAGCATCCTGATCCTCCGTGGGAATATATGAAAGTAACATGATTCTTCGCTGCACACAATCTCTGATATAATGGTACCTAATGTTAACTCTTGTCGACCCGAACAACCCGACCAGGATCTTCCTCATCCATATAGCCTCGAATGCAGCCAAACTTACTGCCATATACTTGGCATCTACTAAACTAAGTGCCACAGATCTCTACTTCCTGTTGTACCAAGAAACTGTTGTCGACCCGACACTAAAGATCCCTCCAGATGTGCTCCTTTTGTCCATTGGGCTCCCTGCCCAATCTGCATCGATGAAGCCACATAGCTTCACCTCATCCTCCTGTCTGTACCACAATCCATATCCCGATGTGCCTCTGAGATAACGTAATACATGCTTGTTGAACTTCTCCAGTATCTCCTGGGCATACTTACCCTGAGAAACAAATAGTCCATCAATGCACTGCCAAATTTCCAATCCTAGGAAATAATTGTCTATCCGTGTGTACCAAGCATGAGGTGCTTGTTTCAACCCATACAACGCTCTCTTGAGCCTGCACACATATGACTCGCTGCTAAAGATCTTGAAACCTTCGAGTTTCTCTATGTATACCTCCTCCTCAATGACTCCGTTGAGGAATGCACTCTTCACATCCATCTGATGGATGTGCCACCCCATTTGCGCTGAGAAAGCAAGAATCATCCGTATGGAAGAATACCTTGTGACAGGTGCAAAGGTCTCCTCATAATCGATCCCCTCTATCTGTGAGAAGCCTCGGGCAACAAATCTTGCCTTGTACTTCTCCACACTCCCATCAACTGTTTGCTTCACTATGTAGATCCATCTCGAACCCACCACT
This sequence comes from Pinus tabuliformis, assembly GCA_031772625.1. Taxonomy (NCBI): domain Eukaryota; kingdom Viridiplantae; phylum Streptophyta; class Pinopsida; order Pinales; family Pinaceae; genus Pinus; species Pinus tabuliformis. The sequence continues at coordinate 487,915,667 of CM062814.1, read as the reverse complement.
GATTTACCCTCCGGTCTTGGGGCAATCTCCCATGCACTGTTTCTGACAATCGAATCATACTCTTCCACCATGGCATCTACCCATGCGGGATCCTCCACAGCTTCCTCGAAAGAGGATGGCTCAGTCACGACACATTTGCTCACAAGAGCCATGTATCCAATGTACCTATCAAGTGACTGTCTTTGTCTGCGTTGTGCTATAGGTGGTCCTACAACCTTCTCTGCATCTTGAGCTAGTCGCTCAGCTTCTGTAGTGTGCTTTTGTCCTCTGATGGTTGGTGCTGCATGAGTGGTCTCTTCCACTCCATGAACTTCATCTTGTGGCTATCCACATCCTGAAGCTCATCCTTAGGAACTAATAGCTCCTCATCTGCATGCAAGTGTGGCTCCCTCTCAAGCGAACACTTCATGGCTTTCTCCTCCTGAAATTTGATATCCCGTCGCACAAAATTCTTGCGACTGTCTGGAAAATACACACGATAGTTGTGGGGCGTATCAGTGTACCCCACAAATATCCCAACCTCTGCGTTCGGCTCCAGCTTCTTCCTCGCATCCTTCATCACATGCATGTAAACAGGAGAACCAAAAATCCTCAAATGGGAAATATCACGCCTCTTACCAAAATAAGCCTCCTCGGGTGTACTCATGCCAAGTATCTTGTGAGGACAATGGTTCTGCACATATACTGCAGTATTGGATGCCTCCGCCCACAAGTGAATGGGTAGGCCCTAATCATGCGACATCGCCTGTGCAGCACCCACGATTGTTCTGTTCTTCCGCTCAGCAACCCCATTCTGCCGTGGGTTATGGGGAGCTATGAGCTCTCTTCGAATCCCTTCTACGCTACATAAGTCCTTGAACTCGCCAGAGATGAATTCACTACCATTGTCACTCCTAAGAGCCTTCACCTTCTTCCCCGATTTCTTCTTGACCAGTGCTTTGAACTCACAGAACTTTGAGTATGTCTCGCTCTTCTTTTGCATGAAGAAGATCCAACACTTTCGAGAGAAATCATCAACAAAGATCACATAGTACTTGTGCTTTGCTGTCGAAGCCATTGAGAAAGGTCCACACACATCTGTGTGAATTCCCTCAAGGATCGTCGTGGCGTGACTATCCTTCTCGTGAAAGGTGGCTTTCACAAATTTTCCCAAAGTACACCCCTTGCACTGATCTGACTGCGCAAGAGTGCCTTTAGGAAGCCCAGTAGAAATCTGCTGCAGTATCTTCAAGGCTCCATGGTGAAGGGGGCCCAATCTTCAGTGCCACCTCTCACCATCATCCCGGCTCACTAATCTTCCTACCTTGCATGCCATTGCTGCGCAGCCATCTACATGCAATTGATAAAGGTTCTTGACTCGAAACCCTATCTTCCAAGTTTCTCCAGTTGTCTTACTGCGTAGGAAAGCCTTTCCCTCGCTGAAGACAACATCATATCCCTTGTCTTCTAACATCGCCACAGAGATAAGATTCTTCTTCAATCCTGGAACATGCATCACTTCCTTCAATACAAAGGGTTTACCAGACTCCCTCTCAAAGGAAATGGTACCGATATTGGTTGCACTGTATCTACCATCATCTCCCATCTCGATGTGCACTCCAAGATCTTTCTCATCCAGATCAGAAAACAAATCTCGATCTCCTGTCATGTGAAAAGACGCACCACTTTCCAAAAACCATACCGATCCCATCACACTTGATACCAAGCATGCGATCAGTGAAAAATCCAGCTCAAATGCGAGGCTAAGGGCTCTCTCGCTACAAATCCAATAGCTTTCTTATTTTTCTTCTTTTGTGGACAATTTGTGGCATAATGTCCATGCTAGTGACAATGAAAGCACTTCACCTTGGACATGTCCTTCTTCTTGCCTTTCGCACTAGAATGAGAAGATTTCTCGTTCTTCCCCTTCTTTGCTTTGGCAGCCAAAGCGCAATTTTCTTCATCAGATGCCTTTGATGAAGATCCGTCCTTGGTATTCCGCCTGATCTCCTCTTGTACAAGATCAGACCAAAGTCTCTCCCATCCTGGAAATTTCTCCCGACCATTGACACAGTCCTGATAGGAATGCCAACTCTTTGGAAGACCAAGGAGAACCAAGCTCACCAAGTCCTCATCATCGATAGTCAACCCCACACTTCCCAGCTCATCCCAGCATTGGGTGAATTTCGTGGGATACTTTGGTACACTGTCTCCTTTCTCACACTTAATGTTTCTGAGTTTATCCTTGAGCATCAACTTCCTCTGGTCGCTCTTGCTTTGGAATAAATCTGTCAACGCTTTTCGCATCAAATATGGAGAAACCTTTCCATGCAGGCTGGATACAATGTGATCCTTCACTCCCTCCAACAGAATCCTTCGACACTTTGCTTTCTTCTTTTTCCAAGCCTCAACGTGAGCAACATCAGTAGGATTTGGGACCTCAGCCTCTATGAACTCCTTCAACCCATTGTCATCTATCACTGCCTCCATCCTGTCTTTCCATGCAATATAATTCAAGTTTCCTTCAAGGGCAAACTCCAATCACAATCCGTTGAAAGACATTTCAACTTCAACACCAAGAAAACACTGCTGCAAATTCGAATTCCACCAGCTCTAAACTCAATTGCTTCTGATCTAAAATTCGTGAGAACAAAGTATTTCTCGTACAGAGATTGACTGTATGGGCATTTATCGGATATCTCACCTTCCAAAAGAAGGATGAATCCAAAGGCTACCTGGCCCGATTACAGACTCTTCCTCAAGAAATAAAATGTAATCACTTTCTGAATAATAGATCTGATGATCAACTTCCCTCTGAGACCATGTAGAACTTTTTCTACAAATCAGCTAGCTCTGATACCATGTAGAAATTTGAATAATATAACACTTATTCAAAGATATTATCCTGATTATACACTATTGCGGAATGCATGCATAATACATAACCTCGTCTACCATTGATCGTCAATTTGCGGAATTAAAAACAATCGCATGCGCACATTGAAACATCAATCACACATATCAACACAGTATGTATTGGGGAAAGCATACAGCTGAAAACCCCAACTATCTGTATATTATAATGATAGAGAACATGTAACAATACATAGTACAATACCCCTCACAAGTACTCAGTACTATCTCCACCTGCTACACACAAACTAGCTCAAATCTGAACAAGTCACGGGTTCAAATCTCCTCCACTGTTTGCCTGCCTCTACTGCGCAATCCAAATTGAGAATAGATCTTATCCAATTTCAAATTCCCTTGGCTTTTACTGCGCAATCCTCATTGGAAATCTCCATCAATTATTGTGCAAATCTCATGCATAACTATAGTCACAACTAATAGTAGTCTCACCCTTTCATCCACCTCTAACACTTGTCTCCACTAAACTGTCCATGCACTGAGTTAACTGATGTATTCTTTAGTTGATTTATGAGTTAATAATTAGTGAATTAATTAATAATTAATTCGCATCACTCATCACTAGTGTATTTGGTAGTTAGACTAAATACAACTAGTTCAACTAAGTCAAACTGAACACAACTCCATCAACTCCTCAATCAACTCCACCAAACTCAATCACTTGAGTTCTAACTGAAGTCCATCATGAAATAGCTCAACTAACCCATAGGAAAAGCGTATTTCCTTCTGGAAGTTTCATGTGCCACATCCATAGCTCGAACTGAAGTGTTGCAAGAGGATAAGATAATGTTTATAGTCCAAATCTTATTAAGAGCTAATAATATTCGACTGTTCTATTTTTAGACTGGCAGTCTAAAAATAGACTCCACCCATATGTCTAAAAATAGAGGTCCATCTATTTTTACCAACATGACCAATCATCCATAAATAGCATCCTGCAACTCATAGACCATGATCCATGTGTCTAAAGATAGACTTTGCGCCAAAAATAGCCTGCGGGCCCACTTAGTGAAGGCAACTTCTTTTCACTAAGCTCCATCATCTTGTTACATTTTCAACAGTCCCTCTCAACAAGATATGGATTATCTACAACCCCTATCCTACCTCTATGGTATTTGAATTTGCTCCTTGTGAGCGCCTTCATCAAGATATCAACATCCTGATCCTCCATGGGAATGTATGAAAGTAACATGATTCTTCGCTGCACACAATATCTGATATAATCGTACCTAATGTAAACTCCTGTCGACCCAAACAACCTGACCAGGATCTTCCTCATCCATGTAGCCTCGCATGCAGCCAAACTTGCTGCCATATTCTTGGCCTCTACTAAACTGAGTGCCACAGATCTCTGCTTCCTGCTGTACCAAGAAACTGTTGTCGACCCGATAATGAAGATCCCTCCAGATGTGCTCCTTTTTTCCATTGGGATCCCTTCCCAATCTGCATCGATGAAGCCACATAGCTTCACCTCATCCTCATGTTTGTACCGCAATCCATATTCCGATGTGCCTCTGAGATAATGCAATACATGCTTGTTGAACTTCTCCAGTATCTCCTGGGCATACTTACCCTGAGAAACAAATAGTCCATCACTGTGCTGCCAAATTTCCAATCCCAGGAAATAATTGTCTATCCTTGTGTACCAAGCATGAGGTGCTTGTTTCCACCCATACAGCGCTCTCTTAAGCCTACACACATGTGACTCGCTGCTAAAGATCTCGAAATCTTCGAGCTGCTCTATGTACACCTCCTCCTCAATGACTTCATTGAGGAATGCAGTCTTCACATCCATCTGATGGATGTGCCACCCCATTTGCGCTGAGAGAGCAAGAATCGTCCGTATGGAAGAATACCTTGTGACAGGTGCAAAGGTCTCCTCATAATCGATCCCCTCTATCTGTGAGAAGCCTTGGGCAACAAATCTTGCCTTGTACTTCTCCACACTTCCGTCAAATTCCTGCTTCACTATGTTGATCCATCTTGAACCCACAACTAATTTACCCTCCAGTCTTGGGGCAATCTCCCATGCACTATTTCTGACAATCGAACCATACTCTTCCACCATGGCATGTACCCATGCGGGATCCTCCACAGCTTCCTCGAAAGAGGATGGCTCAGTCACAACAAATTTGCTCACAAGAGCCATGTATCCAATGTATCGATCAAGTGACTGTCTCTATCTGTGATGTGCTGTAGGTGGTCCTGCAACCTTCTTTGCATCTTGAGCTAGTCGCTCAACTTCTGTAGTGTGCTTTCGCCCTCTGATGGTTGGCGCTGCATGAGTGGTCTCTTCCACTCCATGAACTTCATCTTGTGACTGATCCACATTCTGAAGCTCATCATTAGGAACTAATAGCTCCTCATCTGCATGCAAGTGTGGCTCCCTCTCAAGTGAACACTTCATGGCTTTCTCCTCCTGAAATTTGATATCCCGTCGCACAACAGTCTTCAAACTGTCTAGAAAATACACATGATAGTTGTGGGGCGTATCAGTGTACCCCACAAATATCCCAACCTCTACGGTCGGCTCCAGCTTCTTCCTGGCATCCTTCATCACATGCATGTAAACAGGAGAACCAAAAATCATCAAATGGGAAATATCAGGCCTCTTACTAGAATAAGCCTCCTCGGGTGTACTCATGCCAACTATCTTGTGAGGACAATGGTTCTGCACATATAGTGTAGTATAGCATGCCTCCACCCGCAAGTGAATGGGCAGGCCCTGATCATGTGACATCGCCCGTGCAGCACCCATGATTTTTCTGTTCTTCCGCTCAGCAACCCCGTTCTGCCGTGGGTTATGGGCAGCTATGAGCTCTCTTCGAATCCCTTCTGCGCTACAGAAGTCCTTGAACTCACCAGAGATGAATTCACTACCATTGTCACTCCTAAGAGCCTTCACTTTCTTCCCCGATTCCTTCTTGACCAGTGCCTTGAACTCACAGAACTTTGAGTATGTCTCGCTCTTCTTCTGCTTCAAGAAGATCCAGCACTTTCGAGAGAAATCATCAACAAAGATCACATAGTACTTGTGCTTTGCTGTCGAAGCCACTGAGAAAGGTCCACACACGTCTGTGTGAATTCTCTCAAGGATCGTCGTGGCACGACTATCCTTCTCGTGAAAGGTGGCTTTCACAAATTTTCCCAAAGTACACCCCTTGCACTGATCTGACTGCGCAAGAGTGCCTTTAGGAAGCCCAGTAGAAATCTGATGCAGTATCTTCAAGGCTCCATGGTGAAGGTGGCCCAATCTTCAGTGCCACAGCTCGCTATCATCCCGGCTCACCAATCTTCCTACCTTGCATGCCATTGCTGCGCAACCATCTACATGCAATTGATAAAGGTTCTTGACTCGAACCCCTATCTTCTGAGTTTCTCCAGTTGTCTTACTGTGCAGAGAAAGCGTTTCCCTCGCTGAAGACAACATCATATCCCTTGTTTCTAACATTGCCACGGAGATAAGATTCTTCTTCAATCCTGGAACATGCAACACTTCCTTCAATATGAAGGGTTTACCAGACTCCCTCTCAAAGGAAATGGTACCGATACCGATTGCATTGTATCTACCATCATCGCCCATCTCGATGTAGACTCCAAGATCTTTCTCATCCAGATCAGAAAACAAATCTCGATCTCCTATCATGTGAAAAGACGCACCACTGTCCTAAAACCATATTGATCCCATCACACTTGATACCAAGCATGCAATCAGCGAAAAATCCAGCTCAAACTGCGAGGCTAAGGCCTCTCTCACTACAAATCCAATAGCTTGCTTATTTTTCTTCTTTTGTGGACAATTTGTGGCATAATGTCCATGCTGGTGACAGTGAAAGCACTTCACCTTGGACATGTCCTGCTTCTTGCCTTTCGCACCAGAATGAGAAGATTTCTCGTTCTTCCCCTTCTTTGCTTTGGCAGCCAAAGCGCAATTTTCTTCATCAGATGCCTTTGATGAAGATCCATCCTTGGTATTCCGCCTGATCTCCTCTTGCACAAGATCAGACCAAAGTCTCTCCCATCCTGGCAATTTCTCCTGACCATTGACACAGTCCTGATAGGAATGCCAACTCTTTGGAAGACCAAGGAGAGCCAAGCTCACCAAGTCCTCATCATCGACAGTCACACCTACACTTCCCAACTCATCCTAGCATTGGGTGAACTTCGTGGGATACTTGGGCACACTGTCTCCTTTCTCACACTTAATGTTTCTGAGTTTATCCTTGAGCGCCAACTTCCTCTGGTCACTCTTGCTTTGGAATAAATATGTCAACACTTTCCGCATCAAATATGGAGAAGCCTTTCCATGCAGGCTGGATAAAATGTGATCCTTCACGCCCTCCAACAAAATCCTTCGACACTTTGTTGTCTTCTTTTGCCAAGCCTCAACGTGAGCAGCATCAGTAGGCTTTGGGACCTCAGCCTCTATGAACTCCTTCAACCCATTGTCATCTAATACCGCCTCCATCCTGTCTTTCCATGAAATATAATTCGAGTTGCCTTCAAGGGCATACTCTAATCGCAATCCGTTGAAAGACATTTCAACTTCAACACCAAGAAAAGACTGCTGCAAATTCGAATTCCACCAGTTCTAAACTCAACCGCTTCTGATCTAAAATTCGTGAGAACAAATTATTTCTCATAGAGAGATTGACTGTATGGGAATTTACCGGATATATCACCTTCCAAAAGAAGGATGAATCCAAAGGCTACCTGGCCCGATTACAGATTCTGCCTGAAGAAATAAAATGTAATCACTTTCTGAATAATAGATCTGATGATCAACTTCCCTCTGATACCATGTAGAACTTTTTCTACAAATCATCTAGCTCTAATACCATGTAGAAATTTGAATAATATAACACTTATTCAAAGAGATTATCCTGATTATACACTATTGCAGAATGCATGCATAATACATAACCTCCTCTACCATTGATCATCAATTTGCGGAATTAAAAACAATCGCATGTGCACATTGAAACATCAATCACAAATATCAACACAGTATGTGCTGGGGAAAGCATACAGCTGAAAACCCCCAACTATCTGTATATTATAATGATAGAGAAAATGTAATAATACATAGTAAAATACTCCTCACAAGTACTCAGTAATATCTCCACCTGCTACACACAAACTAGCTCAGATCTGAACAAGTCACGGGTTCAAATCTCCTCCACTGTTTGCCTGCCTCTACTGCACAATCCAAATTGAGAATAGATCTTATCCAAGTTTGAATTCCCTTGGCTTGTATTACACAATCTTCATTGGAAATCTCAATCAATGATTGTGCAAATCTCATCAATAGCTATAGTCACAACTGATAGTAGTCTCACCCTTTCACCCACCTCTAACATTTGTCTCCATTGAATTGTCCATGCACTGAGTTAACTGATGTATTCTTTAGTTGATTTATGAGTTAATAATTAGTGTATTAATTAATAATTAATACACATCACTCATCACTAGTGTATTTGGCAGTTAGACTAAATACAACTAGTTCAACTAAGTCAAACTGAACACAACTCCATCAACTCCTCAATCAACTCCACCAAACTCAATCACTTGAGTTCTAACTGAAGTCCATCATGCAATAGCTCAACTAACCCATAGGAAAATCATATTTCCTTCTGGCAGTTGCATGTGCCACATCCGTAGCTCAAACTAAAGTGCTGCAAGAGGATAAGATAATGTTTATAGTCCAAATATTATTAAGAGCTAATAATATTTGACTGTTCTATTTTTAGACTGGCAGTCTAAAAATTGCCTCCGCCCATATGTCTAAAAATATAGGTCCATCTATTTTTACCAACATGACCAATCATCCATAAATAGCATCCTGCAACTCATAGACCATGATCCATATGTCTAAAAATAGACATAGTCTAAAACTAGACATTGCTCCAAAAATAGCCTACGGGCCCACTTAGTGAAGGCGACTTCTTTTCACTAAGCTCCATCATCTTGTTGCATTTTCAACATCCGTGCACTTAGCTATGGACTACTAGGCCTCTGTACACTTAGCTGCAGAGCCTTCTCCTACTCTAAGACCCAAAGACTTGACTCTACACTTCAGACAAGACTCAATTCTTCATCATTCCTTCATTGGCTTCTCTTTTTACAACTTAGAGCCTCACTCTATTTATACAATCCCATGGTCCACGGACCATGGGTAGATCTCTAAAGCCGACATTACATTACAAAATTGAGGGTGGACAACCCTATGACTCATTTACAACTTCACGCTTTGTGCCCACAAATTACGGAGTCTTTACATCGGATTTACAACTTTTAACCAAAAATTGGACTTTAAGCCCCAAAACTTCCCTTGGGGGATCTCGTGCCCAACAGGCCCCCAACACAAACATCGTGATTCACCCTCGAGTCACTCTGTCAGCGCAAAGATCTTCGTGCTGAGACCTCCCAACTCTGCCTGGACTGCTGCAAGATTGACAATGCACTGAGCAGCTACCTGCTGCACTTCCTGGATGCATTGTTCAGAGACTGTTGTAGCTGAACTGCTGCCCTACACCTGTTCCTGCATTCCCTACATTTGTGCGAGCTTGGCTTCAATTTAGGCTGTAATGACAAATGTCTCATTGATCCATGGTTGTACGCATGCCTTGACAACTTCTTTATGTCGTGTAGCATCTACCTACTCTTTGAGTGCTTTTGCCTGCTGCATCCGCGCAAGCCTCTGTGTAAGGGCCACCATCTGCATAGTCCCTTTTACTTCATCGTACTATTTATGTAGCTCACACACCTCTATTTCTAAGTGTTGTATGTTCGGGTCCTCCTGCAGAGTGGTGAGGAGCTCGAACAACTCTTCAAATAGTTTGGTGCAGTCCTTCACTGCACTGCTAATCTTTGTTATTCCTGTTGTAATAGCCTTGGTGCATTGTTCCTTCACCTCAGGAAAAGTTGACAGTTGCACCTTTAATTACAGATTAGATATCTGAAGGTGTAGCTCCAGCTTAACCTTAGCCATTTCTTCTTTCGCATTGCGCACCCCTGCTGCTAGTCTCCAGATGTGTGCCTCCGTTAGTTCCTTTACTGGGGTGGCCAACTAAGGGACCATCTAGCAGGCTTTCTCAACCACCTGCACTAGTTGTCTATTCTGTGTCACGACCTCATCGCGTTGCAAGCTCAATTGTTCAATATTGATCCATTGCTCGGTCATCACCTAGAGCACGCAGCCCTCCCTGGCCTGCAGTTCTGCAGTCACTCCATCCTGCAGCAAATAAAGCATCTCCCAAGGGAGTGCAACCATGTTTATCTGAACTCCCTTTAGCACACTAACCATAGGCCTATTGGCCTCATTTTCTGTAACAAGTGCCCCCTCTGGCAGCACTATAGTGTTGGTCATGCGGGCACGCAACATTTCCTCAGTCGCGGCTGTGCCTACAGTGAGGCTGGTCGATAGAGTACCAGCCTGAGGAGCGCGCATCTGCAACTCCTGTATCTATGTCCGGAGGGCACCCAACACCATCTGGTTTTCCTCCACGAACTGTTGGAGGGCCTCCATGGTGACGTCTTGCACCGTCTCCCCTATTTCATGGAGATCCCCCTCAGTGAGGGTGATCAGGTCAAAAGAAGTCTTGGAGGCTTTCGACTTCTTCCACGACCCCACCTGCTCTCTCGGGCACTATCTCTTGAGTTGTGTGGACGCTCTCTGCGGGTCTGCACCACCTTTGTTTGGATCTATCTCCTATGCGGGCGAAGGTGAATTTGCTCCTTCGCAGTCCTTCTCAGCTGCTCTTCAGCTTCCCTCACGGCATCGTGTACCCCTGCACCTTGGCTACTGCTGCTTCATTCATTCTCTTCTCTGCCAACTGTGCCATCTACAGTTTTACTTCCTCCTTCTTCCTCTGTATAGCAGACTTCTCTGATTCCACCGCAGAGTTGGCAGGAGCGTGCCACTCTGGCAGCCATGACTCAAACACGGTGAATATGACATCGCCCATGGCTAGGTAAGGTAGCTCATTCCATTTCTTCACGGTGTCCTTGCGCCCCGATATATATGTGATGGAAGTCGACCTTGAACTCTGCGAAGCTCTGCAAACTGTTATAGATAGTGGGTGATAATCGCAGCTTGCGGTTAATCCCCATTCTGATGTTCATCTCCATGAACACCCAGAATATCTTGTTGTCTCTGATCCTCTGTGCATCTTTAGTTTCCCACAGTGAAGCATACTTTGTTGCCTCCAGAAGATCCTTCGCAATCATTGGGAATTGGCTGTCCTCGGGCAATTCCTAAGCCACTAGCACTATGGACAGTAAAAGCCATGCATAGTAGAAAGTCTTCCCTTTTTCCTGTGCTTCATGACAATTTTCTAGGAATTCTCAGCATAAGTAATCTTCCCAGTTAAATTGGACCCCCTCTGTGCACTATGCGGAAAGTGCAACCACTATCACGAGCACCTCATCCGCGTGGCACTTCTGCATGAATTTCTTGGCCAATATCTACGTCGCGACTTTGACCACAGCGTTATTGATACTGGAGATTGCGTACCCTCTCTTTTTCTTCTCCATCTTGAACCTTTTCTTCATGGCCTCCGCGATAGCCAAATCATCACTTTTACCCTCGGATATGTTCGTTGGATCCTCTCCTTTGCAAGGGAGTCAGGTAATTCTGTGAATTAGGTGGTCTGTGATGGGGATGGGCTCTCCAGCTACAAACACCCATCATGCACCAGGCAAAGTAGCTTCCTGATGAAAAAGACAGTCACTGGGGCATGATGGTAATGCGACACCCAGAGCAGGTTTGACAACCCTATTTTCTATACTCCTCACAACCACTTGTGCGGCTCCAACTCTATGACTCCCGCCACATATTTTTCTTCGGCTACATTAGCTGCGTGGTTGCCACATGTGGGAATTTCTCGTGGTCCATGAGATCCCAATCTTCAAATTTTAGAACCAGAACCCGTCCCAAGTGCGCTCCATAAAAAATGATATCATCGGGTAGCAGTGGAGTCTGTAGAGAGCTCTTGCTCTCATCTAAGTCCTTGGGCACCCTTTCTTTCCCCTTCCACGGAGGAACATATGCGGGTAACCTGATAAAATGGTTTGTACACTAGGTTTCTTCCTCCATTTCTTCATCCTCCTCCTCTTCCACCAAGATTTCCTCAAGGTCTTCCTCCTCCTCCCCGGCTTCCAAATTGATCACCTTCCCCTTTTATTCCATGGTAAGTTTAGTTCTCAATAGGTTTCTAGGGGACACATGCACCGGTACCATAGGCTGCTTATCTTTCTTGGGTCTCGGCGTGTGCAGCGATTTAGGGATTTCTGCAACCATCCCAGTGCTTTCTGGGGCACCTCTTATTGTCATGGCCTGCGTGGCTTCTTCAGCGGTCATCTCTCCGATATCCATGGCTTCTTCAGACACTGCCATATTACTATGCTAAAAATCTCTCAACAGCTCAGGTAAGTGGTCAAACAATGCCTTCGACTTCAAAAGATCGAACAAATCAGGGTTCATGAATATCTGGGTGTGCAATAGCTCAATTCTCAAATGGCCAAGTGTTTTTTGCTAGGTAGCCCTTTTCAATTTATAGCTCCTTTTGAATTCAAATTCGACTGTTCCCCCCAAATCTCGTCCATTAATGCTCCCTTGGCAGCAGATTTTCCCAAATCTATCCCATAAAGTTCGCCTTAATTACCTGCCGCCCACTCCATTTGGTCTCAAACCAAGCATCACATCATGAATAGTTACTATAACGGTCACCTTCTAGCCATCCTGCGCGATAGCGCAGCTACCCTTGCGCTATTGTGGACCCTGTGACACCTCGCTACTGCATGTAGTCCTGACGTCACGTAGCTTTTGGGCATAGTATTTTATAGCCCCACGCCTCTTTTCAGCTACCTGGAGCGCTAAGACTATGTTTCCCGCGGGTAGTCAGATGGGTGGGCCACCTATGTAAGGCTTCAACTGACTACCATTTATTTTTCTTGGGAAGAGTTCTCCATTTAACTTTACCAACTACACTGTGCCACCGTCTGTGATTTCCTTAATAACACACGGTCCCATCCCATACAACAAACTAAGAAACTCTCGGTGGTGGTCCCCAAGTCTGTCAATGTAATTGAGCTCATCCTGCTTTATCACTACAGTGTTTCTATCAAGAAAGTCCTTCTTTATTCCTTCCTCAAGCTTCTTGACTTCCACTTCCGCCATGGTGCTTTTATCCCTCAATCAAAATCTTTCATTCATGAGTTCTTGGAGCCTAAGATCACCCTACTGGATCTCCTCATCAAGTCCCAACCGTTCATCTTTGAGCTCTTCCAACAACGCGAGCCTTTCTTCCAGGGTTCCGCGGTCCATGACCCCTGTGAACGTCACTATGCGCGGACTAGACATGATAGACTCCATAGGTATTACAGCCTCTACTCTATCGACCAACCGAAAAGGTGTATGTCCGAGTACGCACAGGTCCCAACTACTTCGCTACACGTTGCACACCTTGTCAAATGCTTCCACAGGGATAACCTTCTATGGAATTGTTCTTCCCACATACTGTCTGTCCAACCTTAAGAGCCAACTGCACATTTCCCCCCCCCAACATAATCTTATTGACCATACCTATTAGCGTGGAGTTGATGTGCATCCGCGTACATTGTTTTCCATATGTCAGCATCCACCTGGCTAGATGTGTGTGCAGAATATCCTGCCCATTGTACTTATCCGTCAATCACACTCTAGGCTTCCCAAATCGTGTGCGCATCATTCTCATGCATTCGCACTAGACCTCAAAGCTCCCTTTGTGCGTACCCCACCATCTCGTAGGCATAGCACACAATACCCTTTCCAAGGCCTAGAAGCATTACTCTTCCAGCACCTCCCTTTCAAATTTATTCAAGAAGGTATCTACCTCACTTAGGCTATCATAAGTAGGAAGGTCCCTTCTGTCGATACACAGTGTAGCGACCTTGTCATCATATTACATTTTAGTGTAGTCACCTCATGTGACCGATTTTTCCATCACTCTATTTCTTCATCCAAATCTAAAGTATAGGAGCTCTCTCACTCCCATGCAAGCCGTCCATCCACAGTGGGATTCACCCAGTCCTAGTTTCACTTTGTTATCTTATAGATGCAACCCAAAACATCATCATTTTCATAGTCGCGCACTGACTCTATATAGCGCGATCCTTCAGCAAGGTCTAGAGGTATAACTACGTGTAGTGACTTCTTCTCAAAAATGATCTTGCGCTTCTTTAGATTAATCACCCCATTCGTGTCAGTGGCCCAATCAATTCCTAAGAGCATGGGGTAGGGATTATTGTCATCAACAATCTCTATTACTTCAAAATCTTACAGCGTGCTCGCCCCCTCAATATCCACAGTGATTCCTTACAATCGCCCCATGGGTATTATTTTTTGTTGGTTCGCCATTCACAGCTGAATAGGAGACCATTATAGCGTAGGTCTCCCCATTCGCTCCCATGTCTGCTTCAAAAAAACATTTGCATCCGATCCTAAGTCCAAAATTACTTGGTCCATCTCATATTCTCCAATCTGTACGGTTAACCTCATTTCTCTTCCCGTCCTCGTCTTATGCTTTCCAATCTTCTAGACTACGCACGATTCTCCTAGTGCAGTCCCAGCACATCTATTAATGAGTTCCTATAATCCTTTTACAGCTTTACTATCGCGCAGTAACTTCATACATGTTTCTAGGAATGTCGTAAGCATAGATGGGTCCATTTCCAGCTCTGATCTATCTTTGCTTCCTGAAGTGGAGGCATCAACGAAGCTCTTCTTAGCTTCCATAAAGGTTTCTTGAGTGTGCTAATCAAACTCTGCTTCTTTCGTCGGAGCTTTGTGAACCCAAGTACTATCTTCGGGTTGTTTGCCTTTATCATCTCCCATCACGATTCCACTTCAGAGCACAATGTTCACATTTGGATCTTCCTCGCATGGCTCAAACCTCATCATCTACAGGTTCTGAGTCGAGGGAGGTGGTAGCACTCCTTTGTCGCATAGGACAATCTTCCATCTCATGATCAAATAAGGTACAATTTAGACATGATGGATGTGTTGGGTTGATACAATTGTGGGCATAATGTCCTGGCCCTCCACAATTGTAGCATATCAGTTGTCTGCGACCTCTTCGAGGTCCTTCTCCACCTCGACCTCGTCCACGCCCCTGAAATCCTATTCATTCCACTCCTACATTTTGGTCTAGGGGTCGTGTTTCAGCTTGAACTCTGTAGGTGTGAGTTCTATCCGTCATTAACTCATAGCTTCTACAAGTGCGCTCATCGTGTCCCACTGACCTACAAAAGTTCAAAACAATTGTTGCGAATTTTATGTATACTTCTGTAACAAATGGCAGTTGTCCATAGCGTGTTTCCCTACTATTTGACAAATCGCACACCACAAAGCAGGCACCGTGCTAGGTCCTGCTTATGCTTTTGGCCTTAATGGCATAGTTCCTCATCCCGCGAGGTAATTTGTGAACACTAGGCAATGGTCCTTATCATGACCCTGACCCTTGCATTTTATGCACCACACCTCTTCGTGCACTTCCGGGCGAGCTGTCCTTCCCTGTTTCAGACTCTGCATCTCAAGGCATAAGTTTTTTAACTACACATGGATTTGCTGAACTCCCAAATTAGGATCCTGCATTGAGGTCTCATGCAGCCTCATCGAAATCTCTAAGGCCTCTGCCTGATTCATTAACTTCTGCTATAATAGCGCGCTCCTTAAATGTGGCATTAATGATGCTACAAACCATTTGCGAAGTTTTCCATCCATCAAATTCATATTAGCTTCGCAAATCGTACACTTCAACCTCTAATCCAACTCCCAAGGAGTTTCGCCTGGTAGCATCAGGATTTCTTTTAACCCAATTATCAACTATGCTTTAGACTTCGGTCTGCTAAATTCTTTGTTTAGCGCTACTTGGATATCCACTATTCCTGCATTTGGATTATCATTAGAGTGTTTAATATACCAGGTCAACGCGTGGTCCTACAGGGCGCTAACCAGTGTCGCTTTCTTTATATTGTCATATGTAACTCCCTGCGCTTCCCATACGGCTCTTACCACGAAGCCGAAATTAGTCTAGATCCTCATTTCCCACTCCCTTGAACATAGGCAACTTTATCGTGCTTTCCATATTGACTCGCGGTGGTGGCAGAGGTGGTACAGGTGAAGATGGAGGTGAAGGCGGTGAAGCTGGTCGTGGTGTGGGTGGGGGTGGTATTCGTGGAATTCTTTGCCTTAGCAGATGGATTGAACTTCGTGGCAAGACCTTCGTGAGTTCTTCCTTGTCCCCTCACAGAGGTGAAATTAAGGGGCTATTTTATGGTCCCTTATTTCCTTCATTCCTGTAAGTTTTTCCACTTTGCGTAGCCCCAAATATCAAGGTAATTTCCAAACCCTCTTTTCACACAATAACATTTTAATCCAAGTATTCAGGAACTTTACGTACTTACCTCGCAGTCCCTCGAGAAAGAATCATGCTACCTCGCTATAGCTCACTGAAGTATCTACCGCAAACTCGGTAATGAATACTCCTATAATCCGATCAATCAAATGATCAACAGTGCATGTGATCTGATCCTCTAATGCTTCCAATCTACACACCAAGTCTGGGGTCCACATAATAGGATCGTCGAGCTTCCACCTTCCTTGGCTATCTGTTAGCTTCACGATCCACTGGTACAGCTCAGTAGGGAAAGATACGAAAAATATCTCATGGATTTCTATGTACATGTAGCAGTCTAACCACTCTTCTTTTGTCAATCGCAGATTCCTATTCTCTTGCACTGCGAACTCATGAATCCTCCTGTCCAACCAACCTTCAATTTCCTTCTTAGTTGGATTCCAATGATACGACATCAGACATCTCTATGGAGATTTTGGTCCCGACAACAGAACCATTTGTTGGCTTGAGGGGGCCTGACCTAGGTTTGTAGTTAATTATCCAAACAAATCCATACACTACTGGCCCTTTCAGCATCAACCCACAGTGCGCGGACTGATGTCTCACCCAAAGCAGTATGGGGAGATGTTGGAACAATGTTTTTGCACCGTGGAGATGTCTGAGGGGTCGATTTAGTCCAACTGTGCCTACCTTCATGCAGGTCGCCTCACACATTGTCCTAACCTACGAGACCTTCACGATCTGTTAGGATCGCCTTTCGCGTAGCCCTAACCAAGGGATGAGATGCTTTCACACTGCTAGGGCAACGATCTGCGCTATTTCCCCAAGTTACACCACGTATCTTACTAATCTTCTTACAGTTGTTACTTAACTTTGTGTAAACAGATACGTTATCTCACATTACTTAATCAACATAGTTGTAGATGTTTGTGCACCATATAGACAACATAAATGCAATTTATGCCCAACATATTCGATACAGAAAATAGGAAATAAATACACAGGATTGATGTAAAACTTCTCTTTATTAATGCTTCAATAGTTACAGACTCGACTCGCCCTGCACACTCAGTTGCAGGGGTCCGCGCACTCAGCTACAGACTACTAAGCCTCTCTGCACTCAGCTGCAGAGCCTTCTCCTACTCTATGACCCAAAGACTCAACTCTACACTTCAGACCAGATTCAATTCTTCATCATTCCTTCATTAACTTCTCTTTTTAAAACTTAGAGCCTTGCTCTATTTATACAATCCCACGGTCTCTAAAGCCGACATTACATTACAAATTGAGGGCGGACAACCTTATGACTCATTTACAACTTCACGCTCTACACCCACAAATTGCGGAGTCTTTACATCAAATTTACAACTTTTAACCAAAAACTAGGTTTTAAGCACCAAAACTTCCCTTGGGGGATCTCGTGCCCAACAATGGGTGACTAGTGCATGCCTGAAACCCTTCCAAAGATCAAATAATGTTACTAAAAATTGATTGGATCTCCAAAAGGAGACCATAGGTAGGATTAGGTAGGAGTCATTTAGTTGGTTAGTCACTACTCGTGTCCATTTATTTGGTCAATCATTTCTTTACATTTCAATTAGTTCAAAATAAGTATTCTATTAGGTATCTTCTAGTTGTGGATGCTCTACCACCCTACCGTAACTGATTGTGTTCAAGGGGAGTCACACGTGTTAAGTGTCATTCCTGTAATAATCAGATAATAATTTATGGTGTCATCTCGGATTTTCATAATTATTTCCCATTATAGCCATAATCAATTCCTAAGTGTCTTCTGTTAGCCTCCTGTTGCAACAGGTGTTCATTTTTCATGATTGACATTTTTTCATGCCAAATATGTCATACTTTGCAGGTTGCAGTGTTCCATATTTCCACAAGATGCCATGAAATGTGCTAGTCCCAATGCTACTGATGTATTCCATTTTTGATGAGTTGCTCCATTTTTGAAGATTTCTTTCAGTTAAGGGAAGTCCAAACAGTTTAATCTTGGCCTCCCTAGGTTTCAATTTCCTGTTGTAGAATATAGAGAATGATATCTGTCCAAATAGTTTAATCTTGGCAGAGTTGTAGATAGGTAGAGAATCAAAGGAGCCCAACTGCTTAATCTGGATCCTTGGTAGAAATAAGTGTAGACTTAGATAGGAGAACAGAAAAAAGAAAAATTGTAAAGCTGGGTCTGCAAGTCTAAGTGCACCCAAACCAAAAAGAAGAAAAAATGTTAGGAAAAGTAGACTGGGTAGGTAGTTTTTGAGGTTGCAGAATGATGATTCATGATCAATTATGTGTTTTAAAGTGGTATACCTTTTCAGATCACAGTCATGATGCAGTTTTTCACCTGGAGGAACTCAAGCCGGACATTACTAACTCCCCTTCTTCTTTCCCCAAATCACTTACTAACTCCCCTAAAGAGGTCAAGATCTGCTTGATTCCTCTTAGTTTCATCATGTTCCATAACATTTCCCTTGGTGAAGATCTGCTTCACTCAAGTATTTTCATTCTTCTTTTACAAACTTCTATTCCCCAAAATGGCCTAAGGTCCCCTACCTTAGCACTTTCTGGTCACCTCCATATTAATTACTAACTATATTATTTAAATCCCTACATCATTTCCCCTTCCCTTACTAAAAGCACTATATAACTCCCCTATGTATATATTCCCATCCCTTGGCATTATAGCCATATTTATCAAAGTCTTGGAAATGCTGAGTTTATCCGGAACCCAGCATTAGCCTTCCGTGTCCTGGGATTAGCCTAACATTTGGCTAGGCTAATCCCCTCAAAACCTTCTATCTTACCCCTCCGCAATCATTTCTCAAAAAATTAAAGTTTAAAAGTTTTATTAAACATTATTTAAAGCATTTACCCCACCTGAGCCTTAAAAAAAAAAAGCCCCATAACCCACTTTCCTAAGTTCAAGCCCCTGCCGCATCGCATTTTTCATTAAATATTTGGGCGGACCCCGTCCTTTAACCACCCGCCAGATAACCGTCCCGACAGCCCTCCGATCTGTCCCCTCCCCATCCGACGGCTCTTGCCAATTTTGGAGCGCCCCCTGCGTCCGGACGTTAGCCTCCGATATTGCAGTGGTTTTCTCCCCATACAGGAGGACGCGCGTCCGCTTTCTATTGCATCGGAGCCGCTTTGACAGAAACTGCCCCCGTACCAAAGGCGGTCTGACGAAAACCATAAACTGCCTGTTCCCCCCCTGACGACTGCGCTAGGACCTCGCCACATCATCTGCACACGTCGTCCTCCTGCCACATCACTGCCACCATGTCCCTGCCACGTCATCCATCGTACATGCTGATGTCATCTCGCTGACGTCATCATGCTGATGTCATTCGCCATACTAGGTCCCGCCCGCTTACATCATCATCAGTTTTTGGAGCGAAAGGCGAAAATCATGCTTAGGAAGCCCGGATTCAGTTTCTGAGGCAGTTTTTCATGCGTGATTAGCGCCTAGCGGTAATCGCACATGGCTACGGGAAATGAGCCGAAATGGAAAACCCCTCATTGCGGCAGCCCCCAGCAAGCCCGAAAGGCGTCGAATGACCCGTTTTCTTCGCGAAGCATGCAGAAAGGATCAGAAGACAGTTCTAAAAGAAACAGAGGGCCAAACAGCGGCCATTAATTTGTGATTTTACCCGCAGTGAAGGAGAGATGCAACCCAATTCATTTTTCAAAGAGTATCAGAGGAGAGATGAAGCAGCAAAGTGTACTAGTTAAATTGTTTAATGGAAACCTTCAGTTCCCAAAGCAGGTTACATTGAATGGCAGCCAACAAAGTCAAATCAAGTTGTGTAAACCCATCCCATCTCTCAAATCATAGTTAAAGAATTTAAAGTCACCAAACTACAACAGAGCAGAAGCCCATGCACAGTTATTACAGAAACACTGCACCAAGCCACCGAGAACAACACATTTACTCAGTTTTGATACGACTGCCCTCAGCGCAGCTCAAGATAGTTTCTTGCATTTATTTCTGGATAGGATTAGGTTAAAAGTAATCATTTCTCAGACCTGTTTAGGTCAGGTTGTAATAAAGGCAATTAGGAGAGTTTTCCCTATATATACCACCCTCTGTACTGTTTTAAGGGTTGGTCGATTGATAACTTTTCACTAGAGACTTGCACTGTATGTCTGATACTTTTCTTTAATCAAAGATTGCTGAAGAGGTTGGAGGAATGACTGTCTGATGTGTTGTTAATGGTCTCTGGGAACTGAATGATGGAATTCTTGTGCTGCAGCATGACTCAATAAGTGCTTCTTACCTCTGTTTCATTTTCACCATCTAAATAGCAAAAAGAAAGACTAGCTTAGAACTTGTTTAACTGCACTCTAGGCTCAATTTCTGCTATTTCTTTATGTTTTCATCTGAATTGAATTGGACATGAATATGAATCCCCTCTGGCTCATATTTACCCTAATTCACATGTGCTTGACAGTTATCTAGGGATTCTTTACTGCCCCAAATAGAGCTCATTCATACTTCTCTGTTAAGCTGATTGAGAGATTCTTAATTGCCTCTCCTTACTTAGCATTCTTTCCATCCTTTAAACCTAAAACATTGTTCCATGTGCAACTACCTTGCTCCTTATTCCTCTTGTGACCAAGAAAACGCACCAGCAGTTTTACTCCTTGACTCCACACCCAATGGTTTGAAATTTTCACACTACACCTGCCTCTTTATCTGAAAAACATCAATCTTCCCACCAAAACACAAACAAAACACAAGCAAAAACCCATGAACTCAATAGCTAGCCTAAAATCATCATCAACAAAGCTAAAATCAGAAAGAGAGAGCCCTCTCTGACTGCAGGTGGGCTAGAACCTGCAGTCCAAAGTTGGTTTGTGGTTACCCCGGCCGTATCCTTTCTGGAGCTTAAGGACAACCTGAGTGATAACATAATGGCGACTCCACTGGGGAACATCCTCAGATAAGTTCATAAGTCAAGTTGGAAAGCTCCACTGGGGGAATCCTCAGTTAAATTCACGAAACAGGTTGGAAGAATCCACTGAGAAATCAATTTTCTAATTGTTGTATATTCCTTAAAACTACAGATGAAGCCTGAATGTCAGCCAGATAGCCTTTGAAACTGTCTCTGCTTTGCATTGACAGAAGTAAATAAAAGCTGCTTAAGTCAATCTTCATGCTAGTTTTAAGCCATACACAACTATTCCAAAATCTGATCAGTCCCTTGCTGATTATAAAAATATTCCCATAAAAATACCCAAAAAACAAATTCGGAAGCTGGCTCCCAAGAAGAATCCACGATATACAAGGTCAAATCCAGATCCAGACCCACCTGCTATTTTTGAAAATCCGAACCTAATCCCAAAGATTCTTAGGAAGCAAGAAAAACAAGAAAATTTTGTTGATAACACTCCCGAAGCAATTCATCCAAGCAGTGTCCCAACTCCTGTCAAAGTCTTATTCCGTTCAACTCTTACTTCCCCCCCTTCATCATCCACATCTCAAAACACTCCTTCCACGCCTCCATTCACTACACATACTCCCATTACCACTACTGTTGTTTCTAGTGTCCCAGTTACTCCTGTTATCCTGTTATCCCACTTATCCCCGTTGTTCCATTTATCCCCGTGAATATGGCTAATAGATATGCACCCCTGCAATTACCTGTCAATCCTGGGGCTTTACCTCAGGAGTACCAATCTAAAATTACCTATTTTGATAGTACCGGTCCATTCACAGCCCTTCAGCATACCAAAAAGATGCAAGACTATTTTGAAAACTACGAGATAGACGATGACAGCATGAGAATGAGAATTTTTGTTCAAAGTTTAATCAGTGATGTAAGAACTTGGTTTAGATCACTTGCTGCAAATTCCATAACTACTCCAGATGAGCTTTACCAATCCTTTACCAACAAATGGGAGAAAAAGAAAGACCCCTTGCACATACTAGCTAAATATGATACAATTAAAAGAGGTCCTCAGGAGACTGTTTTGGAGTACTGTGCAAGATTCAATAATGTCTATAATGCAATACCACAGAACTTAAGACCCCCACCTAACCTTGCCTTGTATAAATTCTCTGATGGATTCGACCCAGACATGGAGTTAAAAGAAAAAGCCCCTCAGACCCTTGCAGACATGCAAAATGTTGTTGTTAGCGTAGAGGCCAACCTAATTGCCAAAAGAAACAGAGCTAGAATGGAAAGAAGAACCACCTTTAAGGAAGAACCCTCAGCCTTTGATCAAAAGCTTGATGCTATTATCAATGGCCTACAAAGGCTGGGAGAAAGAGTAGAAAATGTTGAGAGAAAAGCATCATGGGAAGGACATCATCCCAATACCATAAGGAACCTAAACTTTAGGAAAACGCAGAACACAAATGCTGGCAGGTCTAGCCCAGACCATGACATAAGACCTCCTTTTCAAGATAACTATGTTGAAGGATCTACTTCTAGTGAACCCTTAGAAGATACTCATATGAACCTGATGGATCTAAAGGGTGAACAACAAACTTTTCTAAGCCAAGAAGACCAAGATGAGCATAACTATAATCAGTTTCACACTAAGTCTGGTGAGTCTTTTGATTTTAAACAAGGTTATGATACTGCTGTGTATGAAGTACACAAACAATATAAGCTGAGAACCAAGACCATTGACATTTCTGAACCTAGTAAAACAAAGGATGGCAAATAGCCCAACAAGATTAAGAGAAAGGCCGTCATAACAGAACCAGTTGATACAACCATCCCAAACCCACATCAAGTGACTGTAGAAGACATTACAGAAGCGCAGCCTTCTGTAGATCAGCTTTTGCCACCTTCTTCCTCTGAGCAAAACTCTAACAGCGTTCCAAAAAGCCCTCCTGAAATTGAAAAACCGCAGGCGATCACTTCCCATAACGCTGATAAACAAGAGCAAATAGCAGATAATTCAAATGAAAGAGAAAAAACTGTCATTATCAACACCAAAAATCCATTGGAAAAGCCATTTAATTTAGAGGCAAAAATAGCTAAGTTGAAGATATCCATCCCCCTCTTAGAACTTGCCAAGCACGATGTATATAGGCAACAAATTCAAAGATCACTTCAAATACTAGAGAATAAGGACGATGTAAATGTTCTGGATGATACTCCTGAACTGTTGTTTGGCCCAGAAGTTAATGGAAAATCAACATATGGACCTATTCCACCCTTTTATGTCAGTTTGCATATACATGACAAAGTTTTGCACAACGCTATGTTTGACTCCGGTGCATCGCACAATCTTATGCCCAAAGTAGTTATGGAAAAGCTAAACCTTGATATTACAAGACCCTACAAAGATTTGTACTCATTTGACTCAAGTCAAGTCAAGTGTTTAGGCCTCATCAAGGACTTATGTGTGTCCCTAGTCCAATATCCCAACAAGACCATCCTCATGGATGTGGTGGTGGCTGACATCCCACCAAAATATGGTATGCTCCTGTCAAGATCATGGGGAGCAAAGCTCCAAGGATCCCTTCAACTAGACCTATCCTATGCTACTATCTCAGTCTTTAGGCAACCAAAGAGACTGTACAGAGAAACCCTCATGAAATATGTGGTAAGTAGTGAGAGAAAGCCTGAAAATTTTCCCATTTACTCAATCCATTCTGATATTGATTCCTTTATTTTGTTTAATGATGATACAAATTATCCAACTGATGATGAGCCTTTGGCTCTAGAAAAACAAGCACACATCAATGAAGAATCGGTTGCACATACCCAGGAGACTGTCACAACAATTAATGCAACCAGCATGCTAGAAGAAACTCCCCAAACAGAAATTTCAAATCTGCCCAATCCTAACATAGCTGAAACTCTTAGCACGAACCACAAGCAAGAAATCACATGGTATTTAGAGTTTGATGGCTCTGTCAACAAGTTAGGAGCAGGGGCAGGTGTATGGATTCACAATACACATAACAATCGTGCAGAAGGTCATGCCTACAGACTGAATTTCAAATGCACCAAAAACATGGCAGAGTATGAGGCTCTGCTTTTAGGCCTTAAACTACTCAAAGCTTTAGGAGCTGCAAAGGTGTCTATTTTAGGTGACTCTGATTTAATTATACAATAGATGAAAGGTAATTTTGTAACCAATGACAATAGAATGAGGGCCTATAGGACTGCTGCCACTAACATACTCAATACATTCACTGAATCCAAGCTTGACAAGATTTCAAGAGAGCATAATATTCATGCACACAGCCTAGCCACCTTTGCTAGTACATGCAAGCTTCCTTTTGACCCAAATCATCACTTCACAGCTGAAATAAAACATAGGCCCGCTGTCCCAAATAACGTTAAAGATTGGCAATTGTTCGAAAACGATGTCCAGATTAATAATTTCCTTACCCTTGAGCGTGAGTTTTCAAATATTAACATTGACTTGGATGCTGTGAACGACTCCCAACAGCAAACAACTGAAAACCAGCAGGAAAATCAGCAGGCTGTAACAGCTGCAATAGCTAAACAAATCTTAAACTCGAATTTTTTTTATAAAACGAACATAGAACAACTGAAACGAATGCATTCAGAAGAAATTGACAAAATAGAGGCAGAGATCATTGAATTGAAAGACAATTTTCTGCCTGCTGGCCTAACCCCATTAGAAGACATGTTTGACGCTAATGATGTTCCCAGAAAGCCAAAATTACAACCGTTGAACGTTGCTATAGACGAACACAACATTGGGACAGCAGAGAAGCCAAAAATGATCAAACTATCCAAAAATTTGCCACCTGATCAAAAGCCCAAATATATTGATTTATTTAAAGAGTTCCAAGATGTATTTGCTTGGAGTTATGAGGATTTGAAATCCTATGACACCTCGGTGATCCAACACACAATTCCCTTAAAACCAAACCAGAAACCCTTCAAGTAGAAACTTTGAAGAATTAACCCTATGCTTCTTCCCATGATTGAGAAGGAAGTAAAGAGGATGTTTGAAGCAGGCATAATAGCACCTATCAGATTTTCTGAATGGGTGTCCAATCTTGTTCCCACAAGGAAAAAGACAGGTGAAATTAGACTTTGTGTAGATCTGAGAAACTTAAACCAAGTCTCCCTAAAAGACCACTATCCTTTGCCCAAAATGGACCACATCCTACAAAGAATAGTGGGGTCATCTAGAATCTCTTTGCTGGATGGCTTTTCAGGTTTCAACCAAATACTTGTCCACCCGGATGACCAAGACAAGACAGCCTTTACCACACCGTGGGGAACATTTAAGTACGTTAAGATGCCATTCGGACTTAAAAACGCTGGTGCAACCTTTCAACGAGCGATGGATATTTCTTTTGCCAAAGAAATACATGACTTCCTAGTTGTCTATCTTGATGACCTGACCCCTTTTTCAAAATCTAATGAAGAGCACCTCAAGCATCTTAGGAAAATATTCATGACATGCAGGAAATTTGGCATTTCCTTGAACCCCAAGAAGTCTCTCTTTGGCCTTGAAGAAGGAAAAATACTTGGCCACATCATATCGAAAGATGGGATTAGAATTGATCCTAAAAGAATCCAAGCCATACTCCAAATCTCGTAACCAAGAAACATAAAAGAGCTGCAAGCATTCCTTGGAAAGATCAATTTCTTAAGAAGATTTATCCCAAATCTGGCTGAATTAATACGACTGCTAAGAAATATGTTAAAAAAGGATGCCAAGGTAAAATGGTCTCTTGAAACCAAACAAGCATTTGAGAGTATAAAATCTGCCTTAACCCAAACCCCTGTCCTCACCAGCCCATAATTTGACAAAGATTTTATCATATTTTTGTTTGCATCTGATCATACTATAGCTGCTGTCCTTTTGCAAAAGGATGAACAGGGAGCTGAAAAGCCAATTGCATTTTTCAGCTGAGCCTTAAGAGATGCCCCATTGAAGTACCCAATCATGGAAAAGCAAGCCTATGCACTTGTTAAGGCTATCAAGGATTTCAGAGTGTACATTTTATATTCACATGTGATTGCCTATGTTCCACACGCTGCTGTAAAAGACATATTGACCCAAGTGGGATTAGAAGGCAAAAGACACAAGTGGATAGCAAATATCCTTGAGTATGACATAGAAATAAATCCAACCAAGCTAATAAAGGGACAAGGTTTAGCCAAACTGATGTCTGAAACAAACTTTTAGGCCCTAGACATTAACCAGCTGGACAATGAACCAGAGCTGGCGACTCCACAGATCAGTGAAATCCTTTTGCAATCCCCATGGTACGCTGATATATGTTTTGTATTGTTAAACCTGTTTGCTCCCCCAGGATTGTCCAGAACCAAGAAAAGATTTTTGAAAATGAAAGCTTTAAAGTTTTGTGTAATAGATGGTGCATTATTTTGGAGAAATCATGAAGGTATATTGCTTAATTGTTTAACCATGAATGAAACTAACAAAGTCATGAAATAATTCCATGCAGGTGACTGTGGAGGGCATCTATATTGGAAGTCCACTGCTGATAAAATCTTAAGGGTCGGTTTCTATTGGCCCTCACTTTTTGCAGATGTAAAGAAGTTTTCCATGTCATGTCATAAGTGCCAAATCTTTTAGGGTAAGAGAAAGTTGTTACCTTTGCCCCTAAAACCCATCTCAACCGAAAAACCTTTTCAACAATGCGGTCTTGACTTCATTGGAGAAATCCATCCCTTTTCCTCAGGCCAGCACAAATGGATCCTAACAGCCACCGACTATTTCACTAAGTGGGTTGAAGCCATTCCCTGTAGGCAAGCCAATGACACCATCATTATCCAATTCCTTGAGTGCAATATCCTTTCTAGATTTGGCTGCCCTGAGAAAATCATCACTGACAATGTCGCTGCCTTTAAGTCCAAAAAGATGATCAATTTTTGCCACCAATTTCATATTACCTTGGGCCACTCTACAACTTATTACCCTCAAGGTAATGGCTTAGCCGAATCATCTAACAAAAGTCTCATCAACATCATAAATAAAGTGTTGGAAGAGAACAAGAAGAACTGGCACAAAAAGCTGGTAAATGCCCTATGGGCAGACAGACTTTCAAGCAAGAGATCCATTGGGATGAGCCCTTATGAGCTAGTATATGGCATGGAGGCTAGATTTCCTTCATCCTTGGGCATCCCTACTATCAGACTGTTACAGTAAATTTAGGCTGAACCAAATGATATTCAAAGAAGAATTAATCAGACCATTCATCTTCAGGAAACCAGAGAGCAAGTTTATGACAGAGCTCAAATTTTGCAAGAAAAGCTCAAAAGGATGTTTGATAAGAGAGCTAAGGCTGAGGATTTCAGTATTGGTGACAAAGTTCTAAGGTGGGAATCAAGAAGAGAAGACAAGGGCAAACATGCCAAGTTTGATTTTTTATGGAAAGGGCCACTAGTTATTTCTGCTATTCAGGGATATAACACTTATTTACTCAGATCTGTAGAGGATAGCTCTATTGAAGAAGGCCTTGTCAATGGCCGTATGCTGAAACATTACCATGACCCATTTTAAGGGACACAATGCAAGCTTTGCATATATCTTTGTACAGTCTTATTTGTATATATCATCACTCTGTTTTTATTTTGGTATAAGCAGGCCGATTGTTTAAGGATCAGCAGTAAAATTTTAGAAGGCACAGCCAATGCAAGTATTCTAGTTTTGAGGGCTCTGTCTTTGAACTAGTCTCAACAAAACAGTGAAAGTAGCACCGTCATATCTCAAGAAATTCATGATAAAAAGGGAAGCTGTTTGCGGTCTTCAGTCAAAGGTAGCAAAACAGAGCAGTATTTTTAGTTCATATCAGCACCCTTGGTCAAAGCAAAAGTAAAGCAAAACACATCAGTTTTGATCCATGTTTTGAGAATGTTTCAAAGATACAATGCTCAAGCAACATTCCACATAATAGCAAGCATGCAGAAAAAAGTAGGCAGTGCTATGCATTTCACAATATTTCAGTTGAGGAGGAGGTTGTTCATATTACAAGGTTTCAATTATCTAACAGCCAACACAAAGAAGTTCCTTCAATCCACAGCAACAACAGAAGGTCAAGGCAGTCTGACCTGATGTTCTTGGCTTTTCACAAGGAAAAGCCATCCCCAAGTGGAGCCACTGTTAGCTTCCTGTTGCAACAGGTGTTCATTTTTCATGATTGACATTTTTACATGCCAAATATGTCATACTTTGCAGGTTGCAGTGTTCCATATTTCCACAAGATGCCATGAAATGTGCTAGTCCCAATGCTACTGCTGTATTCCATTTTTTATGAGTTCTTCCATTTTTGAAGATTTCTTTGAGTTAAGGGAAGGCCAAACAGTTTAATCTTGGCCTCCCTAGGTTTCAATTTCCTGTTGTAGAATATAGAGAATGATATCTGTCCAAACAGTTTAATCTTGGCAGAGTTGTAGATAGGTAGAGAATCAAAGGAGCCCAACTGCTTAATCTAGATCCTTGGCAGAAATAAGTGTAGACTTAGATAGGAGAACAGAAAAAAGAAAAATTGTAAAGCTGGGTCTACAAGTCTAAGTGCACCCAAACCAAAAGGAAGAAAAAATGTTAGGAAAAGTAGACTGGGTAGGTAGTTTTTGAGGTTGCAGAATGATGATTCATGATCAATTATGTGTTTTAAAGTGGTATACCTTTTCAGATCACAGTCATGATGCAGTTTTTCACTTGGAGGAACTCAAGCCAGACATTACTAACTCCCCTTCTTCTTTCCCCAAATCACTTACTAACTCCCCTAAAGAGGTCAAGATCTGCTTGATTCCTCTTAGTTTCATCATGTTCCATAACATTGCCCTTGGTGAAGATCTGCTTCACTCAAGTATTTTCATTCTTCTTTTACAAAGTTCTATTCCCCAAAATGGCCTAAGGTCCCCTACCTTAGCGCTTTCTGGTCACCTCCATATTAATTACTAACTATATTATTTAACTCCCTACATCATTTCCCCTTCCCTTACTAAAAGCACTATATAACTCCCCTATGTATATATTCCCATCCCTTGGCATTATAGCCATATTTATCAAAGTCTTGGAAATGCTAAGTTTATCCGGAACCTAGCATTAGCCTTCCGTGTCCTGGGATTAGCCTAACATTTGGTTAGGCTAATAACCTTTCTCATTCACCCCTTTACCCCTCAAAACCTTCTATCTTACCCCTCCGCAATCATTTCTCAAAAAATTAATGTTTAAAAGTTTTATTAAACATTATTTAAAGCATTTACCCCACCCGAGCCTTAAAAAAAAAAAAAAAAACCCAAAACCCACTTTCCTAAGTTCAAACCCCCGCCGCATCGCATTTTTCATTAAATATTTGGGCGGGCCCCGTCAGTTAACCACCCGCCAGATAACCGTCCCGACAGCCCTCCGATCTGTCCCCTCCCCATCCGATGACTCTCGCCGATTTCGGAGCGCCCCCTGCGTCCGGACATTAGCCTCCGATATTGCAGCGGTTTTCTCCCCGTACAGGAGGACGCGCGTCCGCTTTCTATTGCGTCGGAGCCACTCTAACAAAAACTGCCCCCGTACCAAAGGCGGTCCGACGAAAACCATAAACCGCCTGTTCCCCCCCCTGACGACTGCGCCACGACCTCGCCACATCATCTGCACACGTCGTCCTCCTGCCGAGTCACCCTTGCCACGTCATTGCCACCATGTCCCTGCCACGTCATCCACCGTACATGCTGATGTCATCTCGCTGACGTCATCATGCTGACATCATCATGCTGATGTCATTGTCATACCAGGTCCCGCCCACTTACGTCATGCTGACGTCATCATCAGTTTTTGGAGCGAAAGGCGAAAATCATGCTTAGGAAGCCTAGATTCAGTTTCTGAGGTAGTTTTTCATGCGCGATTAGTGCCTAGCGGTAATCGCGCATGGCTATGGGAAATGAGCCGAAATGGAAAACCCCTCATTGCAGTAGCCCCCAGCAAGCCCGAAAGGTGCCAAATGACCCATTTTCTTCAAAAAGCATGCAGAAAGGATCAGAAGACAGTTTTAAAAGAAACAGAGGGCCGAACAGCGGCCATTAATTTGTGATTTGACCCGCAGTGAAGGAGAGACGCAACCCAATTCATTTGTCAAAGATTATGAGAGGAGAGATGAAGGAGAAAAGTGTACCAGTTAAATTCTTTAATGGAAACCTTCAGTTCCCAAAGCAGGTTACATTGAATGGCAGCCAACAAAGTCAAATCAAGTTGTGCAAACCCATCCCAGCTCTCAAATCACAGTTAAAGCATTTAAAGCCACCAAACTACAACGGAGCAGAAGCCCATGCATAGTTATTACAGAAACACTACACCAAGCCACCGAGGACAACACATTTACTTAGTTTTGATACGGCTGCCCTCAGCGCAGCTCAAGATATTTTCTTGCATTTATTTCTGGATAGGATTAGGTTAAAAGTAATCATTCCTCAGACCTGTTTAGGTCAGGTTGTAATAAAGGCAATTAGGAGAGTTTTCCCTATATATACCACCCTCTGTACTGTTTTAAGGGTTGGTCGATTGATAACTTTTCACTAGAGACTCGCACTGTATATCTGATACTTTTCTTTAATCAAAGATTGCTGAAGAGGTTGGAGGAATGACTGTCTGATGTGTTGTTAATGGTCTCTGGGAACTGAATGATGGAATTCTTGTGCTGCAACATGACTCAATAAGTGCTTCTTACCTCTGTTTCATTTTCACCATCTAAATAGCAAAAAGAAAGACTAGCTTAGAACTTGTTTAACTGCACTCTAGGCTCAATTTCTGCTATTTCTTTATGTTTTCATCTGAACTAAATTGGACATGAATATGAATCCCCCCTGGTTCATATTTACCCTAATTCACATGTGTTTGATAGTTATCTAGGGATTCTTTACTGCCCCTAAATAGAGCTCATTCATCCTTCTCTATTAAGCTGATTGAGAGATTCTTAATTGCCTCTCCTTACTTAGCATTCTTTCCATCCTTTAAACCTGAAACATTGTTCCATGTGCAACTACCTTGCTCCTTATTCCTCTTGTGACCAAGAAAACGCACCAGTAGTTTTACTCCTTGACTCCACGCCCAATGGTTTGAAATTTTCACACTACACCTGCCTCTTTATCTGAAAAATATCAATCTTCCCACCAAAACACAAACAAAACACAAACAAAAACCCATGAACTCAATAGCTAGCCTAAAATCATCATCAACAAAGCTAAAATCAGAAATAGAGAGCCCTCTCTGACTGCAGGTGGGCTAGAACCTGTAGTCCAAAGTTGGTTTGTGGTTACCTCGGCCGTATCCTTTCTGAAGCTTAAGGACAACCTGAGTGATAACATCTTCCATCACGATAAAATAATTACCCATCAACTCCACCTTTCATTTTTCAATATTGTGTCATCTCAGTCAAGTCTAGCTCAGTCGGTGGAAGGATTAACATGATTAGGTATGCATAGGGAAATTTTTCATAGTAATTAGTTAGGAGGTTTCGTTAGAAATGGCATGTCGATATTTTCTACTTAATCTGCATGGCAATGCTGAATTCTTCATAGTCTAAAACCAAGGTGGTAGAGTCACTTAGTTTGTAGTCTATTTCTAAGTTCTGTCATTCCAAGATTAGTTCCCAACCCCCTGTATTTTGTGTCTACAAACGCCACTCTAAGATGATGAAGACAATTGTATCTGTTCCAAATCTCGAATTGGATGAGATAATTGTAATGAGAGAGTCAGTTTATGGGAAATATGATAAATTTGTGTTGATTGACAATGATCTCTTAGAGTCTTTCCCATTTCCGGCCCTGAAACGTGAAGTCTACACTAAACCAGTAATGAAAGAGGATGGAAGCATATTAATCAAAGTAAAAAATGATTTCAAAGGAATCCAACAGTTTACATTTCTTAATTTGACAAGTATGTCTGTGTTTGGGATGACAATGCCCGCAATCCAGTGCATAAAGTTACTAGTCAGTAGAATGCATGGAGGATCGCTCTAGCTTAATAAAGAATATCCAAGTCATCCAGTGGACATTCAGAGGCTCACAAGTTTATCAGCGATTGGAAACACGATATCAACTACATTCCAAACAACATTCAAGCGAGCAAATAAGACAGGAGATGATGATTATTCCCACAAGTATGATACAAAGAGAGGAGGAAAGGGAGCATGCATAGAGTTGATCAACACCTTGAACATCAATTTTCCATGCTACATTATTACGGGGAAGATAATGCATCATTTTTCCAAGAATGAGTGCACGCTCAACACAATTTTAGTTGTGGAGCACTGTATAAAAGGCTCCTAGCTGAATTGGTGTGCCTTCCTTCTCCTTGAACTATTCGAAGCCTGTGAAGATGTCTACAAGCGGGAAACTTATTTCATTTATGGGTACTTTGTTATTGCTCAGGTGGTGTGGAATTTGTTCCCACTAGAGGGCCAAGAGTTGGCTCCCATCATGAAATACCAACCTCTTGCCCTCAAGTACACTCCCTAGCGAACCTTATGGGACCCAAGCAGTAAGGAAATAAACGAGGCTTCCTTCATTAGTTAGTACAAGAAAATGTTGAAATTCATGTTGCGGAAAGGGTTCCAAAGTCACTGTTTGATGAGTAATCATTAGAAATTTGGTTTGGTATTAGTCTTTCTATCACTTGGACAAGGCTGCACTATGTTCACCCCCACACTTTCCAAATGAGACCCCAAAAGTTGATGGTGACTGTCAAATCATTCCATAGAGAGGTTGGTTCATGGCCAGGAATTGTAGGGGAGATTCGATAAGGAAAGCTCATCCATTTCTTTAAAGGGATGGTACCCCAGCCATTACCAGGAGAAACAATTGAGGATTCGAGAAAGGACTTGGACGAGGAGGAGCTATAACCAGTCATCAAACAACTTAAGAAATAAATGAGCTCGTTGAAGGAAACCATCACCAACATTAGAGTTTCAACATGTTCATTTTCCACCCTTGTTGAGTTTCAAGGTTCAAGATAGTTGGATCCACTGACTACTACTGTCTAGTTGGTACACTGCCAATAGTATGACCCCATTCCCAGTTCAAGCCTACAATCCCAAAACCCCGTGGCTCAAAATCCACAAAACCTCTTGTTGGGACCAAAAAGTAGCAATTGACCCCTGTTAGTCACATTTCGGATCTCACACTTAAAGAACTCCTATCTCATACTGCATTGCACATTGTTTAAGAAATTCCTCCCTCCACCTCAGTTGCTTCACCTAGTTCACGTAGCCTATCATCGCATACAACATCCACACCTATCACCATTTCAGACACTATAACCTTTGTAACATTGTTGGAAACAAAGATGGAGATGGAGGTTGACTTTGTTGTCCAGTCCATCACAGAAATCTCCAGCACAAATTTCATTGCCACTTCCATGTTGTCTTTATTACTAGAGTCGGGTCCACAAATGGGCACTAGACCAATCCTTAACTAGCCACTCACCACCACTATTAACCCCATATCATTACCACTTCATCTTTTTACCTCAATTCCAACCCTCCTCATTTCCATCCAAACCACTCCACCATCGGTTGAACCTTCACAGCAGGCTACTGCTCCCTGTAGTGTCCTATCTAGGGTGCTAGACTAGGCTATATTTATTATCGACCAGGATGCATAGACTTAGAGGTATGCGTCTACAATATATAGACATAAAGGATTATTAGCTAAGTGGTTATGATGGTAGGTTACAGGACTTCTTTACGGAAGATTGAGGTGTGTTACCTATCACCCAAACACTTAGGTCACTCAGTTAATCTACCTAATTAAAACACTGTCATTCAATTCATTTACCAAATTAAAACACTGTGTATCACTTTAAACCAAGGTTTCAATCTCCTTACGGAGACACTGTGCATAAAACCCATGTTCAGCAAGTACTCAGCATTCAACTAATATTCATGAAAGATAAAGACATACTGGAATCATAAGCATACTTTAAAATGATAACAGAGTTCATGACATTGCTTTAAAAGACAACAAAGGATCGAATCCCTTACAGGATACGATTCATGATCTCAGTGATGAACTGTTCAAGAACTATCATAAACATCACTCATATGCATTCTATTGAAATCAAAAACCAATTCTAATTGCTGTGCATATCATTTAATACCCTAAGTTGCGAATAAAAAGAAATGACAGTATACCAGTTTAACGCAGGGCCCGTCCGCGTTTAAGAGGTATATTGGACTGTGATTAACCGATTATAGAATCAACGAAACAAGGAAAATCGTGACTGCAACCGTGTTCCTGGTATTAAGTTCAAAACTCTGTTTTCAAAACGATACAATGATAACCCACCACTAACTACACAAAACTGTGTTTACATATGTTTTTACAACCTTTACATTTCGAAAACGAATGTACATTCATGATGCGACTGTTGCCGCTTTTATCATGTCATGACTTTTAAAATGTTTCTATTCTAAACTGATTTCAAAAAGGAACAAAACTAAATCAGTTTAGAATGCTATGATGTTGCTGCCTTTGTCGCCAACATGCTATACTTTGACCATCGTTGACCGCGCATGTAGGAGGGTCGGTTCTGCTGTAGGATAGGTATTCGTCCATGCTTAGACATTCTGCTTTTCATCCCTACCCTTCGCTCTAGCCTAGCTGTCATGCCACATGTCAAACAATAAACCAATTACAGGATGTTGTAACTTCCTGTAGTCATTTTACCAAAAATTCCTAATTCTTTAAAATAAAACTCCTAAATCAATTTTAATGCATTTTAATAACTATAGTACTATTAACTAATCAATTTCAAGGGATCTAAGAGATGTATGATGGAAAGAGGTAGGCAAATGATATGTTTTAGGAGGAAAAAGAAGGTCATGGGATGGTACCAACATCTCTCCCCGACTTAATGAATTAGCATGACCTCATGCTAACCCCGAAGTGCTTCCCTTGAACTCTGTCCCTACCTGTACCTCTGCTGCCTTCAGTAATGTATCCACATTCTTTTTCACCTGGGCATCTTTCTGACCATGGAGCTCCTCCTTCAATCTTTTGTATTTTTCTTTGAGGGTCTTCTTCTGGTTGTACCACTTAGTGGCCCATTTACAGATATCTGTTTACTCAGCCTCAAGTTCATTGATTCGCTCCCTTAACTTTTCATTCTTCTGTTGAGTCTCTTTACTCTGCGCTCGGAGCATTTCATTTTCTTTCTTGATAACTTTTTCCAGCATATTAGCCTCCATGAGTTCTTCCTTTAATTTCTCAATTTGTTTCTCCAGTTTCTTCTGTTTCTTAATGGGAGGTGGTGAACCTTTTTCTTGCCTGTTATTGCTTTCAACCTCTATATCAGCTCCTGGTCCTGGTTGTGAGTGGTCACTACTCTCAATATCCATCGGTATAGGTGCATTGGGTTCAAGCTGGTCTTCTTGTAACTGGGCTTTTGATGCTCTCCTCGTTCTTCTTGAACAAGTGGTGAAAATTTTATCTTGCTCTGCTTTCTGAGCATCCTCTTTTCTCATTTTCCTAGTCCTTATGCTACTCACAGGTGGAGGTACCTTGCTTGCTTTGGATACTGGGATCTCTTCATCGATATCCTTCATGAATCCTGAGTTTTCCTGTGGTTCTTCCTTGTCTTCTTCGTCTTTAATTTGGTTAGCAGATAAGAACTCCTTCCACGTTTTCCCTCTTCTCTGCAATTCATGCTCAATAAGAATTTTAATTAACCCAAAGTGATATAAGCTCTTGTCTTCATTTCCCTTCTTCTTTTCGATGGTCTTCGACATCTTGGTTAGGCTTTGCAATAGGAAATATGGTAGACTGATAACACACTGTCTTTTCAAGTGTAGCAGTAGTTTAATATGGTATAGATAGACAATACTGTAACGACCTTCACAAGTTACAAATTTTTGGAGGATATAGACCATCTCGTCCTAGGGATGCATCAACCAACTCCTTGGGACGCCTTTCTTCCAATTAACTGATGAGACTCTGGATCTAGACATAAATTGAGTCCATGACTTCTCTTTAAATTGCTTTGTCTTGAAGTACTTCTCCCCTTCTGGGCTGATCCCTATTAACTGGGCTATGGTGTCTTCCGAAACCCTGAATGAGAAATTACCTATCAGGGCTTTCTCTCGTTGAATGTGACGGCGAATTGTTTGGTAACCTCTTCATTACTTCCACGAAATTTCTCTAAAAAGGGAAACCACTGTATCTCTTTGAGAATTGAAATGCAATCTTCGTGATACTGAGAACTGTCGAACATGCTCGGCTCGACCCTATTGGTCATTTTGGCAGAGGGTCGTGCTCTAACTCTTCTCTGTTTATGTTTTGCAATTCCAACAAAGAAGTTTCAATTTGTTACCTGGTGGTGTCGCTCCCTTAATATCCCATATGATGCTCGGTTGACTGTCTTGTGATTATGGTGGAAGTCGAACCCGAATGGCTATATTTCCCTCTTGTGGCACTCACTGCTTTCAATCCTTACTGTGGAAGTCATGGGAGTCAAATGCCAGCGTGAAATAACTGAGAATGATGGTGAAATAACCAACTACACTAACTTCATAACGTATTCATCTTTTGGAATAGAGGAATGGTTGTACCGCTTGTATAGATGCCATCATAGAAGCACTCGAAGCGTATATGCAATACTGGGGTATGATTTCAGGGTGTCCTCTGTATCATTTGGCTACATCGGGTGGTGGAATCATAATTCGGCCGTGTGGGATACAATGAATAAGCCCGCTTAACATGTGTTTCTTTTTTTTCTTTTTTTTAAACAATTCACCATGTGTCCTACTTCTATTGGTACTCGGCCAAATGGAAGATGTTGGTATGGCTGTAAGATATGATTGACATAACAAGGTTGATATGAAAAGGGGTAACGAATTTAGAGGTATGAAATAGGTTGGAGTATGAAAGATGATAAGAATTAACAGTAAGATAAGGGATGATGGAAAATTTAGTGTCTTTGAAATTGATCATAACAGTCACAGTCATTAAATTCAACATTAAAAATTAATCTAAGAAATTAAATGTTAAGAATAAGGAACACATTACACTTTTGTTGGTTGTTGTTGCATTGGCATGCTGAGTAGGACTGGTCTCTTTTGACTATTCTTTGTTGTTCATAACAGGTCCCCTGAGATAGATTCGAATGCAACAGGTCCCTCTGAGATCTTGAAGATGTTCATGCAGCTCCTTTGAAATTCGGAGAAAGAATTATATGTATATAGGTTCCTTGATCTTTGGTATTTGATGAATTCTTGGTGCCCAACAACCTGTGGATCCTTGTAGAAACTTGATGAAGCTTTGTTGAAGTAATCCTGAAGTAACAGTCTCTTAACAGGTCCCTTTTATGTGTCTTAAACAGGTCCCATTACTGCTGGTGTTGGTAACATGGTCTTCTGGACAGAACAGGTCCCCCTGCATAATGTTTATAACCAGGTCCCTCTGAGATAAAACAATGACAAAACAACTTCTTTATTGAAATCTGGAATGCTGAAACAAACTACTTTGGAAATTTACAGTGAGGAGATGAGATAAGAAATATTTAAGAATTTACAATGGAGAGATAAAAGAACAAAATGCTGATGCTTCTCTCCCCCACTAAAGTTTTGACTTGTCCTCAAGTCATTATTCAGTTGATAAATCAAACAGTGAACAAAAGAAAAGGAATTCTTACCCGCCAACGAATTGGTTTTCAAGTAAGAATTCGGGGTTAGAGTGTGCCAGAGTCTGGTTTTCACATCTAACCCATTGTTATTATATATATATATATATATATATATATATATATATATTTTTTTTAGATTTTGTTTTGTTGTTTTTTTTTTTTTTTTTTTTTTGAATTTCTAAATTGAAATGAAATGAACTAAGGCAGGGATACTGCAGCTGAAGGCTGCAGTATCTCAACCTCTCTTTGTTGAGATACTGTTTGGAGAAAATTTTGCTTGCTGATGGGCTTAGTGTATAGTTTCAAGCGATGACCATTGACAGTAAAGGAATGACCTTCTCCATCAATAGTTGTGAGCTTGACTGAACCATTGTCGTAAGCCTGAATAATTTGGTATGGGCCCATCCAATGGGTGGTAAACTTGGCTTTATGATCTCTGAATTTAGAGTCAAAAAGTAAAGCCCAGTCACCTTCCTTGAACTGCTTCTTCTTGATATGTGCATCATGCCACTGCTTCCTTTGCTTTTGCATGAGGATTGTGGTTTCCTCTGCTTGCTGCCTCATTTCATCCAGCTGGTTCAACTACTGAATTCTTTCTTGTTGTGCTTGGTCCAAGTCAATTTGCAAATCTGCAGCCAGTTTAAAAGTATGTATTTGAAACTCAATAGGAAGCATTACCTCTTTGCCATACACCAACTGATATGGTGTAAATCCTGTAGTATCCTTCCACGTAATTCTGTAAGCCCAGAGTGCATCTTTGAGCTTCTCTTCCCAATTCTTCCTGTTCATTGCCACAGTTTTAGTAATGATCCCTTCCAAAGTTTTGTTTGTGGATTCCACCTGCCCATTGGCCTGTGGATGGTAAGGTGTACTTCTTCTGTGCTTGATTTGGTATTTGTCTGTGATGTCCTTCACTAGCTTTGAGGTGAATTGAGTACCTTGATCAGTGACTATCTCCCTTGGTACTCCATATCTTACAAAAATCTCTTCAAAAAGGAAATTTACCACTATGTGTTCGGTGGCTCTAACTAGTGCTTTTGCTTCAGCCCACTTGGTGACGTAATCGGTACATACTAAGATGTACTTCTTACCATTGGAGGTTGGGTTAATGGATCCTATAAAGTCTAGAGCCCATTTTTCAAATGGCTCTAGGTGAACTTGGGGCTGAAGGGGAATCTCGTCTGTAGCTGTTGGCCTGCCCATTCTTTGGCAGCTGTCACAACTCTTCACATACTTCTTGGCATCCTTGAAAATGGATGGCCAGTAGTATCCAAGAGTAAGAACTTTGAATGTTGTCCGCTTAGCTGCAAAATGCCCACCACATGGTTCATCATGGCAAGATTTTAAAATATCAATTATCTCATCATTTCTTACACATCTTCTAATAATCATATCATAACCAGTGTAAAATAAATCGCCATTAAGCCATGAATATCTAGCACTTTGTTTGACTAGTCTCTTCTTTTCCTTTGCAGTAAAGTGTGGAGGTGTCCTTCCTGTAGACAAATAATTGGCCAAATCAGCATACCAAGGATTCACTATGGAAATTGCAAATAAATTTTCATCTGGAAAAGAATCTTCAACCGGAACAACCTCACCTGGATTTTGCAGTCTAGAAAGAAAATCTGCCACCTGATTCTCTTTACCTGGTCTATCTAACACTGTGATGTTAAATTCCTGTAACAATAATAACCATCTGGTAACTCTGCCACTAGTTATTGGTTTATTCGTTAAATGTCTAATGGCAGAATGATTAGTATGTACAAAGACTTCATAACCAGTTATATAATGTCGGAATTTATTCACAGCATATATGATGGCAAGTGTTTCCTTTTCTGTGACTGTGTAGTTTGACTCGGCAGGTGTTAGATTTTTGCTAATGAAATAAATGGCATAATTACAAGATTCCTCTTTTTGGCCTAATGAGGCACCCACTGCAGTGTCAGATGCATCTGTAAAGATATGAAATGGTAGGCTCCAGTTAGGCCCTCTTAAGACTGGTGCGGTTGATAATTTCTTTTTGAGTACTTCGAATGCTTGTTGGCAGTTCTCATTCCAGTTGAAAAGTACATCTTTAGTTAGAAGTTTAAACAAAGGTAAAGCTATTTTACTAAAATGTTCAATAAACCTTTTGTAATAGCTTGCATACCCAAGGAAACTTCTTACCTCTCTTTGATTCTTTGGAATTGGAAAATCAACAATGATCTGGATCTTTGCTGGGTCAACTTTGATGCCTTGAAAAGAAATATAGTGGCCTAATACTATCCCTTCGTTTAACATCATAAAGCACTTTTCATTGCTCAGGGACAGATTAGCTTCAATACATCTTTTCAAAACTCTTTCAAGGTTCTCTAATGCATGTTCAAATGAATTGCCATACACTGAAAAATCATCCATGTAAACTTCAACACAATCATGAACTAAATCAGCCAAAATAGCTAATACAACTCTCTGAAATGTAGCTGGAGCATTGCAAAGTCCAAATGGCAAAACATTATAAGCATAAGTGCCCCAAGGACAGGTGAATGTGGTTTTGTCCTGGTCTTCTGAGGCTATCCTGATCTGGTTGTAGCCACTGAAACCATCAAGAAAAGAAAATGATGATTTCCCAGCTAGGGTGTCTAACACTTGGTCAATAAATGGTAGTGGGAAATAATCTTTGAGCGTTGCTTTGTTCAGTTGTCTGTAATCAACACAAATGCACCACTTACCATTTTTCTTGGGCACTATAACCAATGGGGATACCCACTGACTGTCAGAAATAGGATATATAAAATTAACTCTCGACAGTTTTTGCAATTCTTCTCTGACAATATCCTGGAGCATGGGGTTCATTATTCTCTGTGGTTGCCTCACTGGTTTGATAGTACTATTTGTATAAATATGGTGAGTGCATGTGTCAGGGTGAATCCCATGCATATCGGTGTAGTCCCAAGCAAATGCTTTCTGGTATTTTCTCAATAGTCGAATCAATTTCTCTTGCTGAGATGAGTCTAGGTGATTGCCTATGTTCAGAGTTTTCCCTAGACTAATCTCTATGATCTGACTCTGTGTGTTTGTGATGGATTGAATTGGAAAAATATCGTGAAATGTGGTTTGCAAAGATTGAATGGTGCATGTTTCCTGAAAGTTTTGGGCTAAAAGTACATCTGCAGCATGATATTGGTCGTTTCTCAAATTTTCGGAAATATCAGGTTGAGAAAGGAATAATTCTACCAAATCATTATTGTTTTGTTCTTGGAAATCATAGATTTGGTCAATGCTAAAAACAGATTGTACTTCTTCTTTATCGTTGTATTTATCATCAAGCCACAAATTGTGTGTTACTGCTGGTGATTGTGCCGATGGATAAAGAGTGAGTTGTTTTCTTTCGGTCCCTCTTGAAATGATCATGTTGCCTGATCGACATCCTATGAATGCATCAGCAGTCGCTAACCATGGTCTACCAAGGATGATAGGGTGTCCTCCTAAATTGGATTTGGGTTGAAGAACTAAGAAATCCACTAGATACTCCCAAGAGTCCAGTGAGACAATTATGTCCTCCAAAATCCCTTCAGGAATCACTTTAGACCTATCAGCTAGTTCTAGAACAATTGTTGTATGTTGCAAATTTATGAGCTGGAGTGTTCTCATCGTTTCAAGAGTCATGACATTTATTGCGGCCCCAAGATCTATCAAAGTGTTTGGAATTTGTATGTTGTTAATGATGGTGGTTACTTTGGGAATGCCAGGATCAACATACTTTTCCATGGAGATGGTATTGGTCATAAGGCCAGCTAAATGTCCTATAACATGAATGGTTTGAGGATCAATCCTTTTCCTAGTAGGCTTCTTGAGGCACATGTCTTTGATGGCTTTAGCATATATGGGAATGTCTTTTATAGCTTGCAGCAGCGGAATTTTTATGTAGACATTCTTGAGTTCATCTAAGACATCAAACTGTGGTATAGACATTGGAGGTTTTATTTGGACCAATCGGTCTGGAAAAGGTGGATGCAATGGTTGCATCTGCTTACCTTTGGTATCATCGTTTGGTTTTCTTTGATTTGTCATTTCATTTTCATTTTCTGTGTTTTCTTCTTGCTTATCTGTTATTGGAGAATCTTTGTGGAGTACCCTACCAGACCTCAAGTTGATATTTTGCAAGGGTAGTGTGGGATATGAGGTTCCCTCTTCTACATTGTAGGCTGGCCTCTCGGCTCTGTTATTTGGATTTGGGACATTTTGAACAGGAATTTGAGTAGGTCTGGGAGGTTGTGAGTTAGATGGAAATTGCAGTTGTGGTGGATTTATTGGTGGAGGAGCAGGCAGTGCTTGTTGAGTAGGTTGAGGCTGATAAACAACTTGCTGAGGATACTGCTGATATGGTTAAGAATGTGATGAATACGGCTGATGGTATTGTTGATATGGTTGGAATATGGTTGGTATGATTGAGGATATGTATGATAGGATTGAGAGTACTGTTGAGATGGTCTCCATTGTTTCTGTGGGTGGTTTTGGTGCTACCATGGCATGGGTACATTCCATGAATTCTGTGCATACATTTGATCATTCACAGGAAATTGCAAATTTTGATTTGGAAACATACCTTGAGGTGCTGGCCTTGGCTGCCATGGTCTCTTTGTGCCCATGTAATACACGTTTTCCATCTCTGCATTAGCTGCCATATTACAGTTCTGCAAAACCTTAACTTTAGGACATAAATATATCATGATGTTCAGTACAGGAAGCACAAACTTGGATGTTTTCTAATGGGCAATCTTTTAATGCATGTTTCTTCCGACATTTTGGGCAGAAGATAGCCATTATCTGATCTTCATCTTCTTGTTTCTTCTTGGCTTTTAGAGTGTCAATTTGGTTCCCTAGGGTGCTTAACAGATCTGTTTTAAACTCTTCTAATAGATTCCCTATTTCAGCCCTTGTGACACTTGCTGAAGCAGATTTTGTGACTTTGGATGACAGGGTTCTTTTTCTCATTTTAGCTTTGCTCCTTGAATACTTTTCGCATAACTCAGCGATTTCTTCAAAGGGTAAGGCAGAAATGTCACCTTTACTCATCAAGTTAAGATCATCCATGTATTCCTCTCGGATGCCTTTCAAGAATATTGTGCGGATCAAATCAAGAG
Source organism: Pinus tabuliformis (assembly GCA_031772625.1). NCBI lineage: Eukaryota > Viridiplantae > Streptophyta > Pinopsida > Pinales > Pinaceae > Pinus > Pinus tabuliformis. Next base: position 487,872,637 of record CM062814.1, on the reverse strand, counting down.
GCATAGTTCGGTGTTTGGATTTTTGTAAGTTGTAGACAAACCGTTCTAAGTATTCCTCTAAGGTTTCATCCTCTTGCTGGCTCATTCTAAAGATATCATCTTTGGAATCTTTGGATCTACAGTAAGGTTGATATTTCCTTAGAAATATTCTTCTCATGCCATCCCAATCAACTATCTCATGCTCACCAAGCCTCATGAACCATCTTAAGGCTGATGCCTTTAATGTCGCTGGGAAGAGTCTAAGCCTATGGGCATCATCTGTATAGCCATATGTTCGACATACAATGTCAAACTCGAACAAGAATGAGTCTGGATCTTCCGAAGCCATACCATAAAAGTTTGGTAGCACAGATGGAGGTATGTTTTTCATTTTGATCTCATCATCTTCTTGTGGTTCATGTATAGGAAACTTAAAAGTTGACTCTTCTTCGTCTCTTTGTCCTTGATTTGGTACTGATCCAGCTCCTTCCTCAGCCATTCTAATAGGTTTCTTTGTGTCAGTGTCACTTGTTTTAAAGAGGAGATTAAAGAAAGATTGTTCGGTCACTGTGCTACTTTCTCCTTGTGTGGAGGATCTAGGAAAGTGCTTCTTCTGCGATTTATGTGCTAATAAATTTTGCCTTTCGATGAGAGTAAGTCTTTGTCCTGACTTTTGTTTTTCCTCTAATGCTTGTATGGTGACTTCCTCAGCTGGTGTTGTATTCCCTAAAGATTCTGCTCCTGATGATGATGGGTTAGTTTTTGGATGGTGGGGGGTTTTTATGAATCTACCTTGATTGTCTCTAAATCTAGGCATAAATGAACATGATTTCTAAATCTATGTTTTTGGTCGTTTTTGTTTATTGATTTTTTTTTTTAAATCCTTTAAGTACGCCTCCCCGGCAATGGCGCCAAAATGTAGTGTCCTTTCTAGGGTGCTAGACTAGGCTATATTTATTATCGACCAAGATGCATAGACTTAGAGGCATGCGTCTACAGTATATAGACATAAAGGATTATTAGCTAAGTGGTTATGATGGTTGGTTACAGAACTTCTTTACGGAAGATTGAGGTGTGTTACCTATCACCCAAACACTTAGGTCACTCTGTTAATCTACCTAATTAAAACACTGTCATTCAGTTCATTTACCAAATTAAAACACTGTGTATCACTTTAAACCAAGATTTCAATCTCCTTACGGAGACACTGTGCATAAAACCCCTGTTCAGCAAGTACTCAGCATTCAACTAATATTCATGAAAGATAAAGACATACTGGAATCATAAGCATACTTTAAAATGATAACAGAGTTCATGACATTGCTTTAAAAGACAACAAAGGATCGAATCCCTTACAGGATACGATTCACGATCTCAGTGATGAACTGTTCAAGCACTATCATAAACATCACTCATACACATTCTATTCAAATCAAAAACCAATTCTAATTGCTGTGCATATCATTTAATACCCTAAGTTGTGAATAAAAAGAAATGACAATATACCAGTTTAACGCAGGGCCCGTCCGCGTTTCAGAGGTATACTGGACTGTGATCAACCGATTATAGAATCAACGCAACAAGGAAAATCGTGACTGAAACCGTGTTCTTGGTATTAAGTTCAAAACTCTGTTTTCAAAACGATACAATGATAACCCACCACTAACTACACAGAACTGTTTTTACATATGTTTTTACAACCTTTACATTTCGAAAATGAATGTACATTCATGATGCGGCTGTTGCCGCTTTTATCATGTCATGACTTTTAAAATGTTTCTATTCTGAACTGATTTCAAAAAGGAACAAAACTAAATCAGTTTAGAATGCTATGTTGTTGCTGCCTTTGTCGCCAACATGCTATACTTTTACCATCGTTGACCGCGCATTTAGGAGGGTCGGTTCTGCTGTAGGATAGGTATTCGTCCATGCTTGGACATTCTACTTTTCATCCCTACCCTTCGCTCTAGCCTAGCTGTCATGCCACATGTCAAACAATAAACCAATTACAGGATGTTGTAACTTCCTGTAGACATTTTACCAAAAATTCCTAATTCTTTAACATAAAACTCCTAAATCAATTTTAATGCATTTTAATAACTATAGTACTATTAACTAATCAATTTCAAGGGATCTAAGAGATGTATGATGGAAAGAGGTAGGCAAATGATATGTTTTAGGAGGAAAAAGGAGGTCATGGGATGGTACCAACACTCCCCATGGACATTCAGAATATATTGTCGCCAGTGGGAAACCCTTGTAGAGTCAGTTTCCATAAACCTCTACCATGAACCAGGATGATCTCCAGGGTTGGTCCTCAACCCAATTATTTAATTTTATTCAACTAACTGCACAAATAGCCGCGACATTGCACAATGATTTAACTGCCAAGCATAAAAAAATAACAATAACAAATTGTCGCACTCACAACAAAATGTGTTCAACTCCACCAAGAAAAGCAACTACTTCAAGGGAAGCTAGAGAAGATCACTAAAAAATTACAGGTATTGTGGCCTTCAGTTTTTGATGTTGTTCCCAACGCCCCTGAAGACTTTTCAGCTTGCACATTGGTCGAATGTTGTGACCATATCCATGATGCGTGCCATGATTTAATATCTTCCAACAGGGAACTCAAGCAAACCCTCGCTGCACCAAAAAGTGCATTGCAAGACCCTTCCACGGCATATGAAACTGAAATATAACATAATATGGCCAATGCAACTGCCTTAAAATACTTTGTTGTCATTGTTGCGGAAGATGCCCACACTCTCCTACAACAAGTTCAGGACTAGTCAAGCTGCCTTGTGAAGAAGAACCAACCGGTATTCCCCCTACGTAGTTAGGTCAGTCAACTCCTCAATGATGCTAGGAATACCAAAGACAAAGACCAAAAAAAGATGATTAGGGTAGAGATAGACACTTTAGAGGCCCACATTCAGCAAATAGAAGATGAGTCAGCCAAGACAAAGCAGATACTCCAGGACCTCCGACTGCTAGCAAAAACACACCTAGAGACATTGGAGGAGCTCAGTGATGACATCGATGCATAATTGAATTATTTGTTGATGACATGGCCAACCCAACCGAAGTTCGACACTATCTTTGAGTTCCTCATCCTGGCAACTGCAATCACAAAAACATGGCAGGAAATGCTCAATGAGTACACCCAATTCTTCCAGGTGGCCATCACTTTTTACCTTGAATTGGGGCCTTCATTTAAAGAAACTAGCTAAGAGGAAGCACCAATCCAAGCATCAACAACAACACCAAAAATAAATACGATGCTGAATGAAGATTGACTCGAGGACGAGTCAATAGACTCTAGTTAGGGCCTTCATTTTTGGAAGAATTAAGAGGTTTTGGCAAGGATTCAAAAGGTGTTGTGTGTGGAGCATGATTGTTAAGAGGTCTTTTTTTCAGCCGGATGTATACCCCAGGAAGTTTGTACACCCCTCCACACGGGGGGGTGCGGGGGGAACTTGTCCCTCCTGCGGGGGTCTAGGGGGGTTGATCCCCCCCAGCTGGGGGGTCTGGGGGCCAGCGGTCCCCCGGCGGGGGCTCAGGGGCAGCGCCCCTGAAGCCAAAAATAGATGTAAAATTGCCTTGTAAAAGTATAGTAATTTCTAGTCAATCTGGGCCGTTCATTAGGCGAATGATCTAACAGTAGAACTTATGTTTAGTTTAGGGTTTTTTGCCCTAAAAGGAAACCCCCTCTCTTTGTATGAGGGAATTGTATTTTAGGCTGAGATATAGATGTGTATTCTCTGAGCGAGAAACAGAGAGGTGAGATTGTGAGAGAAAATAGATGATATTACAGCAGAATTGCTATAGGTTGTGTCTCTTCATTTTTCTAGATAATAGAAAGGAAGGACTGGCTATTCGGGGTGGACATAGCCCAAACTGGGTGAACCACGTATATCTGTGTCTCTCTTGTTTTATGCGTTTTCTGTGTTTATATTTCTGCAATATTTTATGTGTTCCATTGCTCTGTAATATATAATTTTCTATCAACTGGTATTGGAGTCGAAGGTCTATTTGGCTGATAAACTCGCAGGAAAGAAGGGTTCCTCATTCAAGTGGGAGCAATGATGGACGATGGTAAGTTTAGGGTCGAGAAATTTAATAGCCAAAACTTCTCATTATGGAAGATGCAGATGGAAGATTATTTGTATCAGAAAGATCTATACCTACCATTGAGCGAAAAAGCAAAGAAGGCGACAGCTATGACAGATGAAGAATGGAACCTTCTCGATAGAAAGGCACTCGGAACAATACGGTTGTGCCTCGCAGCGTCGGTCGCCTTCAACATTTCGAAGGAAACAACCACAGAGGGTTTGATTAAGGCATTGGAGAAACTATATGAAAAACCCTCAGCCTCAAACAAGGTATTTCTTATGAAATGGTTATTTAATATGAAGATGTCGGAAGGTGGATCTATTGCAGACCATTTAAATGATTTTAATATTGTTACAAGTCAGTTATGTTCTATAGGGGTAAACTTTGATGATGAAGCTAGAGCCCTGTTATTCTTGTGTTCATTACCAGAATGTTGGAATGGTTTAGTAATGGCCATTAGTAACTGTGTGTCTGGATCTAGTACTTTAAAGTTTGATGATGTTGTCGGTGCTATCCTTAGTGAGGAAATGCGATAGAAAAGCTCCGGTGAGACATCGGGTAATGCTTTAAGTGCAGAGTCTAGGGGAAGAAAAATGGAAAGAGGAAAGAGCTCAAGATATCGCAGTAAATCAAGGAAACGCAGATCTAAGTCTAGATCGGGGATAGTGTGCTGGAAATGTGGAAAGAAAGGACACCTAAAGAAAGACTGTAGATCTTGGAAGGGAAAAGAAGGAGATTCACAGCAAGAAAACAATCATGAAGCAAATGTGTCAGGTGAGGTGTTACAAGATGCTTTGATTCTTTCTTTCGAAAATATTATTGATTCCTGGGTGGTAGATTTAGGGACCTCATTCCATGCCACACCTGATAAGAAATAATTTCATGACTATGTTCAAGGAGATTTTGGACAAGTTCGTTTGGGTGATGATAAACCCTGTAAAATTGTTGGAATGGGTAAGGTTCTTGTAAAACAGCAGAATGGAAACCAACGGCTACTAAAGGAGGTAAGGCATGTTCTAGATCTAAAGAAAAATCTGATTTCAACAGGGAAGTTAGGCGGTGAAGGTTGTGTGACAACTTTCACAGATAAAGCTTGGAAGGTCACCAAAGGAGCCCTGGTAATAGCAAAAGGCGAAGAGGTTGGTACATTGTATTTATGCAATGGTATTTCTAACTCTGTTAATGCTTTAACTTCCAAAGGAGCAGATGCAACATTATGGCATCATAGGCTCGAACACATGAGTGAAAAGGGGATGAAGATTCTTCACTCAAGGAATTTGTTGCTGGGTTTGAAGAATGTTGATTTAGACTTCTGTGAAAATTGCATTTATGGAAAATAGAAGAGAGTCAGATTTTTCAGAGTTGAGAAAGAAAAGAAGAATGAAAAATTAGAGCTTGTGCATACAGATGTATGGGGACCTGCTCAGGTATCATCTCTCGGTGGTTCTCGTTATTATGTTACCTTTATTGATGATGCAACTAGAAAAACTTGGATTTATTGTATTAAGAATAAATCTGATGTATTTGATACTTTCAAGAAATGGAAAGTTTTGGTTGAGATTGAGACAGGAAAGAAATTGAAGTGTCTTAGATCAGACAACGGAGGTGAATATTGCAGCAAAGAGTTTGATAGGTACTATTCAGAGCATGGAATTCGCAGAGAGAAGACAGTTTCAAGAACACCACAAGAAAATGGTGTGTCAGAAAGGATGAACAAAACAATCATGGAGCGTGCAAGGTGCATGAGATTGCATGCAAGATTGCCTTTACAATTTTGGGCAGATGCTATAGATATTTTTGTTTATCTAATAAACATAGGGCCTTCAAGTTCCTTGGATGGCGGTGTTCTAGAGGAAGCATGGACAGGTAAAAAGGTAAACTACTCCTTTTTAAAGCCTTTTGGTTGTGAGGCCTTTGTCCATATTGATAAAGAAAATAGAACAAAGCTTGAGGCAAAGTCAAAGAAATGTACCTTTATTGGATATGGTGTTAATGATTTTGGTTATCGCTTATATGATTACGAAAATCACAAAATCATTAGGAGCAAAGATGTAATATTCAATGAAAAGGTCTTGTATAAGAATCAGTTGCAGGAAAAGAAGCAAGAAAAAGAAAACAAGGAATATGCAGTTCTTGACGAAATCACTGAAAAAGTAAAGGTGCCTGAAAATAATAATAATCAACAACCACAACAATAGCAACCACCAAAACAGCAACATGCACCCCAAACACCTGAAAGTGGTGTTAGAAGATCTACCAAGATAAGTAGACCCCCTGAACAATACTCTCCTTCATTATATTATTTATTGTTGACTAATTTTGGTGAACCTGAATGTTATGAAGAAGCAATGCAGGTTGAAAGAAGGAAGAAGTGGGAGGTAGCCATGGAAGAAGAGATGGAGTCCTTAATGCATAACCAGACTTGGGACTTAGTCAGGTTGCCTGCAGGAAAAACTACATTGAAGAATAAATGGGTTTACAGGTTGAAGGAAGAAGATGGAGGAAAACAGAGGTACAAAGCTAGACTTGTGGTGAAGGGGTTTTCACATAAGTAAGGTATTGATTTTGATGAAATATTTTCTCCTGTTGTTAAAATGACTTCAATCAGAACTATTCTAAGTCTAGTAGCAGCTGAAGATTTGCATCTTGAGCAGTTAGATGTAAAGACAACCTTTCTCCATGGGGATTTGGAGGAAGAGATATATATGCAACAGCCACAAGGATATGAGGTAAAGGGGAAGGAGAAACTAGTGTGCAGGTTGAAGAAGAGCTTGTATGGCTTAAAACAGGCTCCAAGGCAGTGGTATCTAAAATTTGACAAGTTTATGTTTGAACAAGGTTATACTAGATGTCACTATGATCATTGTGTTTATCTGAGAAAGAAAAATGATGGTAGCTATATTATATTGTTATTATATGTAGATGACATACTTGTTGCAGGGTCTAACATGCAGGAAATAAATGTGCTGAAAAGAAAATTGGCAAATTCATTTGCAATGAAGGATTTGGGAGCTAAAACAAATCCTTGGTATGAGAATAACTAGAGACAGGAAAAATCACAAATTAACATTGTCTCAGAATGAGTACATACAAAAGGTGTTGAAAAGATTTAATATGCACAATGAAAAACTAGTTAGTACACCTTTTGCTAGCCATTTAAAAGTTAGTAAGGAAATGTGCCCAAAGACCCAAGAAGACATGGATTATATGTCTAAAGTTCCATATGCATCAGCAGTTGGAAGCTTAATGTATGCAATGGTCTGTACAAGGCCTTATATTGCACATGCAGTGGGAGTTGTAAGCAGGTACATGAACAATCCAGGAAAGGAACATTGGATGGCAGTGAAATGGATTCTCAGATATTTGAAAGGTACCACAAATCAAGCATTATGATTTGGTGGTTCAAACATTTCTCTACAGGGATATGTTGATGCAGATATGGCAGGTGATAGAGATAACAGGAGGAACACTACAGGATATGTATTTACTGTTGGTGGAATAGCTGTCAGTTGTGTTTCAAAAATCCAAAGTGTTGTTGCACTTTCAACAACAGAAGCAAAGTATGTTGCTGCTACAGAGGCTAGTAAAGAAATGATTTGGTTACAAAGGTTTATGGGTGAATTGGGTAAGGAGCATGATATGGGCACATTATACAGTGATAGCTAAAGTGCCATTCATCTTGCAAAAAACTCAGCATTTCATTCCAGGACTAAACACATACAGCTCAAGTACCATTTCATACGATTAGTGTTGGAAGATGGAGAGTTGAAGCTGGAAAAGATACACACTAGCCAGAATCCTGCAGATATGCTAACAAAAGTTGTAACTAGGGAGAAACTGAGAATATGCTCAGTTTCAATTGGCCTTCAAGGATGATGATGAAGATGAGAAACAACCAGGTCCAAAGAGGATTCATTGTCCAGCAAATGAAGCAGCGGTGGAGTTGCTACAATCATTATCCAAGTGGGAAATTGTAGTGTGTGGACCATGATTGTTCAAAGGCCTTTGTTTCAGTCGGATGTATACCCCAGGAAGTTTTTACAGCCCTCCACGTAGGGAGGTACAGGGGGGACTTGTTCCCCCTGCGGGGGTCCGGGGTGGCCAATCCCCCCTGGCTAAGGGGTCCGGGGTCCAGCGGTGCCCCGGCGGGGGCTCGGGGGTAGTGCCCCCAAAGCCAAAAATAGATGTAAAATTTGTTATAGACATTTTTGTGCCTTACAGCATTGAGAATGAAATGTCCATAATCTAAGGGATCCAAAGTCCCTAAACATGTTGTTCCTACCACTAGAGGAACAAGGCCAACTAACCACAGCAATTCACAGAAGTTCTCCACCTGAAACCACTCAAAAACAAGTCAATTCAGGATCATGTCAACTGCTCCACTGAGCATATGCACTGAATGTCAACTGCTACACTGGCTACCTGCGTTGAATGTCAACTCCAACACTAGCTACCTGCGCTGAGCGAGTTTGGACAAGTGGCAGGCTCATTCCTCAATGTGTCAATGCTCAGGAAGCTTCCAAAATGACACTTGCCTCAGGGAATTCGACTGGTGATGAGTAAGAGGTTCCCAATCTCCAAGTGGAAGCAAGAACCTCCAAGTGGACTCAAGAACTGAGAGAGGGAGAGGACACTAGTCAGATCTCAAGCTGACTCATCCTCTCTCCAAAATAACTATATATAGATCTCTCCTCCATGAGATCTAGAGGTTGGAATTTTGTTATTGCAAAGAATTGTTGTTGGTTTGAGACTGGAAACATTGGGTGCTTAATGCTTTGAAGGGAGCTGAAGAAGGAATTCCATTCTGCTGGGAAGGAGATGCTGGATTGGAGCCCTCTAGGTTGTATCTCTTCCTGAACCTTGTTATCAATCAACAAAGCTATCTTGGTTCTTTCCTATATGCTGGTGTATTTGTATGATTGCATTAGTGTATTTGATTTACTTCTAATCCTGAATCATTTATGAATATGAATATTTGCCTTTGTGTTGTGTTCTTCTCTTGTCGCAAGTAGTTGTTCTCTTGTCACAGGTAGCTGTTCTCTTGTGATCTCGTGGAAATCAAGTAGCTATTCTCTTGAGCAAGCGAGGAGGCAAGTAGCTGTGAACACCCAAAGAGAAGAGGATCTAGATCGAGGGACAAATGGAAGACAACGGTAAGTCTATCGATCTCCCCTCTTTCACATTTCATAAAGGAAGAAACCATAATAGCTGTACCTGTTTGTTGCTAAGGCACTGTCACACCTTAGGTGGATAGGATCGTCCTGCATAGGCATTTTTCCCCACAACAAATTGGCGACTCCGCTGGGGAGATTTGTTTTAGTCATTTTATTTGTGTTTACATCATTGTTTGCTTCATAGACTCAACAACAACAATCGAACTTCTTCTGCAAAGTAGACTATTGCTGCCTTGATCCTTCACTGGATTTTGTCTATGATCTGAATAATGGACTCACAAATGATTTGATGATCCTTTGTGATAGTCTTTAGTACCCTCTCAAAGCATCCCTTTGATTATACCTTGCTTGTGTTTCTGATTTGGCCTGAAACAGTTGATGTTTGAGCATTTTGTGACCCAGAACCCAAGGGAAACGAGAGTTTCTCCTTCAGCGCAGATACTGTGAAGGCAGTTTGCATTTCAACGCAGGTCCCGTGAAGGCTACCTGCGCTGAATATCAAACCCACAGTGTTGGACTTGCGCTGAACCAGTTTAGCCTTGTGCAGCTGGGGTTCTCTGCTGTCTGTTGCCCTGTTTTGATCTCTGTTTTTTGCAGCCTTTAACCAGCATAGGTACCAGTCAGATAACTCATTTTCTTTGCTTAGATTCCGCCTCCTTTTGTACAAAAAGACTGTGAGTGTTTTTATGTGTTTGTAGCGTCATTTACAGTTTTCCTTTGCATGAGTAAAGTAGTCATCCTGTAGCCTTTGATTCAGATCTGATTGATTGTGATCTTAGAGGAGAGTTCATTGGTTGTTTGCAGATTGATTATACATTTACTTTTGCTTATTGGTTTGAATTTGTCCCTTTTAAGTGTCAAAACAAGTCTTTATTTCAAAAATCGTTAAGTAGTGTAATCTCTTCTACCCTCTCTGAATTCAAAAAAGTGAACTTGGTTGTATTGATCATTTAAAAGCAATTCAAAGTTGTACAAAAAAGCTTTCTTTGTAGGCATTAATACTAAGAAAGCGGAAAACAAACACCTGCATTATGCATTTTGCATTTGATAGTTTGCATGATTGGATTTAGGAAAAGTGCATTAGAGTGTGCTGATTGCTCTTTGAGAAAAGATGGTGTTTTTCTTTTCCCTTAGTAGCTAGGATTTTCAAAGTTGAAAAGATATAAAGCTTGCTTATCATCTTTAGACTGCATTTAGGAATTTGTATCATACATCTCGTGGTGAACCTTGAAAGGCAAACTTTAAAAAGATCAACCTAAAATAAACTGAATGAACCTAACAACGCTTTGTAACATAACGCACAACATAGAGGTCTAGGCTAGAGACGTGTTCCGGCGTCGTTAAGCCTAGTGACTGTCGATCTCGTGGAAGGTGGGTGATTCCTCCTGAGGGACGATAGCGCTAGTACGGATTGTGCTCCGACGTACCGTCGCGTATATATTGGGAGACCCCTATAGGCATATATCCTTTATCCTTAGGAAGCCGTGTCGGCCGCCCTACCGATCGCAATGCAGTGAACACAGCATTCACGAAGATCGACCGCCCCTACCTTAAAAAGTATTCTGCGGTTTTGCGAAAAGTTTGGCACACCCTCTGCCTAGAACTCCAGAGCAGTTTCTTTTGGCCTTTTTCAGACTCTATAACAGAAAAAGTCCATCCGAGCATTTGTCACTTCGGGCTCGTTAAAACATCGAAGGAGACTAGAGTCATCTTTAGCTTTTTCTTGACTCTTTAAAAGTGAAAAAGCAAGTTGTGTCTAAAGCGTCGTTAACAATTTATTTTAAACGGAACAATCACCCTTTAATTCCTGCGTTGATCTTTAGGTTGAAAGATGGAGCACACCAACCAACGAATTCCCCTTGGTGGAAATCCTAGTCCCTTCTCCTCTTGGGGAGATGTTGGCGCGCCCCACATGGCCACATTGTCGCTTCCAGGACTGACAATTGGCCTACCAGTCTGGCTCTTTTCAACCAATGTCGTTCAGAATACCACCATTCCTGAACAGTCGAGTCAACAGTTAGATCAGACAAGAGTTGCCTCCCAGCCTTCCACTTCATCTTCCTCCCCTCCTTCCTCCTCGCTTGATGGAACTGGTCGAACAAAAAACCGGGTTCCTAAGGAGAAGAAGGAGAAGAAGAAGGAGCCTAAGGCGACTGGGGGCAAACAAGTGTCATCTAACAAAAATCCACACACAGCACTCATAAGGCCTAAATTGCCATGCGTCATATGCAAGGGAGACCACTTCCATAGAGATTGTCCCTGTGTCCCCCGGATACTAAGGGAATGGTCCCCCCGTTTGCACAATTCGGTAGCATCGACCTCTGATAGCCATGTCGACTGCTCACCGTCAACTATTGGGAGTGAAGCCCCAGGACAGAGCGGGAAAGCTAAATTTCCCTGCAGACTGTGTGAAGGCGATCACGCCATCCACCGCTGTCCCTTCTTAGACGAGGCAAAAAGAGTTCTGGAAGATCGCCCGATTTTACGAGCGCATCTCCCTCCTGGATATCAAAGACTCCTGCCAAGTCCCTCACTAGTTGAGAACCCGGCTGACCCGCCCAGGTGGTCAGCCGAAGCACCTGTCATTGAAGATGAACCGTCTGAATCCATACCTGACGAAAGTCTAAAGGTTGAAACGGCAGTTGACCCGGTTTTGCCTTCAGAGGATCTATCTTCGAATGACACCATCACAGAGGAGAATAAAGACGACACCGTCCAGATTCTCTTCATCAGCACTGACTCTGATGATCAAGGGGGCAATGCCACCATTCCTTTATCGTAGGAAGGAAGTTCATCAGAGCGCTATCCGGCCGTATACTCGGTCCCACCACCAAGCAACCTGGTTGTGTCCTTTGATTGGAACCAACTAGGTAGACCCCGGTTGCCAGCCAATATACCATTCAGAATTATTTGTCAAATATACAGAATGGTAATGGCTGGCACTATCATTGATGAGGGGGCATCTGTGAGTATCCTTTCCTCTATTGCTTGGAAAACACTTGGTTCGCCAGCGCTTTTACCTGAAATGAGAAATCTATCAGGTTTTGATAAAGGAACCAGTCGACCTTTAGGGATCCTCCCCAATGTGCCTATAACATTGAAAGGGAAGACCGTTCAAATGAACGTGATGGTCGTTCAAGGACCCTTGGATTATAACCTACTCCTTGGACGAGACTATATATATTGCATGGGAGCTATTGTCTCCTCACTCTTTAGAGTAATGTGTTTTCCACATGAAGGAAGAATGGTCAAGCTCGTGGACCAACTTTCGTTTCCCGGATCACGCATCGCAAATAGTCATGTACCATCCCTAAATGGTCTATACATGCAAGAAGTGTCTCAACCCAAGGTCCGTCCTCCTGATGAGCACGAGTAATCCGGGAGGATATGACTGGAACCCAGGGTGCATGCGTCCTGGCCTGCTTCGGCAGGAAAACTTTGGGTATAGGGTAGGTTTCCGCGGGAGAATATGACTAGTCCGTACCCCGTCCGTGGTTGGAAGAGGGGTTGTTCTGGAATAAGATTCTCTTGTCAAAGTTATGTGAGAGGGTGGTTATCGTCACTCACCTCTGTCTATTTCGGTAGACATTGCCGAGGAAGTGTTTTGTTTGAAAGATTAACGAGACAATCTTTGGGTAACATGAAAGAGGTAGGCCTCTCCCGGTGAAACGAAAGTTTGGATGGAATTGAAGTAGAGGTAACTTTGAAGTCGTACTTTATACCTGGGGGCATGCAAACCTTTTGGAGTGCAAGCAAAGAGTGGTTATTTATCTGTTTTTTGGGTTAGCCGTTTCCTAACTTGCATAAAGAGAGGATGAGGAGCAAAGCTTAGTGAGATGAAGCTCCATAAAAAATAGAATCTTGATGAGACACTCTTATCATATGACTGGTATAATCGAGCAATTTTAGCATAAAGTTCATGCTCGTTAAAAAATAAACGCAAGATCCGAGCAGTTTTAGCACATAGTTCATGCTCGTTAAAAAATAAACATAATATCGAGCAAATGTTTCCACCCGTGTTTAAGCTCGTTAAAAAATGAACTATCCCGGTAAATAACCACTGTGAATGTAATATCATCAGCCGTTAAAGCCTTGGTCGTGTTTCCACCTGCCACCTCCACTTTTCATTTGGCCGATCGTTCACCTCCATATGATTGTTTACCCATTTTGAGGAACAGCTGCGAAGAGTGATTTCACCTAGCCATCCTTGTGACACTGCCGTGATTGGAAAATTCCAACTTGTACCTGGAATCAGCTGCTATCCCTGTTCATCACTCGTTCCTCAAAAGACGAGTCTTCTTTAAGCTCTTTTCAACTGACTCGTAAAAAATGAAAATATTGCCGAGTTTTGGCCTTCCAGCTCGTTAAAGGACAGGAAGAGCTATCCCTCCTCTAGATTTTAATCTTTTTGGACCTGAGGGATTATTGCACAAAAAGATCGAGCGCTTGTTTTGTTCGGCTCGTTAAAACTATCGAAAACTCATCCCTTCTGTATTGTTTTATACTTTTTCGGACTTAAGGGATTAGATGACGAAAAAGGACTTTTGGAGTTAACTTTACGTACCTTTTCAGACTCTCTAAAAATGAAAAGGACCGAGTTATCCTTGTCGTTAGACTCGTTAAAATTATTAAATAGCAACAAACTTGTCTTTAGACGAGAACGAGTTTCACTATCGCTAGGCTCGTTAAAACATAGCGATGGGCTTGCCCAAAGGGCAGGTTATAGAACAAGCATATGTTATCCTCCTCAAGCTTGACAAAAATAAAGAGGTACTGGTCAGCAATGACTGGGGAAAAATTGGGAGAAAATCGAGAAAACTTTGATGGTAGCAGGTCGCTCTTGAACATGACACTTTTCCTCCGTACCACAATTGGGTTGGGTTGTCTCATTCACCGGTCACATCACCATGGTCTCACCATACCATCCATATTTGGGGTAATGCTACCGATCCATCGCATCAGTGTCGCCATATGTTCAAGAGAAGTCGTTCAGAAAGAGTCAACCGGGTCCCATCCACTACCATACATTATCCTTCATCCATTCATGACCGCCACCCTGAATCATATGTCACAGATCATTTTCACCTCCATTAAAATCATTAGCTCTATTCCGTGTCACTGATGTGGGATTCATCAAGGCCCTCCTTTGACGGATCGCTTCTTGTCGACATCAGCTCATTATCCAAGAAGTTGATCTAGGAACAACCCCTTCAGTACTTTGAAGCTTGCATGCCTCAATGGCAAGTTTCTCACTTCCGGCAATAGGTATACATCAATGACCTTCGACCAGAAGATTTTGCGTGGTGTTCGACGCCAAGTCCTTTATTCACACCACGTGAATTGTACTGCAGTACCTTGAGGGTCATTATCATTATCGGCGATTCCTCTCGCGCTTGTTAATGGTTTACATCATTGACCGGTAATCAAGCGATGTCTTTCCATGTTCGACTTCAGCGCAATTCTCACATGGATCGACTTGTACTTAGAGTGAAGATCGAACGAGTTTGAAGACCCCGGATCTAGTTTCATCCATCCGGGCTGCGATATATATTCAGGAAAAATAAAGACATTTGACATGTACATCATTGCAGCAGATGATCATCCTACTCAAAGGATGATAATTTCGCCAAAATTATCAGTCTACCATCAGACGATCGTCTGTTCTATGTACAAAAATGAATTTATAAAGCTGAGCATGGGAATGCCCGCCTCAGCTAGATCATCAAAGCAGTATGAATCATAATGTATTGTATTGTATCTTATTGCAGGTCTCCTCCCAGCAAATGGATGAACTTCGGACCCTCCTGGATAAAGCATTTCACCCGATAAACGGCCTCATACTTTAGGGGGCAACTGTTATAGACATTTTTGTGCCTTACAGCATTGAGCATGAAATGTCCATAATCTAAGGGATCCAAAGTCCCTAAACATGTTGTTCCTACCCCTAGAGGAACAAGGCCAACTAACCATAGCAATTCACAGAAGTTCTCCACCTGAAACCACTCAAAAACAAGTCAATTCAGGATCATGTCAACTGCTCCACTGAGCATCTGCGCTGAATGTCAACTGCTACACTGGCTACTTGCGTTGAATATCAACTCCAACACTAGCTACCTGCGCTGAGCGAGTTTGGACAAGTGGCAGGCTCATTCCTCAATGTGTCAATGCTCAAGAAGCTTCCAAAATGACACTTGCCTCAGGGAATTCGACTGGTGATGAGTAAGAGGTTCCAAATCTCCAAGTGGAAGCAAGAACCTCCAAGTGGACTCAAGAACTGAGAGAGGGAGAGGACACTAGTCAGATCTCAAGCTGACTCATCCTCTCTCCAAAATAACTATATATAGATCTCTCCTCCATGAGATCTAGAGGTTGGAATTTTGTTATTGAAAAGAATTGCTGTTGGTTTGAGACTGGAAACATTGGGTGCTTAATGCTTTAAAGGGAACTGAAGAAGGAATTCCATTCTGCTGGGAAGGAGATGCTGGATTGGAGCCCTCTGGGTTGTATCTCTTCCTGAACCTTGTTATCAATCAATAAAGCTATCTTGGTTCTTTCCTATATGCTGGTGTATTTGTATGATTGCATTAGTGTATTTGATTTACTTCTAATCCTGAATCATTTATGAATATGAATATTTGCCTTTGTGTTGTGTTCTTCTCTTGTCGCAAGTAGCTATTCTCTTGTCACAGGTAGTTGTTCTCTTGTGATCTCGTGGAAATCAAGTAGCTGTTCTCTTGAGCAAGCGAGGAGGCAAGTAGCTGTGAACACCCAAAGAGAAGAGGATCTAGATCGAGGGACAAACGAAAGACAACGGTAAGTCTATCGATCTCCCCTCTTTCACATCTCATAAAGGAAGAAACCATAATAGCTGTACCTATTTGTTGCTAAGGCACTGTCACACCTTAGGTGGATAGGATCGTCCTGCATAGGCATTTTTCCCCACAACAAAATTGCCTTGTAAAAGTATAGTAATTTCTAGTCAATATGGGTTGTTCATTAGGCGGATGATCTAACAATATAACTTATGTTTAGTTTAGGGTTTTTTGCCCTAAAAGGAAGCCCCCTCTCTTTGTATGAGGGCATTGTATTTTAGGTTGAGATATAGATGTGTATTCTCTGAGCGAGAAACAGAGAGGTGAGACTGTGAGAGAAAACAGAGGATATTACAACGGATTTGCTGTAGGTTGTGTCTATTCATTTTGTTGGATAATAGAAAGGAAGGACTGGCTGTTCGGGGTGGACGTAGCCCAAATTGGGTGAACCACGTATATCTGTGTCTCTCTTGTTTTATGTGTTTTATGTGTTCCATTGCTCCGTAATATATAATTTTCTAACAAAAGGATCGCGCAAGTGGAAAAAATGGTCATTAGAGAGTTGTGGGAATAGCAACTAGGAAAAAGGAAGGAAATCACGAAAGACTGGAAGTTGCAGAGGGAAGGTGGGAAGGAGAAGATACAACTAAGCGGGAAAAGAGCAAGGATAGCCGAGGAATGAAAACAACCGAGAAAGGAAGAAGGTGGGGAGCCTGAGAAGGAACTGGCAGTCTAGGTTGGCATGTAGAGAGAATGAATAACAGGTCAAAAGGCAGAAAGGAGAATATGGGATGGTTGTTGTTGTAGAACTAGAAGAGCTA
Organism: Pinus tabuliformis; assembly: GCA_031772625.1. Classification (NCBI taxonomy): domain Eukaryota; kingdom Viridiplantae; phylum Streptophyta; class Pinopsida; order Pinales; family Pinaceae; genus Pinus; species Pinus tabuliformis. Next base: position 487,855,735 of record CM062814.1, on the reverse strand, counting down.
CTCTGTATCTGTTGTTTCATATGCTTGTGTATTGTTCTGCCTAGAGCTTTATATGTTGGAAAAGAGGCCTTGAGCCTGATGTAATGCATTCACTACTTAGATTAATGATGAAGACTGCTATTGGGACCATTGTGTATTAGTTCCATGTTAATATATTTCTTTTAAAAAAATTATGTATCTGTATATTTAAGTCATATATCGTTTACAACATGTATGGCCTATTGCAATCATATTTCCTTGTAGAATGATTCAACGTTATCTGCTTCTTAATTCTCTAATATGATTCTTCCTAATACTAGATTCCAACTCCCATTTAACTAAGGTTGTGACATGCCTCAAGTGAGACTCCTTACCCATTCTAGGTAAGTGAAAATGTCGGCATTATGCTTGACTATAGTGAAGCCTTGTTGGCCCTTGTGCCCGAACCCGAGATCTCGACCCTGTTGTTATTTTTGCACCAACATCTGGCATTGATGCAGTTGATGACAATCTGTGAGTCACCAAAAACATAGACATATTCTAAATTAAGATGCTTGGTGCAATATAATAACCCCACAATGCTACCACCTCGGCCCGTGTATATGTCTCAACGCCACTGCCCCCGTAAATATGATAATATATGTCATGTGATACATCTAAGAGAACCCCACACCCACAAACCCCTTGTTGGATAGCCCCATCAAAAAAATTTGTGGGATATTGTGCAGTTTGGTCTCCAATCAAGTTTATATGTGGATTTTCTCTACGAATCTTCCTTCCATACTCTATAGGATGCACATATCCTGTCACTTATTTTGATAATGTCAAAAAGAGAATTCTAAAAAAATGTAGCATTTATACTACACCATATACTCCATATAATAAAAAAAGAGAACAAGAGTCTTTTTATCCCTAAATTTCAACATCTACCATTTGAAGCACTCATCCATAGATGAGACATACTTATCATGTCAATATTTAAACATTGTAAATTTTGAATCCAAGTGGATATAGTGAAGGTGCACTGAATGAATAAATGGAGAACATTTTCATCATAACCCTTACATAAATAGCAGCTACTAGGACCTTCAAATCCTCTTTTGCATAGATTTTCCCAAGTAAGGATCTTGTTTTTCCATACAAGCCAATGGAATTTTTTATTTTTAAAAGCATATGTCAAGACCAAACATACCTAAACTAACATAAATTCACTATACAAGAATTAATATCACTGTATATCTCCAAAACAACTAATTTTCCCTGCATAAGAAAATCATTCCATCTAATTTTATCATCAAATTGCATTTCATCTAAATTTATCATCAAATTTCCTAAATGATATACCAATCATTTGTAAGTCTATAACGTATTTTCCCCAAATGGCAGTGTTTTCACCATAAAGAACCATTTCAACAAAACCTTCTAGATGGAATAAAGTTGTAAAGAATCAAAATCTACTATAATTTGATGTAAGAAGTATATTACCCTATCGTGAAGTAGTTGGATGATCGTTGCTGACAAAGAGTGTACTCCTTCCTTGAATTAGTGCACCTTATGACAGATAACAATAGCTAAATCACCAACAGTCTTTGATATCCATTGTATGACACTTGGCTTAAATTTGAGTACATGTCCTCATCAGATAGCTTGTTGATTTCTCCTATTACTCAGTGTCTAAATCATGTTATACTCATTTTATACGTACTTTAACATAGGATATGATATATATTTATTTTATTTTTTACTAGTTGCAAAATATTAATAATTAACATATATGAGATGCTACAAATATATTTTGATAGATACTAAATTAATACCTAATTTGTAATTGATCAATGTTGAAGATTTAAATTTCCTTCTACTTTTTAGGATATATAGTTAAGTCTTCCTTTATAAATTCCATGAATAAATATTGTTTTTCTTATTTTAGCTACCTTCTAAAAATGAACATTCTAAATCTAAAAATGAACCTTCTGAATTTATGTAGTTAATAATATTAAATTTAGTTATTCGTCATATATCTACTAACTTCTCTAACAAAAACTAAAATACTATACAAACATTATAAATTAAATACCATAATACATTGACATTATAAATTAATTACCATAATACATTGACATAGATGGTTTCTTATCATTTTTTTCACAAGAAAAATGCAGTGTCTTATATTGAAATAAAAGTAGTTACATTGGAAAAAACCTTAGGCTTTAATCCCACACTATTACTAAATCAGAGCCAAAAGAACATAAACCACAAGATCTAAGAAAGGAGTGCATAGCAATAATTTTCTTTGTATAGATGCTAAGCAAGCCCATAAGAAACCAAAACAAAGAACTGATATAAAAGTTATCGCTAAGAAACATATTGCAATGCATTCAAATGATGATGCGAAGAAGTGAGTCAAAGAAACCAGAAAGGACCGATATAAAAAATGGACCAAGAAAAGAGGACAAAAGGCCCTATAAAACCTAGATAAAACATCAGGTAGAAACCAGTCCATTCGTTAGAGCATGAAGGCCCCAAAACTATTGAAGGCTCCATTGGCGATGCTTTTGTAATGAACAACACCAGACAGAATAGAACGTCCTCTTTTGGTGAGGAGATCCTCCACCGAGTTTTGTTCTTGGTAGATATATGTGAGAAGGAAATGCTCTTAAAAAATGAGCGAATAAGCTGCATCCAATGGAAGAGAAGAGGAGTCCTAAAGGAGGAGCAACCTTGAGCTCATTTAATGACTGATCTGGAATCCCCAATGTTTATCACCTCAATGGGTAGCAACAAGGAACACCTCAATATTCCCCACAAAGCCACCATTTCTACCAACGCCCCCAGACTAGTAGAAGTGAAACACAATGAAGGCACCACATCCAAAGGAGAGAAACCAATTTACCTAAGAACGCAACACCTGTTGATGGGCTTCGTCTTGCCATGGTCCTATATCTTGAAATAAATCCAATATCTTAAAGCAAGTTATCCATGTGTCATGAGTTAATTGCTGAAAAATATTGGCATTTATGCTCAGCCAAATACCCTACCCTAGAATATATATGATAGGAGTATTATAAATTCCTTCTAGTACACAATCCATTTTGAGAGACACGCTTCGATTGAGGAAAAATCCACAGAAACATTTAGATTGAATTTTTTCAACTCTACATTCCAGATCTCCCAGTAAAGAGGCAAATTGATATTTATATTTTTTCCTATCATTATTAACTTATATTTATTTCATTCACAATTATCACTTATCACTTATCTAATTAGTAACCATCCCTTATCCAAATAAAATGGAACATCAATTACTTTGTAAATCAATGACTTTGCAACAACTTCATAAAAACCATTCATGTGGGGTTAGTGAAGTTTGTTCGAAGTACATCCTCGCAATCCACTTCTTCTCACCAATTATGCCAAGCTTTTGCAAGAGGTGTGGTTTTTTAAGCATGGATTGCATATTTTGGATTTATATTGTTATTTTATTTTATTTTCATCCTCTCTAATCGATTTTGACAAGTATTGGAATGTGGTAGGATCATTGCATAAGCCAAAAGGTAAAACTCGGTAGGCAAATATTCCCCAAGGACAAGTAAAAGTAGTTTTGTCCTGGTCTTCAGGGGCAATTTGAATCTGATTGTATCCACTGAAGCCATCTAGGAAAGAAAAGAATTTCTTTCCTGCTAAAGTATCTAATACTTGGTCTATGAATGGGAGAGGAAAGTGGTCTTTTTGTGTTGCTTTATTTAGCTCCTTGTAATCCACACAGATTCTCCATTTCCCATTCTTTTTTGGTACCACCACAAGCGGAGAGACCCATTTACTATCAGAGATAGGATAGATAAAATTGACATCTAAAAGTTTCTGAAGTTCAGCTTTTACCACATCTTTTAGATGAGGATTAAGTCTTCTTTGAGGTTGGCGAACAGGTCTGGCATCCTTTTCTATATAAATTTGGTGTGTACATAATTGGGGGTCAATTCCTTTCATAGCAGGGTAATCCCATGCAAATGCTTCTTGATATTTTCTTAACAAATGGATGAGCTTCGTTTCATGTTCAGGTGGGAGGTTGGCATTAATATTTAAGGTTTTGCCCGGTTCAATTTCCACAATTTTACTATTTGCAACAGAAGTAACCGGTATTGTTTGATCATGTGTATCTTTCAGAGGATCTTCTTCTAATTCATTATGAGTCTGTTGCTTATTCACATCCTCTTGTTGCAACATATGTTCTCTTGGTAACTGATCTTCAATATGAACTGTTTTATCTCCCTCAGTTTCAATAATACGTCCAGATCTTAACTAAAGATCACTACACTCCCTCAGGTCAGGTCCTATTTCTGGTGATTCTATAATTTGGAGAGATTGGAACGGTCTATTATTTGGATTACAGTTAGGTTGGGTTTGGAGTTGCAGTCTTAGATTAGATTGGGGATTTTGTTGTAAGGCTGGCAGTGTAGGTTGAGGGAGCGGAATAGTTCCTACTGGTTGATGCATCGGTCTTTGGCAGTTTGTCTACCAGGCTGAACTTTGTGAAGTAGGGGGAGTCCATTGTGGAAGATATGGGTTGCCTTGCCAATATGGTGGAGTGTAAGGGAAATTCGGCCAACCAGATTGGCTTTCCTGATTCAGCCACGGGTTTGAAGAAGGAAACGAATGTGATGACCAGTTTGAAAATGGGGGTTGGGACTGACTTTTCCACATACTATATCGTTGAGCATTATACTGTGGAGGCTGAAAAGAAGAAGTTGGGTCTGGAAACATACCAGATATTCTCGGCTGCCACTGACAGTGCTGGTTGATCAAGTACATTGATTCTTGTTCTTCTTCCGCTTCCTTATATACCTCTTTCAATCCAGGAAGTGAGGGGTAGATCTCCGTAAGGTGATCTTTTGTACAGATGGCGCATGTTTGGACTGTATCCAGTGGACATTCCTTGTGACTATGCTTTTTCCTGCATCGGCGACAGAAGATCGCCAAATTCTGTTCTGCCTCCATTTTCTTCTGTTTACCCTGCATAATATCAAGTTGTGTAGTTAGTGTCCCCATAATATCAGTTTTAAAGTTTTCCAATAAATTTCCAATTTCTACACGTGTTACTCCTTCTGTTGAAATTTTGTTATCTCTTACAAACCGATCATGTTCTGCCGGTTTTACTCTTGTGCTACCTCTTGAACTCCTGATACATAAATCAATAATGTCAGCAAAATTCTCTTGATAAATATCCCCTTTTCCCATGATGTTTAATGTTTCAATCCATTGTTCTGTTATGAAACCAGCTCAAGAAAAGATAGAAAAGATAGATCAACGCCTTAGAATTCAGCCTCTTTGAGGGGGCAACCTCCTTTACAGTACATAAATGAACAATTCTTGGATGATACAAATGAAAATACCTCCTTTCTATATATAGGAGTCTAAGGGGTCATAACATAATCAGAGCTGACATAACAATAATAATGTAAGGGCACAATAATAACAATAGTGGGCTTCTATGTGGCACAATAGTAACAATATGGGCACTACATGGGTACATCAATATAATAAGTGGGTTGTACTAATAACAATAAGGGGTTACACTAGTAGTATAGGGGCCTAACATGCCCCTCTACTTCAAAAAGCGTTGTCCTCAACGCTTGAGTAGTTCTTGATGCTTCTGTATAAAATTCTTGTCCTCCCTTGTGGAATCTTCAGTGGGTAAGTTCTTCCACTTGATGAGAAACTCTGAAATTGATCGATTTCGTAGCTGTCGGGTTCTTGTTTCTGTGACTGCTCCAGGTTCCAATATGATTTTTCCTTCCTCTTCAATTTCTGGCAATATTGTTTGAATTGGGCTCTTTTGAAACTTTTGAATAAGTGGCCATACTTCTTCGTCCTTCTTCCATTCATCCCTTGCTTCGTTTATCCAATCTGGTTGGATAATAGAAATAGCACAAAACAATGCTTCCACATCCTCATCCTTGAAGAGTCTTCCCATTCGGTAAGGTCGCCATTTTTTAAGTGCATGTAGTATTGCCAACATTTCCTTCTGATAAATAGCTTTCTTGAGATGTAGCAATAAAAATACCCAATCACCTACATCAAAACATTTTTTACTACGATGTTGATCTACCTGTTGCTTCGTTTGATTTTTCACCAAAGTGGTGTTATCCTTTAAAAGTTGGAGAACTTCTTGTTGATGCTCGATGTGATCTTTCACTGCTTGAACCTTTTTCTTCTTGATATGTCCTTCTATCTCTAGAGTTTGAGGAGTGGCAATTTCTTCCAATCCTTTACAAGATATGGTCGGATTCATTTCTTGATGCTCGATGTGATCTTTCACTTCTTGAAATTTTTTCTTCTTGATATGTCCTTCTATCTTGATAGTTTGAGGAGTGGTAATTTCGACCAATGAATTACAAGATATGGTTGGATTCATTTCTTCTTTCTCGATGTGATCTTTCACTTCTTGCACCTTTTTCTTCATGATATGTCCTTCTATCTTGAGAGTTTGAGGAGTGGTAATTCTTGCCAATGCTTTACAAGATATGGTCTGATTCATTTCTTCTTTCCCTGGGGTGGGGTCCTGGCGTAGATCCTCTTCTTTTGATGTTTTTTGATCCTTTTCTTCTTCCTCTTCATATTCTATGTAAAATAATTTCTTCTCAACACAATTATGACCTTTAGTGCATTTTCTATCACAATTGTAACAAAGCCATTTTTCTCTTTTTTCTTCCAATTGTTGTGGTGTAACCCTTGTAGGTTGTGGAAGGCTAGGAGAAACAACACTTCCATATTTATAGTTGTGAGGGGTATGCTTCTTGGTTTCCATAATTTTTCTTTCCACTATGTCACAAAGCCCTTTTACTCTTTCCAATTGTTGTGGTGTTGCTCTAAAGAAGGTGTTGCTCTTTGTATCCTCATAATGTGCTATCATTTCCTCCGTGAAAATTGACCACGTAACAATTCGTTTACGAGAACAAAGACCTTCATACCATAAAAATTGATCGGGTTCTAAATATGAAGATGCAATACATACCTTTTGTAATAGTGGTACACCATGTAGATAAAAATATTGCTCCATCTGAAGTATCCAATTTACCAGATCCTTGCCATCAAACTTCCTCATCTTGCTTTTTCTTGATTTTAGGAGCTCGATCTTGAAACAACTGTAACTCTGTACTTTCAGATCTTTAAGTTTTAAAATTGTGACTTGTAGTAGCCCTCTATGTCCTCTTTCCAATGCCACCAGTCTGATCCAAATTGGATTCTCCAAGAAAGAGTTATGTGAAATCTCCCACAGTGACTTGATTATAGACTAGTTTAGTAGAGCGAACTTGTACGACGTGCCACGAGTCACTGTTTCGACCTTTAGATCTGAAAAATGCATACAAGAAACTACAATCTGTCCTCTTTCTGTAACTTCTTACAAAATTTCAATCCGATCCCCAGAGATAAAGTTATGACGATTTTCCCCAGGTCACCTGTTTGGAATGTAATTCAGGAGTTTGCAAAAAGACCAACTTCCTAAGATCATATCTCCGCAAATATAGTGTGCAAAGCTCTGAAATTTGGACCCGAGGTTCAGCGCGATTTCTTCTCAGATGGGTTTTTTTTTGAAACTTCTGAAACGGCGTAGAAAAAAAGTTATAGCGAAAATTCCACGATGACCTGTTTGGAGCAGCGAAACCCTAGAATCCAAATCTCTGATACCAAATGTTATGAAACCAGCTCAAGAAAAGATAGAAAAGATAGATCAACACCTTAGAATTTAGCCTCTTCGAGGGGGAAACCTCCTTTACATTACATAAATGAACAATTCTTGGATGATACAAATGAAAAGACCTCCTTTCTATATATAGGAGTCTAAGGGGTCATAACATAATCAGAGCCAATATAACAATAATAATGTAAGGGCACAATAATAACAATAGTGGGCTTCTATGTGGCACAATAGTAACAATATGGGCACTACATGGGTACATCAATATAATAAGTGGGTTGTACTAATAACAATAAGGGGTTACACTAGTAGTATAGGGGCCTAACATGTTCCTTCATGCCCCTTATCAATGTTGTTTTTAACACGTTATCAGGTAAAGGTAGTGATGCATAAGGAGATCTTTGCAGATTATACTGGAAACGTTCCACATACTCCTCTAATGTTTCATTCGGTCTAGCTGTCATTTGGAATATTTTATCCTTCAATTCTCTAGACCTGCAATAATCCTGATATTTTTTTAAGAAAGATTCTTTCATTTGATCCCAGTTGTTTATGACCCCACCACCTAATCCCATAAACCATATTAAAGCAGCCCCTTTTAATGTAGAGGGAAATAATTTTAGTTTCTGGGGGTTGGTGGTGTAATCATATCCCCTGCACAACACATCAAATTTAAATAAAAATGCATCCGAGTCTTCTGATGTGAGACCGTGGAATGTAGGGATATGTTGAAGAGGGATTACTTTCATAGGCGCATTTGCTGCAGAATCCACTATAGGGTATTGTAATGTAGAGGTTTGAGTGTTTGGCTGATTTTGAGCCATAGGGTCGAATATATGCCAATAACCTTCTGGGATATCTAGGAGAGTATTCCTAGGCTGAGAGGGAATGGTTTTGACAAGAATAGTTTTAATAGCACTTCCTCTATCTGGGATAATGAGAATGCCTGATGTCTAAGGAGATTGGGTTCCTTCAACAATGATTTTTGCAGCACTCCCCTTATCTGGGCTATTTAATGGCTGATTTGTTCCAATAGGAGATCTTGGTTCCTCGGTTTCCCCTGTTTCTCCTTCTCCTTCACAAAGATTGCTGAAATTCCCTTCCTGTAATAGTTCTGGAGTAGAATTTTCAATTTCTTGAAAGTCCTGCTCTTCAATGTGACTATGCACCTCAGCGAAGGCTACAGATGGTGATCCTGTGGCCTGAAGGGAACTAGTAGGCTGTTTAGAAATGATTTTCCTGGGTCCTACTGATTGCTGAGATTCTGTTTTCTTATAGATTTCATCTATAAAGGTTGTTCGGCCGAGGGTCACCGGCCCCTTAGCTTTTTCAGGTTTGGGTGGAGGTTTGATATTTTTTTCCGGTTTTTTCTGCTTAGTCATGCATTCAAATGAACTACTAAATTCTATTCAAATAAAGCAACAACAAATCTATTAGGAAAGCGAACAGGGGAGCAGGGCTTTTACATGCTCCGTATGTAGGTTCTTACCTTCCGTTTTTAAAATCCAACTCTTCCCTAGCAGGTTTGTACACTACTTTGAAAAAAAAGGATAAATGGCTACACTCTTTCCCCAACAACGACGCCAAAATGTAGAGCTATAAAAAGGGTCTCTTTCACCTCTAATTACCTCATGTTAATATGTCAATCCGGGAGCGTTTTGTTATTTCAAAGACTGTCTCAGTCTGAGGCTATCATTTGTCATATTAATGCTAGTAGTACAACGTTCAGAAATACAAGAGTAAACGGATGGTTGTCTACAACTAAGCTACTTCAAAAGAGTAAATCACACACTCTGAAAACTAGGCAACTTATCAGTCAGGGGTTCGGAAGCGATAACCCATCCCTTTGGAAACCGATGGAAAGGAAATTAGAGAACAGACCATGGGTCTGGGAACCAGACAGTAAATGCTGAGGCTCACTACAGCCTTAGACTATCTCCCACACCAAAACAACAAATGCTAGTAAATGGAACGACAGATAAGGAAATGGAATGGCAAATAAGAAATCGAACAGCAAATCTGGAATGGAACAACAATTCTGAAATGGAACAACAGCTAAGAAACTAAGTTTCTCAAGTAGTAATCAAACTTAATCTACCAAACCAAATGCATTAATCGTAATCAAACAACAATCTTTCACTCTTAAGGCAGATCAAACAACACACATTAATGGAACAGCACTGATTACTAATAAGTTAAGGAACAACGCTTGAAAACCATATACACACACAACACACTTAAATAGTAATCTGATCTAAGCATCAATCTCACTTAAAAAGAATACGACTGCGTTTCGAAATAGAACAGTGTTACTTCTGAATCCAACAATCGTAAGGAACATAACTCTCAAGATGAATCCTATAACATGAATGTACAACACAAAAGATCTGTAATAAAATAGTAACAATATTCGGTTAAGACTAATAATATTCAATCAACTCTGAAAAGAACAGTAATATAATGCAGAGTCAATATAATAGTTTTGTCTGTGGAAACCTCAATGAACTAAACATAATAGAGCATGTGATATAAAACTTATAAAGCATATCAGAGTACAAAATAACAACGATAAGCAAACCACGCAGAAATCAAATCGTAATAATACAGGAGCAAGTGCCCTCCAGGGCCGGGCCCTTAGCCTCCAGGGGTACACCGCTTTAGGTTAATCCAGACGCAAAGATGAAATAATCACCAAGTTTGTATTAATGCATGAAACAAAATTACAACGAACCAGTTCTTATTGAGACTCGATGATCAAAGTTTTGATCTTAACAGAAATTACATAAAAGCATAATCATGTTGAACTCCCTAAAGCTAACAATGCTATCCATTTTTATAAGGGTAACGGCGAAGATGTCTAAGTACCAAGATAGATAAAGTAAGGATTCGCCGAACCGTTAATCCTTAATCATATCTTTTCCCTCTTGCGCCAAGCTGGTGTCTTCTCCTCCTTTTCAGGGCCGATTTGCTTTGATCTTCTTAGCCTTGTTTGCATTCGGTCTCCCGTCAAAGGGACAGTGGTTACCTTTTCCTTTTCCTTTCCCTTGGCATAGCAACTCCTCGCTTTCACCCCTTCTTGCACGAGGGAATGACAATTGTTAGCGGTTAAGTCTTGCATATTAATCTCACATGTTTTGTTATAATTCTTTATCGTTTTCCAAGTTCATGACGCAAAAATTTTTACAAGTTCTACTGAAAAGCCACTGAAATGATCATCAAAAACATACCCTTTTAGTACTCCACAGACCTTTACTAAAAAATCAAATAGGGTCAAGTCTTTAAAATAACTCTTTTGGCATAATAAAATGAAATGATTTTAATAGGTTTGTGATGTATGATATACGATTTATAAATTGAATTTATATGTACAAATTCATTATATTAGGTGTGATTTCCCTCACACAAATTATAAAAGTATCATATTTGACAAAAATGGAAGAGAACAAAACATGGAGCAGAGGATTTATCTTCTCAGTATTACAAATCAGTTAAACAAGATTATATTGGAAACATCACTAATAAATGACTGGAGTAAAATTTGACTTTAACTGGACTAAGTGAAACTAAACTAGCATACTTGGAGGGATGGTTTTGACACCTAACAGGTGGTTGGAATTAGATTCTCCAACACTCCCCCTTAATTACAACAACATAAAAATTTAATTAAGATGTTTGTTGGTCTATGTCTCAGCTAGGCTTACAATTTAAAAAATTGACTTCAACTACATTTACTTTTCTTCTTCTCTTCTTCCAAATCCTATAGCCTCTAAATTGTTTCAACTTTTTCTCTTTGTTGTATCCTTCAAACCTCAGTTTCTTCATTTGCTGGTGCATATCTTCCATTGTTCCAGATTTTCTAGTCATGTCCTGGAATCCTTCAAAAAATGACTTCTATGTGGGTTGTTGCCACATATTATCTTTTGTAGTGCACTTTTCATCATCAATTTGCTGCAACATAAGACCATAATATAATTTCATCTCTTCAAGACTCTAGTACCTGAAAATTTCATTGATCTTTTCATCATCCAAGCTTTCTTCAACATTCATTTCTATATCATCTATACAGAGTTCATCTAAACATGGTGTTGCAAACCATGCTTCAAGGAAATTTAACTCTTCTTGATAATCATTTTGTTTACCTACACACTGAAAATCAATATTGGAATTAAAAATATTTGCAGAACCACATCGGTTCTATTCCTTCTGCTCTATAATGAGATTTTTCTCTTGTTGCGCTTATTTCTTTACCTCTTTTTCTATCCTTGTTTCCTCTTTGTGGGCTTCCTTGTTTGATTTTTCCTTTGTCTCTGTCTCTTCTGCTTATGTACTAACATGTGCTGCTGCAGATAGGTTGTGTTCCACTGACTCAAGTGGGATTTTATCACTGAATAACATCATGTCTATATGATGTTTTTGTTGCATCACCTACAACCATTCATCATTAACCAACAATTCTTCACCAAATTTTACATCAGCAACTAATTGTTGGATTCACCATAGTATTGACTGCTCCAATGGAAACTTCATTGTCCTTAGCAATCTCTTTTGTTGGATTGACCAAATTTTCATCAGCAAGTTTTGTTGTTGGAATCATCAAGTTTTCATCCATAATTTTCGTTGCTAGAATCATCATATTGTCATTAGCAAGCTTTGTTGCTAGAATCACCAATTTTTCGTCTACTTGTGGTTGTGCATAGTGGGGTCCACGAGCATCTACACGCTCCTTCTTTGATGCTTTTGCAACTTCTTCACAGACATCATCCACTTGTGGTTAAGCTTAGTGGGATTCAACAAACTTGTAGATCTGATGTTATAGATCCACCTTCATATTCAAATTTAATGTTCCTCCTTACACCAAAACTCCTTTCAAGGGTATCCCAAGCCTCCTTGGTTATATTGGCATCTGAAATCAGGGGAAGAATGTTGTTATCCACAAATTATTTTATGCATGTCAATGTGAAGGCATCCTTTTTCTTCTTCACTTTCAAATTTAGAAAGATCTCAAACATCTATTGTTGCCACTTTGACCTTCTTAGCCTCTTGGCTTTTCCCATTTGTTGAGCACTAACTCACTATGACTCAAAAAAAAAAAAACAAATTGTAGACATCACATCTAAGTGCAATAAAAAAACGTCTTTACTTCCACAAACAAACAAGTCTACAAATTTTCACTATCCTTTTGAAAAACTCACTTAAGCTCTAATAAACCCTTTTTTAAGCTTTGAATACTTTTTATCTTACCAAACTATGAAAAAAAACCTTTTAAATAATTTCATAAGCCCTCTTAAAAAAAATTCAAATGAAGCATTACATCTCACAAATCTCATACGAATCTCATCTCACAAAAAATTATTACATTCAAATATTACGTGGGCTCTTTTTAAACTAGCATTTGCACCAAATGTTGCAAAGGGAACAACGTAAGGCATAAATTGAAAAATGCAAATATTTTATTTTTTAGATAAATGAGAAATTTATATTTAAAAATATTAATTAAAATAACATTTTAATTTTAATAACATTTTAAAGCTTAATCCAATTTAAGCCATGAGAGGAAAAAGCTAAAACATGGACCGTTGACAGTACCTGGTAGGTCGGGGGTGGAAATTTAAGTTTAAATGCACATCAATGTAAATAAAGCTTCCATAAACAATCCTTTTTTAACTGAATGGCTAAAGAGAATCGAGTTTTACTGGCAACTTCAGAATGGCTTTTCTATCCAACACATAGGAAGATCACAAAATCCGCTAGCTGACAACCTTTCAAAAAAAGGCTTGTTCAAAGATATAGGTAAATGGTACATGGAAATCTTCTGGGAAAACAATATCTATATCATGGGGGACCTTCTTCTTCCTGTGATATAGTTTTGTTTTGGCAGTTTCTGATTTTTTGCTTTTTGTCTTATTTCCCTATTGTTGATTTTGGACTGGTTGGCCACTGGACATTAATCAGTGTCCTCTGCGAAATGGAACTTGTTTCTCCTTCGCAGATGGTGATGATGTTATTCCATAATAGAATGAACCTGCTCCAAAATTTTGTTTTGTCCAAATTTCTGTTTTCACATTGTGTACATGCTATTACATAGCTTGAAGCTGCCTTATGAATTTGGCAATATACCGCTTGAACATTGTTCGATTTATGTATGTTTTCACTGTATTATGAATATAAATGTTGCTTTTTTATAGTAATTTATAATGCAATGATTTGTCATAAATAATGTATTTTTTTGTATCATATAGTATTGTTAAGGTTGCTCTTTATTTGGTTGTTTCCGGCAATGGATGAAGTTATATACACTAAAAGTCATTATATATGACAGGTTAGTGCAGTGAACGTCTTGAGTTGCATTAATGTTGACATTACTTAGTCTACCTTAGATCATGGTCATGATTGTTATGTTGCTATGCATCATATCTTAGCATCATGAGCAATCATTTATTGGATGCGCAAATAACCTTTTTTTATTTCAATGCTATACACAGTTCATTTGTTACGAATTCTTTATTTTTTAAAGGAAAAAAACTATTGTTTTCTTTTGAGGAAAAATGTGTTACTTTTGTTTGAGATGAAAATTGAGTTACATTTCGTGTATTTTGAGTACACTGACAATAAAGGACTGTTTGGAAACTCTTTTTGAAATACAGACTATATAGGTTTCTTATTATCATGATCCCACTACACTCAATGAATTGCAAGCACATTCAGGTCAATATCCAGAGCAGATGAGAAGTACATTCTATCTGGTAATGAATTACTGCAGGTTAGTGTAGTGAACGTCACCAGTTGCATTAATGTTGACACTAGTTAGTATATCTTACATCATGGTGATGATTGTTATGTGGTTATGGTTATGCATCATATCGTATCATTTTAGGCATTCATTTATTGTTTTCATGTCTTAAATTAATAACTTGTTTTTATATTATAATGATATACGATCCGTTTGTTATGGAATCGTTTATTTTTAAATTCAACATAAACTCATCTTTTATCTTCAAGGATAAAAGTGTTGCTTTCTTTGAGATGAAAAAAATTGTTACTCTAGTATGAGACGAAAATTGAGTTACATTTCATGTGTCTTGAGCATATTGACAACAGAATACTATTGATATTTTTGAAATATAGGCTATATAGGATTTCCCATTTCATACTTTCTAGCGCCGACAACTTTGTTTCTATGATCACAATCATAAAAGGGGGAGATTGACAGCCATTACCATAATTGTCCTTTAATGGGACAAAAATGAGTGTTGGATGACAACAGTCCTTCAACTATAGGCTGGAAGTATAAATAAACAACAAACTGTTGCTGGCTAAACTTCGGTAGCTATCTTGGGATTGATAATACAGAACTTTGAGCTTGGATTTTTTTATTTTCCATCACACTTAAAACAAGATTTCTATGATTTTCGTTGCACCTAGAGCAGATTTCAGCATCTTACTAACTCACATCATGCAGCGATTATGGTTTTTCTGTAGCTCACATTGTTCATAGAGATTATGGTTCTTCTGTAGCACGCCTTTTTCAGAGATTATGGTTCTTTGGTAGCGCACATTTTTCACTGAAATTATGGTTTTTCTATAGCTCACATTCTTCAGAGAAGTAGTCTTTTAGGAAGCTCATATATCACATAAATATACCTTGGACCTCTGAACTCTTTTTCTCTAGGTAAGCCTGTACAAAGCTTAATTCGCATCACACAGACATTATGGCTTTTCTTTTGCTCGGTTTTTTTCATTGAGATTATGGTTCTTTTGTAGCTCACATTTTTCACAGAGATTATGGGCCTTTTGTAGCTCACATTTTTCACTGAAATTATGGTTTTCCTGTAGCTCACATTCTTTAGAGAAGTAGTCTTTTAGGAAGCTCATATATCACATAAATATACCTCTGACGTCTGAACTATTTTTATCTAGATAACCCTGTACAGAGCTTGGAACAGAACGTCTGCCAAGTCAGGAGTAGATTTGTTACCTAGTGTGAGTTCAGTTTTTTTATAGTACAAAGAATAGTCCTACCATAGTTCCTTGGAACAGACTACTGGAACCTTGATTCAGTCTCCTTTTTTAGCAGATTACCTGTGACAGATGAATTGTGGGTTGGACAATTGATGTGATGACAGATTGTTGTTTCTGGGGAGACACTTCATTGGGATGCTTTGCTATGCCTTGTTAGTTAATGTTTATAGTGATTGTGAATGCCTTATTTAGGGTTTGGAAAGTTTTTGTTGAAGTCCTTGCTTGGTATAAAGTGGAAGGATTTGTTGTACCAGCCTTGGCAAAATTGAGAAGTTTGGAACATGCCAATCTAAAGCAATCCTGGAAAGCAATTTCAAGAACCAAAATTCTCATAGTTTTTTAAGTTTTTGATATGTGTTTATACATTATAAACATTTTTATAATACAAAATAACCATGAAAATAATCAGATGCTACCATACCTTGAACCTTAATTTTTCCAATAGTTTTGTTTGGCTTAGGAGCAGTTGCTTCCAGGGCAGCATCTGTAGAATCATTTCTCAACAGTTCTTCCTCTGGTTGCAACAGTATTTGTTGTAGTCTATACAAGTTGCACACATTTCAATTTACACAATTACTTAATAATATGCAGAGTATTACCTTCATTGTGAAAGAATTTTCATTTTCCGAACTACATGACAATTAAAAGAAATCAACAAACACAATTTTGTTAATAACCTACATCCCTGTAACAGAGAGGTTCAAATTGTGCTATGTGACTGAATATTTTTTCTTAATAGCCAGACATGGACAAAGATGGTGATGGCAAGAGCTAACTAGCCTGCCATAGGGCATTAAATGCCCGTATGGAGGCCCCCCTTACCATCCATGCCCATGCCCTTCCATCCGCCATCCATCGTTTCTATGGGAGCTCGACTGCCCATCGCATCAAACGTTTTCCAGGAACGGGGGACCCACCACCTCCGAGCTGGCACCCGCTGTGCTGGCGCATTTTCAAACGAACGCTCACGCCAAAGAGCCATTTGCTCCATTCGCGCTCCCGTCGAAGCTCCTCTGCAACCCCTCTCGAGCATACACTGCATCCCGCTCACGGTGCTGGCTCACCTCGCAGGTCCGCTCACGGTGCTGAATCTCGGCAGGCTCATTCTTGCATCTATAGACAAGTGAAGATATTGCTGATCAGGCAAGGTCACTCTTCCATTTTTAATAGGTAAATTATACTCTGCGTTGTTCAACAGAATCAATATTGTTGTTGTTCTCTTCATATATTCGATGTAGAATTCCAACCATAATAGGGGCATCACTAAATCTGGTTAAAATAAAATATGGATCTCTGCAGTGCATTAACCATATTTTAAAGAGAAATCTGAGTCCACTGTCCAACCTAAGTCTACTCAACCTCCTCGGGACCTGCAAGTGTAAACGCTCAGGGTTAGGAAGCCTCAACAACTCTTAAGGTCACCCTTCTGCTCTTTCCACCTCCCATGAGCTAAAGGAACAGGATAATTTCATTACTTTTGTACAACATTTAGCATACATGTATACATTCATCATCTGCTACATTTTCAAGTTTATACAAATTACTAACCCTAATGCCTTAAACAACCCACCATTGCTAATTAGTAATCAGACATAAAGAATACTTTAGCATTAAAAAGAACCTACAGAACAATATAGCTTTTATAGGTTCCAATGCATCCAACAAAATGGAAAGTTGTTTCCATGAGTTGAGTAAAATTCGCATTTTAATTTGATTCGCTTTGCCATTACTTCTCCTGCACACTTTTTCCTACAATCCTATGCTAGGATTGAAAATCCTCCATCTTCGTATTAAAATCCTTGTCTAGATGTTTTTTTCTTTTATCATGCAAGAAAATAGAACTTCATGATCAAAGTAATTGACTCTAATTTTCTAAAAGATACGGCTTTAATTTTTTAGCTTAGACGGGCACAATAACTTTGGCAAAATGTTGGAAATATGGAACCTATAATAAGCAAATTGAGTGAGTGTATATTAATTTGCTTGCATACATTTAATTTATCTTTGTCCTGCTCTAACTGGCCGAAACATGAGTGCTTATTCGGGTCGTTGCTATTATAAATCGGGCCGGAAAATTTGGATAATTTGACGGTTGAGGAGTATTTGGAAAAAAGCGGATGCCTTGCCTCTCTGTGTCTAATATAACAGCGTTTGGCTGGAATTTACTGGTATAGCAAGTTTGATGAAACCTTTAAAAACATTGAAGTAAATTATGCAAATTTTGAGTGAATGTTTATTAATTTGCTTGCCACGCTTAAATATTTAAAGTGCAACTTGTGTCAAGCAAATGAGTGATTAATGATAAATCTCTGGGCTGACAGTTCTGGATAATTTGACAGTTTACCTAAAAATTAACGGGCGAATCCTTGTTCTCATAGAAAGTTTTCAATTTGTCATATGCTTATTTTTCCCTTTTACTTGAGCTACAATCGAATTTTCAATATTCAATACAGTAGTTGCATGGGCTTTTCACTTCTTAACCTTTCAGTTTCTACAACATCTTGTGGTGGTAAAGGCTTGGGCCTAGTACTACTTGCAATGCTCCATGACCCATTTTCCTTGAGCAACATTTACATCTTGTAGCTTCATAAGCTGAAAGCATCACCTCCAAAAAGCTGCAGCAAACTTGTATGAGTTGGACATACTTCCCACCATAGATTGTCACTCATCCAAAAAAAGATAAAAGGAGAAATTGATGTTAATGTTGCTAATGTTGCTACCACCACTGTAGTGGAAGCATGGTCAGCATATGCACTGATACAATGTAAAAATGAAGACATGAAAAACAAAAACATGAATACTGAAGGACAGAGTTTAAAAATTGAGAACACTAAACACACACTCTCATTTTTTATTAATTCAGAATCACAGATTTATACATTAAATAAATGTAACTCATTCCATCTTAGATCTCATTGATTGATCACACTGACTCCTCAAATCAAATTGACTGTTGAGACCTTATTACTTAGATCCAATAGAGATCTTATTCTGATTAACTAGATGAAAGAAATAAGAAAATTCTTACAAATTCCATGAAAAGTGGAGGTTATAAGCAGGAGATTCCAACATACTAGAGGGCATTTTAAAAAACACAATCAACTAAACTCACTTGGGTTTAGGGTTGTTGCAAGAGATGTTGGTTCAACACCCTGGAGCAGAAGGATTACGATTTGTCATCCATCATATAAGAGCATTAGCTAGCAGAAGGAGCACTGATAAGTTGGAATGGCTAGAATTAAAAAATATGGAGACCATCCATAGCTTGGAATGGCTAGAATCAAAAGGAAGAAGAGAAAGTTGTGTTAACTATTTGTGGAGACATTAGAATCACTTCAACCAAAAATGTTTGTTGAAATCACAAATGCAATCCTGTCAAATAAGTATACCAGTTGATGATTCACACTGTGTGGCCATAGGAGGAAACATTTAGCACACATGATTTGACTTCCTGGATATTGCCTCTTGTTGATGGAGATCTGGATAAGCATAGGAGTGTTCTCTCTATTTGGAACCCTCCAACCAATGCAATCCCTCTTTCAAGATGTCAGCAGTAGCTCTGGAAAACACTAACAGTCAACTGCAATCGGAATCGCTGGATATAGCAATGTTTTTGAAAATGTAACAGGAAAAACCATTTTCTAGGGTTTCTTTAGTCAATCTTACTAAAAGGTGATATTTTGAAATCCTTAGAATCCTTGCTAGCATGACAAGGTTTGTCTTAAATGGTTCATTTCTTCTTGTCATGCTACATCCTCATTTTCATGAGCATGCATGCATTATTAACATGTGCGTGCATTATTAACTCTTTATGCTAATAGAAAAATAAAGATGCTCTCTTTATGCCCAAAGTCTTATCACTGATATTTGATTTTGTGTTATTTTTCAAGGATGTGCATTCAAACTTGAGGTAGAATAAAAATAATCAATTTCAATCAGGATATTTTATCATATTAAAGTATTCTAACATGAATCTATTTTGTTGTTGTCACTATGCAGTGTTATATTTTCCTTCAGCTCTCTTCTATTAAAGTGCTCTTGAAAGCAATCTTCCAAGATCAATTTATCCCACAAACGCTGAAGTGAGGTCTAATGTTCAACTTCTTTCCACACCGGTATTGATTAAGGGCATAGTAAAAATAAATGTAGGAAGTTCCTTCATTACTTCTACCAAGGATGCAAAAGCTTGAAGTACCTTTCATGATAATATCTTTCAAGTTAAATCAAAGTCGATTTGTGGCCACTTCAATCATGGACATTTGTGCCACATTCCTGCATGTTTCCCATTGTTTCCAGGGCAGATTTGCATAAGATAGGGCACTGCAGTAAAAGTATGTGGTTGTGGGTTATGTTCAGAAGTTCGAGTGTTCTTTTGAGGAGATATATCAAGATATGGGGCACTCCTTTGAAGCCCAAACACAGTGTCTACAACAAGAAATTGGGCATGCTTGTGATGGGAGTTATAACCAGCAGCAGGGATAAATTAACAACAGAGGAAAGGTGTTGATTTGATGCTACTTTTGGGCTTGTCCACATTCATTTATGACAACAGAGGAAGGAACAGTACTTGAGATGGTTATTTCAATTATTTTTGGATCTGCAGTCCTGCTAGTATAAATAGTTACAACCAGCGTTAGAGGTTCATGAGGGAGTTAACTTTACTAATTACATGAAGGGCACCCTCAATGAGGAGTTACATTAGGGTGACCTGCTGGAAAGTCATTATTTACTTGAGTTATGCCAGCCAGGAGGGCACACTCCTTGGCTGTTACTTTAGATCTGATAGCATTTAACTATGAGCAATATTTTAATTGAGTGACAAAGGCATTTCTCAACTAGTTGTAAAAGAGGAACTTAAATGCATACTTAATAAAGCTTATGATAATATAGTTTTGTGCTAGTGTCATAAAGGAGTTTCTGTGATGTGGGAAACAACTTCAATTGCTGTAGCTTGGAAAACAACTATTGCAAGTTTTATCACTGCTTAATGATCACCAGAAAGTCCCCCAAGGCATGCTTAGTATTTGTATTGAGGGAATTAAAATAAAAACTCTTTTAATAAGAAAGTTCGATTCATTGCTTGAGAAAGGCATGGAGAATTTGTTTTTGTGTATTTACATGGGTTTGGAATGTGCATGGCAATAATCTTGGATATTTGATGAGGAGCTCTACTAATCTGTGGGTGTTGTAGTTCTACACATTGTAAGGGGTGTTTTTTTGTGGCCTCATGAGATTCTTGAATGTTAGTTTAATGGTCATATTTTTTTTTTATTATAAAGTATTGATGTTCTGTATTAATTTAATAGTTGATTGGTTATAGATTTATTGTTAAATGATTGTAAAATAAAAATGTTTTAATTGAATATATATAAACAATTACCCTACGTAACAGCAGAAGTACATTGTTCTTTGAAATTCCAGATAAGCTAGGCATTCCAACTCCATGTCTAAAATTCCCAGCTTACAAAAGACTGCTAACAAAGATTTCCAACAGTTCACACAAGTATAAATCCTGTAAAAGCTTCCTAGTATTAGTAAAACCTTGAAATAAATCAGAATAATAAAAGATGTTACAGCTGTCAGCTTCTTCCATTCCTTGGGTAGAGTGCACTGGTTCCAAATCTCCTATTTCCATGGCTTCAAAGAGCTGCCACATAGTGTCTTCTTCCCTGATTTATCCAATCTCTGCAGAGTCCAAGTTTATGTGATTGGAAGCACCTGAAATATCATTCTGACTTTACTGTGTGCTGCTTAGGAAAGCACATTCAATTTCCAACTGCATCACCCTTTGATTCAAATGGGGCAGAATCCCCATAATAGTGTCATTTTGTGAAGAAATTTGGTGATCATGAGTCTGTGACTTCACTGTAATTGTGCCAAGGGCATTCCTATTGTCCTTGATTAACTGCTTGTGCACCTGAAAGTCTCGCTTTACCTCTTGATTATAAATATACAGGACAGTCTCAGAATTGATGTGCTCAGACAAAGGAGAATAGGCCTGAAAATGCAGAAAACCTGACCCAACTTATATGAGGGTTTGCCACTACAAATTTATGTCTCCCAATGCAGGATGGGATTCCACAGATAATGCCAAGGGCCAAAGAATGGAAAGATTCCTCTAGTAGTCCAATAAATTAGAAAGAAAACCCGAAAATCCAGAGGAACTTGTAGTCAAAATGAGTCAGAGGTGAAATGTACAGAGGTAGCCAGAACTCTGAATAGAGCTTCAGATGAAAAGGACAGAATCCCACTTGAAACCAAAGCCTGGTTGCAGAGGATGATCAAGCAGAGTTATTTTTGTTGGTGAAGAAGGGGAAGGTAGATTATTCACGTTAGGGGGTATGTGATGACAAGTATGCAAAAGGGTAGAGGCTATAAAGAAGAGATTAAGGATTTTGAAGATGGAAGAGCAATTATTGCCTGCCAACACTCTGATTGAAGCACTTGATGCTTTAGAAGAGCTCATAGAAGCAATATTGAAACAATGAACCCAAATGAGGTGTGAAGTTTTACTTTCTTGAGGAGATTTAAAACCTAGATGTAGTAATAGATTGGGTTCAAGAAGCAATAATTTGACATTGAGGACATAGTTGAAGATTGACCCAGAAGAGTAAAGTTTGTTGAGAAGAAGATTAAGTCCCAGACAACGAGTTGAGGGAATTATTAGGCCTTGTTTAGGTGATTTTATAATTTAAAACAAAAGGATATGTTAGTGCAAGAGTATAGAGAGTAGTTAATGAAATTGCAAATTTTAGGGGAGGATAGGTAACCTATACTGATCAGGGCCTTAAGAGATGAACTTGAAAGGGAATATAAAGTATGAAATCTCTTTTGAATGGATGGGACCAAAATCTTGTGACTTGAATCTTGGGAAATGGAATTAAGTGATAACTCTTATCGATGAGAAGTGGGTTCCTTTATGGGACTTGGATGTTGCACAACTCACATGAATAGAAAGGATGTCAATAAGTTTAGAAGGGAAGTAATGGTTGAAAGGGTTTAGATTCCTTCTTCACCATATATGGACTGTCTCCTAATGGCAGAATTGGATCTCTCTAAATAAGATGGAAGAGACAATACACCTAATATGTGGCCATGGACGACCAAGGAAAATGTTGGATGACGAAATTTGGTGAAGCAAGAATACCTCTATAACTAAGTTGCATGATATGGGGAAATGGAAACCTGAATTTGGGAAATGTGATGGAAATGTGACCCCTCAAATTAGGAAACAGGGAAATTTTGAGAAGATATGACATGGGAGTGATGATGTTGGGAGAGCTTTGTTTGATTAAAAGAATGAAACACTTACATATGATAGAGCTTGGCATGATCTTGTGTTATGTGACTTGTCTTGAATGGGACAAGACAGGCTTACTTTTCTAAAATTTTCAGTAAAATGCATAGGTTCTGCAAACCGTTAAATTTAAAAATTGAAATGTTTTTGTAGACAGTATACATGGTACTTGCCACAATATTTGGAGTGTATATATCTTTGGATCGATTTTCAGGCCCTTTGCGTAGTGCAACTACCCTAGCTTCTAAATATAAAACCTTGGGCATTGGAGGTTTTCATTAGAAAGATAATATAGCTGCTAAATAGACAGCTACAACGTCGGTGGCACCAGGATGGGTTGTAGCAAGGGCGAAGGCACATCGATTTCTTATCAGTGCAAATAAGGTTTTTCACAAACCTCTTCCTGTATGAAAATGTCTTTGTCATAAATAAAGAGCTAACTAGCCTGCCATTAAATAGACCTGCTAAATAGGAATCTCCAAGTAGCAGCATTTATTGACATAAGACCAGAATGAGTACCTTGAAAATTTTCTCGAAGCAAACTGGAATCCCTAGGACAAATATGATTGTCCCACAGCCCTGACAGGTAACAACTGCAAGTAGCTTTTTCGTATGATGGATATTAGAGTCAACCAAGATGCTGCTTGAGCAGGTATTCTCAATAGAGAGCCTGAAGAAAGCCTGAAATGCAGAATCACACTAGTGGAAAGCCAAACAGTCTGCAACTACCTGGCAAACAACCCTATATTTAGATGAACATAAAATATTGGGAGGTAGGACAAAATTAAAAAAATTAGAAGTAAGATACTAAGAAATATTTAGTAAATAGTTCTAAATAGGACTGGACTCCATTACTTTGGCCATGGGTCATTTTCTTGACACAGATAAGTGGAAATTCTAAATCGGAATATTCACTAAGAATCAAAACTCTGGTTGAAATTTATCTAGCACGATCAGCTGAAAGGAATTTACAAACATTATATCAAGTGATTCTTTCAGTCTTTCATGAATACAAAGAATTAGGGAATAATAGACACCGACACAGAGATACGATATCATCCTAAACTGTGAGATATAGCTCTTCTGTTGCCAACATTAATCTGGATAGAAAACCCTTTGTAATGTGAACTCAATCCGGAAGTCATGGATGTTACATACCTACTTGAAAGTCACTAGGTTTATTTTTTCTTTCAATACCAAACTCGACCTATAAATCTACAGACAGACTCCAGCATCTATTCTGCATAGTAGAATCTTTGCAATCAACAACAAGCCCATTTGTTGTTTCCCAATTAATTTCAAAAATCATAGGGCTAATGGGCACTGACGGTATAGATCTTGGACCTAGCAGAATCACAATTGGATTGGCTTTGGTCAATAAACTAATGGGTTCAATGATGGACGCTCTGTCCATCCATAAACAATGACTAAAATTGGAAGGAACAAAATGAGATTTTATGATATTGAAATGCAAATTAGAATACAGCAAGAATTGTCTGTACTTTAATTCATAACCTAGCTACATCAATGCCTTTGGCTTATCTGTCTTGTTGTGCCTTCTTTCACAATAATGGCTTATCTTGTCCTGCTGTGCCTTCTTTCACATTAATTAGATCAATGTTGGATCCATCTTCAAATCCACAAAACAATGAAGAATCTTACAGTATAGTAATAATGAAATTGCATGACTCTTTCCACAGATGTTTTTTGTAATTCAAATAAACATGTTTTGCTTGGGAATTTAAAGGAATTTACAATGCTCCTTGAGACTTTTTCAAATATTTCTTGAAGGTAAATCCAATTTTTTTCTATAATGATGTCGAACGATAGTGGGGTTCGTATTTCCACAGTTGAAGCCACCAACAAGGCATGCACCATAGTGAATATTCCAATGTAGCTACGGGATGCAGTGTATGATCGCGAGGGGTTGCAGAGGAGCTTCGACGGGAGAGCGAATGGAGCAAATGGCTCTTTGGCGCGAGCATTCGTTTGAAAATGCGCCAGCACAGTGGGTGCCAGCTCGGAGGTGGTGGGTCCCTCGTTCCCGGAAAACGTTTGATGCGATGGGCAGTCGAGCTCCCGGAGAAACGATGGATGGCGGATGGAAAGGCATGGGCATGGATGGTAAAGGGGGCCTCCATACGGGAATTTAATGCCCTATGGCAGGCTGGTTAGCTCTTGCCGTCTAAAACCTCTACAAAGTTATAGAAGATAAGTCACACCTTGTGTCATTTCATTTGATGTGATGTTGCGAAGTGATGTTGCCCCTGCTTTTATAAGGGTAGATACCTCTCGTATGTATTCTGCACTAGCTTGCACATAAGCAAGACCATGGTGAGAATATCTGGCACGCAGAGGAGGATGAGGTCTAACACGAATTTTTCTCACTGCTTCCCATCCAGCCAAAACTGTGGACTGTAAATTTGAAGATCGGGAGCGTAGGGACTCCATATTTAGAAAGGATGACCTACAAGACTGAAAACTACATCTGGATGGCATATCTGGCATGATCTTAACTTTACGCACTGCATCAAAAACAATGTATTGAAAGCTCAGTTTAAACTTTCTGAATCATGAGGCGTTTTACATTCACTTGCTTTATTTCAAGTGCAATCAAACAACCATAGACTCCCAAACCTACCTAATGGAAAAAATTTGATGGAAATTATAACAGCACAATAGATCTCTATTCTCTACATCTGTTTGTTTCTTTTTCACTACCTCTCAAGAAGAACGAGATATGTGCCATTTAGAAAATAAGGAATAAAAACAAATCAACTGTACTTATTATTGATGCATCCATATCAAGTCAATACAAAATAACCATGAAAAGAATCAGATGCTACTATACCTTGTAGCTCACATTTTCACTAAAATCATGGTTTTCCTGTAGCTCACATTTTTCACTGAAATCATGGTTTTCCTGTAGCTCACATTCTTTACAGAAGTAGTCTTTTAGGAAGGTCATATATCACATAAATATATCTCTGACCTCTAAACTCTTTTTCTCTAGATAAGCTTGTACAGAGCTTGGAATAGAGCCTCTACCAAGTCAGGAGCAGATTTGTTACCTAGTGTGAGTTCAGTTTTTTAAAAGTATGAAGAATAGTCCTACCATAGTTCCAAGGAACAGATTACTGGAACCTTGATTTAGTCTCCTTTTTGAGCAGATTACTTGTGACAGATGAATTGTGGGTTGGACAAGTGATGTGATGACAGATTGTTGTTTTTTGGGGAGACACTTCATTGGGATGCTTTGCTATGCCTTGTTATTTAATGTTTATAGTGATTGTGAATGCCTTATTTAGGGTTTGGAAAGTTTTTGTTGAAGTCCTTGCTTGGTATAAAGTGGAAGGATTTGTTGTACCAGCCTTGGCAAAATTCAGAAGTTTGGAACATGCCAATCTGAAGCAATCCTGGAAAGAAATTTCAAGAACCAAAATTCTCATTGTTTTTTAAGTTTTTGATATGTGTTTGTACATTATAAACATTTTTATAATACAAAATAACCATGAAAAGAATCAGATGCTACTATACCTTGAACCTTAATTTTTCCAATAGTTTTCTTTGGCTTAGGAGCAGTTCCTTCCAGGGCAGCATATGCAGAATAATTTCTTAACAGTTCTTCCTCTGGTTGCAACAGTATTTGCTATAGTCTATACAAGTTGCACACATTTCAATTTACACAATTACTTAATAATATGTAGAGTATTACCTTCATTGTGAAATAATTTGCATTTCCCGAACTACATGACAATTAAAAGAAATCAACAAACACAATTTTGTTAATAACCTACATCCCTGTAACAGAGAGGTTCAAATTGTGCTATGTGACTGAATATTTTTTCTTAATAGCTAGACATGGACAAAGATGGTCTAAAACCTGTACAAAGTTATAGAAGATAATTCACACCTTATGTCATTTCATTTGATGTGTTGTTGCGAAATGATGTCGCCCCTGCTTTTATAAGGGTAGACACCTCTCGTATGTATTCTCCAATAGCTTTCACATAAGCAAGACCACGCGGAGAATATGTCGCATGCAGAGGAGGATGGGGTCTAACACAAATTTCACTGCTTCCCATCCAGCCAAAACTAGGGACTGTAAATTTGAATATCAGGAGCGTAGGGACTCCATATTTAGAAAGGATGACCTACAAGACTGAAAACTGCATCTGGATGGCATATCTGGCATGATCTTGACTTTATGCACTGCATCAAAAACAATGTATTGAAAGCTCAGTTTAAACATTCTGAATCATGAGGTGTTTTGCATTCACTTGCTTTATTTCAAGTGCAATCAAACAACCATAGACTCCCAAACCTACCTAATGGAAAAATTTTGATGGAAATTATAACAGCACAACAGATATCTATTCTCTACATCTATTTGTTTCTTTTTTCACAACCTTTCAAGAAGAACGAGATATGTGCCATTTAGAAAATAAGGAATAAAAACAAATCAACTCTACTTATTATTGATGCATCCATATCAAGTCAACACAAAATAACCATGAAAAGAACCAGATGCTACTATACCTTGAACCTTAATTTTTCCAATAGTTTTCTTTGGCTTAGGAGCAGTTCCTTCCAGGGCAGCATCTACAGAATCATTTCTCAACTGTTCTTCCTCTGGTTGCAACAATATTTGTTGTAGCCTATACAAGTTGCAGACATTTCAATTTACACAATTACTTAATAATATGCAAAGTATTACCTTGATTGTGAAAGAATTTGCATTTTCCGAACTACATGACAATTAAAAGAAATCAACAAAGACAATTTTGTTAATAACCTACCCAAAGGCATTACGCAAAACAATGCACTCATTATGAAGGAATTTAGGAGCTTCCATGCGACCACTGGTCCATGCCCGGAGACAAAGACGCACACAGGCCTCATAGGCAATGAGGGCTTGCCAGGCTCCCTGCCCACTACACTCAATAATTGCAAGCGCATTATTGTCAAAATGCATAGCAGATGAGAAATAAAATCTATCTGATAAATAATTATTGATCCACATGAACATGAAAAACAAATCTTAAGACATCCTGGGCACGGACCAGCCACAATCATGACAGCGGGCTCATGCCCAGAAATAAAGGTGCCCACATCCCCCATAGACAATAAGGGCTTGCCCACTACACTCAATGAATTGCAAGCACATTCAGGTCAAGATCCAGAGCAGATGAGAAGTACATTCTATTTGGTAATGAATTACTTATCCACATTAACATGAAAAATAAATCTTAAGGCATCATGATTGTTTCTTTTTATATATCAAAACACACAAGACCTTAGGTAGGAAGAAAAAGTCAAACCTGAGGTGAAAAGTGGGTGGCTGGCTTGCTGAAGTTGTTGATTGCCGGCAAGAACCTGTTGCCTCTCTAACATTCACAGAAGTAGGCCTGTAAAAGAAAAATCAGAGCCAATCTCTCCAATGGGACTTGCAAACTTGTAATGAATCCAATCCCTACAAAAGATATGGATATTTTAATAAAATTGTCTATGCCAACAGCTAGATCACTTCTTTTGAATGGAAAATGAAAGCCTTCAATGACAAATGCAGTCTTTCGGAGAATATCCTTCCTTTTCATGGGCTAGATTCGGCCTTTGAGATAAAACAAATCCCAAAAGATAAACCATCATTAGTTTGCACCTGATTTAATTTGCTTCATTTAAGCCCATCCATAAAAGATAAATAACCTTAGCATTAATCAATTCTCCTCCTTCAATGTTACTTTCTCAATGAACTCACAACTAATAACAACTGAACTACACAAAAATTAAAATTCGTAATCAGTGTAATGTCAACTGACAAAATACTGCAATTTATAACACAAAAATAAAAAATTGTAATCAGTGTATTGACAACTAACAAAATACTGCAATTAATAACATGAAACATATAATAAATATTGATAGTTTAATAACACGGTCTATGCCAGCAGTTAGATCATTGATTTTGGTATTACACATCTCCCTCATACATGGCTATAGAACACCCCTCACTTATCTTAGTGCAATGACAAAGAAGATGCAACACTACATAGGAAGAAGAAGCACATAGCCTTAGGCTTATGATGCATCAACCAATAATGCAAAAGGCAAGAAATTTTCAATACCAATTGGGTGGTGTCTCCTTACAAAGAAAACAGAGGTGTTGTACAAGCCCAACATTGTGGAAGATAAAAGGTAATGTGACCTATCTGATCGTAATCTGATAATAGATAAAGGACAATACTAGAGCACTTTTGAAGCATATAATATGAATGAAAATTTAAGTGCTGGAGGAACTTCAACAAAAATGAACTGCTAGCAAAGGAGACTAAAATTGCAATCAAGGGAAACATGAAGCATTGTGCGTAGAACAGGAAAATTTGATGGAACTAAAACATATTGAACATTGTTGGACCTGCCAAAATATCCTAGATAGAAGAGGATATAGCATGTAATTGTGTACATGTTAAATGGTCAGAAAATATATCTCTGGATATATCAATGCCTCTCTTTTGGCCAATTGGGCCAATTTATTCCCTGGGGAATAATGTTACTAATCAAAGGAAATAACTGTAAACTAATCAATGAAAATAAACGTCTATCTACAACAAATTAATCATAAGCATCTACATTGGGTAGCATACCTCTTCCACTGATGGTCCTTCCTTGCGTCTCCTCTGCACATGATCTCCCATAGAAACCAAGATAAAATAAATACAGTTTAAAGGTTCAAGTTTCAAGCCAACCTTTATCACATTCATCAATTGTAAAATAGATAACCTATTTCAAATAGTAATCTTTTGTGTCAAACCTCCAACAAAAAAGTAAAATAATGGCTGAAACAAATTGAGACTCAAGCTTACCAACCTCTACCAATTTTCAAGAATGGTATGCTATAAGAATCCTAATCTCTTGGCATTGAAAGAAACCCTCTTATGAATGGCCATTTTGAACTGCGTGGAACATTGCAAAAACCAAATTGGCATCCATTATATACAATTAAAGAAATTTACCTCTTTCAAAAGATTCTCAGCTAAATTTTTTTATTTTTTTTCACGAGGAAGTTGCATTATGCATTTCCTGTTATGGGCATGTATAATCCACGAAGCGACAAAACAATGTAGAAAAATGAATCATACTAATAAACAATGCAACCTTACTTCAACCTGCCATAGCGTAGAGCTCAAGTCATTCAAGAAATAGACAGAACTCGTAAACTCAGAATATGGTTAGAATGAAATGACATGTTAGGCTTGCACTGAGGAACATGAGGAAATGGAGATTCTCCACTCAAAATATGTAGTACCTGCATCATTTTCGGTCTAGCTCCAGGATCGGGATGTGAACAGAGAAGTCCAACCAACGGCGTTCTTCTCATTTCGTTCTAATCAAAATGAATTGACTAAACTCTAAAAGATTATCAATCAAATTCAAGTATAGTCCTTGATGGTCATGGAGGAACTAGAAACCTGGCTCTGATCACAATCAAAGACAACCTCTTGAAGACTCAGAAGAAGGTTAGAATGAAATGACTTGTTAGGCTTGCCCCGAGGAACATGAGGAACTGGAGCTTCTCCACTCAAAATCTGCAATACCTACATCATTGTCAGTCTAATAACATTCTTCTCATTTCATTCTCATCAAAATTTCCTCTCAATATTAAGTCTGAGGCCTCAAGAAGCTTCCCATCTCTATGCAAACCCCAAACCAAATCAACCAAATTGCTCTATCCAGGTCGCGTATCCACCTCAATAGCTCTTCTTCTATAAGAAACTTCCAAAACGACTGCCCCAAAGCTGAAGACATTCGTTTTGTCTGAGGCCTTTCCCGTGAATAAATACTCAGGAGCAAGGTACCCCATTGTTCCTATTGTTAAAGTTGGATCACGGCTCTTATTGTGTTCTATAAGCCGAGCAAGCCCAAAATCTCCTAACCTTGCATTACATTTTTAGTAACAGATAGAACCGACTTCCCAATAATATTGTAAATTTCTGATCACATACAGGAACCTGTGAAATATTTTTGTGATTACTGTTCCTGCAATCTTTAAAATTCCTCTGAAGACTAGTAATGGCAAAACAAATGGGACAACATTTCCTCAGCAGCATAATTTCCATTTCGTACAGGATTTATACCCAAAAAATGGAATGTATACCATTATTTACATGTGAAATTGGAAGGGCAGTTAATCCTGAACAAAATTTACTTATAGGAAGAATATTTTGTTCCAATAGAATCATTTTCCTCCAAGCCGGAACAATCCTTTCACAGACCTCAGAAATTTTGGGCATCACGGAAATTTTTCAAGTAATAATTTGCTGTGAAAAAATTGCAAATATGGTCTTAGCTATGAATAATTTTCAGTTTCACTCAAGTATTAATGGAAAGAAGCACAATCTAGTAGGCAGAGTCTCTGTAGTTTTTGACATCATGTTCTGAAGTAGTTTTTGACATCATCTTCCAAAGCACATGTGAATAATATTTTTAGGATCAGACGTATTAAAATCTAATGTTCTTTGCTTGTAGGTGGGCATTCAAATCCTCCAATAAAATTATAAGTTCAACAATTTGTGCATGAAATTGCGTAGCTAATTCCTGAGAAGTTAAAGGCATCCACTGCTGTTGGTGTGATACATACTCAAAATATACATGCATGCAGATAGGTTTTGTTTTTATTTTTGTTGTACTGTCCTGTTAAAAATGCAACTGAATGTCATTACAAACCTTTTTTCAGAAATTCAACCATTTTTTTCATACATAAAATCAAATTTTATTTGTCAAAATGGGAAACGGATCTGTTAAAAAAATTTGCATAGCACACATATCTGAGAGTCAGTGATTATGGAGACTTTACATCTCTCTTTGGAATCATCAAATGAAGGTGGAATTAGCTGCCCTTAATAAGTCAATAGGTGAGACTATATTGAATGGAGAATATCCATGCAGTAATATCATCAAGCTTTGAGAAACTGGCTTCTTAATGCAATTGGTGACCCAGTTTCTTGTAATACATGCACTTCTATATTCCAAAGAAAGCAAGAAGAGATGACAAATTAGGGGAATGAAAAATGAACTAACTAAACTCTGAAATATTATCAATCACATTCAAGAATAGTCCTTGATGCTCATAGAGGAACTGGAAACCTGGCTCTGATCACAATCAAAGACAAACTCCTGAAGACTTAGAAGAAGGTTAGAATGAAATGGCATGCTAGGCTTGCATCGAGGAACATGAGGAACTGGAGCTTCTCCAATCAAAATCTGCAATACATGCATCATTGTCGGTCTAGCTCCAGGAAGGGGATGTGAACATAGAATTCCAATCTCATCAAAATTTCCTTTCAATCTTAAGTCTGAGACCTCAAGAAGCTTCCCATCTCTATGCAAACCCAAACCCAATCAACCAATTACTCTGTCCAGGTCACGTGTCTACCTCAATAGCTCTTCTTCCACAAGAAACTTCCAAAACAACTTGCCCTAAAGCTGAAGACATCTGTTTTGTCTATGTCCTTTCCCCAGAATAAATACTTAGGAGAAAGATCCCCATTATTCCTACTGTTAAAGTTGCATCAGGGCTCTTATTCTTCTCTATAAGACGAGCAAGCCCAAAATATCCCAGCATTGAAAGTTCCATCTAACATTATATTATCGGACTTAACATCTTTGTGAACCACATGTTTCTCCCATATGCCATGTAAATATGTCAATGCAGATGCAACCCCCATCACTATCTTGCATCTATTTTCCCGTGATAGCACCGGTCCTCCACCTTCTTGAAAAATGATCTTATCCAAGCTACTATTTGACATGTAATCATAGACCAAAAGAATCTCTCCTTTCTCATGACACCATCCTTGCAGATGGAATAGGTTTCGATGACTAAGGCGTCCTATAACTGAGAGCTCTGCAAGAAATTCATATTTCCCTTTATTGTTGCAGGTAGATCTCTTCACTGCCACCAAAGCTCCATCATTAGACAGAATCCCTTTATAAATTGTCCCAAATGCACAATGACCCGCAACTCTAGCCATGTTGAATCCTTTGGTAGCGTCGCTGAGCTCTTTGTTGTGGAAAGGGTTTACCTCGCCCCCTGCTGCTTGCAATCGACGAGGGAAATCGAAACTGTTCCTGATGACGCGAAGTTGAAACTATTTGGGAGGAATGGAAGATCCCCTCTGAGCCTCAGTTGCCTGCGATCGAAGACGCGAAGTTGAAATCATTTGGGAGTGATGGGTTAGGGTTTAACAACGGCTTTCCAAACTACCTTTGCATGATCGAATGGCTAAACGCCTTCCAATCGTCTAACATATAATCTAACGTCGCATGGTTATGACAGATGGACAAGAGGGGAGTTGATTTCAGAGGGGAACGCCTTACGGCGTAATAACGTAAAGCATTTTTTCAAATTAATACAATGCACTTTTCATTAAACATCACATGTGCATTTTAAATAAGACAACTTTAAACCTTTGAGTCAAACCTTTGCCCATTAGCGTTGGAATATCAAACCAAATCATGGGCGTTTCGCTTGACCTATTGCAACGGAATTTGGATAACGCTCTTTTTGAGGATTTGTGACTGTGTGTGAAAGAGATGGGTTAAGTTTTTTTTGAAAGTAACGCGCCTCTTAAATCTTCTCAACTGCAGTGTAACAAAGTAATACGGAGTGTTATTACTAACACTTTTTTTTTTTTTAATTTGACTTGAACTTTTTTCAATCACCTTCTCTGCCTTGAATCTTCATTGTCTTGTGCTTCTATGGAGGTTTTTTCATGTTTCTTCAAATTTTTGCTGCTCTCTCTGCTTCTTCGTAGTAGGCTTCTTCAAACTTTCGTTGCTCTATCAAAGAGTCTTACGCTGACTCACCTATTCTCTCTCTTCTCTCTCTTCACTCACATTGTTGCTCCCTTATGTAGTCTTATGCAAACTAGCTTATCTTCTCTTTCACTGCTCTCAAGGAGTCTCACGCACACTAAGATCTGATACCATGAAAAAAAATGAAGAGAACAAAATGTGGAGCAAAGGATTGCTCTTCTCAGTATTAGAAATCAGTTAAATAAGATTACATTGGAAACATCACTAATAAATCATTGGAGTGAAACTCGACTTGAACTGAACTAAGTGAAACTGAACTAGCACACTTGGAGGGACGGTTTTGACACCTAACAGGGGGTTGGAATTAGATTCTTCAACAATATTTCATCTATGATCTTCCACACTACACTATAGACCTACCATTCTTTTGTCATGGCACTCTAATGCATAGATTTGTCAATATAATATTCATTTTCTAAGATTACAATGAAAATACCCCTACATCAATTGTTTATCATAACTACCAATAAATTGGATAGTAATTTGTAAAATGCAAATTAAGTCAACAACACATATTAGTATGATGATATTTTTTTTCTAGAGAAAATAAAAACACAATTTCTATTAATTAACATAAAAATTACATTTTGTAGACATACATTTTGCATATGCAATCCCGAGCCAAAAAAATGTCGAATAAAAATATCAAAATATAAGGTACAGAAACCCGCTAAAAAACCTCATAAAATGCACCACAAGAAACCCTGCAATAGGGGGCTGTGGCAACCAAAATATACAAAAATATGTCTCCAAACACCAACACCACAACAAGAAAAATGTAGAGACCATAATCAAAATCCAAAAGGGTCGCATACAAACTGGGTCGAAGCCCTTAGAAGAGGTTGGAAGAAAAGACGACCACAAGCCCCCGAAAAAGAAACAGGCAGCAGCCCTGAAGCAAAGAAAGGTGAAACCCAACGCTGATGCCATTGCTTGAAGAAGCCACCCAGCAAAAGAAAAATCGGTCGCAAGGCCTAGAAAAATGCCCTCAGCTACCATCACAGAATAGCCACCCGGCACAAAGAAAAGAAATGATCGAGATGCCAAAACGTGCTCCAGGAAACCAAAACAATGACGAGGAGATCCTTACGGCAAGAAAAGGGCACTAAGCCCAACATGGAACTACTGACAACCGCAGGAGGCTCAACAGGTGACGAAACTACGCAGGACTAATGGCGATAGCATGAAAACATGACGACGTGTGAAAGAAAACTCATCTTACAAATACCACGAAAATAAACTCACGTAGAGAAAAAGCTACAAGAAAATCTACACCTGCCAAGAAAAAGGAAGAAAATGCTAGCTCCATGGAGAGGGAGGCACAAACCAAGGAGCAAGAGATGTTAAGGTTCCAGTTGCACGGCTCCCCGCTCCCTTAACCCCCCCCGGTGAAACTCACATAGGCAAATGTTGATTCCCTAGTATGATGATATATTAATGTCCTTACTAAACTTTTTTAAAACATTGCAATGTAACATGAAAAAATAACCTTTTTTAAAACATTGCAATGTAACATGAAAAAATAAGTGATAAATATACATTTTTACTTGTTATCACTGTATCTAAAATTTTAATTGACATAATCATCTATTAAAATTGAAAAAAATATCACATTTAAGTATAAATTACTAATTAAAATTATTGTAGTAAAAGGAAATTTCTAAGTGAACACTTCTTCATTTTTGAAGCAAGCATTTTGTTCATTGCATCATTGCATTATTTCCTTGTTTGCACAGTTTCACACTCAAAACACATTTGCTCATGAAACTATGTATTGCATTCAAAGTTTTTTTTAGCCAAAACATTTAGTATCATGCTAAAAAAAATTCATGACACACCATGCCATATCCAAATTACACCACATAAAAGTTTATTTTGCGTGATATATCACACTTGTTCAAATTTTCCTTCAAAGTGACAACCCTTTTATCACATCACACCAAAATTTCTTTAAATGTGACATAGAAAGTAAAAAACACTTTTAAAAGAACATTTTAGACAAAGGTGCATTACCATTTCCCAATGTGCTACACTTCATACAAGGTCTTTTTGATTCACAATATTCCAAGGTATTAAGTCACTTTCACTCAACAATAGTTAATTTTTGGCATACTCAAACATGTTTAACCATAGTTGAACACTATAAACCATGATAAATTTTAATCAATCGCAATCAACAAAAGACAACTATAGTCAATCTACAACCAAGAATAGTTAATCATTAAGAACTATAATGAGCAAAAGTCAATTATTGTCAATGATACTTAGGCATAGTCAGACAAAATCAATAATAGTCAACAATAGAAAAAAAGATCATCCCTTTCACCATGGTCTACTATAGTCAACCGTAGTCAACCATCATCAACCATTCTTCACCAAAGTTAACCAAATTCAACCTACAACCAACCATTGTTAACCATTATGATTTTGTTGACGGTGTTGGACCCTCTAACATGTCAGGGGATCTCCCTGATAAGAAGTCCCAATTAGACCTCAGACTGTTTAGTGCAGGAGTCCCAGCAGTGGGTCCTACAGTATCGCCCCTATTGCAATTTTGCACAGAGGAAAGTAAGATGTCCATGTTGGTAGCAAGGGTGTGACATATGCAGTGAGTCAAGGAAGGTGCATAAGTGGTTCTAACACATGGATGGTAAGGTGAGTGCACTCCTTGGAAACCTGTGAAAACGCATAGTTAAGAATGGAACACGCGAGAAAATATGCATCACAACATGGAAGGCAAGTAAGCTAGCAATCCAAAGTGATGGTTAAACCAATAGCACATTTTAGTAAGATTCATACATACATATATAGAAAATAGCTACACATGCACGTGTAAGAAAACATATACATATATCATTTAGAGTAAACAAGATAGCTAAAATACAATATGACATATGCATGAAACGTGTTGGCTCTGTTATATTAAGAAGTGTAAGTTCCAGTCATACAATACAACCATGACCAACTACTAGTTCCGATAGTGGAACGTTACAGTCATTGTCGCTTGATCCTCCAAAGAGATATACTAGCTCTACATAGTGGAGAAGCCAAGGCTCATTACAATATTGTTGAAGCTTTCTCTAAGATACTCCTATGAGAAGTTTGGTTGACCAAAAGCCTTTACAATGAGTTATGAGGGACTATTTATAGCAAAAGGTGGGGTGACCCTTGACATTCCCCTTTGTGACCCTTCATCTACCCTCATGACTCTTCAACCACTCTATGACTGTTACATTCAACTATCAACACTCGAACTTCCACTTGACAAGACGTTACATACAATCTGTACATGTACCCATGTGAGACAAAATGGCTTGAGAAATCCATGCAAGACATCAATATGATCAAGGAGGATCTTGTCATATCAGTTGCACAGGTTCAGTTTCGTCATCATCATTCATTGTCTGGTATCTTCAGCTTCGACAGTAATGTTATGGTTGTCCAGTGATGTCAATGGTTGATATGGTTTTCATGTTGTTCAAAGGATAGGTTTTTGTACCTGGTTGTCAACATCTTCATCGTCAGTTCCGCCATGGTTTGGTTATCGAAAAAGATTTAGGTATCGTCATCTGGTTGTATGTCACATTGTGACAATTGTTGTAAAAGGGTTTGTTCTTAGATCTAGAGATCTAAAGACCTACACCTAAACCATAACACTTTGACTTTAACCTAAAGTCTACAACCCTAAATCCTTTAATTCATGCATTAAAATGTCATAAACTATACCTATACCTAATGAAAACATTAATCCTAAGTCAAAATACCTCTCGAACTATGAGGAAATACATTACAAAATTGAAATACATTATAAAACAATTTATATTAAAAAACCCATGTTAAAACATTACAATATACAAACCGCTGGTCATAACTGTAGTGGGACCATAACGTGTGAACACTGCAAAGTCACCGCAGCTAGATCACAGCGGAAATGTCAAGGTAATTGTCGGGGTAACCGTAACCACATCGGTGTATACATGTGAGTAGTAACGGTGGCAGACTATCAGGGGTTGCAAATAACCGCAGCACTGGAACCGCTGGAGCCCTAACCGCGGGTGTGTGAACACACAGCAATAGACTGCATAGTCAGTGGGGCAGTCACCGAAACCGCCGAAGCCCAAACTGGGGGGTTAAATCATTTGTTCACATCCATTGTTAGCTCCTCTGACTGGTTAGCTAACTACTAACAACTTTTGGATTATTATAAGGTCAAAAGTGGGTTTTGATTTGGAAATGGGTTGTTTAATACACCTAAGACCTAATAAACATGAACTAAATAACCGAAAACCCTAATTTAACCCCAAAATTTAGCTATTTCACTCCTAAACTCAGTATGAAGGAGTTAGAATGCATTTAGGGGGTTATAAAGACAATTTTGCTCATTGAAGATAGAGGGAGTGGTTTTGAGTTTTGTATGCAGATTATAGAGGATATAGGTCGTTTTGTTTTCAGTGTAACAAGAGCATCGGGAGTTGGAATTGGGAACTGAGACAGGCGTTGGAAATTTATTTCAAAGAGATTTCTTGTGACAGTGACCAAAAGTGCCTAAATGCACAATCAATCTAGTTAATTTTCTGTGTAATCGACCTCCTCGGATTCAATCCTAATAAAGCGGTTTCCCATCTTGAAAGTAGACCGGGAGATGTATTCCATCATGGATGAACTCTGTAATCAATCTTGTTGTCTAGTATCACTGTGTTTTTGTTGCTTTTCATTTATGTTTTACATCTTGCTTATGTTTCTAATCGGTCATAAAGTCTTTCCTTTCAAACTATTCTCAAAATTAAATAACTTTAAGTTAACATTTAGTTCACTGTTGGCATTAATAAATTCTACTTCAGTTTAACATATGATCATTTCAGATCATATAATTTGGTATCAGAGTAGGTTTCATTTGTAGAATTTGTTAGTGAATGTTAACCAGGTCAAAGTTGCAATGTGGAGAAGGAATCCTTAAGGAGATTGATCCAGAGATTGGGAAGCGAAGAGTCGCTCATAAGTCGACCATGACAAGAACTGATACAGGTGAAACCCCTGAAACTAAGATAAGCTAGGAACAGTTTCAGCAAGCATTCTTAAGTATGCAGCAGATGTTGGTAGAACTTTATGAAGATAATAAGGCGAGAGATGCAACTTCTTCTTCAAAGACATCGAAGAAGGACATAGTTAAAGGCAAGGTTGATAAACCTCCTTCACCTCCGTCATCTCCATCATCATCATCATCTTCTTCTTCCATTTCAGAATTTGAAACAGAAAAGAAAACTAAGAAAACTTCTCTTTTGAAACTTGATGTAAAAATTGAGTTACCTATTTATGATGGCGAAATGAATCCTAAAAAGTTAGATAACTGGATTAAGTAGTTAGAAGTGTATTGACGTATTCAGAACATTTTTGATGATAAAACGAAAATTCAGCTAGCTACACTTAGAATGGGCGGAACAACTTTAATCTGGTGGGAAAGTAAAACTCAGATAGATGTAAAGCGAAAAGGTAAAGTCATCTCTTCATGGTCTAAGTTTTTAAAAGCTCTTAGGAAACGATTCTATCCTTTAGAATACATGCAACAAGATGTTATTGATTAGTAGCATTCGAGGCAAGGTAAAGGGCAGAGTGTTCAAGAGTTTACTCAGGAGTTCAGAAAGAAAGCATTGGCGCTTGGTATTTCATTGGATACACATGAAATTTTGTTAAAATACGTCAGCAGTTTACATTCATATTTGCAGCATACATTATTGATGTTTAACCTCGATGATTTTGATGAAGTTTGTGTTCAAGCCATACATACTGAATCAGGTGGCAGACCATTCAAATTTTCACCGCAATCATCCAAAGAGTTGGAAATCAAGGATTCCAATAACAGTAAGGGGAAGTACAATTCAAAGAGAAAGAAATTAGCAATAACTCAGAAGGAAAGACCTACTTGTTCTCATTGCCAAAAATTCAGTCATGATGAATCTAGGTGTTGGAAACTTCATCCCGAACTTAAACCCAAAAAGTTCCTTAAAGAGAAAGATGAAAAGAAGGCAATTACAGTAGCCCAACAAGATCTAGGTTCCAATTCAGGTGATGAAAGGAGGATAACTGCCATAGTTTCGACAGGTAAAAATTCTAACACTAATTCAAGTTTGAATACTATTACATCTTCATCAAACATAAATCCTTCAAATGAGGTTAAAAGCGTTGAATTATTTAACATAAGGATAACTTCTAAGCACACAAAGATAGATACAATTTTTGACAGTGGATCACAGGAAAATTTAATATCTGAATATTTAGTTAATAATTTGGGTTTGGAGACACGAAATCATCCAAGACCTTACCATTAGGATGGCTAAATAAATCAACTAAGATAAAAGTCACAAAACAATGTCGATTAATATTTGCCTTTACAACTAATTACATTGATGAAGTGGAATTAGATGTGGTTCCAGTAGACATATGTGGAGTTGTCTTAGGAAGTCCTTATCTTTATGATCGTGATGCAGTATTTTATAGGACAGAGCATAAATATCACCTTAAGAAAGATGGGGGTGAATGTATTGTCAGGGCGCATCAAAGTAAAAATCACTTGAATTTAGTTGTTGCTAATCATATGAAGCGATTAATATGTTTAAATAAGAGATTTGTAATCATGTGTGTAAAACAACAACATAAGAATCGACATGATGTTTGTTCAAGTTATGGGTCTCAGCTTAAAGATAGTTTGATCAAAGAGGTAAAAACTTTTCCAGTTCTATTTAAAGAAACCAAAAATCTTACTCATAAGCAGGGAATACAACATGAATTATAGTTGATGCCCAAAAATCCTCTTCCTAACTTCAGAATGAATTAGATCATTCCAAGTTTGGAAGTTAATAGTTACAGGGATGTAGGTCAGTATTGATGAATATATGGCAGCATATGATAACTCTGTATAAGTTCGTCATGCAAGAGGCACGAGAAAACTCCCCATATGATTGGAAGAGATAACAGATCAGAGGAGAAATGACTCAATAACAAGGTTAAAGCATACCTAAGTCAAACTAAATCCCACCCAAAATGGAGGAGAGACTTTCTTTTGAGTGCTTTGTTCAAGGGAAATACGACTGACTCTAGCTGCCAACAATATATGGAAATGTTGTCCCATTCCCGCTCTTTTTGGAATATATAATTTTTTGGTCTTTTTTTTAAGTTGGAAAAAGAACAAAAGAATGCTATAGTACATTGGAAAGAATGAGTGTCAGTGAAATAGATGATATAGTTCCTGGGATGGGAACAATCCTATGCTCAATGCAGGGAGGCAAAACTGGTCAAGGATACTCGAAGGGTTGTGCCTTCCATGGATCAAAGGGTGTGTCAAGTTGCAAACGCTAAGTGATTTCAGGTTTGAGTTTGCAGAAGACATGGTCAAATAAGGGGCTTAAACACGAGTCCAAGTGAAGCCGGCTCAAGGCCAAAAGGTGAAAATAGTCAAAATGCAATGCATCAGTACAACTCAACACAAATGAGCCTCTAGGATGTAAGGCCAAAACGAAGTGAAGAAGCAAAAAGAAATGAGTCTTCAACACACAAGTCATGGTAGGACTAAAGAGAACTCCCGAACCTACTCAATATAACAACATGGGCAAAAAATGTCAGTGAGGTGCTAACTACGATGCCCATGTAAAGGATGGCTTTACCATCATGTCATGATTTAAAAATCAGCGAGTGAACATGGTTTACTAACCATAACACGATGGGATCGACCTTATGGCAAGTGTATCAACAAATGGAGGCTAGTATTCAAGATGCAATGGAAAAAATGGTTTCCCTAACCTATATGCCAGTGAGTAAACAATACCTGCCATGACAGGTCAGCGGTCATGGAACTGATATGAAATCTTGAAGAAGCATCCAAAATACCCTGAAAAAACAACCTATTCCCGACAATCCAAGCTCACAAGTTAAAAGATTCATGAGACGAAAAAATCAGGTTTTGAAAAAATTTGACAATTTCAAAGATATAAAATGACCTTTTGACTCACCATTTCTGTCATTTGTGTTGAGAGCAAAAGTTGTGGAGAAAAAAGAGCCAACATGCCCCCCGGAGAATTGGACCATTCAAATTGGATCAAAATCATGAGGTAACCCTCAATTCAAGCTTGCATTACTTTGTGATTGTTTTTAAAAAAAATTATTAAGGTTTGACCGTAGGAATTTATGTTAAAATTTTCAACTCAGCGTACACACGGGTTGGATGTTATCAACCTGTGTATACGATGGCCCTACATGCGACTGCATGTAAAAGGAACCCGCGTATACGCAGTTTGAAATTTAAATACAAAAATCTAACAGTTGAAACTCAAATTTTTTTTAGGATGACAATCACATGGAGAGATAGGGAACATACCACAATTGATAATGAAGTTATGAATGACCAATAGGCATAAGATGCATTGAGGGGATGTGGCTTGTTGAAATTTTTCAAAATTCCCAACATGAAAGCCGACACTCATCTGCTTGAAATGCTAATCCACTATTGGAGTGTCGAGGATGATGCATTTATGATTGATCAGATGCCTTTGCGATAGAGGTGGAGGATATTTACTTTATCACTAGTCTCTCTCGGAGAAGAGAGGTTGTGCATTCGATTGGCCAGACACGACGTAGTCTTTAAGTAGAAGACTACATACACATATATTGTCTTGAGCATCCAGAAAAAATTGGAAGTCAGATTCCAATAAAACATGTGGAGAGCTTATCCCTGAGGATTCTACTATTCACCATAGCCAAGATAAACAAATCAGCCTCATTGCACCAAGCTTCACGAATATCCATGAGCTTGGTTGTGGAGTGCCTCACCACTATTTTTCGCTGGTGTACACCTCTTCTTACCAATATGAAGAGCCAGTTGTCCTCTATTCAGAAAGGGTAGACCAAAAATTTCGGATATGGGACTATTTTATGCTCCTTCTTCTTTGAGAAGGTGCCTGGGCTACGTCTCAAGGTATCAGTCTCTATCATCAGTCCCTGAGATCCTCGGATGGGTAGGCGGGCCGATTTGATGAAATTCCTTGGAGGCGGGGACGTGCTGAGGACTACTTTTGATGATGAGTTCTTCACCTGGTGGGAACAACAAATCATCATTGTGGATGACTATCCCTATGCTGGTATGGATTTCTGAGGAGATCCAAACTTGGTGCTGCCACCAAACGCATCATGGGGAGAGGAAGGTAACAATTTTTTAAGTTTTTATCAATTTTTAACATTTTTTTATGTTTTTTAAATATGAAAATGAACTTAGAAATATTTTTGATGGGATTAAAATACTGACATAAAGATAATGTTCCAGATGTGGGTCCAGTAAGACCAGATGGATTCCCGTGCCACATGCATCATGGAAGAGGTTCCGAAGAGGTGGCTGCTGAGACAAAGAGGGTCTTATATGCAGTCCAAAGAAACTTGGTGAGATTGACTCACCAGGTATTGATGGTAGCCATAGAGGACCTACATGAGGAGATGCAGCGCTGTGTGGTAGGAGTACCATGGGCCCCTGTCCACATTCTTAGGCATGTGGCCAATGCAGTAGTTACCTTCTTAGCCGCTCATCCTGAGCCGGGTCGATAGATAGACTGGACATGATTATTGGCATTTAGTCTCGATTTTGTATATTATTTTTGAACAATTTATGTACACACGAGCAGTTTTATGATATCTATATATATATAGTTCCAAATTTTTGATGTTTGTCTTTAACTTGATGAATGATTGATATGCCAATATAATGCTTGATTAGCAATAGAATCCGCTAATGAATTTTCAGATCGTGGAATGTGAAAAGAAGTAATATAAACAAATGACCATTGCAACACCCTCACTCTCAAAAATTGGCGATATAAATAAGGATCTCGAACCCGATAAATGTTATTTAATTGTGACACTATCAGCTGTGAGTCAAGATGCACTACCAATGAATCAATTCCATAAGAAATAGCTTTAGACAGTAAATTAATAACAATAGTATATTCGGCAATATTATTTGAAGCAGGACCAATACATACTCCCCTTGACACCATCAACTGACTAGATGAACAATAAATCACCCAAGCTACGGAAGTGAGATTTCGAGTGTGCCGACTAGCACCATCGGCAAATCCGAAATAGACCAAGTCATCCATCAACACCTGTAAAAGCAGATAAAAAAAGTGTTGATATCACAAAAATTCATGACAAAATATGTACAAAAATACAAAATATACAAAGAAGCCATTGCTCGGTCGTAACCTAAGAAAAATACTTCTTGAGGTAGAGCCCATTTCGGGGCTCCGCCAACTTGTTCCCTTCAAAATAAACTAATTCATAAGCCCCTTTTTCTAAAACTCGTTTTACTATAAATGGACCATACCACATAGATTTGAATTTGCCTACCCCCAAGGCGTCTTTATCTTGGTCATAGACCAAGACAAGGTCGCCTTCAGAAAATACCCGAGGACGGACAACTTTATCGTACTGATTTTTAACCCTTTTCTTATGAGCCTCATTTATTATGGCGGCATCTTGACGCTACTCATCGAGATGTGTTGGAAATAATACTCAGAGGGGGGGGTGAGTCAGTATTATCAAATTCTTTTCACTATACCTTCCAGATTTATAATTCAATTTATTCTTCAGATGTTGACCATTAATTTGTATGTCAGTACCATATAATAATGAACAAGAACAAGAAAAACAGATAGTCAGACCAAAGAACACCAGATATAAGGTGGAAACCCAATGTGGGTGAAAACCACCTGCTGCAATATGTCTCTATCTTCTTTCAATTAGAAACTTCTTTTTACAATGATTCTGTACTGGTGTAGTCCTTTACCAGTACGCAGGTTGCAACCTGCAGAGAGATACAACCCTCTCTTGTTTTCCAGACTCTCCTAGAAGGGAGCTACAACCCCCTTCGCTCTTGTACTAGTTAAGCTACTAGTACGTAGGTACTGACCTACTTCTTTTCTTCCAATGACCACCTTTCATCAATTTTCAGACTGGATCCGTGAACATCAAATAATCATCAAGTACATGTGAATCAAACAATATCCTTT
The DNA here is from genome assembly GCA_031772625.1 of Pinus tabuliformis. Lineage (NCBI taxonomy): Eukaryota > Viridiplantae > Streptophyta > Pinopsida > Pinales > Pinaceae > Pinus > Pinus tabuliformis. The sequence goes on along the minus strand of CM062814.1, from coordinate 487,810,821 downwards.
TACAATCAACTAATGAATCAACCAATAGCTTCTCAAAATGCAGTAACCAGAAAAGCAGTACTAGTAATCTAAACCCAAAATACTGCAGCAATAGACAAAAGGCAGCCAACAAATATTTCAAGAAAAGTCTGCAACTTCACCAATAGAAACCTGCGAATATCTGCACTTCTGCTGTGTCTAGCCTGCGCAGCTCCGCACCTGCTCTGTGTACTGGACTGCGCACCTCCGCACCTGCGCCCTCTACTGGACTACGCACCTCCGCACCTGCGCCGTCTACTGGACTGCGCACCTCCGCAACTGCGCCTTTTACTGAACCGCGGACCCTCGCACCTGCACCGTCTACTGGACTACGCAACTCCGCAACTGCACCATTTACTGAACCGCGAACCCCCGCACCTGTGCCATCTACTAGATTGCGCACCTCCACAACTGCGCCGTTTACTGAATCACAGACCCCCGCACCTGCGCCATCTACTGGACTGCGGACCTTCGCACCTGAGCCGTATCTCACCTGCGGACCTCCGGATATAAACATTTCATCAGTCCTTAATTGTACCCCAGTCTGTCGAATTCAAAGATCTGATCATGCGCCAAAGAGACCTCGACCTACCAATAGATCCACCTTATAATTCATGGTTTTCTCCTTGATTCAGATCTAGATTCACAAACCGATCACCAAAATTTCAGGTCTTAAGATATTCAATATTCACAAGTGTCTGGTCCAAATGATCTCCTTCCCTTTTAATAGTCTAGGCCTTTCTCAAACCATGGACCAAAACCATTGAGAAACAATACCAAGGACTCAATACTTGGGTTCAACTCTTTTGAATGCAATACCACGAACCAAAACCATAGGATCAAAAATGTCGGACTAAATACCATGGATCAATCATAAACATTCCCATGTGCGCACGCTTCTCTGCATGAAAGTGAGTGAATTTAACGTCCGCACCTTTTGTTCGGAGAACATGCGGGTATGTCCACACTTCTTATTTGGGGTACCTGCGGGTCCACAGCTTTTGTTAGGCTCACCTGCAGGTATCTCATTTTCTATGATTTTGAGAGCCTAAATAGTGATTTTCTACTTGAGTGAGTTGCCATCAAGGACAACACTCATGCCATAGCGCCACATCTAAGTCATAATGCCAACAATCTCCCCCTTTGGACTTGATGGCAGCCCCAAGATCCTCAAAGTCATTCTCCCCCTTTGTCATCAAGGGAAAAGGGTTATGCTCCCCCTGAGAACATGCTGAAAACTCTGCTCTGTTGTGCTAATCGTGCTCCCCCAGACTGTAGGCCAGATTTGCAAAAGAAATTTTCTTCAAGAAGAACCATAATCCACCATGCACCATAAATGACCTTCCTATCACCAAAAGACTCTATACATACATTCATCACCCAACTAAGTGGGGTTACATCAGAAATTTACATATGAAAACCAAGTACATTATATCATTTATCCCAGACATAGGTCGTTACATGACCTTGACAAAAGAAATATAAGACATAGAGACAAAACATTAGCAGCCATATTCAGATCATCATCCATGTTCTCCTTCTGTACTGGCTCCTCCAAGATCTTCTACAATAATGCCAACAATGCATTATTAGAAGAATATATGCTCCCCCTGAACCTTGTGCCATTTGGTCTTTGACCAATCCATAAACCAACAAATGTACACGTATACCCCATATGAAACTCGCGTACAACCAATAAGATTCAACAGCAAGATGATGCATCAACTACCCCCAGCTTTTTCCTGAGGTATTCAAAGGTCTCCCTGGGCAGCAGTTTGGTGAGTATATCAGCAACTTGTTCCGTAGAGGGAACATACTCCAACTTGACCTTTTGTTCAAGCACTTGTTCCCAAAGAAAATGATATTTGATAGGTATATGCTTGGTCTTTGAGTGCATGACTGGGTTCTTTGAAATGCTGATAGCACTTGTATTATCACATAGGATGGAGATAGGTGGAGTACAAGTGATTTGAAAGTTCTGCAAAGTTTGCATCATCCAAAGAAGTTGTGTGTAACAAGATGCAGCAGCCACATACTCTTCTTTAGCTGTAGATAATGCTATTGAACTCTGTTTCTTGCTGAACCAAGATACTAATCTGGAACCCATGAAGAATGCACCACCACTAGTGCTTTTTCTGTCATCCACACTTCCGGCCCAATCTGCATCTGTATAAGCATGAAGTGTGAGATCTGTATCTCTAGGATACCATAATCCATAGTTTTGAGTTCCTTGAAGGTACTTGAAGATTATCTTAACTACCTGAAGATGAGTTTCCTTTGGATTTGCCTGAAATCTTCCAACTATTCCCACTGCATGCATGATATCTGGTCGGGTACCTGTCAAATAAAGAAGACTTCCAATCATGGATCTATAGGTTGGTTGATGCACTGCTGTTGATTCATCGTTTGCACTGAGGTTGCATCTATAACCATAGGGGTACATACTGGTTTCGAATCTTCCATGTCGTATTTCTTCAAGATCTTCTTGAGGTACTTGGTTTGAGATAAAAAGATACCCCCTTCATTTTGTTGGATTTGTAGACCAAGAAAATATGTCAGCTCTCCAAGCAATGACATTTCGAATTCTTTCTGCATCACCAAGGCAAAGTTTTGACTCATAGCTTCTTCATTGCTGCCAAAGATAATATCATCTACATACACAACAAGTATTAGCAATTTGTCATTTTCAATTTTTATATAAAGATTGCTATCTGTTGATCCTTTTGAAAAACCTTGTTGATGAAGGTATTTGCGATAGTACCAAGCCCTTGGAGCCTGTTTAAGACCATAGAGAGCCTTTTTTAGTCTGCATACAAGATTTGGAACATTCCCAAGGATGAAGCCATCTGGTTTCTCAATGTACACTTCTTCTTCTAAGTCTCCATTCAGAAAGGCTGATTTCACATCCATTTGAAATACTTTGAACTTATGAAAGCTAGAGAGAGCAAGGAACATTTTGATGGCCTCAAGTCTAGCAATGCGAGAAAAAGTTTCTTCAAAGTCTATTCCTTCTTGTTGACCATACCCTTTACACACAAGTCTGGCCTTGTTTCTAATTACTTCCCCATTTTCATTCAACTTGTTTTTGAAGATCCATTTTGTCCCTATGACATTCTTATCTTTTGGTCTAGGAACCAATTCCCAAGTGTTGTTCTTTTTGATCTGCTCAAGTTCTTCATCCATTGCCTTGACCCAGCATTCATCTTTGCATGCCTCTTTTACATTTTGTGGTTCAGCAAAGGAGAGTAATGCCAAATAGCTTGAAGCTTCTGCAATTGTTCTTCTTGTTTGTATACCTGCCTCCTTTTGCCCCAAAATTTGAGATTCTGGATGATTCTTTTGAACATACCTGGATGGAGTCTTTTCTTCTATCCTTATATGTTCCTTTGGTTCCTCATGGGTTTCTTCTTCATCATGAATTTGATTTGATGTTGATGGATAGTCCTCATCATCTTCAAAATCTTCAGATCTTACCTGCATGGGAGTGTTTTCTTTTTCATCCACCACTACATCAATGTTGTCGACAATTCTTCCAAACCTTTTATTGTAACATTTGTATGCTTTTCTGTGAGGAGAATAACCAAGGAGAATTCCTTCATCTGCTCTAGGTTCAAACTTGCCAAGATTTTCATCATTATTTTTAATATAACATTTACCTCCAAAAATTTTGAAATGTTTTACCGAAGGAGTCTCACCATACCAGAGTTCATGAGGAGTTTGAGTTCTGTTCACCCGGATATTTGTCTTGTTGAGAATAACAACTGCAGCAAATGCGGCTTCACCCCAGAAGGTTGCAGCAGTTCCAGACTCATCAAGCATAGCACAAGCCATTTTTTGAATCGTTCTGTTCATCCTTTCCACTACTCCATTTTGCTGAGGAGTCCTAGCTGTAGAGAATTCCCTTCTTATTCCATGTTCTTCACAAAAGTAAAAAAATTCATTCGAGGTAAACTCCCCACCTCTATCAGACCTGAGGCATTTGATTCTGTGATCTTATTCGTTCTCCACCAAGGCTTTGAATGATTTTAACTTTTCAAAGGCTTCGTCTTTGTGCTTCATAAGTCCTATCCAACACATCCTGGAAAATTCGTCAATGAATAATATGAAATATTCTTCTCCTCGAGGTGACCTTTTCCTAGATGGGCCACATACATCAGTATGGACCAGTTCAAGTGGCCTGCTAGCTGATCCTTCCTTCTCAGGGAAGTTCGTTCTGGTTTGCTTACCAAACTGACACGATTTTCAAATTTTATTATCTAGAATTCTGATGTCTGGAAGACCACGAACTGCCTGGTATTTACATGCTTTCCTTATCTGTGAGAAGCTAAGATGCCCCAATCTTCTGTGCCATAACCAGTGTTCATCGTTCTTGCTTAGATAGAATTTATGTTGTCCTTCTTTGAATATGTACAAATTATTTGGAGTCCTTATGCCTTTGATCACGGTTTTTCCTGTATCAAGATCACGAACACTACATCCATTTGATCAAAATATTACCTCCGTCCCTTGATCACACATCTGACTGACACTCAATAAATTATGCTTTAACAGAACCTTTACCTTTTATGAGTGCAGGGGTGTCATTTCCAAATGAGACCTTCTTCTCCTTCTCTAAGGCACTATATGACTGAAGTTTTTCTTTATCACCTGTCATATGTTTCAAACATCCACTATCGGTGTACCATTGATTTTCTTGCCCTTCCGCATATAAGGCTATACCACATCTTTCTGGTTGCGGTTCTTTCATTCTCCATGTTTTGGCATTTGAGGCTTGTTCCTTTGTTTGCCGAAACCTGCTTCTGCATTCAGAATCTTCATGACCAAAGTTGTTACAAATAGAACATTCAATTTCATTCTCAAGGGAAGAAAAGTTATTGTCTAGGTTCTTTTCGTGATCCCAGTCATGATTGTCTTATAGGCAACACATTGAGTTCCTTTGTGACCAAAGTTATGACAAGAAAAACATTGGCCATTGAATAAACTCCTACGACTATCAAATCTACCAACCAACCAATTGTAGTTTCTACTGACATCCATTCTTGAGGCAAATTGGGAAGATTTTACCTGTGGCTGGTGGTAGCTTCTGTTCATCCTTAAGGTGGATTGCCCCTGATTTACCTGGTAGTCTTTGTTCATTCTTGAGGTAAATTGTCCCTAATTTCTATTTGACCTTTGCTCACTCCTCCTTGCTGCATCAAGATAACTTTTGGAGGTGGAGGGTTGCTGCACTTGAGATGCTTCTTCATTATATCCCAGACCTGTCTTGATTAGTGGAGAATGCTGCACATTGATAATCTCATCTAGAGTTTCAGATCCTTTAACAAATCTAAGATTAAGATCTTTTGTTTTCTCAATCTCTTTTCTAAGACCAACAATTTCACATTCTAATTTTTCATAAAGTTTTTCTTTTTTAGCCAGTTGGAATTGCAAGGTATCAATAATCATATTTTTCTCTTCTAAACAAATTTTGAGTTTAGAAATCTCTTCATACAGACCTTCTACATCTATAGCATCCATGAAATCATCATATTCAAAGGCCATTAAAAGTCTATAATTGTTACCTTGTTCATCTTCATCACTATTTGAAAGTCCATCACTGTCTTCATGAGTGTAATAGCTTTTCTTATTTACATTCTGTTTCTTGTTCCATCTAACAGGTTCCTTACCTTTATCAAGCTTATCTTTATGAGGACACTTTGCAGCATAGTTACCAACTCTTCCACAAGCAAATCATTTGAAAGGTAACTTACCTCTGAATCTTCCAGCACCCCGTTGAAGGTTCTTGACAAAATTTGATTCTTCGTCTTCTTCTGATAGATGTCCTGACTCATAGTAATATCCTTTGCCTGAAGCCTTGAATGAAGCTTCTCTTCTGTCTGATGGTCCTCCTTTCCTCATTTCATAAGCAGTCAGAATTTTGTGCAGCTGTGACATGGTAAGGTTTCGTAGATTCTCTTTTTCTTCTATTGCAGAAACTTTAGATTCAAACCTAGGGGACAAAGATCTTAGAACCTTTTCAACCACAACCGCCTCTTTTATTTCTTCACCCAAGTTTTTCATACAATTAAAAATCTCATCTACATGAAGGAAATAGTTAGCCATGCTTTCATCATTGTGCATTCTAAGATTTTCATACTGAATTCTGAGGGTTTGATGTTTTGCTCGTTTTACCTGTTCATCTCCTTCATAGCTTAGAACAATCTTGTCCCGTATTTCTTTTGCAGATTTATACTGCATAACTTTGACAAATTCTGATTGAGATAGACATCCCAATAGGGTATTGAAAACCTTTGCATTTGTTTCATATTGCTTCTTACCAACCGAATATGTAGGAGTTGTGGATGGAAAGGTGTACCTTGTATCTATGATATCCCAGACTTCTGTACCAAGAGATTGAAGATATGTTATGACTCTTACCTTCCAATAGACAAAGTTGGTCCCATCAAAAATTGGTGGCCTGATCGATGCTTCTCTCTCGTAGTTGCTCATGATGATGGATCTTCCTTCAAGTGATCAAGCTTCTTCATAAGGACCTACTCTGATACCAATTGTTGGAAATAATATTGAGAGGGGGGGGGTGAATCAGTATTATCAAATTCTTTTCACTATACCTTCCAAATTTATAATTCAATTTATTCTTCAGATGTTGACCATTAATTTGTATGTCAGTACCATATAATAATGAACAAGAACAAGAAAAACAGATAGTCACACCAAAGAACACCAGATATAAGGTGGAAACCCAATGTGGGTGAAGACCACCTGCTGCAATATGTCTCTATCTTCTTTCAATTAGAAACTTCTTTTTACAATGATTCTGTACTGGTGCAGTCCTTTACCAGTACGCAAGCTACAACCTGCAGAGAGCTACAACCCTCTCTTGTTTTCTAGACTCTCCTGGAAGGGAGCTACAACCCCCTTAGCTCTTGTACTAGCTAAGTTACTAGTACGTAGGTGCTGACCTACTTCTTTTCTTCCAAGGACCACGTTTCATCAATTTTCAGACTGGATCCATGAACATCAAATAATAATCAAGTACATGTGAATCAACCAATCTCCTTTTACAATCAACTAATGAATCAACCAATAGCTTCTCAGAATGCAGTAACCAGAAAAGCAGTACTAGTAATCTAAACCCAGAATACTGCAGCAATAGACAAAAGGTAACCAAAAAATATTTCAAGAAAAGTCCGCAACTTCACCAATAGAAACCTGCGAATACCCGCACTTTTGTTGTGTCTAGCCTGCGCAGCTCTGCGCCTGCTCTGTGTACTAGACTACGCACCTCCGCACCTGCGCCCTCTACTGGACTGCGCACCTCCGCACCTGCGCCATCTACTGGATTGCGCACGTCCGCAACTGCGCCTTTTACTGAACCGCGGAGCCCCGCACCTGCGTCGTCTACTAGACTGCGCACCTCCGCAACTGCGCCGTTTACTAAACTGTGAACCCCCGTACCTTCGCCGTCTACTGGACTGCGCACCTCCACAACTGCGCCGTTTACTGAACCGCAGACCCCTGCGCCTACACCGTCTACTGGACTGCGGACCTTCGCACCTGAGCCGTATCTCACCTACGGACCTCAAGATATAAACATTTCATCAGTCCTCAATTGTACCCCAGTCTGTCGCATTCACAGATCTGATCATGCGCCAAAGAGACCTCGACCTACCAGTAGATTCGCCTTATAATTCATGGTTTTCTCCTTGATTCAGATCTAGATTCACAAACCGATCACCAAAATTTCAGGTCTTAAGATATTCAATATTCACAAGTGTCTGGGCCAAATGATCTCCTTCCCTTTTAATAGTCTAGGCCTTTCTCAAACCATGGACTAAAACCATTGAGAAACAATACCAAGGACTCAATACTTGGGTTCAACTCTTTTGAATGCAATACCACAGACCAAAACCATAAGATCAAAAACGTTGGACTAAATACCATGGATCAATCATAAACATTACCACGTGTGCACGCTTCTCTGCATGAAAGTGAGTGAATTTGACGTTCGCACCTTTTGTTTGGAGAACCTGCGAGTATGTCTGCACTTCTTATTTGGGGTACATGCGGGTCCGCAACTTTTGTTAGGCTCACCTACGGGTATCTCATTTTCTATGATTTTGAGAACCTGAACAGTGATTTGCCACTTGAGTGAATTTCCATCAAGGACAACACTCATGCCATAGCGCCACATCTGAGTCATAATGCCAACAAGATGTTCCAAATGAACGAGGCACTCTTCGAGACTAGAGGTGTCTGGAAGAAGCTCAACGGCTAGCTTAAGGGATGGAATTTCGCATTCAATAGGAAAAATAGATTCCAGCCCATAAACTAACTGAAAAAGTGTAAAATCGGTCGCAGTCTTTACCGAGTTTCGGTATGCCAAGAGAGCCAGGTACAACATGATGTGCCAATTGGAGTGTTTTTTGTAGATTGTCCTTTGCAGGATCGCCTTGAGGGACTTATTCACAGCTTCAACTTGCCCATTGGCCTGAGCATAATATGGAGATGAATGCTCCTGCCAGAAGCCCAACTTAAGAGCTAATTGAGTCATCAATTGGTTCTTGATATGATTGCCATGGTCAGTGACAATCTCTCTCGGGATATCGAAACGTGAAATAATCTGATTGAAGAGGAACAATGTTGTTGTTTCACTATCATTTTTATAAGTAGGCATGGCCTCAGCCCACTTCATAAAGTAGTCTACGGCCACTATAATGTACTTGTGATTCACCGCTAAAGGTGGATTACAAGTGGTAAATTGAATACCCCACTTTGTAAAAGGACCAACAATGATAACAGGGAAAAGAGGAGCTAGATGTGCGTGCATCTTCTGAGTATAGACTTGAAAAGGGTGGCAACGTTTGACTGCCTCAATACAATCTTTTAAAATTGAAGGCCAAAAGTAGTCGGCACACAATATTTTCTCGGTTGTTGCAAGCCCTAATAGATGACCACCACAAGATCCACTATGGAAATCATTGAGTACAGACTCTACTTCTTCCAAAGTTAAACAACGCCTAAGGATTGAATTAACCCCTCGGCGATATAATGTATCACCAACGATAACATAGTTCTTAGCAAGGTGACGTAATTTTCGACGTTCATCCTTGGAGGAAGCAGGTGGGAACTTCGAAGTATAGAGATAGATGATGATATCTCCATACCAGGGATCTTGTGAATATATGAGGAATAGATGTTTGTCTGGGAAACTTTCCTCATAAAAATTATCTTCTTCACAAGGTAGCTCGGAAATTAATTCCACAAAAACCAATGACTCCTTAGACTTGGCTGACAAGAACTCGAGATCGAATTCTTGTAAAATAACAATCCATCGATTGTATTTGCCCCCAATCACTCGCCTATTGTGGACAAATTGAAAAGGATTGACCACCGCTAAGACGAATGTTTTGCGTAGCAGAATATAATAACGAAGCCGCTAGAAAGCATGGACAGCTTCCAAGGCCAATTTCTCAACCAGAGAATGGTGTAGTTCAGGGCCTACCAAGCCTCAACTCAAGTAGTAAATCACATGCACCATGAGAGCATCATCTTCCTAAACTAGAACCATACCTATGGTTGATTCTGCCGCTACAAGATATAAAAGGAAATCTCTACAATAATCCAATGGACTCAAAAGTGTGGCAGAGATTAATGCCTACTTAAAGGCATCAAAAGATCATTTCGTAAATTCATCCCATAAAAATGGAACACCTTTCTTCAGCAAATGCATAAATCCTTTAGTTATCTCAGCATAGTTTGCTATAAACCATCTCAAGAAATTTTCCTTTCCTTGGAGACTTTGAAGTTGTCAGATGGAAGATGAGGAAGGAAACTGAATTATTGCCTCAACCTTGAAGGGATCAACTTGAATCCCTTCAGTTGATACAATGAACCCTAACAACTGGCCAGATGTAACCGTGAAAATGCACTTATTCGGATTCAGCCAGATCTTGTAAAATCAACATCTCTCAAAAGCTAACCAAAGGTGACTGGGATGATCGATTATCTTTCGAGAACAAGTAGCTAAATCATCCAAGTGTGCTTCGATGACATGCTTGATGTCTTGTAAAGCATAAGACATGGCCCACTGAAACATATCTCCAACATTTTTAAGACCAAAAGGCATCTTTTTGTATGCAAAGGTACCCCAGGGATAAATGAAAGTTGTCTTATGCTGGTCTTCTAGACGGATAGATATTTGATTATAACCAGAGAATCCATCCATGAAAGAGAAAATCTCATTACCCACACATTCATCAACTATCTGATCCATAAATAGTGTGGGGTAATTGTCTTTCGGACAAGCTTTGTTCAAATCCATAAAGTCAATGCACACTCGGATTGTTCCCTGTTTTTTATCAACTGGGACTGAATTAGAAACCTACTCCGTTAGAGGAATGGAGTATATGAAACCCACCTTGACCAGCTTTTGTACTTCAGCTTTAATAGCTATTTCTTTCCTAGGATTAACCAGCCGAAGCTTCTGACGAATCGGCTTGGTGTTTTCTTGCGTCTTGATCTCATGCTGAATGATGGATGGATCAATACCAAGAATTTCTTCATAAGACCAAGCGAATACATACCGAAACTCTTTAAAGAGTTTGGTGTAAATTTTAATCTCTTTAGGGTAACAATCGGCTCTGATGAAGACATTTTCTATCACGTTAGGGTTCCTAGAGATGTTTATTGGTACAATTTTTGAAATAATTGACATATTACCTTCGGCATGTATGTGTGCTGAAGCCAAAGGGTTTGAAACTGTACAAACATCGCTAGTAAGCAGATTGGAGAACCTGGTTTCAACTTCCTGCAATGGAGGAAGAAAATATGAACGATGATGTAAATCTTCCCATGGTCGATCTACACCCATCATTGCTTCTAAAATTTCTTCCTTAGATGGTAAAACTGTATCTAAGAAATCCATAGCAGAAGTAGAGTCAAGCATGCAAGCTGGAGCCACATCACCATATAACTCTTCCTTTGAAAAAGGAGTGGGATGGTCGTCTACAGAGTTAACGATCGATTGATATCTAAGCTCTTTTGCAGACATAGGGAATTCCATTCCACTATCCTACCCTTCATCTAATGTGGTTGTAGGTGAAGGTAAGGTCCAAGGGTCTAAAAAATAATGAGTTCAAAAGAACTCTTCCCGTGAAGACTCCTTGGAGGACGAAATGGCATTGATTCTAGCTATAGGAGTGGGAAGATCAAATATACCCATCAATGAAGAGTACATCCCAACTCCTAAATTCTCGATAGGTTGATGGGGGTTATCAACCAATGGAACCGTAGAATCTGAAGTTGCGTGAAGGTCACCTGGAGAATAATCCAATTGATCAACTTTAACAATCCTCCCCTCATGAGGAAAACAGAGGACGTGAAATAAATATGACACTATGGCATCCATTTCATAAATCCAATTCCTTCATAAGAGGAGATTGTAATCTAGGTTGGCATCAACAATTTGTACTTGGATATTAATGGCCTTTCCTCCAACACATATAGGAAAGGCTAGGGTAATCCCGTGTGGCCTATGAGAATGTCCGTCAAATGTTGTCAAGAGAGTGGCTGAAGGAACATCTAAAGGCAATCCAATGGCCTTCCAACATGACATAGACATTATGCATGTGGAAGCTCCCTCATCTATAATTGTTCGAAAAATATTAGTTTTTCGGTAAGTAGACTTTATTTGAAAAGCCATATGGTGAGGGAGTCTCTTTTTGACATTGAGCATATCAAAAGTGAGCACTAAAGAATTTTTTGGATCTACTGCTCTAATCACTGAAAGCAAAGTACTTCGATGAGTAGGACACGACTAGAGTACCTCTAAAGCAGACATAGCACAAGGACTTTGAGCCAAATCTTCTACAATCGAGTATTTTTGGGCTACCCTAACATTAGGTTTAATATTCGTGCGCTTGGCGGAACCTTTCAATATCTGAGGTATAGACTCGATAGAGGGTCGCTCAATATGAAGTGGGTCCATAGTTCAGGAACAGATTTATATTTAGATGTTTTTTCTTCACCATAATCACGTGCTCGTGTAGCCATGTTGACATGAGAATTCATCATGAAAACATTTGAGGAATTGTCCCCTTCCTAGTTGCCCCCTGTAGAGGTACCAGGGTTTTAGTTTGCACCAGCAAGTAACTGTTGCCCTTGGGGGAAAGGGTTAGTTAAGACAGCTTGGGAGCTAGAAGACCCTTGCTGCACTAACAAGTGCTAAGCATCTTGAATTTTTGGGCAGAGATGAGTCAAATGATCTCCACTGCATAACTTGCATGGAAATTTAACCTTTTTCTTAGACTCTTTTCTACCCTCACTAGCACCATTGTCAAGCTTGTTCACATTACCCTTCCCTTCCTGATTCTTCTTTTCACCTTGTCCCTTCTTCTTCCCATCAGATTGTTAATTTCCTTTTGGGCTAGAGACCTGAACGACATTTATGGAAGAAGGTTGGGAGGGCGAAGGAGTAGACGATGCAGCCTGGTTAGAAGAAGCAGTTTGTATAGACAACTACTGTAGTTGGTTCAAAAGGTTCATCGTATTTGCATCAACTGATCCAACTATACCATCAGTGTGAAGGCTTGGCTTCGGTTTGGCTACATCAACTATGGATCTAGGAGGATCGGGTAATATTTTTTGAAGAGTCTGTTAGCACCTAAATCTGCCCTAGGCTGAAGGAAGGAAAAATTTAGGGTAACCACAAACCACGCTCAGTCTGATAGCTAACCCTAACAGAATAAGAGAGGGCTCTCTCCGAGTCACGCTCAGTGAATGGATAAACGAAACGGTCTGAGATGACTTATAGTGAAATATTTATCTTAGGCTAGTAAGTGAATATGGATACAAGAAACAATTTTTATAAATGACTGAGCTTCTGGGATGTTATGGGACCAATGGACAGCAATGAACAAAGAATTTAATACAAAGGCACAAATTACTCCGTGAGGCAAGACAGGCAGAAAGTGTAGAAATTTAGTTCGAAATAACATGAAATGGAGAGATTTATTAGCAGAGTGAAAAGGGCATAAGTACATGAATCCTTTTCAACAGAAGAAGAACACTAAACATGAAATTTTCCCACAGGCAGAGCAATAAAATTGAATTCTACCTTATCTAACTCAGAAAATTTCACTGGAAATGAATATGAATTGAACTATGAACATCACAAAATACATATGAAACATAAGAGACACATTTACTACACTCACAACCACATGAATCTCATGAAACAGAACCGCTGCCTTTCATTAATTCTCTGTCAAAAATATACAGTGAAGAAACCGAGTTTCTTTCCCGCAATCTCCCAGAAGCTACAAGCCAACCAACCCTTTGCAAATAGTTTGCATACAATATATAGAATGTGCCATGAAGAGATAGAATTCCCAGGGGTTGGGGAGTTACTCAAATCATTACAAAATGGAAGTGGAAAGACAACCATTAGCTACAGGTGCAGCGTTACAAACATGACAAATGGCTTGAGTGACCGTTTGCCTTCCTTTGCCACTTGGATAGAAGCCAATATGAAGTGAAAATAATTTAAATGCTGCCTTAGGTGCCAAAAAACTGAAATGTAGATGAGCGGTCCCACTTGGAGAAGTCTCGAATCGAAATTTCGCGAAACGGAGGTAAAATTTGGCCTTTTTCCTGTATGCGTCGCGCCATTTTCTATGTGCGCCACGCCATTTTGGAGCCTGTTTTGAGGCATTTGTAGGATTCCAAAATGTGCCCAAGTGTGCTTGTTGGAAATCCTGTCCTGTCTACTTTCTAACCCAAGTGGAAATTCTGAATTTGGTGCTCATTTTCCCCTCCAAATCTTCATTCTCCCAAGACTACTTCCTGTGTGTCAAAATAGGGGCAGAGAGGTCATTTTTTGGGTGTTTTTGACCTCCTGGAGACTCAGATCTTGCCCAAATTTATTGTCCAAGCACCAGTAGTCATGATTTTTCATGCTGAATCCAAAAATGCAAACCATTCTTCATTTAGAGCTCCCAATTTTTAGCGCCGCACCACTGGGAGAAAAAACCTGTGTTTTGCCCAAAAAGTTGTCATGTGACCAAAATTTCCCCAAATTTCATGAAATTTGGGCTGGAGGTTCTATATGAAGTGTTATGTTGTGCCAAAGAAGTTCTAGCCAATATTTGAAGCCGATCTTGCTCTTTTGCCTCTTTTGTTGCTTTGCTCAATTTTGCCTTCAAGCTCTTTATCAGGGACTTTGCACTCATGTTTTGTGCCCTGTAATGGAAAGCCATGTGTCTCAGTAAGGCATGGTCCTTGCCAGCCTTGTCCAGCAGCCTCTCCAAGTGCATGTTAACTCTCTCTAGATTGGCCTCCCGATCCTCATTGATCTCTTTCTCCAATGATGTGATCTCAACTCTTCTTCTTTGTGCAGCTTGGCGATGCTCACGAATGTTTTGTAGCTCCATAATCGCCTGCTGATCCTCCATCTGTTTGTTCCTCTACTCCAGGTATTTCATGTTCCACTTAGCCCTCTGCAAGTCAAGGGATAAGGCCTCAATATCTGATTGCTGCTCCTGGATGATCTCTCTAAGCTCTGCATTTGTCGGTTCTGTATCTGTCTCATCATCATGAAGGAGAACGAATTCTATCTCTCATTCACCTGATGGCTCACCTGAAGGCCCCTCATCATGCATTAGCTCCTTACCTCTGTCATGTTCCTGTGTCGTCGATGTAGGAAGCGAGGCCCCTTCCACCCTGGGTGGAGATAACACTAGCTTTACCGCTGCAAACAAATGTCTACTGCCTCTCTGATAGGTGATGAATACTGGCATAGTAGCAGTCTCATGGTGCTCATACTGATGAGAAGGACCACCTATCTCATGCTCTGCCTCTGATACTACCTGTGGAGTGCTGAAGAAGTCACGGGAGATGAAGTCCTCCTAAGCAATGCCCTGCAATCCCAACTGATGATCCACCAAAATCTGGATAAGAGAAAAGTGATAAACATTGTTAAGCTGCTGCTGAGGGGTCTTATGCTGCATGAAATTGTTCATCATCTCTATGTTCCTGCAAATGAAAAATGGGAGGTTCATCTTCCGCACCCTGGTAAAGTGCATGAGCAACCTAATGTGATAGGCATATAGGCGAGAGAACCTCCCCTCACAGCTAAAGTACTTCATGATCAATTTCATGAGTGGAGCATACTCATCTTTCAAATATCTGAATGGAAAGACTCTTGTGAGGTGCCTCAAACAACTGGCCTTAATGTAAGGCTCATAGTATTGCCTATCCACCTTCTTCTTCTTATGCCACTGTTCTCCAACATTTGGTATGCCTGTTGCCACTGAGATAGTTTCGGGTGTCAATGTGAAGGTGACGCGACCAAGATAGACTGACCTCCATGTAGGTGAAGCACAAAAATACGGGCCAACTCATGATGAACTCTAACGTTAGCCACCCTTTGACAAAATTCAAAACATGCTAGGTGTTGGAAACATGACATGGCAAGAGGGCATGTTTGTAATTCAGTGAGGGTAGTGGGCTCATCCCTAACATGTTTGCCACTCTTGTGATGTCTCCTGGGAGCCTGCTCTTCCGAGGATGAGTCACTTTGTGTCTCCATCTCATACTTTGATGAATGCTGTGATGCCATGAATGTTGTGTGTACTGTATTTAGGCTGCTCTTTGATGATGGTGTGAAGCTAGGTGTTGTTTGTGATATCTGCCACCAAGGGGAACAATGAAAAAAGGGAGTGTTAGGAGGGGGATAATATGATGGGAATAGGGGTTATGGGGAGAAGTTTTGTTTAGGGATATATAGGAGGGTTTGGGGATTTGATAGGGTAGGGTTTTGGGGTTTTCATAAGGTAGGGTTTTGGGGTGTATATTTGACAAATAAGAGGAGGGGAAAGAGCATAGGGTTTGGTAGTGTTTTAGGGTAGGGATAATAGGAAAAATGAGAAAGGGAGGATAGGGAAAAATGGAGAGGAGGGAAAAGATGAGAGGTGAAAGAGGAGCCTTGGCATCAACACCACAATTTTGCAACCCTAGCAACAATGGATTTGGTGTTTTTAGGTGGTAGGGTTTAAGAGTTTTTGTGCAACCATAAGCCGCCATGAACTATCATCATACTAACATAAAAATGGATGAAACACTGAGAGATTGACCCCACCTGGCAAATTCAAGGGATTGAAGGCAATTGGTTTCAAATTCTGAGCAAAATCAGCCTTGGCAACTCTATGCGCCGCGCCTTCTGTTATCACTCAGGTTGTCCCTAAAGCTCCTTAAAGGGATACGGCTGGGTAACCACAAACAAATCTTTGGACTGCAGGTCCTAGCCTACCTGCAGTCAGAGAGGGCTCTCTCTTTATGATTTAGCTTGGTTGAAGATGATATTAGGCTAGTTATTGATTTCAAGGGGTTTTGTTTATGTTTGGTGGGAAGGAGGATGTTTTCAAGTAGAGAGGCAATGCATAGTGTGGTAAGTTTCAAACCATTGGGCATGGAGTCATGGAGTAGGACTGCTGGTGCATTTTCTTGGTCACAAGAGGAATGAGGAGCAAGGTAGCTGCTCGTGAAACAACACTTAAGTTTAAAAGGATAGAATGAGGGCTAAGGAATGAGAGGCAACAAAGAATCTCTCACTCAGCTTAATAGAGGGAAGATGAATGAGCTCTATCTAGGAGTAGCTAAGAATTCTTAAACAACAGTCATTCATATGTGAAATAGATCAAACATGAGCCATAAAGGAATTCATATTTATGCCTAAATCAAGAGGAAAACATTAAGAAGCCACAGAAACTGAGCATAGAGTGCAGCTAAGCAAATTCTAAACCAATCCTTTGTTCTGTGACTTGAGCATGTATGAAATTGAAATAACAGAGGTGAGAAACACTTATTGATCCATATAGCAGCACATGAATTTCATCATTCACTCTTCAACCATTAAAAGCACTTCAAACAGTCCATCCTCCAAGCTTTTAGCAGTCTTTGATTAAGGAAATTATATCAGATACAGAGCGAGTCTCTAGAGGAGTCATACAACCAACCCACCCTTAAAACAGTGCAGAGGGTGGTATATATAGAGGAAATGTCTACAAAATATCTATCAAAATAGATAAAAAAAGATCTGTGCAATAACTGCTTCTAATGCTAAGTTCTGCTGGAAATGGATGCATAAAATAACTTAAAACAGCTGCGCATGAGGGAGCAGCCTCATCAAAATGGCTCTTTAGGGCTGCACAGGGCCCTGCAGCTTCAAAAATGGACTGAAAGAGTGCCTTGAGCCACACACTATCCTCTGTGTGATAACTACACAATCAAGGAAGTAGCGCTGCTCCAAAATGTGACTGGGACCATTGCACTTGTCATAAATCTGCATTGAAAATCCTTTAATCTACCTTCAAGTGGTCCTGTTGCCTTAAATGGCCAAAATCTGTGAGTTGGTGAGCTATACGGCTCAATGACGGCTTGCTAGATCTGCTGGGGCCATTTTGAATTCATCTGCTTTGAACTGCAATACTGATACTCTCTGCCGCTTTCCTGATACCCTTTGACATGCACTTGAGCCTTCTCTTTCCTCTGATACACTTTACGCTGTCAAATCGCCCCTTTTCTACATTTTAATGCAAAATTAACTGCTGCAAAGGTTCCCGTGGCCTTTGGAATGCTATCGATGCTCTGGCCGATCAAAACTAGCCTTAAACTTTTTGAAAAATGGTGCAAACAGGAGGAAAAAGTGTTTCCAACTGTGCCGAGGCCGAGACTGGCCCCCTGGAGCAAAACCGAGCTTGGAGCGATCCTAAATGGCTTAAGGATGTATGATTTCCCTTATTGGTTGTGGCGGGCGGGAGCGCTGCACACAAACGTTAAACAATGGCCATTTTATCATAATATGAAAATGCTCTCAAAACACTACGAAATTGTGAAAATTTGGCGCTTAAGTGGACACTATAGCAATCATTAAATCCTGGCCGTTGGATCCGGCGCGGGCCGATCCAATGGCCCAGATCTCATCGCAATATCACATCGGGGCGGACCAGGGGGTGGCACATAAACAATCTCCGAAACTGCGCGGACCCGATATGCTATAGGCCCTTCCTTTTATTTGGAATCGCGTCCGGCCCATCGGCGATGTCATATCGGCAGATTTACAAGAATTTGGGTTGCGGACCCGAAATGCTAATATATACCATGCTTTATTGTTATTTCGGCTCCGCCAGTCGGAGCGATACATGGGGAGTGCTGCGATTAAATCAGGGCCATTGATCTGGGGGCCCGATCCGACGGCTGGCGCTAAATCGCATATCGGCAGTCGGAGGGACCGGGGGGTAGCATCTGTGTGATCGCCGAAAAATGGCGGACCCGATATGCTATATAGACCCACTTTATCTCTTTTCGGGTCCGACCCATCGGGACCCTCATATCGGCAGATTTACAATTGAAACGGGTCCGCGGACCCGAAACCCTTAACACTATATTTACATACCATTTCGGCTCCGACTCGTCGGGAGCCTTCCTATCGCTGCACAAGGGGCCCTTACGGACCCGAAAACCTCATAAGCTGCGCCTTTATAATATTTCGGCTCCGCTGGTCAGAGCCAAACACAAGGGGTGACCGCTGATCAAACATGGGCCGTTGATTTGGTGAAGGCGATGGAAAACAGAGATTACGTCGGCATTTCGCTATCGGCGGGGTCATGGGGCTGCCACATAGAAACGCCGAAACCCATCGGACCCAAAATGCCTTTGCAAGCCCTTTATTATTTGAAATCGGGTCCGGCCCAGGCTTTTGGCAATGCACCATATAGTTAACACATTTTATCGCCCGACCTCCGACAGCGATATCGCGTCGGAGGGAGGGAACCTACCTTCGGAGAAATGCCAAATATGTCTGTTACATGCCACTTTCCCCTCCCAATAGCGAAATCGCATCGGAGGGGGAACAAATAGAGCCTTTTCTCATCGGAGCATGCATTTTATTAAAATGCAAAGGTAAATGAATTCGGAGGGGTGATGAAAGTGCTTTGAATGGATCTCTAGGGCATTGGAAGGGGTCTGATGGCCCAAAAGGGAGGATTTTTCAATTTTTTGAAGGTTTTTACATGGTTTGGGTATTCTTATGCCTTGGAAGGAGTCCAAAGGTACTTAGGAGGAAAGTGATGTGGTTTTGAGAGGGGTTTAGTGGGCAAAAGGGGTTTCATGCCTTCTAAAGGCAAACCAAGGTAAAAGGGGTGATTTTTCTAAACATGTGAAGGAGAATTATGCAAAGGAATGAGTCCTTATGCATTTGGAAGATAGTTAGGGGGGTGATGAAGGGCTCTATGCATCGGAAAGGGTCCAAAATGCATGAGAAGATGGTTTGAGGGGAGAAGTGAGGATTATTGCTGAGTTTCAGATAAACTTAGCAATTTCCAAGGATGTATATGGTTATTTTCAACCAAGGGGAAGGGATAAGTATACAGGGGAGTTATATACATAGTTTTAGTAGGGGAAGGGGAAATAGATAGGGAGTTACATAATAAAGTTAGTAGTTAATATGATAGTGATGAGAAAAAGCACTAAGAATGATGTCTTAGGCTATCAATGGGGGAAAATGACTGATAGAAGAAGTGTGAACATTCCTTGAGTGAAGCAGATCTCCACCAAGGCAAATGATATGGAGAATGATGAAATTAAGAGGTATCAAGCAGATCTTGACCTCTTTTAGGGGAAGTTAATGAGTGATTTGGGGAAAGAGGAAGAAGGGGAAGTTAGACATGCATTTCTTGAAGTCCTTCAACTGAACAACTGCCTTCAACTTGTGATATGATAGATATAACACTTGACAATATGAAATGGATCACAAGCCATGATTCTGCAACCACAAAGCTACCTACCCGACCTACTCACCCAGCATTTTCTCTTCTTTTGGTTTGGGTGCACTTGAACTGGCATACCCAGCTTTTCATTCTTTCTTGTTGCTTGTGCTCCTATCTACTTGTACACTTATTTCAGCCAGGGGCTCAGATTAAGCTGTTGAGCACCCTTGTTTCTCTACCTAACTACAAATCTGCCAAGATTAAGCTGTTTGGACAGATGTTCATTCTCTATATTCTACAACATGAAATTGAAACCCAGGGAAGCCAAGATTAAGCTGTTTGGCCTTCCCATGCTTGAAAACTGATCAAAATGGATTACTCATCAAGACTGGAACAAAGAAGTGGCATTTAGATTAGCTCACTTTCACGGATACTTCTCTGGCCATCTGTATCAAATATGGAGCATTGCAGCAAGCAAAGTATGACATATTTGGCATGTAAAAATGTCGATCATGAAAGATGTTTAACCTGCCGCAGCAGGAGGCTAACAGTGGATCCACTTGGGGATGGCTTTTCCATGTGACAAGCCAAGAACAGCAGGTCAGAATTCCTTGATCCTCTATAGTTGCTATTTAATTGAAAATTTCTTTTGTGCTAACTGCTGAATGACTTGAACTTTAACTTCTGAATGTAGCACTCCTCCTTAACTGAAACACTGTGAAAGTAAAGCATCGCCTGCTTTCTTCTGCGTGCTTGATATTGCATACACTTTTACTTGAGAACTAAACAAAAAAAGGGAACAAAACTGGAGCTCTTCTTTTCTTGTCTTTGAACGGGCTGTAGATGTAACACTAAAAAAAAGTCCTCTGTTTTGATACTACTGACTAAAGAACTGGAAGCCTGAATGCAGTATTTTTAATAGAACTTGCTGTTATAAGTAACAGCGCTACCCTTTTGACACCGAATGTTTAGAACAGTGTTGAACTCTGCTTTGGGAAGCCATCTATCTCTTATTTTCGCACAGGTATCAAAACTGAATACTTTCTTTGAAATATTTCAAAGAACAGAGAACTGTAATGCTGCATTTTTTGCTCCTTTAACTCAAAACTGTGCTGCGTTTTTTTCCTAGCAATCGAATTGCTTTATTCAAACATAAAAGGAGAACATTGAGTCTAAACAAAGACTAATATACAAATATATACACTGGCCTGAATTGCATTCAATAGATGGGAACATGGTAATGCTTTAATACTCGGCCATTAACCGGGCCTTCTTCAGGTGCGGAGGCATCTTCAGATTTGAGGAAATAAGTATTATTGCCTTGCACAGCACTGATGATAAAAGGGCCTTTCCACAGAAAGTCAAACTTGGCATGCTTTCCCCTGTCTTCTCGTCTTGAGTCCCACTTTAGAACCTTGTCGCCAATAAAGAAATCCTCAGCTTTAGCCCTCTTGTCAAACGCCTTCTTCAGCCTCTCTTGTAACATTTGAGCTCTGTCATACACCTGTTCTCTGGTCTGCTAAAGGTGAATGGTCTGATTGATCCTTCGTTGAATATCATTTGGTTCAGCTTGAACCTCCTGCAACAGCCTCATAATGGAAATGCCCAAAGAAGATGGGAATCTGGCTTCCATACCGTAAACAAGCTCATAAGGGTTCATCCCAATTGATTTTTTTGTTGAAAGCCTGTCTACCCAAAGGGCATTGGTGAGCTTTTTATGCCAGTTCTTCTTTCTTTCTTCCAAGGTCTTCTTAATGATACTGATCAGGCTCTTATTAGATGACTCGGCTAAGCCATTACCTTGAGGGTAATAGGTTGTGGAATGGCCTAAAGTGATATGGAATTTATGGCAAAAATTGATCATCTTTTTGGATTTGAAAGCAGCGGCATTGTCAGTGATGATCTTCTCAAGGAAGCCAAATCTAGAAAGGATATTGCACTCAAGGAATTGGATAATGGTGGTGTCATTGGCTTGCCTACATGGGATGGCCTCAATCCACTTAGTGAAATATTCGGTGGCTGTTAAGATCCACTTATGCTGGCCTGAGGAGAAAGGATGGATTTCTCCAATGAAGTCAAGACCCCATTGTTGAAAAGTCTTCTCGGTTGAGATGGGTTTAAGAGGCAAAGGGAGCAACTTTTTCTTGCCTTCAAAGATTTGGCAATTGTGGCATGAGGTGGCAAACTTCTTTACATCTGCAAACAAAGTGGGCCAATAGAAACCAGCCCTTAAAATTTTATCAGCAGTGGACTTCCAATATAGATGTCCTCCACAGTCCCCTGCATGGAATTCTTTCATGACATTGTTAGTTTCATTCACAATCAAGCAGTTAAGTAATATACCTTCATGATTTTTCCAAAATAATGCACCACCTAAGACAAAAAATTTCAAAGCCTTCATTCTTAAAAATCTCTTCTTGGTCTTGGACAATCTTGGGGGAGCACACAGGTTTAACAATACAAAGCAAATATCAGCATACCATGGGGATTGCAAAAAGGTGTCACTGATCTGTGGAGTCGATAGCTCCTGTTCATTGTCCAGTTGGTTGATGTCTAAGGCTTGAAAGTTTGTTTCAGACATCAGTTTAGCTAAACCTTGTCCCTTTATTAGCTTGGTTGGTTTTATTTCTATGTCATACTCAAGAATGTTAGCAATCCACTTGCCTCTTTTGCCTTCTAACCCCTCTTGGGTTAATATGTCTTTTACAATAGCATTTGGCACATAAGCAATCACATGTGAATATAAAATATAAATTCGGAATTCCTTGATTGCTTTAACAAGGGCATAGGCTTGCTTCTCCATGATTGGGTATTTCAGGGGTGCATCTCTTAAGGCTCGGCTGAAAAATGCAATTGGCTTTTCAGTTCCTTGCTCATCCTTTTGCAAAAGGACAACAGCTATAGTATTATCAGATGCAAATGAAAATATGATAAAGTCCCTATCAAATTTTGGACTTGTGAGGACTGGGGCTTGAGTTAAGGCTGATTTAATGCCCTCAAATGCTTGCTTGGCCTCTAGAGACCACTTTACCTTGGCATCTTTCTTGAGCATGTTGTTTAGCATTCTTATAAGCTCAGCCAAGTTTGGAATATACCTCCTTAGGAAATTGATTTTCCCAAGGAATGCTTGCAATTCTTTTATATTTCTAGGATATGGGATTTGCAATATGGCTTGGGTCCTTTCCGGATCAATTCTAATACCATCCTTTGAGATGATATGTCCAAGTAATTTTCCTTCTTCAAGGCCAAAGAGAGACTTCTTGGGATTCAAGGAAATGCCATATTTCCTACATGTGATGAATATTTGCCTTAGGTGTTTGAGGTGCTCTTTATCAGATTTGGAGAAAGGGGTTAAGTCATCAAGGTAGACAACTAGGAAATCATGGATTTCCTTGGCGAATGTAATGTCCATTGCCCTTTGAAAGGTGGCACCAGCGTTCTTTAGGCTGAGAGTCATTTTAACATACTTGAATGTTCCCCACGGTGTGGTAAATGCTGTCTTGTCTTGGTCATTCGGGTGAACAAGTATTTGGTTGAAACCTGAAAAGCCATCGAGCAGGGAAATTCGTGATGACCCCACTACTCTCTGTAGAATGTGATCCATTTTGGGCAAAGGATAGTGGTCCTTTAGGGAGACTTGATTTAGATTTCTAAGATCTACACAAAGTCTGATCTCATTTGTTTTCTTTCTTGTGGGAACTAAGTTTGACACCCATTCGGAAAATCTGATGGGTGCTATGATTCCTGCCTCATACATCCTCTTTACCTCCTTCTCAACCAAGGGAAGGAGCACGGGGTTGATTCTTCTAAGTTTTTGTTTGAAAGGCTTTTGATTTGGTTTTAAGGGAATGGTGTGTTGGATTACTGAGGTATCATAGGACTTCAAGTCCTCATAACACCAAGCAAAGACATCTTGGAATTCTTTGAACAAATCCACATACTTTGGTTTTTGATCAGGAGGCAAAGATTTAGATAGTTTGATCATTTTGGGCTTCTCTGTTGTCCCAATGTTTTATTCTTCTATGGCAATGTTTATAGGCTGCATTTTTGGGTTTTTGGGCACATCATTTGCATCAAACATGTCTTCTAGTGGAGTGAGGCCAACCGGGAGAAAATTGTATTTTAGATCAATAATCTCGGCCTCTGTTTTATCTATTTCCTCTAAATGCATTTGTTTCAGCTCTTCAATGTTTGCATTGTCAAAGACTGTTGGGCTTAGGATCTGTCTGGCTGTTACAGCTGTTACAGCTTGATGATTTTCGTTTGATGCTTGTTGTTGTGGGTCCTCCATGGTATCCTCATCAATGTTTAGGCCTGCAAATTCATGCTGTAAGGTAAGAAAATTGTATATTTGAGCATTATCCTCGAACACTTGCCAGTCTTTAATGTTATTTGGGATAGCAGGCCTATGTTTTATTTCAGCAGTGAAATGGTGATTTGGCTCAAAGGGAAGCTTGCATGTACTAGCGAAAGTGGCTAGGCTGTGAGCATGAATGTTATGTTTTCTTGAAATCGTGGCAAGCTTGGATTCAGTGAATGTATCAAGTATTGCAGTGGTAGCAGTCCTATAAGCTCTTAGCCTTCTATCATTGGTAACAAAGTTGCCTTTCATTTGTTGGATTACTAGGTCTGAGTCACCTAGAATGGAAACTTTGGTAGCTCCTAAAGCTTTGAGCAACTTAAGGCCTAAGAGGAGTGCCTCATACTCAGCCATGTTGTTGGTGCATTTGAAATTCAGTCTATAAGCATGACCCTCTGCATGGTTGTTATGTGTATTGTGAATCCATATTCCTGCCCCTGCTCCTAACTTGTTAACAGAGCCATCAAACTCTAAATACCATGTGATTTCTTGCTTGTGGTTAGTATTAAGAGTTTCAGTCGTTTTAGGATTGGGCAGACCCGAGTCTTGTGTTTCGGGAGGTTTTTCTTGTCTGCTGGTTGCATTGGCTGTTGTGACAGTCTCATGGGTATGTGCAACCGATTCTTCATTGATGTGTGCTTGTTGTACTAAAGCCATAGGCTTATCATCAGTTGGAGGACTTGTTTCATCATTAAACAAAATAAAAGAATCCATATCAGAATGGATTGAATAGATAGGGAAATTCTGGGGCTTTTCCTCACTACTTACCACATACTTCATCAGTGTTTCTCTATACAGTCTCTTTGGTTGCCCAAATACTGAAATAGTGGCATAGGAGAGGTCTAATTGGAGAGATCCTTGGAGTTTTTCCCCCCAAGATCTTGACAAGAGCATGCCATACTTTGGTGGGATGTCAGCAACCACCACGTCCATTAGGATTGTCTTGTTGGGAAATTGGACTAAGGAGACACATAAGTCTTTGATTAAGCCTAAACACTTGACCTGACTTGAGTCAAAGGACAATAGATCTTTGTAGGCTCTTGTGACATCAAGGTTTAGTTTCTCCTTTACAGCTTTGGGCATAAGATTGTGTGAGGAACCTGAGTCAAACATAACATTGTGCAAGACTTTGTCATGAATGTGAAAACTGACATAAAAGGGTGGAACAGATCCATATGTTGATTTTCCATTAACTTCAGGACCAAACAGCAGCTCAGGGGTATCATCTAAAACATTTACATCATCCTTGACCTCTGGCATTTGAAGTGATCTTTTAATTTGTTGCCTGTACACATCATGTTTGGCAAGTTCTGAGAGGGGGATGGATATTTTAAGTTTTCCAATCTCTGTCTCTAAATTAAATGGCTTTTCCAATGGAGTCTTGGTGTTGATGATGGCATTTTTTTCTTTTTCATTTGAATTATCAGCGATTTGCTCTTGTTTATCAACGTTATGGGAATTGATTGCTTGCGGTTTTTCAGTTTTAAGAGGGATTTTTGGAATGCTGTTCAAGTTCTCTTTCGAGGAAGAAGGTGGCAGAGGCTGATCAACAGAAGGCTGTATGTCTGTTATGTCCTCTACAGTCACTTGGTGTGGGTTTGGGACAGTTATATCAGCTGTTTCTGTTATAATAGCCTTGCCTCTAATCTGGTTGGGTTGTTTGCCCTCCTTTGATTTAACTTTTTCGGGCACATCTATGGTTCTTGTCCTCAGCTTATACTGTTTGTGGACTTCATAAATAGCTTAACCATAACCTTGTTTAAAGTCAAAAGACTCACCAGAGTTAGTGTGAAATTGATTTATCTCATGGTCATCTTGGTCTTCTTGGGTTAGAAAAATTTGTTGCTCACCCTTCAAATCCATTAAGTTCATGTGAGTGTCTTCTATGGGTTCATTAGAAGTGGATGCCTCTGCGTAGTTTTCTTAAAAAGGAGGTCTTATATCATGGTCTGGGCTAGACCTACCAGCATTTGGATTTTGATTTTTCCTGAAATTCGGGTTCCTAACAATGTTAGCTTTCTGCCTGTCCCATGATGATTTCTTCTCAACACTCTCTACTCTGTCTCCCAGCCTGTGCATGCCATTGATAATAGCATCTAGCTTTTGATCTAAGGCTGAGGGCTCTTCCTTGAAGGTGGTTCTTCTATCAGTTCTAGCTCTGTTTCTTTTGGCACTTAAATTTGCCTCCACAGTGACAGCCACGTTTTGCATGCCTGCAAGGCTGTTAGGGGCTCTTTCTTTTAACTGGTAGGCCATATCTGGGTCAAATCCATCAGGGAATTTATATAAGGCAAGGTCAGGTGGGGGCCTTAAGTTTTGTGGGATAGCATTATAAACGCTATTGAACCTTGCACAATAGTCCAAGACTGTTTCTTGTGGACCTCTTTTGATTGTATCATATTTAGTTAGTATGTGCAAGGGGTGTTTCTTTTTCTCCCATATGTTGATAAATGACTGGTATAAGGCTTCTGGTTCTGCTATGGAATTAGCTGGGAGTGCTCTAAACCAAGTCCTGACATCACTTGTCAAACTTTGGACAAAAATCTTCATTCTCACACCATCATCGTCAATCTCATAGCTTTCAAAGTAATCCTGCATTTTCTTTGTATGCTAAAGGGCTGTGCAGGCACTTTTGCCATACAAATATGTGATTTTAGTTGGGTAATCCTGAGGCATAGCCCCGGGATTTGCAGGCAGCTGTAAAGGTGCATATCTATTCGCCATGTTGGCAGGGATAAATGGAACAACAGGGATAAACGGAACAGCTAGAACAATTGGGATAATAGGAGTAGTAGTGGTAGTATGTGTAGTGAATGGAGGTGTGGAAGGAGTGCTTTGAGAGGTGGATGAAGAACAAGGGGAACTAGGGGTTGAACGAAATAAAACTTTGACAGGGGTTGGGCCACAGCGTGGGTGAACTGCTTCAGGACTATTATCAGCAAAATTCTCTCTTTGCTCTAGCCTCCTGAGGTTCCTTGGGATTATATTGGGATTTTCAAAAGCTACTGGGGGTTTTGGGTCTGGATTTGACCTTGTATAATGTGAATTCTTTTTGGGAGCTAGCTTCTAGCTTGTTTTTTGGGGATTTTTCTAAGAATATAAGGGTTAGAAAGAAACTTTTGAAGGTCTGGTTCCTTCCCAGTGGAGCTTTCCACCTTGATTTGTGAAATTATCTGAGGATGTCCCCAGTGGAGTCACCATTATGTTATCACTCAGGTTGTCCCTAAAGCTCCTTAAAGGGATACGGCTGAGGTAACCACAAACAAATCTTTGGACTGCAGGTCCTAGCCTACCTGCAGTCAGAGAGGGCTCTCTCTTTATGATTTAGCTTGGTTGAAGATGATATTAGGCTAGTTATTGATTTCAAGGGGTTTTGTTTATGTTTGGTGGGAAGGAGGATGTTTTCAAGTAGAGAGGCAATGCATAGTGTGGTAAGTTTCAAACCATTGGGCATGGAGTCATGGAGTAGGACTGCTGGTGCATTTTCTTGGTCACAAGAGGAATGAGGAACAAGGTAGCTGCTCGTGAAACAACACTTAAGTTTAAAAGGATAGAATGAGGGCTAAGGAATGAGAGGCAACAAAGAATCTCTCACTCAGCTTAATAGAGGGAAGATGAATGAGCTCTATCTAGGAGCAGCTAAGAATTCTTAAACAACAGTCATTCACATGTGAAATAGATCAAACATGAGCCATAAAGGAATTCATATTTATGCCTAAATCAAGAGGAAAACATTAAGAAGCCACAGAAACTGAGCATAGAGTGCAGCTAAGCAAATTCTAAACCAATCCTTTGTTCTGTGACTTGAGCATGTATGAAATTGAAATAACAGAGGTGAGAAACACTTATTGATCCATATAGCAGCACATGAATTTCATCATTCACTCTTCAACCATTAAAAGCACTTCA
Source organism: Pinus tabuliformis (assembly GCA_031772625.1). NCBI lineage: Eukaryota > Viridiplantae > Streptophyta > Pinopsida > Pinales > Pinaceae > Pinus > Pinus tabuliformis. The sequence goes on along the minus strand of CM062814.1, from coordinate 487,782,768 downwards.
AACAGTCCATCCTCCAAGCTTTTAGCAGTCTTTGATTAAGGAAATTATATCAGATACAGAGCGAGTCTCTAGAGGAGTCATACAACCAACCCACCCTTAAAACAGTGCAGAGGGTGGTATATATAGAGGAAATGTCTACAAAATATCTATCAAAATAGATAAAAAAGGATCTGTGCAATAACTGCTTCTAATGCTAAGTTCTGCTGGAAATGAATGCATAAAATAACTTAAAACAGCTGCACATGAGGGAGCAACCTCATCAAAATGGCTCTTTAGGGCTGCACAGGGCCCTGCAGCTTCAAAAATGGACTGAAAGAGTGCCTTGAGCCACACACTGTCCTCTGTGTGATAACTGCACAATCAAGGAAGTAGCGCTGCTCCAAAATGTGACTGGGACCATTGCACTTGTCATAAATCTGCATTGAAAATCCTTTAATCTACCTTCAAGTGGTCCTGTTGCCTTAAATGGCCAAAATCTGTGAGTTGGTGAGCTATACGGCTCAATGACGGCTTGCTAGATCTGCTGGGGCCATTTTGAATTCATCTGCTTTGAACTGCAATACTGATACTCTCTGCCGCTTTCCTGATACCCTTTGACATGCACTTGAGCCTTCTCTTTCCTCTGATACACTTTACGCTGTCAAATCGCCCCTTTTCTACATTTTAATGCAAAATTAACTGCTGCAAAGGTTCCCGTGGCCTTTGGAATGCTATCGATGCTCTGGCCGATCAAAACTAGCCTTAAACTTTTTGAAAAATGGTGCAAACAGGAGGAAAAAGTGTTTCCAACTGTGCCGAGGCCGAGACTGGCCCCCTGGAGCAAAACCGAGCTTGGAGCGATCCTAAATGGCTTAAGGATGTATGATTTCCCTTATTGGTTGTGGCGGGCGGGAGCGCTGCACACAAACCTTAAACAATGGCCATTTTATCATAATATGAAAATGCTCTCAAAACACTGCGAAATTGTGAAAATTTGGTGCTTAAGTGGACACTGTAGCAATCATTAAATCCTGGCCGTTGGATCCGGCGCGGGCCGATCCAACGGCCCAGATCTCATCACAATATCGCACCGGGGCGGACCAGGGGGTGGCACATAAACAATCGCCGAAACTGCGCGGACCCGATATGCTATAGGCCCTTCCTTTTATTTGGAATCGCGTCCGGCCCATCGGTGATGTCATATCGGCGGATTTACAAGAATTTGATTTGCGGACCCGAAATGTTAATATACCATGCTTTATTGTTATTTTGGCTCTGCCAGTCGGAGCGATACATGGGGAGTGCTGCAATTAAATCAGGGCCATTGATCTGGGGGCCCGATCCGACGGCTGGCGCTAAATCGCATATCGGCAGTCAGAGGGACCGGGGGGTAGCATCTGTGTGATCGCCGAAAGATGGCAGACCCGATATGCTATACAGACCCACTTTATCTCTTTTCGGGTCCGACCCATCGGGACCCTCATATCGGCGAATTTACAATTGAAACGGGTCTGCGGACCTGAAACCCTTAACACTATATTTACATACCATTTCGGCTCCGGCTCGTCAGGAACCTTCCTTTTGCTGCACAAGGGGCCCTTACAGACCCGAAAACCTCATAAGCTGTGCCTTTATAATATTTCGGCTCCGCTGGTCGGAGCCAAACACAAGGGGTGACCGCTGATCAAACATGGTATGTTGATTTGGTGAATGCGATGGACGGCAGAGATTACGTCGGCATTTCGCTATCGGCGGGGTCATGGGGCTACCACATAGAAATGCCGAAACCCATCGGACCCGAAATGCCTTTGCAAGCGCTTTATTATTTGAAATCGGGTCCGGCCCAGGCTTTTGGCAATGCACCATAGAGTTAACACATTTTATCGCCCGACCTCTGACAGTGATATCACGTCGGAGGGAGGGCACCTGCCTTCGGAGAAATGCCAAATATGTTCGTTACACGCCACTTTCCCCTCCCAATAGCGAAATCGCATCGGAGGGGGAACAAATAGAGCCTTTTCTCATCAGATCATGCATTTTATTAAAATGCAAAGGTAAATGAATTCGGAGGGGTGATGAAAGTGCTTTGAATGGATCTCTAGGGCATCGGAAGGGGTCCGATGGCCCGAAAAGGAGGATTTTTCAATTTTTTGAAGGTTTTTACATTGTTTGGGTATTCTTATGCCTTGGAAGGACTCCAAAGGCACTTAGGAGGAAAGTGATGTGGTTTTGAGAGGGGTTTAGTGGGAAAAAGGGGTTTCATGCCTTCTAAAGGCAAACCAAGGTAAAAGGGGTGATTTTTTTAAACATGTGAAGGAGAATTATGCAAAGGAATGAGTCCTTATGCATTTGGAATATCGTTAGGGGGGTGATGAAGGGTTCTATGCATCGAAAAGGGTCCAAAATGCACGAGAAGATGGTTTGAGGGGAGAAGTGAGGATTCTTGCTGAGTTTCATATAAACTTAGCAATTTCCAAGGATGTATATGGTTATTTTCAACCAAGGGGAAGGGATAAGTATACAGGGGAGTTATATACATAGTTTTAGTAGGGGAAGGGGAAATAGATAGGGAGTTACATAATAAAGTTAGTAGTTAATATGATAGTGATGAGAAAAAGCACTAAGAATGATGTCTTAGGCTATCAATGGGGGATATTGACTGATAGAAGAAGTGTGAACATTCCTTGAGTGAAGCAGATCTCCACCAAGGCAAATGATATGGAGAATGATGAAATTAAGAGGTATCAAGCAGATCTTGACCTCTTTTAGGGGAAGTTAATGAGTGATTTGGGGAAAGAGGAAGAAGGGGAAGTTAGACATGCATTTCTTGAAGTCCTTCAACTAAACAACTGCCTTCAACTTGTGATATGATACATATAACACTTGACAATATGAAATGGATCACAAGCCATGATTCTGCAACCACAAAGCTACCTACCCGACCTACTCACCTAGCATTTTCTCTTCTTTTGGTTTGGGTGCACTTGAACTGGCATACCCAGCTTTTCATTCTTTCTTGTTGCTTGTGCTCCTATCTACTTGTACACTTATTTCAGCCAGGGGCCCAGATTAAGCTGTTGAGCACCCTTGTTTCTCTACCTAACTACAAATCTGCCAAGATTAAGCTGTTTGGACAGATGTTCATTCTCTATATTCTACAACATGAAATTGAAACCTAGGGAAGCCAAGATTAAGCTGTTTGGCCTTCCCATGCTTGAAAACTGATCAAAATGGATTACTCATCAAGACTGGAACAAAGAAGTGGCATTTAGATTAGCTCACTTTCACGGATACTTCTCTGGCCATCTATATCAAATATGGAGCATTGCAGGAAGCAAAGTATGACATATTTGGCATGTAAAAATGTCGATCATGAAAGATGTTTAACCTGCCGCAGCAGGAGGCTAACACCGTCCATGTGCGCCACGCTGTTACAGGGAAAAGTGTCTACTCAGAACTGCTTATCCCACTAAGGTGTGATAGCTACCTTAGAAACAAACAAAGTAAAGCTACTTTCGTTTTTCCTTTATAAAATATAGATAGAGAGAAACAAAGAAGACCAACCTCTGTCTTGCGCTAATCTCCTGGTTTGATTCCTCTCTTCCTTGATAGTCTTTCGCTACTTGTTCCCTTGCATGCCCAGCTTCACAAAGTACCTGTAAGATCACAGTAGCATAGCACTATACAAAGACATGGATCTATAATCATAAACAATCTAGGATCAGATGTAAATTGACCATACAAATGCAGCAAACATAAATGACACAAGAGTATGGAGGAAAACTTGAATAGTTTTTATTGATAAACAAGAAAACGCCAAGAGGAGTTACAACAAGTTGTTCTGACCTAGCATCAACCTCTCAGCAAGGAAACCCCTCTTCACCTCATACAAAGCTTAGATCACCCAACAATCTGATGTTTGTCTCAAGAAACCAATAGCAATTCCTTACAATATGCAAAATTCCAGCCTCTGGATCTCTGGAATGAGGGATCCATATATAGATATCTGTAAGGGAGATGAGTCAGCTTATGATTTGATTAGTGTCTTCCCTCTGATAGTTCTTGCTTCCACTTGGAGATTGATGATCTCTTACTCATCCTTGGTCGAATTCAGAGAGGCAAGTGTCACAGGAGAAGTTTCTGGAAGCTTCCATTGCCTCTCCACCTCGCGGAATGACACTGCCATTTGTCATTTCTTGCCCATCGCACCCATAAAAGGGATTTTTGAAATGCAACACACCCACACAGTGTACTTAGGTGAAATGCAACACACTTGGCCTATGGAGCAGCGGAAATGATCCTGTTTTGACCAATTCTGAGCAGTTTTTAATGGAGAACTTCTGGGAGAAGCTGTAATCAGTTGACCTTGTTCTTTTAGGGGTTAGAACAACACTTTTAGGGACTTAGGAGCCCTTGGTTTATGGAAATTTCATGCTTGGGGTTGCAGTGCCCAAAAATGTCTATAACAGTTGCCCCCTAAAGCATGAGGTCGTTAATATTTTGATGTCGGGTGAAATGATTTATTATGAGGATCCGAAGTTCTTTCAAGCTGGGAGGAGACCTGTAATAAGGTACAATACAATACATTATCTTCATAATATTTTCATGATCTAGCTGAGGAGAGCATTCCCATGCTCAGCTTTGTAAATTCATTTTCATGTACATGGGATAGACAATCGTCTGAGTGTAGACTGATGATTCTGATAGAGTCATCATCCCTTTGATTGGATGATTATCTGTGCAGCAATGATGTACATTTGATGTCTTTATTTTCCTGAATATATATCGCAGCCCGGATGGATGAAACTAGATCCGGGGTCTTCAATCTCGTTCGATCTTCACTCAAAGTACAAGTCTATCCATGTGAGAGATGTTTTGGAGTCGAACATGGAAAGACATCGCTTGATTACCAGCTAATGATATAAGCTGTTAACAAGCACGAGAGGAATCACCGATAATGATAATGACCCTCAAGGTACTGAAGTACAATTCACGTGGTGTGAATAAAGGACTTGGCATCGAACACCACACAAAATCTTTCGGTCGAAGGTCATTGATGTAAACCTGTCGCCGGAAGTGAGAAACTTGCCATTGAGGCATGCAAGTTTCAAAGTACTGAATGGGGTGTTCCTAGATCAACTTCTTGGATAATGAGCTGATGTTGACAAGAATTGATCCATCACAGGAGGGCCTTAATGAATCCCACATCAATGACACGGAACGAAGCAAATGATTTTAATGGAGGTGAAAATGATCTGGTGATATAAGGTTCAGGGTGGCGGTCATGAAAGAATGGAGTATAAATGTATTGTAGTGGGTGAGACACAGGTGAATTCTCTGAATGACTTCTCTTGAACATATCGGCGACACTGACGTGATGGATTGGTAGCATTAACCCCGAATGTGGATGGTATGATGGGACCATGGTGATGTGACCGGTGAATGAAACAACCCAACCCAACTTGGATGCGGAGTGAAAGTGTCATTTTCAAGAGCGACTTGCTACCAACAAAGTTTCTTCAAGTTTTCTTCCAATTTTTCCCCAGTCATTGCTGACCAGTACCTCTTTATTTTTATCAAGCTTGAGGAGGATAACATATGCTTGTTCTATAATTTTCCCTTCGGGCAAACCCATCGCTATGTTTTAACGAGTCTAGCGATAGTGAAACTCGTTCTCGTCTATAGACAAGTTTGTCGCTATTAAAATTTTAACGAGTTTAATGATAAAGATAACTCAGTCCTTTTCAATTTTAGAGAGTCTGAAAAGGAACGTAAAGGAAACTCCAAAATTCCTTTTTCGTCATCTAATCCCTTAAGTCCGAAAAAGTATAAAACAATACAGGAGGGATGACTTTTCGATACTTTTAACGAGCCGAACAAAACAAGTGCTCAATATTTTTGTGTAATAATCCCTCAGGTCCAAAAAGATTAAAATTTAGAGGAGGGATAGCACTTCCGGTCCCTTTAACGAGCTGGAGAGGCCAATGGCTCGGCAATCTTTTCATATTTTACGAGTCAATTGAAAAGAGCTTAAAGGAGACTCGTCTTTTGAGGAACGAGTGATAAAACGGGTAGCAACTGATTCCAGGTAAGGTTTGGAATTTTCCAATCACGGTAGTGTTACAAGGATGGCTAACATGATGACTCTTCGCAGCTGTTCCTCAAAATGGGTAAACAATCAAATGGAGGTGAATGATCGGCCAATGCAAAAGTGGAGGTGACGGTGCAAACACGACCAAGGCTTTAAAGGCTGAAGTATTACATTCATGATGGTTATTTACCGGAAATTGGTTCATTTTTTAATGAGCTTAAACTCTGGAGGAACATGTGCTCATTGCTTGTGTTTATTTTTTAACGAGCATGAAGTTCGCGCTAAAACTGCTCAATTAAATGGTCTCTTTTTGACTTTACCATAAATAGCTTTGTTCTTTCAAAGATTGTACTGTATTTTCAATTGCTTCATCAAACTAGTCAGAAATGAACAATATATGCTTGAGAAATGAGTTAGAACGCTATTATTTTACTTTGAACAACGTAAAAAGTAATGAAATAGTTCTTTTACCTCTCATTTTACTATTTCATTTGAACTTTGGTTTGTTGGAGCTTTGGAGGTGCTTTCCCCCTTGATTTTCATCAGCTGATTTCGGGAGATTTTGTGGACGATTCTTGGCGTCGTCTGGGCCAGGTAGGAGCTAAACTTGAGATCTTTCATTTCATGCTTTCCATTTTTCATTCTGAGCTTGATTCCTGGTTTTTCTGAGCCTTTGGGGTTTGAAAAACTCGCTCTTCCTCCAGCGCACCCTCTGTGTATCGAAAGGTGCGTTGGATGTTGGCCTGACTACTGGCCATCTGACATGCAATGCACCCAGAGCACTACTGTAGGTACGATGGGCGCAAAGAAGGAACTTTATGCACAGTTTTTGATGGAAATTTTGCCTGTTTCTTACCAAAATCAGGATCTAACTCTTCTCTTGTTTGTATTTCAGAGATCTTTGGAGTAAGATGACTATTACATGGTGAGAACGTGAGCATGAAGAAGAGGACATGCTTGCCCTACATGATCCGGTTATAGTAAATGCACTGCGGAACTGTGGCTTGCTGAAGTTTTTCCGCATCTCTAGCATGAGACAACAGATCAACTTACTGCAGTATTTGCTCGATGCTTGGGATCCTACCAACCAGGTGTTCCAGATCAGGGGCAAATCCATCCCCTTGATTGTAGTGGACATCTATTTATGACTGGCTTGTCGAGGCGGGGTGCCCCCATCTCTTTATCAGGTTCGGCCCGAGGAGGTGAATCTGTGAGAGATTATGTTCGTCGGTATTGCAGAGAGGGATCTCAGCCGAGTAAAGACAGCAAGATCATCATCCGTGATGTCACTGACAGGTCCCTCAGGACTATTCTATTTACTTTTGGTAGGATGGCTGGTGGTGCGGCTCTTCATGTAGCCATCCGATCTTATATGCAGTATGCCTTGGAATGCCTCCAACTGAAGGTGTTCAACTGGTGCGACACAGTACTTCTTGTGATGAAAGAATAGTTGACCAAGGTAAAGAGTGGGAGGTTGAAGAACTTTGGGTATGGTTCTATTTTGATCGCCTTTGCCTTGGAAAAGATACCACTGATGCAGCCGCAGTATATTGCACTCGATTTACCTTCACCGACTAAACCACGTATGCAGAGATGGGTCGACCATATGTCTAGACATGCTGGTCAGTCTCAGATTTCATTTTCTGATACCTTCTTCGGGTGGTTTGATCGTCAAGAGATGGTTTATTCCGAGTATCCATATGCTGGCATGGACTTTCGGGGTGATCCATATTTAGTACTGCCGGATGGCGAACAGTGGGGCGCCATTGGTAAATTCTTTGACCATATTCCTGTTTATCGTTTTTCATTTATAATGTCCTTGTGCTTTGTTCTGTCAAGACTTAATCAAACTCATGTGTTCATGCAGATGTTGGTCCCGTTCGGCCAGTAGTACGCCTGAGAATGCCAGCTGCCGCCCCAACAGGAGAGGCTGTTGGAAGGGCTATCCTTCGTGACCTCGATGTGGCTGAGACTCTTACAACATTACAGGAGCAGGTTGAGGGCCTCACTCTTGGTATTGCAGATGTGAGGACTAACGAGCTGCCCTTGAGGTTGCAGCGACATACTACTGGTGTGCCAAGACGATGGACTCGACTCTTACGCATGATCGCACAGGTTGTGACTTGCTATCACGAGCATCATTAGACTAGGGTGCCCCCTAACATTTTGAGTTTTTGGTTATTTGACCAATTTTGTCTTGGTTACAGAACATTATGTGTAAACCATAAATAGTTATATATATATATATATATATATATATATATATATATATATTTTTGATTTTCAGAGTTTTATTTTGGTTGAGTTACGTGATCCAAATGCAAATATTGATGGTATGCTTCTCTTTATAAATGTTGCAAATGTCTATCTAACACATAATTTGCCAATGAGTCAGTTAATGTGTTTAAGTTTTTGGAAATATGTTGATATTGAATAAAATCAAATTGTCTTTCCAAAATCTTAACCCTTAGGAACATGCGATAAGTAGCTGGATTTCGGACAGAGTAGATACCAGTGAGTTGTAGTATGACGAGTTGTGAGTCTAGCCTAACAATCAGTTGGCGTATACCATGTGTGATGGCATCAGAGAGAAGTTCTATCAACGCGCTATATTCAGTGATGTTATTCGTTGACCGACCAATACATACCCCTCTGAAACTTACTAACTCGCCGCTTGGATCAAAAATGGCCCAGGCCGCGGAAGATAGGTTCCGCGAACTACGACTCGCTCCGTCGGCATATCCAACACATGACTCCAATAGGTTTGACATATGCAATAAATGTAAAAAGTGGATTAATTGACCAAAATAAACACTTTAACGAAAACAAAAACATAACAAAAGCATACAGGTTACCATACTGAATTATGCATAGTAACGCTTGAGGTACAACCCGTTACGAGGTTGCGCCAGTGGAACTCTGTCATAATCCATTAACTCGTAGGCTCCTTTTGCTAATGATCGCTTAACAATATAGGGGCCCATCCATAAAGACTTAAATTTACCTGCTCCCAATTTATCGGATTCTTGGTCATAAAGCAAGACCAAGTCACCTTCTGAGAAGACACAGGGTTTGACATTTTTGTCGAACTGCACTTTGACTCATTTCTTATGGGCTTCGTTAGCCAAAGCGGCATCACGACGGGTTTCATCCAATTGGATTAGTTCCAAGAAACGAGCTTCTTCTTCTGAAGTTCCGGGGAGGAGATCAATCACGAGTTTGAGGGACGAGATTTTGCACTGGGTTGGTAAGACTGCTTCCAGGCCATATACCAGTTGGAAAGGTGTAAACCAGGTTGCATTTCTTACCGATGTTAGGTAAGCCCACAAGGCTGAGTACAGGATTAGGTGCCACCTTCTTTTGTGAACTCCAATCATCCTTTGCAGCATGCGCTTCAGGACCTTGTTGATTGCTTCAACTTGTCCGTTGGCTTGCGGGTAATATGGAGTAGAGCTGTCGTGAGACAACCCTAGTTTGGCAGCTAATTCGACCATCATGTGATTGCGAAAATGCGATCCATGATCTGTGACTATAGCTTGTGGGACGCCGAATCTGGCGACTACATGATTGAAAAAGAAGAGGGCAGCTGTTTCACCAGTATTATCTAATGTAGGCATCGCCTCGGCCCATTTGGTAAAATAGTCAACTGCGACTATGATATACCCATGCCCCCCGATCGAGGTGGGGTTACATGTAATGAAATAGATGCCCCATTTAGCGAATGGTCCGACAGCAACTATTGGCTGCAGAGGTGCAGGTGGTCTTCTGGTTTTGCTATCAAAAATTTGACAAGCATGGCAACTTCTGACTGCGTTTATGCAATCTTTAAACATTGTTGGCCAGAAGTATCCTGCTCGTAAAAATTTTTGCGCTGTAGCATAACCGGATTGATGCCCCCCACACGCACCTGAATGGCATTCATTCAGGATTTTTTTGGCCTCCTCATGCGTGAGGCACCTTCTCAGAACTGTGTCGATACCGCGACGGTAAAGTGTATCACCGATGATCATGTAGTCTTTTGCTTGGTATCAAATACATTTTTGTTCGGAGCGAGAGGTATTTGGCCTATATTTTTGGGTTTGGAGATAAATTATTATATCCCCATACCACTGATTGCTTGAAGATATCAGAAACAAGCTTTCATCCACGATCGTTTCTTCAGATGTTTCATCGTTGGACGACGATGGGAGATCGCATAATAATTCTGTGAAAACCAGAGCTTTCTTTGACTTGGATTTTACAAATTCCAGATCAAACTCTTGTAGGATTTCTATCCATTTTGAATATTTTCCCCCCAGCAATTGTTGCGACAATATATCAGTCATGGGGTTGCAATCTGACAAAATGGTAGTTTTTCGAAAGAGGACATAGTGTCGAAATCTCTGTATCGCTTGAACAGCTACGAGCGCTAGCTTTTCAACATAAGAATATTTTCTTTCTGTATCATTTAAGTTCTTACTTAAATAATATATAGGATGTTCAATTTCGTTGTCTTCTTGAACTAAAACCATTGCGATGGTCGTATTCGCTGCAGCTAGATACAGGTTAAAGTCTTTTTGATAATCAGGAGCGTACATTAATGATGCTTTCATTAGGGATTCTTTTAAAGCATCAAAGGAAGCTTGCGCAACCTGATCCCAGACAAAGGGTACTTCTTTTTTCAAAAGACGCGTATAACCTTTTGCAAGTTCGGCGTAATTTGGAATGAACCTCCTCAAAAATTTTGCTTTCCCTTGGAGTTTCTGAATCTGAAGCAAATTTGAAGGTGGAGGCAAATTTATGATTGCCTGAACCTTACATGGGTCGAGACGAATCCCGTCCTTCGAGACTACAAAACCATGTAAACGACCAGAACTGACACAAAATACACATTTCTGTGGATTGAGTCATATCTTGTAGTGTCGGCAACGTAGAAATATCGCTCTTAAATGCTGCGGATGATCAGCCCACTTTCGCGAATGAGCCGGAAGGTCATCGAGGTATGGTTGAATGATGTTTTTGATGTCATGGAAGGCATAATTCATTTCCCTCTGAAATGTTGCCCCTGCGTTCTTTAAACCAAAGGCGAATATTTATTTGATTATACCTGGAGAATCCATCCATAAATGAAAAGATTTCACATCCGGTGCATTCATCAATTATCTAGTCGATGAAGGGTGTAGGGTAGTTGTCTTTTGGACAAGCTTGATTTACATCCCTATAATCGACGCACACTCTAATTGTTCCTTGTTTTTTCATAACAGGGACAATATTCGATACCCAATCAGTTAGAGGAACCGGGTAAATGAAACTAGCATGGAGAAGTTTTTCAACTTTTGCCTTAATGGCAGTGGCTTTCTTGGGGTGCACCTGCTGTAGTCGTTGTCTTACTAGTTTGACATCTAGATACATCCTAATTTCGTGTTCAACGATGCTCAAGTCAATGCCTGGCATTTCACTATATGACCAAGCAAAGACATCTCTGAATTCGCAAAAAAGAGCGTTATATATTTCCAGTTCTGAAGGAGAACAACATTTGCCAACATAAATATTCTCTACAACATCTGTTTTGGTCAAGATATTTATGGCGATAGTCTCTTCAATGTTGGACAAGTTTCGCTCGGAATCCACCGTGTTTACAGTATTTGATAGAAAATAAAAAACTGAAGGATGATAAAGGTCATCAGTAGTATCTTCTCCACAATTCGGAAGAAGGGAACGATGGTGGTAATCATCCCATGGTGCCCCTTCAATTACCATTGATTGAACAATTCCTTCGTCAGTGTCATGCACTCTCGACCAAGGATCTGAAGGGGTGCCATATTCCTTAGACCTATCTATCCAAACACTCGATGAGCGTTGATTTGAGTTTACCTCCCAGGCCAGGAACATTGATTGCTACAATATTTCTGTTGGGTTTGGAGGAAAAACCATTGCATGATCCATGTCGATATTGTTTTCTGAGATCTTTTTAGAAGATATCATGTTGCAAGATCCTACTGATGTTACTTCCACCAAATTGATTGGAGGTGGAAGGGCAAAAGTTCCCATTAATACAGGGTCTTTTAGTAGGCCTACTCCGATATTTTGAAGCGAATGGGGGCTTCCATGGATCATATGAATGCTTCCTGTAACTTGAGAACCATTGGGGAGGAATTTTTGTTGGTCGACGATTGTAATCCCTCCTTGAAAGGGAAATGCAATCTTTCTAAAATAGGTCGACACCACAACAGCCATGGCATATATCCATGGCCTTCCTAGTAAGATGTTGTAATCGAGATTTTCGTCGATTGCCTCAACATCTATTTCTACTCTTTTCCCTCCTAGTTCAACCTTCAAGTTACTTAGAATACCATATGGGGTATATGTTCTTCCATCAAATGCTTTTAATGTCGTCGAAGATCGTGACAAGGTTGGAGATCCTAAAGTTTTCCAGCAATTCATCGACATAATGCATGTAGATGCCCCCTCATCAATAATTGTTCGATGAACGGTTTTGTTGAGGGATTTCACTTGAACAAGGAAAGCTAGTTGAGTTGGTAATTGAGGATCGTATCCTTTATGATTGAAGGATACAATATTGGAATCCTTTGGGTCTATCCCACCATTTGGGATGGGAAATTTTGTAGTACTTCAAGAGTCGACATAGCGGATGGCGGTTGGGCCAAATCTTCCACTATATTATAATGTTGTGCTGCTCTAGCACGAGGATTAAATGTCAATTTGTGTACTACTCTCTTTGGCGGTTTTATTGTCAGTTCAGGAATGATGGGCGGCGCAACTTCTGTCGAAGTTGTTTTCGAACTACTAGGTTGATCTTTATCCTTGTTGTTTGACGGTTGTGGATTCCCATAATCTTTATTCCTTGTCGATATCAAAGCATCATTTTGCTATTTTGAAACCGACAACATTAGCACTTGAGACGGGGAAGCATTTCCACTGTCAACCAGATTTGTTCCTGGATTTGGAAACGGATCAGTTAACATTGCGGAGGTTTTTGAATTCTTGAAGAATTTTTTAAGCTTAGCTCTGTGTGGAAAATCTAGTGTTCGATGATCCTCATCGCATATCATGCATGGAATTTTTTTTTTCCTATTTCCAGAAGGGTTTGTGGAAGATTGTTCAGGAGATGATTCTTCCTGTTTCTTCTTCTTCCATTTGCCTTTCTTCTTACCCCCTGGTTGCTTGGTTTCTTTGCCTTTATCTGTTGATACGACATTTACTTCTGAGGCATGAAGTTCATCTTTTGCATTTTGACCTGAAATCTTACAGGCCTTTTTGGATGTAGTCTTTGTCGATTTCATGTCTGTTGCGCCAATCACACCATCGCCGGCATGAGAGTCATTGTTTGATTTAGGAGGAGGAGGAACTGAGAATTCCGGTCTAGGGGCATCAAGTATTTTATAGTAGAGCGTGTCAGACTGAGTGTAAATCAAGTCCAAATATTGTGCACGAGCGATAACTTTCTCTTCCGTGACGACTCCCCCTTTTGCCACATCTTCCGTGATGGAAGGTAGTAATGACTTGATAAACCATTCAGCTAAAAGCTGATCGGGAACATACGTTTTTACCATTCTACGACGACGTCACCACTCATGTATATGATCAGATATGTGAGTGGCCGTCGTTTGTTTGAAGTTGGTAAGGAGTTCCGTTCCCATTTCGTACCTTATCGGTAATTGAAAATGGGTTAAAAAGGTTGTGGCTAGGGTACTGAAGTTGTCGAATGAAGCTCTAGGCAATTCGATATACCATTTTGTTGCTGGACCAGTTAACGTCCTCTCAAAAAGGCGAAGCCTAATCGAATCATTGTTTAGTGTGTTTGATGAACACCACAGATGAAAGGTCATCACATGATTCGATGGATCTTCACTCGAATTTCCATTAAATTTAGGAATATCTGATGGAAGTTTATGCGGAATCGCTGGCCACCAAGGGGCATAAGCGATTGGATCGTTTGTTAACCGATTTAAATCAGGTAACTCTAGAGTTGCCACGAAGGGTAACTGTTGATTCAGGTTAGGTGAAGCATACCCAGGATAAGATGGGATTGCCTGAGCAGTTGGTCTTTGCATACCGACATAATGCATTTGATGCTGGTAACTTTGGTAAGGTTGGTGGGCATGACCATTGTAAAATGGTTGATTTTGACCGTTTTGAATATACGGCTGCCCACTATTTGCAAAGATTTGTTGCTTAGAACCTTGGTATACTTGTTGGAATTGCGGTTGTTGGTATTGTACTAGCCATGGTTGTGAAGCCATGTGCTGTTGCCCGATACTAACTGTTTGACCAAGATGAGGGGTGATTGTACCCATCTGTACCTGTGTCATTCCACCAGTCGGCGATTGTGGTTGAGTTGCAGGGTCAAGGGGCTGTTGCATTATAACCTGAAAAACCTGAGGTTGGCATACAACAGGCAGCGCTTGAACTTGCGACACCATCACAATAGCTGGCGTAGTTGGTATACTTGATATAGGTAAGCATTGCTTCATCGAATATACAACTCTTGGTTGTTGAGGTAGTATCGGTACCCAACCGCTTGAAGTAATTCCAGCATAACCTGAATTTTGTTGTGAACTCCCATATTGTTGTCCTCCCAGAGGGGATAATGAAAGGGCATACTGCCCCCCATATGGTGGTAATCCAGAACTCAAGGGAATAGTTTGCCTTTGAGGGCCGGATTGCCCAAATTGACCTCCAAATGGATCAATTTGTTGAGACTCAACATAAGAGTTCTCGGATATTATTCTGGATGAACAAACAGGAACATACCATACCGTCGAAATGGCCCCTGAGTGGGTTCCTTCTAGCGATTGAGAGCTAGTCGGGACAGATGGTATACCGGCGAACATTGTTGGAGTGATAGCAGGGAGTTCTGCCGTCGTTGTGTCAGATGACACAGTCCTAGATGTTGATGGTTGTTCAGACATTCCTAGTCTATCCAAAAGATTACCTAGCAATTTTACAAGAGCTTCCGTTGGCGGTAGACTAACTTCTGATGAAGAAGGATACAGAGTGATCCCGACTCCAAATTGCGATGGAGTACTAGTTGGAGGATCTTCCACAATCTCTTCTATGGCAATCAGACCAGGTAGAAGGGGTAGACCGTCAGGTCCGTAGAATATTTCTGGTGCCGAAGAACGTATGGAATCGACTGCGATAGATGTTTGAGGAGCAAGACTCTCCAAACCGGTTGTAAATGGAACTGGTTCGGTAACACAAGTGTTTACCCTCAGACTAGGATCAGTACTACTGTCCTTCTGTGGCTGCTGAACTTCTTCTGTAGAGGCAGGGATACCAGAAATGTTTGGAGTAACCAGAGTCTCTGATGTTGTTGGAACACTTGTTCTAACTTTAACAGGAGATTTGGAACCAGTTAAACGAGTTCGCTTTGTCCGTATTAGCTTCGATTCCGGAAACAAAGACGATTGACTCGTAAGCCTCCGCGAACGACGGGGTTTCAATTGAATTTCTTCCACGATTGTGGATTACTCGATCAACTAAAAATAAAGGGAAAGTATGTTTCTGAATTAAATGAATTTTAGACGCTTTGACACAACTTGTTTTTTCAATTTTTAAGAGTCGAGAAAAAAACAAAAGATGACTCGAGTCTCCTTCGATTTTTAATGAGCCTGAAGTGACAAGTGCTCAGATGGACCTTTTCTGTTAAAGAGTCTGAAAAAGAACGAAAGGGACTGCTCTGGAAATCTAGGTAGAGGGATTACCAAACCAATCACAAAACTGCAGAATACCTTTTACGATATGACAGTCAATCTTCCCGAATGCTGTGTTCAGTGCATTGCGATCGATAGGGCGGCAGACACGGCTTCCTATGGATAAAGGATTAAGCCTATTGGGGTCTCCCAAAATATACTCGACGGTACGTGGGAGCACAAGTCCGTACTGGCACTTATCGTCTCAAAGTGGAGGAATCACCCAACCATCAGTGAGAACAACAGTTACCAAGCTTTACGACACCAGAATACGTCTCTAGCCTAGACTTCTAAATGTTGTGCGTCAAGGATAATTTTAGGGGCGAATGTTCGCCCTATGGCGAAATTAAGGGGTTTTAAATTTTTTGTGGGCGGATATTTTGTATCATAGTACATTTTTACAAATCACCTCAAATAGCCCACCTTATTTTAAGGGAGAGGGTAAAAAAGGTAAATTTAGCCCTTGAAATTAGGACTTACAACCTTCCATTCGCCCATTTTCAAGAATAGGTTTTATTTAAGTGAATCCTATGGGCCAAATACCATATTTATAAAAGAGGTATGGTAAATTAATAAAAATATAAATAAATGAGAGGTATGGTAAATAAATAAAACATTTTTTATATTTACTCCATAAGTCACCTTATATACATGTAAGGGTGTAAACAAATAAAAATATAAGTAAAGTGGAGGTATGGTAAATAAATAAAACATCTTTTTATACTTACTCAAAAGGTATGGTAAATAAATAAAAATATAAACAAACTAGACGTATCGTAAATAAATAAAACCTCTTTTTATATTTAGTCCATAACCCTCGTTCTATTTATGAAGGCTCAAGAAAGAGGTTTTATTTAAGTGAATCCTATGGGCCAAATACCACATTTGTAAAAGAGGTATGGTAAATTAATAAAAATATAAATAAACGAGAGGTATGGTAAACAAATAAAATATTTTTTTATATTTACTCCATAAGTCACCTTATATTTACGAACACTCAAAAAAATTGGTTATATTTAGGTGAAACCTATGGCCAAAATACTATGGGACAAATACCATGGACTAGATTGTTATTAATACCATGCAAAAAACCATTATTAACCCTAATATTAGAATTAATAAAAATAAAAATGGCACATGGTATTGACCCATGGTATTCACCAAAATGGCACATGGTATTGACCCATGGTATTCACCTGGAATGTAGCCTATTTAAATGGGGGAATTAAACCAGCATGTAGCCTATGCTAAGATTCACTAGGACTTTACAAAGTTTTATTATTTAGTGAAAGACTCGCCAAGATCTTACAAGATTTTATAATTGAGTAAAATATTCGCCATGCCTGGTGAGAGATTCGCCAAAAAATTATATATACATAATATATTATTGATAAAATCGCCTTCCATTTTTCCTATATACCATGGAGATTCGCCCATTTATTATATTTATAAATTTAGGGGGGGTTCTTAAAATTTTCCCTATTGTGCGTTAGGTTCCAAAGCGTTGTTAGATTCATTGAATTTATTTTATAGTTGATTTTGTTTATGAAGTTTGCCTTTCAGGTTCACCACGAGATGTAGATGTAATTCCTAAAATACAATCTAAGATGATAAACAATCTTTTTATCTTCTTTGTGCAATGAAAATCCTAGCTACTAAGGAAAGAAAGACAGAATTCTTTCACAAAGAGCAAAGAGCACACTCTAAATGCACTTTCCTAAATCAAACCAATCAGACTGTCTAAATGCAAATGCACATGCATGTATTTGTTTTCGACTTTCTTAGTATATGAATGATAAGAAGAAAGTTGATGCACAAATCAATTTCTTCTCAAGCAACAAATATCAACAAGTTTCTTTTCGAAATCAAAAATGGAGACGATCACAACACTTTACGATTTTGAAATGAATACCTGTTTTTGACACTAGAAAAATTACAAATTCAGACCAAAAACAATAGTAACAGGATAATCGACTATCAACAACAATCAAACTCTTTCCTATGATTGAGATCGACACTTGCAACACTTTCAAATCAAAGGACGACAGTACGATAACGTTACTTTTTGCAAAGGAGAACGGAAAATGACTCAACAAACACACAAAAACATTTACAGTTCTTTTGTACAAAGGAGGCGGAATAACAACAAGGAAAAGGGGTTTCAAACAGAGATATATTGATCACAGGTAGCAAAATTCATGAATAGAACTAGAAAGAATGAATCACAGAAACCAAAACTGCACAAGGCGTAGCCTGATCAGCGCACCTGTAACACAGGGAATTTGAAATGCAGCGCACCTTCTAAACTCGGGAAGTGCGCTGAATTTCAGATTCTTAGAACAGTACCTGCTCTGGGCCAGAAACGAGACTTTGCTTGGGTTCCAGGTCACAGTTTGCAGTTCAGTTCATGGGTTTTGGTCGAGTAAAAGGTAATCAGTAATTCAACAATCAGGGGTAGATCTGAGGAGGATCTAAGAGCTATCACAAGGGCAATCAAAGAGTTTGTGAATCAGTTGTTTAAATCATAAACAGATCCCGAAGATGGACTGAAGTGGCATTTATCTACTTTGCATTTGCTATGGCAAATGCAGTTCGAATGCTACCTGGCACGACTTCAGACTCCGTCTGTAAGTTTATGAAATAGACAACAAGGAAGATAAACAAACAAACTAATTCGTCCCCAGCGGAGTCGCCATTTTGTTACAGGGAAAAGTGTCTACTCAGAACTGCTTATCCCACTAAGGTGTGATAGCTACCTTATAAACAAACAAAGTAAAGCTACTTTCGTTTTTCCTTTATAAAATATAGATAGAGAGGAACAAATAAGACCAACCTCTGTCTTGCGCTAATCTCCTGGTTTGATTCCTCTCTTCCTTGATAGTCTTTCGCTACTTGTTCCCTTGCACGCCCAGCTTCACAGAGTACCTGTAAGATCACAGTAGCATAGCACTATACAAAGACATGGATCTATAATCATAAACAATCTAGGATCAGATGTAAATTGACCATACAAATGCAGCAAACATAAATGACACAAGAGTATGGAGGAAAACTTGAATAGATTTTATTGATAAACAAGAAAAAGCCAGGAGGAGTTACAACATGTTGTTCTAACCCAGCATCAACCTCTCAGAAAGGAAGCCCCTCTTCACCTCATATAAAGCTTAGATCACCCAACAATCTGATGTTTGTCTCAAGAAACCAACAGCAATTCCTTACAATATGCAAAATTCCAGCCTCTGGATCTCTGGGATGAGGGATCCATATATAGATATCTGTAAGGGAGATGAGTCAGCTTATGATTTGATTAGTGTCTTCCCTCTGATATTTCTTTCTTCCACTTGGAGATTGATGATCTCTTACTCATCCTTGGTCGAATTCAGAGAGGCAAGTATCACAGGAGAAGTTTCTCGAAGCTTCCATTGCCTCTCCACCTCGCGGAATGACACTGCCATTTTTCATTTCTCGCCCATCGCACCCCATAGAAGGGCTTTTTGAAATGCAACGCACCCACACAGTGTAATTAGGTGAGATGCAACGCACTTGGCCTGTGGAGCAGCTGAAATGATCCTGTTTTGACCAATTCTGAGCAGTTTTTCATGGAGAACTTCTGGGAGAAGCTGTAATCAGTTGACCTTGTTCTTTTAGGGGTTAGAACAACAATTTTAGGGACTTAAGAGCCCATGGTTTATGGACATTTCATTCTTTGGATTGCTGTGCCCAAAAATGTCTATAACACACGCCAGTGTAAATTTACACTGGAAAATTTCCCCCAGTGCGCCGCGCTCTCTATGTGCATCGCGCCTTTTTTCAGGAGCCTTTTTGAGGCCTTCCCGGTGTCCAAATTAGGTGAAAGATAGCTCGTTAGAAAGGTATTTGCGTCTAATTTCCAACCCAATCAGAATTTTTCATTTTGGAGTTCATTTTCCCTGTCAAAAATCAAATCTCCCAAGACTGGTCAAAATGTGCCAAATGAGGCTGCCTAAAGGTAGGGTGCTGTTACAGTCAACTTTTGAATGCTTTCCTCAATTACAAATTGAGATAATGATAGTTCATTGGAAATATCCTTGTGTCTAGTTATCATTTGACTCATCAAGAAAGTCATTTGGCTGACCAAGCTAGGAGAAAACTTGATTTTCCCAAGGTCACTTCAGAGGTGCATCGATTCTCTTGAGGCGATTGTATTTTTGACATTTATCTAAAACCATGACACCTGTGTAAAAAGTGAAAGAAATTTTTATTTCTTGGCCTGTTGTTGACAAAAACCTCTCTCATTTTTCAAAAATTCATCTTTTATTGCTCAGAAACATCATTTGAGTGAAACCTATCCCGATGTGTGGAACAAGGGATTTGTCGAAATGAAGCGAAATGAAGGGGATAGGGAGCTTCTAAATTCTTGAGGAAATTTTGGGAAGTAGGGAGGGATCTTAGGAAGTAGGAGAAATTGTAATCTCAAAGATTGAGTGATGGGAAGGGGTCCAAAAAGGCAAAACACAAGTCCAACCTAGAAAATTGCCAGGTTGTAGCAAGAAACTAGGGTTTGTGCGAAAATGAGGAATTTGGGGGATCTCAGTGATGGGAAGTAATTGATAAGGTACTTTAAGGATAGGGGAAGGTGTATGAACATTAGGATACAAGTTTTGCCGATGATTTGACCGTCCAAGAGAAATTGCCTTCAAACCACTAGGAGAGGGAAATGACCTTACCTAGGCGCAACTGAAGCATGAACAAGGTGTAAAATGGCCCAATGGAACTTGACATGATAATGAAAACCCTCTGAATGATGGCACAGTCAGCTAAACGGTGACATGGACCGACATTTGGACAACTTTGACAGGAATAAAAGCAAACCCTATATCTAATGCCTAGTGACCAAATTTTGCTTGAAGACTTACTGAAATGACAAAATTTGACCTTGACACTCATAGACCACTTTGTAAGAGCATATTTGATCACTGGAGGAAGGCTGCAAAGACTAACACTAACATTGGATCCAATGGGGGATGGTAGCTCCTTGGAGGTGCCAAGAACAACAGATCTCTGGAAGAGCTAGACAGTGCCTTCGTCCATTGGGCTATGGAGTCATTATTTTGACAAACAACACAAGACTTCGACTCATTTATTGACTGAAACTTGACTCAACCTGACTCAATGTAAACTGAAATGACTGAAAAAACCGACTCAATGCAAAAGGAAATGACTCATGACTGACTTAACTAAAACAAGAACTGACAAAACTTATTCAATGGCAGCAGTCCATCAAGATTCGAGGGTTTCAAATCATGATGACAGCCACCTGTGTACTAATGCAATATGTACAATCATGTGTAATGTGTCTTCCAATGTAACCAATCAAGTAGATGCCTCCTTGATTGATTCTCCGGATCAGATCTTCTGGTCAACAACAGATACTGGTAACTGGGCCTCCAAAAACATAATTGACCATGATCCCCTTCATCACTGAACACTGCAATAATCACCTTCTCTACTGTCTGCAACAAATCTGCCATTGGATCCTGAAAAACATGAAGTCTTTCCTCCTGCTAAAAAAACAAGGTTTCTTTTTCTCTTGATTCTAGTCTTTCTTCATAAATAAGAGTATGCTCCTGGTCTTTAAAAAATTCTGAACAAATAGGTGAGCAAATTTCCTCTTCAAAGAACATTTCAAAACATGAGACATATGAGGAAGAGTTTGAAATGGAATCCTGAATGGTCTGGTCTGTTGAAGTCTGAATATAATGTAGGTCATCTTCATATGATATGACAGCCAGATTGTCTTTGCATTCATCAATCATGAGAAAAGAAACCTCAAATGATTCTTGAAACCCAACACAATCATTTATATCATCTACCATAAATTCACCCAGAGCTTTTTCACTTACTTGAACAAAATTCTCATCTTGTTGTTCATGAGCTGATTGGATTACCTCTTCATGAAGACTGTGTTCTGATGACATGAGAACATTTGGATCCAAAACTCTATCTTCTTCATCCTAGATGATTTCAGCAGCAGAGTTCTCTTTCATGGGACTTAGTACAAGGTTTTCTTGGTCACCATAATCCGAATCTGGATCTGAAAGGGTTGACTTAACGTTATCACATTCTGAAAGTAGAACTGGACTTCCCTGCATATTGTCTTCTTCTATGGAAAGATCCGAAACGACACTTTTTCTTTCATCACTTTTAGCCATATGGAATTCTTCAACCTGCTCATCTATAAAGTTGTTCACCGGACTGTCATCCTTTTCAAAAGAGGAAGAAGTTTCACCAACACTTTCTTGACCATGTGTGCACTGCAAATTCGCTTTAGCTTGAGATGGAACATAACTGTGCAAGAGTTGACCTATCTCATCTTCAGACAAAGGAGATAAGTCCTTTTGTTTCCTTTCGCTCAAATAGTGATTGTCTTCATTAATTTCAAGTGAAGGTGTATATAAATATTCCTCATACTGGTGATCCATTTCCATGTAATTCCTGTTGACTTTCAAGATGCAAAATTATTTCCTCTTCCACCATACTACAATCTTGATCATGTTGCAAATTTTCATGATCGTCTTTACGCTATTGAAAGGGATTTTCATCCAGGGCTTCCATGATCTCATCATCCATAAAATTATCATCCTCATAGTATTTTTCAAGGCTTTCAATAAAAGTAGAAGCATGTTTGCAATAGTCATGAACTAGATTTAATGATGGATAAGAGTCTTTATATCTTTCAATGAACATGGCATGAAAATCCTTTAAACAGTAAATACAAGCAGGCGGAAAACTTTCATACCAAGATTGGGCTTCACCTTCTAGAGTGGCCATGAATATCTTCATTAAGAAATCTTCAAGAAAATCAACCATCAACTTGCGAATATGCATGTGAAATCGAACTAGATGTAAAGCGGCATCCTCCTTACCATCATCTTTAAATGTAGGCAAATTCCTTGACCAATCTACTTTTGAAATCTTATTTGGAAAGCCTGGAATGTGATCTCGGCTCATGGGAGCGTATCTTCTTGCAATCCGCTCCATTAAAAAAATCTCAAAGCTACTGATCTCTCTGCAGTGGAGTCACCATGAAGGATTGATTGCTGGATTCTTTAGTGAATGGAGTCGCCAGGTGAATGATTTCAGCCTTCTTATGTCTGATCGCTGTTCACCATCAACAATCAGCTATGAACTTGAGATATGTACTGGGGCAAAACAATCTTCAAGAAAACCATTTTCTTCCCCAGTGGAGTCGCCACTATGTTAGCACCTAAATCTGCCCTAGGCTGAAGGAAGGAAAAATTCAGGGTAACCACAAACCACGCTCAGTCTGGTAGCTAGCCCTACCAGAACAGGAGAGGGCTCTCTCCGAGTCATGCTCAGTGAATGGATAAACGAAACGGTCTGAGATGACTTACAGTGAAATATTTATCTTAGGCTAGTAAGTGAATATGGATACAAGAAACAATTTTTATGAATGACTGAGCTTCTGGGATGTTATGGGACCAACGGACAGCAATGAATAAAGAATTTAATACAAAGGCATAGATTACTCTGTTAGCACCTAAATCTGCCTTAGTCTGAAGGAAGGCAAAAATAAGGGTAACCACAAACCACGCTCAATCTGGTAGCTAGCCCTACCAGAACAGGAGAGGGCTCTCTTCGAGTCACGCCCAGTGAATATATAAGCAAAAACGGTCTGAAATGACTTACAGTGCAATATTTACCTTAGTCTAGTAAGTGAATAGGGATTCTGGAAACGATTTTTATGAATGATCGAGCTTCTGGGATGTTATGGGACTGGCGCTCAGCAAAGAACAAAGAATTTAATACAAAGGCACAGATTATTCCGTGAGGCAAGGTAGGCGGAAAATGTAACAAGCTAGTTTTAGGTACCGCGGCATGAATAGATTGCTGAAGAAAGTGAAAAGGGCATAGTGACATGAATCCTTTTCAACAGAAGAATAACACTGAACATGAAATTTTCCCACAGGCGGAGCAATAAAATTGAATTCTACCTAATCTCACTCAGAATATTTCACTGGAAATGAACATGAATTGAATTATGAAACATAACGAAATACATATGAAAACATAAGAGACACATTTGCTACACTCACAACCACAAGAATCTCATGAAACAGAGCCGCTGCCTTTCATTAATTCTCTGTCAAAAATACACAGTGAAGAAACAAAGTTTCTTTCCCACAGCCTCCCAGAAGTTACAAGCCAACCAACCCTTTGCAAATAACTTGCATACAATATATAGAATGTGTGAGGAATAGATAGAACGCCCAGGGGTTGGGAAGTTACTCGAATCATTACAAAATGGAGGTGGAGAGCCAACCATCAGCTACAGGTGCAGCGCTGCAAACATGACATTTGGCATTGGGTGACCATTTTCCTTCCTTCGCCACTTGGATAGAAGCCAATCTAGAGAAATAACTCTTTAAATTTCGCCTTTGGTGCCAAAAAACCGAAGTGTAGATGACCGGGCCCACTTGGAGAAGTCCCGAACCAAAATTTCGCGAAACGGAAGAAAATTGGAAATTTTTCCTCTGTGTGTCGCGCTACTTTGGGGCCTGTTTTGGGGCACTTGCAGGTGCCCAAAATCTGCCCAAGTGGGCTTGTTGGAAATCCTATTCTGTCTACTTTCTAACCCCACTAGAATTTCCAAATTTGGTGCTCATTTTCCTCTCCAAATCTTCATTCTCCTAAGATTGCTTTCTGTGTGTCAAAAAAATGGCAGAGAGGCCATTTTTGGGTGTTTTTTGACCATTAGGAGACCCAGATCTTGTCAAAATTTCTTGCCCGGACACCAGTAGTCATGATTTTCCATTATGAATCCAAAAATCAAAACCATTCCTCGATTGGAGCCCTATAATTTTAGCGTCGCGCCAGTGGCGTGGCGCACAAGGAGGAATTTCCTGTTTTTTGTCCAAAAAATCACCATGTGACCAAAATTTGCCCAAATTTTTTGAAATTTGGGCTGGAAGTTCTCTATGGGGTGCCATGCTGAGCCAAGGAAGCCTCAGCCAAGATTCTAAGCCTATCTTTCTCTTTTGCCCGTTTTTCCCTTCTTGTGGCTTTCCTCAGTTTGGCTTTTAAACTCCTTATCCGGGCTCGTGCACTCATGTTTTGCACCCTGTAACGGAAAGCCATATGTCTCAATAGAGCAAGGTCCTAGTCGGATTTTTCCAGCAGCCTCTCCAACTGCATGTTCCTGATCTCAAGATAGGCCTCCCGATCTTCATTGATCGCCTGCTCCAGTGATGTGGGTTGAACTCTTCTCCTTTGAGCAGCTTGGCGATGCTCGCAGATGTTCTGCAGCTCCATGATCGTCTGTTGGTCCTCAAGCTATTTGTTTCTCCACTCTAGGTAGTTCATGTTCCACTTGGCCCTTTGTAAATCAATGGACAAGTCTTCCATCTCTAATTGCTGCTCCCAGATGATCTCTATAAGCTCTGCATTTGTTGGTTCTGCATCTGTCTCATCATCCTCGAGGAGAACAAACTCGGTCTCTCACTCACCTGATGGCCCTTCCTCCTGTACTGGCTCCTTTCCCTTACCCTACTACTGTGATGATGATGTCGGAAGCGAGACCCCTTCCACCCCAGGTGGAGATAACAATCGCTTTTCTGCTGCAAATAAGGGTCTACTGCCTTTCTGATAGGTGATGTATACTGACATGGTGGCAGTCTCATGCCACTCATACTGATGAGATGGGCCCCCTACCTCATGCTCTGCCTCTGAAACTACCTGTGGAGCATTGAAGAAGTCACGGGAAATGAAGTCCTCCCAAGCAATACCCTGCAATCACAACTGATGGTCCACCAAAATCTGGATAAGAGCAAAGTGATAAACGTTGTTGAGTTGTTGTCGAGGGGTCTTGTGTTGCATGAAATTCTTCATCCTCTCTATGTTCCCGCAGATGAAAAATGGGAGGCTCATCATCCGCACCCTGGTGAAGTGCATGAGCAACCTAATGTGATAGGCATAAAGGCGAGAAAACCTCCCCTCGCAACTGAAATACTTCATGATCAATCTCATGAGTGGTGCATACTCATCCCTCAAAATTCCGAATGGAAAAACTCTGGTGAGCTGGCTCAAACAGCTGTCCTTGATGTAAGGCTCATAATGATGCCTCTCCACCTTCTTTTTCTTATGCCACTGTTCCCCAATGTTGGGTATGCCTGTTGCCACTGATATGGTTTCGGGTGTCAATGTGAAAGTGACCCCAGCCCAGATGGACTATCCTCCATGTAGGTGAAGTGCAAAAAGTTGGGCCAACTCATGATGAACTCTGACATTTGCCACCCTCTGACAAAATTCATAACATGCCAAGTGCTGGAAACAAGACATGGCAAGAGGTCATGCCTGCAGCTCAGTGAGGGTGTTTGGCTCATCTCTAAGATGTCTTCCACTCCGGTGATGTCTCTTATGAGCCCTCTCTCCTGAAGATGTGTCACTGTGGGTCCCCTCTTCATACTCTGATGAAACTTTTGATGCCATTACTGTTGTTTGTACCATGAGTTTTATGCTGCCCTCTGAATCCAATGGAACTGGTAGATGCTCTGAAAATCTGTCACCAAGGGGACAATAAAACAGGGAGTATTAGGAGAGGAATGATGAAATGGGAATAGGGGCTAAAGGGAGAGATTTATCAGGGATTTTGGAGTGTTTTGGGTATAGTATTGATGGGGTAGGGTTTGAATTTATTTTGGTAGGGTTTGGGTTTTTTGAGTCATAGGAGGAGAGGGAAAAAGGAATATGATTACAGTGGTGTTAGGGTGATGATAAGGGGAAAATGATGCAGGGAAAATGGTGATAGGGGCAGGGTAGGAGAACACTTTGACAACACTGTTACTGTAGCAAAAACCCTAGGAGCTTGATTTCTTTGTGTCTTCTTTTGTTTACTAAAAACAAATTTGGCATTAGATTTATACTCATCAAAATCATGGTATTCTTCTCAAGTTTAATGCCAAGAGTGAAGGTAGTTGGTCTACCTCCCAAGTTTGATAGGCATTCACAAAATTTTTAGGAAAATTGGTGGTTTTCTGGGCTTATATCTCTGTGCACCGTGCGCACTGCCCAGTGTGCCACGCGCTCTGAGTGCGCTGCGACATTGGCATTTTTACATTGTGAACCGGCTCCCAATGCGCCGCACACAATGAGTGCGCCGCGCCTCCTTGTGTGTGAGCCACGCGCTCAAAATTTCACCATGAATTGCTTGCAGGGATAGGGAAAGGGTTATGTAGTGGTTTTAGGGTTGGGTTCTTAGGAAAAATGGTCAAGGGGAGAGGAGAAAGATGATGGGTGAGGGGACAAGGGGAGTGGAGTGAAACCTTGGTGCTATCATCACATTTTTGCAACCCTAGCCATCGTTTTCTTGGTGATTTTTTCATGGTTGACCTTATGCTTTTGGGTGACATTTAAACATCTCATAAACACCATATCAATGAAAAAATTGATGGAGAAGAGGTGTCCACAGAGCCTACCTCTTGTTTTCCTAGCCTTCACCAAGACTTGAAGCGGTTTGGCAATTTTTTATGCCCCTGGCTGTGTGCGTCGCACGCCAAGCCCAGTGCACTGCATGCTTGGTGTGCATCGTGCCCTTGTAAATTTCCCACTGCGGGCTGGCTGCATGTGCGCCACGCCCTCTATGTGCACCGTGCTCCTTGGTGTATGCGCCGCGCCCTCAAAATCCAACTCTCACTCACTCAAACGCTCACAATTTCGCTTTCTCACTTTTGCAATGTCTCTCCAAAGCTTGCAAGAGCACAATGCTTTTGGTTTGGGTCAAAACATGTATTTATAGCCTTGGAGGAGATGGGTTTGATTTTTGTCTCTTTGAAAACCCCTTTTCTAATGTTGAGTTCTGAACTTTTTCATTGACCTTTAGACACACTGATTTTCACTTTCCCTTTGACATTTTGGCTCAAATGATGAAATTTTCGGCACCTCTTTGCAAGGACTGTACGACAGAGCATTGGGCCATGTAAATCATAACTGCATATGAAAAGTCAACTGGTGATTTTTTGAAAAAAATTTGTCATAATTGAGCTTGTTTAACTTTTCTTCAAAACAGAGTTTTGAAGAAGAGTCGAAGTCTCTTCGGGTGATGATGAAGCTTTCTGAACCATAGCTGTGTAAGGCCTCCCTCTAGCCTGCATGGCTTGTTCTGGACATGTTTTCAAAGACCAAATTGATGAATTCCTAGACCCAATCATAAAAAATGACTTTGTCCTGTAAAGGACAAGACCTGGACTGTCATGAGCTTTGGTGATTATGGACCAAGACCTGAGCCAGCAGGGGCTAGAAATGAGGGAAAATGACTAGCATGACTTTCTCCGTCAGATCATGGCATGTCCCTAGCGAAATGCAGCTGAGTGAATGGAGCGGGACACCTAAAATTGAAATGCACAAAGAGTTTTGATCTCTGAAGGAGGGCTGACCAGACTGACTCTAACATACTCCATGAGACAAGACAGGCGGAAATTGTAGCAATTTAGTTCGAAATAATGCAGAATGGAGAGATTTCTTAGGAGAGTGAAAAGGGCATAAGTACGTGAATCCTTTTCAACAGAAGAAGAACACTGAACATGAAATTTTCCCACAGGCAGAGAAATAAAATTGAATTCTACCTTATCTAACTCAGAAAATTTCACTGGAAATGAATATGAATTGAACTATGAACATCAAAAAATACATATGAAACATAAGAGACACATTTACTACACTCACAACCACATGAATCTCATGAAACAGAGCTGCTACCTTTCATTAATTCTCTGTCAAAAATATACAGTGAAGAAACAGAGTTTCTTTCCCACAGTCTCCCAGAAGTTACAAGCCAACCAACCCTTTGCAAATAGTTTTCATAGAATATATAGAACGTGCCATGAATAGATAGAATGCCCAGGGGTTGGGGAGTTACTCGAATCATACAAAATGGAAGTGGAAAGACAACCATTAGCTACAGGTGCAGCGTTACAAACATGACAAATGGCTTGGGTGACCGTTTACCTTCCTTTGCCACTTGGATAGAAGCCAATCTGGAGTGAAAATAATTTAAATGCTGCCTTAGGTGCCAAAAAACTAAAATTTAGATGAGCGGGCCCACTTGGAGAAGTCGCGAATTGAAATTTCGCGAAACGGAGGTAAAATTGGGCTATTTTCCTGTATGCGCTGCGCCATTTCCTGTGTGCACCGCGCCACTTTGGAACATGTTTTGAAGCACCTGCAGGAGTCCAAAATGTACCCAAGTGTGCTTGTTGGAAATCATGTCCTGTCTACTTTCTAACGCAAGTGGAATTTCTGAATTTGGTGCTCATTTTCCCCTCCAAATCTTCATTCTCCCAAGACTGCTCCCTGTGTGTCAAAATAGGGGCAGAGAGGTCATTTTTTGGGTGTTTTTGACCTCATGGAGACTCAGAGCTTGCCCAAAGATCAAATATACCCATCAATGAAGAGTACATCCCAACTCCTAAATTCTCGATAGGTTGATGGGGGTTATCAACCAATGGAACCGTAGAATCTGAAGTTGCGTGAAGGTCACCTGGAGAATAATCCAATTGATCAACTTTAACAATCCTCCCCTCATGAGGAAAACAGAGGATGCGAAATAAATATGACACTATGGCATCCATTTCATAAATCCAATTCCTTCCTAAGAGGAGATTGTAATCTAGGTTGGAATCAACAATTTCTACTTGGATATTAATGGCCTTTCCTCCAACACATATAGGAAAGGCTAGGGTAATCTCGTGTGGCCTATGAGAATGTCCGTAAAATGTTGTCAAGAGAGTGGCTGAAGGAACATCTAAAGGCAATCCAATGGCCTTCCAACATGACATAGACATTATGCATGTGGAAGCTCCCTCATCTATAATTGTTCGAAAAATATTAGTTTTTCGGTAAGTAGACTTTATTTTAAAAGCCATATGGTGAGGGAGTCTCTTTTTGACATTGAGCATATCAAAAGTGAGCACTAAAGAATTTTTTGGATCTACTGCCCTAATCACTGAAAGCAAAGTACTTCGATGAGTAGGACACGACTAGAGTACCTCTAAAGCAGACATAGCACAAGGACTTTGAGCCAAATCTTCTACAATCGAGTATTTTTGGGCTACCCTAACATTAGGTTTAATATTCGCGCGCTTGGCGGAACCTTTCAATATCTGAGGTATAGACTCGATAGAGGGTCGCTCAATATGAAGTGGGTCCATAGTTCAGGAACAGATTTATATTTAGATGTTTTTGCTTCACCATAATCACGTGCTCGTGTAGCCATGTTGACATGAGAATTCATCATGAAAACATTTGAGGAATTGTCCCCTTCCTAGTTGCCCCCTGTAGAGGTACCAGGGTTTTAGTTTGCACCAGCAAGTAACTGTTTCCCTTGGGGGAAAGGGTTAGTTAAGACAGCTTGGGAGCTAGAAGACCCTTGCTGCACTAACAAGTGCTAAGCATCTTGAATTTTCGGGCAGAGATGAGTCAAATGATCTCCACTGCATAACTTGCATGGAAATTTAACCTTTTTCTTAGACTCTTTTCTACCCTCACTAGCACCATTGTCAAGCTTGTTCACATTACCCTTCCCTTCCTGATTCTTCTTTTCACCTTGTCCCTTCTTCTTCCCATCAGATTGTTAATTTCCTTTTGCGCTAGAGGCCTGAACGACATTTATGGAAGAACGTTGGGAGGGCGAAGGAGTAGACGATGCAACCTGGTTAGAAGAAGCAGTTTGTAGAGACAACTACTGTAGTTGGTTCAAAAGGTTCATCGTATTTGCATCAACTGATCCAACTATACCATCAGTGTGAAGGCTTGGCTTCAGTTTGGCTACATCAACTATGGATCTAGGAAGATCGGGTAATATTTTCTGAAGAGTCTGTTAGCACCTAAATCTGCCCTAGGCTGAAGGAAGGAAAAATTCAGGGTAACCACAAACCACGCTCAGTCTGGTAGCTAACCCTAACAGAATAGGAGAGGGCTCTCTCCGAGTCACGCTCAGTGAATGGATAAACGAAATGGTCTGAGATGACTTACAGTGAAATATTTATCTTAGGCTAGTAAGTGAATATGGATACAAGAAACAATTTTTATAAATGACTGAGCTTCTGGGATGTTATGGGACCAATGGACAACAATGAACAAAGAATTTAATACAAAGGCACAAATTACTCCGTGAGGCAAGACAAGCAGAAAGTGTAGCAATTTAGTTCGAAATAACATGAAATGGAGAGATTTCCTAGCAGAGTGAAAAGGGCATAAGTACATGAATCCTTTTCAACAGAAGAAGAACACTAAACATGAAATTTTCCCACAGGCAGAGCAATAAAATTGAATTCTACCTTATCTAACTCAGAAAATTTCACTGGAAATGAATATGAATTGAACTATGAACATCACAAAATACATATGAAACATAAGAGACACATTTACTACACTCACAACCACATGAATCTCATGAAACAGAGTCGTTTCATTTCATTAATTCTCTGTAAAAAATATACAGTGAAGAAACTGAGTTTCTTTCCCGCAATCTCCCAGAAGCTACAAGCCAACCAACCCTTGCAAATAGTTTGCATACAATATATAGAATGTGCCATGAAGAGATAGAATGCCCAGGGGTTTGGGAGTTACTCAAATCATTACAAAATGGAAGTGGAAAGCCAACCATTAGCTACAAGTGCAGCGTTACAAACATGACAAATGGCTTGGGTGACCGTTTGCCTTCCTTTGCCACTTGGATAGAAGCCAATATGAAGTGAAAATAATTTAAATGCTGCCTTAGGTGCCAAAAAACTAAAATGTAGATGAGCAGGCCCACTTGGAGAAGTCTCGAATCGAAATTTCGCGAAACGGAAGTAAAATTGGGCTTTTTTCCTGTATGCGCCGCGCCATTTTCTATGTGTGCCGCGCCACTTTGGAGCCTGGTTTGAGGCACTTTCAGGATTCCAAAATGTGCCCAAGTGTGCTTGTTGGAAAGCTTGTCCTGTCTACCTTCTAACCCAAGTAGAATTTCTGAATTTGGTGCTCATTTTCCCCTCCAAATCTTCATTCTCCCAAGACTACTTCCTGTGTGTCAAAATAGGGGCAAAGAGGTCATTTTTTGGGTGTTTTTGACCTCCTGGAGACTCAGATCTTGCCCAAATTTCTTGTCCAAGCACCAGTAGTCATGATTTTTCATGCTGAATCCAAAAATGCAAACCATTCTTCATTTAGAGCTCCCAATTTTTAGCGCCGCACCACTGGGAGAAAAAACCTGTGTTTTGCCCAAAAAGTTGTCATGTGACCAAAATTTCCCCAAATTTCATGAAATTTGGGCTGGAGGTTCTATATGAAGTGTTATGCTGTGCCAAAGAAGATTTAGCCAAGATTTGAAGCCGATCTTTCTCTTTTGCCTCTTTTGTTGCTTTGCTCAATTTTGCCTTCAAGCTCTTTATCCGGGACTTTGCACTCATGTTTCGTGCCCTGTAATGGAAAGCCATGTGTCTCAGTAAGGCATGGTCCTTGTCGGCCTTGTCCAGCACCCTCTTGTTTGGTCAATTTAGTGTGTCCTAAATTTCTATTTAAAATGTCAATCCGGGATTCGTAAACTGATGAAGTGAAGCGCACTATATGTGCAAGATAACCATTTTCTTAGTCTTTTGTCGTTTTTGAGTTTTTTTAGTTTGTTTTTGGGTTTATCTTCTGTGGATTCCCTAGTGTGTGATGGCAAAATTGAAAGTTAAGTATGGATGGTAATGGTGATTTCTACAGTGATTTTCCAAACTTAAAAGTTCTCAAAAAGAAAGTTTCAAACTGACTGTAATGAAATCAATTCTCAAAAGGAAGTAAATGTACCAAAACAGTGAACTAGTGACAATGGCCCAGTATCCTTACTGTTGTATGAAAAAGAAAATAAAAATTGAACTTAAAGCAACTCAAAGACTGCAAGCAAAGCAAACTAAATCACACTACTTCAACCCACATTCTGACCCTTCACCTTTCGACTCACTCCAGCTATAGGAAGTAATCATAAACAAGCTAAGTAATATGATATCTAAATTGCAGGAAATTAAATTTCATAAAAGGAAACTAAGATTTAACTACTCATTCATATTTCAACTCTTGAAAATGACATAAGTAATTCAATCTCTAACTTGCAGGAAAGCAAACTAAATCATACTACAACAAGTAATATTCTTATTCCTTACTAATTGAGTCGCTTGGCTATAGAAAGGAAATCATAAACAGATGAGTAATATGATGTCTAAGTTGCAGGAAATTAAATAAGCAAAACAAAACTTGAAAGAAATGACAGTGCTGGAATTAAACTCAGGAAATGAAAATCAGCAGAAAGGACAAGATGATCTCATGTCAGTAGTTATCAAAAATATGTAAATTTGCCCGGGCTGCCTACAAAAAACCTGTAAAAGAAGCACTGATCAGCTAACAGTTATAAAAGAAAACATAAAGGAAATATGGACAGCAATTAACATCAGAACAACGCAATATATATACAAGCAATGATTATAAAAACAATAAATGAAATCAAGTAAGAAACTATACAAAGCTTTGGTGTACAGTGGCCCTCTGCAACCTCGACCAGTCAATCACTTAGTCACAAACCGAATTCAGGAATGTTGTCTTCTCATATATTTAAAGTGCAGTAATAAAACAAAGTAAAGCATAGTACAGTGGGCTAATAACAACAGTCAAAATTACATCTCAAAAAAACTAACTATCCAGTGTATATCAATGCGTTATTTATAAGTGAAAGTGCTGCAACTAATTCCTAGATTTTATGCTGCCAAGAGACACATAAATCTCCTTGGCCTGAGATCTAGCGTTATGGTCAACATGACAGTTGAATCCATGGAGTGGTGGTTGCTCGATTCAGTTCACGAGCTGATCTACAGGTGTGCCAGTACCTCTGGAAACTAAGGATCGTGCCACGCAAACCTTCATGTGGGCAAAACAGAGCCGTGCCACCGCAAAAACTCCTTGTTTGGCCCTTCCTTTGACCGTTGTTGACCACGACCGTTTATGAGTGATTTGGCTGAACTGAGGGGACACACTCCATGTACACGTCACTTGCAACTTGCCCATGTGGTCAGTTTCTCCATTGGACACCTGTAACGTAGCCTTTAACAAAATGGCTGCAGAAACTTGGGCTGGCTGCGGAAAGTGACAAGTTTCCGCAGCTGTTTGAACAAAAATCTAAATCAAACAACAGTCATAAACATAGTTAGGAAACCATTTCATAAGCTCTTTTTAGACTAATATGCAATGATTTGACAGCTTGGTGGATGAAGTAAATGGAAAAATAAGGCTGAAAGGGTATATAGGGAAGTGCAGGTTTGGGACTCAACACCTCTCCAAGTGCATGTTAACTCTCTCTAGATTGGCCTCCCGATCCTCATTGATCTCTTGCTCTAATGATGTGAGCTCAACTCTTCTTCTTTATGCAGCTTGGCGATGCTCATGAATGTTTTGTAGCTCCATAATCGCCCGCTGATCCTCCAGCTGTTTGTTCCTCTGCTCCAGGTATTTCATGTTCCACTTAGCCCTCTCCAAGTCAAGGGATAAGGCCTCAATCCCTAATTGCTGCTCCTGGATGATCTCTCTAAGCTCTGCATTTGTTGGTTCTGTATCTATCTCATCATCATGAAGGAGAACGAATTCTGTCTCTCATTCACCTGATGGCTCACTTGAAGGCCCCTCATCATGCATTGGCTCCTTACCTTTGTCCTGTTCCTGTGTCGTCGATGTAGGAAGTGAGGCCCCTTCCACCCAGGGTGGAGATAACACTCGCTTTGCCACTGCAAACAAATGTCTACTGCCTCTCTGATAGGTGATGAATACTGGCATAGTAACAGTCTCATGGCGCTCATACTGATGAGAAGGACCACCTATCTCATGCTCTACCTCTGATACTACCTGTGGAGTGTTGAAGAAGTCACAGGAGATGAAGTCCTCCCAAGCAATGCCCTGCAATCCCAACTGATGATCCACCAAAATCTGGATAAGAGCAAAGTGATAAACACTGTTAAGTTGCTGCTGAGGGGTCTTATGTTGCATGAAATTGTTCATCCTCTCTATGTTCCTACAAATGAAAAATGGGAGGTTCATCATCCGCACCCTGGTAAAGTGTGTGAGCAACCTGATGTGATAGGCATATAGGCGAGAGAACCTCCCCTCACAGCTGAAGTACTTCATGATCAATTTCATGAGCGGAGCATACTCATCTTTCAAATATCTGAATGGGAAGACTCTTGTGAGGTGCCTAAAACAACTGGCCTTAATGTAAGGCTCATAGTATTGCCTATCCACCTTCTTCTTCTTGTGCCATTGTTCTCCAACATTTGGTATGCCTGTTGCCACTGAGATAGTTTCGGGTGTCAATGTGAAGGTGACCCCGGCCAAGATAGACTGACCTCCATGTAGGTGAAGCACAAAAATACGGGCCAACTCATGATGAACTCTAACGTTAGCCACCCTTTGAAAAAATTCAAAACGTGCTAGGTGCTGGAAACATGACATGGCGAGAGGGCATGCTTGTAATTTAGTGAGGGTAGTGGGCTCATCCCTAACATGTTTGCCACTCTTGTGATGTCTCCTGGGAGCTTGCTCTTCTGAGGATGAGTCACTTTGTGTCTCCATCTCATACTCTGATGAATGTTGTGATTCCATGACTGCTGTGTGCACTGTATTTAGGCTGCCCTTTGATGATGGTGTGAAGCTAGGTGTTGTTTGTGATATCTGCCACCAAGGGGAACAATGAAAAAAGGGAGTGTTAGGAGGGGATAATATGATGGGAATAGGGGTTATGGCGAGAAGTTTTGTTTAGCGATATATAGGAGGGTTTGGGGATTTGATAGGGTAGGGTTTTGGGGTTTTGATAAGGTAGGGTTTTAGGGTGTATATTTGACAAATAAGAGGAGGGGAAAGAGAATAGGGTTTGGTAGTGTTTTAGGGTAGGGATAATAGGAAAAATGAGAAAGGGAGGATAGGGAAAAATGGAGAGGAGGGAAAAGATGAGAGGTGAAAGAGGAGCCTTGGCATCAACACCACAATTTTGCAACCCTAGCAACAATGGCTTTGGTGTTTTTAGGTGGTAGGGTTTAAGAGTTTTTGTGCAACCATAAGCCGCCATGAACTATCATCATACTAACATAAAAATGGATGAAACACTGAGAGATTGACCCCACTTGGAAAATTCAAGGGATTGAAGGCAATTGGTTGCAAATTCTAAGAAAAATCAGCCTTGGCAGCTCTATGTGCCGCGCCTTCCATGTGCGTCGCGCCAATGTAAATTTACACTGGAAAATTTCTCCCAGTGCGTCGCGCTCTCTATGTGCGTCATGCCTTTTTGCAGGAGCCTTTTGGAGGCCTTCCTGGTGTCCAAATTGGGTGAAAGATAGCTCGTTGGAAAGGTCTTTGTGTCGAATTTCCAACCCAACCAGAATTTTTCTATTTGGAGTTCATTTACCCTTTCAAACATCAAATCTCCCAAGACTGGTCAAAATGTACCAAATGAGGCTGCCTGAAGGTAGGATGCTGTTACAGTCAACTTTTGAATGATTTCCTCAACTCCAAATTGAGCTCATGATAGCTCAGTGGAAAGCTCCTTTTGTCTAGTTATCATTTGACTCATCATGAAAGTCATTTGCCTGACAAAGCTAGGAGAAAACTTGATTTTCCCAAGGTCACTTCAGAGGTGCATCGATTCTCACGAGGCGATTGTATTTTTGCCATTTCTCTAAAACCATGACACCTGTGTAAAGATTGAAGGATTTTTTTCTTCCTTGGCCTGTTTTGGACAAAAAACTCTCTCATTTTTCAAAAATTCATCTTTTATTGCTCAGAAACATCATTTGAGTGAAACCCATCCCGATGTGTGGAACAGGGGATTTGTCGAAATGAAGCGAAATGAAGGGGATAGGGAGCTTCTAAATTCTTGAGGAAATTTTGGAAAGTAGGGAGGGATGTTAGGAAGTAGGAGAAATTGTAATCTCAAAGATTGAGTGAGGGGAAGGGGTCCAAAAAGGCAAAACACAGGTCCAACCTAGAAAATTGCCAGGTTGTAGCAAGAAACTAGGGTTTGTGCGAAAATGAGGAATTTGGGGGATTTTAGTGATGGGAAGTGTTTGATAAGGTACTTCAATGATAGGGGAAGGTGTATGAACATCAGGATACAAGTTTTGCTGATGATTTGACCGTCCAAGAGAAATTGCCTTCAAAACCCTAGGAGAGGGAAATGACCTTACCTAGGCGCAACTGAAGCATGAACAAGGTGTAAAATGGCCCAGTGGAACTTGACATGATAATGAAAACCCTCTGAATGATGGTACACTCAGCTAAACGGTGACATGGACCAACATTTGGACAACTTTGACAGGAATAAAAGCAAACCCCAGATCTAATGCCTAGTGACCAAATTTTGCTTGAAGACTTACTGAAATGACAAAATTTGACCTTGACACTCTGAGACCACTTTGTAAGAGCATATTTGATCACTGGAGGAAGGCTGCAAAGGCTGACATGAACAGAGTTCGACACTGAGAATATATCAGTTCTAATTGCAGGGCGCGAAAGATAGCCTGCTCTTCCAAATAAACGTCAGACATAGAAACATCCTTGGAGATCTCAGGTTGTAATGATTTTAGAAACCACTCGAGATGGAATTTGTTGGCATTATGATTCTGGTATGGCTCTATGTTACAGGAGTTGTACTTGATGGAAACTCTCTTAAGTGGCAATGCTCTGTTCAGGCTCTCAAAATATGTTGGAAAATAAGAGGTACGCAGGTACACCGTACAAAAGCTGCGGACCCGCAGGAATATCATAGATAAAGTGCATACATACCCGCAGGTTACCCGTTCATGAGGTGCGGACCCCCAGTTCACTCACTTCAAGGCAGAGAAGCGCGCTCACGTGGGGTTTCTTATGTTTGGCCCGTGGTATTTAGCCCGCCGTTCTTGATTCTATGGTTTTGGCCCGTGGTACAGGATCTAATTTAGCCCCGGTTTGGATCCCTTGTATTGGTTATTGATGGTTTTGTCCCATGGTGTAGATAAGGGCTTGACTATAAATAGAGAAGGAGATCACTTGGCCAAAGTATCTTTTGCAAATTGAATATCTTAAGATCTGAAATATTGGGTTATCGGTTTAAAAGCTTGATCTATATAAAAGTGAAGTTGAAAGTGAATCTATGAAGTGTGATCTCTCGGGCGCATGATCAGATCTGGGCATCTGACTATCTGTGGCACACTGGTGGACTGCCAATTTGGCCCTAATCAGAGGTTCGTAGGTGATTAATGGTGTAAGTGCGGGGGTACGCACAGTAGAAGAAGGCGCAGTGCGTGGGTACGCATAGCAGAAAAAAGCGCAGTGCGTGGGTACGCAGCGCGATAGAGGTTCAGGTGCGGAAGAACAGTAAAGGTACACGGCGTGGCAGTGGTTCAGGTGCAGAGGCACAATGAAATTACACGGCGCTATAGAAGCCGCAGGTGCGTAGATATGCAGCGCGATAGCATCTGAGGGTGCGTGGCCACAGTAGTAGTACGCGGCGTGATTGAAGAAACAGTGCGTGGGTACGCGGTGCAGTGGAAGACTCTCTGCGGGGATACGCAGAGACGCAGAAGGGGAAGTGCGAAGCCACGCAGTCCAGATAAAGAAAAATTGCGTATCTGTTCTAAAATATTTGTTGATCATCTTCTATTTATTGCTGCAGAGTTCTGGGTTTATATTTCTGGTACTATCTTTCTGTTTACAGCATTCTGAGAAGTTGGGTAATTCTTGGAGTTTGGGTAATTTGCATGTACTTGATGATTATTTGATATTCTTGGATCCAGTTTGAAAATTTATGAAAAGTGGTCCTTGAAAGAAAAGAAGTAAGGGGTTGTAGCTCCCTTCCAGGAGAGACTGGAAAACGAGAGAGAGTTGTAGCTCTCTGCAGGTTGCAGCCTGCGTACTGGTAAAGGACTGCACCAGTACAAAATCATTGTAAAAGGAGTTTCTAATTGAAAGAAGATAGAGACATATTGCAGCAGGTGGTTTTCACCCACATTGGGTTTCCACCTTATATCTGGTGTTCCTTGATGTGACTATCTGTTTTTCTTGTTCATGCTCATTGTTTTATGGTACTGACATACAAGAATAATTCAAAGTATAAATAAGGAAGATTTATTAAAAAGAACTTAATAATACTGATTCACCCCCCCTCTCAGTATTATTTCCAACAATTGGTATCAGAGCGGGTCCTTCAGAGAAGCTTGATCGCTTGAAGGAAGATCATTCATCATGAGCAACTACGAGAGGGAAGCATCAATCAGGCCACTAATTTTTGATGGGACAAACTTCAATTATTGGAAGGTAAGAGTTACTGCCTATCTTCAATCTCTTGGTACAGAAGTTTGGGATATCATAGATACAGGCTACACTTTTCCTTCAGCGACTCCTACAGATCCAGCCGAGAAGAAGAAATATGAAACAAATGCTAAAGCAGTCAATACTCTGCTGGGATGCTTATCTCAAACAGAATTCATGAAGGTTATGCAATATAAATCCGCAAAGGAAATATGGGACAAGATTGTCTTGAGCTACGAAGGAGATGAACAGGTAAAGCGTGCTAAACTTCAAACCCTCAGGATTCAGTATGAGAATCTCAGAATGTATAATGATGAAAGTGTGGCTAACTATTTCCTTCGGGTAGACGAGATTGTTAATTGCATGAAAAACTTGGGTGAAGAAATAAAAGAGGCTATTGTGGTTGAAAAAGTTCTAAGATCATTGTCCCCCAAGTTTGAATCTAAAGTGTCTGCAATAGAAGAAAAGGAAAATCTACGAACCCTTACTATGTCTCAGCTACACGGAATTCTAACTACTTATGAAATGAGAAAGAGAGGTCCATCAGACAGAAGAGAAGCTGCTTTCAAGGCTTTAGGCAAAGGAGACTACTATGAAGCAAGTCACGTGCCAGAAGAAGAAGAAGAATCAAATTTTGTCAGAAATCTTCAACGGGGTACTGGAAGGTTCAGAGGTAAGTTACCTTTTAAATGTTTTTCTTGTGGAAGAGTAGGTCATTATGCTGCGAAATGTCCTCATAAGGATAAGATTGACAAAGGAAAGGAACCTGCTAGATGGAACAAGAAAAAGAATGCAAATAAGAAAAGCTACTACACTCATGAAGATAGTGATGGTCTATCAAATAGTGATGAAGATGAACGAGGTAATGACTATAAACTTTTAATGGCATTTGAAGATGATGATTACATGGATGCTATAGATGTGGATAGCTTTTATGAAGAAATTTCTAGACTCAAGACATGTATAGAAGAAAACAATAGGATCATTGATACCCTACAACTTCAAATTGATGAAAAAGAAAAATATCTTGAAAAGTTAGAAGGTGAAATTGTTGGTCTTAGAAAAGAGATTGAGAAAACAAAGGTTATTAATCTTAAGTTTGTCAAAGGATCTGAAACTCTGGATGAGATCATCAATATACAGCATTCTCCTCTAAACAAGACAGGTCTGGGCTATAATGGAGAAACTTCTCAAGCATCCACCTCAAGAAGTTATCTTGATGCAGCAAGAAGGAATGAGCAAAAGCACAATGGAGATCACCAGGTAAAGCAGGGACGAATTGCAAACAAAGACTATCAGGGGCAATCCATCTTAAGGGTGAACAAAAGCTACAACCGGCCACAGGTAAAATCTTCTCAATTTGGTTCAAGGATGGATGACAATAGAAACTACAATCATTTGGCCGGTAGATTTGATAACCGCAGAAGTTTCTTCAATGGACAATGTTTCTCTTGCCATAACTTTGGTCACAAAGCAGCTCAATGTGTTGCATATAAAACAATCATGACTAGAGAAGCTCAAAAACAAAGAAGTATGACCGGGATTACAAAAGGGACCTATAACAACTTTTCAGCTCTTGAAAATGAAGTTGAATGTTCTATTTGCAATAAATTTGGTCATGAAGATTCTGAATGCAGGAGCAGGTTTCAGCAGACAAAGGAACAAGCCTCAAGCACCAAAACATGGAGAATAAAGGAACCACAAACAGAAAGATGTGGGATAGCATTTTATGCAGAGGGACAGGAAAATCTATGGTACATTGACATTGGATGTTCGAAGCATATGACAAGTGATAAAGAAAAACTTGAATCATATTCTGCTTTAGAAAAGGGAAAGAAAGTTTCTTTTGGAAATGATACTCCTGCAGCTATAAAAGGAAAAGGCACTGCTCAGTTAAAAGAAAAGGTCAAAGCTGGAAATGTTTTGTATGTTGATGGATTGAAGCATAATCTTCTGAGTGTCAGCCAAATGTGTGATCAAGGAACCGAGGTGATATTTAGATCAAATGAATGTCTTGTTCGTGATCTTGATACAGGTAAAACAGTGATCAAAGGTGAAAGAACTCCAAATAATCTATACATATTTGAAGAAGGACAACAACAATGCTATCTAAGCAAGGATGATGAACACTAGTTATGGCACCAGAGGTTGGGGCATCTAAGCTTTTCACAAATAAGGAAAGCATGCAAATATCAGGCAGTTCGTGGTCTTCCAGATATCAAAATTCCAGACAACACCATATGCAAATCATGTCAGTTTGGAAAGAAAACCAGAACTAACTTTCCTGAGAAGGAAGGATCAGCTAGCATGCCTCTTGAGCTAGTACATACAGATGTATGTGGTCCATTCAGGAAAAGGACACCTCGAGGAGAAGAATACTTGATATTATTCATTAACGATTTCTCCAGGTTTGTCTAGTTAGGACTTATGAAGCACAAAGATGAAGCATTCAAAAAATTCAAATCCTTTAAAGCCTTGGTTGAAAATGAATCAGGATACAAAATTAAGTGCCTCAGATCCGACAGAGGTGGGGAGTTTACCTCAAATGAATTTTTCAATTTCTATGAAGAACATAGGATAAGAAGAGAATTCTCTACAGCTAGAACTCCTCAGCAAAATGGAGTGGTGGAAAGAATGAACAGAACAGTCCAACAAATGGCTAGTGTTATGCTTGATGAGTCTGGAACTCCTGCAACTTTCTGGGGTGAAGTTGCATATGCTGCGGTTGTTATTCTCAACAAAACAAATGTCCGAGTGAACAACACTCAAACCCCTCATGAGCTCTGGTATGGTGAGACTCCTTCGGTAAAGCACTTCAAAATCTTTGGGAGCAAATGCTATATTAAGAATACTGATGAGCAACTTGGAAAACTTGAACCTAGAGCAGATGAAGGCATTCTTCTTGGTTATTCTCCACACAGCAAAGCATACAAGTGCTACAATAAAAGACTTGGAAGAATTGTTGACAGCATTGCTATAGTGGTTGATGAGAAGGGATACATTCCTAGGCAAGTAAATCATGAAGATATCGAAGAAGATGAAGACTACCCTCAAAGACAGAATGATGAAGAAGAAGAACCTCAAGAAGAACCAGAGGAGCAGATAAGGATAGAAGAGAAGACTCCATCCAGATATGTTCAGAAGAATCATCCAGAATCTCAGATTTTGGGGCAGAAAGAAGCAGGTGTACAAACAAGAAGAACAATTGCAGAAGCTTCAATCCATTTGGCATTACTCTCTTCCACTGAACCACAAAATGTGAAAGAGGCATGCAAAGATGAATATTGGGTCAAAGCAATGGATGAAGAACTTGAGCAGATCAAAAAGAACAACACTTGGGAGTTGGTTCATAGACCAAAGGATAAGAATGTTATAGGGACAAAATGGGTCTTCAAAAATAAATTGAATGAAAATGGAGAAGTAATTAGAAACAAGGCCAGACTTGTTTGTAAAGGGTATGCGCAGCAAGAAGGAATAGATTTTGAAGAAACTTTTGCTCCTGTTGCAAGACTTGAGGCCATCCAAATGTTCCTTGCTCTCTCAAGCTTTCAAAACTTCAAAGTATTTCAAATGGACGTGAAATCAGCCTTTCTGAATGGAGACTTGGAATAAGAAGTATACATTGAGCAACCAGATGGTTTCATTCTTGGAAATGATCCAAATCTTGTATGCAGATTGAAAAAGGCTCTCTATGGTCTCAAACAAGCTCCAAGGGCCTGATACT
This sequence comes from Pinus tabuliformis, assembly GCA_031772625.1. Classification (NCBI taxonomy): domain Eukaryota; kingdom Viridiplantae; phylum Streptophyta; class Pinopsida; order Pinales; family Pinaceae; genus Pinus; species Pinus tabuliformis. The sequence continues at coordinate 487,739,942 of CM062814.1, read as the reverse complement.
ATCGTTTGGACAAATATCTTCATCAACAAGGTTTTTCAAAAGGATCAGCAGATAGCAATCTTTATATAAAAGTTGAAAACGACAAATTGCTAATACTTGTTGTGTATGTAGATGACATTATCTTTGGCAGCAATGAAGAAGCTATGAGTCAAAGCTTTGCCTTGGTAATGCAGAAAGAATTCGAAATGTCCTTGCTGGGAGAACTGACATATTTTCTTGGTTTGCAAATCCAACAAAAAGAAGGAGGGATCTTTTTGTCCCAAACCAAGTATCTCAAGCAGATTTTGAAGAAATATGACATGGAAGATGCAAAACCAGTATGTACACCCATGGTCACAAGATGTAGCCTCAGTGCAAATGATGAATCAGCAGCAGTGCATCAACCAACCTACAGATCTATGATTGGAAGTCTACTTTATTTGACAGGTACCCGACCAGACATAATGCATGCAGTAGGAATAGTTGGAAGATTTCAGGAAAATCCAAAGGAAACTCATCTTCACGCAGTAAAGAGAATCTTCAAATATCTTCAAGGAACTCAAAACTATGGCTTATGGTATCCTAGAGATACAGATCTCACACTTCATGCTTATAGAGATGCAGATTGGGCCGGAAGCGTGGATGACAGGAAGAGCACAAGTGGTGGTGCATTCTTTATGGGTTCCAGATTAGTATCTTGGTTCAGCAAGAAACAGAGTTCGATTGCTTTGTCTACAGCTGAAGCGGAATAGGTTGCTGCTGCATCTTGCTGCACTCAACTCCTTTGGATGATGCAGACCTTGCAAGATTTTCAAATCACTTGTATACCACCCATCTCCATCTTATGTGATAATACAAGTGCAATCAGCATTTCAAAGAACTTAGCCATGCATTCAAAGACCAAGCACATACCGATCAAGTATCATTTTCTCCGGGAACAAGTACTTGAACAAAAGGTCAAGTTGGAGTATGTTCCTTCTAAGGAACAAGTTGCTGATATACTCACCAAACCATTGCCCAGGGAGACCTTTGAATACCTCAGGCCAAAGCTGGGGGTTGTTGATGCATCATCTTGTTGTTGAATCTCTTCTGATGGTTGGTTTTACGCAAGGCTCATCTGGGGTATATGCGTACATGTGCTGGGTTGCGGATTGATCGAAGATCAAATGGCACAGGTTCAGGGGGAGCATATAATGCATTGTTGGCATTATGGAGGAAGTACAGAAGGAGATCATGGATGCTAGTCTGAATATTGTTGCAATATGTCTCTATCTCTTTCATGGTCATTTATGGTGTTTGGTGGATTATGGTTCTTCTTTGCAGATCTGGTTATAGTCAGGGGGAGCATGTTCTTAGGGGGAGCATAACCCTTTGCCCTTGATGTCAAAGGGGGAGATTGTTGGCATTATGATTCTGGTATGGCTCTATGTTACAGGAGTTGTACTTGATGGCAACTCTCTTAAGTGGCAATGCTCTGTTCAAGCTCTCAAAATATGTTGGAAAATAAGAGGTACGTAGGTACACCGTACAAAAGCTGCGGACCCACAGGAATATCATAGATAAAGTGCGTACATACCCGCAGGTTACCCGTTCATGAGGTGCGGACCCCCAGTTCACTCACTTAAGGCAGAGAAGCGCGCTCACGTGGGGTTTCTTATGTTTGGCCTGTGGTATTTAGCCCGCCGTTCTTGATTCTATGGTTTTTGCCCGTGGTACAGGATCTAATTTAGCCCCGGTTTGGATCCCTTGTATTGGTTATTGATGGTTTTGTCCCATGGTGTGGATAAGGGCTTGACTATAAATAGAGAAGGAGATCACTTGGCCAAAGTATCTTTTTCAAATTGAATATCTTAAGATCTGAAATATTGGGTTATCAGTTTAAAAGCTTGATCTATATAAAAGTGAAGTTGAAAGTGAATCTATGAAGTGTGATCTCTCGGGCGCATGATCAGATCTGTGCATCTGACTATCTATGGCACACTGGTGGACTGCCAATTTGGCCCTAATCAGAGGTTCGCAGGTGATTAACGGTGCAAGTGTGGGGGTACGCACAGCAGAAGAAGGCGCAGTGCGTGGGTACGCACAGCAGAAAAAGGCGCAGTGCGTGGGTACGCAGCGTGATAGAGGTTCAGGTGCGGAAGAACAGTAAAGGTACGCGGCGTGGCAGTGGTTCAGGTGCGGAGGCATAGTGAAAGTACGCGGCACTACAGAAGCCGCAGGTGCGTAGATACGCGGCGCAATAGCATCTGAGGGTGCGTGGCCACAGTAGTAGTACGCGGCATGATTGAAGAAACAGTGCGTGGGTACACGGTGCAGTGGAAGACTCTCTGCGGGGATACGCAGAGACGCAGAAGGTGAAGTGTGAAGCCACGCAGTCCAGATAAAGAAAAATTGCGTATCTGTTCTAAAACATTTGTTGATCATCTTCTATTTATTGCTGCAGAGTTCTGGGTTTATATTTTTGGTACTATCTTTCTGTTTACAGCATTCTGAGAAGTTGGGTAATTCTTGGAGTTTGGGTAATTTGCATGTACTTGATGATTATTTGATATTCTTGGATCCAGTTTGAAAATTTATGAAAAGTGGTCCTTGAAAGAAAAGAAGTAGGGGGTTGTAGCTCCCTTCCAGGAGAGACTTGAAAACGAGAGAGAGTTGTAGCTCTCTGTAGGTTGCAGCCTGCGTACTGGTAAAGGACTGCACCAGTACAAAATCATTGTAAAAGGAGTTTCTAATTGAAATAAGATAGAGACATATTGCAGCAGGTGGTTTTCACCCACATTGGGTTTCCACCTTATATCTGGTGTTCCTTGATGTGACTATCTGTTTTTCTTGTTCATGCTCATTGTTTTATGGTACTGACATACAGGAATAATTCAAAGTATAAATAAGGAAGATTTATTAAAAAGAACTTAATAATACTGATTCACCCCCCCTCTCAGTATTATTTCCAACAGAATTCTGGTGGAATTTCAGCTTTGATAAGCCTTTTTCTTCATCTCCATTCCTGGATATGATCCGAAATGTGAGTAGCAGTGTCCTAATGAAAGTTGGCCAGATGCTCAGTTCCGGCTTCATAATGGACAAGCAACTGAAAATGGTTTGAGAAAATGTTAGCCAAATAAGCGGAAGAAGTAAAGGTGCCCCCTGGCAACTCTATATACCACTTAGCCGCGTTCCTGGTTAAGGTGCGCTGAAATAACCTCAACCTGGTCGAATCATCGATCAGGGAGTTGGATGAGCACCATAAATGGAACGTGGTTACATGATCGCCTGGGTCTTCACCATTCTTCCCTTTAAATTTTGGAATATCCGATGGAAGTTTGGTTGGGACTCGAGGCCAAGTCAGATTGTACCTAATTGGATCATTTGTCAACTTAGTTAAGTCTGGCATATTAAGCATGGCCATTAAAGGAAGTTGTGGAGGACCTTGGGATTCCACCCAGATGGGGTGGGGTTCCCAAAAGTCTGAAAAGAATGACCTAGATTTTGAAAGGCACTAGGTTGCACGAAGTAACTGGTACAACCTATTCAACCAAAAGGTGACCCTTGTGGTCCAGTAAAATTCAGAGTTTGACCAACTCCAGCCGAAAATCCTCTGTAACCGGTAAAGTTTTCCCCTGATGAAGTATTGTAAGGAGCTAACAACCCCTGATAAGGGTTCCAAGTGTTAGCCAAGGGTGGAAAACTTTGAAATAAATTAACTGAGGAATACGGAACATTCTCTTGTTAGCTGAAAAACTGATTCCCAACTCCTATCCCACTAACCGCAGGGTTTGTCCAACTCTGAAAGGGGTTACTTCCTTGACTTGTAAAAGGAAAAGGCATAGACCCTACTATCAGATTAGAATGGGGTATATGAACACTTCCAAATGGGAAATTGTTGGGTCCCTATAATACTAGTGATTACCCCATTACTATTGTAGTTATACCCCTTATTTATATTGTTGTGCCCCTATTACCCCCATATTGTTATTTATGTGCCCCATAGAATCCCTCTATTGTTATTTTTGTGGCTTTATATTATTATTGTTAGGTCGGCTGGATTATATTGTGACTCCTTAGACTCCTATATATAGAAAGGAGGTTTTCTCATTTGTATCATCCAAGAATTGTTCATTTATGTAATTTAAAGGAGGTTGCCCCCTCGAAGAGGCTGAATTCTAAGGCGTGGATCTCTCTTTTCTATCTTTTTGTGAGCTGGTTTCATAACATTTGGTATCAGAGCTTTGGATTCTAGGGTTTCGCTGCTCCAAACAAGTCATCGTGGAATTTTCACTATAAATTTTTTTCTGTGACGTTTCAGAAGTCACAAAAAAAACCCATTTGAGAAGAAATCCCGCTGAACCTTGGTTCCAAATTTAAGAGCTTTTTGCGCGATATTTGCGGAGATATGATCTGAGGAAATTGGTCTTTTTGCAGACTCCTGAATTACATTCAAAACAGGCGACCTGGGGAAAATCGTCATAACTTTCTCTCTGGCGATCGGGTTGAAATTTCGTAAGAAGGTAAAGAAAGAGGACGGACTGTAGTTTATTGTGTGTGTGTTTCAGATTCAAAGGTTGAAACAGTGACTCGTGGCACATCGTACAAGTTCGCTCTACTGAACTAATCTAAAAGCAAGTCACTATGGGAGATTTCACATAACTCTTCCTTGGAGAATCCAATTTGGCTCAGACTTGTGGCATTGGAAAGAGGACGCAGAAGGCTACTACAGATAGCAATTTCAGAATTGGATGATCCGAAATTACAGAGATACATCAGATTCAATATCAGGCTTCTATAAAGTGAAAAAAGGTGTGTAGTTTTTTTTTAATTTTTGTGTAAGCTTGGTTTAACGGAATTCAAAGGGCATAGTAAAGCATTATTATCGGTAACTACTGCCCCGAGGAAAGAAAATGCAAACACCTAGTAAGGAACCTGAAAGCTCTAGCATGACTCATGAAGAAGAGGAAGAAATGCTACATGATATATCAAAATTACAAGAACAAGTGCAACAAATGTCACGCTCACAAAAGCTAACAGAAGCTAAGATAAGTGGCGTGGAATCTAAGATAAATGGCATGGAATCTAAGATAAAGGGCATGGAAGCTAAGATGGAGGATTTGATGGCAGATTTGAAGACAGACATGGAAGAATTGAAGAAGTTGCTACAAGAAAGGGTCACCAATGGTGAAAAGGTAGTAAAGGAAACTCATGATGAGAACAAAAGAAATGTTAATCATGATTCCATAGATGCTAATGTTGGATCGAAGAATCACCATATTCCAAAAATCGATATGAGGAAGTTTGATGGCAAGGATCCCGCCACATGGATATTACAGATGGAGCAATTCTTCGATCTCAATAATGTGCAAAACGCACAAAAGGTACGTATGGCAACTGTATATTTGGAACCAAATAAGTTTGTATGGTATCAATGGCTTTGCTCTCGGAAACAATTTATCACTTGGGCAATTTTTACGGAAGAATTGATAGCACATTATGAAGATACAAAAAGCAACACTTTTTTTAGCCAATTGATAAGTCTCAAACAAAAGGGTTCAGTAATGGAGCACATTGAGGAGTTCCAAAAATTGAACATAAGGGTAAAAGATATTCCAGAGGAGCATAGGATTGATGTGTTCATAGGGTCTTTAAAGGATAATATCCAACATGATGTTTGCCTTTGGGAACCTGATTCATTAGAGAAGGCATTCAGGTTAGCAAGAAAAATGGAAAGCAAAATTATGGCAACCAGGAAGCATACCACTCACAACTATAAAGACGAAAGTGTTGTTGCCCCTAGTCTTCCACAACCTATAAGGTTGACACCACAAAAATTGGAAGAAAAAAGAGCAAAAGGGCTTTGTTACAGTTTTGATAGCAAATACACTAAAGGTCATAAGTGTGCTGAGAAGAAATTATTCTACATAGATTGTGAAGAGGAAGAAGGAAAGGAGCAAGAAAGGTCAAAAGAAGAAGATATACTCCAGGAACAAAGCCTAGATGAAGAACAAATAAATTCGACCATATCTTGTAATGCATTGGCGGGAATTACCACTCCTCAAACCATCAAGATAGAAGGACAAATCAAGAAGAAAAAGGTAATAGTGTTGATTGATTCAGGAAGCACCCACAATTTTATTCATTGTAGGGTAGCAAAAGAATTGAATTGCTTCCTATATCCAGCACCAGAGTGTCAAGTGATGATTGCAAATGGAGGAACAATAAATTGCTCTGGAAAGTGCCATAATATCAAGCTATCCATGGGAGAATATGTATTAACTAGCCCAATGCTTTCCATTCCAATGGGAGGTGCTGATGTTGTACTAGGAGTCCAATGGCTACAATCCTTGGGTACAATAGCTTTTAATTTTCAAGAACTTTTCATCAAATTTTCTATGGAAGGAAAGGAAGTTGAATTAAGGGGTATTGTAGGGAAACCAGGAAAGATAATCAGCTCTAATGGCATGACTAAGCTTCTTAAAAAGGAGCAAAGAGGTGTAATTGCACAATTATGTTCGCTAGATGTTTCCACATTGGAATCATCTATTTCTCCAGATCTCCAAAATGTCCTGGACAATCATTCCAAGGTATTTGAGACTCCCAAAGGTCTCCCACCTATGCGTGATCATGATCATGCTATTCATCTGATTCCAGGAAGTGTTCCTCCAAACATCAGGCCGTACAGATATCCCTATGGCTAAAAAAGTGAAATTGAACGTATGGTTGCAGAAATGCTAGAGGCTGGTATAATTCAACCAAGTCAAAGTTCTTTCTCAGCTCCAGTAGTATTGGTGCACAACAAGGATGGATCACGGCGCATGTGTCCGGATTATAGGGAGCTCAACAAGCTCACTATTAAAGATAAGTTCCCCATTCCATTATTGGATGAATTGCATGGATCAATTTACTTCACCAAGTTGGATCTTCGTTTGGGATATCATCAAATCAGAATGAAGATTGAAGACATTCCGAAAATGGCATTTAGAACTCATGAGGGTCATTATGAATTTTTGGTCATGCCTTTTGGCCTTACCAATGCACCTTCAACATTTCAAGGTTTGATGAATTCAATTTTCAAACCATTCCTTAGAAAATTTGTGTTAGTATTTTTTGATGATATACTAATCTACAGCAAGTCTTGGAAGGATCATGTTGAACATGTTGACAGGGTGCTACAACTATTGGAGGAGAAACAATTATATGCAAAAAGATCCAAATGTTTCTTTGGAGTCCAGGAGGTGGAATATTTGGGTCATATTGTATCTCATGAAGGAGTTAAGGTAGACCCTAGCAAAATTAAAGCCATTAAGGAATGGAAAATCCCCACATCCATAAAGCATCTGTGAGGATTTCTTGGGTTGACAGGGTATTATCGCAAGTTTGTTAAGAATTATGGGAGAATAGCAGCACCTCTGACAACATTATTGAAGAAAGATTCATTTTCATGGACTCCGGAAGCAACAAAGGTCTTTGAACATCTTAAAGAGGCAATGTGCCAAGCACCGGTCTTAGCTACGCCGGACTTCACAAAAACCTTTATTGTGGAATGTGATGCTTCAGGAAATGGAATTGGTGTTGTTCTAATGCAAGATGAAAGACCCATTGCTTTTGAAAGTCATCCAATCAAGGGAAAGTTTTTAAGCAAAGCTATTTATGAGAAGGAAATGTTGGCAATACTCCATGCACTTAAGAAATGGCGACCCTACCTAATGGGAAGACACTTCAAGGTAAAAACGGATCATGATAGCCTTAAATACTTTTTAAAACAAAGATTATCCTCTGAAGAGCAACAAAAATGGGTCACAAAGATGTTGGGTTATGACTTTGAAATCATCTACAAAAAAGGGAAGCAAAATGTGGTGGCAGATGCACTCTCAAGAAAGGATGAGGATGTGGAAGCATTGTTGTGTGCCATTTCTATTATCCAACCAGATTCGCTAAACGAAGCAAGGGAGGAATGGAAGAACGACGAAGAAGTGTGGGCACTTATTCGAAAGCTACAACAAGATTCCAGTACTTCTGATACATTTAGCTGGCAAAATGATTCGTTATGGTACAAAGATCGCTTATAGCTCTATAAGAATTCCCAGCTAAAACAAAAGATTCTTATGGAATTGCACACTTCTCCCTTAGGAGGGCACTCAGGATTTTTAAGAACTTACCACAGGGTTAAGAAGGAATTTTTTTGGGATGGCCTTAAATCAGATATTCAAAAGTTTGTGGCGGAATGTTTGGTTTGCCAACAAAATAAAGTTGAAACAATTAAGACACCAGGTCTATTACAACCTTTATCCATTCCAAGCCAACATTGGGAGGAGGTTTCAATGGATTTTATCACAAGTTTACCCAAGTCTGAGCGAAAGAGTGTCATCATGGTGGTAGTTGACAGACTTACCAAGTATGCACACTTTTGTGCATTATCACATCCATTTAAAGCCAGTACAGTTTCTACTGCATTTATGGAAACAGTTCAAAAGCTACATGGAAACCCAAAGATCATTGTAAGTGACAAAGATCCCATTTTCACTGGAAATTTTTGGACAGAATTATTTTCTTGTCTTGGTACTCAGTTAGCTCATAGCTCATCTTATCATCCTCAATCTGATGGGCAAACTGAGATAGTAAACAAATGTTTGGAAGGATATCTTCGTTGCTTTTTATCTGATAAACAGACACAATGGGTCAAATGGTTGCCTCTGGCTGAATGGTGGTATAACAATTCCTTCCATACAGCAACAAAAATTACCCCATTTATGGCCCTTTATGGGTATCAACCACCATCCATCACATCATATTTAAGAGAAAATTCTAAGTTTCAGGCAGTGGAACATCACATCGAACATCAACAACAAGTCCTCCAACTCTTAAAGGATAACCTCGTGTTGGCACAAAATAGAATGAAACAACAGGCAGATCAACATCGCAGTGAAAGAAGTTTTGATGTAGGTGATTGGGTATTCCTACGGCTACAACCATATAAGAAAATGTCCCTAAAGCAAGCTAAGAAGGATAATAAATTATCACCAAAGTATTATGGTCCGTACAAGGTGTTGCAAAAGATTGGTACTATGGCATACAAATTGGAGCTTCCTGCAGCTTCTCGATTGCACCCAGTTTTCCATGTTTCATGTTTAAAGAAGGTTATAGGTGACAAGCTCCCAATTCAAACAATATTTCCAGAACTTGACGAGGAAGGAAAAATTATATTGGAACCGGAAGTAGTCACAGAAACAAGAACTCGACAGCTACGAAATCGATCAATTTCAGAGTATCTTATCAAGTGGAAGAACTTATCCGCTGAAGATTCCACATGGGAGGATGAGAATTTTATGCAGAAGTATCCAGAACTACTCAACCGTTGAGGACAACACTTTTTTGAAGGAGAGGGGCATGTTGGGTCCCTATAATACTAGTGATTACCCCATTACTATTGTAGTTATACCCCTTATTTATATTGTTGTGCCCTATTACCCCCATATTGTTATTTCTGTGCCCCATAGAATCCCTCTATTGTTATTTTTGTGGCTTTATATTATTATTGTTAGGTCGGCTGGATTATATTGTGACTCCTTAGACTCCTATATATATAAAGGAGGTTTTGTCATTTGTATCATCCAAGAATTGTGCATTTATGTAATGTAAAGGAGGTTGCCCCCTCGAAGAGGCTGAATTCTAAGGCGTGGAACTCTCTTTTCTATCTTTTTATGAGCTGGTTTCATAACAGAAACCCTGAAAAGAAGTTGATCCACTCATCATGGATGTGGAGGCGTTTGATGGTATATTCAATGGAACTGAAGGAATACCTTGAGAGGGCATCCCAAAAGGGAAAAATCCAAAACTGGATGCATTAGCTTGAGAACTTCCACTCATCAACGGAATGGAAGTAGACCTAGATAAGGATGTGTTGGGACTGTTAGAAGGGATGGAAGTAGTTCCTCCCCCTTGCATAGATATGGGAGTATGCATGCTTGCAACACTCGTGGTGGATGCCATGCTTCCAGTAGTGGTCATCGAAGGGATAGATGTGTGTGGACCTGGGATCGAATGCCTATGAGTCGGGGTTCCAACATATAGCAATACATCTGGATTATTAGGAGGGAGAGGAGAATTCGGAGCCGCAACCGACTCTGAAAGCTCTTCTACTTCAATACTATCTTCCGACTGGAAGAGTACTCGAGAAAGAACTAGTTTGTTCCTCTCTAACTCTGTGGTAGAACCAAGTCCATCTTGTGAACTAATGCCCCCAAGCGGAGGATCAATCTCCGATGTGCTTGTTGCCACTGGTTGAAAACCACTGGCAGAATCGCTCCTATGCCTTCTAGGAAAAGGCTCTAGACTCATAGGTGAAAGCCCACGAAGTCTCTCAGATTGTTGAGATGGTTGGTTAGCCACTTTGAATTAGTTTTTATAAGATCTACTTAAAGACTCAAGAAAATTAAAATCTAGGCCGACTAGGAGCACAAAACACACAATAAAAATGTCCCTAAAGAGATCAGCAATCAAACAACTTCCAAGTATTTCCGCTCCGGGCGATTAGGACCGGAAACAAAAATACAAGAAAGTTAATAATAAGGGCCTTTCAAAAATAGACTGGGTTAATTACGCCCTAGGTCTACTAGAGAAGTTATCAGAGGTAGTTACACTGACCTCCAGACAACAGCCTTTGCCGATGCAAGCCCCCAAGCTTCGCAAGGGTGCCCTCCAAAAGTACTGCTAAACGTGATGCAACTTCAACCTCAGGTGCCACGAATTCCCCTTCGCAACCACCTATGTAGATCCCTAGGATAGGCAACTAAAGACACCAACTCATATCAGAATCCGAGTGGAATAGTTGTGAGGTAATATCTGACAAGTAAGAGAGGGGGTATCTCTCCTCCTTATCTTCACGAACCCTCGTGCCGAACTCCCAGTCACAGAGCTTTCCCGGTCTCCCTAATGCTATTGGATTTCACTTTTTAATCAAACTTCTATGTTTTACAATTTAGAGTGGCCTTGGAGAGTTTACTCTTCTCTTGCCTAATCCAAGGCCCTAAATAAGCCTAAAACTTGTTGGTGTATTCTGATGACAATACAAAAAGTTCTAGTTTATTTTATTAAGCACTTGATTTTAAGTGGTTGTTCTTTTAAGTCAAAGGGAAAATATGGAAATGAAACCGATGGTGTTTGTATGATGCAAAAGAAATTAATTAAAAACTAACTTATATGAAATGCAATTGTTTGTTCTTCGATGAAAAGCAATTTCTACTTGGGAACTAAGAAACTTCTATAAAGCAAAAAAAACTTTTTCCTTTTCTTTTCTTATAGCAGACTTCACACTCACCAAAAACTAAAAAGACTATTGATGCTTTAAGAATGCAAAACTACCCTAATGCAAGGTGTACATGATAATGCAAGATTCTAGACTACTCTAAAAAGAAATGAAAGCAATTGTTTATAATTTTTAATAAGCCAACTTAAGTGTTTGAAAAGAATGCTAGTTTGAAATACAAATTTTCCTCCAAATAAGAAAGACAAATATTGAAAAATCACAATTCACTTTCAAAAAACCAAAGAAACCAAAATCAAACTTGGCAAAAGAAAGAAAAAAAAATGTTTTTTAAGAACTTTTATTTTTCAAGAAGTAATGAAAACAACTTTTCAAAATCACTCAAAATGCCATCAAAGACTCAAAGACCAAAATCAAAGCACAAGGAAAATTTGTAAGTTACCAATTCAACACGAATGAAAACTTGAACAAAAGGGGCTTTACTTGCACTAAACAATCCAAAAGCAGCAAAAGAGCTTTGAGAAACTAACCAAGAAGTTAGGAGAGAAAGACTTTCAAATTCATCAAAAAGAAACTTTCAAAAATCAAGAAAAGGTGTAAGGCCATGAAATGACAGAAAGCAAAGCAAGTAGACCAATTTTCAATCTTGACACAAAGATTGAAAACAATATGTTGTTCTGGAAGACCAGAACAATCAAGAACTTCGATAATAATTCTTGTGTGCTCAAACACGAATCATGAAACTCACTCAAAAGCAAACCTAGGCCAAAACTTTTCAAAGCAGAAGAGAATTCAAAATAGTAAGCTCACTGAATAATTAAATTCTAAGGACAGAAACTGACCACTCAAAAACCAAACAAACCAAGAAACAAATCTTTCTGGGTAGAAATATTTGAAAACAGCATGTAAAAAAATGGTATACGCGACTCTGTTCTAGCATAGGTGTGTCTACACACATTTCTAACAAAAGAAACTCACGTATACGCGGTTTCACTTCATAGAAACAAGCATGTGTACGTTACTGTAAACAGATGAAGGTGTGTATACTGAGCTTTGCAAGAAAAATAAAAAACAAGGCTTGATCAAAAAGATCAGACTTGAGGTCTGATTTCCTACAGGAGCAGGCAATACTATCACAGCAAGAAAACCAAGAACTGAGCCCTGATTGACACTGAACAACCCAAACTAGGAATAACAAAATTGTTATCCCCAGTGGAGCCACAAATTCTGTTACAGGAATAAGTACCCTAGGGCTTTGGGTTAGAACCCCAACAGAGCAAGAGTAATCTACAACAAGAAACATGCATACAACTTAGGAAACATGCTTAAATAAACAAACTATGTAAGGATGAACATACCTGGATGTCCTTCGTTTGGGTAGTTCCAACAGGGTTCATACCCTCTGCAACTCCTGATGATCTTCGAATCTGCAAATCAACCAATTCGAACATACATAACAACATATAGATAAAGCATTTTAATGAAATCAAATTTATATCATATAAGTAAGATGATTAGTTATACATCCAAATGACATTCATACATGAATTACAACAACATCTTATGTATAAACAAGGCCAATCTCAGGAACAAGAAAATGTTTCTTTTTATTGTAGAAAACTATTATAAACATGGAGAGAATTCACCTGAGTCTTCTTCTTCTGGCTCCAAGTGGAACCGTCCTGCAGGTCCGTCCAGTCCCAATCTTCAATAGCCTCCTTCCATAAACAATACCATGATATCTCAAGCAAGTGGGAGAATATCAACACTCAAGGAAACATGGGTTTCCTGAAACATGGGGAAGTGCTTGAAGCACAAGGATACTTCAGACTCATTCAGGGGATAATCTCAGTATAATAACTCTATCTCTTCTCCTCTCCTTAAGGCCTTCCCATAGAAGTCTATTTATACTTCTCCCAATTAGTTTTTTAGTTGGGAAACAATTGGGAAACAGTTGGGCCACAAGCACTAGGAGGTAATCAACAGGTAAAACTCATCAACTCTGCCCATAGTTAAGAAAATTTAATTTTTTAAGTGTTTTAACACATATACGCTGGTTGGGTATTGACTAACTCACGTGTACATGCTTTTATCATAGGGAAAAGTAGCGTACAGGGAGTAAAACACTATTTTTTAAAATATTTGGACCAAGTCTGGAAGGATGGGTTGCCCTAGGCCATAAACCAAGCATCACAAATACCAAGGGTGATATTTGGAGCTATAACATCATGTCAAGTAGCTAGTATGATGTAAAAAATGTCTTTGATTGTCTCTGTCATTCCGCAATATAGATTGTTAATACATGTCAATAGTATTGAACAATATCCTGTAGAGACTGTTTTTCAAAGATGATTATGAAACACTAATTCATGGTACTTCATGGAAAGAAGTCAATTTCCATGTTCATAACAGGTTGTTTGACCATCTTGGAAAGTTGTACATACTACAGATGGATGGAACGAGTCACAGATTCAAAGGGTGCCATGATTAGGATCATCAGGGTCATCACTTTCAGGTGTTTGATCGAATGTATTGGTACATCATCAGGGCAAGGTGGAGAGTGAGGGAGCTCTACCCTCATTTACTATCTGTTTAAGTCAAATGTTTGTGGTCCAAAATATTTTAAGTGGAGAGGATTGATCTAGGAGGATCTTGTCAAATCAGTTGCACAGGTTCAGTTTCATCATCAGCATTCAGTGTCTGGTATCTTCAACTTCGACAATAATGTTATGATTGTCCAGTGATGTCAATGGTTGATATGGTTTTCATGTTGTTTGAAGGATAGGGTTTTGTACCTGTTTGTTGACATCTTCATCGTCAATTCCGCCAGGGTGTGGTTATCGAAAGGGATTCAAGTATCGTCATGTGGTTGTATGTCACATTGTGACAATTGTTGTAAAAGGGGTTGTTCTTAGATCTAAAGACCTACACCTAAACCATAGAAATTTGACCTTAACCTAAAGTCTACAACCCTAAATCCTTTAATTCATGCATTAAAATGTCATAACCTATACCTATACCTAATGCAAACATTAATCCTAAGTCAAAAGACCTCTCGGACTATGATGAAATACATTACAAAATTGAAATACATTATAAAACAATTTATATTAAAAAACCCATGTTAAAACATTACAATATACAAACCGTTGGTCATAACCGCAGTGGCACTGCAACATGTGAATAACGCGCAGTCACAGCAGTTAGACCGCAGCGGAAATTTCAAGGTAATCGTTGGGGTAACCTTAACCAAATCGGCATATACATGTGAGTAGTAACAGTGGCAGATTGTTGAGGGTTGCAAATAACCATAGCACCAGAACCACCAGATCCCTAAACACGGGTGTGTGAACACACGACAATAGAGCGTGCAGTTAGTGGGGCAGTCACCGAAACTGTTGGAGCCCAAACCGCAGGGTTAGCTCATCTGTTCACATCCACTGTCAGCTCCTCTGCCTGGTTAGTTAACTGTTAACGACTTTCGGGTTATTATAAGGTCGGAAGTGGGTTTTGATTCAAAAATGGGTTGTTTAATATACCTAAGACCTAATAAACATGAACTAAATAACCAAAAATCCTAATTTTACCCCAAAAGTCAGCTAGTTCACTCCTAAACTTAGTATGAAGGAGTTAAAATGCATCTAGGGGGTTATAAAGGCAATTTTTCTCATTGAAGATGGAGGGAGTGGTTTTGAGTTTTGTATGCAGATTCTAGAGGATATAAGTTGTTTTATTTTCAGTGTAACAAGAGCATCAAGAGTCAAAATTGGGAACCGAGATAGGCGTTGGAAGCTATTTGAGAGAGATTTCTTGTGATAGTGACCAGAAGTGCCTGTGTGTAAAATCAGTCTAGTTAATTTGATGTGTAATTGACCTGCTCGGATTCAATCCTAATAAAGTGGTCGCCCATCTTGAAAGTGGACCCAAAGACGTAGTCCATCAGGGACGAACTCCGTAATCAATCTTGTTGTTTGGTATCCCTATGTTTTTGCTACTTTTCACTTCTGTTTTACATCTTGCTTATGTTTTTCATCTTTCGTAAAGTCTTTCCTTTCAAATAGTTCTCACGATTAAAGCACTTTAAGTTAACATTCAGTTCACTGTTGTCATTAATAAAGTCTACTTCAATTTAACATATGATCATTTCATATCACACTAACACTCGAACCGTTGTGGTTAGACTAACTCTTCGACATCCTCATGATGGTCGATGGTGGTGAAATGATGCTAAGCTTAGTTGTCTGTGATGGTGTCCGTGTGGTCAATGGTGACGTCCTACTGAAAGATAACTCTTGCCTCCACTGCATATGAGTACACAGATATGGCCCCTATATCCAACTCATTTGATAGCATGCACATCATCATATTGAGTGTGGCTAGACCAGCAACATACTAATGCATAGTGCCTGTGTTGATCTCCATGTGTAAGTTGGTGACAATGCACATCAACTTGTTGAAGTACATGTTCAGCTCCAGTTGGACTTACTTCTTGTCTTCGCCTTGGTGAGTGTTTCAAATGGTTGGGATCACATACGTGCGCATAATGACATGCTTGCTGTTGAATTTCCTTACATGTGATCAACAACACTGCTCACCTTCTCTACTCTGTGCCAGTTGTTGGGATGGATCTATAACTTGTACGGGCACAGTTTCATCCATTTGTGCATGTTGCACCCCTTGCTATGTTTATTCCCACCGCAACTCCTTCTCTTGTCTGTGTAGCTCTTGTTCTTCCTTGAGTTGTCGCTTGAGCACCTACAACTCCTTCTCCATTTCTCTCTCTTTGCCTTTGTGTGATCCTCTTTTCGCGTTGTCACCTCATAGCCTCAGTCTCCAATGTTGCTTTCATCACAAGTGGATCTACTTGAGCTTGCAACTTTGTTCCGCCTTTATTCTGTCAACAACCTTCCTCTTGCATTCTTTGCATGAAGGTGTGCTGCCTTCTACTGCTACTGATGGTGCTGGTCGTTGTGATGCTATTTCCATTTCATCTTGATATCCTTGTCCATGAACAACTTGATGTCTTCATGGATAGGGAAGTTCATAGACACTTGATCGACAGCGTCCCGAGTTGCACTCTTAATGGTGTCTTTGACTCTGCTCTCCTGGAAGTCATTGTACCTATGCTTCTGGGAGGCGGACGACACCTATGATACCTGGAGACATAGCAACACTCATGGAAAGCAATCTGTCAGTTTAAAACCAAAACAAACTTGAGGACTGACTTGCAACATACCTGTGTGATTGATCTTGAAGGTTGTGTAATTTCTGCCTAAAGGTCGAGAGACTGACTGCCAAAACTACGCAAGGCACAATCTAGGTTGTCAGGAGGTTAACTGATTGCTGGAACTACACAATGCACAGTCCAGCCTAGCCTGTTGAGGACTGAAACTGCGCAATTTCAGTCCGCAGTCACATTTAACCAGTAAACTGCATTGCAAAGTTTTTGGGGCCAGTAGGATAGTACTGCCTCCAATAATTATGCAATGCAAGCCTTGAGGTTAGTGCTGGGCCAGACTTGCAGAATTTCTGGAGGGAAGGCAAAACCTTCACTTCCATAAATGCATAGTGCTAGCCGAGCAAGGCACAGTCCGGGCCAAGGCATCCAGACTGACCGACAGGTGACTGAAAACATGAGAAGTATGAATGCATGATGAGATGAGTGCAAAAAAGAGTGAGTGATCATACATGCAAACAAAAAGTGCAGGATTCAAAAAATGAGAAAGAATGCATGTGTGTGAAGCAAGTCGCCCAACAATGACTATCCGTGCAAAAACAGTATGGTGCATGCAACAACAACAAGATGCAAATGAAAACTGAAACGATGCTTATACAAGCTAACATACATCAAAAATATGACAAGCGCTCACTGAAATCAAGCAGACAACACTCACACAAAGAAAAACATAAAAAGCGACAGAAACGTGGTGCAAGACATGAAAAGCAGGCTTACCCCAAAACAGCTGAGTTGAATGTGCCAACGACTCCTAGGTGCAATGTGGAATGTCAGAGTTGCAAGGTTGATGTGAGGAATGAGCTCTGCAACATCTAGTTGATGAGTTTTAATGAAATAGAGGTTGTGACATGCATGCCACAAATCTAGGAAAAGAGACACTTGGCGAGAGGTTTCTAACATGATCCTTGCATGTAACCTCCAGCTGCTAAAAATAGATCCCTGAAACAAGGGATTCCTTTTCATGCTACCTTGGGAAAAGAAGTACATGAATGAAAATCAATTTTTCTTGGTCCCGGAGGGAACCAGTCAACCTGAAGGCACATGCATTGGTCTGCGAGTCTAGGATGAAAATATGCATTGTTTCTGGGCTGAGCAAAGATGGTTGTCATCCTGGGTCAGACCTCGTAATTTTCTCAAGGAAGCATGTCTGACTGTATTGCGTAATTTCTTAGCCCAATAGGCTTCCTAGCTAGAGTTGCACAATTTCTGCTAGCTATTGGGCTGGTTGTCCAAGAGGGATTGCGTAATTTCTAGGAGCATCATGTGACTGTAGCCCAGAATTGCGCAATTTCTGGGTTGAGCAGTTGTCCTAGGATGAATTGTGAAACTTTTTAGAGGAAGAATATCAGGAAGAATTCTACAATTTTGGAGGCCAGCTGGGTGTCCAGCCGGGTTTATGAAATTTCTGGAGGGAAGGATGGTTCCTCTCAAGGATTGCACAATTCCCAGAGGGAGCTGCTCAACCAGCAACTGACACTAGGTTCGAAAAGAAGCCTGTCAAGGGGGTGAAACAAACTTGCATGCACAGGCTGACATGACTCTATGAAACAGCTGAAGTTGATGTGCTTGACAGTGCAAGACATTTTGCTGAGGATGGTCAGTAAGGAGGCTCCAAAATGAAGCTAAGGAAAAAATTTGGAGGGTGGTTGTAGCCACTACAACACTTGGCGAAATAGTGGTAGAACTCCAGCTCTCTGAATGGACCTTCTTCGTGAAAAGTAAGTCTAACACCTCCGAAAGTATTGTTCACTTCTCTGTTCATCTTGGTTTTCACACTTGCTTGACTGTAAGATGTAGCATCTGCCAAGCCCTTGGTCGGTCGACACACATTCCAAGCCAAGCCAACATAGTTGTTTCAATTGGGGATGAGGGGTATATTGGTGCACAAGTAGTGTAGTCGTCAGAGTTTTAGTTTCATCTTTGGTGTTGGTCCACTGCCAGCAGGCCTGTACAGTACCCTGGCAGAGTCACACAGGAACACAAGCATCGATCCTCTTCCATTGAGCCTAGTCAGTACCCCCGCGAAGTTACTTGCATCACCTCTCTGCGCGGGAAGCCTTTCTCTTCTTTCACCTTATTCATTTTTCATTTTTTTTTCATTTTTCACTTTTTCAATTTTTCATTTTTCATTTTCATAATTGTGCATAGCACTTATTCATTTCAAAGGCGGAAGAGGGATCCCAACTTATTGAGAGCAGAAGAGGTTTCTCCTTCATAGAAGTAGTTTATATATACCTCTAATGTGCTTGTTAAGGTTTTCCTCATCACCTTACTCTACTTGACTGAGCTGACGAGGATTAACCAAAAAGCAACCAACTAGAGTAGGTGATACTAGTTAGCATGCAATCATTGTGTTTTCAGCAAGGTTCACTTCGAACAGTACATATTTTTCATTGATGTATCATGGACTGAAGACAATAAGTTCTTACATAAGAGAGAGGACAACAAATAACCAAATATTGATAGTTGTACAAGTCCTCTTGTAATTTACCCAGTTTGTTTCAAGAGTCACACACGGTTCATGTGAAAATAACCTACGGACAATAACAAGCAAACAAACCAAAAAGAAAAGCAAGAAGCAGAAGAAAATGTGAAAGGAAAGTGAGTAAGCAAACAAACAAGCAAGAAAGCAAACACACAAAGAAAGAAGTGAACATGCATGCAAGAAAACAACTCAAAAAACAAACACTACTCCTACTCTTAAGCTAACAGTGCATGGGTCATCTCACGTCAAGTGATACTTCCAATGTAGCCACTGGTGCATTGGTTGACCCATGTCAGTGAAGGGATGGTTCACGAATAACACAGTTGTGCGAACCAACAGATGTGAAGGATACAACAATGAATATAGACACACTTCGAGCTTACAAGCGTCCATAGAACAAAAATGAGAGAAAGTTCGTGACATGTAGTCCGTGGACATACCATGATTCCATGTCACACTATGTGCAGATGTTAAGCACATGGATACTCTTGAATGTGACATGCAAGCACACGTGAGGAAGGTAGACCACTTACGTTGCGCAAGTGTGCTTGCTGAGTAAGATTCCTCCAATGCATAAGCGATGGGATCATGTAGTTCGAGTGGAGGAAGTGAAATATGAGTGTTGGATTGTTCTTGAGTGCATACAGATGAGTGATGAGGAGCCTTGGGTGTTTGAACAATTTCCTGATCAGAAGTGAAACCAACCTCAGGATAGCGAGGGCCTAACATAACCATCAGCTCGGGCTGAAGTGCCTCAACAGTCTACGGGGTTTTGACTTCATTGATAGATGGATCATCGTAGACCAGTGGCTTAGATGGATTAACAATGAGTGAATCAACATCGTGATCGGATGATGAGGTAAAGAGATCACGACAACCAAGATCAGAAAACTCAGGATGTTGGTTGGCATCCTCATGATTTGATGAATCACACAGAGGGGTAGATGAGAAGCAAGAATGTTCATCCTCTGCGTTTCCAGAAAAGATAGATGAAAAATCAAGTGGATTTTCAAAGAATGATTGGTCCTCTCTATTGTTAGATGATGCACTGACATCGGTGTGTCCTGTGAATGATAAAAAATGGGTGCGTCTATGGACGGAGATACACATGAAAAATTTGGGATGGCAGGGTCACCAAGGAGGTTAGGAAAAAATGGAGGAGGTACGGATAGACAAGGATGGTCCTCTGTTGCTGGTCGATGTTCAAGCTCCCAGTCATACTCTTTGTGAATGACAGTGCATGTGAGTTGTGCAACACTAACTCCGTCAATAGATCGATCCTCATTCGAAATATGTCTAAAGTTTGGAACGAAAGAACACAAGATAGTGCAATCCAGAGGATGATCAAAATACGAGGATGGAGGTTGAGGTACGAAATACATATGATAACCCATGGGATTCCCAACCAAGTCTATGCAAAAATCGGAAGGAGCGATGTTAGGAGGACGTGCCGGTTCAACAAATGTGTGTGCATGTTGTCCCACATCACTTTACAGTGGTGGATTAGTTTGATGAGGGGACCGCGGATAGTAACTTGTGACAGTGACTGTGTCGGCCTGTGACTGCACAACTCCATCACCGAAGTATGTTGAGTGGGGCTTAAGCTTGAACTTCTTCTTGGGATTGACAGATTTGATAAGACAATATTCGTATCTGTCAATGAGATACTGAAATTTCATCTGACTCTTTGGAGCTTGAAACTGCAAAACATGGAATCACTACCAAAAATCATCAGGGGATTCTTGCAGAGCCTTCCATTGCTCTAGCTTTTTTTTGTCAGGATGTTCTGGATCAAAATGATCGAAAGTAGATTCAACAAGATCATAGAACTGCTCAAGTGAGTGCACGCTGCCAGGTGGTAAACTCCAACACCACTGTAGTGGAGTTTCACGAAGTGTGTATGCAAGCAACACGCTGGCCTCTTCTACATAGAACTCGTCTGCAAGGAATACATAGAACTCATTTGCAAGGAATGCATAGAAGTCTTCTAAGATCTCATGCAAGGCTACATTACATTCACCATCATACGTGAATTCGACCAAGATATCAGTAAACTCCCTCGTGATGTTGAGAGGTTCAGCATACGAAAAACATCGTGGAGGGGAGAGTGTGACAGTATCCATGATAGATGTGCAAAGGTTCAAAACTGGATGAGAGGACATAACTGGTCATCTATCCCTCCTTCTAGCACCAGAAATTTTGACGGTGCTGGATCGGCCAACATGTAAGGGGATCTCCCTGGTAAGAAGTCCAATTTAGACCTCATACCATTTGGTGTATGAGTCCCAGTAGTGGGTCGTACAGTATCGCCTTGACCGTGGTTTCGCACATAGGCAAGTAAGATGTCCCTGTTGGTAGCAAATGTGTGACATGTGAAGTGAATCGAGGAAGGTGCATGAGTGGTTCTAACACACGGATGGTAAGGTGAGTGCGCCCCTTTGAAACCTGTGAAAGCACGTAGTTAAGAAGGGAACACACGAGAAAAGATGCATCACAACATGGAAGGCAAGTAAGCTAGCAATCCAAAGTGATGGTTAAACCAAAAACACATTTCAGTAAGATTCATACATACATATACAGAAAATAGCTACACATGCATACGTAAGCAAATAGATACATATACCATTTAGAGTAAACAAGATAGCTGAAATACAATATGACATATGCATGAAACATGCTCGCTTTGTTATATCAAGAAGTGTAAGTTCCAGTCATACAATACAACCATGACCAACCACTAGTTCTGACAGAGGAACATTACAGTCACTGCCACCTTCTCCTCCAAAGTGATTTACTAGCTCTGCATAGTGGAGAAGCCAAGGCTCATTACAATACTATCCAAGCTTTCTCTAAGATACTCCTATGGGAAGCTTGGTTGACCAAAAGCCTTTACAATGAGTTATGAGGGACTATTTATAGAAAAGGGTGGGATGACACTTGATATTCCACTTTGTGACCGTTCATCTACCCTCATGACTCTTCAACTATTCTATGATTGTTACATTCAACTATTGACACTTGAAATTCCACTTGACAAGACATTACATACAACCTGCACATCTACCCATGTGAGACAAAATGGCTTGAGCAAGCCATGCAAGACATCACTAACACTCGGACCGTTTTGGTGAGACCAACTCTTCGACATCCTCATGATGGTCGACGGTGGTGAACTTATGCCAAGCTTGGTTGTCGGTGATGGTGTCCATGTGCTCAATGTTGACATCCTGCTAAAAGCGAACTCTTTCCTCCATTGCATCTGGGTACACTGATATGGCCCCTCTATCCAACTCATTTGATAGCATGCGCATCATCATCTTGAGTGTGGCTGGACCAAAAACATACTGATGCATAGTGCCTGTGCTGATCTTCAAGTGTGTGCTAGTGACCATGCACATCAACTTGTCGAAGTACATATTCAACTCAAGTCGGACTTACTTCTTGTCTCCACCTCGGTGAGTGTGCCAAATGGGTGGGATCGCATGCTTGCGCACAATGATATGTGTGCTGCTGAATTCCCTAACATGAAATCAACAACACTGCTCACCTTGTCTGCTCTGTGCCAGCTGCTGGGATGGTTCTATAATTTGTATGGTCGCAGTTTCACCTATCTATGTAGGTTGCTCCCCTTGTTGTGTTTGTTCCTGCTGCAACTCCTTCTCTTATCTGTGCAACTCCTATTCTTCCTTGAGTTGTCACTTGAGCACCTGAAAATCCTTCTCTATTTCTCTCTCTTTGCCTTCGCGCGATGCTCTTGTCACATCATTGCCTCATAGCCTCAGTCTCCAAAGTTGCTTTTATCACAAGTGGATCTGCTTGAGCTTGCAACTTTGTTCTGCCTTTGTGTTGTCAACAACCTTCCTCTTGCATTCGTTCCATTCAGGTGTGTTGCCTTCTACTGCTGCTGATGGTGCTGCTCGATGTGACACTATTGCCATTTCATCTTGATATCCTTGTCCATGAACAACTTGATTTCTTCATGGATAGGCAAGTTCATAGACACTTGATCGACTACATCCCCAGTTGCACTCTTAATAGTGTCTTTGACTCTGCTCACTTGGAAGTAATTGTACCTATGCTTCTGGGAGGTAGACGACACGTGTGATACCTGGAGACATAGCAACACTCATGGAAAGAAATATGTTAGTTGAAAACCAAAACAAAATTGAGGGCTGACTTGTAACATACATGTGTGATTGATCTTGAAGGTCGCGCAATTTCTACCGGGAGGTCAGGAGGCTGACTTCCAAAAATATGCAAGGCACTGTCTGGGCTATCAGGAGGATAATTAATTGTTAGAACTACACAATGCACAGTCCAACCTAGCCTGTTGAGGGCTGAAACTGCGTAGTGTACAATTTCAGTCAGCAATGACACGCAACCAACAAACTACATTGCACAGTTTCTGAGGCCAACAGGACACCGCCTCAAAGAATTGCACAATCCAAGCCTGGACATCAGTGCTGGGCTAGAATTGCGCAATTTCTGGAGGGAATTTAGAGCCTTTTCTTCCTAGAATTGGTAGAGCTAGCTGGGCAAGGCACGATCCGGGCCAAGGCAGCCCAGACCGGTGGATGGGTGACTCAAAACATGAGAAATTTGAATGCATGATGAGATGAGTGCAAATAAGAGTGAGTGATCATACATGCAAACAACAAGTGCAAGATTCAGAAAATGGGAAAGCATGTGTTGGGTCCCTATAATACTAGTGATTACCCCATTACTATTGTAGTTATACCCCTTATTTATATTGTTGTGCCCCTATTATCCCCATATTGTTATTTCTGTGCTCCATAGAATCCCTCTATTGTTATTTTTGTGGTTTTATATTATTATTGTTAGGTCGATTGGATTATATTGTGACTCCATAGACTCCTATATATAGAAAGGAGGTTTTGTCATTTGAATCATCCAAGAATTGTTCATTTATGTAATGTAAAGGAGGTTTCCCCCTCGAAGGGGTTGAATTCTAAGGCGTTGATCTATCTTTTCTATCTTTTCTTGAGCTGGTTGCATAACATTTGGTATCAGAGCTTTGGATTCTAGGGTTTCGCTGCTCCAAACAGGTCATCGTGGAATTTTCGCTATAACTTTTTTTCTAGGACGTTTCAGAAGTTGAAAAAAAACCCATTTGAGAAGAAATCACTCTAAACCTTGGGTCTGAATTTCAGAGCATTTCGCTCAATATTTGCGGAGATATGATCTGAGGAAGTTGGTATTTTTGCAGACTCCTGAATTACATTCAAAACAAGTGACCTGGGGAAAATCGTCATAACTTTCTCTCTGGCAATCGGATTGAAATTTCGTAAGAAGCTACAAAAAGAGGATGGACTGAAGTTTCTTGTATACATGTTTCAAATCCAAAGGTTGAAACAGTGACTCGTGGCACGTCGTACAAGTTCGCTCTACTGAACTAGTCTAAAAGCAAGTGATTGTGTGAGATTTCACATAACTCTTCCTTGGAGAATCCAATTTGGGTCAGACTTTTGGCATTGGAAAGAGGACACAGAGAGCTACTACAGATCACAAATTTAGAACTAGATGATTGGAAAGTACAGAGATACATCAGAGGCAATATCGAGCTCCTACAAAGTGAAAAAAGGTGTGTAGATTTTCTTAAATTTTTGCTTAAGCTTGGTTTGAAAATTTATTTTGAAGGAATTCAAAGGGCATAGTAGAGAATTATTATCGGTAACTGATGCCCCAAGGAAAGAAAATGAAAACACCTAGTAAGGAACCTGAAAGCTCTAGCATGACTCATGAAGAAGAGGAAGAAATGCAACATGATATATCAAAATTACAAGACCAAGTGCAACAACTGTCCCTTGCACAAAAAGGAACAGAATCTAAGATGGATGGTTTAAAGAAAGGTATAGAAGCTAAGATGGACTGTTTAAAGAAAGGCGTAGAAGATAAGATGATTGACGAGGAAGCTAAGATGGATGATTTGAAGATAGATTTGAAGACAGACATGGACGAATTGAAGATAAATATGAATAAGTTGCTACAAGAAATGGTCCTAAGGGTGAAAGGGTACTAAAGGAAACTCATGATGAGAACAAAAGAAATGTTAATCATGATTCCATAGACGCTAATGTTGGATTGAAGAATCACCATATTCCAAAAATCGATATGAGGAAGTTTGATGGCAAGGATCCCGCCACATGGATATTACAGATGGAGCAATTCTTCGATCTCAATAATGTGCAAAACACACAAAAGGTACGTATGACAACTGTATATTTGGAACCAAATCAGTTTGTATGGTATCAATGGCTTTGTTCTCGTAAACAATTTATCACTTGGGCAATTTTTACGGAAGAATTGATAGCACATTATGAGGATACAAAAAGCAACACTTTTTTTAGCCAATTGATAAGTCTCAAACAAAAGGGTTCAATAATGGAGCACATTGAGGAGTTCCAAAAATTGAACATAAGGGTAAAAGATATTCCAGAGGAGCATAGGATTGATGTGTTCATAGGGTCTTTAAAGGATAATATCCAACATGATGTCCGCCTTTGGGAACCTGATTCATTAGAGAAGGCATTCAGGTTAGCAAGAAAAATGGAAAGCAAAATTATGGCAACTAGGAAGCATACCACTCACAACTATAAAGACGGAAGTGTTGTTGCCCCTAGTCTTCCACAACCTACAAGGTTGACACCACAACAATTGGAAGAAAAAAGAGCAAAAGGGCTTTGTTACAATTGTGATAGCAAATACACAAAAGGTCATAAGTGTGCTGAGAAGAAATTATTCTACATAGATTGTGAAGAGGAAGAAGAAAAGGAGCAAGAAAGGTCAAAAGAAGAGGATATACTCCAGGAACAAAGCCTAGATGAAGAACAAATAAATCCGACCATATCTTGTAATGCATTGGCGGGAATTACCACTCCTCAAACCATCAAGATAGAAGGACAAATCAAGAAGAAAAAGGTAATAGTGTTGATTGATTCAGGAAGCACCCACAATTTTATTCATTGTAGGGTAGCAAAAGAATTGAATTGCTTCCTATATAGCACCAGAGTGTCAAGTGATGATTGCAAATGGAGGAACAATAAATTGCTCTGGAAAGTGCCATAATATCAAGCTATCCATGGGAGAATATGTATTGACTAGCCCAATGCTTTCCATTCCAATGGGAGGTGTTGATGTTGTACTAGGAGTCCAATGGCTACAATCCTTGGGTACAATAGCTTTTAATTTTCAAGAACTTTTCATCAAATTTTCTACGGAAGGAAAGGAAGTTGAATTAAGGGGTATTGCAGGGAAACCAGGAAAGATAATCAGCTCTAATGGCATGACAAAGCTTCTTAAAAAGGAGCAAAGAGGTGTAATTGCACAATTATGTTCGCTAGATGTTTCCACATTGGAATCATCTATTTCTCCAGATCTCCAAAAAGTCCTGGACAATCATTCCAAGGTATTTGAGACTCCCAAAGGTCTCCCACCTATGCGTGATCATGATCATGCTATTCATCTGATTCCAGGAAGTGTTCCTCCAAACATCAGGCCGTACAGATATCCCTATGTCCAAAAAAGTGAAATTGAACGTATGGTTGCAGAAATGCTAGAGGCTGGTATAATTCAACCGAGTCAAAGTTCTTTCTCAGCTCCAGTAGTATTGGTGCACAAGAAGGATGGATCATGGCGCATGTGTCCGAATTATAGGGAGCTCAACAAGCTCACTATTAAAGATAAGTTCCCCATTCCTGTCATTGATGAATTACTGGATGAATTGCATGGATCTTCGTTCGGGATATCATCAAATCAGAATGAAGATTGAAGACATTCTGAAAACGGCATTTAGAACTCATGAGGGTCATTATGAATTTTTGGTCATGCCTTTTGGCCTTACCAATGCACCTTCAACATTTCAAGGTTTGATGAATTCAATTTTCAAACCATTCCTTAGAAAATTTGTGTTAGTATTTTTTGATGATATACTAATCTACAACAAGTCTTGGAAGGATCATGTTGAACATGTTGACAGGGTGCTACAACTATTGGAGGAGAAACAATTATATGCAAAAAGATCCAAATGTTTCTTTGGAGTCCAGGAGGTGGAATATTTGGGTCATATTGTATCTCATGAAGGAGTTAAGGTAGACCCTAGCAAAATTAAAGCCATTAAGGAATGGAAAATCCCCACATCCATAAAGCATCTGCGAGGATTTCTTGGGTTGACAGGGTATTATCGCAAGTTTGTTAAGAATTATGGGAGAATAGCAGCACCTCTAACAACATTATTGAAGAAAGATTCATTTTCATGGACTCCGGAAGCAACAAAGGCCTTTGAACATCTTAAAGAGGCAATGTGCCAAGCACCGGTCTTAGCTACACCAGACTTCACAAAAACCTTTATTGTGGAATGTGATGCTTCAGGAAATGGAATTGGTGCTGTTCTAATGCAAGATGAAAGACCCATTGCTTTTGAAAGTCGTCCAATCAAGGGAAAGTTTTTAAGCAAAGCTATTTATGAGAAGGAAATGTTGGCAATACTCCATGCACTTAAGAAATGGCGACCCTACCTAATGGGAAGACACTTCAAGGTAAAAACGGATCATGATAGCCTTAAATACTTTTTAGAACAAAGATTATCCTCTGAAGAGCAACAAAAGTGGGTCACAAAGATGTTGGGTTATGACTTTGAAATCATCTACAAAAAAGGGAAGCAAAATGTGGTGGCAGATGCACTCTCAAGAAAGGATGAGGATGTGGAAGCATTGTTGTGTGCCATTTCTATTATCCAACCAGATTGGATAAACAAAGCAAGGGAGGAATGGAAGAATGACGAAGAAGTGTGGGCACTTATTCGAAAGCTACAACAAGATTCCAGTACTTCTGATACATTTAGCTGGCAAAATGATTCGTTATGGTACAAAGATCGCTTATACCTCTGTAAGAATTCCCAGCTAAAACAAAAGATTCTTATGGAATTGCACACTTCTCCCTTAGGAGGGCACTCAGGATTTTTAAAAACTTACCACAGGGTTAAGAAGGAATTTTTTTGGGATGGCCTTAAATCAGATATTCAAAAGTTTGTGGCGGAATGTTTGGTTTTCCAACAAAATAAAGTTGAAACAATTAAGACACCGGGTCTATTACAACCTTTATCCATTCCAAGCCAACGTTGGGAGGAGGTTTCAATGGATTTTATCACAGGTTTACCCAAGTCTGAGGGAAAGAGTGTCATCATGGTGGTAGTTGACAGACTTACCAAGTATGCACACTTTTGTGCATTATCACATCCATTTAAAGCCAGTACATTTTCTACTGCATTTATGGAAACAGTTCAAAAGCTACATGGAAACCCAAAGATTATTGTAAGTGACAGAGATCCCATTTTCACTGGAAATTTTTGGACAAAATTATTTTCTTGTCTTGGTACTCAGTTAGCTCATAGCTCATCTTATCATCCTCAATCTGATGGGCAAACTGAGATAGTAAACAAATGTTTGGAAGGATATCTTCGTTGCTTTGTATCTGATAAACAGACACAATGGGTCAAATGGTTGCCTCTGGCTGAATGGTGGTATAACACTTCCTTCCATACAGCAACAAAAATGACCCCATTTATGGCACTTTATGGGTATCAACCACCATCCATCACATCATATTTAAGAGAAAATTCTAAGGTTCAGGCAGTGGAACATCACATCGAACATCAACAACAAGTCCTCCAACTCTTAAAGGATAACCTCGTGTTGGCACAAAATAGAATGAAACAACAGGCAGATCAACATCCAGTGAAAGAAGTTTTGATGTAAGTGATTGGTGTTGGCATTATGATTCTGGTATGGCTCTATGTTACAGATGTTGTACTTGATGGCAACACCCTCAAGTGGCAATGCTCTGATCAGGCTCTCAAAATGTTGGAAATTAAGAGGTACGCAGGTGAATGGTTCAAAAGGTGCGTACCCGCAGGTACGCTGGCCAGGAAGTGCGTTCATACCCGCAGGTTACCCGTTCATGAGGTGCGTACCCCCAGTTCACTCACTTCAAGGCAGAGAAGCGCGCTCACGTGGGGTTTCTTATGTTTGGCCCGTGGTATTTAGCCTGCCATTCTTGATTCTATGGTTTTGGCCCGTGATATAGGATCTAATTTTGCCTCGGTTTGGATCCCTTGTATTGGTTATTGATGGTTTTGTCCCATGGTGTGAATAAGGGCTTGACTATAAATAGGGAAGGAGATCACTTGGCTAATGCATCTTTTGCAAATTGAATATCTTAAGATCTGAAATATTGGGTTATCGGTTTAAAAGCTTGATCTATAAAAGTAAAGTTGAAAGTGAATCTATGAAGTGTGATCTCTCAGGTGCATGATCAGATCTGGGCATCTGACTATCTGTGACACACTGGGGGACTGCCAATTCGGCCCTAATCAGAGGTACGCATGTGATCAACAGTGCAAGTGCGTGGGTACGCACAGCAGAATAAGGCGCAGTGCATGGGTATGCAGAGCAGAAGAAGGCGCAATGCGTGGGTACGCAGCGCGACAGAGGTTCAGGTGCGGAGGCACAGTGAAAGTACGCGGCGCTACAAAAGCCGCAGGTGCGTAGATACGCGGTGCGATAGTATCTGAGAGTGCGTGGCTACAGTAGTAGTACGCGGCGCGATAGAAGCAGTGGATGCGTGGGCACAGTGAAGGTACGCGGCGCGTTTAAAGGAACAGTGCGTGGATACGCAGTGTAGCTCAAGGCTCTCTGCGTGGATACGCAGAGGTGCAGAAGGTGAAGTACGTAGCAACGCATGCCAGATAAAGAAAAATTGCGTATCTGTCTTAAGGCATTTATTTGACTGACTTTTCTCTATTGATAAGGTGTTCTGGGTTTAGTTTACTGTTGATCTGGTTACTGCAGTTGACTGGGTGATTTACTTGTACTTGATGATCATTTGATGTTCATGGATCCAGTTTGAAAATTTATGAAAAGTGGTCCTTGAAAGAAAAGAAGTAGGGGGTTGTAGCTCCCTTCCAGGAGAGACTGGAAAACGAGAGAGAGTTGTAGCTCTCTGCGGGTTGCAGCCTGCGTACTGGTAAAGGACTGCACCAGTACAAACCATTGTAAAAGGAGTTTCTAATTTGAAAGAAGATAGAGACATATTGCAGTAGGTGGTTTTCACCCACATTGGGTTTCCACCTTATATCTGGTGTTCTTTGGTGTGACTATCTGTTTTTCTTGTTCATGCTCAATATTTTATGGTACTGACATGCAAAAATAATTCAAAGTATAAATAAGGAAGATTTATTAAAAGAACTTGATAATACTGATTCACCCCCCCCTCTCAGTATTATTTCCAACAATTGGGTATTCCTATGGCTACAACCATATAAGCAAATGTCCCTAAAGCAAGCTAAGAAGGATAATAAATCATCACCAAAGTATTATGGTTCGTACGAGGTGTTGCAAAAGATTGGTACTATGGCATACAAATTGGAGCTTCCTGCATCTTCTCGATTGCACCCAATTTTCCATGTTTCATGTTTAAAGAAGGTTATAGGCGACAAGCTCCCAATTCAAACAATATTGCCAGAACTTGACGAGGAAGGAAAAATTATATTGGAACCGGAAGCAGTCACAGAAACAAGAACTTGACAGCTACGAAATCGATCAATTTCAAAGTATCTTATCAAGTGGAAGAACTTATCCACTGAAGATACCACATGGGAGGATGAGAATTTTATGCAGTAGTATCCAGAACTACTCAAGCGTTGAGGACAACACTTTTTTGAAGGAGATGGGCATGTTGGGTCCCTATAATACTAGTGATTACCCCATTACTATTGTAGTTGTACCCCTTATTTATATTGTTGTGCCCCTATTACCCCCATATTGTTATTTCTGTGCCCCATAGAATCTCTCTATTTTTATTTTTGTGGCTTTATATTATTATTGTTAGGTCAGCTGGATTATATTGTGACTCCATAGACTCCTATATATAGAAAGGAGGTTTTGTCATTTGAATCATCCAAGAATTGTTCATTTATGTAATGTAAAGGAGGTTGACCCCTCGAAGAGGCTGAATTCTAAGGCGTTGATCTATCTTTTCTATCTTTTCTTGAGTTGGTTTCATAACAGCATGCGTGTGTGTGAAGCAAGTCGTCGCAACGATGAACGTCCATGCAAAAACAATGTTATGCATGCGAAAATAGTGAGCGAATGAAAAATGAAATAGTGTTTCTACAATCTAACATACATCAAAACGATAGAAAGTGCTCATTGAAATCAAGTAGACACCACTCACACAAAGAGAAATACAAAAAGCAACAGAAACGTCGCGCAAAACATGAAAAGAAAGCTTACCTCAAAACAATTGAGCTGAATGTGCCGACAACTCCTAGATGAAATTTGGGATGTTAGAGCTACAAGGTCTATGTGAGGAATGAGATCTACAGCCTCTAGTTGATGAGTTTTGATAAAATCGACATTATGACGTGCATGCCATAAATCTAGGAAAAGTGACATTTGGTGGGAGGCTTCTGACATATCTTTGCATGTAACCTCCAGCTGCTAAAAATATATCCCTGAATCAATGGATTCATTTTCATGCTACCTTGGGAAAAGCATTCCATGCATGAAAATCAGTTTTTCTCGGTCCCGGAGGGAATCGGTCAACCTGAAGGCACATGCATTGGCCTGCGAGCCTAGGATGAAAATCTGTGCAATTTCTAGGTTGGGCAGAGATGGTTGTCCTAGAGGGATTGTACAATTTCTGGAAGGAACAGGTGAATGTCTCCTAGGATTGCACAATTTCTGGGCTGATCAGTTGTCCTGGGTCAGACCTCGCAATTTTCTCAAGGAACCATATATGACTGTATTGCACAATTTCTGGGCTGAGCAGCTGTCTTGGGTCAGACCTCACAATTTTCTCAAGGAAGCCTATCTGACTGTATTGCGCAATTTCTACCAGTTGTTGAGCTGGTTGTCCCAGAGGGATTGCACAATTTCTAGGAGCAACAAGTGACTGCTACCTAGAATTGTGCAATTTTTGGGCTGAGCAGCTATCCTAAGATGAATTGCACAATTTTGAGAGGAAGACTATCAGGAAGAATTGCACAATTCTGGAGCCCAACTGGGTGTCCAATTGGGTTTGCACAATTTCTCGAGGGAAGGCTGGTTCCTCTCTAGAATTGTGCAATTCCTAGAGGGAGTTTCTCAACCAGAAACTGACACTAACTCCGAAAAGTAGCCTATGAAGGGGGTGAAACAAACTTGCATGCACAGGTTGGAAAGACTCTATGAAACAGCTGAAGCTGATGTGCTTGACACTGCAAGACATGCTGCTAAGGATGGTTGGTAGGGAGGCTCCAAAACGAATCTAAGGAAAACTTTTGCAGGGTGGTTGTAGTCGCTACAATAGATCTCTACTCGACCAAATTCAACCATTATACTCAACAATAGTCACTTTTAGTTAACAATAGTTAATTTTTCACACACTCATAATGTTTAATAATAGTCAAAAAATATCACCCATACTCTATTATAATGAATGACAATCAACCAAAGATAACCACACTCAATCTACAATTAACCATATGTAACCTATAAGAACTGTAATGGAGGAAAGTCAACTATTTTCAATAATAGTCAACCATTACTAAACAAAGTTAGCTGAAATAAACTTACAATTAATCATTTTTAACCATTAATATCTACTCAACCAAATTCAACCATCTTACTCAATCATAGTCACTTTTAGTGGACAATTGTTAATGTTTGACACACCCAAACATGTTTAACCAACCATGAGATTTCTATGATAAATATGATATAGTGGAGATAAAAAGTTATGGATGTGAGTAGTGGCATTAAATGGTTGTAAACCGAACACATATAGAAGCAATGATCGTAAGCATTATTTCTCTTCTTTTTCTTTCAAGAATGACATTACCAATTTTATTTCATATTTAAAACAATGAATTTCAAAAATTTGGTCCTTATTCACACAATTGGAACTTTCGCTTATGCACTTACTCTATACTTTGGAAGGATTCACACTTCTTTTGGCTAACTGTATCTAACCTACCCATGGAAACTTGATATATGATAATGAAATCCATAAGATTGACCGTCAGTAGATGCAAGGCAATACATAAAATTCAAAAATCATGTCAAGAGCCTCTTTTCCATAATGATGCAACTGAAATAAATTTAAAACAAAACCTCATTTACAACTTTTCAATTCCATATTAAAAAAGTGCACTGGATCAACTTATCGGATCATCAATATTAATAGTGCTCATGATTCCTCTTAGACTCTTTGCAATTTTTCCAAATGCGATAACCATAGTCATCCAAAAAATCACATGGATTTTGGTGGTTTTTGGAGGATGAAGTTTCATGATTTTAGTTTAAAATACTTTGGTTTTTTGTCACTACTAAAACCAATTTACACAATACCATTAAAAAAAAAATCATTTCTATTGATGCAGAAAAATTTGAGAAAGCATGGTGTGTCGCATAAAAACAAACTTTACTTGAAGCAATATGTTTTAATAAAATAAAGTATGGAATGATGCAATGTGTCACGACTAAGGGAATTTTAGGTGTCTATACATTGTGACATAATAAAGGAATAAAGGAAGATTTGTGAAATTATGATTTTTTACATAAAAAGATACTTTGACTTGATGTTATGTGTCATGACAAAGGAAAGTTTGGAATGATATGATATGTTGGAAGGAAAATTTTGGAAAGTGTAATGTGTCACATAGAAACAAATGTTTCTACAATGAAATAAATTGTGACAAATGAATAGGATTAGTGTGATATTCCATAGCCAAAAGTATTTTAGGTCCACTATACACAATTTTCTCTATGCATCGCCTTTAAAAAATGTTATATCTTGTATATATCATATGAAACAAAAATTTGGTTTGGTGCATTGAGTTAGAAATTTTGAGGAGATGTGATTTATTTCAAGGGATTTCTTTTATAAAATGTATTCCTTCTATTGCATTGAAGGAAAGTTTGAGAAAGTGAAATGTGTCACATAAGAAAATAATTTGACATAATGCAATATGCCACGACAAAGGAAATGATTAAGTGATTTGACCTATCAAGATGTACCACAAAAGGTAAATTACATGGGATGTGCTATGTCATCAGAAATTTAACTCTCAGTTCAATGCAATATGTCAGTACTAGACAAAGTTTATAGCCATAATAAATATCATGACCAAATAAAGTTTATTTTCTTGTGTGCCATGTCACACTAACACTTTAGATATATGAAGGGACATAACACAAAGTTTCATGGTGCACATACAACAAAATCTTATTGAATTAACTTGTCATACCCAAGCCTAAAAGAGTGTTGATATACATGAAACCAAAGGTCATTTTAGTGTGATTCACATAAGACAAAAATTTCTTTAAAAAACACATAAAAGATAAAAGTTCTTTTAAGTGATCACATGACAAAGACATAACACCAATTCCTTTTTTTCCTTTATTTTTTAAATATAATACATAATGCATTGCACTCAAAATTACTTTGGTGATGACACAATGTTTCACACTCAAAATCAATTTTACCATGACATATCATGTGACACCTTATTCATGTGACACATCACACATTCTCAAACATTACTTCAATGTGACAAAAGGGAAATTCCTAAACCTTCCTTCATATAATCACCATGTTTTTTATTTACTCAACCAATTTTAAAAATAAAACTTCTCGATATTTTCACCTTATAATGATGTACTTTTTTCACCTTCAAGAGCAATTAATATTATTTAATTATGATTAAAAA
This sequence comes from Pinus tabuliformis, assembly GCA_031772625.1. Classification (NCBI taxonomy): domain Eukaryota; kingdom Viridiplantae; phylum Streptophyta; class Pinopsida; order Pinales; family Pinaceae; genus Pinus; species Pinus tabuliformis. The sequence continues at coordinate 487,705,225 of CM062814.1, read as the reverse complement.
AAGTAGTGGTTTAACTAGGTAACTTTTTGGTCTTAATAGAAAAATCAATGATAAATTGAGAATATTTTAGTTTTAATTTATTGAGTTGCATAATTTGAGTCTTTGAAGGGTTTTTCACAATGCTAAATATATTTCTATATTAAAAAATATGAACTAAATGATGGAACATTATATCTCACCAAGAATCACGTCACTAGATTCTAGCAAATAAGACCAAAAAAATCACCTCATGAGACTACATCTTAAATAAGGCACAATTATATTTTTAAAATGATTTTCTTATTAACATATTCAATTCTAATTGTAATCAAAATTGCACCCAAATAGTAGGTGAACATAACGTTAATCATAGCCCCTTGGTGTAGCTCACTTAGCAAAGCATGTAAATGTGTTATGTAAAATATTATGAGGTCCTTAATTTGATCCCTTGATTGAGTTGTGTTCATGTTAGGGGTAGGCATGAGGAAACTAGTGGTTATAGTGATAACAGATGGAATCAACCCCATGGCACATGAGTACGCCCTGGTTGCCAATTCCACTAGTCACAAAAGTGGGAAAATAACATTTATGAACCGAGGCTTTTGTAAGGAGAGTTGTTTAGAGATTCTTCTTTGGATCCATCACACTAGGATTTCTTCCTATCAATGTTTTGAACAAACTAAAGTGGTTCATCATCAAGACAAAATGATGAAGACAATCTAATCAAAGTAAATGATTAAATAGTAGAGGTATATGAGAGCTCAAGGAAAAATTCAAAGAAAAATATAGTTGTTATAAAAATAATAATTAAAATTCAAAAGTAACTATTAGGAAAATAATTAATTAAAAGTCAAAAATAAAAAAATATGGCCATGAGACAAATATTTATAACTATAAATAATAACAATGTAGATTATTCATTAAGATATAGAGCAATGGATAATAAAGAATGCAAGGGGGATATTGATAATAATAATGAAAATAATATAATAAAAAAAATATTATTAATAATCATATATTAATAATAATAATAATAATAATAATCATCATAAATTAATATATTATTATTAATAAGGGATCATATATTAATAATATTAATAATCAATTGATAGTTATCAAAAAGATGCAAAAATGATAAGTGATAAAAAAAGGACATAGTTAATAAGGGGTTGGGAGGATTATTAAACATGACCAACGCTAACATCATGACTAAGACAACTATGGTATGTTCACCTTACTTGGGCTTTTCACCATAACATTTTAGTGAATTTTAAACGCATACCATGCGAATTGGTTTGAAATTTTTAAGGCATATGGGTTATGATGCACAATGGATAAGGTCTTTCAAAGCCCCATTGTAGTTGTAGCAACGGTCAACCATGTAGGGCTAGGCTTTGATGGTAATTAGGAAAGCCCGTGACCATGAAGACCAATGTCATGAAGGTAAAAATATATGGAAGAGTTGGATTACTCATATAAATAAGTAGTAGCAACAAGGAAAGAGGAAAGCACACTTCCACTCCATCCTTCTTATTATAGATGACTAAAGGGAAGTGATAAGGAAAGTTTAAAGAATCAATATTAACCAATACTTAAAGAAACATCAAGAATATTATCTTTAACAAGAACACAAATAGAAAGTGGTATGTAGTAGATAAGGCATATGGAGGATATGAATTTTGTTGTTGGTAAACGTGTTAATTGTTTTCTTAACCTTTGAGTAAAGAAATTGAATTGATTTGGGCAATCGTTTCTTCCTAGTAGAGACCATATTAATAAATATTGAAATTAATGGGTAGGTTGTGTGCATGAATGCCTTCCCTGTTAATTGCATACTGCATTTTATTTAATTTTCTCTACAAATTATAAGTCCCAAATTTGTGCTCTAATTTTAATATATTTGAGGTGCAACAAATAAGTTGAGGGAGAGTTTAGAGTCATTATTGGATTTTAAAGGTGGAATCCAAAATGTGATTTATGGGGTAAAAAGGTCATCTTGGAATTTTCATTATAATTGCTTTTGGGAGGTTTTAGAGGTTAAAACTTGGACCATAGTGAGGAAAAATCTCAATGGACATCTAGTTCAATTTTAAGATCATGGTTCACTATATTGTTGGATATATGATCTGAGGAAGTTGGGATTTTTGAATGCTTCTTCAAACATGTCATTTTAGAATTTCCATTATCACTTTTCTTCTAAGAGGTTTCAGAGGCTAAAACTTGGACCATAATGAGGGGAAATCTTGTTGAACATCCAGTTCAATTTTTAGATATTTGTTTGGTATTATTGAGGAGGTATGCTATGAGGAAGACAAGTATCTTAAATGCTCTTGAAATCAAGCTTCAAATAGGTCAACATGGTATTTTTTCTTTAACTTTATTTCTTTGAGGTTGCAGACCCTGAAACTTGGAGGTGACAGAGAAGATATCGCAAGGTACATGTGGTAGAAGTTTTAGATATTGGTTCACTAATATTAGATATATGCCTTGAAGAAGATGGGTCTCCTGAATTCTCATAAAATCAGAACTAATTGTTGTGTTAGAAAAGTATAAAAGAAACAAGAAAACGATTGATACCCCATGTCCTTAATCAGGGTTTAAGTGACTAGGTTTGATCAAAGTGTGATGCCCCGTGGCCCTAATTAAGGATTAGGGGAGATACATCAAATGAAATTTTAGGGTCAAAACTTTTCTCACTTATGTAAGGGCCACTTAAGGTTGATCTATATTCAAACAACTTTCCAATAGTGCAAGAATCACATCAATTAGAACTCATATGCAAAATGTATGCCTCCTACAAGTTGACCAACTGTGTTGAATACCATGGTATGAGAGGATGAAACATCAACCTCCATTACTCACAAATATGGGGCTAGCCACATGTGGAATTTCAAAAGATTATAGAAGTTCCAAATACATAACTCTAATTGCGGGTTGAAAAGGTCAAAACATTATCCCTAGATGGCTATTGAGCAATGTTAAATACTATGCTACTAGGACGAGAAGGGGTTCCATTCTATGTCATAATAATTGTTCCATAGTTGAGAAAAGAATTTAGAGAGTAGAATAGAGATAGATAAAATTTTGTGGTAGAAATATAGGCCATAGGTCTCAAGTAACTCCATAGAGAGTACCTCCTTTTTCATATTTTTCATATTTTCATTCAAGAGAAAAGAGAGCAAAGCGACCTCATCTTCTAGTTGGGTTTTCTCCAATATGGATTTCCTAGGGTAAATATTGTGTTTATTGTGGATTTTGTGTGTGTATTTTTCTTCTCTATTTTTCACATTTCATTTATTTCATACCATTAAGCATAGAACCATTAATTAAAGAATCCATGATATAAAGGAAATTAATCTCCATGGTAAAATTTCAGTATTTTATTAGATCTATTATGAGGAACTATTCTAGTGGAATTTTTGTGATGGTTTACATATTATATTGGTAATGAAGCAAGTTCTTTTGGGTATTTTGGGGGGAAGTTTCAAGGACTTAGGAATCAATTTAAGAATAAAATCACAAAATCATACCATGGTTGATGAGTCTATTCATAGAGACAACCCTCAAGGTCAACCACAAGAGTGATTTATTAGGATGGAAGTGTTACCCACCACTTCATGGGTAATATCCCCAAGGTAAATTTTTCTCCATGATGAACCTCAGCCAGTAGCTAGCAACCCCTTGTAGCCTCCTACTAGATCGTTGTTCCATTTCTCTGCCACCTGAGGCATCCATGTAGTCCCTCACCGACTTGTATTGATCATATGTTTGAAGGTGGGCCTCACAAATATAAAGGTATGTCTTGTCATTTGGTAATTGATTATTATATTTGCTTATCATGGATACTTCTGGGTGTTAATTGATGGGGGGATTTAGTGGAAAGGGTGGGCCTAGTTTGTGCGCTTGTCCCATGGATCTCTTTTTGATGTTACTTGTTGGGCATGGAATACCCCCACAGCATGTTTTGGGCTCAAAGCCCAAGTTTTCGTCAAAGGTTTTGTAAGACTCTGCGAATTGCGAGTGCGGAGCGCGAAGTATAGGATGAGTCATAGGGCTATTCACCCTAAAGTATTGTAATGTAATGTAAAGTCATGTCGGCCTACCCATGGTCTGCGGACCATGGGATTGTATAAATAGAGCGAGACTCTAAGTGTAAAGATAGCGAAGGAAGAACAAGAGAAGAAAATGAATGGTTCGAGCATAGAGTAAGAGTCTAAGTGTATTAGGTCATAGTAGTAGGAAGAGGCTCTGCAACTAAGTGCGCAGAGGCCTAGTAGAGTCTGTAGCTGAGTGCACAGACCCCTACAGTTGAGTGCGTAGGGCGGTGTCGAGTCTATAATCTTGATCGAAGAATAATAAAGAGAAGTTGATTCCTATTTCTGTGTATCTGCTTGTGCATTGTCATCTTTACATTTATATTGTTTTATTTATCACGTGCACTGATATGATTGTTGAATATGTAGTAATAATCATTAGTCTTACACATGTAAGTTAAGTAATCAGGTAATAACGGATTGCATAGCAAGAAACTTGAGTATTATATGAGTTGCGCCCTGAGTAGGGCTGCGTGGAAGTAGCATCGCAGGTTGTGAAGGAATAGAAAGTGCACGTAGCGACGTGCACGCAGGGTCAAACCACGGACCTCTAGAAGCTCATCAGACATCCCCAAGGTGGGGAAACCTAGTTCTAGCACCCTCCCATACTACTTTGGGTGAGACCTCAGTCCGCGCTCCATGGACTGTTGCCGAAAGGGCCAGTAGTACCGGGATTTGCTTGGCTAATTCACCTCTGAACCTGGGTTAGGCCCATACAAGCCAACAAATGGTTCTGTTGCTAGGACCGAGATCTGCTTAAGGGATTTATAATGTCATGCCACTGGAATCCAACAAAGAAATAAATTGAAGAGTGGTTGGACAAGAAGATTCATGAGTTCATAGTGCAGGAAAAGAGAAATCCGCGAGTATCTAAGGAACAGTGGTTGGAGTGCTACTTCTATACGGAAATCCACGAAATTTTCTTTGCACCCTTTCCTTCTGAGCTGTATGAGTGGATCACGAAGTTATCAGACAGCCAAGGAAGGTGTAGGCTAGACAAACCAATAGTTTGGACTCCGGAATTAGTGCGAAAACTAGAAGCGTCAGGAGATAAGATTGCACGAGTTGTGGACCATTGGCTCGACCGAATAATAGGAGGATTTATCACTGAGTTTGTGGTAGACACAATCGTCAGCTATAGTGAGGCGAAACGATGTTTCCTCAAGGGACCACGAGGTAAGTATATTAAATCTTTGAACACTTGGATGAAGATGCTATTGTGTGAAAAGCGGGTTATGAAAATAAATTAATGTTCAGAGCTACGCGAAGTGGGAAGATCTATAGAAGCGGAAGTAGTGAAGAGTTGGAAACCAATCCCTTAATTTCACCCTCGCGGGAAAGCGAGGAAGAGCTCGCAAAAGTTTCTCCGAGAAGCGTGGTCAGTTTGATAAGGCAATGAATTTTTCGTTTACCAACTCCACCCACACCACCACCCATCTCACTCTCCTCACCTCCATCTCCACCCACCCCACCTCCACCACCACCACAGTCCAGTATGGCGAGTGAGATCAAACTACCGATATTCAGAGGAGTGGGGAATGAAGATCTAAACCAATTTTGGATCGTGGTAAGAGCAGTATGGGAAGTGTTTTAACATGTATTTTTTTTGCCTTTAATATTCATGTTTCATTCAAAAATCACTTGAAAATATCTTTAAAAAGAGATAAAAGTAAGATGAAGAAGTGATAGCGGAATCGCTAAAAGAATTGTTAAAGAATCGGCCCCGAGTAGACAAAGTTGCTATACAAACAAAACAAGTCCTTATATAAATGATTATATGGAGCTAGACCTAATACCTATATATATATAAGCACATATCGAAACAAGAAAGAAATAAAGAAACATATCGGATTTACAAAGGAAAAAAGTGTTAAAGTGTTAATACCGAACTCGAAATATATATGTTGCATTTAAAAGTTCGGCGGGTCTGCAATGATTATGGATGATTGGTTATGCTGACAAGCACCGATTGCAATGTGCGATTGGGTTCCCAACCCGATAATTTATATGCCATGTTTTATAATGTCGGCGGGTTCGAAATAACACAAAGCGCTTATTATATATGTATGTGAACACGCCGATCGCGATCTGCAATAAGGGTCGACTGGAATATATATATAATGTGTTTAATAACTCTGGTGGGTCCGTAAAGCCTTTTATGCATGTATGTTGGTTCCTTTGCCGATTGCGATGAGCGATGGGGATTTAGGACCAGATAGTCTATACATTATGTTTTATAACTCTGGTGCGTCCGTTATATCGTGGTTTTGTTAAGGATCGAGCCAATATAACGTTTGATAGCATTGATTATTATTTATAATGGGAAGTCAACAGAGCACTGAAGAGGCAGATTTGATAGATTTATTAAATTGGGTTAATTCCTTTCAGTTCCAGTTTGCGTGTTTTGCGTCGATTTTGCTATGTAAACGAAAAATCAGTGTTAAAGCCAAATTTGACGAAAAAGGCAGTTGGTCGAATTTCTTGGTGTTTTGGCCAATCAAAATGCCTAATACATACATAAGTCTAGATTTAAGCACAGCTAACATAGTTTATCACGATTAAAATGGATTAATAATTATTTAAGCATATACAGAAGAACCCAGCAGTCAATTAACAGAGCAAGCCAACAGTTAATGTCATCTTTGAAGTTCAGTTATTTTTCTGTTATTTCATGTTCTTTGAGGTGTCTTTTACCCTCTGTAAAATTCTGTAATAGTTTTTACTTCATATAGTTAGAGAAGCAGTTAAATAATTTGGGTAGTTTCAGAAATCAAAAATTGTTCCATAATGTAGAAAAAGAGGAAAATTTCCAAAGAAAGGGTTAATGGTTTGAATTTTGGAGAACCCAGAGACTAGGCCACTGTATTCCTGATATCATCGTTGATTAATGAAAGAATCGGAAGTTTCCATGAGTTGTTGGGTATAATTTTGTAACCTTCTCTGTCATGTGTCATGTTATGTTTTTCTTCTTTCAAGCATAGTAATGAAGATGCAGGTCTTTATTTTCTTATGTAAATAAAGTTAAAATTCCTTAAAAGAGCACTCCTATACTTGAAGTTTCCACCTTCCTTTCTAAGTTATAGATAATAGTTTATGTGAAAGATCAACATATTATTTTTAACTTCTCCAAGGGTTAAAAATAGTAGTTTATGTGTTAAGCAGCATATTGTCTATGATTCAGTTCTCATTTTCATATTTCCTCTAAGTGACGGATAATAGTTTCTGTGAAAGATCAGTATATTATCTTTAACTTTTCCTTCAAGCTTTCTTCATTCACCATTTGTATCTAGCAACAAATGGCATTCTGAGATGTTATGGTCATACATGTATTAACGGTTAAAGACCTAGTGTTCTAGGTCCTTCATTTGAGGATACACCAAATAATCAAGTGACAAATAAGTGACAGTAAATAATATTTATTAATGTCTTAAGCACAATTTCTCTAGAGCGAGGAAATTGGTTTCTTAAGGTACAACATTAATTAGCACCATTTCCAGGAAGAGAAGACAAGAACATTTTTCCCCGGGTTTTCAATATTTTCCTCTGGTTTTTCAGTGAGGACGAAATATTTGGCTGTTTTGAATAAAAGAAATTGACTAAGAGCACTTTTCCTTCAGTTTATTAAGTTTGAAGCCGATTCTTGAGAATGACAAGTTTCAGCAGTTGGTTGTACATTCACACCTGTGATTTTCACTTACAACATTGATTGGCGACTCCACTGTACTTTGAAGTTTTCTTTTCTGGGTTTTAATGGCTCTCCCTGCATTCTTAGTCCATAAATTTGATCCATTTGATTTTACTGGGATCACTGGCTATCCTCATGATATGCCTGCATTTTCTGCATGGAATGAGTATCTTCCAAAATTCAATAGAAAGGAATATGAAGATCCGGCTCAGCATCTCCAAGAGTTTCATGAATGCATCAAGTAGTAGGGCATCATTCATGAATATGTGAAGATGAAGTTGTTTTTGTTTTATTTGGACCTAGAAGCTAGGGTTTGGTTCAGGTCTCTGCCTTTTACAAGCATTTCATCTTTTAAAGATTTCCATTCAGTATTCAATTCTTCTTGTAGAATTTATTATCCACACAAGTTTCTTTTTGAAGGTTGTTGTGAATATTATGATGCTAAAGAAACTTTAAAAGTTCAAGATAATCCTATTGAGGAAACTAATGATCTTGTTGATAATATATCAAGCATCCAGAGAAGTTATAGCCAAATTAACTATGAGCAAGTCTCTAAAAGCGAGGAACTATCATTTTCTCAAAATGATGCGGAGAAGTTTATAAAACATTTCTCTCCAATAATATCCCAAGCAGAGAATTGGTTGACTCTGTTCCAAGAAAATCTGGTGGTTGCAGGAAAAGCACCAGAGACACAACCTATCCAAGACAAGGGAAAGGCAAAGATGGAATCCTCTCAAAGTCAAGCATTGGAGGATATGTGTAATGTAATTAAAACTTTGTTAGATAAGTTGAATAAGTTAGAGTTAGAAAATAATAATTCTCAAAGATCTACGCTATATGTAGTAGATGGAGATGAACTTGGTATCGAAGGAGAAGAGTATGAATATGATGAAATAGATGCCATTCATGATGAAAATAAAATTGATGAATATTGGAAACAATTCTCTGATTTCATGCAGGCTGAACTACATAATAAATGTGACTTGAGATTGAGGAAAAGATCAAGAAGTCAAGAAAATAAAAGTGAGCAGCAAGTTTCAACTTCCTCACCAAAGGCGACTCCACAAGAATCTCAGCCTACAAAACAAGTGAATAAAGCAGATCAAGGGAGTATTCAGATGGAAGAAAGTTCAAACATGCATCAAGAATTTCTGCTCAGCAGTCGAGAAGAGGAAGAAACAATTAAGTTGCAAATAAACCCCCAGAGATCTTATTTTGATAAAGTTTGATGATCCTCTTATTTATTGTTGGGTTGTGTTATATTCTTTCCACGACTATCCCACGTAGTTAATCAGGAGGTTAGAGGGGGGGCGGAGCCTCCCTTTCGTTGCGCTGATTGTGTAGCGCAGGGTCACAGGGGGTTTGAGGGGTGCAAGTAACCCCACTCTATGGGGTCCGGGGCAGTGCCCTGGAAAATTTTGGTTTTGGAACCTGTGTTAGGTTGGGTGGACCCACCTATGGTTTTGTGCATGATTTTCGCACATGTTTTTGGACAAGATGGTTTTTGGTCCATGGTTTTGGACGCGATGGTTTTCGGTCCATGGTATTGGATGCTTTGGCATGTATAAATATGTATTGTAACATTGAAAGGAATATAATGAAAAATCAAGCTAGTAGTCCCGGTTTTGGGATCCAGTGGAAAATCTCTGTGTATATGTGAAATTTTATGTGTTATGCTCTCGCATTTTTATTTTGTGTGTTTTAGAAATCATATGCAGGTAATTTCTATACGGGATTAAAACATACATTTGGTATCAACTGTTTTGGCTTCAAGGGGACACCTTTGTCACTGAGGGGATTCGCTCGGGCCTGTAGTAAACCCTGTTCACTGGGAGATCTACAAGATTGATTCTGGTGGTGAAAGAAGATGGCGAGTAGTGGAAAGATAGAGATCGAGAAATTTAATGGTCAGAGTTTTGAGTTGTGGAAACTCAAGATGGAGGATCTGTTGGTGGATAAAGATCAGTGGATCGTAGTAGATCTGAGTACTAAACCAACGAGAGTGTCTGATGAAGAATGGAAGAAGTTGGATCGGAAGGCAAAGAGAACAATACGATTGTGTGTCTCATATTTAGTATTGCTTAATGTATCAGGGGAAGATACGACAAAGGCTTTGTGGGACAAGTTAGGGACTTTGTACCAATCTAAATCTCTGGTGAATAAACTATTCCTATGGAAAAAGCTATATAACCTAAGGATGAAAGATGGAGACTTGGTGACAGAGCATATGAATGCATTTAATACTATGGTACTTCAATTAACATCTGTTGATATTAAAATTTCAGATGAAGATAAGTGCATCAATTTGTTGTGTTCCCTACTAGATTCATGGGATAGTCTGGTTATTGCAATAGGTAGCAATGCAAATGCCTTGTAGTTTGATGAAATAGTCTCATCCTTGCTAACGGAGGAGATGAGATGGAAAAATATGGAGAGCCAGAATGGTGATGCCTTGTCTGTATGAGGACAGTCCTAGAATAGAAACAAAAATAAGTCATCGAGTGGGAGATCCAAATCTAGAGGGAGATCTAAATCCCCAGGAAAACCTGTAAAGGTGGTGTGCTAGAAATGCAGAAAGGAAGGGCACTACAAAAGGGACTATAAATCTAAAGCTCTTGTTAAAGGAAAGGGATCTGATGATGCTCCTTCTACAGAGGTGAAAACCACTTCAGATGAAGGTAGGGATGTGTACTTGGCTTCTTCAAGTACACATGTAGATCATGAGGCATGGTTGATTGACTCAGGTGCATCCTTTCACTTCACTCCCCATAGAGAGTGGTTCTGCGAGTATGAGAAATATGATGGTTGTGATGTCTTCTTAGGGGATGATAAGAAGGCTATAATTGTTGGTCATGAAAAAGTAAAGTTGAAGTTGCAAGGTGGAAGGGTTAGAACACTTCTGGGTGTTCTGCATATTCTTACATTAGCCAGAAATCTGATTTCTGTAAGCAAGTTGGATGATGCAGGTGTAAAAATAGTGTTCAAGAAGGATACCCACAAGATGGTGTTGAGCCTCAAACCTGCACTCATTTACCTATCCTCCCAACAGCTTTTTCCTACTCACTTCTCTCTTTTGTCATCATTTACTCCATCAACTTGTTCAATTCATTGCATTATATGTCTTTTTAACATGATTTGTTGACTGTGCTAATGATTGACTGTTGGTTTAGAATTTTGGTACAAGTGCTGCAATTCCGCAGGTAATACAGCGTTTCCGCAGCCGATCTCCAATTCCGCAGCCGATCAGAGATTCCGCAGCCATTTTCTTGTTTGCTATGTTCCACGTGTCCTCCAAAGGAAAGGGCCACATGGGCAAGTTGGTATTACTGTGTACATGGTTCGTGTGCTATCAGCTAAGCCAACTCGCTCATATATACCCCCGGTCAACGCAGATGTAACCACGGTCAAACAGCAAGGTTCCAAGCGGTGGCACGGCTCTGCGTGAGCAGGTGAAGCACGTAACCACAGCTGGCATCTTCTTCGAGCCACGAAGATGGCAGGGGACAAGAATCTAACCGTGGATTTATCATCCACGATGACCGTTTCCTCAAACAGTGCACGGTGTTGCTGCGTGTCTTTTGCACAGTTAATTAGTTAGCTGGTTGTTAGCTTAGTTTACGCAGAAGACAGTTTGTCTCTGCTGCTATAAATAAAGCGTTTGCATACGCTTAGTAGTTAGCCTTCAAGTTTAGTTTTTGGCTGTAATCATTTTGTTTATAAAACTCTGTTTTAAAGACTGTTTTATACAGCGTTTACACTTTTGTATTTTGTGACATGCTGATTTAATACCAAGAAGACAGTTCTGTTCCTACCTGCGTAGCTGATCTTTTTCATTGGTTGAGTGGATGGAGGGCCCCTGTCTGCTACAACCATTGTACAGTAGCTTTTAGATTTATTTTCCTGCATTTCTCTTTTCTTATTTACCATGTATATTAATGTACAGTTTGATTTCTGCAATTTCAATTCCTTTTGACATGTATATTAATGTACAGTTTGAATTATGCTGCTTTATGTTTCTGTACTTTTCATGGCTGATCAGCGTTTGTTTTTGCAGCTTTTTTAGGAGCCCGGGACAGTGTGCTTTTCCTTCTTTTTATCACTAGTGGCATTTGAAGTTGTCTTATCTAAACTGTTGACCTTTGCTTTGACTAGTTTCCTTGCTTAATTAGTTTCCTTACTTAGTTACTTTACCAGGTTTTGTCAAGTTGCTAATCTCTTGATGGTTATTCTTATCATAATTTCACTAACTTTTGTGGGACCAAAACATCATTTAATTGCAGCTTGGTTTATTTAGTTTTAGACTCATATTGCTAATTCACTCCTAACTCTTTTTCACATGATCAATTTGGCTAAAGGCAGAATGTTAAGGGAGAATTAAGTAGTGTGATTTGTCATTTAATTTTTGTATTGCTTTAGAGGAGTTAGAGTAGTGTTCTTGCTTTCAATTGAGTTAATGTAGATGTCATTTTCATTCTTATTAGCAGTAAAGGTATTAGACTAGTGCCATTGGTCTTCTTGTTTGATGCCTTACTTTCATTTGAAGCTTTAATTTCATTCCAAGTTATTGTTCAAGTTTTTCCTTTAAATTTCAAGAAGCATTTAGAAATCACAATATACACACACATTCACTCACTTGTTTATAACTCCATCACATCACATTAGGAAGATAAGTCAAACATGAACTAAAAACGACAAAAAGAACTAGAAAAGGTTGCTTAAGTATATATTGTACGCTTCACTTCATCAGCTTACGAGCCCCGGGTTGACAATTTATGATAGCAATTTAGACAACACTAAATTGACCAAACATTTTGGTGCCGTTGCCGGGGAAGTGAAATTAGGTAGCCAATTTCTAAAAAAAAATTAAGAAAATTTCAAGAAAGGGAAATTGATAACCTCTCAAAGTATGCTCTCCTCTTGCACCTAGAGTGATCTGGAGGATCAGAAAAGAGAAAGTTATTGGTTTAATAGTTTCTTAAGTATGCTCTCTTCTTGCACCTAGAGTGACCTGGAAGATCAGAAAGAGAATTATTAGCCTGACTTGAAGAAAAAATAAAAAAAAATGACATGCATAGAGCTAGAGATTCTAGGGGAAGGTTTTTAGCTAGAGCCAAGAGTTCGATTTTTACAAGTCCATCTACTTCAAGGAATAGACAAGAGACACCTCCCTCATCTCCAACTGACACTCCTAGCCCTAGGATTCCTGGAATTCAAGAGGCAAGAATTGACTCTCCCACACCTTCTATTGAATTTGAATCAGAAAGAGATCCTTTCCTTCCTTCTACAGAAAGACCAATCGTAATTGAAGAAGTAGAATCATCTGAAGAAGAGGGAGAAATTCCTTCTCATTCACCCTTTGTAGAAGAACCAGAAGATTCTGAAGTCTCTAGGGATACCATTATGACAGAGGAAGGAGGTGGTAGAGGTAGAGGTAGAGGAGGAGGAGGAGGAAACAATGGAGGAGGTAGAGGTCACATTGGAGGAAATAGAGATGGGGATAACTCATTTGGATTTCCTATCGTCGATGAGGATTCCCGAGCCACTATGAAAAACATATCACCATCTGTCCTCCCAAACTTCCATGGGTTAAGAACTGAGGACCCTGAAACATTTTTATTTGAGTTTGAAGTCGTATGTCGAACTTATGACTATCTGGATGACACTCAAAAACTCAAATTGTTCCCTTCCACATTGAAAGGACAAGCTTTGAAATGGTTCATGGGGTTACTCACTCAATCCATTAGGTCTTGGAATGATATGAAACAGACATTTTTGGATAGGTACCTAGACTATTGTATGCCTACCAATCACAAGGATGAGGTATTTAAAATGGTACAAAGAGAAGATGAGAACTTAGAGGATTTACTCGAAAGATTTCAATATAACCTGAAAAGAGCAAAAATGAGTAGCTTGGATGAGGAGACCTTGAAAGCCCTCCTATTAAAAGCCATTAGAGATGAATGGATAGACATTCTGAACATGATGGGGAAAGGAGATATATCTCAACTTTCACTCAATGATATAGCAGAGCTATGTATCCATCTCTCAAGGGGCAAATCAAAAACTCAAAAAGGGCCTAGAGATCCTTCTCTCCTTAGAGCAAATAAATCTGCAACGGGATCTGTAAGTAGGGCTGAGATCGGCAATATGCTTGATGAATTCAAAACTGACATCTTAGGGAGTCTTAGTGAACAATTAGACACCCTTAAGATCCACAATAAACAGAAAGCAGAAGCCGAGGCCTTGGCCATCTTTTGCCCGAAATGTAGGAAGAAACATGCTTTAAGGGAATGTCCCTTGGAAGCACAAGTTGTGGAAACATGTGTAATTTTCTCAGAAAACCATGAGACCAAGGATTGTCCTTCAATCCCTGGGCTCAAAGCAGTCTTTCAAGAAGATCCAAATACACTTGAATCTCTCTGTTTTGTTGCAAGGAGACCTTGGCAGGGGCAACAAAATCAAGGGTTTAACAACTCTATGAATTTTCAACCCCAACCAAATTGGAATCCTTGGCAACAACCTTGGCCTCAACCTCAAAATCCTTTTCAATCATGGATGCAAAGCATGCAAAATCCTTATGGGAGATTTGCTCAATTCTATCAATATCCTCCATCTTTTCAAAATCGGCAAGCTCCACAACTTCCAAATCAAAGTCCACAACTATCATTGCCATTTGCTCAACAACAACAACCTTCTCCACAAAATCAAAATTCTCAACTCTTGCTTCCATCCCAACAGAAGTCAAATCAACTTCCTTCTCAGCCATTGCCAAACCCCAATAATAGGAACCCTCAAAATGCTTACATGATGGAAGGTCAACCATTCCATACCTATATGATTGTTCCTCTCAATGAAGTACAACTCAGATCAGGTAGAATCCTAGATCAACCTTCTATAAATGTTCAACAGCCAAGCATTTCTGAGGAAGAATCTCTTAAAGCTAATAAGGGTTCTGAAGCATCCCTTCAAAACCCAAACACTCAAAAAGAAAAAGGAAAAGAATCAACCCCCACAACTCCCATAGTTGAACAACCTACATCTTTGGCCACACCTCCTTTTCCTGAAAGGTTACAAATTGACAAAGGAGTGGAAAAACAAATTTGGTTGCCTGAATATAATTTTCTAGATGAATTGAAGAATGTCTCTATCAAGATTCCCTTGTTACAAGCCATTAAAGAGATTCCCATTCTAGCAAAAACAATAAAGGAGTTGAGCCTTAAAAGACCAGGAATGAAACCAAGAGATACCAGAAGGATCCACCTGGTAGGAAAAATTGCAGATATCATGATGGGAAAGATTACCATGCAGAAATATGTAGATCCCAGTAGTCCAATTGTCAAAACACATATCAATGGGGTAGAAATACCAAATACTTTGATTGATTTAGGGGCTGCTATCAACATTATGAGTAGACAGACCATGGACCAGTTAAAACTTCCTAACCTTCTCTTTACACCTACTTTACTGCAACTTGCAGATAGATCAATCATTAAACTTGATGGTGTATTGGAAGACATTCTAGTCTCCCTAGACTCTTGGGAATATCCAGTTGATTTTATGATTTTAACTCCCAAGAACAATCTAGGAGGACATCCTCTTATTTTAGGAAGACCTTGGCTAGCCACAGCTGATGCTTTCATAAGTTGTAGGTCTGGGGATATGTATATTTCTGATGGCAATTCAACAAAGAAGTTCAATCTGTATCCTCCAGCAAAAGCAATTACAGAAATAGGAGATAATGAGTGGGTTGATGATGAAGATACTATACAACCTGTCTTTACCATTTCTGAGATTAGTGAAGATAGTCAAATTCTGAACACATTAGAAAATTTTGAACCATCTTCAGAATATGACTCTACACAATTTTAGTTGGATTCTGACATAGAGTTTCTATCATCTAGACAAATGTCTCTTTTCTCTATGGAAGAATTTGGTAGTTCTGCCATTGATATCTTTCCAGGAAAAACATTAAACATTAACAAAAACTTGGAAAAATCCCAACAGGAAGAGCTAACCAAAGTCTTGCAAAGACATTCTACTGCTTTTGCATGGGAGTATACCGACATGAAAGGTATTGACCCTAAGACTTGCATTCATCACATCTACATTGAGGAAAACAGTAGACCTATCAGACAACCTCAAAGAAGGATGAACCCAAACCTTAGGGAGATAGTGAAAGAAGAGCTCCAAAAGTTACTCAATGTAAACTTCATTTACCCCATTTCAGATAGCCGATGGGTTTCTCCCTTGGTTATAGTACCTAAAAAGAATGGTAAATGGAGGGTTTGCATTGATTACAGAGAATTGAACAAAGCAACCTTGAAGGATCATTTTCCTTTGCCCTTTATTGATCAAGTATTAGATACTTTAGCAGGCAAAAAGTTTTTCTCATTTTTGGATGGTTTTAGTGGTTACAATCAAATTCAGGTAGCACCTGAAGATCAGGACAAAACCACATTTACTTGTCCATGGGGAACTTTTGCTTACCGAGTACTTCCTTTTGGATTATGCAATGCACCCGCTACATTTCAAAGGGCTATACTAGGAATCTTTTCAGATCTAATTCATGATTGTGTAGAGGTCTACATGGATGATTTCACAGTTTATGGTAACACATTTGAAGAAGCATTAGAAAATTTGGAAAAAGTCCTAATTAGATGTAAAGAAACAAATCTTTCATTAAGTCATGAAAAATGTTTTATGATGTTTACTGAAGGGATTGTTTTAGGACATCATATTTCAGGAGATGGAATTAAAGTTGATAGATCCAAAGTTGAAGTCATCTCCAAGTTACCTGTTCCAAATTGCCAGAAAGATGTTAGAAGTTTTCTTGGGTTTACTGGATATTATAGAAGATTTATTGAAAACTTCACCAAGATAGCATCTCCTCTCTTCAAATTACTTACAAAAGACTGTGAATTCAATTGGGATCCTGAATGTCAGTCTGCATTTGAAACTTTAAAGACTAGAATATCTGAAGCACCCATTTTGAGAGGGCCAAATTGGAAACTCCCTTTCCACATTTCTACTGATGCTTCAGATACAGCTCTAGGAGCTGTCTTGGGACAAAAGGATTTGGTCCCTTATGCCATTTATTACACCAGTAAAAATTTGACTCCCGCTGAGTTAAATTACACTGTGACTGAAAAAGAATTCTTAGTCGTTGTTCATGCAATCAACAAGTTTAGACATTATATAACCGGCTATGAAACTTTTGTCCATACTGATCATTCTGCAATTAGATATCTTATGAACAAACCTGTTACTAATGGCAAAATTACAAGATGGCTTTTACTTTTACAAGAATTCAACATTACTGTGTTAGATAGACCAGGGAAACAAAACACAGTAGCTGATTTCTTGTCTAGAATCCAAAACACTAACGAAGATTCTCCTGTAGAGGATAAGTTTCCGGATGAATACTTGTTTGCAGTAACTACCAAAACTCCTTGGTATGCAGATTTTGCCAACTATTTAGTTACAGGGAAGCTACCTCCACACTTATTTCCTAATGAGAAAAGGAAAATCATTTAGGAGAGTTCACATTATTCTTGGATTTCTAACGAATTGTTCAAAACAGGGCCAGATTATATGATCAGAAGATGTGTTCGGGAAGATGAAATGCCTGACATCCTTAAGGCATGTCATGATGAACCGTGCGGCGGACACTTTGCTGACAAGAGGACGGCCTATAAAATCCTTTCTTTAGGATATTATTGGCCTTCTCTCTTTAAAGATGCAAAGCAATATGTTAGAAGGTGTGACAGCTGCCAAAGAGTTGGCAGACCAACTCCTTCAAATGAAATGCCACTACAGCCACAGGTATGCATCGAACCCTTTGAGAAATGGGCTCTAGATTTCGTTGGACCTATTAATCCACCATCCAAGCAAAATAAGTATATATTGGTTTGAACTGATTATGTTACTAAGTGGGTAGAAGCCAAGGCATTGCCTTCTGCCACTGAAAATTCAGTTGTTCAATTTCTTTTTGAGGATATTTTTACTCGTTTTGGTGTCCCAAGGGAAATTGTGACAGATCAGGGAAGTCAATTTACATCTAAATTGATGGAGAAGCTGATGGGGGAATACAAAATCAAGCACAGAACATCTACTCCATACCATCCGCAACCAAATGGTCAAGTGGAATCTACAAATAAAGTTCTTGAAAGCATCATCACCAAGACTGTTCATCTTCACAGAAGAGATTGGGCAGAAAGGCTTCCTGAAGCCTTATGGGCCTATAGAACTACATGGAGGAACACAACAGGACATTCTCCCTATGAACTTGTTTATGGGAAAGAAGTCCTGCTCCCCATTGAGTTCCAAGTCAAGACCTTCAAGATGGCAGTTAAATTGGGGATGAGCCTATCAGAAGCCCAAAAACACAGAATGGACCAGCTAAATGAGCTAGATGAAATAAGACAAGATGCAATTCTAAGGACCGATCTAGTTCAACACCAAAGAACTAAGTGGCATGATCGACACATCAAAGAAAGAAAGTTTCAGAAGGGAGATTGGGCACTATTGTTTGATTCCAAGTTTAAGGACTTCAAAGGAAAATTTCAAACTCATTGGCTTGGGCCATATGAGATTGATGAAGTCTTTAACAATGGAGCAGTTCGAGTGAAGACCATTGATGAGTTTCAGACTCCTCTCATTGTGAATGGCCACCGATTGAAAGTCTACCACAAGCCACTCTCAAAGGAGGAATTTTCTAAATTGTTCCAAGAAGATTCTGCAATGAGGCTGGTGGAGAAGAATTCTTCTCCTCCATCAGCCTAGTCTTTGTTTCTTTCAATTAAAAAAAAAAAAAAAAAAAAAAGGTCTCTTGTATAAGCCTGAAAACCAATCTTGGATTGGCGGTCTTATGCAGAAAATATAAAGTGAAAATCAGGGTCACCTGACACTTTATATTTTCCAAAAAAAAATCTCGCTTTCTTTCTCTTTCCATCTCATCCGCCATTTCATCCATCTCATCATCTTCATTCCACTTCATTTTCTTCCAGATCATTCATTCCATCTCGTTTTCACCAATAAAGTCCCTCTTAGGACTATTCCATTCAGTTAAGTTTGTTCTAATCATCTTTGTGTAGGCAAAAAAGTGTTGTTGCAGTTTCTGCAGCTCATACTGCATTTCCGCAGCTGATACACTCTGTCTCTGCAATCAAAGCAATTCTGTTTCAAAAAGGAAAATCTACAGTCAGGGGTATCATCATCAAAGAGCAGCAAGGATACATAGCACCTACAAGGCCAGAAAGCAATCAAAAGTTAGCCAACATAATCAACAAAGGGATCAAATGCAAATGTATGAAGGTATGTTCCAAATTTTTAACTAACAGTTTGATATCATTTATGTATGGTTTTCAAATCATGGTAGGAGGCACTTAATGTAATGATTGACAAGATCCTCGTCCACTCCTCGTCCATGATTCTGCGTAATCCACCTCACCACCTTCCTAATGGTCCCTAATTACTATTGATTCGAACTTAATACAAACTGCTCTTCCATTAACTACTCGTACCTCAGTGACGTGTACTGGTGTACTACGGCTCTTCAAATGATCATTTCCGAAGCCAAGTGTACGCAGCCACCCGACGTTCAAGGATTTGGCCGTTGTATCCTCTACTCATAACTCCACTTCTCGCATGCATAACCTCATCTTCGTATTGTTATCTACTCCCTCACTCGACCGTTTTCACTCTCGTTTCCATACACCACTCTGTTATAGCCGTAACTCCCACTGTTGAGCATTGTTTTCCCGTGAAGCTTTCTCCTCCAGCGTTCAAACACCACTGTCAGAGCTGCAAGTGAACTAATAACCGAAATGGGAAAATTGTTAAGAGCAGAACCGGAGGGTTCAAAATTTTTAGAGGGTTACCCACAGATAAAGGAAGCACTGCAGAAAGCCAAATGGTTGAAGTTCATCCAGAAGTTTAAAGGGTACAATAAAGAGGTGACAAAGGCATTTGCCCGGTCATTTAATGGAAATACCGTGGAGGTAGGAGACCTGCAGTTCACCATAACAGAGAGCACCTTGGCCACAGCAACCGATTTGCCTCAAAAAGGAGAACGCTGGTTCAAAAACAGAAAAGTTGAAGATCAAGAGTGGAAAAATATGCTCAAGAATCTAGGTATGGATACCTCCATTTTCACTAAGGGAATCCCTGTACGTGTCATTAAGGAAGAGTGGACTTCATTACTGTTGCTTATTCAAAAAAATTTAACATGTGAAGGCCGCTTCGGTGTCATGTATGTATACCATGCAAGAATCATGATGCACTTTATGAATGACCATGCTATCAACCTACCTTATTTCTTGTTAGCTAGTCTAAAGAAGATGAGTGAAACTGTTCAGAAACACGTGGGAAACATTGAACCCCACTTGTCTCATCATGGACTCATTAGAATTTTAATTGAGGAGCAGTTGAAAACTAAAAATGATACATGGGAGAAGTTTCTAGTTAGAAACCATTTTCAAGAGATAGCCGAAGCCTCTAGCAGCTCTCCTAGGATACCCAAGAGAAGTAGGAGAGGAGGGAGAGAAGTCACTGCCCAAGAAACTGATGTAGAATTTGAGGAAACTGCCCAAGAAACTGCTGAAGAAACTGTTCAAGAAACTGTCCAAGAAATTGTTCAAGAGGAAAAGAAAAAGGGAGGCAGAACTAAAAGACAAAAGAGGGATAAAGGGAAAGCCATTGTGCAAGAGTCATACCCTTCACCTGAGCCCTCAATTGAAGAAGAATCCCAAACACTAGCTGATAGACTTGCTCAACTCCATGCTACTGCCCTCTCCAAAAAGAAACAAAAAGAAAAACAAAACAGTCAGCCAAAGAGTACTAGCATGCAAGTGAGAAGAAGCAATAGACTTATAGAGAAGAAGAGTGTGACTAAAGAGAAACAGTCCCATTTCATTGATTTGGGCACACCTGAGAAGACTCCAATTCGGCTAGATATTGAGCTAAGTCCTCCAAGAGAGGAAAGTCCTTTCCAGCAAGAGAGAGAAAGCAGTTTTCAAGGATTTGAATTTAGGCCAAGACAAACACCTGACATTGACCCTGACCAGCAGGAGGCATATGATTATTTGGAAACATTAGAGCAATCTGCTACCGGTCCTAGCACTGTCTTGCCCCTTGAACAACAGGTTCAATCTCTGAAGCAAGAAGTATTTGAGCTAGAAGTCCTGAATCGCCATATCAAATAGGAAAACGAAGCATTGAGAGAAAGAAGCAAAGTGGACAAAATGGTCCACGACAACACAATGCTTCATTTGGGTCTTTGGCAGAGAAAGAACAGGAAATTGAAGAGGAAATGCAAGAAATTGAGCAGGGCCTTGGTTAACTTGAAATTCAGGTGCTTGGTTAGCAAACCAAGAGAAAATTTGGCAACAAGGAGGAAAAGGAGAAGGTTGGATGTCTTGGCAGAGGCATCTGAACATGTGGACTGAAAGATTATGACAAAGTTTTGGTTGCATGAGGACATGCAACACCCTCACAGTGGGGGTATGTTGAGCCTCAAACTTGCACTCATTTACCTATCCTCCCAACAACTTTTTCCTACTCACTTCTCTCTTTTGTCATCATTTCCTCCATCAACTTGTTCAATTCATTGCATTATATGTCTTTTTAACATGATTTGTTGACTGTGCTAATGATTGACTGTTGGTTTAGAATTTTGGTACAAGTGCTGCAATTCCGCAGCTAATACAGCGTTTCCGCAACCGATCTCCAATTCCGCAGCCGATCAGAGATTCCGCGGCCATTTTCTTGTTTGCTATGTTCCACGTGTCCTCCAAAGGAAAGGGCCACATGGGCAAGTTGGTATGACTGTGTACATGGTTCGTGTGCTATCAGCTAAGCCAACTCGCTCATATATACCCCCGGTCAACGCAGATGTAACCACGGTCAAACAGCAAGGTTCCAAGCGGTGGCACGGCTCTGCGTGAGCAGGTGAAGCACGTAACCACAGCTGGCATCTTCTTCGAGCCACGAAGACGGCAGGGGACAAGAATCTAACCGTGGATTTATCATCCACGATGACCGTTTCCTCAAACAGTGCACGGTGCTGCTGCGTGTCTTTTGCACAGTTAATTAGTTAGCTGGTTGTTAGCTTAGTTTACGCAGAAGACAGTTTGTCTCTGCTGCTATAAATAAAGCGTTTGCATACGCTTAGTAGTTAGTCTTCAAGTTTAGTTTTTGGCTGTAATCATTTTGTTTATAAAACTCTGTTTTAAAGACTGTTTTATACAGCGTTTACACTTTTGTATTTTGTGACATGCTGATTTAATACCAAGAAGACAGTTCTGTTCCTACCTGCGTAGCTGATCTTTTTCATTGGCTGAGTGGATGGAGGGCCCCTGTCTGCTACAACCATTGTACAGTAGCTTTTAGATTTATTTTCCTGCATTTCTCTTTTCTGATTTACCATGTATATTAATGTACAGTTTGATTTCTGCAATTTCAATTCCTTTTGACATGTATATTAATGTACAGTTTGAATTATGCTGCTTTACGTTTCTGTACTTTTCATGGCTGATCAGCGTTTGTTTTTGCAGCTTTTTTAGGAGCCCGGGACAGTGTGCTTTTCCTTCTTTTTATCACTAGTGGCATTTGAAGTTGTCTTATCTAAACTGCTGACCTTTGCTTTGACTAGTTTCCTTGCTTAATTAGTTTCCTTGCTTAGTTACTTTACCAGGTTTTGTCAAGTTGCTAATCTCTTGATGGTTCTTCTTATCATAATTTCACTAACTTTTGTGGGACCAAAACATCATTTAATTGTAGCTTGGTTTATTTAGTTTTAGACTCATATTGCTAATTCACTCCTAACTCTTTTTCACATGATCAATTTGGCTAAAGGCAGAATGTTAAGGGAGAATTAAGTAGTGTGATTTGTCATTTAATTTTTGTATTGCTTTAGAGGAGTTAGAGTAGTGTTCTTGCTTTCAATTGAGTTAATGTAGATGTCATTTTCATTCTTATCAGCAGTAAAGGTATTGGACTAGTGCCATTGGTCTTCTTGTTTGATGCTTTACTTTCATTTGAAGCTTTAATTTCATTCCAAGTTATTGTTCAAGTTTTTCCTTTAAATTTCAAGAAGCATTTAGAAATCACAATATACACACACATTCACTCACTTGTTTATAACTCCATCACATCACATTAGGAAGATAAGTCAAACATGAACTAAAAACGACAAAAAGAACTAGAAAAGGCTGCTTAAGTATATATTGTACACTTCACTTCATCAGCTTACGAGCCCCGGGTTGACAATTTATGATAGCAATTTAGACAACACTAAATTGACCAAACAGATGGTTCGGGGAGCACTGGTATTGATGTGGGGAGTTCAAAATGTAACTCTGTACAAGCTGCAAGGTAGCATGGTTGTTGATGGGTGCAACAGTTATGTGGTTCCTGAAAGTGGAGCAGAAAATCTAGTGGTCTCTAGGGAGAAGACCATGCTGTGGCATCAAAGGCAAGACATATTGGAGAGAAGGGCCTTCGAATACTTCATGGTAAAGGTATGGTAGAAGATATGAGTAATAGCTCTCTGGATTTTGATTTCTATGAAAATTGTTTATATGTGAAGCAGAATCAGGTGAGTTTCCCCTTCGGTGGTAAGAGGGAAAAACATATATTAGAGCTTCTGCATACTGATTTCTTTGGACCTGTGAAGGTTCCATCACTGGGTAAGTCTGTGTACTATGTATCATTTATAGATGACTTCTCAAGGAATACATGGATATATTTCCTTAAGAAGAAATCTGAAGTCTTTGACAAGTTTAAAGAATTCAAGGCTCTGGTGGAAAACTTGGAAAAGAGGAAGATAAAGGTGATGAGGACAGATAACAACAGAGAGTTTTGCAGTAAGGAATTTGAATAATTCTATAAGAAGTGTGGTATAGCACAGCAGAAGACTACTCCATATACACCTCAGCAAAATGGAGTTGCAAAAAGAATGAACAAGACGTTGATGGAAAGGGCAACAAGCATGCTCAGTGGTGACGGGTTAGGACAGGAATTCTAGGCAGAGGCAGTGGAGACAGCATGTTACCTGGTCAACAGATCACCTTCATCAACATTGGAGGATAAAACTCCACAAGAGGTATGGACTGGTAAGAAACCCTCTCTTTCACATCTAAGGGTATTTGGATGTGATGCATATGTACATGTTCCAGAGGAGAAATGAACCAAGTTGGATAGTAAATCTGAAAAGTGCATCTTTATTGGGTATAAGGATGGTTTAAAGGGTTATAAGCTTTGGAACCCAATAACAAGGAAAGTTGTGTATAGCCGAGATGTGGTATTCAGAGAGGTGAAACATGTTATTAAACATGAAGTCCAACCAAAGAAACCTAAGAAGATAGAGTTTGAGCTAAAGGAGGAAGAATCAATCTCTACAGTAGAGGAGGAATTAGAATAGGAAGAGCCACAAACTTCGGGTGTGAGAAGATCAGTTCGAGAAAGAAGGCAGCTAGAAAGGTATAGTCCATCTGCTTTCTGTTCAAATTTTGCTTTGTCTATTACTGATGATGATCCCAGAACTGTGAAGGAAGCAGTAGATTCAGAGGATGGAAAACTCTGGAAAGAGGCCATGGTTGATGAAATGGCATCCTTACACAAAAATGAGGCTTGGGATCTAGTGGAGTTGCCGGCTGGAAGGAAACCCATTGGTAGCAAATGGGTGTTCAAGAAGAAGACAAATGCAGAAGGAAAGGTGGAGAAATACAAAGCTCGGTTGGTAGCAAAAGGTTATTCCAAGGTGCCGAGAATTGATTTTGGTGATATTTTCTCTTGTTGCCAAGGTAACTTCTATTAGATTACTTTTATCTATTGTTGTTGCTTTTTATTTTGAGGTAGAACATATGGATGTGAAGATAGAATTTCTTCACGGGGATCTGGAAGAGGAAATCTACATGAAGCAACCTGAGGGATTTGCGGTGAAGGGTAAGAAAGAACTAGTATGCAAGTTAAAGAAGTCTATGTATGGGTTAAAACAATCACCAAGGATGTGGTATCAGAAATTTGATACATTTATACAGGGACTTGGCATCACTAGAAGCAAAGAAAATCACTGTGTGTATTTTAAATTAATTGGTGACCGTGTTATTTATTTGGTCTTGTATGTGGATGATATGTTGTTGGTTGGAAATGACAAAGAAATTATCCAGGATTTGAAAACCCAATTTTCCTCCAAATTCGACATGAAAGATCTTGGTGCTGCAAACTATATTTTGGGCATGGAAATTAAAAGATATAGGGCAAAGAGGAAGCTCTGGTTAAACCGAAGGAAGTATGTCGAGACAATATTGCAGAGATTTAATATGCAAGATAGTAAACCGGTGAAGGTCCTTATTCCTGTAGGTGTAAAGTTATCTGCTGAACAGTGTCCCAAGACACAAGAAGAGGAAGAGGACATGTCCCGTGTTCCATATCCAAGTGCAATCAGTAGCCTGACATATGCAATGGTCTGTACTATACCATACATTGCACATGCATGGGAGTATCGAGCAGGTTTATGTCAAAACCAGGAAAGGAGCATTGGACAATAGTGAAGCGGGTTTTGAGGTATTTGCGTGGCACTAGTAATTATGGTTTGTTCTACCAATGAAGACCAGGATTGGACAGAGTGTTGGATATTCATGGCTTTGTTGATGCAGACTGGGTGGAGATCTAGATCAGACAAGATCTACAAGTGGGTATGTGTTTAACCTATTTGGAGGTGTAGTCAGTTGGATGAGTAAGAAACAATCTGTAGTGGCACTATCAACTATAGAGGCAGAATACATGGCAGCCACTCATGCAAGCAAGGAAGCAGTTTGGTTGTAGAGATTGTGTTCAAGTATTGGCTTAGTACAGAGAGCTATAAGGATAGACTGTGACAGCCAAAGTGCAATTTTCTTGGCAAAGAAACCTGCATATCATTCAAAGACAAAGCACATTGATGTTCAGTATCACTTTGTGAGGGATATGATAGAAGACAAAAAGGTGTTGTTGGTAAAGGTGGACACTTCGAAGAATACTGCAGATGCATTGACAAAATCTCTGAGCTCTAAGAAGTTCTCTTGGTGTAGAGAAACAATGGGCATTACAGGACTGGATAAATGAGTAAGCTCTCTTATGGCCCCCTGTGGAAAGAAAACAACAAATGGGAGAATGTTGGGTTGTGTTATATTCTTTCCATGACTATCCCACGTAGTTAAACAGGGGGTTAGAGGGGAGGCGGAGCCTCCCCTTCGTTGCACCGATTGCATAGCGGGGGCTCACAGGGGATTTGAGGGGTGCAAGTAACCCCACTCTATGGGGTTTGAGGTGGCACCCCGGAAAATTTTGGTTTTGGAAGCTATGTTAGGTTAGGCAGACCCACCTATGGTTTTGTGTATGATTTTCACACATGTTTTTGGATGCAATGGTTTTTAGTCCATGGTTTTGGACGCGATGGTTTTTGGTCCATGGTATTGAATGCTTCGGCATGTACAAATATGTATTGTAACATTGAAAGGAATATAATGAAAAATCAAGCTAGTAGTCCTGGTTTGGGATCCAGGGGAAAATCTCTGTGTATATTATTTTTATGTGTTATGCTCTCGCATTTTTATTTTGTGTGTTTTATTTTGATAAGTTTGATGATCCTCCTATTTATAACGAAAATAGTTTAAATGGAGAGCAGGATGAAGCTCTTCAAGTTCATCAGTTGAGTGTTGAACATATAGGAAGAAACCAGCAAGAGGGATATGTTGGACAGAAATATATTGAGCCATCTATCATAGCAAAAGAGGCTATCTCATGTAAAAAGGAAGCTGATAAAGAGGTTGTATATCATTGCATTGAAGAACACAATGATGCCCATGGATCAGAGGTAAATAATCCATTTGAAGTTGATCACATGTCGTATAGTAATGAGAAAAACTTTTTTTTTTTTCCTGAGGTTAATATTACAAATTATTTTCAATCAAAGCTTAGAGATGAAAAGTGGAGACATGAAAGTGACATAGATCATTTTTTAAAGATGTTATTGATTGTTCTGTTAAGCATATTATCCCAACAGAAGGTCTATTTGGGCAAGAACCTTCATACATAGAGAATTTCCTTTTTGGAGTTGATCAAGACCATATTTTTTCTTATTCTTTTGAAGATTCTATGGTAGATTACATGGAAGAATTTATCAACAGTATACACATATCATTTTGTGGATATACTTCTATTTTTTTATGTGAGCTGCCTCTATGCATAGTTTATTTTTCATCCAGGATTAATTGTATTTTAAAACTTCACTGGCAGAATGGTTCAAGATTATGCACTCAAATGCTAATCTGGTATCATTGGAAGATTAACTTCACCTGATTGAGGTCAATCATGTACATATGTAGGGACTTGTACATAAATAAGCTCAGGTGTTGAGCATTTGGTTTCCAGTTGTAGTTCTTCATTTTAATCATTAGTTGATGAATAAGGGTGACTTTCCCAGTTGGAAACTAGTTTGCAGAGGTTTCAGACTTCAAGATTCTCAGGTTCCAGTTTGTCAAATTTAAGGGTTTTCACAGTTTTGGACTCCATGCCCAACTAAGGCTACTGATCTACGATTCTCAATATTTTTTTATCAAAGCACAAGCATCTTATCACTGCAGATATTGGTGTGGGTTCACTGTACAAATGTTCACACAGTTAAGGTTGGAAAAGATATATATGGCTCCATGCCCAATCAATAAGGCACTAATCTATGGTTCTTAGTGCTTCTGCAGTAAAAGCACTATCCCCAGGTGGAGCCAGATGTTGTAACATGTATTTTTTGTTGCCTTTAATATTCATGTTTCATTAAAAAATCACTTGAAAATATCTTTAAAAAGAGATAAAAGTAAGATGAAGAAGTGACATAGCAGAATTGCTAAAAGAATTGTAAAAGAATCGGCCCCGGAGTAGCCAAATTTGCTATACAAACAAAACAAGTCATTATATAAATGATTATATGGAGCTATACCCTGTTAGCACTCCAAGAAACTCTCCTAGGTTGTAGCTCGGAGATGCCTGGTAACATATAATCTTCAATATTGTTCTCTGAACTATTGGAATAAATGGTGGTTTCGATCAAGTTAGATAACCATTTTAGCTCTGTTTTCACTCAATGCATGCATGAACGCTCTAACCAATACAAGGCTTTAGAACACTAATGTTTAATAAGTTATAAATTCAATGGACAGATGGAGAATACTAACTATACCAGTAGATTACATATATAAACATACATCAATGGCTAGCTACAGGTAGCAAAATAGAATACTGACTGTACTGGCAGATGCATATATGACCACATATGGATGGCTAGTTACAGGCAGCAAAGAAGCTTGCAAATCTAATATATCAAAGCAAAGATAAGATGACAATTCTCTATCCTTAGACACACAGAAAACCTGAACAAACTGTTCAAGTGCAAGCATAGAACAAAAAAGAGAATAGACATTGAACATATAATGGCAAAAGAAGCTTATATTGCTAGAATGAAGATGAGAAGCTTGAATGAACAGAGGAGGAATAATCTCCAAGAGTTGAACCCTTATTACATTTAGCTTTCAGCCTTTTATAGGCCTTTTACAATGATTCTGAGCCTACTGAGGCTCGAAGTCTTAATCTATCCTCTTTGTCCCTTTAACTGTTTGATGCCCTGACTAGGAAAGCATGGGCTTGGAGGATTATTCTTCTGACAGCAGAGTAACTATATTAAGATATTTTGGTTGCGCTAGCAGGACTGTTGATGCTCCATGATCAGTTGTTGTCGTGGTTGTGTTGCGCTGTCTATTCTCAGCCTCTATGTCAGTTTGGATAGGAGCTGCGCGTGCTGTGGCTCTTTCTATGTTTTAACAATGTATGCTTTCTGTGAAAGCAGAACAGCGCTGCCCTAGTGTGTACCTCTGTTGAAAACAGTGCATATTTATATTTTAAATAGAAAACACAACAACACTGAGAATCCCACCCTTCTCTGTCCTTTTCAGACTTCAAAGGTCTTCAAAAATGGTTTATTCTTCTCTTGGGTCCGCCCTTGTCACCCTCGCAATTCACAAAATCCTGCTCTTGTGTGTTTTCTTTGTATTTGGAACTCTGCGAAAAACACTGAAAAACACGTAAAATCGGCTTTGGCGGACCTGAAACAGTATATATTTTAACTCTGAAACCCATCGGGTCTGGCCTTATCGCTATCACAATTCGCATTTGGCCCGTTCCCTTTGTATTTCATTGAACTAACGAAAATACATAAAAACATTAAAATATGGCTTTTCCCGGACCTGAAATATTATATAATATCATTCCTGAACCCTTTCGGGTCTGGGCTTTATCGCTATCGGTGTTGTTATGTATTCCTTTGTATTTCATTTAAACAATGAAATATATTGAAAATGTATTGAAAATGGCCAACCTACAGACTTGAAGTTTTATGCAATCTTATCTATATAACCGTCGGGTCTAGTTATCGAGTCGCACCCGTATATATGTAAATAGGCCCCACCCATGGTATATTGCCAATGCAACATAGTGATGCAATAAATCACAATTGTTAATCACTCAACTCCTAGGCCTTTATATAACATAACATATGTTCTCCACCGTTGCGACCACCGATGCGACCTGCCGATCCGATCATCGCCGATCGCTGATCGGCAGTGTCATGTGCCCGCCTTTAGACTGCCCCCTCTGTGATAGCGCCGATTGCGATTAGCCACTTAGATCTGGGTCATTGGTTGGCCAGATCTAACGGTTGTTGTGCCTCAACTATTAAAGCCTCCATTTGTGTATTTTTCATGGGTTTTTAAGTAATTTAGCCTCCCGATAGTGTATTTCCGCCCTTCCAAGGGTTCTCCTCTTGCGTTGATTTTGATCACTGGAAGATATTTGAGAAAAAATTGAAGATTTAAATCCTATTAATGGACTCATTGGCATGTTTTTAAACAAATTTGGAGACTCTAAGAGCCATTATGGATCCATTTGTGGGCCTTTTTCCAGTAAGGCTAACAAACCCAATCTATATATATATATATATATATATATATATATATATATATATATATATATATATATATATATATATATATATATATATATATATATATATATATATATATATATATATATATATATATATATGTAAGTGCATATTGAAACAAGAAAGAAATAAAGAAATATATCGGATTTACAAAGGAAACAAGTGTTAAAGTGTTAACACTGAACCCGAAATATATATGTTGTGTTTAAAAGTTCAGCAGGTCCACAATGATTATGGACGATTGGTTCTCCTGACAAGCACCAATTGCGATTTGCGATTGGGTTCCAGACCCGATATTTTATATGCCATGTTTTAAGATGTTGGCATGTCCAAAATAACACAGAGCGCTTATTATATATGTATGTGATCCCGTCAATCGCGATCTGCGATAAGGGCCTGACCCATATATATATATATATATATATATATATATATATATATATATATATATATATATATATATATATAATGTGTTTCATAACTCTGGCAGGTCCACAAAGCCTTTTATGCATGCATGTTGGTTCCTTTTCCGATTGCGATGAGCGATGGCGATTTCAGACCCGATAGTCTATACATTATGTTTTATAACTCTGGTGTGTCCGTTATATCATGGTTTTGTTAAGGATTGGGTCAATATAACATTTGATAGCACCGATTGTGATTTATAATGGGAAGTCAACGGAATTGGGTTAATTCCTTTCAATTTCGCTTTGCGTGTTTTGCGTCGATTTTGTTGTGTAAATGAAAAAATTAGTGTTAAAGCCAAATTTGAAGAAAAAGGCAGTTGGTCGAATTTCTTGGTGTTTTGGCCAATCAAAACGCCTAATACATACATAAGTCCATATTTAAGCATGGCAAACATAGTTTATCACAACTAAAATGGATTAATCATTATTTAAGCATATACAGAAGAACCCAATAGTCAATTAACAGAGCAAGCCAGCAGTTAATGTCATCTTCGAAGTTCAGTTATTTTTCTGTTATTTCATGTTCTTTGACGTGTCTTTTACCCTCTGTAAAATTCTCTAATAGTTTTTACTTCATATAGTTAGAGAAGCAGTTAAATAATTTGGGCGGTTTCAGAAATCAACAACTATTCCATAATGTATAAAAAGAGGAAAATTTACAAAGAAAGTGTTAATGGCTCAAATTTTGGAGAACCCGGAGACTAGGCCACTGTATTCCTGATATCATCATTGATTAATGAAAGAATCAGAAGTTTCCATGAGTTGTTGGGTATAATTTTGTAGCCTTCTCTGTCATGTGTCATGTTATGTTTTAATTCTTTCAAGCATAGTAATGAAGCTGCAGGTCTTTATTTGCTTATGTAGATAAAGTTAAAATTCCTTAAAAGAGCACTCCTATAATTGAGGTTTCCACCTTCCTTTCTAAGTTATAGATAATAGTTTCTGTGAAAGAATAGCATATTATCTTTAACTTCTCCAAGCGTCACAGATAGTAGTTTCTGTGTTAAGCAGCATATTGTCTACGATTCAGTTCTCATTTTCATATTTCTTCTAAGTGATGGATAATAGTTTCTGTGAAAGATTAGCATATTATCTTTAACTTTTCCTTCAAGTTTTCTTCATTCATCATTTGTATCTAGCAACAAATGGCATTCTGAGATATTCTGGTCATACATGTATTAAAGGTTAAAGACCTAGTGTTCCAAGTCCTTCATTCGAGGATACAACAAACAATAAAGTGACCAATAAGTTACAATAAATAACATTTATTAATGTCTTAAGCACAATTTCTCTACAGCCGAGAAATTGGTTTCTTAAGGTACAACATTAATTGGCACTGTTGCTGAGGAGAGAAGACAAGAACATTTTTCCCTAGGTTTTCAATATTTTCCTCTGGTTGTTCAATGAGGAGGAAATATTGGCTATTTTGAATAAAATCAATTGATAAGAGCACTTTTCCTTGAGTTTATTAAGTTTGAAGCTGATTCTTGAGAATGACAAGTTTCAGCAGTTGGTTGTACATTCACACTTGTGATTTTCACTTACAACATTGATTGGCGACTCCACTGTACTTTGAAGTTTTATTTTATGGCTTTTAATGAATCTCCCTGCATTCTTAGTCCATAAATTTCATCCATTTGAGTTTACTAGGATCACTAGTTATCCTCATGATATGCCTACATTTTCCCCGTGGAATGAGTATCTTCCAAAATTCAGTAGAAAGGAATATGAAGCTCCGGCTCAGCATCTCCAACGGTTTCATGAATGCATGGAGCAGCAGGAAATCATTCATGAAGATGTGAAGATGAAGTTGTTTTTGTTTTCTTTGGACCTAGAAGCTAGGGTTTGGTTTAGGTCTTTGCCTTTTGCAAGCATTTAATCTTTGAAATATTTCCATTCAGTATTCAATTCTTCTTGTAGAATTTATTATCCACACAAGTTTTGTTTTGAAGGTTGTTCTGAATATTATGATGCTAAAGAAACTTTAAAAGCTCAAGATAATCTTGTTAGGAAACTAAAGATCTTGTTGATAATATATCAAGCATCCAGAGAAGTTATAGCCAAATTAACTATGAACAAGTCTCTGAAAGCAAGGAACTATCATTTTCTCAAAATGATGAAGAGAAGTTTATAAAACATTTCTATCCAATAATATCACAAGCAGAGAATTGGTTGACTCTAATCTAAGAAAATTTGGTGGTTGCAGGAAAAGCACCAGAGACACAGCCTATCCAAGACAAGGGAAAGGCAAAGATGGAATCCTCTCAAAGTCAAGCATTGGAGGATATGTGTAATGTAATTAAAACTTTGTTAGATAAGTTGAATAAGTTAGAAAATAAGAATTCTCAGACATCTACATTATATGCAGTAGATGAAGATGAACTTGGTATCGAAGGAGAAGAGTATGAATATGATGAAATAGATGCCATTCATGATGAAAATAAAATGATGAATATTGGAAACAATTCTCTGATTTCATGCAAACTGAACTACATAAGAAATGTGACTTGAGATTGAGGAAAAGATCAAGAAGTCAAGAATATAAAAGTGATCAGCAAGTTTCAACTTCCTCACCAAAGGAAACTCCACAAGAATCTCAGCCTGCAAAGCAAGTGAATAAAGCAGATCAAGGGAGTATTCAGATGGAAGAAAATTCAAACATGCATGAATAATTTCTGCTCAGCAGTCGAGAAGAGGAAGAAACAATTAAGTTGCAAATAAATCCCTAGAGATCTTATTTTGATAAGTTTGATGATCCTCCTATTTATAACGAAAATAGTTTAAATGGAGAACAGGATGAAGCTCTTCAAGTTCATCAGTTCGGTGTTGAACATACAGGAAGAAACTAGCAAGAGGGATACGTTGGATAGCAATATATTGAGCCATCTATCATAGCAAAAGAGGCTATCTCATTTAAAAATGAAACTGATAAAGAGGTTTTATATCATTGCATTGAAAACACAATGATGCCCATGGATCAAAGGTAAATAATCTATTTGAAGTTGATCATATTTCGTATAGTAATGAGAAAAACTTTCTTTTTCTTCCTAAGGTTAAAATTACAAATTATTTTCAATCAAAGCTTAGAGATGAAAAGTGGAGACATGAAAGTGACATAGATCATTTTCTTAAAGATGTTATTGATTGTTCTGTTAAGCATATTATCCCAACAGAAGGTCTATTTGGGGAAGAACCTTCATACATAGAGAATTTCCTTTTTGGAGCTGATCAAGACCATATTTTTTCTTATACTTTTGAAGATTCTGTGGCAGATTACATGAAATAATTTATCAACTGTCTACACATATCCTTTTGTGGATATACTTCTAATTTTTGCTGTGAGTTGCCTTTATGAATAGTTTATTTTTCATTCAGGATGAATTGTATTTTAAAAATTCACTGGCAGAATGGTTCAAGATTATGCACTCAAATTCTAATTTGGTATCATTGGAAGATTGACTTCGCCTGATTGAGGTCAATCATGTACATATGTAGGGACTTGTACATAAATAAGCTCAGGTGTTGAGCATTTGGTTTCCAGTTGTAGTTCTTCAGTTTAATCAATAGTTGATAAATAAGGGTGACTTTTCCAATTGGAAACTGGTTTACAGAGGTTTCAGACTTCATTATTGTCAGGTTCGAGTTTGTCAAATTTAAGGGTTTTCACAGTTTTGGACTCTATACCCAACTAAGGCTACTGATCTACGATCCTCAATATTTTGCTATCAAAGCGCAAGCATCTTATCACTACAGATATTGGTGTGGGTTCGCTGTACAAATGTTCACACAGTTATGCTTGGCAAAGCTATATATGACTCCATGCCCAATGAATAAGGCACTAATCTACAGTTCTTAGCGCTTCTGTGGCAAAAGCACTATCCCCAGGTGGAGCCAAATGTTGTAACATGTATTTTTTGTTGCCTTTAATATTCATGTTTCATTAAAAAATCACTTGAAAATATATTTAAAAAGAGATAAAAGTAAGATGAAGAAGTGACATAGCGGAATCGCTAAAAGAATTGTAAAAGAATCTGCCCCAAAGTAGCCAAAGTTGCTATACAAACAAAACAGGTCAAATATATCGGATTTACAAAGGAAACAAGTGTTAAAGTGTTAACACCGAACCCGAAATATATATATTGTGTTTAAAAGTTCGGAGGGTCCGCAATGATTATGGACGATTGGTTCTCCTGACAAGCATCAATTGCGATTTGCAATTGGGTTCTGGACCTGATATTTTACATGCCATGTTTTATAATGTCAACGAGTCCAAAATAACACAAAGCGCTTATTATATATGTATGTGATCCCGCTGATCGCGATCTGCAATTAGTTTCTTAAGGTACAACAAGAAGCACAAGGCATCATGGATGAAAATATTAAAAAGGTTATGCTAGTGAGCACACTATAGGATCACGCATTGACATGGTATATCAAGCATTCTAATGACCACCCAAACGTAGGAATCACAGAGATACAAACCACACAAAATAGGGAATTTAGCAAGCCAAAATCAGAAACACAATCAATCATCGGGTTTAAGGAGATCGCGATGCTCCTGGGTGAGACCCCCTGGGATCTAGACCAAAGGCTAAAGAGTACATTTCGCGAAGCCAATATGACGTTGACAGATGGACAGCATCGCGCATGGTTTGTAGCATCTCTAACACCGCACTTAAGGGCAGCCCTATCACGGCAAAAACTTTCCACCCAAGCCGAAGCGTTGGAGATAGCAATGAGATTACATGAGACCCCTATACAAGACCCGGGGTTGGGAGTCCAACAAATCCACGTGCAACTGCAAAATCTGTGTCTGGAAATGTAAATTTTGAAACAAGATAGAACACCTCGGTCAGAGGCGCGCGAGGAAGTATGGTGCATAAAATGCAAAGGCCAAGGGCACGACAAGGACCACTGTCTAATGTTCGCGAACTACTTGGAAAGGGGGGGCCAATGCCATTAAGATCGAAGGCACAAGCAGGCCCGAGCGTGACGCCTGCATTATGGTGCGTGATCTATCAGATAGGAGGAAACACACTATGGATAATTGTCATCTATTGCAGAAGTATACTCAAACATCCCAGTAATTGTTTTGTAATTTCTGCAAGTCAGTAGGTCATGATGAAGGCACCTGCCGAAGCCACGAAATAATGATGGATTAGACTCCTTCCTACAGGGTCCAGACCAAAACGTAAGCCCTCGACCCAAATATAGGGATGGCGCATGCTGGATTTTAGGGGCACGATCGAGGTCAAGGCAGAATGGGACTAGGAAGGGGTCGTGAACAAATAATTTGTTACAATTACAGAGGGCCAGGGCATTGCATAAACCCGACAATAACATCATGTCGGTACTGTACTCAGTTTGATCATGAGGCAGAAGAATACCCTTCGCTGATAGTGAGGATGCACAAAAAGGGGGTACTCCAGCCCCCTCCGACTTAGAATTTGCAGATGATGAGGTCTGAGCCGTGCGAAGAAGACCCGAATGTAAACATGATGCTCAGGAGTGGTATGACCAAGGGAGATGATAAAGGGAAGTAGCCAGAATAAAGTGCGTGGATTCGCAAGGCTCCTACAAAGGAACCCAGATTTGATTTAGAACGCTCGAAGGAGACATTCATGGAATCTAAGAAGAGCTTCACGAAGGCCTCCACTTTAGGTAGTGAGGATCAACTAGAACCAAGGATGGATCCTTCAATGCTCACTACCTTTCTGGAGACATGCATGAAACTGTTGCATGATAGTAAGGTAGTCAAAGGGCTATAGGAACTTATCACTAGGTGTGCGGGGTTAGGAGAACCACGCGTGGTCCGGAAACTTGGAAAGCATGCACTACGCACATGAAGGAAAATGAGGTTGACTGTGCAAATCAGCGAGTAAGAAATGGATTAGGTAATCCTGAATCTGGGTTTGGATGCAAATGTACTACCAAAAAAAACATGGGAATGCATGGGTAGACCTACGCTACAATGGTCCCCTATTTAGTTATGAATGGCGAACCAATGAAATATTTTGCCCATGGGAAGATTGCAAGGGGTAACAGTCGATATTGAAGGTGCAAGCGTGCAGGCGAATTTTGAAGTGATAGAGATTGTTGATGATATTAATCCCTATCCTACACTATTAGGAATAGACTGGGCCACTGATATGAATAGAGTCAAAAATCTGAAGACGCGCAAAATGATCTTTGAGAAAAAGTCACTACGCATATTAGTACCGCTAAATCTAGTCGAAGGAGCGCGATACACTGAACCGATGCGCAATGATGATAGTGATGACAATCTCAATTCCATTCACAAGATAACTACATGAGAACAGGATTGGGTGAATCCGACTGCAGATGGAAGGATTTTGTGGGAGTGCGAAAGCTCCTGCACTTCGGATTCAGATGAAGAAGTAGAACGATCGCAGAATCGGTTGCACGAAGTAACAATGTTGAATTGCAACATGATGATTAGATCATTGTGTTGCGTGACAACAGAGGCAAGGGAGTTGCCAACATATGATGGATTAATAGTAGTGGATGAATTTTTGAGCAAATTTGAAAGTGCAGTACCAGAATAGCAGCGATCTGATGTTATGAAATGGGCATTGTGCGCAACACCTACACGATGGTGGGGTACGCATCAAGGAAATTTTGAGGACTAGCGAAAATGTAGAAGAATGATGTACCTATGATTCAGGAAACCACAGATACGGCTAGTAGACAAATATGACAAATGATATGTTCCTCGCACACACCTCGCGAAATGGACCAAGGTCTATAGGGAAGAGCCACAGCTTGAATGGGTACATTTATTCTACCATACCTTGGATGTCATACCCATGAATTAGTATACTGAGACGGAGCTCCACCATGGTATGGGCGAATGGGATGTCTTGCGCATGGGATTTTTGTTAACCTTCACGTTTGAAGATCATTGGTTGGATACTATTGATGATGTGCTACAAGCAATAAAGTTGCTATCTTCAAAATACCACAAGAGCCAATGGTAGTACTTCAGCCAGAATGGGCAACACAGTCAAGTAACACACTAGAGTGTTATAAGGTAATTGTTGAGGAGGATGATGAGGACCCACGAAACATTAACATTTCAGAAATAGAAGGACGTTGCAAGATTCGCAAACCATCACTTGAAGACCTCGATATCACCACACCGCTAAAGACGAAGTAGGTCAACATTGGAATGGAGATAGAGCCGAAGTACGCAATTCTGGGGGACTATTGGGATGATGCCATGGTGGATAAGGTCGCTGAGTTACTCCGCAAATACCAAGAATTGTTCCCGACCAAAATTACGGACTTAAAAGGGATCGTTGGTGATTTAGGGATGATGAATATCACCCTAAAACTCGACGCGAAACAATTAAGCAGCGGCCCTACCACTTGAATCCAAAGTATAAAGAAAAGGTTTGCGATGAATTAGACAAAATGCTCGCAGCTAGAATTATTGAACCAGTGGAAGAATCCGATTGGGTGAGTCCTATGGTAGTACAGGAGAAAAAATAGAAGGGTGAAATAAGAATATGCGTAGACCTCAGGAAGTTGAACGACGCCTGTGTACATGATCCATTCCCAACACCATTCACAGATGAAGTACTGGAGAATGTTGGCAGTCAGGAAGCATACTCATTCACGAATGGGTTCTCAGGGTACCATCAGATCAAGATCACACTAGAAGATAGGAGAAAAACGACCTTCGCAACAGAATGGGGCTGCTTTCAATACACTGTTATGCTATTTGGACTGAAGAACACGCCAGCTATATTTTCGCGCATTGTGGTAGCCGCGTTCAAAGAATACATCCACAAGTTTTTAGAGGTCTATCTGGATTATTGGACTGTCTCTAGATTAGTTAAGCACCATGTAGCGAGCTTACGCTTGATGCTGGATACTTGCCACCGACACCAGATTGAGCTGAACCTTAAGAAGTGCACATTCCTCGTTCCCTTTGGAAACCTGCTGGGACATGTGGTTTGCAAACAAGGACTGATGGTGGACCCTGTAAAGATTGTTGTTATCCTAAATTTGGAAGCACCGCGAAGTGTTATTCAACTGCGCGCTACCTTGGGACACACTGGATACTATATGAAGTCCATCAAAAGTTATGCCCAAATAACCGCGCCGATGGAAAAGATATTGAAAAAAGATGTTACATATTGCTGGAATGATGATTGCATGAAGATTTTGGATGTCCTGAATGGGAAACTGACCTCCACTCTAATCTTGATCTTCCCAAAATGGGATGTGGAATTTCATGTACATGTTGATGCATCATGTATCGCGTTGGGAGCCGTACTCACACAGGAGGGCGCGAAGGGTGTGGATCACCCGATTACATTTGGGAGTCGAAGATTTTCCAAAGCAAAAAATAATTACTCTACCACCAAGCGCGAGGGGTTGGAAATGATGTACGCGCTCCAAAAATATTGACACTATTTACTCGGGGGACACTTCAAGATGTATACCGACCATTTCGCGTTGAAATACCTGGTAAATAAGCCTGTGTTGGGGGGGCGCATATGCATATGGCTCGTACTATTTCAAGAATATGATTTTGAGGTCATAGTCAAGTCAGGATGCCTAAACACAGGGCTGGATCACTTGTCACGAATTGAGATGGGCGAGGAACCCACGAATTTGGAGGAGGGACTACCTAATGCACAGCTCTTTGTAGTGCGCATCACGGACGAACACTTCGAAGATATAATCCATTTTCTAACAACAGGGACTGCACCAAAGGAATACTCAGTCCAATAGAATAAGGAATTGGTGGTGCGCATGGCAGAATTTTCTGTCATCGCGGGGCACCTCTATAAGATGGGCAATGATGAGATATTTCGAAGATAGGTACCTGAATTTGAACGAGGTCAGATCCTTGCAGAAGCACATGGGGGCGCTGCAAGAGGACACTATGCAGGATGCACGACCGCATAGAAGATGCAGGGTTATGGTGGCCAACCCTGCACCAGGATACGGAAGTGCACTGTAAGGCTTGCAATATATGTCAAAGGACTAGAAAACCATCACGAAGGGACGAGATGCCACTAAATCCACAAATGACACTGTAGCCATTTGAAAAATGGGAAATCAATTTTGTGGGACCAATCAAACCTTAGGGAAAGACGGGTGTGCGTTACATTATCACCGCGACAGAGTACTGAACATGATGGGTGGAAGTGCAATCGGTCAAGGACTGCACGGCCACTATAGTTGCGAAGCTTTTGTTCGAAAATGTGTTGACACGATTTGGTTATCTGAAAATCTTAATGAGTAATTGCAGAACACATTTCCTGAATGAAACCATCAATGCACTCATAGAAGAGTTCCAGTTGTATCATCAGAAAAGTACATTGTACCACCCACAATCTAATGGGACAGTCAAGGCATTCAACAAAACACTGGAGACTGCACTGACCAAATTATGTAACGTGCAGTGAAACGACTGGGACCTACACGTACCTCTCGTATTATGGGCATACAAGACAGTGTGCAAGAAATTTATGGGACAGACACCTTTCTAATTAGTCTATGGCACGAAAGCTATCATGCCGATGGAATACATCGTACCTAGTCTTTGAATAACAGTGCTCATAGGCATGATGGACCGCGAAGCTCTAGAACAAAGGCTCGTGCAATTAGAAGAACTCGAGGAAGAACGGTTTCTGGCTAGATTTCACCAGCAGGTACAAAAGTAGCGTGAAGAGGCCTGGCACAACCACCATATCAAGTTGCGCACCTTCAAGGTAAACGACTTAGTACTCTTGTATGACAGTAAGTTCGAAAAATTTTTGGGAAAATTTAGAATGCACTAGCTAGGACCATATGTGGTAAAGGAGGTCATAGATGGAGGTGCGGTCCAGCTAGTTAAACTAAATGGAGAATCCTTCCCAGGAAAAGTAACGGGAGACACTTGAAACCCTACACAAGTGGGCCGGCTCTCTGACTAACAGGCTGAAGCACAGTCTTCGCAACCCGAGGAGTCGAACAAGGGTGTGGGACTATAAACACATACAAGAGATGCCAGTACCAAGGTCAGGATACAATTCAAATGCGAATGATTCAGAAGCAAGAATGCAATAGGTACAGCAGGCAGTGGCTCATTGCACTGCCAACATTTAGACCATCGGGACTAGATTCGAGGGACTCCGTGCCATGATCACCACACCAACAAAGTGACTCGAGACGAGTCATAATGATTGTGTCGGGGGTCTATTGGGCATGGAATCCCCCCACAATTTGTTTTGGGGCTCAAAGCCCAAGTTTTGGTCAAAGGTTTTGTAAGACTCTGCGAATTGCGGGCGCGAAGCGCGAAGTATAGGATGAGTCATAGGGTTGTCCGCCCTAAAGTATTGTAATGTAATGTAAAGTCATGTCAGCCTACCCATGGTATGCGGACCATTGGATTGTATAAATAGAGCGAGGCTCTAAGTGTAAAGATAGTGAAGGAAGAACAAGAGAAGAAGATGAATGGTTCGAGCATAGAGTAAGAGTCTAAGTGTATTAGGTCATAGTAGTAGGAAGAGGCTTTGCAGCTGAGTGCGTAGAGGCTTAGAAGAGTCCGCAGCTGAGTGTGTAGACCCCTACAGCTGAGTGCATAGGGTAGTGTCTAGTCTGTAATCTTGCTCGAATAATAATAAAGAGAAGTTGATTCCTATTTCTGTGTATCTTCTTGTGCATTGCCATCTTTACATTTATACTATTTTATTTTTCACGCGCACTAATATTATTGTTGAATATGTTGTAATAATCATTAGTCTTACACACATAAGTTAAATAATCAGGCAATAATGGATTGAATAGCAAGAAACTTGAGTATTATACAGTTTGCGCCCCGAGTAGGGCTATGTGGAAGCAGCATCATAGGTTGCGAAGGAATAGCAAGTGTGCGTAGCAACGTGCATGCAGGATCAAACTGCGGACCTCCAGAAGCTCATCAAACATCCCTAGGGTGTGGAAACCTAGTTCTATCACCCTCCCATACTACTTCGAGTGAGACCTCAGTCCATACTCCGTAGACTGTTGCCGAAAGGGCCAGTAGTACCAGGATTTTCTTGGCTAATTCACCTCTGAAACTAGGTCAGGCCCATAGAAGCCAACATTGCCCTTGGATCTTAGTCCCGTAGGATCTCCTTTATTGACCATTTTGTTCTGGGGTAGTACTACTTGGGAGACCCTGACTTTGGGTGTGTTGTCCTGCTCCTTTATCCACATATATTACTCCCTTTCCAGTCACTATACCCCATTCATCATTTCTTCCACTTGGGTCCACATTTACATTCTAGGTCCACATAGGGCCTGCCTCCCTATCCACTTGCCCCCACCTTGGGTCAGGCCTGGAATGATTCCCTGAAGGTTGAAGTAGTTAAATGAAAAAAGCATAATTGGCCACATTTAATAGGAAATTGTATCACAAAATGCAAAAGATGACTGGGACAAAATAATTAGCACGTGGGCAAAATCAAATATATGAGCTCTACCCCAATCCATGGTCATCACCCTGGTTCCATAGGCCCTAGATGAGCCTCTTTTATCATTCAGGAACCCATGATTGTCTGAACCCCTGGAGGGCAATGAACCGCCCTACCTAGAAGGGGTTAATCACTACTATATCTTACACATCATGCTATTGTCCTTTAAGCTCCAAGAAATTAATTAAAGAAAATTTGTAAAAGGAAAAGGGCATATAAAGAATGGTGGAAAAATCAAGGTCGGGGCACCTCATGTACCACGATATATCCCTCCTACACATTACATACTTAGGTGTGGGCTTCCCCTTATCTAGCTACCCCTATGCCCCAATATGCAGCCTAGGATTTCCCATCTCATTCCCTACTCCATTCCACTTATTTACCACTTGCCACCGCCATTAGATGGATGTACCTTGTACATATTGACCCCTTTAAGGGGTGAAACCACCTAATATGGTACTTGGTTAACCCTAGTTTCAAGCTTGGAGATAATATCACATGCTAAAGCCCACTACGGAAGGGAATTTCATTATGAAGTGCCCACTTTGTTATCCATGGTTTCTAAACTCTTTTACATGATTATTTTAATGATTGGTTGTACAAGAAGCTTAGGGGACACATTGGATCTTATGCAGGATTGCAAGTGGTTTCCATTTGGGTTTGGTCTCCCTATACGGGATCCTAACCCCTAGAGGTC
This sequence comes from Pinus tabuliformis, assembly GCA_031772625.1. Classification (NCBI taxonomy): domain Eukaryota; kingdom Viridiplantae; phylum Streptophyta; class Pinopsida; order Pinales; family Pinaceae; genus Pinus; species Pinus tabuliformis. The sequence goes on along the minus strand of CM062814.1, from coordinate 487,662,799 downwards.
TACATTAGCACATATCGGGTGTGCATAGAGAGCCATTGGCCTCCACAACAATAGAAAACACTCCACAGAGCTTCATCAATTCTCATAGATTACTAGCGATCTAATTTTGGCATGATGTTAATATGATTGGTACATTATGCCCAGCAGGCCCCCACAGGAGCCCCACACTCTTGGCAAGTGTCCCAGGACTTGTATGAAATCATGTCAGCATTAATTCCACCACTCAGACACTTGTAGAGGATCTACAAGCATCTCTGATTCATATGGAGACCCATGGAGCCATTTATGTGCCCTCAGACCCACTAGGAGCACCACATGTCTACTACTTGGAGAAAAAGGGGCCAACCCCTTGTGCATCATATTCCAAGGAATTTTTTCCTCAATATGGCACTTCATGACATTCATAGGCCTTTGGAGGGCCCCACGACATGTACATATTATGGTTTGGCCCCTTGTAAGACTTATTTTAATACTTGTGTGCTAGTTTCGGGGGCTTGTCATCAATAGGGGTTTTATTTTCACATTATTTTATCATTAGGGGCTAATGTAGGCCAATAGGATAATTCAAACTCCTTAGGAGGCTATATATTGATGTTAGATACATATATTTGGATCATCACTTGACTTGGGATCTCTCTGATCATTGAAAACTTCGCATTTTTCCTTGGAGGGTAGTTTTTGGAGATGAATGAATTTTGACATATGGATTTGGGCTATTTTTCTTGTCTTGGAGCTTTGTATTGCAAATGAAATTTTGGTTGGATATATTCTATATCATTGTAAGTAAATATTGACGTTGTTATTCTTGTTGCGACATACTACTAAAATTAGGGCTAGTTGTTGCATAATTGAAATGTGCAATTAAGCATGTTTTAACTAATTTAATATATGGGCCAATGTTATATGAATGAAATTTCCTAGAGATTATTTGTCTCGATAATCTTGCAACATTTTCTTTGAATTATAAATTCTTGAAGGCCACTTTTCTTTTCTTTCTCTCAACATTGGATGAAGTTGACTTTCTGGGCCTCCTTGATCAAGAAACCAAGTTCTTACTCATCATCATCCTTAACTCCAAATCCCCAAGTGAATTAGGAATTTATCCCTAAAAAGGATGGTCATATCCTTCGCCTTTTTCACCTTTTACAACTTTTTCCCAGGTCTAGCTCTCAAAGGTCACGTAGGGCATTAATTTCCGAGGAATTGACCCAAGGAAAAACTTTGATATCCTACAGGCTACTGCGTTGGTGGGTCCCCTCCCTCTCCTCCAAATTCAAAGCAATTCTAACAGTGGAATCTCTGGGAATCCCAAGCCATAGCTCTAGGATCAAATTTTTCCTAGGAATCCCCAAGGCTAGACCTCAACAGGAAACATTCAACCTTTTGAAGTAAATATTATTGTTTGGTCCTTTCCTTTCATCTTGTCCAGGATAGGAACATCATTGGGTGCTACATTCCATCCTCTAGCCTGGGCTGAGTCCACTTGGCCCCATGTGGTCCCACTTCTCAATAAAGATTATTTTTCAAGGACCATTTGGGAACCCAAGTTTCCCAAGGGTTATAGGGATTCAGAACCTCGTCTATAAGCCTATTCCTTCTCCCTCAACCCTCCAATCTTCACCCCTTACCCCCGGAGTATCAAGTCCCTTGCTTAAAGAACAAACAAGTTTCATTCTTCACTCCATCCTTGGGAAAGGGTTTCCAGGGTAAATTTCCACCTATCCATTGATGTATACTTTACAAGTGATCCCTACACTATTTTTACCCCTCCCATCGATGAAATTCCATAAAGAGCAGGGAAAATTAGTTGTGGTGACCCCTTTTTGGTCCCCTACTAGTTTCAGTGGTAAAATTTCAGGTGTCATTGCCGAGGACACGAAATGTGCATTTTGTTCCATATACAACATATTGACATATCATTATTGGAAAATCCATTGGAAGAATGAAGCCCTAGTTCTTTATTTAACTTTAAGGTTAATGCTTGTAGGGTGAAGCAAGCATATTTATAGGAATCTTTAATTTCACCCTGGTGACTCCTACATATGTTACATGCATACCTCAAATAGGTTGTCATTCTTTCGTAAATTTCCCGCTTCAAACATTGCTAGCATCTCTGGACATCCTAATCATGTTGCGAGAAGGATGTTACGCGGGATGCTTTTGTTTGATGGTGATCCACTCTCTGCAACTAACCACGTTGAAAGATTTAATGCACATTCTTCAAGACAGAAGGTTGTCCACCAATGTCCTTATTTTATTATTCATGGGATCTCTCGATGGTCATAACTCATGGGTGCATGATCATGAACCTAGGAGAATCTCATCTATTGAAGAGTTTGTTGATGCCTTTCTAAGACATTTTCAAGTACACCTTGCATTAAGCATCCAAGAGGAATCCTTCATCGAGCATCATGAAGACATCAAGAGTCTGGGTAATGAGCGAGAATATGAGTCCTCCTTGGGTCCACATGATGAAAATGATGATTTTAAGGACACATGTGCTTGGAAGGGCGAGTTTATGGAAAGTGAGATTAAGACAAACCCTACCTTTCTTAAGGATACTACTCCCGATGAATCCTCTTTTAGCCCCTTGGAAAATGACATTGAAGATTATTTCCACATTGAAAATGAGAAATGGGAAATCATTGGTCTTCAATTTGACTGTGCTCCAATTTATGACACTGATAAAGAGGATGAGGATGAGATTCATCTTCCCTTCCCCCCAGGCACTATTTATGATGACATACCCATTTATACCCTTGGGAAGGAGAATCTTCATTTTCCTTTGCATAAAGAGGGGTAGTTGGAAGTGATCAACTTTCCTTTTAAGAGAGACCTGATCTTTGATATTAAGAGAATTGATAAGGCTCCCACTTCTCCTAAGTATGATTCCATGTTCAAATCCCTTGGATTATGACTTTGGGAAAGCACAACTTGTTGAATACATTATTTATTTCTCCCTTTTTCCTATTGGTCATCATCGTGAGTCCTCTTCAAGTGATTCCTTCACCCCTAGTCATATGATGTCAATTCACTGTGAGCCCTTCCCCCCACCCGAGTATAGTGTCAAGGAAAAGCCCTTCCTCGATTATACTTTTCCTGCTTGGACGCATCCTCAGGGTTTTGATCACTCCATAGTCTCCCCTCTCCATTGTAATCATCATGTGAAACCTACCTATGTTCCTCCATCTCATTGGCCTCCCTTTCCCATTATGAAGGCCATAATCCATGACGTAAGCAACAAGGATGATGGTGGAAGTGATATGTCGGAGGTCGTCATCCATCAAAATTTTGTGAGCATATTTGTTGATATTTCTACATTTTGGTTGTAGGAGAAGATCTCACAAAGTATATTACATCCTTTTCTCACCTCTTCTCACATAAACATCCATGTGTAGGCATCATATTTTCTCACCTGCCGCCTGTTGTACCTCTAAAGATAATTCTAGGTTATGAATTATGCCAGAGCATCTGTAATGTTTTGTTGGTTTTTAAAGTTTTTAGATGACCAAAGCTCTAAATCGTTTAAACAAGTGCATTTTCTTAATTACTCATGATTTATTAGAAGGGTTCATTCTTCACCTCTAACAGTAATTTAGCTTTAATAATATATGTAAGGTTGAAACTTTAGAGACGATATGATTTTTTAAACATCTAACAAATTCTTTAACCAGTCATATACAGTAGATGTGTGTAAAATATGTTTACAGCCAAACAATATATGTTTGAAACTTAAGGGAAAATTACAATTTAGTGATGTAGAGGAGTTAAATCAAATAGAAATTTTAATTAACTAATATTTGTAAAGGATTATAACTTCATGGGGCATTTCAGATAAATTGAAACTCAATATTATCATACCCGGAACTCTCATAAACTTCAAGCATATGTAGATTAAAACAGAGCGAAAATATAATATCAAAGAAGAACTTACAAGGACATAAACTATTTTGAAATGAATCCATAATCTATTTATTATTTCATAAATAACTTCAAAGGATACAAGTCTTCTCAAAAGTCTATCACAATGGTTCAACCATTTCTATGTCTCTATTCTAAGTATTTATAGAAACTTTGACATCTCAGATTGGACTTCAAAAAAAATACATTTATAAAATAATATTTGTTTAAAGAGGCATATATTTTCAGATATAGAGGGAAAAATATGAAAATTTGTTAAAATTTGTTGCGATGTTGAGGCTATGTAGGAGTATGTTGATGACTATTGCTACTTTGCTGGAAATTTTGTTTCTTTAGTTATACTTCACTTGATCAATTCTAGCAACCGGTCCCGCCTTTTCTCACTTGGGATAGAAAAGCTAAACATATTTCTGAATCTTTCATCCACCTCGATGTATGTGTCAAAAGTTGGTTTATTTACAAAATGGTGATGGACCTCATGCTGGATATTTAAATCAAACTGTATTCCCTATATGAATGCTTCCCCACTAATAATTCCTTTAGATTTTTTAAACTTGGAAGCATCAACACCTATGTTTCACAGTTTTTCTTGGTAGTTTTCTAATGGGATCAATTGGCCATTAAATTTCATGAAAGTAGGCAAGCCTTTTTCTTGTAGCAATGTAAATTTTTTGTTGAACCTTCTGGCCTACAACTCTAGATCTTTGCATTTATTTTCCAACTATATCATCAAATTATTTTTGGTCAAGATCTTATTAACCTCCATGACTATTGATGTTCTGTCTGGAATGTTCAAGTCTTCTAAATCCTCCTTAGTTTTGGAGTTTAGCAGTTTGATGATATTTTGTGCTTCTTCTGGCCTCTGCTCCAAATCTACCTTTATATTTTCTATTTCTGCCTTAACTCTATGCATAATTTCTTCATGTTCAAAATTAATTTATATTGAAGGCCACATGTCTATTATGTTGGCATTTATATTCTCTCAAATATTTTTCTTAGCCTCTGCTAACTTTTGAATGACAAAGGATGAGTTTGTAGTTTTTCTGAAGTTCTGACAAATATGCATTGTCAGTTTTAAGTTTATTCTCTTCCATCTTAACCAATTTTGCTAATAATTTTTCTTTTTCTAACTGAACTATTGATAATTCATTTAGAGTTCTAGTAATCTCTTCTATAGATTATGAAACTGTAGTCCTTGTTGAAGTTTCTGCCATTGTACTTGTGCATGTAGATGATCCTGCTACTTCCCACTATTCTTTTTCTTTCAACAATGCTTCCATGCCCTGCTCCATATTTTGTATCTATGCATTTTTCTTAACCACTATAGTAAAAAAAAAAATATTTCTCCATTTCTATATTGGCAACCTCTTTACCTTAAGGATGTTCTGTGGAGGGTAGCTTCAATTGCTTACTCAATGCTTGAATGTTTGCTTCCTTGTTTTTGATGAGCTATTCTACTACTTTGATATCCTTAGGATCATGTCCTAGCTTTATGATAAAATCTTCCAAAGATTTGATCTTGTTATCCTTAGAAAAAGATGACATTTTTTCAATTTTAAACTGAGAATTTATGTTATTCAAAGATGATTGTAATTTGGAAACAATCATTGTTGAACTGGTGAGTGATGAAAAGATCAGCTCCCCTGTTTGTTTATGTAAATCGATCTGATTGATTTCATGTATTTTCTTGGTATCAATTGAAAAAATGGAGGCTTTATAGTCTTCAGCACTCCTGGGGGCTGGCACTAGAGGTTCCATGAAGGCCATCTGGAACTGTCCTTTTTCTTAATTGAATGCAGAAAGTAGTATGTGTTGAGTCTTAGTTGTCTTCTTCCAAAACTCAGAGTAGGTGGAAGCCTTCAAAGCTTCATTCTTTAGTTTTATCTCCCTGTATCTTGAAAAGATACTCTGTTGAGTAGAAACCTGTGAACTAGATGATACTGGAGATTGGACTATTGCTTCTATAGTAGGTGATTGTATTGTTTCTTCTACTTGAGTAGAAGGAATAATAGGGGTTCTTGATAAAATCACTGTGGATGGATGCTCTGTGTCCCCTTCCTCTGGAGTTTCATCTTGAATAGTAATCACTTGAGGATTGACTTGAGAATCTAACTTCTGAGTATTATTATGGTCCTTGGTCTTTTTCCTTTTGAAAACAAGAAATTGTGTAGCTTCAGAGTCAGTTGGGGACATATCTTCTCTATCCCTTTTGAATATATTTTCTTTAGAAATATGTGTCTGCATGGATGATTGGCTGACCAATTGTTCTTCAGCTTCCTGTAAAGTACCCTCAATAAATTCTTCCTTATTGGCATATTTTTTTGTCTCAGGCTTTGGTGTGTGTGCATAGGGAGTACTTTTATGTTCCAATCTAAGCTTGGAAATGATGCCCTGAGGATCATAAGACCAAGAAAAATTGAGTTTGAATTTCATTTGACTCAAGATTGCTTCTATTTCCTTTTTTGCAGCTCCAGTGGTGATGATGAAGGGCCCTATGTGAGTTTTCAACTTGAATTGTTCTTTCTTCTTATAAGAGACAAAATGCACTTCATCCATATTTAACATTTTCCTAGAGTATTCCAATGCAAAGATCCTAATAGGTACAAAAACTAGCAACCTGTAAGGAGGCAATTATGATCCATAAACTCTAATCTCAATGTAGTTCTAGTATAAATACCAGTCTCCAACTTTGGCTTGCTCTGACAAGTGTAAAAATTTCTTTATCTCTAGTGAAATCCTTGGGATTACATCACTTCTTAGCAAACATAGTGAGGTATATAAAAATTTATCAACATAATTAGTATAAGAATACTCCTCTAAGTTATTTCTAACCAAAGAAGTCCAGTGAATGATTAACCAGGGATTACCTTCATTATTTGTCTTCTGCAAAGGGAATTTAAATTTGTCTAACTGATAAAATAGCATAAGGTAAACTAGGACTGACTGATACTTATAGACACCTTCCACTTTAAAAGTGACAAACTGGTCATTGATTGAGTTAGCCAAAAAATGATTGTAATTGTAAAGGAGGGAGGGTAGTTTTCCAACTGCAAAAGTAGATAAAAATCTTAATATTATCTCATCTACCAACTAATCATTATGGTACCCAATTAGTTGGGTTACCATAGAAATTACCTGCTTGGACATTTCAGGGAAAATTGAAGCTGGATATGGGGGACTAGTCCTGGGTAATTCAACATTTTCAGGAAGAAAATACTCAAAAATTTGGGCTCTCTGAGGGAATTTCAGCTTGTTATATAATTCCATTAAAATATCAACAGAAAAAGGATGATGGGAGGCCTGATATTCAATTTGCAGGGCTTTGCAGATGCTTTCAGGGGAAATAGAAAAGATGACTTCATTGTTCTAGGAAATGACTGCCCTTTGACTTGGCAAATATCTAAGGTGGCACAAGATAGAGAACTCAAGAACGAAGTGAGTCTCATGGAAAACAAATTGTTTAGGAAGGATTCCCAAATACTCAATTCATCGCTTTTATCCAAGTATTGATACTTTTCCCAGTTATGGAGGTCGTAGAGGTCAAATTCTGATAGGGTTTCTACAATTTTGTATAGGGTGTCTATTAGGGGAGCTTTGTCAAAATATGGTACTGGGGGAATAAGGGGATTTCACTCTATAGCCTTTCCCTTTAATTTATGGTTTGACATCATGAAAGTGAAGGAGGGTATATAGAAAAATAATATTGGATAAAATCTTGACAGAAAGTCTGAGGAACAAGATTACCCATGAACTAATTGTTGACTGTGTGCAGGAAAATTGTTGTCGAAAGCTGGCAATTGGTGGTAGTTTGCTTTTCTCCTGTAGGATCAATGATGAGCAAAAGGAAAAGAATTATTGGCATCAAAGGATTTATAACAGTTGAATTGGTTTGATAATGACATGGTTAATGTTTGGTGAGAAGAGAGGTTTTATTAGCAAACGATTATATGACGGGAATTGATGAAATAATGTTCATAAGAGATTTGGTGGAAGATTTTGAACATTAATGGATATATGACGTGGAGGGAGTGACATGGTAGGACAAGTGGCAGAAGTCAAGTGGTGAGGGGTAACAGTCTATATCGTAGGGAAGGAGTGGCGAAGGGGAAGACACATGGTAGAAGCGGAGTGGCGGAACAACAAGCTATTGGTGGGAGGCGGAGGTGGTTTTTCAGGGGGTTGCTAGCATTAAGTAGTATTGGGAGATAACCCCCAGTAATGGTCCAGTGGCTACCACATCTTCGTTGGTAGTCTCGAGAGAAACCACTTTTTCCCCCCCATGTTAACTATGAGGAGCGTGGGGGGCGGGGGAATGTCTTGTTCGTCGTAGATCTTGGTGGGACAAATCGCCACCGTTAATTTTAGCGCAGTCTTTATTTTCAAACGACAAAACAATTTTTTCTTAATATAAATTTACCAAATACATAATAAAAATTAAATAACTGTGGTTTAAAAACTGAAAAATTATCATTTTTAAATTTTGAAAGCAGAATTTCAACTTGCTCGCTAGTTTTATTTTTCTAGGGATTCATTCATATTTTTGTCATTTTTCTCATATTCATTTTTTATATCCCCTTTTTATTTTTCATTCTCTTTTCTTTATATATTTTTAATTTTTTCTATTTCTTCCTTTTATTTTTTACATGTAAATGTAAAATACAAAAGAATGTTACAACATCACCCACAACACCCTTCACGAGTTTGGATTTGCATTCACTTTGGGATTGCTACACAAGTAGTCATAATGGTAGGCATATGCATATTGATATGATGATATGTTGGTTGCACTCACTTTATGATTACACTTTGTGACGATTAGCATCATCACAAGCATGTTAGGGTAGGATGCATTACATGTTGATTTTTGCATTAGAACTAACATCATATGATTTTTCTCATGATAGATTAGATTGCATTTAGGTAAAAAAAAAAAAAAATTGTATTTCTTGTTGGTTTATGGGCTGACATTAAGCATGGGTGATCATAAGACACCGTGAAAAATATGTTGCCCCATGGATTTGATCTTTGACATGTGCAGATAATAGGTCTACAGTGACCAAGAGATTGTTTGATTTCTTGTGACCTCCCATTCAAGCAGCCTCATCCACTTCTTCGAGAGATCACGTCCCAGTTGGAGCCAGATTTTACCCACCACTTTGTGGGTGATATCCCCAGAAGAATTTTTTCTCCATGATGAACCTCATCCAGTAGCCAGTAGCACCTTGCAGCCTCCTATTATCTCGTTGTGCCATTTCTCTGCCACCTGAGGTAGCCATGTGGTCCCTCACCCATCTATATTGATCATATGTTTGAAGGTGGGCCTCACAAATCTAAAGGTATGTCTTGTCATTTGGTAATTGAGTATTGGGTTTACTTATCATGGATACTTATGGGTATGGAATGATGGGGGGATTTGGCAGAAAGGGTGGGCTTAGTTTGTGCTCTTGTCCCCTTGATCTCTTTTGGATGTTTCCCTTGGATCTTAGTCCTATGGGATCTCCTTTATTGACCATTTGGTTCTAGCGTGGTACTACTTGAGAAACCCCGACTTTGGGTGTATGGTCCTGCTCCTTTATCCGCATGTATTACTTCTTTTCCACTCATTATACCTCACTCATCATTTCTCCCACCTAGGTCCACATTTCCATTCTAGGTCCAAACAGGGCCAACCTCCCTATCCCCTTGCCCCCACCTTCGATCAGGCCTGGAATGATGCCCTCGAGGTTGAAGCAGTTAAAAGAAAAATAAAAAAAAACATAATTGGCCACATTTAACAGGAAATTTTACCACAAAATGCAAAAGATGACGGGAAAAAAATAATTAGCACGTGGGAAAAAGAAAATACATGAGCTCTACCCCAATCCATGGTCATCACCCTGGTTCCATATGCCCTAGATGAGCCTCCTTTATCATTCAGGAACCCATGATTGTCACAACCCTTGGAGGGAAATGAATCACCCTACCTAAAAGGGGGTAATCACTACTATATCTTACAAATCATGTTCTTGTCCTTTGAGCTCCAAATAATTAATTAAATAAAATTTGTAAAAGGAAAAAGGCATATAAATAAGGGTGGAAATATCAAGGTCGGCACACCTCATGTATATACTTAGATGTGGGATTCCCCTTATATAGCTACCCTTATGCCCCAATATGTGGCCCAGGATTTCCCCTCTCGTTCCCTACTCCATTCCACTTATTTATCACTTGCCACCCCCATTATATGGATGTAACTTGGACATACTATCTCATTTAAGGGACGAAACCACCTAATAAGGTACTTGGTTAACCCCCTTTGGAGCTTTGGAAACAGTAGCACATGCCAAAGCCCACTACAAGAGGGCATGCCATTATGAAGTGCCCACTTTGTTATCCATGGTTTATAAACTCTTTTACACGATTATTTTAATGACTAGTTGTACTAGAAGCCTAAGGGACACATTGGATCTTATGCAGGATTACAAGTGGCTTCCATTTGGGTTTGGTCTCCCTATATGGGATCCTAACCCCCAGAGGTATACATTGGAACATACAGGGTGTTCATGGAGAGACATTGGCCTCCACAATAGTAGACTACACTCCACGGATCTTCATAAATGCTCAGAGACTACTTGTGATCCACTTTTGTGATGATGGTGATATGCTTGCTACAATATGCCCAATAGGCCCCCACAGGAGCCCCACTCTCTTGGTAGGTTTCCCAGGATTTGTATGACATCATGGAAGGATTCATTCCACCATGTGTACCATTGCAGAGGATCTATAGGCATCTCTGACTCATATGGAGACCCATGAGGTCATTTATGTTCCCCCGGACCCACTGGGACCACCACAAGTCTACTACCTAGAGAACAAGAGGCCACCCCCTTGTCCATCATATTCTAAGGAATTTATTCCTAATTATGGCACTTCAATACATTATTAGGCCTTTGGAGGGCCCCACGACATGTACATATTATTATTTGGCCCCTTGTGAGGCTTATTTTTGTACTTGTCAGCTAGTTTGGTGGGCTTGTCACCAATAGAGGTTTTATTTGCACATTATTTTATCATTAAGGGCTAATGTAGGCCCATAGGCTAATTCAAACTCCTTAAGAGGCTATATATTGATGTTAGATACATTCACTTGGATCATCACTTGATTTTGGATCTCTCTAATTATAAAGAACTTCACATTTTTTCCTTGGAAGATATTTTTTGGAGATGGATGAATTTTGATGTATGGATTTGGGCTATTTTTCTTGTCTTGGAGCTTTGTCTTGTAAACGAAATGTTGGTTGGATATATTCTATAACATTGTAAGTTAATTTTAACATTTTTATTCTTGTTGTTTCATACTGCTAAAATTAGGGCTAGTTATTGCATAATTGAAATGTGGAATTAAGCGTGTTTTGTTTAGTTTAATGTATGGGCCAATGTTATATGAATGAAATGTCCTATAGATTATTTGTCTCGACAAGTTTGCATCATTTTCTTTGAAGTATAAATTCTTGAAGGTCACTTGTATTTTCTCTCTCAACATTGGATGAAGCTGACTTTTCGGACCTCCTTGATCAAGAAACCAAGTTCTTACTCATCATCATCCTTGACTCTGTATCCCCAAGTGAAATAGGCGTTGATCCCTAAAAAGGGTGGTCATTTCCTTCACCTTTTTCACCATTTACCACTTTTTCCCATGTCTAGCCCTCAAATGTCACCTAGGGCATCAATTTCCCAGGAATTGACCGAAGGAAAAACTTTGATCTCCTACGGGCTACTGTGGTGGTGGTTCCCCTCCCTATCCTCCAAATTTGAGGCAATTATAACAATCGAATCTCTAGGAATCCCAAGCCCTAGCTCTAGGAACAAATTTTGCCTAGGATCTCCAAGGTTAGAACTCAACAGGATCAATTCAACCTTTTGAGGTAAATATTCTTGTTTGGTCCTTTCCTTTCAGCTTATTCAACATAAGGACATCATTGCTTGCTACATTCCATCCTCAAGCCTAGGCTGGGTCCACTTGGCCCCATGTGGTCCCACTTCTCAATAAATGTTATTTGTCAAGGACCATTTCGGAACCCAAGTTTCCCAAGGATTATAGGGATTGAGAACCTTATCTATAAGCCTATTCCTTCTCCCTCAACCCTCCAATCCTCACACCTTACCCCTGGAGGATCAAGTCCCTTTCTTAAAGAGCAAGCAAGTTCCATTCTTCACTCCATCCTTGGGAAAGGGTTTCCAAGGTCACTTTCCACCTATCCATTGACATATACTTTACAAGTGATCCCCACACTATTGGGACTCCTCCCATCAATGAAATTTCCTAAAGAGCAGGGAGACTTAGTTGTGGTGATAGTGGGCTAAGCCTCCACTATTTCCCTTAACCTAGCAAATGCTCTCTTAGGAACCCCTTTTAGGTCCCCTGCTAGTTTGAGTGGTAACAAGAAGCATAAGTTTAGTTAATATTTGACACAGTCATCATGTGTAACCATAGTCAAACACCATCAACCATAATCAATTATAATCAACCAGAATCAACCAAACATAGTCATACTCAATCCATAGTCATCCATACTTAACCATTAAGAATGGTAATGGACCAAAGTCAACAATTTTCAATAATAGTTGAAACCATTGTCAACCATTGGTAACAAAATTTAACCAAAATCAACCTACAATCAACCATTGTTAACCATTATGATATCTACTGAACCAAATTCAACCATCTTACTCAATCATAGTCACTTTTAGTTAAGAATAGTTAATCTTTGGCACACCCAAACATGTTTAACAAACCATCAAGTTTCTATGCTAACATATGATATAGTCAAGATGAAAAGTTATGGGTGTGAGAATTGGAATTAAATAGTTGTAAACCTAACACATATAAGAGAAATGACCCTAAACATTATTTCTTCTCTTCTTTTTTCACATCATTTGAATCTACACATTTAAGTGCAATGGTATCACTAATTTTATTTCATATTTAAAACAATAACTTTTGAAAGTTTGGTTCTCATTCACACACTTGGAACTTATGTTTATGTGCTTAATATAGACATTAGAAAGATGCACACTTCCTTTGGCCAATTGTATCGAAACCTCCCCATGTAAACTTCATATCTAATAATGAAATTCCATAAGATTTACCATCGGTAGATGCAAGACAATACACAAAATACAAAAATCACGTCAGAAACTTCTTTTCAGTAATGATGCAATTGAAATAAATTTAAAATAAAAGATCCTTTATACTTTGTAAAATTTCAAATCCATATTGAAAAATGGCACTCAACCAACTTGTTAGATCATCAATATTAATATCATTCACTATTCCTCTTAGAATCTGTTATCACCTACTGCAAAATTGTTCAAATGGTGCCAAATGATGTCAAACGAATGCAAAAGAGTAGAGAAGATTGAAGTCATATTCAAAGCCACATAAGGACTAAAAACCCACATCAGACCCTCCCCATTGGAAAGTGATTTGAACAAGCTTTCCAAAAGTATGTAGAAGTCCAAAAATATGTAGAAGTCCAAAAATGGACTCTTGGATCAAAAGATATGGCCTTCTAAAGTTTCAAGGATTCAAGCCTTCGAAAAGAAGGAATATCGGAGGTCTGATATCGAAGATCGCATATCGGAGGTCCAGCAACATCAGAGATCGGTGATCGCACATCAAAGTAGCATGGCATATCAGCACATCACATATCAGAGGTCTGATATATTGGAGGTCTAGCAATATCTGAGATCGGAAATCGCTCACTAGAGCATCCATCATATCAGCGACCAGAGGTTGACGACCACACATCGCAAATCGGAGCTCAGAGGAGATCGATGCATTAAAATATTGAAACATTGGCAATCACAAATCAGGACTTTTGTAGGTCGAAACCTTTTAAACGTTGCAACAAGGGAAATGTGTCGATAGTGTAAAATTGTCGAGGGACTCAAATATAAGTTTACAAAGGATTTAATTGCAAAACCAAGGGTGGACAGGCCCTTTTCTCTCTCCTCCGGTAGGAGGCATGGTAGAACAGGATTGGCTTCGATAATAATGTGTGGTGGCTAACGTCAGCATGACGTGTTGGTAAGACAGGACAAGTGGGATGAATTTTTGGCATTTTGAGGGGCCTAAGGGGGCAAATATAGGTGGCATGTGGAACCACTCAAGAAGTGCCAAGTGAAAATGATGATGTCATATTGGAGGTCACATATCAGTAGATTAGAAATGTCGCAACTCCAAATTTATTTCCCCGACTAGAAACCTCTGATGAAGAGGGACTCCGATATTGGGCTAGCATACTGTCGCTAGAAGAAGGAAAGACGTGCAAAGCACTTTAAAAAGGAAAAATGGCCGCCAGGCAGGAACAAAAGGCCCTACCACCTTAAGGCTAAGCACCAAGTCACAGTCCTCGTTTCTATGATTAAGAAATGCAGAAAGGGTCTAAATAAAAGGGGCCAAAGGATATCAGGACTCATTGTTTTGTATTCTTTTTAAAAGTAAAAGAATCGATGAGTAAAAGCTCTAATAAGTGTAATACAGAGGGTTAAAATAAGGATGAGTTGGCAGTTGCGTTATAGGGCACCACTAAGGACATCACAGGTGATCGCTCCCGACTCTAGAAAATGGGGTATTCAAGCAATTAAGGTGGAAAGGGACAGGTAAACTAGTCGAGTAGATGAAGCAAAATGTCATGACATAGACATGTCTTGATCATAGGCCATCACAAGAAGTGGTATTGACATATTTTTCTATAATCATCATTCATCTTTTCCAATGTTTTGTTATTCTGTTATTGTTGTATTTTAAAGAAGGGAATCATTATGTTGTAATGATTTAGGTGACAGAGCCTTCACATGACGAGATAGCTAATTGATCAGACAGCTAGAACTCGGCTAAGATATTTTTGTAATTGTTTTCAAGCTCTCCCTCTCCTTATAAAAGGAGGGAATAAACACTTAAAGAAGGTTCAAAATTTTTGGAAAGACTTCTCTTAAGGGACCTTTTCCTGGTTTTGTGAGGGCATGTATTAATCTTGATGTACACACTTTTCTCAGAAGATTAATACAAGGTTTCTTGTGATTCTGACTTTTTGGATTGCAGTGTGTTCATCTCCCTCTGTATTTTCATGTATGTTAAATATTCCTCTTAGATTTCATGTCACGTAGCTATTAGATATATTTCTCATTAAATGTAGATTCATTTAAATCAAGATATTGATGGATAATGTCTGCATTGATGTGGAAACAAAATCTTTAAAAAATGCTCTATGTATCTCAACATTCCATAAGCATTTCCTTACTCTCGCTTCTCTCTAAATATAGATATACATAATTCTTAACATTTAAGCTTTGTATGATATATTTCTCCTCTATTGTCTTTTACCATTACATTTGTTTTAACAACTAATTTGCTGCAAACTCTTAATCTGATTTAGCCACCACTAGTTGAGGATTATTTCATGTGTATTCATGCATGTAAAGTTGCTTCATACATTATATCTTTATGAATGGTTCTGAAACAATCCAATTTGATTTTATTGTGACAAACTATGGTGTTGTAAGTCTTTAAGATAAATATGACAACAATAATTAAAATGTGCTAGGCATTGTTATGCCATCAACCCAAAGGTTGTATCTAGGAGTGACAACATATTTTTGGCAACGTTGTCAGGAAACAGATTAGAGAATTTTTCCCATGGGTATGACATTCATACACTCTTTGATAAGGTGAGCAAAGATGTGTGGATTGTAGATTTATCACCTTGGCAACTCCACTATCAAATCATAAGTTCATCGCCTTGGCTTTTAATATGCCCCATACCCGTTCAGATACCTCTCAACAAAGAACGCCATCTGTATCTAACCCATAAAGACTAATATCCAAAAGTATTTGGAGGGAGAAATCCTCCAATAAAGATGCTACTATCTCTTCATTTCCTAAAACATCCTCATCCATCTCATATAATGCCATAATTCATTGCTCCGATTTTCCTCCTAGAGTCCTAGTATATTCTTCAGAAAGTGGTTAGCCACTCAGTACCACCTCCTTAGAGGTAAAGGAAGAAGAAGTTCCAGTAAACACCCCTTCTCTCTCATTTCCTCCCCTCCCTAAAGTTGGGGAGGTATATCCTATAGAGTAGCCCTACCCACAGTGTGAACAATTTTTCATTCCACAGTCAGGAAACTGTATCGTAATTAGTCATAGCTCAGAGACCCCTAATAAACAAAGCACCACCACCTCTTCTCCAAATGGTTGTCCTGGGTTTCCTGTTAAATGAATATTCTCCCTTAGACCTACCTCAACCTTTAAATGATATGCCACAGGAATATCTCAAGCTCCTGCCCAATTTTAATGAAGAAGATGACATATCAGTGTAGAGACACATAGAATTTTTATGTGCCTTCGCAGAAAATTTGAATGTAGAGCACTAGGATGTAGTTTTGAGGTTCTTCATCCAATCTTTGGATGGGGAAGCTAGGAAATGGTTCAATTCCTTGATGAATTCTTCCATTACCACTTGGGAAAAAATGGGGAGAGAAGAGAGATCATGGATAAATTCTTACTGAGTTCGATGCTATGGAGAAGAAACTCGATGGGGATATCTCAAATTTTATGAAAAGGTTTAATAAATTGTACACCATTCTACCTGCTGAGATTAAACCTCCACAGGTCGTTGCTAGAGTAGTTTTTGCTAGGGCCTTTGAATCAGAGTTCGGCTTCACATTCAAAGAGAGGAAGTCTTGTACCTTGGACCAGATTCAAACTGATGCTCTCAAGGTAGAAGAAAATCTTACATCAACAGGGAATTCAAGAAGCAGAATTGACCCTAGAGAGAAGAAAAAGGGGAAAGAGGAGGTAACTTTCTCAAGTCATGGATGTAATCACAAGAACAAAAGATAGAGGAGATGGATAAGTTGATAAAGAACTTATCAAACAAACTGAAGAAAAAAAAAATGGAGCTAGAAAATAAAAGCCTTCAACAACATAACTTCCCAACTACTAATTGAGGTTTCAATCCCCAATACAAAAGGCATCCCCTATAGATATTGCAAAGGAAGAGGAAATAACAGCTAGACAACATTCATCCTCCATTATATATAGAAGATTATCCAGAGGAGAAGATACAAGATCCCAACGAAGTTCAGGGGAACCTGTATTCCTCTTTCTCTGATGAAGAATGAGAAGTCAGAACATATGAAGAAGAGGAGGATGAGCTTGATGCAATGTTGAACGCTGGTGAGATTGATGATTAATGTAAGAAATTTTCTGATTTCATGCAGGCTCAGCTGCATAAGAAATATGATCTTCGATCATCTAGAAAGAGATCGAGGGGATAAGACCAAAATGAAGGCACTTCCTCCCAATAGCCTCCTAAGCTAGTTGAGAAGGGGAAGGGGCCTTTAGATCTAATTACTCAAAAAAATAAGGGTTCCTCAGATCCAAACTACCATAAGCATGAAGTCCTCAAAGAAGAGAGGTCACCTCCCCCTTCTAGGCCTATCCGTGAAAAATAAAAAGAGTCGGTAGAGCTTAGCATTGCAGAAAAAGGTGATGTTATCTTCAATCTTCAAAAAGAGCTAGAGAAAGTTAAAATCCCAGTCCCGTTATCTGAGCTCTTGAAAAAACCCACCTATAAGGCCAAAGTTTCACAGTTCATGTTTCCATCTACTTCAGTCCAACCACCTGATAGTTTAAACCTCCAAGAATAAATGCCAATGGTCGTCTTTGCACCCCATGTCAAAGAACAATATCCCTCCACAACACCTTTTTATCTTACTCTAGTAGTACACAACCTCCTGCTCCATAATTGCATGTTGGACTCGAGTGATTCCCATAATTTGATTCCACTTTCAGTAATGGAGCAACTAGTTCTGGAGATAACCAAACCATACAAAGATATCTACTCTTTTGACTCTAAGATGGTAAAGTGCTTGGGTATGATAAAGGACTTGGTGGTGAATTTGGCCTAGATCCTAGTAAAAAGTGTAGTGATGGACATTGTAGCAGTAGATATCCCTGCAAGGTTCAATATGTCTTTGTCCAGATCTTGGGGATAAAAGATTGGAGGTTCCATGAATATGGATCTTACCTATGCTACCATCCCTATATTTGATGGAGAAGAAAGGAGTCTATATAGGGATTCAAGGTTCGTTAAGACAATCACAAAATATGATTTCCCAAATAACGATCTTGTGTATGGGAAAGAAATGGATCTCTATTGTTTAATGCTAAAAGAATATGATTTTATTTTAGAAGAAACACAGGTACAACTAGCAGCCAAAGTAGATCAGCAGCTCAGAGAAGGTAGAAAATTCTAGAAGGATTATTTTGATGGTGCAAATTCTAAGGAAGGAAATGGAGTAGGAGTGTTGTTGATATCTACAGAGGGTAGCTTGATTCCCATCTCATTAAAATTGGAATTTGAGGAAACCAATAATGTGGCAGAGTATGAGGCATTAATTCTAGGTCTGCAAGCAACAAGGAACTTGAACATTGAATGCCTGACTTTGTTTGGATACTTGAAACTGGTGGTAAAGAAAATCAAGAACCAATGTCAAATTAAGCACCACATGCTACGGGCTTATAGAAATGAGGTTTGGGATTTAATTGACAACTTCTTCCTAGCTTTTAATATCCAATTCTTACCTAGGGAAGGAAATCGAATGATTGATTCCTTGGCTATAGCTGCTAGTAATTTTAAGCCACCACAAAATCCACTTCTCAGATATGACGTTAAAGTTAGGGACAGACCCTCAGTGCCTGATAATGTGAAACACTAGCAAGTGTTTGAAGATGATGAACAAATCAAGTGTTTTATGCAAGTCATTGAGGAATTCTCGAATTCTATGGTCGACTAAGAAGAAGAAGAAGTAAAAAAGGAACAACTAACTGCTTGGGAGGAAACTATTGCAAGGCATAGAGTTCTATAGCTAAAGGGAAACATCATTCCCTATGGCCTAGCTCCTTTGGAGAGATTATTCAAATCCAATGACATGGCTTCAAAACTTGTTGAATAGTGAGTTGATGAACAGGTGGAGGATTGTAGGTTTTAACCTCATACATAAATTACCTGCATATGAATTCTAAAACACATAAAATAAAAAATGCAAGAGAATAACACATAAAAGACATATACACAGAGATTTTCCCATGGATCCCAAAACAGGGACTACCCGATTGATTTTTCATTATGTTCCTTTCAATGTCACAATACATATTTATACATGTTGAAGCATCCAATACCATGGACCAAAAACCATCGTGTCCAAAACCATGTGCGAAAACCATGTACAAAACCATGGGTAGGTCCGCCCAACCTAATATAAGGTCCAAAAAAATTTCCCCGGGGTGCTGACCCGGACCCTGTAGAGGGGGGCTACCCCCCCCCCCCCCCCCCCCCCTCAAACCCCCTGTGACCCAGAGACCAATAGATTTTCTGCTCCACTTTCAGAAACCACAGAACTGTTGCACCCATCAACACTAGTGCTACCTTACAGCTTGTACATATTTCCAATCCAAAATCCCCACATCAATACCAGTGCTCCTCGAACCATCTTATAAATATCCTTCTCGAACATTGTTTTTACACCTGCATCATCCAGCTTCCTTACGGAAATCAGATTTTTGGCCAATGCAAGAATATGAAGAACACCCAGAAGTGTTCTAACCCTTCCACCTTGCAACTCCAACTTTACTTTTCTGTGACCAACAATTCTAGCCTTCCTATCATCCCCTAAGAAGACATCACCACCATCATATTTCTCATACTCGTAGAACCCCTCTCTATGGGGAGTGAAGTGAAAGGATGCACCTGAGTCAATCAACCATGCCTCATGATCTACATGTGTACTTGAAGAAGCCAAGGACACATCCCTACCTTCATCTGAGGTGGTTTTCGCCTCTGCAGAAGGAGAATCATCATATCCCTTTCCTTTGTTAGGAGCTTTAGATTTACAGTCCCTTTTGTAGTGCCCTTCCTTTCCGCATTTCCAGCACACTACCTTTACAGGTTTTCTTGGAGATTTAGATCTCCCTCTAGATTTACTTCTCCCACCTGCTGACTTATTTTTGTTTCTGTTCTGAGACCGTCCTCGTATAGACAAGGCATCACCATTCTGGCTCTCTATATTTTTCCATCTCATCTCCTCCGTCAGCAAGGATGAGACTATTTCATCAAACTACAAGGTAGTTGCATTGCTACCTATTGTGATAACCAGACTATCCCACGGATCTGGTAGAGAACACAACAAACTAATGCACTTATCTTCATCTGAAATTTCAATATCAATATACAATAACTGACTTACCACAGTATTAAATGCATTCAGATGCTCTGTCACCGAGTCTTCATCTTTCATCCTCGGGTTATACAGCTTTTTCCATAGGAACAATTTATTCACTAGATACTTAGATTGGTACAAAGTCCCTAACTTTTCACACAAAGCTTTCATCGTAGCTTCCCCTGATACATTCAACAATACTAAATCTAAGACACACAATCGTATTGTGCTCTTTGCCTTCTGATCCAACTTCTTCCATTCTTCATCGGACACTCCCATTGGTTTAGTACCCAGATCTACCACGATCCACTGATCTTTATCCACCAACAGATCCTCCATCTTGAGTTTCCACAACTCAAAACTCTGACCATTAAATTTCTCGATCTCTATCTTTCCACTGCTCGCCATCTTCTTTCACCACCAGAATCAATCCCGCAGATCTCCCACTGAATAGGGTCTACCACAGACCCGAGTGAAACCCCTCAGCAACAAAGGCATCCCCCTGAAGCCAAAAACACTCTGATACCAAATGTAGGTTTTAACCCCGTATAGAAATTACCTGCATACAAATTCTAAAACACAGAAAATAAACAATGCGAGAGCATAACACATAAAACACATATACACAGAGATTTCCCCTAGATCCCAAAACCAAGACTACTAGATTGATTTTTCATTATGTTCCTTTCAATGTTACAATACATATTTATACATGCCGAAGCATCCAATACCATGGACCAAAAACCATCACGTCCAAAACCATGTGCGAAAACCATGCACAAAACCATAGGTTGGTGCGCCCAACCTAATATAGCGTCCAAAAAAAAATTCCCAAGGGCGCTGTCCCGAACCCTGTAGAGGGGAGCTACTCACCCCCCTCAAACCCCCTGTGACCCCCCCTTTCCCAATTGGCACAATGAAAGGGGGGCTCCACCCCCCCTCTAACCCCCCGGTTAACTAGGGGAGCTAGTCATGGAAAGAATATAACATAACCCAACAAAGATTACAACATCGGCTCGGAAAATGAACCTTGGATGATCAAGTTGTCAAAAGGGATCCCCCATCAATATAAAAAAAGGTACGTAAATCTCCTTAAAACCTATAAATATGTATTTTCTTGGTCATATGATGATTTGAAGACTTTTGATACAAATGTTATTCAACATAAGATTCCCTTAAAGAATGGAATGAAGCTTTGTAAGAAGAAACTCAAACAGACCAGTCCCCTTTTACTCTCATCCATTGAGAAGGAAGTAATAAAGTTACTTCATGCCAAGATCATTGTACCATTGAGTTACTCAGAGTGGGTGGAAAACTTGGATCCTGTCGGGAAAAAGAAAGGAGAGATAAGATTGTGTGTGGATTTCAAAAACCTCAACAGAGATTCATTAAAATACAAGTACCCACTGCCAAAAATGGATTATATATTATAGAAGGTAGTGGCTCAGCTCAGATGTCCATAATGGATGGCTTTTCACGGTATAATCAAGTAGTTGTGCATCTCGATAATCAGAAGAAAACTACATTCACTACACCCTGGGGGACTTTCATGTATCCAAGAATGCCATTTGGCCTTATGAATGTAGGAGCAACCTTCCAGAGGGAAATGGATATATCATTTTTTGGAGAACAGGAAAAATTCATAGTGGTCTACCTAGATGATATCACAATCTTCTCTAAAATAGATTAGGATCATATTGAGCATTTGAAACTCACTTTTGAGAAATGCAAGAAGTATGGGCTATCTCTAAATCCAAAGAAATCTTAGTTCACT
This sequence comes from Pinus tabuliformis, assembly GCA_031772625.1. Taxonomy (NCBI): domain Eukaryota; kingdom Viridiplantae; phylum Streptophyta; class Pinopsida; order Pinales; family Pinaceae; genus Pinus; species Pinus tabuliformis. Next base: position 487,640,838 of record CM062814.1, on the reverse strand, counting down.
CTGAGCGAAGGTAAGTTGTTAGGGAATATAGTAACACAGGAGTGGGTGAAGATCAATAAATAGCGTGTGGAAGCCATCAGCCACATTTCCCTACCTAGAAATAAAAAAGAGGTCCAAGTGTTCTTGGGAAGGATTAACTTCTTGAGGAGATTTATACCCAATTATGCAAAGATAGTGAAAGGTATCATGAAGATGTTGAAGAAGGAGAATGAAGTAAAGTGGAGCACAGATTCCCTTGAATCCTTCTCTAGGATCAAGAGAGATTTTTCAGAGGCTCCTGTGTTAGTCAACCCGGATTATTCAATACTATTTTACATCTTTTCTTTTGCCTCCCCTCATAATATAGCCGCTATGTTATTGCAGAAGAATAATGAAGGTCATGAGCATCCTATAGCCTTCTTCATAAAGGTGTTGTGGGAGGGTGAATTTAAATATAATATATTGGAAAAACAGGCATATGCCTTGGTCAAAGCTTTGAATGCCTTCAAAGTTTATGTTTTACACTCTAACATTATAGCTTATGTTCCAACAACAGTTGTTAAAGACATCCTAGTGCAAGGGGACAGTGATGGAAAAAGAGGTAAGTGGATTGCCAAAATCCAAGAGTATGACATGAATATCAAGCCCACTAAACTCATCAAAGGACAAGCATTGACCAAAATCTTATCTAAGTCTAATTTCCAGGCCTTGGGGATTAACCTATTAATAGAAGAAGATGAAGAGGGGATACAACAACCAATGATCAAGACATTGATCCAAAAAATTCATATCAAATATGAAACATATGCCTGGTATAAGGATGTTATCCACTATATTTTACTCTTGAGGTGCCCAGTGAAGATGGATAAATCCAAGTATAGATCATTAATATTACAATCCCAAAATTTTATTATATCCAATGGGAAATTATAATTGAAATACCTAGTTGGAATTCTACTTTTGTATTTGGTATAAATAGAAACTCAAAGGGTAATTGATGATTTCCATAGTGATGTTTGTGGAGGACACTATAACTAGAAGACCACCACACATAGTGATCCAGGTGGCTCCAGAGACACACACAGGACAAAGAGGGCTTATGGAAGCTCAAAAATCAAAGTGATCAAAATATTTTCAAACTAGGACCAAAGCATAGATCTCGTCATCCTGACTGCAATGGTGTGAACAATTCATCAAACCAAGCTCGTATGTGAAAGTTAGAGGTAGTCAAAGTTCAAGGTTGACCAGGTGATTAGGGAAGCTTAAGGAAGGCACAATTTCGCTGAAATCTGGCCACCGGATTCCTACCATCTTCTGGGCGAAATTGTGGCCTCAATAAAATGTCTCCTACAAATTTTCCAAAAAATGACCAATTTTGTTTTTAACGTGGGCCGGCCCCCACCGGGCGACCCCATGAGTGTATTACAACGGCCCACTTAACATGCAAACAACCCCCATTTAATTAACGTATTGCGGAGGGTACAGGAAGGGCCACCTAATGTGAACCCCACCCCCCAGATATGATCTGGGTTTTAAAAAAAAAAGGTTAACAAAAATGTTAAGTGCTATTTTTGAGTGGGCGAGGTTTGAACCAGACCCACCTCCACGCAATCCGCCAACCATACCAACGACCCACGAGGGTCCTCAATGATACCTCTACTCGAAAACTCATATAAAACCTTCATTTCATCAGTGCGCCTACACATTACATCAAGTTGAAGTCTCTTTTCATGTGGCATATCACACTATCACAAACCTTCCTTCATTATGACATAACGTGTATCACACCTAAAATGCCCTTAGTTGTGGCATATCACATCACTGCAAACTTTCTTTTGTTAGAACATATTGCTTATAGGACAGGTTTTTTTATGTGACACATCGTGCTTTCCTAAAGTTTTATACATCATGAGAAAGAAAAAAATTCTGAAATAGTATTTCATAAATTGGTTTCTAGTAACGACAAGAAACCAAAATATTTTAAGCCAAAATCATTAGCACTTATTCATCCAAAAACCACCAAAATTCATGAAAGTTTTTGGACGACCATAATCATCGCATTTGGTAAACTTGCAAAGCTTCTATTGTCACTCCTAGAGATAACCTTTGGGTTGATGGGAGACCAGTGCTTAGGACATCTTAATTAATGTTGTTAGATTTATCTTAAAGACTTACAACACCATAGTTTGTCATAAGAAATTCAAATTGGATTGATTTAGAACCATTCATAAAGATACAATGTATGAAGCAGCTTTACACACAGGAATACATAGGAAATAATCCTCAAATAGTGGTGGTCAAATCATATTAAGAATTTGTAGCAAATTAGTTGTTAAAACAGATGTAATGGTAGAAGACAATAGAGGAAAAATCTATCATACAGAGCTTAAACATTAAGAATTTTGTATATCTAGATTTAGAGAGAAGCGAGAGTAAGGAAATGCTTATGGAATGCTGAGATACATGGAGTACTATTTAAAGACTTTGTTTCCACATCAATGCACACATTATCCATCAATAGTTTGATTTAAATGAATCTACATTTAATGAGAAATATATCTAGGAACTATGTGACATGAAATCTGAGAGGAATATTTAACATACATGAAAATACAGAGGGAGATGAACATATTGCAATTCAAAAAGTTGGAATCACCAGAAATCTTGTATTGGTATTTTAAGAAAAGAGCGTACATCAAGATTCATGCATGCCTTCGCAAAAACAAGAAAAGGTCCCTTAAGAGAAGTCTTTCCAAAAATTTTGAACCTTATTTAAGTGTTTCTTCCCTCCTTTTATAAGGAGAGGGAGAGCTTGAAAACATTTACAAAAATCTCTTAGCTGAGTTCTGGTTGCCTGATTGACTAGCTGTCTCGACGTGCGAAGGCTCTGTCGCCCAAATCATTGCAACAAGATGATTTCGTTCTTTAAAATACAACAATAGAAAAATAACAAAACATGGGAAAAGATGAATGATGATTATAGCGAAATATCTCCAAGCCACTTTCTATGATGGCCTCTGATCAAGCCACGTCTATTGTTGGGTCGTTAATATGTCATTATTATTATCACTTTTGAACACTTATTCCACCCATTTCTACCATTCTTCATCACGTCATTTGTCATAATTTATTATATAAATCCATTTTATGATGATTTATGCTCTTATGAACAAATATTATTTATTCTCCTTTATTTCTAATAAATTGATGATTATGCATGATTTTATCAATGATAGTTTTAATAAATTGGTTGTAACATTATTCACCATTTTTAGCCTCCAAGATAATTTCCAGATTGAAGATTTGATCATTAAAAGTGCCAACTCAGCAATTCGCTGGAATAAGAAGTGACAGTTTTGCGGTTGGGATTCTGGGCAAATGAAGAAGAATCTGGAAAATCTGGAACATGGGTTTTGTCCAGAACGGATCGAATTAACTTTATTCAATACAAGTTTGCCCAAATTCGGCTTGTACTGAGAGAAACGCAGGGTTCTTTGAGCACAATTTTCTCAGATTCGCTGTGTGGCCGTTTTCCAAATCTCAGCTGCAAAAGCCAAATTCACCTTGCTCTTGTTGAAAGATGGAAATATATCTTCTTGTTGATCAATTGGTTGGAAACAATCTAATTTTGTAATAGAAATCATGTTGTAATTATCTCTGTTGAAACTTCTCTCTGATCTCTCTCTATTTAAATGAAAACAGAGATCAGAGAGGGGGATGGATTTGAATGATGGAATTGAGGATGAATTAGAGATTCAGAATTGAGGATGGCAGAGAGAATGGATAATGGATGAGAGATTGAGAGACTTCTTGTTGTAATCCACTGTAACTCTGCTTTGATATTTTAATATAAATCTAGTTGCCATTCCATCTTTGATCCTGAAGTAACCCAGCAGCATCCGCTGGCAGCTAAGGGCCCAGCCTCTGGTGGAGTGCGTTGTTGTTGTATTATATCTTTATGCTTCATGTGTGGTTTGATCTCTTTCTTTTACTCTGTTCAGTAATCTGATGCACTTTACTATTTTACATATCAGCGCTATTAGATATACTTGATTGGATACTATCGTTATCTGCAACAGGAATGCTATGTTATCATTTTAACTTTGTATCGCATTGTTGTTCCTCTTGATAATTGATATAACATTGTTGTTCCTTACAGATTGTCATTCAATTACAGATTAACCGCGCTGTATGTTCCTAAATCGGTACAACTGTATGATGTATTCTTAAATTGTGACTGTTGTTTATTCGGGATTGCTGTTCCGTTACACTTGCTGTTACTTTATAGTTGTGATTCATGCATATTGTATCGAAGCTCGGATTACTGTCCCTTTTAATGATAAGTGTGTTGCGTGCTTGATTTGGATTGTTGTACATTCATATTTAATCTGCTGTTCCATTTCCTGTTATTCGCATTATCTTTGCTTTGGTGTGAAGAACGGTCTGAAACTGTAGTGGGCATTGGCATTTGTTGTCTAGTCCCCAGGCTGATGATCTGTTCCTTGAGTACTTTTGGTTACATTAGTTTCCAAAGGGATGAGTTATTGTTACTGGACTCTTGACTGATACATTGCTTATTTTTCCGAATGAATGATTTAGGCTTCAAGGTATTTTGTTATTGATTTCCATTAATTAGAGTTTGTTGTTCAGATTCCTTTAATTACAGTTTGCTACCCATTTACTTTGTTGTTCATTTCTGTTGATTAATTGCAATAGTTTACTTTTAAAGAGTTTTCCTAGTTTACTTTCAATGGCAGCTTTAGTTCAATTTCGATTTCCTTTAAATTGCTTTAAAGCATGACTGTTGACTATAGAGAACATTGGTTATTGCTTCCTCGTTCCCAGATTGATTGTCTTGTTCCGGTTTGATTTCAATTGCATCAATATCCAGAGGAATGAGTTATTGCTATTGTATCCTCGATTGATGGTTGTTTGAGTGAATGATTTAGTTTAGAACATTTCAGTTTCTTGTTGTTCCAATTAGATTTTGTTTCCATCTTTCATTTACTTTTGCATTTTAAGCACTATACTGCAAAACATTACTCTTGAGTAAATAGCCGCCTCAAATTGAGTACACTCTTGAAATAAAAAGGCGTCGTTGCCGGGGAGAGTGTAGCCATTTCTAAAGAGTAGTGTGAATCTGATGAGTTCCTGCTATGAGAGAATTGGGTATTAAAAACGGAAGGTAAGAACCTGTGTATGGAGTATGTAACAGCCCTGCTCCCCCGCCCGCTTTCCGGCAAATTTGTTAATTTTTGTTGGGTAGAAATAGATGTTTTAATTTTTGTGTGAATGGCTAGGGAAAAAATAGAAATTTTGAAAAATGAATCACATGATTTCACTCAAGTGGTGATGTAAGCACCACCCATTTCACTAACTAATTGACAGGAACATTGGAAGAAGGAGCTTCGAAGGAACACATGAAGAACATCTTCTGTTATGGTAAGAAACTGCCCAACATTTCTACTTGTGAATTTCCTGCTCAACTAATTTCACACCCTCACCATAATAAACCAGTACAACATGCTTACAGTGTTGAACTACCAAATTTACCCACCCTTCCCACCCATTCTATCTCACATGTTCCATTAGAGAAAACTTACAATGAGATTCAAAATGTTTCAAATTCAAAAATTGTAGAAGCTATGGAAGAAAATGAGGTTTTTTTTAGGTTGCACCAACAAACCATTTTAAAAGCTCAAGAACTTCATGGTATGATGGGAAATCAAGAAAGTAACGGATATATTGAAGATTGGTTTCACTCCATCACATGTTTGCATCATCACTCCATACTTCAACAATTTTTGATACCATCTTTTCAAGGGAAGTTGGCTTCTCATACCCTAATTTTTATCAACATGCATTTTTCAAATTTGGGTATGTGCATACGTAAAGCGTTAATTCTAAAATGGTTCCACTGGAAATACTCTTATACATAAACATATTCGATTCTCAAAGAAGAGTAGGCTAGTGGAGAAAATAAAATAAATAAACAAATAAAACAAACACATCTTTTTTATTTTTATTTTTGTAAAGCTAGTTGTTTTTTGTTGCAACATGCTAAGGAAATCAACATCGGTGATAATTTTTTAATTCATTTGTGTATGTAGATGACTTATAATGGAAATAATAGTTCTACAAACACTTTTTTTTTTCCACTGGAAAAATCCGTAATTTTCATTATTTTAAGAAAATTACATATAGTAGATGTTGTTAGCATATGCTGTAGTGATCATACAAAATCCACCACGCAGGGTGATGTATCAGAGTATAAACAAAAATATGAGATAGGTCATATATGAGTCTGGCTGTATAGCCTGTTCGAGATCTCGCAAGATCCATTTACAAAAAGTATGTTAACCATATCTATGTACAGTTTTTCAACAAAAAAATACTATATTACTGTCGGTTATTGGGACTGTTTTCCCGCTGTTCTCTCTAGTCTATGTATGGCCTATGGAAAAATCTGAATTCTTCAGTCCCCTTCTGCTCCACAATTAGCCATTCTCCTCTGGGAAGTATCATGACCTCTTTGGATAATTTGTCAGCCTCGCTATTATGTTCTCTGTAAATGTGTAGACATGAGAAATGATTAAATGCTGCCTTGAGTGTATGGGCATCATATAACATATTGCTGAGAGTGTGTGTATGACATATAGTGGCATTATTGATCCAATTAACAATAGTCATAGAATCCCCGAAAATATTAAGATTTGTATACTGATGTGTCAAAGCGTAATGCATAAGATTTCAGATGGCCAAGAGCTCTGCATAATTGTTTGATCCTCTGCCGAATCCCATTTTTACAAGGTATCTATGGTGTTCATTGATATGCAGAACAAATCCACCCCCACAGCCAGTTTGGTTTGCAGCCCCATCGAAGAAGGCCCAAGGGGTCGATTTGTCGATAATGGGTTGTGGCTGTATCGTCCTAGATCGAGTGGGTGGGGGGTCAGGGAATTCTTGATACGCGGCGATGATGTTTGCTTCTGTACGGGGCCAACACACAGCCTGATCCTCGAATATATATCGATTCCGCACTAACCAAATGTGCCAGGTTGTCACGAGGGGAAGGTTTAGGAGCTTCGAGCCCAAGTGGCAGTGATTCCAGGCTGACCACGCACCTGTAATGTCATCCCCATTCCAATTCCCCGTAACGCCAAGATGAGTGAAGATGTTGTTCCATAGTGTGCGAATTGCCGTGCAATGAAGGAATAGATGGACCGAAGTCTCTGATGCTGCTTTGCAGAAAGAACACCAGGATGGTCCATAGATGGATCTGCGAGTAAGGTGTTCGCCCGTGGGAATGATATCATTGAGGACACACCAGAAAAATAATCTGGTGCGTGGAGGGGCATTCAGCTTCCATATGTCACGCCACCACGATGGCGATGGTTTAGGTATTCTGTGAATAATAAGAGCGTTGTACCCAAACTTAGGTGTGTAGATACCATTGTCCGCCATACACCAAATAAGTTCGTCCGGTCCTTGTTTGATGCGGATATGGGATTCGTTTAATGCCAGAACATATTCACGCCATTCCTGATGCCACTGCGGTGGGAGGTCAAGTTGCTGAGCTGCTTTCCAAGCTTGAGTGAAAATGTCTGTGAGCTGTTGATCAGCAATATGAGCAAAATTCCGAATGTCCCAATCATGAAGAAATGAAATGAGATCTCTATTGAGGATGTGTCTACCCCCACTATCAATCCATGGATCCAGGCCAATCCTGCCCAGCGTTCCATCGTTTATTCTCCAGACTAGATTATCTCGGATGAGGGGAAGGGAGTGTATCAGGGCCTTCCATATTGATGAACATCCCTTCGTTGACCACGATGGTAATCTAGCCCAATCCAGAATATTCTGAGGCCAAATGTATTTGTGATAGGATACTTGTGCCCATAGGTTTTGGCTGGTTAATAGTGTCCATCCCATCTTAGCAGCAAGAGCCATAGCGAAGTCGGTTAGGTCTTTGAGACCCCAGCCTCCCCATTTTTTGGGCAAGGTGATTTTCTTCCAGCTTATCCATGCAAATATTCTTTTGTCATGATTTCCATTCAGAGGTATCGGTTGCACAGTTGTTTCAATCGTCCCAGAATATTCCGCGGTATCCATGCAAGTGCCATCCAGAAGACCGGGGTAACCTCTAAGATAGACTTGATGAGTACCAATCTGCCAACCCTAGATAGGTATCTGAAGCTCCAGCCTGAGAGTCTTTTTTCCAATTTGGCGACCAACCACACCCAATCAGCAATTCTTTGACAAGTAGGCTTAAGTCTGAATCCCAAATATTTGAGTCCTCTATCCAGAGGGAGAACATTATAGGGAAATACCTGAAGGGATAGCTGGGATTCCTGTACCGAAGTGCGGGAGCATGTGATAGAGGATTTAGTCTGATTTGGAAGCATACCTGTAGCAGCAGAAAATAATAGAAGGATCTTTGAAAATGACCGAGAGTCTCGAACACTGCCATCAAGTAGGATAAGTACATTGTCCACGAAGAGCAGATGTGTGAGGAAACATATATCGGATATGCGAAGGCCCCGAATATCTCCATATCTCTTTGCAGAGTCTATGAGACGACTAAGGCCTTCCATGACCAGCAAGAAGAGAAGAGGAGAGAGGGGGCAACCCTGTCTCAGTCCCCTTTCGGAATGAAAAAAGGGTGAGGCCGAACCATTTATGAGGATGCTGAATGTAGGGGAGGATATACAGGCCATGATCCATGAGATGTAGGAGTGAGGAAAGCCCAGGTGGACTAGGATCATTTTGATATAGAGCCAGCTGACCCTGTCAAAAGCTTTTGAGAGGTCAATTTTGAGGAGGATGCCTTTTAGGTGCTTGGACCATATAGAGTGTATAGCTTCTTGGGCAGGCCTATGGCCTCATGTATCTATCTAGATTAAAGGAAAGCAAATTGTTGTGGGGCAATGGACCTGGAGAGGATTGGTCTAAGACGATTTGCAATAGTCTTAGAAATGATTTTGTAGAGGCAATTGCACAAAGAGATAGACCTGTAGTCATCAAAGGATTCAGGGGTATCAGTTTTAGGAATGAGAGCAATGAAGGTAGAATTGATGGCATGGTAGATGGATCCTGTAGTTCTGCTCTCCTCCACCACACTCAGAAGGTCCGGCCCCAGGACATCACAGAAGGCTAAATAAAATTCAATGGTCCATCCATCCGGGCCAGGGCTCTTATCTTTTTTGAACCACTTCAGTACTCCTTCCAGCTCCCCTGTCGTAACCGGATCATTTAGAGCCTCCACATCCTCTTCCTCAACAAATCTCGGGAAGTGATTTGCCACATTGATGATATCTGGTAGATTAACTTCACGGGGACACTTGTAGAGGTCCCTGAAGTGGGAGGTGCCCAGATGAGCGAGCTTGTTGAAAGTGTCTACTATTTCTCCATCAGGTGTGGGGAGCTTCCAGATAGTATTTGATACTTTCCTGCCCTTAGTGAAGCTGTGGAAGAACTTCGTGTTATCATCCCCAGCTTGAATCCATAATGCCCTACTCCTCAATCTTATGGATTCCTCTCTCTCTTTGAGAATTTTTTCTTTTTGATTCTCCAATTCAATCAGCCTGCATTTGTCTGCTGCTGTGATGAACCCCAACCCCCTTTCATCGGTGAGAGAGCATAATTCAGCTTCAATATGGGTCAGTTGTGCGATGTCTCGAGCCTGTTTCTCCTTTGCCCATACAATAGATAGATGCTTAATTTCCGAGAGATTTCTGCAGAATCCTTTAGCAAGTGATTCTGATCCATTGATAGGGTGAGAGGACCAGTAATCAGATATCATCTTGATATATGATGGGTCCTTCAGCCAGGTATGATTAAATTTGAAAGGTGCTTTGGGCTTTTTGAAGGGACCCTGAATCTCCAGGTATATTGGAGAGTGATCCGACCATCCCCCCGAGCCAACCCATTGTTTGTAATGTTGCAGTCACTGAAGAAGTGCCTCCTTCATAAGGAATCTGTCAAGTCTACAGGCTAGTGCAGCATCCCCCACCCGCCTGTTCCTCCAAGTGGGAAGTATTCTCTGCATGGGGATATCCACAAAGTTTGATTGTTCAAGCAGATTAGTCATGAAGTCAGTAATGGAGTCAATTTGTGCCGCCGATCCCCATGACTCCCTGAAACCCAAAGAGAAATTGAGGTCTCCTCCGATAACAACCCAGTCTTCGCTCATTATGGTAAGATGTAGAAGTCTCTGCCAGAACGATTCTCTCTGGTTGTAGGGGGCATATACATTGACTATGCGAAGGTTCATGCCTAGATCAGCTGAGAAGATGTCAAGCCCTAAAAATCCTGATCCCCCCCAAGACGAGCCCACTTTAATAGAGCGGGGGTTAATTCCAATGGCCAGACCTCCAGAACGGTCGACGGCATCAAGGGCAGTGTAGATCCAACTAGGTGTCATGGCTTGCATGGCTCGAGTAATCTGATCTGCAGAACAGAGGGTCTCTTGAAGCATGATAATATCAATAGGATCAGATTCTATGAGCCGCTTCATGGCTAGTTTCTTGGAGGAACTAGCCAATCCTCTGCAATTGAAGGAAAGGCACTTCATGGGGGAACACCTCTCGGGGTATGGCCTGCTCTAAGGACCCCGTCAATGGTGGATTGCCGACCTGATACAACCTCTGCCCCCGCTTGTTTAATAGCCTTTGAAAGATGAGATTTTCTACCCCTGGTAGGCAAGGTCCCAACCTCTGGCCCCGCAATGCCCAGGCCCGAATGTCTGTTGGGTGGCTCTTTGGCAAGAGTCCTGGAGCGGAGGAAATAAGTATGAGGAGGGGAGGGTTCCGAGGGTGATAGAGGGGGACTAGCCATGAGAGAGGAAGTGGTAATAGTGGGCTCTGTAGTGCAAATGAGGGGGGGGGGATGATAATGCACAGTGAACCATGGAGCTCTGTGAGGTGGAGCCACATTCATGCATAACATCAAAAGAAGTAAATATGGGGAGTGAAAGAGTACCCGAGACCGTACCAGCTTCAGCTGCCGAGCGAGCCCTGGTCCTTGGCGGAGAGGGTTGCCGCAGTCTCGGATCGACCGCAGGTGAGGTTGTCGCTTGGGGCAGTCCCGAAGAGGTAGGTCGAGTGGAAATAGGAGATGTCGTTCTGGTCGGAGCCGGTGTAACCCTCGGAGATTCCTCTGCTTTCTTGATGAGTGGAAAATCCTTGATGAGGTGCCCAACTTTGTGACATCGCCTACATCGGAAGGGGACTCCTTCATAATCAAGGATCTGCACCCTAATGCACCTTCCCCACTGAAGTGTGATCTGTTCTTCGAGTCCATCCCGGGTGTCTAAATGTACCAATATACGTGCTAGGGTTTGGTTCCTTGATTCAACAAATGTGTGATCGTAATCCAGGTATGTACCCAGGGCATTCCCGATCCTAATGAAGACTTCTTCGGCCCAAAACTGCAGTGGGAGGCCAGGTAGGTGCACCCATATCGGTCCGGCTCCGATCTGTTCGCGTTCTGGATCAAAAAGAGGGCTCCATCTCTTGAGGAGGACCGGGGCCATTTCAATATGCCAGTATCTGGCTAGAACCAGATTTGTGTGACTTTCCTTGGTGAAATGTAGGGAAAACCATCCTCTGCGGAGAACATGGACCACAGGAAGTTCGAATAGAACACCGCCCCAGATTTCCTTCACCCATTGTGTGAGCCGCTTCGCCGAGTATGCCCTGCCCCGGACATGCCCTACCAGTACAGTGTTAGCCATGTCCATGAGATCGCTGAGAGACGTGGATTCGTCGAACCTAATGGTGATGTCTTTAGACGTAGCCTTGATGCACTTGGTCTTTTTCTTGCAGGTGCGAGGAGCCGACGGGTGGTCCACCAGGGGATTTGTTATACCTTCCAGAGATGAGGGTTTTGCGGGCTTGAGTTTTCAAGCAGGTGTTTCAAAGCAGCCGGAAGGGCGGGTTCCCGAAGATGATGGATTTGCTGCAGAGGGTACCGACAGGCATGGTGAGGGCGCCGAAAGGAGTGGGTAGGAGAGCGGATCAAATGAGGGCGAAGGGGGCGTGTGTGTAGCCAGAAAATGGAGTGAGCCCGGCGAGAGCGGGGGCACCTCAAAATGCGGGGAATCGTTAGGGTTCGCTCCTGCAATAGCCTGAGAAGTGCAGTGAGCGGGCAGCGAGACGGTGGGCAGGTACTGCGGCAGATCCGGTGCATTCACTGATGAAGAAGGTGCGGACTATGAGCGAGCAGCGAAACTAGGGTTCCCGAATATAACCTTGTCCGATGTAGGTTCCTCCGAGTAGTCCACCGCCTCTAGCTCCATAATGTCTGCCATAACTGTCTCCTGAACGGTGACTGAATGCGACGGGTGGAGAATCCAATGGTGGTGTTGATGCTAGAGTGTCCCAGAGTAGTGACCGCGACGGTGATGCTGTGCAAATCTAAAAAACCCTAGCCGCGTCGATGCTGCGGTCAATCTCAGTGAAACCCTTTAGCCGAGACCTTCACGTGTGCATGCCATCAGTCCTACCCGTGTATGTTTTGTTGGAAATAATACTGAGAGGGGGGGGGGTGAATCAGTATTATCAGATCAATAAAACTTTTTCAATGCTCAGAAACATATACGCTACTTCCGTTAAGTGAACTCGCGTGTACACGCCACTGTGTCTAATGAAACTCGCGTATATCCAAAAATCTTATAATTCAGTTAGGTTAATCTTCAGTAAATGCATCAGAACATTATTAAGCATATTAACAGTAAACAGGTGCAGTATAACAGAACAGAACATCACACAAGAGCCACACACATGAACACCATGATATAAGGTGGAAACCCAATGTGGGTGAAAACCACCTGCTACAATTCGTCTCTTTCTTCTTTAATGAGAAACTTCTTTTACAATGTACTGGTGCAGTCCTTTACCAGTACGCAGGCTACAACCTGCAGAGGGCTACAACCCTCTCTCATTTTCCAACTACTTCTGGAAGGGAGCTACAACCCCCTCAGCTCTTGTACTAGCTGATCCATTTACTAGTACGTAGGAGCTGACCCTACAACCTTCAGGGACCACGTTTCATCAATTTTCAGACTGGATCCAAGAGTACAAAACAAACATTACCGCAATACAATCATTAACTTATACTTGCATCATAATTCATTAAACAACCCCATACCGAATCACTGAAACCCTGTCATCAAGAACACAGAACCCAAACCAGAGTCCAGAACTCTGCAACAACCACCAGAATCAGCAGCAACCTGAAATATCAAACCTTATCATGCATACACTACTTCACTGTACCAAAACCGCGTGTATACGCGCTTTCACCAAAGGCAACCCGCGTGCAGATCTAGAAATAGATTCTTATGCCTTCGCTGTCAGATCCGACCCTTGCCAAAACGTCCCGAACAGATAACCAGCAATACCAGATCCTCTCACTGTGTCAGACACACAATGCATATCTCTTTGCCTAGTGATCTTCTCCTTATATAGCCTTAGGCCTTGTTCAATACCAAGAGCCAAAACCATAGAAACACAATACCATTAACCTCGAAACTAGGGATCAACACGTCCGTCGAGACATTATGGTCCAAAACCATAGGCACAACTTCCAAGGTCTAACTGCCACGGACCAAAGGTACTTTTCACATGTACACGCTTTTACTGAAGCCAACCTGCGTGTACACGCTAATTCTCCTTGCTGAACCTGCGTATATCTCTTTCTTGTCCTGCTGTACTGAGATCTGTCCTCTGTGTCCTCTGATTAAGTTGCCATCACCTGTACCAACCTCTGAGCACCTGTACCAACCTCTGAGTGAGTTGCCATCAAGGACAACACTTGAAACATAATGCCAACAATCTCCCCCTTTGGACTTGATGGCAACCACCACACCAAGTCACTCTCCCCCTTTGACATCAAGGGCAAAGGGCGTACCAAGATATTCTCTTCTTTGGTATACCTTCTACTGTCCATACTGCTGTCCATACTCCCCCTGAGTACATGCTGAAGATTCTGATTTGGCTCCCCCTTTGTATATGCCAAAGTGTACCAATCTATCCATGCTCCCCCTGAGCAGATGCAGGATCTAAGACCAGCCATTCAGATCTGTACCATAAGCATCAACCTGCAATACTATTCCTTTGATCAAACAACAAGATGTATCATTTAGTTTCATCAGCAATCCATAATGCCAACAATGAATTATTTGAAGTATATGCTCCCCCTGAGTGTGAGCCAACCATGACTGAACCATTTCCTGAGTCTGTTCTGCTGCCCCCTGAGCCTGAGCCAACCATGACTGAACCTGGGATTGTTCTGCTGCCCTTTCTCCATATACGCGACTTTGCAGCCTGTAACTCGCGTATATACGCGACTTGTCTTCATTATATCAGCGTATGCAGGATGGAATACTGAATTTCATCACTTTCAGATTCCCCTGTGTCTGTTATGTCAGCTGACTGAGTTATGCCACACATTTCTGTCTCTGTCTTCTTCAATTCCTGCAACTGTGATGATGTATGGTCCTCTTGTCTTGAATTTTGAAATCTGCTCCTGCATTCCCTTCCTTTATGCCCATAGTTGTTGCATGTATAACACCTTACATTTTTCATGTTCCTTCTATCACAATCAATTGCTTTGTGTCCATATGCATTGAAGGCAAAGCAATACCCTCTGAAATACCTGGGATGCGATGATCTTTCTTGAACCATTCTACTTCTACATCTGGCTGCAACATGTCCAAGATTATGGCATACATAACATTCAACATTATTCAGTGGAGGAAATAATCGTCTATCACGTCCATAGTTAGCAGTAAAGGATCTTCCTTGAGGAATTTCTTTCCTTGGTTGTTCCTTGAGCATTTCAGATTTCTCATTAGAGTTTCTTGCCTCACCTTGTGAACTAGATTCACCTTCAACATATTCATGAAAACCAAGACCAGTCTTGATAGCAGGAGATCTTTGACTATTAAGAATATCATCCAAGACTTTAGAACTATCTTGAAATCGTAAAAGCTTATCCTTTTCTTCTAGTTTACCTTTCAAGATATTTACCTCAACTTGATGTTGTTCTTCCTTTTTCAGATACTGCTTCCTTAGGTCTTCTTCAACTTTTCTCCCTTCTTCCACTTGTCGCTTTAGTTTGATCACTTCATGTTCTTGATCTTCAAGATATTCTTTTAGAGAGAGGATCTTTGATTCAAGTCTCTGAATAGTTGTGCTCTGATCTTTTGCTATATCCTGCAATTTCTCCCTTACCCTGGTTTCTGTCTCCAATTGTTCTTTTAATTTGGCAACTTCTTCAGTTTCTGCATTCTTCTTTTCATGTGCCATGAAACTTTTAATATCTTTGCGATTATTGGATGAAGCATTCTTCTTTTCATGTGCCATGAGACTTCTAATATCTTCACTATCATTGAATGAACTTTTAATATGGGTATAATAGCTTCTACCATCTTCTTCAGATATCTTGCCTTTGTTATGAGGGCATCTAGCAGCATAGTGACCAACTCTACCACATAGAAAACATTTGAAAGGTAGCTTACCTTTGAACCGTCCAGTTCCCCGTTCAAGATTCTTGACAAAATTTACCTCATCTTCTTCCTCTGACACTTCGAATGCGGCCTCTGGTGGTACCTCTTGTCGCATTTCAAAAGCAGTTAAGATCCCGTGAAGCTGTGACATGGTGATTTTCTGCACATTCTCCTTTTCTTCTATGGCAGATACTTTAGAATCAAATTTAGCAGACAGAGATCTCAAAACCTTTTCAACTAAGACAATTTCCTCAAATTCTTCACCCAGATCCCTCATACAATTCACAATCTCATCCATACGCAGGAAATAATTAGCTATGCTTTCATTACTACGCATCTTAAGAGTTTCATACCGGATTCTGAGAGTTTGAAGCTTTGCTCTTTTTACCTGATCATCTCCTTCGTAGCTTGTAACGATTTTGTCCCATATTTCTTTAGCTGATTTGAAATGCATGATCTTCATAAATTCTGATTGAGTCAAACTACTCAATAGGACAGTAACAGCTTTGGCATTGAGCTCATATTTCTTTTTCTCTGCTGGATCTGTAGGGGTTGCTGATGGAAATTTGTATCCTCCTTCTACGATTCCCCAAACTTCTGCTCCAAGTGATTGTAGATATGCAGTGGTCCTTATCTTCCAGTGAGTAAAATTGTTCCCGTCAAAGACTGGTGGCCTGATGTGTGCCTCTCTTTCTTGATTAGCCATTCTGATGGATCTTTTCCTTCAAGCGATCAAGCTTCCTCTGAAGGACCTGCTCCGATACCAATTGTTGGAAATAATACTGAGAGGGGGGGGGGGTGAATCAGTATTATCAGATCAATAAAACTTTTTCAATGCTCAGAAACATATACGCTACTTCCGTTAAGTGAACTCGCGTGTACACGCTACTGTGTCTAATGAAACTCGCGTATATCCAGAAATCTTATAATTCAGTTAGGTTAATCTTCAGTAAATGCATCAGAACATTATTAAGCATATTAACAGTAAACAGGTGCAGTATAACAGAACAGAACATCACACAAGAGCCACACACATGAACACCATGATATAAGGTGGAAACCCAATGTGGGTGAAAACCACCTGCTGCAATTCGTCTCTTTCTTCTTTAATGAGAAACTTCTTTTACAATGTATTGGTGCAGTCCTTTACCAGTACGCAGGCTACAACCTGCAGAGGGCTACAACCCTCTCTCGTTTTCCAACTACTTCTGGAAGGGAGCTACAACCCCCTCAGCTCTTGTACTAGCTGATCCATTTACTAGTACGTAGGAGCTGACCCTACAACCTTCAGGGACCACGTTTCAT
The DNA here is from genome assembly GCA_031772625.1 of Pinus tabuliformis. NCBI lineage: Eukaryota > Viridiplantae > Streptophyta > Pinopsida > Pinales > Pinaceae > Pinus > Pinus tabuliformis. The sequence goes on along the minus strand of CM062814.1, from coordinate 487,624,043 downwards.
CAATTTTCAGACTGGATCCAAGAGTACAAAACAAACATTACCGCAATACAATCATCAACTTATACTTGCATCATAATTCATTAAACAACCCCATACTGAATCACTGAAACCCTGTCATCAAGAACACAGAACCCAAACCAGAGTCCAGAACTCTGCAACAACCACCAGAATCAGCAGCAACCTGAAATATCAAACCTTATCATGCATACGCTACTTCACTGTACCAAAACCGCGTGTATACGCGCTTTCACCAAAGGCAACCCGCGTGCAGATCTAGAAATAGATTCTTATGCCTTCGCTGTCAGATCCGACCCTTGCCAAAACGTCCCGAACAGATAACCAGCAATACCAGATCCTCTCACTGCGTCAGACACACAATGCATATCTCTTTGCCTAGTGATCTTCTCCTTATATAGCCTTAGGCCTTGTTCAATACCAAGAGCCAAAACCATAGAAACACAATACCATCAACCTCGAAACTAGGGATCAACACGTCCGTCAAGACATTATGGTCCAAAACCATAGGCACAACTTCCAAGGTCTAACTGCCACGGACCAAAGGTACTTTTCACATGTACGCGCTTTTACTGAAGCCAACCTGCGTGTACACGCTGATTCTCCTTGCTGAACCTGCGTATATCTCTTTCTTGTCCTGCTGTACTGAGATCTGTCCTCTGTGTCCTCTGATTAAGTTGCCATCACCTGTACCAACCTCTGAGCACCTGTACCAACCTCTGAGTGAGTTGCCATCAAGGACAACACTTGAAACATAATGCCAACATGTTTCCATTCTCATCCTAGTTCTACAAACACTTATATTCACTTTTATCACCAATTTGAAAAAATGCTTGAAATCACATTTTTTTTTGGCTTGCGGGCTTGATGAAATTTCTAAAAAACAGTCGGGACAGTCATGTTTTGAGGGACCAAAATGCAATATTTTTAAAACCTGTTTCTGTCCTAAGTAGCCCCTGATATCTACTTTCCAACCCAATTTGAATCACTCAATTTGGATTTGAAACGAAAAACTTCGAACCAAAACATTGACAGGGTGTCTAGCAGGCAGCTTAGGAACAGAGTTGGGACAGTCAGTTTTTGGAGGCCTAAATGAATGAATTTTTAAAACCTATTTCTATGGTAGATTCCCCTATGAATCTAGTTTACAATTCAATTGGAATCACTCATTTTCGATATCGTATGGGGAAGTTATGATCAAAATATTGACTGTCTATCGTAAATCAGCACTCTTAAAACTCTGTCTTTCCGGCTGTTTTTTACTGTATTTGACCTATCAATTCTTCTTGTCTTCAAAACCTGTTTCTATTGAAAATAAATAAATTAATCTTCTTTCATTTCCAATTTGAATCATTCGAATCCGACAACAAACGAAGAATCTATGCTTAAAACATTCACTGTTGTTCTAAGTGGGGTAAGCGAAAATGACTCTGTTATGCAGGTTGTTCTAAGTAAAATTGACATATAATATCATTGAATTTTTAAAACCTATTTCTATTGGAGATACACCTTTGAATTAGCTCTCATTTAGCTTTGGAATCACTCAATTTGGACAAAAAACAAAGAAGTTGTGATTAAAACACTGCTGGTTAGTATGGTCGACCACTGCTCTCCCGCAGGTGACAAATAAATTTTACTTTCTTATTTTCTCCATGGATTTGTTCTACAGAGTAACTACTTGTTAATTTTTTTTTCATAATTCTTGGATTAGGGGAGCCGTGCACCTCTCTTTCTCCATGATTTAATGTTTTATTGCAAGTAGACACTCGTTTTTTTGCAGGTCCTAGGAGAAAAAGAATGTCAATTTATGGATGAGTGATTCTTCAAAGAAATTTTAAATGAAACAAAGGAATTTCATCCAACTCATTACCCAAAGGATTCATAATAGAAGAAATGAAGAATTTATTTCCATTTGAAGATTCATGTCATGTCTTTGCTGCCAAAACATTTTTCAAAAAGATCATTTTTTTTTTACATAATATCATAGCTGTTGTAACTTAATTTATTTACATATTGTTTTTAAATAAAATGTTGTTTCTTTTCTAATTTCTCTTATATTTTGTGTTTCAGGTGTTGCTTCATTCAAAGTGTAACTCATCCTCAGCATCAATACAGTGAACAGCGAATTCATTCTTTGCGTGCTTGCATTTTATGCTTGTGCATTTTTGCTATTCCTTTTTTTTTAAGAGAGAACATTTATATGCACTTTTGTTTCTGTTGTTCCTTTTCTAAAAGGACGTTGTTCCTTTTCCAAAGGAACAACACCTTTTGGGGCAGCAGTTTATTTTGTTGTTCCTTTTTCACGGTTCATTTTGTTGTTCCTTTTCCACGGTTCATTTTTCCGTTCCTTTTCCACGGTTCATTTTGCCGTTCCTTTTTCACGTTTTGTTGTTCCTTTCCAAATGGAACAGCACTTTTGCACTTTTACGTTTTGCTATTCCTTTCCAAATGGAACAACACTTCTGCACTTTCACACTTTCGCACTTTTATGTTTTGTTGTTCCTTTCCAAAATGGAACAGCACTTCTGCACTTTCACACTTTTGCACTTTTACGTTTTGTTGTTCCTTTCCAAATGGAACAGCACTTCTGCACTTTCACTTTTTGCTGTTCCTTTTCGAATGGAACAAAACTTTTGCACTTTTATGTTTCGTTGTTCCTTTCCAAATGGAACAGCACTTTTGCACTTTCACGATTTGTTTTTCCTTTCCGAATGGAACAGCACTTTTGCACTTTTCATTTTCGTTGTTCCTTTTCCAAAGGAACGGCACTTGTGTTTTTGCTATTCCTTTTCCAAAGGAATGGCACTTGCGTTTTTGCTGTTCCTTTTCCAAAGGAACGACACTTTTCATTTTTTCTGTTCCTTTTCCAAAGGAACGACACTTGCGTTTTTTCTGTTCCTTTTCCAAAGGAATGACACTTTTAGTTTTTGCTGGTCATTTTTCCAAAGGAATGACATTTTCATTTTCACACTTTTTTTGTGTGTATTTTTGCTTTTTTGTGTGCATTTCCTTTGTTGTTCCCTACAAGGAACACCACTTTTTGAGTGTTTTTGTTGTTCATTCAAAAGAGCAACACTTTGGGATTATTTTCGAGAGCAACCCTTCCTTCCTCTTGTGGGATTATTCCTAATTCATTTCAACCACATTTTACTGATTCCATTTTATGGCATGAAGTACGCTACTTTTATGAGGATAAGAATTATGGATTCTTTTGAAGCGAGTTAATATCATTCACGTTATGATCTTTAACAGGACAGCTCTTTGATGATAGATTCTTTTCAAAAGGGACACAATTATTTATATATTACTTTACTGCATTGTTTTCTGCTGTACATGATACTGATTGATCATCTTAATACCATGCTGGTTCCATCCTCCCTGGTTATAATCTTCTCTGTCTGTAATAAATGAGATTATGGGTATATTTTTTTTTTTCTATTGACACGTTCAACTTCTTCCACCATCCCTGCTCTTAAGGAGTACTAAGCCTCCCTCTTTTTATCATAAAAATGTGTAATAACAACAAAATTTTGTTCGCAGATGGAGGATAGGGGGTCTCATTACGAGCCAGCCTACCATGTTCATAAGGTTGTAAGAAAGTGACATTCCCATTATGGCCACCACACCAGGGTTATGATACATTGGATAGCCAACTTATCCTTGGAACAGGAGGTCTCATCACGAGCTGGACTGATCACGTTTGCTACATCCCAGTGAATGGCAGTGTGATTATCTGGTTACCACACTAGCACACTGATCTCTTCTGTAGAACAACACTGTAACTCTCCATTTATAAATTGAGGATCCTGGCTCATATGGGTTAAAAAGAAACCCTGTCGAGGCTATGGACGCCTGCTGGCAGCAGCGGCTCTGCTTATGGTATTGAAGTTATATCTTATCGTCAATTATTATTATAATACCCTTTTCTTATTTTTTTCTTTTTATCATAGAAGTTATTTCCTTAACTTTTTCCCTGTTTTGAACCTTTATGCATGAGAAATTGTTTTATGATCAATCGCATCATTTTCAGCTAGCATACTATCAGTAAAGTATCTTTTTGGCATATCGTTGTTCTTTTTCTCTTTTTCATCACTTATCATCAATCCAAAGCGTCCTATCTCTTATTCATAACTATCTTTACACACTCTGCTCTCATTATAACCATAACTCCCGCTGTCCTATCATTGATATGTGTACTCTGCTTTATTTACTATTGTATTGTTCATTCCCTTGCCTTGTCATCAGCATAACACCTTTCATAGGTTTTATGGTCATGAAATCCCTTTTTCAATTGGAAGGGGGAATGTATGCATTATGGGATTGCATGCGATATGATCACTGCACTCTGCCATTACTTCTTGATTTGACAACATATTAGTATTGCATGTATACATATGTTTTTCTAATTGAAATTTTGCATGCATCTTAATCTGTTGCTATTCAAAACTAACACTATGGATTCAAGAACATTGTATGCCAAATAGTGTTTTGTTTACAGGAAAACAACAAGTATGGGCAGAATTCTATTCATAGCATGACCACACTATTGCACTTAACAGAAGAGGCTCGCGAATATGAACAATTCTTCAGACATGATGTGCTTACCTGGATTCCACCTTTTGCATCACTTTCAGCACCAACTCTGCCTACATCAGCTTCAACAAATGACAGTACATATATGTCATTTCACATTTTTCTTTTTGGAGGTAAAACTTGAGGTAAAATAGCATAATTTTATGATTTATTACAAATTTAGGAGAGTTTAATGAAATCCATTTTGAGCATTATTTAACATCCTTCATTCCACATCTTTACCACTTCCCCTTTTTCAGCGGCATATCATCTTTCAGTTTGGGGGAGTGTTGCTTTCATTCATTTCTTTCTTATGACCATGTCATTCATATTCTTTATCATCCATTGCTATTCTTATTCATTCTCAACACCTCCCTTATTCCATGTTGTTTTACACCAAGCATAGACTTCAACAGATAGTAGCCACCACCTCTATTTGTTTTCTAGCATCGCATGAGGGCATGCTAATTTTTCAAAGAGGGGGAGGAATTGCTACGCATGATGGATGTTTTCTATTTTCTTTCTCATTTAAGGCATACAATTTCAGTGTAGAAATTGATTTCCATAATATTTTTAAAGCTATGAACTCAATTCTTGTGATTTTTTGAAAACACAGACGTATCATTAATACAAACCCAGACAATTTCAAGATAAATTGGTTCATAAAATTTTGGAAATCATGCACTCTCACCTACAGCCATTTTGTTTGTATCTCATGATCCGTGCATCAAAACAGTCTGATTTTTGGATCATAAAGGCATTCATATATTCTAAATTTACTTGCCAAATTTCAACAAAAGCTGGTTTGTAGTTTTTGAGAAAATGGTTAATGAAGTTTGTTGTTACTTATATCATATTTTGTTGCAACTTCATATATACATATAGTTGAATGTCAATGTAAAAATTGTTATGCCTTCATCAAGATTACTAAAAGTGAATATTCATTAATTAAGGAAGAATTCATTTGTTCTATCTATTTCATGAGCTGAGATGAACATATTTTTTATTGCTTGGTTAACACATGGGTTTTTGTCTTTGGGTTGCATGAGGACATGCAATATATTCAGTTTTCGTTGCATGAGGACATGCAATATATTGAGTGTGGGGGTATGTTGGGTCGTTAATATGCCATTATTATTATCACTTGTGAACACTTATTCCACCCATTTTTACCATTCTTCATCACGTCATTTGTCATAATTTATTATATAAATCCATTTTATGATGATTTATGCTCTTATGAACAAATATTATTTATTCTCCTTTATTTCTAATAAATTGATAATTATGCATGATTTTATCAATGATAGTTTTAATAAATTGGTTGTAACATTATTCACCATTTTTAGCCTCCAAGATAATTTCCAGATTGAAGATTTGAACATTAAAAAGTGCCAACTCAGCAATTCGCTGGAATAAGAAGCGACAGTTTTGCGGTTGGGATTCTAGGCAAATGAAGAAGAATCTGGAAAATATGGAACATGGGTTTTGTCCAGAACGGATCGAATTAACTTTACTAAAAAATTGTTTGCCCAAATTCAGCTTGTACTGAGAGAAACGCAGGGTTCTTTGAGCACGATTTTCTCAGATTCGTTGTGTGGCCGTTTTCCAAATCTCAGCTGCAAAAGCCAAATTCGCCTTGCTCTTGTTGAAAGATGGAAATATATCTTCTTATTGATCAATTGGTTGGAAACAATCTAATTTTGTAATAGAAATCATGTTGTAATTATCTCTGTTGAAACTTCTCTCTGATCTCTCTCTATTTAAATGAAAACAAAGATCAGAGAGGGGGATGGATTCAAATGATGGAACTGAGGATGAATTAGAGATTCAGAATTGAGGATGGCAGAGAGAATGGATAATGGATGAGAAATTGAGAGACTTCTTGTTGTAATCCACTGTAACTCTGCTTTGATATTTTAATATAAATCTAGTTGCCATTCCATCTTTGATCCTGAAGTAACCCAGCAGCATCCGCTGGCGGCTAAGGGCCCAGCCTTTGGTGGAGTACGCTGTTGTTGTATTATATTTTTATGCTTCATGTGTGGTTTGATCTCTTTCTTTTACTCTGTTCAGTAATCTAACGCACTTTACTGTTTTACATATCAGCGCTATTAGATATACTTGATTGGATACTATCGTTATCTGCAACAGTAATGCTATGTTATCATTTTAACTTTGTATCGCATTGCTATTCCTGTTGATAATTGATATAACATTGTTGTTCCTTACAGATTGTCATTCGATCACAGATTAACCGCGTTGTATGTTCCTAAAGCGGTACAACTGTATGATGTATTCTTAAATTGTGACTGTTGTTTATTCGGGATTGTTGTTCCATTACACTTGTTGTTACTTTATAGCTGTGATTCATGCATATTGTATCAAAGCTCGAATTACTGTCCCTTTTAATGATAAGTGTGTTGCGTGCTTGATTTGGATTGTTGTACATTCATATTTAATCTGCTGTTCCATTTCCTGTTATTCGCATTATCTTTGCTTTGGTGTGAAGAACGGTCTGAAACTGTAGTGGGCATTGGCATTTGTTGTCTAGTCCCCAGGCTGATGATCTGTTCCTTGATTACTTTTGGTTACATCAATTTCCAAAGGGATGAGTTATTGTTACTGGACCCTTGACTGATACATTGCTTATTTTTCCGAATGAATGATTTAGGCTTCAAGGTATTTTGTTGTTGATTTCCATTAATTAGAGTTTGTTGTTCAGATTCCTTTAATTACAGTTTGCTACCCATTTACTTTGTTGTTCATTTTTGTTGATTAATTGCAATAGTTTGCTTTTAAAAAGTTTTCCTAGTTTACTTTCAATGGCAGCTTTAGTTCAATTTCGATTTCCTTTTAATTGCTTTAAAGCAGGACTGTCGACTGTAGAGAACATTGGTTATTGCTTCCTCGTTCCCGGATTGATTGTCTTGTTCCGGTTTGATTTCAATTGCATCAATATCCAGAGGAATGAGTTTTTTTCTAGTGGAAAAATCTGTAAACTTTTATTTAAAAAATGAAAAGTTACAATTGCAGATGCATTGAGCATTTCCATAAGCTGCCCATTGGGCTCAAGTGCTTTCGCACCCTTCGCAACGATACACAACTAGCGTGCAAAAATGGAAAAAGAAGAAGAAGAAAAAGAAGAGGGAAGAAGGGAGAAAGCAAGGAAAACTGGATTTCAAATCTTCAGGTTTTCCTTCCCTTTTTCTTTTCGACCTTGCGCCACTCTCCTTGAGTAGGCTCGATCGAAGCTATGACTAACTGTGTTTCTGCTCTCTGCGGGTCTAACTCCTTGTCTGAATCTGAAGTATCTGATTGATGAAGTCGTTTAATCCCTCCCATGCTTTGATCCTCGTTTGTCTTCTCTGCCTGATTTGGGTAGAACTGTGGAGTCTTGTTTTCTGATGTATTTTCCTTCTAGGTTCCCATTGCTTGGGGTACCTCAGCATTCTCTGTGGGGGTATCGTCCTCTTCTGCTTCTGATTCTTCATCCTCTGAGTTAGGAGGGGAGAATTTCCATCCTTTCCTCTGCTTCCCTTTCTGCTTTCTTTTACTGTGTTATCACTGAAGATGCTGTTGTCAAAAAAAATTTAGCCTAGCTTAAAGATAGGGTGTTTTCGCAGCGCCAGAATTCTTTTAGCAGTTTCGCAGCGCTACCTGTTTAGCTGGTTTCGTAGCGTGCTACGAAATTGGGAATTGGTTCGAGTTTTCAGTGAAGGTCCAAATCCTAGCATGCCTATTGTACACTGGCTACAACTGCTGTGGATAAGGTTGATGTGCTTAAAGGTCTAATGCTGACTAAAGGATATAACTCTGGTGTTGTTGCATACAATGCTCTGATCTATGGATTTTGCAAAACAGGTGTTAAAGTATTACAACAAGCAATTGTCCATTTACTATTAGATATAATGGTGAAATGCTGTCAGCCATCAGAAAGGAAAAAATGCAATGATGCTTCTGAAAGGTCAAGAAGCATTTTGGATAATAATGGAACTGCAACTAACAGAACTGTTGTTGAGTTAAGAGGGAAAAATGGAACACTAGAATCTCTAAATAATCCTGTAGATCAACGCCTTGATGTTGGGATGGATGGAGCAAGCAGTGCAAAGCACTGACTTACTGGCAACAGTGTCTGCGGGAAAGGTTGCAGTTTGGCCTGTTTCATCACCTCTAGAATCAACTGCACAAGAGTCTTCGAGAGTGAACAATTCTAATCAAAAGCAAGAGACAAAATGGCCAGAGCAATCTGAAGAGCTATTAGAGTTGATTGTCAATTCTCTCTAGGCACTCGATGGTGTAGTTCCCCACGGTGGCCAAAGAGCATCGCACAGTAACATTCCTTTATACCAGCTACATAAACAACATAGGAGTCAAGTTGTTGTTTCAAATCTTTGGAATTGCGAAATATGGGGATGGATGTCGGTGATTCCCCCACCAGAATCGCAGTTGGAGTATGCGTAATGGAAAAGAAGGTTCCTTCTGCTGCCAAGAAGCACATCCTTGATTGGCTGAGGGCATTTGGTGAATTTGAGATCATAATATTTGGAGACATCATCATTCTTGAAGAAACAACGATGAAGTGGCCAATTTGTGATTGCTTTTTATTAAACCAGCTACCCTTTTGAGAAAGTTGAAGCTTATGCTACTCTTTGAAAGCCTTTCCTTGTGAATGAGCTTAGACCTTAACATCTTCTCCATGATCGTCGAAAGGTATATGAGCGCCTTCAAAAATTTGGCATTCCCACTCCAAGTTATGCACTTGTGTTGGACTACTTTGTGGAGCAAGGGATTTTGTTCAAGTCCATGGAAAGTGAATTATGAAGCCTTTTGTGGAAAAACCAGTTCATGGAGATGATCACAGTGTTATGATTTACTACCCAAGTTCTGCTGGTGGAGGAATGAAAAAGCTACTTCAAAAGGTTGGAAATCATTCATGTGAGTTTTGTCAAGATGTTAGAAATGTACGAAGAGAAGGGTCATACAGACATGAATAATTCATGCCCACTGGGGGAACAGATGTTAAGGTATTTAAACTCGGGCCTGACAATGCTAATGCAGAGGTCAGAAAGTCTCCCGTTGTTGATGGCATTGTCATGAGGAGCCTTGATGGGAAATAGGAGAGAAGATCCAGAGAATGATTCAGTCATTTCGGTCAGCTGATGATGATTGTAAAACCAAACTAGCCATAGTGCAGAAAAGATTTCCCGCACTTACAGAGTCTGGTTACAATGCTTCTTGATATTAATAGTGACCTGGCACATTTTATGAGAAAAAGAGCAAAGGTTGAGGGCTGCGCATTTGATCATAAGGCGCGTATGGATGCTATATATTGCCATGTCCGTGAATTAGCATGGAGAATGCACATTAACTGTTTGACAATATCAGCATTCGAATTTTCTCTTATGCAATGCAGTGATTAAATGCCAAATGTCAAGTGGTTTTTATAAAGGTTTTGATTGCCACAAGGCCGCCATGATTAGTGACACCGGGATAGAGATGTGGCACAAGGGCTGGAATGATATTGAATGATGTCGTTAAAAGATGAGTGCACATTGAATAAACACAAAAGGAAGGTTGGATTTGGAGGAGAGATAGAATGGCGTTTTTCTAGTATGCAAGGATTAGTTCAGGGCTTTCCAGAATCCGTCTTTCGGGCAAATTGTTGATATTGATGAATATTTTACAGATAAGAGAGTATCATAAAATCGCTGCTGTCGTCGTGTTGCTCAGGTGCACGCTGTACATTCCATTCTGTGGAAGTTAATTAAATCAGAGGGTTTTTTGTTCAGGTCCTTCGATCTCGTGAAACGCCTCTGGTTAGAGTTCTTTCAGATATGGAAAAATGAGGCTCGTTTTTGGGGGTTTCAATTGTGGATTGAATCGTGCAGAAGTTGTGAATTTTGATCTTGCAGATTGGTTACCACATGGTGGGTTTGCAGTGGAATTGTATTGGTTGTATCACAAGTCTGCAGTTTTGTTGCATGACGAGTTGTTATATGCTGTGGTTCGTGTAATCAATACTGAGCGCAATCATAGAGAACAACTTTGGAGAAAGGGTGTTGTGAGAGCCTCTCGAATGATTTCTCTAAAGTATCCTGAACATGTTGGCGGCGTTGAAGAGGATCCAGAATGTATTATATGTCGATATTTTCTACATATTTCTGCTGATTGTGTGCAGTTGTCGACCAGGTGCTTTTGTCTGTCTACAACATGCAAAAATGACTTTGTGAATGCAATCCAGATCAGCAGTGTTTTCCGTATCGTTATACCATGGCAGAGCTAGAAGACTTGCTTTGTGTGGAAGATGAAAATTTTGCTGAACGAGACAGCGTTTTGAAGGATAGGAGGGTTCGAAACAGAAGGATATCTACAAAGCAGTCTACATAGTCTCAAGGAACACATCTAGTTAAGAAGGAGCCTGGTGGACTCTCAGTGGCACTTCTCTTCAAAATCGTGTGGGAGAATTATGTTCTTTTGTTCGGTTCTTAGGGATCTATCTTTACTCCCATTACTTCTGAAAGAAATGCGCGGGGACTCATTTAGGATACTTGCACAGTTCAAATGCTCTGTTCAGTTCTGGTTTATGGATTTTCAAAAAACTCAAAGGATCTCCTTGTATGCACCAACTAACATTTACTGATGAGGCAGATATTCAGAGTTGTTTTTTTTAAGCTAAGCCAGGGAAGCTGATATTTCTTCTCCAGAATTGGTTTTAGTTTCAACAGAATCTCAATTGCCAGCCAAAGAGGAGGTAGTCTGCTAGATAAAAAGTGTAAAGTTGGGGTGGCTGAACTTCATGCATGTTTTCATATCTGTTGAAGCAAAACTGAGATCTTACAGAACCAGCCTTCCAGTTTCAACACTTTAGATTCTAACTAGATGCAGCTTGGATGTTTGATGCGCGGTTTGAGCAATATTCAATCTCATTTTGTGCACTCGGACTCCAAAGATGTATGCTAAGATAATTTGATTGGATATTGGATTGTTCTCATAAGATCACCATGGTTGATAGCTAAGAACAGTGCGCTTCATGGCTAGAACAGTGTGCTTCATGATTTTCTTATGAATGCTTAATTTATTTGTGGTATGTGACAAATCTATCTCCTTCAGATGTGAGGAGTATCTTGAGCAATAGGTTATGTAAATTTAGAATCTATTCAGAGATAATGTATATGCCCTTCAAAAATATACATCAAGGGATGGTGATGCAGGATCCAATGGCTTCAGGTAGTGGTAATGAACCACTAGATTCTACCGTAAGGCATAAAAGAAGAATAGATGAACTCTAAAGGTAGGGTAGCAGGTGAAATGTTTTAAGCAGTACCATCATCATGACAGAGCAAATCAAGCAAAAAACTTCACCAACTGCCCTTGCACTAACTATAAATGTGTTAAACACTGTGCAGAAAGGTTGAGGCTATTAATCATGCTTATTTACAAGTTGTCCTCATAACCTTGTCCAAAGCATCAATTAGGCATAATGAATTTTTAAAGGCAGGGAAGAAGACTGTGTTTTCTAAATCACACAGCAGTTTCGTAGCGCGCTACGAAACTGCTGTAGGTGATGATTTTAAGCGCAGAGCAGCTAGTGTGATACTGTGAGCGGGAGTTGAGGAAGAGAAACACCTGTCTATCAATACCACCTACAGCACATCAGAAACATGGCAGCATTTCATACCTGGGGTTATGAAAAGAGCTGAGACATGTTGCTGAACTTTCGGAGAATATTGGGAGACAGAGACCGTTAAAATAGGAGTACATCTTTTGGTCAATTAATGAGCCATCAGCGCTTTCAAGCATCCAAAGTCAGCATTCATTGCATCTGTAACTCAGCCATCTTAACCCAAGCAGCAAAAGGACATGTGTCAAGAACCAGAAAAGCATCATGCTACGAGGAGCAAAGATTGTGGATTTTGATTAAATGAAAACCATTTGTAATTTCAGTTTAGCCATTATGTAATTAATAAGTTAGTTATGCACTAGATAGGGATAGTCAATAGCCACCTTCGAGGCTCCCCTCATGTTGGAGGAGGAAGCTCGAGGTGGTTAAGTTTGCTTGCCTATATATGGATCAATGTTGTATGTAGAAGAGTTTGGACATTTTATACAAAAACAGAGTTGTTTTGGGCCATTGTAAGACTTATGACAGTAATGGTAAAACAGTGTTGATTTCTTCTCAAGATTGTCAATGGATTATTGTGTTCGAATATAATGATGGTATTTTATATTTTATGTTCTTTTACAGCCTTGTTGTAACACAATCACTCAGAATTCATAATCTTATGCTCTGACTTCCTGTGTGTTTGGCAAGCTGTGGTTTTGATGGAGTATGTTTGACATGTAATGCAAAGAGCCTTGGCTTCCATGAGATGACTATGTTTTTCTTGTTTACTTAGTATATGAGACTCCATAGCCCAATGAGAACCAGTTTGATATGTTTCCAACCAGCTTTCGCTTTCATGAATGAATAAAGAGTTAGCCATCTGTTGTAGTGAAGGATTTTTATCAAGAGTTTGTGAGAGAGACCTCTCTGATCAAAGAGGCTAATCTTTGATCTAAAGTTAGGTTGAAAGAGTTACATGAAATATTGCTTGGTTGCAGCCCTCAGTAGTGATTTTGTGATAACATTTTGGTGCGTCTCCCGGGAGCTTAAGATTGAATTTCTGAAGGTAGCAGGAGTTCAAATGATTTTCAAGGCTGCAAAACTACCTTGGCGACTCCATTGTTGAAGAATTCAAGGTTTATATATTCATGGTGATTCCACTGGAGTTATGAAAGACCCAGAAGCTGCTCTTCTTTGTTCAAGGTATGCATGCATAGATTTCTCAGGAATTCATGGTTTCCCAAATCATTTTCCCAAGGATGCATACTTTCTAAGGAATGGTCCAAAATTCAACGGAGAGGATTTAAGTTTAACCTTGAATCATATATCAGATTTTTGTGAATTTACACAGCTTCTTAGAGTTAAACATGAGGATGTTTGCATTATGTTATTCTATGATTCACTTCAAGGGAAATGCAAACAGTGGGTTGAATGCTTGCCTGCCGAATCCATTAAGTCATTTCAAGACCTTTGGCTTATGTTTTTGGAGGAATGGATAGATAGGACAGAGGTGGTGGCAAACTCTCCCTCAGTTGAAGGTTTTAAACAATGGAATAATGATCATAGTAAAGAAGAAACAAATGAATCTTTTTCTTTGTCCTTATCCTCATATCTGAAATCCTTTGACTGCAAGTCAGAGGATAAGATGAAATTTTTTGATGAATTTGCCAAAGATATTGAGAAAGAAATTGAAGGTTTAGAAGGACAAATTCAGGCATACAGTTTTCCTGATCATGATTATTATTCTCAGAAATTTTTTATGGCTGAACGCAAGGAGACTATGCTGGTTCCTTTCTCTTTCACGATGGAGGAACTGAACACTGTGGTTGAAGATCAGTTTGCACAGCTGGAAAGTTACAACGAAAACCAAGCTGATCATGTATTCTGGGATCCTGTAGCTGATTACATGGAAGAGTTTTACTCTCCAGTATTTCAGTTTTTCGAAGAAGATCAGAGACAATTTCAGTGGCAGCGATCATTACACTATCACATTGGCTCTGAAATCCGATACAGTCAGAGACAATTTCAGTGGCAGCGGTCATCACACTATCACATTGGCTCTGAACTCCGGGACAGTCAAAGAAATCAAATATCAGATGAGGCAAATGATTGGCTGCATTGGAAGTTTCATATTGATTGAGCTGAGGGAAGTTTGAATTGTTAGGGTAGGTAGGTAGGTAAATGCAAATAAGCTCAAGGTTAACTGAGCATTTTTCTTTTTCAATAGATATAGTTTTCTTTCTCCTACAGTCATGCTTGTCAAGAAAATTTTAGTTTGTCAAAAATGGATAAGGCACTGGAGCTGCATGTTCTTAGTGTACCTCAAGGGCACACTATCCCAAGTGGAGCCACTGTTATCACTGAAGATGCTGTTGTCAAAAAAATTTTAGCCTAGCTTAAAGACAGGGTGTTTTCGCAGCGCCAGAATTCTTTTAGCAGTTTCGCAGCGCTACTTGTTTAGCTGGTTTCGTAGCGTGCTACGAAATTGGGAATTGGTTCGAGTTTTCAGTGAAGGTCCAAATCCTAGCATGCCTATTGTACACTGGCTACAACTGCTGTGGATAAGGTTGATGTGCTTAAAGGTCTAATGCTGACTAAAGGATATAACTCTGGTGTTGTTGCATACAATGCTCTGATCTATGGATTTTGCAAAACAGGTGTTAAAGTATTACAACAAGCAATTGTCCATTTACTATTAGATATAATGGTGAAATGATGTCAACCATCAGAAAGGAAAAAATGCAATGATGCTTCTGAAAGGTCAAGAAGCATTTTGGATAATAATGGAACTGCAACTAACAGAACTGTTGTTGAGTTAAGAGGGAAAAATGGAACACTGGAATCTCTAAATAATCCTGTAGATCAACGCCTTGATGTTGGGATGGATGGAGCAAGCAGTGCAAAGCACTGACTTACTGGCAACAATGTCTGCGGGAAAGGTTGCAGTTTGGCCTGTTTCATCACCTCTAGAATCAACTGCACAAGAGTCTTCGAGAGTGAACAATTCTAATCAAAAGAAAGAGACAAAATGGCCAGAGCAATCTGAAGAGCTATTAGAGTTGATTGTCAATTCTCTCTAGGCACTCGATGGTGTAGTTCCCCACGATGGCCAAAGAGCATCGCACAGTAACATTCCTTTATACCAGCTACATAAACAACATAGGAGTCAAGTTGTTGTTTCAAATCTTTGGAATTGCGAAATATGGGGATGGATGTCGGTGATTCCCCCTCCAGAATCGCAGTTGGAGTATGCGTAATGGAAAAGAAGGTTCCTTCTGCTGCCAAGAAGCACATCCTTGATTGGCTGAGGGCATTTGGTGAATTTGAGATCATAATATTTGGAGACATCATCATTCTTGAAGAAACAACAATGAAGTGGCCAATTTGTGATTGCTTTTTATTAAACCAGCTACCCTTTTGAGAAAGTTGAAGCTTATGCTACTCTTTGAAAGCCTTTCCTTGTGAATGAGCTTAGACCTTAACATCTTCTCCATGATCGTCGAAAGGTATATGAGCGCCTTCAAAAATTTGGCATTCCCACTCCAAGTTATGCACTTGTGTTGGACTACTTTGTGGAGCAAGGGATTTTGTTCAAGTCCATGGAAAGTGAATTATGAAGCCTTTTGTGGAAAAACCAGTTCATGGAGATGATCACAGTGTTATGATTTACTACCCAAGTTCTGCTGGTGGAGGAATGAAAAAGCTACTTCAAAAGGTTGGAAATCATTCATGTGAGTTTTGTCAAGATGTTAGAAATGTACGAAGAGAAGGGTCATACAGATATGAATAATTCATGCCCACTGGGGGAACAGATGTTAAGGTATTTAAACTCGGGCCTGACAATGCTAATGCAGAGGCCAGAAAGTCTCCCGTTGTTGATGGCATTGTCATGAGGAGCCTTGATGGGAAATAGGAGAGAAGATCCAGAGAATGATTCAGTCATTTCGGTCAGCTGATGATGATTGTAAAACCAAACTAGCCATAGTGCAGAAAAGATTTCCCGCACTTACAGAGTCCGGTTACAATGCTTCTTGATATTAATAGTGACCTGGCACATTTTATGAGAAAAAGAGCAAAGGTTGAGGGCTGCGCATTTGATCATAAGGCGCGTATGGATGCTATATATTGCCATGTCCGTGAACTAGCATGGAGAATGCACATTAACTGTTTGACAATATCAGCATTCGAATTTTCTCTTATGCAATGCAGTGATTAAATGCCAAATGTCAAGTGGTTTTTATAAAGGTTTTGATTGCCACAAGGCCGCCATGATTAGTGACACCGGGATAGAGATGTGGCACAAGGGCTGGAATGATATTGAATGATGTCGTTAAAAGATGAGTGCACATTGAATAAACACAAAAGGAAGGTTGGATTTGGAGGAGAGATAGAATGGCGTTTTTCTAGTATGCAAGGATTAGTTCAAGGCTTTCCAGAATCCGTCTTTCGGGCAAATTGTTGATATTGATGAATATTTTACAGATAAGAGAGTATCATAAAATCGCTGCTGTCGTCGTGTTGCTCAGGTGCACGCTGTACATTCCATTCTGTGGAAGTTAATTAAATCAGAGGGTTTTTTGTTCAGGTCCTTCGATCTCGTGAAACGACTCTGGTTAGAGTTCTTTCAGATATGGAAAAATGAGGCCCGTTTTTGGGGGTTTCAATTGTGGATTGAATCGTGCAGAAGTTGTGAATTTTGATCTTGCAGATTGGTTACCACATGGTGGGTTTGCAGTGGAATTGTATTGGTTGTATCACAAGTCTGCAGTTTTGTTGCATGACGAGTTGTTATATGCTGTGGTTCGTGTAATCAATACTGAGCGCAATCATAGAGAACAACTTTGGAGAAAGGGTGTTGTGAGAGCCTCTCGAATGATTTCTCTAAAGTATCCTGAACATGTTGGCGGCGTTGAAGAGGATCCAGAATGTATTATATGTCGATATTTTCTACATATTTCTGCTGATTGTGTGCAGTTGTCGACCAGGTGCTTTTGTCTGTCTACAACATGCAAAAATGACTTTGTGAATGCAATCCAGATCAGCAGTGTTTTCCGTATCGTTATACCATGGCAGAGCTAGAAGACTTGCTTTGTGTGGAAGATGAAAATTTTGCTGAACGAGACAGCGTTTTGAAGGATAGGAGGGTTCGAAACAGAAGGATATCTGCAAAGCAGTCTACATAGTCTCAAGGAACACATCTAGTTAAGAAGGAGCCTGGTGGACTCTCAGTGGCACTTCTCTTCAAAATCGTGTGGGAGAATTATGTTCTTTTGTTCGGTTCTTAGGGATCTATCTTTACTCCCATTACTTCTGAAAGAAATGCGCGGGGCCTCATTTAGGATACTTGCACAGTTCAAATGCTCTGTTCAGTTCTGGTTTATGGCTTTTCAAAAAACTCAAAGGATCTCCTTGTATGCACCAACTAACATTTACTGATGAGGCAGATATTCAGAGTTGTTTTTTTTAAGCTAAGCCAGGGAAGCTGATATTTCTTCTCCAGAATTGGTTTTAGTTTCAACAGAATCTCAATTGCCAGCCAAAGAGGAGGTAGTCTGCTAGATAAAAAGTGTAAAGTTGGGGTGGCTGAACTTCATGCATGTTTTCATATCTGTTGAAGCAAAACTGAGATCTTACAGAACCAGCCTTCCAGTTTCAACACTTTAGTTTCTAACTAGATGCAGCTTGGATGTTTGATGCGCGGTTTGAGCAATATTCAATCTCATTTTGTGCACTCGGACTCCAAAGATGTATGCTAAGATAATTTGATTGGATATTGGATTGTTCTCATAAGATCACCATGGTTGATAGCTAAGAACAGTGCGCTTCATGGCTAGAACAGTGTGCTTCATGATTTTCTTATGAATGCTTAATTTATTTGTGGTATGTGACAAATCTATCTCCTTCAGATGCGAGGAGTATCTTGAGCAATAGGTTATGTAAATTTAGAATCTATTCAGAGATAATGTATATGCCCTTAAAAAATATACATCAAGAGATGGTGATGCAGGATCCAATGGCTTCAGGTAGTGGTAATGAACCACTAGATTCTACCGTAAGGCATAAAAGAAGAATAGATGAACTCTAAAGGTAGGGTAGCAGGTGAAATGTTTTAAGCAGTACCATCATCATGACAGAGCAAATCAAGCAAAAAACTTCACCAGCTGCCCTTGCACTAACTATAAATGTGTTAAACACTGTGCAGAAAGGTTGAGGCTATTAATCATGCTTATTTACAAGTTGTCCTCATAACCTTGTCCAAAGCATCAATTAGGCATAATGAATTTTTAAAGGCAGGGAAGAAGACTGTGTTTTCTAAATCACACAGCAGTTTCGTAGCGCGCTACGAAACTGCTGTAGGTGATGATTTTAAGTGCAGAGCAGCTAGTGTGATACTGTGAGCGGGAGTTGAGGAAGAGAAACACCTGTCTATCAATACCACATACAGCACATCAGAAACATGGCAGCATTTCATACCTGGGGTTATTAAAAGAGCTGAGACATGTTGCTGAACTTTCGGAGAATATTGGGAGACAGAGACCGTTAAAATAGGAGTACATCTTTTGGTCAATTAATGAGCCATCAGCGCTTTCAAGCATCCAAAGTCAGCATTCATTGCATCTGTAACTCAGCCATCTTAACCCAAGCAGCAAAAGGACATGTGTCAAGAACCAGAAAAGCATCATGCTACGAGGAGCAAAGATTGTGGATTTTGATTAAATGAAAACCATTTGTAATTTCAGTTTAGCCATTATGTAATTAATAAGTTAGTTATGCACTAGATAGGGATAGTCAATAGCCACCTTCGAGGCTCCCCTCATGCTGGAGGAGGAAGCTCGAGGTGGTTAAGTTTGCTTGCCTATATATGGATCAATGTTGTATGTAGAAGAGGTTGGACATTTTATACAAAAACAGAGTTGTTTTGGGCCATTGTAAGACTTGTGACAGTAATAGTAAAACAGTGTTGATTTCTTCTCAAGATTCTCGATGGATTATTGTGTTCAAATATAATGATGGTATTTTATATTTTATGTTCTTTTACAGCCTTGTTGTAACACAATCACTCAGAATTCATAATCTTATGCTCTGACTTCCTGTGTGTTTGGCAAGCTGTGGTTTTGATGGAGTATGTTTGACATGTAATGCAAAGAGCCTTGACTTCCATGAGATGACTATGTTTTTCTTGTTTACTTAGTATATGAGACTCCATAGCCCAATGAGAACCAGTTTGATATGTTTCCAACCAGCTTTCGCTTTCATGAATGAATAAAGAGTTAGCCATCTGTTGTAGTGAAGGATTTTTATCAAGAGTTTGTGAGAGATCCCTCTCTGATCAAAGAGGCTAATCTTTGATCTAAAGTTAGGTTGAAAGAGTTACATGAAATCTTGCTTGGTTGCAGCCCTCAGTAGTGATTTTGTGATAACATACTGTTTACTTTCTTGGCTTCTGGACATGTGCTTTGCAAGTGTCCTGTTTGTCTGCAAAGCCTGCATCTGAAAGCAGTATTTTCATAGTCTAGTGCTTGCAACCAATTTTGTTGTTTGTAGATCAGCCTTATGTTTTCTGGCAGCCCTTTACTTAGATCTACTTCCACACAAATGCGTGCAAAAGTGAAGATCCTTTCATCAATCCTTTCCAGATCTGTTTTGATGTATTTCCCTATGCTGTTCCCGATTCCTTCCAAGACTCGTTCACTCCAAAAGTGAAGGGGAAGGTTATGTAGACGAACCCAAACCGGCACTTTAGATACAGTCATTTTGTTTGGATCAAAATCTTTAAACCATGGGGTCATGAACAGCCCCGCTGTTCCCCAGAACCAAGGCCCAACACTGATGATAGTATCTCTGACCTCCTTAGATACAAATCTAACTATGAAAAACCCTTTGGAACATAGATGAATGTCGCATTCCATAGATCCGTTGGTTTTGGCCAGAAACTGTTGAAGCGACATATTAGAGCTTGCGTTTCATAGGACTTAACATAATCATCAAGCCCTGTGGAATCGATATTAAAGGCTGGAGTTTGTCCTAGCTGGTCTACTATGTAAGGCCGGGGTTTATATCCACCTTGATCTGGGAAGGATCCTGATTCTCTGTTGCCTTGGAGAATGTTTTTATAGGATGAAACTCCCTTACGTTTATGCTGGGGTGCTGTTTTCCCCTTTTCCCCTCCTGAGCTGCTTGGCTTACCCTGAGATGGGGCCCCTCCTCTCAGCCTGAGGTTCAAAACAATGGTTTCTCCTGGACTAATCTCATAGCTTCCCAGGGTTCTGTTGTCCTGGAGGGACCACCTGCCACTGACTAAATGTTGGATCTGGCCAGGATAGCCAGTCAATGCCCAAATTTGCTGCTTTAGCTGCGAAATAGAGCTATCTACATGTACCCATACTAAAAAAGATTTCTTCTCAGGGGTTTTAATAAAAATTTGAAATTGATTTTTGGTTACCTGTTGACTGCGTTTTGGCTGAGCTCTGCCTGAACCGGTGTCGTTGCTGGTTGCCAGATGGTCTGGCTGTGTGCATTCTTCCAGATCTTGCCTCCTATTGGGTCGATCTACCTTTTGTATGACGGAATCTACGTACCCTCTGCTCAATCGATGCCTATTCCCGCCGATCTGCTGCCTGGATTCTGGGTAATCTTGAAGTTTGCTCAGATCAGTTAGATCTGGCCTGGATCTGTAGAATTTGGGCCATGCAGTTGTGTGATGGATTAGATCTGCTACATGCAGTCCCCCATCTTTGCATGCAAAAGACGGCAGTAGAGAGATTAGCCTGATGAACAGCCGGCTGGCAGAGCCTGCATAAATCGGGCCAAACCCTGACGATTCTCCGCCCCCGAAATGGGTTCTGAGCCCAAAAACGAAGATTGTCTGCCGATCTCTGTCCTCGTTCTGCTTTCCGGGCTTCTCCTTCCGTTCTGCCTTTGATATGTTTAGCCCTTCAAGCATGTCTGCTATGCCAAGAGCGTCGGGTGCTTCCCTGGCGTTGGGCCATATAAACACGTCCATACCGATTGATCGAAGGGGTTCCGGGAGCTCCATCATCGCATACTTGAGGTCAAACCTGTAGAGGCCAGAGGCTATGGCCGTCCCTGCCACACCGCCTCCAACGATTGCACTGTCGGTGATTCCATTTCCTGCGCAGGAAGAGCTCGCTACGATGGCCATCTTCAGATCCATAGCATCAATCTTCACCGCCATCCAGAGGAATGAGTTATTGCTACTGTATCCTCGATTGATGGTTGTTTGAGTGAATGATTTAGTTTAGAACATTTCAGTTTCTTGCTATTCCAATTAGATTTTGTTTCTAGCTTTCATTTACTTTTTCATTTTAAGCACTATACTGCAAAACATTACTCTTGAGTAAATAGCCGCCTCAGACTGAGTACACTCTTGAAATAAAAAGTCGTCCCTGGGTTGATAATTAATGTGAAGGTAATTAGGAGTTAAAAAGACACCTTTTTATCGCTCCACACCTATGACATGATGTTTTAATTCAGCTACTCGATCAATTTACCTGTCTCTTTCTACCTTAACTTCTTGAATCCCCCATATTCTAGAGCCGAGAACGATCAACGGTGATGGCCTTAGTGGTGCTCTGTAACACATATGCCGACTCATCCTTATTTTAACTCTCTGTATTAAATTTATCATAGATTTTATTCATCGAGTCTTTTACACTTAAAAAAGTTACAAAACAATGATTCCCAATATCCTTTGGCCCCTTTTGTTTAGCCCCTTTCTACATTTCTTAATCATAGGACCGAGGGTTGTGACCTGGTGCTTAGCCTTAAGGCACTAGGGCCTTTTGTTCCTAGCCAGGTGCCATTTTTACTTTGTAAAGTGCTTTGCACCCCCTTCCTTTAATTTCTTCTAGCGACCATGTGTTAGCTCAATATCAGAGCCCCTCTTCATCGAAGGTTTCCAGTGAAGGAAATAACTGCATCAACAAAATAACAAAACATGGTAAAAGTCAAATGATGATTATAACAATATATCTCCAAACCACTTCTTGTGATGGACTTTGATCAAGCCACATCTATGACATGATGTTTTGCTTCAGCTACTTAGCCGGTTTACCTGTCTCTTTCCACCTTAATTCCTTGAATACCCCATTTTCTGAAGCCGGGAACAGTCACTCGTGATGGTCTTAGTGGTTCTCTATAACACATATGCTAAATCCTCCTTATTTTAACTCTCTGTATTACACTTATCAAAGCTTTTACTCATCGGGTATTTTACACTTAAAAACATTACAAAACAATGATTCCTGATATCATTTGGCCCCTTTTGTTTAGCCCCTTTTTGCATTTCTTAATCAAACGACTGAGGGTTGTGACCTGGTGCTTAGCTTTAAGGTGTTAGGGCATTTTGTTCTTGCCCGGGGGCCATTATTCCTTTGTAAAGGGATTTGCGCCCCTTTCCTTTAAGTTCTTCTAGCGACTTTGTACTAGCTCAATATCGAAGCCCCTCTTCATCGGAGGTTTCTAGTCGAGGAAATAACTTTGGAGTTCTAACATTTCTAATCCTCCAATATGCGACCTCCGACATGACACCATAATTTCCACGTGGTACTCCCTGAGTGGTGACACATGTCACCCATATTTTCCCCCTTAGGCCCTCAAAATGCAAAAATTATCTTCCACATATCCTGCCATACTGCCACATCATGCTCACGTCAACCACCATGTGTCATCATCGGATCCACTCCAGTGCCGCCACACGTCCTGCTGGAGGAGACAGAAAAGCACTTGTCCTCCCTTGGTTTTGCAATGAAATCCTTTGTAAACTTATATTTGACTCCCCCAATGATTTTACACTATCGACACATTTCCCCTGTCACAACTTTTAAAAGGTTTCCACCTACAAAAGTCTCAATTTGCAATTGTTGATGTTGAGATATTTTAATGTGTCGATCTCCTCCGAGCTTGGATATTCAATGTGCGATCATCGACCTCTTGTCACCGATATGATGGATGCTCTAGTAGGCAATCGTCGATCTTTGATATTGTTGGACCTTCGATATATTGAACCTGTGATATTCGATGCATCGATATGCCATGCTACTCTTATGTGCGATCGCCGATCTCCAATGTCGCTTGACCTCCGATATGCAATCTCTGATATTCCTTCTTTCCTAAGGCTTGAATCCTTAAAACTTTAGAATACCATATCTTTTGATCCAGGAGTCCATTTTTTGACTTCCATATATCATTGGAAAGCTTGTTCAGAGCACTTTCGAATGGAGAAGGTTTGATTATGGGCTTTGAGTCCTTATATGGCTTGGAAGATGATTGCAAGCTTCTCTGCTCTTTTGCATTCTTTTGACATCATTTGGCACCATTTAAAATTTTTTGCAGTGGGTGATAACATTGGCTCTACTTGGGGACAGTGCCTTGCTAGCAAGGTGCTGAGAACCTGTAGACTAGTAGTCTTCTATCCATTGGGCATGGAGTCATTTTATTCAAGTATATAAAAATAAAAGAAAAAAACATAAATAATTGAAAATATTACTGATATTTTACGATGGCTCACTGGTATGTACAATGGGTGAGAAATAGACCTCTTAGTGTTGGAAGTAAAGCTTGAGGAATTGCTCATTTACAAGCAGCTCAAGCATTTCACCCTCCAAGTTTTCTAGCAAGAAAGTATTGCTTCCCTTTGTCTCAAAACCCTTGAAGGGTCCAAACCATAAGGGATCAAATTTTCCATGTTTCCCTTTGTCTTCTCTTCTCACATCCCACCTCAAAATTAGATCCCCTGGCTAGAGAGGTCTGTCTTTAGCCTTCTTATTAAACAAAGATTTCATTTTCTACTGGTAGTTGATTGACCCGTGGTTTACCTACTCTCTGTTGTCCTGTGTTAGGTCTCTATAATACTAGTGATTCCCCCATTACTATTGTCATTGTAGCCCTTATAGTTATTGTTGTGCCCCTATTGTCCCCATATTGTTATTATTGTGCCCCATAGAAGCCCACTATTGTTATTGTTGTGCCCTTATATTATTATTGTTAGGTCGGCTTTGATTATATTGTGACCCCTTAGACTCCTATATATAGAAAGGAGGTTTTTTCATTTGTATCATCCAATAATTGTTCATTTGTGTAATGTAAAGGAGGTTTCCCCCTCAAAGAGGTTGATTCTAAAGTCGTTGATCTATCGTTTCTATCTTTTTGTGAGCTGGTTTTTTAACATTTGGTATCAGAGGTTTGGATTCTAGTGTTTCACTATTCCAAACAGGTCATCATGGAATTTTCTCTATAACCTTTTCTCTACGAATTTTCAGAAGCTAAAAAAACCCATTAGAGCCGAAATCGTTCTAAACCTCAGGTCCGACTTTCAAATCTTGTCTCGCTATAGTTTTGGAGATATGATCTGAGGAAGTTACGGTTTTTACAGACTACTGAATTACATTCCAAACAGGTGACCTTCGGAGAATCGTCATAAATTTCTCTGTGAGCATCAGATTGAACTTTTGTAAGAAGTTGTAGAAAGAGGAAAAATTGTAGTTTTATGTGTATATTTTTCAAAACTTATGGTCGAAACAGTGACACGTGGCATGTCATAAAAATGTGCTCTACTGAAAAATTATATAATTAGGTCATCTTGGGAGATTAGGCATAAATCTTTCTTGGAGAATCCAATTTTGATAAGAATGGTGCAATTGGTAAGAGGACTTAAAGGAATACCACAGGAAGCAATTTCAGACCTTAGAGATCTGCAATTACAGAGATACACCAGATTAAATATCGAGCTTCTACAAAGTAAAAAAAAGTGTGTAGTCTTTTTAAAATTTTGCATAAGTTTGGGTTGAAAAATTAGTTTGAAGTTCAAAGGGCATAATGAAGCATAATTATCATTAATTGATGCCCCAAAGAAAGAAAATGGAAACACCTAGTAAGCAACCAGAAAGCTCTAGCATGACTCATGAAGAAGAGGAAGAAATGCAACATGATATATCAAAATTACGAGACCAAGTGCAACAAATTTCACTCTCACAAAATGTAACAGAAGCTAAGATGGATGGTTTAAAGAAAGGCATGGAAGCTAATATGAATGGCGTGAAAGTTAAGATGAATGGCGTGGAAGATAATATGGATGGAATGGAAGCTAAGATGAATAGCATGTACGCTAAGATGGATGGTATAGAAGAAAAACTGAAAGGTGACATGGAAGATTTGAAGATAGATTAGACTAAGTTGCTACAAGAATTCTTACTAATGGTGAAAGTGTAGTAAAGGAGACTCATGATGAGAACAAAATAAATATTAATCATGATTTCATAGATGCTAACGTTGGATTGAAGACCCACCATGTTCCAAAGATCGATATGAGGAAGTTTGATGGCAAGGATCCCATAACATGGATACTACAGATGGAGCAATATTTCGATCTCCATAATGTGAAAAATGCATAAAAGGTACGCATTGCAACTTTATATTTGGAACCAGTTTGTATGGTATCGATGGCTTTTCTCTCATAAAAAAATTGTCACTTGGGTAATTTTTACAGAAGAAATGATAGCACATTATGAAGATACAAAAAGAAACACTTTTTTTAGCCAATTGATAAACCTCAAACAAAAGGGTTCAATGATGGAGCACATTGAGGACTTCCAAAAATTGAATATAAGGGTAAAAGATATTCCAGAGGAACATAGGATTGATGTGTTCATAGGGACTTTAAAGGATAACATCCAACACATGTTTTGCCTTTGGGAACCTGACTCAATGGAGAAGGCATTCAAGTTGGAAAGAAAAATGGAAAGCAAAATTATGGCAACAAGGAAGCCTACCACTCACAACTATAAGGATGGAAGTGTTCTTTCCCCTAGCCTTCCACAGCCTACAAGGTTGACACCCCAAAAATTGGAAGAAAAAAGAGCAAAATGGCTTTGTTACAGTTGTGATAACAAATACACTAAAGGTCATAAGTGTGTTGAGAAGAAATTATTTTACATAAATTGTAAAGAGGAGGAAGAAAAGGAACAAGAAACATCAAAAGAAGAGGATATACACCAGGAATAAACCCTAGAGAAAGAATAAATGAATCTGACAATATCTTGTAATGCATTGGTTTGAATTACCACTCCTCAAAATATCAATATAGAGGGACATGTCAAGAAGAAAAAGGTAATAGTGTTGATTGATTTGAGAAGTACCCATAATTTTATTCATTGTAAGATAGCCAAGGAATTGAATTGCTTCCTATATCTAGCACCAGAGTGTCAAGTGATGGTTGCAAGTGGAGGAACCATAAAGTTCTCTGGAAAGTGCCATAATATCAAGCTATCCATGAGAGAATATGTATTGAATAGCCCAATGCTTTCCATTCCAATGGGTGGTGCTGATGTTGTACTAGGAATCCAATGGCTACAATCCTTGGGTACAATAGCTTTTAATTTTCAAGAAATTTTCATGAAATTTTCTTCGAAAGGAAAGGAAGTTGAATTAAGAGGTATTACAGGGAAACAAGGAAAGATAATCAACTCTAATGGAATGAAAAAGATTCTAAAGAAATAACAATGAGGTGTAATTGCACAATTTTGTTCACTAGAGGTTCCCACATCGAAATCATCTATTTCTCTAGATCTCCAAAAAGTCTTGGACAATCATTCCAAGGTATTTGAGACTCCCAAAGGTCTCGCACCTATTCATGATCATGATAATGCTATTCATTTGATTCCAGGAAGTGTTCCTCCAAACATCATGCCTTATAGATATCCCTATGCCCAAAAGTGTGAAATTGAACGTATGGTTGCAGAAATGCTAGAGGCTGGTATAATTCAACCTAGTCAAAGTTCTTTCTCTGCTCCAATAGTGTTGGCGCACAAGAAGGATGGATCATGGTGCATGTGTCTGAATTATAGGGAGCTCAACAAGCTCACTATTAAAGATAAATTTCCCATTCCTGTCATTGATGAATTATTGGATGAATTGCATGGTTCAATTTACTTCACCAAGTTGGATCTTCGTTTAGGATATCATCAAATCAAAATGAAGACTGAAGACATTCCAAAAACAACATTTAGAACTCATGAGGGTCATTATGAATTTTTGGTCATGCCTTTTGTCCTTACCAATGCACCTTCTACATTTCAAGGTTTGATGAATTCCATTTTCAAAACCTTCCTTAGAAAATTTGTGTTAGTATTTTTTGATGATATACTAATCTATAGCAAGTCTTGGAAGGATCATGCTCAACATGTTAACAGGGTGCTCAAACTATTGGAGGAGAAACAATTATATGCAAAAAGCTCCAAATGTTTCTTTGGAGTACAAGAGGTGGAATATCTGGGTCATATTGTATCTCATGACGGTGTTAAGGTAGACCCTAGGAAAATTAAATCCATTAGGGAATGGAAAATCCTCACATCCATAAAGCATTTGCGAGGATTTCTCAGGTTGACAGGGTATTATCACAAGTTTGTTAAGAATTATGAAAGAATAGTAGCACCTCTAACAACATTATTGAAGAAAGATGCATTTTTATGGACTCCAAAAGCAACAAAGACCTTTGAACATCTTGAAGAGTCAATGTGCCAAGCACCGGTCTTAGTTACACTGGACTTCACAAAAACCTTTATTGCAGAATGTGATGTCTCGGGAAATGGAATTGGTGCTATTTTAATGCAAGAAGAAAGACCCATTACTTTTGAAAGTTGTCAAATCAAAGGAAATTATTTAAATAAAGATATTTAATTGAAGGAAATGTTGGCCATACTACATGCACTTAAGAAATGGCGACCCTACCTAATGGGAAGACACTTCAAGGTAAAAACGGATCATGATAGTCTTAAATACTTTTTAGAGAAAATATTATCTTTAGAAGAACAATATAAATGGGTCACAAAGATGTTGGGTTATGACATTGAAATCATCTACAAAAAAGGGAAGCAAAATGTTGTGGTAGATGCACTCTCAAGAAAGGATGAGGATGTGGGAGCATTTCTTTGTGCCATTTCTATTATCCAACCAGATTGGATAAACGAACCAAGGGATGAATGGAAGAATGACAAAGAATTGTGGGCACTCATTCAAAAGCTACAACAAGATCCCATTACATCTGATACAATACCTTCAAAGTTTATTTCTACACTTGTGTAGACTATACAATTTAAATTGAAATTCCAACAAATCTTTGGCAGATTTCAGTGAAAATTGACCAAGAAAAATATATCTAAAAAATAGCAGAAATGTAAAATAATAATAATACTAAATTTTCTTAGTTTTAATTACTTTCTTAATATTTATGAAGAATATATATTCAAACTATTTGTCTAAAGCTAGGATTGAAATACATATATTTTTTTTAAATTGATATAAAATTATATTATTTAACATAGACATTGAAATACTTTTTTTATTTAACCAACCTGTAGAATACGTTCTAGACACAATAAAATTTTGCAAATTTTGGAATATTCTTGGAAATAGAATTGGGCATAAGTCAAACGGAGTAGTCTACCGAGGTGGAGGAATTGCCCGGATGACTAAAAGTGGCCAGAATCCGGGAAAAAATTTTCAAAAAATCTTGTAGAGGCAGTTTTTGAATCGTGTTTTTGATGGTGGAAATGGATTCAGCACCATCAAAAATGTCGAGGACACCTAAAATTTTAAAGTTTAACAACTATAACTTAGATTTACAAAAATCCTTGCCAGATTTTCTCTAAATATAACCGGAATTTCCATAACTTTCCGGGCAATTCCTCCGCCTAGTTAGACTACGGCAAGTCAAACTACTTACTAGCCTACATAAACATTCAAAAATCTAATGCTCCATATCTTTTAGCTTGACTTTTTCTTGATGAGTTGTGCAAAGTTTAATCAAAAATCATATGTGGTGTGCAAACAATGGTGGAAAAACTGTTCACATTGGAAAAAAGTGTGTGTTAGGTTAGAAAGTAGGAATGCCCATATAATTTATTTAATGAGCCCTGACATTTGCAAATCATACTGCAATGGCAATGTCTTCATAAGGTCTGGGAATTTACTTATACCGTGAAAAGCTTCAGCTAAATAGTATTAGCATCAGGAGGCAGGAGTACAACCCTGCACCAACACATCAGGGACATCAAACTTTTGTATCACCTCAGAATTCAGGGTTGAGGAGGGAAAATAGTTTCCCATTGAGGGAGGTAATCAAGGAAATGACGTAAATGTTTGAAATCCAACAACTTTTGTGTTTTGATCGTTGAATATCATGGGCAAGCCTTTTGTGAAGGTATAACATACGAAGCCTCTAAAACGGGAGGAAAAATCTATTGGCAGGTCTCTGTGGCCAGCTAAAATATTTGGCTTTCAACGTCAATTTGGTGCAGTCAAGCATATTTATCTGCAGCCACTAGCTTAATATTTGGATGCCTCTAAATGGTTTAAGGAGACTTGTCAATTTTCAATATATTCACATTGGCTTATCAAGCTCTTAACAAGTGATTGAAAATATGGATTATTGTTGGATTTTCATATTTATTTAGTTGGGAATTATTCAAGTGGATTAATTGTGATTCTGGGATCTACTCTAGAACCATTTAAAAAGGTTGGGAATTATTCAAGTGGATTAATTGTGATTTTGGGATCTACTCTAGAACCATTTAAAAAGGTGACGATAATGGTTTAGAAGTTTATTAAAGTAGGTTTTGGTGTAATTGAAATATTCAATATGGTATCAAAATCTTGGTCCATATTCAATTGCCCATTTACATTTGAGTGAGATATTAGTTTTTCACACTTTCTACCACTTAAAAAGGTAATAATAATCGTTTAAAAGTTTACTGAAAAACAACTATATTAACTGGACATTTTATATGGTGTCTGGTGTCTTACTATTACTTATCATTATGATTTCACTGTAACTTCCAAGTGCTATACCTTTTTCCAAACACAAAAACTATACTCTTTTATGGCAAAACTTATTTGTCATGTCAGAAAATGTTAAATGCGGTTAGACTATATATACCCAATATTAAATTTATACTTATATAAATCAAACTGTAAGCATCCTAGAGCATAGTAAATATTGTTGCCCCCTTTTATACGGTCTCGTACTATTACTATCATTATGATTTCACTGTAATCTTCGGTTTCTATGTACTATTTCTATATTCTAAAATTTTGAAAAACTCACAATTTAATAATATGTATATTGTTTGAATTTTTTTTCAGTACCTAATTCAATTCAAATTCCAACTCGGACTTAGTCCTGGAAAGAGCTATTTCAAAATCTATTGATCCATTAATACTCTCCCTTACAGTACCAATCCCTCATCCTTACAGTCTTGGGAGATGGGTTCTGACATCGCTTAGCAACTTCACCATACATGGCCATTGGCAACCATAGGAAAGGTCTTTTGATTTTCCGGCAACATTTTTTTCTGTGCAACATCGTTTTCATTTCCCGGAAGTCTGACAACGAATAGGCTGAGACGACTTAATTAAAGCACAACATTTAGTGATACTTGTCTCATGTGGCGCTCTATTTGATATTTGAAATTTCAAATTTGAGCGCGAGTGTCCTGTGTACCATGTAATACCATCGGCGCCCATACAATCCATACATCACTCATTTTGAATTTTGTAATTGGGTTTGAATTTTGAAACCCACCGAAACACTGATATTTTAATTTATTTGCTCAACATCGGCTCCCGAAAGTGTATATCGGAGGTCATTCTGGTGGTGCCCAAATTCGCCATGGATATCTCAAACGTCGGAGAAGAGAGGAGAACGGCACTAGTCGTAGCTTTCTTTTCATGTGCTCTTCGTTCTGGTGATTGTGGCATTGTTTCTTACGTTGTCTTGGTACATAACCTACAAATCGGCGCTGGAGGGTTTGATGGATCAGCTCATCATGGTCCTCATTCTGTGCCCGGTGAGTCATGATCTAGTCCTCAGCTTCCTCCAAAAAAATTGATCACCCTCCATGGTTGATGGTCGCCCAGAGGAGGTTGTCGTAGTCCAGATCAAAAACTAGCATGTTGCAAGGGCTCTACCTCCCAAACAGTACCATCGTTGCTTTTATTTCGAACGTGATGTGCTACGGGATCACATTGTTGGCGACATAGTTGAGCAGGGCTTGGGCCACTACTTGGGAAGGTTTTCGCAGGTGGGAAGGCTTTACGTGCACCGGTCCTTGAATTGGGGATTCCTAAATCTAATGTTTAAGCGTCGGTTTCATAATTTGTCAAACAATTTTAATTAATCATGTGTTGCTTGTAATTATTCAGGTGCTTCTCAATACGAGCTCTTTACATGTTTTTTGTGTCTGAATGTGTGTTGTTTTGGGACAATAACTATGTGTATCAGGATCAAACTTCTCGAGATAGAATACTTACCGCAAGAACTTCTAAAGATGAAAAATCTTCTACGTTTAGTGAAGGAGTGTTGTCCTTTGCTGGAACTACCATTTAAAAAGATTGACGAAGAAAGAGAAACAGGTAGAGAGTTGAATACGTTTGAGTCCTTCCATGATGATGATAAATGCTTATTTATGCTACAGTGGTTTTCTACAGAAACATTGGAGGTATTATTTTCGGAGTGTGTTTGCCCAAACCTTCGGTCCCTGTATTTGCCGCAATGTGGGAAATCGACGCAAATAAGAGGGCTTTGTGGTATGTTAAAACTTCAACGTATGGATGTTTGGGAGTGTGTAAGAATAGAGGAGCTACCACTGCCACATCTTGAGATGTTGATATCTTTGAAGGAATTGGATGTTTCTGGATACAAAATGTTGAGATGTTGATATCTTTGGAGGAATTGGATGTTTCTGGATACAAAATGCTGAGAAGCATTCCAAGGTTGGGGCAACTCAAGAAGCTCAGGACCCTATATGTTGTTGGATGCAATGAGATGTTAGCATTGTCCGTCGCAAAGAATTTAATGTTATTAAAGAAGGTTCATGCTTATAACTACCTGAAATTATGGTGGGATGAGGGTGAGCTTGAACAACTGCGCCAAACACTGAATGTCGCTCTGGTATTAATCATATGATGAATGGAATGTTTACAATGATTTCAACGAACATAATATTTATGTTTAACTATTTCATGTATACTTAATACATTAAATTTCAATATTTAAATATACTTAATACATTAAATAGCAATATGAAATGTCTTCGAGGCTTGCTTTACGCATATGACATGATGGAAAGATGAATGGTTTTCAAAATGAAAGAATCACCCAAAATGTGATTTAAAATTAAATCTCATTTGTGAACTTTAAATTAGTGATCTTAATACTTTGCAATGCAACCCAATATATCTGTGTAAAAGATGATGGTCAATCTAAGTTCTCATCCCGACTTAATTTTTCCTATGAGTGACAATATCAGTGGACCTTTAAAATTGTCGATGATACGATCGAAATCCCCACAAAATAATTTGTGGTAGGGTTGATTGGTCACGCACGCCATTCCCAAGAGATTCATGCCATCCCCAAGAGATTCCTAGTTGGACAAATTTGGAGCATTTAGAAATGGCAGATTTTATTAAATTATTGTTAACTATATCTTAATATTAATTTAAAATCATTTAAAATTTATAATAATATTTTATCAATAATTATAAAATAAAAATTTAAAAGGATTAAAAAATGATTGAAATATTTTTGAAAAGTTTAAGATAATGATTTTAAAATTTTAATTAAAAAAATGATAAAATATAATTATAAATTATTTATTAAAGTAAAATATATTATATAAATAGAAAATAATTAAGGTATTATATGTATTTAAATTGGATTGCGAAAATTATGGAAAGAAAAATTAGCAAAATTGTTAGTGATTTCCGGAATAATACTGTGTAACATGTGTGATTCTGTCAACGTTTTGGATGGTGACTCCATCCATCATTAGTGACCATACAACTGTGTGTGGTCTTTGATGATGGATGAAGTCACCATAAAAAACGTTGACACGTCACACATGTTACACAGTATTATTCCATAAATCACTAAAAATATCACAGTGGAAGTCTCCAAACACTAAAATTAGTAAAAATTATATACATAAAAGAGGAGATTGCAATTTTTATTCTAAGAAATTTTATGAATCTTTTAAGTTTATCAATGCTTTAGATAATGATAGAACAAGATAATAATTAAACACTTATACAAAGTAATTTTCAAAGGACGTATTTTAACGTTTATTATAAAGTGGCAGGTTTTTACTTAGAAACATACAAATTTGGGTTAAATGTTTTGTAAAAGGTAAGTTAGGGATACCAAATATTATTATACAAAAGTCTTAAAAAAATAATTAAAAAATTTGAATCTCTTCTTTTACATTTGCATGCTCTTCAATTATACAATGGAGAATTGTCTTCCTAAAACATGAACTCATAACCTTATTGTTCTTATTCTTAAGGAAAGCAAAAAAGAAACACCTCTATGTATATGATCATTATGGTTAATCCCTCTGGTAGCTAAGTTATATGGGATTATAATTATAAAAAAAATGACATATAGCTAAAATTTGAGATAAAAGAGGTCATCTAAAATGAATGTACTAATAACCATTTTGAGTTGACTTTTCTATTATAAATGGTGTACAAGAATGTTATTGCTAACTTCAATAATACAAATGGTCAGTTGAAAGAAATATGGAAGAGTGTTGGTTGCACTATATGACCGAACATTTAATGTCAATCTACAGTCCATAGACTTCAAGACACAACATTGGAAATGTTGCATAAATACTTTAGAAACCTGCAAAGCCAAATCCTAATCTCCTCTATAAATTGTTCATTACCATTCTTGAATTCTTGCAAACACTAGTCAAACCCTTGTTCTAATCTTGCAATCATAGGCATCCATTAGAAGCGAAACCCTAACTACTGCAAATACTAATCTTTCAGTCTACCAACATTTGATGTTGAAAATGCAACAAGATGATGGAGCTTAGTGAAAAGAAGTTGCCTTCACTAAGTGGGCCTGCAGGCTATTTTTGGCGCAAAGTCTATTTTTAGACATATGGGCAGAGTCTATTTTTAGACTGCCAGTCAAAAAATAGAACAGTCGAATATTATTAGCTCTTAGTAATATTTGGACTATAAACATTATCTTATCCTCTTGCAGCACTTCAGTTCGAGCTACGGATGTGGCACATGCAACTGCCAGAAGGCAATACGCTTTTCCTATGGGTTATTTGAGCTATTGCATGATGGACTTCAGTTAGAACTCAAGTGATTGAGTTTGGTGGAGTTGATTGAGGAGTTGATGGAGTTGTGTTCAGTTTGACTTAGTTGAACTGGTTGTATTTAGTCTAAATTCAAAATACACTAGTGATGAGTGATGTGAATTAATTATTAATTAATTCACTAATTATTAACTCATAAATCAAATAAAGAATACATCAGTTAACTCAGTGCATGGATAGTTCAGTGGAGACAAGTGTTAGAGGTGGGTGAAAGGGTGAGACTACTATCCGTTGTGACTATAGTTGTGCATGAGATTTGCACAATCATTGATTGAGATTGCCAATGAGGATTGCGCATTATAAGCCAAGGGAATTCAAACTTGGATCTGATCTATTCTCAACTTGGATTGTGCAGTAGAGGCAGGCAAACAGTGGAGAAGATTTGAACCTGTGACTTGTTCAAATCTGAGCTAGTTTGTGTGTAGCATGTGGAGATAGTACTAAGTACCTGTGAGGAGTATTGTACTATGTATTGTTACATGTTCTCTATCATTATAATATACAGATACTTGGCGGTTTTCAACTGTATTCTTTCCCCATTACATACTGTGTTGATATGTGTGATTGATGTTTCAATGTGCGCATGCGATTGTTTTTAATTCCGCAAATTGATTATCAATGGTAGAGGAGGTTATGTATTATGCATGCATTCTGCAAATAGTGTATAATCAGGATAATCTCTATGAATAAGTGTTATATTATTCAAATTTATACATGGTATCAGAGCAAAGTTGATCATCAGATCTATTATTCAGAAAGTGATTACATTTTATTTCTTCAGACAGCAGAGTCTGTAATCGGGCCAGGTAGCCTCTAGATTCATCCTCCTTTTGGAAGGTGAGATATCCGGTATGCCCATACAGTCAATCTCTGTACGAGAAATACTTTGTTCTCACGAATTTTTAGATCAGAAGTTTTGAGCTGGTGGAATTCGAATTTGTAGCAGTGTTTTCTTGGTGTCGAAGTTGAAATGACTTTCAACGGATTGTGATTGGAGTATGCCCTTGAAGGCAGCTCGAATTATATTGCATGGAAAGACAGGATGGAGGAGGTGTTCGATGACAATGGGTTGAAGGAGTTCATAGAGGTTGAGGTCCCAAAGCCTACTGATGCTGCTCAAGTTGAGGCTTGGCAAAAGAAGACAGCAAAGTGTCGAAGGATTCTATTGGAGGGCGTTAAGGATCACATTGTATCCAGCCTACATGGAAAGGCTTCTCCATACTTGATGTGGAAAGCATTGACAGATTTATTCCAAAGCAAGAGCAACCAGAGGAAGTTGGCGCTCAAGGATAAACACAGAAACATTAAGTATGAGAAAGGAGACAGTATGCCCAAGTATCTCACAAAGTTCACCCAATGTCGGGATGAGCTGGGAAGTGTGGGGGTGACTGTCGATGATGAGGACTTGGTGAGCTTGGATCTCCTTGGTCTTCCGAAGAGTTGGCATTCCTATCAGGATTCTATCAATGGTCGGGAGAAATTGCCAGGATGGGAGATACTTTGGTCTGATCTTGTGCAAGAGGAGATCAGGCAGAATACCAGGGACAGATCTTCATCAAAGACATCTGATGAAGAAAATTGCGCTTTGGCTGCCAAAGAAAAGAAGGGGAAGAACAAGAAAGCTTCTCATTCCGGTGCGAAAGGCAAGAAGCATGACATGTCCAAGGTGAAGTGCTTTCACTATCACCAGCACGGACATTATGCCACAAATTGTCCGCAGAAGAAGAAAAATAAGAAAGCTGTTGGATCTGCAGCAGGAGAGGCCTTAGCCTCGCAGTTTGAGCTGTATTTTTCGTTGATCGCATGCTTGGTATCAAGTGTGATGGGATCGGTATGGTTCTTGGATAGTGATGCGTCTTTTCACATTACAGGAGATCGAGATTTGTTTTCTGATCTGGATGAGAAAGATCTTGGAGTGCACATCGAGATGGGCGATGATGGTAGATACAGTGCGACCGATATCGGTACCATTTCCTTTGAGAGGGAGTCTGGTAAACCCTTCGTATTGAAGGAAGTGATGCATGTTCCAGGATTGAAGAAGAATCTTATCTCTGTGGCGATGTTAGAAGACAAGGGATATGATGCTGTCTTCAGCGAGGGAAAGGTTTCCTGCGCAGTAAGACAACTGGAAAAACCCGGAAGATAGGGGTTCGAGTCAAGAACCTTTATCAATTGCATGTAGATGGTTGCGTAGCAATGGCATGCAAGGTAGAAGGATTGGTGAGCTAGGATGATGGCGAGCTGTAGCACCGGAGATTGGGCCACCTTCACCATGGAGCCTTGAAGATACTACAACAAATTTCTACTACGCTTCCTAAAGGCACTCTTGCGCAGTCAAATCAGTGCAACGGGTGTACTTTGGGAAAATTTGTGAAAGCCACCTTTCACGAGAAGGATAGTCGCACCACGACGATCCTTGAGAGAATTCACACAGACGTGTGTGGACCTTTCTTAGTAGCTTCGACAGCGAAGCACAAGTACTATGTGATCTTTGTTGATGATTTCTCTCGAAAGTGTTGGATCTTCTTCATGCAGAAGAAGAGCGAGACATACTCAAAGTTCTGTGATTTCAAAGCACTGGTCAAGAAGGAATCGGGGAAGAAGGTGAAGGCTCTTAGGAGCGACAATGGTGGTGAATTCATCTCTAGCGATTTCAAGGACTTCTGCAATGTAGAAGGGATTCGAAGAGAGCTCATAGCTCCCCATAACCCACAGTAGAACGGGGTTGCTGAGCGGAAGAACAGAACGATCGTGGGTGTTGCACGGGCAATGTTGCATGATCAGGGCCTACCCCTTCACTTGTTGGCGAAGGCATGCAATACTGTAGTATATGTGCATAACCATTGTCCTCACAAGATACTTGGCATGAGTACACTCGAGGAGGCTTATTCTAGTAAGAGGCCTGATATTTCCCATTTGAGGATTTTTGGTTCTCTTGTTTACATGCATGTGACGAAGGATGCCAGGAAGAAGCTGGATCAGACTGTAGAGGTTGGGATATTTGTGGGGTACATTGATACGCCCCACAACTATCGTGTGTATTTGCCAGACAGTCGCAAGACTGTTGTGCGACGGGATATCAAATTTCAGGAGGAGAAAGCCATGAAGTGTTCACTTGAGAGGGAGCCACACTTGCATGCAGATGAGGAGTTGTTAGTTCCTAAGGATGAGCTTCAAGATGTGGATCAGCCACAAGATGAAGTTCATGGAGTGGAAGATACCACTCATGCAGCACCAACCATCAGAGGGCGAAAGCGCACTACAGAAGCTGAGCGACTGGCTCAAGATGCAGAGAAGGTTGTAGGACCACCTACAGCACAGTGCAGACAGAGACAGTCACCTGATCTGTACACTGGATACATGGCTCTTGTGAGCAAATGTGTCGTGACTGAGCCATCCTCTTTCGAGGAAGCTGTGGAGGATCCTGCATGGGTAGATGCCATGGTGGAAGAGTATGACTCGATTTTCAGAAACAGTGCATGGGAGATTGTCCCAAGACAGGAGGGGAAATCAGTGGTGGGTTCAAGATGGATCTACAAAGTGAAGCAGGCAGCTGACAAGAGTGTGGAGAAGTACAAGGCAAGATTTGTTGCCTGAGGCTTCTCACAGATAGAGGGGATCAATTATGAGGAGACCTTTGCACCTGTCGCAAGGTATTCTTCCATATGGATGATTCTTGCTCTCTCAGCGGATGGGGTGGCACATCCATCAGATGGATGTGAAGACTGTGTTCCTCAACGGAGTCATTGAGGAGGAGGTGTACATAGAGCAGCCCGAAGGTTTTGAGATATTCAGCAGCGAGTCGCATGTGTGCAGGCTCAAGAGAGCGTTGTATGGGTTGAAACAAGCACCTCGTGCTTGGTACACATGGATAGATAGTTATTTCACCAGAATTGGATTCTCCAAGAGTGAGGCGGATCCTAACCTATACCAGATTGTGGTGGAGGGTAAGTTGCTGATCATTGTACTTTATGTAGATGATTTGATTTTTACGGGAGATGAGCTGTTGATACTTTCATGCAAGGACGATCTTGCTAGAGAGTTTGAGATGAAGGACTTGGGCCTCCTTCATTATTTCCTGGGATTGGAAATTTGGCAGCGCAGTGATGGACTATTTGTTTCTCAGGGTAAGTATGCCCGCGAGATACTGGAGAAGTTCAACATGCATGGCTACAAGCCTGTTGATACTCCTCTTCCTAGAGGTTGGAGGAAGGAGGATGCTACTTCAGCGGAGGTAGTGGATGCCACTGTTTATCGATAGTTGGTGGGGTCGCTTATGTATCTGGTCAATACACGACCCAATATATGCTATGTTGTTAACCAGCTTTCACAAGCTATGGTTAAGGCAACCAAGCTCTTCTGGAAGGTAGGCAAGCATGTATTGCGTTATCTCAGAGGCACATCGGGATATGGATTGTGGTACAGACAAGAGGATGAGGTGAAGCTATGTGGCTTCACAGATGCAGATTGGGCAGGGAGCCCAACGGACAGAAAAAGCACATCTGGAGGGATCTTCAGTATCGGGTCGACAGCAGTTTCTTGGTACATTAGGAAGCAGATATCCGTGGCACTTAGTTCAGCAAAGGCCGAGTATATGGCAGCAATTTTGGCTGCATGCGAGGCTATATGGATGAGGAAGATCCTAGTCGGGTTGTTCGGGTCACACTTGGAGCCTACTGTGATTTATTGTGATAACCAGAGTTGCATTAAACTCTTGGCTAATCCAGTATTTCATGATAGATCCAAGCACATCGACATCAGGTACCATCATATCAGAGATTGTGTGCAGCGGAGAATCATGTTACTTTCATACATTCCCATGGAGGATCAGGATGCTGATACCTTGACGAAGGCGCTCACCAGGAGCAAGTTTGAATACCACAGAGGTAGGATAAGGGTTGCAGATAATCCATACCTTGTTGAGAGGGAGTGTTGAAAATGCAACAAGATGATGGAACTTAGTGAAAAGAAGTCGCCTTCACTAAGTGGGCCCGCAGGCTATTTTTGACGCAAAGTCTATTTTTAGACATATGGATCATGGTCTATGAGTTGCAGGATTCTATTTATGGATGATTGGTCATGTTGGTAAAAATAGATGGACCTCTATTTTTAGACATATGGGCGGAGTCTATTTTTAGACTGCCAGTCAAAAAATAGAATAGTCGAATATTATTAGCTCTTAATAATATTTGGACTATAAACATTATCTTATCCTCTTGCAGCACTTCAGTCCGAGCTACAGATGTGGCACATGCAACTGCCAGAAGGAAACACGCTTTTCGTATGGGTTAGTTGAGCTATTGCATGATGGACTTCAGTTAGAACTCAAGTGATTGAGTTTGGTGGAGTTGATTGAGGAGTTGATGGAGTTGTATTCAGTTTGACTTAGTTGAACTAGTTGTATTTAGTCTAACTGCCAAATACACTAGTGATGAGTGATGTGAATTAATTATTAATTAATTCACTAATTATTAACTCATAAATCAACTAAAGAATACATCAGTTAACTCAGTGCATGGACAGTTCAATGGAGACAAGTGTTAGAGGTGGGTGAAAGGGTGAGACTACTATCAGTTGTGACTATAGCTGTGCATGAGATTTGCACAATCATTGATTGAGATTGCCAATGAGGATTGCACAGTACAAGCCAAGGGAATTCAAACTTGGATCTGATCTATTCTCAACTTGGATTGCACAGTAGAGGCAGGCAAATAATGGAGGAGATTTGAACCCGTGACTTGTTCAGATCTGAGCTAGTTTGTGTGTAGCATGTGGAGATAGTACTGAGTACTTGTGAGGAGTATTGTACTATGTATTGTTACATGTTCTCTATCATTATAATATACAAATAGTTGGGGATTTTCAGCTGTATGCTTTCCCCATTACATACTGTGTTGATATGTGTGATTGATGTTTCAATGTGCGCATGCGATTGTTTTTAATTCCGCAAATTGATGATCAATGGTAGAGGAGGTTATGTATTATGCATGCATTCCACAAATAGTGTATAATCAAGATAATCTTTGTGAATAAGTTTTATATTATTAAAATTTCTATATTTGAAAGTAACCCTTAACTATTAACAATTGGAAAGAAAAACCTAACTACTGATAATTGAAAGGCAAACCCTTAACTATTGAAAATTCGAGAGAAAACCATAACTATCAAAATGAAAACCCTAGCTAGTAATTAATTGGAAACTTGAGCAACGACTGAAAAAATGTAAAGGGTGTCTTTGAAGGGAAAAATAGTTGAGCTCCTAGTCAATCCACGCACTATAAAATATTCCTAGACTCAATGCATAACTCTAAAGCAAAAGAAACAACTAAGTCTATTGTGATCCTACGCTAGGTCTTATTGCAATCTATCTTTGTGTCAAACAAAAGAAAGATTCCAAATTTATTCCAGACACACACCTGTCCATTAAAAAATATGTGCAAACTATGCAAAACACCATATGCATGAATAACAAGGTCCCTACTTAGTTTTGACACATAACACTTGTAATACTTCATAAAAGTTGCAAGCAAATCTACTCACACTACTCTTCAAATTGGTATACAAGTTTCAAATATTTCTAAGAAAAATCAATCAAATATGAATTTTAAAAGATAACATGTTGCTCATAAAAAGGACATAGGAAAGAAGTAATTTTATAATCTGTAAGAGCATAAATCATCACTTTGTTCACAATGAAAAATTTGTAATCTTATAAATAATTGAATCCCTCTTATAAACAATTCCTTTGACACATGTCAAACAACACATCACTTATACCACCACTGTGAAACCTCGAAACAAAAATACCTATATGTTATGTTTGAACTCAATCAATAACTCCAAGTCACATTACAACTTGTTTTACCATTCAAATAGTGGATTTTGATGGATCTAATATGAGTTGTGTTAGTTGAGTTGTGTTTGGTTCATTGTTTAATATTAAGTATGTAAGCTAGGGTGAGCAATGATATTATGGGGACGACTAACTTAACTTCATTCGATGCTTCATTCTTAAATGACAAAACATGGAAATTGTACTAATTATAGTTTTTGGGACCATCAATCGTTGGTATAAGTGATTGTTCCCAAATATCTCATGAAAGATGCTTAAATGGGTCCATTAGCATGAAGGACCGTTCCACCTTTGAGACATAATTGAATCCCTAAGTGTAGAATTGTAAACTCCTTAATAATTAAATATTTTAAATATTTAATCAATTATTTTATTAAATTATTACTAGTTAATTGTAACTCCAATAAGTTGGTTAAACATTATGTGTTTTTTTATTTTATATGTTTTATATTTGAATATAAAGGAGCGGAAGATATGTATACTTTTATTTTATAAATTAAGTAGTGAAATTTTTGTATGGAAAGAGTTGTTTATCTCACACATGAGGTCTTATATGTTAATATTTAATTGCTAACTATATTATGCTTTTGAATTATGTTATTATTATTTAAAAATGATTTTTATTACTTAGAAAATTAATAAATTAACTAATGAACTAATGGGTAGATTAGGGGTAGATTAGGTGCAAATTAACGAAGGCAAGTCTAACACTATCAGCATTGTTAAAGTGTGAACATCATATGCTTAGCTTATTTTTAAAGTCAATGCACATTAAGTATTGATAGTGTTTTGCATTTGGAGCAAAATAGGCATATTTGAGTGAGGAAGAGTATCATGCTTATGCGAAAAATAGTATTAATGTTATGGAAATGGTGCAATATAGAGGGGAAAGTTAATGGCTATATCACAAACCTAGGGTTTGCAAAAGATACCAAACTTAGGCCCAACATTGTCTAATATGTTAGCATATTCAACTTTGGAAAGAAAGGAGGTTTCATTTGAGGTGTGTATGATACTTTTCAAGTTGATAATGTGCAAAATACTAAATATTTAGTGGGGTGTTGTTGATGGTGATGGAAACCGCCAACATACAGGGGTGGGTGAAAACATGAAGATGGGTTACACTTTTGTGAGAAACGCCCCCGAAAAATTCACAATCTTAATTTCTTGGCCGAACAATTTTTTTTATTTTTTTTAATTTAATTAATCAATTTATTTATTTTTCTTTTTTCAGCCGAACTATTATACAAATGCTCAGCAGAACTTTTGGCCATTTAAACTAACGTCGATCGTTAAACGAAATTCGACCAAATAAATAATTCGGCCGAACTATTTGTTCGACCAAACTAGGGTTTTCGGCCAAATTATTTATCCAGACGAAAAAATGTTTATATATATGATGGGTCAGATGTTGCTACATAGTTTTCTGCATTGTTGATTTATGTTTGTGGCCTATCGAGCTGAGTGGAAGTCAAGCGTTGTAAGCTGATGTCTGTTGAGCCAAGTGGAAGCCGAGCATTGTTGATTTATATTTGTGGTCTGTTGAGCCGAGTGGAAGCTGAGCACTGTAAGACGAGGTCTGTTGAGTCGAGTGGAAGCTGCGGTATATTGAGCCGAGTGGAAGCTGAGGTATATTGAGCCGAGTGGAAGCCGAGTCGAAGCCGTTAAGGTCGTAATTTAATTATGTTTTTATGAAAATTTTATGATGTTTTTTTTAAATTTTTATGATGTTTTTTTGAATTTTTTTATGATGTTTTTTGTTTTTTTGTAGTGTGGCGCCATATGAACTTTGGTTTGTTTCACTCATCACTGGAAGATTTCTTAGCCTCCTTGTCCACCCTCCTCATCCAGACCAAGTAAGTCGCCTGTTGCATGTTTGTATGAATTTTCCCGCATGAGAAACGCAATGTAATTTTATGTAAAGACCAGAATTATGAATGATGAAGGCGAGGGGTGTTGTCATCAAATTTTTTATACAAAATTTATTGTGAGGGATATATGTTTTTTAAAAACTAGATGGCCACATCCAACGTTGATCGTTTTTGGCAGCAACCATTGCTTTATTTTAATGTAAATGTTTTCACTTAATTATGGATTTCACAATCTCACTCATGGAAAACCAATTAGGAATTTCTATTTAGTTTTAATGATAAAAAATTTATTTAAAATTTAAAGAATGATTTGATTGACTTAAAAAATTCCCTTTTCACTTGAGGCACAGAGTTGGGCAAGGTGAAGAATAAAGGTGCATGATAAAGCAAGATCTGAACATTCAGTGAGCTCGATCTAGCGGCCACCTTTTATTACTTAATTTCCCCACTTTGAAAAGGCCATAGAGAATATGCAAGCGTGGTGAGATTATAATTTTGAAAAGGACATCAATTTGTAATTAATAACAAAACACATCTTTCACTATATC
Organism: Pinus tabuliformis; assembly: GCA_031772625.1. NCBI lineage: Eukaryota > Viridiplantae > Streptophyta > Pinopsida > Pinales > Pinaceae > Pinus > Pinus tabuliformis. Next base: position 487,580,391 of record CM062814.1, on the reverse strand, counting down.
TCATCTTATTAAGATTTAAAAAAACATTAAAATCAACTAAATTATAATTTTATTTTAAATTATTGTTATTACTATTAATTATAATGTAAACAATAATCATTGAGATTTTGAAATTTGTTACTAAATGATATATAACCAGTTACGGTTTATTAATTTTTATGTCTTAGGAGCCAAAACAATGTTCTTAACATTTGTTTATAAGTGGAAAAAAAATAATAGCTAACATCGTTTAAAAAAAGAACGGTATATTGAATAAATAACCTACTGAACTCATCAAATGTAGTGACAGAAGTAGGACTATAATTCTTAGGAGACATGCCTCTCTCTCTCTCTCTCTCTCTCTCTCTCTCTCTCTCTCTCTCTCTCTCTCTATATATATATATATATATATATATATATATATATATCAAAGTATAAATTTTACTTCCAATGCTCTTGTTTTTTTAAAAAAATGTTTGATTAGAAAAGTTCAGTAAAATTAGTGCAACCATATAAATTAGATGACTAATAAATATTGATAGACATCAATTCATAATCAATAACAAAACACGCTACTTTAATATATCTCATATTATTAAGATTTAAAAAAAATTAACTAAATTATAATTTTATTTTTAAATTCTTATTATTATTATTAATTATAAAAAACAAGTAATACAAAAATTAAAACTATATACATTTAGAAAAACATGTAACAAGGTTTTTAGTAATTGAGATTCACACTCACTTTACCATGGAGATTTGCTAATGTAAATAAGTTTTTTTACAATATCAAAACTTATCAATACTACATGACCCAAAACCATAACTTGTTTTATATGACACTTGGTTATGTGGCATTTTTTTTAATTAGTCAATTTAATTAAAAAGACAAAAAGAACATAAAAATTCTAGAATATTAAATCCTTACCATTAATAATTATTAATGATTCAATTAAAATTCTAAAAACTCTACTAATTTTCTTAACTCACTAATTATCATGTTATAAAGTGGGGTGGTGGGTGATACAAGGGTTATTACAAATCCTATAGGATTAATTGAAAGTGCATTTCTTTGGGTTCTTGATATTTCAATAATTAATTATGTTGAATCTTGTGCACTATTTGAAGTTTTGAAGGCTTCATTTTACTTTGGTTTTCAAAATTTGAAGGTGGTGATGAATTTTTAGAATGTAACAAGGTGTATGGTTCACATTACTCCATTGAACACTCTTTTGGCTCTAATACTAAAGTGGGTGAAGGAGGTATCCAAAAACTATCTAGGGTTAACTTCTTGGATGCTTTAAGGGAGAATAATTCTTTGATCAATATATATGCAAATCAATGCATTATTACTAAAAGAGAGGGGGGATTGATTATTAATGATAAGTTGGGCATTTACCGCATTCCCTAAGTTTCTCATAAAGGACAAGACATGTATCTCTTATTTATGGAGGCACAGTAAATCTAATAATCATATTGTGGGGCATGTAATGTGAAGATACCCAAATCCCCTCATTGCTTACATGAGCAACTATTTGGTTTCACACAATTTTGATTTGGTGAGAGGTGCCACCCTTTATTCTTCAAGGATGATGGTTATAGGCTTTGGCTTTTTAGCTAGAGGAACTAGATTGCAAAATGAGGTGTGGTTTGGTGAGTCTTGTCTTTTTGAGCTAGTTGATCCTATTCTATCCTAGTTGAGTCCCTATCCTATTTTATAACATTACTAAGTCACCACTACCATGTATTTTTTTCTCAAAGAAGATTTAATAGAGAGGATTTCCTCTTGTCTTAATTCACAAAGTTTTTTAGTGGTTTTACTCTTGATATTGGGGTGTTTGTTGGGGAGAGGTTTTATGTCTCTCCCTTTCATCCCTATTTGAAGGGACACATTAGCGCACCATCTCATGTGTCAATTTTAGGCAGTTCCCTTTGACCCCTTCCAGCTCAGTGACTCATCACAAGTTGCCCCTTGACAATAACATGGTGGCACCACCTCCAGAAAGAATTCATATGTCATACATGGTTAGTCTAAATTTGTCAGAAATATTTAAGCTTATTAATGACTCAATATCTTATGATCTTACTTATCATACAATGTCATCTAAGATCCCCTCAATATTACTTAATCCCAAAGTGGTTTACGTGAAAAGTATAAAATATTTACCTAAAAATGAGACTTCCATGCTTAGTACGCTATACATTAATCAAGACCATAATATTTACTCAAACTAAATTATTTTCAATGCAATTTGTATATGTATTTTAAGAATGACTAAGTGGGAGAGGATTAACGAGTTGGAAGTTGAAGACTCGGAAGATATGATTCAATTTTTAGCAGAAGACTTAACCTGGACAGAGATTGATGGGAACCAAGTTGCAGTTATTCCATATTGTCGACTTGATGATTTCATAAGTGGAGAGGAATCAAATGAAAGTGCACCCACTCAATTTCTTCTTAAGTATCATCGAAGTCAAAAAATAGAGGATATCAAACACACCTATTACTCAACATATCTGGAGTACGTTGTGTGAGTCTCTATATGCTTTTTCAAGATATGTATAATTTTTTCAATATGCATAAATATTATATCTAATTTGTAGTAATTTTTTTACGTACAGTTATTGGTGTTCATATGGTCCACAGTCGAAAAGGAGAATTAGGAGTGCATCCTCATATCCAAAGACAAACCGCAATCGACATGAAAGTATTAAAGTTGGTTGCCAATGTCACTTCTTTGTGCGACGACTTCAAATTAGACCAGATGATGTTGTAATAATATATACTGCATGTAGGCATATTGATAAATCCAATGTTATTTTTCATGGGACAGATGCAATTGGTAAGCCCATGAGATTCAATTATGCACTACATTTAACAAGGGATATGCGATCTAGTGTCCAACATTTCATTAAATGAGGTTTTAATGTTACAATGATATGGGACAAGTTCATCTCTGTTGTGAAGGATAGATCTGGTGAGTTATACACAGGGATATCTCGAGATACATACATGACAAGACAAGATATATTAAACATTTACAATGATACCATAAGGCTAGAGTATGTTAAAGATCAAATTGATCCAAACAGTGTAGAATGCTGGTATAAGGAACACTCAGAGAGTTTTTTCTTCTACCAAAAACAAGATCTTGTTGAAAATATCCCTTTTATCATAGGCATACAAACAAATTGGATGTGTTCAATGATGCTAAAATACTCTCACAATAATATTATGTCAATGGATTCGACATTTAGTACAAATAAGTACAAGGTGAGTACATATTTATCCTAAATCTGATTCATTTATTTAACCTCATATTAATGCATGTATCTTATATAAATATAATTATGCACATTTTTTGTAATGCAGTATCAACTTTACACCTTAATGGTTTTCGACGAACATCACAATGGGGTTCTAGTAGCTTGGGTGATATCATCACGCAATACTATAGTTGATCTTTCTAAATGGATGTTGGCCTTATTTGCAATTGGAAACAAAGAGCGACTAGATTGGCATGTTCTTGCCTTCATCACAGATGATGCTACTGCCGAAATTGAAGCATTAAGGTGATGTGTTTATTATTTTTATAAGAGACATAAAAAATATTGTTAATGTATAATCTCTCTAAAAATTATGTTATTCCAGGTCTTCAATCAAGTGTAAAGTATTATTATGTGTGTGGCATGTTCGTCGTGCATAGTTTAATAATGTTGGAAACAAGGTCCAAGGAAGGGAAAACCAAATACGCATTTTTCATGGTTTAGGAGAAATCATGCACACGTGTAAAGATGATGAATCTGTAAAAAGGAAGTTGAAAGCTTATTTGAAGAATTTAGTGAACAAAAAAGGTTTTTGGAATATTTTAGAACTACTTGGTTAGCCAACAACAAAATATGTAAGCTTCTTATTGGTGGTTTTAATGACTCTATTTTTCATGTCATATGTATACTTATTAATATATAACTAATAAATTTCTTTCTACAGATATGTGGGCAAAAGCATACAGAAATTTTCCACATTCCAATCAAGATACGAACAATGCAATTGAATCTTACCATCGGTATATCAAGGAAAGGTACCTATGTGAGAAGAATAATGCCTGCCATAGAAGGGTTGATTGGTTAATCTATGTTTTGTTGACAAAGGTTGTATTATATTACAATCATATGCACCGTTTAAAAGAATATGGTTTTGTACGACCCAGAAAAATCCAGGAACAATTGAATTCATCCAAGTGTAGAGCTAAGAAAATCCCAAATGAAGATTGTGTGCCTAATGAAAAGAGTAATTATTATTGGGTTCGTAGCCAAAATAAGGATACTCGTGACATTTGGTACAATGTCATATACAAGGGTTCTAATCTACACTTCTGCAATTGAAATTGGGCCTTGAATGGAAATATCTGTAAACATGTATTGAAAGTTGAGATGTTAGTGAGTAACACTATTTTGGGTGAAAATGTACCACGAGTTCATGCAAGAAAAAAAAGAATGGATGAACAATTGGAGTTATCTTCTCAAAAACAAAGAAATGTGGACCACGCGCCTGAGATAATGCAAGATTCTATTATACCCAATATTGGTATGGAAATTTCATGTTATGCATTATTTTACGTTAAATGTGATATATTATCATGTTCAATACATTTTCATAGCTATATGAACTTTTTTATTGTTAGAGTTGAGGGACCCACATCTCACAACATTCCAAATTGTCGAATTCGTTTATTTGAAGAACATGCTATTGAAAAAAGATCTAGCATTGGGAACACTGCTTCAACCATTAACATCCCAATATCCTCCCCAAAGATGGTTCCCCCTATTGTACAACCAATTAGGATGTATCATCGCCCACACCCACCACCTTTTTCCTTCATAAATTATTCCATGCCTATAACCACCTCTGTAATGCCTTCCCAATGCTCACCCCTACCCTTTAGTCATCCATGATTCTCTTTTTTTCAATCATCCACCCTTAACATTCCAATTCCCCCCCTACGTTAATCCCCCGGCCTACAGTGATTCCCACTATCGTACAACCGGTGGGGATGTATCGTCGCCCACACCCACTACCTTTTCCCTATTTCACTTCCACCATGCCTTTATCCAGCACCCCTGAACCATGCCTATATCCGTCACCAAGTGCTCCACCATCTACCCAGGAAGGGCTATCTTCTCCATTGCCTCAGATCCTCACAGTGAGAATGAGTATTTGATCAAAATATCATCATGAATTAATGAAATGGATTCTATGCCTTTAAATTTTTACAACTAATTGATTATTGTAATTTTTGCAGAGATATCAATTTGGAAATCCACCTGGGAGTGCCAAGAGGGATGAGGGTGACTTATAGACCCATACTTTAGATCGATCATGATGTTGTTTTTCCATTATGTCATTTATGGGCATGAGATTCCATTATCTATGTTGGAAATGAAGTTATATTTTGTAAAAAAGAAAAATGTATAGTTGGACCAATTTTGAATAAAAATACATAAATTTATACTTGTGTTTATGACAACATCTTCATTGAATTTTAAATCCTTATGTGGATGCGATGTTATATTCTATCAATGTTACATTACTTTTGATGAATCTAGTTGTAATGGATTTTGCTTTTATTATTTACAAATTATCAAGTTTACAAGTTAAGTTAATTTTATATTTATATCTTATTTGATGTTGCATGCCTGGACGAACATATCATTACCATGGATCGACCTCTTGTTTTAATAAATTAGGAGAAGACACGAAGTATAGGGCACAAAACGTATGTATAGAGGCTAGAGTTCTGCACAGCTTCCGCATATGCGCATATCTTCCGTAAATGCACAATTTTTTTCCGTATATGCGGTTATTTTTTATATGTGCATATACCAAAAATATGCACATATACAAAAACTATGCAAATATACAAAAGTTTCACATATAAAAAAGATATACGCATATACGGAGGATGTGCACATATACAGAAGTTGTGTATTTACGGAAGATTTGAACATATATAGAAGATATGTGCATTTATGAAAGAAGCATAAATTTTATATACCGAGGTAGCACAACTTTATATATGTGCATATTTTGTATCACATATCTTCTGTATGTGCACAACTTATATGTATGTGCACATCTTCCATATATGCACATAAACAAAAGATCCACATATATATGGAGGTTAAAGTTGAGTATATAAGAAGGTTGAAGTTATTCTCAACTTTTGCATATGCGCATATATGGAAGCTACGTATATACAAAAGTTGTGCATATCTTCCATATATGCACAACTTCTGTATATGCGTATATCCTCTATATATGTGAAACTTCCATATATGCACATATACAAAAGCTAAGTATATAAAGAAGTTGTGCACAACTTCCATAATATGCATACACAAAAGTCCATATATATGCTCAACTTCTATACCTGCACATATATTCCGTATATGCAGAACTTTTATATGTGTGCATATTCTCTCTATATGTGTACCTTACGTATATTCACATATCTTCTGTATATATGCATATTCAGAAGATATGCACATATACTTTAAACGTATATATGAAAGCTACACATATATGGAAGATATGTGCATATATCATGTGCATGTGCAACTTCCGTATATACGCATATCCTCCATATAGGCATATCTGATAGCCTCCATATGCGCATATCTTATGTGCCTATACTGATGAAGTGTATATATGGAAGACATGCACATATATGGAGGCCAGAGTTCTGCACAACTTCTGTATATGCATATTTATTTTTTTCCGTATATGCAAAAAAAAATTCCGTATATGTGCATATCTTTTGTAAATGTGCATACCTTCTCTACAGTACACAACCTCTGTATATGCGCATACACAGAAGTTGTGTGCATATGGAAAATACCCATATATATTGGAGTTGTGTATATATGGAGGTTGCAGTTGTACATGTGTATGTGCATATACGAAAAATATACACATACACAAAAGCTTCACATATACAAAAGATATACGCATATACGAAAGTTACGCATATACTGAAGATGTGCACATATACAGAAGTTAAGCGTATTTACGGAAGATTTGAACATATATAGAAGATATGTGTATTTACGAAAGAAGTATAAATTTTATATACGAAGGTAGCACAACTTTATATGTGCATATTTCGTATCGCATATCTTTCATATGTGCACAACTTGTATGTATGTGCATATCTTCTGTATATGCACATAAACAGAAGATCCACATATATATGGAGGTTAAAGTTGAGTATATAAGAAGATTGAAGTTATTCTCAACTTTTGTATAAGCGCATATATGGAAGCTCCGTATATACGGAAGTTGTGCATATCTTCTGTATATGCACATTTTCTATATATGCGTATATCCTCTATATATGTGAAACTTCCGTATATGCACATATACAAAAGCTAAGTATATAAAGAAGTTGTGCAAAACTTCCATAATATGCATACACAACAGTCCATATATATGCTCAACTTCTCTACCTGCACATATCTTCCGTATATGCAGAACTTTTATATGTGTGCATATTCTCTCTATATGTGTATCTTACATATATTCACATATCTTCTGTATATACACATATTTAGAATATATGCACATATACTTGAAACATATATATGAAAGCTACACATATACGGAAGATATGTGCATATATCATGTGCATGTGCAACTTCCGTATATACGCATATCCTCCATATAGGCATATCTGATAGCCTCCATATGCGCATATCTTATGTGCCTATACTGAAGAAGTGCATATACGGAAGACATGCAAATATATGGAGGCCAGAGTTCTGTACAAATTTTGTATATGCGCATATCCTCCGTATATGCGCATATTTTTTTTTCCGTATATGAAAAAAAAACAAAATTCTGTATATGTGTCTATCTTTTGTAAATGTGCATACCTTCTCTACAGTGCACAACCTCTGTATATGCGTATACACAGAAGTTGTGCGCATATGGAAAATATGCATATATATTGGAGTTGTGTATATATGAAGGTTGCAGTTGTACATGTGTATGTGCATATACAAAAGCTTCACATATACGAAAGATATACGCATATACGGAAGTTGAGCATATACAGAAGATGTGCACATATACAAAAGTTGTGTGTATTTACGGAAGATTTGAACATATATAGAAGATATGTGTATTTACAAAAGAAGCATAAATTTTATATACCGAGGTAGCACAACTTTATATATATGCATATTTCATATCGCATATCTTCCGTATGTGCACAACTTATATGTATGTGCATATCTTCCATATATGCACATAAACAGAAGATCCACATATATATGGAGGTTAAAGTTGAGTATATAAGAAGGTTGAAGTTATTCTCAACTTTTGTATATGCGCATATATGGAAGCTACGTATATACGGAAGTTGTGCATATCTTTCGTATATGCACAACTTCTGTATATGTGTATATCCTCTATATATGTAAAACTTCCGTATATGCACATATACAAAAGCTAAGTATATAAAGAAGTTGTGCAAAACTTCCATAATATGCATACACAACAGTCCATATATATGCTCAACTTCTCTACCTACACATATCTTCCGTATATGCAGAACTTTTATATGTGTGCATATTCTCTCTATATGTGTATCTTACGTATATTCACATATCTTCCGTATATACGCATATTCAGAAGATATGCACATATACTTGAAACGTATATATGAAAGCTACACATATACAGAAGATATGTGCATATATCATGTGCATGTGCAACTTTCGTATATACGCATATCCTCCATATAGGCATATCTGACAGCCTCCATATGCGCATATGTTATGTGCCTATACTGAAGAAGTGCATATACGGAAGACATGCACATATATGGAGGCTAGAGTTCTGCACAACTTCTGTATATGTGCATATCCTCCATATATGCATATTTTTTTATTTTCTGTATATGCAATTTTTTTTTTCATATAGAAGCTCAGATAAGATACAGGATTGCAAAGGCAAGTTCGCTAAAGGAGCTTGGATAAAGATATAATATTGTAGAGGTAAGTTTGGTGTTATCTCACAGTCAAGGAGTTTGGGTATACCTCTGAGATTCAGATAACAATTATAATGACAACTTCGGTGTGGCCACAATTCAAAGCTTCCACAACAAGAAGAGTTTGAAGGTCTCATAATTCGGTATCATTACACTTTAATGCTACCACAGTGAGAAGGGTTTGATGCCTCACAACTTAGGTGCCATTATATTGCAGTATTACGCAGTGAGGAAGTCTCTATACTACCATAGAGAAAAGGTCACAACGAGTAAAGAGATCTCAGTCTCGATGATGATGATATATCAGTGTTAAGGAGGTCAAAGCAGAAGGGAAGTCAAGAGGAAGAAAAGAGAATAATATTGATAGTCAATAGAACTAGTGTCTTAGTCTTAGAGTGGAAAATAAGTAAAGGGCCTTGGTCTTGGTATTCGTCAATTTGAATCTCTATAAGAAGAATTTTTGCGGGTTTTCCTTTCAGAGAGTGAGAGGTTTTGGTCCTGACTCATAGCCTAAAATATGTGTCTCTTGTCTATTTATGTTCATGCATTTGTTGTTGTTTAATGAAGAAGAACACTAATAACTTAAGAAAATATTATTCTAATCTAAATTTGTAAAAAGAACCCACGAGCAGTTACTAATTGAAGAGAAATCACCTAATACTTGATTCCCTAGATTTCTCAACAACATACAAAGAGGCATATTCAGAAGATGAGGACTTCAATTAGGTGTATCAGTAATTGCAGAGTGAGATTCATGTGCATGATGGCGACAACACCATTAACTACCATCTCTAGGATGGGTTACTCTATAGGCTGGATAAGCTACGTGTTCCTAAAGGTGAACGTTTATAGCTGACTAGAGAGGCTCACACCTCCAATGATTCAGGGAACATTGGTGTAGGGAAGACCATGGCTAACTAGCAAAGGTATGTGTATTGGCCTAGGATATAAGAGTATGTAGCTAGGTTCATAAAATGGTGCATGCTTTACTATACCAACAAGCCTAGCAACAAGAAACAGGGTTTGTATCATCCCTTACCTGTACCTACTCGTCCTTGGGAAAGAATTTCCATGGAATTTGTGGGAGGTTTACAGACAACCAGGAAGGGACATGACTACATGTTCATGGTATTGACATGTTCAGAAAGATGTGTGTTTTGATGCCCTGTAAAAAGTCCATCAACTGACAAGAAGCAACAAACTTGTTCTTTGGACAAGTTTGGGTGCACTTTGGGATACCAAGGAGCATCATTTCAAATAGGGACACAAGATTTCTTAGTGTAATATGGACTACATTATGGGAGAAGATAGACAAAACGTTGAAGAGATCTACAACATTCCATCCATAGACAGATGGGCAGACATAAGTAGTCAACATGACTTTGGTACAACTTTTGAGGGCATACAACTAGAAGCATCCGAAGACTTGGGATGAAATTATGGTATATATACAACATTCTTATAATAGAGCAGTCCACAGTTCTAGAGGAAAGTCCCCACTTGAGACTTGTTTTGGATATTTTCCACCTTCACCTTTGGATATTTCATATGGGCAGCAAGAAGGAGTGAGGGAAGATCTTACAAGAGATGGTTTGAGGGCTGAAAATCTTATAGAGAAGGTGAGATATATCCATCTAAAGGTACATGAAACACTGTAGAAGTCGAAGGAGAAGTATAAGGTCAGGGATGATCAGCACAAAACAGAGAAATCATTCAAGGTGGGAGATAGAGTATGGATACATTTGAACAAGGAGAGGCTGGAGGGGCTTGACAAGAAAATCAAGGCTCTAAGGTATGTCTCTTTGAGATACTTGAAAAGGTGGGTGATAATTCCTATCGACTCAGTTTACCACCATATTTGTGCATTTAATCAGTTGTGAATGTAGATAATTTGAAACTCTACGAGCCTTCCGTGCTACATTAGGAAGAGGAACAGGTCCTACCTTCCATGGAGGATTTGGCACTAGACACTCACGCAAACTTTACAAAAGATACAATTTTTCAAAAGAGGTCCAGAACTACAAGAAATGGGCAACATAACCTTTGTAAGAATGGGTTGAAGGGACAACTTCAAGGCAAAGTTAAATGGTACACTAGAGAGAAGGTGGAAGGACAAATTTCCTCACCTCAATTAGTAAAACAAATTGGGGACCAAAATCCTCCAAAAATGGGGAGGTGTGATCTGAATTGGATAATTATATTGTTTTTCATCCATATCGATGCATTTGAGGTGGAAAAAGTGGAGAGATCAGCTCATAGGACCGTTTTTACCAATGGGACCCAGTTTGGTGAAACGGGGTCTAAAACGTTCTCGGAACATTTTGAGGCATCAAAGGACCTTTTTGGGGGGTAAAAATTTACCACTTTAGCACCGCACCTTTTCATGCTACTCAACACACAAATACCTTTCCAACAGCGCATGAATCGCGTTAATCAGAGTCTGTATGCAAAAGTTTTGCCACTCAGAAGTTAACCTTCCTATTTTCACACCTATAGTTTGGGAGGACGTTGCGTCAGATCCCATTATTCATGGAAAAGGGGATAGCCATGTGTTTGTGATGTAAAAGACTCTAGAAGAGTCTATTTTGTAACGCTAGTTAAGAGTTGATGTAGTCACAAGGGACCAAGGGATATTGAAGCTCGCATAATTTATAATCTTTTTTAGTATAAAGGGCTAATAATGAGAATCACGAGGTCACCGTGACTTTAACCCCTACATTTGGATATATGTATTGGCTTGAGTCTACCTTAATGAAGGCCTATTGAACCAAGCCCCCTTTATTATCTTTTAATTACATGACAATTGGAGTGCAACCGAAAGCCCCCGTTGAAAATATTCCATGCACTCCTCTCTTTAAGATGTCTCAGGCACTTGTCTACAATAAACCTAGAGGTTGTTTATAGGAAGCTTTCTATGTCCCCTGAAGCACCCGTGTTGTAGGTGTTGTTAAAAGTGACAACACCACCCATCTTTGTAAATCACCACAACATATAATTTGAAGGAGGGCACTAAAAATTGTTCAAACAGTGTTGAATTGGCCATCTATTTGTCAAGCCCCAGAACTTTCATATTTAATACATATTTTTTCCCCTATGATACCCTATTTTGTTCCCTTGTTTTACCAATTTGGAACCTCTACCTCACACTTCCACATCCTTTTTGATGCAATAGTGAATATTTGTGCTCAATTTGCATTTCATCTAAAAATACCTCCACTTGTATGTATTTTCCAAGATTTATGATTGTTTATAAGTCAGTAACAAAGGTTGTGCAGTTCTCATACTATGTATATAGATCATGCATCGAGGAAATGGATGCGTGGACTGCTTTGGTCATTGAAGTATGCCACGAGGGCTAGTGGTTAATCAATATTGTGTACACATGTTAGAGATATTTTTGGAGTTAGATCAAGGTCAAAGTGTGAGCATAATGATTACAGCTAGCTCCAGACCGAGGAAGAAGGAACTACTCTATAGTTCTTCTCGTAGTAGATTTGCGATTTCCTTGTTTACTTTTTGGTTGCACCATACTTTCCTTCAAGCACAAGCTATTATTATTCTTACCTATTTTGTTTTGCATTCAATTGGCTAGTTTGAAGCCCAATAATGTATTGTAAAATTTATAAAATCCAAGCTATGGTTTGTGCCTAATGCAGGTGGTATTATTATAGATGTATCTTTAGTCAACTGGACCTAAGAAATTGACATGATGTAGATACTGAGATCTAATACAAAGTTTTATGCTAGGTTCCATCCTACAATTTTTTTGTGCATTTGAGGAATTAAAGATTCTTTATTATTTAAATTTTCTATAGGAGACACAAGTTGGTTGGCTAGGCTCGCCAATCCAACTCGTTGTCCTCCATCTTTTGCATTCATTTAGCTAGGTTTCAGATTTGTTTATTGATGCTTGATATTTATCCATTTGTTGTGCTAACTTGTGTGTTTGATCTCAGATCTAGAGGTTTCCTGTGTGAAAACTACACACTCTGACTCCCCGGTAGATAAGTCTTTATTCTATGTTTTCTTTACATTTACACATCTGGGAGTGTTGAGATTACAAGCATGATGCATTTCCATGGCAAAAATTGCACATATAATTCACTTTTGTAATATATTTTCATGTGATGATATCTATAAGCTACACCAAACATTGTTTATACATAATGATCAAACCAACATATATTTTGTTTTCTTACGATCCATCGCTTAGGTTTTCGATCTTTAGTCCCAATCTGGATTGCTCCATTGAATGAGAATATAAGGCATGTTGGATCTAAGGAGATTTGGGGTTTTATGTCATAACAACGAACAATATCTTGATTGAGATTTAAAGTTCTCTTTGTATAAGCGCAACATGTCTGTTAAGATTTGGGTTATCAAAATATATTGTAACTTAAAACCGATTGTTGAATGACAATGAGAGTTGGATTGTAGTCATTATTATTGGTCGAGTTGATACATGGATTTCTCTTTGATTTATCTATTTTTGTGCACTAAAATATAGTTTATGTACATGTTTCTTGGTTTATGACAGTCAATGACAAGGATTTTTTAAATGTATAATGTGTTGGCTCCTTTTTGAAAAGAATTAATCTCTTGAGGATTCCATTTATGGCTTCGATCCTGACACAACTCAACTAACACAACTCATATTAGATCCATCGAAATCCATTATTTGAATGGTAAAACAAGTTGTAATGTGACTTGGAGTTATTGATTGAGTTCAAACATAACATATAGGTATTTTTGTTTTGAGGTTTCACAGTGGTGGTATAAGTGATGTGTTGTCTGACATGTGTCAAAGGAATTGTTTATAAGAGGGATTCAATTATTTATAAGATTGCAAATTTTTCATTGTGAACAAAGTGATGATTTATGCTCTTACAGATTATAAAATTACTTCTTTCCTATGTCCTTTTTATGAGCAACACGTTATCTTTTAAAATTCATATTTGATTGATTTTTCTTAGAAATATTTGAAACTTGTATACCAATTTGAAGAATAGTGTGAGTAGATTTTCTCGCAACTTTTATGAAGTTTTACAAGTGTTATGTGTCAAAACTAAGTAGGGACCTTGTTATTCATGCATATGGTGTTTTGCATAGTTTGCACATATTTTATAATGGACCGGTGTGTGTCTGGAATAAATTTGGAATCTTTCTTTTGTTTGACACAAAGATAGATTGCAATAGGACCTAGCGCAGGATCACAATAGACTTAGTTGTTTCTTTTGCTTTAGAGTTATGCATTGAGTGTGGGAATATTTTATAGTGCGTGGATTGACTAGGAGCTCAACTATTTTTCCCTTCAAAGACACCCTTTACATTTGTTCAGTCGATGCTCAAGTTTCCAATTAATTAGTAGCTAGGGTTTTCATTTTGATAGTTAGGGTTTTCTCTCGAATTTTCAATAGTTAAGGGTTTGCCTTTCAATTATCAGTAGTTAGGTTTTTCTTTCCAATTGTTAATAGTTAAGGGTTGCTTTCAAATGTTGGTAGATTGAAAGATTAGTATTTGCAGTAGTTAGGGTTTCACTTCTAATGGATGCTTATGATTGCAAGATTAGAACAAGGGTTTGACTAGTGTTTGCAAGAATTCAAGAATGGTAATGAACAATTTATAGAGGAGATTAGGATTTGGCTTTGCAAGTTTCTAAAGTATTTATGCAACATTTCCAATGTTGCGTCTTGAAGTCTATGGACTGTAGATTGACATTAAATGTTGGGTCATATAGTGCAACCAACACTCTTCCATATTTCTTTCAACTGACCATTTGTATTATTGAAGTTAGCAATAACATTCTTGTACACCATTTATAATAGAAAATTCAACTCAAAATGGTTATTAGTAAATTCATTTTAGATGACCTCTTTTATCTCAAATTTTAACTATATGTTATTTTTTTTATAATTATAATCCCATATAACTTAGCTACCAGAGGGATTAACCATAATGATCATATAAATAGAGGTGTTTCTTTTTTTGCTTTCCTTAAGAATAAGAACAATAAGGTTATGAGTTCATGTTTTAGGAAGGCAATTCTCCATTGTAGAATTGAAGAGCATGATTCAAATTTTTTAATTATTTTTTTAAGACTTTTGTATAATAATATTTGATATCCATAACTTACCTTTTACAAAACATTTAACCCAAATTTGTATGTTTCTAAGTAAAAACATGTCACTTTATAATAAAAGTTAAAATAGGTCCTTTGAAAATTACTTTGCATAAGTGTTTAATTATTATTCTATCATTATCTAAAGCATTGATAAACTTTAAAAATTCATAAAATTTCTTAGAATAAAAATTCCAATCTCCTCTTTTATGTATATAACTTTTACTAATTTGAGAGATTGGAGACTTCCACTGTCATATTGTTAGTGATTTCCAGAATAATACTGTGTAACATGTGTGATGTGTCAACGTTTTTTATGGTGACTTCATCCATCATCAAAGACCACACACAGTTGTATGGTCATTAATGATAGATGGAATCACCATCCAAAACGTTGACAGAATCACACATGTTACACAGTGTTATTTTGGAAATCACTAATAATTTTGCTAATTTTTCTTTCCATAATTTTCATAATCCAATTTAAATACATATAATACCTTAATTATTTTCTATTTATATAATATATTTTACTATAATAAATAATTTATACTTATATTTTATCATTTTTTTAATTAAAATTTTAAAATCATTATCTTAAACTTCTCAACACTATTTCAATATTTTTTAATCCTTTTAAATTTTTATTTTATAATTATTTTGAAAATATTATTATAAACTTTAAATGATTTTAAATTAATATTAAGATATAGTTAATAATAATTTAATAAAATCTGCCATTTCTAAATGCTCCAAATTTGTCCAACTAGGGATCTCTTGGGGATGGCGTGAATCTCTTGGGAATGGCGTACGTGACCAATCAACCCTAAGAGAAATTCTTTTGTGGGGATTTCGCTCGTATCATCGAGAATTTTAAAGGTCCACTGATATCGTCACTCAGGAAAAATTAAGTCGGGATGAGAACTTAGATTGACCATCATCTTTTACACAGATATATCGGGTTGCATTGCAAGGTATTAAGATCACTAATTTAAGGCATTCGGTGTTCAAACTCACCCTCATCCCACCATAATTTCAGGCAGTTATAAGCATGAACCTTCTTTAACAACATTAAATTCTTTGCGACGGACAACGCTAACATCTCATTGCATCCAACAACATATAGGGTTCTGAGCTTCCTGAGTTGCCCCAACCTTGGAATGCTTCTCAGCATTTTGTATCCAGAAACATCCAATTCCTCCAAAGATATCAACATCTCAGCATTTTGTATCCAGAAACATCCAATTCCTCCAAAGATATCAACATCTCAAGATGTGGCAGTGACAGCTCCTCTATTCTTACACATTCCTAAACATCCAGACGTTGAAGTTTTAACATACCACAAAGCCCTCCTATTTGCGTCGATTCTCCACATTGCGGCAAATACAGGGACCGAAGGTTTGGGCAAACACACTCTGAAAATAATACCTCCAATGTTTCTGTAGAAAACCACTGTAGCATAAATAAGCATTTATCATCGTCATGGAAGGACTCAAACGTATTCAACTGTCTACCTGTTTCTCTTTCTTCGTCAATCTTTTTAAATGGTAGCTCCAGCAAAGGACAACACTCCTTCACTAAACGTAGAAGATTGTTCATCTTTAGAAGTTCTTGCGGTAAGTATTCTATCTCGAGAAGTTTGATCGGATACACGTAGTTATTGTCCCAAAACAACACACATTCAGACACAAAAACCATGTAAAGAGCCCGTATCGAGAAGCACCTGAATAATTACGAGCAGCACATGATTAATTAGAATTGTTTGACAAATTATGAAACTGACGCTTAAACGTTAGATTTATGAATCCCCAATTCGAGGACCGGTGCACCCAAAGCCCTCCCACCTACGAAAACCTTCCCAAGTAGTGGCCCAAGCCCTGCTCAACTATGCCGCCAACAATGTGATCCCGTAGCACATCACGTTCGAAATAAAAGCAACGACGGTACTGTTGGGGAGGCAGAGCCCCTGCAACATGCTAGTTTTTTATCTAGGCTACGACAACCTCCTCTGGGCGACCCTCAGCCATGGCGGGTGATCAATTTTTCTGGAGGAAGCTGAGGACTAGATCGCGACTCACCGGGCACAGAATGAGGACCATGATGAGCTGATCCATCAAACCCTCCAGCGCCGATTCGTAGGTCATGTACCAAGACAACGTAAGAAACAACGCCACAATCACCAGAATGAAGAGCACATGAAAAGAAAGCTGCGACTAGTCCCGTTCATCTCTCTTCTCCGACGTTTGAGATATCCATGGCGAATTTGGGCACCACCAGAATGACCTCCGATAGACGCTTTCAGGAGCCGATGTTGAGCAAATAAATTAAAATATCAGTGTTTGGGCGGGTTTCAAAATTCAAACCCAATTACAAAATTCAAAATGAGTGATGTATGGATGGTATGGGCGCCGATGGTATGACATGGTACGCAGGACACTCCCGCTCAAATTTGAAATTTCAAATATCAAATAGAGCGCCTAAATGTTGTGCTTTAATTAAGTCGTCTTGCCCTATTCGTTGTCAGACTTCCGGGAAATGAAAACGACGTCGCACGGAAAAAAAATGTTGCCAGGAAATCAAAAGACCTTTCATAAGGCTGCCCATGGCCGAAGTTGCTAAGCTAGGTCAGAACCCGTCTCTCAAAACTGTAAGGATGAAGGATCTGTACGGTAAGGAAGAGCATTGATTTAAGGAAGAGCATTAAAATCAAGTCCTTAATCACTATGCTATCGCTTTTGGATAAAGGTACATTGAATTCATACATAAAAACTTTTATGCTTCCGGCGGTGCACCTTCTGACAGATAAGGACAGATAAATGACCATTAGGCAAACTTTGACCGTCCACGTGTCCAATCTACAACAGCTCTCTCGGCTCATGAGATCTGATGTGAGTTGTCAGTCTGTGCTTGCGATCGTGGCGAACATCTTGATGCAATGTTTTCTCAGGCTGCTTTTTACTGCAAGTCAGTGTTGTAGAGACATGACTGGAAAGGGCCGAAGGGATCTGAACTCAACCTCTGGTCAATGCTCTCGAGGGAATTGAGTTGGCGAACATCTTCACGCAATGTTTTCTCAGGCTGCTTTTTACTGCAAGTCAGTGTTGTAGAGACATGACAGGAAGGGGCCGAAGCCAGCTGAACTCAACCTCTGGTCAATGCTCTCGAGGGAATTGAGTTGGCGAACATCTTCACGCAATGTTTTCTCAGGCTGCTTTTTACTGCAAGTCAGTGTTGTAGAGACATGACAGGAAGGGGACGAAGGCATCTGAACTCAACCTCTGGTCAATTCTCTCGAGGGAATTGAGTTGGCGAACATCATCACGCAATGTTTTCTCAGGCTGCTTTTTACTGCAAGTCAGTGTTGTAGAGACATGACAGGAAGGGGCCGAAGGCAGCTGAACTCAACCTCTGGTCAATGCTCTCGAGGGAATTGAGTTGGTTGCTGATATTACATGTTTGTGATGCATAACCTATCAATCTAAATTTATATGGGTTTGGGATATTCGCATTTGAATTTTACATAAAACAAAAGTAAGAATTTGATTACTCTTATGTTTGTATAACAAAGATTAAGAGAGAAAAGATGGGATGATCGAATAAATCAAAAGATAAATGCTGAAGGTTTTGGAAAATTATACAAGATATTTTTTAGTCTTATTATTAGACGAAGAAAAAAGAAAAATGGAGGCATTATGTAGGACCTTAACAAATAATGAAAAATCAAGTAGGTCATGAGTTTAAAAGAATTATTTTAGTATAATAAAATAAAATGATTTTAAAAGATTTGTAATATTTGATATATAATCAATAGATTGATTTTATATATGCAAATTGATTATATTAAGTGTGTTTTCCCCTTTATAAATCACAAAAATACCACATTTCATCCCTAATCTTCCACACCACACTATAGGCCTACCATTCTTTTGTTATGACAATCTAATGCATATATTTGTCAATATAATGTCCATTTTCCCAAATTGCAATGAAGATTCCCTTGTATCAATTGTTTATTATAACTACCAATAAATCAAGTTGTATAGCAATTTTTAAAATGCAAATTAAGTCAATAACATGTATTAGTATGGTGATATAATAACGTCTTTACTAACCTTTCTAAAACATTGCATTGTAACATGAAAAAATAACTTATAAATATACATTTGCACTTATTATCCCTATATCTAAAATTGTAATTGACATTATCATCTATTAAAATTGAAAAACAGTCATATTGAGCTACAAGTTACCCATTACAATATTGTCATAAAGTGAAATTTCCAAGAAAACCTTTTCCTTCTTTTTCGAAGGAAAACTTTTGTTCATCGCATCATTGCATTATTTCCTTCCTTGAACTGTTTCACTCTCAAAATGCCTTTGCTCTTGAAACAATGTATCACGTTCAAAGTTTTATTTACCGACAACATTTCGTATCATACTCAAAAAATTGTCATGACACACCATATCACAACAAAATATTTTTTTATTGTGACAAATTACATCACATAAAAGTTTATTTTATGTGATAATCCTTCAAAGTGACAACCCTTTTATCCCATCATAACAAAGTTTCTTTAAACGTGATATAGGAAGGAAAAAACACTTTTAAAAGAACCTATCAAAGAAAAGTGCATTACCATTTCCTAGTGTTCTACACTCCAAACAAGTTGTTTTTGGTTCACATAATTCCAAGGTATTAAGGGGATCACATAGTCACTTTTAATTAACAACAATTAATCTTTCGCACACTCAAACATGTTTAGCCATAATTAAACACTATCAACCATGATCAAATTTAATCAACCACAATCAAGCAACGACAATTGTGTTGAATATACATTCAAGCATAGTTAATCATTAAGAACTATAATGAACAAAAATCAATTATTGTCAACAATAATTAGGCATAGTCAAACATAATCAATAATAGTCAACCATAAGAAAAAAATTATCAATGCTATCAATATGGTCTACTATAGTCAACCATATTCGACCATCTTCAACCATTCTTCGCCAAAGTTAACCAAATTCAACATACAATCAACCATAGTTAATCATTATGATCTCTACTCAACCAAATTCAACCATTATACTCAACCATAGCCACTTTTAGCTTAGTTAATCTTTGACACACCCATCCCCTTTAACCCTAGTCAAACACCATCAACCACAATCAATAATAATAAACCGCAATCAACCAAAGATAGCCATACTAAATCCATAGTTTACCATACTAAACCATTAAGAATTGTAATGGACCAAAATCAACTATTTTCAATAATATTCAACCATTGTCAATTATAGTCAACCATTGGTAACCAAATTTAACCAAAAGCAACCTACAATTAACTATTGTTAACCATTATGATCTCCAATCAACCAAATTCAACCATATCACTCAACCATAGTCAATTTTTGTTAACAATAATTAATCTTTGGCACACCCAAACATGTTTAACCAACCATGAAATTTTTATGCTAACATATGATACAATGGAGATGAAAAGTTATGGGTGTGACAAATGACATTAAATAGTTGTAAACCTAACATATATAAGAGAAATGACCCTAAGCATTCTTTCTTTTCTTCTTCTTTTAAGTCATTTGAATCTTCACATTCAAGTGCAATGACATTACTAATTATATTTCATATTTAAAACAATAAGTTTTGAAAGTTTGGTTCTCATTCACATACTTGGAACTTCTATTTATGCGCTTAATCTAGACATTGGAACGATGAACACTTCCTTTGGCAACTTATATCCAAGCCTCCCCATGGAAACTTCATATCTGATAATGAAATCCCATAGCATAAACCATCAGTAGATGGAAGACAAGACACAAAACATAAAAATCACGTCATAAACCTTTTTTCAATAATGATGTAGCTGAAATACATTTAAAAAAAAAAAAACCTTTATACTATGTAATCTTTCAAATCCATATTGCAAAAGTGCACACAACCAACTTGTTGGATCATCAATATTAATAACATTCACTATTCCTCTTAGACTCTTTGCAAGTTTTCCAAATGCAATGACTATGGTAATCTAAAAACTTCCATGCATTCACTATTCCTCTTAGACTCTTTGCAAGTTTTCAAAATGCAATGACTATGGTAATCTAAAAACTTCCATGAATTTTTGTGGTTATTGAACGAAGAAGTGACAATGCTTTTAATTTAAAATATTTTGGTTTCTTGTCCATACTAAAACTAATTTATGCAATACTATTTTTAAAAATTTCCTTTTCTCATATGCAAAAGAATTCGGGAAAGCATGATGTGTCGCATAAAAACAAACTTTTCCTTGAAGCAATATGTTCTAACAAAATAATGTTTGGAGTGATGTAATATATCACAACTAAAGGAACTTTAGGTGTGATACACATTATGTCATAATGAAGGAAGGCTTGTGAAAGTGTGATTTGTCACATGAAAAGAGACTTCAAATTCATGTGATGTGTCATGACAAAGGAAAGTTTGGAGTGTTTGGAGTGTTATGAAATGTTGGAATGGAAGTTTTAGAAAGAAACAAATGTTTCTATAA
Organism: Pinus tabuliformis; assembly: GCA_031772625.1. Lineage (NCBI taxonomy): Eukaryota > Viridiplantae > Streptophyta > Pinopsida > Pinales > Pinaceae > Pinus > Pinus tabuliformis. The sequence continues at coordinate 487,558,693 of CM062814.1, read as the reverse complement.
TCCATAAATTGTGACAAACGATTTGGATCAATGTGATATATAGTGGATAAAGGCATTTTAGGTGAGGCAAACACTATGTCGCAATGAAGGAAAGTTTGAGAAAGCTTGATGTGTCGCATGTAAAGGATCTTTGATGTGATTTGATATGCTATGAGAAATAAAAGTTTGAAGTGACGTGATTTTCATGAACAAAAGTGCTTAAAGTTATTTATGCACTATGTTGCAATGATGAAAATTTTAAGAAATTGTGATGTGTTGCATGGAAAGAAACTTTAACACAATGACATATGTCACCACAAATAAAATTTGGCGTGATATGATACAACATAGCCAAATAGAGTTTCCATTCGATTTGATGCAAGTAGGTAATTTGTAGAAAATGCAAAAAAAGAGGTTTTTGAATTAAGGAGCTCCAGCCCAAATGAAGATATATAATATCACTTGGTTTTCAATTTTCAAGCAATGTTTTATGGTGAAGTACAATGTGGCAAAGAGATAGAAAACTTGACGAGATGTTTTAAGTTATTGAATTGCACAATTTGAGTGTCTGAAGGGTTTTCCGTGATGCTAAATATATTTTTGTATTCAAAACTGTGAATTAAATAATGAAACATTCTATCTTACTAAAAATTGTGCCACTAAATTCTAGTGAACAAGACCAAAAAATTACCTTATAAGACCATGCCCTAATAAACACAATTATATTTCCAAAACACTTTTCTTATTAATTTTTTATAAATTCTAATTGTAATCAAAATGACATCCAAATAGGCACATGATGTGCATGATGTAATGGCTGGGGCAGATGGCTTTCACACCCCCCACCCAAGTTCGAATCCTGCGGAGGTTGTAAAAAGAGTGGGTCCTACCGAAGCTTACAAAAAAAAAAAAAATGACATCCAAATAGGAAGTGAAAATGAAATTTATCATAGCCCTAGGAGTAGCTGACTTAGCATATAATATAAACATGTTATATAAAATATTACCATATCCTTGGTTTGATGCCAACTAACTCATGCCGATGTTAGGAGCAACCATGGTGCACCTAACAGATCAGGGACATCAAAGTTTTGTATCATCTCAGAATGGAGGGTGGATGAGGAAAAATAGTTTCCCGGTGAGCGAGGCCACCAAGGAAATGACGTAAATGTCTGAAATCCTTACAACTTTCTTGAATATGATGGGGATGCCTTTTTTGAAGGTATACTATACGAAGGAGGAAAAATCCGTTGGCAGGTCTCTGTTAATGTACTGTTCTGGTTATCTATTTCCATGTTTTTCCCAAAATATTTGGCTTAAACTTCAACCTGGTGCGGTCAAGCGTATTTATCTGCAACTGCCAGCATATAATTTAGACGCCTTTGCATGGTTTAAGCAGGATTGTCACTTTTCAATGTATTCATATTGGCTTGTCAAGCTATTAATAAGATGTCATATTCAATAAAATGTGAAAATCATCCTCCATTTTATGAGTCATTCGCTGCAGACAACACCTCTTCCTTTCCTTTGGAGACGATTGACGAGTTTGGAACCTGGAATTCCTAAAATGCAAAACAATGTACAGGTTTAATTTTGCAAAACAACGTTCATCTTTAATTTATTTTTTAAACGAGAGAAATGAATAATTAGGTTGATCTTGTACTCGCTTGATATGTATTTGTATGACACTGTCATCATTATAATTTATTTTTTAAACTAGAGAAATGAATAATTAGGTTGATCTTGTACTGGCTTGATATGTATTTGTAGGACACTGGTCTCACCTGATATCACTATAATGGCTGATTCGGAGTTGATTCCAACTAGTATCACTATGACCTGACTGTTCATTGTAGCCTCTAGGTGCCTGCTCATGCTCCTGTCTTTTTTCTACAAAGACAGCCGAATAGGGAGATTTGAACCTTAAATTTATTGACATATAACAATTTAATTGTCAATTGAATTACCTCTTTAAAACTAATAAAGAAAGAAGACAAAAAAAACATACATAAATATAACATTTTAACGAATTAATTTATAACATTTTAACTATTTTTTAAATAATATTATCTTCCTAATTATTTAATTTATAATATTCTAAATTTAGTTAAAAGTTAATATTTAGGCCTTAAAAATATATATATATATATATATATATTTATTTATTTATTTATTTATTTATTTATCTTTAACTGATTAGTTTGTAATATTATTTTATTATAATCTCAATTAATATTATTTGAAAAAAAAATCAATGAATTCCCTTATCCTTCTTCATAACCTAATTTCTAATTTTATGTCTTTAGTGAAACTCACTGTTACTCCCTAACTAGTTAGCATCTCTCTACATCTATTTATTACAACGTCTGGTGGTTCAAAACCCGTAGACGAGAATATCTCTTATGTGATTTTTACCGAAGGATGTTGTTAAAATTACTATGGACCACAGTGTTACACTAAAAAATGTCACCATGACTATTTACAGTTAGTATGGCTCAATCAACAGTCATGCTACCCTCTTAGGCAAGTCTTATGCCTCTGCTATCCATCTCAAACTCAAAAAAGAGAGAAAGTCTTGTAAAAAATGTGTTTATCTCTGGGGACGCAGGTTCTCTCAAGCCTTACCTGCGGGGACGCTCACAATGTTCACAAAGGCTGCGTCCTTGGACGCTCTGTATGTTAAGGGACAGGTGCGTCCTTCTGTAAAAGGCAAAATGCGCAAGTTTCATCTTAGTAAAGTTACTTGTGGTTACTTCTAGAACTTTCTAGAGGTCGGTTTGATGAAATGGATGCGCCTCCAGTTGGTTCATGTATCCCTATTAAGGAGGAACTTATCCCATCAATAAGGGAGCTATCCCACCCAAAGAGGGGGATTATCCCATTGATGGTGGACCTGAATAACCTCTTTACAGCACTATAAATAAAGGCATTGAGCCAGAAGGAGAAGAGGTTGAAAGCTATAGATTTCTAAGGGTAAATGCTGCAGGAATTAGGACTCCCATTTAGAACCTTGTGAGGAGAGATTGTCTTTGCTTGATTCTACTTGGAAGTGGGTGAGCTTTGTCAAAGTAGAGGAAAACCCTTGATGGACCCTAGGAGGAACTTGCACAACACCAAGGTCAGGTTGTAAGAGTTTCTTTGTTTTGTTATTAATACAAACTGGTTTATTTTTCTCAATAGCTTGTGTTAATGAGTTATTTCATGTGTTCCTTGGTCTGCATGTTGAATATATGTTTTATTATATGAAATGCAAGTGCTTGGTAATTGTTTGATTGTTTGTGGTTGCAGGAATTGATGTGAAGGAGGAGCTCATCCGGATCGGCAAGGACGGACTACAACAACAGCGTTTTGGAATAAGGTAAGCCTAAACACTTGTAGTTTTCATGTTTTAAAAGGAATATTTAGAGAAAGATCACTCCATTTTGTCTTGTTTGTCGCTAGAGAGTTTAGACTCCTAGGGAGGTCAGTTGTGTCCGCACAAACGACTTTTTCCGCCACGACAAATTGGCGACTCCACTGGGGAATCCATTAATGCGAAAGTCTTTTCCTTTGTGTGAACTTTGCTCTGAGAAAATCATTTTTATTTTCTGGTTTTTGACTGTGAGAATTAGTATTTGGGTGGCTTAGCTTTAGATTTAGTTAGATTTGGTTTTTCTTAACTTTTCCAAAAGGACGCACCCTCTGAGTACTGCACAGTGCGTCTTTGGACGCGCTGTTGCCGTTTTCACAGAGCGGGCCCGCGCCTGTTCTAACGGGTTGCCTGCGTCTTCCTGTAAAAATTTAGGAAAACTCCATTTTTGCTTTAATTGCTTTTAGATTTTGTTTTTTCTTAGTGTTTTCTGCCCAGATCCTTTAGTACCCTGTCAAAAAATTTTCACCTGAACTTGTTTCATTAGCATCCCTGCTTTTAGCTTTCATCAATTGGGTGTTTTGAGTCTCTTTTTTGAGAAATTCTTAATTTGATTTCCTTTGGTCATTACTTGGAGGTTTCTCTCAGTCTTTTCACAATTTTGCATCTTTTTGCTTTTGTTTTTGCAAAAAAATTTCCCCCTCATTCGCCGGGGGGGGCTAAATTGTGTATGAGTGTTAATCGCCTTTGAGTGTTTTTATGTTTTGATCTTTGGAACTCTCACCCAATTTTCTCGACTTGCACTTGATTGGTTCTTAGATTACATTAGAATCATCTTGTGTTTGAGAATTCTCTTGCATAGATCACATTTGCATAATTAGAGTTCTCAGTTTCAGAATATGAATGAAAAATGTGCATAGATTACATTTGCATACTTTTCATGTGAATTGTGCATAGATTACAATTGCATAGTTTACATTCTGAAAAATCAATCGTAGATTTAGATCATCTTTCTTTGATTTGAATTTACACAAAAATAAAAATAAAAATGGTTTGGAATTGATTTGCATTAGTTTTTCTTGATAAAATTAGTGCATTAGAGAATTTGTTATATTTTCTCTTAGTGATCAATTTTTTGCATTGTTGGAAGTGAATGGAAACTCTCTCCTTAATTTAGTTAGGATTCATCGAATTGAAAAGATTACATTATCATATTCGATTGCATTCAGTTGAGTCGGGTCATAACACCATTGGTTTCATATCCATTTACCCATTTGAGTAAAAACAGCCTTAATAACACAGCGCTTAATTAAAATTCATCTAGTAATTTTTACATTTCTAGGGCTCTGATACACCAATATAGCTTAGGCTAGTGTCTTGGAGTAGGTGAGTACTTAACCCTCCAAGACAGTAAAACCAAACAAGTAGCTGATCTTGAGTTAGAATCAAATCCAATTGTTACATTTACACTCTGGGAAAGCTCCTCTTAAAGGAGAAGCACGAGCTCGTGTCCGAACCAGTGAGGGGATCAATCCTCCCTCATTGGGAACGACGCCAGACAGTACGTATTACAAACGGTAAACCTCGGATTAACCATTGTCGAGGAGCCAGGGGTCACTTATCGGTAAACCTTGGATTATTGTCAAGGAGCCGGTAAGGGGATTGAGCTTGTTACTCTGCCCTTGCGTGCTGTCGGAGTTTAGACTGTTCCCCCAGGTGTACTTGTGGCCGTTGGTAACCTTAGTGACCATAATCTCTAGGATTCTACCCAAGGTGACGGTGGAGGGAAGATCCCACTGTACCTGGAGCAGACGTCGGTTATACTCACTTGGATTTTCCGGGGGGTTCGCTTCACTTCGAGACGGTTAAAGTGGAGGAACTTGGTCCAGTCTATTCATTAAGCAGGTTGCCGGGGTAACTGTTCCACCCACCACTTCTGTACTGAATTCGGCGATGTTGGGCTTCATCACCAACTAGTGTTTTCGGTCCGGAAGGCTACTGTTTGTGTATGGTTTGACCCCTAGATTTGATAGCGCGTGTTAATTTGTTTGTTTTTACTTTTAGAGACCATAGGTCTGAATTGTGAATTTTAGTTGTTAAGTGTGAATTGTGAATTGTTAATTTTAGTTTTAAATTGTTAATAAAATTCACTGAAGTTGAATATAATGGAAAATGTTCCGGAATTTATCAACCTAGGAACCCCTCCTAATGAGAATCCTAGTACTTTTCCTTACTTTGGAAATGTTGGTCCTCCTTATATGGCTACTTTGTCATTACCTGGATTTACAATAGGTTTACCGATATGGTTATTTTCAACTTCGTTGGCCCAAAATACTCCAATTGTTCCACCTCAACCGGATGCTTCACCTCAACAGAGTTCACCATCTCAACATCACCAACCTTCTGTTGACCCTTTACCTTCTTCGCCTAATTTTTCTTCCTCCATTTCTTCCTCTTCGCCTGGTAAAAGCCTTGATGCTAGTAACCAGGAGGCTAAGAAGAAGAAGAAAGGGAAGAAGAAGAAGAAGAAGAAGAAGAAGCAAGATAAGAAAGAAGTCAACCAACCAACCATGGCTGTAAGTGTTAGTTGTGTTGAGGAAAATTCCGACATGCATCGTAAACCCAAATACCCTTGCAGGCTTTGTAAGGGTGACCACTTCCTTGTCAATTGTCCTGGTATTCCAAAGGTCTTGGAAGTATGGTCAGAAAAATCTCATCAACTTTCCATTGATCCATCAACCAGTGATAGTCAGGTTCCTGGGAAAAAGGGTAAAGTTAGGTTTCCTTGTAAGTTATGCAAAGGGAGTCATCAAACTCACATTTGCCCTCACATGGATGAAGCCTCAACATTGTTGGAAAAACTTACTGTTCCACAGCAAGAATTTCCAACTGGTTACCGTAAACTTTCTCCCAACCTGCCGTCAACTGACGGAGTGATTGATCTAAATTCAAGAACAGTCAATCACACTCTTCCATTGGAGAGTGAAACTCATGTCACTCAGGTTGATGATCAATTAGTTGATCAAGTGGTCGATTCAATTTCAAAAAGATTCGATTCCACTTTCCCTTTAGAGAGTGAACTTCATACTGCTCAGGTTCTTCTTGTTACATCAGATTCTTCTATGCCGGGGGGCATTTCACCTATTTCTACAGAACCCCCTCCAAGCACTGAGGTCTTTTCCTTTGATTGGAATAGACTGACAGAACCTCGTCTTCCTTCCTCCATCCCTTTCCAAATCATTGTCAAGGCTGGTGGTAGGGACATACATCGTACTCAGGTAGATGAAGGTGCTTCTGTTAGTATTTTATCCTCAGCTGTTTGGAAAGCTTTGGGTTCCCCTCAGCTTGCGCCTATTACGCAGAATCTGAAAGCTTTTAACAGAACAATTAGTGAACCTTTAGGGATCCTTCCTAAGTTTTCTATTACCTTGGAAGGTAAAACTGTTTGTGTTGATCTTATGGTAGTTCGAGGTCCCTTGGATTTCAATTTACTCCTTGGGCGAGACTATGTTTATGCAATGAAAGCTGTCGTATCGACACTCTTTCGCGTGATGTCTTTCCCTCACAATGGCAGTATTGTGACTGTAGACCAGCTTTCGTTCCCTAGTCTTTTTTCAACTACCAATAATATGAAACCCCTAAATGTTCCTGATTCTAAAGTGGTATCTACCCTGCCACGGGTTAATTATGTGGCAATCGGTCCCATGATTTCAGTTACCGATGTAAGTGAGCCTCTCACTGTTTGCTCATCTTCCTTTGATTTAGCTCCAGTAATTGACATGGAAAACTCTATGGGATTACTTGAACACGATGTTCTTATCCCTTTTGAGTCCCTTGACATGTGTTCCTTCCCAAGAAGTATTCTTCCTTCGGATGAAGACCTCTTGGAAGCCATGATCAAGGTGTGTCCATTGACATGTCTTTCCTCCAGTTGGAAGCCATGATCAATGTTACGAGGATAGTTTTTTCCTGTATCAACCTCGTTAAAAAATGAAATAGGCTGTAATGAGGATAGTTCTTTTACTGAGTCAACCTCATTAAAAAATGAATCAGGTAGATTTTAGGTTATGTAGGTAGACTGTAAAAAGTAGGGTTTTGAGGATAGTTCCTGTTATTGAGTCGACCTCGTTAAAAAATGAATCAGGTTTGAGGATAGTTCCTGTTACTGAGTCAACCTCGTTAAAAAATGAATCAGGTATGAGGACAGTTCCTGTTACTGAGTCAACCTCGTTAAAAAATGAATCAAGTATGAGGATAGTTCTTTTCTTGTGTCAACCTCCTTAAAAATGAAACAACTCCCTTTTCAAGTTAAATATTGAAAGTAAACCTTCATTTCATCCAGCCGGTTGAATGCAATGAAGCCTGGGGGGCATGTACCTCGCTTTGCATCATTATGCTGGGGGCATGCGAACTTCTGAAGCATAGTTCCTTGTCTTGTGTCAAGCTCGTTAAAAAATGAAACAAGGAGTCTTGAGCACAGTTCCTTGTCTTGTGTCAAGCTCATTAAAAAATGAAACAAGGATAGGTTAAGTAGGTAGAGTGTAGAAAGTAGGATGAGCATAGTTCCTTGTCTTGTGTCAAGCTCATTAAAAAATGAATCAAGGATTTTATGAGCACAGTTCCTTGTCTTGTGTCAAGCTCGTTCAAAAATGAATCAAGGTTTTTAGAGTAGAGTTTTTGTTAGGTAGATTATAGAAAGTAGTTATGAGCATAGTTCCTTGTCTTGTGTCAAGCTCACTAAAAAATGAAACAACTCCCACAAGTCTTTCCAAGATCTTGAAAGTAAAGCTTCATTCCATCCACCTCATTGAATGCAATGAAGTTTGGGGGGCATGCACCTTGATTTGCGTCATTATGCTGGGGGCATGCGAACTTATAACAAGCATAGTTTTTCGTTTCAAGCTTGCGTAAACATGAAACTGAATCCGAGCATAGTTCTTTTCCTGTGTCAAGCTCGTTAAAAAATAAAAAAATCCTCCTCTATTTGAGTCGAGAGTTTGACTAGATCTCATAGATGTTGAGTATTTAGGTTAGTTTTTTCAGTTTTTTAGGTCGAGTCTTTCAAATGATCTCGTAACTGAACCTTCATTTCATCCAATTGGTTGAATGCAATGAAGCTGGGGGGCATGCGCTCTAGCAGTTATGCTTAGGGGGCATCAAGCACAGTTTTATCTCTGTTTCAAGCTTGTGAAAAAATGAAACTACTTTGAAGCATAGTTTCTGTCTGTTTCAAGCTTTTGTAAAAATGAAACCTATCTCGAGTCAATTTCAGTTATTTTCAAGACTCGTTAAACTCATGAAAATCTCGAGATTATTTTGCTATCTTTCATTCTCGTAAAATAAATGAAAATGCCGAGTTCTTTCCGTCTTTTCCTGCTCATAAATTAAATTGAAAGTCGGCCATATGAGTACATTTTTATCCCTTTTTCGAACTCATTAAAATTTACGAAAAATTGAAAACCATGAGTACATTTTTATCATTTTTTCGAACTCGTTAAAACTTACGAAAAAGTGAAACCTCAGAGTCATCTTTTAAGCCCTTTTCTGACTCCTAAAACATGAAAAGATCGCCGAGCGTTTCTTTTACACTCGTTAAAACGGAATTAAAAGACGGTCCCCTTTTAGCTCTTTTCTGACCGCAAAATCAGGAAAAGATTGCCGAGTTTTTGTCGTTTCAAACTCGATAAGGAAATAAAACGACGTGTCCTTGATCGCTTTTTACTTTTCAGGTCAACGACACTATTATGAAAGTACTCCTTGGTCGCAAGATCAAGCGGTTCCCCCAGGTATTATTTTATACTTTTTCGGGCTTGAGGGACACAAATATACGAAAAAGTTCAACGTGGAGTCTCCTTTTGTTTTTTCAGACTCTCTAAAATTGAAAAACGCCGAGTTTCTCCTATACTGGGCTCGTTAAACTTTTACAGTAGAGGACATGTTCAATTACAAACAGGAACGAACCACTCCTTCCTAGGGTTCGAATTTAAACTAGGTTGGACTCGTTCGAAGGATGAGCTTATAATCAATCATATGTTATCCTCCTCAAGCTTGTTAAAAATAAAGAGGTACTTGCCAGAAATGGTGGCGGAAAAGAGAGAAGAATGAACCTGTTTGTTACCTTTTGTCTCAAAAGAAACTTTATTACCACTCTTGAACACGACACTTTTTCATTCACCTGGGTTGGGAAATCTTTTACCTCACAGTTGATCAAACCACTTTGAAAGTCTTTAACCGGGTTCCGGGGATTAACTTTGAGTTATTCGTCACCAAGCCATCTGTCGTGTCGTTATGTGTTCAAGAGGTCTGCAAGCAAAACTTTCATCTGCAAAATACTTGTCATCCATTTGACCATCCCTGAGTCAGTCCTTACAGCAACATTTCTTCAACTTGAACAATGATTTCATGTTGCGGGCTTGCCTGCAACGGGTCGCTTTCTATCGACATCGACACATTATCTAGAAAGATGACTTAGGAATCGACAGTACCTTGAAGTCTGCATGCATCAATGGCAGGTTTCTCGCCTTTGACGTCAGTTTACATCATTGACTTTCGATCAAAGGATTCCGTGAAGTGTTCGACATCAAAACATCTATTCACATTTCACGGGTTGTGCTTGGTACTTTGAGAACCATTGACATTACTGGTGGTCTCTCTCATGCTTGTTAACAGTTTACATCATCGACTGGTAATCAAGTGGTTTCTAACATGTTCGACATCAAATCATTTAATCACATGGCTAGAATCGTACCAATTCGGGAAGTAGAAGTGAAGACCCTGGATCTAGTTTCTACCATCCAGGTTGCGAGGAGTTTTGTATTCATTATCTATGTAGACTAATCATAAACAGATGGCTGCGTCCATACTGTGTCTACAAAAGTCTATAAAAATGATGTACTGCAAGATCATTCCTGTATCAGAGTAGTTAGTCCATTAGTTAAAGTTTTGAATCTGAGTATGGGAATGCCTACCTCAGTGATGATATAATCTTATACATGTATTTTGTGTTGAAAATTGCAGGTTCCAACCAGGTCATCCACAAGACAATCCTTGAAATGATAAAGCACTTCACCCTTCCTAGAATTACAAAACCCTAATCTATTCCAGGCTTCGCACTTTAGGGGGCAATCTGTTACACTAAAAAATGTCACCATGACTATTTACAGTTAGTATGGCTCAATCAACAGTCATGCTACCCTCTTAGGCAAGTCTTATGCCTCTGCTATCCATCTCAAACTCAAAAAAGAGAGAAAGTCTTGTAAAAAATGTGTTTATCTCTGGGGACGCAGGTTCTCTCAAGCCTTACCTGCGGGGACGTTCACAATGTTCACAAAGGCTGCGTCCTTGGACGCTCTGTATGTTAAGGGACAGGTGCGTCCTTCTGTAAAAGGCAAAATGCGCAAGTTTCATCTTAAAAAAGTTACTTGTGGTTACTTCTAGAACTTTCTAGAGGTCGGTTTGATGAAATGGATGCGCCTCCAGTTGGTTCATGTATCCCTATTAAGGAGGAACTTATCCCATCAATAAGGGAGCTATCCCACCCAAAGAGGGGGATTATCCCATTGATGGTGGACCTGAATAACCTCTTTACAGCACTATAAATAAAGGCATTGAGCCAGAAGGAGAAGAGGTTGAAAGCTATAGATTTCTAAGGGTAAATGCTGCAGGAATTAGGACTCCCATTTAGAACCTTGTGAGGAGAGATTGTCTTTGCTTGATTCTACTTGGAAGTGGGTGAGCTTTGTCAAAGTAGAGGAAAACCCTTGATGGACCCTGGGAGGAACTTGCACAACACCAAGGTCAGGTTGTAAGAGTTTCTTTGTTTCGTTATTAATACAAACTGGTTTATTTTTCTCAATAGCTTGTGTTAATGAGTTATTTCATGTGTTCCTTGGTCTGCATGTTGAATATATGTTTTATTATATGAAATGCAAGTGCTTGGTAATTGTTTGATTGTTTGTGGTTGCAGGAATTGATGTGAAGGAGGAGCTCATCCGGATCGGCAAGGACGGACTACAACAACAGCGTTTTGGAATAAGGTAAGCCTAAACACTTGTAGTTTTCATGTTTTAAAAGGTATATTTAGAGAAAGATCACTCCATTTTGTCTTGTTTGTCGCTAGAGAGTTTAGACTCCTAGGGAGGTCAGTTGTGTCCGCACAAACGACTTTTTCCGCCACGACACACAGAAGTTTAAATTCTGAAATATAAAAATATTAAATATCATTGACACATATACTAATTCTCGGTTATTTAAATTTTCACGCTCAATGTAAAGTATTTAAAAGATCATCTTCAATGTGACCCATTTTGTACATATAATGTTATAAAGGCGTAGTCTAACTTATAGACGAAATAGTTTTTTTCAAGACATTTTTTGTGGTTAATTTTAATCAAAATCAAGAAATTTTTAAAAACTTGAGTTTAAATTGTTTAATGTGCATAATTCGAGTACCCTGGGGCTTTTTCATGGTGTTGAATCCATTTATGCATTCAAAAATGAATTTTAAACAACAAAAATTCTTGAAATTATATTACCAATTTTTGGTGAATTATTGTGAATATAGCTATTTCATCTATAACGCCTTTTATATAAATTAGCTTAGTCATAAAAAAAAATTTAAAGCATTATTGAGCAACGACTAAAACAAATTACATTTAATTGTGTACTTAATAAGATTAGTGCACTGTTTTCTTAAATATTTTTGGTCTATTTTTTTAATTTTAATATTTGTTTTTTAGAAATTGTGCACTTGTAATAAGATTGGTTAAAATTTAATTTTTCTTTTTGAAAATTTTGTTGGAAAAATAGATTATATGATTTTCAGGTTTTCTAAATGATCTAGAGAACACAGACGAATTCTATTGATGATCTTTGATCTATTCTTTATTTGGTTAGTCATCAATAAATTACCTCATAATATATCACTAAGAAACAATCTTATTAGCTACTATCTATTGATGAACCAACTAACAACTCTAAAGATTTGACATCTTTCATTTCAACGCATTCACCTAATTTGATAAAAAGTTTTTTTTTAATGTTGATATTTAATTTTATTTGTAACCTTTTTAAATCTTAGAATTATTATTTCAAGAGGTAGCTCAATGGTGAAGTGATAGATCTAAAGTTCAAATCCTCATGTTGTGATCCAATATAAGAAAAAAAAACAAGTAATACATCTCCAGAAATTTACTAATAACTACTTATCAAAAGTGTAAAAAAAACTAATAAATTATTTCTTCTTAAAAAAGCAAATTACTAATTTCAATTTCAATATCACAATTTTTTAATAATTATAAAATGTACACTCTCAACATTTTTTTTGAAACAGTAGTACTTTTAACATACCCAATTGACTTCGAATTCGAACTTGAACTTGGTGACTATTAACTAATGGTTTTGGATAAAGATAAAGGTACATGCTCTGTAGTTTAGGTGGCTTGAATTCATATGTACAACTTTGATGATTTCCTCAGTGTACCTTATGACAGACAACGACAGATAACTTTGAATGGATTAGATGTAAACAAATTCAATTAGTATTACAACCCTTCATATTTTTTTTAAGCTCAGATTTATTAATAATGATAATAGCCAGCGTGATGATAATGAAAGTGATGGAAGTGAACTTCTCATAACAATGCACTTATATACACAAATGATTAGCTTGAGTACTTTGATCGAGTAGTGAGTCTATTCCCAATCAATGTTGACATATTCTAAATCCCCAACCTCTTTATTATAGTTGAGTATAGTTGAGTAGTGGAGTCTAAGGCTCCACAGACTCTTCACATATTCTAGATCCCTAATCCCTATGTGTTGTATTCGCCTTTTAGGATGCACTTCATAAATTATAATGTTAAAGTTTTTGATTTTTGCATTGCATGCTATTTCATCTCAGACTTATTTATTTTTATGGAATTTTGAAAAGGAGGTTCACAAATATGGTCTGGTTGGTTTATTTGCAAATGACAACTTTTATTTGCTTTATAATTGTTTATGTAATAACATAAAAAAATATGGTAATAATTAAATAAAAGTTTTTAAAATTTATTTGATATTCAATTTTATTGAATTAGATATCATTTGTTTATTTATGGGTTTGTATAGTAAGGTGTTGGGTGCATTAAATGTAGATATTGGTCCAATTAATTTAAACTAGGTTTGAATGCCATTCTTGTGATATATATCATACCAATCTAAATTTATATGGGTTTGAGATGTTCACACTTGAATTCTACGTAAAATAAAACAAGAATTTGATTATTCATATGTTTGTATTACAAAGGTTAAGAGGGAAAATTTGTGATGATCGAACAAATCAAAGGATAGATAGCAAGGGTTTTGGAAAACTATACAAGAACTTTTTTTAGCCTTATCATTGGACAAGAAAAAAGAAAATTGGTGGAATTATGTAGGACCTTAATAGATAATGAAAAAAATCAAGTAGGGCCGTGCCTTTAAAATAACTCTTTTGGCATAATAAATTGAAATGATTTTTATAGATTTGTGATATTTGATATTGAAGAAATAACTCAAAATCTGCAGTTGCTAATGAAATCAGACTGAAATCAATAGACACAAATCTCTTCTACTCAATCCACAGAAATGAAAACATACAATAGAAACACATGCAATCATTCAATCACAATGAACATAGTTTTTTATTGGGGAACCCAATTGGGAAAAACCCCTCCTATATTTGTATTATATCAAATGAGAACGATGATCTATTACAATGACAACTTCAATCCTTGAAGCTCAACCTACACTACAATACTGATCTCCTCCTCTTAAGTCTGCTCTGCCCAATACTTACGCAAAATAGGCCTCCTTATTCCTCTTATTTCCTTGCGCAATTCCTACTCCTAAAGAATAGGAAGAGCATGTATTTGCTTGTACAATCCGAAGAGAACTCCTCATCTCCTACATGCAAAATCTATACACTCACTAGTATACAATAATAATTACATTGATGCCTTTATCCTCCACTAAAATAGGCAATTCGACTTACATGCATGACTAGGGTTATTTTTAGTAAATTGACTACTTAACTAAGAGATTAGTGAACTAACAATAGTTACAACTACTCAACTGAACTCATACTCACTCTATTAAAGACAAGAGATCAGGTAACTAAGTTTCACTAAATATAACTCCATTATATAGCTAGATCTTGGCAACCAACTCATGCACAACTCTACTTCTTGCCCACAAAATCGAATTGACTGAGTTAACTGAGTGACTTGGCCATGTCACCCTTGCTAACTGTAACTCAAGTCATCTTGCTAAAGTGGAAATTCGAATTTCTCCATTTGGCCAAGGCACAAGTCAAGTAAAGGCTTTGCTTGCTACAATTTAACAAATAATTAATTTATAACTTTATTTTATCTATATAAATTGATTATATTAGGTGTGCTTCCCCCTTTACAAGTCACAAAAAGATCATATTTCACCTGTAATCTTCCACACCACACTATAGGCCTACCATTCTTTCGTTATGACACTCTAACACAAGATTTGTCAATATAATGTTGATTTTCCCATATTGCAATGAAGATTCCCTTGTATCAATTGTTTATTATAACTACCAATAAATCAAATTGTGTAGTAAATTTTAAAATCCAAATTAAGTCAACAACATGTATTGGTATGACGATATAATAATGTCCTTACTAGCCTTTTTAAAACATTGCAATGTGACAAGAAACAATAACTTATAAATATACATTTTCACTTATATCACAACATCTAAAATTGTAATTAGCATTATCATCTATTAAAAATGAAAAATAATCACATTGAGGTACAAGTTACCAATTACAATATTGTAGTAACGTGAAATTTCCAACTGAACCCTTTTCTTCTTTTTCAAAGACAAAAATTTGTTCATTGCATTATTTCCTTCCTTGCAGTGTTACACATTCAAAATGCCTTTCCTCATGAAACAATGTATCACATTCAAAGTTTTATTTACCCACAACATTTCGTATCATACTCAAAAAATTGTCACGACACACCATGACACAATAAAATCTATTTTTTATTGTGACAAATTGCATCACATAAAAGTTTCTTTAATGTGATATAAGAATGAAAAAAAAATTTTAAAATAAAAATATATTAAACAAAGGTGCATTACCATTTCCAAGTGTGTTGCGCTCCAAACAAGTTTTGTTTGGTTCACATCATTCCAAGGTATTAAGGGGAGCACATGATCACTTTTACTTAACAATAATTAATCTTTGGCACACTCAAACATGTTTA
This sequence comes from Pinus tabuliformis, assembly GCA_031772625.1. Lineage (NCBI taxonomy): Eukaryota > Viridiplantae > Streptophyta > Pinopsida > Pinales > Pinaceae > Pinus > Pinus tabuliformis. The sequence goes on along the minus strand of CM062814.1, from coordinate 487,543,098 downwards.
ACCATAGTTAAACACTATGAAACATGATTAAATTTAATCAACCAAAGACAATTGTACTCAATATACATTCAAGCATAGTTAATCATTAAGAATTATAATGAACAAAAGTCAATTACTGTCAACAATAATTAGGCATAGTTAAACAAAATCAATAATAGTCAACCATAGTAAAAAATGATCAATGTTATCAACTTCGTCTACTATAGTCAATTGTATTCAACCATATTCAACCATTCTTCACCAAATTTAACCAAATTCAACCTACAATCAACCATTATTAATCATTATGATCTCTACTCAAACAACTTCAACCATTATACCCAACCATAGTCACTTTTAGTTCAGTAAATATTTGACACGCTCATCATGTCTAACTGTAGTCAAACACCATAAAAAATTATGAATTATAATCCACCACAATCAACCAAATACGGCCATACTCAATCCATAGTTAACCATATTTAACCATTAAGAATCATAATGGACCAAAATCAACTATTTTCAATAATAGCCAACCATTGTCAACTATAGTCAATGATTGATAAGAAAATTTAACCAAAAGCAGCCTACAATTAACCATTGTTAACCATTATTATCTCTACTCAACCAAATTCAACCATCTTACTCAATCATAGTCAGTTTTAGTTAATGATAGTTAATCTTTTGCATACCCAAACATGTTTAACCAACCATGAAATTTCTATGCTAACATATGATATAGTGGAGATGAAAAGTTATGGGTGTGGGAGTGGCATTAAATATTTGTAAACCTAACACATATAAGATAAATGAACATAAGAATTATTTCTTTTCTTCTTATTTTAATTCATTTGAATCTGCACATTCGGATTCAATGACATTACTATTTTTATTTCATATTTAAAACAATAACCTTTGAAATTTTGGTTCTCATTCACACACTTGGAACTTCTATTTATGCACTTAATCTAGACATTGGAAGGATGCAATCTTCCATTGGCCAATTATATCGAAACCTTCCCATGGAAAATTCATATATGATAATGGAATTCCATAAGATTGACCATCCATAGATGCAAGACAAGACGGAAAACACAAAATTCACATCATAAACCTTTTTTCAATAATGATGTGACTGAAATACATACAAAAGAAAAGATCATTTATACTTTGTAATCTTTCAAATCCATATTGAAAAAAATGCACTCAACCAACTTGTTGAGTCATTGATATTAATAGCATTCACTACTCCTCTTAGACTCTTTGCAAGTTTTCCAAATGTAATGACTATGGTTGTATAAAAACTTCTATGAATTATAGTGGTTATTGGATGAAGTGTTATAGAATCTAGTAGCACAACTATTTTAACAATTCTACTTATCCTTGATAATTGCTTGTGAACTTTAGTTAGTTTCTTATTGTTCTTTATTAGATTCTTTCATCAAACAATTATCAAGAGCATAAACAATAAACAAAATTGACACAAGAAGTAGGCTCCAAGCCACGGAAAAACCCCTCTAAGGGGAAAACCCAAAAAAAAATCTCTTCTCTTCTTATAGAATCAGATCAAAAGAGAAAACCATGACCCAAAGACCAAAGTCAAACCTCCTCTAAGAACCAAATCACCACTCCAAAAGATCTTCTTCAAGACAATACAAGGTCAACTAAAGTCAACGAAGAAAAACTCCTTCAAGGTCTGCTTCAATCAAGGTTTTAACTCTTAGCTCATATATGAACATCAACATGCAATTTTCGGCCCCGTGACAACCAAAAAACCCTAGAATCTCGAACGTGTGGGCAGAAATAGGTAGAAACCATATCTCCTTCCTTCGCTTGGTCTCCCTTCTTGTCTTCTATCCTTTTTCTTTTTTTCTCTTCCTTTTCTGGTTTGAGATTGAACTACGGTAGTGTTTCCAACTTAATCAAGTTCATCGCCTTTATATACCCTTCACATGTGGTTTAATAGGCCTCTTCTAGGCCGACTTATTCTTTGCTTAGGAAGACTTGGTCTTGGAGGTATTCTTTACTTTCTTAGATACAAAAATAAGTTATTTTGCATGTTGCAACTTGCCCAATAGAGTCTTATACTAATGATATTGACTCTTTTGACTCATGAAAATTATTCTTATACTTGAAAATCCCTAGGAGCATGAAATGCATGCTTGACCTAGTTGACAATTTAAAAGAAGCATGAAACACCATGCTGGAAAATAATAATTTTCTTTCTTCTTTTTATTGTTACATAAGATATACATAATGACATGAGTACAATGACAATTATGAATACTGAAAATAATTACATTTTCCAACACTCTCTCTTAACTAGGGAGGTATTCATAATTGTATAACCAGTACAAGGATATTCTCAAACTGAAGAGTTCTCATAAGAAGAGTCAGATTGATAAGCCATCTTTTAAGCATCAACATCATAATCAACATTATCATCATAGCAAGGCCTTTAACTAATGTTCTCTTCTTATTTTAGAGCATAATGTTGGGAGGCTTTACGTGAGACACCACACTACCTCTTAAGGCACATGCCCCATCTAAATGTTCACTAGGTATGTCCTTTTAGGATGTATTCTTATCTTAGATCACATATCTTCAAAGAATATTGATTCTCTTCGACCACTCTTGTCTTGGATACCTATCCAATCTTCAAAGAGTGTCAGTTTACTTCCTATATTTTATTATTTATCCTCGAGGCATATCAATCGTAGATTCTTATTCAATCCTCCATTCTCCCTCCTAGTGCATTCACTAAGACTTACAACTATCAGTCTTGGATTAGCGCATGACACATAGAGAATATAATGTCCAACATCACTCTCTCTCAACTAGAGAGGAGATCCTCATTCCCTTTTGATTAGGGAATAGATCCTTTGCTCCCTCTTAATAAATTAAGGAGACTTCTTACTCCCTATCCAACATAGAGGAGAGTTATTACTTCCTTTCAGTTGGGAAGTCATAACCACAAGATCTCTAGCTTGTCTTTATAAATAAATCATCTACTAGTTCTTCATGGAGATATTCAAGTAGTAGTCGCATGGATCCTCCTTTCCTTTGCATCTCATCATATTGAGCTTCTACCTTCCTAGATGTTATGGAGCCATCCTTTTTCCTTTAATCTTATGACAGGGTTCAAGCCATCAACCTTTTATATCACTTTCCTCTAGCCGTCATTAACACAGGCATTATATTGAGCCTATCAAAGTAGATCTAATCATAGCTCCCACTAAACATGAAAGTGCTTGTCATTGTTCTTAAAACACAAATATGAGATTATATTCTTGTATTGCTACCTTTTAGTTTCCAAGATGATGATGTCAACATATTTACCACATAATCCTTCAAGGATTACCAAAATCATTCACTAAATCCATATGTTCAATTGGAATTACCTCAACTTCCACTATGCAATTTTTCAATATTCCTCTAGGTAGAAAAATTATATGTCAACCAGATAACCAATACCAAAATATTAGAGTGTAGTCTAAAGGCCCCATAAATTAGCCCAAAAAATAATGGAAATTTCGGCAAGATTTTGACAAAATCCAGTAGAAAATTTTGAAAATCTAGGTTATAGTTGTCAAATGTTCGGATTTTGGGTGCCCTAGGGGTTCTTGATAGCATTGAATCCATTTCCACCATCACAAAAATGATTAAAACACTCCAACATTCTGGTTTTTTTAATTGTTTTTTATCAGATTCTAGCATGAAATCTGTCATCAATATCATGATGGCCTATCATCAAAATATCAAAATTTTCTTACTTGTTTATTTTGAGATCAACATTATTCCATATTGTCCATCTCCATATTGTATAATAATCTTTCTCCATGCATTCTCTTTTAATCAAGGTTCCCATGGAATGAACTAACTAATAAGCTATAATATCTTTCTTGTAGTTATCATTATCAACTCTCCTTTCTTCAGGATATCGTACTTGATATTGATCAATATCATCAAGTTTATGCCATGTTATCTTGTGGGAGAGTCTTGATCTTTAGCCATTTCAAAGCATGCCAAACTACTTATTTCAAGAATCGAGTAACCACATGGAAGACTTACCGAGAAAATTCTTATCCTAAACTCTTTCTTCAAGATTCTTGTAGATATGAACATGTATGCCTTTGCTTCAATATAACCATATAGTTGTCCTTTATTTGAATGAGTTTGCTTCCATCCTTATCTAAGATAAGATTTCTTTCCTTAAGAGTAGAAATACTTTAATTCTTCCTTTCAAACTCTCATTTGATCATATGCATTCCTTCATCCTTCCAAGAATCTTCCTAAATGATGGTTCTCATTGGAGGATCCTAGTGATACTTCTTGCAAGATGACCACCTCTAACATTATGTTATAAAATTATTGGATGAGCAATAATGTGCAATATGGTCCCAATCTTCTCATTCTTGTAAGCTAGATGACTCCTTCCAAAGAAAATTGATCATGTAGAGTCTAATTCCTCTACTATCATATGCTTCTTTCTATGATGACATGCTTTACAAAAACCAAGACTCTTCTAGAGAATGCAACATTGCATGCTACTCTACTTTATAGCAAAAGAAAGACAAATTTAAAATGAACCTGGTAGAGATGGATATTCCTTCAAGAGTAATGATCCTTGGGATCTTCTCCTTTGGGCTTCTTCTCAGGTTCTTCCTTTCCTTTAGTTGTGTGAGCTCTACTCCTTGCCTTCCTTTCATTCTTTTTCATGTTTGGATAGTCCCTCTTAAAATGTCCATACTCATTACATCTAAGGCATTGTATCTTGGACATATCTTGTTTTCCTTTGGACTTTCCAATCTTCCCTTTCTTCTTCTTCTTGGATTTTACAACAAAGGCTTGATACTTCTCATTAAAAATACAATGAGGCCATAGTTCATTAAAAGGAGTAGTATCCTTTCTTGAGTAGACACTCGTTGCAAAACTGCTCCATTCAATTGGAAAAACATTTAGTACACAAGTGGTCATCTTTGAATTGGATATGACTTCCCCAAGATCTTGCAACTGGTCTTTTAATTATGATATCCTCATAGGATATGTGGAAATATATTCATTCTTTGATATATGTGTTCTATATAATTGATTCCTCAAGCATATTTGATGACCTGATGTACTTATAGAGCACAATTTCACCAATTTATCATACATAGATTTAGATGTAATCAAATAATAAACAAAGGGAATGAGATGATCCTTTATAGATTGATTAAGAATCACGTGTTCCCTCACTTCTCCCTTATAACTCTCGAGTCTTCTCTTTTTCTGTACAGTAACTTCACCAAGAACATATTCCATGACTTTATTTTCTGTGAGCTCCAAATCAATCCTCTTCTTCTATGCTAGGAATTTTGTTGATCCAACGAGCTTATTTATTCCTTGCAAAATGTATCCAATTGATCTATACATTGAGACATGAAAGACAATATGGTACTTACTTGCCAACCAAGTGTTCTTCTTCTTGATGTCTTGACCTATCTTGATGCTTTCAAGACCTTCAAAGAGATTTCAAAGATGTCTTTCAAAAAATATCCTTCAAGAGATATAGTATCCTTCCTTCATTCAATGAGACCTTGATCCTTCTTAATATGATGAGGTCTTCAATGATAATTTGATGTAGTAACCTTCCTTCTAGGTCAATAGGCCTTCTTCTTCTTCCCTTGTGTCATTTTGAAAATGATTCCCCTTGACAAGCAACCCCTTATATATGTCAACAATATGATATTCAATATGCCTTTTGTTTCTTCACCTTAGGTCTAAAACCATGCTAGAAAATATAGTAGGGTAGCTATTTAAATAATTCTTCTTGTCCTTAATAATTTCTTATGAACTTTAGTTAGTTTCTTACTATTCTTTATTAGATTCTTTCATCAATCAATTATCAAGATCATAAACAATAAAGATAATGGACAAAAGAAGTAGGATCCAAGACAGGAGAAATACCCATCTAAGGGGAAAAATAAAAAATAATATATTCTCTTCTTATAGAATCATATCAAATGAGAAAACCAAGACCCAAAGACCAAATTCAAACCTCCTCCAAGCACCAAGTCAACCCTCTAAAATATCTTCTTCAATACAAGACAAGGTCAACTAAATTCATTGAAGAAAAATTCCTTAAAGGTATATTCCAATCAAGGTTTCACCCCTTAACTCAGCTCTGCATCTATGGCCTGCAATTTTTGGAACTACAAAAACTGCAGAAATCCTATAATCTCACATGTGTGGGAAGAAATAGGTAGAAATCAGATCTCCTTCCTTCACTTGGTCTTCCTTCTTGTCTTCTATCCTTTTTCTCTTCTTTTTTTCCTTTCCTTGCTTGAGTTCAAACTGCAGTAGTGTCTCCTGTTGAAAATAGCAACAAGAAATGATAAAAATAGAAATGCTAAAAATAAAATTTTAGGATATATTCCAATTTTGATTTTTCCTTGAATCAAAATTCGAATTTAGTCTCACCAGTTGTTTGAAAAATAATTAATTAATTCATCTTGAGTTAATTAGTTGAAGAAATTCAAACATGAAGTCTTTGTGAAGACATGCAACAGTTATTATCCCTTTGATTGAGGAAGTTATCCCTTAATTAAGGAGATAAGGATGAGTTTGTATTTGAGTTGTAATTAGTTATCCCAGTTAATTGAGTTAAGTCCAGTTAAATTAGTTCCAAACTATTGGAGGAACTAATTGTGAGTTCAGTCAGTTAATGCATGCATGCATGCAACTAGTGTTCTCCATATAACTGAATATTCTCTCATAAATAACTCATGCATGTCATTTCAGACAAAGACCCAGTTGATATTAAAGGCAGGGACAGTGTACTATCAGTTGCTAGGATTTTCCTATAAGAAAATCTCCTGCATGTAGAAGGAATTCATTCCTTCAGGATTGCTCAATTAATATAGAGGTCAGAGCAGTGTGTGAGGTGAGAATCACACAAGATACAATTGGAGGACCCAGGAGAAACTACGCAAGGAAATAGGAGGCTTGGAGGACTGAAGGAAGGCACATGTGTTGTCTATTCTGTCTATGAGTAGCAGTGAGGGATTGTATTGAGAGATGTATAGATTGAGAGCTAAAGATTTATGTAATCGTGAGATATTTCCCCTTGTATGGTAATACAGATAGCGGGGTTTTTAGCTGAGCCTTTCCACAGAGTATTCTTATGTGTTTCATGTGTGATTGAATCTTCTTGTTTGTTATATGTGTTTTGTTTGATCTTTCTCAAAATCGATTAAGCTTCCGCAAGTTTGATTGTAGAAGTAGATTAAGTATTTTTCTTTAGTACATTGCATAATCAGTTTAATCTAAAGTGAGAATTTCTACATGGTATCAGAGAAAAGGTGATCAAAGCGGAGAACCATATACAAAGAAGGGAGAAGTTCGAAGTTTGAAGTTCTTGATTGTAGGTAAAAAATCAATTTCTTATCACATCTCAAAGTTCACCAATGGCATTCAATGGCTTGAGACTTGAGTATGCCCTGGATGACAGATCGAATTACATAGCATGGAAGGATCGCATAGAAGTGGTATTAGAAGATAATGGTTTGAAGGACTTCATTGATCAAGAAGTCCCCAAGCTAGCAGTAGCTAATGCCCAAGAATTGGCGGAATGGAAGAAATGTGTGGCAAGAGCGAGGAGGATTCTTCTGGAGGGAGTTCGAGACCATATTGTCTCAAGTCTCCATGGGAAGGAGACTCTGTTTTCAATGTGGAAGACATTGAAGGACCTATGTCAGAACATGAGCAACCAGAGGAAGTTGGCGCTAAAGGACAAGCTTCGGAAAATCAAGTGAGAAAAGGGCGATACGATCTCTACATATATAAACAAGCTCACCACCTACAGAGATGAGCTTGGAAGTGTAGGAATCATGACAGCCGATGATGATATGGTGAGTATTTCTCTCCTCGGTCTTCCTAAGAGCTGGCATAACTATCAGGACTCAGTGAACGGAAGACAGAAACTGCCAGATTGGGAATGACTGTGGTTAGATCTGATGCAGGAGGAGATTAGGAGGAGCACTAGAGATGGTTCTTCATCCAAGGAGGATGAAGAAAATTTCACCTTAGCGAGTAAGGCAAGGAAAGGGAAGGAGAAGGATTCTCATCCCAAATCGAGTTCTTCTCATGGAGGGAAGAAGATTGACAAATCTAAAGTGAGATGCTTTAATTGTCATGAGGTGGGCCATTATGCAACTAATTGTCCATTGAATAAATCCAAGAATGGATCCTGAGAAGGATCTGAAGGTGAGGCATTGGCCTCTCAGTTTGAATTGGATTTCACCATCATCACATGCATGGTTTCATCGATGATGGGTTGTGGTTGGTTTCTTGATAGTGGAGCCTCATTCCACATGATCAGCGATAAGAGTTTGTTTAGTATGTTGGAGGAGAAAGACCTTCGGATGCGCATAAAGATGGGTGATGATGGAAAGTACCGTGTTTCAGGTGAAGGTACGGTTTCTTTTTAGAGGGAGCATGGAGCTCGCATCACCTTACAGATGTGAAGTATGTGTCAAGACTGAAGAAGAACTTGGTATCGATCGCAATGTTTGAGGACAAAGGCTATGATGTAGTCTTAAGTAAGGAAAAGGTTTTCCTTAGACACATCACCATGAGACAAGTGAAGCAGATCGGTTCATGAGTCAACAACCTGTATTCTCTTGAGGTTCAAGATGCATGCAAAGCCTTAAGGAGCAAGGAAACTATTGGAGACTTGGTCGTTGAGAGGGAGAGTACATTACCTCTCAACATGCAGTGCCAGAATAAGTCTCAGACAATTATGGAGGAGCCACAATTGGTGAAACAACTTCAGGAGGTTATGGAGCAGCCACAACTGGAGAAGCCGAGAGGAGATCGAGTGGAGGCATCCACTCATGCAGAGACCTCTAGTAGGGGGAAATTTTGAGCCAATTGGGCAGATGGATCACATGCAGCCATACCTCTAGGTGGGAGGTGGGGCGATGTGAAGTGATAGTCGAAGAAGGTTGAAATAGGGGCAGAATCCTTGAGGTGCCTAGCCTCTTTGATTAGACCTTGCTACGGGAGGCCCGACGAGGAGTAGCAGGACTGGCTAAGTGGGTAGAGATAGATGCAGATGGAGCGACAGAGGAAGCTTCAACATCAGAGGGTGTTTCTAGCCCAACAGGAAGGTCAGTTGGGAGATCAGTTACTTACTTCTCAGTAACTGAGTTGCAGTGCAATGATGGGTAGCACGATGCAACATGATGAGAGGAGGTGCAGTGCGAATGTAGTGCTAGGAAAAAGGACCAGCAGTAGCACGGATGCAGTAGGAGGAATCAGTGTGATTGGTGCAGTCAGAGATCAAAGTGACAGAGGCTAGAGCAGTCAAATACTAAAGGGCACAGACGTGCAGAGTTTTCAATCGACAGAGGCAATAACAGTAAGAGACTTTGATGATGGAGGCATCATTCTAATTCAGATTGGATACTTTTGTTTATGAGTTACTGGAGCAACAACACTAGTGAGAAGTGTTGCATGCAGAACATTCCAAAGGTTCAGGATCGGGATCGAGTTGAATTCCTTTCTTTTTGAGAGGAAGTGTTGAAAATATTAACAAGAAATGATAAAAATAGAAATGCTAAAAATAGTATTGCTATAAATAGCATTTCAATATATATTCCAATTTTGATTTGTCCTTGAATCAAAATTGAGAATTGAAATTCGAATTTAGTTTCACTGGCTATTTGAAAAATAATTAATTAATTCATCTTGAGTTAATTAGTTGAAGAAATTCAAACATGAAGTCTTTGTGAAGACATGCAACAGTTATCCCTTTGATTGAGAAAGTTATCCCTTAATTAAGGAGATAAGGATGAGTTGTAATTAGTTATCTCAGTTAATTGAGTTAAGTCCAGTTAAATTAGTTCCAAACAGTTGGAGGAACTAATTGTGAGTTCAATCAGTTAATGCATGCACGCATGCAACTAGTGCTTCTCCATATAACTGAATATTCTCTCATAAATAACTCATGCATGTCAGTTTAGACAAAGACCCAAGTTGATATTAAAGGCAGGGACAATGTACTATCAGTTGCTAGGATTTTCCTATAAGAAAATCTCTTGCATGCAGAAGGAATTCATTCCTTTAGGATTGCTTAGTTACTACCGAGGTCAGAGCATTGTGTAAGGTGAGAATCACACAGGATATCGCTGGAGGACTTAGGAAAAACTGCACAAGGAAATAGGAGGCTTGGAGGACTGAAGGAAGGCATATGTGCTGTCTATTATGTCTATGAGAAACAATGAGGAATTGTACTGAGAGATGGATAGCTTGAGAGCTAAAGCTTTGTGTAATCCTGAGATATTTCCACTTGTATGATAATACAGATAGCGGGGTTTTTAGCTGAGGCTTTCCCTAGAGTATTCTTCTATGTTTCATGTGTGATTGAATCTTCTTGTTTGTTATATGTGTTCTGTTTGATCTTGCTCAAAATATATTAAGCTTCCGCAAGTTTGATTGTACAAGTAGATTAAGTATTTTACTTTAGTACATTGGATAATTAGTCTAATCTACAGTGAGAATTTCTACATCTCCAAATGAATCAAATTAATCACCTTTATATACCCTTCACATATGGTCGAATAGGCCTCTTCTAGGATGACTTGTTCTTGACTTGGGCCAACCTGGTCTTGGAGGTCTTCTTGACTTTCTTAGATTCAAAAATAAATTCTTTTACATGTTACAACTTGCCCAATAGGATCTTATAAAAATGATACCGACTCTTTTGACTCATGACAATTATTCTTATGACTTGAAAAACCCTAGGAGCATGAAATGCATGCTTGACTTAGTTGACCATTTAAAAGAAGCATGAAACCCATGTTTGAAAATAATGTTTTCTTCCTTATTTTGCTTGTTACATAACATATACATAATGACATGAGTATAATCACAATTATGAAGACCAAACTAGTTACATTTTCCAACATGAAGAAGTGCCAATGCTTTTAATTTAAAATATTTTTGCCCTGTCAATACTAAAACAAATTTATGAAATACCATTTTAGAAATTTTCCCTTTCCCATGATGCAGAAAAATTTGGGAAAGAACAATGTGTCACATAAAAACAAATTTTTTCTTGAAGCAATATGTTCTAACAAAAGAAGGTTTTGATTAATGCAATATGTCACAACTAAGGGCATTTTAGGTGTGACACACATTATGTCATAATGAAGGAACATTTTTGAAAGTGTGATCTATCACATGAGAAGATAGTTCAACTTGATGCGATGTGTCATGACAAAGGAAAGTTTGGAGTGATATGATATATTGGAAGAAAATTTTTGGAAAGTGTAATGTGTCAGATAAAAACAAATGTTTCTATAATGAAATAAATTGTGACAAAGGATTTGGATTTATGTGATATGTCTTGGACACAAGAATTTTAGGTGAGCCAGACACTATGTTGCAATGAACAAAAGTTTGAGAAAGTTTGATGTGTTGCATGAAAAGAATCTTTGGTGTGATGTGATATGTTGTGACAAAGAAAAGTTTGGATTGATGCGATTTTCATGAACAAAAGTGTTTTAAGTTCATTATGCACTATGTTGCAAGGATGAAAATTTTGATAAAGTGAGATGTGCCTCATAGAAAGAAACTTTAACATAATGACATATGTCACCACAAATAAAATTTGGCGTGATGTGATATGTCAACCAAATAAAGTTTCCATTCAATTTGATGCAATCAAGGGATTTGTGGAAGATCCAAAATAGAGGTTTTTGGATTGATGAACTCCAACCCAAATGAAGATATATAATATCATTTGGTTTTCAATTTCAAACAATGTTCTATGGTGAGATGCAATGTGTCATAGAGATAGAAAATTCAATGAGATGCAATATATTGCAAATGAATAAATATTTGTGATATGTCATAACAAAGAAAAGTTTATATTGATGTGATATGTAATAGCCAAAATCATTTTATGTACAATATGCACACTTTCCTTTATGCATCCCCTATAAATAATGGCATATCCTTTATATATTATATGAAACAAAACTTTGGCCTAGTTCTTGTGTCATAGAGATAGAAAATTTGAAGAGATGTGATATATTGCAAGGGAATTATTTAGAAAATTTGTTCTCTTTACCACATTGAAGGAAAGTTTGAGAAAGTGCAATGTGTAACATAGAAAATTGACATGATGTGATATGTTGTGAGAATATAAATTTTTGAGCAATATGATATTTTGTGATGTCAAAAAAAGGTTAACATACATGCACTATATGTCAGACGAAATGTAACATTTATTGCAATGACATATGCCAGTACTAGACAACGTTCACATTCATGAGAAATGTCATGATTAAAGAAAAATTATTTTAATTTGTGACATGCCATACCAACACTTCAGATACATAAAGGGACACTACACAAAGTTTCATGGTGCACATATGACAAAATCTTATTGGATTAAATTGTCACACCCAAGCTTAAAATATGTTTGTTACACATGAAACCAAAGTCATTTTAGTGTGATGTGCACAAACCGAAACTTTATTTTAAAAAAACTTCAAAGAAAAAAAATTCTTTTAGGAGATAATCATGAGACAAACACATAAGATAAAATAATTTTTAAATGTAATACACAATGTATTGCACTCAAAGTTACTTTGGTCATGACACAATGTTTCACACTCAAAATTAGTTTGGTGGTGACAAATCATGCCACATCTTATCCATGTGACACATGACACAATCTAAAACATTACTTCATCATGAAAAGGGGAAATTCCTAAACTTTCCTTCATACAATCGCCATGTTTTTAATTTACCCAACCAATTTCAAAAATAAAAGTTCTTGACCTTTTCAACATATAATGGCATACAGTAATACACAGTGTATTGCACTCAAAGTCACTCAAAGTTACTTTGGCCATGACATAATGTTTCACACACAAAATTAGTTTGGTAAGGACATATCATGCCACGTCTTATACATGTGACACATCACACATTTTTAAACATTACTTTATCATGACAAAGGAGATTCCTAAACTTTACTTCATACAATCATCATGTTTTCAATTTACTCAACCGATCCAAAAATACAACTTCTCAACCTTTTCACCTTATAATGGTGTAAATTTTTGGCCTTTAAGAGCAATTGATAATAATAAGGTATCATTCAAAAAAGTAGTAGTTTAACTAGATAACCTTTTGGTCTTGGTATAGTTTGCTTGAAATTTGATTAGAAATTAGGAATATTATAGTTTTTAAGTTATTAAATTGCACAATTGAGTGTTTGAAGAGTTTTTCATAATGCTAAATATAATTTTGTATTAAAAAATGTGAATTAAACGATGGAACATTCTATCTCACCAAGAATTGTGCCATTGAATTCTAGTGAATAAGACCAAAAAATTACCTCATAAGACTAGACCCTAAGAAAGACAACTTTATTTCTAAAATGTTTTTCTTATTATTTTTTAATAAATTATATTTGTAATCAAAATTGCAGCCAATAAGGGGTGAAAATGATATTAATCATAGTGCCTTAGAGTAGCTCACTTACATAGAATGTAAACATCTTATGTAAAATATTATGAGATCCTTGGTTTGATCCCTCAACTAACTCATGTCCATGTTAGGGAAACCATGGTGCACCTAATGGTTATAGTGGTATAAGATGGAATCGACCCCATGCCACATGAGTATGTATTAATTACCAAATCCACTAGTCAAAAAAAGGAAAATAATATTAATCATAACATTAATGATAAAATAATGAATTATCAGATTTTATACAAAAAATATGTTTATTTTAATGGGTTTATAATTAAGCCAAGAGGTGCTCTATAACTCAAAATGAGGGAGACGGTGTCACATAATGTTGCATTTAAAAATTATAAAATAATACTTTCATTTACAAATTAAAAAATGATAATAAAAGAAAAAAATTAATGTTGGCCATAAATAAAATACTTCGATTTCTACCTTAACTTTACATCAACTTTAGATAAAATAATAATAATAATAATAATAATAATTGAAATTAAATAATGATAATTACTTTTTAGTATTAGGGAGTTTTGGAATGCCCTCACTAAGAATGAATTTAACAAATTGCATGTAAAAATAATGTTGTTGATATTACATGATGTATAATTCATTCTATGTCGTTTAAGTGACATCTAATAAACAAAGATATATTAATAATAACCATAAATAAAATATTTTTATGTCCATATTAAGTAACATAATTTTATATCAACTTTATATAAAGAATTTACAAAATATTAAAAATATTAATAAATAGAGAGAGAGAGAGAGATTCGTTTTCTACTTCGTAATATGAGGGAGCATGTACTAACATTTGAATGTGTAGAATGTGAATTATAAATAAAATACTTCAATGTCAATTGTTTATATATATATATTATCTAAAACAAGAAAAAATAATATAGTTAAAATATTTTATTAGTGTGTTGCTCAAAACTAGCAAAGATTCATCTTATATTTGGATCTACCAAGAGGCAAGAGGAATGAAACCTTTGGAGTTGTAAACCTTTCCTTAAATTTTGAACTCAAAAAAGAGGTTTGAATCTTGAGAGATTTGATCTATCCAGGGGCTTAGTAGATCCTGTAATGTCCCAGACTATGAAAAATAGTGAATATCAACTATATGCACGAAGCTACAACAAAAAATTTACACATGCAGACACATAATTCACACAAGCAAAAATAGATCAGTGAATCATAGAATAACAATTATAAATCTGAGCCATTTTATTAAAATTTTCAAATGGAACTGAGTACAATGGAGTGGAATGATAGAACTCAGACTTTCTAATGCAAACATGAAATACCCAGGTGAAGATCTAACCAAAGCCCCAACTGAAATGGCTCAATTTGTCCTAACGCATTGCCCGGAAAATTTTGTTGCTACTCTTGGAAGTGAAATGTGATTTATACCATCAAATTTGCTCCAAAAAAACTACAACTAGCATTTGCACCTTATGTTGCAAAGAAAACGACGTAAGGCATAGAGTGGGGAAGAATAGCATAGAGTGGGGAAGAATAGAGACATGTATAGAGTGGGGAAGAATAGAGACATGTATAGAGTGGGGAAGAATAGCATAGAGTGGGGAAGAATAGGGACATGTGAATGGACATTGTTGAAAGAAAGGGTGGAAGATAATGAGTTACAATTGCAATAGTTAGTTATGTGTATTCTGAAAATGAATATTTTGTAAATAATAATAGGTTGTGGAAGCATTTATAAAAAGTATGCCTTCAACTACACAATTTATATCTACAGAAATAGAAGGCTAGAAAACAAGAATTTCAATTTATAAGATCCAATTTACATGGTTGGTCAACATGTAGAAACCCCTTGTGTCATCGCTCTATCCAAGTGGGGAATAATAATACGACAATGGAATCACTATTGTGAATATGCAGAGACATAATACTATGGCATGCTTATAGATCATTGTTGGCTGAATGACTTGCAATTGGCTTTCAAGCTGTTGGTTCACCATAAGTTGGATCTACAAAATATTAGTTGGATCTGAAGAACAAATAAAGCTAGGATAAAAGGTCCAAATTTATGAAATTATTAGTTTCTTCCTTCCCCACCTTTCCATTGTTGTTATTATTATTATAATACTAATAATAATAATAATATTATTACCAGATAGCTCCCTGGACGCCGTCAAACAATTAATAATATTTATTTTATTAGAACAAATCAAGGTACGGATAGAAAGCTAAAATTTCTGAAATTATTAGTTTCTTTCTTCCCCTCTTTTTCACTCTTAACATTATGACACTTCCTTTCACATCCTACAGTGGATTGAACTTGCAAGAAAATTCGAGGTGAACCTTATACCTCTGCCTCTTCTATTCATTTTTGTATAGAAGGAGGTATATACATCTTCAGTTCATATTTATATCCATTATCAACACCTAATACATGCTTTTGTATATTGGGAATTAAATTTTCATCATGTTTGAACTCAACTATTTGCTTTCCAAGGCTGGCTAAAATGGTTGTTGGGCTGAGGGCCTCCACTGCAAATATTTTTATTGACAATGGCCCTTACAGAGAGTTTATTTTCAAGCATTTTCAAGTGGCTTTTGTGGATGAAGAAAGTGCAGCAGTAGTTCTAGTAAGTTGATCAATCTATAAAAGAAATTTCCATCTGAATCCCTGAGTAGGCTATGAGTGAGACTTTTTGCCTCTACATAAGAGTTCATTAGATAATGTGTTCTACAAACCCCTCTCACATACTCAACTGCATGACTGCCCTATTCAAGAAGCCAGCTATTCCAATAAGCATGTGAATGAAAATCACCTATACAATTTACCAATTACAACAACAACCAACCAACAAAAAAAAAGTACTCAGCAGACTAAGGCAACAAACTGGTCAAGTAATAATCCTCAAAAGGTCCAATATACTGGGACTCTCCATTCAACTAGGTATTACCACCTATATTTTATCTTTATTTAAGTATATTTCCAATAACAATTCACCAAACTGTAGTCAGCCTATGTGATGAAACAATATCACCAAAAGTTAAAACTACACATGTTACCAATAAAACTGTTGGCTAAACCTATTAACAATCTTAATCATCCACTTCTACCTGCCTTCTTAGTATTAGGCTTTTACCAACATGTGTGTGATTAAGTTGTTTCTCATCTTTTATCAGCTACCAAGTTTGACAGAAAAGAAGTGCAAATTTCCTGCCTCCACTATCTAACAGATCTGCTAATTTCTGAATCATTCAAAACTTGAATAGGGCCAATATATTGAAATAACACCATGAGAGCCTCAGAACTTATGCCTCCATTTATAAGCTATCGTAACTAAGTCATTTCTTTTGGTAATCCAAATAAAAAAAAAAACCATTCCATTTCTTGCCTTTAAAATAGATATTTTCATCCAACAACTTCTAGTGGCACGCAGAGGCAGATTCATTGAAATTAGATATTTCTTTCAGCAAAATATAGCAGTGTGATGAATATATTGGCAACGATTAAATTACCCCTGGTCCACTGCAACGAGGAGAACATGATTCAATAACTATTTGAAGGCTCTGCATGTACAAATGTAGTACACTATTTTCTTCTGCCCAAGCTGCATTTATGGTTGTGATTATCATAGTCTTGTTAGGCATTGAAGTTTTTTCTAGATCACTCCCTAAATCAAAGGTAGTTATATCTGAATTCAACTCTGAACTCTGCAAGAGATTGGCTCTTAATTGAACCGTAATAGCCATGGAAATTTATTTATAAAAAGTATGCCATCAACTACACAATTGATATCTACAGAAATAGAAGGCTAGAAACAAGAATTATGATTTATAAGATCCAATTTACATGGTTGGTCAACATGTAGAAACCCCTCTCCACTACAAATATTTTTATTGACAATGGCCCTTATAGAGAGTTTATTTTCAAGCATTTTCAAGTGGATTCTGTTGATGAAGAAAGTGCAGTGGTAGTTCTAGTAAGTTGATGAGTCTATAAAAGAAATTCCCATCTGAAGCCTTGAGTAGGCTATGAGTGAGACTTTTTGCCTCTACATAAGAGTTCATTAGATAATGCGTTCTACAAACCCCTCTCACATACTCAACTACATGACTACCCTATTCAAGAGCCAGCTATTCCAATAAGCATGTGAATGAAAATCACCTATACAATTTACCAATTACAACAACAACCAACCAAAAAAAACAAAAAAAATGTACTCAGCAGACTAAGGCACAAACTAGTCAAGTAATAATCCTCAAAATGGCCAATATACTGGGACTCTCCATTCAACTAGGTATTACCACCTATATTTTATCTTGATTTAAGTATATTTCCAGTAACAATTCACCAAACCGTAGTCAGCCTATGTGATGAAACAATATCACCAAAAGTTCAAACTAAGCATGTTACCAATAAAACTATAGGCTAAACCTATAAACAATCTTAATCATCCACTTCTACCTTCCTTCCTAGTATTAGGCCTTTACCAACAGGTGTGTGATTAAGTTGTTTCTCATTTTTTATCAGCTACCAGGTTTGACAGAAAAGAAGTGCAAATTTCCTACCTCCACTATCTAACAGATCTGCTAATTTCTAAATCATTCAAAACTTGAACAGGGCCAATATATTGAAATAACATTTCCTTTGCTCGAAATTGTTTCAATCTATGATTTTTTATATAATCGTCTTACAACTTGTGTATTTTTATAGAGGAGTGTGGTTTCCTAGCATGCTTATGTATGAAATTAGGTCCAAGATAAATGGCAGGAATTTGACTGATTTTAACGTTTGAGCATTTTCAAAGCATTTCAGGTTCAGCTAAATAAAATACTTAGCTTGTTGTTTGTCTACTTTACAGTTTCCAGCAGCAAACAAAATTTACTTTTATACTGGAGTCTAGCCTTGAACTCTTAAATAGAACTCTACACATGTATCCTTTCTATTAAGAGTGCTGATTTTTGTCTGTTCATTTTCTTTTTGACTGTGACTGATGCTTGTTCAAAACAATGTTGTCAGACTCTTTTCGGACTCCTAAATCTTGCCAAGTCCACTGAGTCACCGCTGAAAAGAGTAACTCCTAGACACTCTTCTGTCATAATCCCCACTTGCCAGACTCCTTTGAAACTTGCCAACACATATTTTGAGTATTTTTTTTTTCTCTTTGCCAAGTCTGAAAGATTCTGCTGAGTCTTCCTGAGTCACAGCCCAGCCGAATCTTAGAAAAGTCCAAGTCTGACATCATTGGTTTGAAACAATTTCTTTTTCAAGTCAGGTCAGCACATCTTCCTGTCCTTCCCACAATATTTATGTATGTGTCCATGTGTGTAGGATGTGTATGTGGATCTATTGCCCACTTTATTTCGTTTGAGTGAATCAATCATTGTTAAGATGAACTTTACAACAAACCAGTTTGTAAGTGAGGTGTCATGAACATACCTCTCCACAAAAAAGCTGAACCCTTGTGCAATACAAATTTTTTTTCATCTATGGAATGAAAATTTTGTTTGATACTACCAGATTCAAACTGGATCGAGAGAAGTTTTTGTCCAATGTTTATTGAGAGTAAAATTAGTCTTTTAACTAGATGTTCTGTATAGGCAATTGTTAAAAATGGTCAACTAAGGTCAAATTCCACTATGGACAGCTCCTTTGTATGAGATGATGATGGCATTGGATTCCTCTTCTCGAGAGGACCAATTTTGACCTAAAGCACGATGGATTCTGACAGGCAGAAATGTATATTTGAAGTCAAGCCCACAATGTTGGTTTTGGTCAAGGTCAGCCCCACAGTCATGTAGGCTCATGAAGCCCAAAAGACATGACCTTTGACCCACATTGAATTGTATGAATATAAGATGAGTTCACTCCATTTTGGCATCAGCACACATGATTTTCTCTTTCCTCTCATGATGGATTTTACTTTCTTTGAGAAACTATCTCTCTCCCATACGTGCAAATTTTTGGAGGACAGATTTCCTGTGATTTTCTGCGGTTGAATTTTCCAGTACACAGAGTAGCATTGACCAGGCACTTTGACCAACTGTTTGACTGCAACTTTGATGGATTATTACTCTGCCAGCTAGGCCACACTTGTGAGCAGAGGAACTGAGCACAAACTGAGGTGTTTGACCACAGGTCTGAGGCAGGTTTAACCGCAGACTGTTGACCAAGTTTTGACCAGACTTTTGAAGGCTGCCTTGACTGCATTTTGACTGCCTAGAGAGGGTGAATTTCTCTCTCCTTTTACCAAATAGATTGGGCTGATTTGATTGAGCTGTTAACCGCTGACTGGCTAGGATAGCTTTGAATGTTGTTGACTTCTGCATATGTGACTTTGACTTTTGGACATTTGATTGGGGTCATCTATGGCAAGTCAATAATATTGAGTTTGACTAATGTATCATTGTACTTATGGATTTCTCTCTCTGTGAACATTTGATATTATCAAGAAGAAAATATTTGTGGGTTTTCCCCCTTGTCGGGTTTTTCCCCGGCTTTAAGTCTAAATCATGGTGTCCTCTTGTCTTGGTTTGTCTTTTGCATTTAGGTTTGATGTTTTTTCATCAGTTACTGTCATGTGATAATGGTAAACGTGATTGCTAATGGATTAATGGAATTAATAATGGGCTAATGGATTAATGAAGTAACTGACCTCTGACCTAAGCAAAGAACATGTTAACTCAGAAATTAACATGGTATTAGAGCTAGCTGAGGTCAAGCCCAAGCAAGAGGAGGAATGCAATCTCAAGAGATGAAGTAGTGGACTGTTAATGTATTTGAAGTATCTTGTTGCAAGCCTTAGAAAACATGAGAGGTCTTGAAAAATAATACAAGTCTAGGTATATGCAAGAGCTGGGCTAAATAGCTCATGAAGGCCATTAATCAAATCTGAAGATGCTAAAGTCCTCCTTCAGTAGCTAAACCACGTGTCATGATAAAAAGTCAATGAAGAGTTTTGTTTTAAGAATTTGTTGATCTGAGTCCAATCTTCTCATTGGATAAAGCAGTCAACAGTGTGTTTGAAGATCTGATCCCTTTGGCACCTCTGCATTAGAATTCTGAAGCTAGCAGTCCTTCCATCCAGTCACCTGTGCTCACATAAATTCAAGTCTTGTAAACAAAGATTTCCAACAAGCAAATTTGTTGAGGATCAAATAAGTGACTCTAGGGATACATATATTTATTTGGATTTGATCAATGAATTAAAGAGAGTCCTATGGAGCAATGAAGAATCGAGTTGTTGGCCTAGTTCTTTGAACCATTAAGAAGGAGCCAAGTGTTCCTATTGTTCTGATCACAAGAAACAATAAAGGTCTGCTATGCAATGGAGCTATCTCTCTTTTACATTCTGGGCATAAGTATGCTTTTGGGTAAGTCTTTTGAAAAGAACTTTATTCTCCTAAGAGGCCAAGAAAAGTGCAAGAACACAAGAATATGCCAAAGGTCATTTCATGAAGCCAACCTTGGAGAAAGGATTACTTTGTTCTCGATCATGTGGTATGGAGGCAGAAATGTTATGGCTCGGTGAACTCTGTCTTATATTATCTCTCGCTCTTCAATTCAGATAGTGAATTTGACCTATTCATGCCTCTTTGTTCTCTGAGTTATTGAAGAGAAAAGTTTTGTTAATGTCGATTGTTTTATCTAAGAAGATGCCTACTTATTCCTTGTGCTTGTAATAAGGCCAAGAAGCCTATGTCACATAAAGCACTGCTATATACTATCATGCTCTGTGAATTTGGTCGACCAGTATAGATCATTGGGGTTGTGATTTCTTGATCTCCAGGCTATAAAAGAAGAAAGGTGGTGGACTTCTCATTCCACATATTTGTAAGG
The DNA here is from genome assembly GCA_031772625.1 of Pinus tabuliformis. Taxonomy (NCBI): domain Eukaryota; kingdom Viridiplantae; phylum Streptophyta; class Pinopsida; order Pinales; family Pinaceae; genus Pinus; species Pinus tabuliformis. Next base: position 487,521,770 of record CM062814.1, on the reverse strand, counting down.
AAGCGAAGAATCTTTTAAAGGACAGTTCTAAGGCCCTTCATAATTTAAGGAAGACGAGATTTTGTATGCATATATTTGCAAGCCTTGAAAATACAATCAGTGGGCTTCCTATGTCATCTATATTAGTAAAATCAAGGAACCCTATTTTGTGTATTGAAGAAGAGGCCAAGTCCTTATCACCGTTACAAGCGCATATATATATATATATATATATATATATATATATATATATATATATATATATATATATATATATATATATATATATATATATATATATATATATATATATATATATACACACATATACATATACAAGTGTTAAAAGCCTGTTCCATTCAAGCCAACTTGCAAATCAATAAGGAATATATATTCATGTCTTTGAAACCTTCAGAAGAGGTGCCCTGAAGCCAATAAAAATAGAGGATGCAGTTATGAGAAGGGATGGTCCCTTTAGACATCAATCTGAAAATGATTTTTGAAGAATAGTAAAAGCCCTCCATAATGTCATTATCTAGCAGTTGATGTCATTTTGTTGAGAGGTTTAGTGGCAGCCCTCCATGTGATCCTATTTTTGTCTAGCAGCTGAAGCAAAGGAAGTTCATCCAAGAAAAGTATGTAGCTCCTTTGTGTTAGCACCATTGGATAAGGGTGAGAGTACCCTTGGAAGTCTGGAAGATAGAAGAAGTGTGAGGCACTTTGGAGCAGACCCCTGTAGCAGCCTGTATGAACATAAAATCAGAGGTATGGTATCTCTCAAGGTGCCTCATGAAGAAGACATTGGAAGGATGTGCATGGCTGATCCTATGTCTTAGCGAGCACGATGAGCAGAGGGAACTACGAGGACCCTGATTTTGGCATCTTGATTAGGTCATTGGGCACTTTGATGCGTTGAGCCAGGATCTTATGAAAGACGGTCTTATGAATATGGATGCCTGGATGTGAAGGACCCCTCCTCATCATGGATTGGGTAATTTAATGCATATGACCCATTTAATGCAGTAATTTAATTTTTTTAGGTACTTTTGATATGCTATTTACGGAGGTAATATTTCAATGTTCTTACAATAGGAAACATCTAAACATTCAAGTGTGCTGATGTTTCCCAGTGTTTCGCTAGAGACGGTTAAATTATAGCACCAACTCAAATCAAGATATTTAAGACAAATTAAATTACCAAAAGAACCTGGAAACATCTACAACTGTAGGGAGTGAGACAGACCTATGTCTTTCAGGTTTATTAAATTACCGAAAGACTTTGGAAGCACCTGCAAATGAGAAGAGTGAGACAGATTGATGTAATCCAAGTTTATTAAGTACCCAAAGGAATCTGGCAGTGACTTAGATTTGGGCAACTTGTTAACTCCAATCGTTTCAACGACACCAAATGACAAAATTCATCCAACAAAGTTTTAAGATTAATCTTATGGAGGAAAACCAGTTCGAGGTGCTTAAGGCGCCCTATTGATTTTGGTAACTTTGAAAGGGGAGAATAAATAACTAACTGTCGCAACAGCAAAGGTTCCTGCAAAACGTTCCATGGTTTTAATCATAAGAAAGAATTCAATGAGTAGATTCTGCAAAACCATTTAAATTCGTTGCAAATCCTACTGTGCGAAATCAATAACGAATAAACACATACTTTAAATTGCCAAAATTTTATTTACCTGATATATGGATTGCCACAATGATTTCAATTTCTTCCCCCTCACTTCTAAAACCCTAAGTTTCTTCATAGGTATCCAAGAAGGCAGAGAAAACCAGGGGCATTTATTCCAGTGAAGCCATATAAGGTTTGGTAATCGCACCCTCCTCAAAAATCGCTCCACCAGATCACCTTTACTATCAAGAAGTTGCAACTTCTTCGTAGCAATGCCACGATAAGCTGTATTGTGGCAAAGCTTCTTCACGCAGTGCTGAAGCAGCTGGTGACTCCAGCTTTTGTAGCATGATATTTGAGAGCTCTTGTCATCGCTATCTGGGTTATCAACATTAACCTATGTATATCTAATCAGCGTGAAGTACTACAATACTGAGAGGGGAGGGTTGAGATCTCACCCATTATATGCGTCTAGATCGAAACCCCTTATTTCTACAACACGAGAAAGGGCATCTCTCCAGGTTTGAATGCTGGTGGAGTTGTATCGCGGTTTCCCTTCACCAGTTTGCGCGATTTCTATCTTGATTTCAGTTTCAGAAGGGTTTTGGGGGCATGAGGATACAGGGGATGCCATTGCCAATGTCGATTCGACTATACAAACAGAAATTGGAGCCCGTAAACTGAAACAGCCATAAACTCCCTGAAACTGTAAACGGAAATAGCCATAAACTCCACGAACTCTCTCGGAAGCTTGGCGCACAGATGTCAAGAGGAGAGTGAAACGTTTTTTAAGGTTTTTTAATGTTTTAAAACATTTTTTATTAAATCATACGGCTGAGTTTTTGTTCAATCGTCTAAAAAAAGATCTAACGGCTACGAATAGGACAAAAAGGCATTTGCGGGAGTTCATTTCAGAGGGAAACGCCTTATGGCGTAATAAACAAAAGATACAAAGCATTGTGAAAGAAATCTCTAAAAATGTTGCAGTCTAAATACCTCCAAGAAGTGGCGAGGAGCATATAGAAATTATAAATCCCTATTGAACTTTATTAACTACATCATATAGCCCCTTAACGACATTAGACAGTTCATGTATTTTCTGGTTATCAGAAGAATTATTTGAATTGTGGAGAATTTTGCATTTCAGCAAATGCTGAAGTTTGTTGAGAAATTTTCTCACTACTAATCCCTTCAAATAATTGTTTTCTAACTATTTCGTGCAACTGTCCTACAAACTGTTTCTTTAAAGCATCGAAAGCCATTTCCAATCTCTCCTATGATTATGTTGCATTGTTATTATACATAAATAAACCATAATAAAGATCAAAGCTATTTCCACAAGTGTTGTCAACAATTTTGAGCAATGTTTCATAACTTTTAATATTAATTGGAGTAGATTCTAAGTTCAACTTGGCTAACATCCTTCCCACAGTCTGGGTTTTAAATTGACTTTCAGCAGCATGGCGATCATGTTCAGCGCATGACATCTCAACCATCCTGCATCTTTATTTTGCAAATATATCCAAAAACTTATAACAACGTTCTACTCTTTCTTCTTGGCCAACTCTAACCTTAGTCATAAACAAAAGGAAGGCCACTCCACCCAAACTTCCCGCTCTCGAGCCCAAACATAGGATGGATGCACAATATATGAAATTCTGGAGGTAATACCTGTAGTTTTTAAATTGACTTTCAGCAGCATGGCGATCATGTTCAGCACATGACATCTCAACCATCCTGCATCCTTATTTTGCAAATATATCCAAAAACTTACAACAACGTTCTACTCTTTCTCCTTGGCCAACTCTAACCTTGTCATAAACAAAAGGAAGGCCACTCCACCCAACTTTCCTGCTCTCGAGCCCAAACATAGGTTGGATGCACAATATACAAAATTCTGGAGGTAAAGCCTATAAAAATAGATTGCGGGCAAAGTCTTTGACAGAAAGGGCATCTACAAATAATGTGTTTCTCTTCGGTCTTTGAGTTGGAAACGACCTCAACACAGACTGTGTCGCTAGAATAGATGAACATAGATATATCACTGCAGGAACACTACAAATCCTCTGGGAAGGTTCATGTAATGATAATTATGTCTGAGATGAAAATGATGGACTACGTTTAGCAGGCTTTGGTTCAATGCAGATAAGAGAACGCTAGATTTATGCCTCTCCGTTCTCTTCAACCTACAAGTGTAACCTACTATCAGAACTTCATCTAGGTATTTCTTCAATCTAGATGGGCCAAAGCTATGGAAATCAACTTTGATTTATCCTATTCTGAATAAGCCTGAATATGTAGATATTGAATTATTGATTGGAACTAAAGATAGGGACACAACTGGAACTGATTTACCCTGTTATAGATATTTCTACAAATAGGGATAGTGACCAAATAGCAGCACTTCTCAAGATTGGGCATCCTTATAGAAACTATGTATTCTTCATTGGGGAGGATCCCTGTTGGTCACCAAGACAAAGATGAGGCTATAGCTAAAGAAAAAAGAAATGAGTTCCAGGCGATGATGAAGAGGACTTAACATAGAAGATCTTTCCAGTGTTCTTTTGTAAAAAATCTCTTAATGTAAAGTGACACATTTTGAGAAAAAATTCTTTACCTCAAGACATGTTTGGCAATGTTAAAGACAAAAGTTGGGTGTCTATTTTTAATGGTAGTAGTAATCCCTCTATCTAGAAACAATAAGAATACAACATTGCATTTTGTGCGGAGGAAGGTGGAAGTAAACAGAAGGAGGAAACAAACTATGGGTGCCCTCCCAAACAGCCAAACTGCATCCTCCCTCAATTAGAAACTGCAGCTGGTGCTTCTAAAGAAGCATCTCAGGCTGATGCAGAGATACAAAATATCAGAAAATTGTAGTATCTTTCATGAATTTTCTTAGATGCTTCCATTTCACATATCTACCATGCATAAACGTTAAATGAGGATTCCTGAGTCTGATGTTGTATTTGGGAAGCAAGGTTGTTCTTCTCAAATAGATTCTGAAAGTTATGTAGAGATGTCGAGATAGGAATTGGATGGTAGATTTTGTACTACTTAAGAGTTTACATAGTTCTAGATTAGCGTGTTGAGAATTTGGTGGTGGAATTATTTTGCCCACAACTGATTCAAACAAGACTTGGAGAAGTGATGCCATTACAAATCTGATACATAGAATTAAAGTGTCTAAAAATTGCTCCTTTTTTCAGTTGGGGACCCAGCTCTTTCAAAACCCAGTATATTGAAATCAAGCCTTTCGTATACTCTGTTCAGATTTTAGAGGGGGGTTTTTTTTGCCCATAATTGATTCAAACTAAATACAATTAAGTCAATGTGATGGTGTGTATTAACCCATTCAGAAAATAATGCCCATTATCAAATAGATACAATAAATTGGTGTCTTGTTATCAGAAAATGCATTACGTTGTTTAGCTACCACTTCTATGTTTTCATAATTGTTTTTATCATAATGAAACCACCTCTGGACACCTACATAGCATGGTACATGATCCATTCTTTAAGAAATGGAGCTTGGTTCCAAAGCATTGTGCAAGCACAGACCTGATGGAGAGGCCTAAACATCTGCACAGGTTTTGAGATCATCATGGATTTAACTTCAACCCTATCTACAGATGGAAGTAAACCACTTCTGGATCTCCATACGAAAGCCTTCATCCCTTCAATTTCCTGTATTCTAAGCCATTAGGCTTCTCACATCTGATCACTTGAGCAGCCATCAAAACCTTGGTATGAAAAATCTTGCTGCGCAAATCTATGGTGTCCCATTTCTTGAAATCCCTAGCATTAAGCAGATCGGTGTCCAAATTGGGACCAAAATCGTAGACAATATTATCAGTATCAGAAATCCTACCTCTCCTCAAGTTCAATCCTTTGACAAACAAAATCACGTTGTCTGGTTCTACTAAGTTCAATCCATTGACAAACAAAATCACATTGTTTGGTTCTACTACTGCCTCATAAAAAAGCATTCTCCATGAAAAATTGTTTGGATACCTAGCTTGCGAAGTGACAAAAATTATGTTTTCCTTGAGTTTTATAGTTAAAGTGATCTTCAAGGGTCGCTTCAGGACTTCTTTTCCAAGCTCTTCTACTTTGTTGATTTGTTGAGCACTGATATGGTGCACCCTCAGTTGCCCCTCCTTTGAAGGTATGTCTGTATAACAAAATGCCAATTTGCAACTTAAAGGAATGATGTTGGAAAATAATATATGCGACGATGTTGAAAAATTATAAAATCCACCTAACAAAAAAAATTATGCAAAGAGGAACTTGACAAGAAAGCATAATCATCGATCAGCGGGCACCACTGGCTAAGATCCCAACTCATATCCTTCAGAGAGCTGACACTCGTTGAAAATTGGCATTTTGTGTTGGGATACTGTTTGAATGGTTGAACCAGCAAATTGGCGTTCTGCGTTGGGATACTGTCTGAAAATTGGCGTGATCAGTGCAGATCTTGATGCCAAAAGAATGTGAATTGTTGCAGAAGTCTTAGTGGGGAAGGAGGAAATGGATAAATTTATCCTTCAAATTCCATTTGAAGAGTCTACAGGGTCTACAGGGTAATGCTAGATATAATGTTGATGCATTCCATCCCTATTCATCATTCTGAATCTATAGGGTAAGCCTGCTCTTTTTCCTCTTGATTCAGTGAATTTAGAGCTTGTGAACCCTTTAAATCTAGGAAAAATAGGCGAGGGTTCTAATCAGCGTGAAGTACTACAATACTGAGAGGGGAGGGTTGAGATCTCACCCATTATATGCGTCCAGATCGAAACCCCTTATTTCTGCAACACGAGAAAGGGCATCTCTCCAGGTTTGAATGCTGGTGGAGTCGTATCGCGGTTTCCCTTCACCCGTTTGCGCGATTTCTATCCCGATTTCAGTTTCAGAAGGGTTTTGGGGGCATGAGGATACAGGGGATGCCATTGCCAATGCCGATTCGACTATACAAACAGAAATTGGAGCCCGTAAACTGAAACAGCCATAAACTCCACGAAACCGTAAACGGAAACAGCCATAAACTCCACGAACTCTCCCGGAAGCTCGGCGCACAGATGTCAAGTGGAAAGTGAAACGTTTTTTAAGGTTTTTTAATGTTTTAAAACATTTTTTATTAAATCAGACGACTGATTTTTGTTCAATCGTCTAACAAAAGATCTAACGGCTACGATTAAGACAGAAAGGCATTTGGGGGAGTTCATTTCAGAGGGAAACGCCTTATGTCGTAAAAATAATTGGAGGCTTCTCTCACCCAAATCTACCAAACCCAGAAAAATATTGGGCTAATTCCAATTGACCTAGAAAACCCCAAAATGTCCAAATTACCTAGAAAATAATGTTGTTGCTACTACAACTACTAGAGAAGAAACTAAAAATTTTACCTCAATATTGTTTGAATCATCCTGAAATTGCAGCCACAAACTCCTCTCTTACAACCTAGTAATACCCAGAAAAGGTTTCGCCTAACTCCAAGTAAACATTAAATCCACAGTGTGATGCAAATTACCCAGCTAATGCCTAACAATACACACTACAAATAGTTATCACTCCTAACTAAAAATTCTTAGAAAATATCAGCACCAAACACCAACAAAAACTTTGTTCACTAATCTTTGTGCAAGCTCTATAAGAGAAAATTCAGCCCAGCTAAAAGATACAGGAACATCTTTGAAAAATGTTGTCAGTCTCATCCTCTAACCAGTAGAAAATCTCCTACAAATACCCAGAACCTGTAATAGAAAGATGATGCTCCAAATAACATCTGGGTTTTGTCTTCTACACCAAGAAATAACAAATTTCTAAATGAATACTCTACAATAAACTACAACGGAAGTCCTGAAATATACTACCCCAAAGTCTCATTAGGAAGACACTCGAAGTTCTCCAAAATCTGGGAGAGTTTCACTTGAAACTCTTGAGCTAAACTACTCTCCTTCTCTTTTGTTGAAAAACCTCCACGAGATAGTTCAATATTCATAAAATAATGGGCAAAATATGCCTAAAAAATGAGTCCATCATGCTTATATAATTTCTCCCCATGCTTTTAGACTCCCTTTTTAATGATTATTTTATTGGTGGGGTCCATTTTCCACTAAGTGACTTTTTCCTCCATTTAAAAAAAATAATAATAATTTTCCACCCATCTTCAATAATACTTGCCACTCTTCTCCAAATTAATATTTTCCCCTTTTATTAATATTACCAAAATTGGGAAAAATTCTCATGCTCACAAAATTGGGTATATTACAACTATAATTTTTCTTTTTCCTCCTAAGTCCCCAATGCCATAAATGTCTTCTCTTTCCAAAATTGTCTCTAATGCAGAAAAACAAAATTAGAGACATGACAATCCTCCCCACCAAAGATTTCTTGTCCTCAAGCAATATCACCCTATGCTGCAAATCCATAAGTTGGTCAAACTAATGCGAGGGTCCCAAATATGCCACTAAACCACTCCTCTCTCTCATGCCACCATCACATGAACTAATCCTATGTCACCAAGGTTCCAAACCAACATGATCTCCTCTTGTGGAATATCATGTCATACTAGTGAAGTCCCCCATGTCATCAGTGAATAACTAAAGCCCAATGGAAGATATGAGGGATATTATCCTGTAAGGACTAGCTCATCCCTAATGGAAGTTGAACTGCCAAACCCTGTGATGTCAAGAACCCATGCCCATCACAATGTGAAACTGGCCTGCTGACACTGCAACATCTTGGTCATGACTAACTGCCCAACATGCTCGTAGTGGATCCTCCTCTCCTGTAACACTTAGCTACAATATCTGTCATGATCGAAATTATGCCCAACCTACAAGGGAAACTCAATACTACTATATCCTACCACTCCATGGCTATCCTTGATCTTTAGTAGCAACTTACCTCACCATATGAGGAGGAACACAATGATTCCCCATATGTCAATCAGAGAATGAGTTAAATCAGTTGTTATCATGGTCATACTCACCATGAAGTGGAGAGATCCATCAGTTAACTGAATCCCTGGATCCCAGAACCACACTAGAAGTTCACAACTCTTACTCCTCACTAGCTACTATGTAAAGCCCTACTATCTGTAAGAACACATTTGTGCCTCATCTCTAACTCCTATATGTAATCGAATGGCCACCAATCATTAAGAATCTATCAAGTACATGCAAAACTACTTTGCTCCTGCCAGACTACACAATGAACTTTGTTACCCCAACTCTTGATGATACACCCAGAAACTACTTGGATTCTGGACACATTCCTATAGACGAAGCCTACCATCCATTGTCCCTCATGCTCGTGTAATGCCTCACATTGCCTCGTCAAAAGCGTATCATCTAGTTCTCTCACAATCCCCTCCCAAAGTGTGAGCCTAGGGGTGGGACATATACTACCTTAGTAATAGACCACACTGTCCCTTAGCCTATATTTGTCAACTCGTGCACCCCCAAATTCATAAACTGGAGAGTCTCCCTCCTACCCATGACACTCAGTGTCTCATCTAACTATTTAGGGTGAGACTCCCATGTATTTCTACCTATACAAAGAGCATTAAGCGTCAATAAACTAACCCTATGCAATTGTAATCCATACACAAGAGTGATAGGCATGTAAGTCCCCAAGGGTATGGCCAAGAGTTCACATGAGCACTGAAAGGTAATCCCGTGGATACCCCTCTCTTTGTCTTGGTCAAGCTGATAACTCCATCGAAGACCTACCCTGTGGAACATGATGTCCTGAGATTTTCACTAATTTCCCCATCAATATGGGGTGAGCTACATCCAATGGTATGTCTAATGTCCCCATCCATAAGTCTCCTAGGAAGCAACGCTCCAAGAGCTCGTTGTGCTGCACCATATGCCACTACATACCACCAAGTATTGTTGTACTCCTTAGTAGTCCACTATACATTATAGCCTATCCACTGTACCCTATATCCTATCCATTGTACCCTATATCCTATCCACTGTACACTATAGCCTATCACTTTGTATCATCTAGGGCCCCATATGCACCCATGTATTTGTCACTCTACTAACAAACTTGATGTGGTTTAAGTTGCTCTTCCCACTCCATGGTGTAAATCCACACACCACAACAGACTGCCATGCATCTACGTGCTCACTTGCAAACCACTACTCAATGTTGCATGCACCTACACGCCACTAGATGGAATGATCTAAACTTGAGATAGTATGTGTCAGCCCACACCCTACCAATATTGCCACCTCAAATGTTATGTCACCATACCCTCTAATGGATGGGCCTCACCTCCAAAACCTCCTTAAGAGGCACGAGAGGTGAATCTCCCTATGTACCAGTGACAATTCCACCATTGTGCTTCTCCTCCATGATCACTGTGCCCCAAATAATTTTGGAGAGCCCTAGGCCCCATAAAAGGCACTGTCTAGCGACCTTCCAATGCCACCTCCTCTGACAAACTCATGCCAGAGTATGCTAATCATCCTGGGACTCCATGCACAACCAACATGTTTAAACAACTCGTTGAGTCTACCCACTCCCCCGTCAACCAAACTATTCACTAATGCTAATGGAGATTAGAGAGTGTGTGGATGATTAGTCACTGTATCTGTCACTCTGCTAATTCCCTCACCAACCACATCCATGATGTGGTGGGGAATCCTAGTTGGATCCCAATAACCATCATCCTGCATCTTAAGTATATGGTAGGAAGCCCCACCTGGATCCCAATGCCAACTCGAGCCTCTAGTATCCCTAATGTCTGGAATCTCCTGCTGAGATTCACTCCCAACTACCACCATCTCCATCAATATAGCCCACTCCATCGAGTACCAACTCAAAATATCATGCCATCCAACCTCAAGGGCAGGGTCGAATGCATGTGTATCCATACAAACAAAAACTCCAACCTGCGAACATTGCACCCTGCACAACTCATGTTGCCTCATCTCACAATTCTATACAACACATGAGATCTGTCTAGGTAGCTCTGCCTCTCCCCCCCACAATGTGTAGAGGGAACCTAATAGTGTTATTAGCCCTACCTATGTATGCCTGAAGAGGAATACTCAGACACTCCAATGTGTACTCCTCTAGCTATACCATTAGGGAATCCAATCATTCCCTAATGCGAGTCAAGTTGGTCGCTCTCTCGGCACAAACCACTCTTTTCGTGGACACTTGTCCAACTGAACAGAAGCACAATGTGAGACACTGAACTCACAAATTTTTCGCAAGCACCAACTTGAAGTGCCTTGGAATTTTGCAAGCCAACTTGCAAGAGGCACCAACCTCCAAGATTTCTCAAGCACACATGAGATATGGAAGCACCAACTTCCTATATGCAGGCACCAACCCACACTCAAATATGAACTTAATGTTCTATATAGTTTGGCAAGCACTCTGCCTGATAACAGATTTTTTCTCTCTGCTCACACTGCTCACTCTGTAGTAGCTCACTGATCTGCTCACCAGTAGTCACTCATCACAGTCCATGCATCTCTATTCTCTGCTCTTCATCAACAATCACTCAGCTTTTGACCTATTTCTCTCCATAAGACTTACATAGCCCCCGACCTTCTTTCTCTACATAGGAACCTTCAACCTTTCTCACAGCACAAGAAACTTCCACCTTTACTCACAAAAACATAGCTCTCGGGGTTTGTTAGCTCTGCATAGGAATTATCTCCCTTCTATGTAGAACTAGTTCTCTCTCAGCCTTACACAATAGTGCACTCACTCAGATATTTTCCACTTAACTCACTTACAACTATGTTGCTTTCCCCACATTGCTCATCCGAGCTCCTGTGTTTTGTTCCTTTGTTGTCCCCTAATTGATGCTGCCACGTTGTCCTACATTCTCACTACACAAGTGTACCTCAGAATTCCTCTTCCATTCTGTTGTCGTGTCTTCCTTGGTTTTTGTCACTGCATTAACCATGAGAATGGGCAATTGACAGTTTCTCCATACTGAGAATGAATTCTCAGTCCACCTGCACACACCAACTAGGCACGGTCCTCTTTGTGTGCAACTCTCCTTTCACTGAGGCTCTTTGCGCAAGGTAGAATCTGTTATATGTACTTTGGCTTCCCCCTGTACACATGCATGTCCTTCCTTGCTACTATAGCATCTCATGTTTGTTTCTTGTCACTGTGCAAAAAAGGTGATTGACCTTGTAGTCCTTCATTGCCTGACTGCATGGAGCTCCATGCTAAGAAATTAATTCTCAAATGACCTGCACACTACTTCATGAGTCCCATACTTTCACTTAACTCATTGCAGACATGCATTGGAGCACGAAGATGTCTTGTCTCACCTCAAGGTAGACCCAACACTCCTTCCAAAAGATCGTGGTCCTTGTTGCCTTGACCCAATGATCTCTGACAATCACCATTACTCCTGAGACCAACTCCTCTATTTCTGCATTCAACTCATAGCTGTTGACCCATACGCCTTTAAATATCTGTACTGTGCTATCAGAGAAATTTCACATCACAACTTCATAGTAGTACAATGCTCCTGTCGGGGGCCAATCTTCCTTTGTTACGCTTTGTGCACTTGGCTCTATGGATTTACCTAAACAAGAGCATAACCAATATCGGAAGCTCCCTCCATCAGAACCTTTTTAAAAACCAATTGTTTTGAAGTTTCGTAAACCTAATCCTCCAATTTTTGAGCTCCTTCTACATAACCCTTACTGCGCTTCTCACCATAGTTCTGCTACCTATGACCTGTCACTTAAAATAAGGTGCTAAGCCTTCAACTCATGTCGATGGCCACTCTACGTGGTTGGCTATATGGATTTATGTGACCAAGAGCCAACCCATTATCAATGTCTTCAACCTTCGAGGTCAACCTATTTCTAGAAAATATTCTTTCATCTATATCCTTTTCTTCACTACCAAAGGTGCTAGCTTCTTAGCAGCATGGTCTCTCTTATGAGACTTCTTCCTCTTCATCAAGAGTGTGATGAGTAGAAAATTCTCCATGTTTTGGTTCATTGTTAGAGCAGCAGGGCTCCTCAGCCTCTTCTTGGGCCACATGTCTATCTTCATCATGCAGACATTGCAGTATGTCTAACACTTCCGTTGATAACTTACAATTTCTTACTTTATTAGCATCTATATTATACAACCCTTTCATGATGACCTCTTTGGCTTTTTCATTATGCTCATTCTTTACTTTAATCACACCAAAGATATACATATCAAAATCCCAAAGTCATAAATAGTCCACTATTCTAACCTTCCAAACTTCATAGTCAAAACCATGGTCTGATTCATTTAAGAATGGGACTCCTTCTGTTGTTAGCCAAACTTTATTAGCCATTGTTTCCACTTGATCTACCTTATAGAGATTAAGATATTCTTGAGGGAACTTGGCTCTGAAACCAATTGTTGGAAACAATGATAATACTGGGGAGGGTGAACCAGTGTTAAGGATAATTTTAACCTTTTTATGCCAATTTACTTTTATGATTCATACTTGGAAACCATCCATATAATGAGTAGCAATATAAAATCAACATACAAGAACACACCATGAGCATCATACACATGAGACACAAGGTTTTACGTGGAAACCATTTCAGGGAAAAAACCACAAAATCGTGTTGTTGTTATTGATGTAAATAAGAGCACCTACTCTATTACATCAATCTGTTTTGTGAGAACCCACTCACAGGAAGCACCAACTCCCTATTTTTGTAGACACCTGTCCAGCTTACCAGAAGCACCATTTGAGGAACCGACCTCACGAATTTTTTGCAAGCACCTACTTGCAACTCCTTGGATTTTTGCAAGCCAACATGCAGGAGGCACCAATCTCCAAGATTTCCGAAGCACCCACTAGAGATGGAAGCACCAACTTCCTGTATGCAGGCACCAACCCACACTCAAATAGGAACCGAATGTTATTTGTAGTTTAGTAGCCACTCTGCCTGATAACAACTTTTTTCTCTCTGCTCACACTCCTCACTCTGCAATAGCCAATGATATGCTCAACAACAGTCACTCATTGCAGTCCATGCAACTCTGTTCTCTTCTCTTCATCAGTAGTCACTCAACTCTTGGCCTTTTTCTCTCCATAACACTCACACAACTCTCAGCCTTCTTTCTCTGCATAGGCACCTTCGGCCTTTCTCGTAGCACAAAAAATTTCTGTTGTTGCTCACAGAAGCACATCTCTCGGGATCTCTTACCTCTTCATAGGCATTCTCGGCCCTCCTCTGTAGAACTGGCTCTCTCTCATCCTTACACAACAATGCACTCACTCAGAGCTTTTCCACTTAGCTCACTTGCAACTATGATGCTTTCCCCACATTTCTTATCTAAGCTCATGTGTTTTGTTCCTCTACTGCCCCCCCCGATCGATGTTTCCACTCTATCCTACATTCACACTACACGAGTGTACCTCGACATGGATCTTCCATTCTTCTACTGCATCTGCCTTGGTCTCTGCCACTGCATTAACCATGAGAATGGGCAATTGACAGTTTCTCCATACTGAGAATGAATTCTCAGTCCACCTCCACAGACCAATCAGGCATGGTCCTCTATGTGTGCAACTCTCCTGTCACTGAGGTTCTCTACATAAGGTAGACTCTACTACCTATCCTCTAGCTTTCCCCCCTATACTCAAGCATGGCCTTCCTTGCTATTGTTGTGTCTCCTATCTGTTTCTTGTCACAGTGCAGAAACAATGATCAACCTTGCAGTCCTTCATCACCTGACTACATGGAGCTCCATGCTGAGAAATTAATTCTTAGATGACCTACACACTACTTCATGAGTCCCATACTTTCATTTAACTCACTAAATACATGCATTTGATCACAGATATGGCTTGTCTCACCTCAAGGAAGACCCAACACTCCTACCCGAAGATTGTGGTCCTTGCTACCTTGACCCAGTGATCTTTGACAGTTTCCATTACTCCTGAGAACAACTCCTCTATTTCTTCATTAAACTTGTAGTTGTTCACCCATACGCCTTTAGCTCTCTGTACTGCACTACAGGAGAAATTCCAGATCACAAATTCAAAGTAGTGCAATGTTCTTGCCAGGGACTAATCTTCCTTTGCTACACTCTGTGTGATTGGCTCTATCGATTTACATGGAGAAGAGCCTACCCAATATTGAAAGTTCCCTCCATCATAAATTTTTCAAAAACCAACTATTTTGAAGTTCTGATATCCTAATCCTCTGATTTCCAAGCTCCTTATGCTTAGCTCTTACTGTGCTTCTCACCATAGGACCTATTGGTGTCCAAGTATGAATCGTGTAATTCACCCAAACCACATTTAATTGTCAACCCAAGGCTCCATGAGCTATTTCTAGGCTATCGTGAAATGTATGTGCAAGCCATAGTTTCCCTACCCCGCAGTAAACATTAACTATAAATTCATCAATGTGTAACCATAAGCTATACTGTAACAACAAATAAGAGTAACAACAAGTAATAACTGTAACAAAAAATATGAGTAACAATAATAAGGACTCACAAAAACACGTTGATAAACATTGACAACAATGATAAAGTTACATAAATAAACCTAACACACATCTAATCCAAAAGCACCTAGTCAGGAGAGTGGACCCAACTCCCTGATCATGGCTATGGCGAGATCAAAGAATCACGAGATACTTAGAAGATAAATTTATCATTAATAAAAGAAATAGTACAGATATGTTGTTACAGACTCGAAGTTAGAGTATTCTCTTGCAAAATTTATGCCTTCTAATAGTGTTGGGTTTCACAGCCTACAACTCTACTTTATACAAATTGTCAATGATACAGTTCCTAGAATTACAACATTGTCTACCCTTAATTACATGGTGACTTTCAGAATGAAACAGAATGTTAAAATATAGCAATGTGTCAATCGAAGAGTTGATTCACCGTTGCATCCAACATTCAAGAATAGCGCTACCAGTTTCATATCATTGTTCATTGAATCATGGTCCTGGTCATTCTCCCTTTGAATTTACAGGAATAACTGAATTAGCAAGTCACTTTGGTAATAATCTCCTATGACTATGCTTCATTGACCAATAATCCATAGAGACATGACGAGAGGTATACCTGTGCACTTTAAGATATCAATTAACCACTATTGGCATGAAATTGATAAAAGAACAAGGCAAAAAGGGTGACAAAAAGCATGCAAATCTAGCCACCAATATCTCCCCCCAACTAGCCTTACTACATGTCCTCATGCAGTTCATGGCCTATGCAAGTCTGGGTTCGAGCTGCGATGGTCAATGTGAAGCTGTGAAAGATCATATTTGGTAGACGTCTCTATCCCTAAAGGCTTATACCCATCTGTTTGGACGACGTCTTTCCACCAATTCTCGCTTAACTCATAAGCTGGAGTGTAGTGATCAACTGGCAGCCATGTGATGGGAAATCGAAACCTAAAACCCATCCATCATACCCCACGAAGTCACATACATGCGATGTACCAGAGTCCTTGTTTAGAGCCCGAGAAAAATTGGGGGCCCCAAAAGACTCGCGTATCTTGACAACTGATGACAAAAGCATCCACCTTTTCTAGCACTCGGGCCTCCTCCTGAAAAATGAAGATCTGTTTTGTGCATATATCAACACACCATTGTTGAGTTTCCAACATCTGTTCTTTTCTACCTTCAATCCCCAAGAGGATTTCGTGTCTGTTATAAACATTCACAAACTAACAATTCTCCATCCTGATGACAAGTGGCCTGTTTACCTGGTTTTATTCAAATGTATCAAAATCCTTTTCCCATTTAACCTAGTTGATGGTGTAGGAGGTAAAAGCGTTGAGTTGAATGTCTCCTACATATGGCACTGGGTTAAATGATTGATCATTGCCCAGGAAGTAGTCATGCATGTATAATTCGCACATCAAATGCTTATCCAAAACATTGTGGCATCTCATGATGCATATAAACTGCATTGAATCTTCCATATCATGACTAATCTCCTTGAGGATGATTTCTAAATAAAATAATAGATATTTTTCATGGATGAACAAGGCGTAGTTATGAGTATGGGGATGTCAAGCCATTGCCTTCTTAGCCAAGGTAAACATCTCCTCCTTATCAACTTGAGTAACTTGACCTGTTCTTCCAGCCCTTCAATTTTCTTAAGTTGTTTCTCCTGCTTCCGCTTTTCCTTTTCTCTCTATTCTATATAACGAGAGACTATTTTTGTGTCTTGCTCGTGAGTTTTCCTTATTCCTTCTCGGTGTGTCTCTACAAGGATGGACTGTCATTGAAAGCAAGTTGTTGTAGCTTACCACTTCTGAATCTCTACAGACATGACAAACACTCTTGCCTTAATCATATGCAAGAATGATTCTATATGTGTAGCTACTTCAGTCTATGTTTCCACTGAAACAATTTTAGGTTGGGGCTTCACATCATTTTTCTTATGCTTCTTCACTTTTATTCGTAGGCGCTGCATCCATTTCCTCAATTGCATGACCTCCATTTTCAATTGCATATTCTCTCTAAATTGTGGGTGATATTGTTCCTTAAGAGGGGGTCTCCTTTTTGCACATTTCTCAATAAACTCTTGTTTCAAAGCGATTTCTTCCATAGGCCTCACAACTGGTCTAGGGCCCGCCGGATTGAAATTGACAAAATCATCAACCAGTTCTTGTTTAAATTTGATTTCTTTCGTTTTATTCTCAAATCGGGGAACTGTCCTACCATCTATTTCTTCAGGTCACAAGACCTCTACATCTTCCCTCTGCACTTCTGGATTCACTGCAGGGTCTTGTGTAGCAGTGTCTTTGACACCCTTCTCTTGTGATTGCTCTATTTCCTAACCATCCTCTTCCACCTGTGTAGGAACGGTCCCTAACCCTTGTGGGTTAGTTTTGTCAGTAGTATCCTTTTCCAATTGCTCAAGAATTGTCTCTGAGCCTCACAAGTTAGTCTGATCAATAGTTTCCTCTACCTTCCGCTCTGGAATAGTCTCTAACCCTTGTGGGTTAGCCTCATCTGCAATAGTCTCCTCCATTTGCTTAGAAGTACTCTCTAACCCTTGTGGGTCAGTATGATTAGCAACATCTTCCTCCATCGGCTCAGGAACAATTTATGGCCCTTGCAGGTCAATCTGTTCAGCTGCATCTTCCTCCATCAGCTCAGGAGTAGTTTCTACAGGAGCAACACAGGCCACAACTTCTTCATTTTGTTTTTTGGTTGTAACTGGTTCTTGTGTGATAGTTTCAACCTCTAATCCTTCAATTTGCTCGATTACTTCACTAATCGACACTGGTTTTTGAATGACTGTATCGATAATGATACCCTTAGCTTTACCAATAAATTTTAGAATCGGAGGAGAGGCTTCTTCTTTCTCCATACATCTAAAGGAACCGGTTTTCCTTGCCCCTCTTGAAAGGATGAAAGAAAAGGAGAACAAGTAATGATATCATCAATTTTCGTTCTCTCCATGCCTACTGATGCAAACCCTCCTTCCTCTTCTTCTATATCCACCAGTTGTTCTATGCTCTCATTTTCTCTTCCTGCATGTGCTTTTTCCAAGTTGTCCTTCTGCCCAGCACCCAACACTATCTCTTTTGGAGTGGTGTCCACTGTGGCCCCTGTTTCCCCCAAAGGTTCCAAATTCAATTGAATGGGTGGTGCTGGTTCTTGTGTAATAGAACCGCCTATGTTTTCAATCATATATTCTTTAACTATTCAGACAGGTGATGTTGGTTCTTGTGTAACAACACCACCTACATTCTGAATCAAAGGTTCTTCAATTGTTCAGGAAGGTGATGCTAGTTCTTGTGTGTCAGCACCAGTTGTAACCACACCCATGGGTGGTGATTTTTCTCCTTGATTATCAGTTGACAGTGGTTCTTGTGGAGCAGCATTGACTACACTCTCTTCTACCTCTATTACATCCATCTCTGTTAGGCAAACAGGCGATGTTGGAAAAACGTCGGCTATAGCCTCTTCTTCCATTTCTACATCTTCTTCCTCTTCTCCTATGGGTAGCATTCCCAAAAGTTCTTCCTGCACCAATTCAATGAATTGTGGCGAAGCCACAGAGGTCCGAGATAGATCATGCATCACCAAAAATCTCACCAACCCATGATTTTTAAAAACTACTAATGGTTGTCGAGCCTTCCGGACAGATTGCACCATTAAGTGTAGACTGCTCCATAGGAAGTATGACATATCCAAAGCATGAACCTATGCATGCCGAAACTGAAGGAATGAAAGAAGTTTGAAGTGATATTTAAACAATGTAGGGAAACAACCTTCATAGGTAACATACCTCATTACAACCACCTCACCCCATGGATATGGTAGTTATTTACGATCATATCCTCTTCCTTTCTGGACCACTGTCTCTCGAGCTTGTACAAACAATTCCAGAAACTTCAGCAAAGGAGACTTCTGAGAGAACCATTTCTGACCTCTTCGCTGCAATCCACTAACAATTGAAATAACTTCCTTCATGACATAAATATCCAATCTAGGGACTCTCGAGTGATTTCTTTCCAAGTTTAACGAAAATTCTTGTGTGATGGCTTCATCAAATCCTTGTAGTCTATCAAAATACACATGCCACCCATCATTCAAGAAAACTTGCCAAACATCTGCATTGCATCGAACTTGCTCTATATTCTCTGGCTCTTGTATCACAACCTGTCCACCCATTCTGCAATGGCTTGTAACAACACGTTGGAGTAACAATAGACCTTTGGTGAGGAGTTCTGACAAGTAGATTTGCAGTGAGAGCTTGTGACAGGGATGGAGTGAAGTGAAAGTTTGTGATAAGGATGGAGTGTAGTGAGAGTAAAAATCGGAAGGATAATGATGAAGATATGGAAAAATCACAACGAATAATGGATAATGAAAATAAATACTGGTAATTATTTTGCAACATTGAAAAGGACCATCCATTAGTACAACAATACTAACTTCAAGTTCCAATGCATATGGACATCATGCGAAATATGTTGGAGAATCGTGCTTAGCACGAGGTTTGATAAAAGTAATAATGAGCCATCAATGTAGTACCTCCCCCACAAATAATGGATGACCATCCGCAATCATGTCAAGTCATGTCACATGAATTATTTAATCAAATCCACAAAGTCAATTGGGGACGTATTTGGGTGACTTACCTTGACGGAGTAACAACAACGGGGGAGTAACAGCACCCGAGGAGTAACATCATTGCTTGAACACTTAGACAAAATCATTATGGAGTAACAACACCGATGGAGTAACAGCACCGAAGGAGGAACAACACCGAAATACTTAGACAAAATCGCGATAGAGTAACAACATCGACGGAGTAACAACATTGTAGGAGTAACAACACCAAAATACTTCGAAGAAATAACGATAGAGTGACAGCATCGATGGAGTAATAGCACCGAAGGAGTAACAACACCAGAATACTTAGGTGAAATCGTCATCGCCATGGAGTAACAACACTGGCAAAGTAACAACACCGAAGGAGTAACAACATGAGTGAAGTACTTCGATGAAATTACCATGATCAGAGTAACAACATCAGAAGAGTAAC
Source organism: Pinus tabuliformis (assembly GCA_031772625.1). NCBI lineage: Eukaryota > Viridiplantae > Streptophyta > Pinopsida > Pinales > Pinaceae > Pinus > Pinus tabuliformis. The sequence goes on along the minus strand of CM062814.1, from coordinate 487,501,636 downwards.
AACACTAGTGAAGTACTTAGACGAAATTGCCATCATCAGAATAACATCACCAGAGGAGTAACAACGCCAATGAGGTACCTACAAGAAAAAGATTGATAGAGTAGTAAAAAAATTATTTATTATATCTATATATATATATATATGTATATAGATAATTCAGGGGTGCAAAGGAGGAATTTCCTGCACTAATAACTTCAAAACCAGAGTTATCAAAGAGATATTTGATAAAGGAGTCTCTTGAATCTAGATGGTGATATAATATGAGGTGATGTCCATTCATGATCAAAGGAGTATGTGCCTCATCAATTGTGATAATTCTAATAGTCCCATTATCAAAAACTGTATCAATTTCATATGGTCCCATCCACCTGGAGCAGAGTTTTCCCTTAAAATCTTTGAACTGAGAATCATAGAGTAATGCCCAATCCCCTCTTTGAAACACCTTTTTCTTAATGAATTTATCGTGCCATTTAGTTTGCTTCTGCTAAATTGTAGCAGTGTTCTGGACAACTGCCAAACAAATTTCATCCAACTCATTCAGTTGTTCCAAGCGATGTTTCTGGGATTTTGAAAAATGTAAACCTACTTCAAGGGCTATCTTAAGCATCTAAATTTTTAATTCCATTAGAAACAAAGAGAATTTCCAATAGACAAGATCATATGGTGAAAACCCTGTTGTATTTCGCCATGTTCTTCTATACACCCACGATGCCTTAGGAAGCTTTTTAGCCCAATTCCAATGATGGTTTGCTACAGTCTTTGTAAGAATATTCTCTAGTACCTTATTTGTGCTCTCGACTTGACCATTCACCTGAGGGTGATATGGAGATGTTACCCTATGCTTGATTCCATATTTCTTCATGAGTCATGCTATCAGATGTGATGTAAACTGTGCCCCTCCATCTGAAACTATCTCTCTAGGAGCTCCATACTGTACAATAATTTCTTCAAATAAAAAGTCAGAGACAAATTGTTCTATCACTTTCACAACAACCTTGGCCTCTACCCACTTTGTTACATAATCCGTGCAAACCAGAATGTGAACTTTCTATTGTGAAGGCGGATTAAATGGCCCAACGAAATCAATAGCCCATTTTTCAAAGGGCTCAAGAGCTAGTTGAGGCTATAATGGCATTTCATCTGCCCGACCAGTCTGACCCATCTGCTAGCACATATCGCACCCTCTCACATATTTCCTTGCATCACGAAAAATAGAATACCAATAGTATCCCATTTGCAAAACCTTATGACTTGTCTTCTTGTCTACAAAATGTCCCCCACAATGGCCACCATGAGTAGCTCTCAGAACATCATAGATGTCATCTCCACTTATGCAGCACCAGATTTGCTAATCAGATCCTGTATAGAAGAGATATCCCTCTATCTACTAATAATGAGCATTGTGATGGATAATCCTTCGTTGTTCTTTGTAAGAGAAGTGTCGAGGCACTTTTCCAATAGCAAGAAGGCTATAAATATCTACATACCATGGTGTGTAAGTAGAAATTGCAAAAAGATGTTCATTTGGAAAACTATCCTCTACAGGTGTACCTTCATCACTAGTATCCATCCTAGATTGGAAATCTGCGACTATGTTGTCTTTCCCTGGTTTGTCTACAATGGTAATATCAAATTCCTGAATTAACAACAAACATCTTATAACATGACCAGAGGTTATTGGTTTTTTCATAGGATACCTTATAGTTGTATGATCAGTGTGCACGAAAGTAGGATATCTTGTGAAGTAATGCCAAAATTTCTTAAGAGCGTAAATAATAGCCAATAACTCCTTTTCAATTACCATATAATTTAATTTAGCAGGGATCAAATTCTTGCTAACATAGTAAATTACGTATGACTTCTTGTCCTCCTGCTACACCAAAACCGCCCCTACTGCTGTTTGAGAAGCATCAATAGAGATGTGGAATGGGAGCCTCTAGTCAGGACCGCTTAATAATGGAGCCTTGCAAACTATATATTTGATTTCTACAAACGTTGCTTCACATTCATTTGTCCACAAAAATTATGCATCTTTAGGCAACAATTGAAAAAGTGGGAATGCTATTTTAGAAACAATTTCTATGAAAAACCTATAATAGTCGACATAACCAATAAATCTACGTACCTGTGTCGGTTTCTTAGGCGTAGGAAATTTTAAAATTAGCTCTAACTTTGCAGGATCAAACTAAATCCCTGTAGCTGAAAGAAACTATCCCAACACTATCCCTTCCTTCATCATCATATGGAATTTGACTGTACTTAGAGAAACATGTGTCTGCCTACATATTTCAAGTAATTTCTATAATTTTCAAAGCTTCTGTAAAGGAATCCCCATATGGGGTGAATTCATCCATGTAAATCTCGACACTGTCATTAACTAGATCAAAGAAAATTCCTAATATTTCCCTTTGAAAGGTAGCAGGTGCATTATGAAGGCCAAATGGAAGGACTCAGTAGTCGAAGGTTTCCCACAGGCATGTGAAGGTAGTTTTGTCCTGATCCTTAGGAGCTATTTGTATCTGGTTGTATTCTAAATCCATCAAGAAAGGAGAAAAATGCCTTCCCGGCTAATGTATCAAGGACTTGGGAAATAAAGGGTAAGGGAAAATTTTCTTTCTAAGTTTCTTTGTTTAGTTCCCTGTAATCAATGCAGATCCACCACTTTCCATTCTTCTTAGGAGAAATGACCAATGGGGAAACCCATTGACTGCCCGATATTGGATAAATAAAGCCCACATCTAATAGCTTCTGCAATTCATCTTTGAAAATATTTTTTAAGGCTTGATTCATTCTTCTTTGTGGATGCCTAATAGTTCGACATTCCTCTTTTATGTATATATGATGAATACATAAATTGGCAGGGATGCATTTCTTATCAGTGTACTCCCAAGAAAAAACTGCTTGCTACTCCCGAAGGACTTTTAGCAGGCATTTAAATTGGGAGTGTGAAAGGTCAGGATTAATATTCAATGTTTTCCTTGGTTCAATTTCTACAGGAACACTATTATAAGGCACAATTTCAGGAATATTTTCTATTTCTGTTTCTGGTTCGATATCTTCCTGAATATTGTAGCTCATGACAATTTCTAACAGTTGATGGGTTGAATCAGAAACATAGTTGGGATCGCTGAGAAAGGTGTTAATGGCATCGTCCTCCATTTCATCTTTAAAACAGAGAACCTCATTGATGGTAAGGATGGGTCTAATTTCTTCATCTTTAGATTTAGGCTCTTTGGCAGGTAGAGACTTTTGAATCAAGGTAAATGTGGGTTTATTTAATGAACTTGGTTCTGTAGGGGGGTACATGATGAGGTTCTTTGTAACTTCCCCATTGGATACTACCATGTTTCCAGATTGGCACCCAATGTAACCATCTACAGTTGCGAGCCAAGGTCTTTCAAAAATCAAAGGGTGCCCATCATCTGGGGATTGAGTATGCAAAACCAAAATGTCAATGGGGTATTTCCATGAGTCTACCGAAATGATGATGTCTTCTAGCTTCCCTATCGGTCTAATAGTAGACCGATCTGCCAATTCTAGGATGGTGGGAGTTGGTTTAAGGTTCCGTATACCTAAGGTAATTATAATAACATAAGTTATAACATTAATCACTGCCCCCAAATCTACCATTACATTTGAGATATCCACCCCATTAATATGCACTGTCAAAATTAGATTCCCAATATCCCTGTATTTGATAGGTATAGATTTCCCCAACATTATATCTGATAATTTACCCATGACATGAATAGTAAGTGGGTCCTTTGGTTTTCTACCAGGTTTCTTAGAACAATATTCTTTAATTGTCTTATCATAAATTGCGACATCCTTCATAGCCTGAAGTAATGGAATTTTAACAAATAAGTTATGCAATTCTCCCAAAAAGTCGAATTTAGGATGAGGACTTTGTTTGCTAAAAGATAGTCTTTTAGGAAAGGTGTTAGAAAATTATATATTACAGAGCAATGGAACACATAAAATATTGCAGAAATATAAACACAGAAAACGCAAAAAACAAGAGAGACACAGATATACTTGGTTCACCCAGTTTGGGCTACGTCCACCCCGAACAGCCAGTCCTTCCTTTCTATTATCTAGCAAAATGAAGAGACACAACCTACAGCAAATCCGCTGTAATATCCTCTGTTTTCTCTCACAGTCTCACCTCTCTGTTTCTCACTCAAGGAATACACGTCTGTATCTCAGCCTCAAATACAATACCCTCATACAAAGAGAGGGGTTGCCTTCTAGGGCAAAAAACCCTAAACTAAACATAAGTTCTACCGTCAGATCATCTGCCTAATGAACGGCCCAGATTGACTAGAAATTACTATACTTTTACAAGGCAATTTTACATTTGTTTTTAGCTTCGGGGGCGCTGCCCCCGAGCCCCCGCCGGGGACCACTGGCCCCCGGACCCCCCAGCCAGGGGGGATCGGCCCCCACGGACCCCCGCGGGGGGGACAAGTCCCCCCCGCACCCCCCCACGTGGAGGGGTGTACAAATTTCCTGGGGTATACATCCAGCTGAAACAAAGACCTCTGAACAATCATGCTCCACACACAACAAAAGGAAATCTGACACCCTCTAGTGGAAATAATTTGTGAAGGGGTTTTTTACTTTACAATAATCTGTGTTGGCTCTTCCCCTATGGTTCTTTGTTATGGTTCTGAGACTTCATCATCAGTATGCTCAACATTTATAGGTGAAGTTTGAGTATTGACCACCTGACCAGATCGAAGATTTAATTCATTACATTCCATAGTGGCAATACTATATGCAGGGACATTGAGTGTCTCAACCTATTGAGCCCCTATGTTATTTGGATTTGGAATAGGTTAGATAGGCAATTGAGGATGAAGAGGAGGATTATTGGTGGGTGTATTAGCAGGCAGCTATAGCTGCTGTTGCAGCACAAGTTGGGAGAATTGTCCTCAAGGAGGAGGAGGAGGAGGAGGTCCACACCATTTCTAGGACCATGAACAATTCGGACCAAAATGAGGATACCAGGGTTGCCATGGCATTAGATACTGGTAAGACTACGACCAAGAGGGTGAAAAAGGTACAGACTTCTGACCAAAATTCATATTATTGAAATATTGAGACAGGTCTCAAGGCATACCTTGATTCATACTTGGCGGTCATGGTTGACATGGTTTCCTTGATCCCATAAAATACAGATGTTCCGCTTCTTCAATTTTCCCCTAAAAGACTGCCTTCAATCCAAGAAGAGATGGGCAAGTTCTCATGGAATGACTCTATTCACATATAGCACAAGCCTCCACAAAATTTAATGGGCATTCCTGCAATGAATGCTTCTACCTGCATTGAGGGAAAAAAATAGACATGGTCTTCTCTGCTTCTATCACCATTTGTTGTGCCTTCAACCCATCTAGTTGTGATGACAATGTGCCCAGGATATCAATTCTTAGGTTGTCCAACAGATTCCCAATTTCAGCCTTTGTAACTCCACCGCTGGATGCTTTGAGAGTTCAAATTCCCTGCCTCTGTCTTGCAACCCCTCGTGAGTACTTGATGCATAATTCACAAATAGTATCAAATTCCTCCTTTGATATATCTCCTTTCCATACTATGTTCAATAGCTCCAGAGATTCCTCCCTTAGTGCCTTTAGAAAGATGATCTTCAAGATATTCTTGTCCAGGTCACTATGGCTGGATCTCTGCAAACTATATTGAAAATGTTCCACAAAATCTTCCATATTCTCATCCTCTTTCTGCATGATCTTAAAAATTTCTTCATTTACATCCCGAGATTTGCAGTAGTCCTGATATTTCTTGAGGAAAATCGTCTTGATATCTTCCCATGTAGCAATGGATTTTCCTCCCAAACCCATAAATAATCTCAAAGTTGTGCCCTTCAAAGTAGCAGGAAATATATTCAACTTCTTAGCATAAAAAATGTAATCATACTCCCGACAAACAACGTCTAATACGTAAAGGAATGTGTTCAGATCCTCAGAAGTAAGATCATGGAAATTAGGTAGTGTTTTCAAGGGAATAGGCTTCATAGGTGCATCACCTCTGATATCTTCAAATGGAAATTCAATTGAAGAAGTTGCAGGAGCCATGAATATCTATTAATACTCACTTGGAATTTCAATAGGTGTTGGCTCTGGTTGTTCTATAGCAAGCGATAGAAGTTCTTTAACAACACTCCCTTGATCTAATGGTGCCAAAAATTCCTTCAAATCTTCTTTCTCTAAACTTGCAATATGCAGTTCCTCAGATCCTCTACTTTCTACTTATTCTTCCCCGAATTGCACTTCTACTCTTGGAGGAGGTTCTAATTGTGAAACTGATTTCCCTCCATATCTCGTATGAGATCTCACCCTAACAGTAGCTCGTGACGATGCTCCAAACTCAATCCTTGATATGATATCTTGGATGTAAGTTTTTCTGCCCAAATCAACCTCGTTTCTTTTCTGGAGTCTCCCTCTGCCCCTTTTATTAGTGTCTCTGTTCATACAATAAGGAAATAAAAGGGAAACATTCAAACATATTAAAATCTCAATACTTGGAGGAGGATAAGAACTCCCTTCCCCAGAACGAGGGTCTGCCCCCTAAGAGAAAACAAAAGAAAGAAAATAAGCAAATCATATAAATCAAGCTCGAGACCTGAAACAGGGTGAAAACTTCCCTTCCCAAGAAAAGAGAACAATAATCATGAAAATAAAACAAAACAATCTGAAGCTGGAGATCTGGAGCAAGGTGATAAAAACTTCCTTCCCTAGGATGAGAGAATAATCCTACAAAAACAAGAAAAGAAAAGAACCAAACAACCAAATGATCTAATACTCAGGACCTGGAGCAAGGTGTAAGCTTCCTTCCCCAGGATGAGAGATCAATCCTATGGTCAATGCTGGTTGTACTTTCGTGCCTTTGATAGCCTCCCCGACAATGATGCCAAAATGTTGGTGTCCAAGTATGAATCATGCAATTCACCCAAACCACATTTAATTGTCAACCCAGGGCTCTACAAGTTATTTCAAGGCTATCGTGCACTATATGTGCACGCCACAGTTTCCCTACCCAACAGTGAACATTAACTATAAATTCATCAATGTGTAACTGTAAGAAATACTATAACAGCTAATAAGAGTAACAACAAGTAATAAATGTAATAACAAATATGAGTAACAACAATAAGGACTCACAACAACGCACTCATAAACATTCACAACAATGATAAACTTATAGAAATAAACCTAACACACATCTAATCCAACAACACCTAATCAGGAGAGTGGACCCAACTCCCTGATCAAGGCTGTGGCGAGATCCAATAATCACGAGATACTCATAAGATCAATTTATCATTAATAAAATAAATAGTACAACTGTGTTGTTACATACTCGAAGTTAGAGTATTCTCTTGCAAACTTTAAGCCTCCTAACAATGTTGGCTTTCACAACCCGCAACTCTACTTTATACAAATTGTCAATTATACAACTCCTAGAATTACAACATTGTCTTCCCTTAATTACAAGGTGGTTCTCAGAATGAAACAAAATGTTAAAATATAGCAGTGTGTCAATCGAAGAGTTGATTCATTGTTGCATCCAACATTCAAGAATAGCATTGCTAGTTTGATAGCATTGTTCATTGAATCACGGTCCTAGTCATTCTCCCTTTAACTAAGCAGGAATAACTGAATTAGCAAGTCACTTTAGTAATAATCCCCTACGACTATACTTTGTTGACCAGTGATCCATAGATACATGATGAGAGGTATACCAGTGCACTTTAAGATATCGATTAACCACTATTGGTGTGAAATGGATAAAAGATCAGGGTAAAAAGGGTGAGTGAAAGTATGCAAATCTAACCACCAACAATATTGTTTCCTATGAGCTACCACTTAGCATTAAGGTGCTAAGTCTTTAATCCCTCTCGGTGGCCATTCTTCCTTTTTCAACTGCTCCACGTGCTTGGCTCTATGGATTTGCATGAACAAGATCCAGCCCATTATCGGAAGCCCTTATATATCGGAACTTTTCCAAATTTCTGTCGTTCTAAAGTTCTGATTTCTTCAACCTTCGATTGTCGACTTTAGATATTATGTCATCACTCCACATGGAAACTCCTTAGTGGTGACATGTGTCACCCGATTCTGGCCCATTAGCCTATCCAATAAGGTTGAATATACCTGCCACGTGTCCTACCATATTGCCATGTCATGCTGATGTCAACTTCCACTGTAGCTTATCAGAGTCAATCATATGTTTCCATGTCTCCTTATTGGAGCCAACCAAATGCTGCCTTGTGTCATTATTGGAACCAATCACATGCAGCCATGTGTCCTGCTAGAGGAGAGAGAGGAGGACCCATCAAGCTTGGTTTTGCACCAAAACCTTTAGTTAATTCTCTTTTGGCATTACTCAGCGCTTTTAAAGACTTATTGACACATTGATATCGCAATATTTTAAAGGTTCCTCACTTGACAAAGTTCCAATATTGCGATCTCAAATATGTCGATGTTCCGATACATTGATCTTCAGGATTTCGATATCCTCTAACCTCCAATACAACCTACTACAATGTATCACACCTTAGATATTCTGATATCACCGATATGCCGACCTTTGACATTCCAATGTGTCGATACACTGATCTCCATGGTTTTGATCTCCTAATGCACCGATACACTGACCTCTGATCTTTTGATCTCCTGATGTGTCGATACGCTGACCTCTGATCTTTTGATCTCCTGATGTGTCGATACGCTGACCTCTGATCATTGATGCACCAATACACTGACCTATGATTGTCGATGCACTGATATGATGACCTCTGATCATATATGCACTGATATGTTGACTTCTGATCTTCCAATCTCTGATATGCTAGACATTCGATATTCTAGCCTTCTTAGGACTTCAAGTCGCTAATCATCGACATGCCATAATTTTTGAACCAAGAATCCATTTCAGAATTTCTATGACATTGGAAATCTCTTCCAGAGCACTTTCCAATGGATAGGTTCTGATGTAGGTTTTGAGACCATCTGCTAAATATGGCTCCAAACTCCTTTCCACTCTTCTGCTCCTTGACTCTCTGAACAGATGAACTCACAACCACCAAGGTGATCCTTTGCATGAAGCTTGCAACTACCATGGACCTCCATTTTTTCCATCACTATAATCATCAGTTTATGAATTCTCTAATAAACTTGCTACTGTGATGATTCTCTACATGAAGCCTACAGCTACCACGAGATTCCTCCTGGGCCATTACTTCCAACATCTGTTGTGACAATCATCCAAGCTAGTGTGGTTGACATCAATGGAAATGCTTAGGCAATTCCAACTTCCCAACACATCTCCCTAGCATGACTATTGTCATCAATGCCAACACACTTGCAGATGCCTTCACGAGGCCACTTTCCATCCAGAGAATGCCAATTGTTCAATAGTTTCAAGGGGAAATATTTGTGATAACTAGTTGTTCCTATCATGTAGACATGTATCACACTCATTCCCAAAGTTTTAAGCATTGTCACACAAGTGTCATCATTATCATCACAAAGTGTAGCGTTAGTGTCACACTTTGTCGAAGTCATTTCAAAGTTGTTGCATTGAGGAAGGCATGTTGTTCATATGTTCTTAGTGTCCCTTATCATATCACCAAGTGATCTGAGTGTGTGATCATGCTCAAAGTATCTATTTTACTTATCTTTAGCTCACTAATCCAACACTTAGTCCAACTGGGAAAACTCCCCAGTCGAGCCACTCAAACTCATTCTTCCCATCTTGAACTGTGCATTGTGCAGTGTCAATCCTCAAGCAACAACCTTGTGCCTTGGTACTGCGCAATGCACAGTCTCTACCTTCCAGAATTATGCACTGCGTAATCTTAGTGTTCAAGCCTGACCCCTGAGCTCGAGAATTGCACAGACTTTCTCCCTATCCCAGCCTAAACTGTGCATTGTGCAGTCTAAATCCTCAAACATTAGCCTTGGGCTCTTGAATTGTGCAATTGTGAAATCACTTTGTCTCATTGCCTCTTATAACTGCGCAGTGGGAAAAATCAAGGCTCAAGTCTCCAACCCGAGCCCTTGAGTCCCTCAACTATGCAATCCCTTTGCCCAGGCCTTCCTCAACTACACATTGCTCAGTTTCAAGGATCAAGCCTCCAGACTGAGTCCTTGAGTCCCTCAACTACATGATTCCTTGACCTTTGTTCTTCCGGAAATACGCAGTGGGCATCTTCAAGCCTCAAGCCTCTTCCTCGAGCTCTTAACTCCCTCAAATATGAAATTTATTGAACCTAGCCATCTTGAACTATGTATTGCGTAGTCTCAAGCCTCTCTCCTAGAACTTGGCCTCTGGAACTGCGCAATCCCTTAGCCAGTCAGTCAACTAGTCACTAGTTCCAGCACTAATAGGTGAGTTCATGAAATATGTTAGGTTAGGGGTTTCCAGACTTATGTCATCTTGTCATGAATGATTTTTAGTTGAAGGTACTTTATCCTGTCATGACAGGATGATGATGGAGGAAAAGGAGAAGGGGACGATGCTATAAAACACATATGAAGCTAAAGTGATGAGATAATCATTAGGCGAGAAGAGAAAGGAACACCTAAGGTCAAGACTACATGTAGGCTCCATCTGGTTCACAACCCTTTGGAGGGTGAATATGAAGAACAAATCACATCTCCCATGAAGATGAAGCAATGCAAATCTTTTATTGAATGCAAAGCAACAACAAAGAGTGGCTTGACATTGCCATGTCATCATTCAATCCACATCATCAGTGTCATGTCATGTCACGAGTCATCATGTGCCACATCATTTGTGGATTATGTAAATTTTATATTGGAAAATGTAAGGTAAAGTGGAAGTCCAAGGGTCATCCATGTAATGTGAAAAGTCATGTGGGAGTTGAAAGGTCATAGAGAAGTAAAACAATCATGAGGGTAGCCCAAGAGTCACATGGGAAGTGAATGATCACCCCATTTTTTATATATACACCCTCATTGTACATGCAAATGAAATTTTCACCTTGGCTCCTCCTACCAAGAATTAGAGAGGAAGACAATTGTTTTGGAGGAGCAAATGACTGCTCTAATGCTCCACTATTAGGGCTAGTAGTGTTCTCTATTTTGATATATCTTGGAACTTTTACTTAATTCAGAAGCTCGTTGACCTGACACACTTTCATGCATATGTCATGAATATTGTAAGATTGTTCTTTGAATGTTTGAAATGTATGTCATTTCTCATCTATACTAAGGAAATTGAACTACTTTCAGTGGCTTTGGTACTTATCTTGTTAAAAGTGTGTTGTATTTTCTTTGACAATCATTGCTTCCTCGTGAACTATTTTGTTGGTTCATCAATGATTCATTCTTATGTATGTGCTCGTGTGCCTTTTTTAGATTAGTACTATTACTTGTCTTTAAAGGGTTCACTTGTCTCTCCCCTTTTGTTAGAAGGACCTTGATACTTTTCGAAGGTGAAGATTTCACAAGGCATACCCAATTGTTGATCTGAAGATACATGTGCATTACTCTCTTTTATTGAACTTGGAAGCCAAGGAAAATCTACAACAATACATGGTAGTCGGACCCATACTCCAGATTGGGCTCCTATTCCAAATGGTGAGAGTTCTAATTGGGACTTCACATCAGGGAGACCCCTTGGTTGATGAATTTCTAGCACCATCAACACCACTTAATATAGAGACTATGTAATCAAATATGGTGAATGGACTTCCTCTTGTTTTTTGCATAGATGGTGTTTGTGCCATTTGTGTTCTCTACAAACATAACTAGGAGAATTTTGACATGCGTTCCTCTCAGCAGGCCTTAACCCCCTTGCAACAGTGATTTGTGTGGTCCACCTTCTTCTCAATTTTGCTCTAGGTTCAAAATACTTAAATTCCATTGGCGGCTTCTCTAAATGAACATGAGTTTACTTCTAAGAACTTAAGAGTGATGTTTTTTATTTAATCGTGACCTTCAAGGCCCTTATAGAAAAACAATATGGAAATCAAGTACAAAGGTTAAGAATGAATAATGGAGGTGAATATGTCAATAAAAAATTCACAACTTATTACATTGCACATGGCGTTCAAATGCAACATGCTCTTCCATATACAACACAATAAAATAGTGTTGTTGAAAGAAAGAATTGTACATTAAAGGAAATGGCTAAATTATAGAGTAAATCTTTATTATTTGGAAGAAGCAATTAATTGTGTAAATTACAGAGTAAATTGCACTCCCACAAAGGAATTAAAGTATATAACACCTGAAGAAGTGGACTAACATTAAGCCAAATGTAAGCCACTTTTGTGTATTTGATAGTGTAGGATGCGCTCACATTCCTGATGAGAAACATAAATCCTTATAGCATAAAAGTGACAAGTATACTTTTGTTGGATATTTCGAAGATGCAAAGGGCTAGAGACTTCTTAAACCGCGTTCCAATGAAATAATAATTATAAGAGATGCTAAATTTAATGAAAATATCTTGGCCTACAACCCTAATTCAACGGTTGTTTCCATTTTTGGCATGCGAGCCATCTTTGGTGTTTGTGCCAAATTCTATTCCTACCGTAGTTTCTTGTCTGTTTGAAGATCATTTTCTAGTAGAGTGGCATGTGTGTATCCAAATTAGACCATAGTTTCAAAATATCTACCACAATATCGACCATCCTAACATCGTAGGAGATCAAAACTAGTGTGCTCTTCTATTATATCTCTTAATATTTTTCAAGCATAAAAATAAAATTTTAAAGAAATCTAACTCATATGTTACCTTTCTTATGGTTTTGATAAACTATTTCTATTCTTAGTGGATGTTAATCACTATCATTATAATTAAAATATTTTATTTATGGCAAACATTAAAATATTTTTTATTACTATTTTTTAATGCTATGACCAAACCAATTCTATATTAAATATTAAAGTAGAATGCATCCATGGAAGAAATAAGAAACATTTTACTTTAAATTGATATATTTTCTATATATAAAATTATTTTACTTAAATAAATATTAAAATATTTATTTTTAAATAATCTTAAAATACATTTTTTAAATCCAATGTGTCAATGTTGTATATGGAAGCCTCCTATTGAGTTGTAATAAAAACGATAATAATATTCAAATTAAATAAAAATCATATATACGAAAATTACCATATATTAATTATATTTTCTTTTTAAGAAATAGATTCCACATGTCACAATGAAATTTATGTTAAAAAAAATATTAGTGTTATTAGGTGTTATCAATGTTGGGGGATTTACATGAAAAGTAAATCATACACATAGTTACACATAGTTTTATTGATGTATTAGCACAATGCAAATATGAATAATACAGCCGAGATGATAAAATATTATCCAATAAATAAAAATCCCTACTTAATATCCGTGAGAGATTTTTTTGTTAGGAAATAGAGTCAACCTACCATAATGAGATTTATTTTAAAAATAAATATAGATTGCGTTATCAACGCTGGGGATTTACCTGAAAAGTAAGTAATGCAAATAGATTTATTAATACGTTAGCACAATAAAATTTTATTCCATAAATCAAAAATCTTTACTTGATATTAATATGATTTTGTAGATTTTAGACCTTATTTGAAAGTTTTAATTTCTCTAAAGTGATTTTATTTTTTATCTCTCCATAAAATTTGAATTTGAATTTGCAATCAAGAAAAATTCAATCCCATTAATTTACGGTTTATATTTTAAAATTTTTATTCCAAAATAAAAATACCTACGTAATAATTAAAATAAAAAATTTCTTTAAACAAAAATATGTCCTATAATATATGTTTATTTATTTAAGACAATACCAATATAAAAAATATAATCGAAAATGTCATAACCCTTTTTATTAATGTATCTAAGTTTATGGAATTTCTTCCACAGTTTTATACATAATCAAGAATATGAAATCTAATTATTGAATTGAGACTTCTGTGATCCATATCAAATTTTTGTAGAATCTTCGGCGAAAATCACATAGAGAAACTTTTGTCGACGCGTTTCGAACCAACAGTGTGGTTCATCGTCATGACAAGTTGAATGTGCAGATCTTGCTTTGCACATTAAATAGATAGGGCAGAATATCCAATGAACCAATTTTCTAGATAAGGTAAAAAGACAACAGCTAGATTTGACCGGAGAACGACAAGTTTGACTATGATAAAGGGTATAAATTATATTTATTTAAATAAGTTAATTCGGTTATTAATATTCATATTAAAATGTAAGTGGACCATTTTATAAATATATAATAGAATAAGTAAATTAATATATAAATATATATTAAAATAAATTAATTTAAAATTGTTAGATATAAATAATAGTTAGTTAGAAAAGCTAAAAATAGAGTAATAGTTAATTATATTTATTAATTAAAATATAAGATGAAGGAAGATATATTTATAAATTAAATTTTATATTCATCGTCAAAGAGTTTTGTTGAAATATAAAAATTAGAGAATCTAAGTGTTAGAAAAATATTACAATATTAAAAATTAATTAATAGTCTATTTAAGGGTAAAAAATAGTATAATAGTTTTAAATTAATTAATTATAAAATAGATTAATTTTAAATTAATTTTTTGTAAATTAAGATTAAATTAATAGACCAAGAGTTTACACATATATAAATATTAAAAAAAATAAATTAAAAAATAAATAAATAAATTACCATATTAAAATTAATTAATTATAAAACAGATTAATTTTAAATTAATTTTTGTAAATTAATTATAAAACAAATTAAGTTTAAATTAATAGTCAAAGAGTTTTCACATATAAAAAAAAAAAAAAACCATATTAAAAATTAATTAATCGATTATTTAAGGGAGGGAAGAAAGAAAATGGCTAGGAGGAGAGGGCTGGGACCCAGCAATTACTTATCTTCCAGCCATCCTCTCTTTTGAGATTGTTCGGCCTTTTTTCAATCTCAAGGGCTTCCCTAAATTTCCGGTGATGGAATTGCGACACTCTAGCAATCACACTAGCTTCCTCAATGCATACATGATGATTGGTTTTCTCCACATGCTCTACTAAAGCGGAAGACTTAGTTCTCATATGCTTGAGGTTAGCTGCATGCTCACTAATCCTTTGATTAATAGAGTGACCAATCTCACCAATATAGGGGGTCCCACATGAACAAGGAATAATATAAACCCCTTTCATATGCTTGAGGTCAATAGGATCCTTCACAGATCTGAGGGACTTACGAATGGTGTTAAGAGGTCTAAAAGATGCAGGGATATTATGCTTCTTAAGAATCCTCACAATCTTATCCGTGGTCCCCTGAACAAATGGAAGATGGACACCAGGAATCCGCTCTTTAGGCCCTCTTCTGGTTAACGAATTCTTAGCTGCTTTGAGGAAAGCCTTTTGTCCCAAGTGTCTGCTATAACCGTTCTCAACAAAGACATTAAGGAGATGGGATTTCTCCTCCTCGAAGCTCTTTTCATCAGAGATCCTTAAGGCACGAGTTGCAAGGGTGTTGAGAACCCCCAACTTCTGGGCCGGGAAATGGTGGGAACTAGCATGAAGATACTGCTCCGTATGAGTTTTCTTGCGAAACACTCGGTGGGAGAGGGAACCATCTTTATTCTTAGAGATAAGAATATCAAGGAAAGGGAGGCAACCATCGACTTCTTGTTCCTTAGTGAACTTAATGGCCGAGGATTGACTATTGAGATGATCGAAGAAGAGATCTAACTCCTCTTGGCCGTGAGACCAGATGACATTAGTGTCATCTACATACCTTTTCCAAAGCTTGGGCAGGAGACGGGCTGAGTTCAGAGCCTTATATTCAAAATCTTCCATAAAAAGATTAGCAACCACAAGGGATAGGGGTGAGCCCATGGCAACCCCACAAGTTTGCTCAAAGAACTCACCTTCAAAACTGAAAAAGGTCGAGGTGAGGCAGATCTCAACCAACCGAGCGGTATTAGGATCAGTTAGATGGTTGATCACATCCATGGCCTCATTTATAGGGATGCAAGTGTAGAGGGAAACAACATCAAAACTGACCAGAATGTCTCCAGAGTCTAGCTTGATGTCCTTGAGCTCCTCAATAAAGGAAGCTGAGTCTTTAACGAAGGACCCTGTACGACCAACTAAGGGTTTAAGCTTCAAGGCAAGGAACTTTTTGATTTTTTTTTTTTTTAATATTTATATATGTGTAAACTCTTGGTCTATTAATTTAATCTTAATTTACAAAAAATTAATTTAAAATTAATCTATTTTATAATTAATTAATTTAAAACTATTATACTATTTTTTACCCTTAAATAGATTATTAATTAATTTTTAATATTGTAATATTTTTCAAACACTTAAATTCTCTAATTTTTATATTTTGAAAAAACTCTTTGACGATGAATATAAAATTTAATTTATTTTAATTTATAAATATATGTTCCTTCATCTTATATTTTAATTAATAAATATAATTAACTATTACTCTATTTTTAGCTTTTATAACTAACTATTATTTATATCTAACAATTTTAAATTAATTTATTTTAATATATATTTATATTAATATATTAAATTACTTATTCTATTATATATTTATAAAATGGTCCACTTACATTTTAATATGAATATTAATACCCGAATAAACTTATTTAAATAAATATAATTTATACCCCTTATCATAGTCAAACTTGTCATTCTCCGGTCAAATATAGTTGTTGTCTTTTTAGTCATTACCTTATCTAGAAAATTGGGTCATTGGATATTCTGCCCTATCTATTTAATGTGCAAAGCGAGATCTGCTCATTCAACTTGTCCTGACGATGAACCACACTGGTTGGTTTGAAACGCGTCGACAAAAGTTTCTCTATGTGATTTTCGCCGAAGAATCTTAAAAAATTTAATATGAAATCTATATGATATTTGTACTTACCGGCATAGTTACCAAATTATTATAGCAATACCGACCCACATTTCAAACGAAATTATAAATTTCCATTTACCCTTAAGATACTCATTTAAAAATTTACTCTTCAGAAATTATTCAGAAAATGGCATACGGTTGTCGCACACAACGTTGGTTGATTTTTTTATGCAGCAGTAAATTTATTAGTAGGGATTTAATGAGATTGGTAAGAAAATAGGTGTTGGTGTGATTTTTGGATTTTTTTGGTGTTGAAATTTTGAAAAATTGGAGGTGAAAATTTAATTTGTGTTATTTAAATGGGTTTTTTGATTATATCGATTCAGCTTTCTGAAAAATCCCTGGGGCATTTCGATTGAGTAGGGGTTACCCATCAAGCTTGTGATTTTAATAAATTCCTGACGGATTTTAGAGAAACTAGACCAGAAAACCCCATTTGAAAAGCTTCCAAAAAGTCACTAAAAACAACTTGAAATAAAGAAATTTCACTGGAAAAACCATGTTAGCCTTGGGAGAATTTGGCCCAAAAATGGATCCAAAACACTACCAAAGGCTTCCAAATTTGCTTAAAATCATGCCAAAGGATCCAAGTATGCCCCAAAGTCTTCAAATATTGCTTAAGATCATTTAAAAATCCCAATAGTTGCATGCCAAGAGCCCTTGGAAGGGTGGAAAATCACTATCAGGAGGGAAAAACCAAAGAAAAACAGTGAAATAACCATTATCGCAGGTGTAAAACTGAGAAGGCACAGCAGTCGTTAGATTTGTCCGATCAACGGCCCAGATCTAAGCAGCAAATCGCAATTGGCGAGTAGTGGCAATCGGCGCAAGACACTGCCGATCAGCGATCTTCGATGATTAGATTGGTGGGTCGCATCGGCGGGAGCTATTAGCGATTACAATACAGAATGAGCGATTAAACGTGGATCGTCGATCGCGCACGCAGATCGACGACCCACATTACATCGCCAGATCGCTATCGCTGGAAACCTTAAGGGGCGGGGCCTTTACATGTATATGTGTGCGACCTGATTAAACAGATCTGACGACATTATAAATGATATTTCATAAGATTTCAAGTCCACGCCAAAGCCATTTTTAATGCATTTTTCATGTATTTCGTTATATAACAAAATACGAAGGGAAACAAGGCAGCGCCGATTGCGATGAGTCCCAAACCCGAAAGGGTCCGAGAAGTGAAATATATCATATTTAAAATCCGCAGAAAGCCGTTTTTCAATGTTTTTTCGCAGTTTTTATGTATTTACAAAACACAAAGGGAACACAAGGTCAGGCCACTAGATATTGCGACAACGACCCCAAGGGCGGACCTGATGGATGAATAAACCATATTTGAGGAATGTTGAAGTCTGAAAGAAACAAAAATGGGCGGGTTTTTTCAATATTGCATCATTTCTTTGTTTATAACAGAAAGGAGTCATCCTTTGCATTCCAAAGGGAAAACAGAAGCCCGAATAGCCATTCCAACACAGAATGAGACCGAAAAGTGACCATGGAGCATCAAAACACGTGCAGCTCATCCTAACAAATAGAAACATCATGGAGCAGCACAACGCAATGCAATCAAATCAACCCAAATGATGATGTAACATTTCTGGCACGAGAGAGATCCCTGCCAGCACAACCAAAATATCTGAATGTAGCCTTTTACATTGCTTCTGAGAGCTCACAAGTAGTGTAAAAGGCCTATAAAAGGCTGAAAACTAGATGTAACAAGGGTTCAACTTCTGGAGACTATTGAGACTTTGCTACCCAAGCTTCTCATCTACATTCATTAGTAATAGAAGCTTTTTTTGTTGTTATATGTTCAATGTCCATTTTCTCTTCTACTCTAAGCTTGCACTTGAACAGGTTGTTCATGTTTCTTTTGTGTTTAATGCTAGATAAATGTCATCTTATCTTTGCATTGATAAATTAGATTTGCAAGCTTATTTACTACCTGTAGCTAGCCATTCATATGTTTTATGTATGCATCTGCCGGTACAGTCAGTATTCTCATTTGCTGCCTGTACCTAGCCATTCATATATGTTTATATATGCATCTGCCGGTATGGTTAGTATTCTCCATCCATTCATTGATTCTACAAACTATTGAGCATTAGTGGTCTAAAGCCTTGTAAGCTAAGGGTGTTTATGCATGTCTTGAAGTAAAAACATAGTTTAAATGCTTATCTGGCTTGATCCAAACCATCATACATTTCAATAGTTCAGAGAACAATATTGAAGATTATATGTTACCAGGCATCCTCGAGCTGCAACCTAGGAGATTTTCCTGGAGTGATAACATAATTGGCACCATTTTCGGGGAGAAGAAACTGAAGCTCAACTTCCCTAGGAAACGACATAGATCCAACTTTGATGATAGACAAAGTCTGGGCACTTTTTTGGTTGTAATCATCTATCTAGCGACTCTATTGGAGGCCAAACCCTCTTGGCGACTCCACTTCATAGTTCTAGCTCAGTTTGTGAGGCATACTCGGAGAAATTCTCAGAAGCTACAAGCTGACCTAGTACCTGACCCTGAAAAAATCATCAAAGAGAAAGGTATTGCAGAAAGGAGCATCAGGTTTAGGTAAAACTAAACAATCTCCTATATCTCTTCAAGAAAATCCTGCAATAGAACAAATACATGTTGAGAGTATAGCATCCAATACTAGAAATGAAGAAGAACTCTCAGAGATTCATAAAGCTCCTTATTCTTTAGGTTTTCATTTTGTTGTATGCCCAAAGGAAACCTCACCTCTTATCCATCATACTCCTTCAGTCCTATCAATCACTTCTCAGCCCTCTATCATTCAGACTGTCAGTACTCTTTTAGCCACCACAGCTATGGCAGGTCCACAAGCACCTACCAAAATGGAAAGAATCATAGCTGCTAGGTATGGACCTCTAATACTACCTACTCCTTTGAATGCTATGCCTACCAGAGAATATCAGAAGTATATGCCTAAGTTCACTAGGAATGAAGGTGTTTCAGCTGAAGAACATCTTGAGTCATTCTATAGCTATGCTGATAACCTGGACATTAGTGAAGATGATGTCTGGATGAGAGTCTTTGTCCAAAGCCTAGATGGAGAGGCTAGAAAATGGTTCAGAGAACTGACCCTAAGATCTATAGCAGATATTGAGGCTTTAGATGATGCATTTCTAAAGCATTGGGGCGATAAGAAGGATCTCCTCTACTACCACACTGAGTTTGGGAACTTAAAGAGGGAAAATGGTGAGCTGCTGTCTGATTTTAATAAGAGATTTAACCACATGTACAACAAGATACCAGCTGAAGTGAAACCCACCACTACCTTTGCTAGACTCATCTATGCCAGTGCCTTTGATTCTGACTTCTGTTTATTGTTGAGGGAGAGGCGATGTGCTTCTTTGGCCGATATGCAGGATGCAACCTTGGAAGTAGAATCAAACATAATGGTTGCAGAAAAGATCAAAGGTAATGTTGATAGAAGGAGATAGAGGGGAGAGCCTTCATCATCTTCAGATCCCAAGATCGATAAAATGACCAAGATGATAAAATCATTAGCCTCTGAGATCTCCAAATTAAAGGTTGAGCAGCACTCTAGGAAAGGAAGAGTTCCTAACACCTTTGTTCCTAGAGATCCAAATCCATATAGAAGAGCCAATGAGTAGTTGCAGATCTTGCAAGGAAGCAAATATGCCAATGAAGACCAAAGGGTGAAGACCCCTCTTCAATATGTAGTCATGGAGGAAGAGCAATTTGAAGAGGATGATGAGATCCATTGTATGGAAGACAAAGGCAGTGCCCCTTTTTTGACCTTAGCTGCCTATGAGAAGTCATTATCCAACGACCAGATCAGCCATGAGTGGGACGGTGAAGTTGTTCTACAAACTGAAGATCAACGCAAATATAACCTGAGGTCAAAGACGAATAATGCCAAGGAAACTCCTATTCAAAGAGTTGCTATCCTTGCAGAACAACAAGCTAATAAGAAGAAGGAGCCTGCAGTTGATCCCATCATCCCCAAAGCTCCGGCCATAGAGGTAAGAGGCCTTGACAAGTCTCCTTCTCCTTTCAGTTTTCAATAAGAAATCCATAAGCTAAGAATACCTATGCGTCTGATTGAACTAGTTAAGAATGAGTCCTTCAAGAAATCTATCCTTGAGGCTCTTGAGCCTAAGGCCATCCAAGCATCCATTTACTATGTAAATCTACAAGATGACCAACCAGTTGTTATTCTCAGCCCAATGATTGAAAATTATGAATACAACTCCCCATCATTCTATGTTTCTCTGTTTATTCATGATAAAATCCTTCACAATTGCCTTCTGGACACAGGAGCCAACCTTAATTTAATACCCAAGGCTGTCATGGATAAATTTGGTCTTGACATTACCAAGCCTTACCATGACCTATTTTCTTTTGACTTTAGAAAAGTGGAATGCCTGGGATTAATCAAGGATCTAGCCATCACTTTGTCTCAGCTGCCCATGAAAAGCATGATGATGGATATTGTGGTAGCAGATGTCCCCCCCAAGTTTGGCACGTTACTTTCCAGAGGCTATATCAAGAGATTAGGTGGAACTTTGCAAAATGATCTATCTTGTGTTGTTGTCCTAGTTTTTGGAGGTGAAAGCAGGAGGTTATACAGGGAAGCTTAGTTGGCTTACATAATCAGTGATGAAAGGAATCCCATCAATCATCCCATCTGTGCTGTGGACACTAATTTTGGAGCTTGTTTTCTTCAGATTAAAGAGTCTCAGTTGGCCTCTACTCAGCTTAAGAAACCAGTTTTCCAGATCACAGAGGAATACATTGATTCATCTTTTATATTAACTTTTCAGGTCACAAATGACACAACAGAGTATGAAGTAGACCTTATCATTCAGTAGGTGTACAAAACCTTCTAAGCAAAACATCTAAGGCTGAAATCATACAGAGATGAGGTGAAATATAGACCATCTCTGCCTAATAATACCAAATGCTGGAAAGTTTTTGAAGTAGACGATCAAATAAATAGGCTTTTGCAAGTCTTTGATGATTTTGTTGATATACACATTGACCAAGAGAAAGAAACCTTTGATAGAAAGGTAAAAAGGGTCAATTTTCAGTTTGCTGACTATTTTCTCAAAAGGGATGCATTAAAGGAAGGAGGGGATGTTTTTGATGGCCCAGTCAATGGGCAATTTTTGAAACTTTATTTCATTTAAGGCTTTAAAGCCTTGGTATTGTAAATATGTTTTTTCCAGTTTTTATTTTCATTGCAAAATAGACTCCATGCCCAATGCAACATTAGGAGGAAGAATTGATCTTGTTTTTATAGGAAAGGCATTGTTGTATAGTTCTTGAAACCTCACAGGGAGGATTTCATCCCCAGAAGGAGCCAGTGTTAGCCTTGGAAGTATTTGGCCCAAAAATGGATCCAAAACACTACCAAAGGCTTCAAAATTTGCTTAAAATCATGCCAAAGGATCCAAGTATGCCCCAAAATCTTCAAATATTGCTTAAGATCATTTCAAAATCCCAACGGTCGCATGCCAAGAGCCCTTGGAAGGGCGGAAAATCATTATTAGGAGGAAAAAACCAAAGAAAAACAATGAAAAAACCATTATCGCAGGCTTAAAACTGAGAAGGCACATCAGCCGTTAGATCTGGTTGATCAACGAACCAGATCTAAGTGGGAAATCACAATCGGTGGTTCTGATTGGCGGGCAGTGGCAATCGGCACAAGACACTACCGATCAACGATCTTCGATGATCGGATCAACGGGATCTATCAATGAATACAATACGGAATGAGTGATTGCGATCAACAATTAAACGTGGGCCCACGTTACATCATCGGATCACTATCGCTGGAAACCTTAAGGGGCGGTTCCTTTACATGTATATGTGTGCGACCCGATTAAGTAGATCTGACGACATTATAAATGATATTTCATAAGATTTCAGGTCCGCGCCAAAGCCATTTTTAATGCATTTTTCGTGTATTTTGTTATATAACGAAATACGAAGGGAAACAGAGCAGTACCGATTGCGATGAGTCCTGGACCCGAAATATATCATATTTAAAATCCGCAGAAAGCCGTTTTTCAATGTTTTTTCACAGTTTTTATGTATTTACAAAACACAAAGGGAACACAGGGTCAGGCCACTTGCGATTTGCGACAACGACCCCAAGGGCAGACCCGATGGATGAATAAACCATATTTGAGGAATGGTGAAGTCTAAAAGAAACAGAAATGGGCGGGCTTTTTCAATGTTGCATCATTTCTCTGTTTATAACAGAAAGCATTCATCGTTTGCATTCCCAAGGGCAAACAGAAGCCAGAATAGCCATTTTAACACAGAATGAGAATGGAAAGTGGTCATGGAGAATCACAGCATGCACAGCTCATCCTAACAAATAGAAACATCATGGAGCAACATAGCACAACGCAATCAAATCAACCCAAACAATGATGTAGCATTGCTGGCACGAGAGAGCTCCCTACCAGCACAACCAAAATATCTGAATGAGGTTATTATTCTGTCAGAAGAAGAAACCCCCGAGCCCATGTGTGCCTAGTCATGGAATCAGGTTGTTGAAAAGACAGGAAGGATAGATTAAGACACTTCGAGCTTCTGAGAGCTCAGGAGTAGTGTAAAAGGCCTATAAAAGGATAAAAACTAGATGTAAAAAGGGTTCAACTTTTGGAGACTATTGAGACTTTACTACTCAAGCTTCTCATCTGCATTCATTAGTAATACAAGTTTCTTTTGATGTTATATGTTCAATGTCCATTTTCTCTTCTGCTCTAAGCTTGCACTTGAATAGGTTGTTCATGTTTCTTTTGTGTCTAATGCCAGATAATTGTCATCTTATCTTTGCGTTGATAAATTAGATTTGCAAGATTCTTTATTGCCTGTAGCTAGCCATTCATATGTTTTATGTATGCATCTACCAGTACAGTTAGTATTCTCATTTCTTGATATGCATCTGCCAGTATGGTCAGTATTCTCCAGCCATTCATTGAATCTACAAACTATTGAGCATTAGTGGTCTAAAGCCTTGTAAGCTGAGGGTGTTCATACATGTCTTGAAGTAAAAACATAGTTTAAATGGTTATCTGGCTTGATCCAAACCATCATACATTCCAATAGTTCAGAGAACAATATTGAAGATTATATGTTACTAGGCATCTCCGAGTTGTAACCTAGGAGAGTTTCCTGGAGTGATAACATAATTGGCATCGTTGTCGGGGAGAAGAAGCTAAAGCTCAGCTTCCCTGGGAAACGACATAGATCAAGCTTTGATGATATACAAAGTCAGGGCACTTTTTTGGTTGTAGTCATCTATTTGGTGACTCTACTGGAGGCCGAACCTCTTGGCGACTCCACTTCATAGTTTTGGCTTAGTTTGTGAGGCATACTCAGAGAAATCCTCAGAAGCTACAAGCTGACCCAGTACCTGACCCTGAAAAAATCATCAAAGAGAAAGGTATTGCAGAAAGGAGCATCAGGTTCAGGTAAAACTAAACAATCTCCTATATCTCTTCAAGAAAATCCTGCAATAGAACAAATACATGTTGAGAGTATAGCATCCAATACTAGAAATGAAGAAGAACTCTCAGAGATTCATAAAGCTCCTTATTCTTTAAGTTTTCCTTTTTTTGTATGCCCAAAGGAAACCTCACCTCCTATCCATCATACTCCTTCAGTCCTATCAATCACTCCTCAACCCTCTATCATTCAGACTGCCAGTACTCTTTTAGCCACCATAACTATGATAGGTCCATAAGCACCTACCAAAATGGAAAGAATCATAGCTGCTAGGTATGGACCTCTAATACGGCCCACTCCTTTGAATGCTATGCCTGCTGGAGAATATTAGAAGTATATGCCTAAGTTCACTGGGACTGGAGGCGTTTTAGCTAAAGAACATCTTGAGTCATTCTATAGCTATGTTGATAACCTGGAAATCAGTGAAGATGATGTCTAGATGAGAGTCTTTGTCCAAAGCCTAGATGGAGAGGCTAGAAAATGGTTCAGAGAACTGACCCCAAGATCTATAGCAGATATTGAGGCTTTAGATGATGCATTTCTAAAGCATTGGGGGGATAAGAAGGATCTCCTCTACTACCACACTGAGTTTGGGAACTTAAAGAGGGAAAATGGTGAGTTGTTGTCTGATTTTAATAAGAGATTTAACCGCATGTACAACAAGATACCAGCTGAAGTGAAACCCACCACTACCTCTGCTAGACTCATCTATGCCAGTGCCTTTGATTCTGATTTCTGTTTATTGCTGAGGGAGAGGCGATGTGCTTCTTTGGCTGATATGCAGGATGTAGCCTTGGAAGTAGAATCAAACATCATGGCTGCAGAAAAGCTCAAAGGTAAGCTGATAAAAGGAGACAGAGGGGCCAACCTTCATCATCTTCAGATCCCAAGATCGATAAAATGACCAAGATGATAGAATCATTAGTCTCTGAGATCTCCAAATTAAAGGTTGAGTAACACTCTAGGAAAGGAAGATTTCCTAACACCTTTGTTCCTAGAGATCCAAATCCATATAGAAGAGCTAATGAGCAGTTGCAGATCTTGCAAAGAAGCAAAGATGCCAATGAAGACCAAAGGGTGAAGACCCATCTTCAAAATGTAGTCATGGAGGAAGAGAAGTTTGAAGAGGATGATGAGAACCATTGTATGGAAGATAAAGGCAGTGCCCCTTTTTTGACTTTAGCTGCCTATGAGAAGTCATTATTCAATGACCAAATCAGCAAAGAGTGGGATGGTCAAGCTGCTCTACAAACTGAAGATCAACACAAATATAATCTGAGGTCAAAGATGAATAATGCCAAGGAAACTCCTGTTCAAAGAGTTTCTGTCCCTACATAACAACAAGCTAATAAGTAGAAGCAGCCTACAATTGATCCCATCATCCCCAAAGCTTCGGCCATAGAGGTAAGTGGCCTTGACAAGTCTCCTTCTCCTTTCAGTTTTCAATCAGAAATCCATAAGCTAAGAATACCTATGCCTCTGATTGAACTAGTGAATAATGAGTCCTTCAAGAAATCTATCCTTGAGGCTCTTGAGCCTAAAGCCATCCAAGCCTCCATTGACTATGTAACTCTGCAAGATGACCAACCAGCTATTATTCTCAACCCAATGATTGAAAATTATGAAGACAACTCCCCATCATTCTATGTTTCTCTGTCTATTCATGATAAAATCCTTCACAATTGCCTTCTAGAAACTGGAGCCAACCTTAATTTAATGCCCAAGGTTGTAATGGATAAATTGGGTCTTGACATTACCAAGCCTTACCATGATCTATTTTCTTTTGACTTTAGAAAAGTGGAATGCCTGGGATTAATCAAGGATCTAGCCATTACTTTGTCTCAGTTGCCCATGAAAAGCATGATGACGGATATTGTGGTAGCAGATGTCCCCCCCAAGTTTGGCATGTTACTTTCCAAAGGTTGGATCAAGAGATTAGGTGGAACATTGCAAAATGATCTATCTTATGCTACTGTCCCAGTTTTTGGAGGTGAAAGCAGGAGGTTATACAAGGAAGCTCAGTTGGCTTATATAATCAGTGATGAAAGGAATCCCACCAATCATCCCATCTATGTTATTGACACTAATTTTGGAGTTTGTTTTCTTCAGATTGAAGAGTCTCGGTCGGCCTCTACTCAGCTTAAGAAACCAGTTTGTCAGATCACAGAGGAATACATTGATTTATCTTTTATATTAACTTTTCAGGTCACAAATGACACAACAGAGTATGAAGTAGACCTTATCATTCAACGGGTGAACAAAACCTTCCAAGCAAAACATCCAAGGCTAAAAGCATACAAAGATGAGGTGAAATATAGACCATCTCTGCATGATAATACCAAATGCTAGAAAGTTTTTGAAGTAGATGATCAAATCAATAGGCTTTTGCAAGTCTTTGATGATTATGCTGATATACACATTGACCAAGAGAAAGAAACCTTTGATAGAAAGGCAAAAAGGGTCAATTTTCAGTTTGGTGACTGTTTTCTCAAAAGGGATGCATTAAAGGAAGGAGGGGATGTTTTTGATGGCCCAGTGAATGGGCAGTTTTTGAAACTTTATTTCATTTAAGGCTTTAAAGCCTTGGTATTGTAAATATGTTTTTTCCAGTTTTTATTTTCATTGCAAAATATACTCCATGCCCAATGCAACATCGGGAGGAAGATTTGATCTTGTTTTTTATAGGAAAGGCATTGTTCTGTAGTTCTTGAAACCTCACAGGGAGGATTTCATCCCCAGAAGGAGCCAGTGTTAGCCTTGGAAGCATTTGGCCCAAAAATGGATCCAAAACACTACCAAAGGCTTCAAAATTTGCTTAAAATCATGCCAAAGGATCCAAGTATGCCCCAAAGTCTTCAAATATTGCTTAAGATCATTTAAAAATCCCAACGATCGCATGCCAAGAGCCCTTGGAAGGGCGGAAAATCACTATCGGGAGGAAAAAACCAAAGAAAAATAGTGAAAAAACCATTATCGTAGGCTTAAAACTGAGAAGGCACAACAACCGTTAGATCTGGCCGATCAACGGCCCAGATCTAAGTGGCAAATTGCAATCAGCGGATATGATCGGGGGCAGTGGCAATCGGTGCAAGACACCGCTGATCAACGATCTCCGATGATCGAATCGGTGGGAGCTATCGACGATTATAATACGGAATGAGTGATTGCTATCAACGATTAAACCTAGACTGTTGATCATGGGAACAGATCGACGGACCACGTTACATCGTCGAATCGTTATCACTGGAAAGCTTGAGGGGTGGGGCCTTTACATGTATATGTGTGCGACCCGATTAAGCGGATTCGACAGCATTATAAATTAATTTCATAAGATTTCAAGTCCGCACCAAAGCCATTCTTAATGCATTTTTCGTGTATTTTGTTATATAATGAAATACAAAGGTAAACAGGGCAGCACCGATTACGATGAGTCCCAGACCCGAAAGGGTTCGGGAAGTGAAATATATCATATTTAAAATCCGCAGAAAGCCGTTTTTCAATGTTTTTTTGCATTTTTTTATGTATTTACAAAACACAAAGGGAACACAGGGCCAGGCCACTTGCGATTTGCGATAGTGACCCCAAGGGCAGACCCGATGGATGAATAAACCATATTTGAGGAATGTTGAAGTCCGAAAGAAATAGAAATGGGCGGGTTTTTTCAGTATTGCATCATTTCTTTGTTTATAATAGAAAGCAGTCACCATTTGCATTCCAAAGGGAAAACAAAAGCTTGAATAGCCATTCCAACATAGAATGAGACCGGAACGTGATCATGGAGCATCACAACATGCACAACTCATCCTAACAAACAGAAACATCATGGAGCAACACAGCGCAATGCAATCAAATCAATCCAAACGATGATGTAGCATTGCTGGCACAAGAGAGCTCCCTGCCAGCACAACCAAAATATCTGAATGCAGTTATTCTTCTGTCAGTAGAAGAAACCCCCAATCCCATGCGTGCCTAGTCATAGAATCAGGTTGTTGAAAAGACAGGAAGGATAGATTAAGACACTCTGAGATTCTGAGAGCTTAGGAGCAGTGTAAAAGGCCTATAAAAGGTTGAAAACTAGATGTAACAAGGGTTCAACTTCTGAAGACTATTGAGACTTTGCTACTGAAACTTCTCATCTGCATTCATTAGTAATACAAGCTTCTTTTGCTGTTATATGTTTAATGTCCATTTTCTCTTCTACTCTAAGCTTGCACTTGAACAGGTTGTTCATGTTTCTTTTGTGTCTAATGCCAGATAACTGTCATCTTATCTCTGCGTTGATAAATTAGATTTGCAAGCTTCTTTACTGCTTGTAGTTAGCCCTTCATATGTTTTATGTATGCATCTGCCGGTAAAGTCAGTATTCTCATTTGCTGCCTGTAGCTAGCTATTCATATATGTTTATATATGCATCTGCCGGTATGGCCAGTATTCTCCATCCATTCATTGAATCTACAAGCTATTGAGCATTAGTGGTCTAAAGCCTTGTAAGTTGAGGGTGTTCATGCATGTCTTGAAGTAAAAACATAGTTTAAATGGTTATCTGGTTTGATCCAAACCATCATACATTCCAATAGTTCAGAGAACAATATTGAAGATTATATGTTACCAGGCATCTCCGAGCTGCAAGCTAGGAGAGTTTCCTGGAGTGATAACAAACCCAATGAAAAAACTTCCAAAAAATCGCACTAAATACAACTCGAAATAAAATAAACCATATTGAATAGACTATTCAAGGAATGGAGGTTTGAAAAATAAAATAAGAACGCATACATTATATGTAATTTATAATTCTTAATTTTATCAAATTTAAACCAAATAAAATGAAGTCAAAAATTTTATAATTTTTGTTCAAGACAGAATTTATTTTGAGTAAGTGTAAAATTGTCACTTAACATTTTGTATTACGGTTATTATAGGTTAAAAACTAGAGTTTTGTTTCTTTTGATTAATGAGTAATTAGAAATTAAAAATACAAGTGTATATTTTGAAAAAATATTTGTACAAGTTTAATATATGATTTTATTTGGAAATTCAAATTTTTGGCAATGTGGAATTTAAGTGGTTTATTGTAATATACAATTTGTAAAAAAATTCAGGTTATATCAAGTATCATATAATTTATGGTGTAATTGGGTGTATGAATTAATAAAAAAATTGGAAAAATAATATATTTAAATCACTATAAAGATATATTTCCAAATTTTCTAGTAATGAATTTTAAGTAATCCAATTTTTTTAATATCAAATTGAATTCAAACTAAAATTTAGTAATTATGATTATAAGTAATTAATCTATTTTTAATTATTTTTTTAATTATAAATATATTATTATAAATATTTTGACTTTAATCACCAATTAAATTACCTCTCTAAAATTAATTAAAAAAACAAAAACATAAATATAAAAATATTAATAATTCTGAGTTATTTAAATTTTCACTCAAAATGTTAAAAAGATCGCCTGCAGTGTGAACCATTTTGTGCACATTATTTTATAAATTAGTGTAGTCCTGTCTTGTCCACTTTTTAAAATTTTTAATTTTTTTTTGGCATTATTGCGCAGTGAGTAAAATAAATTATATTTAGTTGTGTACTGGTAATAAGATTGGTGCAGTTATTTCTTAGATATTTTTGGTTTATTTTTAAAATTTTAATATTCGTTTTTAGAGCATTATTGAGCATAGAGTATAATAAATGTTATTTAATTGTGCACTTGTAATAAGATTGGTTAAAATTTAATGGTTCTTCTTGAAAATTTTGTTGGGAAAATAGATTATATCGTTTTCAGGGTTTTAATTTTTTTTAAAAATAATTTGAAGAAAACTGAAACTGATTCTACTAAAATGATGACGATGATATTTGTTTTATTTTTTATTTAATTAATCATTAATAAATTATTTCATAATATATTATTAAGAAACAATCTTATTAAGATAACCAATTAACCATTCTAAAAATCAGAATCTTTCATTTCAACTTATTCATTTAATTTGATAATTTTTTTTTTAATCTTTATATCTAATTTTATTTACAACTTCTTTTGAATTTTTAAATATTAAAATTATTATTAAATATTCTAAATCCCCAACCCTCTTCATTATAGTTGAGTAGTGGAGTCTAAGGCTCCAATGACTCTTCACATATTCTAGACCCCTAACCCCTATGTGTTGTATTTGCCTTTTAGGCTGCAGCTCATAAATTATAATGTTAAAGTTTGATATTTGCATTGCATGCTATTTCCTCTTATGCTTATTTCTCATGGAATTTTGAAAAGGAGGTTTACAAGTATGGTTTTCTTATGGAATTTTGAAAAGGAGGTTCACAAATATGGTCTGGTTGATCTATTTACAAATCACAACTTCTATTTGCTTTATAACTATCGTTGTTTGAAGTTACTCATAAATAGGGTTTGTATAATAGGGTGTTGGGTAAATTAAATGTAGGCATTAGTATAATTTATCTAAATTAGGTTTGAACATCATGCTTGTGATGTATATCATATTAATTTAAATATATATGGGTTGGGGGTGTTTATACTTGAATTCTACATAAAGTAAAAGTGAGAATTTGATTATTCTTATGTTTGTATAATAAAGAGTAAGAGGGAAAATATGTGATAGATCGAACAAATTAAAGGATAGATGGTAAGGGTTTTGGAAAATTATACTATAATTTTTTTTAGCTTTATTATTGGACAAGAAGAATGGTGGTATTTTGTAGGACCTTAATAGATAACGAAAAAAATCAAGTAGGGCCATGCCTTTAAAATAACTCTTTTCAAGCATAATAAATTGAAATGATTTTAATATATTTGTGATATTTTATATTGTAGAAATAACTTAGAATTTGCAGCTGTTAATGAAATTAGACTTGAATCAATAGACACAAATCTCTTCTACTCAATCTACGGAAAGGAAAACATAAAATAGAATCACATGCACTCATTCAATTACAACAGACACAACAATTTTACTGGGGAAAACAACTGAGAAAAACCCCTCTTTAATGACATTACTGATTTTATTTCATATTTCAAACAATAACCTTTGAAAGTTTGGTTCTCATTCACACACTTGGAACTTCTATTTATGCGCTTAATCTAGACACTAGAAGGATGAAATCTTCTATTGGCCAATTATATCGAAACCTCCCATGGAAAATTCATATATGATAATGAAATTCCATAAGATTAACCATTGATAGATGCAAGAAAAGACAAAAAATACAAAAATCATATCAGGAACCTTTTATCAATAATGATGCAACTGAAATACATACAAAAGAAAAGCTCATTTATATTTTGTAATCTTTCAAATCCATAGTGAAAAAAATGCACTCAACCAACTTGTTGAGTCATTGATATTAATAGCATTCACTACTCCTCTTAGACTCTTTGCAAGTTTTCCAAATGCAATGACTATGGTTGTATAAAAACTTCCATGATTTTTAGTGGTTATTGGATGAAGTGTTAGAGAATCTAGTAGCACAACTATTTGAAAAATTCTCCTTATCCTTAATAATTGCGTGTGAACTTTAGTTACCTTATTATTGTTATTTATTAGATTCTTTCATCAAAAAATTATAAGGAGCATAAATGACCCGTAAACTTCCATGGATATTCCACTAGACAATTCGTCACAACCTATCTAATAATAATATATTGAAACTCTGAAAATTCTACACTATTACATTTTATTAAACTTTAAGATATGTGGATTTAACTGTAATTAGTGCATGCATGCGAATGAGAATTATGCAGAAAAGTAGAAAATGACAAAATAATCTCACACACACATAAGGAACAATATATTCTCTCTGGGAAACCCTTTCAAGAGAAAGCACATCAAGAAGGTGAGGTCGCTTCGCTCTCTTTTTCTATCTAGAAATATGGCTATAGGTACAAAGAAGTAATGCCTTCGGCTCGTGTGCTGCTACAGTGGACAGATCCTCTTTGTGCGCTCTACCTCCTATCTCTGCTGACTATCTTTGCTTAGCTATCAAACAAAATTCTCTCGAAAGAATGGAATGTCTCTTCGTCCTAGTGGCCCGATTATAACACAACTCGATAGCTTACTAGTGGTTAATTTTGACTACATCAACTCTTAACTAGAGTTACAAAATTAACTCTTATAGAGTCTTATACATCAAAAACATGTGGCTAGCCCCTTTTCCATGAATAATGGGGGCTGACGCAAAATCCTCCCAAACTATAGGTGTGAAAACAAGAAGGTCAACTTTTGAGTGGCATAACTTTTGTATATGGACCCTGATTGATGCACTTCTTACACCGTTAGAAAGGTCTTTGTGTGTAGAATAGCATGAAATGATGCTACGCCAGTGCGGAAAAGTTTCACCCAAAAAAACCGTCATTAGATGCCTCAAAACGCTCCTCGAAGGTTTCAGACCCCATTTCGCCAAACTGGGTTCCAATGGTAAAAATGGTCCCATGAGTTGATTCCTCCACATTTTCCACTCCAAATGCATCAAGATGGATGAAAAGTAATGCAATGATCCAATTCAGATCAATAAACAATAAACAAAATTAACACAAGAAGTAGGCTCCAAGCCAGCGCAAAACCCCTCCAAGGGGAAAACCCAAAAATAATCTCTTCTCTTCTTATAGAATCATATCAAAAGAGAAAACCAAGACCCAATGACCAAAGTCAAATCTTTTCCAAGCACCATGTCACCCCTCCAAAATATCTTCTTCAAGACAAGAGAAGGTCAACTCAAGGAAACGAAGAAAAACTCCTTCAAGTTCTGCTCCAATCAAGGTTTCAGCCCTTAGCTCATATCTGCAAATGCGGCTTGCAATTTTTGGCCTTGCAAAAATTGAGAAACCCTAGAATATCTCACGTGTGGATAGAAATAGGTAGAAATCAAATCTCCTTCCTTCTTGTCTTCTAGCCTTTTTCTCTTATTGTCTTCATTTTATTGTTTGAGATGGAACTACAGTAGTGTCTCCAAATGAATTGAATTCATCTCCTTTATATACCCTTCACATATGGTTGAATAAACCTTTTCGAGGCCGACTTGCTCTTGACTTGGGCTAGCTTGGTCTTGGAGGTTTTCTTGACTTTCTTAGATTCAAAAATAAGTTCTTTTGCATGTTACAACTTGCCTAATAGGGTCTTATATTAATGATATTGACTCTTTTGACTCAAGAAAATTATTATTATACTTGAAAAGCCCTAGGAACATGAAAACAATGCTTGGAAATAATAATTTCCTTTCTTCTTTTGCTTGTTACATAAGATATACATAATGACATGAGTACAATGACAATTATGAAGACCGAAAATAATTACATTTTCCAACACTCTCTCTTAACTAGGGAGGTATTCATAATTGTACAACCAGAACAAGGATATTATTAAACTGAAGAGTTCTCATAAGAAGAGTCGAATTGATAAGCCATCTTTTAAGCATCAACATCATAACCGACACTATCATCATAGCAAGGCCTTTAACTGACATGGTCTTCTTATTTCAAAGCATAATGTTGGGAGGGTTTACATGAGACACCACACTATCTCTTAAGGCACATGCCCCATCTAAATGTTCACTAGATATGTCCTTTTAGGACGCATTCTTATCTTAGATTACCTATCCTCAAAGAATATTGGTTCTCTTCGACGACTCTTGTCTTGGATACCTATCCAATCTTCAAAGAGTGTCAGTCTACTTCCTATCTTGGATTTTTTATCCTCAAGGAATATCAATCCCAGATGCTTATTCAATCCTCCATTCTCCCTCCTAGTGCATTCACTAAGACTTACAACTATCAGTCCTGGACCAATGCATGACACATGGAGAATATGATGTCCAACATTACTCTCTCTCAACTAGAGAGGAGATCCTCATTCCCTTGTGATTAGGGAATAGATCCTTTTCTCCTTCTTAATCAATTAAGGAGACTTCTTACTCCCTCTCAAACATAGAGGAGAATTATTATTTCCTTTGAGTTGGGAAGTCATAACCACAAAACAATGTAAACTTTGAAATGAGAACTATAAACTCAAAACAGGAACTTTTGCCAAAAAACCCATAAAAACATCCAAAATAGTGCTAAAAATGAAAAGTGTTCATGCTGGAATAACACATTTTTTTTAGGGTAAATTTTCAACATCTTTTAAAAATGGCGATGAGAACCAATTTTTTGTGCAAAAATTGTCCAAAAAACACCCTGAAAATGAAAAGTGTTGATGTTCGAAGAACATTTTTTTTTTCAATGATAAATTTTGTGCAAAACACACCCTCAAAATGAAAAAGTGTTGAGGCTAGAATAACAAATATTTTTTTCAAGGGTAAAATTTCATCATTTCGAAATAATGGCGTAAATTTTTTTATCATGACTCTGACAAACATTAAAATTTCAAAAGAATAATGAAAACATAAAATAAAATTAAAAATAAAAAAATTAAAACAATGAAAAGCAAAAAACAAAAAAAAATTCAAAAAATAACAAAACATAAATTAAAATATATATAAAAAAAAAAAAAAAAAAAAATCAAATATATAAAAAAGAGACCAAAAAAAAATCAATCACAAAAATGTAAAAAAAAAAAAAAAACAAAATTAAGATAAGAATTAAAAAACTAAAAAAAAAAACTTAAAAATTATAAACAAATGTGTTGATGCAACGTGCAGCATACCTTTTTTCTTAGAGAACTTATTTTTCACACTTTAAAATTTATTATGTCCAATTTTTTTTGAACTTATGATTACTTAACAATTTTTCATGTTGTTTTATTTTTATGTTTTTAAATGTTGATTACTTAAAAAAACAAATATAAAAATATACACAGAAAAGAAAAAAAAACTTAAAAAATGTTAAAAAAAACAATTTAACTTATAAATCATAAAAGAATTTGGAAAAGAAAACAAAATAATATATATATAATTAAGTAAGTAAAAATAGAAAAATTAAAAAAAACATTAAAAAAATAAAATAATAAACAAGCAAACAAACTAGATTAAAACCAAATAGAAAATTAACAAAAAAATTAAAAAACTAGTAAAATTAAGATTAAAAACATTTAAAAAAAAACTAAAAAAACAAAAATAAACTCAAAAAAAAAAAACCAAAAAATTATGAAAATTTTAAAATATATATACATATATATTTTCAATTAAAAAAAAAATCAAAAAACATTTAAAGTTAAAAAAATAAAAATGTATTTTTGATTTTTTTTAAAAACTTTTTTATTTTTTATTAAGTCTTGTATTTTTTTTTTTTAAATTTAAAAACAAAACAATTTAAAATTTAAAACTTTTAAACCTTTTTTTTGCAATTTTTTTTATTTAAAAAAAAAAAAAAAATTGACCCTCTCTGCCACCTGGCCGCTTGTCGTGGCGCGACCTGGGTGGAGGGGTTGCATGCAACACCCTCCGCCCAGGGTCGTGCCACCACAGGCAGCGGGAGGCGATTCTGAGCCCCTCCATCGAGGGCCGTACCACCACGGGTGGCGGAGAGGGTCAATTTTTTTTTTTTTTTTAATAAAAAAATTGTAAAATAATGGTTTAAAAGTATTTAATTTTTAATTTTATTGTTTTTAAATAAAAAAATACAAGACTTAATAAAAAATAAAAAGATTTTATATATATATATATATATATATATATATTATATGTTCATTTTTTTTTTATTTTTTATTTTAAATGTTTTTAATCTTAATTTTACCAATTTTTTAATTTTTTTTGGTTAATTTTCTATTTTGTTTAAATCTATTATATACATATATATATATATATATATTTTTCTAGTTTTTTTAATTTTTCTAGTTTTACTTAATTATATATATATTTTTAATTTTTTTTTTTTTTCCAAATTCTTTTATGGTTTATGAGATAATTTTTTTTTAACATTTATTTATTTATTATATATATATATGTGTGTGTGTGTGTGTGTGTTTTTAAGTAATCATAATTTCAAAAAAATTTGGACATAATAAATTTTAAAGTGTGAAAATTAAGTCCTCTGAAAAAAAGCTATGTTGCATCAACACGTTTCATAATCAGCATGAAAATCACTAACATTTAAAAACAAATATTTATATTTGATACATAAGAAAATTTAAAGTGTTAAAAATATGCTTCGAAAAAAATGAAGTGTATTCTTCATCACTACATTTCAAAATTGGGCCAATTTTTTGCTACCTCTATGAAACGGGTAATTGTATCAGTTATTTAAAGTGCCAAAAACTATGCTCTAAAAAAAATGTGTGTTCTACATCACCCCTTTTCAAAATTGGGTCACTTTTTTGCTATCTCTACAAAATGGGTAACAGTATCAGTTCTCGTTTCAAAGTTTACGTTGTTACAAGCTCTTTAGCTTGTCTTTATAAATAAATCATCTATAAGTTCTTCATGGAGATATTCAAGTAGTAGTTACATGGATCCTCCTTTCCTTTGTATCTCATCATATTGGGCTTCTAACTTCCTAGATGTTATGGATCCATCCTTTTTCCTTTAGTCTTATGACAGGGTTCAAGCCATCAACCTTTTATATCACTTTCCTCTAGCCATCATAAGCAAAGGCATTATATTGAGCCTATCAAAGTAGAGCTAATCATAGTTCCCTCTAAACATGAAAGTGATCTTCATTGTTATTAAACCACAAATATCAGGTTATCTTCTTGTACTGCTACCTTTCAGTTTCCAAGATGATGATGTAAACATCTTGACCACATAATCCTTCAAGGATTACCAAAACAATTCACTCAATCCATATGTTCAATTGAACTTACCTCAACTGCCACTATGCATTTCGACAATATTCTTCTAGGTATCAAAACTATATGTCAACCATATAACCAATACCAAAATATTAGAGTGTATTCTAAAGAGCCCACAAATTAGTCCAAACAATAATGGAAATTTCAGCAAGATTATGACAAAATCTAGCAGAAATTTTTGAAAATCTATGTTATAACTGTCAAAATTCAGGATTTTGGGTGCCCCAAGGGTTCTTGATGGTGATGAATCCATTTCCACCATCAAAAAAATGATTCAAACACTCCAAAATTCTGATTTTTTTTAATT
Source organism: Pinus tabuliformis (assembly GCA_031772625.1). NCBI lineage: Eukaryota > Viridiplantae > Streptophyta > Pinopsida > Pinales > Pinaceae > Pinus > Pinus tabuliformis. The sequence continues at coordinate 487,464,143 of CM062814.1, read as the reverse complement.
TTTATTTTACTGGATTTTGGCATGAAATCTATCGTCCGGGCGAATTTTTGGTATTGGTAGACAATGCCAAATATTAATATCATGATGGACTATCATCAAAATATAAAAATTTACTTGTTTCTTTTAAGATCATCATTATTCCATATGTTCCATCTCTATATTGTATAAGAATCCTTCTCCATGCATTCCCTTTTAATCAAGGTTCCCAATGAATGAACTAATCAATAAGCTATAATATCCTTCTTGCAGTTGTCATTATCAACTCTCCTTTCTTCAGGAGATCATACTTGATGTTGATCAATATCATCATGTTTATACCATGTTATCTTGTGGGAGAGTTTTGATCTTTAGCCATCCCAAAGCATGCCAAACTACTTATTTCAAGCATTGAGTAACCACATGGAAGACTTACTGAGAAAATTCTTATAATAAACTCTTTCTTCAAGATTCTTGTAGATATGAACATGCATGTGTTTGATTCAATATAACCATCTAGTCATCGTTTCTTTGAATGGGCTTTCTTCCAACCTTATCTAAGATAAGCTTTCTTTCCTTAAGAGTACAAAGACTTCAATTCTATCTTTCAAACTATCATTTGACCATTTGCATTCCTTCATCCTTCACAACAATTGTTTTCATACTAGACAGAATACATATGAGATGCTCCTTCCAAGAATATTCCTAAATGATGGTTCTTATTGGAGGATACTAGTGATCCTTCTTGCAAGAGACTACCTCTAACATTATGTTATAAAATGCTTGGATGAGCTATAATGTGAAATATGGTCCCAATATTCTCATTCTTGTAAGCTAGATGACTCCTTCCAAAGAAAATTTATCATGTAGAGTCTAATTCCTCTACTACCATATGCTTCTTTCTATGATGACAAGCTTTAAAAAAACGAAGACTCTTATAGAGAATGAAACAGTGCATGCTACTCTACTTTCTAATAAAAGAAGGACAAATTTAAAATGAACCTGATAGAGATGGAGCTCCCTTTAACACTACAGATCCTTGGGATCTTATCCTTTTGGATTCTTCTCACATTCTTCATTTTCTTTAGTTGTGTGAGCTCCACCCCTTTCCAACCTTTCATTGTTTTTCATGTTTGAACAGTCCCTCTTAAAATTTCCATACTCATTGCATCTAAAGCATTGTATCTTGGACATATCTTGTTTTCCTTTAGAATTTCGAATCTTCCCTTTCTTATTCTTCTTGGATTTTACAAAAAAGGCTCAAGATTTATCATTTCATTTAGTGTCATCCTTTTCCTTGAATCATGTTTCTTGCAAAACACAATGATCCCATAGTTCACTAAAAGGAGTAGTATCCTTTCTTGAGTAGAAACTTGTTGAAAAATGGCTCCATTCAGTTGGAAAATCATTTAGCACACAAGTGATCATCTTTGAATTGGAAATGACTTCCCCAAGCCCTTGCAAATGGTCTATTAATTATGAGATCCCCATAAGATATGTGGAAATATATTCATTATTTGATATTTGTGTTCTATATAATTGATTCCTCAAGGATACTTGATGAACTGATGTACTTATAGATAAAATTTCACCAATTTATCATACATAGATTTAGTTGTAATCAAATCAGAAACAAAGGGAACCATATGATCCTTTATAGATTTAATAAGAATCATTTGTGCCCTCAATTCTGCCTTCTTGTATTTTTCTAACTCTCGATTCTTCTCTTTATCTGGTACAGTAATTTCACCAAGAACATATTCCATGACTTCATTTTCTATGAGCACCAAATCAATCCTCTTCTTATATGCTAGGAATTTGTTTATCCAACGAGCTTATTGCTTTCCTTGCAAAATGTATCCATTTGATCTGTAGATTGAGACTTGAAAGACAATATGTTACTTACTTGCCAAACAAGTGTTCTTCTTCGTGATGCCTTGAACTATGTTGATGCTTTCAAGACCTTAAAAGAGATTTCAAAGATGTCTTTCAACAAAGAGCCTTCAAGAGAGATAGTATCCTTCCTTCCTTCAATGAGATCTTGATCCTTCTTAAGATGATGAGGTCTTCAATGAGAACTTGATGTAGTAACCTTCCTTATAGGTCAATAGGTCTTCTTCTTCTTTCCTTGTGTCCTTTTGAAAATTATTCCCCTTGAAAAGTGTTAACACTCAGGTTGTTCCCAAAAGTTGTAAGAGAGGGAATACGACCGAGGTAACCACAGACCAATATTTTAGATACAAAATCTAGCCAATTTGTATCCAGAGAGGGCTCTCTCTTTATGATTTAGCTTTGTTTTGAAATGTGTTAGGCTAGTTATGAAGTTCAAGGGTTTTGTTTTGGGTTTGGATGGTGAGATTCAATAGAACAATGAGGCAAACTAAATAGTTTAGTCCATTGGGTATGATGGAGTCAAAGAAGGATGGCTTTCTGGATTTGGTTTCTTAACAGAGGATGACATCACAAAGCAAGGTAGTCAAACATGGAACAAATTAAGGCTGAAATCAGATGGAATGGACTCAAATGGGTGAAGGGCAGTTAAGAATCCTTCAACATATTGAAAGAGGGAAAATGGATGATTACTGTTAAGGAGCAGTTAAGAATTCCTTAGCAAATAGTCAATATGCGAGAATCAGGAAACAGGAGCAATTAAGAATTCACTGTTATACAAATTCTGAAGAAAACACAAAGAATAATAAAGACTGAAAACAGAGTGCAGTTTAAGCAAATTCTGAATTAATCCTTTTCTTTACCATTCAGATTATGAAACACAGATGATATAGCAACAAGAAAACTGTAAAACATGAGATATAGGGGACTTATTGGTCCGAAGTTTGATTCAAGAATTCTGTGACAAGTCTTCTGCATCAATTCCTCATCCAGTAGGCCCGACAACAGTTGATTCCAACAGCTTTTTATTCCACAGGTTCAGTATTACATCAAAATCTAGGAATGCCCACCAACCCCAAATACTTCGTTTGGGGGGGTATTTATACAAAATATCTGTTGGAGATAATATCTAGTGATGACTAATCCCTTTTTTTACAAAATATAGAGACAAATCATCTCGAAAATAGGGAAAAGATAAACTGATGTTGTGATGGCTGTTCCATCTTTGTTGGATGTGCTGGAGGTAGGTTCTGCGAGTCGGTTTACAACTGTCTTCCATTGATACTCTGTGTTGGCTGCTCCGTCTTTGTCAGACATTCTTTGAACCTGATGAGATATATTTTGACCCACTTGACCCCCATTTATCTCTATTTATCTTATCATGGAAAAATAGCTCGAAATCTACGTTTTACCCAAGAGAAATTTATAAAATTTCTAACATATCTTGCCACCATTTCTGCTCTGGCAATTTATGCCTCTGAAGTTTTCTGAGAGTTTCATCAGTCTCTACATATCTGAAGAAATTGGGCTGAATGGCGAATAGATGCTTCACCTCATGCTCGATGTAGAATAAATTCTCTAAGTTGTCATAGAGAACTTGGCCAGATGGAAGGGCTTTCACTCCCGTTGCACTTGATGATGAGCTAGCTTGGTTTCTAACATACTTATTTAATTTATCAACGTAATCAATGTGTTTCATTAACTTATCATTGATGACCAAAGGGCTTGGTAGCCCTCTACTCAGCAAAACTGTGAACTTCTCCATAAAGGCATTAATTTCTACTTGCATATCTTGGCACCTTCTCTCTAAGTTCTGCATTAAAGTTCTCTTGGTTAGAACTCTTTTGATTTCCAGAATGGTGTCTGTCCTGTCTGGAATTCCAAGTTGCTGCAGCTGCTCTACATTGTAGGTGTTCAAAAACTGTATAAGCCGATTAGCTTCCTCTGGCATTTTCCCAACTGTACTCTTGTCTGCTGAATTACCTCACGGGCTATGTTTATTAAGCCGATCTTCTCATAAATCACTTAGACAGATGGCCATATTTCATTTATAGACTGGGTGATATTTGGCCAAAGGATTTTTCTGATCTCTACTAAGGGCTTATCAAAGGTGAGCTCCTGTTCTAATGTTATGACTTTATTTTCTAAGGCTTTAATCTCCTTGGTTTTTTCCACAATATCGATTTTGGAAATATCATAATTGCTCTCTGCCTTAGCCAATTGGTCTTTTACCAGTTTCAACTTTGACACTTGTAGCTTTAGTTCTTCCATGGCATTTATCAATTCTTCTGTGCTCATATTAGTGTCGCTGCTTGGTGCTGCTCCTGCTGATGATGTACATGTGATTACCTCTGTTGTGACTGCTGGGACATTTGGGGCCAATGATGATCCAATTGTTGAGGGGATTGCAGTTGTGACTATAGGGATTACCTCAAGTGGCTGGGAGGTTGACTCTCCCTGCTTCTCTTTTAGTGCTTTTTGTCTTGCTCTGTATCAGTTAATCTTTCATTGAGTTTTATGAGCAGGTCCATCATGTCTTCCTCTGATTTCTGCTCTATAATTTCTGCAGTCTGAGGGTGCCTTGAAGGAGGTAGCTTCAGCTGTTTCCTCGGGGCAGCAATGTCCTCTTCCTTCTTCTTGGTTAGTGCCTCTATGCCTTTAGCATATTTGGGGTCATGTCCTGATTCCATGATGATCTCTTCTAAGGATTTGATTCTGTTATCCTTGGCCAGAGAAGAAGCTTTTTCCCAATGTAACTGAGCTGTTGTGTTGTCTAAGGAACTTTGTAACTGGTGGGCCAACATTGCTTTGTCAGCCAGTGTAGAATAAACCATTTCTCCAGTCTGCTTGTGAAGTTCAATTTGGTCCATTGGATGAATGTATTTGGCTAGGACCTCCAAGTTTGTTCTGATGTAATATTTTGCCGACTGGGGTTGCTGTACCTTTGGCTTAAAATAACTCATTAACATTTTTCCCTCTTTAATGTCATAGGCAGACATTAATATTTGCTAGTTTGAGGGGGCCATTTTCAAGTATTGATTGTACATTTGAATCCTCACAGGACCATTTTTAGCCTTAAGTTCTATGAAAGTCCGTTTAATGTCAGAGGCCTGTTTGCTTTGTGGCCTGGTAGATAATACTTCAACACTGTACTATTTTTCTAGCTCCTGCCTATGTGAGTGAGTTGATGTTTCTACCACTGGGGAAGTCCGCTGGCTGACTACCCTTTCTGTCCTCTGGCTGTCTGTGGTTTCTTCAATAATTTCATCTTCTGATGGAGGATTCAATCTTTGCCTCTTTGCACCTGGTTGTTCTACAGGTCCACCTATGGGGGGAGTGGCTTGTCTATCTCTCTCCCTGTTTCTTTCCTCATTTAGAGGAGTTTGCAATGCTGGAATTCCTGTTGCTTTAGTTTGGGCTGGAGGAATTTGTTCTTGTTGATCTATCATTGCAGACTGCTCTGTGTTTGCCACTTCTTTGCCCTTTGAAGTTCCTGTAACTGGTGTACTGGTTTCCTGTACAGGCTGCTGAGAAGTTCCAGTAGAGGATGTACCAACTCCTGCTTGTTGAGGCAGCTTGAAAGATACCTGTATTTAAGAGGTGTTGGGACTCAAAAATGTCATATTTTCATCCACCTTTTTCTTCACTATTCCTTACATTTCATCATCCCATTAACCTTTTATCATATCATTTTCATACATACATTTGGGTTTCACCTTCTTATTTTCCATTTTATTCATTTTTGTATTACAAGTGAATTTATGATTAAATATTAGAAAATATACATATTTTTATATATATCTCAAGAATATGTGAGTTTTGTGATGTGTAGGAAATATGTGAAGAATTAATATCTCCTCCACCATATTAAGGAGATAATTATGCAAGCCTATTCCTAAGGAGAAAATCATGGAGGATTTGGTTGGCATATCTTATCCAATTCCTAAGGAGAAAATCATGGAGGATTTGGTTGGCATATCTTATCCAATTCCTAAGGAGAAAATCATGGAGGATTTGGTTGGCATGTCTTATCCAAGATATGTGAGAGATTTATGGAGGATTCAAAGGGATCATATTTTGTAATAATGGGAAAGTAGTTAAAAATGCTTGAGAGATTTGTGGGATCATATCTTGTAATAATGGGAAATTAGTTGAGAGTGCTTGAGAGAATATTGGATATGTAATTATGAGATGGTTATCTTCCTCATGTATATAAGAGAGTGCTCTCTCTTCATTTTGATAATAATGAATAATGGAGAATGTTGTTTGTCATTCAAACTCTTCACATGTTGTATTGCTTTCCTGCTTTCCTAGTTAGTGTTTCAATGCTTTTCTAGATTAATTTGATTTCAATAATTTAGATTAGATTAGATTAGTTCCACTTCAGTCCTGCATATATAGTGCATGTGTCTCGTAAGTTTACGAACCTCGGATTGAGAAATTAAATAGTTGGGTAAGTACTACAACAGAATTAAACGAACATAGTTTCACCCAACATTTTGGCGCCGTTGTCGGGGAGGCACGATGGATTGAAGCTTAGTTTGATTTTTCATGCAAGTGTGTTTAGACATGTTCCTAACTCCGAGGTGTTAAGGCGGTAAGACGTGGGGAACAACCTATGCATCACATTCAAGATACTAGGCTCGACCTCTTATGGATCAGGGCATGTAGGGTGTGTTTACATTTATGCAGGTGTGAATTTCAATTTCTGCAGGTGTGTTTGATTTTCGCAACTGTGAAGAGTGTTTGATGAATTCATGGTTCATGGTTTTAATTGAAGAATTCAATTACTCAATTAATGAGCAGTCCTTGTAAGAGGGTTTAATTGAGTATTGAATTCAAGATTATTTCTGTGGTCCTTTTGTTCAATTTTTAGTGTGCTGATTTTTTTGTTTTTAGAATCTCTTTCCACATGGTTTTATAATGAGTGTCAGCTTGGAACTACTCACTCAGATCCTTGCAGAAGTCGGAATCTCTTCTTCCCTGGAAAAAGAGATCTTGACAAGAATTGACAGTTCAACTACTCCCCAAGAAATAAACGAAGATTCAACATATGAAGAATCCTGCATATCTGATGGCGAACAATCATTTGAATAGGAGATCGAGGAAGAAGAACAGTAGATCGAGGAAGAAGAACAGGAGTTACAACATGATCTAAGTGAGAGAAATTGTGCTTATCAAAGCTTTATCGAACAATGGTTCCAGGTAAGTATTAGATTAGATTCGTCTTTTTATTTTTTTTAGTTGATTTGCAGTTACAGCAACTAGACTCATTCACTTTCGAATATTTTCATCCATCATGTAAAAAATTGCTACTGGATATATTGTTGTTACTGCTACGTGAATGGCTTCATTGGAAGTTTAATTACACGTAACTAATTTTTTTTCTAATTAGTATAGAGTAGGTAGGCTTTCATTTGTAGTTTTTGCTTTCATTTTCAGTTTTTCTTAGAATAAGTATGCTCTCCTCCGCGCTTAGTGCGATCGCGAGGATCAGAAAATAGGGATGATTTAGACTAATTTCAAGAATAAATAAATGTTTTGCAATATGCTTGATCAAAACATCTTTCAATATGCAAATCATTGTGTCCATTTGTTAAAAAAAAAAAAAAACTAAATCTAGAGAAATTTTAGTTTTTCATTTAAAAATAATAATAATAATAATAAATCAATAAATTTCACGACCAACAATAAAACCAATCATAAAATTAAAAAAAAATTACGCGCAAAGACAAATGCATAAGGCCGAGTGTTCAACCTACTACCAACGAAAGCTCTTAAGGAACGAGGCCTTCACCCTGCCCTCCACCGCATACACCTTGTAGCTTGTAACCGTCTTTTCACTCTGGGAGGAAAACAGTATTGCAAAGACCACCATGCAGCAACAAGCGGCCTTGACCGCCAGGCCAAAAAGATTGAAAGAAAATTCAACTCTGAAGATCATCATCTTCAACGGCTTGGGTTCAGCCGATCAGAGGCCGAAACATTGATGCCCATGAAATTCATAGATTATTTCGAGCAAAATGCACAATTGCATACCAAAGGCAACGTGGGAACCAATTCAAGCAGTGCCCTGCTGATCATCAACATCACCAACATCCTATTGAATTGCAGCTACGTACATGCAGTGCTTCGTATCTAGATCCAAATGCGTCGACCTTCAGCTTCAGATGATGCATTTGAGGTAATACACATCCACGTTTTCAAATACGTATGCAATGGGTTTTATATCAAAAGATTTATGGTGAGTGTTGAATTAAATTGTACAGTTTTGTTTTTAATAACCAAAAAAAAAAAAAATCGACATCAATAATAACTTAACAACTTTTGTTTCTTTTAATTTGTTATTTATTCACAAAAATGATTTAAAAATAAATAAATAAATAAATTTGCCCTCATTCATTCATATATTGACTACTTGTTCCCTAACAAATACAACGCATTTTCAAATGTTTTAAATCACTTTTCCTGCAAACCAATAACAACATTTTGAAAAAGTATTGCACAATCAATGAGTACATTGCATGGGGACATGCAATATTTCTAAGTTGGGGGGGAATAAAAGTATGTTGGATATTTTTGTGAATTTGTGGGCAAAAGTTAGGATGCATATACTAACAAGTGAAATGAGATTGGTGTTATGTGTAGGTCAACGAGAAGCTTATGTAGAAAGCTCAACATTACAATACGACACCCTTTTCATCCATGATTAGTGTAACTTCGAAAAATAACTAAAAAAAAAAAAATGGACATTTCATAAATTCTTGAAAATGAGCTAATTTGTTTTTGAGTCACTTTATACAGGAATGATCGATGGAGATGGCACACAAAGGTGACAATTTTTATGCAGGAATGGTGCTAAGCGTTGAAGACAATCTAATGCAAAAGTGATTTTTTGAAATCACAATGAAACATGCATCATTGGATGCTTGAAGGAACTAATTCTTCACTGCACATATCATGACATTTTCCACTACACAAATTTTTTTTTGCGTCATGATTACTTCCCTTTTTCCTTCCAAACGCCTAGACCATCCTTGTGTTGCAGCCCATCTTCCATTTCCTTATCTTTCACGACTTCATGCATGCCTATTTTTCTGAATCGCATACATCCCTTTATCCTTTTCAATTTATTTTTGCCTTCTAGTTTGCCTTCTGAATAAAACTCATTCCCTTTACATGATTACATTGCCTTGATTTCCTAGACATGCTGATCCACACTGCTTGTCCGTGAGTTCTTTCCATCTATAGTCCTACCACATCTTTTTGTACAAACTCGCGTTGACTGATGTGGGATTCCTTAAGGCCCACCTTTCAACAAGTCTTGCCCCATCGACATCAGCACCTTATCTGGGAAATAGACTAGAGTTCCTTTTGAGTAACTAGAGGCTTGCATGCCTTAATGGCAAGTTCTCTCGTTGACGATCATGGGAATACATCAATGTCCCTTGATCTTCAGATCTTGCAAGTGGCTCGACCTCGACACATCCATTTGCACTTTGCAAGATGTACTCCGGTACCTTGGCACTCATTGACATCAATGGTGAGTTGCCTCGCATTGGTTAACGACATCCATCAATGGTCGGTAATCCAATGATTTCTATTCATGCTCGACATCAACACATTATTTCGCATGATTAGAATTGTACCAAGAAGTTTAGTAGAAGATGAAGACTATACACTTTTTCACGACTCCCTCAACAGTTACAACAGCATGAATTCTGATCTATGAGAGTACCACAGTTCCACTTTCAGCGTTTATCTTTTCCATGATTAAGCATCAGCAGTTCAGATTCCTTCATTTCCCAGGATCCAGTTACAACAACATCAGTCACATTTTCCTGATCCAGCAGCAGCAACAGTTACATTCCTATTGCATAATTCATCATTTTTGGGTAAGTAGAGGTATGTTGTTTTCTAATCTTTAATCATGTGATTCCTTATATGCTAACTTGAATATTTTGGAAAATTCCCTCACCATGCTACATTTCCTTTCATGAGCCATGTCAAGTTGCATGAGGACATGCAACCAATTCAGTTGAGGGGGGGAGAACTATATTCACTACATATTCACTTCCATGATTCCATTTCTTCACCACTATCACTCCATTTACCATTCACCAACATTTATTTTCCAATGATACTTTGTTTCACTTTGCTTCATACGCAATATTGGCATGCTTCATTAATATTACAAAAGGGCTTTCTTATGCACATTATGATTTCCAGTGAGTGTTTACATTATTATTGAAGAAAAGAGAACAAAAAATGAAATGAATGTTGTTAACACAAGAAGCAACATTCTTTGTATTCATGGTTGTCACACAAGAACCAACCATAAGAAAATGTAAATTGTTAGTCATGTCTTTCACATATCCTGGAAACATTCATTATTAAAAGACATCATCATGTAAAGCCAAAGTTCAAGATGCTAAATGTTCTTAAAGAGACCCATGCATGGTTGCATGAGGACATGCAACAAGTTCAGTTGGGGAGGATGTTGGGACTCAAAAATGTCATATTTTCATCCACCTTTCTCTTCACTATTCCTTACATTTCATCATCCCATTAACCTTTTATCATATCATTTTCATACATACATTTGGGTTTCACCTTCTTATTTTCCATTTTATTCATTTTTGTATTACAAGTGAATTTATGATTAAATATTAGAAAATATACCTATTTTTATATATATCTCAAGAATATGTGAGTTTTGTGATGTGTAGGAAATATGTGAAGAATTAATATCTCCTCCACCATATTAAGGAGATAATTATGCAAGCCTATTCCTAAGGAGAAAATCATAGAGGATTTGGTTGGCATATCTTATCCAATTCCTAAGGAGAAAATCATGGAGGATTTGGTTGGCATATCTTATCCAATTCCTAAGGAGAAAATCATGGAGGATTTGTTTGGCATGTCTTATCCAAGATATTTGAGAGATTTATGGAGGATTCAAAGGGATCATATTTTGTAATAATGGGAAAGTAGTTAAAAATGCTTAAGAGATTTGTGGGATCATATCTTGTAATAATGGGAAATTAGTTGAGAGTGCTTGAGAGAATATTGGATATGTAATTATGAGATGGTTATCTTCCTCATGTATATAAGAGAGTGCTCTCTCTTCATTTTGACAATAATGAATAATGGAGAATGTTGTTTGTCATTCAAACTCTTCACATGTTGTATTGCTTTCCTGCTTTCCTAGTTAGTGTTTCAATGCTTTTCTAGATTAATTTGATTTCAGTAATTTAGATTAGATTAGATTAGTTCCACTTCAGTCCTGCATATATAGTGCATGTGTCTCGTAAGTTTACGAACCTCGGATTGAGAAATTAAATAGTTGGGTAAGTACTACAACAGAATTAAACGAACATAGTTTCACCCAACAAGAGGCAAACCGTGTAATTCACAGGTTGAACGACGAACTTCAGAGTGCGATGCTGGAATTTCTTGGCCGGGTGGTGGACTGGACGTATTTTGCATGGAGCACAGTCTGCAGGGAATAAGGGTGAAAATGAATTTTTCTCGTCAATTTAACAAAATTTGGTTTGGCGGGGGTTTTTTGGCATTTATTGGGCGGATGACAACAGAGCGATGGGACATTTTGTCGTTTAGCGGAGGGTGGTAAGCGGTTTACCATGCACTGCTTTTGGGGTCAGGCGGTTTTGGGCCAAGGGGCAGCGAGCACGCCGGGTGGTCGACACGCGTCCATGGTACGGACACAATACCACCATTTCCCCGGGCGGTAAAGTTCAGCGGCGGAGGGGGTCGTGAAATGGATGTCGACCGTTGGATATGGGGCCGTTGATCTGACGATTGGCGGTTAATGGAGGTGAAGGAGGTTTAATGTGCGGGGGCCCAATATAATATATAATGGTTTTTTGGGCGCGTTTCTATTGTTTCGGGGGGGGGGGTAGGTTATTAATTAACGTGGGGTTAATTAATCCCTCATGTGTGTGGGGAGTGGTTATTAATAAGCTCCAAATGAACTTATTAACCCAGCTTTATATACAGTGACTATGGTTATATTTTAACCGGGGCTGGGATATTAATACATGGGGTTTTTATTATATTTATACAATACGGGTATTGGAAAATGATTTTATCCGGAGCTAATATAATAAAGTTAATGGTTAATATGAACTCGAAAATAGAAAAGCGCTAAGTTAACATGCTTTTTTGGCATTTAAACCTTAGGCTAGAAAGGAGAAAAAAGGGGTCTTTACAGGGAATATGGTCAATTTCCTACGTAAAGTAGGGTTTTACTGAGGCAATGAAAGAAAAATGGAATGAGTGGCTTCAAGAGGGATATTTAGTAAATGTCTGGGAAAAGGATGAAGGGGAGTTAGTCATGCCTTGCTTGAGCTGCATCCAAATATCCACCATGGTACTTGTGATAACAGTGAGATGGACATCTTGAGTGACAAAATCAATCACAAGTATGCTTTTGCAACACCAATCTACCTACCCAGCTTACTTTGCCTAACATTTTTTCTTCTTTTTCTATGGGTGAATTTAGATTAGCAAACCCTTTTCAACTTTTCTTTTCTTTACATTGTAAGCCTATCTAAATCTGCACTTATTTCTTCCAAGGGCTCAGATTAAACTGTTGAGCTCCTTTGCTTCTCTACCTATCTACTTATCTGCCAAGTTTAAATAGTTTGGACAGATTTTTATTCTCTATCTCTAAAACAGGAAATTCAAACATGAACCGGCCAGGATTAAGCTGTTTGTCCATTCATCAATTGTGGCAAAAACATTCAACAAGCTGTACATGACGTTTTATTTTACAGAAAATGAAATAGTAGTGGCATTTGGACTTGCACACTTTCCTGGTCTTTTTTATTTGGGGTTCATTTCTTTTCATTTTTTCTTTTGACCATTTATTTTTTTACCCTTTGATTTTTCTTTTAGGGCATACCCTCTTTACATTTTTTCAATTTTTTTGATTGCTTTACAATATGGAAAATCTTTGCAACCAGAAAAGGTATGAACATATTACAGAGCTCATCAATGTCAATCATGAAATATGATACCTATTGATATAGGAGCATAATAGTGGCTCCACTTGGGGATGGCTTTCCCTGGTGGAAAGTCAAGAACAGCAGGTCAGATGGCCTTCTCCATAACTTTGATTGTGCTCTGAAATCTCCTTCTACTAGTTGCTTTATTTTATATCTGATAGTTACACTTATGAGGCTCAAGGCCTTCTCTTTGGGCTTCACCTTCATCAAGAGGTTGGATCAAAGTAGTGCTTTAGCATCCGACCATTAACTGGCCCGTCTCCTATTTCTGAACCATCCAGGTTCTTCAAAAAGTAAGTATTGTTCCCCTGTGAGGCCTGGATAATAAAAGGTCCCTTCCATAGGAAGTCAAACTTCCCATGTTTTCCTTTGTCTTCTCTCCTGGAATCCCATTTTAAAACTTTGTCCCCTAGGTAAAAATCTTCTGCCTTGGTCCTCTTATCAAATATTTTTTGAGTTTTTCTTGTACCAATTGGGATCTTTGGTATACCTCTTCTCTGGTCTGCTACAAATGGATAGTCTGATTTATTCTTCTTTGAATATCATTGTGTTCCACCTGAGCTTCTTGCAGTAATTTCATTACAGGGACCCCTAATGATGAATGAAATACAACCTCCATGTTGTAAACTAGTTCATAAGGACTAGTCCTAAAATACAAAATTTTGAAGCTTTCAATTTTAAAAACCTTTTCTTTGTTCTGGATAACCCTGGAGGAGCCTGTAGGTTTAATAATACATGAGTTATATCAACATACCAAGGTGATTCTAAGAAGGCATAGTTGATTTGTGGAGTCACCATCTCCTGTTCGTTATCCAGCTCATTGATATGTAGGGCTTGAAAGTTTGTTTCAGTCATGAGTTTAGTCAACCCCTGTCCTTTTATAAGCTTTGTAGGTTTTATTTCAATATCATACTCCAATATATTAGCTATCCATTTGCCTCGCTTGCCTTCAATTCCATCCTGAGTCAGGATGTCTTTGACAACAACACTTGGTACATAAGCTATTATATGGGAGTACAATATGTAGACTCTGAAGTCTTTAATAGCTTTCACAAGTGCAAAAGCTTGTTTTTCCATGATTGGGTATTTTAGCAGTGCATCTCTAAGTGCTTTACTAAAAAAGGCTATCGTTTTTTCACATCCTTGATCATCTTTTTGTAGTAAAACAGTAGCAATGGTGTGTTCTGATGCAAATGAAAATATTATGAAGTCTCTATCAAACTTTGGACTTGTAAGGACTGGTGTTCTGGTCAAAGCCATTTTAATTTCTTCAAATGCTTGTTTAGCTTCTAATGTCCATTTAACCTTGGAATCTGCTTTCAACATATTGTTCAGCAATCTAATTAATTTAGCCAAATTAGGTATGAATATTCTTAAAAAGTTAATCTTTCTTAGGAAAGCTTGAAGTTCTTTGATATTTTTGAGGTGGGGTATTTGTAGAATGGCTTGTATTCTATCAAGATCAATTCTGATGCCATCTTTGGAGATGATATGGCCTAATAGCTTGCCTTCCTCTAGACCGAACAACGATTTCTTAGGATTTAATGAAATACCATACTTTCTGCATTTTAAAAACACTTGTCTCGAATGATCTAAATGTTGTTGATTTGATTTAGAAAACACAGTAAGATCATCTAGATATATGACCAGAAAATCGTGAATTTCTTTTGCAAAAGCTATGTCCATTGCTTGTTGGAAGGTTGCCCCTGCATTCTTAAGTCCAAATGGAATTTTAACATATTTGAAAGTTCCCCATGGTGTTGTAAAAGCAGTCTTTTCCTGGTCATCAAGATGGACTAGAATTTGGTTAGAGCCTGAGAACCCATCCAAAAGTGAAATCCTAGAGGCACCTACTACCCTTTGTAAAATGTGGTCCATCTGAGGTAAGGGATAGTGGTCTTTCAAAGAAACCTTATTTACATTCCTTAAATCAACACACAATCTGATTTTTCTTGTTTTCTTCCTAGTGGATACTAAATTAGACACCCACTCTGAAAACCTGATAGGAGCAATTATCCCTACTTCATACATTCGTTTGATTTCTTTTTCAATTAAGGGGAGTAGTACAGGGTTAATTCTTTTGAGCTTTTGCTTGAATGGTTTTTGATTTTCCTTAAGGGGTATTGTATGTTGAATCATAGAGGTGTCATAAGATTTCAGATCTTCATAGCTCCAGGAAAAAACATCCTGGAATTCTTTGATCAGTTCAACATATTTAAGTTTTTGATCAGGGGGCAAAGTTTTGGATAATTTTATCATTTTCGGATTTTCTTCAGTTCCTATGTTACAGTCTTCAATGTCTGCTTTTGGAGGTTTCATTTTGGGTTTCTTTGGGATATCATTAAAATCAAAGAAATCTTCCAAAGGAGTTAATCCTTTGGGCAAATAATTGTCTTTTAAATTAATAACTTCAGATTCTCCTCTGATAATCTCATCGATGTCTACTTCTTTAAGATCTTGCATTTTTTATTGGTAAATTTTGTTGGGTGAAGCATTTGAGTTGCACTTTCTACTGAAATGTCTATTTCCATTTTATCTATTTGATCAACCTCATTAACAATGTCCGTGTCTATATTAGTGCTAGAAAACTCTTCTTCTTGGGTCAAGAAATTATTAATCTGAATATCATTGTCAAACACTTGCCAGTTCTTTACATTGTCAAGTATGGCTGGCCTATGTCTAATCTCAGCTGTAAACTGATGATTGGGTTCAAATGGTAATTTACAAGTGCTGGCAAATGCCAAGCTGTGAGCATGCAAATTATGTTTTCTTGGAATTTTGGCAAGCTGTATTTCCAGAAATGTATTGAGGATCTCAATCGTTGTTCCTCTATAAGATCTTAATCTGGGATCATTTGTGAGGAAGTTCCCTTTTATCTGTTGAATGACTAAATCAGAGTCTCCCAAAACTGATACCCTGATTGCCCCTAAACTTTTGATCAATTTAAGTCCTAGCAACAGGGCTTCATATTCAGCCATATTATTGGTGCATCTAAAGTTTAATCTGTAAGCATGCCCTTCAGCATGATCATTTTCTAGATTGTGTACCCAAATCCCTGCTCCTGCCCCTAATTTATTAACTGAACCATCAAATTCTAAGTACCAGAGAATTTCATGTTCATAATTGGTATCAGGAGTTTCAGTAATCTGTTTGATAGGAAGATATGTTTCTTTAGTTTCATCTAGTTTCTCTCGAGTGTCTGATATATCATTGTTCTCAGAAATTTCTTGAATTTGAACACTAGACTTTTCATTTATAATTTCTTCTTGTTCAAGTGCTAAAACCTTGACATCAGTTGGAGGATCAATTTCAACATTGTAGAGAATGAAGGAGTCCATGTCAGAGTGCATGGAGTAGATGGGAAAATTCTGGGGTTTCTCCTAGCTACTTACCACATATTTCATTAAAGTTTCTCAGTACAATCTCTTTGGCTGACCAAATACTGAAATAGTAGCATAGGACATGTCCAACTATAAAGATCCTTGGAGCTTTGCACCCCAAGATCTAGACAACAACATGCCATATTTTGGTGGAATATCAGCTACCACTATGTCCATTAAAATGGTCTTGGCGGGGTATTGAACTAATGATACACATAAATCTTTGATCAATCCTAGACATCTAACCTGGCTTGAATCAAAAGAGAATAAGTCTTTGTATGGCGTGGTAATATCTAGGTCCAACTTCTCCATTACAGATTTAGGCATTAAGTTATGAGAAGCACCAGAATCAAACATGGCATTATGAAGTATCTTATCATGTATGTTCAGACTTACATAGAAAGGAGGGACCCCTCCATCTACTGATTTTCCATTTACCTCAGGGCCAAAAATTAATTCAGGTTGGTCATCAAAGACATTTACTGAATCTTTGTTCACCGAAATTTGGAGTGATTTTCTAATTTGACCTCTATAGACATCATGTTTAGCCAATTCTGACAATGGAATGGCTATCTTCAACTTGCCTATTTCAGTCTCAAGATTGAAAGGTTTTTCAGTTTGAGTTTTTGTATTTCGAACAATGAGATTGTCTTTTTCTGCTGTATTTTCAGTGTTTTTCTCTTTTTCAGGAGTGGTGTTATGGGCTGAAGTTGCTTCCAAGTCAATTTCTGGAGGTTCTTCCACATTTCCTTTGGGAGGAGTGGAAGTGGAAGGTTATCTATTAGGTTGTTGATTGTCTAATACATCTTCAACTATTGAATTATTTGGGTTAGGAGCTGTTCTAAGAAGGGTTTGTATAAGGGTGTTATTGATCCTAGCTTTGTTATGTTTCTTGGTATCTTTCTGTTTATTGGCCTTGGGGACATCTATTCTTCTGCTCCTCAGATTGTATTACTTGTGGACTTCATAAATGGTTGTATCATATCCCTCCATAAAATCAAATGATTCACCTGGTTGAGTTTGGAATTGTTTAAGAGTGTGAGCTTATTGGTCCTCTTGGGTCAAGAAAACTTGTTGTTCATTATTGAGACCCGTTAAGTTAATTTGAGTGTCTTCTGTTGGTTCATTAGAAGTTGAGGCTTCAACATAATTTTCCTAGAATGGGGGCCTAATGTTTTGATCAGGCCCAATCTTTCCAGTATTAGGGTTTTGGTTTTTTCTGAAATTTGGATTTCTCCCAGTATTGCTCGGTTGACCATCCCAAGGGGATTTCCTCTCAATTATTTCTACTCTATCACCAAGTCTATCCATTCCTTTAATAATAGCGTCTAATTTCTGTTCAAAGGCAGAAGGTTCTTCTTTGAAAGGTGTCCTCCTTTCAGCTCTGGCTCGAGTTCGTTTAGAAATCAGGTTGGCCTCAACGCTGACAGCTATACTTTGCATCTCTTCTAAGTCTCGAGGAGCTCTTTCCCTAAGTTGGTATGCCATATAAGAATCGAATGCATCAGGGAATTTGATCAAGGTCAAATCTGGAGGAGGTCTGAGATTTTGAGGAATAACATTGTAGACATTATTGAATCTAGTACAGTAATCTTGGACAGTTTCTTGGGTACCTCTCTTTAAGCCTTCATATTCTGATAAAATGTGGAGAGGATCTTTCTTCTTTTCCCATCTGTTCAAGAAGGTCTGATAAAGAGCTTGTGGGTCATTTATATTGTTTGCAGGGAGGGCTCTAAACCATGTTCTAACATCTCCAGTCAAACTTTGAACAAATACTTTCATTCTAACATCATCAGCATCAACTTCATATATTTCAAAGTAATCTGTCATTTTTTTAGTATGCTGTTGAGCTGTGTATGTGCCTGTGCCATCAAAAGGAGTGATTTTACTTTGATAGTCTTGGGGCATAGCCCATGGATTGGTAGGTAAGTTCAGAGGAGCATACTTGTTTTCCATGGCAGCAGGAATATATGTGACGACTGGTGCAGTAGGGACGACAACGGAATATGGATCATAGATGGATGAGTGGAAGGGGTAGCTTGAGGTTGGGAGGTGTGAGGTGTTGACGGTGAACTTGGAGATGCGGTAGTAATCACAGAAAAATTTGGCACTTTTTCAGAGGTAAGCTCAGATGGGATGGAGTTCTGCAGATATCTATCAAGATATGAGGTAACAACTTCAAGCTGCAAATTTTCAATGAATATTGGATCTTGAACTGTGTGGGTTAACCCAGATTTTGAGAAGGTCACAAATGAAGAGCTTTCAAAATAGCTAGCAAAAGGTTCGTCCTCATGGTGGACCCACCTCACAGGATAGGATTTTGATCTGAATAGAGGCCTAGAAATAGTAAAATTTTCTTGGCTCTCTTGTCTTCTAAAAATCCTGGGAATCAGGTTAGGATTTTCAAACACAGGTGGTGGGTTTGGGTCAGGATTTGATCTGTGTAACGAATCCTTTCTGAAGCCAGGCTTCTAGGTGTATTATTGGTTTTTCTGTAAATGGGTTTGACCCTACAACTTTAACAGCTTCTTTAAGAGACTTTGGATATGGGAATTGTGAATTTTTTTAAAGATTTATAAGAGAGGAACTGATCAAGTATTTGAAACCAACTGTCCAATCTATAAGCTAGACCGGAGATGAACTGAAGTCATTTACTTCCGCCATTGCAAAAAACATTTCAAAGGCTACCAGGCTAACTTCAGTAAAGTAGATAGCAGTAACAAACAAATCATTCAGGTTCCCAGTGGAGTTGCCAATATGTTAACACTCAGGTTGTTCCCAAAAGTTGTAAGAGAGGGAATACGGCTGAGGTAACCATAGACCAATCTTTTAGATATAGAATCTAGCCAATCTGTATCCAGAGAGGGCTCTCTCTTTATGATTTAGCTTTGTTTTGAAATGTGTTAGGCTAGTTATGCAGTTCAAGGGTTTTGTTTTGGGTTTGGATGGTGAGATTCAATAGAACAGTGAGGCAAATTGAATAGTTCAGTCCATTGGGCATGATGGAGTCAAAGAAGGATGGCTTTCTAGATTTGGTTTCTTAACAGAGGATGACATCACAGAGTAAGGTAGTCAAACATGGAACCAATTAAGGCTGAAATCAGATGGAATGGACTCAAATGGGTGAAGGGCAGTTAAGAATCCTTCAACATATTGAAAGAGGGAAAATGGATGATTACTGTTAAGGATCAGTTAAGAATTCCTTAACAAATAGTCAATATGCGAGAATCAGGAAACAAGAGAAATTAAGAATTCACTGTTATACAAATTCTGAAGAAAACACAGAGAATAATAAAGACTGAAAACAAAGTGCAATTTAAGAAAATTCTGAATTAATCCTTTTCTTTACCATTCAGATTATGAAACACAGATGACATAGCAACAAGAAAATTGTAAAACATGAGATATAGGGGACTTATTGATCCGGAGTTTGATTCAAGAATTCTGCGACAAGTCTTCTGCATCAATTCCTCATCCAGTAGGCCCAACAACAGTTGATTACAACAGCTTTTTATTCCAAAGGTTCAGTATTACAGCAAAATCTAGGAATTCCCACCAACCCCAAATACTTCATTTGGGGGGGTATTTATACAAAATATCTTACAAAATATCTAATGGAGATAATATCTAGTGATGACTAATCCCTTTTTTTACAAAAGATAGAGACAAACCGTCTCGAAAACAGGGAAAAGATAAATTGATGCTGTGCTGGCTGTTCCATCTTTGTCGGATGTGCTGGAGGTAGGTTCTGCGAGTCGGTTTACAGTTGTCTTCCACTGATACTCTGTGCTAGCTGCTCCATCTTTGTTGGACATTATTTGACCCTGATGAGATACATTTCGACACGTTTGACCCCCATTTATCTTTGTTTATCTTATCACGGAAAAATAGCCCGAAATCTACGTTTTACCCAAGAGAAATTTATAAAATTTCTAACATATCTTGCCACCATTTCTGCTCTGGAAATTTATGCCTCTGAAGTTTTCTGAGAGTTTCATCAGTCTTTGTATATCTGAAGAAATTAGGCTGAATGGTGAATAGATGCTTCACCTCGTGCTTGATGTAGAATAAATTCTCTAAGTTGTCATAGAGAACTCGGCCAGATGGAAGGGCTTTCACTCCCGATGCACTTGATGATGCACTAGCTTGGTTGCTAACATACTTATTTAATTTATCAATGTAATCAATGTGTTTCATTAACTTATATTGATGACCAATGGGCTTGGTAGCCCTCTACTCAGCAAAACTGTGAACTTCTCCATAAAGGCATTAATTTCTACTTGCATATCTTGGCACCTTCTCTCTAAGTTCTGCATTAAAGTTCTCTTGGTTAGAACTCTTTTGATTTCCAGAATGGTGTATGTCCTGTCTGGAATGCCAAGTTGCTGTCGCTGCTCTGCATTGTGGGTGTTCAAAAAATGTATAAGCCGACTAGCTTCCTCTGGCATTTTGCCCAACTGTACTCTTGTCTACGGAATTACCTCATGGGATATGTTTATTAAGCCGATCTGCTCATAAATCACTTGGATAGATGGCCATATTTCATTTATAGACTGGGTGATATTTGCCCAAAGGATTTTTCTGATCTCTGCTAAGGGCTTATCAAAGGTGAGCTCCTGTTCTAATGTTTTGACTTTATTTTCTAAGGCTTTAATCTCCTTGGTTTTTCACTATGATTCGTTTATATTTTTTTTTCCTATCATTATCTTTTTTATTTTCAATTTCTCTCTGCCTTAGCCAATTGGTCTTTTACCAGTTTCAACTCTGACACTTGTAGCTTTAGTTCTTCCATGGCCTTTATCAATTCTTCTATGCTCATATTAGTATTGCTGCCTGGTGCTGCTCCTGCTGATGATGTACCTGTGATTACCTCTGTTGTGACTACTGAGACATTTGGGGCCAATGCTGATCCAATTGTTGAGGGGACTACAGTTGTGACTATAGGGATTACCTCAGGTGGCTGGGAGGCCGACTCTCCTTGCTTCTCTTTTAGTGCTTTTTCCAATGCCTACTCTGTATCAGTTAATCTTTCATTGAGTTTTATGAGCATGTCCATCATGTCTTCCTCTGATTTCTACTCTATAATTTCTGCAGTCTGAGGGTGCCTTGAAGGAGGTAGCTTCAGCCGTTTCCTCAGGGCAGCAATGTCCTCTTCCTTCTTCTTGATTAGTGCCTTTATGCCTTTAGCATCTTTGGGGTCATGTCCCAGTTCCATGATGATCTGTTATAAGGATTTGATTCTGTTATCCTTGTTGGAAATAATACTGAGGGGGGGTGAATTAGTATTATCAAGTCAAATATTCCCTTTGAAAATTCAGATAATATATGCTACTTCAGTTAATTAAACCTGCATATATACAACTATGTTGAAAAAAAACCGCATATACAATGCAAACTTATAATTTACTTTATCTGTCAGATGTTGATTGTTAATCTGTGTTTCAGAATCAAATAACCAGTAAGCAGGAACAATAAAACAGAGCAGAAGACAATCATACACAAGAACACAAGATATAAGGTGGAAACCCAATGTGGGTGAAAACCACTTGCTGCAATTTGTCTCTATCTTATTTTAATTAGAAACTTCATTTTACAATGTACTGGTGCAGTCCTTTACTAGTACGCAGGCTGCAACCTGCAGAGAGCTACAACCCTCTCTCGTTCTCCAACTTCTCCTGGAAGGGAGCTACACCCCCTTATCTCTTGCACTAGCCAAGATACTAGTACGTAGGTGCTGGCCTACAGAAGGCTACAACCTTCTCTTTCTTCCAGGGACCACGTTTCATAAATTTTCAGACTGGATCCACAAATAACATCAATCAAACATCAAGAATTTCTGCATCAACCAATCACCTTTTCACCAATCAAAACTGAATCAAAATAAACACTTCTCTGACGACTGTACCCAGATCGCAGTAACAGTAACCACACACCAAATCTGAACCCAGAACACTGCAGCAATAAACAGTAGCATCTAGATCACAACTCAAAAGATATACGCTACTTCAATAACCTGAAACCTGCATGCATACGCTTCTGCGTATGGAACAACCTGCGTATACGCTGTTTTCATTCACTGAACCAACGTGTATATGCGCCTTCGCTTCATTGAACCTACGTACAGATCTATAAAGGATAATTCGCTCCTTCAGATATTCAAACACTAATTAACCCAGATTATCAGATTTATAGATCAAGCAAGCGCCACATATAACAGATCAAAATCATACAAAGATACTATCATTCAAGCTTAAAGATTATGATCCATCAATAGAACTTATCCTTCTCTTTTGCGCTAAGGTTCCTCCTTCATTCAGATCCAGATTTGCACCATAACCCAATTACCAGTATTCCAGATCTAGCACTTTATCAGATATTCAATAATCATTCAGATGATCCTTTCCCACATGATCTCCTTCCTCTTTTATAGTTTTAGGCCTTCCATAATACCACGGTCCAGAACCATAATAAGCAATACCAAGGACCCAATACTTGGGGTCAACACTTCTGACGAGATACCATGGTCCAAAACCATAGGTTCAAATATCGAGGACTAACTACCACAGACCAAAAGTAAGTTCTCCAACATATACGCGTTTTGCTTGCATGAAAGTGCGTGTATACACATACGCGCCTTTGTAACATCTAACCCGCGTGTATACGTGTCTTCGTCTAGATGAACCTGTGTATATGTCTTTTCCTTCATTCTGAAAGCCTGAACTAAGATCTGTTACCAAAGAGAGTTGCCATCAAGGACAACACCTGTGCCAAAGCTCCAAACTTGTGCCATAATGCCAACAATCCTTGGCCAGAGAAGAAGCTTTTTCCCAATGTAACTGAGCTGTTGTGTTGTCTAAGGAACTTTGTAACTGGTGGGCCAACATTGCTTTGTCAGCTACTGTAGAATAAACCATTTCTCTAGTCTGCTTGTGAAGTTCAATTTGGTCCATTGGATGAATGTCTTTGGCTAGGACCTCCAAGTTTGTTCTGATGTAATCTGTTGCCGACTAGGGTTGCTGTACCTTTGGCTTAAAATAACTCATTAACATTTTTCCCTCTTTAATGTCATAGGCATACATTAATCTTTTCTGTTTTGAGGGGGCCATTTTCAAGTATTAATTGTACATTTGAGTCCTCACAGGATCATTTTTAGCCTTAATTTCTATGAAAGTCCGTTTAATGTCAAAGGCCTATTTGCTTTGTGGCCTGGTAGATGATACTTCGACACTGTGTTGTTTTTCTAGCTCCTGCCTATGTGAGTGAGTTGATGTTTCTACCATTGGGGAAGTCTGCTGGCTGACTACCCTTTCTGTCCTCTAGCCGTTTGCGGTTTCTTCAATAATTTCATCTTCTGATGGAGGATTTAATCTTTGCCTCTTTGCACCTGGTGGTTATGCAGGTCCACCTGTGGGGGGAATTACTTGTCTATCTCTCTTCCTGTTTCTTTCCTCATTTAGAGGAGTTTGCAATGCTGGAATTCCTGCTACTTTAGTTTGGGCTGGAGGAATTTGTTCTTGTTGATCTGTCATTGTAGACTGCTCTATGTTTGCCACTTCTTTGCCCTTTGAAGTTCCTGTAACTGGTGTATTGGTTTCCTGTACAGGCTGCTGAGAAGTTCCAGCAGAGGATGTACCAACTCCTGCTTGTTGAGGCAGCTTGAAAGATACTTGTATTTAAGAGGCAAACCATGTAATTAACAGGTTGAACGATGAACTTCAGAGCGCGATGCTAGAATTTCTTGGCTGGGTAGTGGATTGGACATATTTTGCATGGAGCACAGTCTGCAGGGAATAAGGGTGAAAATGACATTTTCTCGTCAATTTAACAAAATTTGGTCTGGTGAGAATTTTTTGGCATTTATTGGGCAGATGACGTCAGAGTGATGGGAAATTTTGTCATTTAGCGGAGGGTGGTAATTGGTTTACCCCGCACCGCTTTTGGGGTCAGGCGGTTTTGGGTGGAGGGGCAGCGAGCATGCCAGGCGGTTGACACGCGTCCATGGTACGGGCGCAATACTACCATTTCCCCGGGCAGTAAAGTTCAGCGGCAGAGGGGGTCACGAAATGGATGTCGACCGTTGGATATGGGGCCATTGATCTGACAGTTGGCGGTTAATGGAGGTGAAGGAGGTTTAATGCGCGGGGGCTGAATATAATATATAATGGTTTTTTGGGCGTGTTTCTATTGTTTCGGGGGGGGGGTAGGTTATTAATTAACGTGGGGTTAATTAATCCCTCATGTGCGCGGGGAGTGGTTATTAATAAGCTCCAAATGAACTTATTAACCCAGCTTTATATACAGTGACTACGGTTATATTTTAACCGGGGATGGGATATTAATACATGGGGTTTTTTATTATATTTATACAATACGGGGATTGGCCAATGATTTTATCCGGGAGCTAATATAATAAAGTTAATGGTTAATATGAACTCGAAAATAGAAAAGCGCTAAGTTAACATGATTTTTTGGCATTTAAACCTTAGGCTAGAAAGGAGAAAAAAGGGGTCTTTACAGGGAATATGGTCAATTTCCTAGGTAAAGTAGGGTTTTACTTAGGCAATGAAAGAAAAATGGAATGAGTGGCTTGAAGAGGGATATTTAGTAAATGACTAGGAAAAGGATGAAGGGGAGTTAGTTATGCCTTGCTTGAGCTGCATCCAAATATCCGTCATGGTACTTGTGATAACAGTAAGATGAACATCTTGAGAGACAAAATCAATCACAAGTATGCTTCTGCAACACCAATCTACCTACCCAGCTTACTTTGCCTAACATTTTTTTACTATTTTTCTATGGGTGCATTTAGACTAGCAAACCCTTTTCAACTTTTCTTTTCTTTACATTGTAAGCCTATCTAAATCTACGCTTATTTCTTCCAAGGGCTCAGATTAAACTGTTGAGCTCCTTTGCTTCTCTGCCTATCTACTTATCTGCCAAGTTTAAACAGTTTGGACAGATTTTTATTCTCTATCTCTAAAACAGGAAATTCAAACATGAACCGGCCATGATTAAGCTATTTGGCCATTCATCAATTATGGCAAAAACGTTCAACAGGCTGTACATGACGCTTTATTTACAGAAAATGAAATCGTAGTGGCATTTGGACTTACACACTTTCCTGGTCTTTTTTATTTGGGGTTCATTTCTTTTCATTTTTTCTTTTGACCATTTATTTTTTTACCCTTTGATTTTTCTTTTAGGGCATACCCTCTTTACATTTTTTCAAATTTTTTGATTGCTTTACAATATGGAAAATCTTTGCAACCAGAAAAGGTATGAACATATTACAGAGCTCATCAATATGAATCATGAAATATGATACCTATTGATATAGGAGCATAACAAAAAGAAAACCCCTCTTATGTCAACAAGATGATCTTCAATATGCCTTCTCTTTCTTCACCTTAGCTATGAAACCATGTTAGAGAATCTAGTAGGGTGGCTATTTAAACAATTCTTCTTATCCTTCATAATTGCTTGTGAACTTTAGTTAACTTCTTATTGTTTTTATTAGATTCTTTCATTAATCAATTATCAAGATCATAAACAATAAAGATAATGGACACAATAAGTAGGATCCAAGCCAGGGAAATGCCCATCCAAGGGGAAAAATATCTTCTCTTCTTATAGAATCATATCAAATGAGAAAACCAAGACCCAAAGACCAAAGTCAAACCTCCTCCAAGCACCATGTCAACCCTCCAAAATATTTTCTTCAAGACAAGACAAGGTCAACTAAAGTCATTGAAGAATAACTCCTTAAAGGTTCCAATAAAGGTTTCAACCCTTAACTTAGATCTGCAACTATGGCCTACAATTTTTGGCCCTGCAACAACTGCAAAAACCATAGAATCTTGCACATGTGGGAAGAAATAGGTAGAAATCAAATCTCCTTCCTCCACTTGGTATTCCTTCTTGTACTCTATCATTTTTCTCTTCTTGTCTTCCTTTTTGTACTTAAGATCGAATTGCACCAGTTTCTCCAAATTAATCGAATTCATCTCCTTTATATACCCTTCACATGTGGTTGAATAGGCCTCTTCTAGGTTGAATTATTCTTGACTTGGGTCAAATTGGTCTTGGAGGCCTTCTTGACTTTATTAAATTCAAAAATAAATTATTTTACATGTTACAACATGCCCAATATGGTCTTATACAAATGATATTGACTCTTTTGACTCATGACAACTATTCTTATGACTTTCTAAACTCTAGGACCATGAAATGCATGGTTGACCTAGTTGACCATGGAAAAGAAGCATGAAACCCATGCTTGAAAATAATAGTTTTCTTCCTTATTTTTCTTGTTACATAACATATATGTAATGACATGAGTACAATAACAATTTTGAAGACTGAAACTAGTTACATTTTCCAACATGAAGAAGTGTCAATGCTTTCAGTTTAAATATTTTTTTTTATTGTCAATAATAAAACCAATTTATGCAATACCATTTTAGAAATTTTCCCTTTCTCATGATGCAAAAAAATATGGGAAAGAACAATGTGTCACATAAAAGCAGACTTTTTCTTGAAGCAATATGTTCTAACAAAAGAAAGTTTTGATTGATGCAATATGTCACAACTAAGGGAATTTTAGGTGTGATACACATTCTGCCATAATGAAGGAACATTTTTTAAAGTGTGATTTGTCACATGAAAAGATACTTCAACTTGATGCGCTGTGCCATGACAAAGGAAATTTTGGAGTGACATGATATTTTGGAAAGTGTAATGTGTCATAAAAGCAAATGTTTCTATAATGCAATAAATTGTGAAAATAGATTTAGATTTATGTGATATGTCATGGAAAATGGCATTTTGGGTGAGACAAACACTATGTTGCAATGAAGGTAAGTTTCATAAAGTTTGATGTGTTGCATGGAAAGAATCTTCGATGTGATGTGATATGTTGTGACAAAGAAAAGTTTGGATTGATGTGATTTTCATGAACAAAAGTTTATTAAGTTCATTATGCACTGTGTTTCAATGATGGAAATTTTGATAAAGTGTGATGTACCTCATAGAAATAAAATTTAACATAATGACATATGTCACCACAAATAAAATTTGGCATGATGTGATATGTCATAGCCAAATAAATTTTCCATTCGATTTTATTAAAGTAAGGAATTTGTGGAAGATGCAAAATAAAGGTTTTTGGATTAAGGAGCTTCAACCCAAATGAAGATATATAATATCGTTTGGTTTTCAATTTTCAAACAATGTTCTATGGTGAGGTGCAATGTGTCATAGAGATAGAAAATTCATTAAGGTGAAATATATTTGTAAGGGAAGAAAGATTTGTGATATGTAATAACAAAGAAAAGTTTATATCGATGTGATATGTAATAGCCAAAAGCATTTGAAGTAAACCATGCACACCTTTATTTATGCATCCCCTTTAAGTAATGTCATATCCTTTATACATTATATGAAACAAAACTTTGGCATGGTTCTTCTGTCATAGAGATAGAAATTTTGAAGAGATGTGATATATTGCAAGGGAGTTATTTTCGAAAATTTGTTCTCTTTACCGCATTGAAGAAAAGTTTGAGAAAGTGGAATGCATAACATAGAAAAAGAATTTGACATGATGCGATACTTTATGAGAAAGTAAATTTTTGAGCAATCTAATATGTTGTGATGTCCCAAAAAGAATAACTTACATGTGATGCACTGTATGTCACACGAAATGTAACATTTATTGAAATGTGATATGTCAGTACTAAACAACGTTTACATCCATGAGAAATTTCATGATCAAAGAAAAAATATTTTCATTTGTGACATGTCATACCAACACTTTAGATACATAAAGGGACACTACACAAAGTTTCATGGTGTACATATGACAAAATCTTATTGAATTAAATTGTCACACCCAAGCTTAAAACATGTTTGATACACATGAAACCAAAGTCATTTTAGTGTGATGTGCACAAACCAAAAATTTATTTAAAAAACACATCAAAGAAAAATTTTCTTTTGGGAGATAATCACGAGACAAACACATAAGACCAAATATTTTTTCACTACAGTACACAATGTATTGCACTCAAAGTTACTTTGGTCATGACACAATGTTTCACACTTAAAATTAGTTTGGTGGTGACATATCATGCCACATCTTATTTGTGTGACACATGACACAATCTCAAACATTACTTCATCATGACAAAGGGGAAATTCCTAAACTTTCCTTCATAGAATCACCATGTTTTTAATTTACTCAACCAATTTCAAAAATAAAAGCTCTTTACTTTTTCAACTTATAATGACATACAGTAATACAAAGTGTATTGCACTCAAAGTTTCTTTAGTCATAACATAATGTTTCACACTCAAAATTAGTTTGGTAAGGACATATCATGCCACATATTATCCATGTGACACTCACACATTTTTAAGCATTACTTTATCGTGACAAAGTAAATTCCTAAAATTTCTTTCATACGATCATCATATTTTCAATTTACTCAACCAATCCAAAAATACAACTTATCAACCTTTTCACCTTATAATGGTACACATTTTTCACCTTTAAGAACAATTGATAGGAATAAGGTATCATTCAAAAATGTAGTTGTTTAACTAGGTAACTTTTTGGTCTTGGTATATTTTGCTTGAAATTTGGTTAGAAATTAGGAATATTACAATTTTAAGTTATTGAATTGCTCAATTGAGTGTGAGAAGAGTTTCTCATGATGCTAAATAATTTTTGTATTAAAAAATGTGAATTAAATGATGTAACACTCTATCTCACCAAGGATTGTGCCATTAAATTCTAGTCAACAAGACCAAAAAAGTACCTCATGAGGCTAGACCTTAAGAAATACAACTTTGTTTCTAAAATGTTTTTCTTTTTATTATTTAATCAATTCTATTTGTAATCAAAATTGCATCCAAATAGGAGGTGAAAATGATATTAATCATAGCGCCTTAGAGTAACTCACTTCCATATAATGTAAACATGTTATTTAAAATATTATGAGGTCCTTGGTTTGATCCCCCAACTAACTCATGTCCATGTTACGGAAATGATCAAGAGCTCAAATTTTGCCAAAAATTCAAAGTTGTCAGAATGGTGTGGAACTTGAACGACCACATAGATCTCATCGTCCTAATTCTGGTGCAGCTTGTTTCGCAGAAAACTGATATCACATGCTTAAGATATTGCATTCTGATCGTTTTTCCAAATAGGTCAATTAAAAAAAAAGGACAACCTAGTCAGTGGTCTGTGCTGCTGATGTGGCACTGACTAGGCAGGTAAGGTGGATGTTGACTTGGCCAACACATTCTTCCCCGATTTGGGTGGTGCCAAGTAGCACCTTGTTAGTGGTCCAAGGGGTAAGTATTGTGTGGTTCATGTGTTTTTGTGACGGCCAACCACGGGCTGACATGTGGCCTAGCCGGAGGCTACCACGTGGCAACCTGGGTGGCCACCAAAATGATTGTATGGACTGGGTAGATGTAGCGGGGGTCGAACCCATAACCTCCCCATGCTAATACAAAGGCTCTACCAACATACCATTTACATGTTTCTTAACCTTATACATTTTGGATTATATTTAAAGGTTATGAGCATGCAGTTTGGGGGTTGGGCAGACTTAACTGCCCCCATGTGAATGCAACCGGTGTGACCACCATCTTAACCACCACCGCCACTGTCATAGCTTGACCTCCAGACCTAACCACTGGGGTCTCCACCCGATGTGAATGTAGTTTGTGTGATCGCCAGCTTAATTGCCATCACCGACCATCGTAGCCTGACCGCCAGCCCTAACCGTCAAAGTCTCTGCCACATGTGAATGTAGTTGGTGTGACAGCCATCTTAACTGCCCCACCGACCATCATCTCCTAGCTGCCATCCCTAACCATCGAGGTCTCCGCAATGTGATCGCTTTAAGCCTAAACCACTAACAGTTTACGTGATCACCGGAGGGAGGGGGCTAGCACCGAGGGCTAGCCCCTGGGCGCATGGTCCCCATATGACCATTCTTTTGGTTTTTAAGCCTCGGCAGCTAAATTAACCGTTTGACAAATCCACCCGGATTTCAGCTGATTTGGTGGCCTGATAGCGGAAAATGGGGTGAATTTGTAGGATGATGCTAGCTTTTGTGCAATTTGAAGAGTGAATAGTGGGAAAACTAGGAGAGGTCATAAATTCTCCAATTTGCGACCAAATTGGATGCAAAAAGAGGCTAGGTAGCTATTTTTGGACATTTTGGACTAATTGGAGCAGGTTTCAGAATCAAAGGAGCACTTCTAGATAGACTTTTTGCAGATTGAAGTCTATGGGTGCCGTGGTCAACCAGAGCATTGAATAAGTTTATGGAGGAGGTTGAAGATGGAGGTGACCTTGCAGGAGTTTTTCAACCTCCATGTGCTTTCTGCAACAACTATTACTTTTTATTGATCGGAGAATCCACAGTTTCAACATCTTTATACCAACGTTTCAAATCCCAGTGGGATCCATCATCAGGGTTGAAGAATGATGATACAAGAAGAGCAGAAAACTTTTAATAAATACTAATGAGGAGGAATAATAATAGAGAACATAGAGTCGGCTTGGGAATTTTTTAATTTTATTTTATATATTTTAATTTTATTTTTATATTTTTATATTTATATATTTTATTTATATTTTATTCTTATTAATTATTATAAATAATTAATTTTTATAATAAATATTTAATTAATATTAATAATATTGTTGTTATACATGTAAATCATTATAAATAATTAATATGTTTACAATAAATTAATTATTAAACCTAATGATCATAATCATAATTCTGTTATTCATATTAGTTACTAATTCCTTAAACAAAGATGATATTAATAATTAAAATATTAATTAATCAAATTAAATTAGAATGAAACTACATTCATAGAAATCAATTATTATAAATAATTAATTAATATGTATAATAAATAATTAATTATTATTAATATTATTAATAATTAAATATAATAATAATTAATTAATTAATTAATTAATAAACTAATTTAATATATTAATATAATTATTATAAAAATTTTTATTTTATATTAGAAAATTTTTAGGTGATTAGGCTTAGGGTTGACTAATATAATAATTAATTAATTAATATGTTTAAGTCATATTAACTAATTAATATAACAAACAAATTAATAATTATTATTAATGATTAATAATTAATTTTATAGTTATAATAATTCATAATAATGACCAATTGTTATTGATTAATTGTCCCATAAAATGATGATTAAAATATAATAATAATTATTAATTGATTAATTAATATATTGATTAGGAATTAATAAAATTATAATTATTAAATAGATTAAATTATAGGAGATTAGAATCTAAAGATGAAAAATAATGATGATTAACTAAATAATATTTAGTCATATTAATTACTTAATAAATTAATACAAATAATAATTAATATTTATGGCTAATTAATATTAATTAATATTTGTATCATCATTCTTCAACCCTGATGATGGATCCCACTTGGATTTGAAACGTTGGTATAAAGATGTTGAAACTGTGGATTCCCGATCAATAAAAATGACACAAGCCACAAATCTCTAAAATCCAAAACAACTATTACATCAGTGCTATAGCTTTTATTCCTCTTTTCTATGTGTTTTTGAGAAGAGACTTGTTTATGTACTTCAAGTGGATTGTAGTACTCTTAATGCTATTTGAAGTTGGAGTATGAGATCTTGGTGCAAGATGTCTTTGTTTGCTGAAATTTTACATGTTTGACTGTTGGTTAACATGTATATGAAGTGATAACCATTGCCGAAGTTTGTTTCTTTGAAGGAGAAACTAACCATTCCATTTCTCAACACTTTATGTATTCTTCTTTTCTAAACATTGAGAATAATGAGAAGGGGTCATGCCATTAGAGTTGATCCAAGGAGATGTAGCCCAGGATGGGTGAACTCCTTTAACAATGGGGTGTATTACTGATTGATGCATGCTTCGATTTAGTTTTTTGATTTCACATTTAAAGTTTTTCATGAAATTAACATAAGAAAATACACATAAAAACTCGTGTTTTTTCTTGCTATTTTGGAGTACAAACCTGAAGCACATTTTGTATTCTGATGAGGATGTTAGCATAGAAAACTAATATTCCACATTCAGATTAGGAAACCATGGTGGACCTAGTGGTTATAATGGTATTAGATGGAATCGACCCCATGCCACATAAGTATGACTTAGTTGCCAAATCCACTAGTCACAAAAAAGGAAAATAACATTAATCATAATACTAATGACAAAATAATGAATTACCAAATATATATATATATATATAAGCCAAGGGGTTCTCTACAACTAAGTATGAGGGAGAAGTTGTCACGTAATCTTACATTTAAAATTAATAAAATAATACTTACATTTACAACTTAAAAAATGATAATAAGAAAAAAATCAACATTGAGCACAAATAAAATACTTCAATTTCTACCTTAATTTAACATCAACTTTAGATAAAAAAGTAATTGAAATTAAATAATAATAATAATAATAATAATAGTAATAATTACTTTTTAGTATTAGGGAGTTTTGGAATGCCTTCATTACTTAGAATGGATTAAACAATTTGCATGTAAAAATAATGTTGTTGACATTACATGATGTGTAACTCATTCTATGTTGTTTAAATGGCATATAATATTTAAAACAAAAATATATTAATAAAAAATATTTTGCTCTTGACCATAAATAAAATATTTCTATTTCCATATTAAATAATATAATTTTATATCAACTTTATATAAAGAATTTACAAAATATTAATAACGAAAAAATAATTTTATATGTATTTTATATAGAGAGATATTTTATTTCTTTTATAGATATTCAAAGTACAAAGGAGACATTTAAAAATATTAATATATATATATATATATATAGATATATTATATATATATATATATATATATATATATAATATATATATATATATATATATATATATATATATATATAGAGAGAGAGAGAGAGAGAGAGAGAGAGAGAGAGAGAGAGAGATTTGGGTGTTTGCTCCTTAATGCTCTCAGTATAGGCAACGGGACATGGGAGTCTCACCCTAGACAATTGGATGAGACAACAAGTATCATGGGTAGGAGGGAGACTTTCTAGTTGAGGTATTTGGGGGGTACAAGAGTTGATAAATACAGGTTGAGGGACAATGTGGTCTATTGCTGAGGTAGCATATGTTCCACCCATGGGCTCACACTTAGGGAGGTGATTGCGAGGTAAGTGCATGGTACACTTTTGACGAAGTAGTATGAGGTGTTACATGAGCATGAGGGACAATGGATGGTAGGCTTCATCTGCAACGAGGTCTCCAGACTCCAAGCAGTGTCTGCGTGTATCATCATGAGTTGCGGTAACAGAGTTCATTGTGTGGTCTAGCAGGAGCATAGTAGTTTGGCATGTACAAGACTGATTCTTGACGACTGGTGGTCATCCTTATAGTAGTTAGAGATGAGGCACAAATGGGTTCTTGCAGATAGCAGGGATTCACAATGGTATCTAGTGAGGAGTAAGAGTTGTGAAATTCTAGTGTGGTTCTGGGATCCAAGGATTCAGTTGACTGATGGATCACTCCACTTCATGGGGAGTATGACCATGATAGCATGTGATTCAACTCATTCTCTGATTAACACATGGGGAATCATTGTGGTCCTCCTCATATGGTGAGCTAGGTTGCTGCTCAATATCGAGGCTAGCCATGGAGTGTTGGGCTATAGCACTACTACGTTTCCCTTGTAGGTTGGGCATAATTTCGATCATGACTGATATTGTGGTTGAGTGTTACAAGAGAGGAGGCTCCAGTACAAGCATGTTGGGTAGTCAGTCATGACCGATATATTGTGATGTTAGTAGGCCAGTTTGACACAGTGATGGGCATGGGATACTGGCATCATAGGATTTGCCAGTTCAGCTACCCTTAGAGAGTTGGTCCCTACAGGAGAAGATATTCATATCTTCCATTGGGCTTTAGTGATTCACTAATGACATGGGGGACTTCACTAGTATGGAAGGATGTTCTATAGGAGGAGATCAGATTGGTTTGGAACCCTGGTGACATAGGATTAGTTCATGTGATGGTGGCACGAGAGCAAGGAGTAGTTCAGTGGCATATTTGGGACCTTGGCATTAGCTCAACCAACCTTTGGATC
Organism: Pinus tabuliformis; assembly: GCA_031772625.1. Taxonomy (NCBI): domain Eukaryota; kingdom Viridiplantae; phylum Streptophyta; class Pinopsida; order Pinales; family Pinaceae; genus Pinus; species Pinus tabuliformis. The sequence goes on along the minus strand of CM062814.1, from coordinate 487,429,672 downwards.
AGCATCATAAGGTGATATTGCTTGAGGACAAGCAATTTTTGGTAGGGAGGATTTTCATGTCCCCAATTTTGATTTTCTGCATTAGAGACAATTTTGGAAAGAGGAGACATTTCTAGCATTGGGGACTTGGAGGAAAAAGGAAAATTACAATTGTAATATCCCCAATTTTGTGAGCATGGGAATTTTGCCCAATTTTGGTAATATTAATAAAAGGGGCAAATATTACTTTAGAGAAGAGTGGAAAGTATTATTGAAGATTGGTGGAAAATTATTATTTTTTAAATGGAGGAAAAAGTCACTTAGTGGAAAATAGACCCACCAATAAAATAATAATTAAAAAGAGAGTCTAGAAGCATGGGGAGAAATTATAAAAGCATGATGGACTGTTTTTTAGGCATCTTTTTCTCATTATTTTATGAAGATCGAACTGTCTCTTAGAGGTTGTTCAGCAGAAGCGAAGGAGAGTATTTTATCTCAAGAGTTTCAAGTGAAACTCTGCCTCATTTTGGAAAAATTCGAGTGTCTCCCTAGTGAGGCTTTGGGGGAGTCTATTTCAGGACTTCCATTGGAGTTTATTGCATATTATTCACTCAAAAATTCATTATTTGTTGGTGTAGAAGACAAACCTCGAAGGTTATTTGGAGCATCATCTTTGTATTATATTTTTTGGGTATTTGCAAGAGATTTTCTACTGGTCAGAGGAGGAGTTTGGCACCATTTTTCTAGAGATGTTCCTGTATCTTTTAGCTAAGCTGAATTTTCTCTTATAGAGCTTATGCACGGATTAGAGAACAAAGTTTTTTGGTGGTGTTGGTGTTGATATTTGCCGAGAGTTTTTAGTTAGGAGTGATAGCTATATGCTAGAGGATGTTTGTGCACAATTTTTTAGCCATTTGCAAGAGAGTTTTATCATTTCTCTAAAGTTTTGCTTTGGTTAGGAGCAAAAAAGTGTAGCTAGGAGATTCATTATATTTTGGGAATCTAGGTCAGATGGTATTATCCCAAATGATTTATGGGTTTTGTTGGTTGGGATGTGAGGATCCTATAGCTAATTTTATAGAAATTTCCAGGTCATATTCGGGCTAGAATGATACATTCTTATAATAGGGTGTATTGTTGGATGTTAGTTGGGCAATTTTCATTACACTGTGGGTTTGTTTTTGGCTTGGAGTTAGGTCAAACATTTTTTGGGTATTACTAGGTTATAGGGGAGGAGTCTGTGGCTGAAATTTCAACTTGATTTGGGCATTGTTGAGGTCAAATTTTCAGTTTCATCTCTAGCACCAATAGCAACAACAACATTATTTTCTAGGTAATTTTCACATTGTGGGGTTTTCTAGGTCAACTGGAATTAGCCCAATATTTTTCTAGGTTTGGTAGATTTAGGTGAGAGAAGCCTCCAATTATTTTTGTAGAATTTTTGGAACAAATTTGATGGTATAAATCACAGTTCACCTCCAGGAGCAGCAACATAATTTTATGCGTAGTGCATCGGGACAAATTGAGCCATTTCAGTTGGAGCTTTGCTTAGATCTTCACATGGGTATTGCAAGCTTGCATTAGCAAGCCCAAGTTCTATCATTCCACTCCATTGTACTCAATTCCAGTTGAAAATTTTAATAAAGTGGCTTAGATTTATAATTGTTATTCTATGATCCATTGATCTATATTTTCATGTGTAAATTATGTGTTTGCATGTGTAAATTTTTTGTTGTAGCTTCCTGCATATATTTGCTATTCATTGCTTTTCCTAGTTTCAGACATTACAGGATATACCAAGCCCCTATATAGATCAAATCTCTCAAGATTCAAACCTCTTTTTTGAGTTCAAAATTTAAGGAAATGTTTACAACTCCAAAGGTTTCAATCCTCTTGCCTCTTGGTAGATCCAAAAATAAGATGAATCTATGCTAGTTTTGAGAAACACACTAATAAAACAATTTAACTATATTATTTTTACTTGTTTTAGATAATATATATATGCAGTTGACATTGAAATATTTTATTTATAATTCACATTCTACACATTCAAATGTTAGTCCATGCTTCCTCAAATTGCGAAGTTGAAAATCTCTCTCTCTCTCTCTCTCTCTCTCTCTCTCTATATATATATATATATATATATATATATATATATATAGAGAGAGAGAGAGAGAGAGAGAGAGAGAGAGATTTTCAACTTCGCAATTTGAGGAAGCATGGACTAACATTTGAATGTGTAGAATGTGAATTATAAATAAAATATTTCAATGTCAACTGCATATATATATTATCTAAAACAAGTAAAAATAATATAGTTAAATTGTTTTATTAGTGTGTTTCTCAAAACTAGCATAGATTCATCTTATTTTTGGATCTACCAAGAGGCAAGAGGATTGAAACCTTTGGAGTTGTAAACATTTCCTTAAATTTTGAACTCAAAAAAGAGGTTTGAATCTTGAGAGATTTGATCTATATAGGGGCTTGGTATATCCTGTAATGTCTGAAACTAGGAAAAGCAATGAATAGCAAATATATGCAGGAAGCTACAACAAAAAATTTACACATGCAAACACATAATTTACACATGAAAATATAGATCAATGGATCATAGAATAACAATTATAAATCTAAGCCACTTTATTAAAATTTTCAACTGGAATTGAGTACAATGGAGTGGAATGATAGAACTTGGGCTTGCTAATGCAAGCTTGCAATACCCATGTGAAGATCTAAGCAAAGCTCCAACTGAAATGGCTCAATTTGTCCCGATGCACTACGCATAAAATTATGTTGCTGCTCCTGGAGGTGAACTGTGATTTATACCATCAAATTTGTTCCAAAAATTCTACAAAAATAATTGGAGGCTTCTCTCACCTAAATCTACCAAACCTAGAAAAATATTGGGCTAATTCCAGTTGACCTAGAAAACCCCACAATGTGAAAATTACCTAGAAAATAATGTTGTTGTTGCTATTGGTGCTAGAGATGAAACTGAAAATTTGACCTCAACAATGCCCAAATCAAGTTGAAATTTCAGCCACAGACTCCTCCCCTATAACCTAGTAATACCCAAAAAATGTTTGACCTAACTCCAAGCCAAAAACAAACCCACAGTGTAATGAAAATTGCCCAACTAACATCCAACAATACACCCTATTATAAGAATGTATCATTCTAGCCCGAATATGACCTGGAAATTTCTATAAAATTAGCTATAGGATCCTCACATCCCAACCAACAAAACCCATAAATCATTTGGGATAATACCATCTGACCTAGATTTCCCAAAATATAATGAATCTCCTAGCTACACTTTTTTGCTCCTAACCAAAGCAAAACTTTAGAGAAATGATAAAACTCTCTTGCAAATGGCTAAAAAATTGTGCACAAACATCCTCTAGCATATAGCTATCACTCCTAACTAAAAACTCTCGGCAAATATCAACACCAAACACCACCAAAAAACTTTGTTCTCTAATCCGTGCATAAGCTCTATAAGAGAAAATTCAGCCCAGCTAAAACATACAAGAACATCTCTGAAAAATGGTGCCAATCTCCTCCTCTGGCCAGTAGAAAATCTCCTGCAAATACCTAGAACCTGTAATAGAAATATGATGCTCCAAATAACATTTGGGGTTTGTCTTCTACACCAACAAATAATGAATTTTTGAGTGAATAATATGCAATAAACACCAATGGAAGTCCTGAAATAGACTTCCCCAAAGCCTCATTAGGAAGACACTCAAAGTTCTTCAAAATGAGGGAGAGTTTCACTTGAAACTCTTGAGCTAAAATACTCTCCTTCGCTTCTGCTGAACAACCTCTAAGAGACAGTTCGATCTTCATAAAATAATGAGAAAAAGATGCCTAAAAAACAGTCCATCATGCTTTTATAATTTCTCCTCATGCTTCTCGACTCTCTTTTTAATTATTATTTTATTGGTGGGGTCAATTTTCCACTAAGTGAATTTTTCCTCCATCTAAAAAAAATAATAATAATTTTCCACCAATCTTCAATAATACTTGCCACTCTTCTCCAAATTAATATTTCCCCCTTTTATTAATATTATCAAAATTGGGCAAAATTCTCATGCTCACAAAATTGGGGATATTACGATTGTAATTTTTCTTTTTCCTCCCGAGACCCCAATGCTAGAAATGTCTCCTCTTTCCAAAATTGTCTCTAATGCAGAAAAACAAAATTAGGGACATGAAAATCCTCCCTACCAAAGATTTCTTGTCCTCAAGCAATATCACCCTATGCTTCTAATCCACAAGTTGGTCGAGCTAATGTCAAGGTCCCAAATATGCCACTGAACTACTCCTTGCTCTCGTGCCACCATCACATGAACTAATCCTATGTCACCAGGGTTCCAAACCAATCTGATCTCCTCCTATAGAACATCCTTCCATACTAGTGAAGTCCCCCATGTCATTAGTGAATCACTAAAGCCCAATGGAAGATATGAATATCTTCTCCTGTAGGGACCAACTCTCTAAGGGTAGCTGAACTGGCAAATCCTATGATGCCAGTATCCCATGCCCATCACTGTGTCAAACTGGCCTACTAACATCACAATATATCGGTCATGACTGACTACCCAACATGCTTGTACTGGAGCCTCCTCTCTTGTAACACTCAACCACAATATCGGTCATGATCGAAATTATGCCCAACCTACAAGGGAAACGTAGTAGTGCTATAGCCCAACACTCCATGGCTAGCCTCGATATTGAGCAGCAACCTAGCTCACCATATGAGGAGGACCACAATGATTCCCCATGTGTTAATCAGAGAATGAGTTGAATCACATGCTATCATGGTCATACTCCCCATGAAGTGGAGTGATCCATCAGTCAACTGAATCCTTGGATCCCAGAACCACACTAGAATTTCACAACTCTTACTCCTCACTAGATACCATTGTGAATCCCTGCTATCTGCAAGAACCCATTTGTGCCTCATCTCTAACTACTATAAGGATGACCACCAGTCGTCAAGAATCAGTCTTGTACATGCCAAACTACTATGCTCCTGCTAGACCACACAATGAACTCTGTTACCGCAACTCATGATGATACACGCAGACACTGCTTGGAGTCTGGAGACCTCGTTGCAGATGAAGCCTACCATCCATTGTCCCTCATGCTCATGTAACACCTCATACTACTTCGTCAAAAGTGTACCATGCACTTACCTCGCAATCACCTCCCTAAGTGTGAGCCCATGGGTGGAACATATGCTACCTCAGCAATAGACCACATTGTCCCTCAACCTGTATTTATCAACTCTTGTACCCCCCAAATACCTCAACTAGAAAGTCTCCCTCCTACCCATGATACTTGTTGTCTCATCCAATTGTCTAGGGTGAGACTCCCATGTCCCGTTGCCTATACTGAGAGCATTAAGGAGCAAACACCCAACCCTCTGCAACTATAATCCATAGTGGATAGTGATAGGCATGTAAGTCCCCAAGGCATGGCCAAGAGTCTGCATGAGCACTGAAAGGTAATCCCATGGATGCCCCTCTCTCTGTCTTGGTCCTGCTGATAACTCTATCGAAGACCTGTCCCTGTGGAATAAGATGTCCCCAGATGCTCACCAATGTCCCCATCAATCTAGGGTGAGTTGCATCCAATGGTACGTCTAATGTCCCCGTCCATAAGTCTCATGGGAGATAATGCTCCAAGAGCCCATTGTGCTGCGCCATATGTCACTGCATACCACAAGGATCATTGTACTCCTTGGCAGTCCATTTTACACTATGGCCTATCCATGTACACCACTGGATACCCCTGCCTACTACTATATCACTCTATATTGTCTGGGGCCCCATATGAACCCCATGTATCCGTCACTCCATTAGCAAACTTGATGTGGTGTAAGTCGCTCCTCCCACTCCATGGTGAAAATCCATGCACCAAAGTGAACAACCATGCATCTATGTGCTCACCTACAAACCACTTCTTGATATCGCATGCACCTACATGCCACTAGATTCCATGATTTAAACTTGAGATAGTACATGTCAACCCACACCCTACCATTATCGCCACCTCCACTATCACATCACCATACTATTTGATGCATGCACCTTGCCTCCAAAACATCCCTGAGAGACACGAGAGGCGAATCCCCCTATGTAACAATTGAAATGCCACCATTGTGTTTCTCCTCCATGACCACTGTGCCCCACATAACTGTGGAGAACCCTAGGCCCCATAAAAGTCACTATCTAGCGGCTTGCCAACGCCACCTCCTCTAACAGACTTGTGCCAGAGTATGCTAATCATCCTGCGACTCCATGCACAACTAATATGCTTAAACAACTCGTGGAGTCTACCCACTCTCCTGTCAACCCAACCCATCACTAATGTTGATGGATATTTGGAAGTGTGTGGATGATTAGTCACTGGATCTATCACTCTGCTAATTCCCTCACCAACCACATCCATGATGTGGTGGGGAATCTAAGTTGGATCCCAATAACCATCATCCTGCATCTTAAGTATATGGTAGGAAGCCCCACCTAGATCCCAATGCCAACCCGAGCCTCTAGTATCTCTAATGTCTAGAAGCTCCTACTGAGCTTCACACCCAGATACCACCGTCTCCATCAATATATCCCACTCCATCTAGTACCAACTCAAAATCTCACGCCATCCAACCTCGAGGGTAGGGTCAAATGCATGTGTACACATACACACAACAATTCCAACCTGCAAACATTGCACCCTGCACAACTCATGTCACCTCATTTCATAATCCTAGTCAACACATGAGATCTGTCTAGGTAGCTCTACCTCTCTCCCCCTAATGTGCATAGGGAACATAATAATGCTATTAATGCTACCTAAGTATGCATGAAGAGGGATGCTCCGACGCTCCAATGTGTACTCCTCTAACTATACCATTAGGCAATCCAACCATTCCCCAACACGAATTAGCTTGGTCGTTGTCTCGACACAAACCACTCTCATGCCATCCAGATCCTCATTCTGCAACAGAATGGTCTCTCAAACTATCGTGGCCTTCTTTTTCAATGCTAGAAGTTTGACCTAGAGCAGATGAAACTATTATGGGTAGCTAACATATGTAAACTTAGTCACAACTCTGGCTACCTCTGTTTCTCCTGGCACCTCATCAACTGGGGATATGTCTCCTAGCACCTCATCAGTGGTGGGTAACTCAGTGTCCCTAGACACCTCATCAATGGGTGTATGCTCAACTATATCCACCAATGTGTCAACTAGGGCTACCAAAGGAAACTCCAACAAGGGTGGCTCCTGTGTCACACTAGGTGTATCAATATGCTCCTCATAATCAAACGTGCCCTCAATCTCCTTCTCAACCTCCTCCTCAGGTTTGTTGTCAGTGTACCCACACCCTAGGCCCCATGATATGAAGTAAGATCTCCTCCTACTCCCATCATCTAACTACTCTCGTCTTGTCCACACCTCTTGAGGAGGTCTTGTAACAGATCCATTTGGGCACATCACTCCCATCATCCAGATCAGTGTTTTAGGGCTCATCAAACCCTAATTTCAGTTGCTACATGCCCTAAACAAGTCACCCTTTTGAATGCCTCCTTCCTAGACAGTTTCATGACATGAAGACATCCTAAAATGACCTCTAGAGGGACCAGTGTAGGTAGGCCCATGTAAGGGTGCACTGTAGAGAAGTTGAAGCCATGCCAGGGTGCTTTGCAGAGCACTTAGGCCTCCTTTCACCTGCATTGGGCAAGATTGAGAATTCACATAGGGTTTGGGGAATATTCTTATCTTTTGGAGTCATCTAGAAGGTTCCCTCACTTATCAACTCCTATGAGCTCGAAAATGGATGAGGAATAAGTTAAGATGCATCCTATCCTCTCATCCCTTCCCCCATGGAACTAACTCTAAGTATGGAAGGCCATTCAATACCACCATTTATGACAAGACGTCCTTCATCTCCCTATAAATTGACCACTCATCTAAGTGATAAGGGCTAGACTATGTTGAATTGTAAGGAGATAATGTTGCTATGAGAATTGGCTTTGAAGCAAGTATTGTAATGCTACAAGTTTTTCATGCTTTTGATGTGATGTGGATGGGATCCAAGCTAGAGGAATGACTTTGAACCAGAAACAATGGTTGTAATTCCTTCTTCTATTCAATAAAGTATTTGAACCTTTCTCCCATATGTTTGTATTTGCATATGATGCTTATATGTGTGAAATGTATCTGATTCCATTCACTTGTATTCATTAGATCTTTTTCTTTGATTAGTTCTTTGTCTTCTGTTGGTGTTTACAAGCACTTCTCAAGCGTGTTAAGTACGAGGAGTGACAGGATCGATACAAAAGAGACAAGAGGAAAACAGAACTACAAGTAGGTATTCTCATCTTCTCTATATTATTTATTGCTTATAGGAAAAAGCTAAAGTACTTTAATTTGTTGTTCTAGATATGGCTACTTATCTAGGGAGTTAGTATTTATCCGTAGATACCAAATTCTCCAAAACAAATTCGTGACCATACTGGGGAACGGTCATCATTCCAAGTAGGATATCCACATCCTAGGACACTCTAGCAAACCTTACTTCCTTTCATTGATTGTATTTCAGCCTTGTTGAAGTGTTATTTGGTCAAAAATTGAGGTTAGATGACTTTTCAGTGGCCTCTCAGGAAAGAGCGTAGGCTTGGTTAGGGGAAAATGCTCTGCAGAGCACCCTTGAGTGAGAGACAGTGCTTTGCAGTGTAGTTAGGCCTTCTTTGACCTACGTTGATCCACCTTAGGGAAAATTTTCACCCTTGGATTGGGTTTTTTCTCCAAATTTCCTTTTGTTTATGCTTGCTGAAAGATTAATGATTGTAGTATGTCTCTGAAATCCACTTGTATTTCCTCTTTCCAGCCCTACTTTGACTTGATTGATTAATTTTTCTTAAATGTTTTCTTTGTCATTATCAATCCATAGTCAAAGTTAGATTATAGTCAATTAATCTTTGTTCGAAAGAAAGTGTCGTAAAAGTCTCCTTTTCCTTTGAAACTGAACTGTCGTAAATTCTTCGTTCTTATAAAAAGATTGATTGGTTGTATGTGCATTAGTTTCCTTTTTGTTCATCATAACATTAAGGGATTCGAAAAGAAAAACTTGCATTGTTCATATTGTAATTTGTGAATGCTTCAAAGGAATAGCTAGGGAAATTGCATTAGATGTGCTCTTTGCTCTTTGTCAAAGATTTGATTGCTCTATCCCTACTAGCTAAGGTTTTCATTGTTCAATTGAAAGAAAATAATGCTTATCATATTAGTTGCATTTTAGAAATTTCAAACATACATCACGTGGTGAACCTTGAAAGGAAAATTCTAAAGAATATCAACTTAAAATTTATCTGAATTTACCTAATGTAGCATTGTCACCTAACGAAAAACATTTAGTGGTTCTAGGCTAGAGACGTGTTCCAATGTCATAAAACAAAGTAGTTTTTGCTAACTTGTCTGCAATACATCTCGAGTGTGATACCTCATTCCACGTATGTGAGTATATCGTGGCTCATCCACATACCTTCGAGTATATAGGGCGGTGTTATAGTACATAAAGTATACAGGAATTCTCTCACTATGTGGTTTTGCATTAGACAATGCTTATACGGATTGGGCCTCCACGTACTTTCGGTTATATATGGGAGGAAAAAAGTAGGTTGCTATCCATCCCTAGGTAACTGAGTCAGCCGCCTTGTACACTGTGATACAACGAACTCAACATTTGGGGATATTTCCTGCCCGTACTTCTCGGTTCACAGGGAGGTATTTTGCAGTTCACAGTTGCTTGGTAAACCTTTTGCCTAGATTATCCTTCTTTTGTTTTGTTATGTTACTTTGATTAAAATAAAGTTAATTGACCACGGATAACATCCTCCACACTCACTCCTTAGTTAATCTTAGGTTTAGACATATGGTGACAAATGCCGAGTCCATCGATCAAGGAATTCCTTTTGATGGGAATCCTAGTCCTTTTCCTCCTTTCAAAAATATTGGTGCTCCTTATATGGCTACATTGTCCCTTCTGGGACTTACCATTGGCTTGCCAGTATGGTTGTTTTCAACCTCCTTGGTTCAAAATGTCGTGATTTCTTCACAATCGAGTACACCTCCAACTAGACAAAATCAACCTCCAGTTGATCCTAAAGTTGACTCTTTGCCTTCTTCCTCAGTTGTTTCTTCCTCCCCTTCTTCCTCTTCGCCTAGTGAAAGTATTGGTACTAGTAACCAGGTGGCTAAGAAGAAGAAGAAAGGGAAGAAGAAGAAGAAGAAGAAGAAAGGGAAGAAGAAGAAGAAGAAGAAGAAAATTCAGCAGAGGGGCAACCAAGCAACCATTGTTTTGAATGCAACATCTGATGAGAAATTGTCTGTCAAGCTTCACAAAGTTCGATATCCATGAAAAATTTGTGCGGGAGACCATCTTCTTTGAAATTTTCCTGATATTCCTAAGATCTTAGAAGAATGTTCTTCCCATTGACATCATCTTGTGTCATCAACTTTTGGAGATCATGCTGGTGACACACCATCAACTAGTGGTAGTAAAGTTCATGGAAAGAAGGGTAAAGTTAAGTTTCCTTATAGGCTATGTGAAGGGAATCATCCCATTCACCTTTGTCCCTATCTGGATGAAGCCAAAAAAGTGTTGGATAACTATCCTGCTTCACCGCAGTGACTTCCATCTGGTTACAGGAGACTATCAATTAATCCTTCACTAGTTGATAAATTGACTGACCAAAATCAACCATCAGTCAAACCCACTCTCTTTGAATGTGAATCCCATGAGTCTACACTTGACCAATCACAGGTTGAGGAAACAGTTGACTCGATTTCACCTTCAGTCAATCATACCTTTCCTGAAGAGAGTGAATATGATACCACTCAGGTTCTTTTTGTTTCTTCAGATTCCAATGAGCTTGGGAGAAACCCTCTTGTTCCATCAAGACAGGAGGAAAATTGAGGAAAATCCTCCCTTTCTCATAACTCAAGGGGATAATACTTTTGTTCTTATGGTACCCCCTCCAAGTAGTCTGATCACTTCCTTTGATTGGAATCGACTGGAAGGATTCCCTCTTCCTTCTTATGTGCCTTTCTAGATCATAGTACAGGTTTGTAATATGATTGTTTCTGGCACTATTATAGATGAAGGTGCATCTATGAGTATCCTTTCCTCAACTGCTTGGCAAGCGCTTGGTTCGCCGCCACTTATGCCTGTTACCCATAATCTGTTGGCTTTTAACAGAGGAACTAGTCAACCATTAGGGATCCTTCCTCAGTTGCCTATTACTTTGGGAGGAAAAATTGTTTATTTGAATGTGATGGTAGTCCCAGGCCCTTTAGATTACAATTTATTTCTTGGGCACGAATATGTTTATGACATGGGAGCTATTGTTTCAACACTCTTTTGAGTGATTTGTTTCCCGCATGAAGGCAGAATTTTCACCATTGACCAACTTTCATTTCACGGTCCAAATATGGATTCCAGTCAACCATCTTCCCTAAATGGTCATTTTGTCCCAATGGTATCATCCTCGCCATGGGTTAATTATGTGGCAACCCGTTCCATGCCTACATCAAATGATGATCAATTTAGTGATGTTGTACATTATGTACTCGGAGCATTGGAACTAGATATCTCTAATGGATTCCTTGCTACAGATCCCTTCAAGAGCATCGTTTTCCCATCTGATGAGAAATTCTTGGAAGTCATGACCTCTTATGAGTCATGATCGAGGATATGAGAATGGTCCTCTTATTGTGTCAACCTCATTAAAAAATGAAACAGGTTCATGAGGATAGTTCTTTTACTGTGTCAACCTCATTAAAAAATGAAATAGCTCCCATGAGTATAGTTCCTTGTCTTATGTCAACCTCGTTAAGAAATGAAACCAAGGATATGAGGATAGTTCGTGATCTTGTGTCAACCTCGTTCAAAAATGAAACAAGGAGTATGAGTATAGTTCCTTGTTTAGTGTCAAGCTCGTTAAAAATTGAAACAAGGAATCTCAATAGAGTTCCTTGTCTTGTGTCAAGCTCATTAAAAAATGAAACAAGGTCCCCTGGAGCAAAGTTCCAAGTCGAGTCTTTGATTAGATCTCATAAAATCCAGTCGAGTCTTTCACTTGATCTCGTAAAAGAACCTTCATTCCATCCACCTGATAGCCACGAGTAGTCTACTTAGGTGAATGTAATGAAGCTTGGGGGGCATGCACCTAGTGGTAAAATTAAGTTTCCCTGTAGGTTATGTGAAGGGAATCACCCCATTCACCTTTGTCCCTATTTGGACAAAGCCAAAAAGGTGTTGGATAACCGTCCTGCTTCACTGCAGCGACTTCCATCTGGTTACAGGAGACTCTCCCTTTCATCATGTTGGGGGCATGTAAACCAATCTCAAGCATAGTTCTTCATTTCAAGCTTGTGTAAAAATGAAACTGAATCCAAGCATAGTTTTTAATTTTAAGCTTGTGTAAAAATGAAACTGAATCTCAAGCATAGTTCTTCTTTTTAAGCTTGTGTAAAAATGAAACTGAATTCAAGTAGAGTTTGTCATTTCAAGCTTGTGCAAACATGAAACTGAATCCAAGCGTAGTTCCCCATGGTTCAAGCTTGTGTAAAAGTGAACCCATTTCCATTTTTAACCCTCGTAATTGCCATTTTATCAGCTTTTTTCGTCAGATGAGCCTTGGTTGTTTTCATCCCATCGCCACCATCCCTTCGGCCGATCATATGCTTTCACTTGGTTGTTTTACCATTTTTTGAGGAAAGTTGCAATGAATGGTCTTATTAGCCAACCTCTTCACATAAATCAACATGTTTTGAGAAGTTCCAACATCATTGGAACCAATTGCTATCCTAGACACCACTCATTCCTCAAAATGGAGTCCTCTTTAAGCTCTTTTCAGACTCTCGAAATATGAAAAGATTGCCGAGCGCTTTTCCTTTTCAGCTCATTAACAGATTGGAAACGACATCTACTAAGTATAAGTCTAACCCTTTTCTAGACTGAGATAGATTATTTATGAAAAAGGAATACATTGACCGAACATGGTCAATAGGTTCTCTCTCGTATTGTTTCATGCTTTTTCAGGCTTCAGAGACAAATCAATGAAAAAGAACTTGTGGAGTTTTCTTTTTGTCGCTTTTCAAACTCTCTAAACATGAAAAGGATTGAGATATATTTGTCGTTAAACTCGTTAAAAAATAAAATTGCGACAAACTTGTCCATCTAGACAAGACTGAGTTTCACCTTCGCTAGACTTGTTAAAACATCAAATAACGATGGATTCACCTAAAGGGTGGAATTATACAACAAGCATATGTTGTACTCCTCAAACTTGATAAAAATAAAGAGGTATTGGTCATCAATGACTGGGGAAAATGGGAAAAGGGGAAACCACTTTATGGTAGCAGGTCGCTCTTGAACATGACACTTTCACTCCATCACTGTGACTATTTGGGTTGGGTTCTCAACTTGATGGTTATCATACCATTGGTCTATCATACCATCCGTCACTTTGTTTTGGGTCAGTGCTACCAATTCATTTCAGTGTCGTCGACATGTTCAAGAGAAGTCATCCAACCAAAATTCATCCTTTGCAATACCATAAACCTTCATTTTCATGACTGACATTCCTGAACCTTGTGTTGTCAGTCGAATTCTGTCTCGTAAATCACTATACTCGTTTCGTGTCATTGATGTGGGATACATCAAGGCCCTCCTGCGACAAGTCACTCCTTGTTGACAGCAATGCATTATCCAAGAATTTGACTTAGAAACACCCTTCCAGTACCTTGAGGCTTGCATACATCAACAACAGGTTTCTCACTTTTGGCGGTAGGTTGACGTCAATGGCCTTTGACTGAAAGACTTTGTATGGTGTTCAACATCAAAACATCTATTCACACCATGCAGAATGTACTACAGTACCTTGAGGATCATTATCATTATCAGTGATTTCTCTCACATTTGTTAACAACTTACATCATTGGTTGGTAATTAGACAATGTCTTCCCATTTTCGACTTTAGATCACATATTCACATGGTTAGACTCATACTTGAGTGAACAATTGAATGAGATAGAAGACCCCGGATCTAGTTTCATCCATCTGGGCTGCGATTTCAAGAGTACTAAATCATATGTACAATGGATTTACATTGATGGTCATTTCGATCATGGCTCTATATCTGTAGACTGTTGGGTTGTGTTATATTGTTTCCACGACTAGCCCACGTAGTTAACCGAGGGGTTAGAGGGGGGGTGGAGCCCTCCCTTCATTGCGCCGATTGCGTAGTAGGGGGGTCACAGGGGGTTTGAGGGGTGCAGGTAACCCCACTCTATGGGGTTCGAGGCAGCGCGTCGGAAAATTTTGGTTTTGGAACTTATGTTAGGTTGGGTGGACCCACGTATGGTTTTGTGCATGATTTTCACACATTTTTGGATGCGATGCTTTTCGGTCCATGGTATTGGACATGATGGTTTTCGGTCCATGGTATTGGATGCTTCGACATGTATAAATATGTATTATAACATTGAAAGTAACATAATGAAAAATCAAGCTGGTAGTCCTAGTTTTGGGATCCAGGGGAAATCTCTGTGTATATGTGTTTTATGTGTTATGCTCTCACATTGTTTATTTTATGTGTTTTAGAATTCATATGCAGGTAATTTCTATACGGGGTTAAAACCCACATTTGGTATCGGAGCTATTTTGGCTTCAAGGGGATGCCTTTGTTGCTGAGGGGTTTCGCTCGGGCTTGTGGTAGACCCTGTTCAGTGGGAGATTTGGGAAATCGATTCTGGTGGTGAAAGAAGATGACGAGCAATGGAAAGATAAAGATCGAGAAATTTAATGGTCAGAGTTTTGAGTTGTGGAAACTCAAGATGGGGGATCTGTTGGTGGATAAAGATCAGTGGATCGTGGTAGATCCAGGTACTAAACCAATGGGAGTGTCCAATGAATAATGGAAGAAGTTGGATTGGACGGAAAAGAGCACAATACAATTGTGTGTCTCAGATTTAGTATTGTTGAATGTATCAGGGGAAGCTACGGTGAAGGCTTTGTGGGACAAGTTAGGGACTTTGTACCAATCTAAGTCTCTGGTGAATAAACTATTCCTGGGGAAAAAGTTGTATAACCTGAGCATGAAAGATGGAGACTTAGTGATAGAGCATCTGAACGCATTTAATACTGTGGTAAGTCAGTTAGCATCTTTTGATATTAAAATTTCAGATGAAGATAAGTGCATTAATTTGTTGTGTTCTCTACCAGATTCATGGGATAGTCTGGTTATTGCAATAGGTAGCAATGCAACTACCCTGTAGTTTGATGAAATAGTCTCATCCTTGCTGACGGAGGAGATAAGACGAAAAAATATGGAGAGCCAGAATGGTGATGCCTTGTATGTACGAGGACGGTCCCAGAACAGAAACAAAAATAAGTCATCGAGTGGGAGATCTAAATCTTGAGGGAGATCCAAATCTCCAGGAAAACCTGTAAAGGTGGTGTGCTGGAAATGCGGAAAGGAAGGGTACTACAAAAGGGACTGTAAATCTAAAGCTCCTGATAAAGGAAAGGGATCTGATGATGCTCCTTCTACAGAGGCAAAAACCACTTCAGATGAAGGTAGGGATGTGTACTTGGCTTCTTCAAGTACACATGTAGATCACGAGGCATGGTTGATTGACTCAGGTGCATCCTTTCACTTCACTCCCCATAGAGAGTGGTTTTGTGAGTATGAGAAATATGATGGTGGTGATGTCTTCTTGGGGGATGATAGGAAGGCTAGAATCATTGGTCGCGGAAAAGTAAAGTTGAAGTTGCAAGGTGGAAGGGTTAAAACACTTCTAGGTGTTCTGCATATTCCTGCATTAGCCAGAAATCTGATTTGTGTAAGCAAGCTGGATGATGAAGGTGTAAAAACAGTGTTCGAGAAGGATACCTGCAAGATGGTTTGGGGAGCACTGGTATTGATGCGGGGAGTTCGGATTGGAACTCTGTACAAGCTGCAAGGTAGCACTGTTGTTGATGGGTGCAATAGTTCTTTGGTTCCTGAAGGTGGAGAAGAAAATCTAGTGGTCTCTAGAGAGAAGACCATGTTGTGGCATCAAAGGCTTAGACATATTGGAGAGAAGGGCCTTCGAATACTTCATGGTAAAGGTATGGTAGAAGGTATGAGTAATAGCTCTCTGGATTTTGATTTCTGTGAAAATTGTGTATATGGGAAGCAGAATCAGGTGAGTTTCCCTTTGGTGGTAAGAGGGCAAAACAAATATTAGAGCTTGTGCACAGTGATGTGTTTGGACCTGTGAAGGTTCCATCACTGCATAAGTCTGTGTACTATGTATCATTTATAGATGACTTCTCAAGGAATACATGGATATATTTCCTGAAGAAGAAATCTGACATTTTTGACAGGTTTAAAGAATTTAAGGCTCTGGTGGAAAACTAGACAGAGAAGAAGACAAAGGTGCTGAGGACAGATAATGGTGGAGAGTTTTGCAGTAAGGAATTTGAAGAATTCTATAAGAAGTGTGGTATAGCACGACAGAAGACTACTCCATATGCACCTCAACAAAATGGAGTTGCAGAAAGAATGAACAAGATGTTGATGGAAAGGGCAATAAGCATGCTCAATGGTGCCGAGTTAGTACATGAATTCTGGGCAGAGGCAGTGGAGACAACATGTTACCTGGTCAACAGATAACCTTCATTAGCATTGGAGGATAAGACTCCATAAGAGGTATGGATTGGTAAGAAACCCTCTGTTTCATATCTGAGGTTATTTGGATGTGATGCATATGTACATGTTCCAAAGGAGAAACGAACCAAGTTGGATAGTAAATCTGAAAAGCACATCTTTATTGGGTATAAAGATGGTTTAAAGGGTTATAAGCTTTGGAACCCAGTAACAAGGAAGGTTGTGTACAACTAAGATGTGGTGTTTAGAGAGGTGAAAGATGTTATTAAACATGAAGTCCAACCAAAGGAACCTGAGAAGATAGAGTTTGATCTAAAGGAGGAAGAATCAAAATCTACAATAGAGGAGGAATCAAAAGATGAAGAGCCACAAAATCCGGGTGTGAGAAGATCAGTTTGAGAAAGAAGGTAGCTAGAAAGGTATAGTCCATCTACTTTCTGTTCAAATTTTGCTTTATCTATTACTGATGATGATCCCAAAACTCTGAAGGAAGTAGTACATTGAGAGGATGGAAAACTATGGAAAGAGGCCATGGTTGATGAAATGGCATCTTTGCACAAAAATGAGGCTTGGGATCTGGTGGAGTTGCCGACTGGAATGAAACCAATTGGTAGCAAATGGGTGTTCAAGAAGAAGACAAATGCAGAAGGAAAGGTGGAGAAATACAAATCTTGATTGGTAGCAAAAGGTTATTCCCAGGTGCCGAGAATTGATTTTGGTGATATTTTTTCTCCTGTTGCCAAGGTAACTTCTATTAGATTACTTTTATATGTTGCTGCTGCTTTTGATTTTGAGGTAGAACAGATGGATATGAAGACATCATTTCTTCATGGGGATCTGGAAGAGGAGATCTTATTGAAGCAACCTGAAGGCTTTGCAGTGAAGGGTAAGAAAGAACTGGTATGCAAGTTAAAGAAGTCTCTGTATGGGTTAAAATAGTGACCAAGGATGTGGTATCAGAAATTGGATACATTTATACGGGGACTTGGCTTCACCAGAAGCAAAGCATATTATTGTGTGTATTTTAAATTAATTGGTGATCGTGTTAATTATCTGGTCTTGTATGTGGATGATATGTTGTCGGTTGGAAATGACAAAGAAATTATCCAGGATTTGAAGACCCATTTTTCCTCCAAATTTGACTTGAAAGATCTTGGTGCTGCAAACTATATTTTGGGCATGGAAATTAAAAGAGATAGGACAAAGAGGAAGCTCTGGTTAAACTAGAGGAAGTATGTCGAGACAATATTGCAGAGGTTTAATATGCAGGATAGTAAACTGGTGAAGGTTCCTATTCCTGTAGGTGTAAAGTTATCTGCTGGACAGTGTCCCAAGACACAAGAAGAGGAAGAGGACATGTCTCGTGTTCCATATGCAAGTGTAGTCGGTAGCCTGATGTATAAGATGGTTTGTACTAGACCAGAAATTGCACATGCAGTGCGATTATTGAGCAGGTTTATGTCAAAACTAGGGAAGGAGCACTGGACAACAGTGAAGTAGGTTTTCAATTATTTGCGTGGCACTAGTGATTATGGTTTGTGCTACCAAGGAAGACCAGGATTGGACAGAGTGTTGGATATTCGTGGATTTGTTGATGCAAATTGGGCTGGAGATTTGGATTAGAGAAGATCTACAAGTGGGTATTTGTTTAACCTATTTGGAGGTGCAGTCAGTTGGATGAGTAAGAAACAATCTATAGTGGCACTATCAACTACAGAGGCAGAATACATGGCAGCCACTCATGCAAGCAAGGAAGCAATTTGGTTGCAGAGATTGTGTTCAAATATGGGGTTAGTAAAGGGAGCTATAAGGATAGACTGTGACAGCCAAAGTGCAATTTTCTTGGCAAAGAACCCTACATGTCATTCAAAGACAAAGCACATTGATGTTCAATATCACTTTGTGAGGGATATGACAAAAGACAAAAAGGTGTTGCTGGTAAAGGTGGACACTTTGAAGAATACTATATATGCATTGAAAAAATCTGTGAGCTCTGAGAAGTTCTCTTGGTGTAGAGAAACAATGGGCATTGCAGGGCTAGATAAATTACTAAGCTCTCTTGTGGCCCCCTGTGGAAAGAAAACAACAAGTGGGAGAATGTTGGGTTGTGTTATATTTTTTCCATGACTAGCCCATGTAGTTAATCAGGGGGTTAGAGGGGGGGCGGAGCGCTCCCTTCATTGCGTCGATTGTGTAGCGGGGGAGTCACAGGGGGTTTGAAGGGTGCAGGTAACCGCACTCTATGGGGTTCGGGGCAGTGCCCCGGAAAATTTTGATTTTGGAACCTATGTTAGGTTGGGTGGACCCACCTATGGTTTTGTGCATGATTTTCGCACATGTTTTTGGACGCGATGGTTTTTGGTCCATGGTATTGGATGCTTCGGCATGTATAAATATGTATTATAACATTGAAAGGAACATAATGAAAAATCAAGCTGGTAGTCCCGATTTTGGGATCCAGGGGAAAATCTCTTTGTATATGTGTTTTATGTGTTATGCTCTCACATTGTTTATTTTATGTGTTTTAGAATTTGTATGCAAGTAATTTCTGTACGGGGTTAAAACCTACATAGACAACTGTCTATGTACATGTAATGAAAGTTTATAAGCTAACCATGGGTATGCCTTCCCTCAACGATTCATGTAAAAACCAAAATATTAGGATATATGTATTGTAATTGATGCAGGTCACCTTCCACTTTGAAACTTCCTCATCACATCGTAAAGCATTTCATTCAATATTGGCATTTTTCCAGCTTCATGCTTTAGGAGGTAGCTGTTATAGATCCATTTGCGCACATCACTCCCATCATCCAATTCAGTGTTTTAGGTCTCATCAAACCCTAATTTCAGTTGCTACATTCCCTAAACAAGTTACCCTTCTGAATGCCTCCTTCCTAGACAGTTTCATGACATAAAGACATCCTAAAATGACCTATAGAGGTACCAGCGTAGGTAGGCACATGTAAGGGTGTGCTGCAGAGCAGTTGAGTCCATGCCAGGGTGCTTTGCAGAGCACTTAGGCCTCCTTTCACCTGCGCTGGGCGAGATTGAGCAAAATTCACATAGGGTTTGGGGAATATTCTTATCTTTTGGAGTCATCTAGAAGGTTCCCTAACTTATCAACTCCTATGAGCTCAAAAATGGATGAGGAATAAGTTAAGATGCATCCTATCCTCTCATCACTTCCTCCATGGAACTAATTCTATGTATGGAAGGCCATTCAATACCACCATTTATGACAAAACCTCCTTCATCTCCCTATAAATTGACCGCTCATCTAAGTGATGAGGGGCTGGACTATGTTGAATTATAAGGAGATAATGTTGCTATGAGAATTGGCTTTGAAGCAAGTATTGTAATGCTACAAGTTTGTCATGCTTTTGATGTGATGTGGATGGGATCCAAGCTGGAGGAATGAATTTGAGTCAGACACAATAGTTGTAATTCCTTCTTCTATTCAATAAAGTATTTGAACCTTTCTCCTATATGTTTGTATTGTCATATGATGCTTATATGTGTGAAATGTATCTAATTCCATTCACTTGTATTCAATAGATCTTTTTCTTTGATCGATTCTTTATCTTCTGTTGGTGTTTACAGGTACTTCTCAAGCGTGTTAAGTACGGGAAGGAGAGACAAGATCGATACAAAGGAGACAAGAGGAAAGCGAAACTACAAGTAGGTCTTCTCATCTTCTCTGTCTTATCTATTGCTTATAAGAAAAGGCTAAAGTACTTTAAACTATTCTTCTAGATATGGCTACTTATCTAGGCAATTAGTATTTATCCGTAGATACCAAATTCTCCAAAACAGGTCTGGTGCCCTAATTTTGCTAAATTTTCCCACATGGTGTAAGTGGATTAATTCTCATGTCATGTACACCTCTAGTTCCTCTATCATGAGGATGGGGATAGGTTGATTTTATTCCCTTATTGATACACAAATGGGCTAACATATCTATCATCTCCTCATTGTTTATGAGGATCTCCTCCATGATTCCCTGTGAACTCCCCCTTTTTGCACCATTGTAATGTCTATAAATTTCACCAATCATTGTGCATGTCTACTTACACCTCCATGATCTTTCTAGCTTCCCCACAACTAGCCAAGATCATGCTCTTCTACCACTGTAATGTCCCAAAATAAGAAAAATAGTGAATATCAAATATATGCATGAAGCTACAACAAATATTTTACACATGCAAACATAGAATTCACACATGCAAATATAGATTACTAAACCATATAATAGCAACTATGAATCTGAGCCATTTTATTATATTTTTCAATTGGAACTGAGTACAATGGAGTGGAATGATAGAACCTAGGCTTGCTAATGCAAGCATGCAATACCCAGGTGAAGAAAAAAACTATCCTTACAGTTATTTTTGTAGAACTTTTGGAGAAAATTTGATGGTATAAATCATAGTTCACCTTGAGCAAGAGTTTTTCTATGAGAATAGTTTTTTCTTTTAATTTTAGTTGAAATTTAGTTAGAAATTTGGAAAATTTTTGCCTTAAGTTGTTGAGTTACATAGTTCAAGTGCTTAAAATTAAAGGTCTTTTTAGTGCATTGAATCTATTTTTTTCATTCAAAAATGTAATTTAAGTGATGAAGCTTTGTGATCTCACCAAGAATCATGTTGCCAAATTCATGAAAAAAACTAAAAAGTCACCTTGTTAGACTATGCCTTTAAAGAAAGAGAACAAAAAAACACAGTTGTATAGTTTAGTCTAAACCATTTATGTTTTTTTCCCTTTCCCGAGTATATTTTCCAATGAGTTTTACCCAAAATCCAACCAACAATTGTTGAAATGCTAGACCTAAGTTGTTAAAATTGTACATACTGAATGCCCTAGGGGTTTTTCATGGCTTCGATATATTTATGCATTCAAAAACACATTTCAAGTAACACAAAATAGTTAACTCACCCAAAATTGTATCACCTAATTTCAACAAAAAAAAGGAACAATTAGACTTTTCCAAATTATATTCCTAAAACATATTTTTATTAATTATATTCAAATTTAACTGCAATCAATATTACATCCAAAAGGTGAAAATAACATTAATCATAATGTTAATTATGACACTAATTAATGATAAAATAATGTCATATTAGTTTCTAGATAAGGATTACATTTGTGTTTTTTAAAATTATATGGGTATATAATATAGTTCAAATATAAAGTGAGTAGGGTACTTATACCTTCGATTATTCATTGTATGGATGTGACTTTTAAATTAGTTTATTACTATTTCCTAATGGCTTTAGGGCTAGCCTCTCACAAGAATTGAACCTTACCCAATGATGAAAAATTGTTTACTTCCCGTCATTGAATTCAAACCCTTTGGACATTTAAAAGAAAGACATGGGGTAGGCTTTGATCCACTTATGTGTGCATGGGTCATGAACTGACCAATGATAGGCCACTTTTAATATAGTATATTTGGATGCAATCACATGTTCAACCACTACCTCAAGGTGACTCATGTCTTTAATGATAGGCCCTAAAGGCAATTGAACCTTGCCCAAGGGTGAAAAACTCCTTGCTTTCCACCATTGGACACAACCCCTTTGGGCATTTTGAAAAGGAGGACATGGGGGTGGTATTTGATCCACTTATGTGTGCATAGGTTATGAGACCATCTAATATAATATTTTTTGGTGAGACCACACGTTCAATCATTACCTCAAGGTGCCCCTATGGCTCTATGCTAGGCCCGAATGGGAATCCAACCTTTCCCAATGGTGAAAAACTTCTCGCTTTGTATCATTATTTCCAATCCTTTGGGATTTTCAAAAAAGACATGGGAGTGAGACTTGATTCACTTATGTTTTCATGGGTCATGAGACCATTTTTTATATTGTTTCTCTGGGTGCAACCACACATTCGACCACTACCTCATGATACCCCATAGCTTCAAGGTTAGACTCTCATAGGAATTGAACCTTACCCAATGGTGGAAAACCCCTTGCTTTCCAGCAATGGATCCAATCTTTTTGGGCATAATTATAGAAAAATTCAAACATATCAATTAAGTTAAAAAAATACATAGAGAGTCATCATCTCCCATATATCTGAGTTTAGTTTTAAATCATTTAATTAATTAAAATTCCATTTTAATAAAATCTCTCTCTCTCTCTCTCTCTCTCTCTCTCTCTCTCTCTCTCTATATATATATATATATATATATATATATATATATTGTGATAGTCCAAGGCTATCCCTAACGTTGAATGAGAGAATGATTTGTCTAATAACATGAGGTTATCACTAGGATTGAGCGAGACTGGGTTGAGCTTGGAGGACCCTTGAACAATGTGAGCCCCATAATTCTAGCGAATGTAATTTTTCTTGAATAATTTTGATATATGAATTTGCATTCACAAATAACATCTAATAATGATTATCTTCACCACTAATTTAAAAACTAAATTATAATAAATTTTCTATTTTATAAAATACCTAAATTTATAAAATTTCTTCTACAATTTTATAAATAATTAAAAATAAACTTATCAATAATATCGATATGAATACCCATTAAACTCCCTCAATCCCTACAATGATTTTTAATCCTCAACAAGACAGATTTGATCAAAATTGTCCCAACCAGACATTCCTTTGATCAAAATTGTCCCAACCAGACATTCCTAACCTAATTGCAGATTTGGTTCAGGGAAGTCAACCACAAATCTGTAAAAAATCAACACGTACAACAAGTTTTTTTGGTTCTATACCTTTTAATCAAATTAAATGAATATCCTTGTAATATGTTCAATTCTTGGATGATTTTTAATCCTGGGCAAATAGATTTTATCCTTATATCAAGACCCACAGAGTCACAACCGCCTATTTTATGTTGTAAATTTAGTTATCCCAATTGTGTCAAATATATACGAAGCCCTTAATTTTTTATATGGCAAATTTAGTTTTTTATATTGTAAAACAGGTCAAACATGTCAAAAGCATATACTTTATATTGGTAAAAACTCAGTATAATACTGAACAGTATAACTATATTAATATTTAATACAATCACATTAAAAATATTAATATAATTAATATCTTTAAAAGTTTTATAAATATAACAAAAACCTTATCAATATACACATTTACTTGATTAACATATATGAAAAAGTTATAGGTCAATTTTAACTTGAGAAAAAAAGAAATTACACATCTTATTATAAAATGAACCACTTTGTTAAATAAAATTTGTTTATATATAATGAATGCTCTAAATAATAATGAGGAACTTATTATTATTGGAATAATCTCAAATCCCTAGAAAATTGGTGGGTGGGGAGCCACTCACACAAATCTAATTTTTAAAATTAATTAAGAGTAATGAACCATTTTGCTAAATAAAATTTTCTTATATATAAATGAACGTTATAAATAATAATGATCGAACTTATCATGGAGAAACTTATGAGAACTGGAATGGTGGGCAGGGAGCCACTTGACACAAATCTAATTTTTCAAATTCATTAAAAGTCAATGTAACTTAACAAATTCTGTAACACACTACAACCCTTAATAAGCATTCAGACTAAGCATCTGCTGAGCATATTCATTTGAGAATAGACTAAATACTTGCTGAGCATATGCATTTGAGAATAGACTAACAGATCAGAGACATCAAAGTTTTGTAGCATCTCAGAATTCAGGCTTGATGAGGTAAAATAGTTTCAGAGTGATAGAGGCGATCAAGGAAATATTGACTGTTGGTTTTGGATAGAGGTAAATGATATGTAGTTTAGTAGTTTGAATTTATAGATAAATACATTGTTCAGGATGAATTTTTTTTAGTTTAAGAAATTTGATTGTAGTTGTGTGTAAATTATTTATTGAAAGTAAAAATAGATTTAGTATCATTAAATTATTTTGCACTTAAAAAAGCAGTTGTCTATAACGCGATTTTTTGAAAGCTTTTCCGGCGGGTTTTTCCGATCGAAATCTGGCAGGAATTTATTGGAATGGCAAGTTTGATAGCTAGTTTCTGCACAATGAAAGCGTCCCACGGTTTTCCAGGGTGCTGAATCCAAATATGCAGTTAAAAAACCATTTTAACTGCAACAAATCAAGATTTAACCTCAATTTCTTCCGCCGGATTCCGTCACCTCCAAAAAGTCGCATTATAGACAACTCCCTTGAAAAAATTTGATGACTTTTATTTGAATTTTCAAAACATAGTATTATCAAAAATTTATTTCTTATTCCGCACTCAAAAAATTTAACAACTTTAACTCGAATTTTGAGTAATTTTTTTTTTTGAAAATCGTAGCTGAATTAGAAATTGTAAAACTCTGATGGTTCCCTCAGTTTACCTTATGACCGACAACTACAGATAGCTTAGCGCACCTTATGACAGATCAGGAGTTGTAAACCACCAATGATCTTCGATATACGGCGATTGGATAATTTTTTACTGCCTACGTGTCCGATCTGTAACAGCTGTCTCTGCTCCTGGATCTGATGTGGGTTGTCAGTCTTGTATGCAATCGTGGCGACCATCTTCAGTTGCTTTTTAGTGTGAGTCAGTGCTTTTCTGGTCTGATTGGACAATATGTGTGCTAGGTGTCAACATATAAGGGTCACAATGTGGATTACTCGCTGTCCAAGTATAACAAATATCTCTTTGAATGAATTAGATGTAAACAAATTCAATTAGTATTACAACAGTTCATAATTTTTTTTTTAACTCAGATTTATTAATAATGATGATAGCCAGTGTCATGATAATGAAAGTGAGCTTCTCATAATAGCATATACCCCAAGTTCATGTGGGAAGCACATAATGATTAGCTTGAGTACCTTCATCAAGTAGTGGAGTCTATCCCCGATCTATCCCCTCTATTATAGTTGAGTAGTGGAGTCTATCTCCAATGACTTTGGACATATTCTACATCCCTAATCCCTCCATTATATGTGTTGTATTCCATTTTAGGATGCAGCTCAAATATTATAATGTGAAAGTTTTGATTTTTGCATGGCACTTTATTTTATCTTATGCCTATTTCTTATGGGATTTTGAAAAGAGTTTCACAAGTATGTTTTTGTTGATCTATGTGGAAATCACAATTTCCATTTGCTATATAATTATTGTTGTTTGAAATTGTCTAATCTCTAAATAATGGAGCAATAACATCAAGAATATGATAGTAATTTATTATTAAAGTTAAATATCAGTTTTCTAAAACTTGAATGGGATATGATTCATTTTTTCCTAGGTTTGTATAGTAGGGTATTAGGTGAATTAAATGTAGATATTAGTTTGATTCATCTAAACTAAACTAGGCTTGAACACCATGTTTGTGATGCATATCATACCAATCTAAATGTATATTGGCTTGGGATGTTCATACATGATTTCTATATAAAATAAAAGCAAGAATTTGATTATTCTTATGTTTGTATAACAAAGACTAATAGGGAAAATATGTGATGATTGAACAAATCAAAAGATATATGGCAAGTGTTTTGGAAAACTATACAAGAAATTTTTTTAGCCTTATCATTGGACAAGACAAAACAATGGTGGCATTATGCAGGGCCTTAATAGATAACAAAAAAAATTATGCAGTGCCATGCCTTTAAAAGAACTCTTTTGGCATAATAAATTGAAATGATTTTAATAGATTTGTGGTATTTGATATATAATCTATAGATTGATTTTATATGTGTAAATTGATTATATTAGGTGTACTTTCCCCCTTACTAATCACAAAAATATCATATTTCATGTCTAATCTTCCACACCACACTACAGGCCTACCATTCTTTTGTTGTGACACTCTAATGCATATCATTTTGTCAATATAATATCCATTTTCCCATATTGCAATGAAGATTCCCTTGTATCAATTGTTTATTATAACTACCAATAAATCAAGTTTCATAGAAATTTTTAAAATCTAAATTAAGTCAAGAACATGTATTAGTATGGTGATATAATATTGTCCTTACTAACCTTTCTAAAACATTGCAATGTAACATGAAAAAATAACATATAAATATATATTTGCACTTATTATCCCTACATCTAAAATTGCAATTGGCATTATCATCTATTAAAATTGAAAAACAATCATATTGAGGTACAACTTACCAATTACAATATTGTCGTAAAGTGAAATTTCCAACAAAACCCTTTTCTTCTCTTTTGAAGGCAAACTTTTGTTTATCACATCATTGCATTGTTTCCTTCCTTGCCATGTTTCACACTCAAAATACATTTTCTCTTGAAATAATGTATCACATTCAAAGTTCTATTTACCTACAACATTTCGTATCATACTCAAAAAAATTGTCATGACACACCATGTCATAGCCAAATCTAATTTTTATTGTGACAAATTGCATCACATAAAAGTATCTTTATGTGATCACCCTTCAAAGCGACAACCCTTTTATTCCATCACACCAAAGATTCTTTAAATGTGATATAGGAAGGAAAAAACCCTTTTAAAACAACATATCGAACAAAAGAGCATTACCATTTCCCAGTGTTCTACACTCCAAACAAGTTCTTTTTGGTTCACATCATTCCAAGGTATTAAGGGGAGCACATAGTCACTTTTAATTAATGACAATTAATCTTTTGCACACTCAAATATGTTTAATGATAGTTAAACACTATCAACCATGATCAAATTTAATCAACCACAATCAATCGAAGACAATTGTGCTCAATATACATTCAAGCATAATTAATCATTAAAAACTATAATGAACAAAAGCCAATTATTGTCAATAATAATTAGGCATAGTCAAACATAATCAATAATAGTCAACAATGGTAAAAACTTATCAATGCTATCAATATGGTCTACTATAGTCAACCGTATTCAATCATCTTCAACCATTCTTCACCAAAGTTAACCAAATTCAACCTACAATCAACCATAGTTAATCATTATGATCTCTACTCAACTAAATTCAACCATTGTACTCAACCATAGTCACTTTAGTTTAGTTAATCTTTGACACACTCAATAGGTTTAACTATATTCAAACACCATCAACCATAATCAATAATAATCAACCAAAGATAGCCATACTCAATCCATAGTTGACTATACTTAACCATTAAGAATTGTAATGGACCAAAGTCAACTATTTCAATAATATTCAACCATTGTCAACTATAGTCAACCATTGGCAACAAAATTCAACCAAAAGCAACCTACAATTAACCATTGTTAACCATTATGATCTCCAATCAACCAAATTCAACCATATTACTCAATTATAGTCACTTTTAGTTAACAATAATTAATCCTTGCCACACCCAAACATGTTTAACCAACCACAAAATTTATAGCTAGCATATGATACAATGGAGATGTTTTATGGTTGTGAGAAGTAGCATTAAATAGTTGTAAATCTAACACATATAAGAGAAATGATCCTAAGCATCATTTCTTTTCTTTTTCCTTTAAATCATTTGAATATGCACATTCAAGCTTAATGAAATTATTAAATTTATTTCATATTTAAAACAATAAGGTTTGAAAGTAAATTGGTTCTCACTCATACACTTGGAACTTCTATTTATGCGCTCAATATAGACATTGGAATGATGCACACTCCCTGTGGCCAACTATATTTAAATCTCCCCATCGAGAATTCCTATATGATAATGAAATTCCATAACATAAACCATTGGTAGATTTAAGAGAAGACACAAAATGCAAAAATCATGTCGGAAACCTTTTTTTCAATAATGATGTAGTTGAAATATATTTAAAAAAAAATCTCATTTATACTATGTAATCTTTCAAATCCATACTGAAAAGGTGCACACAACCAACTTGTTGGATCATCAATATTAATAATATTCACTATTCCTCTTAGACTCTTTGCAAATTTTCCAAATGTGATGACTATGGTTATCTATAAACTTCTACTAATTTTTGAGGTCGTTGGATGAAGAAGTGCCAATGATTTTAGTTTAAAATAATTTGGTTTCTTGTCACTACTAAAACCAATCTATGTAATACCATTTTAGAAAATTTCCCTTTCTTGTGATGCAAAAAAGTTTTGGAAAGCATGATGTGTCGCATAAAAACAAACTTTTCCTTGAAGCAATATGTTCTAACAAAATAATGTTTGGAGTGATGCAATATGTCATAACTAAGGGAATTTTAGGTGTGATACACATTATTTCATAATCAAGGAAGGTTTGTGAAAGTGTGATTTGTCACATGAAAAGAGACTTCAACTTGATGCGATGTGTCATGACAAAGGAAAGTTTGGAGTGTTATGATATGTTGGAATGAAAGTTTTGGAAAGTGTAATGTGTCAGAAAGAAACAAATGTTTCTATAATGCAATAAATTGTGACAAATGATCTATATTTATGTAGGAATGAAACAAAATACATAATTAAACAAAGACATAGATCTACAACAAAAACTAAACTTCAATTGATCAATAAAACATATTGAAAATTGTTTACATGCATAATGGAAACAAACTAGCATGGACAATGGTAGATTATCTCTTAGAATATATGTGACGGCTACATGCCTTATGAATTGTGTTACAATGAGGCTAGCAGGCCTTTTTATTATTGAGAAATAAGGAAAAACCCTAAAAATCCAAAAACCTAACCCTATGAGATGAAGCACCAAAAGTTTGTGGGCCCCGTTGGGGTTAGTTGGTACACCAACTTCCTGGGTAGTAAATTTGTCATACGATCTCCATTTGATTTGCATGATAACTCATTAGAAATATCTATCCCAGGGATACAATGGCTCCAAAAGCTCAAGACTCGAAAAACTGCCAAAAATAGTTTGTTCTACAATTAAGCAAATTGAAAGAAATAATGGTGGGGGTACAAGTGGAATAGGCAGGTGGCCACCAGTGTCCACCTGGAATATTCCTGCCCCCTTAGGAAGAAATGGTCCCCATTGCATTGAGTGCCTCCATGAAATGGGGAAACTTCTGCTGAACTTGGTCCTTAGTGAGCCACTTGGCTTGATGCAGGAGTTGGCCAGCTTTGAAAACCTGATACAATTAGATATTCTGTTGGCAAGTGGTATTGAGTTGTGTGTCCATGATTTGATCAACTGTGGCCTATTCCATGCAATCTAGGTTGAGCTCTATTAGTGTTAGTTGTTGACAATGTATGAGGTGTCCAACAGTGGTGGAAATTATGGCTGAAGGTCGTCCACATTGAACGTTGTGTGTAGGCCAAGGAATGGAGGAATGTTCAGCTCAAAAGAATGGTCTCCTGCAACCTTGGTGATGGTGTAAGGTCCTTATTAGAGTGGTCTAAGCTTCTAATGGTCTCCGACGAGGTCCTTGTTCAGTAGATGCAACCAAACTTTTTCACCCACTCGAAAATTATGTGACACCCAATTTTGATAAAGTCACTACTTTTACTTAGCATTGGACTTATCCAAGATGTCGTGAACCTTCTGGCAGATGTGTTGGATTCATTTAATAAACCTAGTTGCTTTTCCAGCCTCATATTGTACATGTGTGGATTCTTCCTATGTTGTCGCATGAGGGATGGAAACATCAATCATACACAATGGTTGAAATCCCAGGACCACTTGAAAGGGACTGCGACCACTTGAGCTATGGAGCGATTTGTTATAATTGTGTTACACATAGGGAAGGATCCTATCCCAAGTTTATGGATTCTTGGATTTGTACATGTGGAGTATGTGCATTATCATCTTGTTGATGAACTCTGTTTGACCATTAGTCTGGGGATGGAATGTAGTTGACTTGGTAAGCTTGGTATCCAATAATGTCTAGAGGCTCAACCAAAATGTGCGTAGGAACCTGTTATCTCGATCTGATACAATGGTTTGTGAGATCCAAAAATGTACCCACACTTGTTCAAAGAAGAGTTTGGCAGTGTGTTGTGATACTATTCTTGCAGGTCGCTGATATAGCCATCTTAGAAAAAATTTCCATAACCACAATACACAGTCATTACAATGCTTGGTAGAAGGGCGGCCAGATAGATAGTCCATGGAGATGGATTCCTAGGGTTGGTTGGGAGTAGGCAGAGTGTACATGCCTTTCTTATTGATGGTTGGCTTGGAAATGGCACAAGCATTGCATTATCTAATATATTTTCCAACATCTTGTTAGAGAATTGGCCAATTAAAATGCTTTTGTAGTAAGACCACAGTTTTATCCACACCAAAGTGTCTTGTGACCTGACTGTAGTGCACCTCCCAAATCAGATTGGCATGCTCGCTTGAAGGAACAAAAAGGTGTCTCAGGTAGCATAATAATGCATCCTTGAGGTGGAAATATGGAACTTGATTGCCATCCACTAGAATCTAGTATGTGGTGGAAAACTCTGGATTTTTTTATAGTTGCGTCCATCCATAGGTCTCAAGGCCACAAGAGTTAAGAATAGTAGTCAGTGATGCAACTGGGGGCTAACTGAGGAAATATGTAACATGATTGGTGCTGTATTTTTGTATTTAATGTTTAAGTGGAATTGTTGCAAATATGTAGACCACTTTTGATGGCGATCATTCTGGAACTTCCCTTGTGTTTGTATAAACTAAAGAGGTCAATGATCAACATGGCTGACTGTCTCCTTCCCTAGAATGTAATGTTTCCATTGTCGGAAAGCCTACATAGTAGATACATCCTTTATCATAGGTGGGGTACTTCAAAAATGTATCAGAAAGTGTCTCACTATGATAGGCCATTAGATGCCTTTGTTGGGTGAGAACTTTACCAACAGCATAGTCAGAGGCATATGTCTCAATTTCAAATGGTTGTTGCGGTTCTAGCAATGTGAGTACAGGTGTAGAGTAGAGGCGGTGTTTTAGTGCAATGAACATCTTCTGTTGGGACTTGGACCAGGAAAACTTTGGTTTCACTCTGCCCTTGGTAACTTGTCTCAAAGGCCAAGTGATATGGGAGAATCCCAACATGAACCTCCAATAAAAATTGGAAAGGCCCAACAATTTACGAAGCTCTATGTGTTCGGGGATGGCCAATCTCGAGTGACTTGGAATTTGTTCAGATCCACATGCACGCCTTTCTCATCGATAATGTAAACTAGATATTGGACCTGGCTCATGCCAAAGGTGCATTTCTCCAAGTTGGCACATAGCTAATGTTGCGACCCGGTTTGAAGGACCTGTTGAATGCGTCGCAAGTGTTTTTCCCAACTCTTACTAAAGATGAGGATGTTATCCAGATATACAACCACTAATGATTTGGTGAAGGGCTGCAAGATGTCATCTATCATCCTCATAAAAGTTATAGGGGCATCTGTCAACCCAAAAGGCATGACCAACCATTCAAAAATTCCCTCATTGGATTTGAAGGTGGTATTCCTTACATTTGTGGGCTCTATTGGAACATGGTGATAGCTAGACTTCAAATTGATCTTGCTGAAATACTTGGCCCCCTCGAGTTGGTCTAGAAGGTCATCAATCCATGGGATTGGATACCTATTCCTAACAGATGTTTAGTGCCTGATAATCAATATAGAGCCTCTTGGTCCCATCCTTCTTCTATACAAGTGCAATTAGGTTCCCACAAGGTGAGCAACTTGGTTGGATGTGCCCTTTTTGTAGAAACTCATGCATCTTCCGCTTGGTCTCCTCATTTTCTAGAATAGAGAAGAAATATATCGACCCATTGGGTAGAGGTGCTCTGTGAATCATATTGATCAAATGCTTGACTTGAAAGTGCAAGGGTACCCCTGTGGTCAAGGAGAAGATGTCCCTATATTCTTCCATGAACTTATCCACCTATTTCTATTTTGTGGAGGAACCCTTCTCAGGGGCCATGGATGTAGCCATGATCTTCCCCTTACTTTGAGAGAGAATCAGAAAAAGGACAAATTTACTAATTTGGGAGATGATCTTACTACATTTCTTAGTAGAGATCTAAGAGATGGCGGTAGGCAAGGCTACCTCTGGTATCCTCTATAATTTATTGTCCAAAGTAATAATAACTGTGTGAGGCCTATAATCATACACAACATGATGCTTCCACAAGTATGGTTGGCCTAATAGTACATTACAAACTTAAAGATGAGAAATGTCACTCACCTCATCCATGAAGGGTTTGATGTTGCAAGGAAGGAGATCTGTTGGCTAACACATAGATCTTGTCCTTGGTGGAGCCACTTGATGGTGTATGGCTGCGGGTGTGGTGTGGTCAGTAGGCCCAACCACTTAACAAATTTTGTTGAGATGAGTTTCTTTTGCCTCCCACTATAAAAAATGAACTATAATGATGACCCCTTCACCCACATCTGTGAGTGGAAGAGATGCTCCCCTTCCACTAGGATGTCAAGATTAATCTTCTAGACCTTGGTGGTGGCAACGGTGGCATTGGGATCTACATCAATAATCTGCTTCACTTTGTAATTTGCCTTGTTGGGGTATGACTCAGAGTCAAAACATGCATCTAAATCCGAACCCTTTAGCTCGGCTACCATAGACTTCTTCGAACAACACTCACTTTTGTTGTTAGTGGGGCTCTTATGGAACTCACACCACTTTCCTGTGTCCTTCTTCATCTTTGAGGTGTTATTCTTTGCTTACGGCTTTGATAGGTTGTTTTGGGTCACCCCGCCTTGACTTTGTCCTTTGTTATGTGGTTTGGGGTTTTCCTTTTCTTACTTTAGATTCATAGATCCAAACTCTCAATTCTTTTGTTTAAACTTGTACTCAATCTTGATAGGGAATTGGTATGTGGCGCTAAGTGAGGAGATGTCTGGGAGCTCCACCTCGTCCTGGATGTATTTGTGTATATAGTCATGTCACTTGAGTACCATATTCCACTCAGAATCCTTGATACCCAACTTCATGTGAAGGGTATGAAATTTTTTTATGAACTTTGACATGTCTTGGTCCCTTCCCTATCGCATTGTGTTCCATTTTATGTACTTATCTTAATAGCTCCTGATAGGGTAACATTGTTCCTTGATGACGTCTTAGAAAAAATCCAAATTAGTGCAGTTGAAAACAATGAGGGTTCCCTTTTGTCCTTCTGTTCACAGTAGGTTTCCCACCAATCCTTGATGTGGGGGCAACTTTGAGGAGCACAAAAGTAATCTTTTCCCTATCAGAAAAATCATGAACTAAAAAATAACCTTCCAGTAGATTTAACCATTTATCTATGACATCTACGTGACCTTAAAATATAGGGATGTCAAATTTAACTTATACCTTGAAGGGGGCGACACCTCCAAAGTGACTATGGGATGAAGATGAATTATGCCGCTAAATTCTAGTGAACAAGACCAAAAAATTACCTCTGGAGACTATGCCCTAAGAAACAAAATTATATTTCTAACACACTTTTCTTATTAATTTTTAATAAATTCTAATTGTAATCAAAATCACATCCAAATAGGAGGTGAAAATGAGATTAATCATAGCCCCTCGAAGGAGATGGCTTGGCATAGAATGTAAACATGTTATGTAAAATATTATGAGGTCCTTGGTTTGATCCCCCAACTAACTTGTGCCCATGTTAGGGGCAACCATGGTGCACCTAGTGGTTATAGGGTATCAAATGAAATGACCCCATGCCACGTGAGTATGACCCAGTTCCAAATTTCACTAATCATAAAAAAAAATCATAACATTGATCATAATGTTTTTTTTTTTTAACAGAAACGGCTATGAGACTTCATTAACTGGGTGGCCAAGAGCCACAAATTCGGTTACAAAATGAGAGGTAGAGTTTTGCATGACTTTTCAGCCAGCGAAATATACAACCTACCCTTAACAGGCTCCTCTTTTTACATTTAACAAAGTGTGCTTCTGCTGCTAATTTCCTGAGATGGAAGATACAAACAAACTATTGTAAAAGGAGGCAAAAAAACATGTCACTTTAGGGAATTGGGTCCCAAAGAATTTCATTGTCTCTGAGAAGGGAACCGGCATCTAACTGAACTGCCCTGTTTGCCTCGTTGTCTGCTTCTTTGTTATTCATTCTCAAAACATGAAAGTACTTCAGCTTCATGGACTTTGTCATACCTCTGATCCTTGAAATTATTCTTGCAAGCTACAAGTCTTCTAGATTGGATTTGTTCGCCAAAGCTTGGATGATCACCAGGGAGTCTCCGAAGACATTTACCTCCTTGCAGCCCAGTTCTTTGAGGAATTTAGTTCCTTGGAAGAGGGCCATCGCTTCGGCTTGCATGCTTAAGGAATGGCCTAATCCCCAAGCGAATCTATGGACAACTGTTCCATCTGGAATGATGATAATACCTTCGACTCCTGCAATACCTGGGTTCCCTTTAGCAGCCCCATCGAAGAAGAGGGAAGGGAGAGTTTGATTGGACATCCAAATTTGAAAATCGTTTTCATTTTTTCTGACTTGCCAACCTTTGCAAGGAGAGGGAGAGTTGATTGCTTTTGGAAATTTGAAATTTAGAACAGTTCCCAGCTCTATGTCCTATTGACTTAAATTTGTGTCGTCCCTTTATCTTCTAGCCACTCAAATAATGGACATTTTACTGCATTAGCCACTAATTTTAAGTCCTGTTCCTTGTTTCAAAAATCCTTCGGTTCCTTTCCAGCCAGACTTGCCAGCTGATGAATTTTGGTAGTGCACTCTATGTTGACCTAATTGTTTTATTTTTTGGAGAATAGCCTGGGTAATTGGCTATCCAACCTACAAACAATTCCAAAACTGATGATGGGAAGATGAATTTATGATTCCAGGAGGCAAGAAGCTCTTGCCATATGGAGACTGTGAATCTGCATTCAATCATGATGTGGAAAGTAGATTCTGAATTTTCCTTGCAAAGAGAGCATCTAGACGGCCCATAGAAGCCCCTTTTCTGAAGCCTGTCTTCAGTCAGAATTTTCTGGTGGCAGAGGAGCCAACATAAGTGATCTACCTTGGGGATTGAAGGGATTCTCCAAATGCCAGTCCAGGGAGCAGGGTTGGGAGGCACGTGGGGCCTCTCAAGGCATTTGACATAGCCCTGGGCTACAGAATATCCTGTTCGACTTGTTCCCCAGCCTCTCACGTCATGCTTGTTTGCTTGAATTGGAGCTAGTCCATGCAACTGCGTGGTTAACGTTTTCAGGTCAGGGCGTAGATTGGATGGAACTGCGAGCTACTTCCAACCAGCCCACAAATTTCCATTCCAAGTTGAAAGATCCCACAACGAGTTTATGCTGGCCTCTGACATCCAGCGCTGCAATTCAGGCAAGTCCTTTGTCTCTGCCAGCGGGGGTCTGTTTAGGATGCTGTCATTCCAGATTTGAATGCATTTTCCATTGCCTGGTATCCAGAATGAGTGGTTCCTTATCAACGAAATGGTTCTGCTGATGAACCTGCTAAAAGGAGAGTTGAAATGATTCTTGGGCTGATCCAAACATCTGGTTCTCGGCCCTCTGAAGTACTTCCTCCACAATGCAATTTGCACCCAACCAGGATTTGGAGCTATGATTTTCCAAATTAATTTGGCTCCCAAGGCTAAGTTTTGGGCACTTAGATCTTCAAAATTCAGATTGCCCTCCTGAGATGGTCAGGTGACTGTGTCCCAATTTACTAGAGAATTTTTTTTCTCGTTTTGTTTGCCTCCTTTCCAGAAAAAAGTTCTGATTAATTCCTCCATCTTTTTAATGATTCCCACAGGAACCAATAGAACTGAGAATTTAAATAATGGAAGGTTGTTGAGCACTGCTTTTATGAGCACTGATTTTCCAGCTATATTTAGCCAGGAGGACCCCCAGGCCTGCATTTCTTATTTAAATTTGTTTAACTATGGCAACCAGTCTTTACTCAAAGCCCTTGAATGGAAAATGGGTAGTCCCAGATATTTGAAAGAGGACCAAGATGTTTAGATTGCGAAGCCGAGGCAACAGGCAATGGAGCTTGCAGTTGAGGCATGAATATTCCAGTAGAAGATATGGCATTTGGCATTGTTTAGAACACTTCCCGGGATCTTACAATAATCTTCCAGAACTTATTTGAATTTGGACGCTGAATGAGGAGTTGCAGCCCCCAGCAGAAGAGTGTCATCTGCAAAGAGAGCGTGATTGATACTTTTGACTCCTCTAGCTATGCACAGGCTAGCGATGTCTTGTTCTTGTTGCTTTTGTTGTAGGTAAAAGCTGAGGACAAAGGCCTGAAGAACGAATAGGAGTGGTGAAAGGGGACACCCCTGCCTCAGCCCTCTTGTGGCTTTGAAGAATTCAGCTGCCCTTCCATTCACCAAAGGGGAAATCCATGGCTCTGAGATGCAGGGTCTAATCCACTTAATGAAGCTTGGACCAAACCCCATTTTTTGCAGCACCTCAAACAGAAAACTATGTCTAACACGATCAAAAGCATTTGTAAGATCTAGTTTGATAACCATACCTTTTTCCTTTCGGTGTAGACTAGAATGGATCACCTCTTGGACTAGAATGAAGTTGTCCACCAATTTCCTGCCATGTATAAATCCACCTTGATTGTCTGGGATGATTTTGGGGAGAATTATTTTCAACCTGTTGGCTATCACTTTAGTTATAACTTTGTACCCAATATTGCATAAGGAAATTGGGCGAAATCTACTGAAAGTGTTTGCTCCTTTCTCTTTGGGAATGAGAGCAAGAAAGGCTGAGTTTGTACAACCACCAATCTTCTGACAGTCTTGAGATTTCTGTATCATTTTGCAGAATTCTTTTTCTACTATCTGCCAACAGGCCTGGAGAAACCTGGGCGTAAAACCGTCTGGTCCCGGGGCTTTATCGGGATCCATTGCGAAGAGAGCTTCCTTAATTTCATTCTACGTGATTTTAGCCTCAAGAGTCTGATTCATTTTAGAGGTAATCATATTGGGGACTGCGTCCAACAGGGCAGCGTTATATTCAGCGCCTGGTTCTTCTCTATACAACTGTTCAAAATGATCTGTTGCTGCCTTTTTTATGCTGGTAAAATCCTTCAAGACGTGGTTGTCTTCTTTTATTTCGTTGATGGAGTTGTGGCCTTTCTTGGCTTGGGCTTGTTTATGGAAAAAGGAGGAGTTTCTATCCCCAGCTTTGAGCCAGAGGCTCCTGGACTTGAGCCTCCAGTATTCTTCCTCTGCCAGACATGCCTTGTGGAAGCTTTGCTAAAGTTTGGCCTCCTTATCCAACTCATCTTTAGTGATTTTAGAGGTTTCAATATGTAGTTGCTGTCTTTCTAACACACTATGAGTTTTTTTTCCTTTCTGCTGTAGGGTTTGGCAGGTTCTTAGCCCAGTTTTTTAGCATGCCTTTAACTCTTCTGAGCTTTTCCTCCCACACAAAGAACGCTGATCCCTTAACTGTATCTTTCCAGCAGTCTCTGATCTTTTCCATGAAATCTTTTTCTTTGATCTAAAGGGGGCTGAATCTGAATGGTATAGGCCCCAGATCCTTGGGGGTCAACAACTCAAGGCTGATGGGCTTGTGATCTGAAACTATGCTTTGGAGAATTTTCATTCTTGCATCTAACCCAAGGAGAAGGAAGGATCTTTGAATTGAAAATATGTCCAGTCTTGCTGCTATGTGGCCCAGTCCAATTCTTTTATTTGACCATGTGAATGTGCCTTTGGTCGGCTCAAAAATGGATGAGGAATAAGTTAAGATGCATCCTATCCTCTCATCACTTCCTCCATGGAACTAATTCTATGTATGGAAGGCCATTCAATACCACCATTTATGACAAAACCTCCTTCATCTCCCTATAAATTGACCGCTCATCTAAGTGATGAGGGGCTGGACTATGTTGAATTATAAGGAGATAATGTTGCTATGAGAATTGGCTTTGAAGCAAGTATTGTAATGCTACAAGTTTGTCATGCTTTTGATGTGATGTGGATGGGATCCAAGCTGGAGGAATGAATTTGAGTCAGACACAATAGTTGTAATTCCTTCTTCTATTCAATAAAGTATTTGAACCTTTCTCCTATATGTTTGTATTGTCATATGATGCTTATATGTGTGAAATGTATCTAATTCCATTCACTTGTATTCAATAGATCTTTTTCTTTGATCGATTCTTTATCTTCTGTTGGTGTTTACAGGTACTTCTCAAGCGTGTTAAGTACGGGAAGGAGAGACAAGATCGATACAAAGGAGACAAGAGGAAAGCGAAACTACAAGTAGGTCTTCTCATCTTCTCTGTCTTATCTATTGCTTATAAGAAAAGGCTAAAGTACTTTAAACTATTCTTCTAGATATGGCTACTTATCTAGGCAATTAGTATTTATCCGTAGATACCAAATTCTCCAAAACAGGTCTGGTGCCCTAATTTTGCTAAATTTTCCCACATGGTGTAAGTGGATTAATTCTCATGTCATGTACACCTCTAGTTCCTCTATCATGAGGATGGGGATAGGTTGATTTTATTCCCTTATTGATACACAAATGGGCTAACATATCTATCATCTCCTCATTGTTTATGAGGATCTCCTCCATGATTCCCTGTGAACTCCCCCTTTTTGCACCATTGTAATGTCTATAAATTTCACCAATCATTGTGCATGTCTACTTACACCTCCATGATCTTTCTAGCTTCCCCACAACTAGCCAAGATCATGCTCTTCTACCACTGTAATGTCCCAAAATAAGAAAAATAGTGAATATCAAATATATGCATGAAGCTACAACAAATATTTTACACATGCAAACATAGAATTCACACATGCAAATATAGATTACTAAACCATATAATAGCAACTATGAATCTGAGCCATTTTATTATATTTTTCAATTGGAACTGAGTACAATGGAGTGGAATGATAGAACCTAGGCTTGCTAATGCAAGCATGCAATACCCAGGTGAAGAAAAAAACTATCCTTACAGTTATTTTTGTAGAACTTTTGGAGAAAATTTGATGGTATAAATCATAGTTCACCTTGAGCAAGAGTTTTTCTATGAGAATAGTTTTTTCTTTTAATTTTAGTTGAAATTTAGTTAGAAATTTGGAAAATTTTTGCCTTAAGTTGTTGAGTTACATAGTTCAAGTGCTTAAAATTAAAGGTCTTTTTAGTGCATTGAATCTATTTTTTTCATTCAAAAATGTAATTTAAGTGATGAAGCTTTGTGATCTCACCAAGAATCATGTTGCCAAATTCATGAAAAAAACTAAAAAGTCACCTTGTTAGACTATGCCTTTAAAGAAAGAGAACAAAAAAACACAGTTGTATAGTTTAGTCTAAACCATTTATGTTTTTTTCCCTTTCCCGAGTATATTTTCCAATGAGTTTTACCCAAAATCCAACCAACAATTGTTGAAATGCTAGACCTAAGTTGTTAAAATTGTACATACTGAATGCCCTAGGGGTTTTTCATGGCTTCGATATATTTATGCATTCAAAAACACATTTCAAGTAACACAAAATAGTTAACTCACCCAAAATTGTATCACCTAATTTCAACAAAAAAAAGGAACAATTAGACTTTTCCAAATTATATTCCTAAAACATATTTTTATTAATTATATTCAAATTTAACTGCAATCAATATTACATCCAAAAGGTGAAAATAACATTAATCATAATGTTAATTATGACACTAATTAATGATAAAATAATGTCATATTAGTTTCTAGATAAGGATTACATTTGTGTTTTTTAAAATTATATGGGTATATAATATAGTTCAAATATAAAGTGAGTAGGGTACTTATACCTTCGATTATTCATTGTATGGATGTGACTTTTAAATTAGTTTATTACTATTTCCTAATGGCTTTAGGGCTAGCCTCTCACAAGAATTGAACCTTACCCAATGATGAAAAATTGTTTACTTCCCGTCATTGAATTCAAACCCTTTGGACATTTAAAAGAAAGACATGGGGTAGGCTTTGATCCACTTATGTGTGCATGGGTCATGAACTGACCAATGATAGGCCACTTTTAATATAGTATATTTGGATGCAATCACATGTTCAACCACTACCTCAAGGTGACTCATGTCTTTAATGATAGGCCCTAAAGGCAATTGAACCTTGCCCAAGGGTGAAAAACTCCTTGCTTTCCACCATTGGACACAACCCCTTTGGGCATTTTGAAAAGGAGGACATGGGGGTGGTATTTGATCCACTTATGTGTGCATAGGTTATGAGACCATCTAATATAATATTTTTTGGTGAGACCACACGTTCAATCATTACCTCAAGGTGCCCCTATGGCTCTATGCTAGGCCCGAATGGGAATCCAACCTTTCCCAATGGTGAAAAACTTCTCGCTTTGTATCATTATTTCCAATCCTTTGGGATTTTCAAAAAAGACATGGGAGTGAGACTTGATTCACTTATGTTTTCATGGGTCATGAGACCATTTTTTATATTGTTTCTCTGGGTGCAACCACACATTCGACCACTACCTCATGATACCCCATAGCTTCAAGGTTAGACTCTCATAGGAATTGAACCTTACCCAATGGTGGAAAACCCCTTGCTTTCCAGCAATGGATCCAATCTTTTTGGGCATAATTATAGAAAAATTCAAACATATCAATTAAGTTAAAAAAATACATAGAGAGTCATCATCTCCCATATATCTGAGTTTAGTTTTAAATCATTTAATTAATTAAAATTCCATTTTAATAAAATCTCTCTCTCTCTCTCTCTCTCTCTCTCTATATATATATATATATATATATATATATATATATATATATATATTGTGATAGTCCAAGGCTATCCCTAACGTTGAATGAGAGAATGATTTGTCTAATAACATGAGGTTATCACTAGGATTGAGCGAGACTGGGTTGAGCTTGGAGGACCCTTGAACAATGTCAGCCCCATAATTCTAGCGAATGTAATTTTTCTTGAATAATTTTGATATATGAATTTGCATTCACAAATAACATCTAATAATGATTATCTTCACCACTAATTTAAAAACTAAATTATAATAAATTTTCTCATTTTATAAAATACCTAAATTTATAAAATTTCTTCCACAATTTTATAAATAATTAAAAATAAACTTATCAATAATATCGATATGAATACCCATTAAACTCCCTCAATCCCTACAATGATTTTTAATCCTCAACAAGACAGATTTGATCAAAATTGTCCCAACCAGACATTCCTAACCTAATTGCAGATTTGGTTCAGGGAAGTCAACCACAAATCTGTAAAAAATCAACACGTACAACAAGTTTTTTTGGTTCTATACCTTTTAATCAAATTAAATGAATATCCTTGTAATATGTTCAATTCTTGGATGATTTTTAATCCTGGGCAAATAGATTTTATCCTTATATCAAGACCCACAGAGTCACAACCGCCTATTTTATGTTGTAAATTTAGTTATCCCAATTGTGTCAAATATATACGAAGCCCTTAATTTTTTATATGGCAAATTTAGTTTTTTATATTGTAAAACAGGTCAAACATGTCAAAAGCATATACTTTATATTGGTAAAAACTCAGTATAATACTGAACAGTATAACTATATTAATATTTAATACAATCACATTAAAAATATTAATATAATTAATATCTTTAAAAGTTTTATAAATATAACAAAAACCTTATCAATATACACATTTACTTGATTAACATATATGAAAAAGTTATAGGTCAATTTTAACTTGAGAAAAAAAGAAATTACACATCTTATTATAAAATGAACCACTTTGTTAAATAAAATTTGTTTATATATAATGAATGCTCTAAATAATAATGAGGAACTTATTATTATTGGAATAATCTCAAATCCCTAGAAAATTGGTGGGTGGGGAGCCACTCACACAAATCTAATTTTTAAAATTAATTAAGAGTAATGAACCATTTTGCTAAATAAAATTTTCTTATATATAAATGAACGTTATAAATAATAATGATCGAACTTATCATGGAGAAACTTATGAGAACTGGAATGGTGGGCAGGGAGCCACTTGACACAAATCTAATTTTTCAAATTCATTAAAAGTCAATGTAACTTAACAAATTCTGTAACACACTACAACCCTTAATAAGCATTCAGACTAAGCATCTGCTGAGCATATTCATTTGAGAATAGACTAAATACTTGCTGAGCATATGCATTTGAGAATAGACTAACAGATCAGAGACATCAAAGTTTTGTAGCATCTCAGAATTCAGGCTTGATGAGGTAAAATAGTTTCAGAGTGATAGAGGCGATCAAGGAAATATTGACTGTTGGTTTTGGATAGAGGTAAATGATATGTAGTTTAGTAGTTTGAATTTATAGATAAATACATTGTTCAGGATGATTTTTTTTTAGTTTAAGAAATTTGATTGTAGTTGTGTGTAAATTATTTATTGAAAGTAAAAATAGATTTAGTATCATTAAATTATTTTGCACTTAAAAAAGCAGTTGTCTATAACGCGATTTTTTGAAAGCTTTTCCGGCGGGTTTTTCCGATCGAAATCTGGCAGGAATTTATTGGAATGGCAAGTTTGATAGCTAGTTTCTGCACAATGAAAGCGTCCCACGGTTTTCCAGGGTGCTGAATCCAAATATGCAGTTAAAAAACCATTTTAACTGCAACAAATCAAGATTTAACCTCAATTTCTTCCGCCGGATTCCGTCACCTCCAAAAAGTCGCATTATAGACAACTCCCTTGAAAAAATTTGATGACTTTTATTTGAATTTTCAAAACATAGTATTATCAAAAATTTATTTCTTATTCCGCACTCAAAAAAATTTAACAACTTTAACTCGAATTTTGAGTAATTTTTTTTTTTGAAAATCGTAGCTGAATTAGAAATTGTAAAACTCTGATGGTTCCCTCAGTTTACCTTATGACCGACAACTACAGATAGCTTAGCGCACCTTATGACAGATCAGGAGTTGTAAACCACCAATGATCTTCGATATACGGCGATTGGATAATTTTTTACTGCCTACGTGTCCGATCTGTAACAGCTGTCTCTGCTCCTGGATCTGATGTGGGTTGTCAGTCTTGTATGCAATCGTGGCGACCATCTTCAGTTGCTTTTTAGTGTGAGTCAGTGCTTTTCTGGTCTGATTGGACAATATGTGTGCTAGGTGTCAACATATAAGGGTCACAATGTGGATTACTCGCTGTCCAAGTATAACAAATATCTCTTTGAATGAATTAGATGTAAACAAATTCAATTAGTATTACAACAGTTCATAATTTTTTTTTTAACTCAGATTTATTAATAATGATGATAGCCAGTGTCATGATAATGAAAGTGAGCTTCTCATAATAGCATATACCCCAAGTTCATGTGGGAAGCACATAATGATTAGCTTGAGTACCTTCATCAAGTAGTGGAGTCTATCCCCGATCTATCCCCTCTATTATAGTTGAGTAGTGGAGTCTATCTCCAATGACTTTGGACATATTCTACATCCCTAATCCCTCCATTATATGTGTTGTATTCCATTTTAGGATGCAGCTCAAATATTATAATGTTAAAGTTTTGATTTTTGCATGGCACTTTATTTTATCTTATGCCTATTTCTTATGGGATTTTGAAAAGAGTTTCACAAGTATGTTTTTGTTGATCTATGTGGAAATCAAAATTTCCATTTGCTATATAATTATTGTGGTTTGAAATTGTCTAATCTCTAAATAATGGAGCAATAACATAAAGAATATGATAGAAATTCATTATTAAAGTTAAAATATCAGTTTTCTAAAACTCATCTAAAACACTATTGAATTGGATATGATTATTTTTTCCTAGGTTTGTATAGTAGGGTATTAGGTGAATTAAATGTAGATATTAGTTTGATTCATCTAAACTAAACTAGGTTTGAACACCATGTTTGTGATGCATATCATACCAATCTAAATGTATATC
The DNA here is from genome assembly GCA_031772625.1 of Pinus tabuliformis. Taxonomy (NCBI): domain Eukaryota; kingdom Viridiplantae; phylum Streptophyta; class Pinopsida; order Pinales; family Pinaceae; genus Pinus; species Pinus tabuliformis. The sequence goes on along the minus strand of CM062814.1, from coordinate 487,385,217 downwards.
GGCTTGGGATGTTCATACATGATTTCTATATAAAATAAAAGCAAGAATTTGATTATTCTTATGTTTGTATAACAAAGACTAATAGGGAAAATATGTGATGATTGAACAAATCAAAAGATATATGGCAAGTGTTTTGGAAAACTATACAAGAAATTTTTTTAGCCTTATCATTGGACAAGACAAAACAATGGTGGCATTATGCAGGGCCTTAATAGATAACAAAAAAAATTATGCAGTGCCATGCCTTTAAAAGAACTCTTTTGGCATAATAAATTGAAATGATTTTAATAGATTTGTGGTATTTGATATATAATCTATAGATTGATTTTATATGTGTAAATTGATTATATTAGGTGTACTTTCCCCTTACTAATCACAAAAATATCATATTTCATGTCTAATCTTCCACACCACACTACAGGCCTACCATTCTTTTGTTGTGACACTCTAATGCATATCATTTTGTCAATATAATATCCATTTTCCCATATTGCAATGAAGATTCCCTTGTATCAATTGTTTATTATAACTACCAATAAATCAAGTTTCATAGAAATTTTTAAAATCTAAATTAAGTCAAGAACATGTATTAGTATGGTGATATAATATTGTCCTTACTAACCTTTCTAAAACATTGCAATGTAACATGAAAAAATAACATATAAATATATATTTGCACTTATTATCCCTACATCTAAAATTGCAATTGGCATTATCATCTATTAAAATTGAAAAACAATCATATTGAGGTACAACTTACCAATTACAATATTGTCGTAAAGTGAAATTTCCAACAAAACCCTTTTCTTCTATTTTGAAGGCAAACTTTTGTTTATCACATCATTGCATTGTTTCCTTCCTTGCCATGTTTCACACTCAAAATAAATTTTCTCTTAAAATAATGTATCACATTCAAAGTTTTATTTACCCACAACATTTCGTATCATACTCAAAAAAATTGTCATGACACACCATGTCACAGCCAAATCTATTTTTTTTATTGTGACAAATTGCAACACATAAAAGTTTCTTTATGTGATCACCCTTCAAAGTGGCAACCCTTTTATTCCATCACACAAGATTCTTTAAATGTGATATAGGAAGGAAAAAACCCTTTTAAAACAACATATCGAACAAAAGTGCATTACCATTTCCCAGTGTTCTACACTCCAAACAAGTTCCTTTTGGTTCACATCATTCCAAGGTATTAAGGGGAGCACATAGTCACTTTTAATTAATGACAATTAATCTTTTGCACACTCAAATATGTTTAATGAAAGTTAAACACTATCAACCATGATCAAATTTAATCAAACACAATCAATCGAAGAAAATTGTGCTCAATATACATTCAAGCATAATTAATCATTAAAAACTATAATGAACAAAATCCAATTATTGTCAATAATAATTAGGCATAGTCAAACATAATCAATAATAGTCAACAATGGTAAAAACTTATCAATGCTATCAATATGGTCTACTATAGTCAACCGTATTCAATCATCTTCAACCATTCTTCACCAAAGTTAACCAAATTCAACCTACAATCAACCATAGTTAATCATTATGATCTCTACTCAACTAAATTCAACCATTGTACTCAACCATAGTCACTTTAGTTTAGTTAATCTTTGACACACTCAATAGGTTTAACTATATTCAAACACCATCAACCATAATCAATAATAATCAACCAAAGATAGCCATACTCAATCCATAGTTGACTATACTTAACCATTAAGAATTGTAATGGACCAAAGTCAACTATTTCAATAATATTCAACCATTGTCAACTATAGTCAACCATTGGAACCAAAATTCAACCAAAAGCAACCTACAATTAACCATTGTTAACCATTATGATCTCCAATCAACCAAATTCAACCATATTACTCAATTATAGTCACTTTTAGTTAACAATAATTAATCCTTGCCACACCCAAACATGTTTAACCAACCACAAAATTTATAGCTAGCATATGATACAATGGAGATGTTTTATGGTTGTGAGAAGTAGCATTAAATAGTTGTAAATCTAACACATATAAGAGAAATGATCCTAAGCATCATTTCTTTTCTTTTTCCTTTAAATCATTTGAATATGCACATTCAAGCTTAATGAAATTATTAAATTTATTTCATATTTAAAACAATAAGGTTTGAAAGTAAATTGGTTCTCACTCATACACTTGGAACTTCTATTTATGCGCTCAATATAGACATTGGAATGATGCACACTCCCTGTGGCCAACTATATCTAAATCTCCCCATCGAGAATTCCTATATGATAATGAAATTCCATAACATAAACCATTGGTAGATTTAAGAGAAGACACAAAATGCAAAAATCATGTCGGAAACCTTTTTTTCAATAATGATGTAGTTGAAATATATTTAAAAAAAAATCTCATTTATACTATGTAATCTTTCAAATCCATACTGAAAAGGTGCACACAACCAACTTGTTGGATCATCAATATTAATAATATTCACTATTCCTCTTAGACTCTTTGCAAATTTTCCAAATGTGATGACTATGGTTATCTATAAACTTCTACTAATTTTTGAGGTCGTTGGATGAAGAAGTGCCAATGATTTTAGTTTAAAATAATTTGGTTTCTTGTCACTACTAAAACCAATCTATGTAATACCATTTTAGAAAATTTCCCTTTCTTGTGATGCAAAAAAGTTTTGGAAAGCATGATGTGTCGCATAAAAACAAACTTTTCCTTGAAGCAATATGTTCTAACAAAATAATGTTTGGAGTGATGCAATATGTCATAACTAAGGGAATTTTAGGTGTGATACACATTATTTCATAATCAAGGAAGGTTTGTGAAAGTGTGATTTGTCACATGAAAAGAGACTTCAACTTGATGCGATGTGTCATGACAAAGGAAAGTTTGGAGTGTTATGATATGTTGGAATGAAAGTTTTGGAAAGTGTAATGTGTCAGAAAGAAACAAATGTTTCTATAATGCAATAAATTGTGACAAATGATCTATATTTATGTAGGAATGAAACAAAATACATAATTAAACAAAGACATAGATCTACAACAAAAACTAAACTTCAATTGATCAATAAAACATATTGAAAATTGTTTACATGCATAATGGAAACAAACTAGCATGGACAATGGTAGATTATCTCTTAGAATATATGTGACGGCTACATGCCTTATGAATTGTGTTACAATGAGGCTAGCAGGCCTTTTTATTATTGAGAAATAAGGAAAAACCCTAAAAATCCAAAAACCTAACCCTATGAGATGAAGCACCAAAAGTTTGTGGGCCCCGTTGGGGTTAGTTGGTACACCAACTTCCTGGGTAGTAAATTTGTCATATGATCTCCATTTGATTTGCATGATAACTCATTAGAAATATCTATCCCAGGGATACAATGGCTCCAAAAGCTCAAGACTCGAAAAACTGCCAAAAATAGTTTGTTCTACAATTAAGCAAATTGAAAGAAATAATGGTGGGGGTACAAGTGGAATAGGCAGGTGGCCACCAGTGTCCACCTGGAATATTCCTGCCCCCTTAGGAAGAAATGGTCCCCATTGCATTGAGTGCCTCCATGAAATGGGGAAACTTCCGCTGAACTTGGTCCTTAGTGAGCCACTTGGCTTGATGCAGGAGTTGGCCAGCTTTGAAAACCTGATACAATTAGATATTCTGTTGGCAAGTGGTATTGAGTTGTGTGTCCATGATTTGATCAACTGTGGCCTATTCCATGCAATCTAGGTTGAGCTCTATTAGTGTTAGTTGTTGACAATGTATGAGGTGTCCAACAGTGGTGGAAATTATGGCTGAAGGTCGTCCACATTGAACGTTGTGTGTAGGCCAAGGAATGGAGGAATGTTTAGCTCAAAAGAATGGTCTCCTGCAACCTTGGTGATGGTGTAAGGTCCTTATTAGAGTGGTCTAAGCTTCTAATGGTCTCCGACGAGGTCCTTGTTCAGTAGATGCAACCAAACTTTTTCACCCACTCGAAAATTATGTGACACCCAATTTTGATAAAGTCACTACTTTTACTTAGCATTGGACTTATCCAAGATGTCGTGAACCTTCTGGCAGATGTGTTGGATTCATTTAATAAACCTAGTTGCTTTTCCAGCCTCATATTGTACATGTGTGGATTCTTCCTATGTTGTCACATGAGGGATGGAAACATCAATCATACACAATGGTTGAAATCCCAGGACCACTTGAAAGGGACTGCGACCACTTGAGCTATGGAGCGATTTGTTATAATTGTGTTACACATAGGGAAGGATCCTATCCCAAGTTTATGGATTCTTGGATTTGTACATGTGGAGTATGTGCATTATCATCTTGTTGATGAACTCTGTTTGACCATTAGTCTGGGGATGGAATGTAGTTGACTTGGTAAGCATGGTGTCCAATAATGTCTAGAGGCTCAACCAAAATGTGCGTAGGAACCTGTTATCTCGATCTGATACAATGGTTTGTGAGATCCAAAAATGTACCCACACTTGTTCAAAGAAGAGTTTGGCAGTGTGTTGTGATACTATTCTTGCAGGTCGCTGATATAGCCATCTTAGAAAAAATTTCCATAACCACAATACACAGTCATTACAATGCTTGGTAGAAGGGCGGCCAGATAGATAGTCCATGGAGATGGATTCCTAGGGTTGGTTGGGAGTAGGCAGAGTGTACATGCCTTTCTTATTGATGGTTGGCTTGGAAATGGCACAAGCATTGCATTATCTAATATATTTTCCAACATCTTGTTAGAGAATTGGCCAATTAAAATGCTTTTGTAGTAAGACCACAGTTTTATCCACACCAAAGTGTCTTGTGACCTGACTGTAGTGCACCTCCCAAATCAGATTGGCATGCTCACTTGAAGGAACAAAAAGGTGTCTCAGGTAGCATAATAATGCATCCTTAGGGTGGAAATATGGAACTTGATTGCCATCCACTAGAATCTAGTATGTGGTGGAAAACTCTGGATTTTTTTATAGTTGCGTCCATCCATAGGTCTCAAGGCCACAAGAGTTAAGAATAGTAGTCAGTGATGCAACTGGGGGCTAACTGAGGAAATATGTAACATGATTGGTGCTGTATTTTTGTATTTAATGTTTAAGTGGAATTGTTGCAAATATGTAGACCACTTTTGATGGCGATCATTCTGGAACTTCCCTTGTGTTTGTATAAACTAAAGAGGTCAGTGATCAACATGGCTGACTGTCTCCTTCCCTAGAATGTAATGTTTCCATTATCGGAAAGCCTACATAGTAGATACATCCTTTATCATAGGTGGGGTACTTCAAAAATGTATCAGAAAGTGTCTCACTATGATAGGCCATTAGATGCCTTTGTTGGGTGAGAACTTTACCAACAGCATAGTCAGAGGCATATGTCTCAATTTCAAATGGTTGTTGCGGTTCTAGCAATGTGAGTACAGGTGTAGAGTAGAGGCGGTGTTTTAGTGCAATGAACATCTTCTGTTGGGACTTGGACCAGGAAAACTTTGGTTTCACTCTGCCCTTGGTAACTTGTCTCAAAGGCCAAGTGATATGGGAGAATCCCAACATGAACCTCCAATAAAAATTGGAAAGGCCCAACAATTTACGAAGCTCTATGTGTTCGGGGATGGCCAATCTCGAGTGACTTGGAATTTGTTCAGATCCACATGCACGCCTTTCTCATCGATAATGTAAACTAGATATTGGACCTGGCTCATGCCAAAGGTGCATTTCTCCAAGTTGGCACATAGCTAATGTTGCGACCCGGTTTGAAGGACCTGTTGAATGCGTCGCAAGTGCTTTTCCCAACTCTTACTAAAGATGAGGATGTTATCCAGATATACAACCACTAATGATTTGGTGAAGGGATGCAAGATGTCATCTATCATCCTCATAAAAGTTATAGGGGCATCTGTCAACCCAAAAGGCATGACCAACCATTCAAAAATTCCCTCATTGGATTTGAAGGTGGTATTCCTTACATTTGTGGGCTCTATTGGAACATGGTGATAGCTAGACTTCAAATTGATCTTGCTGAAATACTTGGCCCCCTCGAGTTGGTCTAGAAGGTCATCAATCCATGGGATTGGATACCTGTTCCTAACAGATGTTTAGTGCCTGATAATCAATATAGAGCCTCTTGGTCCCATCCTTCTTCTATACAAGTGAAATTAGGTTCCCACAAGGTGAGCAACTTGGTTGGATGTGCCCTTTTTGTAGAAACTCATGCATCTTCCGCTTGGTTTCCTCATTTTCTAGAATAGAGAAGAAATATATCGACCCATTGGGTAGAGGTGCTCTGTGAATGATATTGATCAAATGCTTGACTTGAAAGTGCAAGGGTACCCCTGTGGTCAAGGAGAAGATGTCCCTATATTCTTCCATGAACTTATCCACCTATTTCTATTTTGTGGAGGAACCCTTCTCAGGGGCCATGGATGTAGCCATGATCTTCCCCTTACTTTGAGAGAGAATCAGAAAAAGGAACAAATTCACTAATTTGGGAGATGATCTTACTACATTTCTTAGTAGAGATCAAAGAGATGGCGGTAGGCAAGGCTACCTCTGGTATCCTCTATAATTTATTGTCCAAAGTAATAATAACTGTGTGAGGCCTATAATCATACACAACATGATGCTTCCACAAGTATGGTTGGCCTAATAGTACATTACAAACTTAAAGATGAGAAATGTCACTCACCTCATCCATGAAGGGTTTGATGTTGCAAGGAAGGAGATCTGTTGGCTAACACATAGATCTTGTCCTTGGTGGAGCCACTTGATGGTGTATGGCTGCGGGTGTGGTGTGGTCAGTAGGCCCAACCACTTAACAAATTTTGCTGAGATGAGTTTCTTTTGCCTCCCACTATAAAAAATGAACTATAATGATGACCCCTTCACCCACATCTGTGAGTGGAAGAGATGCTCCCCTTCCACTAGGATGTCAAGATTAATCTTCTAGACCTTGGTGGTGGCAACGGTGGCATTGGGATCTACATCAATAATCTGCTTCACTTTGTAATTTTCCTTGTTGGGGTATGACTCAGAGTCAAAACATGCATCTAAATCCGAACCCTTTAGCTCGGCTACCATAGACTTCTTCGAACAACACTCACTTTTGTTGTTAGTGGGGCTCTTATGGAACTCACACCACTTTCCTGTGTCCTTCTTCATCTTTGAGGTGTTATTCTTTGCTTACGGCTTTGATAGGTTGTTTTGGGTCACCCCGCCTTGACTTTGTCCTTTGTTATGTGGTTTGGGGTTTTCCTTTTCTTACTTTAGATTCATAGATCCAAACTCTCAATTCTTTTGTTTAAACTTGTACTCAATCTTGATAGGGAATTGGTATGTGGCGCTGAGTGAGGAGATGTCTGGGAGCTCCACCTCGTCCTGGATGTATTTGTGTATATAGTCATGTCACTTGAGTACCATATTCCACTCAGAATCCTTGATACCCAACTTCATGTGAAGGGTATGAAAATTTTTTATGAACTTTGACATGTCTTGGTCCCTTCCCTATCGCATTGTGTTCCATTTTATGTACTTATCTTAATAGCTCCTGATAGGGTAACATTGTTCCTTGATGACGTCTTAGAAAAAATCCAAATTAGTGCAGTTGAAAACAATGAGGGTTCCCTTTTGTCCTTCTGTTCACAGTAGGTTTCCCACCAATCCTTGATGTGGGGGCAACTTTGAGGAGCACAAAAGTAATCTTTTCCCTATCAGAAAAATCATGAACTAAAAAATAACCTTCCAGTAGATTTAACCATTTATCTATGACATCTACGTGACCTTAAAATATAGGGATGTCAAATTTAACTTATACCTTGAAGGGGGCGACACCTCCAAAGTGACTATGGGATGAAGATGAATTATGCCGCTAAATTCTAGTGAACAAGACCAAAAAATTACCTCTGGAGACGATGCCCTAAGAAACAAAATTATATTTCTAACACACTTTTCTTATTAATTTTTAATAAATTCTAATTGTAATCAAAATCACATCCAAATAGGAGGTGAAAATGAGATTAATCATAGCCCCTCGAAGGAGATGGCTTGGCATAGAATGTAAACATGTTATGTAAAATATTATGAGGTCCTTGGTTTGATCCCCCAACTAACTTGTGCCCATGTTAGGGGCAACCATGGTGCACCTAGTGGTTATAGGGTATCAAATGAAATGACCCCATGCCACGTGAGTATGACCCAGTTCCAAATTTCACTAATCATAAAAAAAAATCATAACATTGATCATAATGTTTTTTTTTTTTTAACAGAAACGGCTATGAGACTTCATTAACTGGGTGGCCAAGAGCCACAAATTCGGTTACAAAATGAGAGGTAGAGTTTTGCACGACTTTTCAGCCAGCGAAATATACCACCTACCCTTAACAGGCTCCTCTTTTTACATTTAACAAAGTGTGCTTCTGCTGCTAATTTCCCGAGATGGAAGATACAAACAAACTATTGTAAAAGGAGGCAAAAAAACATGTCACTTTAGGGAATTGGGTCCCAAAGAATTTCATTGTCTCTGAGAAGGGAACCGGCATCTAACTGAACTGCCCTGTTTGCCTCGTTGTCTGCTTCTTTGTTATTCATTCTCAAAACATGAAAGTACTTCAGATTCATGGACTTTGTCATACCTCTGATCCTTGAAATTATTCTTGCAAGCTGCAGGTCTTCTGGATTGGATTTGTTCGCCAAAGCTTGGATGATCACCTGGGAGTCTCCGAAGACATTTGCCTCCTTGCAGCCCAGTTCTTTGAGGAATTTAGTTCCTTGGAAGAGGGCCATCGCTTCGGCTTGTATGCTTGAGGAATGGCCTAATCCCCAAGCGAATCTATGGACAACTGTTCCATCTGGAATGATGATAATACCTCCGGCTCCTGCAATACCTGGGTTCCCTTTAGCAGCCCCATCGAAGAAGAGGGAAGGGAGAGTTTGATTGGACATCCAGATTTGAAAATCGTTTTCATTTTTTCTGACTTGCCAACCTTTGCAAGGAGAGGGAGAGCTGATTGCTTTTGGAAATTTGAAATTTAGAACAGTTCCCAGCTCTATGTCCTGTTGACTTAAATTTGTGTCGTCCCTTTATCTTCCAGCCACTCAACTAACTGACATTTTACTGCGTTAGCCACTAATCTGAAGTCCTGTTCCTTGTTTCGAAAAATCCTTCGGTTCCTTTCCAGCCAGACTTGCCAGCTGATGAATTTTGGTAGTGCACTCCATGCTGACCTGATTGTTTTATTTTTTGGAGAATAGCCTGGGTAATTGGCCATCCAACCTGCAAACAATTCCGAAACTGATGATGGGAAGATGAATTTATGATTCCAGGAGGCAAGAAGCTCTTGCCATATGGAGACTGTGAATCTGCATTCAATCATGATGTGGAAAGTAGATTCTGAATTTTCCTTGCAAAGAGAGCATCTAGACGGCCCATAGAAGCCCCTTTTCTGAAGCCTGTCTTCAGTCAGAATTTTCTGGTGGCAGAGGAGCCAACAGAAGTGATCTACCTTGGGGATTGAAGGGATTCTCCAAATGCCAGTCCAGGGAGCAGGGTTGGGAGGCACGTGGGGCCTTTCAAGACATTTGACATAGCCTTGGCTACAGAATATCCTGTTCGACTTGCTCCCCAGCCTCTCACGTCATGCTTGTTTGCTTGAATTGGATCTAGTCCATGCAACTGCGTGGTTAACGTTTTCAGGTCAGGGCATAGATTGGATGGAACTGCAAGCTACTTCCAACCAACCCACAAATTTCCATTCCAAGTTGAAAGATCCCACAACGAGTTTATGCTGGCCTCTGACGTCCAGCGCTGCAATTCAGGCAAGTCCTTTGTCTCTGCCAGCGGGGGTCTGTTTAGGATGCTGCCATTCCATATTTGAATGCATTTTACATTGCCTGGTATCCAGAATGAGTGGTTCCTTATCAACGAAATGGTTCTGCTGATGAACTTGCTAAAAGGAGAGTTGAAATGATTCTTGGGCTGATCCAAACATCTGGTTCTCGGCCCTCTGAAGTACTTCCTCCACAATGCAGTTTGCACCCAACTAGGATTTGGAGCTATGATTTTCCAAATTAATTTGGCTCCCAAGGCTAAGTTTTGGGCACTTAGATCTTCAAAATTCAGATTGCCCTCCTGAGATGGTCAGGTGACTGTGTCCCAATTTACTAGAGAAATTTTTTTCTCGTTTTGTTTGCCTCCTTTCCAGAAAAAAGTTCTGATTAATTCCTCCATCTTTTTAATGATTCCCACAGGCACCAATAGAACCGAGAATTTAAATAATGGAAGGCTGTTGAGCACTGCTTTTATGAGCACTGATTTTCCAGCTATATTTAGCCAGGAGGACCCCCAGGCCTGCATTTTTTATTTAAATTTGTCTAACTGTGGCAACCAGTCTTTACTCAAAGCCCTTGAATGGAAAATGGGTAGTCCCAGATATTTGAAAGAGGACCAAGAGGTTGAGATTGCGAAGCCGAGGCAACAGGCAATGGAGCTTGCAGTTGAGGCAGGAATATTCCAGCAGAAGATATGGCATTTGGCATTGTTTAGAACACTTCCCGAGATCTTACAATAATCTTCCAGAACTTCTTTGAATTTGGACGCTGAATGAGGAGTTGCAGCCCCCAGCAGAAGAGTGTCATCCGCGAAGAGAGCGTGATTGATACTTTTGACTCCTCTAGCTATGCACAGGCCAGCGATGTCTTGTTCTTGTTGCTTTTGTTGTAGGTAAAAACTGAGGACAGAGGCCTGAAGAACGAATAGGAGTGGTGAAAGGGGACACCCCTGCCTCAGCCCTCTTGTGGCTTTGAAGAAGTCAGCTGCCCTTCCATTCACCAAAGGGGAAATCCATGGCTCCGAGATGCAGGCTCTAATCCACTTAATGAAGCTTGGACCAAACCCCATTTTTTGCAGCACCTCAAACAGAAAACTATGTCTAACACGATCAAAAGCATTTGCAAGATCTAGTTTGATAACCATACCTTTTTCCTTTCGGTGCAGACTAGAATGGATCACCTCTTGGACTAGAACGAAGTTGTCCACCAATTTCCTGCCATGTATAAATCCACCTTGATTGTCTGGGATGATTTTGGGGAGAATTATTTTCAACCTGTTGGCTATCACTTTAGTTATAACTTTGTACCCAATATTGAATAAGGAAATTGGGCGAAATCTACTGAAAGTGTTTGCTCCTTTCTCTTTGGGAATGAGAGCAAGAAAGGCTGAGTTTGTACAACCACCTATCTTCTGACAGTCTTGAGATTTATGTATCATTTTGCATAGTTCTTTTTCTACTATCTGCCAACAGGCCTGGAGAAACCTGGGCGTAAAACCGTCTGGTCCCGGGGCTTTATCGGGATCCATTACGAAGAGAGCTTCCTTAATTTCATTCTACGTGATTTTAGCCTCAAGAGTCTGATTCATTTTAGAGGTAATCATATTGGGGACTGTGTCCAACAGGGCAGCGTTATATTCAGCACCTAGTTCTTCTCTATACAACTGTTCAAAATGATCTGTTGCTGCCTTTTTTATGCTGGTAAAATCCTTCAAGACGTGGTTGTCTTCTTTTATTTCGTTGATGGAGTTGTGGCCTTTCTTGGCTTGGGCTTGTTTATGGAAAAAGGAGGAGTTTCTGTCCCCAGCTTTGAGCCAGAGGCTCCTGGACTTGAGCCTCCAGTATTCTTCCTCTGCCAGACATGCCTTGTGGAAGCTTTGCTGAAGTTTGGCCTCCTTATCCAACTCATCTTTAGTGATTTCAGTTGTTTCAATATGTAGTTGTTGTCTTTCTAACGCACTATGAGTTTTTTTCCTTTCTGCTGTAGGGTTTGGCAGGGTCTTAGCCCAGTTTTTTAGCATGCCTTTAACTCTTCTGAGCTTTTCCTCCCACACAAAAAACGCTGATCCCTTAACTGGATCTTTCCAGCAGTCTCTGATCTTTTCCATGAAATCTTTTTCTTTGATCCAAAGGGGGCTGAATCTGAATGGTATAGGCCCCAGATCCTTGGGGGTCAACAGCTCAAGGCTGATGGGCTTGTGATCTGAAACGATGCTTTGGAGAATTTTCATTCTTGCATCTAACCCAAGGAGAAGGAAGGAGCTTTGAATTGAAAATATGTCCAGTCTTGCTGCTATGTGGCCCAGTCCAATTATTTTATTTGACCATGTGAATGTGCCTTTGGTCGGCTTTATATCTAGCAGATCCCAGTCTTGCATGAGATCTTCCACCCATTCTCTAGCCGGATCTTGGACTATACCCCCACATCTTTTTTCCGATGAGAGAAGAGTGAGATTTAGGTCCCTGGCTATGATTATGTTTTCCAAATTTTCTAGATCTGCCTAACTTTTGATGGAGTCCCAACAATTTTTTTTCTCACTTGAATTATTAGGAGCATAAACATTGAAAAGACATATAATCTCCTTTGATTCTAGATGTTGCATTTAAAAAAAAATCCAATGGGTATTCAGGGACTCAAAGATTAATGAGAACTTATTTGTGTTCCAGAGCGATCCAAGTCCTCCCGATGCTCCGCGGGTAGAAATTGCATGCACTCCACTTTTGTTCCAAAATTTTTTGCTTGCTTGGAGGAAAGTTGTGTCCTCCAATTTGGTCTCCTGGATGAGGAGGATATCCGGGGCTTCCAGTCTTATTAGGCTCTTCATTGCTTCTTCTTTAGCTGTGGTGCCCATTCCCCTACAATTCCAGGAGACTATCTTCATCATTTATTTTTGCCTTGTTGAGCTCCCTTGGAGCTCTGGTTTTGAATCCTCGTCGTCTTCAGAGTTTTTGCTAGGAGCTTCTCTAATGTTGGTTGGCTACCCTGGAGCTTGTCCTTGTAGGTTTCCTGTTCTCTTTTTTCCTTTGCAGACTTATGTCCTCTTGTAGATCTTCTAGGAGAGGATTGGGATTCGCCTATTTCCCCTTCTTCTTCCGATTCCTCAGACTCTTGGGTTTCCTCCTCCTCTTCTGACATCTTCCCTTTGGATTTCTCTGGAACATTTTTAGTGGAGGGGGAGGTTTTGGAGGGAGAGGCCTCCTTGTTGTTTTCTGCCTCCTGGGTGATCATGATTTCAGATCCAAGGATTTCAAATTTATTCCCTTGGCTTTCCATGAATGGTTTCTGAGCAGGGCCCGCTTGAGGGGCTTTGGCGTTTCCGTTTGCATTCTTCTTGTGAGAGGTTTTAGAGCGCTTTGCCTGGTTCCATCCTTCTTCCTTTCCTTTTTCTTCCACCCCTTTGGACGGGCAGTCTCTGGCAAAATGCTTGTAGACGTGGCACTTCCGGCATTTGAATGGTAGCTGCTCATAATCTAGTTTCTATATATGGGTCCAGGGACCTACAACTATTTTGATGGCTTCCGGTAGTCCAACCTCCAGATCTACCTCCACACAAATTCTAGCACAATTATATTGGTCCTTACTGTTGGCCTTGTCTATAAATTTTCCAAGGGCATTTTCGCTGTGCTTCAGAGAATCCCAGTTCCAGCAATGAACTGGGAGATTGGGGAGTCTCACCCACACCGGGACCGCTGTAGGCACATCCACCACCGGATCAAAATCTGGTGTCCATTTGTTTAAATACAGCCCTTGGGGGCCCATGAAGTAGGGACCATTCCTGAAAATGAGATCTTTGTCTTCTTTTGCAGAGAATTCAAACAAAAAATATCCTCTCCCGAGGAAGTAAGAGGTTACCTTGTTTTGAATCAGAGGTGCCCAGTTCCTGGCTACCCAGTTCTCGGTCGTCTTGGGGGACGGCCAAAGTCCTGTAAACTGTCCAACCAGAGCCCGATCTGCCAGAGAAAGAGCTACTTGGATCGGTCCTTCTGGCGGGAGGGCGATCTCAGGAATATCATCAATTGTTGCTTCCATGCATTTCTTCTTAGGCAAGGAGGCCAGCAGGGATTTGAAGGCCTCTACTGCGGAAGATGAAGGAGGAGGGGGCGGTGGCTCCTCCATGGAGAGCCAGCAGACCCAGCCAAGGAGGCCGCGGCCTGCAGCAGATCTCTTGGCGGTCCCTCACAGGCCAAAGCAGATCCTTCCGCGGAATCCCTCGCAGGCTCCAAGCAGAACCCTCTGCGGACTCCCTCGTAGGTTTAGAACGTGCGAAGAGTGGGCGTGCTCACAGTCTCAGATTGCGCAAAAAGCAGATCTGACAGGTTGCAGAGCGCTCGGCCGAGGACAACTTGTTATTGGACCAAACTGCTACCAAAAAACATTGATCATAATGTTAATGATAAAATAATAAATTATTAATTTTTATACAAAAATTATGTTTATGTGTTTTTTAAAATTATATAGATTTATAATTGCGTCGAGAGGTTAGGAGAAGTTGTCAAGTAATGTTACATTTAAAAATAATAAAATAACACTTACATTTACAAATTAAAAAATAGCAATAACCAAAAAAGTCAATAAAAAATAGTAATAACAAAAAAAATCAACGTTGACCATGTCCACCTTAATTTTACTTAGTTTTACATGAACTTTAAGATTAAAAAAAAGAGTAATTGAAAAGAGATTTAATTACTTTTTAGTATTAGAGAGATATGTGATGCCTTCACTACTTAGTACGAAGTTAACAAATTGCATGTAAAAATAATGTTATTGATATTACATGATGTGTAATTTAATCTATGTTGTTGAGATGACAAGTAATATTTAAAACAAAAAATTATTAATAATAATAAATATTTTACTATTAACCATAAATAAAATATTTCAATGTCCATATTAAATAACATAATTTTATAGTAACTTTTTATACAAAAAATTACAAAATATTAAAAAATGTTAATAACAAAAATAATAATTTAATATATGTTTTATATAGAAATATATTTTATTTCTTTTATATATTCTCGTTAATTCAAAATATGAAGGAGATTTGTAATTCTTTCAATGTTTAATTTGTAGTTCACACATAAGGTTTAATATATATATTATATATATATATATATATATATATATAGATATTCATTCTACTTCCCAATATGAGGAAGTATGTATTAACATATTAATGTGTAGAATGTGGATTATAAATTAAATATTTCAATGTCAACTATGTATATATTATCTAAAAAAAATGCAAACAAAAAATTATAGTTAAAATATAAATATTTTATTAGTGTATTGCTTAAAACTAGCATAGATTCATCTTATCTTCAGATTTACCAAAAGCCAGGAGGAATGAAATCTTTGGAGGGGTAAACGTTTCCTTAAATTTTGAACTCAAGAAAATGTTTGAATTTTGAGATATTTGATCCCTCTATGGGCTTGGTAGATCTAGACTTATGATGGACCCCTCTTGTATGGGTTCAAATCCAATGTAGACATCCATGACATAGACTTGTAATGCCTATAGTTAAATCTCATCCTTGACCTCTTCAAAGATATATTATTTTTTTGAAATAAATTATATATATATATATATATATATATATATATATATATATATATATAGATATATATATATATATATATATAAACTTAATATGTGCTTTATTTTGTACACATTGCACTTAGTGGGGCATTCTATACTGCAATATGAGGGTGATGTGTGATTTTTGTCCATGCTCAACATGGAGTTGACATGTGTCCATTTTAAAATAAAGATAATATATTCCTTAAATAAAAAACAATGTAGGTTATAATAAAAAATCCATGTTATAAGATGTGGTAAAAATATTTCTCCCACTTTTAGCCATAAATAAAATATTTCAATGTTCGTATTAAGTAACATAAGGGTGAAAGCATGGAGTTGGGTTACACTTTTTGGCAAGAGAGAGCACGTTTGGGTAGAAAAAACTATGACTAGTTCGATCTATTTAAGCACTCGATCAAGCCTTTTTTAAGCGCTCAATCGAGCACCTCCAATGATTAAAACTAACTCTTGATCAAGCTCCTGTTTAACCCCACGTTTAAAGCTCCATTGAGCGTTAAAGCTGGAAACTTTAAAAATTATGTAAATATCAATGATGATAAGAAAACTTTAAAATTTTAAGTACTCTATAATTTAAAAACAAATTTAATTATTAATTACATTTGAATAGGCAAATAACAATGGTGTGGATTAATTTCTCATTGCATTTCTAGCGTTTTGGTGTCTAAAATCGAAAAATGGTTCTATCCCACTTGCAATGGAAATTGTAATATTCTTATATTTATAATTTAGTAACTTAAAAATTAGTTTTTAATATGATTTAAATTTTCAATATTATAATTTAAATAATACATTTATTATAAATATAATTTAAATAATAAATTGATTAAACATAAGAAAATTTATCAATTTGATTTAATAAATATTATAATTTTTTATATGAATAAGTGTATCTCAAAATTGTGAATTTGACGTTACTAGAAATGTATATTTAATCATATCTATTAAAATCTCTCTCTCACACACACACATGTATAATGCAATAATATCCACTTGTTCAGGAAAAGAAATGTGTGCACTCATAATTAACATAGTTGTAATAGTTTAAGTTATAATTAAGTTGAAATGAATACAATGGTCTCTGTGGCTATAAATCATTTCTCTCAACCTGTAAAATGTGACTGCACTCAATTTTGTCCTAGTATGCAAAAGTGTGAAGTATATATAGAAATTTTTCTCTTGACTTAGGCTTGCAATAGATATTGTTAAAATAATAAAAACATAAGTAAATCATAAACTTTAGAATATTATTTGCTAGTTTTTTCCCTTGGAAAAATCGTAATCTTCATTAATAGGAAAATTACATGATGTAGATGCGATGAGCATATGTGTTTTGGGAAAATTTAGTGTATCTACAAACGCCTAACCCTCTAAACCTAGTAGCTAGTCTAGAAACAACATTCAAAGTAATTCGCTACCTTTTCTTTGATCAACAGATAAGAGAGGTAAGAAGGGAAACCAACCTATAGCTTTCGTTCGCTCCCTCTCTCCCTTGATGGATTCCACCGCTCCTTTCCATACTTAACTCGCTTGGAAAGTACTTGCACACAAGCTGAGACAGAAACCCATCAAAGCATACAATAAAGATCTGTTAATCAAACATATCATAGAATCTAGAATACGATATACATCATATAAGAACATGAATGGAAAAATCTTTGAATTCTTTATTGATAAAAGGAAAGATTACAACCCATGAATGTTCATGCTTGATTCAGTGTCTTCCTTCCAGTTTCGATCCCTTCTCTCCTCATGAAGCAACAATTCGACATCATTACAATACTCTTACTAATCTCATTCAAACAACAATTCCTTAGCTCAAGAAATTCTAACCTAGACTAGCCTTTGAATGCTTGGTCAATTTATAGCTGAATGGAGGAGGTTAAGCCATTAATGGCCTTCATGAATTCTTTGCCAAATTTTGGAAGTGGTTCCATGAAGGAAGGGATAATGGATTGAGGTTCATTCATCCTCTTCCTCATCCAAATGCAAGCTCAATCAACTTGGAAACTTCCAGAAGTATCCATTGGATGAGGAATCTAATGGATTCATTTAAAAAATTTGATGAATCTCGCTCAGAGCAGGTGAAACAAAGGCTAAGTGCACTACAACGCACCCAGTCAGTGCAGTTTCTGTATTACAATGTAGCTTGATAGAAGACTACCTGCGCTGATCTCCTTAGGGACATTTTTTGGATGAATGGTGTCATGGAAACTCTTGGGAGGCAAGCATGATGTAGGTTGACCTCATTAGGGAATGAAAACAACTGAATTAGGGCTTGATGGACCCTAATAATATGAATCTGGAAGTCAGGATTGATGTGCCCAAATTGACCTGTAATAGTTGCCCCCTAAAGCATGATGTCAAAAATGAACATGTTGAGTGAGATGCTTTACCATTCAGAGAGAAGGTTTCGAAGTGGAAGGTGACCTGCATCAATTACAATACAAATATCATGATAATTTGATTTTTTCTAACGAACTAGCTGAGGGAAGTCATACCCATGCTCAACTTATAAACTTTCATTAGATGTACAAATATAGTCGTCTACAGATATAGACCCATGAATGGATGACCATGAATGTAAGGTCATTGTACATTTGATATAGTACTCCTGAAAAAGTATATCGTAGCCTGGATGGATGAAACTAGATCCGGGGTCTTCAATATCATCCAATATTTCACTCAAGTACAAGTCTAACCATGTGAATAGATGATTTGAAGTTGAACATGGAAAGACATCGTCTGATTACTAGCCAATGATGTAAGCATTAACAAACGCGAGAGGAATCACCAATAATGATAATGATCCTCAAGGTACTGCAATACATTTCACAAGGTGTGAATAAATGATTTGATGTCAAACACCATACGAAGTCTTTTGGTCAAAGGCCAGTGATGTCAACCTATCGTCGGAAGCGAGAAACCTGCCATTGATGTATGCAAGCCTCAAGGTACTGAAAGGGGGTTTTTAAGTCAACTTCTTGGATGAAGTGCTGATGTCGACAAGAAGCGACTCGTCGCAGGAGGGCCTTGATGTATCCCACATTAACGACATGAAACAAGGTAAATGATTTTGGAGATGAAATATCAATTGATGACACAAGGTTTAGGAATGGCGGGCATGAAAATGAAGGTTTACTGTATTGTAAAGGATGAAGTTTTGAACTGAATGACTTCTCTTGAACATATCGGCGACACTGAAGTGAATTGGTAGCATTGACCCAAAACAAAGTGATGGATGGTATGATAGACCAATGGTGTGATAACCATCAAGCTGAATGACCCAACCCACATAGTCACGGTGATGAGGTGAAAGTGTCATGTTTAAGAGCAACCTGCTACCATAAAGTGTTCTCGGCTTTTTCACATTTCCCCAGTCATTTCTGACCAGTACCTCTTTATTTTTTATCAAGCTTGAGGAGGATAACATATGCTTATTGTATAATTCCACCCTTCGAGTGAATCCATCACTATTTGATGTTTTAACGAGTCTAGAGAAGGTGAAACTCGGTCTTGTCTAGATGGACAAGTTTGTCGCTATTTAATGCTTTTAAGGAGTTTAACGACAAAGATAACTTGTTCCTTTTCACATTTAGAGAGTCTGAAAAGGTACTAAAAGGAAACTCCACAAGTTCTTTTTCGTAAATTTGTCTCTCAAGTCCGAAGAAGCATAAAACAATACAAGAGAGAACCTATTGATCATGTTTGACCAACAAGTACCTTCTTCGTATTTAATCTATCTTAGTCCGAAGAAGGGGTAAAACTATACTGAGTAGATATCGATTCTAATCCATTAACGAGCTAGAAACGACAAGCGCTCAGCAATCTTTTCATGTTTAGAGAGTCTGAAAAGAGCTTAAAGAGGACTCCATTTTGAGGAATGAGTGGTATCTAGGGTAGCAACTGGTTCCGGTGATGTTGGAACTTCTAAAAACATGTTGATTTATGTAAAGAGGTGGCTAATAAGACCACTCATTGCAACTGTTCCTCAAAAATGTAAAACAACCAAGTGAAAGCGTATGATCGGCTAAAGAGATGGTGGTGATGGAATGAAAACAACCAAGGTTCATCTGATAGAAAAAGGCTGATAGAATGGAAATCACGAGGGTTAAAAAATGGAAATGGGTTCATTTTTACATAAGCTTGAACCATAGAGAACTATGCTTGGATTCAGTTTCATTTTTGCACAAGCTTAAAACAAAAAACTATGCTTGGATTCAGTTTCATTTTTACACAAGCTTGAAACGAAGAACTATGCTTGAGATTGGTTTACATGCCCCTAGCATGATGAAAGGGAGAGCTCCTGTAACCAGATGGAAGTCACTGCGGTGAAGAAGGATGGTTATCCAACACCTTTTTGGCTTCGTCCAGTTAGGGACAAAGGTGAATGGGGTGATTCCCTTCACATAGCCTTCAGGGAAACTTAACTTTGCCACTAGGTGCATGCCCTCAAGCTTCATTACATTCACCTAAGTAGACTACTCGTGTCTATCAGGTGGATGGAATGAAGGTTCTTTTACAAGATCAAGTGAAAGGCTCGATTGGGATTTTACGAGATCTACTCAAAGACTCGACTTGAAACTTTGCTCTAGGGGACCTTGTTTCATTTTTTAATGAGCTTGACACAAGACAAGGAACTTTACTCAGATTCCTTGTTTCATTTTTTAACGAGCTTGACACAAGACAAGGAACTATGGTCATATTCCTTGGTTTCATTTTTTAACGAGTTTGACACAAGATCACGAACTGTCCTCATGGGAGCTATTTCATTTTTTAATGAGGTTGACACAGTAAAAGAACTATCCTCATAGACCCTTGGGTTGATTTTTTAACAAGGTTGAAACAAGACCAGGAACTATCCTCGGATTCAATCACAACTCATAAGAGGTCATGAAGGAGAGATTTGGTTCCAATGCCCCCAGTACATGATGTACAACATCACTGAATTGATCATCTGTTGATGTAGGCATGGAACAGGTTGCCACATAATTAACTCATGGTGGGGATGATACCATTGGTACAAAAGGACCATTTAGGGAAGATGGTTGACTAGGAGCCATATTTGGACTGGGAAATGAAAGTTGGTCAACAGTGACAATTCTGCCTTCATGCGGGAAACAAATCACTCAAAAGAGTGTTGAAACAATAGCTCCCATGTTATAAACATAGTCGCGCCCAAGAAGTAAATTGTAATCTAAAGGTCCCGGGACTACCATCACGTTCAAATAAATGGTTTTTCCTCCCAAAATAATAGGTAACTGAGGAAGGATCCCTAATGGTTGACTGGTTCCTTTATTAAAACCTAACAGATTCTGGGTAACAGGTGCAAGCGGTGGCGAACCAAGCACTTGCCAAGCAGTTGAGGAAAGGATACTCACTGATGCACCTTCATCTATAATAGTGCCTAATACAATCATATTACAAACTTCTACTATGATTTGGAAAGGCACATAAGAAGGAAGGCGGAATCCTACCAATCGATTCTAATCAAAGGAAGTGACTAGACTACTTAGAGGGGGTACCATAGAAATGGGAGAATTAATCCCTTATGTTACGAGAGTGGGAGGATTTTCCTCCTGTCTTGATGGAACAGGAGGATTGCCCCAGGCTCATTAGAAGCTGAAGAAACAAAAAGAACTTGAGTGCTATCGTATTCACTCTCTTCGGGAAAGGTATGATTGACTGAAGGTGAAATCGGGTCAACTATTACCTCGACCTGTTGATTTGGGTCGGGTATAGACTCAGAGGATTCACTTTCACAGAGAGTGGGTTTGACCGACGGTTGATTTGAGTCATTCAATTCATCAACTAGTGAAGAATTAAGGGATAGTCTCTTGTAACCAGATGGAAGTCGTTGCGGTGAAGCAGGACGGCTATCCAATAGTTTTTTGGCTTCATCCAGATAGGGGAAAAGGTGAATGGGGGATTCCCTTCACATAACCTACATGGAAACTTAACTTTGTCCTTTTTTCCATGAACTTTACTACCACTAGTTGATGGTGTGTTACCAACATGATCTCCAGAAGTCGATGACACATAATGATGTGAACGAGAAGACCATTCTTCTAAGATTTGAGGAAAAGAAGATGGTCTCCTGCACAAATTTTGCATGGATATCGAACTTTGTGAGGCTTGACAGACAATTTCTCATCATATGTTGCATTCAAAGCAATGGTTGTTTGGTTGCCCCTTTGCTGAATTTCCTTCTTCTTCTTCTTCTTCCCTTTCTTCTTCTTCTTAGCCACCTAGTTACTAGTACCAATACTTTCACTAGGCAAAGAGGAAGAAGGGGAGGAAGAAACAATCGAGGAAGAAGGCAAAGGGTCAACTTTAGGATCAACTGGAGGTTGATTTTGTCTAGTTGGAGGTGTACTCAATTGTGGAGAAATCACGACATTTTGAACCAAGGAGGTTGAAAACAACCATACTGGCAAGCCAATGGTAAATCCCGGAAGGGAAAATGTAGCCATATATGGAGCACCAATATTTCCAAATGGAGGAAAAGGACTAGGATTCCCATCAAAAGGAATTCCTTGATTGGTGGACTCTAGATTTGTCGCCATATGTTTCAACCTAAGATCAACTAAGGAGCGAGCGTGGAGGATGTTATCCACGGTCAATTAATTTTTACGACACTGGAACACAACTTCACTTTTTCATTTTTAAAGAGTCGAGAAAAAACAAAAGATGACTCTAGTCGCTTTCGATGTTTAATGAGCTTGAAAGGACAAGTGCTTAGATGATCCTTTTCTTTTAAGGAGTTGAAAATGAACAAAAGTGACTGCTCTAGAGATTCTAGAAAAGAGGCTTTACCAAATTAATTGCAAAACTGCAATATACACCTTGGTGATAAATGAATGAGAAATTAGCAAGGATTTAACGTACGATAGTCAATCTTCCCGAATGTTGTGTTCGGTGCGTTGCAATCGGTAAGGCGGCAGACTCAGCTTCCTAGGGATAAAGGATTTCAACCTATTGGGGTCTCCCATCATATACTCGATGGTACAGGGAGCACAAGTCCGTACTAGCACTTATCGAATTAGAGAGGAGGAATCACCCAACCTCAGTGAAAATGATAGCCACTAGGTTTAAAGACGTTGGAACACGCCTCTAGCCTAGACCTCTAGATGTTTTCATTAAGTTCCAATGTGTTATTAGATTAATTGATGTAAATTTAGATTGATCTTGCTTAAAATTTTCCTTTCAATGTTCACCACGTGATGTTTTTCAAAATTCCTAAGAATGCAACTAGAATGAGAAGCACTCTTTCCATTTAATTTCAATAATGAAAATCTTAGCTACTAGGGATAGAGAAAACAAGTACTTTTTGATCAATCAACAAAGAGCACAAACTAGATGAAATTCCCTAAACCATTCCTTTCAAGCATTCACAAACTTTAATATGCACAATGAATGTTTTTCTTTTCAAATCCCTTAATGTTATAATGAACAAAAAGGAAATATGCACAATCGATCAAAAATCTCTTTTCATAAAAATGACGATTTTGTGACATTTCTTTTCAAGGAAAGGAAGAATTTACGACACTTTCAATTTCAAAGAAATGAGGAATTATGACACTTTCAATGAAAATACAAACCATATGCACCTATAAATCAATTGATCTTTTATGAATGAAGAATTTATGAAAATTCAATTTTCAAAGGAAAAGACGACTTTACGACACTTTATCGACAAATATCAATCGACCAAAAACTAACTTTGACTATTAACTGATAATGACAAAAAAAACATTAAAGCAAAATTAATCAATCCAATCAAAGTAGGGCTAGCTAAGGAGATGAAAAGACTATTTTCAGAGATAAGACATCATTGATTTTCAACAAGCAAGTAATCAGAATAATTTTGGCAAAAACTCAATCCAAAGGTGGGAATTTAACCTAAGGCTAATTAGCGCAGGTCATAGAGAAGCTAACTGCGCTGCAGAGAACTGGCTCTCCCTGAAGATTGCGTTGATTTCAATGATTTCAAAATTGACCAGTGCAGGTCAAGGAGGGCTAATCTGCATTGATCAGCGTAGGCCAAAGAGGGAAAAACTGTGCTGATTAAAATATTCCTTTGTTAATTAGCACAGGTCAAAGAAGGCCTAACTGCGCTGCAGCACACTGTCTCTAAGGCTAGCCTGCACTGATTCCTATGTGGCCACTCAAGAGTCATATAACCTCAAATTTTGACCAAAATTCAATGCAAAAGGCTGAATTACAACAAGTAAAGTATGTCAAGGTGTCTAAGGAGGTGGATAAGCTACTAAAAGGGTAAGGAATCCCTAGCGAAGTCGCCAATTTGTTTTGGGCAAATTTAGTGTTTCTACAAATGCCTAACCCTCTAAACCTAGTAGCTAGTCTAGAAACAACAGTCAAAGTAATTCGCTACCTTTTCTTTGATCAATAGATAAGAGAGGTAAGAAGGGAAACCAACCTGTAGCTTTTGCTCGCTCCCTCTCTCCCTTGACCGATTCTGCCGCTCCTTTCCATACTTAACTCTCTTGGAAAGTACCTGCACACAAGCTGAGACAGAAACCCATCAAAGCATACAATAAAGATATGTTAATCAAACATATCATAGAATCCAGAATATGATATACATCATATAAGAACATGAATGGAAAAAGCTTTGAATTCTTTATTTATAAAAGGAAAGATTACAACCCATGAATGTTCATGCTTGATTCAGTGTCTTCCTTCTAGTTTCGATCCCTTCTCTCCTCATGAAGCAACAATTCAACATCATTACAATACTCTTACTAATCTCATTCAAACAACATTTCCTTAGCTCAAGAAATTCCAACCTAGACCAGGCTTTGAATGCTTGGTCAATTTATAGCTGAATGGAGGAGGTTAAGCCATTAATGGCCTTCGTGAATGCTTTTCCAAATTTGGGAAGTGGTTCCATGAAGGAAGGGATAATGGATTGAGGTTCATTCATCCTCTTCCTCATCCAAATGCAAGCTCAATCGACTTGGAAACTTCCAGAAGTATCCATTGGTTGAGGAATCTAATGGATTCATTTAAAAAATTCATTGAATCTCGCTCAGCGCAAGTGAAACAAAGGTTAAGTGCGCTACATCACACCCAGTCAGTGTAGTTTCTGCATTGCAATGCAACCTGATAGAATGCTACCTGCATTTATCTCCTTAGGGACATTTTTTGGATGAATGGTGTCATGGAGAGGCAAGCATGATGTAGGTTGACCTCATTAGGGAATGAAAACAACTAAATTAGGGCTTGATGGACCCATACGGATCTGGAAGTTGGGATTGATGTGCCCAAATTGACTTGTAATAATATGAAAAATATAGTGGCTGTGTGCCAGTCCAAAATTTAAGAGCCAAAAAATATGTTCTCCATGTAGGGAGACAGTCTTTTAATAGTACTGTATAAAACACTTCAAAAATTTTACTGTACATAGAGAGTATTCCTGAGGACATGTACTGAAATATATATAAACGCAGTAAATATAAACAGAAATAAAAATAGTCAAATATCAAATGATTTCAAGCTCCTGTTGAGCCTGATCTACCTGGTCCATATATGGGCAGTG
Organism: Pinus tabuliformis; assembly: GCA_031772625.1. Lineage (NCBI taxonomy): Eukaryota > Viridiplantae > Streptophyta > Pinopsida > Pinales > Pinaceae > Pinus > Pinus tabuliformis. The sequence goes on along the minus strand of CM062814.1, from coordinate 487,360,221 downwards.
GTAGTACTGGTACTGTTCACCTCCCCACTGCTCCTGGATCATCTAGATGTTGCATGGCCTAATCGCTGCCTCTTTGGAAAGTTTTTCAGCGGTGGAGTTCCATTCCCTGTATATGTGGTGACAAAAAAATTTGTCAAAGTATGTGATGTATCTATGCACTTCATCCAATATATGTCGCAATGTGAATGCATGACATGTTGTGATTTTATTAATCCAGTCACATACAATTTTCGAGTCACCAAATACTTGTAGATTATGACAATCTTTTTCAATTGCAAATTGGATGAGGTATTTGGCTGTGGTGAGTTCAAAAAAATTGTTTGTACCATTTCCAAGTCCCATTGAATATAATAATGATGTGTATTTGAAATATATAGGACATTCCCACCTCCACATCCTGTTTCTTGTGCTGATCCATCAAAGTATGCCCAGGGTTGTGAGTGATCGATGGACTCGAGAATGATGTTCCTGGGTGGAGAGGCAGCCAAGTCCTTAGGAAGTGAACTGTAATCGGCTATAATTCTAGCTGTGATGGATGGCCAATGAGGGGTTGTGTCCCGTAATATAGAGCGGTTCCTTGCTATCCAGATTTCCCAACTAATGAGTAGGGGGAGGTTTCTAGCTTTGGGCGGTGTTACAGACGACCACCAATTTGCCCATGCTTCCTTAGTAGTTTGACCCCTCCAATTGGTAGGTGAGAGAGTGTGTGTAAGAATGGAGTTCCAAAGATCAATTATAACAGGACAGGAGAGGAAGAGGTGATCCAAAGATTCAGTGTTGTCCTTACACAGGCAGCACCAGTAAGGTCCATATAGCCCTCTTCTAGACAAGTTATTACCCGTCGGCACCTTATTTTTCAATATAGACCACATAAGTAATCTAGTTCAGGGAGGCACTTTAAGCTTCCACATATCCTTCCACCATGTTTCAATGTGCTGTGGTTTGTGTCTACTGGCTAGTTGTAGATACCCCTCTTTTGGGGAGTACTGACCATTTTTGGTGATGGCCCATGTGATCTCATCTTCCCCTTCTCTTAGTCGAATGTGGGATTCCTTGAGAGCTACAGTGTAGGTACTCCAAGCTTGGTGCCACTGTATAGGAAGGAGCAAGTTGTGGGCTGTCTTCCAAGCTTGGTGGAGAAAGGTCGATCTCTCCAGATCTGAAATGTGCACTATGTGGGTGATACCTTTCTCGTTGAGGTTCTGGAGTAAGCCCTGAGGTAGCTGATGTGCATTCCCACATCCTATCCAAGGGTCTCGGCTAATTCAGACGGATGTCCCATCAGATATTCTCCAAGTTAGGCCGTCCCGAATAAGAGGCATCGAGCTCAGAACCGCTTTCCAGATATTTGAGATCCCCGATTTGTTCCAACTTGTTAGTCTCAGCCAATCCAGCGACCTTAATGGAGCAATATATTTAGCAACTACGATTTTGGTCTAGAGACTTTTGGAGGTAATTAATTGCCACCCTAGCTTGGCTGCTAGTGCTGAGGAAAAATCCTTCAATTTTTTAATACCCCACACCCCCCCAACACATTTCTTTGGGATAGATAGAAGATCCCATCTTGCCCATGAAAATATCCTTCCTATTTGATTACGTTTCCATAGGAATCTGCAACAGAGGTTTTGTATTCGGTTGAGAATGCCTCTTGGGATCCATGTGAGGGACACCCAATACACCGAGGTGGCCTCCAATACCACTTTGATGAGTGCCAATCTTTCGGCTCTGGAGAGATGTTTATGGTACCATATGTTGAGCCTTTTCTCAAGCTTGGATATCAACCATATCCAGTCCACAATTTTATATCCAAGTGGTTTTATTCTATAACCCAAGTACTAGAGGCCTCCATCTATCTGGGTCAGAGTGAAAGGGAACCTTTGAATCGCAAAGTGTATCTCATGGAGGGAGCATTCTGATATAGTTATTATGGAATTAGAGTTGTTAATGGTCATGCTAGTAGCGGTTTTGAAAAGGTTGATGATGTTCTATATGGTAGTGAGGTCACCAATTCCTTCATTTAGAAACATTAGAACATCGTCCATGAAAAGGAGGTGAGTTATAGTACAGCCCTCCAATATTCTGATTCCTGAGATTCTTCCTCTATGGTGCATATCCTTGATCAGTTTGCTTAGCCCTTCCATGACTAGCAAAAAGAGTAGAGGATATAATGGACACCCCTATCTGAAACCTCTTTCGGAGCCAATGAAGGGTGATGCAGCCCCATTAATCAGTACACTGAAGGATATATTGGTGATCCATCACATGATCCATTTAGTAACTCCCACTAGAAATCCTAAATGAGTAAGAAACATTCTGAGGTAAAGCCAGCTTACCCTGTCGAAGGCTTTCGAGAGATCATCTTTGAGGATCATTCCCTTGATCTTCCTAGTTTTGATGGAGAGCAAAACTTCCTAGGCAATGCCTATGACTTCATGAATCTATCGATCCTATAGGAAGGCAAATTGATCTGATGATATATGGTTGGATAGGATGGGACAGAGGCGATTTGCAATGATTTTGGATATGATTTTGTATAGGCAATTGTAGAGGGAGATGGGTCGAAAGTCATTGAAGGATGATGGATTATCTGATTTGGGGATGAGGGCAATGAAGGTAGAGTTAATAGCCCCATGCATACGCCCAGTCTTCTTGCATTCCTCGATGACCTTGAGCAGGTCATTTGTTGGGCATGGAATCCCCCCAAGGCATGTTTTGGGGCTCAAAGCCCAAGTTTTGACCCAATATTGTTGTAAAGACTCTGCGAATTGCGGGCATAGAGCATGAAATGTATGATGGAGTCACAGGGTTATCCGCCTATTTTTGTAATGTAATGTTGGTTGGATAGACCTACCCATGGTCTGCGGACTATGGGATTGTATAAATAGAGAGAGGCTCTAAGTGTAAAGGGATATAGAATAATAGAGCAAGAGAGATAGGAAGAGTCTAAGTGACTAAGTAAAGTGTGTCTTTGGGTCATAGGATATGAGAAGGCTCTGTAGCTGAGTGTGCAGGGGCCTAGTAGTCTGCAACTAAGTGCACGGAACCTTGCAGCTGAGTGTGCAGGGCGGAGTCGAGTATGTAACCAAGGAAGAAATTAATAAAGAGAAGTTTGTTATCAATTTGTGTATTTGTTCTTGGGTTAATGCATGTTTGATATAAATTGAAAATATATTTTTTATTTACCGCACGCACCTGTATGAATGATTTATGTTGTTAATTATAACTTAAAGCCCGCAAGTAGGCTAAAATAATCAACTAACATTGGAATACTAGTAAGGACTTCGGTAATAACAACGTTCGACCCCCGAGTAGGGCTGCAAGAAGGTAGTATATCAAGCTGCAAGGTACGAGAAAGTACGCATAGCGACGTGCACAAAGGGTCGAACCGTGGACCACTTGAACTCATCAGACATAGCCAAGGTGTGGAAACCTAGTTCTAGCACCCTCCCATACTACTTCACATGAGACCTCAGTCTACGCTCCACAGACTATTGCCGAAAGGGCCAGTAGTCCTGGGATTTGTTTGGCTAACTTAACTCTGAACATGGGTCAGGCACCAATAAGCCAACAAATGGTTCTGTTGCCGAGACCGGGATCTGCATAAGAGATGTCTGATGTCGTGTCATTGGAATCCAACAATGAAAGAAATTGAAGAGTGGTTGGACAGAAAGATTCACGAGTTCACGGCCCAGGAAAACAAGAATCCGCGGTTATCAAAGGAAGAGAGGTTAGTTTGCTACTTATATATAGAAATCCATGAAATTTTATTTGCATCCTTCCCCTCTGAGCTGTACGAGTGGATCGCAAAGCTAGCAGACAGTCAAGGAAGGTGTAGGCTCGACAAACCTATTCTGTGAACTCCAGAGTTGGTGCGCAGACTGGAAGCATCAAAAGATAAGATCGTGTGTGTTGTGGACCATTGGCTCAATCAAATTATAGGAGGGTTTATCACCAAGTTCGCAGTAGATACTTCAGTCAGCTATAGCGAGGTGGAACGACGCTTTCTCAAGGGACCGCGAGGTAAGTATGTTAAATCTTTGAACACTTGGATTAAAATTCTACTGTGTGAAAAGCAGGCCATGCGAATAAATTGATGTTTGGGGCTATGCGAAGTGGGAGGATCTACAGAAATAGAGGTAGCGCAGAATTAGAATCTAACCCCCTGATTTCACCTCCCTGGGAAAGCGAGGAAGAGCTCGCGAAAGTTTTACCAAGAAGTGCGATCAGTCTGAAAAAGTAGCGAATTCCGCACATACCACCCTTGCCTACACCACCACCAATTTTACCATATTCACCCCCATCGTCGCCCACACCACCTCTGCCACCACCACAGTTCAATATGGCGAGCGTGATAAAATTGTCGGTGTTCAAAGGAGTAGGGAATGAAGGTCTAGACCAGTTTTGGTTCATGGTAAAGGCTGTATGGGAACCACAGGGAGTCACAGATGACAATATAAAGAAAGAAACATTGATCTGTGCTTTGCAAGATCACACACTGACTTGGTATATTAAGCATTCCATTGACAATCCAAACGCAGGGATCGCGAATATCCAAGCTACGCTAAAAAGGGAATTTAGCAGGCCAAAATCAGAGACACAGTTAATTATTGGATTTAAGGAAATCGCGATGCTTCTAGGTGAGATCCCCTGGGAGCTGGATCAGAGACTAAAGTGTATGTTTCATGAGGCCAACATGACCTTGATGGATGGGCAACACCGCGCATGGTTTGTAGCATCACTAATGGCGCATCTAAGGAACGCGTTGTCGCAACAGAAGCTATCCACCCAGGCCGAGGCCTTGGAAATTTCAATGAGACTACATGAGACCTCGATACAAGATCCTAACCTAGGAGTCCAATAGATCCATGCACAGTTGAAAAACTTGTGCCTTGAAATGCAGAGTTTGAAACAAGACAGGACGGCTCGCCCAGAAGCACGCGAGGAGGTATGGTGCGTAAAGTTTAAAGGCCAGGGACATGATAAGGACCATTGCCTAGTATTCACAAGCTACCTGGTAGCATGAGGACCAATTCCATTGAGACCAGAGGCCCAAGTCGGACTGAGCGCGATGCTTGCATTATGGTGTATGATTTGTTAGATAGGAGCGAAGCATGCCACAAATAACTGCCATCTATTACAGAAGTATACGCAGAGCTCCCAATAGTTGTTCTATAATTTCTGCAGGTCAGTAGGCCACGATGAGCACACCTGTAGAAGTTATGAACTAATGATGGATCGGAATCCTACCTACAGATTTCAGACTGAAACACAGGCCCTTGATCAAAATGCAGGGATGGCACGCACTGGATTTTAGGGGCACAGACGAGGTCGAGGTGGAATGGGACTAGGAAGATGTCGCAGACAACTGATCTGTTACAATTGCAGAGGTCCAGGGCATTATGCCCACAATTGTACAAATTCGACGAGACCTTCATGCTTATATTGTACCCAGTTTGATCATGAGAAGGAGGACTGTCCCACACTGATAGCGAGGTTGCGTGATAAAGGAGCTCCAATCTCCCCTGACTCAAAACCTACAAATGACGAGGTCTGAGCTGCGCGAGGAAGACCCGAATGTAAATATTGTGCTCCGAAGTGGTAATATGAAAGGAGATGACAAAGGCAAGCAACCTGAAGAGAGTGCCTGGGTTCGTAAGGCTCCAACAAAGGAACCAAAATTTGATTTGGAGCGTGCTAAGGAGACATTCATGGAAGCTAAGAAGAGCTTTGTGGAGGCCTCCACTTCAGGTAGTAAAGACAAATTGGAACCAGAAATGGACCCATCAATGCTCACTACCTTTTTGGAGACATGCATGAAGCTGCTGCGCGACAATAAAGCTATGAAGGGACTGCAATAAATCATCACTAGATGTGCTGGGACCATGCTAGGAGAACCATGCACAGTTCGGAAGCTCGGGAAGCACATAACACAAACAGGAAGGGAGATGAGATTGACTGCACAGATCAAGGAATATGAAATGGATCAAGTGATTTTGGATCTAGGATCAGACGTGAACATCCTGCCAAAGCACACATGGGAAAGCATGGGCAGGCCCGCGTTGCAATGGTCTCCGATTCAATTGTGAATGGTGAGCTAGCAAAAGATCCTACCCATGGAAAGATTGTAGGGAATAACGGTGGATATCGAAGGTGTGAGTGCGCTTGCAGATTTCGAAGTGATAGAGATTGTTGATGACATCAATCCCTATCCCACGCTACTGGGAATAGATTAGGCCACTGACATGAATGGAGTTATAAATCTAAAGAAGCACAAGATGATTTTCGAGAAAAAATCACTACATGCAGTGGTACCTTTAGAACTTGTAGAAGGATCGCGCTACATAGAGCGAGTGCGTGACTACGACAATGATGACGATCTAGACTGTATCTACAAGATAACTGCTCGGGAGAAGGACTAGGTGAATCCAACAATGGATGGTATCTACAAGATAACTGCTCGGGAGAAGGACTAGGTGAATCCAACAATGGATGGTAGGATTCGGTGGGAGCATGAAAGCTCCTGCACCTCAGATTCAGATGAAGAGATAGAACAATGGCAGAACCAGTTACACGAGGTAACCATGCTCAATTACAACATGATGACAAGGTCACTGCGCTGTGTGAAAACAGAGCTAAGAGATCTGCGTATGTATGATAGATTGACCGAGGTGGATGATTTCCTGAACCAATTTGAAACAAAAGTACTGAAACAATAGCGTTTTGACGCTCTGAAATGGGTACTGCGCATTACACCTGCAATATGGTGGGGTACGCATCAAAGAAGTTTTGAGGACTGGCGCGAATGCAAAAGGATGATGCTCATGCGGTTTGGAAAGCCTCAGATGTGGATGAAATCCAGGTATAATGGATGAAACAGCCCATGCGCCCACCCTTTTAGATGGGTACAGACGTATGGTGCACAACCTGCACAAACGCACATCATCCTTGCGATAAGAAACACGATCGACAAGCAGAAGCAGTCAAGAAGATGGCACAAATGACAACCAGGAAGTATGATAAGACCAAGCATGCCAAAGATTAGCCACGTGGAAACCTTTGACAAAGTATGCGAAGTATTGAACACGGTCCACCATGTGAAGCGCAATGACTGGGACCTGTGCATAATAGAGGTTCTATGGGCTTATAGGACCATGCGCAAAACCCTGACTGCGCAGGCACTTCCAAAGCTGAAGTATGAAGGACATGTTGTAATCCCTATGGAACATGTGAAGCCTAGACCATGCACAGTAGCACCCATAGATACAATGGTTTGTGAATGCCGGAAAGGAGGGATCACATAGCCATAAGGAACATAACATATGGGACTTGCAGAAGAAATCCAACGGGGGAACCTTAGACTCCACGAACTTGAAGAAGAAAGGGTACGGTTAAGAAAGAAAAGCACTTTGATGGACACGGAAGTCAAGAATATGGAGGGTGAAATAAAGAAAGATTTTCTCAGCAAAATGTCTAGGCTGATAAGATAGGGTGCATGCGATCTCGATGACAGGGTTAAGACCAATTTTCGTGAATTGATCAGTCTGATGCCTTGGCTTGGACTGCATATTTCTAAACATAGTGACTAGGGTAGCATGTTGCAAATGGTGAAATACGCGATGTCGACCGTAACAATACAAGGTGAGGATTCTCTAGAAACCATGATGGAGGACAGGATGAAACTCTACACGGGTGGTGCGACCACTTGACTAGCCAAGGGAAGGATAGTCTTAGCGCTCTAGGCAGTTGGAAGGGAGTGCGAGACTATAAACTATTCTGCCTGGGAGCTGTGCGATATTGGAGATACGCACAGAAGCAGAGAGTCACAAGGTCCGCGACCACGCACGGGGGGCTACGCTGCCATGCAGGTTGGCTAGAAAGTGACCATTGAAGTCACTATTCACAATGGGATGCTCGACTTGAGGCCAAATGGAGCAGGTGGTAGGCATTTAAGACGCGATTTATGGGTAAGATTTGGGAAAATCTGCCGCCAATAAAGCATTAATGAATGGGAATTAGGGGGAGCGGTCAGATTCAAATTCAAAAAGTGCTATAAAACACAAAGGGCTGCTCAGAAAACAACACTTGGTCATTTGTGAATTGAGTGATTGAGCAGAGCCCTGAGTATTGTGAGTTGAGCATTGATTAAGCCCCTGAATTCGTGAGTGATAGATTGTTGCACAACTACAATGACATCAACTAAGGATGGTATGGGAATAGAAGAGGTGACCACTGGCGAGGCACGTAGTCCCTAATTGTGGAGGATGTTCCAGAAGGTGTCGGGGTTGTGGAAGAGATCCTCAAATCACTGCGTACACCAAGACCCAAGAAGGATAAACAAGCAGTGGCTCCCGTCCCCACGGAACCTGCGGCGCAGAAAACTGTCGATGGAAGAGAAGGGGAAAGTTGTCACGATAGAAACAGATGAGGAAGAAGAATATTTGTAGGCCCTTATCATCACAGAGGAAGAAGACGAAGGCATGGAGGTGGATATTCAACCTACGCACTCTACGACAAAATTGCCTGCCTATGTCCCCCGTGAAAAGGGAAGGCCAAAGTGCCCAAGGACTTGGACGAGACCAATAGTTCCCTCCAGACCCCACTCCTCCCAGATGGCATTATGTTTGAAGGCATGCACCTGGGCTATGTGCCAACCATGAAATTTGAAGATTGGGACCTCACTAACCGCGAGAAGTTCCATCACCTTGAGACTGGAAATCTCATGAAGCAGAACACCGTGGGGTTGGTGACAACATTAGAGCCGTGAAAGTGGTTGCGCGGTGTGGAAAAGGCTGGGCTGCTCAACCTACTATGGGTGTTGCATTTCCATTGTGCCCCAATAACTATTTTCATCATCAGACAGTTGCTCTGCCTGGTGCATGATGGGTATTTATGGCTATAGGAGCCCATCCTCATCATGGTAGACCTGATTCATTGCATTTCCGGGCTTCCATACAAAGGAAAGGACCCCGCGACCATATCGAAAGGAAAGGGAACTGATTTGGCCATCGCAGAGGCCATGAAGACGAAGTACAAGTTAGAAAAGAAGAAGAGGGGCTACGTCATCTCCAACATCAAGGACAAAGTAGTTTGTATAGCTACCCAAATCCTCGCAGGCAAAGTTATGCGCAAGTGCCGCACCGACGAGGTACCTACGCTGGTGGTCGCACTGACCGAGCAATGCACAGAGGGGGTCCAGTTTAATTGGTCCGAATTCCTCTGCACGAAATTCTTAGAGAATTGTCGCGAAGCCCAGGAGTAGGGTAAAACCTTCCACTATGCGTGGATGTTGCTATCCATAGTGCTCGTCGTAGGGGAGTTGCTGGAGGATAGTCAATTCCCCATAATTGACATAGAATTACTAGAGGCCGTGAAGCTCTGGGCCATGAAGGATGATACAAGGATACCAAATGGCAAGATCTTCTGGGTGCTCATGGAGATGAAAATCTGCATGTGGATCAATCGGAAACTGTGGTTGATGCCCATGGTTTACAATAGTCTACGGAGTTTTGCAGAATTTTAAGCATACATGCATAATGTATATATCAGGGTGCGAAAGGATCCGATGAAGTAGTTGACAAAGCTACCCTTTGTAGCCACTGACGACGCCATTTTCATTGTCTTGGATGCATGGCCTCTGGAAAGGCACACCCCAGAAATTTCAGAACTTAAGAGGGTAGCAACGCAAAAGAAGAAAGATGATGCAAGTTGCGCATCGCACGGTTTGCCAAGAAAAGGCAGAAGGAAACAACAGCAGCCGAGGTGCGGGAAATGCGGGAAGCGACATAGAAGGCAGCTAAGCAGGAAAAGGCAACAACAACACAGGAAGTAGTCCTGAAGGCTCTCGAGGGTCAAACAACACCTTTGGAAGGGTAGGCAACAGAGGAAGCAGAAACAAAAAAAGGAGGCACAGAGCCATGGACTGCGTCCACACACCAAGACCCAGCAGAGCGAGCAGGATTGAGGAAGAAGGTCAAGGCCTCGAAATTGTCCATTGACCTGATCACCCTAACCGAGGGTGATCTGCATGACATCGGCGAGACGGTGTGTGATGTCACAAATGAGGCTCTTCAGGATTTCATGCAGGAGCACCAGACTATGTTGGGGGCCCTCAGAGCGTAGTTTTAGGAGTTATAGGTGTGCCCCCCTCAGGTTGGAACAATTTCAACCCACCTTGCAGTAGGATCCTCGGCAGCAGATCAGATGTTGTGCGTGCAGATGGTGAACACAATAGTGTTGCCAAAAGGGGCTCTAGTGACATCATATGAGGCTGACAGGTTTTCAGTTAGCACGATGAAAGATCTCGACGTTAATCTAGCTGCCTTTCCACGTGAGACATTATATCTATTGTAGGATGGGATAACGACAGAGCTATGCGCTAGGGAGAGCCACACGCTAGGGAGAGCCACGCGCTCCAAGTCCTCAGCGAGCAAAAGATAAATATGGAACAACTCAGCTTACAGTGTGACGAATTGGTGTCACAAAATCAAAAGTTGGTGCAAATGGTATACAACACTTACTGAAGTGTCCTGGAGCTAGCCATCCTAGCAGATCTACCAGTGGAGGTGCAGATCCACAGGTTAGCAACAGGAGTCCGCGAGGCTAAGGAAGAAATGACAAAGGTTCAACTGGAGCTGAATCTTTAGATTGCCGAGCTGCGGTTAAAGGCACAACCATCCACTCCCCCAAAAGTCAAAGAACAGCACCCTAGCGCTATCATAGTGGGATTGGAGGAAATCGGAGGTGCAGTGTGAGACTGCACCAGCATGTTGGAAGAAGCACTTGAGGTCCTCACAACTTTGCAGGAGGACCCCAACATCTAGCGCTTAGAGACAAAGGCATGAGAACTCCAACAACAATATGACAGTGTCCGAGGAACTGCGTAGACAGTAGTCCTCACCCAGTGGCTTGCATGGATGCAACAGACTAAGGCACTGAAGGAGCAGGTGGATGTTGCACGACATAAGGAGGTATTTCTAAAAGCGCATGTCTAGACTTGGATCGACGAGGCCTTCACTATCACGACAGACATCAAATGAAAGCTCGCGCACATACAGGGGATGCACACATTGATGTGGAGAAACACCCCAGACATAGAGGTCTCGGAACAACGCATGCAACAGATCTAACAAGTAGCAGTTCAGTGCAGTGCCAATCTCCGCGAGGTTTGAGAACAGTAGGAAGGACTCCATACAAAGATCGTCGCACTGACAGAGTGACTCAAGGGTGAGTCACAATGTTTTTGTTGGGGGCCTGTTGGGCACGGAATCCCCCCCAAGGCATGTTTTGGGGCTCAAAGCCCAAGTTTTGACCCAATATTGTTGTAAAGATTCCACGAATTGTGGGCGCGGAGCGTCAAATGTATGATGGAGTCATAGGGTTGTCTGCCCTAGTTTTGTAATGTATTGTCAGCTAGATAGACCTACCCATGGTCTGCAGACCATGGGATTGTATAAATAGAGTGAGGCTCTAAGTGTAAAGGGATATAGAATAATAGAGCAAGAGAGATAGGAAGAGTCTAAGTGACTAAGTGAAGTGTGTCTTTGGGTTATAGGGTAGGAGAAGGCTCTGCAGCTGAGTGCACAGAGGCCTAGTAGTTTGCAGTTGAGTGCGCGGACCCTTGCAGCTGAGTGCGCAGGGTGGAGTCGAGTTTGTAACCAAGGAAGGAATTAATAAAGAGAAGTTTGTTATCAATTTGTGTATTTGTTCTTGGGTTAATGCATGTTTGATATAAATTGCAAATATACTGTTTATTTACTGCACGCACCTGTATGAATGATTTATGTTGTTAAGTATAACTTAAAGCACGCAAGTAGGCTAAAATAATCAACTAACATTGGAATACTAGTAAGGACTTGGGTAATAATAGCATTCGGCCCTTGAATATGGCTGCGCGAAGGCAGTATATCAGGCTGTGAGGTACGGGAAAGTGCGTGTAGCGATGTACGCGCAGGGTAGAACTGCGGACAACTTGAACTCATCAGAAATCTCCAGGCTGTAGAAACCTGGTTCTAGCACCCTCCCATACTACTTCAGGTGAGACCTCAGTCTGGGCTTCGTAGACTATTGCCGAAAGGGCCAGTAGTATCGGGATTTGTTTGGCTGACTTAACTCTGAACCTGGGTCAGACCCCAATAAACCAACATCATTTCCAAGTATATCAAAAAAGGCCAAGTAGAACTCTGTGGACCATCCATCTGGACTAGGGCTCTTGTCCTTTTTAAACCATTTCAGTGTCGCCTCGAGTTCCCCTATAGTGACTTCTCTGTTAAGCTGCTTGCTTCCTCATTTTCAATGAATTGAGGGAACAATTGCACTACTCTAAAGACCTCTTCTAGGGTAGCGTTAGGGGGGACCTGATAGACCTTCTTGAAGTGTGAGGTGGCCAGGGAGGCCAGGTGAGGGAAGGTATCAACCTCTGCTCCTTGCTCATTTGTTAGTTTCCAAATGGTATTAATGACCCTCCTTCCATTAGAAAATTTGTGGAAAAATTTGGAATTATCATCCCCTTCCCTCAGCCATATAGGTTTGCTCCTCAGTCTCCACATTTCCTCCTTATCCTTAAGAATGTTTTCTCTTATGGCTGTTAATTCATTGAGCTTATCCCTGAGCTCATTTGAAGGGAAGGTGCCTCCATTGTTATCCTCTAGGTTGAAAATCTTTAGTTTAATCTCATTTAATCGATCCTCTTCGGCACACCTCTTGTTGTGATCCCAAATCTTGGATAACTTCTTCAATTCCTTCAAATTGGCCACGAATCCTTCTGTGATGTTCCCTCCTCTTGCCGATGGGTGAGCCTTCCAAAAGTCTGTGACAAGGCAGATGTAGGAGATATATTTCAACCATGTGGAGTTGAATTTGAAAGGAGCTCTAGGTTTGATAATATTGCCATGGATTTCAAGGTGAATTGGCAGATGGTTTGAGAGTCTGTCGGATCCCACCCATTGGCGATAAGTATAACCTTGCTCCAGAAATTGTTCCTTGATGAGGAATCGATTCAGTCTCTTGGCCTGGCTAGCCTCCCTGCTTCTTTTGTTCCTCCATGTTGGGGCTAGTTTGGCAGTTGGGATATCTATGAGCTTGTGAAGGTTGAGGAGCTACTCAAAAAACCCCCCTAAGGGGTCTGCTTGAGCATGGTGACTGCAAGATTCCGAGTAGCCAAGGGAGAAATTTAGGTCTCCTCCTAGAATGATATTATTAGACTGGAAAATATTGGCTACCAAAGTTCTTTCCTAGAAGTTCTCTCTATGATGGCAGGGCTCATATATGTTTATCATTCTAATCTCAGTTCCCAACTTAGTCGAGTATAAGTCTGCCCTATGAACCCAATACCACCCCAGGAACCCAATAGATTAATAATGCGGGGGTTGTATCCCAGGGAAATTCCCCCTAGCATCCATTAACATTAATTGCATGGAAATGCCATTGTGGGAGCATGGATTCCAATAGAGGAGAAATGATAGTAGCCACACCTAAGGTTTCCTGTAGAAAGGCCATATCACTCATCTCCTTCTAGAGAAGCCTCCTGAGCACTAGTTTATTCTCAGGACTAACAATCCCTTTGCAATTGAAGGAGAGAACCTTCATGGGGGAGACTCCTGAGGAGGGTTCTATGCTCTAAGGACCCTATCGAGTGAAAGATGTTTCCCGGAGGCAACCTCCATTCCTGCCTTGTGTTTATCTTTTGACTGGGAGGAAGGTCTACCTTCGGGGAGCTTTGATGAGAAGGAGAAAGGTGTAAGACCAATGCCCATAGCATCCGACATTGGTGCACGAGTATGTGATCGGAGATCATATCGATGGGGAGTGGGGTTAGATCCACGTATTGATATCTTTGGTGGCTCCGATATGGTTGAGGGCGCAGTTGGTGAGGGAGAAGGAATCTGACGAATGAGGGGGCTTACGGGGCAGTTTGAATAGAGATGAGGATTGTTCAGATTTAGCCTAGGTTGCTTAGATATTTCCTTATGTGCAGATGAAAAAATAATGGATGCAGAGCAAGGGTTAGATTGGAAATACTCGAATATAGCGCGACTCCAGCTTCCGCCTTAGACCTGGTTAGTGGAGGTGAAGGTGGCTGAAGGGGTGCATTCTTGCACTTCTTCGGTGTTGACGAGGCAAGCTTAGATCCGTCTGCACCAGTGTCCATCATATCGGACCCATCCAAGTGTTCCTCTTGTGTCTGTGCTCCCCCTGCTAATGAGGTCTTCCCTTTGTTGCCCATATTTGATTTCGCAAGGAGAGGGTTGTCCTTGTAGAGGTGTCCAACCTTATGGCAGCGCCTGTAGTGAAAGGGGACCCCCTCATAGTCTAGTATTTGGATCTGGCTGTAATTCCTCTAGTGGAGCGTGACTTTTTCTTGCAAACCACCTCTAATGTACAGGTGAACCAATAGTCTAGCATAAGCCATGACCCTCGTTGAGAGATAAGATTTTTCATAATCCAGGTATGGCCTCAGAGAGTTGCATATTATTCTGGAAATATCCTCGGTCTAGAAGTGGAGAGGTAGACCAGGAAGCCGAACCCATATTGGCCCCGCCCCAAGTTGTTCTCTGTCCGGATCAAACAACGGACTCCATCTCCTTAGCATGACCGGGGCTTGTTCGATGTGCCAGAAGGAGGATAGGACCCAGTTAGTGTGTTCATCTTGCGCGAAACGTAGGGTGAACCAGCCACGAACAAGGGTTTGTACGATAGGAAGATCTGCTAGGTGATGGCCCCAAATTTCTGCCACCCATTGTTTGAGTCTTACTGCGGTGTCATTCTTGCCTCTGACCCTGCCAACCAGGACTGTCACTACCATATCCATGGTGTCTTGTCATTGAAAATCTTCTTCCCAATCAATAAAGACTTCCTGTGTCTTAGGCTTGACATACCTTTGTTTCTTCCTGTGGGCAGGCTCCGCTTCCTCAGATCCCTCAAGAGTTTCTTCGCGATTAGGCTTAGGAGGGGTAGGGTTAGGGTTAGGGTTTGGGAGTAATGGAGCAGAGTTAGAAGGGAAGGTGTCCACGAGAGGAGGGATGATAGTATAGCTGCCGGATGGCTGTGCAGGCTTCAAGGGTGGGGAAGAGTGAGCAAAAAAGGGCAGGGCTTCCTTGTGCAGGGACTGAGATGGGTAGTGTGAGGCCGCTAAGGGGTGGAGAGAGGATATGCTAGAGGATCCAATCACCTATTCAAAGCCAGTAGTCCTAGGGGATCAACATCAAGGGAGGCGCAGCGGAAGCCAGCCAGGTCATAGGAACCTCCAGGAGATCGATAACGGAACTGGGCTATCCCGATAGTGGCAAAAGCAAAGCGATAACCTTAGTGAGCTCCCTGCTGAATGGAAAATATGCCTCGTTGTTGGTTTTTCTGCCAAAAATGGAGATGCCCTCAAGGGGGTCCTCCAAATAATCTATAAGGTCACCCTCCATTGTTGCTTCGGGGGTTACGCCAGCTGCCGTCGTAAACCGGGGAAACCAACACAGGCAGGGACCAAACCCTGCAGCACTAAACCAAAAACGCTAGCTCGAGCCACCGTTTCGGGAGGTAAGCACGAAACGAAGAAACGAGGGTCGTCGGTTGGTTACGGGTAAGCTGCAGCGGAAACAGACCTAGTCTGCGGCCTGGACCCAGGTGTACTGCGAAGGGCCTACCCCGTGTCAGGGCATGGTTACGCCAGGTTTGTCTTCGCCATCTCTATCGTGATCTCTCATGTCAATATATGATATATTCAAAATTAGATCTTCCTGATTGAATTTGAGTAATCTAGATTTAAATGTGTGTGTGAAATTATTTTTAAAATAATAATATTATAAAATTTAGCTTAATTTAGTTTGTTGATTTATTTATTATGATTTGATTTACTTATAAGAAAATGTTTACATTAAAAAAATAAAAAAATGAAAAAAATGATTAAGTATAAAAATATGTTATATTTAAAATCAAAACAATAAATAAATTATTATTTTAAAGAATTTAAAAATTGAAAAAGTTATCTATATATTATTATAGTTATTGTCTTGGTAAAATAAAATAAAACTTGGATTTATAATTAAGGAAAATTAGAGTTTATAATATATTTGAATATTTGTATAAAAATGTGGAATAAATAAATTTTATGATTCTCATATAGAATTATTGAGAGTTTTTTTTTTTTTAATATAATTATGATAGCTCGATTATAATTATGATAATCTTTGTTTGACCATGATTTAGGGTTTCTTAAATCCTCAATCTAGTTATTTGAAATTTGAATTTCGAACACTTGATTGAGCATTTTTAACATTTGATAACCTTTGTTTGACCATGATCAAGGATTTCTTAAACCCTCAATCTAGTTATTTGAAATTTGAATTTCGAACACTTGATCCAGCATTTTCAGCATTTGATCGAGCTGTTGACGACCTAAAAAATAGAGTTTTAGCTTCTCTTCTACAGTTTTTTACATCATTTTGTACCATAGTGGACTCCGACCAAAATTTGTTATATGATATTTTTTATCTAATTTCTTTTAAACATAATGCTTATTTTTTTTTTAATGGTTTTAAAGAGGTTGAATAAAAAATCAATATAATAAAATATACACAACTAAAAAAATTCAAAATATATCACTATTTTCATTTACGAGTCATCTTAAAAAGGTACTCTTAGTTTTTCAATTTATTTAAGTAGTTGAAAAAATCCTTACAAGAACAAGTGTTTGCAAATGCAACTGAAATATGTTAGGTCCCTATACTACTAGTGTAACCCCTTATTGTTTGAGATTTATTAGTTGGCTAAAGAAGGTGTTGCTCTTTGTATCCTCATAATGTGCTATTATTTCCTCCTCCGTGAAAATTCACCAGTTGACATGTGGTTTACGAGAAAAAATCCCTTTATACCATAAAAAATATTACTTGGCCAACTTCGAAAAATAATAAAAATATAGTTTTTCATAAAAATTAAATTTTTAATTTGAAAAACTTAGCTCTCTCTCTCTCTCTCTTAAGTTACACATTTTAGACTAAGTTATCTACTTGAACACACACATACCTCTTAAGATGTGTGAAAATTTGCAAGTACAAGTATTTCCTTTAATGGAAATAGGACACTACATATTTTTGATATATATATATATATATATATATTAAGTTACACATTTTAGACTAAGTTATCGTACTTGAACACACACATACCTCTTAAGATGTGTGAAAATTTGCAAGTACAAGTATTTCCTTTAATGGAAATAGGACACTACATATTTTTGAAAAAATATCATTAGGACGATAACATAATTCTCCACAATTTGCCTTTTTACTAGCAATCAAAATTTACAGTGTTTATATGAATTTTGAGGGATTAAATTCAATAAAAGAGGAAAAACTTAATTTCATCACCACATTTGCCCAAGAGTGTAACCCATGTTCATGCTTTCAGCCATAATTTTATATAAATTTTAAAGAGAAATAAAAAAAAATAAAGTAAGAAAAATTTGTATTTTCACTTTCGAAAGAAAGATGCATAATTCTTGTATGTTTGAAAAAAATTAATGTAAAAATTAAATAAACTATTCAAATATCCATCTTAATATAATATATTTTAATATCAATTTCATATATATATGGCTGAAAAATAAATACTTATATATCATAGAAGTTAATTGTTAACTATATATGTATTATATATGGCTTTAAAAAATAGTTATATAGTGTATAAAGCAATTGAAAAAATATGTTTTTATGGTTAAAGTGTTTCACCTAATTTCACTATTTCACATTTTGGCTCATATCAAGGGTATTTTTTGGTTAGTTTTGTAAAAAATGTAGCAAATATTTATTGTAATTGTAAGTTTAAGCTATGTAATCTACATAATCAAGGTGTCCAAGGGGATTTTCAAGACATTGAATTTATGCATGAAAAAATGCAATTTTGACATTGAAACTATTTATGTGTTCAAAATACAATCCATTCATTCATTCTATCTATCTATCTATCTTAACTATGGATTTGTTAAACATAGAGAGATCAAAAACATTTTTTCAATTTTAAAAGAGATTTGTATCGCAAAAAAATTTAATTTTTCTCACATTAAACAAGATATATAGTAAAAATAAATCTATAATAATTTAAATTTAAATTACCTATATACATTAGTTTTAATTTAAATTGCCTATACATAGTTTAGGTAGAGTTGTTAACTTTTAATATATTCAGATCGGTTTAGGTAGAGTTGTTAATTTTTAATACATGCAGATCGACTTATAAAACTATTAACAAAAATTAGCGGTAGGTTTTATATGTGAACATATTGAGTATTTGTTTTAGGTTTGATTGTTGGTTAGTAGCTCGGATAAAGTAGATAATATGTAGTGTATGCGGTTTGATTTCGTAGATACAACCTTCGTTGGTTATCCTAATTAATGTCAAATAAATGAGCTTTTGGGATCACATAAATTTTTAGGATTTTTTTTTTTTTTTAATTTTATTTGAAATTTAGTTAGAAATTTGGAAAATTTTAGTTTTAGGTTGTTGATTTGTGTTTAGGTATTTAAATGTATTAAATTTATTTTATGCATTTAAAAATGTGATTTAAGTGATGAAGTATTGTGATTTTATATATAGGTAAAAGTATAATTATATAGCTCACGCTAAATTATTTATGTTTTTTTTCTTTTTCTGAGTATATTTTTCAATGACTTTTACCCAACATCCAACTAACAATTGTTTGAATGCTAGATTTAAGTTGTTAAACTTGTATATACTGAATGCCCTGAGGTTTTTTATAGCTTTGAATACATTTATTCAAAAAACTCCTCACTTTCCATCATTAGATCCAACCCTTTTTGACCTTTTGCAAAGGTGGACGTAGGGGTGGTATTTGATCCACTTATGTGTACACATGTCATGATACCATTTAATATAATATTTTTTGTTGAGACCATGCGTTCAACCACGACCTCAAGGTACCCCTATGGCTCTAAGCTGGGCCCTAATGGAAATTCAACCTTTCTTAATGGTGAAAAACTTCCTGCATTCTATTATTAAATCCAACCCTTTAGGATTTTCAAAGAGGGACATGTGGGTGAGACTTGATTCACTTATGTGTTCATGGGTCACATGACCATTTTTTATATAGTCTCTCTACTTGCAACCACACATTCAACCATTACCTCATGGTGCTCCATGGCTTCAAGGTTAGACTCTCATAGGAATTGAACCTCGCCCAATGGTGAAAAACTCCTTGCTTTCCACCATAGGATCTAACCTCTTTGGGCACAATTATAGAAAAATTCAAGAATATTATTTAAGCTAAAAAAATAAATAGAGAGTCATCATCTCCTATATATCTTAATTAAGTTTTAAATTATTTAATGTATTTAATTAATTAAGATTTCATTTTAATTCAATTAATCTCTCTCTCTATATATATACATATACATCTACATCTACACACACAGACATATATATATACATATGTTGTGTTATTCCATGGTTAGCCCTAATGATGAATGGAAGAACTATTTGTCCAATAACATGATGTTATCACTAGGATTATGTGAGATTTGGTTGAACTTGGAAGATCTTTGGAACAATGTGAGCCCCATAATTGGCTCAACCCTCCCCATGAGATTTAGACTTGATGCTAAGGGTCTGAAGACTATATTAACTTTGTATCCAAATAAATTTTGTCAACTAAAAACATGTATAAAAATATTAACCTAATATCTATTTCATTTAGTCATCATTTAAATTTATGACATAAATTCTATTAATTAATAAAAATAAAACTTCCAAAAAGAAAATATTAAAATAAACCATGGTTAAAGATGTGGTAGGAGTGGGGATTATCTTTAATTTTGAAACAAAACAAGAAATTGTTTACATTTAAGAGTTAAATGAAGCCACAAACAATCAAATAGAGGCATTAGCTTTATTACACTGATCAATAATTATAACATATAATTTGGTTGATGGGGACTTTTTATCCTAAATGGATTTGAACAAGTGAATAATAATAAGACTTAGTAGGTGTGAGCTAATAAAATTAAGGAAAGTGAGACAAATCATTAAAAATAATGTAAAAGTAAAAATAAATGAGACAAAACAAGAAAAGGGTATAATAATGAAAAAGAAAAATAATAAAAGAGGAAAAAGAAAAAGAAACAGGAAATCAATGGTCATGTTTGTTAGCCTTCCCATTACCTTAAATATCCATATTTCTTCTTATACTTTTCAATCTGAATGGGTTATTTTTCGGCCAAAGAGAAGAGGATGTAAAAAAGGCCATTAATTGCATTGTAATCAAAGATTTCCAAAATAACAACATTGAGCAACCACGGAAAGCTACATTTCCATTTGGGTGTCTGGGGTAAAATTTTTGAGTTTAGTGTCATCAATTGTTATGTTTATTGTTTTAAAAGAGTAAATAGTTCAAAGCCACACTCCAATCACTATTCATTATAATAAATGTCATAAAATATGCTCCATTTCCCTGGATAGTTAATTTAATGCCAAACTCTTATGAATGGGGAGTTTATTGTTGTTCTAATAAATATATTCAAGTATTATTTGATACATTGCCGTCACATAGCCAATGATACACTATTGTATAGTGATAGGAATCCAATCATTATTGCCGATAATATTAATGAAATCTAACAACTAAAGAAACCAAGCGATCCATTATTTGTCTAGAACAAATAGAGGGTGTAGATTATCAAGTACATTATTAATAGTGTTAGTTTCTAAATTCTTCTCCTTGTATTTTCGAGTTAACTCATTCTCAAGAATATATTTTCGAGTTGGGCATCTCATTATGATTAAGAATATATGAATTCATTCTCCATTAGTATACTATGGAGGCGTTTACTAAGCATTGCAGGGGTGTTCGACAATGATTTTTTTTTTAAGTTCTTCCTTCCAAGGAATGTTAATTTGGAACTATTTTCTTAATTTTGGGGAAAATATTTATCGTTATGAGGCTACCCCAATAACTATTGGAATTGATCCCTAGAGAAAACACCTCTAATCTATATCAATGCTAAAGCGATAGGTTGTTGAAGCATTTATTTTTATCTAATCTATATCAATGCTAAAGCGATAGGTTGTTGAAGCATTTATTTTTATCATTGCTAGAGTGATATCTAAAGTTATATTGTAGTTTTTGGATTACATGTGTCAAAGAAATCTAATAAATTAGTTTTGGATTAGGTTAGAATAACATTGAGGTGTTGCTCATTTGGGGATTGTGGGACTTGGTTCCTCCCTATAAATATGAAGCATGAAAATTTGTAGATATCTAATCGTTGATTGCTGAGAGACAAAAATATCATTTCTTATATCATTTCTTAAAGGCACATAGACCATGGTGGAGAATGGATAGATAAGAGAAAATAGGGGATTCAAAGCCCCATTGTAGTTCCACCAAGGGTCAAGCATGGAAGAGTAGGATTTTATGGTAGGGAGGGAAGTCCATGACCATGCAAACCAGTTTCGTGAAGGTAAAAATACATGGCATAGTTTTCTTACTCATCTAAAGAAAGAGTGGCAACAAATAAAGAGGGAAACACCCTTGCACTCCATCTTAATTATGGTATATTATAGAAGGGAAGTGGCGAGGAAAGTTTAAAGACTAAATTTACACCAACACTTAGCAAAATGGCAAGAAGATTGGACATAACAAGATTGAAAAGAGTAAGAGGTATCTAGCAAGTAAGACATCCCTTAATTTCCATTATTGAAAGAAGAAAATACATATAGTTTGTAGTACCCTATTTTTTTAACATTGAATTAATAATGTATGTCGGTACATGATGAAAGACCAAAAGCTGTGAGGGTTAGTTCAGTTGGTCAAGTACCCATTGTTAAAGTACATATGTTATTGAGAGATCATGAGTTAAATTGTCTCGACACTCTCGGGTTAGGATCCGTGGTTGAGTTGACAAGAAGTGATCCTTTTGGATAGATCTGCCTGGTACAAATATTTGTGTGGACGTAGCGATCATTGATCTCTAGGTACCATGAAGCACACAGAAAAAATGACGACAATGTAATAGCTTTTTAATATTATTAATAGAATACATCATTAGTTGTAGATAGATAATGGTAATAGTTATAGGAGATTGTGATTCCATTAGAGAAGGAGGAAGCTAGAGGGGCTAGACCAAAATTATGATTTCTATTAAACCCATATTTGAATTAGTTGGAAAAAAGAGCTACATGATATTCTTAGAGAAGCAACATGTCATTGTGAAAATTCATATACTAACAATATTTTTGATGGTTGGTAGTGATTCCTCATTCTTCCTTCTCCTTTATTCTTGATTTTGCATCTTGGATAAAATAGAAGACTTATGTAGTAGAGATCCATTACTATTTGGTTTTATGAGAAAATTGGTTATTTTTCCAACAATTTGAAGATGTTTTAATGCATGGATTCACTAGAATTTTGAGGAAAACCATCCAAAGTTGAGAATGTTCAGAGCTTCTATTATTGATATTTTATAACAGTACTATATTGAAGCCTCAAAGAGAAATGGAATAGCTCGAGGGACTACATTGCAAAGGGATTCCTTTCTTTGGGTTGTGCAAGTTGAAGGGGAAAGAGATATTGTAAGTTGAGATTGTTATGTGTGTGATCATATTGGAATATCACCGAATTTTAACTATCTGTCAGTTATTAGGGTCAGCCTAAGAACACATCCTTATGGATTCATACCCATAACTCATGGGTAGGCTATTGTTGAAATATTTGGAGAAATAGTGTATTTGTATGGGTGGAACATCTAATGCCTACAACTAATCAATGTGGTTATTTGATAGAGATATATGTTTTCTATTTATTATATTCATGTTATGGATACTCTATGTGTGTATTTATTGTGTGTGTGTGTGTGTTTTGTAATGTTTTTGCATGAATTATTTTCTCATACATGCTTCTTGTTTAAGTTAAGTGGCATCAAAATTTTAAAATCAATTCAAGAATGTGAGTTCTTGAGCTACCTTGTGATTTAAGCACATTATAATTTAGTATTAAAGGACATATTTGTGGTAACATGGCCCAAGGTGGGGATATATATGTTACATTATGGTATTAAAGCAATGTCTCTGGCACTGAACCCATATGAGTGAAGATTAGTGTGAATTTGTCAACGTATGTGGTTTAAAATTTATTTCTCTATTGAAGTTCCAAGTGAAAGAGGTGAAATTACAAAAAAATACCCAATTTGTATGTGAAATATAGTGTGTATTGTCCACAAAATGTTAAGTGAGTGATTATTAGGATGGAATCAATAATATGGAGCTAAGTCTAGAGCTTTCATGGGGGCTTTGTGTAAATTTTCTTTGAATTTTTTTACGTATAATCATTAATGACCTAGATTAGTTCTTATTTTGAAATGAAATGTATAATGGATATGATCATATAGATGGTCATCCAGTCATAGCTCCACCATCAATCATCTGTGGAAATGTCTTTTGATCATTGTACATGGAATGTTAGCTTATGTGTTGAGTATGGGTATGCCCCCTTCAGCAAACATGTCATGATGTAGATGTATTGTAACAGATGATGATCTCATCAGTTGTTCTTGATCTCAACTTGTCAGAAGGTAAATCACTTCAGTCATCAGTTGTCATTTCTGAATTTGCACTTTAGTGGGCAATCATCTGGTGAATAACCTTCAAATTAGATCAATCAACATCCTTTTACCCCTTTTCATCATCCTTGCACAAAGCCCTAAGCATGACTCTTTCTAATCCCTGAGTTTCTACCTGAAGCTACCTTGTTTAAGTAATTTTAAGGACCAATGCACCTTGGTCTCTTACTCATGAGTATTGACTTCCAGGTTACCCTACTCTGCACCTACATTGATCGCTAATAGGTTGGTCAGTGTTGGGGGTGTGGTTATTCTAGAAATTCAAGGAAAAGAGAAAGAATATCGAAGCATCTAGGATTTTTTGTAACCATTTACCTTAGATAAAAGTCTCGAATCCTATCTTATGCTCCCTTGGAGTTTTCATCCCTTATCCCTTGATATCATCTTCCCATCAATAGTGGATCTCAAGCCTAGATTGGTAAAAGGATAAGAATTCATGAACTACCTCCTTCACCTATACATTTACTGCCATCCATATGCAAGGGGTTTGATTTTGGAGAGTGATTCTACCCTTATGATTCTATTGTGAGAGATATATTTCCATGAATTAAGGTGATTAGAGGTGCACTTTGTGACAAGGAAAGGAAAAGTCAACTTGGAGGAGCTCTTCTACAAGATAAAATCCTATTTTTGGTTGTAACTCACTCCATTTCTATTAATGGAAAGAGTTCTTTGTTTTCCTATATATGATGTTGTGGTTTCATATATTTCAATACCATGTTGATATATTGAATAAAGTGATTATATGATGTTTCATAGATTTTGTGTATCGTTGGCTTGTGTTATCTGACTGTGCATACTCTAATTAAAGCGATCGAAGCTAGGATTGGAACATTCAAGCCAAGGAAGGAGTGAAGCATACGATAGATCCTAGGTAGGATTCATCCCATTATCTATTTAATTTAAGGAAAACATAAGTCCCTTTGTCTTTCTGTTATTCTAGGTCAATCCATTAGGCCTAGGGAAGATACTTTCGTTTACAGTCATAGATTTTGCATAACAAATTGGTGACTATGTTGGGGAATGATTAAATACCTTGGTGGTTTTATTTTCCCTTAGTGTCTATTTTTCCTCTTGTTTTAATCTTCATAATCTCACTCAGTCCTGATCAGACCTAGCTGGAAGACCTGTTAATGAGTTTCCATTGCATTTTTTGCATCGAAACTTAGCTTTCCTTGATAAATGCACCATGTTGTCTAGAGACAGTGCATTGCAGTGCACTCTAGCCTTCTCTACACTTCAATTGCGGTGCACCCTATCCCTTTTATCACCTACTATGATCCCGGTTTGATGCAAAAAATTCATTTTTGTGATTTTCTCTCTAATTAACTTTGTTCTAGTTAGTCCTCCTTGTGTCCTTGAGTATTATTGGTCTCTCATAAGCCTTCATATTGTTTTAAATTGGTTTTGAGTATCTTTGATAGGAATTTGTTTAGATTTTCCTTTGTCTTGTCATTAGATCATTATAAAATTGAATTGTTTGATCATTGAGTGCTTGCAATAATTGGTGTTTCAGTCATCATTCTGAATAGTTTCTTTTATCAATATGTTGATGGTAATAGACCTTCCAACATTTAGCGAATCTCCTGGATACGAAGTCCAAATTAGACCTCACACTATTTGGTGTAAGAATTCCATCCGGTATAAAGCCCCGATTGCCGAATCCTTACAGATTTTCCTTGCTCCAATTGTTAGCAAGAGAGAGGGGTGCAATGGTGCCTTTGAAAAGAAAGAAGGTGTGCCTGGTGAGTGTTTGGTTGTGAATGTGTAAAATTTATTCTACTATGGATAGGAGAGGAAAGTGAGCCTCTAAGAGAGAGGTAATATTACCACCCAAGAAGAGACACACATGAACCAGAAGGATCCATCTAAAATCTAGCATAATAGTCCACAGAGGATGCGACGCTCGTTACAACCAAAAAATGAAAAGGTTTGTGTAATATCATACGGAATAGTCCACAAGGATGGGACAACATTAAAAACCATTACAACACATCATATATAAGATAAGTACTAAAACAACCGAAATGGTTCAACTATCTTAGCACATGTGAAAGCAAACATGAAGTGTAAACAACCACAAAATAGTCTGACAAACATCCATAATCCATGCATGAAGAATGTGACGGCCTTGAAGGTTTTCGTTAAGTAAAATTTCCAAGACACATGTATACAATGAACATCACTAGCTCCAATAGTGGAGAATTGGAGCCACTCCTTGCTCCCAAAAGAACTAGCTTATATCTCTAATGCTTTGCGGGAGGAGCCAAGGTGAAAATTCCTTTGCTCATACAATGAGGGAGTATATATAACCAAGGGGTGATGCTCCCCCTTCCTTGTGACTCTTTGGCTACCCCCATGACTCTTTGACTTAATATGACGTTTAAAATTTACGTGACTCTTCATGTTCCATACATGTCCTTTGTACATTCACTTTATAATACATTTTTGAAACATACGTTACATCATTGGCCACAAGGCGTGGCATGTGACTACTCATGACATGACATGACATGACAATGTTGACATGGACTGCTTGATGATGTCGAAATGTCAAGCCACTTCTGCTATTGTGTGTTAAGTTTCTGCTTGAGAATTATCTTCTTTTCACCTCCGTATGACTTGTTGATGAGGAATCTTCAATGATCTTAAGCCTTGAGTTGCAATCAAAAACTGACGCCCCTTTGATTTTCTTGATTGGTTGACTTGTGTGTTCAGCTACAAGAGTGTCTTTAGTCATGCTTCCCTCCTTCATCTCCTTCTTCATCATATTTCCATGGTATGATAGAGTACCTGCATCTACAATTCACTCATGACGAGACAACATTAGTTTGAAACCCCCTAGTCTCAGATAGTGCATTTTGATCCATTAATTGAGATGGAACCAAGTGACAGTCCAGGAGAGAGGGCTCAGTGACTACGAAGCTACATATTTCAAGAAGTCAGGGGTGAGGTTTAATCCTGAGACTACACAGTGCACATTCCAAGCAGGACTAAGGGAAAAAACTACATAGTTCCAAGAGCTAGTTGGACAAGTTGAGGGGATAGGCACTGAAAGGACATACTACACAATTTCGAGAGAAAAGGGAGGTTGGGATATTGTGAAATTATGAAGTTTAGAGGCTCAGAGGATGAGATCGATGCTTTTGATTGTGCAGTTTGGAGTGAAGGCCAGGCTGGGAGGAATGATTGTGCAATTCTAGAGGTTAAGGCTAGAGCTTGGGCATAGTAACTATGCAGTGCAATAGTCCTGGAAAGCTAGAAATGTGCATTGCATAGTGCCAAGGGGCAAGGTCACATATATAGAATTGAAACTGCTCAGTGCATAGTTTAAGGAGTCTGGGTGATTCTAAGTTTCTTAGTTGGGAATCCTTCTCAAAAATTCTTAAGTGGAAGACCGGTTAGACTGATGTGAATAGTGATAAGACTTTGAATGTGATATCACACTTAGAATACTTGATGGAACAACAATAAAGATCACCCATGACCCATGAAAATGCATTTCCCTCCGTGTGACAGCTTTATGACTAGTTATACTTTTGATTACACAGTGAAGGTTGGGTTGGGAGGAATGATTGTGCAATTCTAGAGGTCAAGGCTAGAGATTGGGCACAGAAACTGCGTAGTGCAATAGTCCTGGAAATATGGAACTGAACATTGCATAGTGCCAAGGGGTAAGGTCACATCGAGAGGATTGAAACTGTGTAGTGCATAGTTTAGGGAGGTTGGGTGATGCCAAGTTGCTTACTTGGGAAGCCTTCTCATAAATGGCTAAGTGTAAGATCGGTTAGACTGATGTGATTAGTGATAAGACTTTGAATGTGATATCACACTTATAATACTTGACGACACAACAAAAAATATCACCCATGAACCATGAATAATGCATTTCCCTCCATGTGACAACTTTACGACCTGTTACAACAAGTGCAACACTTAAGATAGACTTTGGGACAACCATGACAACACTTGTGCAAAAGTTCTCAAAACGTTGTGAATGAGTGCGACAGATGTTTACATAGTTAGGAAAACTCATATACACAAATATAGATCCTTAAAACCATCAAAACAGGCTTCTGCACATTGTGCAACAACCAATCATGCCAAAACACGACAATTTACCCAAGTTGCAAAGGGAGAAAAATACTTCAAGAACATTCATTTACTAAGATTGGTGTTTGCAAAATCAATGTACAAGACCAAGGAAGGCGACCAAGGAAGGCTATAAAATTGAGTGTAGGCTAAAATTTTGGAGGGTGTTGTAGCAACTACAACACTTGGCGATGCACTAGTAGAATTCTAGCTTTTCTGCCTCGGTTAACTTATTCTCTGCAAGGCCTTGGTTCTTCAGTGTGTATTGATTCATTGTGAAGATTACTTTGATCCACCCACTTACCCCATGGATAGAAATGGTCCCCTTTATGCCTTCTCAGTTGAATACAACATAAGATTCAGTGATATCACAATGTTTTGAGTTGGGAAGGGTAGTGTAGCTTGCGAGCTTAAGATTTTCAGAGTATAATTATTCATCTCTCATGTTGCTCTGCTACCATCATGACTAGACAGTACCTCGATGGAGTCACGCAGGAAAATGAACATTTCTCTGCTTCTAGTGAGCCTAGACAGTACCTCGATGGAGTTTCTTGCTTCACCTCTCTATGTTGGAAGCATTTCTATTCTTTCACCTTTCTTTATTTATTTATTTTAAATAGGACTATGCATCATCACTTATTTATTTTTTGGGGCAGAAGAGGAGTCCCAACTTATTGAGAGAAGAAGAGGTTGTTCCTTCAGAGAAGCATATATATTCCTCTAATTTAGTTTGTCTTGTTTAGATTTGTCCCCTTCTCCTTTTCTACTGCTTGGATAAGCATGAAAACATCGAAACACAAAAGCCTATTATAGGCATAAGGTTTCCTAAATAGACATAGGTTCATGGGTGGAAAAAAACTCTCCTTACGGACGGATCATATTTTCTGTTAGAACTTCATCGACCAAAATATATAACCAACACAAGGAAGATGGACAGGAGGTTAGCCAAATGTTGAAGTGTCACAAGACTCTTTAGAGTTCGGCCACACACATACTAAGAAGCCACAAAATGTTCAATTACAACACTTATTCACATGAAAAAAGAAAAGAAAAATTAAAACAAACAAGAAATAAAATATTATGTACACAGTGTACGATAAAGACCCAGATCATCATTAAAAGTAATGTTTTAAGTCTTGGCCATTGACAGGGAGAGAGTCAATCTTCCCCTCAAGTGACTAAATATGATAGATGTGTTGGCAAAGCTTTTCATGGACTTTGAATGGTACAATCCATATGGATTGAAACTTAGTGTGTTTTCCTTTGTCCTCGTGGGATTTATCCCACTTCAAGACTGAGTCACCCACATTGAATTTTTTCTTCCCTGTAGACTTCTTGTCGAGCCACCTCTTGATATAGTTTTTATGAAGTGAAAATATTTATTTTGCTTTCAACCTTTCTTCCTGTAATTTGTGAAGGGTGTTCATCCTACACTGTACGAATAAGCATGGATTGCCTTGGAATTCTTGCGAAAATTGGAGTGCAGACAAGTAGAATTTGGGCAGGAGGATATCTTATTTTCTGTATACTAGGAAGTAAGGGAAGGTGTTTATAGAGGGCTTTGGCATGACTTGGTCAACCCATAGAGCATTTACCCAAGCAGAGTTCCAATTTTTCTGCTTAGAGAATATGGTCTTTTTGATGATATGATTGAGGTTCTTTTTTGTGGATTCAATAAGACCATTCTCGTGCGGATAATAATTAGCTTAATGTTTCAATATAATCCCATTTTCCAATGTGAAATCTTAAATTATTAGTGATGAAAAGTATGTTGCATTGTCAAAAACAATTGAAGTAGGAATGTCGAAACTGGAAATGATGTTCTGCTGAAGGAAATTTATGAGTTCTTGATCATTCACCTATTTGAGCAGAGCTACTTCTATCCACCACATGAAATAATTTGTGGTAGTGAGAATATAGTGGTGTTTCTTCGATGAATGCGGAAATATTTCTCCAATAATATCCAAGCCTCACTGTTGAAAATGTTATTCCACTGCAATAAGATGTAATGGGGTGACTGAATTCTTCTTTTTGCTGGTACACCTCAGATAGATCGAACACTTGCGGGCATTAGCATGAGCATCCCTTCATAATGTAGGCCAATGAAAGCTGGTCTATATGACTTTATGTGTTGTTGTGTTACTCAAAAAATTCCCCCCGACTGATCTATTGTGGAGATCACACAGTACTTTATCTGAATCATATGCTTCTAAACACCTGAGTAGTACTACATTATGGTGATTTCTGAAAAGCACCCCATGCCCCTGCTGGTAAGATAATGCCTTGAGTTTGAGTGCCCTATTTTCCATGTGGATATATGGGAAGGCACGATGTCATGCTCAAGGTATTGACACACATTAGTGTACCAATAGTTCATGAAAGTAGTGGAGGCTCACTTAACATTGTAAATTTCGATTTCTTTCTCCCATCCTCAGAGATATTCTTCCTTTGCGTCCACTTCTTCTGCTATTAGTCGACATAGACCATGGCCCTTGATTGTGTGAACTGGTTTGAATTATAATTCATACTCCTATAGACCAGTCATCTAGTTTGCTCTTCTCTCACCCAGCTCTTATTGAACAAATAGTGATCTGACTGCTGGGTGGGGAACAAAGATAATACAACAATTTTTCAAGAGACATGGTCAAAAGTGCTTCAACACCTTGTAGACTACATAAGCATTCTTTTCAATGGAAAGGTAATTAATTTCAGGTAACTGAAGAATAACACTCATAAAATATATAGATTGCTCATTTTCCTGGTCATCCTTTTGCGTGAGCACAATGGAAAAAGAAGTGTCAAAAGCAAAGGTGTAGGGAAAAAAATCTCTGCTGAAGTCTGGGTTGTATAATGTAGGTGCTTTTGCGATAGCTTGTTTGATATGGGAAAACACGTCCTTTTCCCATCTTCCCCATCTATATACTGCATCATTCTTTATCATCTCCTATATTGCTTTAACAATCTTAGCGTAATCGAAGATGAACTTGCGGAGGAAATTGCTTTTCCCAAAAAGGACTGCGTAGCTTTTTTGTTCATTAGGCAGGGAATATGCATAATTTCTTTGACCTTCTTTGGGTCTACTTTAATCCCACTCTTAGCGATGATGTGTCCCAAGAGGTTACCCTCGAACACTGCAAAGGTACTCTTCTTTGGATTAAGAGATATCCCGTACTTACGACATCGCTCGAAAATTTTCTTCAAGTGGCATAATTGATTAGATCTTTGTTTAGAAAACATTGTACCATCATCAAGATAGACCACTATTCTCTTCCCAATCAATCCCTGGAATGTGATGTCCATGGCACTTGGAATGTAGCACTAGCATTAATCAATATAAATGGCATTCGCCTGAATGCAAACATGCCCCAATTTATGCGCAAAGTTGTTTTATGTTTGTCAGGCTCTGAGACCAATACTTGGTTGTATCTTGAATATCCATCCAAGAGAGAAAAAAATTTATGACCCAATATCTACATTGTAGATAAAACGAGGTGGTTATTTTTTTCTAAGGCGCGACTTAGATTTCAAAAAGCAATACATAAGTGGATTTCCCTCGGCTTCTTTCTTACCAGTACCAAGTTTGATACCCATGCAGAGTGTCGCACTTTGTATATGTTCTGAGCATCCAAAAAATTCCTTAAGTCTTTTTGAATGAGGGGTTCAAGCGTCGGATGTACCTTCCATTGATTTTGTTGAACTGACTTGGCCCCTTCTTTTATCAGAATCACATGATGGATAATTTGCATGCCATAAGTTTTAAGTTCCTCATATGTCCACTCGAATACATCTCGGTACTGCTTGAAAAAGTGGATAAAGGCTTGTCACTCCTATGGTACACAACAAGTACTAAGATTAACAAACTTCAGATCCTTTTCTGTTCCCAAATTAATCTGTTCGTGTGAAATTATGGAATTATGGGTTTTAGCATTAACATGTCCCCAGAAACGTTTTTGTAGGTCATACAACATTTTTAGTGATACCACACATTTTTCATGAGATTTCCTTTGCTTGAGCTAACTGCATCTTGCAACGTCATTTCGTGCTTGTCTTCATCGATCAATGTGTACTTGAAAACATCAATGTTTTCCATGAAGTGCCATATATGATGGTCATCATTGAAAATATGTAAATCAGTGATATTATTAGGGACAGATGGCTTATAAATAATTTCTATAGAAAAACCATCCCTTAATGGTGAAAACCTAGCAGAAGCATTTTCTAATGCATCTACAAATGCGTTACACATTCTAGCAACAAAGATAATATTAAAAGTCTTTAACTGTGAAATGAAATCCCATACCTCATGTTGATAGCTTTGAAGATGAGGTGACACACAATGTATGGTATCACATACCTGTCATACAACAATTTATGAGTCAACTACTGCTTTTAGGATTACAACTTTGAGGTCAATGGATCTTTGCAAGCCCAAGATGAGTGCCTCATATTTTGCAGTGTTTTTCGTTCACTCAAATTCCATGTGACTAGAGATCAGATGTTTTCTTTGTAGGTAGTCTATTAAAACACAACCAACTCTAGATCCCTCCTACTTTTTGGAACCATCAAAATACAAAGTATACATATCATATATACAAGGATCGAGAACTACACTAGTATTATTATTACTATTACTACTAATTGTATAAATGCCATTTTCACCAGTTGGACTAGGAAGGAGCTCCAATTGTGTATCTAGTGGGACCAGAGATGGTTGCACACAATAGCACCCCAGTTGAGTTTCCAGGAAGAGATTGTCAAAGATAATTTTTGCGAAAGCCACTAGCTCATTATGTCCATTTAAGGGAGTAACAATATGTTTCATGTATCTCTTTGAGTTCACTCAGATCTAATTATTTCTTCCCTTATGTGGAAGCCATAAATGTGACTACTCTATAGCAAAGTACCCTTGTAGCTTGCTAGACCAATCTCTGCTCAACAATACTCCATATACTTCCAGAATTTCCACAAACTATGTTGATACATTAGTGGACTCACTCAACAGACGATAAATAGATAATCACATCTCTGAGTTCACCAACTGCATGGAC
Source organism: Pinus tabuliformis (assembly GCA_031772625.1). Lineage (NCBI taxonomy): Eukaryota > Viridiplantae > Streptophyta > Pinopsida > Pinales > Pinaceae > Pinus > Pinus tabuliformis. The sequence goes on along the minus strand of CM062814.1, from coordinate 487,327,466 downwards.
AAGGGTCTTATCCAACTAATTATTTGTGCATTTGTTTTGTACCATTTTTCATTGATTTTATTGGTGAAAGGTAATGACATTACATTTACCGATGCACCGGAATCAACCAAGAAATTATGTACATTGAAGTTGAAGATTTCAAAAGTTAACAGAAAATGAGGGAAGAGTGTATTTGCATTCATGGTCAAACAATTAAGCATGGATTCAAGGGAACCAAAGGATGTACCATATCCCTTGTTTTAAGAAGCATAGTTACCTACGATGGATCGCTCAAGTGTGCGTAAGAGGATGTCCTATTGGCTCGTGATATTTACTAGTTCGAACATTGAAATATTTGCGTGAGCCTTCTTCATGTCTTCAATTATATTGTAATCCAAAGTGGGACAGGTTGTCGAAGTGTCTGGGGGGGTGACTTGGTTTGTGATTTTTGGGATGATGGTATTTCTCTTACTTCTTATGAAAGCACTTTTGGTTGTAGTTGTGTTCCCATAATTTCTCTGAGTGTTATGTGTTGCGTTAACAAGTGGAATGATATTTCTTAATAGATTTTCTTTGAATTTCCGCTTTGTCAGCTTTGGTCCAGTGGCCAACCCTTGGCTTATCAAATTGTACCGGTTGGTCTACTTTTGCGTTGGAACATCAATCAAAGGCTATTTTTATACCATTTTCTTTTGGGTTGTGAGTATGCAACTGAACATGTTTACTACGTTCCCCATGCTTCGAGTCTCTTCGGTTGCAACAGTTTCTTGTTTTTCTTCTGCAGGCTCGGTCTACCCATAAGTAATTATCGCATCAACACAATGCATAGCAAGAATTCTCATGGTGTGATTCCAATGCGGGTATGTTTTCTTCGGAATGACATTCTTGATGATACAAAAATTATTGGTTTGTGCCCATCCTTTCAATATTCAATATAACGTTTGAACTCTGTGTAGAGTTATACGGTTGGTTGTTGATACTATTGGAATTTGCAGTCCTTTCGAATTGGTTGAACTTGGGGGGCTTATTTCTCACAGTGGTCTCGTTGGACATTTATTTGATCTCTGCTAGCTCATTTGACAGAGTCTCGATAGTATGGGTCAAGCTCTCAAGGTCAACAATTTCTTTCTCTTTGGCCTTGCTTACAGAGGCCAAAGACCTTTAATCCATGTATTTGGAGTCTTTGGCTGGTTCATCATCTACAATGACTCCAATCACGAGCAAGTCTTTTTCAACCATGATTTCCTCTTCATAATTTTTTGTCAAAGTCCGTTTCACAATTCTCTTTACAAACTACGCAATGTTGGTTGGCAAGGTAGAAGTGTAATAATCGATGGTGACAAAGTCAGGAGGTTTAGTGTTTATTGGGAGTTTATTTAGGATGCAGTTAAACCTTTGATTAAAATCTTTCACTTTTTCCCTTTCCTCCATCTTGAGGCTGCCCAAATCTTTCAATAAGATGGCAGGGGTCTTGTCATTAGCAAATTTCTCAAGGAAATTTTTCTTAAACCCTCTCCAGTTCTAGATGAATTCAAAGGAAGACTATGATACCACATAGCTACTTTGCCATCTAAGGTATGTAGTGTTAGAAAATTATATATTACGGAGCAATGGAACACATAAAATATTGCAGAGATATAAACATAGAAAACGTATAAAATAAGAGAGACACAGATATATGTGGTTCACCCCGTTTGGGCTACGTCCACCCTGAACAGCCAGTCCTTCCTTTCTATGATCCAGCAAAATGAAGAGACACAACCTAGAGTAGATCCGTTGTAATATCCTCTATTTTCTCTCACAGTCTCACCTCTCTGTTTCTCACTCGGAGAATACTCCTCTATTACACAAACTCAATACAATGCCCTCATACAAAGAGATGGGTTGCCTTCTAGGCAAAAAACCCTAAACTAAACATAAGTTCTACCGTCAGATCATCCGCCTAATGAATGGCCCAGATTGACTAGAAATTACTATACTTTTACAAGGCAATTTTACATCTGTTTTTAGCTTCGGGGGCGCTGCCCCCGAAACCCCCTGCTACGCGGGTGGGGGGTCCCAAAGGTCGCAGCCGCCCCCACCTGGACCCCCCCTGCAGCAAATATTTTATGGGCGGCATTTCTGCCCCCATTTCGAACTGGGGTCCAATGTGGCGATACGTTTGAATACAGAAGATAATCAGGCTCCACACCCAAAATCTCCCACTTGGAAACTGATTATAGCAACTCCATCGCTGCTTCATTTGCCGGACAATGACTCCTCTTTGGACCTGGTTGTTTCTCATCTTCTTCATCATACTTGAAGATCAATTGAAACTGAGCATATCCTCAATTTCTCCCTGGTTACAACTTTTGTTAGCATATCTGCAGGATTCTAGCTAGTGTGTATATTTTCCAGCTTCAACTCTCCATCTTCCAACACTGATCGTATGAAATGGTACTTGAGATGTATGTGTTTAGTCCTAAAATGAAATGCTGAGTTCTTTGCAAGATGAGTGGCACTTTGGCTATCACTGTATAATGTGCCCATATCATGTTCCTCACCCAATTCACCCATAAATATTTGTAACCAAATCATATCTTTACTAGCCTTTGTAGCAACAACATACTCTGCTTCTATTGTTGAAATTGCAACAACACTTTGGATTTTTGAAACCCAACTGACAGTTGTTCCACCTACAGTAAATACGTATCCTATAGTGCTCCTCCTATTATCTCTACCACCTGCCATATCTGCATTACCATATCCTTGTAGAGAAATGTTTGAACCACCAAAGCATAATTCTTGATTTGTGGTACCTTTCAATTATCTGAGAATCCATTTCATTGCCATCCAATGTTCCTTTCCTGGATTGTTCATGTACCTGCTTACAACTCCCACTGCATGTGCAATATCAGGCCTTGTGCAGACCATTGCATACATTAAGCTTCCAACTGCTGATGCATATGGAACTTTAGACATATAGTCCATGTCTTCCTGGGTCTTTGGGTACATTTCCTTACTAAGTTTAAATGGCTAGCAAAAGGTGTACTAATTGGTTTTGCATTGTGCATATTAAATATTTTCAACACCTTTTGTATGTACTCATTCTGAGACAATGTTAGTTTGCAATTTTTCCTATCTCTAGTTATTCTCATACCAAGGATTTGTTTTGCAGCTCCCAAATCCTTCATTGCAAATGAATTTGCCAATTTTCTTTTGAGCACATTTATTTCCTGCATGTTAGACCTTGCAACAAGCATGTCATCTACATATAATAACAATATAATATAGCTGCCATCATTTTGGTTTTTCAGATAAACACAATGATCAAAGTGACATCTAGTATAACCTTGTTCAGACATAAACTTGTCAACTTTTAGATACCACTGCCTTGGAGCCTGTTTTAAGCCATACAAGCTCTTCTTCAACCTACACACTAGTTTCTCCTTCCCTTTTACCTCATATCCTTGTGGCTGCTGCATATATATCTCTTCCTCCAAATCCCCATGGAGAAAGACTGTCTTTACATCTAACTGCTCAAGATGCAAATCTTCAGCTGCTACTAGACTTAGAATACTTCTGATTGAAGTCATTTTAAAAATAGGAGAAAAGATTTCATCAAAATCAATACCTTTCTTCTGTGCAAACCCCTTCACCACAAGTCTAGCTTTGTACCTCCGTTTTCCTCCATCTTCTTCCTTCAGCCTGTAAACCCATTTATTCTGTAATGTAGTTTTACCTGCAGGCAGCCTGACTAAGTCCCAAGTCTGGTTATGCATTAAGGAGTCCATCTCTTCTTCCATGGCTAGCTCCCACTTCTTCCTGCTTTCAACCTGCATTACTTCTTCATAACATTCGGGTTCACTGGAAATAGTCAACAATAAATAATATAATGAAGGAGAGTATCGTTCAGGCAGTCTACTTATCCTAGTAGATCTTCTAACACCACTTTTAGGTGTTTGGGGTGCCTGTTGCTGTTGCAGTGGTTGCTGTTGTTGTGGTTGTTGATTATTATTATTTTCAGACACCTTTACTTTTTCAGTGATTTCATCAAGAACTGCGTATTCCTTGTTTTCTTTTTCCTGTTTCTTTTCCTACAACTGATTCTTATACAAGACCTTTTCATTGAATATTACATCTCTGCTCCTAATGATTTTGTGAGTTTTGTAATCATATAAGCGATAACCAAAATCATTAACACCATATTCAATAAAAGTACATTTCTTTGACTTTGCCTCAAGCTTTGTTCTATTTTCTTTATCAATATGGGCAAAGGCCTCACAACCAAAAGGCTTTAAAAAAGAGTAGTTTACCTTTTTACCTGTCCATGCTTCCTCTGGAACACCACCATCCAAGGAACTTGAAGGCCCTCTGTTTATTAGACAAACAATGGTATCTACAGCATCTGCCCAAAATTGTAAAGCCAATCCTGCATGCAATCTCATGCACCTTGCACACTCCATGATTGTTCTGTTCATCCTTTCTAACACACCATTTTCTTGTGGCGTTCTTGGAACTGTCTTCTCTTTGCGAATTCCATGCTTTGAACAGTACCTATCAAACTCTTTCTTGCAATATTCACCTCCATTGTCTGATATGAGACACTTTAATTTGTTTCCTGTCTCAATCTCAACCAAAGCTTTCCATTTCTTGAAAGTATCAAATATATCAGATTTATTCTTAATACAATAAATCCAAGTTTTTCTAGTTGCATCATCAATAAAAGAAACATAATAATGAGAGCCACCGAGAGATGATACCTGAGCAGGTCCCCATACATCTGTATGCACAAGCTCTAATTTTTCACTCTTCTTTTCTTTCCCAACTCTAAGAAATCTAACTTTCTTCTATTTTCCATAAATGCAATTCTCACATAAGTCCAAATCAACATTCTTCAAACCCGGCAACAGAAGAATCTTCATCCCCTTTTCACTCATGTGTTCGAGCCTATGATGCCATAATGCTGCATCTGCTCCTTTGGAAGTTAAAGAATTAACATAGTTAGAAATACCATTGCATAAATACAATGTACCAACCTTTTCGCCTTTTTCTATTACTAGGGCTCGTTTGGTAACCTTCCAAGCTTTATCTGTGAAAGTTGTCACACAACCTTCACTGCCTAACTTCCCTGTTGAAATCAAATTTTTCTTTAGATCTGGAACATGCCTTACCTCCTTTAGTAGCCATTGGTTTCCATTCTGCTGTTTTACAAGAACCTTACCCATTCCAACAATTTTACAGGGTTTATCATCACCCAAACGAACTTGTCCAAAATCTCCTTGAACATAGTCATGAAAGTATTTCTTATCAGGTGTGGCATGGAATGCAGCCCCTTAATCTACCACCCAGGAATCAGTAATATTTTCGAAAGAAATAATCAAAGCATCTTGTAACACTTCACCTGTCACATTTGCTTCATGATTGTTTTCTTGTTGTGCATCTCCTTCTTTTCCCTTCCGAGATCTACAGTCTTTCTTTAGGTGTCCTTTCTTTCCACATTTCTAGCACACTATCCTTGATCTAGACTTGGATTTGCCTTTCCTTGATTTACTGCAATATCCTGAGCTCTTTCCTCTTTCCATTTTTCTTCCCCTAGACTGTGCACTCAAAGCATTACCCGATGTCTCACCGGAGATTTTCTGTCGCATTTCCTAGCTAAGGATAGCACCGACAACATCATCAAACTTTAAAGTACTAGATCCAAAAACAGAGTTACTAATGGCCATTACCAAACCATTCCAACTTTCTGGTAATGAGCACAAGAATAACAGAGCTCTAACTTCATCATCAAAGTTTACCCCTATAGAACATAACTGACTCGTAATAGTATTAAAATCATTTAAATGGTCTGCAACAGATCCACCTTCCGACATCTTCATATTAAATAACCATTTCATAAGAAATACCTCGTTTGAGGCCAAGGGTTTTTCATATAGTTTCTCCAATGCCTTAATCAAACCCTCTATCGTTGTTTCCTTCGAAATGTTGAAGGTGACCGATGTTGCGAGGCACAACTGTATTGTTCCAAGTGCCTTTCTATGAAGAAGGTTCCATTCTTCATCTGTCATACCCATTGGCATCTTTTTTTTTCCACCCAATGGTAGGTATAGATCTTTCTGATACAAATAATCTTCCATCTGCATCTTCCACAGTGAGAAGTTTTGGCTGTTAAATTTCTCGACCCTAAACTTACCATCTTCCGCCATTGCTCCCACTTGAATGAGGAACCCTTCTTTCCTACGATTTTATCAGCCAAATAGACCTTCAACTCTGATACCAGTTGTTAGTAAACTATATATTACGGAGAAATGGAACACATAAAATATTGCAGAGATATAAACATAGAAAACGCATAAAATAAGAGAGACACAGATATACGTGGTTCACCCAGTTTGGGCTACGTCCACCCCGAACAACCAGTCCTTCCTTTCTATTATCTAGCAAAATCAAGAGACACAACCTATAGCAGATCCGCTGTAATATCCTCTATTTTCTCTCACAGTCTCACCACTCTATTTCTCGCTCGGAGAATACTCCTCTATTACACAGACTCAATACAATGCCCTCATACAAAGAGAGGGGTTGCATTCTAGGGAAAAAATCCCTAAACTAAACATAATTTCTACCGTCAGATCATCCACCTAATGAACGACCCAGATTGACTAGAAATTACTATACTTTTACAAGGAAATTTTACATTTGTTGTTAGCTTCGGGGGCGCTACCCACGAAACCCCCAGCCAGGGGGGGGCTCCCAAAGGTTGCAGCTACCCACCCCTGGACCCCCTTTGTAGTGAATATTTTACGGGCAGCATTGCCGCCCCCATTTCGAACTGGGGTCCAATGTGGTGATACCTTTGAATATAGAAGATAATCAGGCTCCACACCCAACACATAGAAATAGTCTACATGCAACATCATCATAGCGTACCTCAAGTTTTTGTAGATGTAGGTAGAAGTTGTCTAAATGATCCTCCAACTTTACTATTTTGTTAGGGTCGTACTTCATTAGGAGCTTTTCTAGATGCCTTGGAATCTTGTGTAACACACCTAGGAGTGCAAGTGGGCCCTGAAGCATCCAATCTAGATCGTAGTCTACCATGTCTTCTTCATTGTCTTCCCCTTACTATTCAGAATATTATTGGTCTTCTACTTCTTCTTCCTCTTCTTATTTGCCCAACCTACGGAAAGTATTGTACGAGAGCACTATATTATCACCATCACCACCGTTGAAGGTTGAAGGTTGTTCCTATTTATCTGTTTTTTCTTCAGTTTCCACTAACTCTTCAAGGGTGGTGAGAACAAACTCTTCAACTATTGAGACCACTATCCCAGTGGGGGTGGTTTGGTTCTTCTTCAGAAAATATGGAAGAGTTTCTATTTCGGGTATTAATCCAATATCTCTCACAAACTTCTAGGTGATGGGGAAGATAACCCTCAGCTATTCATAGGTGAGTTCGTAAGGTTGTGCAGTCTCGAGCTAAGAAGAATTACCAACTTCATGAATGTGCTTAGGGGAGTTGGTGAGAATGTTACTAGCTTGACCAAAGGAAGTAAGATTTGGGCTGGTAGGTTTATTAGCCATCAAAGTATGGTTTCCATCCTTCTAGTGCCAGAAATGTTGACGGTGCTAGAGCCACCAACATTTAGGGGATCTCCCCAATATGAAGTCCTAATTAGACCTCACACCATTTGATGTAGGAGTCTCATTTAGCATAAAAGCCCGATTATCGAATCCTTAAAAAATTCCCTTGGCTCTAACTTCCAACAAGAGAGAGGGGTACAATGGTGCATTCAAAAAGAAAGAAGGTGTGCCTGGTGACTGTTCAGTTGTGGATGTGTCAAAATTTTTCTACTACAGAGAGGGGAGGGAAGTAAGCCTCTAAGTGAGAGGTATTAGCACCACCAAAGAAGAGATGCACGTGAACCAGAAGGATCCGTCTAACATCTAGTGGAATAATCCATAGAAGATGAGATGGTCGTTAAAACCAACAAATGAAAAAGCCTTTCTAATATAATAAAAAATAGTCCACAAGGATGGGACATCAATAACAACCATTATAGCACATCCTCAATAAGATAAGTACTAAAAACAACTGAAATAGTTCAACTATCTTAGCACATGTGAAATAAAACATGAAGTGGAAACATCCAGAGAATAATCTTACAAACTTTCATAATCCATGCATGATGAACATGTTGACCTTGAAGGATTTTGTTATTAAGTAAAAGTTCCAAGACACATGTATATAATGAACATCACTAGCTCTAATAGTGGATCATTGGAGCCACTCCTTGCTCCCCAAAAGAACTGGCTTATCTCTCTAATGCTTTGCGGGAGGAGCAAAGGTGAAAATTCCTTGGCTCATACAATGAGGGAGTATATATAACCAAGGGGTGATTCTTCCCCTTCCTTGTGACTCTGACTAACCTAATGATTGTTTAACTTCCTGTTAGGTTCTTATACCAATAGGAGTCATAATTTTTGAATGGCTGAGATTAAACCTGTAATATGTACATACCTTTGCTTTCTGCAAATGTTTTCCATATTCAAAAAATAAAAAAATGTAAAGAGAGTATGTCCTAAAAGAAAAATCAAAGGACAAAAAGAATAAAAAAGGTCAAAAAAGATGAAAATATGAATACTAAAGAAAGAAAGGACCATGAAAGTGTGCAAGCCAAAATGCCACTCCTAGTTACTTTTGATACAGAATAAATGATTGTGTGCAGCTTGTTACCTTTGCCACAATCCATGATAGTCAAAATGTTTAAACTTGACTATTTCATGCTTTCAATTTTATGCTTATAGATAGAAAATAAAATTTGACCAAACTATTTAATCTTGGTAGGTAATTGGATTAGGTAGAATAAATAAAAGAAGCTCAACCGTTTAATCTGAGCCCTTGTTGTAATAAGGTTAGATTTAGTTAGATTACTATTGTAAAAGAAAAGAAAATGTTTAGATAAGGGTTTGCCAGCTTAAGTGCACCCTAATAAAGAGAAGTAAAAATGGTAGGATGAGTAGGTGGGTAAGTATAAGAAAGGTTGCAGAATTGTGATGATTGTTAGATAAAAGCACATTGATCACCTTCATCATGAAATTTCTAAGTATGGATGAAAATTGGGCATGCATCAAGTCCACAAAGTCAAAGTGATTAACTTCCCTCACTCATTACACCTTTCACTTAACTAATTACCAATAAAAAGTCTTAAGTACCCAAAATCTTAAGTCAAAGGGGCTCAGAGCATTTCTCTAACTTCTGGAGGGACCGAACCCTTGGCCCAATGACTTATAGGTCTTAAGTACTAAAAGTCCCCTCATGAACATTTATCCCCTGCAATTCACTCATAGTCCCAAACAAATCCCTTTTCCTAAGAAAAAACATCATTTTCCTAAGGAAAACTCATTTTCCCCTAATAAACCCCTTTTTCTAAGGATAAAACCTTGTTATCCTAGGAAAAGTGATCATCCCCCATGAAAAGACCCATTTTCTAAAAAAAACCCAAAATACTTTTAGCCTAAGTTATAATGTGTTTATGTGAAAAGAAAATGAATTAGATACATTAAACTTAGTGCTAAACCCATTCTCCGCCATTTTCATATTAATTTCTAACGTTATGTATATATTAATTCCCAAAAAGAAATACAACCCTTCCCATATAGTTATAAATAAATCCCTATGTATTAATACCCCGCCGTCGAAGAGTTTGAAACATAAACTTTATAAAAGACCGCGCCATCAAAAGAATTAATCAACCAATCTGCGGTTAATTAATAATCTGACCCTCCACCAATGAAAACTCCCTCGACGCCCTAACCCCACCATAAACCATTCATTTAATCTAATCCGTCTCACTTAATCATGGGTTGGGTCCATCTGTTACCCTTCGCACAAACTCCCTGTTAGAGTCGGTCTGGTCATCCCTCCATCAGAGATCGTTTCTCTTATTGCATTTCATTTTTAGGTGTCTCGCTCAATTCACTCAGCTGAATTCCGCTAGGGGCATGCCATAATCTGATGGAAGGATCTTGTCATTCATTACCCCTCATGCCTTATCATTGCTGGCTCAGGTCTGTTCATCAAAATCAAGTTTTAAAATCACTTACAGTCCCATTTTAGTCTATTGATCAACAAGAGTCATTTCAGTCACTAGGTCTAGGGTTAGTTGATTTGGTCTTCAACAATGTCCAACAATTCCAACAGACCCATGAGGGAGGTCCTTAATAAGTTTTCATTTTCAATATTTTCATCATCATATGCTCGACTATGACTTTTCTTCAAAACTTTGTTTTGAAGAAAATTCGTCATTTCGTTTTGTAATAAATTGTCATGTAATTTTCAAAAGTTCTTCAGTTGTGGAATTCTCCAAGCGTAGCCTTGGTCTTCCTTTGTCAAGACATGCCACTATCCTTGCAAAAATTGCCAAAAGAAAACATCATTCAAGCCAAAAAATCAAGGAGGAAACAAAAAGACAGAGTTGTATTAAAGTGAAGAAAATGCCAATTTTAAAACATTACAAAAGTGGGTCTTTACAAAGACAAAATCAAAGCCATGTTTTTATAAAGGTATTTCTATGTGTTGAAAGCCCATTTGCATGCCAAGAACAAAGAGGAGGCATCTCAAAGTGATTTTTGTGAAAGAGTGAGAAATTGGACAAAAAATCGCTGCAACTTGCCGGCGTGGCGCACTGGGCAGAAGGCGCGGCACACCGGGGAGGCGCGGTGCACTGGGAGAAATCGCGCAGTGCATTTTTGAACGGGCGCGACACACTGGGAAGGCGTGGCGCGTTGGGAAAGCTGCACGACGCATACAGTTCAAAAGCCTGAAATTGCTAAACTTTGCTCCAAATCGCCATGAAAATGCACGAAATTGCTAGGTAGGATCTCTATCACTGCATTGCATTCAGATTTGTGCTATGATACGGTGATTGATGAATGGTGATGGTCTAAACTCATAATCAAAATCCACCATGTGAGAACCCTCACATAAGAATGGTTGCCTAGGGTTTTAAAAGCTATTTGCTACCAAGTTCATCCTTTTCCATCATTCTCTTTTCTCCTTTATTTCATTCTTTTTCCTTAATTTCAGTCTTCCCTACCCCCTAAAATCATCAAACCCCTATCCCAAATTCTCAACTCCAAAAACTTCAAACCCTAACCCTACAAAAAAATCTCCTAACCCTATACATAAAACCCCTCAAAACCCTCCTACTTTCCCTAATAAAGTTTGTCCCAATAGTCCCTAATCCCTTATTTCTTCCCCCTTCCTAACAGTCCCTTGCTTCATTTGTTTTCCCCTTGGTGGTAGAAATTAAACACATCACAAAAGAGCAGTCCAACACAATTTTCATACACCAGCATATTTTTCTCCAAGGTATTTTGTACAGCAGTCATGGCATCGAAGCTTTCATCTGATTATGGAATGGAAACCCACAGTGACTCACCCAAGGAGGAACATGCATCCCGGAGGCCTCATTGAGGAGGCAAACATATCAGAGAAGAACCAATCACCCTGACTGAATTACAGGCCTGCCCTCTAGCCATCTTCTATTTTCAGCATCAGTCATGCTATGAGTTTTGTGAGAAGGTGGCTAATGTTCAATTTCATCATGAGTTGGCTCATCTATTTGTACTACATTTACATGGAGATCAGGTTACTTTGGCTGGTGTCACCTTCACACTTACACTAGAATCTATCTCACTGGCAACTCTCATACCCAACATTGGAGAACCATGGAACAAGAGGAAGAAGATTGACCGGCAGCATTATGAGCCATATATTAAAACCGGTTTCTTGAGATAGCTCAAGAGAGTGTTTCCATTCCGATATCTTAAAGATGAATATGCTCCACTAATGAAATTAATCATGAAGTATTTCAGCTGTGAGGGACGGTTCTCTCGTTTATATGCTTATCACATCAGGTTGCTCATGCATTTCACCCAGGTACGGATGATGAACATTCCTTATTTCATTTTCCAGAACATAGAGAGGATGACCACCCTTGTGCAGCGCAAAACCCCTGAGCAGCAACTTAACAATGTTTATCATTTTACTCTAATCAAAATTTTGGTGGTTCATCAGCTTGGATTACAGGGCATCACTTGGGATGATTTCATCTCCCATGATTTCTTCAGAGCTTCACAGGGGCTTTCAGAGGTTGGGCATGAGACAGGTGGACCTTCTCATCAGTATGAGCGCCATGAGACTGTTAGTGTGTCGGTACTCATCACATATCAGAGGGGCACTAGACATTTGTTTGCAGCAGCGAAGCGAGTGTTATCTCCACCCGGGGTGGAAGGGGCCTTGCTTCCGACATCAGTACAACAGGTTCAGGATCAAGGCAAGAGGCCAATGCAAGATGAGGGGCCTTCAGGTGAACGAGAGACTGACTTCATTCTCATTCATGATGATGACACAGATATGGGCCCAGAAAGTGCCAAACTTAGAGATATCATTCAGGGGCAGCAAACGGAGATCAAAGCCTTATCCCTTGACTTGGAGTAGGATAAGTGGAATATTAAATACTTGGAGCAAAGGAATAAGCAGCTTGAAGATCAGCAGGCGATTATGGAATTACAAAACATCAGGGAGAATCGTCAAGCTGCTCAAAGGAGGAGGATTGAACTCTCTTGATTGGAGCAAGAGATTAATGATGATCGGGAGTCTTGGCTCAAGAGAGTCAACATCCACTTAGAAGGACTACTGGACAATGCTGACAAAGACAAAGCATTGCTAATACACATGGCTTTCCACTACATGGCGCGGAATAAGGTTTGCAAGGCACGAATCAAGAATCTAAAGGCAAAATTAAAGAAGGCAATAAGGAAGAAAAAGAGGCAAAAGGAACATGATCATCTTCATATATTGGTTGAAGCCTCTTTAGCCCAGCATGACACTTGATGGAGATGATCCAGCCCAAATTTCAAGAAATTTGGAGCAATTTTGGCATTTTGAAATTTTCTGCACTAAAAAATAGGTTTTTGCCTCCCTATGCGTCGTGCCACATGGCGCGCGCTTTTTCTACAGAGCTCCAAATTACAAAAACTTTGCATTTCTGGATTTGGAATGAAAAATCACGGTTTCTGGTGCATGGCCAAGAAATCTGGGCAGGTTGTGAGTCCTCAGGAGGCCAAAAGCACTCAAAAAATGACCTCAGTGCCCCTATTTTGACAAACAGGAAGTAGTATTGGGAGATTGAAGTTTTGGAGCGGCAAATGACATCCAAATTCAGAAATTCCACTTGGGTTGGAAAGTAGACAGGTAGGGATTTCCAACAAGCACACTTGGGCTCAATTTGGACTTCGGGAAGTGCCTCAAAATCAGCTCCAAAGTGGCGCGACGCATAGAGAATCAGGCGTGGCGCATAGAGGATTTTTGCCTATTTTTCATTGTTCAGCTCAGAAATTTGCCCAGTTTTGACCAGTTTTGATTTTTGATGTTACTCTTGACCTTGCATGATGTAATTTGATAACCATGATGTAATATTGGCACATTTTTACTTGTTCTAGAGGATTCATTCACTAAAAGGTGAAAATTAAATGAATGAATCAGTTTCCTAGCATATAGGGGTAAGTTGTTTGACTACCTAGATTTTAGTTCCTTGTTTAGAATTGGTTCAAACAGCTCCTAGAATGATGAGATCAACCCCGAGATGCATGGGAAGGAGTTAGGCTTGTCTATGTCATGTAATTTCTCAGTCATTTTCAGGGTTGGACACTTGGGATTGCTTGGCATTTCATTGTACTTCTCATTTCTGCAATTTTGGCAAAGGAAAGACCAGGGTTTTGTAGCACTTGTGGGGATCCAGGTGGCTCTATGTTTTGATGGTGTGTTTCTCTATGTATTTGTAAGTTCATTGATGTTTATGTGTATCATTTTCCCTTCTCTTGTCTTCTGCAATTAAACAAATGAGTGATTAAGGTAGAATTCATTAGACTGCTATGCTCTGCCTAGATATTTTGTTTAATTCTTCATGTTTTCATCTATTTGAGGAGGACTCTTGAGACACTCTTGCCCTCCTTGGCTCCTCACCAGTCTGATCCACCCATTCATTCAATCCAAAGCATCAAAACTACTGCCTATCTTGCCCCTACCTAAACTCTGCAAAAATCTGGCCTCATCCTCGGACCCAAAATTTGCCTGCCCCTTTTTTCCAACAAAACCCCCAAAAACTCAAATAAAAACTTTGTACTTTCATACCTAGCCTAAGATCAGTTGCTCAATCAATCATCTTAATCCCCATCGATTATCTTTCGCTGAGATTGACCCGGAGAGAGCCCTCTCCTGTCCTCGTAGGGCTAGCTACGAGGCTGAGCGTGGTTTGATGTGGACCTAGAACCTTGTCTTTTCAGCCTGAGGCAAATCTAGGCTCTAACACTCCCCACCCCGATCACCATGCGATTGGCTCCTCGTTAATCCAATGATGGATGATCATATTAGGCGGCCTCCGAAGCCCGACCTTTACCCACCTGATATGGGCAGTTTTCTTTTGGGCCCCGATGCTACATGGCGCCAGATGAATGGCATCGGGTGGCCCCCCGCCCCGAAACAACTCTAGCCCAAAAAGTGGTGCAATCAAACCCACTTACCACCTCCCACTAGATGAAAAAACATCCCATCTCCCGCTAAAAGCCAAATGTACCCTTTCCCCATGTGCCCGCCCAACATTTGACTTTGCAAATATAACTAAAAAACTCATTATTTTTTGGTTTTATCGTGAAAAAGACGCTCTGAACTCCATGCAAGTGACAGATTACGTGCAAATGCCAACCCACATCCAACTGCCAACCTGTAGAAGCCATTGATCTTCCAGTCGACTCTCCAGTTCATACAAACCACCTGCAACCATGCATAGTTACACATCGACCCGTCAGAGCCAAAAATTCCAGGGATTTACCCAAATACATCGAGAAACCCTGTCTCATTTCTAAACCTGTTACTCAATTGATTGAAATTGTTAAGTAATTTAGTAAAAGAACTCCACAACAACCCCAAACTATTATGTAATTGAACTAAATTTCCCCAATTTGACTGAAAACCCTTTTCCCCATTCTTAAATCCACAAGAACTAAGAATGGCCACTCTAGTTGCAATGGATATCCATCCAATTACCACTCCAAATTTGGATTTAAACCACCTCCCTTTGGCGGACAATGATTTCCAAATCAAGGATACTGTTGTCCGTGAATCCCCTATCAAACTGTACTATAGATACAGGGACCAACATCTAAACTAAGCTGACAAAATTAGGATTTGGGAATCCAATTTTCCCAAGTACCAGTTCCTAGAGGTGCATATCTTCCCTGAAATTGTTCATTATTGCCATACCAATTACAACCCCAGTCAAAGAGCAGTGATGTCTCCAAACTAGGATGTACTCTTTACCATCACTGTTGAATCCATCAATGAAATGCTTCAATTGCAACCAGGACAAAATCTGACCCCTATTTCCATTGGAGACCTGCTAGACCAATTTTCCAAGCTTACCACTGCCAGACTTGCTGAAATATTCCAAACCTTTATTGTGGAAGAGAAACATATTCCAAAGGATCCTCCCCCATACATGTGGACCATATTTTCTAAACTTGGCCAGGACATTGTGTCAATGACATCTAGTGTCTTAGGCCATACCACAAGTGAGTATGTTGATGAAATCATTCTAGCCTTCATGTCCAATTTTACCACAAGATAGCTCCCTGCTGTCATGTATGATTATGCCAAGTACATAGCAGATAAAATGATGATAAATTCTTGAGAATAAACAATGAAAGAGTATTTAAGTATTCCTTAGTGTTGTGTCACCTTTTTTTATATTATCAAACTGATAAATTCCCATTTACTCTTCAAAAGCTTGATACCAGAGGCAACCCTAGGTCAGTAGTCTTTTGGACTCCTTTTATACACAAATATGAATCACCATATCCATACACAGACTTCATAGATCTTTTTGTATATCTCGTAGTGACCATGTTGCTAGGAATTCCTCCTCCAAGGATCAGTTCAGATATTAGGAGGGTCCTACAACTTTCAAAACAACACAAAGTGGGAGATTGGTACTTGTACCAAAATCACACTGAAATTAGGATCTATGGCTGTGATTTAGCACCATACAAGTTACCCAGATACCTCGCAATGAGGTTATTTTCTCTGGAGCACTAAAAACAGATAATCAACTTAGATGAGGTGCATTTTGTGAAAGCCAAAAAGAAGGCTCAACTTATAATAATAGATCAACTAAGCCCCTTTGTGTTCAATAGTCGAGAAGATGGAAGAGAAGCAGAAGAAATCCTTCAAAGGCTCAAACTGAAACAAAGCTTCATATGGAGATATGACCCCTTTGATTTCATCTGCAATAGAAGACAAAAAAACAAGTTGTCTCTCTATATACACCACAAAATCCCTGAGATAGAAAACTATGCAAATAAGCTAGAATGGGTGGAGAATACTCTAGTAGACAGAGACAACACTGAAGTTGTTGTTGAAAATGAATTAATTGATCTAGATAAGAGACTTGATGAAGATTATTTCATACAGGTACTAGAAGAATCCCAAGCCCAAAGGGAATCACAGGCACACAGTGAACAACAAGCAGAAGAAGGACCCCAGGTTCAAGAAGAGTCAGAACAACCAGATCTATCAGAAGAACTAACTCAAACAAGACTACCAGAGCACATTATGAGTACTCCCCCTATCGTGCAAACTCCTCTCAATGAGGAGAGAAACCTTAAAAGAGATAGGGAGGAAGCCACTCCTTCAGGCAGAGCCATTTCACAAACATATGTCAAAAGGCAAAGGTTAAATCCTTTCTCCGAGAAAGAATTCAGAGAAGAAATAGTTGGAGCCACAAGCACAGAAAGAGAAGGGAGCATGCATACTACTCCCTCTGGAGGAACATAAGAATGTTCCACATCACATGCTTAGATGTTTAAAAAATAGCTAAGTGTGGAAGTGTCCTCATTAAGGATTCCAGCTGACCAAGACCAGGATATCAGAGAAAAGTACAAGGAAATAAAGTCCAAAAATGAGAGGTTAAAAGCGCAAAGCTATGCACAGTACCTCAAAATGGATCCCACCAACCAAACAAGGCTTATGTCAACCTTTGATGTGAAAGAAGGCAAAATGCAGATGACTTTCCTGAAGCCCACCACTCAGCAGCCCAGATCAGTAGCTGACTACTAGAAGACATATTTTGAAGTGCTGGCAAAGGAAATACATCCTATTGACCAGATTGAATTGCATAAACAAACAGGAGAGATGGTATATTCCACATTGACAAGAAAATCCATTGTATCCCACAAGCTACAAAATTCGCTGAATCATATATCTGTAAAGTTACAATGGGAGAAGGCTTCATCATAGTCCAAGGATACAAGAATCAAGTCCTTAGAGGAATTAATTATGGAGTTGGGGCATGATCCTAAGGATGTTAAGGCTGCAAAAAGATTAATAACAAAGAAGAATGATGACATAGCTGCTCTAAAGAAACAACTCAAAATTCCACATCTTCATCATCCACAAACAACAAAAGTCTTAGAAACTTAGAAGGAATAAGAAGAGCTTATGGACTTGGTACTTAAGCTAAATGATCAGCTAAAAGAAACTGAGAAAGAGTTGGACAAATTGATTTAGTCTAAATAGATTGAGTTGGCCACCACTCCACAGACTGTTATTCCCACAGTCTCTACTAGTGTTCCCTCAACATTGGTAGCCTCTTTAGCACCAACAAATCCACCTACTACATCACTTTTAGTCACAACAGATTTACAACTACAAGTACTTCAACAGAGAAAACAACAGAGTGATTGAAAGCCATGGAGGAAATGTCCATCCAAGCAACAAAGCTTAAGAGACTTAAGGAGAAAGTGAAAAGCCTAGAAACTGACTGTCAACTTGCCCAAATACAGCAGAAAGAAGAAGCACAAAAAGCCGTAAGGATGTGTGAGAAGATAAAGTTCCTTTAAAAAGATTTAACATTGCAAAAGCCATTAGGAAAAATTAAGGAGATGCTTTGGACCAATATCATTGACTCTGTCAAGGATATTTGGCCATCAATTCAAGTAATATTCGAGCAAGCAGGACTGGTGAAAGTGGTCATTGAAACAATACAACAGGGAAAGAAAGACCTAGGAGACCAGCATGAGGAAGCCAATCAACTCATCCATTTCTTGAACAGCAAGAACATGAATGAACTAGATGAGATTGGTGTGGAGGACAGAACAGAAACCATCCTTAAAATAAAAAAGGTTCTCTCTAAAAGAAACCTTATGCTTAACTTAGAGAAAAAGTGCCATGACTTGCAAGTTGGTATTGATAGATTCATGGCAAAGCTTCAAATTTTGATAAGTAAAGGCCTTCCCAATCCCATGGTAATCAATGACAAACTTATGACCCAAGTGGATTATATTGACAAACTAGAGAAATTGTTCAGAGAACAGGCAAGCACTTCAGGAGTCAAAGCATTGCCAACAGGGAAAGTATTATATGATACTTTAGAAAATCTATTCTTCCTAGAGCACGAAGTGAAGCATCTATTTGTCATCAAGCCAAATTTTTCCAAATACACTGAGGCAGATGAGATATATAGAAGAATGCTCAAGGTAAAATTTCCTGAAAATGAATGGTGGGTAACAATGATAGATTTACTATAAGTTACCACAGTAAATCTAAAGGTAGGTGAAAGGATAGATAAACAGGGTCAAAGAGTAACAGGTTAAAGAGTATCAGTCAAAGGTTAAAGACAAAGATGATTCCAGTGTACACATATCAGCCAGCTTAAAAGGGCTCAAGTTCAACTGCAACAGCCAGCACAACCACAATAAAAGGGACAACATGATGTAGTTTTCCATCTATCTCTATCTTCATGCTTGAAGATATTTTGATTTCCTAGATTAATTCTCATATTGTTTTAAGATATTTTGTAAATACTTTTTGTATAAATACTTCACCTTTCGAAGTATTGAGTGTGGATTCAAAGAAATTTCTATAGACATTTTCTTCTCAAGTTAAGGAGCTATTGTAATCAAGATTGGATTGGCTCACTGGATCAAGGAATAAAGTAAAGACATTTCACAGGATTCTTGTGTAAAGCGGAAATCAAATAAGTATTTTCTATCTCATGTTTATTACTGTTTCCCTTCATGTTTATAAATAATCATATGTGTCTCTATGAAATCTGAATGTTAAACCAGGAATGATATTTCAGAACTGGCTTGAATGCTCCCTGTCTTGACTATTTACATTCTTAATGTTTTCTGCTAAACTATCTTAGTCTGGGAATTCTTAATTGATCCCTTACTTCCATAGTTTCCCCCTAGGTCTATAATAAAGGATTCTTAGTTTCCCTTTTCTCATGATCACTTCTTGCTCTTCAACTTGATCCTAGTCTAAGGATTCTTCATTGCCCTTTCACCCTAGCTAGGACTACCTCATCCATTAGAACCTGAAGATTTTCCTTTTGTTTTGCTAGCCTGGGCCGTGAACTCTACCTTTAGTGATTGATCTGATCCAGTTAAGCCATCCTTTGATTGAATCCAAAGCCCAATGGCTTGAAAGTCTTGTTCTGTCCATCTGTTCCCAGAATTCCACCACCCAACCAAAATCAAAACCTTATGAGCACTAAGAAATAACCTAAAATCCCACCCAAAACAAAGTTAAATTATAAAGAGAGATCCCTCTCTGGACTTAGGTTGGCTAGAACTTGAGGCTAAAAGATTAGGTATGTGGTTACCTCGGATTATTCCTTCTTTTTATAACTTCTAGGGAAGACTTCTGAGTGATAATACATTCTATTAATTTTCAACTTTACATGACTCTTTGTATTCCACACATGTCCTTTGGACTTTCACTTCACAATACATTTCTGGAACATATGTTACATCATTGGCCACAATGTGTGGCATATGACTACTCATGACATGACATGACATGACATGACACTACTAAAATTAACTGCTTGATGATGTGGAAATTTCAAGTCACTGTTGTTGCTTAGTGCTGAGTGTCTACTTGAGAATTATCTTCTTTTCACCTCCATATGACTTGTTGATGAGGAATCTTCAATGATCTGAAGTCTTGAGTTGCAATTGCAAACTGATGTCCCTTTGATTTTCTTGATTGATCATCTTGTGTGTTTATCTACAAGAGTGTTTTTGAGAATGCTTCCCCCCTTCATTTCCTTCTTCATAATGTTTCCATGGTATGATAGAGAACCTGCATCTACAATTCACTCATGACGAGATGAAATTAGTTTGAAAACCCCCTAGTTTAAGACAGTGCATTTTGATCCATTATCTAAGCCGAAACCAGGTGACATGCCAAGAGAAAGGGCTGAGTGACTGTGTAGATGCATAGTTCAAGAAGCGAGGGGTGAGGATTGATCCCTAAGACTGCACATTGCACAGTCCATGTAGGCATGAGGGAAAAAACTTTGTAGTTCTGAGAGCCAGTGGGACAGGGTAAGGGGATGGGCACTAAAAAATACATACTACACAGTTCCAGGAGACATGGAAGGCTAGGCTACTATGCAATTTCACATTTTAGAGGCTCATGGGATGAGCTTGAGGATTGTAATTGTGCAATGCACAGTGAAGGGCAGGATGGGAGGAATGACTGCATAATTCTAGAGGTCAAGGCAGGATCTTAGGCACAAAAACTGCTCAGTGAAGCAGTCTTGGGAAGCAGGAACAACACATTGCACATTTCCAAGGGGAAATGTCACAACTAGAGTACTGAAAGTGTGTAGTGCACAGTTTAGGGAGGTTGGGTGAAGCCAAGTTGCTTAGTTGGGAAGCCTTCTTAGAAATGGCTAAAGTGTAAGACCTGTTAAGCTGATTTGAACAATGATAAGATTTTGATTGTGATATCACACTTAGAATACTTGATGACACAACAAAAAAGGTCACCCATGACCCATGAATAATGCATTTCCATTAGTGTGAAAACTTCATGAAAGTTACGACAAGTGCGACACTTAAGATATACTTTGGGACGACGACTGTGATGACACTCGTGTGAGACTTCTCAAAACTTTGTGAATGAGTGCGACAAATGTTTACATAGTTAGAAAAACTCATATACACAAATATATACCCTTCAAACCATCAAAACAAGATTCTACACAATGTACAACATCCAATCATGATAAAATATGGTGGTTTACCCAACTTGCAAAGGGAGAAAAACACTTCAAGAAAGTTCATGAAATAAGCTTCGGTGTGTTAGTTCCAGTCTTCGTAGCCTGTCACCGGGGATCAAAATGGGCTCTTACTATGTCTGGTTTTCAGAGATGTTTTGCACATGAGTTTTAGTGAAAATCATATCCTAAGTATGTTCATCACAGGTAGCTTAGAAATATCTTTCCAATGGTATATTGTACACCTGAAACAGGTTCCTGGATCAGAAGATATGATCGAAATGAATGATTGATTCTTGGTTATGCATGTTTTGAGGTCATTTGTTGCAAACAGGGACACGTTTACTACAAAATCAGTTTCTGAAGTAATGGACATGAATTTTACAAAATTGAAAGAGGTTTTTGTCAACCACATACCCAATAACAAAAACCTCCTTCAGTTTATGCACAGGTGTTACTATGTGGGAGATATGTAGTGATATTTGAAGCCTACATTAAAACAAAACCAATTTTGCATTTGTTTTACTGTTTTAGTCATTGTAGTGTAGCACCAGTTTGCAATAGATGGAAAGTAATTTTGAGAAACCAAAGGAGGTTGTTCTCAACCATGAAACATATAACAAAAACCTCTTTCAGTTTATTCATAGGTGTCGTGAATTGGAATATTTGACTAGATATTTACAACCTATTTTTACAGATTTAAATATTTATTGATTTCCTGTTTTAGAGATTATTTTGTGGCACAGATTCCGAGCAACTAGAAACGAATTTCAAAAATTTGAGAGAGTGTTTTATCAAATATGACCTTATCTACACAAAATTATTTCAGTTTTGTAACAGGTGTTATGGTTCAAGCGATACAAGTTCATCTTTGACCCCTATTTTCTAAAATTCGGTCCAAATTTAATGTCACTGTTTCTATCTTTAGGGAGATGGTTGAGCTCAACTCCCTTAGTTCAGGGATGAGCTAATTGTATATATTTTATAAATTTTAGAGTGTAAAGGGTTCAATTTTTGCAACAGAGTGAGGCTACCTTGGATTGTGCAAAGTTTCTTCTGAATATTATTTTTAATGGAGCAGTTTCTGTCTTTTAGATTTGGGATCCATCACAGTGTTTTATGTCCAACATGTGTTTGTTTTTCTCGTAAATTCACATACATACTTTGTTTTTTCTGCTAATTCTTGTTACAACATTATCTAAGGGAAGTGTTAGGAATCCATCCATGCATGATGCTCCTTTTGCAATGATTTTGTTTTTAAATGTAGTGGTTATCTTTGCAGAATCCATCCTCTGTTAGATGCTCTGTTGAGTAACCCGGTGTTTCTTTTTCTTATAAAGTTGCCACTGTAAATCCATCCTCTAATTGATGCCTGCAGTGCAGTGGAATTTCTCCTCTTTCCTTCTCTCATTTACATCTTTTATCTAGCTGAACATTGCACTTATTTTGCCCCAATTTTGCTAGCAGAGACTGGCCTCAATTCCATAGCCCAATGGTCCCTTCTCTTGCTATTTTCGACCCTCAAATTTTAATCAAATCCCCGTACTTCATAGCTAGCCTAAGATTTAGTTATCATAGCCACGTTTTTTTGGCAAAGAGAGATGCCTCTTTGGTCTGGCAGGGCTAGATGCCAGATCGAAAGCTTGGTCTGTGGTTACCTCAGAATTGCCTCTTCTCAGCCTTGAGGTTCATTCTGAGTTCTAACATATTGGCGCCGTTGCCGGGGACGAGGTGACATATCTTCTCCAAGAAAGATCGTTCAAATTGCATATCTAGTATCTGATGGTGGACAACAATCAGACACATATGAAGGTTGAAACATTCACCTGGCAACTCCAACTTAATCCAGAGATTCCAGTGCTCGCTGATCCTTTCATGTACTAAAATAATATGGTAGGGTATGTGGCAAACCCTGTGTGTTGTGAAGTTTTCAAAGAATTTAGATATCAGTTAGTGGATATTGAAATAGATGAGGTATTTTTCATTACTGTGCTTCAATGTTTGAGATCTCCAAAGTTTCCTCTTAACGGTAAAACTGGTTTCTTTGAGTTAGTGGTTGAAAATTTGAGAAGGAGATTGAGTATATAGATGTTCAAATTAAGTCATATGAATTGTGAGGTTCCAAAATGTTCTTGGAAACTCTCCCTCCTTCAAAACAAGAAAAAATAGGGCTGCCCATAGATGTTTGCATTGATAGTTTGCAGCTGGAAGCATATGTTGAGGAGTTAGGGCAGCAGACATGGTCTGGTTTCTATGATCCTGTTGTTGCATATATGGAGTATTTTTTCAGTTTGAATGACAAACCAGATTGTCTTTTACACAACCAAACTCATTTTGTGCATGTATGGCTGTCAACATTTCCAATTGTGTCCTGGTTCAAGCACTCCCTAGCATCATCGTTGCCACAGTTGCTTGATTGGTTAATTTGGCATTACAACATCACTTGATCTAGTGATTTGTAGCAAAGTAGGGTAGGGTTGTACATAAATAAGCTGCCCAAAGCAACATTTCAGTTTTCGGCATTTGTTTTAGTTTCCTAATGTACAGGTTGCAGTATGTGTGTTTTTCTGGTTGGTATAAGTTGTTCAAGTTTGTAGCTGTTTTTGACTGTATTGCCCAATGGATGAGGCACTTGGTTTATAGTGTTCTTGCCACCTCCAAGGAGCTTCCATCCCCAATAAGGCCAATGTTAGTTCCAGTCTTCGTAGCCTGTCATCAGGGATCAAAATGGGCTCTTACTATGTTTGGTTTTCAAAGATGTTTTGCACACGAGTTTTAGTGCAAATCATATCCT
Source organism: Pinus tabuliformis (assembly GCA_031772625.1). Lineage (NCBI taxonomy): Eukaryota > Viridiplantae > Streptophyta > Pinopsida > Pinales > Pinaceae > Pinus > Pinus tabuliformis. Next base: position 487,303,580 of record CM062814.1, on the reverse strand, counting down.
AAATATTTTCATCAGAAGAAACTCAGAAATATATTTGCAACAGTATATTGTACACATGAAACCGGTTCCTGGATCAAAGGATATGATCGAAATGAATGATTGATTCTTGGTTATGCATGTTTTGAGGTCATTTACTGCACACAATGACACGTTTACTACAAATCAATTTCTGAAGTAATGGACATGAATTTTACAAAAGTGAAGGAGGTTTTTGTCAATCACATGCTCAATAACAAAAATGTCCTTCAGTTTATACACAGGTGTTACTATGTGGGAGATATGTAGTGATATTTGAAGCCTACATTAAAACAAAACAATTTTGCATTTGTTTTACTGTTTTAGTCATTGTAGTGCGGCGCCATTTTACAACAGATGGAAAGTAATTTTGAGAAACTCAAGGAGGTATTTGTTAAGCACGAGCCATATAACAAAAAAATCTTTTAGTTTATTCACAAGTGTCATGAATTGGAATATTTGACTAGATTTTTACATCCTATTCTTACAGATTTAAATATTTAATGATTTCTCGTTTTAGAGATTATTTTGTGGCTCATATCCCGAGCAACTATAAACGAATTTTAAAAATTTGAGAGAAGTTTTCTCAAACATGACCTTATCTACAAAAACCTCTTTCAGTTTTGTAATAGGTGTTATGGTTCAAGCGATACGAGTTCATATTTGACCCCTATTTTTCAGAAATTCGGTCCAAATTTAATGTAACTGTTTCTATCTTTAGGGAGATGGTTGAGCTCAACTCCCTTAGTTCAGGGATGAGCTAATTGTATATATTTTATGAATTTTAGAGTGTAAAGGGTTCAATTTTTTTGCAGTAGAGTGAAGCTACCCTAGACCGTGCAAAGTTTCTTTTGAATATTATTTTTAATGGAGCAGTTTTTGTCTTTTAGATTTGGGATCCATCACAGTGTTTAATGTCTAGCATGTGTTTGTTTTTCTCGTAAATTCACTTACATAATTTGTTTTTTCTACTAATTCTTGTTACAACATTATCTAAGGGAAGTGTTAGGAATCCATCCACGCATGATTCTCCTTTCGCAATGATTTTGTTTTTGAATGTAGTGGTTATATTTGCAGAATCCATCCTCTGTTAGATGCTCTGTTGAGTAACCCGATGTTTCTTTTTCTTCTAAAGTTTCCACTATAGATCCATCCCCTAATTGATTCCTGCAATGTAGTGGGCTTTCTCCTCTTTCCTTCTCTCATTTACATATTTTATCTGGCTGAACATTTCACTTACTTTGCCCCAAGTTTTCCGACAGAAACTAGCCTCGATTCCATAGCCCAATGGTCCCTTCTCTTGTTGTTTTCGACCCTCAACTTTCAATCAAATCCCCATACTTCATATCTAGCCTAAGATTTAGTTATCGCAACCCCGTTTTGTTGGCAAAGAGAGAGCCCTCTCTAGTCTAGCAGGGCTAGATGCCAGATCAAAAGCTTGGTATGTGGTTACCTCGGAATTTCCTCTTCTCAGCCTTGAGGTTCATTTTGAGTGCTAACATGGTGTTTGCAACAATAATGAACAAGACCAAGGAAGGATATGAAATTAAGTGTAAGCCAAAATTTTGGATGGTGTTGGAACAAATACAACACAATTATTAGGCAAATATCTTAGTTATTATCTAAAAATTAAGTGGAATCCAAAATAAAAATCGTATGCATCATGCGTCACATATAGGGCTTTGATTTTGATTGGAAGAGTGAGGAGATCGATGGTTGCATCACTTGTTTCTTTCATTTTTGATTGATTTCTTCTTCCCCTACTTAGTTAGGCCTTTCACTCTTAAAGGAAAATGAAAAGAGTTCTTTTTGTCATAGTAGTTGCATTATAAGTGTGTTCATGTGATATCAATTTTTGAGCCTTGAATCTAAAACATAATTCAAGATCAACTCTAAAATTCACTCAATGAACGTAAGGAGCATTTGAAACTTAACAACACACAGAAAGGTCTAGGTTAGAGACGTGTTCCAACTTCTTTAAATGTAGGAGCTATCATTTTTTCCAACGTTACATTCCGGGGGTGATTTCCCTTTCCACGTATGTAATTGTAACGGATTGTTCTCCACGTACCCCTAGATATATCAGATGGTTCTCCACACATGATATGTATATGGGAATGCTCCCATCACACGGTTACTCATTGGAAAAGACTACTTTGGACTGCAATTCCACGTATCATCAAGTATATTTTTGAGGTTTCCCATAAGTTGTTATCCTCGCCATCAGTAACCGAGTCGACTGCCTTGTACACCATAGTACACCAAACACAACATTCAGGATATTTCCTACATGTACGTTAAGTCCTTGGTTCTCCAAGGTGTATATTTCAGTTCATGGTTACTTGGTAAACCTTTTTCCTAGTTTACCCCTTTGTTTTATTTTGTGTTGTTAATTTCTAAAGTCAATTAATTGATCGCTGAACAACATTCTTACTGTGGAAAACTCCTTAGTAGATCTTAGGTTGAGACTAATGGCAATAGTTCCTGAGTCTACCAATCAAGGAGACCCCTTTGATGGGAATCCTAGTCCTCTTCCTTCTTTTGGAAATATTGGTTCCCCTTATATGGCAATGTTGTCCCTTCCAGATTTACCATTGGTTTTCCAATTTGGTTGTTTTCGACAACTATGTTTTTGAATATCGAAACGGCTTCTAAACCAAGTTCTCCTCCACATAAACAATATCAACCTCAAGTTGATCCTAAATTTTACCCTTTTCTTTCTTCTCCTGTTGTTTCTTCATCGCATTCTTCCTCCTCTCTTGGTGAAAGTATTGATTCTAGTAACTAGGAAGCTAAGAAGAAGAAGAATAAGAAGAAGCAAAATGAGAGGGGAAACCTCGCAACCATTTCTACCAATGCAACTGATGTTGAGAAATATTCCAATCATCCCCATAAAGTCAAATTCCCTTGAAAGTTATGTAAAGGTGATCACCTTCTTAGACATTATCTTGGTATTCATAAGGTGTTAAAAGTGTGGTCGACTGGCTCATATCAACCCTTTTCGTTAGCGTCTGGAGATCATGCTGGTGACAAACCATCGACTAGTGATAGTTAGGTCCATGGGAAAAAAGGGTAAAGTCAAATTTTCCTACAATTTATGTGTAGGGAATCATCCGATTCACCTTTTTCTTTATATGGATGAAGCCTCAAAAGTGTTGGAAAAACTTACTACTTCTCAGCCTCGTCTTCTGGTTGGTTATCAAAAGATTTCTCCCAATCCTCCACTGGATGATGAATTGATTGATCAAAATCCAAATCCAATAAATCCCATTCTCTTTGAACATGAATTCCATGAGTCCATTCCTAACGAACCATTGGTTGAAGAAATGGTTGACCCGATTCTGCCTTTAGTTGATCGTACTTTTCCTATAAAGAGTAAGGATCATACCTCTTAGGTTCTTCTTGTTTCTTCTGATTCTACCGGACAAGGGGGAATTTCTCCCATTCCTATGAAACCTCCTTCGAGAAAATGGGTTGTTTCCTTTGATTGGAGTTGATTGACAGAACCTTGTCTCCCTTCTTACATGCCTTTTAAGATCATGGTAAAGGCTTATGATAAGAATATCCATCACATTGTTATAGATGAGGGAGCTTCTGTTAGTATTCTATCCTCCACTGCTTGGAAAGCTTTGGGTTCCCCATATCTTGTGTCTGTGATATGAATCTGTTAGATTTTAATAGAAGAACTAATCAAACCTTAGGGATCGTTCCTTAATTTCCTTTTACCTTGGGAGGAAAAATTGTATTTATTTATGTTATGGTTGTCATGGAGTCTTTAGACTTCAATTTTATCATGGGGTGAGACTATGTTTATGCTATGAATATTATTGTATTCAAACTCTTTCGAGTGATGTTCTTCCTACATAATGGAAGGATTGTGGCTATCGACCAACTTTCATTTGTTGGTACTGATTTGACTGCCCATCATCATACTTCCCTGAGTGTTACGAATGTGCAAGTGGTATATTCCCCGCCACAAATTAATTATGTGGAAACCTATCCTATTCACATACCTACTGATGAAGATGAGAATTTCACTGTTTTCTCAACTTATTTTGACCTAGATCCAGTAGGTGATATGGTGCATCATTTACTGGGAGCATTGCAGTCTAATATTTCCCCTGGATCCCTTGATATATATCCCTTCTAGAGCGTTGTTCTCTCATTTGATGAGAACCTCTTGGAATCCATTAACTCTTGGCAGTCATGATCAAGGTCCTTAGAGTGGAGTTTCTTTTCTTGTGTGAAGCTCATTAAAAAATGAATCAAGACGTCTTCAACATAGTTCTTTTCCTGTGTCAAGCTCATTAAAAAATGAAACAAATCCCCTTACAATTAGAGTCTTTGATTAGATCTCCTAAATTCACAGTCGAGTCTTTCACTTGATATCGTAAATGAACCTTCATTCCATCCACCTGTTAGTAACTAGTAGTCTACTTAGGTGAATGAAATGAAGCTTTGGGGGCATGTACCTTGAATTGAGTCATTATGCTAGGGGCATGCAAACTTATTTCAAGCATAGTTTTTCCTCTATTTCAAGCTTGTGTAAAAATGAAACCAATTTCAAGAATAGTTTCCCATGTTTCAAGCATCTGTAAAAATTAAACCATTCTCATTTTATCCTCTCATGATTTCCATTTTTATCAGCCTATTTCTTCCATATGAGCCTTGGTTTTCTCATTCCATCATCACCATCTACTTGGTCGATCATACACTTTCACTGGGTTTTTACCCTTTCATGAGGAACCACTGTGATGAGTGGTATTATTAGTTAGCCTCTTGACCTCTACGTGTTTTGAGTATTTCCATCATGACCGGAACCAATTTCTATCCTTTATATCACTTGTTCCTCCAAGAGGAGTCGTCTTTCAACTCTTTTCAGACTCCCAAAATATGAAAAGATTGTCGAGCACTTGTCATTTTGAACTCGTTGAAGTAAATGAAAAGATGTGTACTCAGTATAAGTTTAACCCTTTTTGAGACTAAGATAGACTAAATATGAAAAAGGAATACCTTAGCCGAACATGGCTAAGAGGTTATCTTGGGTATTATTTTTTGTTTTTTTCGGACCTAAGGGACTATCTACGGAAAGGAACACCTGGAGTTTTCTTTTCCAATTCTTTTTAAAACTCTCTAAACATGAAAAATATGTCGATTTATACCTTCGATGTACTTGTTAAAACATCAAACAATGATGGATTTTTTGTTCATGATGAGACCCAACTACTGCTTCTTTAGGTTTTTTAAATATTCTAAGAGGGATTCATCTGAAGGATGAACTTACATATCAAGCATATGTTATCCTTCTCAATCTTATTAAAAAATAAATAGGTACTGAACAATATGGTTGGAGAAATTTGGAAAATAGGGTACTCCATTTTGTTAATGGTAGCGAGATGCTCTTGAACATAACACTCTTCCACTTCATCTTTGTGGCTGTTGGGTTGGGAAATATTCTTGTCTTTTTGTTAATCACACCTATTTAAAGCCTCTGTTTTTTGTTTTGGGCCAATGTTACCAACTCAATTTAGTGTCACCACTGTGTTTAAGAGAATTTGTTTAGTTAATATCTGCTACAATAGTCTTAAGCCTTCATTCCATGTTTTCCTTTCCTGATCCAGTTCTGTATCAACATCATTCTGCTCATTCTGTCTCAAATCATGATACCTATGTTGTGTCATTGATGGGGGCTACATAAAGGGCCTCCTGTAATGGGTCACTTCCTATCGACATCAACTCATTATCCAGGAAATTAACCTAGAAACACCCCTTGGTACCTTGTTGCTTGCATACATAAATGGCAAGTTTCCTTGCTCTCAGTGAGAGGTTTACATCACTAGCCTTTAATTGAAATATTTTGTGTGGTTTTTGGCATCAACTCATTCATTCACATCATACAGATTGTATTGGAATACCTTGAGCACCATTAACGTCATCAGTGGTTTCTCCCACGTTTGTTAATGAATTACATCATTGGTTAGTAATCAGATGGTGTTTACCATGTTCGACCTCAACCCATTGATTCACATAGTTAGCCTCGTACATTGGTTGGTAGTGTAAGTGCGAGAGAAGACCCCAGATATAGTTTCATCCATCTAGAATGTGATTTTAGGAGTAATACAAGATCACAATGTATGATGGTTATGATCATACAAAAGATCATCCCATCATAGGTTCACCATCATTCATTTGTGGACATGTGTTTTGATCATTATACATGTAATGTTAGCTTATGTGTTGATTATGGGTATGCCTCCTTCAACAAATATGTCATGATGTAAATATATTGTAATAGATGATGATCTCACCAGTTGTTCTTGATCCTGACTTGTCACAAGGTAAATCACTTCACTTATTAGTTGTCATTTCTGACTTCGGGCTTTAGGAGGAAATCTGTTATAGGCCATTTTATCACGTCTAGTCAATATGCCTTCAAATTGGATCAATCAACACCATTTTAGCCATTTTCGTCATCTTTAAACATATCCCTAAGCATGACTCTTTCTAATCCCTTAGTTTCTGCCTGAAAATGCCTTGTTTCAGTCATTTTAAGGACTAATGCACCATGGTCTCTTACTGGCCAGTTTTGACTATCAAGTTTCCCTACTTTGCACCTACGTTGATCACTAGTAGCTTGGTCAATGTTGGGGGTGTGTTGATTCTAGAAATTCAGGAAAAAGAGAAAGAATCCTGAAGCTTCCTCTTCCAAAATCTTCTAGGATCTATTGTATCCATTTACCTCAGACAAAATTCTTGAATCCTATCCTATCATACCTTGGAGTTTTCATCCCTTATCCCTTGAGCTCATCCTCCCATAAACAATGGATCTCAAGCCCATATTGGTAAAAGGATAATAATTCATGAACTACCTCCTTCACCTCTATATTTATTGCCACCCACAGGAAAGGGGTTGGATTTTGGAGAGTGATTCTACCCTTACACTGACAGTTGCTGTGAGAGATATCTTTCCATGCATTAGGGTGATTAGAGGTGCACTTTTTTAGAAGGAAAGGACAAACCAACTTGGAGGAGCTCTTCTACAAGATAAAATCCTATTTTTGTTGTAACTCACTCCATTTCTATTAATGAAAAGAGTTCTTTGTTTTCCTATATATGATGGTATGGTTTCACATATTTCAATACCATGTTGATTTATTGAATAAAGTGATTACATGATGTTGCATAGATTTTGTGGATCGTTGGCTTGTGTTATCTGATTGTGCAGGTTCTAATTATAGCGATTAGAGCTAGGATTGGAGCATTCAAGCCAAGGAAGGAGAAAATCATACGACAGATCTTAGGTAGGCTTCATCCCATTATCTATTTACTATAAGGAAAACATTAATCCCTTTGTCTTTCTTTTGTTCTAGGTTAGTCCACTAGGCCTAGGGAAGATACTTCTGTCCACAATCATAGATTCCACATAAAATTTGAGTTAGTTTAAGGTTCCTAAGTTTAATTGAGTTTGTTGAGGAATTTTTTCATAGACCTTTGAAACAAGTTTTTCCAAAACCCTTAAAAGGAAGAAGTTTTTCAAGGACTACTGAAAAGCAATTTTTTCGCAGTTTGCCAATAAAAATAATTTTTTTGTAGACCTATGAAAGGAGTGTGTATATATATATACATATACATATATATATATATATATATACATATATATACATATATATATATATATATATATATATATATATATATATATATATATGTATATATATATATATATATATATATGTATATATATATATATATATGTATATATATATATATATATATATATATATATATATATATATATATTGTAAGCTTCGCAGGACATTTTTCATTCATTTTCATAAATGATAGGCAGGTTACATCCATATGCAAATGGTTAGTTGGTCTCAACGTGCCCAATGGGAAACTAGGTATGTTGGTCACCTTATCGCATTATAAGACATCCAAAAACAAAAGAGTTTGAGACAATCTATCATAGCTATATATGTTTGATTATACTTAATTCTCCTAGTATCTAGGTAACTAAGACATAATATCAAAGCATGCAAATACTTCATCTATACAAAGAAAAAATAAAAAGCCACACTATGAAAATCATAATACTAATCATAAGAAGAGTCCACGGGTGCTGGGTCTTTCACACTAGAACCATGTAATTCCATCTGAGTGATAAATGGAGTATGCTTCTCTATGCAGCTGAGTTGGGCATTCTGTTACTGAATCTGGAAATGTATGAGTTAAAATTCCTTATGAATTTCTAGGAGTTCAGGATCAGTCTTAGAAGAGCCAACTGAAGGAGTCACCAAGAATCTAGCCACAATATTCTCCATAAACCAATAAAGCTAGACAGTCTGTTTGTATTGAGAGGACTGACCTCTGGAGTGTTTAGGATCTAGCACTAGGTCTCGCCATTCCTCCATATCCAAGTCTATGCAAGTTGTCTGTTGGTTTAAATCTGCTTCCTAAAATGGCAAGCCATTACCTCTAGCTTGAGACGTTTGACTAGCTTAAGGTCCTAGTGTGCACATTGAGAATTTATACCTTTAGGTATGCCACAATAGAATTCCCTATAACTATGAGTGTTAAGGAAATAAACCAAACATTTTCCCATGATTATGAGATGGGTATGCCAAGATAGGTTGAACACATCAACCAAGGGCTCCCTGAGCCTTCTTGAGACAAAACACATAATCCATTCGAGCGTATCCTTTCACAGGAGACCCCTTCTCTTAAAGGCTAACAGGTACATTGAAAAACAAGATAATAGACAAAATAATCCATGCAGGACATGTAGACTAAATTCTAGTGCCCAAACTGCAATTACATGCCCATATGAGAAAGTGAAATTCCATAATAGATAGAGACAATTCTACTATATTCTGACAACCCATCACAAAAAACAACTCTTTCCTCCCAAATTTCACGGAAGATTTCCCTTTTAACCAAATAAATCGCCTCAGAGAACCTTCTCCAACGAAATATCAGATAGAATTGAATTGTAGGGATAAAGGCATAAGAGAAACACACCGAGTGAACATACATGTTATCGTCGTCCATAAGCAAGAGGGTGAGACCATCTGCATCAAGATGGCAAACCTCGTGAAGAAACTTCGCTTGCGACCTAAATATTTCAAGAAAACATGTAACGATTCCAATAAAACTACCTCGAAATAAATCTGAGCTCACAGCATAAAACCTCGATAAGGAGATGCCTCATTGTTCTCTCCAGTCACCATTAATATCCTACATGTGTGTTTCCACCTTGTGGTTGAAGGCAAGTGTAAGAGGGCTATAAAATGATGGCCCACCATCCTTTCTTATTGAAGATATGTCCATGCCATGGATCCCAGTAGTGCCCAACTGTCTACACACACCCCGATCGAGGAAAAATATGCCAAAACATATTTTCAAAGAATTTTCCAAAAAATGTAGAAAGGGTTTTGGGGAGTACACCAAAAGAAAATTTTGAATAATTTTCCAAAAATTGCCAAAAGTGTTTTAAGGAACCTAAAAAAAGAGGATTTTGAATCTTGATCTAGATTTAGGAAGGAAAAAAATGAAATACATATATAAATAGAAACATATAGATACAATGAAAAAAAAAGTTCAATTCATTAATAACAAAATACTAAAAATTGTTTACATGCAGAATGGAAATAAACTAGCTCAAGCGATGGTACCTTATCTCTGAGAAGAGATGTGGTGGATATGTTGTTGCTCCCTGTTGGGAACGGGTTCCCCCAAGGACAGTTTTAGGGCTAAAAGCCCATATTTAGGGACAATTTTTTAACAAAGTTGTAAAGTCTCCGCATTTTGTGGTCATGGAGCGCGAAGGTGTCAAGAGTCATAAAGGCTTGTTCACCCTTATTTTTTAAAGTATAAAGTTGGCTGTAAAGATCCACCCATGGTCTGCAAACCATGGGATTGTATAAAAATGAGCTAAGTAAGTAAGCTCTAAGTAGTTAAGAAGCGAAGAATCAAGTGAGGAGTTAAGCATTGGAGTCTTGGTAGAGAAGTCTAAGTGTTCACGAGTCTTAGCGTAGGTAGAGGCTCTGCAGTTGAGTGAGTAGAGGCCTAGGGTGGAAGTCTGCAGCTGAGTGTGCAGACCCCTGCAGTTGTTTGTGCACGGTGGATAGAGTTTGTATTTACTTAAAGATATCAATAAAGAGAAGTATTCTGCAATTACTATGTATATAGTTCTTGTTAATGCATCTGATTATATTCCGTTTTGGGTTTAATTTACAATCTTTATGTGATGCGTGAATATATGTGATTATATTGGTTAATTGAACACAAGTAAGGATATCAGTTTATGTGGCGCTAACTGTGATTGATTAGTAAGCAAAGTAAAACACTTAAGATAACTTGGGAATATATACAATACACTGTCATAGCTGCGCGGAAGTACCAAGATCACGGGTTAGGGCTGCACAAAGGTCAATCATACACCTTTGCAGAGGTACTAAAGGGTGGAATAAAGGGTAGATTGACAGAGCCATAAGGGTCAGCGACCTGTGCGAAAGTAGGGGCTGAGGGTATAAACCAACATCACAACCATCTCAGGGTGCGGAAACTTAGTTCCAACATCCTCCCATATTGCTTCGGGTTAGACTTCGGTCCGCATTCCATGAGCTGATGCCAAAAGGGCCAGTGATGTAGGGATTTGTTTGGATAACTAACGCTGAACTTTGGTTAGGCCCCAAAAATCCAACAAATGGTTCCATTACCGAGACCAGAATTTGGAAGAGAGATGTGTGATGTCGTATCACTAGAATCCAACTAAGAAAGAGGTCAAAGACTGGTTGTATAGGAAGATCCATCAATTCGTAGTGTAGGAGAACAGAAATCCATGACTGACAAAGGAAAAGTGGCTAGACAGGTACCTGTATATAGAAATCCACGAGATCTTTTATGTTCCTTTCCAGTTGAGTTATACGAGTGGATCGCGAAGCTAGTAGATAGCCAAGGAAGGTGGAGGCTTGACAACCCTATTGTTTGGACCCCAGAGTTAGTACAACAACTATAATCCTCTGAGGATAAGATCGCCCGCACTGTCGATCATTGGCTCGATCACATCATAGTAGGGTTTGTGAGTGAATTCGCAGTCGATACCTCAGTCAGTTACAGCGAGGCGGAGTGACGATTTTTCAAAGGTCCGCGAGGTAAGTACTTTAAGTATTTAAACACTTGGATTAAGATGTTATTGTGTGAAAAATGAGTTATGCAGCTTAGCTTTGATGTTTGGAGCTATGCGAAGTGGAAAGACTTACATAAACAAAGAAAGAAAGGGTCCCAAATATAGCCCTCTGATTTCACCTCCTTTGAGTGACAAAGAGGGAGTAGTGCAGGCTTCTCCGCAAAGTGTAGTTTAGTTGATAAAGTGAGGGTTCCCATGACTACCACCTCCACCCACACCTCCTCCACCTTCACCACCATCGCCCCTTGCGACCTCAACCACACCACTGCCGCCTCCACCACAGTTCAACATGGCGAATTCGGTGAAGCTACCTTTGTTTAAGGGCTTGGGAAATGAGGACCTAGACCAGTTTTGGTTCGTCGTAAAAGTTGTATGGGAAGCTCAGGGTGTCACAGATGATCACATGAAGAAGGAAACGTTGATTAGTGCTTTACAGGATCGTGTGCTAACTTGGTACATCAAGTACTCTAAGGTTAACCCAAACGCTGGGTTGGCAAAGATCCAGACCCCGCTGAATAAAGAGTTCAGTAGGCCTAAATCCAAGGCACTGTTTATTTTCGGGTTCAAGGAAATCGCTATGAAACCAGGTGAGACACCTTGGGAATTGGATCAAAGATTGAAGTGTAAAATCCGCTAAGCTAATATGAACTTAACTGATGGACAACACTGCGAGTGGTTCATGGCTTCGCTCCTGCCTCACCTAAGGGCTGCATTGTCACAACAGAAGATTACGACTGAGGTAGAGGCCTTGGAGATTGCAATAAGAATACATGAAACATTGATGCAAGATCTGAATCTGGGGGTTCAAGACACCCATGTGTAGTTGCAAAATATTTGCCTCGAAATGCAAAGTTTGAAGCAGGACAAAATAGTTCAACTAGAGGCACGCGAAGAGATATGGTACCTAAAATGTAAAGGTCAGGGGCATGACAAAGACCACTACCCAGTCTTTATGAACTATATTGCAGGAGGAGGACTGATTCCTTTGAGGCTGAAAGCCCAAGAAGGACCAAGGGTGGGGCCTGTGTTGTGGTGTGCTATATGTCAGGTAACAGGGAAACATAAGACTGATAACTATGATTTGTTGCAGAAGTTTGTACAAACACCGCAACAACTGTTTTGCAAATTCTACAGGTTAGTAGCGCATGATGATCACAACTACCAAAGTTATGAATTGATGATGGAAAAAACACCTGCCTATTGAGTTTAGACAGAAATGCAGCCTCTTGAACAAAGTGCTGGGATGGCGTGAACATGATTTTAGGGGTGCGAATGAGGCCAAGGTGGAGGAGGACCTAGAAGAGGTCAGGGACAGCTGATCTGTTACAATTATGGAGGACTAAGACACTATGCCCGTGAATGCACTAACCCAACACGTTCGTTGCGAAAATATTTCACTCAGTTTGATCATGAGATGGAGGACTGCCCTACACTGATAACGAGGATACACGACAAAGGGGTGCTACCACCACAACCGACTTAGAACTTGTAGATAATGAGGGATGAGGCTCGCGAAGAGGATCCAAATGTGAATATAGTGCTCCAAATTGGAATGGAAACATGTGACAATAAGGGGAATAGCTCGAAGATAGCACATGGGTTCGCAAAGCTCCGAAAAAGGAGGTTGAATTTGATTTGGAGCGCACACGCCAATCGTTCATGGAAGCAAAAAAGAGCTTTGTTGAGGCCTCTACCTCAGGGAGCCAGGATAAGCTTGTTCAGGAAATGGACCCTTCTATGGTTACGACCTTTCTAGAGACTTGCATGAATCTACTACACGATAGCAACGCTGTAAAGGGGTTACAAGAACTTATAAATAGATGCATCGGAAAAACCCAGGGTGAACCGCACGTAGTATGGAAAATTGGTAAGCATAAAGCAAGGACAGGGCATGAGATGAGACTCACCATGTAGATAGGAGAATATGAAATGGATCAGGTTATTCTAGATCTGGGGTTAGATGCGAAAGTTTTGTAGAAGCAAACTTGGGAGCGAATGGGGAGACCCGCACTGCGGTCGTCTCTGATTTAGTTAAGGATGGAAAATCAACAGAAGATCATCCCCATGGGATGGCTGCAAGGAGTAATTGTAGATATTGAAGGTGCGAGCACATTGGTTGATTTTGAAGTAATAGAAGTTGTGGATGATAACAACCCATACCCTGTGTTCCTTGGCATTGATTGGGCTACTGACATGAATGGGGTAATAAACCTAAAGAAGCAAAATAGTACCCTTAGATCTTGCTAAAGGATCACGTTATACTAAACTAGTATGCGATTGCGAAAGTAATGACGATTTGGACTGCATATATAAGATAAAAACACGAGACCAAGATTGGGTGAATCTGATAGTGGATGGATGGATTACATGGGATCACGAGAGTTCCTACAACTCAGACTCGAACGAAGAATTAGAACGCTGGCAAAATCGGCTACATGAAGTAACCACGCTAAGTTGTAACATGATGACCTGGTCGCTGCGCTGTGTGTCGTCAAAGGTAAGAAATATGCCCACTTATGATGGCCTGAATGATGTGGATGTGTTTTTGGATGCATTTGAGAGGGAACTACCAGAGAAGCAGTGCTTCCATGCTTTGGACTAGGCACTACGCGCCACGCCTGCAAGATGGTGGGGTATGAAAAAGGGTAGTTTTGACAATTGGTGCAAGTGTGGGAGGATGATGAGAACACACTTTGGGAAGTCGAAGGTATGAATGATAGATAAGTATGACAGGAAGGATGATTCATGTGCACACTTGGCCAAATGGGCTTAAGGCCTTTGGAGCGAAGCCCCAACCTGAATGGGTGCACTTGTTTTGTCACACCTTGGATGTCATCCCGATGAACTAGTACTTAAAGACAGAGCTCTGCCATGGTATAGGTGAATGGGATATTCTGCGTGAAGGGTTCATAATGACATTCAGCTTTGAAGATGGGTTTGACTGTATTGACAAAGCGCTACAAGAAGTTAAAGTAGAAATCTTTAGGATACCGCAGGATACTTTAGATCTGGTTCAACCCGATTGGACTACTCAGCTGAGCCATGTGCTGGAATGTTATAATGTGACTTCTGAAGAAGAAGATGAGGACCCACAAAAGATTAATATCCCTGAAACCAAGGGTCACCGTGAGGTTGAGGGACCACAGATTGAGAATCCTGATATAACCGCGCCACTAAAAATGAAGTAGGTAAATATTGGTACAGAGGCAAAGCCCAAATTCGCGAAGATTGGAGATTACTAGGATGACACGACAGTAGATAAGATCACTGAATTGCTCCACGAATACCAGGATTTGTTCCCTACCAAGTTCACAGAGTTAAATGGGATAATAGGAGACCTGGGCATTATGAAGATCACATTAAAACCCGATGCAAAACCGGTTAAGAAAATACCTTACCATCTCAATCCGAAGTATAAGGAGAAGGTCCGCTTGGAGTTGGATAAGATGCTCACGGTAGGCATCATTGAACCCATAGAAGAATCTCATTGGGTGAGCCCAATGGTGGTACAGGAAAAGAAGCAGATGGATGAAATAAGGATAAGCCTAGATCTTAGGAAGTTGAATGACGCTTACATGCATGACCCTTTCCTAACTCCATTCATTGATGAGGTATTGGATAATGTAGGTGACCAGGAAGTGTACTCCTTCACTAATGGCTTTTGTGGGTAACATCAAATCAAAATCGTGCCTGAAGATAGAAGCAAGACAAACTTCGTGACTGAATGGGGATGTTTTCAGTACAATGTAATAGCTTTCAGATTAAAGAATGTGCCTACGATTTTCTCACGCGTATTCATTGCTGCATTCAAAGAGTTCATTCATAAGTTTCTAGAGGTGTACTTTGATGACTGGACTATCTTTGGGTTGGTAAAATGCCATGTGGCAATTTTGTGCTTAATGTTAGATACTTGTCGAAGGTACTAGATTGTGCTCAATCTAAAGAAATGTATGTTTTGTGTTCCTTTTGGGACCTTGCTGGGTCATGTGGTTTGCAAATAGGGACTGATGGTAGATCCCATGAAGATCGCAGTGATACTTAACTTGGAGGCACCAAGGAGTGTGAAATAGCTGCGTGCAACCTTGGGACATAGTGGGTACTACAAGAATTTTATCAAGGACTATGCCCAGATCACTGCACCTATGGAGAAGTTGTTGAAAAAGGATGTCACGTTCTGTTGGAATCAGGACTGTCAGAAAAGCTTGGATGTATTGAAAGGAAAAATGGTCACTACAATGATTTTAGTCTTCCTGGATTGGAAGAAGGAGTTTCATGTACATGTAGACGTGTCATGTATAACACTGGGAGTGGTACTGACATAGGCCAGTGGAGGAGAATTGGACCTGTTAACACCCAGGTTGTTCCCTTTGACTCCCAAGGGAATACGGCCGGGGTAACCACTAACCAAGCTTTGGATTATAGGTCCTAGCCTACCTATAATCAGAGAGGGCTCTCTCTTTAAGTTTTAGCTCTGTTTGTGAAAATTTTAGGCTAGTTATGAATTCAGCTTTTGTTTTTAAGGTTTTGGTTGTGAAATGTTGTTTTGAGAAGGGCATGAAATGTTTGAGGGATTTTTAGTCCATTGGGCATATGGAGTCAGAAATTGAGTAGGTCCTGATGTCTGTGATGGAGAAAGATTTACTGCAGAGCTAGACAACTATTCATGATACAATTTTTGGTTTATAAATGAAACAGAGTGAAGTGTAAACTTATGCATAGTGTGACTGTAAGCTGAAAAGGGCAGATTCTATTCAGTAGCATCTAAGAATTACTGCACAGAAACTGTTAAAGATTTATAGTAAGTTGGAGCATTTAAGAATTCCAATTTAACAGATAAACCTGAAGAAAACATTTATAACAAGGAAAGATTGAATTCAGGGTGTCTCCATGGACAAATCCTGAGTTATTCTTCTACTTTCTTGTTGAGATTAGACCACATACATGAGAAATGAAATAAACAAAAATTAAACACAGACAGAGATAGAGAAACTTATTGTATCAAACTATAGCACTAGAATTCTGCAGCATTCAATGGTTCCAACACAGCATGCATCAGAAAAACAATCTCTGAAATCCCGAAAGCTTCTTTGTATTAACTCTCAAAAATACTGCCGAGTTCTCTTTCTAAACAAGTAACAACAACCCCTGCAAGCTTATGCGAGGGGGAATATATACAATCGGTTCTACAAAAATATCTGAACCGCTGAGTCACCTGATAATTAAATACGCTCACCAACTTAACAAAAATAGCAGATAAAGAAGTTATTACTGCTCTAAATACAAGATGAATGCTCTTTAATTCTGTCAGAAGTCTTTTTGACCTTTGGAGGCCACTGAGTCGGTTGAGCGTTCTGCATAAATGCTGAATGATGTGTCTTTATGCTCTGTCATGCTGTAGCTTTCTCGGCCCTGTCATTTGCAGCTGTCAGTATTGCTTTAGTGGCCGAATCTTTCTGCTGAGTTGGCTCAGTCCACTCTTCTCCAGTCATAGTGTATACATCACATTTTCTGATCCTGGTGACTTATGTTTTTGATAAAAAACCTGATGAGAGGCTCTTTTTCACAGTATCAGCTGTATCATTTTGGTCCACCATTCCTGTGTGGGCAATTGATGTCTCAAAATTGCATCTAAGGTCTCATCTGCCTCTGTATATTTGTAGAAGTTTGGAGGCACTCCAAACAAATGTTTGATCTCATTCATAATGAAAAATAAGTTCTCTACTCTGTTATAGAGACTTTGCCCAGATGCTGGCCCTATTTCTTCTGAGGTACTTGGTCTTACAGTGATCTGATTGGTAGCAAATGTATTGACCCTTTTAGCATAGTTCTCATGTGAAAGTAGTCTCCCTGCGCTGATCAGTAAGCCAAGAAGACCTCTGCTTTGTAATGCTGCAAACTTATCCATAAATTTGTTTACTTCTGTCTGCATGTCCTGGCTTCTTCTTTCCAGTGTTTGTACCATGCTTCTCAATGTAAGGACCCTCTTTATCAGCAGGATAGTTTCAGTTCTGTTAGGGATTCCTATTGATGCCAGCTGAGGACCTGTACGGTTATTGAGCACGTTAATCATTCTATTGGCAATCTCAGGCATATTGCCTAGAGATGCCCTTGCTCTCTGGACTTCCCTGTGTGCTTTGCCTATGAGCTCCATTTTCTCATGAATGGTCTCTATATACTGCCACTGATCTGTGATTGATTGGCCAATGTTGGCCCATAAAACTGTCTTGAGCTCGGCCACCACTTTGTCCAGGGTGAGCTCTTTCTCCAGCTCCTTTATCTTCTCTTTGAGAGCCTTCACTTCTCTTCCCTTTTCAGCTATGCTTTGTTTTGATTTGTCATATTTCTCATTCAGCTTAGCTAAATTCTCCCTGGCTTCATTTAACTCTAACATTTGGGCTTCTAAGGCCCGAATTTCATTCTTCAGCTTCTGCATATCAAGGCTTGGAGCCTGCTCTGTTGTTGGTGCTGGTGCTGATGTAGATGGCGCTGTTTGAGCTGTCTGTTCTGTAGGAGGAGCAGTAGTTTGAGGAGTTTCCTCAAGGTTGATTATTTGTGGAGGGGGCTGAGATGTTTGGCCTCCTTCCTTCTGTTGTAGGGCTGCCTGCAGTGCAGCCTCTGTCTCTCCCAATTTGCCTTCTGTTTGGATCAACTGCTTATATAATGATACCAGCATAGCTGTTGCATCTTGGTCATGCCTTAGCTGGGCAACCTCTTCTGTCTGAGGATGAAGAGTTGTTGGGATCTTGATCATTTTTCTTAATGCTGCCATGTCTGCATCTCTTAATTTCAACAGCACTTGTATAGCCTTGGTTTCCTTGGGATCATGCCCAAGCTCTATAATGATATCCTCCAATGCTTTGATTCGGTTGTCTTTTGCCTGGGAGGATGCTTTTTCCAACTCAAGTTGGGCAGCTGTGTTGTTTAGGCTATTTTCCAGCCTGTAATTTACCAATGTTTTGTCTGCAAGGGTGGCATATACCATCTCACCCGTTTGCTTGTGCAATTCAATTATATCCATAAGGTGGATGTCTTTTGCAAGGACCTCAAGGTTGGTCCTTATGTAGTCTGCAGCTGACTGTGGCTGCAGCATGGTTGGCATGAAGTGGCTCATTATCATTTTGCCCTGTTGCACATCGTATGCAGACATCAACCTCTGCTGGTTTGTAGGAGCCATTTTCAATAAGTGGTTGTACAGCTGTATCCTTATTGGCTCATTCCTCTTTTTGATATCAATAAACTGTTGTTTGATGCCTGTTTCAGCTCTATTTTGCTGGCTTGAGGAGCTGACTTCTCCTCCAACTGTCCTTTCTTGTTCCTGCTGAAAGGAACTTGCAGATGCTTCCATGCTTGGTGGGCCCATGCCCAAAGATTGCCCTATAGGCATTTCTTCTTCTGAAAGGGGATTTAGCCTCTGTCTTTTCTCCCCTTGAGTTGTGGATGTGGTGAGGGGAGTCTCCTGCTCTCTATCCCTCTTCCGATTTCTGTCTTCATTTTGTGGGGTTTGGAGGACCGAGGCCTCCACTGTCGTTTCCTGCCTAGGAGGCACAGTTTCTTGTGCCTGCTGCCCAGTGGATATTGGGGCTTCAGCTGTTTGTTCTTGCTGCACTGGCTGCTCCTGTTTTTGTTGTTCTTTTTGCTGCTGTACTTCTTCATGAGGTGGCTGTTCTGGCTCCATCTGTTTCTCTTTGCCTTTGCTGGAAGCCTGATAAGTAGCTTTGGCTGCTTGCTGATGTGTTGTAGAAGATGAGGCAGCTGCTCCAAGTTGCCTTTGATGTGAAGAGGAAACCTGTCCACAAGTTTCCAAGTCAGCCTCTTTTTCAATATTCTTTGCCTCTCTTTGTATCATTTTCTCTCTAGTAATTGCCTCTTCTAGGGTGCCCTCTTTCCAACTTAGTAGATTGGCATATTTCTCAATATGAGGCAATCTAATGTGAGGATAGCCACCCAATTTATGTTTTACCCTCCTGAGAGAAATGAAATGATTAGGGTCATAAGGTACCCAGCGAAAACTGGTTTCCAATCGGAGGGCCTCCAGCATGCCATCTGCTTCCTTCCATCCCTCCTCCCTTATGTTGTAAAGAAAAGGGCCTAGTTGGTTCCTGACCTTCAATTGCACCTTCTTGTTTTTACTATGGAAATGGATCATGTATGCATTTCCAAATTGCCTGAAATAATCCAAGGCAAAGAGTCTCATAGGGACATACCTTGGCAGTCTATAAGGGTCCAACTCACAGCCATATATTCTGATTACTGTGTGGTGTTGGTAAAAGTACCAGTCACCAATGCTGTAGGACTTAGAGAGATGGAGAATTCTTTGCATTTCATCGGTCAATCTTGGAGGAGGAACACCATATAACAAGGTCAAAGCTGGATGAATGAAAAGGTCTATGAATTCACAGTATGTGTATGGTGAGCAAGAGGTGTGATGAAAAACTGAAGTCCAAAACACAACTGACCTTGGATTTCCCTGGGCATCAAGTTTCTTGAGAGGAATAGGGAAACTGTCAGGTTGATAAAATAAGAACAGATGATATATGTATGAGGTGTATCTAAACACCTTCTCCCTTTCTAGATTCATCAGTTGCTCGTGAATCTTGTTTGCAATGTATTCATCATAGCCATAGTGCACAGCAGGAGGCTTCCCAGGAGAAAATATGGACAGCATGGCCATAATGGTGTTATCAACATCCTCAACTCCCTTGTAGCCCAGGACATAGCTAATCAAATCTACAAGCATTTTGACCAAGTCATTGAGATATGGATTTCCAATAGGAGGCGTTCTCACAGCTTCAGAGCTTGGCTTAATAAATAACTGATTAATTTTGATGATTTGGGCACTGGACAGGTTGCCCCCCTTCTTTAATAAATCCAACATGGAGATAGGAGTCAATGGTCTTGCAGTGTGAAAGTGCAGCATCTCCTTTATGGCCTCAGGGGTAATATGGAACAAGACTGAGCCTGTGGGATTGAGAACAGCTCTCTGACATGGATCATAGCATTCACAACATCTATGGATCAAGTCTGGAAGGGAGTTGACTTGAGGAAGGTTAAAAATGGGCAAATTGGAGTCCCAAATCCCCAAGATATCAGCTCCACTGAGGTGTTGGGCCTTTAACTCATTCAGCAGATGGATGTTAAACTTGGAATTCAGTGGAAATGAGTCTATCATCTGATAATCTTTATCACCTAGAGCCTTCCATTCTAACTCTCTCTGTGGGGCATTCAGAGGTGCTATATTTAATGCTATTGGTGTTTCCATGGCTAATAAGGCCTCTGATTTGTATGTGAACTGGTGTCACTGAACATAGCAACACAGAGGAGTATTTCTGGAACAGAGAGGCGAATTGCAAAGGAACAGAGGGTAACTGGTAGTGGCAGCAACTGAAAAACTGCACAGAGGACTGATAGAGCGAATGTCGGGACTGGTAAACTCTCTCCAAGGTGAATTAGTGGAGCTCAGGTCTTTAAGTTCACGAATGCGCGAACTAACTGTGAATTTAGGTAAATTTGGCTAAATGCAGGTTCTGCAGAGGAATTTCGACCCAACAATTGAAAATAGGCACTGGTTACTGGGATTTGCTGGTAGGTACAGTGTTCTTCACTCGTTTTAAGCTATCTTTGGAGAATTATGGACAAAACCAGGCACAAAGGGAATGATTTGGATAAATACCTTGTGTATTGCCGGCAATGGTTACATATGCAGGTAGATTGGACGCGCCCACGGTCTTTGTAGCGATTTCTGCAGGTTGGCGACAGAATGGTCGTAAAATGCATGCAAAGCAGAGTAATAGCTGTTTTGGCAAAAGTGACAAAAACACGGTTTTTTGGCGAAAATATGGACTTTTTGGAATATTGGCGCTTTTTTTGGATGACGTCAGCATGACGTCATCAGGTGGGGTCAGGGTCGGGTAACGTCAGCGTGACATCATCGAGTGACGTGGTGGCCTGTGAGTTGTCCACGGGGACCGGTGAGGTGGCGAACAGGTCGGAGCATTGTCGGACGGGGGTGCTGATGCGGCGGCGATGTGGCATGACGTGTGCACGACGTGGCGGTGACGAGGATGTGACGTGAGTGCGACTGGTCAGCGGTAAACGGTAGACGGTAAATGGTTTTCTCGGACCGCTCCGGATATGGAAGTAGTATTGTTAGAGGGCGACCCGAGAAAATATGGGGGTGACGCGTGGCAGAGGCCTGACGTCACCCTCTGACAGTTTCTCGGGCGATAACGGCAGTACATCGGGACCGACCCGATATGGATATGGGCCGTCGGATGGGAAGGCCCAGATCCGACGGTCGACGAGTCATCAACTTGTCAGGGTGATACGGCAGCGGGCGGGAGAATAAAATAATGTTTTTTGTGAAATGCGCGCCCGGCGGAAACTTTAGAAAAGTGGGTTTTCAAGCTGCATTACGGGCAAAATGTATTATGCACGGGTTTATTAACAAAGCCGGATTAAGGTTATTAATCCAAGCGGATGTTGGATTAATCCCAGGATTAATGTATGAGCACTCTTTGGGTCGCGTTCTAATGTTTTAGCGCTTAAACCATTTAAAACCAAACTTAGAGCTATAATGCTCGGGGAAGGGGATACATAGGTATTTCGGGGTTTTTTGCATAATTTACATAGTAATAGGGTGAATAGGGGGTATAGGGAGTTAAATAGTGGAAGTTAGGGGTTAATATGAGTGGAAGAGGTGGATGAGGAGGGGAAACACTAGGTTTTATATGGAATCAACTTAGTTTAGGAAGTAGATCAAAATGAAAAGAATTTTACACAAGAAATGTGGCTTTTAAAGAAACAAGAACCACCATAAGACCTTGACTTTCTTTCATGAACATGGCTGGTAATGGGATGTTAACAATGAATGTGAGGGGGGGGAATCAGGAAGTTAGACATGCTCCTATGTATTGCTGCAAGATGATGGAGAAGAGGAACTTCTCTATCCACTGATGTTCCCTTTATGTAGACCAGCAAAATTCAATTGAAAGGAATGACATTTCTGCAACCCCCTCTACCTACCCATCTACTTGCCTAGCATTTTTTGTTACTCCAAGGAGAGTGCACTTAGACTTGCAGACCCTCATGTGCCTTTTCTTTTCTTTTGGCTTTTTCTTTTGATTTTCTATCTAGAACTACCCTTATTGCTTCCAAGGTCCCAGATTAAGCAGTTGGGAACCTTAATTCTCTACCTAACTACTGGTCTGCCAAGATTAAACAGTTTGGACAGACTTCTTTCTCTATTCTACAACAGAAAATTGAAACATGGCATGATCCAGATTACGCTGTTGGACCATTCATCCTAAATTGAGTCACCATTAAGCTATGTACACATATTACCTTCTCTTGAAAATATGGGATCTTTGCATCACCAAAGCAGAGCATATTTGGAACTTTCTTTGCCAATCATGAAATATGAAACCTATTGGTATAGGTATCTAACAGTGGCTCCACATGGGGATGGCATTTCCATTTGAAATACCAAGAACAGTAGGTTAGAATGCCTTGGCCCTTAACTTCCTTTAACAAAATCTTGGAGTTTTCCTCCTTGAAATCTCAAAATTGTGCTCTTCCCATCTCGGTAGATCTCTGAACTTATTTGCCTTTCGCTGATAACTTACAAGACTTGGCAAGCTGCATTTCCTACATGCTAACAGAAAATAGTATATACACCTGAGTATGTACAAGGGAGGATTCAGTTACAGACATGGATAGTAGCCAAAATAGTGCTTCAACATCCTGCCATTCACAGGACCTTCATCCAAATCAGCTTCATCAAGACTTTTAAGGAAGTAAGTATTGTTTCCTTGTACTGCTTGAATAGCAAATGGTCCTCTCCAAAGGGAATCAAATTTTCCATGTTTTCCTTTATCTTCCCTTCTTGAATCCCACTTGAGGACTTTTTCACCAATGTTGAAATCTTCAGCCTTAGTCCTTCTATCAAAAGCTTTCTTTAACTTTTCTTGTAAAACTTGAACTCTGCTATAAACTTGGTCTCTAGTTTGCTGCAAACATATTATTTGATTGATCCTTCTTTGCATGTCATTGGGCTCAGCTTGACTTTCTTGAAGTAGTTTCATAACAGGAACCCCTAGTGATGAAGGAAATCTGGCTTCTAATCCATAGACTAACTCATATGGGCTAACCCCAATTGATCTCTTGGTTGTTAGTCTATCTGCCCATAAGGCATTGACCAGCTTCTTATGCCAATTCTTCTTATTTTCTTCCAACACCTTCTTTATGATGTTTACAAGGCTTTTATTTGATGATTCAACAAGGCCATTTCCTTGGGTATAGTATGCAGTAGAATGGCCCAAGGTAATGTGGAATTTGTGGCAGAAGTTCACCATATTCTTGGATCTAAAGGTAGCAGCATTGTCTGTTATGATCTTATCACGACAACCAAATCTAGACAATATGTTATTCTCCAAAAACTAAATGATTGTTGAATCATTTGCCTGTCTACATGGGATGGCCTCAATCCATTTGGTGATGTAGTCTGTAGTTGTGAGGATCCATCTATGTTGGCCTGAAGATGAGGGATGAATTTCCCCAATGAAATCCAAGCCCCATTGCTGAAAAGGTCTCTTTGTTTCAATAGGCCTCAAAGGAAGTGGCAGTAACTTTCTATTTCCCTCAAATATTTGACACTTATGGCATGAGGTAGTGAAATTTTTAACATTAGAGAACAAAGTGGGCCAATAGTAACCAGCCCTCAGTATTTTATCCACAGTGGACTTCCAATACAAGTGTCTGCCACAATCACATGCATGAAATTCTTTCATTACATTGTTAGTCTCATTCTCAATTAAGCAGTTTAACAATATACCCTCATGGTTTTTCCACAGCAAATTGCCATCCATGACATAAAATCTTGAAGCTTTCATTTTTAGGAACCTACTTTTAGTTCTGGACAATCCTGGGGGAGCACACAGGTTTTGCAATATATAACAGATATCAGAATACCACAGAGATTGTTCAAAGGCTGCATTGATCTTTGGAGTCGCCAGCTCCGGTTCACTGTCCAGTTGGTTGATGTCCAAGGCTTGGAAATTTGTTTCAGACATTAATTTGGCCAAACCTTGCCCTTTTATCAGTTTTGTAGGTTTTATTTCAATGTCGAATTCTAAAATGTTGGCAATCCATTTTCCTCTTCTGCCCTCTAAGTTCTCTTGAGTAAGTATGTCTTTCACAATGGGACTTGGTACATAAGCTATAACATGGGAGTATAGGATATAAATCCTAAAGTCTTTGATGGCCTTGACCAAAGCATATGCTTGCTTTTCCATGATCTGATATTTCAGGGGTGCATCTCTGAGAGCTCTACTAAAGAAAGCAATAGGTCTCTCATTTCCTTGGTCATCTTTCTGTAATAAGACAGCAGCAATAGTATGCTGGGAGGCAAAAGAGAAAATAATAAACTCTTTGTCAAATTTAGGATTTGTTAAGACTGGAGTTTGGGTAAGGGCCAATTTTATTCCTTCAAAAGCTTGATTTGCTTCTACTGTCCATTTTACTTTTGAATCCTTTTTTAGCATGTTATTTAGTAATCTTCTCAATTCTGCCAAATTTGGGATAAATATCCTTAGGAAGTTGATCTTCCCCAAGAATGCTTGTAATTCTTTGATGTTTCTTGGGTGGGGCATTTGCAAGATGGCCTGTATTCTGTCTGGGTCAATCCTAATGCCATCCTTTGAAATAATATGACCCAATAACTTGCCTTCTTCCAAACCAAACAGGGATTTCTTGGGATTTAAGGAAATTCCATATTTCCTACAAGTTGTGAATATTTGCCTTAGATGTTTCAAATGTTCTTGGTCGGATTTTGAGAAAGGTGTGAGGTCATCTAAGTAGATGACAAGGAAATCATGAATTTCTTTGGCAAACGCAATATCCATTTCTCTTTGAAAGGTAGCTCCTGCATTTTTCAACCCAAAAGGCATTTTGACATATTTGAAGGTTCCCCATGGGGTTGTGAATGTTGTTACTCCGGATCAGGAATCAAAAAACTCCCACAGAAGCCTAAAATCTAACGTTGTGAATGTTGTTTTGTCCTGATCATCAGGGTGAACTAAGATCTGGTTGAAACCTGAGAATCCATCAAGTAAAGAAATTCTAGATGCCCCCACTACTCTTTGCAAGATGTGATCCATCTTGGGTAAGGGGTAATTATCTTTTAGGGATACTTGATTTAAGTTCCTCAGATCAACACAAAGCCTTATTTCACCAGTTTTCTTTCTTGTAGGGACCAAATTTGAAATCCAGTCTGAGAATCTGATTGGTGCTATGATGCCAGCTTTAAACATTTTTTGTACCTCTTTTTCAATTGAAGGGAGAAGCATAGGATTGATTCTCCTCAATTTCTGTTTAAAGGGTTTTTGATTGGGCTTGAGAGGGATAGTGTGTTGAATGACAGAGGTGTCATAGGACTTTAAATCCTCATAACTCCATGCAAAGACATCTTGGAATTCTTTAAAGAGGTCAATGTATTTAGGCTTCTGATCAGGTGGTAAAGATGCAGACAATTTAATTATCTTGGGTTTTTCAATAGTTCCAATGTTGCACTCTTCAATGGCAGCATTAAGGGGCTGCAATTTCGGTTTTCTAGGGACATCATTTGAGTCAAAAATGTCCTCTAATGGAGCTAGGCCTATTGGAAGAAAATTGTCTTTCAATTGTATAACTTCATCTTCAGCATCAGCTATTTCCTCAGAATGTAATTGTTCAAGTTCTTGTATTTTCTCCTGGTCAAAGTTTGTTGGACGAAGCATTTGATTTGCTGTTTTGAGTGAGATATTTGTTTGGTGTTGTTCACCTAGTATTTGTGAATCACTTGCAGCCTCAGTATCAATGTTTAGTCCTGAGAATTCTTGCTGCAAAGTCAAGAAATTGTTTATTTGTGTATCATCCTCAAACACTTTCCAATCCTTGACATTGTTTGGGACAGAAGGTCTGTGTTTTATCTCCGCTGTAAAGCAATGCTGGGGTTCAAAAGGTAGTTTACAAGTGCTTGCAAATGTAGCCAAACTATGAGCATGAAGATTATGGGTTCTAGGAATTTTGGTAATTTGAAATTCAGTGAAGGAATTTAGTATTTCAGCAGCAACAAACCTATAAGATCTCAGTCCTTTGTCATTAGTGACAAAATTTCCCTTTACTTGTTGGATAATTAGGTCTGAGTCTCCTAGGATTGAAACTTTTATGGCTTGTAAGGATTTTACTAGCTTGAGGCCTAGTAAGAGAGCTTCATACTCTGCCATATTGTTGGTGCACCTGAAGTTTAACCTGTAGGCTCGGCCCTCTGCATGACTGTTTTGTTTGTTATGTATCTAGACCCCCGCTCCTGCCCCTAATTTGTTGACTGATCCATCAAACTCAAGGAACCATAAGATCTCCTGTTTTAAGGGATTTTCCACATTCTTTCTATAATTTGGAATTATAAGTTGGAGTTCTTGTTTGTCATCTGGTTTATCTTTTAGGAGCAACTTATCAATTGGTTTCTCAATTTGGATCTCTTGGGGACTCAGTTGCTTACTCTCATGCATGTTTTGTTCAAGTGTGACTGATTTACTATCACTCTCAGGGCTTGTATCATCATTGAACAGAATAAAGGAATCCATATCTAAATGGACTGCATAAATGGGAAAATTCTGAGGCTTTTCTTCACTGCTCACCATGTATTTCATAAGTGACTCTCTATTTAGCCTCTTGGGTTGACCAAAGACTGAGATAGTGGCATATGACATGTCTAATTGCAGGGAACCTTGGAGTTTAGCCCCCCATGATCTTGATAACAACATTCCATATTTGGGTGGGATATCAGCAACTACAACATCCATTAAGATTGTTTTGTTTGGATACTGGACAAGGGATACACATAGATCTTTTATCAAACCTAAACACTTAACTTGGCTGGAGTCAAATGAAAATAGGTCCTTATATGGTCTTGTAATGTCTAGGTTAAGTCTCTCCATCACTGATTTAGGCATAAGGTTATGAGAAGCACCTGAGTCAAACATTGCATTGTGTAATATTTTATCATGAACATGCAAGCTGACATAGAAAGGTAAGATACCTGTAACTGCTGTCTTTCCATCAACCTCTGGACCGAAAAGTAGTTCTGGGGTATCATCCAACACATTGACATCATCTTTACTATGAGCAAGTTGAAGGGACTTTTTGATTTGTTGTTTGTAAATGTCATGCTTGGCTAGCTCTGAAAGAGGAATGGCTATCTTCAATTTTTCAATTTCAGCTTCTAAGTCAAAGGGTTTTTCCGATTGGACCTTGGTGTTGTGGTTTACAACCCTTTCTTTGTTGTTCAAATTTTCTTCTTGGTTTTCACTCTGATCTTGAGGCTTGTCCTTTTTACTCATCCTCGGCGAAGTAATGCTTGAATTAGGCTGCAAGGGTGATGTAGCCATTGCTTGTTGATTTGGGGAAGATGTTTCAGTTATTTCTTCAACTGTTACTTCCTTTGTAATTGAATCAGTCTTGTCAATTGGCTCGGTGACCATGGTTTTCTTAAGCAGAGGAGTGTCCTTTGTTTTCTCAGGCTGTGTCACATTTATGGTTCTGCTCCTTAGCTTGTATTATTTATGAACCTCATAAACAACTGTGTCATAGCCTTGTTTAAAGTCAAATGACTCACCTGACTTGGTTTGGAATTGTTTACTATCATCATCCTTATGATCTTCTTGACTTAGGAAAACTTGTTGATCATCATTCAGGCCCATCAGGTTAATGTGGGTGTCATCTATTTTTTCATTAGAAGTGGATGCTTCTGTATAGTTTTCTTGGAACGGAGGTCTAATCTCTGGTTCAGAATTAGCTTTACCAACAATAGGATTTTGGTTTCTTCTGAAATTGGGATTCCTAATAGGATTATTCTGTGGTGCTTCCCATGATGACTTCCTCTCAACTGATTCTACTCTGTCACCTAATCTCTGCATACCAGTGATTATTGCATCCAGTTTTTGATCCTAGCCTGAAGGCTCTTCTTTGAAGGTGGTCTTTCTCTCAGTTCTTGTCCTATTTCTCTTGGCTATCAGATTGGCTTCCACACTTACTGCTATATCTTGCATTTCAGCTAAAGTTCTGGGAGCCCTTTCCCTTAATTGATATGCCATATCTGAATCAAACCCATCAGGAAAGGTATATAAGGCTAGATCCGGTGGGGGTCTAAGATTTTGGGGAATAGCATTGTAGACATTGTTAAACCGGGCACAGTAGTCCAGGACAGTTTCTTGGGGACCTCTTTTGATAGTATTGTATTCGGATAATATATGGAGTGGGTCCTTTTTCTTCTCCCATCTGTTGATAAATGTTTGATAGAGGGCTTCAGGGTCAGCTATTGAGTTTGCTGCAAGTGACCTAAACCATGTTCTTACATCCCCTGTTAAAATTTGCACAAAAATTTTCATCCTAACCCCATCATCGTCTATTTCGTAGTTTTCAAAGTAGTCCTGCATTTTCTTAGTATGTTGAAGGGCTGGATATGAGCCAGTACCATCAAAGTATGAGATCTTACTTTGGTACTCTTGAGGCATAGGAGCTGGATTGGCTGGTAACTGCAGTGGGGCATATCTATTAGCCATGTTTGGTGGGACAATAGGGAAAGCAGGGATGAATGGGACAAGTGGAGGAAATGGGATGAAAGGGGTGTGTGTAGTTGATGGAGTGGTTGAAAGGATACCTTGTGAAGTGGATGAAGAACTAGGAGATTGTGGGCCAGTTGTATGAGGATGTAGAGAAGCTTTAGCAGGGGTTGGAATGTCAGTTTGGAAACCTGCTTCCGAACTTGAATCTGATAAAGTGCTTTCTGATTTGTGTCTCTTGAGGATTCTTGCAATCAAGTTTGGATTTTGAAACTCAGGTGCTGGATCAGGATCTGGGTTTGATCTTGTATAACGAGTTTTCTTCTTGGGAGCCAGCTTCTATAACTTTCTTTGTGAGAATTTCTAAGGAGGTAGTGATCTTTTGACAAGGACTAGTCAGTTATGGCACGACTATATGAAAATTAATACTGAATAAAGATTGACTGAGGCGGCTTTTATATACTCCTGCAAATGCAAAGCAAAGGTAGTTTCTAAGGCTTATCTGGCTGTCACTTAGGCTTCATCTACAACATTAAGAATCAGATAGGAGGTTGCCAAGTTTATCCAGTTCCCCAGAGGAGTTGCCATTTATGTTAACACCCAGGTTGTTCCCTTTGACTCCCAAGGGAATACGGCCGGGGTAACCACTAACCAAGCTTTGGATTATAGGTCCTAGCCTACCTATAATCAGAGAGGGCTCTCTCTTTAAGTTTTAGCTCTGTTTGTGAAAATTTTAGGCTAGTTATGAATTCAGCTTTTGTTTTTAAGGTTTTGGTTGTGAAATGTTGTTTTGAGAAGGGCATGAAATGTTTGAGGGATTTTTAGTCCATTGGGCATATGGAGTCAGAAATTGAGTAGGTCCTGATGTCTGTGATGGAGAAAGATTTACTGCAGAGCTAGACAGCTATTCATGATACAATTTTTGGTTTATAAATGAAACAAAGTGAAGTGTAAACTTATGCATAGTGTGACTGTAAGCTGAAAAGGGCAGATTCTATTCAGTATCATCTAAGAATTACTGCACAGAAACTGTTAAAGATTTATAGTAAGTTGGAGCATTTAAGAATTCCAATTTAACAGATAAACCTGAAGAAAACATTTATAAGAAGGAAAGATTGAATTCAGGGTGTCTCCATGGACAAATCCTGAGTTATTCTTCTACTTTCTTGTTGAGATTAGACCACATACATGAGAAATGAAATAAACAAAAATTAAACACTGACAGAGATAGAGAAACTTATTGTATCAAACTATAGCAATATAATTCTGCAGCATTCAATGGTTCCAACACAGCATGCATCAGAAAAACAATCTCTGAAATCCCGAAAGCTTCTTTGTATTAACACTCAAAAATACTGCCGAGTTCTCTTTCTGAACAAGTAACAACAACTCCTACAAGCTTATGCGAGGGGGAATATATACAATCAGTTCTACAAAAATATCTGAACCGCTGAGTCACTCAATAATTAAATACGCTCACCAACTTAACAAAAATAGCAGATAAAGAAGTTATTACTGCTCTAAATACAAGATGAATGCTCTTTAATTCTGTCAGAAGTCTTTTTGACCTTTGGAGGCCACTGAGTCGGTTGAGCGTTCTGCATAAATGCTGAATGATGTGTCTTTATGCTCTGTCATAATGTAGCTTTCTCGGCCCTGTCATTTGCAGCTGTCAGTATTGCTTTAGTGGCTGAATCTTTCTGCTGAGTTGGCTCAGTCCACTCTTCTCCAGTCATAGTGTATACATCACATTTTCTGATCTTGGTGACTTATGTTTTTGATAAAAAACCTGATGAGAGGTTCTTTTTCACAGTATCAGCTGTGTCATTTTGGTCCACCATTCCTGTGTGGGCAATTGATGTCTCAAAATTGCATCTAAGGTCTCATCTGCCTCTGTATATTTGTAGAAGTTTGGAGGCACTCCAAACAAATGTTTGATCTCATTCATAATGAAAAATAAGTTCTCTACTCTGTTATAGAGACTTTGCCCAGATGTTGGCCCTGTTTCTTCTGAGGTACTTGGTCTTACAGTGATCTGATTGGTAGCAAATGTATTGACCCTTTTAGCATAGTTCTCATGTGAAAGTAGTCTCCCTGCGCTGTTCAGTAAGCCAGGAAGACCTCTGCTTTGTAATGCTGCAAACTTATCCATAAATTTGTTTACTTCTGTCTGCATGTCCTGGCTTCTTCTTTCCAGTGTTTGTACCAGGCTTCTCAATGTAAGGACCCTCTTTATCAGCAGGATAGTTTCAGTTCTGTTAGGGATTCCTATTGCTGCCAGCTGAGGACCTGTACGGTTATTGAGCACATTAATCATTCTATTGGCAATCTCAGGCATATTGCCTAGAGATGCCCTTTCTCTCTGGACTTCCCTGTGTGCTTTGCCTATGAGCTCCATTTGCTCATGAATGGTCTCTATATACTGCCACTGATCTGTGATTGATTGGCCAATGTTGGCCCATAAAACTGTCTTGAGCTCGGCCACCACTTTGTCCAGGGTGAGCTCTTTCTCCAGCTCCTTTATCTTCTCTTTGAGAGCCTTCACTTCTCTTCCCTTTTCAGCTATGCTTTGCTTTGATTTGTCATATTTCTCATTCAGCTTAGCTAAATTCTCCCTGGCTTCATTTAACTCTGACATTTGGGCTTCTAAGGCCTAAATTTCATTCTTCAGCTTCTGCATATCAAGGCTTGGAGCCTGCTCTGTTGTTGGTGCTGGTGCTGATGTAGATGGCGCTGTTTGAGTTGTCTGTTCTGTAGGAGGAGTAGTAGTTTGAGGAGTTTCCTCAAGGTTGATTATTTGTGGAGGGGGCTGAGATGTTTGGCCTCCTTCCTTTTGTTGTAGGGCTGCCTGCAGTGCACCCTCTGTCTCTCCCAATTTGCCTTATGTTTGGATCAACTGCTTATATAATGATACCAGCATAGCTGCTGCATCTTGGTCATGCCTTAGCTGGGCAACCTCTTCTGTCTGAGGATGAAGAGTTGCTGGGATTTTGATCATTTTTCTTAATGCTGCCATGTCTGCATCTCTTAATTTCAACAGCGCTTGTATAGCCTTGGTGTCCTTGGGATCATGCCCAAGCTCTATAATGATATCCTCCAATGCTTTGATTCGGTTGTCTTTTGCCTGGGAGGATGCTTTTTCCAACTCAAGTTGGGCAGCTGTGTTGTTTAGGCTATTTTCCAGCCTGTAATTTACCAATGTTTTGTCTGCAAGGGTGGCATATACCATCTCACCCGTTTGCTTGTGCAATTCAATTTGATCCATAGGGTGGATGTCTTTTGCAAGGACCTCAAGGTTGGTCCTTATGTAGTCTACAGCTGACTGTGGCTGTAGCATGGTTGGCATGAAGTGGCTCATTATTATTTTGCCCTGTTGCACATCGTATGCAGACATCAACCTCTGCTGGTTTGTAGGAGCCATTTTCAATAAGTGGTTATACAGCTTATCCTTATTGGCTCATTCCTCTTTTTGATATCAATAAACTGTTGTTTGATGCCTGTTTCAGCTCTATTTTGCTGGCTTGAGGAGCTGACTTCTCCTACAACTCTCCTTTATTGTTCCTGCTGAAAGGAACTTGCAGATGCTTCCATGCTTGGTGGGCCCATGCCCAAAGATTGCCCTATAGGCATTTCTTCTTCTGAAAGGGGATTTAGCCTCTGTCTTTTCTCCCCTTGAGTTGTGGATGTGGTGAGGGGAGTCTCCTACTCTCTATCCATCTTCCGATTTCTGTCTTCATTTTGTGGGGTTTGGAGGACCGAGGCCTCCACTGTCGTTTCGTGCCTAGGAGACACAGTTTCTTGTGCCTGCTGCCCAGTGGATATTGGGGCTTCAGCTGTTTGTTCTTGCTGCACTGGCTGCTCCTGTTTTTGTTGTTCTTTTTGCTGCTGTACTTCTTCATGAGGTGGCTGTTATGGCTCCATCTGTTTCTCTTTGCCTTTGCTGGAAGCCTGATAAGTAGCTTTGGCTGCTTGCTGATGTGCTGTAGAAGATGAGGCAGCTGCTCCAAGTTGCCTTTGATGTGAAGAGGAAACCTGTCCACAAGTTTCCAAGTCAGCCTCTTTTTCAATATTATTTGCCTCTCTTTGTATCATTTTCTCTCTAGTAATTGCCTCTTCTAGGGTGCCCTCTTTCCAACTTAGTAGATTGGCATATTTCTCAATATGAGGCAATCTAATGTGAGGATAGCCACCCAATTTATGTTTTACCCTCCTGAGAGAAATGAAATGATTAGGGTCATAAGGTACCCAACGAAAACTGGTTTCCAATCGGAGGGCCTTCAACATGCCATCTGCTTCCTTCCATCCCTCCTCCCTTATGTTGTAAAGAAAAGGGCCTAGTTGGTTCCTGACCTTCAATTGCACCTTCTTGTTTTTACTATGGAAATGGATCATGTCTGCATTTCCAAATTGCCTGAAATACTCCAAGGCAAAGAGTCTCATAGGGACATACCTTGGCAGTCTATAAGGGTCCAACTCACAGCCATATATTCTGATTACTGTGTGGTGTTGGTAAAAGTACCAGTCACCAATGCTGTAGGACTTAGAGAGATGGAGAATTCTTTGCATTTCATCGGTCAATCTTGGAGGAGGAACACCATATAACAAGGTCAAAGCTGGATGAATGAAAAGGTCTATGAATTCACAGTATGTGTATGGTGAGCAAGAGGTGTGATGAAAAACTGAAGTCCAAAACACAACTGACCTTGGATTTCCCTGGGCATCAAGTTTCTTGAGAGGAATAGGGAAACTGTCAGGTTGATAAAATAAGAACAGATGATATATGTATGAGGTGTATCTAAACACCTTCTCCCTTTCTAGATTCATCAGTTGCTCATGAATCTTGTTTGCAATGTATTCAGCATAGTCATAGTGCACAACAGGAGGCTTCCCAGGAGAAAATATGGACAGCATGGCCATAATGATTTTATCAACATCCTCAACTCCCTTGTAGCCCAGGACATAGCTAATCATATCTACAAGCATTTTGCCCAAGTCATTGAGATATGGATTTCCAATAGGAGGCATTCTCATAGCTTCAGAGCTTGGCTTAATAAATAACTGATTAATTTTGATGATTTGGGCACTGGACAGGTTGCCCCCCTTCTTTAATAAATCCAACATGGAGAGAGGAGTCAATGGTCTTGCAGTGTGAAAGTGCAGCATCTCCTTTATGGCCTCAGGGGTAATATGGAACAAGACTGAGCCTGTGGGATTGAGAACAGCTCTCTGACATGGATCATAGCATTCACAACATCTATGGATCAAGTCTGGAAGGGAGTTGACTTGAGGAAGGTTAAAAATGGGCAAATTGGAGTCCCAAATCCCCAAGATATCAGCTCCACTGAGGTGTTGGGCCTTTATCTCATTCAGAAGATGGATGTTAAATTTGGAATTCAGTGGAAATGAGTCTATCATCTGATAATCTTTATCACCTAGAGCCTTCCATTCTAACTCTCTCTGTGGGGCATTCAAAGGTGCTATATTTAATGCTATTGGTGTTTCCATGGCTAATAAGGCCTCTGATTTGTATGTGAACTGGTGTTACTGAACAGAGCAACATAGAGGGGTATTTCTTGAACAGAGAGGCGAATTGCAAAGGAACAGAGGGTAACTGGTAGTGGCAGCAACTGAAAAACTGCATAGAGGACTGATAGAGCGAATGCCGGGACTGGTAAACTCTCTCCAAGGTGAATTAGTGGAGATCGGGTCTTTAAGTTCACGAATGCACGAACTAACATTGAATTTAGGTAAATTTGGCTAAATGCAGGTTCTGCAGAGGAATTTCGACCCAACAATTGAAAATAGGCACTGGTTACTGGGATTTGCTGGTAGGTACAATGTTCTTCACTCGTTTTAAGCTATCTTTGGAGAATTATGGACAAAACCAGGCATAGAGGGAATGATTTGGATAAATACCTTGTGTATTGCAGGCAATGGTTACATATGTAGGTAGATTGGACGCGCCCACGGTCTTTGTAGCGACTTCTGCAGGTTGGAGATAGAATGGTTGTAAAATCCATGCAAAACAGAGTAATAGCTGTTTTGGCAAAAGTGACAAAAACATGGTTTTTTGGCGAAAATATGGACCTTTTGGAATATTGGCGCTTTTTTTTGGATGACGTCAGCATGACGTCATCAGGTGGGGTCAGGGTCGGGTGACATCAGCATGACGTCATCGAGTGACGTGGTGGCCTGTGAGTCGTCCACGGGGACCGGTGAGGTGGCAGACAAGTCGGAGCATTGTCGGAAGGGAGCGCTGATGCGGCGGCGATGTGGCATGATGTGTGCACGACGTGGCGGTGACGAGGACGTGACGTGAGCGCGACTGGTCAGCGGTAAACGGTAGGCGGTAAATGGTTTTCTCGGACCGCTTCGGATACGGAAGTAGTATTGTCAGAGGGCGACCCGAGAAAATATGGGGGTGACGCGTGGCAGATGCCTGACGTCACCCTCTGACAGTTTCTCGGGCGATAACGGCAGTACATCGGGACCGACCCGATATGGATATGGGCCGTCGGATGGGAAGGCCCAGATCCGACAGTCGACGGGTCATCAACTTGTCAGGGCGATACGGCAGCGGGCGGGAGAATAAAATAATGTTTTTTGTGAAATGTGCACCCGGCGGAAACTTTAGAAAAGTGGCTTTTCAAGCTGCATTACGGGCAAAATGTATTATGCGCGGGTTTATTAACAAAGCCGGATTAAGGTTATTAATCCAAGAGGATCTTGGATTAATTCCAAGATTAATGTATGAGCGCTCTTTGGGTTGCGTTCTAATGTTTTAGCGCTTAAATCATTTAAAACCAAACTTAGAGCTATAATGCTCGGGGAAGGGGATACATAGGTATTTCGGGGACTTTTGCATAATTTACATAGTAATAGGGGGAATAGGGGGTATAGGGAGTTAAATAGTGGAAGTTAGGGGTTAATATGAGTGGAAGAGGTGGATGAGGAGGGGAAACACTAAGTTTTATATGGAATCAACTTAGTTTAGGAAGTAGATCAAAATGAAAAGAATTTTACACAAGAAATGTGGCTTTTAAAGAAACAAGAACCACCATAAGACCTTGACTTTCTTTCATGAACATGGCTGGTAATGGGATGTTAACAATGAATGTGAGGGGGGGCAATCAGGAAGTTAGACATGCTCCTATGTATTGCTGCAAGATGATGGAGAAGAGGAACTTCTCTATCCACTAATGTTCCCTTTATGTAGACCAACAAAATTCAATTGAAAGGAATGACATTTCTGCAACCCCCTCTACCTACCCATCTACTTGCCTAGCATTTTTTGTTACTCCAAGGAGGGTGCACTTAGACTTGCAGACCCTCATGTGCCTTTTCTTTTCTTTTGGCTTTTTTTTTTGATTTTCTATCTAGAACTACCCTTATTGCTTCCAAGGTCCCAGATTAAGCAGTTGGGAACCTTAATTCTCTACCTAACTACTGGTCTGCCAAGATTAAACAGTTTGGACAGACTTCTTTCTCTATTCTACAACAGAAAATTGAAACATGGCATGATCCAGATTAGGCTGTTGGACCATCCATCCTAAATTGAGTCACCATTAAGCTATGTACACATATTACCTTCTCTTGAAAATATGGGATGTTTGCATCACCAAAGCAGAGCATATTTGGAACTTTCTTTGCCAATCATGAAATATGAAACCTATTGGTATAGGTATCTAACAGGACCATCCTATAGCATTCGCAAGCAGAAGGTTATCCAAGGCTGAGAAGAACTATTCCACCACCGAGTGCGAAGGATTAGCCATGGTATACACGCTCGAGAATTTTAGACAGTATTTGCTGGGTGGACATTTTAAGATGTATACGGATCATTCTACGTTGAAATACTTGGTCAATAAGCCTGTGTTGGGGGGCAGAATCTGTAAGTGGTTGTTATTGTTTGAAGAGTATGATTTTGAAGTTATTGTGAAGCCTATATGACTGAACGCGGGATCAGACCATCTATCGCGCATCGAAATGGGGGATGAGCCCACTAATTTGGAGGAGGGATTGCTTGACGTGCAACTATTTATAGTGCACATCATGGATGGTCACTTCAAAGACATCATACACTTCCTAATGATAGGGACTACCCCAGAAGGCTACACTTTCCAGTAGAAAAATGAGTTAGTGTTGCGCGTGGCAGAATTTTCTGTCATTATCGGACATCTGTACAAAATGGGGTTTGATGAAGTATTACGACGATATGTACCCGAGTTTGAAAGGAGAATTATCCTCGCGGATGCTCATGGGGGTGCTGCGGGAGGCCATTATGCAGGAAGAGCGACCACACAAAATATTCTAGATGCAAGGTTGTGGTGGCCAACCCACCATTAGGATTCAAAAGCTTATTGCAAGTCATGTGATGTGTGTCAAAGTTCTGGCAGGCCATCGTGGAGAGATGAGCTTCCTCTAAAACCACAAATGAAGTTACAAACTTTTGAGAAATGGGCGATAGATTTTGTGGGACCCATTCAGCCCCAAGGAAAGAAGACAAGAGCGCGATACATTATCACTGCGACTGAGTATTTGACTCGATGGGTGGAGGCACAGTCTGTGAAGGACTGCATAGGCGTGACCACTGCGAAGTTTCTATTTGAGTGTGTTCCGATGTGATTTGGGTGTCCAAAGATTTTGATGAATGAAATGATTAGCGCGCTGACGAGGAATTTCAGGTATATCACCAGAAAACCATGCCTTATCACCCATAGGCTAACGGGATGGTGGAAGCATTCAATAAGGTGTTGGAGAATGTGCTAACTAAGGTTTGCAATGCTCAGCGAAGTGATTGGGACCTGCGCATACCTGCAGTACTATGGGCCTATCGGATGACATGCAAAAAGTTGATTGAACAGACACCGTTTAGGCTTGTATATGGTGTTGAAGTAGTGATGCCCATGGAATACATTGTGCCTAGTCTACACATTGCGGCACTCACAGGTATGACAGATCACGGAGCCCTAGAATAGAGACTCACACATCTTGCTGAGCTTGAAGAAGAAATATTTATGGCTAGATTTCACCAATAGGTCCAAAACAATGCGAAAAAGCATGGCACGATCGACACATTAAGTTGTGCACCTTTAAGGTAAATGATCTGGTTTTGTTATATGACAACAAGTTTGGTAAATTTCCAGGGAAATTTAGAATGCACTAGCTAGGGCCCTATGTCATTAAGGAGATTACCGA
The DNA here is from genome assembly GCA_031772625.1 of Pinus tabuliformis. NCBI lineage: Eukaryota > Viridiplantae > Streptophyta > Pinopsida > Pinales > Pinaceae > Pinus > Pinus tabuliformis. Next base: position 487,265,579 of record CM062814.1, on the reverse strand, counting down.
TGGTGGAGCAATTCAGTTGGTTAAATTGAATGGAGATCCCTTCCCAGGAAAGGTGAATGGTAGCTGATTGAAGCCATACACCGGTGATCTGGCTAGGTGACTATATGAAGGTAGCATAGTCTTAGCGCTCCAGGTAGCTAAAAGGAGGCATGAGACTATAAACTACACTGCCTGGGTTGGGGAAATACACGATTGGAAGATTGTGTGGAACGAGGAAATGTCACAGGGTTCACGACGATGTGAAGAGAGCTATGCTACCCAGGGAGAAATCGCGTAGGTTAGCCAGAAAGTGACTATTAAAGTCATTGTTCATGATTTATGATAAGAATGCAGCCAAATGGAGCGGGCGGCCAACATTTAAGATAGAATTTATGGGTAAGATGCTTGGAAATCTTCCGCCAATTCAACATTAATGAGCCAAATGTGGGGGGAATGGTCAGATTTGAATTCAAAATATCCTATAAATTACAGGTGGAAGCCTAATGAAAAACACTTGGCATTTTCAACATTAAGTTGGTGAGCTCTCAGACATGCATGACCCATGCATTCTTCAAAGAATTGATTAAATGCCCTGTGTTTGATCTATTTCTAGAGTCCAACCACAATTTCATCCATGATTTTATCCTAGGATTTGAATCTATGGACACTAAAGTAGTGATAGCCGAGGGGGCTATGCTAGAAGTTGTTAGGGAGGTAGACGGAGCTGCTCTAGAGGTTGCATAGGTACTAGCTGAAGTCCCCAAGTCACCACAGATGCCTAGGCTGAAGTCTACTCCGACCAAGGAGAGTGTGAAGGATAAGAAGGGCAAGCAGGCTGCGATACTGGTGCACGCATCGCCTAGAAGAAACCCAGAGAAGGACGAGTCCTTTGCATAGGAAAAGGGCAAAGCCATTAATTTGGAGCTGGAGGAGGAAGAAATTGAGGACATCCTGATGGATGATGAGGATTTGGGGGTGGAAGTGGAAAATGTTGAAGTCGAGGGTTCTGACCCTATCACTAACTTGCCTAAATATGTCCCTCCACACAAGGGCAAGACCAAGGTGCCAAAGGACATTGATGAAAGGAAGGTCGCCTTGTGCACACCTCTGCTACCAGACAAGATTGTCTTTGAAGGACCGCACTTGGGGTGGGTTCCTCTATTGAAACTAGAAGATTGGGACTTAGCTGACCATGAAAAGTTCCCGCACTTGGCAATAAAACAACTGATGCACTGTGTTGTTCACACAACCACCAGCATGACTGCATTGGAACAACAGAAGTGGCTCAGGGGAGTAGACAAGGCAGGTCTACTCAACCTACTATGGGTGCCGCACTACAATCACAGCCCCATTATAGTATCGGTCATCAAGAAGCTACTATGCTTGGTGCATGATGGGTGTTTGTGGCTAGAGGATCTAATACCCATCACCGACAGGCTAATCCATAGGATCACACAGCTGCCCTACACAGGGGAAAATCTGGCCAGACGTTTGGTGGAAAAGGTGGCGAGTAGGCCCTCGCGGAGGCCATGAAGGAGAAATTCAAGCTCGTGAAGAAGCCGTGAGGCTATGCCATCTCAAGTATCTGCGATCCTGTGGTCAAGGTGGCCACGCAGATTTTGGCAGGAAAGGTTATGAGGAAGTGTCGCGTAGATGAAGTGCCGACACTAGTCATTGCTCTTGTAGCCCAATGCGCCGAAGGAGTCTAGTTTAATTGGGTGAGCTATCTCTGTGGTGAGTAACTTTCAAACTTTCACGAGGCACAAGAGCTTAGCAATACCTTCCACTATGCGTGGCTCTTGCTGTCCATTGCGATGGTAGCTTGGGAGCTGTCGGAAGACAGTCAATTCCCCTCAGTTATGCCAAACCTACCAAAGGCAGCAAAGTACATTCACTGTGGGTGACCAAGGATTCTCAACGCATCAAGGATAGCAAGATATTCTGGATCTTGATGGAAATGAACATCTGCATGGCTATCAATCACAAACCGTGATTGTCACCTACTGTGTTTGCCAAACTACAGGAGTACGTAGAATTCAAGGCAGACTTTCAGTGTGTATCGATCAGGGCCTGGAAGGACCCTAAGAAAACATGGCATGACTTGCTTTACTTGGCAACAGATGATGCGATTGATGCAGTTCTTGATCGCTAGGTGGCAGAGTGGCGCACTGCCTCAAACTTGGTGGTGGGGTCGAGCAAGTTTTCCGTGAAGCAGAAAAAGGAGGAGGCCAAGCTCAAGATGGTGCAGCTGGTTGAGAAGAGGAAGAAGGAGGCCACTGACAAGGCCTAGGCAGAGCACGAGGCCGCCCAGTAGGCAAAAACGTAGATAGGTGAAATAGAGCGAGGCTCTAACAAAGGTGCGAGGTCGCCTTTACCCGAAACAGAGGAGCAAATAGAGCAGCATGGAGCGGACTAGCAGACGGCGTCGTACAACATCAAACGTCCAAGAGAATAAGAAAAAGTGGGGTCGCAAAAGAAATCCAAGGCTATTAAGGCATCACTGGACCCAGTCACTCTTAGAGAGGGAGATTTGAATGACATTGGAGACACGGTGCAGGATGTCACCGTGAAGGTCCTACAATAGTTTGAATAGCAGCATCAACAACTATTGGGGGCCATCCAAACGGATCTGCATGAGCTGCATATCCACGCATAATAGGCTAGCACGGTGTCCACCAGCCTCACTATCGGTACTTCAAACACTATCAATATGCTTTGTGCAAAGGACTCCAAAGCAATAGTGCTTCCAGATGGAGCACTGACCACAAAAAACGAAGCTGAGAGGCTCATTGTCAACACCCTCAAGGGAGTGGGGTTGAACTTGGTAGTGATCCTTGGCAAGGTGCTCCACCTACTACAGGATGGACTGATCATAGAGCTGAGGGCCCACGAACACGACGCTTTGTAGTTAATCAGTGAGAAAAATATTAATAATGAACAAATGGCCCTGCAGCGAGACACCACCCTCACTCCCATGGTGGAACTTACTAACACAAATATGCTCATGATTAAGGATTTGAGGGAAGCCTGTCAAATGGTCCCTGAATTGGCCATTCCCAAGGATGCGGAGGCAGATGGACAAGTCTACAAGCTTGCTACAGGGGTGTGCAACACTCACATAGAGTTGGCTAAGGTTTAGCTGGAGCTGAGCCTATAGATTGCAGATTTGTAGTTGAAGGGCCAATGCCCACCTCCACCAAAAGTAAGGGAGCAACGTGCAAGCATTGTCACAGAGGCGATAGAGATGGTAGACAGTGCAGTAGCAGACTGCACATGGCTGTTTGAACAGTCATTCGAGGTCCTGACGAGCCTACAGGAGGATCCCAATGTACAGCGGCTGGCGACAAAGGTGTGAGAATTGCAGTTGAAATATGAAAAAGTAAAAGGTACAGCATGCACCATCACTCTCACATAGAGATTGGCGAAGCTGTAGGAGGCCAAAACATTGAAGGAATAGGTTGATGTGGCGCATCACAAAGAGGCAGTGCTGAAGGCACGCTTGAAGCCCTGGTTGGATGAGGCTTATTTTGTCATGGCCTATATTGAAGGAAAGCTTGCTAATCTGCAAGTGACTCAACAAAAGCTTCAGGCTGACAATTCAGGACCAATGACATAGCAATTGGTTGAAGAAGTGAAGCAAGCGACTGCATAGTGCACTGCCGAGGTTGCCATCATACACGTCAAGCTAGGAGGTCTTCACGCCAAGATCTTCATGCTCGCAGAGTGACTTGAGGGCGAGTCACCATGTTTGTGTTGGGGGCCTATTGGGAAGGGGTTCCCCCAAGGATAGTTTTGGGGCTAAAATCCCATATTTGAGGACAATTTTGTAATAAAGTTGTAAAGTCTCTGCATTTGGTTGTCGCGGAGCGCAAAGGTTTCAAGAGTCATAAAGGGTTTTAAACCCTTATTTTGTAAAGTATAAAGTCGGCTGTAAAGATCCACCCATGATCCGCGGACCATGGGATTGTATAAAAAGGAGCTAAGCAAGTAAGCTCTAAGTAGTTAAGAAGCGAAGAATCAAGTGAAGAGTTAAGCATTGGAGTCTTGGTAGATAAGTCTAAGTGTTCTCGGGTCTTAGCGTAGGTAGAGGCTCTACAGCTGAGTGCATAGAGGCCTAGGGTGGAAGTCTATACCTGAGTGTACGGACCCCTGCAGCTATGTGCGCAGGGCCGATAGAGTCTATATTTAATTAAAGATATCAACAAAGAGAAGTATTCTACAATTACTGTGTATTTAGTTCTTGTTAATGCATTTGATTATATTACGTTTTGGGTTTAATTTACAATATTTATGTGATGCGTTAATATATGTGGTTGTATTGGTTAATTGAACACAAGTAAGGATATCAATTTACGCGGTGCTAATTGTGATTGATTAGTAAGAAAAGTAAAACACTTAAGATAACTTGGGAACCTATACAATACGCTTCCATAGCTGCGCGGAAGTACCTAGATCATGGGTTGGGGCTATGCAAAGGTCAATCATACGCCTTCGCGGAGGTACTAAAGGGCAGAATAAAGGGTAGATTGACAAAGCCCTAAGTCTTAGCAACCTGTGTGAAAGTAGGGGTTGAGTGTATAAATCGACATCATGACCATCTCAGGGTGCGAAAACTTGGTTCCAACATCCCCCCATACTACTTCGGGTGAGACTTTGGTCTATGCTCTGCAAGCTGATGCCAAAAGGGCTAGTAGTGTAGGGATTTGTTTGGCTAACTAACAACAAACCTGGGTCAGGCCCCACAAAGCCAACACTCCCAGAGACAACCTTGGATTGCTTACAAGACCAATGCCTGGGCACATCTAGATTTTGTGTGCCTCAAATGTTTCTCAGGAAAATGGAGACAACACACACACACACACACACACACACACACACATATATATTAAATGGAATGGGTTGGTTCATGTATTTTTGGTACTTCTTCACATATACAGATCACCTAAATATGTGCATAAAATAGTGGAGGCCGAGTAGTTCAAAGACTTACAGTTTAATAAGCTTTTCGATCCAAAATGGATCTTGGATAAACCTCTAGGTCTAAAAGACTTCATATAAGAGGTAAAAGGTGCTAAATGGCACAAATCCTTTGTAAATCCAAGTCAGATCAAGAAAAGGGTCAAAGGTGGAGTTCTATGTAAATGTCGCATCGGAAAAGGTTTAAAGGGTGGAGGAGCAAGCCTTAAGGGATCCCCGATAGTGATCTCCAATATATCACATTAGAGGAAGGCCTTCACGTGACATCGGAACCCTAGGTAGGCCGATTGGCGATATGTCAATGTTGCGATGTGCGATAAAGTGATCAGCGATGGATTGATGTGGAGGCAGACCCAAAATATCATGTTTCATATCCTAAACCTTGATCGGATCCGTAAGACATATCAAATTGGAGCTGCGAAGGGATAAAGGCCTGGCGGGAGGACATTGCGATATGTGGCGACGCCAATCATCGATAGCACCAATGCGAGGGGACCGATAGCGATACGTTGATGGGAAGGGGCCGATAGCGATATGCGATGTGCCGATATCGACGATCGGTGGATCCCCAATATAAAGGGTCGTTGACGTATGCAATTGTGATTTGCAATTAGGGAGCAGACCTGATAGGTTTATAAGCGCAATTTCATATCATTTGAAATCTAGATTTACGGGAATTCTTTGTATTTTCCTGTGTATTAGGTTTTTGGCCATATGAAATGCAATTGTGATATGCGACAGAATGACGGACCCGAGAGGATTATAGGGGCGATTCTATATTATTTGAGTTTCAGAAAAACGTTCCATGATGTTTGTTTCATTGGTTTTCCTTTGTATTTTGTTATGTGGCTATTTTCAGGATTTCTGCATAGGAAGGCCAAATGACTGGGTTTCCTGTGCCCGTCGGTTCATTTCCATTGGAAACAACCATCACACTTGTGCCACACTATGAGCAGGCGTTTTGTAACAGGGATGCATTATGAAGCATGCAGAGCTGAAGAACTGAGAAGGAATGATTCCTCATGATCGAAGAGACAAAATAATGGCTGGGGAAGCCGCAGAGTCGGAGGATTCCTCAAAGCCCAGAAAGCCAGAGTGAAGAAGTTAGTTTTTCCCTTTAGAGAGATAATAGAGGCAGAGCCACCAGAGGTTGGAGGCAGAGGCACAGTTCCAGAGAAAGACAATGAATCCACCAAAGGTTGAGGGCGATGGCAAGGGGGTGATTCCTCAGAGAGTTGAGTGCAGTAGAGTTGCAGAGCCAGAGAGATGAATGTAGTAGAGTTGCAAAGCTTGAGAGCTTGAGAACTAGAGAGCTAGAGGGCAGACAAAGCCAGAGAACAACAAAGAGATCAAATGATCAAGCTATTGCTGATTTTCGATGTGGCTGAAGACAGAAGAAGGTGTTCCAGAGACAGTTAAAAGAACTTTGAGGGAGTTGGTGCAAGTGATTTGAAATCACCCTTAGGTGACCTCAGGAAATTAATGAAGGTATTACAGACTCATGTGCTGGGATATGCCTATGTTATTTTAAGCAACAAATCAATAAGATTGCAAAATACACAGGCATTGGAAAACAATAAGAGAAACACAACAAGTAAATTCAACAAAAAACACAACAATTTAATAAGGAGTTCAACCAATCCTCCTGGGCTACATCTCCTGGTCCAGCTTTCAGTGGTGGCCTTCTTTTATTGCGTCTTTAAGCAGAGTTTTTACAATGAGGAGCTCAATTTGAGTCTCCTGTAACAGATGATGCTTAGTAGGGTGGTACTTGGATTCCCCAAGCCACTAGAGTACATAGAGTCTCCCTTACCAAGTCTTGACCTCAACTGGTCTTCTTGGGATGAGTCCAATTTGGTACTCAGTTCTCGACAGATATCCTCACAGGGATTGTTTGAACCTCTCAAGCCTTCTCGATTCTGTCTGCTCGATTCGGCCTTAGCTCTACAGGTCAGCTCGACTTATCTATTCTCTGCTTCTTGCTTCACTCTCTATTCTGTATCCCTTCTATTCTCTATCTGTTCATGGCTTAAAGCCAATCCATCCCTTGACTGTTCACTTCCTCTTTTGGCTCTTCAGATCGCTTGCCTCTGTCGGCTGGAATTCCCTGCTTCTACGTCATCACCACTATGTAACGTTTCATAGAGGTGGCCACTTGTCTCCTTATGACTGGGCGCTAGCTCTTCCTCGAACGGTCATTGTTTCAATTATTCTATGAAATGATTCATCCGCTATCTCAGCAGTCATGTCGGACCCAAAATTTCATATGCCTCAGCCTATTCTTCTGCCAAATCTAGTCCTCCATCAGGTGGATTCTCCGCCATTGACCTGGGGCCTCCAGATCCTATGATCATCGCTTTTATTGCACAAGTGAGTTGCTTGACCATTACCCTACGATGAGAGCGGTTTTCTCTCTCATCCACCAGACATGCATCATTCAGTGTATGGCATCGAGCAGTCCCTTGCCAAACCTGCTTACCTCTTAAAGTGCTTGCGATATCCCGCTGGTTTTGGGCATGGGTCCCACCTTCTAACGGTTTGGGTATTTTCGCATAGTTTTCCCTATTTTTCACATGACCAGGTGTCGGGGCTTTTCCTTCTCTAAGGTTTTTATCCTGTGATAATGCTAATCGCGTATCATTAAGAACCTCTGTTTTCTGATCTAGACTCCCTGTTTGTTAGTTTGCGCCACTGCATGGTCTCCATGGGCCAATGGTTAGCATGCTTTGACCGAGGGTCCTTGTTGTTTCATGCTGGCTACAACTGCCACTGTCCAGAGGTCCTTCCTGATAGCTCGTTGTTGACAAGGTTTTGGAGTCTGACATAATTTGAAATAGTCATAGAACTCTGATAATCTTCAAGGATCCAATTTGGATCATGACCTTCCCACTGAAAAAGCTTTTGGACCACCAAAAGTTGGTTTTCAAGCATCGACTAAGTGAGGATACGACTTTCTCACCTGTCTAATATCTATCCATTTTTCACTGCCAGGCTTTGAACCCCTGAGCCCAATTCTGAGGTACTCAACATCTCCCCTGCATGTCGTTCTCACCTTCTTGTCTAGAATTGTGTCTTCCTGCAATTCATTAAGATATTCAGGTAGCAGGCCTTCAATAAAAGGCAACTGACTCCCTTCTTCAAGATCTTCAATTAACGAAGGTTCAAATAATCTCAAGCTGTCTACATTGACGACTGAGTAGATGTGCATATAAGCTGGAAAATCAAGGCGAAAATCATTATCACCAATTTTCTCAAGGATCCTTAAAGGTCCATACCTTATTGGTTTCAGCTTTTTACCTTCACCTTGCATCCTGTCCTTGCTGATATACAGCCTGACTTGATCACCAGCTTGGAAACTATGCTCCATCTGATGCTTGTCATGCCTTGCCTTGTATTTGGCCTAGCTCTTTTCCAGCTATTCCTGTACTGCCTGATGGATCTATTGGATTTGTTTAATGAAACTAGTTGCCTTGTCCACATCGTTGTGTCCCTCAACTGTTGTGTCTTTACCAAAGACAAAATCCAAGGGAGACCTTGGTGTGAAACAAAAACAGGTCTCAAAAGGAGATCTCTGTGTGGAAGAATGTTTGGCTCGGTTGTAAGCATGCTACACATAAGACAAATGTTCATCCCAAAGCTTAGGATGCTTGTTGCAATATCCCCTATGTAACTGGATCACTACCCTGTTGACTACTTTTGTCTGGCCATCGGTTTGTGGATGGAAAACTATGCTTTTCTTCAGTTTGGTGTCCATCAGTTCCCACAGAATTTACCAAAACTTTCCCACAAATCGGGTGTATCGATCAGATACAATGGAAGTGGGTAATCGAAAATGAACCCATACATGTTGAAAGAATAGTTTTGCAGTTTGTTCAGCTGTAATCTGTTTATTACAAGGTATCAAGATACACATTTTGCTGAACCTATCCACAACAACATATAGATAATCATGACCTTTCCTAGATTTAGGCAATACTCCAACAAAGTCCATGGAAACACTTTCCCAAGGATGAGAAGGAACTGGTAATGGAGTGTACAAGCCTAGTTTTCTATTGTTGGGCTTGCTTTTAGAACACATAGTACACCCTCTTACATATCTAGAAATTGTCTCGTTCATTTTTGGCCAATAACAAAATCTTTGCAGTTGTGCAACTGTTTTACTTACCCCAAAGTGACCTGATATTAGAGAAGCGTGTGCTTCTTGAATTATCTTTACTCTTTCAGTTTGTGGAATGCATAGCTTCCCACAATGATGTAGGAATCGATCCTTAATATGATAATCCAATTCTTCTACTCGTTTGCCTTGACTTAAGTTGCATATACATATTTAAAGTCTATATCTTGAGCATACTATTCAATGTAGCTCTCATGTAACACAGAATTATGCTTAAGTATAGTAGATGCATTTATAATGGGTTTAGATAACATATCTGCAACTTTATTGTGTATGCCCTTTTTATATTTGATGACTAAATGAAACTTTTGTAGAAAACCCATCCATCTATAGTGTCTTGATTGCTGTAACTTAGTTTGGGAGTGTAGATATTGAAGTGGTTGATGATCAATATGTATAACTGTTTCTTTGCCCATTAAGTAATGTTTCCACTTTTTCACACTCTGTACTAATGCATACAATTCTTTATCATATGTGGGATAGTTAACTACTATAGAATTAAATGTCTCAGAATGATAACATGTGGGTTTACCTTGCTGTATCAACACTGCTCCCATGGCATAGTCACTGGCATCCATTTGGATCTCAAATGGTCTTTGAAGATCTGGCAGTGCTAGTAGTGGTGCTGTACTAATCTTTTCTTTCAAGGTGTCGAAGGCTTTCTGTTGTTTGTCTCCCCATTGAAACACCTTGTTCAATCCTGTTAAAGCATGTAAGGGAGATGTAATTAAGGAAAAGTTAGAAATGAACTTTCTCCAATAATGTGCTGCTCCTAAGAAGCTCCTAACTTCTGTAGAAGATTTAGGTTTAGGCCAGTTTATAATGACTACCACCTTAGAGGGATCTATCTTCAATTCACCACCCCCTACTATATGTCCCAAATAATTCAAGGATGTTTTTCCAAATTCGCATTTTGAGAGTTTAACATAAATTTTTTCTCTTTTCAAAACATCTAGTGTCTACTTAACATGCTTTAAATTTTCTTCCCATGTTTTGCTAAATTTCATAATGTCATCCAGATACAAAATAACAAAATCATCAAGAAATGGTTTGAGTACATCATTCATTATTCTCATGAAAGTAGCAGGAGCATTAGTTAAGCCAAAAGGCATAACCAACCACTCATATAATCCCTGCTTTGTTTTGAAAGCAATCTTCCATGCATCTTGTTCTACAACTCTAACCTGATGATATCCACTATGCAAGTCTAACTTGGAAAAATAAACAGCTTCTTTCAATTGATCTAATAGATCATCTATGCGAGGAACGGGATAACGATTTTTTATTGTTATCTTATTCAGTGCTCGATAATCAATGCACATTCTCCACGAGCCATCTTTCTTTTTCACCAAAATTATTGGGCATCCACATGGTGATGTGCTATGTCTGCTGAACCCCTTTTTGAGCAACTCCTGCACCTACTTCTTGATTTATGCATTCTCTAAAGCGGACAACCTGTATATTCCAATGTTAGGCAATGGAACATCTTGCTGCAAATTAATTTCATGCACTATTTCCTTTTTGGTTGGCATACCTTTAGGTTCTTGAAACAAGATATCATACTCTGAAACAACTTTTTCTAAATCATCTTGCTGTTTAGCATCACAGCCCTCAAATACATTGGTGTTATCAGGTTTCTTTTCCTTTACAACCATCAATAAAAATTGTTTGCATGAATTTATAATTCGTTTCATCTGCCCTGAGTTTATGAGAGTGTAATTATTCTTGAGCTTATGAGCTCTTACAAAGTATTCGATTCCATCTTTAACGAGTAGATACTTGTTCTCAACTCTATAGAAAATAGCTTTTCTATCATACAAGTAAGGACTTCCTAAAAGAATTCCATATATATCCAAAGGATGTGTAACTCAACCTCATCTACAAATGCTGACCCAAAAGAAAACTTGAGTTTGCATTATCTAGTCACTTGTAGTTGTGCTTTATCACTTAACCATCCTAATGGGTATGGTTTCTTGTGAGGTGTAGTCAGTAATCCCAACTTCTTTACAATTGCTTCAGAAATTAAATTTACTTGTGAGCCACTATCAATCTTTTGATGTTTGGAAATAACTCGAATATGGAAAAGTTCATGTCTTTTTCTCTCATTTTCTTCATCAATAGTAGATTGTGCAAAATTACTAGTAGATGCTTCAGAATTCTTACCTTTTATACCTGTGGCTGCAATAGTTGTTTCATCTCTTAATTCCAACCCCAAATCTTTCTGAATAGCTGCAATAGTCTTCTTCTTCTTGCCCTCAAACTTCTTAGGTCTCAGCTCTGGATGCAGAATCCAACAGTGCTCATCATCATGACCATTCTTCTTATAGTGAGTGCATGAAGACTAGCTTTCTGGGCAGTGTTGGCCTTCCTTGCTTTCCATTTCTATTTTCTTTTCTCCTTATTCTTGCTTGTAGTGGGTTGGGATGATACCCCAACTTCTGGGTTTCCATTCTTTCCTCTAGCTTCTAGATGCGTAGCTTGAACAGATACCTCATCTATACTAGTGGGATTAAACATGAGGATAGTGCTCATCATGGCTTGCTGCATGTAGGCCAGTGGATATAACAGCTTTTTGATTACAAAAACAAATTCACTCCAGATAGAAAGAGTCTTACCAGGTCTCTTCATGTCAGCTTGGGTCCTGCCTTCCCACCAAACCAAGGTAGTGCCTCCAAGGCGTAGGCTAGCTAGTTGAATCTTGCTCTTGTCTGAATCGATACTCTGCACTCTACAATAAACATCAATTTGTCTAATCCAATTGTCCAACTTTTCTGCATTCAACTCTCCATCATATATTGGTAAATCAAATTTAACATCTAGTTTAATCAAAGATGTCTTCTTTTTATGTTCAGGGCTAGTAAGAGATGTGAGAAAGCTTTCTTCTTTCCCTTTGCCTTTTGAGTGGTCATGGAGGAGAGACTCTTCTTCTCCTTTATCTTGTTTGGAGCCTCATGAATCTTCATCTTTATGTTTTCTAAAGTCCTTATACATTTCCTCTACCATGGACTTTATGGCCACGAAACTATCTATAAATTGAGGGTCTGGCCCCACAGAACCTTCCTCTGACATTGTCTTATGAGGATAGACTCTCCCAATTTCAGGATCAGTTTTGACCAACTCTCCTTCTCTTAATTTGAGTTTTGATCTAGTTAGCATTCAATAGCTAAATCCAGCACAAGCTTGTCTAACCTTAAAAACCTATAGGCTCTGATACCACTTGATCTGAAATCACCCTTAGGTGACCTCAGGAAATTAATGAAGGTATTATAGACTCATTCGCTGGGATATTCCTATGTTATTTTAAGCAATGGATCGATAAGATTGTGAAATACACAGGAATTGGAAAACAGTAAGAGAAACACAACAAGTAAATTCAACAAAAAACACAACAATTTAATAAGGAGTTCACCCAATCCTCCTGGGCTACGTCTCTTGGTCTAGCTTTCAGTGTTGGCATTTTTTATTGTGTCTTTAAGTAGAGTTTTTACAATGAGGAGATCAATTTTAGTCTCCTGTAACAGATGATGCTTAGTAGGGTGGTACTTGGATTCCCCAAGCCACTAGAGTACATAGACTCCCCCTTACCAAGTCTCGACCTCAACTGGTCTTATTGGGATGAGTCCAATTTGGTACTCAGTTCCTGAAATATATCCTCACAGGGATTGCTTGAATCTCTCAAGCTTTCTTGGTTCTGTCTACTCGATGCTGCCTTAGCTCTGCAGGTCAGATCAACTTCTTTGTTCTCTGCTTCTTGCTTCACTCTCTATTCTATCTCCCTTTTGTTTTCTATCTGTTTGTGGCTTAAAGCCAATCCATCCCTTGACTGTTCAATTCCTCTTCCGACTCTTCGGATCACCTGCCTTTGCTCGCTGGAATTCCTTGCTTCTGCGTCATTTCCACCGTGTAACGTTTCACAGAGAGGTGGCCACTTGTCTCCTTACGAACTGGGCGCCAACTCTTCCTCGAATGCTCATTGTTTCAGTTATTCTATGAAATGATTCATCTGCGAGCTCAGCGGTCATGTCAGACCCCAAATTTCATATGCCTCAACCTATTCTTCTGCCAAATTTGGTCCTCCATCAGATGGATTATGGCCGTTGATTTGGGGCCTCCAGATCCTACAATCATCCCTTTTATCGCACGGGTGAGTTGCTCGACCATTACCCTATGATGAGAGCGATTTTCTCTCTCATTCGCCAAACACGCGTCATTCAGTGTATGGCATCGCGCGATCCCCTGCCAAACCCACTTATTGCTTAAAGTGCCTGCGATATCCCACGGTTTTGGGCGCGGGACCCGCCTTCTGACGGTTTGGGTATTTCCGCACAATTTTTCCTGTTTTTCACATGACTAGGTGCCAGGGCTTTTCCTTCTCTGAGGTTTTTATCCTGTGATCGCGTATCAGAAACTACCTCTATTTTCTGATCTAGACTCCCTATTTTCTAGTTTGCGCCACTGTGCGGTCTCCATGGGCCAACGGTCAGTGCGCTTTGACCGAGGGTCCTCATTGTTGCATGCTAGCTACAACTGCCACTGTCCAAAGGTCCTTCCTGATAGCTCATTGTTCACAAGATTTTGGAGTCTGACATAATTTGAAACAGTCATAGAACTCTGATAATCTTCAAGGATCCAATTCATATCAGCGAGCTAGAGCTCAAGATAGCTCAGAGCGCTGATTAAAGGAGTCTAGTCCAGAGAAGCCTAGATCTGTCTATAGAGTATGGATAGCCAAGGATAAGATGGTATTCTAAACCCATAGGTTCAATTGTAAACCAATGGAGTTGAGTGCGGAACTTGTAAAAAAAAGATTACCATAATCCCAAAGAGTATAATCGAGTTGATTAGAGCTCAAGGAGACATAGCCCAAGAGGTTTGGGTGAACTCCATATTACATTGTTGTCTTTTGTTTTTGCTTATTTGCTACATTACTTACTATTGCATGTATTTAAATATTAGCATAAGCAAAGAAAACAAAGCACATAAACAGTCTAAAAACAAACATAAGCATACACCTCTTTCAAGCACTTTTAATTCCCTAATTATCAATCATAAGCATAGATCTTGGGAATATATAAGCTTTGGAGTGGGAGAGGTTCTTGTAAGCATGACAAGAAGCCTTTAGGTCCCCATTTCAGATCACTTTTGTAGAGAAATCAGAGAGGATAAGAAGAAAGAGCAACTCATCACATAGAGCTTTAAGAATCAAGAATTCTACCTTTAACACATAAAGCTTGAAGCATTAAGAATTTATACACTTATTTCATTTATGGGTAGATATAATGGACCAAAGAGATACTAAATGCTATGATTCATGTAGCACAAATCTAAATACATAATCTCAATAATCCATACATGCACATACATTAATAAGTCAATACAAATGAATCTGTGAGGAAGTATGAAATATTTCTAGTAGCTATGATTGCATGAATACATAGAATAAACATGAATAGAATGAGTTTTAATAGAGGGATAACATACTATAATACTCGAAGGGGGAATCACCACCATTTACTTGATATTTTGAAAGATCTGTATTATAAAGTCATACAATCTGAAAACAACATGTAGCTTTTTCTTTAGGATTTATAAACCTTTGTAAAGCATCGCTTTCCCCTATTTATATGGAGAGGGGGAGTGTTGAACATTCATTACAACATAATATCTTCGGCTGAGTCTCAGCTATTAGGTCGACTAGCTGTCTTCGGCTAGGGATGGTTCTGTGGCCCAAAAACATTCCAAAATATTAATTTCCTCAATTAATGGTAGCACATTACAGGGTGTCAAAACAAGTCAAAAGTCAGATAAGAGTGTCAACAAAATATCTTCGTGCCCATCACTGTGATCACCACTGCTTCAGGTTGAGTTTTTCTCACGGTCTGGCCTCCTATGTTACTCAGCCAACTCCTGTTTCTTCTACCTTTACCTCTTGAACCATTCATCTTTAAAATATGGGAGTGGGCGCTATTAGTTTCATGCCGCAGTACTGAAGCAGAGGACCCCTGGGCGGTACTTAGTATTCCCTCTATATGGTGGCACAATGCTGGATAATCAAGTCCTCATGAGCTACCAGGTCCTTGTTTACTTCTATCAGCATCGACCCTGGTTTCATGTCGCAGAGGGTCTTTTTGGATCAACCCATGCTGGGTTTGAATGCTCCATCTTCCTTGTTAAATGCCATAGTTGCTGACCCATTGCGCCTTTAAATTTATGTACTTCCTGGTCGTGGAGTTCTCATATCATGATTTCTCACTAAAAATCCTCTATAGGATGTGGCCTCAAGATTGACTTTAGCCCCTTTTACCTCATGTGATTGGGGGTTGTGACTAGGTGCTGAGTCCTTAGGTGCTAAGGCCATTGGACTTCCCTCCAGGGGGATTTTTCATTTTTTACATAGAATCTCGCACACCAGTGGTTTATAATGCTTGCCATTTGATATTTCCACTTGAACCTTGCGATTGTCAATCTGCGGGATTTGGCCCACTTAGGGTATCGCAATCGCAATATGGGAGAGAGTGTGAGGGTGAGTGGTTTTCAGACAGGGGCATGAGCAATAAGTGGTAAGTGAGGGGTGGTGTGAAATGATATGAGAGGGACTCGTAGCAGTGGGCCCTAGTGGGGAAATCGCTTTTTTGGACCCCCTCATCACTAATAAAGGGAAACATGGTAGGGGGGATGAAAAGGCCTAGGAGTTGTCGATTTGGCGGAGTCAATCTGGGTTGTCCAAAGATGGCGGTTGTTTATTTGATGGCAAAGGAGGGACTTTTGGATTGATGACATCATTAGTGCCACGTGGTACCTCCTGAGTGGTGACACATGTCACCCAAATACGCCCCCATAGGACCCCTGCAAATGACAAATCTGCATGCCACGTGTCCTCCGTACTGCCACATCATGCTGGCATCAACTGCCATGTGTATTCATTGTGACCAATGGTATTCTACCACATGGCCCCCCTAGAGGAGAGATAAAAGGCCCTCCTGTCTCTGGTTTTGTAACTGATTTCCTTTGTAAATTGGCATCAACCCTCCCTTGCTGCTTTAACACTATTGGCATATTCCCCCGTAATTCCTTAAGAATGGTCCATTGGACCCGCCGATCGCCGATTTGCCGATATCGAAGCTTTGACCCTTTGTACTGCGCTTTGAAATCCTGTTGTTCGCCGATATGCTGTGCCTTGGATCTTTGACTTTTAGCAATAACTCCATCGTAGGTTTGTTGTGTCCTCCCCCACTGCTACTAGTAGGAAACTACGATTGCGATTTGAAATGAGCCTGACCCTTAACCAATTTTCCTTTGTTTTCTATCTTTGAAAGGTTATCATCAATCTGCTCTAACTTCTGATCCAGGTGTCCGTTTCTAGTCTTCCACCTACCATTGGAAAGCTTATTCTGAACACTATCCAGTGGAAAGGGTCTATTTTAGCTATGAGAGCTTCTATGGCTTGGAATATCGATGCAAACCTCTATTTTATTTGGTACTCTTTGTACAATTGGAACTCTATTTTCAGAGGGTGATAACATTGGCTCCACTTGGGGACAGTGCCTTGCTAACAAGGTGCTGAGAACCTGCAAATTGTGAAATTCTCCTTTGGGCATGGAGTCATTTCTAAATAAACAATAGTTTTGTGAAAGAGGCATTTTCAACAGAAACTGGAAATTTCATATAATAATTAGAATATACACTATATTTACAATGACTGCAAGACAGGTACCTCTAGTTTTGGAAATATAGTTTGAGTAACTGACCATTTACCGATAGTTCAACCGATTCACCATCTAGATTTTCAAGCATTCACGTGTTATTTCCTCTCTCTTCTGCAATGTTGAAAGGGTCAAACCATAGTAAATCAAATTTTCTGTGTTTTCCTTTGTCTTCCCATTGGACGTCCCAGCAGAGAACTAAATCTCCTGGTTAAAGAGGTCGATCTTTGGCCTTCTTGTCAAACAGGGATTTCATGTTTTGTTGGTAATTTGACAATTTGGCCCCCACCTATTCTCTGTTCTCATGAAGCTTGACCAGCCGATTTATCCTCCTTTTCAAGGCACTCTGCTCTTCCTCAGCTTCCTGTAGTAACTTCGCGGCCAACATCACTAATTGGATTGGGAAGACTACAACTTTACCATACACCAGCTCAAAAGGAAATTTCCCCATGGATTATTTAGGAGTTACTCGGTTGGCCCATAGGGAAAACATCAGTTTGGAGTCGCAATTCCTCTGATTCTTGGTGATGGTCTTCTTCAACACCCTCACAATAGTTTTGTTTGAGGACCCAGCCAAGCCATTACCTTGACAATAGTAGGTACTGGAGTGCTCGATGATGATGTTTAGTTTCTGGCAGAAGCTGATGAATTTGGAAGATTTGAGGACTTGAGCATTATCAGTGATAATTTTGATAGGACAACCAAAGTGAGATAGCATGTTCTCCTCCATAAAATTGATTACCAATGAGCCTGTAGAGTTTCTAGCTGGGATGGCCTCTACCCACTTAGTGAAATAATCCATGGCCATTAATATCCACTTCTATTGGCCGCTAGACAGTGGGTTTATTTCTCCTATGAAATATAGTTTGCACTATCTGAAAGCTTCTTCCACATGTATTGGAATCGGGGGGAGAGGAGAAAGCTTTTGCCTCTCAGCAAACACTTGGCACTTCTGCCATGACCTGATGTGGGAATGAACATTTCCAAATAGTGTAGTCCAGTAGAATCCTACCTTGAGGATTTTATGTGTTGTGATCTTCCAACTGTAGTGACCTCCACAAAATCCTCCGTGAAAATCCTCAATCACTTTATGGGTTTCTCTCTCTACCAAACATAGCAACAATACTCTCACCTGGTCCATCCAATAGAGTAGACCATTGGATATGATATTTTTTTGTGCTTGCAATATTAGAGTTCCATATTTGGATTTATCTAGCCCCAACGGGCACCTTAGGAATAAGGGATAATAAATGATGTTCTTATACTAGGGTGATCCCTCATATTTAGCATAGATCTTCTACTCAAATGTTTTAATCCCATTTTGATGATCCTCTAGTTTGCCTTCCTATGTTATCAGGTTTATCCCTAAAGCTTGGAAATTCGATTTGGATAAAACCTTAGCCAACCCCTAATCTTTTATGAGCTCAGTAGGCTTTATGTCTAGCTCATATTCTTTTATCTTTGCCATCCACCTTCCCCTTTTTAATTCGCTGTCTCCTTGCACCAGGATGCCCTTGACTGCTATCGTTGGGACAAATGCTGTGATTTCCTATTGTAGCACATACATATGAAAGGCCTTCAAAGCCTTGACTAGTGCATAGGCTTGTTCCTCCAAGATGTTATATTTCAGCTCAACATCCCTCACGACTTGGCTGAAGAAGGTGATGGGATGCTCATAACCATCCTTATTCTTCTGTAACAAAACTGTGGCAATAGTATGCGGAGAAGCAAAAGAGAAGATATAGAAAGGCGCTGAATAGTCGGGGCTGACTAGTACCAGGTCTTCAGCCAAAGCTTCTTTAATTATAATGAAAGAATCTCGGGGGGCAGGGCTCCACTTGACTTCATTTTCTTTCTTAAGCATGTCCATAATACCCTTGACTATTTCTACATAGTTAGGTATGAACCTCCTCAAGAAATTTATTCTCCCAAAAAGGCTTGGACTTATTTATTATTCCTGGGTAGAGGAATATGACTGATGGCTTCGATTTGTTTAGGATCGATATTCACACCTTCCTTCGCTACTATGTGTCCTAGTAGCTTCCCCTCACTTAGGGCGAACTAAGATTTCTTAGGATTCAAAGAAAGACCATACCTCCTACATTTCTCAAAGGTGAGCTTCAAGTGGAGGATGTGTTTTGCATCAATCTTAGAAAAGACTGTGATATCATCTAAATAAACCACCATGAATGTTTCTTTCTCCCCTACAAAAGCTATGTCCATAGCTCTCTGAAATGTGGCCCCTGCATTTATAAGACCGAAAGACATGCAAGCGTACATGAATGTTCCCCACGGGGTGGTGAAAGAAGTCTTCTTCTGATCATTAGGGTGGACTTCCACTTGGTTGTAACCAAAGAACCCATCCATCATGGATATTCTGAATGATCCAACCACATTTTGCAATATATAATCCATCTTAGGTAGCTGTGTAGTTGTCTTCCAGCGACACCCTATTTAGATTTTGAAAATCTACACATAGCCTTATTTCTCCATTCATTTTCCAGACAGGGACTAAGTTGGACACCCACTCAAAGTACCTTAAAGGCACTATGATCTTTTCCTATAGTAGCTTTCTCCCTTCTTTTTCAATGGAGGGGAGTAAGAGTGGATTTATCTATTAGAGTTTCTGGTTGCATGGTTTTATTCCATCCTTTAAAGGAATATTATGTTGAATGATGTTAGTATCAAATGCTTTCAAATCCTCATAAGATCAAGAAAAAACATCCTTGTAGGTTTTGAATAGATTTAAATACCTTTGATTGTATTGAAAGGGGATTCCTTTTGATAGCCTGATCATTTGGGGTTCCTCCTCTGAGCCGATATTGCAATTTTGTACTTGATCATCTATCTCTGGAGCCATGGGTTTGGACGTTACATCATCCTTATTAAAAAGCCTTTACAGTGGGACTCGTCTATGAGGGATGGTATTCCCTTCTAGTTGCAGAATTTTGTGCCCAACCACTGAGTCTTCCCATGAAGTGGTTTCCTGATCTTCTTTTTCTTCTTCTTGATCGACGATCGAGTTAGTGAACTCCCAAATGACTTCTATGAATCTTTTCACCTACTCGTCGTCCTCGAATACCTGCCAGTGATTGATGTTGTCAGGTATAGAGGGCATGTACATGACTTTCACCTCACACATGAGGAGTGGATTTTGAGGGGACTTGAAACTGCTTGCTACTACTGTAAGGGAGTCATCCATTTTGTTTCCTTCTCTCGACAGAAATTGGATATTAAAGGCCAGGAAGAAGTTATCAATTAAATCCCACACTTCATTCCAGTAAGTCCTCAGTTTGGGCCATTTGGCTTGGCACTGATTTTTTATTTGTCTTATGACTAGCTCAAAGTCTCCATAGACCGTCAGGCATTCAATATTCATATTCTTTTCCATTTATAACCCAAGGAGAAATGCTTCATACTCTGCCATGTTGTTGGTCACCTAAAACTCAAGATTGAATGAGAGGGGTATCAAGTTTCCCTCACGAGATACCAATAATATTCCTGCTCCATTTCCCTCTTTAGAATTTTCCCTGTCAAAGTATAATTTCCATACTTTGTTTTCATTTGTGCACTAGTGTTCTAACTATCTTGTTAGGTGTACTGATGTTTCCTCTAATATGGTCTCATCTTCTTCTAGGAACAGGCAGGAGAGGTCGCTTTCTTTCCCATGCACTAGGGAGTTTTCTGAGCCTTTAGCTAGGGTCACAATTTTCACAAACCTGGACTCTCTGTACAACCTCCTTTTCTCACCTCCAAAAGTGGGAATAGTTGCATAAGTTACATCTAACTTGATAGAGCCCCTCACCTTGGAACCCCAAGATCTAGATAGGAGCATGCCAAACCGAAGGGGAATATCTGCCACTAATACGTCCATTACCATGCTCTTCATAGGGATTTGAACTAGGTTTACCACCAGGTCCTTTATCATTCACAAGCAGTTGACCCTCTTAGAGTCAATGGAGTATAGGTCCTTATAGGGCCCAATGATATACAAGCTCAGTTTTTCCATACTACTAGGTGCATGAGTTTGTGCAAGGCTCTGAAATCTAACACGTAGTAATGCAATAAGAGGTCATGGATTAATAGGGTCACGTAGAAGGATTGATTTCTTCCACATGCGACCCGAAAAAAACCATTGGCCTCTCCTCTTGAAGGTTTAAACTGTCATGGGTTGGTGCTAAGGTGGATGGATGCATGAATTGAGAGACTTGAGATTTATAAGTAGGCTATTTTAGAAGCTCAATTAGAGGAACAAGAATCTTACCTTTTCAAGCTCCTTCTGAATATTGAATGTAGGTTGGAATTTTTCTATACTTCCTAGGTTTTCTTCTCCTTCCTTACCATTGCTAGTTTTTTGTAGAACATGTGCCTCTTTTTCTACATTTCCCTCAGAACTATTCATTTGCTTATTTGCAGATACTTTTATCTTAGAAGTGTGAAGATTCAGCTTACCTTTCCCTTTATCTAGTACTGGGGGAATAACTTTGGGAGAAGTTCCCTCTTGTTGTTATGGTTCCCTTGACCTCTTTTTTTAATATCTTAAATCATACTTTTGGTGTGTTTATGCTTGCATGAAATCTACAAACTGTTTAAAATAATATTAATTTCCTCATTTTTTTTTTACTTCTCTATCATGGCTAGTCTTCCGGTGAGCCATATTTTCATGTTCTTCTTTAGAGAAAGCAGAATACAAGTTTCCCTGCATCTCATGTTGATTGAGCTCTAAATTAGACATAAATTAAGGCCTATGACCATCCTTCAGTGCATTAAACCTCTATTTTTGCATTAGATAATTTATTTTTAACTTAATATATTTATTAAGAAGGTTTATGAATAATGGAATATTTGTGCCTAATATTATTTATTTTTATGGAATATTATGAGAATATTGGGCAGATTATGAAGAGTTGGAGGAGGAGATAATTTAGGGACTTGTTCCCTACTAATGGAGGATCAATAATAAATAATAAATCAACAAGATATTATGGAATTATGGCACAAATTGTGAGACTCCAATGATTAAGAAAATCTCGGAATGTGTTCCATTAATCAAGGGAGCAGATCCACAAATCAAGGGAGAAGATCCACTAATCAAGGGATTTCGGTGGGGAAATATTCCTCCATTCATGGGGAATGATTCTTAATCATTTTTTATAAGTACCATGCCAAATTTGCCTCTAGGGAATGATTGAGAAAATCTAGGAATGCGTTCCCTGCCATTTAATGCAAATTCCTAGTATTGGGGACTAGATCCACCAATTAAGGGATTTTAGTGGGGAAAGCTTCCTCTGTTCATGGGGAATGATTCCTAATCATTTTATATAAGTACCAAGTCTAATTTTTCTCTAGGAATAGAATTTCATTAGTGTTATTGTGGAAATACTTGTATTCATTTAGCTCCATTGTATTTTCTTGCAGGGATGTAATTCTATTGACGAAACTAATGAAGATTGGTGTCATGTTCAGCTTCTAAATCTTGTTATCATCCATATGTCTCTGATTTTCCTTGGGCTTGGCCATCCCAGGAACCTCAAAGCCCTTTCGTATCATTTCCTTTCCTTCTTTTAATTGCTTATTTACATGCATCTCTAGTTTTTATTTCTTTTTATTTCTGCACTTAGTATTAATGATTTCTTGTTGTAGGATTGAGTTAAATGGTTGATGTAAGTTATTTTTCAGGATCACAAGAATTATTTCATCCTTGGAAAAGCTTTGGAAGTTCATAATAATCATTGAGTTTCTTGGATTAGTCTTCTTATTCCCAAATCTAGATTGCTGGATCTCCTTTTTAGCAAAGAACAGTAAATTTCTACTATTTTTTAGAGCATGCTAACGAGCTTCAATTGAATTGATTCCACTTTCATGATATCACAAAAACATTCTATTTAATAACAAAAATCACCCAGTTGCATTTGCACTTGATTTGGTTATGAATTTTCTATATTTACTAGCTCACTAGTTCTCGAATTTCTAGAGTTTTGACTAGTAATGTTTTTTATTTTTTTTCATGGGTTAACAGAGGTATTTTTGAGTGATTCCACTTGGAATGGGGACCTAATATATCCTAGTTAATACAAAAAAATTTCCCATCCAATTTGGATTTGATTTTCTTGGTCATTCGATGAATTATAGTAAATTTGTACATCCTGTAGGAAAATCAGGGGATCTTGTAGAAAATCACTGTAGCATACTATAGGAAAGCCTGTTTTGAGGAAAAATTGAGGAAAAAGCCTCTAGGAAGCTAGAAAAGGGTCCCTACTTGTCTCCCAAACCTTCTGACCATTCACCATCATCTCTAAGCCACCTTCCACATCACCTAAAGAGATTAGCTTTCACACTCTCACATGGAAAAAAAGACAGAAAGAAAAAAAAATTTATTTTATTCATTTACATGCACAACAGTAGAAGGTTTAATGGTTTGAAACTACATGCTTAGGATAGTAGGATTGCATACATGTTAACTTAGAATTCTTTTGAAGAAAATCCTTGTAGCATTTAGTTAGAAAATGGTGTGTTTATTATTTGATTTCATTCTCTTTCCTTATAGTTTCTTTGTGGCAATAGGTTAAGATTCCATTTCAAACATTTGATTTTCTGCAATTAGTTTATGATTTGACTTCAGTACATGCACTCCATTACATCATGACAACAAAGGAAGGACACATTGTATGTCGTACATATAGTTCCGACACCTATTAAGTTTATACGAACCCCGGGTTGATAATTAAAGTCGGTCACCTTGGGAGTTGCAGCATTCTTGTTGCAATACCGAGGCTCATCACTTTTTGGCACCGTTGTTGTGGAGATGTCAAAGTATGCACTATTTTCTTCCCTAGTTGATTAATTTCTTTTTACTTTTGCAAAAACAAAAAAAATTTGCATTAGGCATATTTAATTTCAAAAGTAGAAAATTGCATTGCATTATAGTTTTCATTCAATTATAAAAACAAAAACAAAATTCTCCAACACCAACCCCCCCATTTGATCACATGGTTTAGTAAGAGACATATCACCATCGACTTTTGCAGGTAGAATAAGAAGAAGAGATGGCAAAGAATGTAGAAGAAATGGATGGAGAAGATGACAATGAGGAAGATCCTCTTGGATTTCCCATTCAAGATGTGGATGTCAATGTGCACATGAAGAACATCCCTCCATCTTTTCTTCCAAAATTTCATAGTCTAAGGTCAAAGGATCTGGAAACTTTCTCTTTGAATTTGAAATTGTTTGTATATCTTATGGTTACTTATTGAAAAATCAAAAAATGAGATTTTTTCCGGCAACATTGAAGGATAGAGCTCTTAAATGCTTCATGAGTTTAGGGACTAATTCATAAGATCATGGAATGATATGCAAAAGATATGTCTAGAAAATTATAAATATCATGATCCTAAAGGAGAAATATTTAGAATGAATCAAATAGAAGATGAGAGTCTAGAGGATCTAATAGAGAGTGTATAATGTTAAGAGGGGAAAACTACATCATTTAGGATCTGACACACTAAAAACACTCTTACTTAGAACAATTGGGGATGAATGGATTGATCTTCTTAATCTCATGAGTAGAGGTGATGTATATCAATTCTCATTTGAGGAAATTTGTGAAACATGCAAACACATATCAAGAGGAAAAGCAAGAGTAGGTAAATCAACATCAAGATCGGTAAGTCAATCTAAACTTGGAAATTTGTTCGATGACTTTAAAATAGAGATTTTTAGCAATCTAACCAAACAAGTAGAAATGTTAAGAGTACAAAATGAGAAAAAAGAAGATTTTTGTGTTGTCCATGTAGAATCACATGATGTTAAATGTTGCTCCTCATTACCAAGGTTGAAGGAATTTCACCAAGAGGACAATGGAGCAAGTCAATTGCCAATGCAGCAATGTTATGTAGCTCCAAGGGGACCATGGCAACTTATTCAGCTTGATATGATTGAAGAGCCTAATTCACAATTTCAAGGTTATGCATATCCACCTCAAAGTAATTGGAACACACCTTTTCCTTGGCAACATTGGCCATCTCAAACCCAAAAGCAATCTTGGCAACAAAGTTGGAAAGGAACTTATGGGAGCCATCCACAATATCCTCCGTATTTTCCCCAATATCCTCCATACCAAACTCCATGTTATCCTTACCATTCACCTCCACCACAGCCACAACCTCATCCACATCCATCTCAAATATACACTCCCACTCAACTACCTGTACCACCATTCCTAAACCCACACATTGAAGTAGCTCAGCCCACTTACAATGTTGAGGTACAACACTTCGAAACATCTCCTCTTGAGATCAATGGTATTCACCATAGCTTAGGAAGAGTATTGCAAAAAATTGATCATCTTGATATCATTGAAGGACCACATCCAAAAGAAGAAGATTCAAATAAGAATACCACAGAATCATGGGATGAAATTGATGAAGAGCAGACATCAAAATCAGAGATTGAAAGAACTCCCTCATGGTTACCATCAAATCCTCCATGTATTCAAGAGAACAATTAGCAAAAAGAGGAAGATTTGAAGGACATGGTAGAAGAAGACATGAAGAATAATCCAAATCAGCAAGTGGACCAGGGGCATCACAACTATATTGAGATATGGTTCCAGACAGTCATTAAGTTGCAACAATACCCTCTTCTTCAATTGTGCTTGATATCATCAAAGTCAAATCATCTGATCTCTCAGCTTCAGGTAAATGTCAAAGCATACATCTCAAGTCTACACATCAGTTTTTCTATCATCGTGATGTGCACATGGCTCCATTGGAAGTATTCTTATAGGTGAAAGTGAATTTGTTTTTCAAGTAGGGTAGGGTAGAAAAAAAAATGAACAATAAGAAGAAAAAAAAAATATCTCGGGTGAAAACCTCCTTTGAGGTGCCTCAGATTGGCTCATTGATTGAAAACCTTCATGAGGCAGTCAATGGGTTGGGAAAAAAGAAAAAAAAGAAAAAAGAAAAGATCCTAGGTGAAAACCTCCTTTGAGGCACCTAGGTAGACCTACTAGTTGAAAACCTCATTGAGGCAGCTTGTAGGCCTAGAAGAAGAAAGAAAAAAATAAAAGAAATCCTTGCTCCATGCATCTCTTTGATAAATGCATGTACTCTCCAACATTTGCAAGCAACAAGAACAAGTTGGTACCAAAAGGAAAATTGGTCAAGCCTAGTCTAAAGAAGTCAAATTTTGAATTTCTCCTACATTGCTCAAATGCTCCAACAAGGCCAAGACCATGCCAATATATCACCCTCATATATTTTCACCATCCACCCATCATTCTCAAGCTTCTACCATTCAATTTTCTTGTTGTCCTAAAAAACTACAGGATGTTTCGTTTTTTCTACAGGGTACAAAAATCCATAGAGATTTTTTTTTTTTTTTTTTTTTTTTTTCTGTAACTTGAAAACCATGCATCCATTTTTCAAGTTGTTTCATGGGGATATGCATATGGATGATGGTAACATGCTCAAGCAGTTTCAACAAATTCTAGTGCACGGTTTCTAAGAAATTGGCCTCCATCACCTTCAACCATTTTTGCATTTTCTCAATATCTATGCATCCATTTAAAAATATGTTGCATGGGGAGATGCAAATGGATGATGGCAACTTGCCCAAGCGATTTCAACAAATTCTAGTGCACGGTTTCCATGAAATCGACCTCCATCATCTTCAGCAATTTTTAGCTTTTCTCAAGATCCATGCATCCATTGAACAAAATGTTTCTATGGGGAGGTGCATAATGATGATGGAAATATGCTCAAAAAGTTTTAGCTCAATCTAGTATAGCTTTTGGGAGATATGGTCAAAACAAGTCATTGTCCTATAAACCTATAGGATATAGAACAACACCTACAAGATTGGCAGTGATCTGTTTTAAAGGAGATCCAGAGGTCAAAGGAGCTCCTCTAGAGCTTAGCAGCAACATCAGGATCATCAGCATCACCATCCAACACTTGCACATCAACATTAACTCAGTAGCAGCATGCATGTCTCTCCAACAACCAGCAGTAGGTATAGGTATGCAATATTCTTGACCTCTTCTCTTGAGCATATTATAGTTATAAATTTTTTGTCAACTCATGAGAGATGAGGTTTTATAAGCAAAGGATTGGTTAGCAGTCTCAACCACCTTTAGCTAGTTAATTGCAACTCACTCCTTCACTCATGCAATGTTAAAAAGTCAAATTATGAAGGGTGATGATTTCAAGGAATGAGGACAACAGTTAAAAGAATAAATTTTTGCAAATGCCAAGGTCACCACAACACTCCAAGCCCTCCATCCACTTCATATTCACTATTTATTGATCATTCATCCATCCCATTTCTTTCTTGAAAAAAAAAAAAAAAAGAGCATCCTCTCCATTTTCATGAAATTTCCATTTGCAGGTCAGCAAGAAGGACGGTCAAAGAGCAAAGGAGGATCGCAAAGAGACCCCTTTCACTCAAATTTTTATTTTATCACTCATTACCATTCATTCCTCCACCATTTCTATCATTTTTTCCACTCCATTACTTCAGTTTACAAAGGGAATGTGTTTTCTACAAGATGATCCTGTAGGAATTACAGTGACCCAAAAATCCTACAGGAGGTGTCCAAATGGTGGCAGAAGGTAGCAGAAGGTTGATAAGGATGTGGAAGACCTTCTCAAACTAAAAAATATTCAAGAACTCATCCTGAATAAGTGCAAGAAAGAAAGTTAATGGTCTCAAGAAACAATGATTTTTCTTTGAACAAATATGTTTTTGGGTTTGTTCTTGTAGAGCTTACAACCAAGATTCTTAATGCACAAGAGAGAGGCCACCAGGGCCATGGATGAGGCACATTGAGGTCACTAAGTTGCTTAGAGGATGAAAAACACTTTCAGCAGGGGGGTATGATGGGCCTATAAATTAGACATAAATTAAGGCCCATGCCTCTAATTTGAAACATAAATTAAGGCCTATGACCATCCTTCACCACATTAAACCTCTCTTTTTGCATTAGATAATTTATTTTTAACTTTAATATATTCATTAGGAAGGTTTATGAATAATTGAATATTTGTGCCAAATATTATTTATTTTTGTGGAATATTATGATAATATTGGGCAGATTATGAAGAGTTGGAGGGTGAGATAATTTAGGGACTAGTTCCCTACTACTGGAGGATCAATAATAAATAATAAGTCAACAAGATATTATGGAATTATGGCACAAATTGTGGGACTCTAAGATTGAGAAAAACTAGGAATGTGTTCCACTAATCAAGGGAGCAGATCCACCAATCAAGGGAGAAGATCCACTAATCAAGGGATTTTGGTGGGGAAAGCTTCCTCCATTCATGGGGAATGATTCTTAATCATTTTTTATAAGTACCAAGTCAAAATTTCCTCTAGGGAATGATTGAGAAAATCTAGGAATGTGTTCCCTGCCATTTAATGCAAATTCCTAGTATTGGGGACTAGAACCACTAAACAAGGGATTTTGGTGGGGAAATATTCCTCCATTCATGGGGAATGATTCCTTATCATTTTATATAAGTACCAAGTTGAATTTTCCTCCAGGAATATATTTTTATTAGTGTTATTGTGGAGAGAGCTTGTATTCTTGCAGCTCCATTGTATTTTCTTGTAGGGATGTAATTCTATTGATGAAAATAATGAAGATTGGCATCATGTTCAGCTTCTAAATCTTATTCTCCTCCATAGGTCTCTGAGTTTCCTTGGGCTTGGCCATCCCAGGAACCTCAGAGCCCTTTTGTATCATTTCCTTTCCTTCTTTTCATTGCTTATTCACATGCATCTCTAGTTTTTATTTCTTTCTATTTCTGCACTTAGTATTAATGATTTTCTGTTGTAGGATTGAATTAAATGGTTGATGTAAGTTCTTTTGCAGGATCACAAGAATTATTTCATCCTTTTCAAAGCTTTGTAAGTTCATAATAATCATTGAGTTTCTTGGATTAGTCTTCTTATTTCAAAATCTAGATTGTTGGACCTCCTTTTTAGCAAAGAATAGTGAATTTCTGCTAATTTTTAGAGCATGCTAACGAGCTTCAATTGAATTTATTGCACTTGCATGAGAAAAAAAAAAAAAAAAAAAAAAAAAAAAATAAAATAAAATAAATCTAGTTCACAACAAAAATTACCCCATTGCATTTGCACTTGATTTGGTTAGGAATTTTTTAGATTTATTAGCTCACTAATTCTCGAATTTCTAGATTTTCAACTAGTAATGTTTTTTTTTTTTTTTTGCATGGGTTAACAGAGGTCTTTTTGAGTGATTCCACTTGGAATGGGGACCTAGGAAATCTTAGTTAATACCAAAATTTTCCCATCCAATTTTGATTTGATTTTCTTGGTCATTCGATGAATTATACTAAATTTGTACATCACGTAGGAAAATCAGGGGATCCTATAGGAAATCATTGTAGCATCTTGTAGGAAAGCCTGTTTTGAAGTTGAATTGAGGAAAAAGCCTCTAGGAAGCTAGAAAATGGTCCCTACTTGTCTCCCAAACCTTCTTACCATTCACCATCATCTCCAAGCGACCTTCCACATCACCAAAAGAGATTAGATTTCACACTCTCACATGGAAAAAAAGACAAAAAGAAAAACAAATTTATTTTATTCATTTACATGCACAGCAGTAGAAGGTTTAATGGTTTGAAACTGCATGCTTAGGACAATAGAATTTCATACATGTTAACTTAGAATTCTTTTGAAGAAAATCCTCTTAGCATTTAGTTAGAAAATGGTGTGTTCTAGCATTTGATTTCATTCTCTTTCCTTGTACTTTCTTTCTTGCAATAGGTTAAGGTTCCATTTCGAACATTTCATTTTCTCCAATTAGTTTAGGATTTGACTTCAGTACATGAAATCCATTACATCATGACAACAAAGGAAGGATACATTGTATGTTGCACATATAGTGCCGACACCTCTTAAGTTTGTACAAACCTCGGGTTGATAATTAAAGTCGGTCACCTTGGGAGTTGCAACATTCTTGTTGCAATACCGAGGCTTATCATAGGTGTATCTGACGACTTTTCATTGGGATCACGTTCTAAATATAGAGGATGAGGGATTTGATTGAGTTGTTACTTTCTCTCCCTTGGAATTATTTGCAATGGAGGCCTTCAATAGTGTGGGTTATAACCCTAGTTGTTGACTTGAGCATTTTGTTTGGAGAGACTCTTGTTCTCAAGTTCAAGATTTCAAACCTTATGTGATAAAATCCTAATGAGTTTATCCAGTTTATTCCACTTTAGGTCTGGTGATTCTTTAGCTTGACTAGAGGAGGATGCCTCTTCAATCGCTCTATTATTCTCAGTGGGTTCCTTCTTTCCCCTTGAATTCCCTGCTGAGGTGAAATTTACTTCCACCTCTAAAGCATCGACTTGGAGTTGATATAAAGTGAGAGAATTCCTTTCTCTCAGGGTAAAACCGAAGTCGGCTTCAAAGGCTCCCAAAAATGTTACACGAGCAGCAGTTGGAGGAGGCTTTATTTCTCCTGGAAGGTTATTATACTGCTTATTGAACCTTTTTATAAATTATGAGATATCCTCTTTTGGCTTTTTCCTTATAGTGTTAAACTCTGTGAGGAGGTACTCATGGTTTCTCTTTTCACCCCATTTTTGTGTGAAAAAGTTTTCAAGTTTCTACCAGGTAGTGATGGAGGAATTGGGTAGGGATTTAACCCATTTTCTGGCTTCTCCATCAAGGGACTGTACAAAAGGTCTCAAGACCACATCCAACTATTCTACGTTTATATTCTTAGCCAAATCACAAAAGGTAAATCGAGAGGGGCATATTTATTAAGCAAAAAACCCTGAACAACCATCTAAATTAATGGATGGGGATTGATATTTTCCTGAGGAACGTGGGCCAAAATCATAGTCGTAGGAGTGGGTAGACTGAACGCAGGGTATGTAAGAGTTTTAGGAGTAATTGCTAAGTTGTGAGTAACAATGGGTTGAGAGTTGGATGAGGAAGCTCCAAAGACTAATGGGACGGTAGTGCAGGTAGTAGGAGTTTTCTCCTTGCAAACTTTCCTGAAAATTAGCTTCTCTGGGTCAGATACAAATGGTGCTTTCTGCTGAGAGGTATCTAAGTGAGTGTGAGTATTTTTAAAAGGAAATATGATAAATAATAATGGGGGTTGTGGAGTCACCAAGGTGATTTGATGCAATCAGAATGCCTTTGCTCACCTACACAAAGAGTGCTCAAATTGTCATATCCCAGGGGAAAAATCCTTCAATACGTTCCCCGGAAATGGTGCCAGAAGATGTTGTCACTCCCAGAGACAACCTTGGATTGCTTACAAGGCCAGTGCCTGGGCACATCTAGATTTTGTGTCTCTCAAATGATTCTCAGGAAAATGGAGACATCACATATATTATATATACATATATTAAAAGGAATGGGTTGGTTCATTCATCCAAAGGTATAAGTCATTTATTTCTGGTACTTCTTCACATATGTAGCTCACATAAATATGTGCATAAAATAGTGGAGGTCGAGTAGTTCAAGAACTTACAGTTTAATAAGATTTTGTAGAGCAATGAGAGAGGATAAGAAGAAAGAGCAACTCATAACATAGGGCTTAAGGAATAAGGAATTCTACCTTTAACACATAGAGATTGAAGCATTAAGAATTTCTACACTTATTTGAGTTACAGGTAGATATAATGGACCAAAGAGAGACTGAATGATATGATTCATGTAGCACAAATTTAAAGATATAATCTCAATAATCCATAGAGGCACATGCATTAATAAGTCAATACAAATGAATCTGTGAGGAAGTATGAAATATTTCTAGCAGCTATGATTGCATGAACACAGAGAAGAAATATGAACAAATTGGGTTTTAACAGAGGGATTAAATACTATAATAATCGAAGGGGGAATCACCACCATTTACTTGATATTCTAAAATATCTATATTATAAAGTCATACAGTTTGAAAAAGCATGTATCTTTTTCTTTAGGATTTTTGAACCTTTGTAAATTATCACTTTCCCCTGTTTATCTAGAGAGGGGGAGTGTTGAACATTCATTACAACAAAATATCTTCAGCCGAGTCTCATTTTTCAGGTCGACTAGCTGTCTTGGCCAGAGATGGCTATGTGGCCCAAAAACATTACAAAATATTAATTGCCTCATTTAATGGAGACACATTACAGGGTGACAAAACAAGTCAATAGTCAGATAAAAGTGTTAACAAAATATCTTCGTTCCCATCACTATGATCGCCGCTACTTCAAGTTGAATTTTTCGCATAGTTTGGCTTCGTATGTTACTCAGTCGAATCCTTTGGCTTCTGCCTTTACTGCTTGAACCATTCACCTTCAATGTTGGGAGTGGGAACTATTTGTTCCATGCCACAGTACTGAAGCAGAGGACCCCTCAGCGATACTTTGTCTTCCCTCTGTATGCTGGCACCATGCTGGATAATCAAGTCCTCCTGAGCTACCAGGTCCTTGTTTACTTCTTTCAACATTGACCTCGGTTTCATGTCGTAGAGGGCCTTTCTATATCAGCCCATGCCTGGTTTTAATGCTCCATCTTCCTTATTAAATTCCACAACTACCGATCCATCGTGCATTTAAATTTATGTACTTCTTGGTAGTGGAGTTCTCATATCGGGATTTATCACTGAAAAGCCTTTACAGGATGGGACCCCTAGATTGATTTTAGCCCCTTTTACCTCATGTGACTAGGGGCTATGACCAAGTGCTGAGTACTCAGGTGCTAGGGCCATTGGACTTCCCTCTGGGGGACTTTTTCCTTTGTTACATAGAATCATGCACAACGGTGGTTTATAATGCTTTTCCTTTGATATTTCCCCTTGACCCTTGTGATAGCTGATTTACAAGAGTGGGCCCACCCAAGGTATCAAAATCGCAATACAGGAGAGAGTGTGAGGGTGAGTGGTTTTCACAAGGGGGCATGAGCGGTAAGTGGTAAGTGAGGGGGGGCACGAAATGATATGAGAGGGACACGTAGTAGTGGGGCTTGGCAAGGAAATTGATTTTTTGGGCTGCCCCCTCACCAATAAAGGGAAACATGACAAGGGGGGCAAAAAAGGCCTAGGAGCCGTTGATTTGGCAAAGTCAATCCGGGTCGTCTAGAGATGGGGGGTGTTTATTTGATGGCAGAGGAGGGACCATGGGATTGATGACATCATTAGTGCCACGTGTCACCTGGATATGCCCCCATAGGACCCTTTGAAAATTCCAAATATGTGTGTCATGTGTCCTCTATACTTCCACGTCATGACATCAACTGCCATGTGTATTCATTGGGACGAATGGTATTCCGCCATGTGGCCCCCCTGGAGGAGAGAGAAAAGGCCTGCTTGCCTCTAGTTTTTCAACTGATTTACTTTGGAAATTGGCATCGGTCCTCCCCTATTGCTTTAAGACTATCAGCGTATTACCCTGAAATTCCTTAAGAATGGTCCGTTGGACCCACCAATCACTGATTTTCCAATATTGGAGCTCTGCCCCTTTGTATTGCACTTTGAAATCCCGTCGATCACTGATATTCTACACCTTGAATCTTTGACTTTTGCGATCGCCGATATCGAAGATTGATCCATTGTAGGTTTGATGTGTCCTCCCCCACTGTTGCTGCTAAGAAATTGTGATTGTGATCTGCGATGAGCCTGACCCTTAGCCATTTTTCCTTTGTTACCTCGCTTTGAAAGGATATCTTCAATTTGCTCTAACTTGTGATCCAAGAGTCCCTTTCTGGACTTCCACCTACCATTGGAAAAATTATTCAGAACAATCTCCAATGGGGAGGGGTTTGAGAGCTTATATGGCTTGGAAGATGGTTGCAAACCTCTATGTTCTTTGGTACTCTTTGTACAACTGGAACTCTGTTTTCAGGAGGTCACAACAGGCTACATGCATTTTGAACTCTGTTACAATGAGGTTCAAAGGCATATTTATTATTGAGAAACAATGGAAAACCATAAACATAAAAAACCCTAACCCTAAGAGATGAAGAGTCAAACGTTTGTGGGCCCCGTTGGGATAAATTGGTACATCAATTTCCCGAGGTTGTAACTGCGGCATACAATCTCCATTTGACACGTATGATTCCTCGTTAGAAAAATATATATGAGGAATACAAAATATCGCTGAAAACCCTTATTATAGGCTACATGTTTTGTCATTTTCCAAAAAGATGTCATTTAGGGCCTCAAAACGGCATTAAAAGTTTATGGCTCAAAAAACTGCCAAAAATAGTAAATTGTGCTACAATTAAGGAAATTGAAAGAAAAAATGATGGGTATCCATGTGGAATAGGTGGGTGGCCACTAATATCCACCTATATCAATCCTCCCCCCTTAGGAAGCAATGGTATCCATTGCATTGAGTGCCTCCATGAGATTGGAAAACTTCTATTGAACTTGATTTTTGGTGAGCTACTTGCCTTGGTGCAAGAGTTGGACAACTTTGACAACTCGATAAATTTGGATCTTTTGCTAGAGAGTGTTCCTGATATGCATGTCCATGATTCGATTAGTTGTGGCATGTTTCATGTATTATAGGTTTAGCACAGTTGGTGTGAGCTATTCTACAATGTCTAATGTGTCCAGTAATGGTGGAAAGTATGGTTGAAGGCGGTCCAAATTAAGCACTAGGTGTAGGCTAAGGAATGGAGGAACGATGATCTTAAAAGCATTGTATCCTACAACCTTGGTGATGGTGTAAGGTGCATATCAGAGTGGTCTAGGCTTTCGATGGGCTTTGGTAAGGCATTTGTAACCTGATGTTGATCATGCCACTACTTGTATTTGGTATTGGACTTATCTAAGATGCCATGGACCTGATGGAAGATGTGTGGGATGCATTCAATAAACTGGGTTGCTTTATCAACTTCACACTGTACATGTGTGGATTATGTCTATGTAGTCTCATGAGGCATGAGAACATCAATCAGAAAAAATGGTTGAAAACCCAAACCCACTTGAAAACGACTGCGTCCAGTCGAGCTATGGAGAGCTCTGTTATAGCTGTGTTACACATAAGGAAGACTCTCATCCAAGGTTTTTGGATGTTTGGAGTTGTACATGCATAGTGTGTGCACTATCATCTTGTTGACAACCTCTGTCTAGTCATCAATATGGGGATGGAATGCAGTTAGCTTAGTGAGATTAGTGCCCAATAATGTCTAGAGGCTCGACCAAAATATGATCAGGAAGCTACTATCTCAATATTATATAATTGTCTGCAGGATTCCAAAATGTACCTATACTCGTTCAAAGAAGAGATTGGTAGTGTCCTCTATTGTGATACTCTTCTTGCAAGCTAACAATATGGCCATCTTTGAAAATCTATCCATGACTACAAATAAATATTCATTACCATGTGTGGAGCGATAAAAAGGTGTCTTTTAAACTCCCAATTACCTTCACATTAATTATCAACCCAGGGATGACTTTTTATTTCAAGAGTGTACTCAGTCTAAGGCGGCTATTTACTCAAGAGTAATGTTTTGTAGTATAGTGCTTAAAAGCTACAAAAGTAAAGGAATGCTTGAAAAAGAAATCTAACAATAACATAAACTCAAATGCTATGAAATCCAACTATTCACTCAGCAAACATCAATTGAGGATACAGTAGCAATAACTCATTCCTCTAGAGATTGATGCAATTGAAATCAAACCGGAACAAGACAATCAATATGGGAACGAGGAAGCAATAACCAATGTTCTCTACAGTTGACAGTCCTGCTCTAAAGCAATCAAAAGGAAATCGAACTTGAACTAAAGCTGCCATTGAAAGTAAACTAGGAAAACTCTTTAAAAGCAAACTAGTGCAATTAATCAATAGAAATGAACAACAAAGTAAATGGGTGCATGTCTACAACTTAACTACTTCAAAAGGCTAAATCACACCAAGCATTGCATCAGTCGAAGGTTCGGTAGCAATAACCCATCCTTTTCATAACTGATGAGAACAAATCCAAGGTCTGGGAGCTAGGTAGCAGATGCTGGGGTTCACTACAGCCTGAGATCGTCCTTGATGAATATAAATGAAATGGCAAGTAAAGGAAATAACAATGAAATAGAACAGCACATCAACCAAGGGTTTGGTGGCAATAACCTATCCCTTTCATAACTGATGGGAGCAGATCAGAGGTCTGGGAGCCAAATAGCAGAAGCTGACAGTCACTGCAGCCTGAGTCTGTCCTTAAGAAATGGCAAGTAAATGAAACAACAAATCAGCAATCTTGAAATAGACCAGCAATTGAAATGAAACAACAATTCAGAAATGGAACAACAACTAAATATGAATCTACAACAATCCAAATCAAGCACGCAACACACTTATCATTAAAAGGGACAGTAATCCGAGCTTCGATACAATATGCATGAATCACAGCTATAAAGTAACAACAATTGTAACAGAACAGTAATCCCGAATAAACAACAGTCACAATTTAAGAATACATCATACAGTTGTACCGATTTAGGAACATACAGCGTGGTTAATCTGTAATCGAATGAAAATCTGTAAGGAACAGCAATGTTATATCAATTATCAAAAGGAACAGCAATGCGATACAAAGTTAAAATGATAACATAGCATTCCTGTTGCAGATAACAATAGTATCCAATCAAGTATATCTAATAGCGCTGATATGTAAAACAGTAAAGTGCATCAGATTACTGAACAGAGTAAAAGAAAAAAATCAAACCACACATGAAGCATAAAGATATAATACAGTAGCAGCGTACTCCACTGGAGGCTGGGCCCTTAGCCGCCAGCAGATGCTGCTGGGTTACTTCAGGACCAAAGATGAAATGGCAACTAGATTTATATTAAAATATCAAAGCAGAGTTACAGTGGATTACAACAAGAAGTCTCTCAATCTCTCATCCATTATCCATTCTCTCTGCCATCCTCAATTTGGAATCTCTAATTCATCCTCAATTCCATCATTCGAGTCCCTCCGAAATCACCCCCTCTCTGATCTCTGTTGTGATTTAAATAAAGAGAGATCAGAGAGCAGTTACAATCAAGATAAGTACAACATGATTTCTATTACAAAATTAGATTATTTCCAACCAATTGATAAACAAGAAGATATATTTCCATCCAGCTTTCAACAAGAGCAAGACGAATTTGGCTTTGCAGCTGAAATTTGGAGGACGGCCGCAACAACAAATCTTAGAAAATCGTGCTCAAATAACCCTGCGTTTCTCTCAGTACAAGCCGAATTTGGGCAAACCGTTCTTTCATAAAGTTAATTGGGTCCGTTCTGGACAAAACCCATGTTCCATATTTTCCAGATTCTGCTTCATTTGCTCAGAATCTCAACCGCAAAACCGTCACTTCTTATTCCAGCGAATTTTTGAGTTGGCACTTTTAATGATCAAGTCTTCAATCTGGAAATTATCTCGGAGGCTAAAAATGGTGAATAATGTTACAATTGATTTATTAAAACTATCATTGATAAAATCACGCATAATCATCAATTTATTAGAAA
The DNA here is from genome assembly GCA_031772625.1 of Pinus tabuliformis. Classification (NCBI taxonomy): domain Eukaryota; kingdom Viridiplantae; phylum Streptophyta; class Pinopsida; order Pinales; family Pinaceae; genus Pinus; species Pinus tabuliformis. The sequence goes on along the minus strand of CM062814.1, from coordinate 487,228,256 downwards.
TAAAGGAGAATAAATAATATTCATCCATAAGAGCATAAATCATTTATAAAATGGATTTAAATGATAAATTATAATAGATGATATAATAGAGAAGAGTAAAAATGGATGAAATAAGTGTTACAAAGTGGTCGTATTCATGGCCCAACATACCCCCACACTCAATATGTTGCATGTCCTCATGCAACGAAAACTGAATATATTGCATGTCTTCATGCAACCCAAAGACAAAAACCCGTGTGTTAACCAAGCGATAAAAAATATGTTCATCTCAGCTCATGAAATGGATAGAACAAATGAATTCTTCCTTAATTAATGAATATTCACTTTTAGTAATCTTGATGAAGGCATAACAATTTTTACATTGACATTCAATTATATGTATATATGAAGTTGCAACAAAATATGATATAAGTAACAGCAAACTTCATTAACCATTTTCTCAAAAACTACAAACCAGCTTTTGTTGAAATTTGGCAAGTAAATTTATAATATATGAATGCCTTTATGATCCAAAAATCAGACTGTTTTGATGCACAGATCATGAGATATAAACAAAATGGCTGTAGGTGAGAGTGCATGATTTCCGAAATTTTATGAACCAATTTATCTTGAAATTATCTAGGTATGTGTATTTTAATAGTATGTCTGTGTTTCTTAGAGATCACAAGAATTGAGTTCATAGTTTTAAAAATATTATGGAAATCAATTTCTACACTGAAATTGTATGCCTTAAATGAGAAAGAAAATAGAAAACATCCATCATGCGTAGCAATTCCTCCCCCTCTTTGAAAAATTAGCATGCCCTCATGCGATGCTAGAAAACAAATAGAGGTGGTTGCTACTATCTGTTGAATTCTATGCTTGGTGTAAAAAAACATGGAATAAGGGAGGTGTTGAGAATGAATAAGAATAGCAATGGATGATAAAGAATATGAATGACGTGGTCATAAGAAAGAAATGAAGGAACACTCCCCCACACTCGAAAATGATATGCTGCTGAAAAAGGGGAAGTGGTAAAGATGTGGAATGAAGGAGGATAAATAATGCTCAAAATGGATTTTCATTAAATTCTCCTAAATTCGTAATAAATTAGAAAATTATGCTATTTTACCTCAAGTTTTACCTCCAAAAAGAAAAATGTGAAATGACATATATGGATTGGCAGTTGTTGAAGCTGAGTTGGTGCAGAAAGTGATGCAAAAGGTGGAATCCAGGTAAGCACATCATGTCTGAAGAATTGTTCACGTTCGCGAGCCGCTTCTGTTAAGTGCAATAGTGTGGTCATGCTACGAATAGAATTCTGCCCATACTTGTTGTTCTCCTGTAAACAAAGCACTATTTTGCTTGCAATGTTCTTGAATCCATAGTGTTAGCTTTGAATAGCAACAGATAAGATGCATGCAAAATTTCAATTAGAAAAACTTATGTATACATGCAATACTAATATGTTGTCAAATCAACAAGGTATGGCAAAGTGCAGTAATCATATCGCATGCGATCCCATAATGCATACATTCCCCCCTCCAATTGGAAAATGGGTTCCATAACCATAAAGCATATGAAAGGGGTGGTGCTGACGGAAAGGCAATGGAATGAACAATATATCAGTAAGTGAAGCAGAGTACACTTATTAATGATAGGATGGTGAAAGTTATGGTTATATTGAGAGCAAAGTGTGTAAAGATAGTTATGAATAAGAGATATGACGCTTTGGATTGATGATAGTTTATGCAAAACGAAAAAGGACAACAATATGCTAAAAAGATGCTTTGCTGATGGTATTCTAGCTGAAAATGATGTGATTGATCATAAAACAATTTCTCATGCATAAAGGTTCAAAACAGGGAAAAAGTTAAGGAAATAACTTCTCTGATAAAAAGAAAAAAATAAGAAAAGGGTATTATAATAATAATTGACGATAAGATATAACTTCAATACCATAAGCAGAGCCGCTACTGCCAGCAGGCGTCCATAGCCTCAACAGGGTTGCTTTTTAACCCATATGAGCTAGGATCCTCAATTTAGAAATGGAGAGTTACAGTGCTGTTCTACAGAAGAGATCAGTGTGCTGGCGTGGTAACCAGATAATCATACTTCCATTCACTGGGATGTAGCAAAAGTGATCAGGCCGGCTCGTGATGAGACCTCCTGTTCTAAGGATAATTTGGCTATCCAATGGATCATAACCCTGGTGTGGTGGCCATAATGGCAATGTCACTTTGTTACAACCTTATGAACATGGTAGGCTAGCTCGTAATGAGACCCCCTATCCTCCATCTGCGAACAAAATTTTGTTGTTATTACATATTTTTATGATAAAATGAGGGAGGCTCAGTACTCCTTAAGAGTAGAGATGGTGGAAGAAGTTGAACATGTCAATAGAAAAATATACCCATAATCTCATTTAATACAGACAGAGAAGATTATAACCAGAAAGGGTGGAACCAGCATGGTATTAAGATGATCAATCAATATCATGTTCAACGGAAAACAATGCAGTAAAGTAGTATATAAATAATTGTGTCCCTTTTGAAAATTAGCTATCATCAAGGAGTTGTCCTGTTAAAGATCATAACGTGAATGATAATAACTCGCATCAATAGAATCCATAATTCTTGTCCTTATAAAAGTAGTGTACTTCATGCCATGAAAGGGAATCAGTAAAATGTAGTTGAAATGAACTAGGAGTAATCCTACAAGAAGAAGGAAAGGGTTGCTTTCAAAAATATTCCCAAAGTGTTGCTCTTTTGAATGAACAGCAAAACACTCAAAAAATGTTATTCCTTGTAGGGAACAACAAAGGAAATGCACACAAAAAAAAGCAAAAATACACACCAAAAAGTGTGAAAATGGAAATGTCGTTCCTTTGGAAAAAGGAACAGCAAAAACTAAAAGTGTTGTTCCTTTAGAAAAGGAACAACAAAAACGCAAGTGCCGTTCCTTTGGAAAATGAACAGCAAAAATGAAAAGTGTCGTTCCTTTGGAAAAGGAACAACAAAAACACAAGTGTCGTTCCTTTGGAAAAGGAACAGCAAAAATGAAAAGTGCCGTTCCTTTGGAAAAGGAACAACAAAAACGCAAGTGCCGTTCCTTTGGAAAAGGAACAGCAAAAATGAAAAGTGCAGAAGTGTTGTTCCATTCGAAAAGGAACAGCGAAACGTGAAAGTGCAAAAGTGTTGTTCCATTCAGAAAGGAACAGAAAAACGTGAAAGTGCAGAAGTGTTGTTCCATTCAGAAAGGAACAGCAAAACGTGAAAGTGCAGAAGTGCTGTTCCATTCAGAAAGGAACAACAAAACGTGAAAGTGCAGAAGTGCTGTTCCATTCAGAAAGGAACAACAAAATGGACAATCATAAAATGCAAACATGCAAAAAAAAACAAATTAGTTGTTCACGACATTGATGCTGAGGATGAGTTACACTTTGAGTGAAGCAACACCTGAAACACAAAATATAAGAGAAATTAGAAAAGAAACAACAAAAAACAGTATTTAAATAAATAAATTAAGTTACAACAGCTGTGATGTTATGTCAAAAAAATGATTTATTCGAAAAATGTTTTGGTAGCAAAGACATGACATGAATCTTCAAATGGAAATCAATTCTTCATTTCTTCTATTATGAATCCGTTGGGTAATGAGTTGGATGAAATTCCTTTGTTTCATTTAAAATTTCTTTCAAGAATCACTCGTCCATAAATTAACATTATTTTTCTCCTAGGACCTGCAAAAAACGAATGTCTACTTGCAATAAAACATTAAATCATGGAGAAAGAGAGGTGCACGGCTCCCCTAATCCAAGAATTATGCAAAAAAAACTAACAAGTAGTTACTCTGTAGAACAAATCCATGGATAAAATAACAACGTAAAATTTATTTGTCACCCGCGGGAGAGCAGTGGTCGACCATACTAACCAGCAGTGTTTTAATCACAACTTCTTTGTTTTTTGTTGAAATTGAGCGATTCCAAAGCCAAATGAGAGCTAATTCAAAGGTTTATCCCCAGTAAAAATAGGATTTAAAAATTCAATGATATGATATGTCAATTTTAGTTAGAACAACCTGCATAACAGAGTCATTTTCGATTACCCAGCTTAGACCAACAGCTGATATTTCAAGCATAATTTTTTCATTTGATGTCAGATTCAAATGATTCAAATTGGAAATAAAAGTATATTCATTGATTTATTTCCAATAGAAACAGGTTTTGAAGAAAAGAAGAATTGATAGGTCAAATACTGTAAGGAACAACCGGAAAGACATAGTTTTAAGGATGCTGATTTACGATAAACAGTCAGTATTTTGATCATAACTTCCCCATACGATATCTAAAATGAGTGATTCAAATTGCATTGTAAACAATATTTATAGGGGAATCTACCATATTAACAGGTTTTAAAAATTCAAATATTTAGGCCTCCGAAAACTGATTGTCCCAACTCTGTTCCTGAGTTGCCCACTAGACACCCTGTCAATGTTTTGTTTCTAACTTTTTCATTTCAAATCCAAATTGAGTGGTTCAAATTGGGTTAGAAAATAGACATAAAGGGCCACCTAAGGTAGAAACAGGTTTTAAAAATATTCACTTTTGGTCTCTCAAAACATGACTGTCCCGACTGTTTCTCCAGAAATTTCATCAAGCCCGCAAGCCAAAAAAATGATATTCAACCATTTTTTCATATTGATGATAAAAATGAATATAAGTGTTTGTAGAACTATTATTTCCATTATAATTCATCTACATACACAAATGAATTTTAGAAAAATTATCACCGATGTTGATTTCCGTAGCATGTTGTAACAAAAAAACAACTAGCTTTACAAAAATAAAAATAAAAAAGATGTGTTTGTTTTATTTGTTTATTTATTTTATTTTCTCCACTATCCTACTATTCTTTGAGAATCGAATATGTTTATGTATAAGAGTATTTCTAGTGGAACCATTTTAGAATTGAGGCTTTACGTATGCACATACCCAAATTTGAAACATGCATGTTGATAAAAATTAGGGTATGAGAAGCCAACTTCCCTTGAAAAGATGGTATCAAAAATTGTTGAAGTATGGAGTGATGATGCAAACACGTGATGGAGTGAAACCAATCTTCAATATATCCGTTCCTTTCTTGATTTCCCATCATACCATGAAGTTCTTGAGCTTTTAAAATGGTTTGTTGGTGCAACCTACAAGAAACCTCATTTTCTTCCATAGCTTCTACAATTTTTGAATTTAAAACATTCTGAATCTCATTGTAAATTTTCTCTAATGGCACATGTGAGATAGAATGGGTGGGAAGGTTGGGTAAATTTGGCAGTCCAACACTGTAAGCATGTTCTACTGGTTTATTATGGTAAGGGTGTGGAATTAGTTGAGCAGGAAATTCAAAAGTAGAAATGTTGGGCAGTTTCTTACCATAACAGAAGATGTTCTTCATGTGTTCCTTCGAAGCTCCTCCTTCCAATGTTCCTGTCAATTAGTTAGTGAAATGGGTGGTGCTTACATCACCACTTGAGTGAAATCATGTGATTTATTTTTCAAAATTTCTGTTTTTCCTAGTCATTCACACAAAAATCCAAACATCTATTTCTACATAACAAAGCAACAGCAAATCTGTTAGGAAAGCAGACAGTGGAGCAGGGCTTTTACATGCTCCACACGCAGGTTCTTACCTTTCGTTTTTAAGATCCAACTCTTCCCTAGCAGGCACTCATCAGATTCACACTACTCTTTAGAAATGGCTACACTCTCCCCGGCAATGGCGCCAAAATGTGGAGCGATAAAAAGGTGTCTTTTAAACTCCTAATTACCTTCACATTAATTATCAACCCAGGGACGACTTTTTATTTCAAGAGTGTACTCAGTCTGAGGCGGCTATTTACTCAAGAGTAATGTTTTGTAGTATAGTGCTTAAAAGCTACAAAAGTAAAGGAATGCTTGAAAAAGAAATCTAACAATAACATAAACTCAAATGCTATGAAATCCAACTATTCACTCAGCAAACATCAATTGAGGATACAGTAGCAATAACTCATTCCTCTAGAGATTGATGCAATTGAAATCAAACCGGAACAAGACAATCAATATGGGAACGAGGAAGCAATAACCAATGTTCTCTACAGTTGACAGTCCTGCTCTAAAGCAATCAAAAGGAAATCGAACTTGAACTAAAGCTGCCATTGAAAGTAAACTAGGAAAACTCTTTAAAAGCAAACTAGTGCAATTAATCAATAGAAATGAACAACAAAGTAAACGGGTGCATGTCTACAACTTAACTACTTCAAAAGGCTAAATCACACCAAGCATTGCATCAGTCGAAGGTTCGGTAGCAATAACCCATCCTTTTCATAACTGATGAGAACAAATCCGAGGTCTGGGAGCTAGGTAGCAGATGCTGGGGTTCACTACAGCCTGAGATCGTCCTTGATGAATATAAATGAAATGGCAAGTAAAGGAAATAACAATGAAATAGAATAGCACATCAACCAAGGGTTTGGTGGCAATAACATATCCCTTTCATAACTGATGGGAGCAGATCAGAGGTCTGGGAGCCAAATAGCAGAAGCTGACAGTCACTGCAGCCTGAGTCTGTCCTTAAGAAATGGCAAGTAAATGAAACAACAAATCAGCAATCTTGAAATAGACCAGCAATTGAAATGAAACAACAATTCAGAAATGGAACAACAACTAAATATGAATGTACAACAATCCAAATCAAGCACGCAACACACTTATCATTAAAAGGGATAGTAATCCGAGCTTCGATACAATATGCATGAATCACAGTTATAAAGTAACAGAAATTGTAACGGAACAACAATCCCGAATAAACAACAGTCACAATTTAAGAATACATCAAACAGTTGTACCGATTTAGGAACATACAGCGCGGTTAATCTGTAATCGAATGACAATCTGTAAGGAACAAAAATGTTATATCAATTATCAAAAGGAACAACAATGCGATACAAAGTTAAAATGATAACATAACATTCCTGTTGCAGATAACGATAGTATCCAATCAAGTATATCTAATAGCGCTGATATGTAAAACAGTAAAGTGCATCAGATTACCGAATAGAGTAAAAGAAAGAAATCAAACCACACATGAAGCATAAAGATATAATATAGCAGCAGCGTACTCCACCGGAGGCTGGGCCCTTAGCCGCCAGCGGATGCTGCTGGGTTACTTCAGGACCAAAGATGAAATGGCAACTAGATTTATATTAAAATATCAAAGCAGAGTTACAGTGGATTATAACAAGAAGTCTCTCAATCTCTCATCCATTATCCATTCTCTCTGCCATCCTCAATTCTGAATCTCTAATTCATCCTCAATTCCATCATTCGAGTCCCTCCGAAATCACCCCCTCTCTGATCTATGTTGTGATTTAAATAAAGAGAGATCAGAGAGCAGTTACAATCAAGATAAGTACAACATGATTTCTATTACAAAATTAGATTGTTTCCAACCAATTGATAAACAAGAAGATATATTTCCATCCAGCTTTCAACAAGAGCAAGACGAATTTGGCTTTGTAGCTGAAATTTGGAGGACGGCCGCAACAACAAATCTTAGAAAATCGTGCTCAAAGAACCCAACTTTTCTCTTAGTACAAGCCGAATTTGGGCAAACTGTTCTCTTTTAAAGTTAATTGGGTCCGTTCTGGACAAAACCCATGTTCCATATTTTCCAGATTCTGCTTCATTTTCTCAGAATCTCAACCGCAAAACCGTCACTTCTTATTCCAGCAAATTTCTGAGTTGGCACTTTTAATGATCAAGTCTTCAATCTGGAAATTATCTTGGAGGCTAAAAATGGTGAATAATGTTACAATTGATTTATTAAAACTATCATTGTTAAAATCACGCATAATCATCAATTTATTAGAAATAAAGGAGAATAAATAATATTCATCCGTAAGAGCATAAATCATTTATAAAATGGATTTAAATGATAAATTATAATAGATGATATAATAGAGAAGAGTATAAATGGATGAAATAAGTGTTACAAAGTGGTCGTATTCATGGCCCAACACCATGCTTGGTAGAAGGGATGCCCGAAAGATAGTCCATGGAGATGGATTCCTAGGGATGGTTGGGAGTAGGAAGAGGAGTGTATAAGCCTTGCTTCTTGATGGTTGGATTGGCGATGGCAGAAGCAGTGCAGGATCTGATATATTTTCCAATGTCCTATTAGAGTTTTGGCCAATAAAAATACTTCTGTAGTATGGCCATAGTTTTCTCCACACTGAAGTGTCTTGCAACTCGAATGTAGTGTATAAGCCTTGCTTCTCGATGGTTGGATTGGCGATGGCACAAGCAGTGCAGGATCTGATATATTTTCCAATGTCCTATTAGAGTTTTGGCCAATAAAAATACTTTTGTAGTATGGCCATAGTTTTCTCCACGCTGAAGTGTCTTGCAACTCGAATGTAGTGTGCCTTTCAAATAAATTTGACACATTCATTTGAAGGAACACAAAGGTGGTCCAGGTAGCATAATAATTCATCTTAGAGATGGAAATCTGGAACTTTATTTCCATCTACTAGCATCAGGTAAGTGGTGGAAAAATATTGATCATTCTTATATAGTTGCAGCCATTCAAATGTCTCATGGCCACAAGAGTTGAGAACAATAGTTAGTGTTGTAATTGGGGGCCAACAGAGGAAACATGCAACATGATTGGTGCCACCCTTCTTGTACTTAATTTTCAAGTGGAATTGTTGTAGATATGTAGACCACTTTTGATGATGATCATTATGAAAATTCCCTTGTGTTTATATAAACTGAAGAGATTGATGAACTATGTGGATGATCATTTCCTTCCCTAGAATGTAATGTTTCCATTGTTGGAAATCATGCATGATAGAATACATCTCTTTATCAGAGGTGGGGTAATTCTAAATTGTATGGGAAAGTGTCTCATTATGGTAGGCCACTGGATGCCCTTACTGGGTGAGAAATTCACTAATAGCATAGTCAGAGGTGTCTGTCTCAATTTCAAATGGTTGTTGTAGGTATAGCAATGTGAGTACAAGTGTAAAGTAGAGGTGTTTCTTCAGCTCAACGAATGCCTTTTGTTGGGACTTAGATCAGGAAAACTTTTCACTTTTCCCTTGGTAAGGTGATTCAAAGGCCAAGTGATATGGGAGAATCCTAACATGAACATCCAATAAAAATTGGCAAGGCCCAAAAGTTGTGAAGCTCTCTAAGAGTGGTCCGGGCTGGCCAATCCAAAATGACTTGGATCTTAGTCAGATCCACATGCATGCATTGCTCATATATGATGTAACCTTGATATTGGACCTAGATTATGCCAAAGGTGCATTTCTCTAGGTTGGCATAGATTTTATGTTGCTGTGGGGTTTGAAGGACCTGTCAAATTTGTTGCAATTTGTCTTCCCAACTCTTGTTAAAGATCAGAATGCCATATATATATATATACAACCAACAACAAGTTGGTGAAGGGTTGGAATAGGTCATCCATTAGCCTCATAAAAGTAGTAGGGGAATTTTTCAACCGAAAGGCGTGACCAACCATTCGAAAAGGCCCTCCTTAGATTTGAAGGTAGTATTTCAAACATTTGTGGGCTCTATTGGAACCTAGTGATAGCCAAACTTTAGATCGATCTTACTGAAATACTTGCCCCCCTTGAGTTGGTCAAGAAGGCCATCAATCTGTGGGATTGGATACATCTTCCTGGTAGTGATTTTTTTCAATGCCCAATAATCAATGTCGAGCCTCAAGGTCCCATCCTTCTTTTGTACAATTATAATTAGGCTTCCATAAGGTGAGGAACTTGGTCGGGTGTTCCCTTTTTGCAGCATCTCCTAGATATTTTACTTGGTCTCTTCATTTTATAGAATGGAGTAGTGGTATATTGGACCATTGGGTAGAGGTTATCTGGGGGTCAGATCGATCAAATTCTTAACCTGACAGTGTAAGGGCACCCCTATGGGTGAGGAGAATATGTCACTATTTTCTTCCATGACTTTATCCACCTGCTTTTATTGCATGGAGGAACCTTTACTAAGGGCCATGCAGGTGGCCAAAATCTTCCCATTACTTTGAGAAGGAATCAGAAAGAAAACAAATTTCTTGGTCTAGGAGATGATATTACTACATTTCTTAGCAAATATCAAAGAGATGGTAGTAGGAGGGGCTAACTCCGATATCCTGTATAAATTATTGCATAAAGTAATAATAACAGTGTGAGACTGGAATCATACACAACATGACGCTTCCACAAGTATGGCTGGTGGTGAGCTCCAGTATTGCAGTAATGATGCTACAACTCACTCCTTACTTTACTTTTATCAACCTGGTAGTTCGTAACAAACTTGGAAGCGACGGTGTTGTATGCACAAGTACTAGTTCTTATTGCAGGCTGTCACTTGATCAGCTGGCACAAGTTCGCTAGGAGCTTAAGCCAACTTTTATGAGTTCTCAGAAGAAGCTTTTAACAGTGATGGACGAAATCTAACTCAAAGGAGGCTAGTCTACTTGCAGAAAGAGATAAAAGCTTAAAGGAAACACAAACCCTAGCAAACCCTAGTTTTACCGACTAACCCTACTTGCACAAGAAAAGAGATGAAAGCTGCTGAAATGGATGCCATTGATTTTTGAAAGGGTAAGATGCATGTGGTTAAGCTACTTCTGAAGGAAAGTATGGAAAAAGCATCTTTTTGTATTTTTGATTAATTTTATGCAGAATTATTATGCATGTGTTTTAACTATTTTTTACTGTGCAGAGGTTTATTGGCGAAAGGAAATGGAGTGGGTATTTACAGGAGGTTGGGAAGGTGAGAAGAGGGCCTAAGAGGTCCCTAGCACCCTTATGGAGAATTCCACAGTGATCAGATCTCGAAAAACTGCTTGTGTAAACTTCTATAGGAAGTCTGCAGGGGATCTACAGGAAATTCTACAGGAAGTTCTACAGGAACAGGCCGAAAATGGTTTTTAGAGGGTTGATGGTGAAAAAACGGTGGGAAAGTGGAAATGAAGGATGGATAAGGATATTAAGGGATCTAGGATCTGGTAGATGAAGCTCAGGAGTGAAGAAGATGGTTGGAAGTGTTCAAAGATGAAGAAAACAATGTTGCACAAAAATGTAGAAATTAGGGCAAATTGGGAAAGTATGGCGAATGGGTGAAGGAAATATTTAGAGAGAGACTAGAGCAGGTTGTATGATGGAGGAAGAGTGGGTTAGGGTGTCTTACAGGTGTTGTTCACACTTCTTTCCGAAACTAATTCAAGCAAAGACTAAAAAACGGAGATCTATCTATCCTGACCTAATCTGACATAAAAACCAGAAACATGATGAACATAAGTTTATAGATAGGAAATCACGCAAGAAATCTATGGAAACTAAGCCAAAATAGATCTAAGCATGACACACAAATGATATCAACTTTTCCAACTTAAAACCTAACACTAGCAATTGCATTGGAAGGCAAAAACAATGTTTTTGTGGTAGCAAGTGTGCCTTGGTCTCAATTCATGGTCCCAAGGAGGGAGAAAGGAGATCAAGGATTTCTTGGTAGCCTTTTTGTGGATATTTTCTATTATCAAACTATCGAATCAACCTGAAGCATGAAAAACTATCTTAATCATAAAAAACAACCTAAGTAACAAAGCAAGATTCAAACTATATAACAAAAATTATTCTATGATTGAAAGAAAAACACATAAAAGTACACAAAGGAGGTACTGGCACTGGGGTTGGGCCCAACCCAAAGAGCTACAGCCTCCTAAGAAAGCTCAGAGCTGGTGAAAAGTGGAATTCATCTTCATTGATCAAAAAATAATAGTCATGTCACAAAACTGTTTACAGAAAGAGCTCGAAAATGAGTTGAATGCAGAGCTGCACTAAGGTGTGAAAATAAATTGTTCAATAGCTAAAATACCAAGGCTTGAAGCCTTCCTACTTATGCAAACAAGGACTCCCAACAATCCTCCTTAACTTTAAGAGCTTGGCTGCCCAAAACTGCAGTTAAATCAACCACTTCACTAGACCTTCTCGGCTGCCCCTTGAAATCATCTTTGGTGGGTTGTTGAACTCCGAGCTGATGGTGGAGAACTCAAGGAAGGGGCTATTTAGTGTAGGAGACACCCATCCTATAAATCCTCAGCCTTGTTCCTTCATATTTGGCTGCCAATCTACTCATAAATGCCTGATCTTGGTCCAAAAATGTCCAAAAATCTGCAATAAGCACGCAATAGACTTTGTGGTCAAGTGACTATTCCCATTCACTCAATTAACATAAAGATATTCAAAAGCATGCATAAAAATATGGAGAATGGTGGATTAAATGAGAATAATAGGCAAAATGAGCCCATAAAGTTACCCATTTTTGGGGCTCATCATCACCCCCCTGCTGAATGTGTTGCTCATCCTCTAAGCAACTAATCCAGTTCATCATCTTTGATTGCTTTGATTGCCTCTCTGACATCCTAGGCCTCTAAGGGGGTGTCCTCTTCTCTTTCATGAAAACCGGCCTTTTTGTCTATTTCCTCCCATTGTCTTTGTTCCTCTTCTTCCTTGACCCCTTCTAATAGCCCTAAGAGTAGTGGAGGACTAAACTTTAGGCCAATCCAATTGGCCTTCAGGTTTTGCATTGACTGTTTGTAAAGGGGTACTCTTGCCAAAGCCTCCCTCATTCTGGTTGGGGAGTGGTACTCTCTTATTTTCAGACTATGGGGCAATGTGTTCCATCTCCTTGTGCAAGCATGAATGCAATTATCACCAAACAATCTTTCCATGTCTTCAAAGTGAGCAATGGCCTGAGCTTGCCTTTCAATGTAATCTGGGAGAACTTGAGGGTTGTTGGCAAGGTGTTGATGAGCATATACTAAAGCTGAGGGATCTTCTGGTTCTGCCCTGATCATGAGTGGCTCACTTAGCTCCCTGTCCATAACCTTCTGAGTTTCTACTGCCCTCTTTTCCTCATGGCTTAACCAAGAAGCCATAGCCATGAGTTTTACATCTCCCAATGCAGCATTGGGGTCCCATAGATTCATGTTTGGAAGTGCCAAGTTGTGTAAATAGAATTCTGCTAACTTGGCCTTATCTCCAGCTGAGCTATTGTCACACAAATACATAAACTGATTGTAATTATGGAATGGAATGGTGCCCTTTTGGGCCAATGTGTTAATTTGAAATTGCAATCATTGGTCTTTAAGATATAATGCATAGGACTTAGCAAGTTGCCTACATTTTAAGGCTTCTACTGCCCAGCAGGCCATGCAAACCATTTGGGCTTCTTTTTCTTGCAACTGTTGTTTTAGAACCTGTATTTCTTCTGCAGCCTGAGACTCCTTTTCTTGCAACAGTTTTGTCAGCATCTCAACATCAGCTTGTAACTTTCCCTCATTCTATGGTTCCCCAGTTGTTTCCTTGTCTACTGGAGTTCCTTCTTGCTGCTGCTGCCCTCCCAAAATGGGCAGCCTGTCTTCCTTATGAACTTCCTGTAGCTGCAACTGCTTTTTCAGTAGCTCATTCTCCTCCTGTAGCTGGGCTCTTTTGCTGCTTTCTATGTGCCTCACCATGGCCAACTCTCTTCTCAATTCTTTCAGCTGTTCTTCCAGGTGGCCTATGTCTGCAACTCCCTTGGATTTAGCAATTTTCATCCAAGTGTGAGTCCTAACCCGTTCCTATTCCAATGCAAGGAAAAGTGGTACAACAAAATTCTGTGGGATGATCTTCCCACTTTCTAACAAGTTGTAATATGAGCCCAAACTAGGCTGAGGGATTGGTTCAAATATCTCCTCAGGCTTGTCTACTTCTTGTGATTGTTGCACTGCCTCCTCTTCCAATTTCTTAGTTTCTTTTAACTTGGCTAGAGTTTCCTGTAGAGATGTTTCAGCCTCCTATATAACTGCCTTTGAATCCATCAACTTAATTTTCTCTTTCCATGTGGAGGTTTTTGGGCTTCCTCTTTCATAGGTGATGGATATCTTGGAAGGAGACTCTTCCTTCTTTTTAGTGGGTGTGTCCTCAATGGCAATTGGTTCCTTTGATGGTGGCTGGGGTTTTCCCACTTTGATCCTTGTGCTTCTTCTGGCTTGAAAGTGCATGGAGGTTTGCCTTTTTCTCTTTCCTTTTTGTTTTGTAGGTGTGCTTAATGCAGCAAGCACAACTGCTGCTTCCCTTGCCAACGTTTCAGGGGATTTCTCTTCCTGCTGTTATTTTCCTTCGCTTCCTGTAGAAATCTCTATGCCCATTGTTTCTACCTATGTCACTGATATCTCAGGGTGTGTCTTTTCCTTCTCTTGCTGGGTGCCGACTTTGGCTGTGGCAGTCTTCTTTTGGGCTTTCTTGGCCCTTTTCTTTCCAATCTGTGTCCTTTTTCACTTCTCTGTTCATGCTATTGGCTCCCTCTCTGTCTTAGGCTCAACAATCTTGTCAAATTCCTCTTTTTCCTTTTGTTCTTCCTCTGTCTTGCCTTCTGCTTGAATGTCCTGTGCTCCCTTATCATTGTTCTTCTTAATTTCTTCAGTTTTCTCCCCTTCATCACTACTGGATGGGCTGATGTTCTCAGCCAAAGTTCTGATGTCATCATCCCTGGACATATTTTTGAAGATTTCCCAGGTGATGGGGATAGTATAGGTGTGCAAAGCATCTTCCACCAATAGTTTGATGAGCCCATGGTGGGCCAATTGATCTGGGACCCCTTTATTTAGCTTTGTACCACATTTAATTAGGGACTGAAGGAGGAAATATGGGATGCTCAATTTCCTGGCTGGAGGCAAGTCCATCCCATACCTTAATTCATGTAACAACTTGAAATGATATCCATAAATGATGTTGAACCTCCCTTCACATGTGATATACTTCATTATTTGATAACTGACTTCACTCCAGAGAGGAGGCAAGCTTGTCCTTCTGACCCCATTTTTATCTTCTACAGGATGCTCCTCAGGTAGAAAAAATGTTTTCTTAGCAACTTGTCCCAATGATCTCTCCTCTTTGCTCCAAGGGAGCCCCAATGGTAGACCAATAATTCTACTGATGAGATTAGGTGTAAGTTCTAGGGTCAAACCCCTAAAACTAACTGTGGCATGTGTCTTCGAATGTGGTCTCAGGGACATCAAAAACTCTTCAGTTATCTCCTCATCATAACCCTGAATTCTGTCAAAGAAGGATATCCAGTTTGCCCTGGTGAAAAGGTCCACCACCTCAAGGTGCTCGTGCAATTTTCTAGAGTCTAAGGGTTATTTCCTTATGAATCCTCCTGGCATGGTGTTGAGTGCTCTTTTTGTGTTTTAACAAGAAAAAAAAATGCTCAAGGTGGGAAAAAAATAGTCAATCACTGAAACAGAGGATAGTTGAATTCGGTTTTTTTCTAAACCCAAGAAGGAGTTTCGCGTGTGTTTCTTTACAACATCAAATGGCAATAATTCTCCTGTTTTAAACTGTTGTCGCCCTGAATTTGACTTTTTTCTTTTGAAAAGAATTTTTTTTTTCTCTGCAGAATAGAGGATAAGGACACAGGTTTTTTTCTCAGCATGTAGATAGATATACACATTTGCTTTTTCACACACACACACACAGGCTGGCCTTTACTACTGCATGTATCTTTCTTACAGGAGAATTTGGAAAAGGATAAGGAGATTTCGGATGTAGAGAGAAAAATAAACTGTGTGGACTCAGGGAAATATGCAGGCAGACTTTCACTTTTTCAATGCATAGACAGACTTTCACTCTCTTTTTGAATCTACTGCCGTGTTCAATTCACCACCTTACTCAAGAAAATCATGCACAGAGAATTTTTCCCGAGCCTATCTTGTTTTGAGCTTGAATTTCGACGAAAATCTTGAGTTTCATTTCTACAGAGTTGTTCTCTACCTTTCCTATAGAACACTTCCTGTAGAAATCTCCCAGCTCCTGTAGAATGAAGTTGTGCTTCTTGCAGAGCCCGATAGGCGGGAGATTTTCAAAAACAGGCAGAAAAATGGTGGAGGACGACTGGTTAGTTGCTCTGAAAGTGGTAGATGTGTATTTCAATTGAGAACGTCGTGAGTGTAGAATGAACAAAGGGTGGTGAATGTTCCAACTGAGTTGCCTTTTAACTGTAGGCGTGATTCGTGGTGAGAAGATGAGGTGGCCAGACCGGACTGTTGATCCGACGTCATGGTCATAATTTTTTTGCATGTCGTCTGACTGCCATCACTTCCCTCACTCCCGTTATCCACTGCCACCACTACCAGTCCCAAATATTTCCTCTTGAATGGACATACCACACGTGCTGGCTACGTATCTTATCAACAGTTTTGAATTTGACGGGGCTCGTTTGGAATCCATGAGGATGTGTAACTGATCGAGGGTGGCCAGTTAATTGGCCACTGATTCCATTCAATCCGAACTATTCCCATAGTCACGCAGCCTTAATATATGATTCATGTAATTGAGGAATAGGTTTATGCACTTACCTGTGAAGTTGCGGCCATGTTATGCATATTTCAGATTTTGGAACCCATTTCTTCATTGTTGTTGCTGCTTGTGCTCTGCATGCTCAGCCTCGGGTTGTTGCTGATGTTTACATGTTCCAATAGAGATCCATGCATGTGTCATGTGCCATCCTTTGCTGTCCCTATCTCTGGAGTATGTCTTTCAGAGGGATCAGCTGCTACAGGAATCTTGTAGGATTTCCTGCAGCCACTTCTCCTTCTGAAATTCAAGCTAAAATGAGCAGGGCTGCAATTGCTGACGAGGGTCTCGGCTGATAAGTAATCTGGATGGAAGGTATCAGGTATGGTGAGTGAAAAAATTACTGCTTGGATTTTTCATTAATTTTTTTTTTTTGTTTTCAACATGAAGGAAACAAGATTTCTGTGTGTGACTGTGCAGGGACATAAAAACGAGTGCAATGGAGGTGTACAGAGATGGGAAAAAAAGATGACATATGGAAAAGGATGGAAGCAGGGAGGTTTATAAGTCTCATAGACAGATTCCCAACCCTTGGGTCCTCTTCTGAGATCCATTTTTGCTTTTCTGTAGATTCTACAGGATCTTCCTATAAAAGATACAGAATTTCCTATAGAAGGTGAAATCTTAGCCCGAATGAGACCAAATCTTAGGAAAGGGTAATGGTCATGGATGAATGGATTGTGAGGGATGCATGCAACTTGGTCATGTCCTCTGTCTGTGTCTTGTGCAATCCTCCTAAAACCTGTAATGACCTTTTTGCAACCTGTAATTTATTCAACAGAGATTAGGTTTATTTTTCTTCCTCTTTTTTTTTTTAGTCTGAGACAGCTGGGGTGCCTCCAGGTGGTTTTCACCTTCACTGTCTACCCTAGGCACCTCCAAGAGGTTTTCACCCAAGGATCTTTTATTCTTTTTTTTTTTTCTGTTTTTTTCTTCTTTTTTTTGTTGCTCATGGTGTAGGTGGAGTGGAGACAGGGACCTGCTCCACTACCAATAATGATTTACCAAGAGTCTCAATGAACTCCTGCTTGGAAAGGGGCTTCTTGTAGATCTTCAATCAATGCCCATTGATGAGCATGGAGATGGCTTCTTCATCAATGGTCCTGATAAGGACTGAACCATTGTCATTGCATTTCTCCACTGTATATGGTCCCAGCCATCTTGTCCTCAGCTTTCCCTTGAAATCCTTGTATCTTGAATCATATAACAGTGCCCAATCTCCTGGCTAGAATTTCTTTTCTTTGAGGTGTCGGTCATACCATATATTTCTTTGAAATTGGACCACCTCTGAGTGGAGAAGGGCCTGCATTCTCTGTTCATCTAATCCATTCAGCTGAAGTAATCTTTCATGTTGTGCATGGCTGAGATCTAGGTCTAGTTGAGCTGCCAACCTCAATGTGTTATATTCAAATTTTATCGATAGCAAAGCCTTCTTCCCGTAGACCAGCTCATAGGGTGTTAAACCTATTGTAGTTTTCCAAGTAGTGTTATAGGCCCAGGTGGCCTCAACCAATCGATCTGCCCAATCTTTTCTACTGCTGCTCACCACCTTAGTTAAAATCTCTTCCAAAGCTCTATTAGTGACTTCCACCTATCCATTTTCTTGCGGATGATAAGGGGTGGAAGTTCTGTGCTTAATCTTGTGATGAGTGAGCAGGTCTTCAATCAGGTTAGAGGTAAACTAACTTCCTTTATCTGTGACTAATTCTCTTGGGTAGCAAAACTTGTAGAAGATATTTTCTCTCAAAAACTCAGCTACTTTTTCTTCTGTTGCTTCTTTGATTGCCTTTGTTTCTGCCCACTTTGTCAGGTAGTCTGTGCACACAATGATGTAAGACTTCTGTTTTGAAGGAGGGTTGATAGGACCCACAAAGTCCATGCCCCACTTCTCAAATGGCTCAAAAGTCACTTGAGGTTGTAGGGGCATCTCATCCCTTGGAGTCGGTTTCCCCATCCTTTGACATCGGTCACATTGGCTGATGTATCTTTTGACATCTTGATGAAGAGTGGGCCAATAGTAGCCTGCCTACAAAATCTTAAAAGTAGTCCTCTTTGCTGCAAAGTGGCCCCCACAGGGCCCATCATGACAGGTTAGGAGGATGTCAAAAACTTCCTCCTCCCTGACACACTACCTCAAAATCTGATCTGGGCCAAGTTTAAAAAGATTGCCCCCAATCCAAGTGAATGGGGCACTTTTCCTCACGATATTGCTCTTCTCTTTTGAGGACAGGTATGGCGGGAACTGAGCTGAAACCAAATAATTTGCTATATCAGCAAACCATGGAGAGAGTACTGAAATAGCAAACAGGTGTTCATCTGGTATTTGATCATCCACCATCCCTTCTTCACTTGCAGACAAATCTAGTCTAGACAAAAAATCAGCAACAACATTTTCCTTACCTCGCTTATCAACAATGGTTAAATCAAATCAACAATGGTCAAATCAAATCGCTGCAATAAAAGTAACCATCTAATGATACGAGCATTTACATCAGGTTTATTCATCAAATACCTAATTGCATCATGATCAATGAGTTCAAATGTTTGATAACCAGTGATGTATTGTCTAAACTTGTTTAGGGAATGGACTATAGCCAGGAGCTCTTTCTTAGTTACAATATAGTTTAACTCTGCCTTGGACAAGTTTTTACTGACAAAATATATGGAATACAGTAGCTTCTCTTCAACTTGTCCTAAGGTTGCTCCTATGGCTTTGCTCGAGGCATCTGTGTGAATGTGGAAAGATAGGGCCTAGTTTGGACCTCTCAATATTGGGGCAGTTACTAGCTTACCTTTCAACACATCCAGGGCCTCTTGACAGTTGTCAGTCCATACAAACTCAACATCTTTCCCCAAAAGATCAAACAATGGAGAGGCTAGCTTACTGAAATCTTTAATGAATCTTCTATAATATCCTTCTAAGCTTAGAAAAATCTGAACATCTCTTACCTTATGAGGAGGTGGGACCCTTTGGATGATAGCAATCTTGTTGGGATCCACCTGTAATCCTTTCTGAGAAATTGTATGACCTAGCACGGTTCCTTCAGTCATTACGAATTCACATTTATCAGGACTGAGGGACAGGTTCATTTCAATACACTTGGCTAAAACTTTCCTCAGGTTAGTCAGAGCTTCTTGGAAGTTGGAATCATAAGGGGTAAAGTCATCCATATAGATTTCCACCGAATCATGAACTAGCTCAGTAAATATGCTCAGTACTGCTCTCTAGAAAATGGCAGGAGCATTGCATAACCCAAAGGGAAGGACCCGGTAGGCAAAGGTACCCCAAGGACAACTGAAAGTGGTCTTATCTTGGTCTTCTGGGCTAATTTGGATCTGATTATACCCACTAAACCCATCTAGGAAGGAAAAGAACTTCTTCCTTGCCAGGCCATCTAACACTTGATCTATGAAAGGCAAAGGGAAATGGTCCTTCTTGGTAGCCTTTTTAAGTTCTCAATAATCTACATAGATTCTCCACTTCTTGTTTTTCTTGGGCACAAGCACCAATGGAGAAACCCACTCACTGTTAGAGATGGGGTAGATGAATCCTGCATCCAACAACTTTTGTAGTTCTTCTTTGACAATGTCCTTAAGGGCTGGATTCATTCTCCTCTGAGGCTGCCTGACTGGTTTACAATCCTCTTTAATGTAAATGTGATGGGTACAGACTGAAGGGTGGACTCCTTTCATCTCCTTATAGCTCCAAGAAAAAGCATCCAAATGGTTGTTCAATAAGCTACACAACTCCTTCTCCTGAGAGGGGGATAGGGATGAGTTGATCTTCAAGGTTCTTTTAGGGCCAAATTCCACATTCTTAACTCGGAGAGAGGTCAGATCAGCCACACAGAGATCCACTAAAGCACTGGCTTGGGTGTCTTCTACCAACTCTTATAATGGCAGCGCACTAGGAGGTGGATTTTGAATCAAATTCTCTATAAGGTCATCCTTGGTTTGAGGACCTCCCCTGGTGGCTTCCACTGTGCACAATGGTGCAGAGTAGACTTCGTCCTCATCTTTCTCCTCCAACTAGAGAGGTAAGTCATGTTCTAGTAGAGGTTGGGCAGGAGGATATAGGACTAGCTGTTTGGACATATGCCCATTCTTAATGGTCATGCTCCCAGCTCAACAACTGATGTAAGCATCTGTAGTAGCTAACCAAGGCCTTCCCAAGATGAGGGGGTACCCAGTGAGTTTTGCCTTTGGCTGAAGGACCAAGAAGTCCACAGGGTACTCCCAAGAATCAATGGAGACCATGACATCTTCCACAATCCCCTCGGGGGTCATGGTGGAGCGGTCTGCTAACTGCAGTACTGTTGAGGTCTTTCTCAGGGAGCCCTGAAGGTTGAGCTTGAGCATAGTGTCCCTGGTCATCACATTAATGGTAGCCCCTAGATCAATCAGGGTGTGGGGGATTATGGTGCCATTGATGTGGACATTGACTACAGGACTCCCAGGGTCCAGATATTTTGGACAGATTACTTGTCCCAACATCACATCAGACAGTTGTCCTATGACATTGATAGTTGGGGCATATTTCTTGCGCCTACCTGGGTGCCTGAAACACTTCTCTTTGATCAATTTGTTGTAGATTGGTACATCTTTTATGGCCTGGAGAAGTGGTATTTTTACACATAACTATTTAAGTTCTCCCAGAATCTCGGTCTCTTCTGGGTTTGGTTCACTTCCCTGTTTCTCTTCTTCATCCTCCTTATGAGGAGGTTGGCTATTTGGGAGAACCTTCCCAGATCATAGGTTGATCTCCTGAATCTCCACAACATACGCAGGGCATGTTATCTTTCCAGTATATACATGTTGGGCCTGTCTGTTCTTGGGGTTTAGGTTCGGTTGAGCAAGTATCTAAGGTTGTCTTAGAGGAGCAGGAGGTAATGGTTGTGGTTGAGCAGGTGGTGGAGGCAAAAGAGCGGGAGGAGAGTTGTATTGGGGCCTCCACCCTTGATGAGGTGCATTCCATTGAGCTTGTGGCTGAGCATGAGAATGAAATGAATGCGCAACAGGTTGAGTATGGTATTGAGGTGGATACGACTAAGGAGGGGGTGTGGACCAGGAAGGATGAGCAGAGGGACCCCAAGAAGGTATGTGAGTGGATTTATTGGGGTTGTAATAAGTTTGGGATGTCCCTTGCATTCCCTACCAGTAAGGTCTAGGTCCATGTGGCCTCCTTTGGCACATGAAGTATAGTGGTTCAGTGGTTCCTTGAGCCCCTTGGTACATAACTTTAAATCTGGGTAAGGATGGGCACTGATTTGTAGGGTGGTCTACCTGACAAATGAAATACACCTCTACGGAGTGAAATGTACACTCATTCGTAGGATGCTTCCTAGTGCATCTAGGACAAAAGATGGCCAAAGCCCTCTTAGCTTTCTCTTGCTTTTGTTGGATTCGGAAGGTATCCATTTTCATGGAAATGGTCTATCTCACCTCACTTTTGAGGTCTTCCATCTAATTTGCAAATTCATTTTTGGATAAGGTGGTATTGGTTGAAAGTTGACTCCCCCTATCTCTTTTCTGGGCTGCCCTAAAATGGTTTTTAAACACAATATTTATGTCATCATAAGGTAGCTGGTAGATGTCTCCCCCAGCCAGAAAATGGAGAGTATCTAGAAGGTCTTCAAGGACTCCTCGGAGTAGAACCAGCTTCAGAGATTTGGGGTCAAGTGTGCACCTGGCCCTTTTATAACTGAGTTAGAACCTTTCTTCATAGTCCTCTAAATTTTTATCACTTCCCATGGTCATCCGAAAGATTTCTCCCTTTGTTTCCTTTGACCTACAGTAATCCTGGTATTTGTTATTAAAGGCTTGCTGCATCTGAGCCCAAGTTGTGACACTGTTTCCAGGTAACCCCATGAACCAGCAGAGTGTTGCATCCTTGAGGGTAGAAGGAAAGAGTTTCAACTTTCGCTCATCTTCTACATAGTCATAAGTTCAACAAAGGACAACAAACCCAAACAAGAAGGTATTAGGGTCCTCAGTAGTCAATCCATGGAAGTGAGGTAAGGATGAGGGACTTATGTTTTTCATTTTTGTGTCCCCATTGCTTTCTCAAATGGGAAAGGCACCTTCTACTCTCTCCCCATTTCCTATATTGTTTCTGTGTTCAATGATGGTCTCAGGAGGAATTTTTTCTTGCTCTTCTTCGGTTATAGGATCTTCGTATATCTCTGGAGGTTCACCTATATTATCTTCTGGATCACTACCACCAAAGAAGAGAGAAGGGTGACTTAGTGATGTGTTGGGGGTGTTGGGTAGGAATTTTCCTGAATTGTCTCTATTTCTACGAGGCATGAAAGGAAATATTTTTGGTTGATTTTTGTTTTTTTTCTCTACTTGTACCTGTAAAACTGAAATTGATTGAACAAAAAATTGCAACTAACTAAAATAAACCTTGCTGAAATGAAAATTGCAGAATTGAAATGAAAGCAGGAAATGACTAATCTATGTTGCTGAAATGAAATTGCAGAATTGAAATGCTAATCTACGCTTGTAGAATTGAAATTGCGGAATTGAAATGCTAATCTACGCTTGCAGAATTGAAATTGCAGAATTGAAGTGAAAGCAGGAAATGTCTAGTCTATGCTTGCTGAAATGAAATGAAAGCAGGAAATGTCTAATCTACTTTTGCAGAAATGAAATTGCAGAATGGAAAAACAACTACTCTACTCTTGCTGAAATAAACTACTTAGCAGAATGTTGCAGTAGAAAATAGAAGAAAAGCAACAATCACAAATACTCTGACGCTTCCCTACCAATGGCGCCAAAAAGATGGTGAGCTCTAGTATTGTAAAAATGATGCTGCAACTCCTGGGACTCCCTACTTTACTTTTATCAACCTGGTAGTTCATAACAAACTTGAAAGCGACGATGCTGTATGCACAAGTACTAGCTCTTACTGCAGGCTGTCACTTGATCAACTGGCACAAGTTCTCTGGGAGCTTAAGCCAATATCTATGAGTTCTTAGAAGAAGCTTTTAACTTTGATGGATGAAAGCTAACTCAAAGGAGGCTAGTATACTTGCAGAAAGGAGGCTAGTCTGCATTCAGCTTATTTCGAGCTCTTTCTGTAAACAGTTTTGTGACATGACTATTATATTTTGATCAATGAAGATGAATTCCACTTTGCACCAGCTTTGAGCTTTCTTAGGAGGCTGTAGGTCTTGGGGTTGGGCCCAACCCAAGTGCCAGTACCTCCTTTGTGTACTTTTATGTGTTTTCTTGCAATCATAGAATAATTTATGTTATATAGGTTGAATCTTGCTTTGTTACTTAGGTTGTTTTTGATGATTAAGATAGTTGTTCATGCTTCAAGTTGATTTGATAGTTTGATAATAGGAAATATCCACAAAAAGGATACCAAACAATCCTTGATCTCCTTTCTCCCTTGTTGGGACCATGAATTGAGACCAAGGTACACTTGCCGCCACAACAACATTATTTTTGCCTTCCAATGCAATTGCTAGTGTTAGGTTTTAAGTTGGAAAAGATGATATCAGTCGTGTGTCATGCTTAGATCTATTTTGGCTTAGTTTCCATAGCTTTCTTGCATGATTTCCTGTGTATAAACTTTTGTTCTTCACGTTTCTAGTTTTTAGGTCAGATTAGGTCAGGATAGATAGATCTTCATTTTTTAGTCTTTGCTTGAATCAATTTTGGAAAGAAGTATGCAGAACACCTGTAAGACACCCCAACCCACTCTTCCTCCATCATACAACCTGCTCTAGTCTCTCTCCCAAGATTTCCTTCACCCATTCACCATACTTTCCCAACTTGCCATAATTTCTACATTTTTGTGCAACATTGTTCTCTTCATCTTTGAACACTTCCAACCATATTCTTCACTCCTGAGCTTCATCTACCAGATCCTAGATCCCTTAATATCGTTATCCATCCTTCATTTCCACTTTCCCACAATTTTTTCACCATCAACCCTCTAAAAACCATTTTCGGCATGTTCTTCTAGAACTTCCTATAGAATTTCCTAAAGATCCCCAGCAGACTTCCTGTAGAAGTTCACGCGAGCAGTTTTTTGAGATATGATCATTGTGGAATTCTCCAGAAGGGTGCTAGGGACCCCTTAAGCCCTCTTCTCACCTTCCCAACCTCCTGCAAATGTCCACTCCATTTCCTTTCGCCAAGAAACCTCTGCACAGTCAAAAATAGTTAAAACACATGCATAATAATTCTGTATAAAATCAATCAAAAATACAAAAATATACTTTTTCCATACTTTCCTTCCGAAGTAGCTTAACCACATGCATCTTACCCTTTCAAGAATCAATGGCATCCATTTCAGCAGCTTTCATCTCTTTTCTTGTGCAAGTAGGGTTAGTCTGTAAAACTAGGGTTTGCTAGGGTTTATGTTTCCTTTCAGCTTTTTTCTCCTTTCTGCAAGTAGACTAGCCTCCTTTGAGTTAGCTTTCGTCCATCACAGTTAAAAGCTTCTTCTGAGAATTCATAGAAGTTGGATTGATCTCCTAGCGAACTTGTGCCAGCTGATCAAGTGACAGCCTGCAGTAGGAGCTAGTACTTGTGCATACAACACTGTTGCTTCCAAGTTTGTTACGAACTACTGGGTTGATAAAAGTAAAGAAGGGAGTCCCAAGAGTTCCAGCATCATTGCTGCAACTCCTGGGTCTCCCTTCTTTACTTTTATCAACCTAGTAGTTCGTAACAAACTTGGAAGCGACGGTGCTATATGCACAAGTACTAGCTCCTACTGCAGGCTGTCACTTATTCAGCTGGCACAAGTTCGCTAGGAGCTCAAGCCAACTTCTATGAGTTCTCAGAAGAAGATTTTAATTGTGATGGAAGAAAGCTAACTCAAAAGAGGCTATTCTACTTGTAGAAAGAAGATGAAAGCTGAAAGGAAATGCAAACCCTAACAAACCCTAGTTTTATCCATTAACCCTACTTTTGCAAGAAAAAGAGATGAAACTACTGGAATGGATGCCATGGACTACTATCAAGGTAAAATGCATGTGCTTAAGCTACTTCTAAAGGAAAATGTGGAAGAACCATTTTTTTGCAGAGTTATTATGTTTGTGTTTTAACTATTTGACTGTGCAGAGGTTTGGTGGCGAAAGGAGATGGATTTGGCTATTGCAAATGATGAGGAAGGTGTGGAGAGGAGCTAAGGAGTCCCTAACACCCTTCTAGAGAATTCCATGGTGATCAGATCTCAAAAAATTGCTCGCATGAACTTCAACAGGAAGTTCTACAGGCACAGGCCAAAAGTGATTTTTGCAGGTTTGGAGGAGGAAAAATGGTGGGAAAAGGAAAATGAAGGTTGGATGAGGGTGTTAGAGGGTCTAGGACTCTGTCAATGAAGATCAAACATGAAGGTGATGTCTAGATTGGTTCAAAGGATAAGAAAGAGGTTTGGTGGCGAAAGGAGATGGATTTGGCTATTGCAGATGATGAGGAAGGTGTGGAGAGGAGCTAAGGAGTCCCTAGCACCCTTCTGGAGAATTCCATGGTGATCAAATCTTGAAAAATTGCTCGCATGAACTTCTACAGGAAGTCTGCAGGGGATCTACAGGAAGTTCTACAGGAGTAGGCCGAAAGTGATTTTTGCAGGTTTGGAGGAGGAAAAATGGTGGGAAAAGGAAAATTAAGGTTGGATGAGGGTGTTAGAGGGTCTAGGACTCTGTCAATGAAGATCAAACATGAAGGTGATGGATGGATTGGTTCAAAGGATAAGAAAGCGATTTTGCACAAAAATGTAGAAATTAGGGTTGTTTGGGAAAGTGTGGAAAATGAGTGAAGGAAGTTTTGAGAAAGAGGATGGAGCAGGTTGTATGATGGAGGAAGGATAGGCTGGAGTGTCTTACAGGTGCTCTACACACTTCTTTTCAAAACTGACCCAAGCAAAAACTATGAAAACAGAGTTTTACTTATTTTTAACCTAATTTTGACCTAGAAACAGGAAAAGTTCTTAACAGAACTTGATGGACAGGAAGTTATGGAAGAAAGCTATGGAAATTGAGCAAGAACATATCTAATAATGAAAACACAACTGATATCAACTTTTCCAACTCGAAATCTAACACTAATAATTGCATTGGAAAGCAAAAACAGTGTTTTGGTGGCAGCAAGAGTGCTTTGGTCTCAATTCATGGTCCCAAGGAGGGAGAAAAGAGCTAAAATCCTACTTGGTAGCCTTCTTGTGGATCTTTTCTATTATTGCAGCAAACTAACTAATCAACCTGAAGCAAGAACAACAGTTCTAATAATAAAAAACAACCTAAGCAATAAAGCAAGATTTAATCTAGATAACAGAAATTATTCCATGAATGCAAAAAAAAACACATAAAAATACAAGAAGGAGGTAATGGACACTTGGGTTGGGCCCAACCCCAAGAGCTACAGCCCCCTTAAAAAGATCAGTTCTGGTTCAAGGCTGAATTCATCTTCATTGATCAAAAAATAATAGTCATGTCACAAAATTGTTT
This sequence comes from Pinus tabuliformis, assembly GCA_031772625.1. Lineage (NCBI taxonomy): Eukaryota > Viridiplantae > Streptophyta > Pinopsida > Pinales > Pinaceae > Pinus > Pinus tabuliformis. Next base: position 487,201,359 of record CM062814.1, on the reverse strand, counting down.
ACAGAAAGAGCTCGAAGATGAGCTGAATGCAGAGCTACACTAAAGTGCGAAAATAAACTGTTCAATAGCTCAAAACTAACTAAAATATGACTAAACTACTAAGCACCTAAGCCCTCCTATTTATACAACTGGGGACTCCCAATAGTCCTCCTAAAATTAAGGAACTTGGCTTCCTAGAACTGAAGATAACAATAGTCCTACTTGACTTGCTCGGCTGCCCCTTGGAATTTCTGATGGAGAATTCAAGGTAAGGGTTCATAAATGAAGGGGACACCCTCCTACAAATCCTCTCCCTTGTTCTTCCATGAATTTGGCTGCCAAATGCTCATTAAACCTTTGATTTTGTCTCAAAATTGACCAAAAATCTGCATAAAGCACACATTAGACTTTTTGGCATAATGACTAACCCAATTCACTCTATTAGCATAAATATAATAAAAAACATGCAATAAACTACTGAGAATGATGGATTAAGTCAAATTAAGAGGTAAAATGAGCCCATATAATTACCCATTTCTGAGGCTCATCATCACCCCCCTACTGAAGGTATTGCTCATCCTCTAAGAAACTAATCTATCTCTTCATCTTTGATGGCCCTGGTGGCCTCCCTATCACCCCAAGCCTCTGATGTGTGCCATAAAATTTTTCCTTTTTGTCCATGTCCTTCCATTGCTCCTTCTATTCTGCTTATTTGAATTCTTGTGCTTTTCCTGGCCTTGAAATACATGGAGGCCTACTTTTTTCTCTTTCCTTTTGGCTTAATTGGTGTGCTCAAGGCAGTGAGACCAGCTGCTGCTTCTCTTTCTAGAGCCTCAAGGGACCCGTTCTTTGGTTTTTCCTCTGCTTCCTTTTTTCTCCTCCTTCTGTCACCTTTTCTTTCTCTGTTTGCTCTGTTTCTTTCTGTTCTGTCTCTTCATCCTTTTCCTCTTCTATTTTAGTTTCTTCCTTCTCCTTTTCTTGTCCTGCTGAGTCATCAGTTGCTTCATCTTCTCCCCCTTTCTGCTCTTCTTCCTCACTGTCAGAAGGACTGATATCATAGGTGAGGGCTTTTATGTCACCTTCTGCTATCATGTTTCTGAAGACTTCCCATGCTATAGGGATGGTGTATGTGTGTAGGGCATCTTCTACCAACAGTTTGATGAGCCCATGGTGGGCCAGCTAGTTTGGGACCCCTGCATTTAACTTGGTGCCACATTCTATCAAAGATTGGAGGAGGAAATATGGGAGACTGAGTTTTCTAGCTGCAAGTAGGTCCATCCCATATCTCAATTCATGCAATAACCTGAGGTGATAACCATAAGCTATACTGAATCTGCCTCCACAAGTGACATATTTCATGATCTGGTAGCTGACAGGCAAAAATTTCCAAAACCAGAAACAGAAGGACAGTTGAGGTTTGTTTTTTTTTTTTTTCTGAAACCAGAGAGGGAATTTTCCCGTGTGCTTTCTCTTCACAACATCAATTTGCAATTTTTCCCTTTCTTCAAACTGTTTTTATCCTGAATTTGCTTCTCGGTTTTTGGAAAAAAAATCAATACTGTGACAGAACAGAGAATATATAACACAATGTTTTTTTCTTCAGAGAATAGACAGACTTGCAAATTCATTTTTTTTTTCACAGGCTGGTTTCTATGGCTGCATCCCCCCCCCTCCCCCCCCTTTTTTTACAGAAGAATGTGAGGAAGAAAAAGACAGATTTTGAATGCAGAGAAGAAAACTGAGAGACTGTGTAGAACTCAGAAAAATACAGGCAGACTTTTAAGCTTCACTTTCCTTTCTTTTTTCAACCCAATACTGTATTTTTAATCCACCACCTTATATAAATGTATCATATGCAGAGCGATTTCACGAGCCTACCTCTTTTCAAGTTCGAATTTTGACAAAAATCTCGAATTTTCCTCTGTGAAGCTGCTCACTAGCCTTTCTGTAGAACTGTTACAACTTCCTGTAGAATGATGGTAGCAGAAAATGACAGAGACTGATGGTTTCAAGGCTATGGAGGTGGTATAGAGATTGTTGCAGCTACAGGGATGATGATAAAATGGAAACAAAGGTGGTGAATGAGTTCGATGCAGAGTACTTATGTTTTTTGTGAAATATTTCTGCTGATGGTGAACTGGCAAAAATGTGCGTTGGCATTATTTGGACTGTTGGTCCCTACTGCAGTGCCATCATGATACTTTACGCTTTCTGCCTGTAATCACTTCCCATTATCTTCACTGGAGTTCAAAACATCTGCCACTACCTATTTTTTTAGATTTCCCGTGAGTTGACTAGACACGTGTGCTGTATGATTTCCGGCTGAGCACTGTAGAACTGGATGAGGTGCTGTCTGAACTGGATGAGGGTGGCCAGTTAGCTGGCCACCGATCTTGTTTAATCACAACCATCTCACTGTCCATGCAGTTTTTAAATTACATTCATGCAATAGAGGAACGGGTTTAGTCACTTACTTGGAAGTCGAATGCGTTTGCTGTGAGGTGTTGTGGCCTTTCCTTCTATTGCATGCCTTTGCTTCTGTGGATGCATGCTTGTTTGGTTGCTGATATGTGGCTATTTTTCTTGTGCAGGTATCCTCTGGCTGGATTTGATCTTCAGGAGTCTGCTTCAACCTTCATATTTGCACCCTCATGCTGCTGATGCTGGATTTTTGCAGGACAGTGACTTTTTTGTCCATAGCTCCCAAATGGTAGACTGGAGTGACCTGAAATTTTCTGAGCATTTTCCATTATCATTATGCACCTCCCATAGAAAAATTGTGGTTAATGGATGCACGAATTTCAAGAAAAATGGAAAATGGCTGAAGGTGATGGAGGCTGATTTCTTGGAAACCATGCACTAGAATTGACTGAATTGTTTGGGCATGTTACTATCACCCATATGCATCTCCCCATAAAACAAGTTTTTAAATGGATGCACGGATATGGAGAAAATGCAAAAGTGGCTGAAGGTGATGGAGGCTGATTTCTTTGAAACCGAGCACTGGAATTGGTTGAAATTGCTTGGGCATGTTTCCATCATCCCTATACAACTCCCCATGAAATCATTTTTTAAATGGATGCACGGTTTTCAAGTTAGGGAAGAAACAAATTTCTGCTCTATGTATTTCTGTATCAGAGCATTTTGCAGTTTTTTGGACAGTAAGAAAAAATGAGCTTGGGCTCTAATGCAAACTTGGCAATGATGGAAGAGAGGTTTGAAGATTGCAAGGGGATCTATAAACCCTTTATGAAGCTTCCCTTTTCCTCAAACTGCTTTTGAAGTCCATTTCTAACTCTCTGTAATTTCTACAGGATTCTCTTGTAGAAAACACAGTTTTCAGAAAAGAAGCACATTGAGGTGGAAAGGATGTCAAGAATGATGGAGAAGGTAAGGGAAGGTAGGATAGGTGTTGTTATTGGTTTCAAAGCTTTCTTGTCCCTTACTGCTACTTCCTGAAGTCCTACAAACCTACAATACAATTGGAAATTCATTTTTCTTTTTTCTTTTTTTTTTTTAAAACAACTAGGGAACCTCAAGGAGGTTTTCACCCTAATTACCTGCCCTGGGCGCCTCCAAGGGAGGTTTTCACCCAAGGATCTTATTCCCTTTTTCTTTTCTCTTCTTTCTAACCCATTGACTGCCTCATGGAGGTTTCAATCAATGAGCCAATCTAGGGCACCTCCGAGGAGGTTTTCACCTTAGATTTTTATTTTTCTCTTATTTTTCATTTTTTTCATTTTTATCTTTTTTCCTTTTTTTTTTCTACCCTACCCTACTTGAAAAACAAAATCATTTTCAAGTATAAGAATACTTCCAATGGAGCCATGTGCACATCTAGATGATAGACAAAATGATATGGAGGCTTGAAATGCATGCTTTGATAGGTATCTAGATTTCAGAGACTAAATGATTTGACTTTGAAGGGATCAAGCATAGTTGAGGAAGAGAGTACTGCTGCAATTTAGTGACCGTATGGAACCATATCTCAATATAGCTGTGATGTCCTTGGTCCTTTTGCTGATCTGGATCATTCTTCATGTCACCTTCTACCATGAACTTCACATCTTCCTCTTTTTACTGATTTTTCTCTTGAATACATGGAGAATTTGTGTTGAGAATGCAACAAGATGATGGAGCTTAGTGAAAAGGAGTCACCTTCACTAAGTGGGCCCGCAGATTATTTTTGGCGCAAAGTCTATTTTTAGACATATGGATCATGGTCTATGAGTTTCAAGATGCTATTTGTGGATGATTTGTCATGTTGGTAAAAATAGATGGACTACTATTTTTAGACATATGGGCGGTTTCTATTTTTAGACTGCCAGGCTAAAAATAGAACAGTCAAACATTATTGTCTCATAATAATATTTGGACTATAAACATTATCTTATCTTCTTGGAGCACTTAGGTTTGAGCTACAGATGTGGCACAGGTAGCTGTCAGAAGGAAATATGCTTTCCTTGTGGGTCATTTGAGCTATTGCATGCAGGACTTCAGTTAGAACTCATGTGGTTGAGTTTGGTGGAGTTGATTGTGGAGTTGATGGAGTTATGTTCAGTTTGACTTGGTTGAACTAGTTGTATTTTAGTCTAACTAAAGAATACATTGTGATGAGTTGTGTGAATTAAATATTAATTAATTCACTAATTATTAACTCATAAAGAAACTGAAGAATACATCAGTTAACTCAGTGCATGTACAGTTCAGTGGAGACATGTGTTAGAGGTTGATATTGCTATCAGTTGTGACTATAGTTGTGCATGAGATTTGCACATGTGTGGATGGAGATTGCCAATGATGGCTTGTGTAGTATACCAAGGGAATTTTTTTTTACAGAGTGGATGATTTTTCTCTTGCAGATTGCGCAGTGGAGGTAGGCAAAGTAGTGGAGGAGATTTGAGCTATGATTGATCAGATCTGAGCTAGTTTTGTGTGTAACAGGTGGAGATAGTACTGAGTACTTGTGAGGAGTATTGTACTATGTATTGTTACATGTTCTCTATCATTATAATATACATATAGTGTGGGGTTTTCACCTGTATGCTTTCCCCGGGTTACATACTGTGTTAATATGTGCATGCGATTGATGTTTCATGATTTTTAATGCTGCTAAATTGATGATCAATGTAGATGAGATTATGTATTGTGCATGTATTCCACAATAGTGTATAATCAGGATAATCTCTGTGAATAAGTGTCATAAGATTCAAAATTTCTACATGGTATCAGAGGTGTTGATCATCAGATCTATTATTCAGAAAGAGTTTACATCTTATTTCTTCAGGCAAAGTCTGTAATCGGGCCAGGTAGCCTCTGGATTCATCCTTCCTTTGGAACGTGAGATATCCAGTAAAAGCCCATACAGTCAATCTTTGTACGAGAAATACTTTGTTTCACGAATTCTAGATCAGAAGCAGTTGAGTTGTTGAGCTGGTGGAATTCGAATTTGCAGTAGTGTTTTCTTGGTGTCAACGTTGCAATGTCTTTCAACGGATTGCGATTGGAGTATGCTCTTGAGGGCAGCTCGAACAATATTTCATGGAAGGTCAGGATGGAGGCATGTTAGATGATAATGGGCTGAAGGAGTTCATAGAGGCTGAGGTCCCAAAGCCTACTGATACTACCGAAGCTGAGATTTGGCAAAAGAAGACAACAAAGTGTCGAAGGATTCTGTTGGAGGGCATGAAGGATCACATTATGTCCAGCCTGCATGGAAAGGCTTATCCATACTTGATGTGGAAAGCATTGACAGATCTATTCCAAAGCAATAGGGATCAGAGGAAGCTGGCGCTCAAGGATAAACTCAGAAACATTAAATGTGAGAAGGGAGAGAGTATGCCCAAGTACTTCACGAAGTTCACTTAGTGCAGGGATGAGCTGGGAAGTGTGGGGGTGACTGTAGATGATGAGGACTTGGTGAGCTTGGCTCTCCTTGGTCTTCTGAAGAGTTGGCATTCTTATCAGGACTCTGTCAATGGTCGGGAGAAATTGCCAGGATGGGAGAGACTTTGGTCAAATCTTGTGCAGGAGGGGATCAGGTGGAATACCAGGGACGGATCTTCATCAAAGGTACTTGATGAAGAAAATTTCGCTTTGGTTGCCAAAGCAAAGAAGGGGAAGAACAAGAAAGCTTCTCATTCTGGTGCGAAAGGAAAGAAGCAAGACATGTCCAAGGTGAAGTGCTTTCACTGTCACTAACAGGGACACTATGCCACTAATTGTCCGCAGAAGAAGAAGAACAAGCAAGCTGCTAGATCTGCAGCAGGAGAGGCTCTAGCCTCACAGTTTGAGCTTGATTTTTCATCGATCGCATGCTTGGTTTCAAGTGTGATGGGATCGGTGTGGTTCTTGGACAGTGGTGCGTCTTTTCACATGACAAGAGATCGAGATTTTTTTTTGATCTGGAGGAGAAAGATCTTGGAGTGCACATCAAGATGGGCAATGATGGTAGATACAATGTGACTGGTGTCGGTACCATTTCCTTTGAGAGGGAGTCTGGTAAACCCTTAGTATTGGAGGAAGTGATGCATGTTCCAGGATTGAAGAAGAATCTTATCTCTGTGGTGATGTTAGAAGACAAGGAATATGATGTTGTTTTCAGCGAGGGAAAGGCTTTCCTGCGCAGTAAGACAACTGGAGAAACTCAGGAGATAGGGGTGTGAGTCAGGAACCTTTATCAGTTGTATGTAGATGGCTGCGCAACAATGGCATGCAAGGCAGAAGGATTGGTGAGCTGGGATGATGGTGAGTTGTGGCACAGGAGATTGGGTCACCTTCACCATGGAGCCTTGAAGATACTGTAGCAGATCACTACTGGGCTTCCTAAAGGCACTCTTGCACAGTCAGATCAGTGCAAGGGGTGTACTTTAGGAAAGTTTGTGAAATCCACCTTTCACGAGAAGGATAGTCACACCACGATGATCCTTGAGAGAATTCACACAGACATGTGTGGACCTTTCTCAGTAGCTTCGACAGAAAAACACAGGTATTATGTGATCTTTGTTGATGATTTCTCTCGTAAGTGCTGGATCTCTTCATGCAGAAGAAGAGCGAGACATACTCAAAGTTTTGTGAGTTCAAATCACTGGTCGAGAAGGAGTCGGGGAAGAAGGTGAAGGCTCTTAGGAGCGATAATGGTGGTGAATACATCTCTGGCGAGTTCAAGGACTTTTGCAGTGCAGAAGGAATTTGAAGAGAGCTCATAGCTCCCCATAACCCACAACAGAACGGGGTTGTTGAGCGGAAGAGCAGAATGATCATGGGTGTTGCACGAGCAATGTTGCATGATAAGAGCCTACCCCTTCACTTGTGGGTGGAAGCATGCAATGCTGCAGTATATCTGCGGAACCGTTGTCCTCACAGGATACTTGGCATGAGTACACCAGAGGAGGCTTATTCTGGTAAGAGACCTGATATTTCTCATTTGAGGATTTTTGGTTTTAACGTTTACATGCATGTGATGAAGGATGCCAGGAAGAAGCTGGAGCCGACCGCAGAGGTTGGGATATTTGTGGGGTACACTAATACGCCCCACAACTATCGTATGCATTTTCCAGATAGTGGCAAGACTGTTGTGCAATGGGATATAAAATTTCAGGAGGAGAAAGCCATGAAGTGTTCACTTAAGAGGGAGCCACACTTGCATGCAGATGAGGAGCTATTAGTTCCTAAAGATGAGCTTTAGGACGTGGATCAGCCACAGGACAAAGTTCATGGAGTGGAAGAGACCACTCATTCAGCGCCAACCATCAGAGGGCGAAAGCGCTTGACAGAAGCTGAGCAACTGGCTCAAGATGCAGAGAAGGTTGTAGGACCACCTACAACTCAACGTAGACAGAGACAGTCACCCAATCGGTACACTAGATACATGGCTTTTGTGAGCAAATGTGTTGTGACTGAGCCATCCTCTTTCGAGGAAGCTGTGGAGGATCCCGCATGGGTAGATGCCATGGTGGAAGAGTATGATTCGATTGTCAGAAACAGTGCATGGGAGATTTTCCCAAGACCGGAAGGGAAATTAGTGGTGGGTTCGAGATGGATCTACAAAGTTAAGCAGGCAGCTGACGGGAGTGTGGAGAAGTACAAGGCAAGATTTGTTGCCCGAGGCTTTTCACAGATAGAGGGGATCGATTATGAGGAGACCTTTGCACCTGTCACAAGGTATTCTTCCATACGGACGATTCTTGCTCTCTCAGCGCAGATGGGGTGGCACATTCATCAGATGGATGTGAAGACTGCGTTCCTCAATGGAGTCATTGAGGAGGAGGTGTACATAGAATAGCCCGAAGGTTTTGAGATCTTCAGTAGCGAGTCACATGTGTGCAGGCTCAAGAGAGCACTGTATGGGTTGAAACAAGCACCACGTGCTTGGTACACACGGATAGACAGTTATTTCACCGGACTTGGATTCTCCAAGAGTGAGGCGGATCCTAACCTATACCAGATTGTGGTGGAGGGTAAGTTGCTTATCATTGTACTTTATGTAGATGATTTGATTCTAATGGGTGATGAGTTGTTGATACTTTCATGCAAGGATGATCTTGCTAAGGAGTTTGAAATGAAGGACTTGGGCCTCCTTCATTATTTCCTGGGATTGGAAATTTGGCAGTGCAATGATGGACTATTTGTTTCTCAGGGTAAGTATGCTCGGGAGATACTGGAGAAGTTCAACATGCATGGTTGCAAGCCTATTGGTACTCCTCTTCATGGAGATTGGAGGAAGGAGGATGCCACTTCAGCAGAAGAAGTGGATGCCACTATTTATCAACAATTGGTGGGGTCGCTTATGTATATGGTCAATACATGACCCGATATATGATATGCTGTTAACCAGCTTTCACAAGCTATGGTTAAGCCAACCAAGCTCTTCTGGAAGGCAGGCAAGCATGTATTGCGTTATTTGAGAGGCACATCAGGATATGGATTGTGGTATAGACAGGAGGATGAGGTGAAGCTATATGGCTTCACGGATGCAGATTGGGCATGGAGCCCAATGGACAGAAAGAGCACATCAGGAGGGGTATTCAGTATCAGGTCGACAACAGTTTCTTGGTACAGCAGGAAGCAGAGATCCGTGGCACTCAGTTCAGCAGAGGTCGAGTATATGGCAGCAAGTTTGGCTACATGCGAGGCTATATGGATGAGGAAGATCCTGGTCGGTTTGTTCAGTTCTTACTTGGAGCCTACTGTGATTTACTGTGATAACCAGAGTTGCATTAAACTCTCGGCTAATCCAGTATTTCATGATAGATCTAAGCACATTGACATCAGGTACCATCATATCAGAGATTGTGTGCAGCGAAGAGTCATGTTACTTTCAAACATTCCACTGGAGGATCAGGATGCTGATATCTCGATGAAGGCGCTCACCAAGAGAAAATTCGAATACCACTGAAGTAGGATAGGGGTTGCTGATAATCCATATCTTTTTGATAGGGAGTGTTGAGAATGCAACAAGATGATGGAGCTTAGTGAAAAGGAGTCACCTTCACTAAGTGGGCCCGCAGGCTATTTTTGGCTCAAAGTCTATCTTTAGACTATGTCTATTTTTAGACATATGGATCATGGTTTATGAGTTGCAGGATGTTATTTTTGGATTATTGGTCATGTCGGTAAAAATAGATGGACTTCTATTTTTAGACATATGGGCGGTTTCTATTTTTAGACTGCCAGGCTAAAAATAGAACAGTCGAATATTATTGTCCCATAATAATATTTGGACTATAAACATTATCTTATCTTCTTGGAGCACTTTAGTTTGAGCTACAGATGTGGCACATGCAGCTGTCAGAAGGAAATACACTTTCCGTGTGGGTCAGTTGTGTTGGTATACGACCAAAGTCCCACATTGACTAGAAGTGGGGAGGATCATGGATATATAAGGATGGACAAATATCTCCATTGGTATGAGGCCTTTTGGGGTAAAGCCCAAGAGCAAATCCATGAGGGCTTAGGCCCAAAGTGGACAATATCATACCATTGTGGAGATATGTGGTGTCCAGAGTCCTTACAAGTGGTATCGGAGCCAGATTCAAAGTTAGCCAAGTGGATGAGTCCACGGAATGGCGAATGAAGGTGGTGGGCCCTGGTAATATCACAATGGGATCCGTGGATGAGCTCGGTTAGAGCAAGCTCTCGAGGCAGGTGGTGCTTCCATGTAAGGCGTGTGCTTCCAACGCATTGGAGCAGAGAATCCTGGTTGGTAGAGAGGGGAGAATCCTGCAGATGGTCAGAGCTAAGGTTCGAAGTTATCCAAGTGGATGAATCCTCGGAATGCTGAACGAAGGTGGTGAGCTCCGGTAATATCACAATGGGATCCATGGATGAGCTCTGTTAGAGCAAGCTCTTGAGGCAGGTGGTGCTTCCATGTAAGGCATGTGCTTCCAACGCATTGGAGTGGAGAATCTTGGTTGGTAGAGAGTGGACAGATGGATAATCGTTTGGGGGGAGGCTTGATGGTCCTTTGTTCGAGGGGAGGATTGTTGGTATACGACCAAAGTCCCACATTGACTAGAAGTGGGGAGGATCATGGATATATAAGGATGGACAAATATCTCCATTGGTATAAGGCCTTTTGGGGTAAAGCCCAAGAGCAAATCCATGAGGGCTTAGGCCCAAAGTGGACAATATCATACCATTGTGGAGATATGTGATGTTAAGAAATTTAATGCATAACATAAATAATTACTGAGAGGAATAAATATAAAAATAACCAGCAACAACCATAAACACATAAACACACATGTTTATATGGGAAAACCCCAAATCCAGGAAAAACCCAGCCTAATAAGATCTTATTAGGATTGGCCAAAACCCTGGCCAATCTGGCCAAGTGAGCCTTCACCGCTCACCTCCAGGTCTTTTTCATTACAATGAAGTCCTTCCAACCTTTTATAGGCTCCATTACATATAATACCATGGGCATAATACCATCGGTGCACAATAGCATGTGCCCCAAAACCATCACTGTTTACCCTGGTCAACTTTTGACTCTATCCCAAGTCAAGTTTACTTAACAAGTTGAGCTATTGCATGCAGGACTTCAGTTAGAACTCATGTGGTTGAGTTTGGTGGAGTTGATTGTGGAGTTGATGGAGTTGTGTTTAGTTTGACTTGGTTGAACTAGTTGTATTTTAGTCTAACTAAAGAATACATTAGTGATGAGTTGTGTGAATTAAATATTAATTAATTCACTAATTATTAACTCATAAAGCAACTGAAGAATACATTAGTTAACTTAGTGCATGTACAGTTCAGTGGAGACAGGTGTTAGAGGTTGAGATTGCTATTAGTTGTGACTATAGTTGTGCATGAGATTTGCACATGCATGGATGGATATTGCCAATGATGGCTTGCGTAGTATACCAAGGGAATTCGTTTTTATAGAGTGGATGATTTTTCTCTTGTAGATTGCGCAGTGGAGGCAGGCAAAGCAGTGGAGGAGATTTGAGCTGTGATTGATTAGATCTGAGCTAGTTTTGTGTGTAACAGGTGGAGATAGTACTGAGTACTTGTGAGGAGTATTGTACTATGTATTGTTACATGTTCTCTATCATTATAATATATAGATAGTGTGGGGTTTTCAGCTGTATGCTTTTCCCGGGTTACATACTGTGTTAATGTGTGCATGTGATTGATGTTTCATGATTTTTAACGCTGCTAAATTGATGATCAACGTAGAGGAGATTATGTATTGTGCATGTATTCCGCAATAGTGTATAATTGGGATAATCTCTGTGAATAAGTGTCATAAGATTCAAAATTTCTACAATTTGATGGTAACCATGAGGGAGCTCTCTTGATCTCTGATTCTAATGTCTTCTCTTCATGAAGTGTAGCCCATGGTTCTTTGATCTTTTCTTTTGCATCTTCTTCTGCTAGATGTGGTCCTTTAATGATATCAATATAATCTCTTTTTTGCAATAATCTTCCTGAGCTATGGTGAATATCATTGAGCTCAAGAGGAGTTGTTTGGAAGTGTTGTACCTCAGCTTTGTAATTGGGCTGAGCTACTCCAATGTGTGGGTTTGGAAATGGTGATTCCGCATTATGTACTTGCTGAGTATGTCTATTATTTGGGTTTGGGTTTGGTTGAGAAGGTATTTGGGGTTGCCTTGGTGGAGCAGGAGGTATTGGTTGTGATTGAGCAAGTGGTGGAGGAAAATGAGTGAGAGTAGAGTTGTACTGGGGCCTCCACCCCTGATGAGGTGCATTCCACTGAGGCTGTGGCTGAGCATAGGGGTGAAATGGATGAGTAGCTGGTTGAGCAAGACATTGAGGAGGATATGACCAAGGAGGGGGTGTGGACTAGGAAGGATGAGCAGGGGGACCCCAAGAAGGCATGAAAGTGGCTTGATAGGGGTTGTAATAGATCTGGGATGTCCCTTGCATTCCCTGCTGGTAAGGTCTTGGTCCATGTGGCCTCCTTTGGTTCATAAAATAGAGTGTTTCAGTGGCTCCTTTGGCCCTCTGATATGCAGCTCTGATTCCGGGCAAGGAAGGGCACCAATTTGTAGGATGGTCATTTTCGCAGACAAAACACACTTCTACAAAGTGCAATGGACATTCATTCCAAGGATGCTTTCTAGTGCACCTGGGACAAAAGATGGCCAAATCCCTCTCTGCTTCCTCTTGTCTTTTTTTGATATGCATGGAAACCATCTGCCTTATCTTTCTCTTGAAATCTTCCCACATGTTTCCAATTTCACCTTCAATGAATGAGTTGGAAGAAAAGGTATTGCACCCAACATTTCTGTTTTCAGCCATTGGCTCCAGAGGAATGGTTTTTTCTTCTTCTCCCCTATAGGTTCTTCAAATATGTCTTGTTGTCCACCTAAGGGTTCTTCTTAATCACAGCCATTGAAGAAGAGAGAAGGTTGGCTATGTGAAGAAGTGGGTGTGTTGTGCAAACATTTTTCTGAATTATCTCTACTCCTACGAGGCATGAAAGGAAATCTTTTTGGTTGATTTTTGTGTTTTTTTCTGCCTGTACCTACAAAAACTGAAATGGAATGAACAACAAATTGCAACTAACTAAAGTCTATCTTATTGAAATGAAAATGCAGAATTGAAATGAAAGCAGGAAAGGACTAATCTATTTTGTTGAAATGAAATTTTAGAATTGAAATGAAAGCAAGAAAGGTCTAATCTACGCTTGCTGAAATGAAATTGTAGAATTTAAATGAAAGTAGGAAAGGTCTAATCTACGCTTGCTGAAATGAAATTGTGGAATTGAAATGGAAACAGGAAATGTCTAATCTACTTTTCCAGAAATGAAATTGCGGAATTGAAACGAAAGCAGGAAATAACTAATCTATGCTTGCTAAATTGAAATTGCAGAATTGAAATGAAACAACTACTCTATTCTTGTTGAAATAAACTATAGTGGTAAGTATTCCCGCCTATCACGCGAGTGACCTGGGTTCGATCCCCGGCAACGGTGCAAAAAATATGGTGAGCTCCAATATTGCATCAATGATGCTACAACTCCTGGGACTCCCTACTTTACTTTTATCAATCCAGTAGTTCGTAACAAACTTGGAAGCAACGGTGTTGTGTGCACAAGTACTAGCTCTTCTTGCAGGTTGTCACTTGATTAGCTGGCACAAGTTCGCTAGGAGCTTAAGCCAATTTCTATGAGTTCTTAGAAGAAGCTTTTAAATGTGATGGATGAAAGCTAACTCAAAGGAGGCTAGTCTACTTGCAGAAATGAGATAAAAGCTGAAAGGAAACGAAAACCCTAGCAAACCCTAGTTTTACCGACTAACCCTACTTGCACAAGAAAAGAGATGAAAGCTGTTGAAATGGATGCTATTGATTCTTGAAAGGGTAAGATGCATGTATTTAAACTACTTCTAAAGGAAAGTATGGAAAAAGCATCTTTTTGTATTTTTGATTAATTTTATGTTGAATTATTATGCATGTGTTTTAACTATTTTTGACTGTGCAGAGGTTTATTGGCGAAAGGAATTGGAGTGGGCATTTGCAGGAGGTTGGGAAGGTGAGAAGAGGGCCTAAGGGGTCCCTAGCACCCTTCTGGAGAATTCCACAGTGATTAGATCTTGAAAAATTGCTCGCGTGAACTTCTACAGGAAGTTTGCAAGGGATCTACAGAAAGTTCTATAGGAACATGCCAAAAATGGTTTTTAGAGGGTTGATGGTGAAAAAACGGTGGGAAAGTGGAAATGAAAGATGGATAAGGATATTAAGGGATCTAGGATCTGGTAGATGAAGCTCAGGAGTGAAGAAGATGGTTGGAAGTGTTCAAAGATGAAGAGAACAATGTTGCACAAAAATGTAGAAATTAGGGCAAGTTGGGAAAGTATGGCGAATGGGTGAAGGAAATCTTGGGAGAGAGACTAGAGTAGGTTGTATGATGGAGGAAGAGTGGGTTGGGGTGTCTTACAGGTGTTCTACACACTTCTTTCCGAAACTGATTCAAGCAAAGACTAAAAAACAGAGATCTATCTATCCTGACCTAATCTGACCTAAAAACCAGAAACATGATGAACAGAAGTTTATAGACAGGAAATCATGCAAGAAAGCTATGGAAACTAAGCCAAAACAGATCTAAGCATGACACACAACTGATATCAACTTTTCCAACTTAAAACCTAACACTAGCAATTGCATTGGAAGGCAAAAACAGTGTTTTTGTGGCAGCAAGTGTGCCTTGGTCTTAATTCATGGTCCCAAGGAGGGAGAAAGGAGATCAAGGATTGCTTGGTTGCCTTTTTGTGGATCTTTTCTATTATCAAACTATCAAATAAACCTAAAGCATGAACAACTATCTTAATCATAAAAAACAACCTAAGTAACAAAGCAAGATTCAACCTATATAACATAAATTATTCTATGATTGCAAGAAAAACACATAAAAGTACACAAAAGAGGTACTGGCACTAGGTTGGGCCCAACCCCAAGAGCTACAGCCTCCTAAGAAAGCTCAGAGCTAGTGCAAAGAGGAATTTATCTTCATTGATAAAAAATAATAGTCATGTCACAAAACTATTTACAGAAAGAGCTTGAAAATGAGCTGAATGTAGAGCTGCACTAAGGTGTGAAAATAAACTGTTCAATAGATAAACTACCAAGTCTTGAAGCCTTCCTACTTATGCAAACGAGGACTCTCAACAGTCCTCCTTAACTTTAGGAGCTTAGCTACCCAAAACTGTAGTTAAATCAGCCACTTCACTAGACCTGCTCAGCTGCCCCTTGAAATCATCTTTGGTGGGTTGTTGAACTCTGAGCTGATGGTGGAGAACTCGAGGAAGGGGCTATTTAGTGTAGGAGACACCCCTCCTATAAATCCTCATCCTTGTTCCTTTGTATTTGGCTGCCAATCTGCTCATAAATGACTGATCTTGGTCCAAAAATGTCCAAAAATCTGCAACAAGCACGTATTAGACTTTGTGGTCAAGTGACTATTCCCATTCACTCAATTAACATAAAGATATTCAAAAGCATGCATAAAACTATGGAGCATTGTGGATTAAATGAGAATAATAGGCAAAATGAGCCCATAAAGTTACCCATTTTTGGGGCTCATCAGTTGGCCTAATAACACATCACAAACTTTAAAAGGAGCAACATCACACAATACCTCATTCGTGAAGTGCTTGATGCTATAGGGAAGGCGACACTTTTGGATGACACAAAGATCTCGTCCTTGGTGAAGCCACTAGATGGTGTATGATTACGGGTGTAGTGTGGTCAATAGGCCCAACCACTTCATAAGCTCTACTGAAATGAGCTTCTTTTGGATCCCTCTATTGACAACGAATTGTAGCAGAGAACCCTTCACCCACATTTGTGAGTGGAAGAGATGTTGCCCCTCCTCTGGATCTTCATGCTCAATATTTTGGACCTTTGTGGTGGCAACGGTGGCACTCCGTTTGACTTCCCCTTGTCATTCCCATTATCGGGTTTTGGGTTAGAATCAAAACATGCATCAAACTCTAAATATTTCAACTCGACACCAGTGATTGCTTGGTGTCGCACTCATTTGTGTCATGAGTGGGGTTCCTGTAGAACTCACAACACTTTCATGTGTCCTTCTTCATCTTTATGGTGCTATTATTTTCTTGTGGATTTGATGGGTTGTGCTAGGTCCCTCCATCTTGGATCTGTCATTTTTTTTTTGTGGTTTGGGGGCACTCTTTCCCTAGTTCTGATTCACAGATCCAAATGCATGCTTCTTTTTTTTAATGTTGGTAGCATATCAATATGTTGCACTAAACGAGGAGATGTCCAGGAACTCAATTTCTTCCTGAATGCATTTGTGTAGATTCTCATGGTACTTGAACACTAGATGTCACTTAGAGTCTTTGACACCCAACTTTGTGCATAAAGTATGAAAAATATTTGTGAGATCATTCACATCTTGGTCCCTTTGCTTCCATAGTGTGGTCCACTGTATTTACTTGTCCTCATAGCTCCCCACGAGGTAATAGTGTTCCTTGAAATAATCTCAGAAAGAGTTCCAAGATGGGGAAACTATAAACAAAGAGGGTTCCTCGACCATTTTCTCACAGTAAGTTTCCCACCAATCTTTGACATGGGGGCAACCTTAAGCAGTGCAAAAGTAATCTTCTCCCTATCGGAGAAACTATGGACTGAAAAATAACGTTATAATAGATTCAACCATTTATCTACAACCTCTGCATCTATTTTACCTTTGAATATAGAGATATCAAAGTTCACATATACCTTGAAGGGGGTGGAACCTCCAAAGTCACTACTGGATGAAGGTGTGTTGTCAGCGGGCATCTGCCGAAGGATCAAGACAAATTTGTCCATCATCTCATTCTTTTGCTCTACGAGGGCTTATTCGAGCAACAATTTGATAGGATTTTGTTCTCCCTCATATTTAGTTTATTCCACCATGGGAGGTCATCGGTGTCAATGGGGAATGTCTTACAAGGGCTCAACCAGTTCAAGTCCCAACTCCTTATACCCCGACCTCGTTGGGGGCACGCACATAAAAGCAGAGAAAGAGAAAATCGCTCTGATACCACTAATCCAAATTTATAAAGGAATGAAATGAAACACAATATAAACAAAATCACGAAGATACAATGAAAACAAAACTTCAATTCATTAATATTAAAATAATGAAAATCGTTTAGATGTATAATGGAAATAAACTAGCTCAAGCGATGGTAGCTTAATTCTTAGAAGAGATGTGGTAGCTACATACCTTCTAAACTCTATTACAATGAGGCTCAAAGGTTTATTTATTATTTAGAAACAATGGAATGGAAATGATCCATATTTAAATAGGAATGCAACAAATTAGAGATATAACCATAAATACAGAGATGTAGTAGAAATAACACTTCCTTTGATTAATATCAAATAATGAAATATACTTACAAATAGTATGGAAATGATACTAGCTCGACAATGGTAGCTTATCTCTAAGAAGAGACGTGGTGGCTACATGCCTATGAACTGCGTTACAATGAGGCTCAAGGGCCTTTTTATTATTTAACAATAAGAGAAAACCCTAACTCGAGTAGATGTAACACTAAGAGTTTATGGGCCCCATTAGGGTTAGTTGGGCAGCCAACTTCCCAAGGTTGTGATTTGGTCATATTATATCCGTTTGACACGCATGATACCACATTGAAAATATCTCTCGAAGGAATACAATGGAAAAATGACTTAACAAAAGTTGCTAGCGATAGATTGCCAAAAAAACGTCATTTAGGGCCTCAAAACGACTTCGGAAGTTTAGGACCCGAAAAACTATTAAAAATAGTAAATTGTGCTACAATTAAGGAAACTGAAAAAATGAAATAACAATGGTGGGGGTCCACATGGAATTGGTGGGTGGCCACCAATATCCACCTGGATCATTCCTCTCCCCTTAGGAAGCAATGGTCCCCATTGTGTTGAGTTCCTTCATGAGATGAGGAAACTTTTGCTAAACTTGGTCCCTGGTGAGCCACTTACCTTGGTGAAGGAGTTGGCCTGATTTGACAACTCGATACAGTTGGATATTCTGTTGGTGAGTGTTCTTGATCTGCATGTCGATGATCCGATCAGTTGCAGCTTGTTCCATGCAATTTGGATTTAACTTTGTTGGTGTGAGTTGTTATGTAATGTCAGATGTGTCTAGTAATGGTGGAAAGTATGGTCAAAGGTGATCCACATTAAACACTGGGTGCAGTCCAAGGAATAGGGGAATGATGAGCTCAAAAGAAATATCTCCCACAACCTTGGTGATGGTGTATGACCCATATCGAAGCGGGCGATTCTTGCGGTGGGGCCCAGCAAGGTGCTCCTTTTGCAAATATAGCCAAATTTTGTTGCACAACTGGAACTTGTGTGGTACTCGATGTTGATCATGCCACTACTTGTATGTGGCATTGGTTTCTTCCAATATGTCATCGACCTATTGGTGGATGTGTTGAATATGGTCAATGAAGCTTTATGCCTTGTTAGCTGTAGATTGGACATGAGTGGAATCTCTCTGAGTCGTTCCAACTGGTATGACCACATTAATGGGAGATAGTGGCTAGAATCCCAAGCCCGCATGAAAAGTGTTGTGGCCAATCAAGCTGTGGAGAGCCTAGTTGTAGTTATGCTAGACATAGGGGAGGCTCTCATCCCATGTGCGTGGATGCTTTGAGTTGTACATGCGTAGAATGTGTACGATCATCCCGTTGACGACCCCCATCTAGCCATTAGTTTAGGGATGGAAAGGTGTGGACTTAGTGAGATTGGTGTCCAACGTCAACCATAGACTGGACCAAAATGTACTGAGGAACCTGTTGTCCCGATATGAGATGATAGGCTGTGGGATCCCAAAGTGTACCCACACTCATTCAAATAAGAGTTTAGTAGTGGCTTCTGCTGTGATACATTTCTTGTAGGCCACCATAATGGCCATCTTTGAGAATCAGTCGATGACCACAAAAACACAATCATTTCCTTGCTTAGTAGAAGGAAGGCCTAACATGTAATCCATGGATATGGATTCCGAAGGTCGACTAGGGGTAGGCAGTGGAGTATAGAGACCTTTCTTCTTGATGTTCGGTTTGGCGATATTGGTGCAGGCAGTGCGGGATCTGATGTACTTCCTGACATCTCGTTGAAGATTCAGCCAATAGAAATAATTTTGTAGTACTGCCACAGTTTTCTCGACCCCGAAATGCCCAGCGAACTCACTGTAGTGCGCTTGCCAAATCATCTTCACACGCTCACTTGAAGGAACACAAAGGTGTCCCATATGGCATAACAGAGCATCCTAGAGGTGAAAACCTGGAACTTACTGACCCTCGAAGTGCATATGGTATGTGTGGCTAATTTCTCGGTCACTTTTGTAGAGGAGTGGCCAATCAGAAGTCTCGTGCCCACAAAAGTTGAGCACGTAGTTAGCACCATGATCGGTGTTCAGTTGAGGTAGTCTGCAAAATTATTTGTGTTTCCCTTATTATACTTGATATTCAAATGGAACTGTTGCAAGTATGTGGACCACTTCTGATGGCGATCATTCTGCAGCTTCCCTTGTGTCTGTATGAATTGCAGGAGTCGGTGGTTTTTGTGGATGACCGTTTCCTTCCCCAAAATGTAATGCTTCCATTATCGGTAGGCCTACATAATGGAATACATCTCTTTATCATAAGTGGGATACTTCTGGACCATGTTTAAAAGTGTCCCACTGTGATATGCCACTGGATGCCCTTGTTGAGTAAGGACTACCCCAATAGCATAGTCAAAGGAATCTGTCTTAATTACAAATGGTTGTTGCAAGTCTGGTAATGTGAGCACTGGTGTAGATTAGAGGCGATGTTTCAACTCTGCGAATGTCTTCTATTGAGATTCAAACCAAAATAATTTTTCTTTCACTCTTCCTTTGGTGACTTGACTCAAGGGCCAAGTGATATGAGAGAACCCCAACGTTAACCTGCAGTAGAAATTGGTAAGACCCAGAAAGCTGTAGAGCTTTTTCAGAGTGGTTGGGGCTGGCTAATCCCTAATGAGTTGGGTCTTGGTTGGATCCACATGCACTTCCTATTCATTAATAATATATCTCAGATACTAAACCTGGGTCATGCCAAAAGTATATTTCTCTAAATTGGCACACAGCTTGTGTTGTCGTAGTGTTTCGAGAACCTATCAAATGTGGTGGAGGTGCTCTTCCCAACTCTGGTTGAAGATTAAGATGTCATCCAAGTACACCACTACAAATGAGTTGGTGAATGGCTGTAAGATGTGATCCATGAGCCTCATGAAGGTTGCAGGAGCATTTGTCAACCTGAAAGGCATAACCAACCATTCAAAAAGGCCCTCCTTGGATTTGAAGGTAGCCTTCCGCACATCGGACGGTTCGATTAGTACCTGGTGATATCCGGACTTCAAGTTGATCTTGCTGAAATATTTTTCTCCCTTGAGTTGGTCTAGAAGGTCATCAATCCATGGGATTGGGTACCTATTTCGGACAGTGATCTTATTCAGTGCCTGATAATCAATACAGAGTCTCGAAGTCCCATCCTTCTTTTGTACCAACACGATCGGGCTCCCACAGGGTGATGAACTCGTCCGAATGTGACCTTTCTGTAGCATCTCTTGAATTTTCCTCTTGATTTCATCGTTCTCCAGAACGAAGTGTTGATATATTGGTCCATTGGGTAACGACGCACCTGGGGTCAGATCAATGGAGTGTTTGACTTGACAGTGCAGAGGCACCCCTGTGGGGTAGGTGAACATGTCCTCGTACTCCTCCATGACCTTTTCCATCTATTATTGTCATGTGGAGGGGTCTTGTCTCAAGGTCATGGCCAATTTTTTGTTCTTTCCTTGAGGGCATATCATCTAGAAAACAAATTTCCTGGTTTTTGAAATTAGCTTAATGAATTGTTTTGTTGTAACCAAAGAGATTGTGGTAGGCGGGGCTACCTCCGGTATCCTGTACATGTTATTTCCTAATGTAACAAGAAGAGTGTGAGGCCTTGACTCATAAATAGCATGTAACCTCCACAAGTATGGTTGGCCTAATAATAGATCACAAAAATCAAGGGGAGCAACATCACATAATACCTCATCTATGAAGGGCTTGATGTTGTATGGAAGGCGATATTGTTGGCTCACACGTAGATCTCGTCCTTTGTGAAGCCACCTGATGGTGTATGATTGTGGGTTTGTTGTGGTTAATAAGCCCAACCATTTCATGACCTCTTCTACAATGAGGTTCTTTTAGCTCCCACTATCGCCAATGAACTGTAGCGAGGAACCCTTCACCCACATTTGGGAGTGGAAGAGACACTCCTCCTCCTCTGGATCTTCAGGTTCCTCCTTCTGGATCTTTGATGTGGCAACGGTGGCGTTGGGCTTTGCATCAATAATCTACTTCCCTTTGTCATTCCCCTTGTTGGGTTTCTGACTCAGAGTTGGAACATGCATCTAATTTTTGAAGCCTTCAGCTCAACCATCAGTGATTGCTTGGCCCGACACTCGCTTGTGTTGTGGGTGGAGCTCTTATGGAACTCACACCACTTTCCCATGTCCTTCTTTGGATTTACAGTGTTGTCCTTTTCTTGTGGCCTTGGCGGGTTGTCCTAGGATGTTCCGCCTTGACTTTGTCCTTTGTTCTACGGTTTGGGGGCACCTTTCCCTTGCTTCAAATTCACAGATCCAAAGTCTAGCTTCTTCTGTTTAAACTTTTACTCGATCTTGATGGCGTATCAGTATGCTGTGCCATGCGAGGAGATGTCCAGGAACTCCATATCTTCCTAGATGTATCTATGTAGGTAGTCACGGTACTTGAGTACCAAATGTTTCTTAGGATCCTTGATGCCCAACTTCGTGCGGAGGGTATGAAAAAAATTGGTAAACTTTGGCACATCTTTGTCCCTTCCCTGGCACAGCATGGTCCACTTTACGTATTTTTCCTCATAGGTCCCAACAAGGTATTACTTATCCTTTATGGCGTCCCTGAACGAATTCCAAGTGGGATCGGCTGAAAACAGTGAGTTCGTACTTTCATCCTTCTGCTCATAATAAGTTTCCCACTAGTCCTTAATGTGGGGGGTGGCTTTGAGAAGAGAAAAAGTAATCTTTTCTTGGCTAGAAAAATCATGAACAAAAAAATATCCTTCTAACAATTTCAACCATTTATCTACGACGTCTGCATCTATTTGGCCCTCAAATATGGGAATGTCAAAGTTTACTTGTACCTTAAAAGGTGTGGAGCCTCCAGAGTGGTTGTTGGATGTGGATGCGCCACTAGTAGGCAAATGTTGAAGGATCTGGGCAAAGTTATCCATCATCACATAACTTTGCTTCTCAAGGGCCTCCTTGATCAATATTTTGATAGGATCTCTTGCTCCCTCATCTTTCTTTTCTTCCTCCATGGGAGGTCGTTAGGATTTACAAGGCTGGTCTTGCAAAGGTTCGACTAGTTCAAGCCCCAACTCCTTATATCCCAACCTCGTTGGGGACATGAAAATAAAAACAGAGAAAGAGTAGACCACTCTGATACCAATGATCCATATTTAAACAGGAATGCAAAAAATTATAGATATAACCATAAATACAGAGATGTAATAGAAATAACACTTCCTTTGATTGATATCAAACAATTAAATATGCTTACAAACAATATGGAAATGATACTAGCTCGACAATGGTAGCTTATCTATGAGAAGAGATGTAGTGGCTACATGCCTCTAAAGTGCATTATTATGAGGCTCAAGGGAATTTTTATTATTGAACAATAAGATGAAACCCTAAACAACCAAAACCCTAACTAGAGGAGATGTAACACCAAGAATTTGTGGGCCCCGTTGGGTAGCCAACTTCCCAGGGTCATGACTTGGTCATATTATCACCATTTGACCTGCATGATACCCTGTTGGAAAGATCTCTCTGAGGAATACACCATAAAAAACAATATTTACAAAGTCGTTGGCAATAGATTGCCAAAAAAATGGCGTTTAGGGCCTCAAAATGGCTTTGGAAGTTTAGGACTTGAAAAACTGCTAATAATAGTAAATTGTGCTACAATTAAGGAAACTGAAAAACTGAAAGAACAATGGTGGGGGTCCATGTGGAATTGGCAAGTGGCCACCAATATCCACCCAGATCAGGAAAACCTTAAACATCCAAAAGCCTAAACCTAGGAGATGAAGCGCCAGAAGTTGGTGGGCCCCATTGGGGTAAATTGGTACATCAACTTCCTAGGGTTGTAACTTTAGCATACGATCTCCTTTTGACACATATGATATCTCGTTAGAAATATCTATATTAGTAATACAACTTGTAACTACAAACCCCTTTGGTAGGTCACATGTTTTCCCCTTTTCCAAAAAAATGTCGTTTAGGGCCTCAAAATGGCTCCATAAGTTTAGGACATCAAAAAACTGCCAAAAGTATTAAATTGTGCTACAATTGAGGAAATTGAAAGAAGAAATGGTGGGGATCCAAGTTGAATAGGCAAGCTGGATCACTGCTAAATGAGTTTCATAGAATTAACCAAAAGATCTTTGTAGAAAATTTCTAATAACCCCAAAAAGAGTTTAAGAGAATATGCCAAAAAGGTTCTTGGAGATTTGTTTTGAAAATCACTGAAGGAGTCTCACTAAATTTTTCAAAAGATATTTTATCAAGTTCTTCAAAAATCCATTCCAATTTGTAGATTGTTGAAGTGCATTTTATAGGTCAGAGACAAAAAATAATTTTTTAGTTTGTCAAAAGATAAGTGCTTTTGCACTCACTGATGAGACCATTTTGGGTATTTTGAGGTACATTATGTAGGTTTTCATTTAAAGAAGAGTTTTGGGGACCTTTGATGAAAGAAGTTGAGCACTTTTCAATTGGGGAAACTAGGTGACCATTGATAGAAGGATTCTTTAGTTTTCAAAGGGAGATGATGCCATGGTTGAATCAAGGGTTGACAAGTGGGCATTAGTACCATATCAACATGCATGTGTCATGACACATCATTCAATGGCCATTTTAGCAAGATGATGGTGTTTAAAAGAAAAACCCAGAACCAAAAACTTGTTTTTACCATAATTAGAGTAGATTAAGTCTAAATTAGATGAAGTTTTGGAGTTTCTTTTATATTATAAACAAGTACAAAAGAACTAGTGAAAGCCACTAGCCTATTTTGCTTAAATTTTCTAGAAATGGAAAATTAGTGATTTTTTAAGAAAAGGGGTATACAATGTGACAAAAAGTCTATTCTTGATGAAATTTATATGATGATTCCAAAAGGAAGACATGGAGATATATAATTGCGATTTTAGTCAAATTCCAAGGGGCATGAAATAGATACATAAAAACATGCCATATCTATTATTTTGGGATATATTTTAGGATTTTTTAGAGATTTGAAGGAGGAAAAGTGAGTCGAGATCACAAAAATGGAAAAATTTATTCACTCAATATTTTACCTACTCATTAATCTAAAAAACCTATACATAGTAAGGGTTTCTAAAAATGCTCTATTTGAGAAATAACTAGTTCAATACTAAGTTGATCGTAGGTTTTAACCCTGTACAGAAATTATCTGGAAACAAATTCTTACAAAACGGAAAATACAATGGTGAGAAACACAAAACAAATACACAAATATTTTCCCTTGGATCCCAAAACCGAGACTAAATCCAAATCCATTAACCTTGGATTAGAACATAACCAAACTTCCCTTGGTTGGATCTACAAAATATAATGGGCAGAAAACCATCATGCTCAAAACCATGTGCAAAACCCATGAACAAAACCATGGGTAGGTCCACCACCTAATATAGGGTCCAATTCTTTTTTCCTAGAGTGTTGTCCTGGGCCCGTGCAGGGGGGCTACCGTCCCCCTACAAACCCCCCCATAGAGGGGGTTGCCAGCTCCCCTTGACTGCCCTACTCATGGGGATATTCATGGAAATAATATAACACACACCCAACATTATCCCACTTTTTGTTTTATTTTCCACATAGGGGGTCACAGGAGAGCTTAGTCATTGGACCATCACTACAATGGCCATTGTTTCTCTACACCAAGAAAACGTCTCAGTTCTCACAGTCTTCGTCAATGCATCTGAAACAATCTTCAAAGTGTCGACCTTTACCAGCAACACCTTTCTGTTCTCAACCATATCCCTCACAAAGTGATACTAAATATCAATGTGCTTTGTCTTTGAATGATAAGCAGGGTTCTTTGCCAAGAAAATTACACTTTGTCTATCACAGTATATCCGTATAGCTCGACGTACTAACCCCATACATAAACACAATATCTGCAACCAAACTTCTTTCTTGCTTGTATGAGTGGCTGT
Organism: Pinus tabuliformis; assembly: GCA_031772625.1. NCBI lineage: Eukaryota > Viridiplantae > Streptophyta > Pinopsida > Pinales > Pinaceae > Pinus > Pinus tabuliformis. The sequence goes on along the minus strand of CM062814.1, from coordinate 487,176,097 downwards.
CATATATTCTACTTATGTAGTCAGAAGTTCCACTACAAACTGTCTTTTTCTCATCCAACTTAATGCACCTCCAAATAGGTTAAACACATACCCACCTATAGATATTCTGTGATCCATTTCTCCAACTGATTCTGCATCAACAAAGCCATGGATGTCCAAAACTCTATCCAATCATGGTCTTCCTTGGTAGCACAGACCATAATCACTAGTGCCACACAAGTGCCTGAAAACCCACTTCACTGTTGTCTAATGCTCTTTCCATGGTTTTGTCATAAACCTGCTCAATACTCTCACTGCATGTGCAATGTTTGGTCTTGTATAGACCATTGCATACATTAGGCTATCAACTTCACTTGCATATGGGACATGAGACATGTCCTCTTTCTCTTCTTATGTCTTGGGACACTGTTCAATACATAACTTTACACCTACACGAATAGGAACCTTCATCGATTTACTATCCTACATATTAAACCTCTGTAGTATTTTCTTGACATACTTCCTTTAGTTTAACAAGAGCTTCCTCTTTTTCCGATCTAGTTTAATTTCCATGCCCAAAATATAGTTTGCAACACAAAGATCCTTCATGTTGAATTTGGAGGAAAATTGTGTCTTCAAATCCTAGATAATTTATTGGTGATTTCCAATTAGCAACATATCATCCACATATATGACCATATAAATAACAGAGTCACCAATTAATTTAAAATACACACAGTGATCTGCTTTGCTTCTAGTGAAGCCAAGTCCCCGTATAAAAGTATCAAAATTTTGATACCACATCCTTGGTGATTGTTTTAACTCATACAGAGACTTTTTTAACCTGCATACCAATTCTTTCTTTCCTTTCACCATGAAGCCTTGAGGTTGCTTCATGTAGATCTCTTATTCTAGATCCACGTGAAGAAATGTTGTTTTCACATCTATTTTTTCTACCTCAAAATCAAAAGATGCAACAATAGATAAAAGTATCTAATACAAGCTACATTGGAAACAGGAGAAAAAATATCACCAAAATCAATTCCCAACACCTGGGAATAACCTTTTTCTACCAACTAAATTTGTATTTCTCCACCTTAACTTATGCATTTATCTTCTTCTTTAACACCCATTTTCTTCCAATTCATTTCCTTTTAGGCGGCAACTTCACCACTTCCTAAGCCTCATTTTTGTACAAATATGTCATTTCATCAACCATGGACTATTTCTATAGTTTTCCATCCTCTGAATCCACTGCTTCCCTAACAGTTTTGGGATCATCATTAGTAATAGATAAAGAAAAATTTTAACAGAAAGAAGATGGACTATGCCTTTTTGGTTGCCTTCTTTCTCGAACTAATCTTCTCACAAATGGAGTTTGTGGCTCTTCATCCTCTGATTCCTCTTCTGATATATAGTATGACTCTTCCTCCTTTAGCTCAAACTCTATCTTCTCAGGTTCCTTCCTCTCTAAACACCACATCTCGATTGTACACAACCTTCCTTGTTTCTAGGTTCCAAAGCTTATAACCTTTTAAACCATCCTTATACCCAATAAAGATGCACCTTTCAGATTTACTATCCAACTTGGTTATTTTCTCCTTTGGAGCATGTACATATGCATCAAAGTCAAATACTAGGGAAGCTTTTAAGGATGGAAATTTATCTTAAAGTTTAGAAACCTTAGTGACTGTTGCTAGTCTCTAATATGAAAGCTATAATATATTTGGTGATATCTTTGTAGAAACATTCAAATTTATTATGTTTTTATATATACTCTCTATACAATTTTGGTTATATTTAAGGTAAATTAATTTTATATTATAAAACTTGGGCAAATTATTTTTAGAAAAAATGGAAATTGGCAAATATTTTTTTTGGAAAAACCATGGAAAATTAGCCCACCTATGAATATTAGCCCCTAAAATTTTCCATGCCAAATACCCTCAGATATGAAAGAGATGGTTTCTTACCATTCCATACCTCATGTGGAGACTTATCCCTCAACGCTGATGAAGGTGATCTACTAACTAGGTAACATGCAGTCTCCATCGCCTCTGCCCAAAATTCTTGTCCTAACCCCGCACCACTGAGCATGCTTCTTGCCTTTTCCATCAACGTCCTGTTCATTATTTCTAAAACTCTATTTCACTGAGGTGTGTATGGAGTAGTATTCTACCGTGCTATACCACACTTCTTACATAACTCTTCAAATTCCTTCTTGCAGAACTCTCCATCATTATCTATCCTAAAAACCTTTATCTTCTTCTCTGTCTAGTTTTCCACCAGAGCCTTAAATTCTTTAAACTTGTCAAAGACTTTAGATTTCTTCCTAAGGAAATATATCCATGTATTCCTTGAGAATTCACCTATAAATGGTACATGGTACAAAGACTTAGCCATTGATGAAACTGACAGAGGTCCAAACACATCATTGTGCTCAAGATCTAATATCCCTTTCGCCCTCTTAGCACCAAATGGGAACTCACAGAAATCGAAATCTAAAGAGAAATTAGACATACCTTCTACCATACCATTACCATGAATTATTCGAAGGCCCTTCTCTCTAATATGTCCAAGCCTTTGATGCGATAGTATGGTATTTTCTCTAGAGACCACTAGATTTTTTACTCCACTTTTAGGAACCACGGAGCTGTTGCACCCATCAATAACAATACTACCAAGAATATTGTACAGAGTTCCAATCCAAACTCCCCACATCAATATCAATGATCCCCAAACCATATTTCAAGTATCTTTCTCGAACAATCTTTTTACACCTACATCATCCATATTGCTTACAAAAATCAAATTTCTGGCCAATGCAGGAATGTGCATAACATCCAAAAGTGTTCTAATCCTTCCACCTGGAAACTTCAGCTTGACTTTCTTGCGTTCGATGATTCTAGTCTTTGTGTCATCCCCTAAGAAGACATCACCACCATCATATTTCTCATTCTTGTAGAACCACTCCCTGTGAGGATTGAAGTGAAAGGACGCGCCTGAGTCAATCAACCATGCCTCATGATCTACATGTGTACTTGAATAAGAAGCCAAGTAAACATCCCCACCTTCATCTGAGGTGCTTTTCACCTCTGCAAAAGGAGCATCATCAGATCCCTTTCCTTTCTCAGAAGCTTTATATCTACAAACCTTTTTGAAGTGTCCTTCCTTTCCGCATTTCAAGCACACATTTACAAGTTCTCCTTGAGATTTATATCTCCCACACAAGGGCTTATTTTTTTTTTATGTTATGGGACCATCCTCGTATAGACAAGGCATATCCATTCTGGCCCTCCATATTTTTCTATCTCATTTCCTCCAACAATAAGGATGAGACCATTTCATCAAACTTCATGGTAGTTGTATTTCTACCTATTGCAACAACCAGACTATCCCACAAATTTCGTAGAGAACACAACAAATTGATGCACTTATCTTAATATGAAATTTTAATATACACAGATAACAACTGGCTTACCACAATATTAAAGGCGTTTAGATGCTATGTCACTGAGTCTCCATCCTTCATCCTCAGGTTATACAACTTTTTTGTAGGAACAATTTATTCACTAGAAACTTAGATTGGTACAAAGTCCCTAACTTGTCCCATAAAGCCTTCATTGTATCTTCCTGTTGGGATAGGGTCCCTAGGGTTAGTTAACCCAAATTTTGTATATGTTTTTTTTAAAAGATGTAAAGTATGTACGATATGTGGACGCGAAGCGTGCAAATAGATAGGTGTCAAAGGGGTCCTAGCCCCTTGTTTGGATAGATAGTTAAGTCGGTTTTAAGACTCACCCATGGTCTGCAGACCATGTTATTGTATTGAACAATATATATATATTCGAGTCATAGCAATTTTAGAGGGAGAGGAGTAACTAAGAAGATATAGAGATTGTTTTGGGCGAGTGCTAACACAGGAAGGCTCTGCTTCTTGTACTTATGCAAGAAGGGGAAGGCTCCTGTAGCTGAGTGCGCATGAGGCCTTAGTAAGTTCGTTGTTGAGTGCGCAGAACCTGCAACTGTGTGCGCATGGTAGAAGAGTTTGTAATCCGAGCATTGAAGATCAATAAAGACTAAATTTTGGAGAATTTAAAAAGATGTAAAGTATGTATGATATGTGGACGCGGAGCGTGCAAATAGATAGGTGTCAAAGGGGTCCTAGCCCCTTGTTTGGATAGATAGTTAAGTCGGTTTTAAGACTCACCCATGGTCTGCAGACCATGGTATTGTATTGAACAATATATATATGCGAGTCATAGCAATTTTAGAGGGAGAGGAGTAACTAAGAAGATATAGAGATTGTTTTGGGCGAGTGCTAACACAGGAAGGCTCTGCTTCTTCTACTTATGCAAGAAGGGGAAGGCTCTTGTAGCTGAGTGCGCATGAGGCCTTAGTAAGTTCGTTGTTGAGTGCGCAGAACCTGCAACTGAGTGCGCATGGTAGAAGAGTTTGTAATCCGAGCATTGAAGATCAATAAAGACTAAATTTTGGAGAATTACTATGCAATTTGAGTATTTATGTTTATGTTATATTCTGTTGCTTAATGATATGTTCCATGAAATAATGTATGAATGTTGTGCGAAAGCATTAAAGCTGTCTTAATAATGCATGATTTAAGTAGCTATCTTGTTTCGTGAAGTTAAAATCTATTTATGTTATGTTTTCTGATGAATTGAATAGATCTATGCGAACTTAGATCTAGGGTTGTTTATTGATGCACGAAACTAGATAAATTGTCTATTTAAGGTACGCAAAGACTAATAGTGGACCTTCACGAAGCTCTAGCACCCATTTTAACTTATTTATAGCGACGAGCCCTAGAAGGATATTGATCTAGGTGAAGGAAGATCTGAACTGTCAGAGCCTAAGAATCATTTATCACATGTCTCTAGATGCAGAAACATGGTTCCAACATCCCCCAATACCACTACTGACAACATGCGATATCTAATGGGGGATGTTAGAACCATGTTTCTAAGGGTGCGATATTTGTCAGGTTATATGACAACATGCTACTGATAACTATCATCTATTACAGAAGTTTGTATAGACCCCTCAATAATTATTTTGCAATTTATGTAAGTCTGTAGGGAACAATGAGAACCATTGGAGAAGTTATGAGTTGATGATGGATAGAACCCATACCTACAGAATGCAGGCAGAGAACCTACCTCAGGATCAAGGCATAGGAGTAGTGCGTGGAGTATTCTAAGGTTGAGGACGAGGAAGAGGCATTGGACTAGGACGAGGGCGTGTGCAGGTGATCTTCTATAACTGTGGTGAATCAAGGCACTTCCCATGAGATTGTGCAAACCACACACATCCCTCATGTAAGTATTGTCAATAGTTTGATCATGTTGTAGAGGAATGTCCGGTACTTATGGAAAATATGCAAGGATAGAAGGCACAATTCCAGCAGCCTATGTAGAACATTTAGATGATGAGGGATGAGCCCCGTGAAGAGGACCAAAACATAAACATTGTGTTGAGAAGTGGTATAATGATTGGCACAGATAAAGGGAAGTAGCCAAAGGAATATGGATGGGTATGCAAGGCTGCTGAGAAGGAAGTCGAATTTTATCTGAACCACACTAAAGAAACTTTCTTGGAAGCAAAGAAGAACTTCGCTAAGGCCTCCACCTCAAGAAGTCAGGAGAAGTTGCTAGAGACTAATGTGACGTAAGAAGTAGATCCTTCAATACTAGCTACCTTTACAAAGACTTGTATGAAGCTTATGCATGATCAGAAAGAAGTTGAAGGATTACAAGACTTAATAGACAAGTGCACCAATAAGGAAAAGACTCCTATGGAGTAGCGCAAAGTAAGAAATATTGGTAAGAAGAAGGCACGAATAAGGCACGAGATGATGTTAACCACATAGATAGGTGAATATGAAATGGACCAGGTAATCTTAGATTTGGGTTCTGATGCAACTATCTTGCCTAAGCAGACATGGTAAAGGATGGGGAGACCTGCGCTGCAGTGGTATCCTATTCATTTGAGTATTTAGTGGGCACCTATACGGGGTAACAATTCACATTGAGGGTGAGAGCATGTTGGTTGACTTTGAGGTCATTGAGATAGTAGATGATAGTAACCCATACCCCGTGATGCCAGGAATTGACTCGGCTATTGACATGAATGAGGTAATCAACTTAAAGAATCAGAATATGTCCTTTGAAAATAAGTCTCTTAGGGTTGTCATGCCCCTAGACCCTGTAGAAGGAGCGCGTTACACTGAACCTATGCGCAACTATGTAGAAAGTGATGATGATCTCGACCAGATATACAATATAACAATGCAAGATGAGGATTGGATCAATCCTATGGCAGATGGAAAAATTGCATGGGGACAGGGATATCTCTTGTGTGTTAGATTCACATAAAGAGCTTGACAATTGGCAGAATCAACTACATGAAGTATCTATGCTCCACTACAACATGATGACTAAATTGCTAAGGTGTGTTTTGACTGAGGTAAGAAACATTCCACATTATGATGGGTTGAATAATGTGGAATTGTTTTTAGATGAATTTGAAAAAGAAGTACCGGAAGAGAATCGATTCCAGGCACTAGAATTGGATCTGCACGCTATGCCTGCCTGTTGGTGGGGTGCGCACAAGGAAAGCTTTTCTGGATGGAAAGAATACCAAAGAATGATGAAGTTAAGGTTCTACTATGGTAATAATAGAATGACAGAAAAATATAGTGGGAAGGATGATTCATGCGGTCATTTAGCACGATGGACTAAAGCCTAGTGGATAGAGCCGCAACCAGAATGGGTGAATATATTTTGTTATACGTGAGATACTATCCCAATGAACTGGTATTTGGAAATAGAGCTTCATCATGGGACTACTGAATGGGACATTTTAAGAGAATATTTCCTATTAACTTTCAGCTTTGAGGATGGCTTTGAGAGTATTGATGAAGCGCTGCAAGAAATAAAAGAAGCTATATTTAGTATGCCGAAGGAATTGGTGGAATGGACTCAGCCAGATTGGAGTACACAGCTATGCCATGCACTGGAATGATATGATGTGATTGTTGAAGAAGAGGATGACCCGTAGAATATTAGCATCCCTAAGATTGAATGACAATACGAAGTTGAGGGATCGAAGGTAGAAAACCCAGATATATTAGAGCCTTTGAAAACTCGACAGGTAAACATTGGGTCTGAAGAAGAACCCAAGTTCGCGAAGATAGGATATTATTGGGATGAAGATATGGTTGATAAGGTAGTTGAGTTGTTGCGTGAGTACCAAGACTTATTTCCCATGAAGTTTTCAGATTTGAAAGGGATTGTCAGAGATTTAGGTGTTATGAAAATTACATTAAAACCGGATGTGAAGCCTATTAAGCAGTGACCTTATCGATTGAATCCAAAGTATAAGGAAAATGTGTGCCTAGAACTGGATAAGATGCTGGAAGCTAGCATTATTGAGCCTGTAGAAGAATCTGATTGGGTAAGCCCAATGGTGGTCCAAGAAAAGAAGCAGAAGGGTGAAATTTGCATATGTGTAGATCTAAGGAAGCTGAATGACGCTTGTGTGCATGATCCATTTTTGACACCGTTTACTAACGAAGTATTATAGAATGTTGGCGAATAGGAAGCATATTCGTTCACTGATGGATTTTCAAGTTATCATCAAATAGCGATCGCCCAGAGGATAGAAGCAAAACAACCTTCACGATTGAATGGGGGTGCTTCCAATATACAGTTATGCCATTCAGATTGAAGAATGTGCCTGCAATCTTTTTCTGGGTAGTGATCGTGGCATTCAAGGAATTTATTCATGAGTTCCTGGAATTATATTTTGATGACTATGCCATGCTTGGGTTGGTAAAGCGACATGTTGCGAGTATGCACCTCATGCTGGATACATGTCGAAGGTATCAAATCGAGCTAAACTTAAAGAAATGTATATTATGTGTACCTTTTGGGATTTTTCTTGGGCATGTTGTATGTAAGCAGGGATTGATGGTGGACCTTGTGAAGATTGCAGTAATTGTGAATTTGGAACCTCCTAGGAACATGAAACAACTGTGCGCAACATTTGGACAACACTGGGTACTACAGGAAATTTATCAAAGCGTATGCCCAAATAACCACACAGATGGAAAAGTTGTTAAAGAATGATGCAATGTTTTGTTTGGATGAATATTGTCAATGCAGCTTGGATGTCTTAAAGGAGAAAAAGGTGACAATGCCTATCTTGGTGTTTCTGGACTGGAAACAGGAGTTTCATGTGCATGTTGATGCTTTTTGCATTGCGCTAGGAGTAGTATTAACACAAGCGAGAGAGGGAGATCTTGATCATCTAATAACTTTTTGGGGAAGAAATTTATCCAAAGCTGAAAATAATTACTCCACCACAGAGAATGAAGGGTTGGCGATGGTCTACGCGCTACAAAAATACATACATTATTTGTTGGGCAGACACTTCAAAATTTATATGGATCACTCTGTGCTAAAGTACCTGGTCAATAAGACCTTGTTGGGGGTGAAGATATGCCGATGGTTGCTATTGTTCCAAGAATATGACTTTGAGGTGATTGTGAAGCCTAGAAGGGTGAATGCAGGCCCAGACCATCTCTCAAGGATTGAAATAGGAAAAGAACCAAGTAGTTTGGAGGAAGGATTGTTAGACACGCAACTCTTTGCAGTGCACGTCGCAGACAATCATCTTGCCAATATTATTTAGTTCTTAATGATGGGAACAAATCCTAAAGGATATTCCACTCAACAAAAGGAGTTAGTAGTTCATGCTACATATTTTTAAGTAATTATGGGTCATTTATATAAAATGGGAACGTATGAGATATTGCATAGGTATGTTGTAGAATTTGAACGTGCTAGTATCCTAGTTGAAGCTCATGGAGGAGTGGCAAGAGGCCACTATGCAGGGAAAGTGACCACGCAGAAGATTTTACGCGCTAGATTATGGTGGCCTACATTACACAAGGATTCTAAGGCAAACTGCAAGGCATTCGATGCTTTCTAGAGGACAAGGAAGCCCTCACAAAGGGACGAATTGCCTTTAAATCCCCAAGTCTCATTCCAGATATTTGATAAATGGGCCATTGACTTTATAGGTCCGATACAACCACCAGGAAAGAATACTGGCACGTGTTATATTATTATTGCAACAAAATGTTTAACTAGATGGGTGGAAGTGCAGCCAGTGAGGGATTGTACAGTTGACACTACTGCGAAGTTTCTCTTCGAGTAAGTCTTAACGAGATTTGGGTACGCATTTTTTGAATGAAACGATCAATGCGATGTTGGAATAATTTCAGGTATATCATTAGAAGAGCATGCCCTATCATCCACAAGCAAATGGAATGGTGGAATCTTTTAATAAGATTTTGGTGCATGCATTGAAAAAGGTATGCAACGCGCATAGGAATGAATGGGACATGCGCATACTTGCTATGTTATGGGCTTATAGGATGACCTAAAAGAAGTTGATAGGAAAAACACTAAATTAGTCATGCCAATGGAGTATATTGTGCCTAGTTTAAGGATTGCAACCTTGACTGAAATGGTGGACCACGAGACCTTGGAGGAACATCTTGCGCAGATCATGGAGTAAGAGGAAGACCTCTTCCTTGTAGGATTTCATCAGCACGTGCAAAATGAATGTGAGAAATAATGACATGATCAGCATATTAAGTTGTGCACATTCAAGATAGATGATCTGGTGTTGTTATATGATAGCAAGTTCACGAAGTTCCTAGGAAAATTTCAAATGCACTAGTTGGGGCTGTATATTGTTAAGGAGATCACGGATGGTGGCATAGTTTAGCTTGCGAGCTGAATGGGGAGACTTTCCTTGGAAATGTGAATGGAAGTAGATTGAAGTTGTACACAAGTGATCCTACCCTGCATGATGACTATATGCTAGCAAGACAATCTCAGTAATCCAGGTAGTTGCAAGGGATTGCAGAACTCTAAACTACACTACCCGACTAAGGGAAAAACATGGTAGGGAGGCGGCACAATGGATGACAGGGGTGTGACAGGTGAAGCTGCACTGCATAAGCTGCGCCATGGAGGATGGTGCTATGCAAGTGGGTCCCAAGGTAATCATTGAGGTTACTATTCATCATTGGATGGCCAAAAATCCATTAAGAGGAGTGGGTAGGCATTATTTATGGCCAAAATCTTTCAAGATCTGCTGCCAAAGAGGCATTTATTATTAGAATTTGGGGGGAATGGTCAGATTTGAATTCAAAACTCCCTATAAATATTGCATGTTGGACCATCAAAGAACACTTTTCACTCTCAGACTGGTTTGGGCGATTTGTTGTCTAAAGTCTATGAGTCGACAATTTTGGGAGGATTTTGAGGCAAGCCGAGCATTTTATACCTTATTTGTGTGGAATCAAAAGGCCATTCTCTAGCAAATCACTGCCACCAGCCCTGCTGAAGCCATGATTTCTAATACCTCAAAATCAAAAGATGCAACAATAGATAAAAGTATCTAATACAAGCTACATTGGAAACAAGAGAAAAAATATCACCAAAATCGATTCCCAACACCTGGGAATAACCTTTTTCTACCAACTAAAATTTGTATTTCTCCACCTTAACTTATGCATTTATCTTCTTCTTTAACACCCATTTTCTTCCAATGCATTTCGTTTTAGGCGGCAACTTCACCACTTCCTAAGTCTCATTTTTGTACAAAGATGTCATTTCATCAACCATGGCCTATTTCTATAGTTTTCCATCCTCTGAATCTACTACTTACCTAACAGTTTTGGGATCATCATTAGTAATGGATAAAGAAAAATTTTAACAGAAAGAAGATGGACTATGCCTTTTTGGTTGCCTTCTTTCTCGAACTAATCTTCTCACAAATGGAGTTTGTGGCTCTTCATCTTCAGATTCCTCTTCTGATATACAGTATGATTCATCCTCCTTTAGCCCAAACTCTATCTTCTCAGGTTCCTTCCTCTCTAAACACCACATCTCGGTTGTACACAACCTTCCTTGTTTCTAGGTTCCAAAGCTTATAACCTTTTAAACCATCCTTATACCCAATAAAGATGCACCTTTTAGATTTACTATCCAACTTGGTTATTTTCTCCTTTGGAACATGTACATATGCATCATAGCCAAATACTAGGGAAGCTTTTAAGGATGGAAATTTATCTTAAAGTTTAGAAACCTTAGTGAATGTTGCTAGTCTCTAATATGAAAGCTATAAAATATTTGGTGATATATTTGTAGAAACATTCAAATTTATTATGTTTTTATATATACTCTCTATACAATTTTGGTTATATTTAAGGTAAATTAGTTTTATGTTATAAAACTTGGGCAAATTATTTTTAGAAAAAACGGAAATTGGCAAATCTTTTTTTTGGAAAAACCATGGAAAATTAGCCCACCTATGGATATTAGCCCCTAAAATTTTCCATGCCAAATACCCTCAGATGTGAAAGAGATGGTTTCTTACCATTCCATACCTCATGTGGAGACTTATCCATCAACGCTGATGAAGGTGATCTATTAACTAGGTAACATGCAGTCTCCATCGCCTCTGCCCAAAATTCTTGTCCTAACCCCACACCACTGAGCATGCTTCTTGCCTTTTCCATCAACGTCCTGTTCATTATTTCTACAACTCTATTTCACTGAGGTGTGTATGGAATAGTATTCTACCGTGCTATACCACACTTCTTACATAACTCTTCAAATTCCTTCTTGCAGAACTCTCCATCATTATCTATCCTCAAAACCTTTATCTTCTTCTCTGTCTAGTTTTCCACCAGAGCCTTAAATTCTTTAAACTTGTCAAAGACTTTAGATTTCTTCCTAAGGAATTATATCCATGTATTCCTTGAGAATTCACTTATAAATGATACATAGTACAAAGACTTAGCCATTAATGAAACCGACACAGGTCCAAACACATCATTGTGCTCAAGATCTAATATCCCTTTCGCCCTCTTAGCACCAAATTGGAACTCACAGAAATCGAAATCTGAAGAGAAATTAGACATACCTTCTACCATACCATTACCATGAAGTATTTGAAGGCCCTTCTCTCTAATATTTCCAAGCCTTTGATGCGATAGCATGGTATTTTCTCTAGAGACCACTAGATTTTTTACTCCACTTTTAGGAACCACGGAGCTGTTGCACCCATCAATAACAATACTACCAAGAATATTGTATAGAGTTCCAATCCAAACTCCCCACATCAATATCAATGATCCCCAAACCATATTTCAAGTATCTTTCTCAAACAATCTTTTTACACCTACATCATCCATCTTGCTTACAAAAATCAAATTTTTGGCCAATGCAGGAATGTGCATAACATCCAAAAGTGTTCTAATCCTTCCACCTGGAAACTTCAGCTTGACTTTCTTGCATTCAATGATTCTAGTCTTTGTGTCATACCCTAAGAAGACATCACCACCATCATATTTCTCATTCTTGTATAACCACTCCCTGTGAGGATTGAAGTGAAAGGATGCGCCTGAGTCAATCAACCATGCCTCATGATCTACATGTGTACTTGAATAAGAAGGCAAGTAAACATCCCCACCTTCATCTGAGGTGCTTTTCACCTCTGCAAAAGGAGCATCATCAAATCCCTTTCCTTTCTCAGAAGCTTTGTATCTACATACCTTTTTGAAGTGTCCTTCCTTTCCACATTTCAAGCACACATTTACAAGTTTTCCTTGATATTTATATCTCCCACTCAAGGGCTTATTTTTTTTTATGTTATGGGACCATCCTCATATAGACAAGGCATATCCATTCTGGCCCTCCATATTTTTCTATCTCATTTCCTCCAACAATAAGGATGAGACCATTTCATCAAACTTCATGGTAGTTGTATTTCTACCTATTGCAACAACCAGACTATCCCACAAATTTCGTAGAGAACACAACAAATTGATGCACTTATCTTAATATGAAATTTTAATATACACAGATAACAACTGGCTTACCACAATATTAAAGGCGTTTAGATGCTATGTCACTGAGTCTCCATCCTTCATCCTCAGGTTATACAACTTTTTTTGTAGGAAAAGTTTATTCACCAGAGACTAAGATTGGTACAAAGTCCCTAACTTGTCCCACAAAGCCTTTATTATATCTTCCTGTTGGGATAGGGTCAGTTTTGGGGTTAGTTTACCCAAATTTTGTATATGTTTTTTTAAAAAGATGTAAAGTATCTACGATATGCGGACGCAGAGCGCGCAGATAGATAGGTGTCAAAGGGGTCCTAGCCCCTTGTTTGGATAGATAGTTAAGTCAGTTTTAAGACTCACCCATGGTCTGCAGACCACAGTATTGTATTAAAAAGTATATATATTGGAGTCATAGCAATTTTAGAGGGAGAGGAGTAACTAAGAAGATATAGAGACTGTTTTGGGCGAGTGCTAAGGCAAGAAGGCTCTGCTTCTTTTACTTATGCAACAAGGGGAAGGCTCTTGTAGCTGAGTGCGCATGAGGCCTTAGTAAGTTCGTTGCTAAGTGCGCATGGTAGAAGAGTTTGTAATCCGAGCATTGAAGATCAATAAAGACTAAATTTTGGAGAATTACTATGCAATTTAAGTATTTATGTTTATGTTCTATTCTGTTGCTTAATGATATGTTCCATGAAATAATGTATGAATGTTGTGCGAAACCATTAAATTTGTCTTATTAATGCATGATTTAAGTAGCTATCTTGTTTCATGAAGTTAAAATCTATTTATGTTATGTTTTCTGATGAATTGAATAGATCTATGCGAACTTAGATCTAGGGTTGTTTATTGATGCACGAAACTAGACAAATCGTCTATTTAAGGTCCACAAAGACTAATAGTGGACCTTCACGAAGCTCTAGCACCCATTTTAACTTATTTATAGCAATGAGCCCTAGAGGGATATTGATCTAGGTGAAGGAAGATATGAACTGTCATAGCCTAAGAATCATTTATCACATGTCTCTAGATGCAGAAACATGGTTCTAACATCCCCCAATACCGCTTTGGGTGAGACTGCAGCCTACACTATGCAAGTTGTTGCCAAAAGGGCCAACAGTTAGGGTTTTTTTGGTTGGCCAGAATAACTCTGAACCTAGGTCAGGCCCCGTTAAGCTAATAATTGGTTCCATTGCTGAGACCGAGATCGATCTGAGGGATGTGTGATAAATGGTTTCCTACGAAGAAATACCTTGATAAGTGGGGTGATAAAAAATCGCACGCATTCACAGCTCAAGAAAAAGGATACCTAAATTATCCAAGGAACACTAGTTGCAAAGATTTTTATACACAGACGAGACGGAAACGTTCTTCTGTTTCTTCCCTGAAGAACTATACGAGTGGTTATCTAAATTAGCTCATAGTCAAGGGACGTGGAGGCTTGAAGGTCCTATAGTGTGGATTCCTGAATTGGTACGATGTCTGGAGGAATCAGAAAGAAATTTCGCGTGGACTATGGATCGCTGGGTTGATCGCACTTTGGGTAGTTTCGTGACTTATTTCGTTATCTATAGGAATATTAGCTATGGAGAAGCAGAGCAAAGGATCTTTAAAGGACCTTGAGGTAAGTATTTGAACATTAAAGATGGATAAAAATGTTTTTGTGTGAAAATAGGGTTATGCAGTTACCTTGACTTTTGGGGCTACGCGAAGTGGGAGATTATTTAGAAGAAGGTCGATGAGACACCATGGGATTTTGATCAGAGGTTGAAATGCCTGATCAGGCAGGCTAATATGAAAATCTTGGATTCTTGACATCATGACTAGTTTATAGCATCACTATTACCACATTTAAGAATATCTTTGTCACAACAAAAGATAGAAACACATGTAGAAGCCTTGGATATCATGATGAGGCTGCACACGTCGCTTATTCAGGATACAAACCTTGGAGTACAACATATTCATTCGTAGTTAGAAAGCCTACACTTGGAGTTGCAGAGCTTGAAGAAAGGAAGGGAAGCTCAGCTGGGGGTGCGCGCTGAGATCTGGGGTCTGAAATGTAAGAGCCATGGGCATGATAAGGATCATTTCTTGGTCTTCAAGAATTACATTATAGGGGGAGGGGCTATACCCCTGAAGCCTAAGAATAATGTTAGGACGAGTGTGGGAGCTGAGCTATGGTGCGATATTTGTCAGGTTATAGGACAACATGCTACTGATAACTATCATCTATTACAGAAGTTTGTATAGACCCCTCAATAATTATTTTGCAATTTCTGTAAGTCTGTAGGGCACAATGAGCGCCATTGGAGAAGTTATGAGTTGATGATGGATAGAACCCATACCTACAGAATGCAGGCAGAGAACCTACCTCAGGATCAAGGCATAGGAGCAGTGCATGGAGTATTCTAAGGTTGAGGACGAGGAAGAGGCATTGGACTAGGATGAGGGCATGGGCAGGTGATCTTCTATAACTGTGGTGAATCAAGGCACTTCCCATGAGATTGTACAAACCACACGCATCCCTCATGTAAGAGGAATGTCGGGTCCTTATGGAAAATATGTAAGGATAGAAGGTACAACCCCAGCAGCCTATGTAGAACATTTAGATGATGAGGGATGAGCCCCGTGAAGAGGACAAAAACATAAACATTGTGTTGAGAAGAGGTATAATGACTGGCACAGATAAAGGGAAGTAGCCTAAGGAATATGGATGGGTATGCAAGGCTGCTGAGAAGGAAGTCAAATTTTATCTGAACCACACTAAAGAAACTTTCTTGGAAGCAAAGAAGAACTTCGCTAAGGCCTCCACCTCAAGAAGTCAGGAGAAGTTGCTAGAGACTAATGTGACATAAGAAGTAGATCCTTCAATACTAGCTACCTTTATAAAGACTTGTATGAAGCTTATGCACGATCAGAAAGAAGTTGAAGGATTACAAGACTTAATAGACAAGTGCACCAATAAGGAACAGACTCCTGTGGAGTAGCGCAAAGTAAGAAATATTGGTGAGAAGAATGCATGAATAAGGCACGAGATGATGTTAACGACATAGATAGGTGAATATGAAATGGACCAGGTAATCTTAGATTTGGGTTTTGACGCAAATATCTTTCCTAAGCAGACATGGTAAAGGATGGGGAGACTTGCGCTGCAGTGGTATCCTATTCATTTGAGTATTTAGTCGGAACCTATACGGGGTAACAATTCACATTGAGAGTGCGAGTGTGTTGGTTGACTTTGAGGTCATTGAGATAGTAGATGATAGTAACCCATACCCCGTGCTGCCAGGAATTGACTCGGGTATTGATATGAATGAGGTAATCAACTTAAAGAAGCTGAATATGTCCTTTGAAAACAAGTCTCTTAGGGTTGTCATGCCCCTAGACCCTGTAGAAGGAGCGCGTTACACTGAACCTATGCGCAACTATGTAGAAAGTGATGATGATCTCGACCATATATACAATATAAAAATGCAAGATGAGGATTGGATCAATCCTATGGCAGATGGACAAATTGCATGGGGACAGGGATATCTCTTGTGTGTTATATTCACATAAAGAGCTTGACAATTGGCAGAATCAACTACATGAAGTATCTATGCTCCACTGCAACATGATGACTAAATTGCTAAGGTGTGTTTTGACTGAGGTAAGAAACATTCCACATTATGATGGGTTGACTAATGTGGAATTGTTTTTAGATGAATTTGAAAAAGAAGTACCAGAAGAGAATCAATTCCAGGCACTAGAATTGGATCTGCATGCTATGCTTGCCTGTTGGTGGGGTACGCACAAGGAAAGCTTTTCTGGATGGAGAGAATACCAAAGAATGATGAAGTTAAGGTTCGAATATGCTAATAATAGAATGATAGAAAAATATAGTGGGAAGGATGATTCATTCGATCATTTAGTGCGATGGACTAAAGCCTAGTGGATAGAGCCGCAACCAGAATGGGTGAATATATTTTGTTATACATGAGATACTATCCCAATGAACTAGTATTTGGAAATAGAGCTTCATCATGGGACTACTGAATGGGACATTTTAAGAGAATATTTCCTATTAACTTTCAACTTTGAGGATGGCTTTGAGAGTATTGATGAAGCACTGCAAGAAATAAAAGCAACTATATTCAGAATGCCGAAGGAATTGGTAGAATGGACTCAGCCAGATTGGAGTACACAGCTGTGCCATGCACTGGAATGATATAATGTGATTGTTGAAGAAGAGGATGACCCGCAGAATATTACCATCCCTAAGACTGAATGACAATGCGAAGTTGAGGGACCGAAGGTAGAAAACTCAGATATATTAGAGCCTTTGAAAACTCGACAGGTAAACATTGGGTCTGAAGAAGAACCCAAGTTCGCGAAGATAGGATATTATTGGGATGAAGATATGGTTGATAAGGTAGTTGAGTTGTTGTGTGAGTACCAAGACTTATTTCCCATGAAGTTTTCAGATTTGAAAGGGATTGTCAGAGATTTAGGTGTTATGAAAATTACATTAAAACCGGATGTGAAGCCTATTAAGCAGTGACCTTATCGGTTGAATCCAAAGTATAAGGAAAATTTGTGCCTAGAACTGGATAAGATGCTGGAAGCTAGCATTATTGAGCCTGTAGAAGAATCTGATTGGGTAAGCCCAATGGTGGTCCAAGAAAAGAAGCAGAAGGGTGAAATCCACATATGTGTAGATCTAAGGAAGGTGAATGACGCTTGTGTGCATGATCCATTTTTGACACTGTTTACTAACGAAGTATTATAGAATGTTGGCGAATAGGAAGCATATTCGTTCACTGATGATTTTCAAGTTATCATCAAATATCGATTGTGCCAGAGGATAGAAGCAAAACAACCTTCACGATTGAATGGGGGTGCTTCCAATATACAGTTATTCCATTCAGATTGAAGAATGTGCCTGTAATATTTTTCTGGGTAGTGATCGTGGCATTCAAGGAATTTATTCATGAGTTCCTGGAAGTATATTTCGATGACTATGCCATGTTTGGGTTGGTAAAGCGACATGTTGCGAGTCTGCACCTCATGCTGGATACATGTCGAAGGTATCAAATCGCGCTAAACTTAAAGAAATGTATATTATGTGTACCTTTTGGGATTTTTCTTGGGCATGTTGTATGTAAGCAGGGATTGATGGTGAACCTTGTGAAGATCGCAGTAATTGTGAATTTGGAACCTCCTAGGAACATGAAACAACTATGCGCAACATTTTGACACAATGGGTACTACAGGAAATTTATCAAAGCGTATGCCCAAATAACCACACCGATGGAAAAGTTGTTAAAGAATGATGCGATGTTTTGTTGGGATGAATATTGTCAATGCATCTTGGATTTCTTAAAGGAGAAAATGGTGACAATACCTATCTTGGTGTTTCTGGACTGGAAACAGGAGTTTCATGTGCATGTTGATGCTTTTTGCATTGCGCTAGGAGTAGTATTAACACAAGCGAGAGAGGGAGATCTTGATCATCTAATAACTTTTTGGGGAAGAAATTTATCCAAAGCTGAAAATAATTACTCCACCACAGAGCATGAAGGGTTGGAGATGGTCTACGTGCTACAAAAATACATACATTATTTGTTGGGCAGACACTTCAAAATTTATATGGTTCACTCTGTGCCTAAGTACCTGGTCAATAAGACCTTGTTGGGGGTGAAGATATGCTGATGGTTGCTATTGTTCCAAGAATATGACTTTGAGGTGATTGTGAAGCCTAGAAGGCTGAATGCAGGCCCAGACCATCTCTCAAGGATTGAAATAGGCAAAGAACCAAGTAGTTTGGAGGAAGGATTGTTAGACGCGCAACTCTTTGCAGTGCGCGTTGCAGACGATCATCTTGCCAATATTATTTAGTTCTTAATGATGGGAAAAAATCCTAAAGGATATTCCACTCAACAAAAGGAGTTAGTAGTTCACACTACATATTTTTAAGTAATTATGGGTCATTTATATAAAATGGGAATGTATGAGATATTGCATAGGTATGTTGTAGAATTTGAACGTGCTAGTATCCTAGTTGAAGCTCATGGAGGAGTGGCAGGAGGCCACTATGCAGGGAAAGTGACCACGCAGAAGATTTTACGTGCTAGATTATGGTGGCCTACATTACACAAGGATTCTAAGGCATACTGCAAGGCATTCGATGCTTTCCAGAGGACAAGGAAGCCTTCACAAAGGGACGAATTGCCTTTAAATCCCCAAGTCTCATTCCAGATATTTGATAAATGGGCCATTGACTTTATAGGTCCGATACAACCACGAGGAAAGAATACTGGAATGTGTTATATTAATACTGCAACAGAATATTTAACCAGATGGGTGGAAGTGCAGCGAGTGAGGACTGTACAATCCCTCACTGGCTGCACAGATGGGTGGAAGTGCAGCCAGTGAGGGATTGTACAGTTGACACTACTGCAAAGTTTCTCTTCGAGTAAGTCTTAACAAGATTTGGGTACGCATTTTTTGAATGAAACGATCAACACGATGTTGGAATAATTTCAGGTATATCATTAGAAGAGCATGCCCTATCATCCACAAGCAAATGGAATGGTGGAATCTCTTAATAAGATTTTGGTGCATGCATTGAAAAAGGTATGCAACACGCATAGGAATGAATGGGACATGCGCATACTTGCTGTGTTATAGGCTTATAGGACGACCTAAAAGAAGTTGATAGGAAAAACGCCGAATCAGTCATGCTAATGGAGTATATTGTGCCTATTTTAAGGATTGCAACCTTGACTAAAATGGCGGACCATGAGACCTTGGAGGAACATCTTGCGCAGATCATGGAGTAAGAGGAAGACCTCTTCCTTGTACGATTTCATCAGCACGTGCAAAATGAATGCGAGAAATAATGGCACGATCAGCATTTTAAGTTGTGCACATTCAAGATAGATGATCTGGAGTTGTTATATGATAGCAAGTTCACGAAGTTCCCAGGAAAATTTCAAATGCACTGGTTGGGGCTGTATATTGTTAAGGAGATCATGGATGGTGGCATAGTTTAGCTTGCGAGCTGAATGGGGAGCCTTTCCTTGGAAATGTGAATGGAAGTAGATTGAAGTTGTACACAAGTGATCCTACCCCTGCATGATGACTATATGCTAGCAAGACAATCTCAGTAATCCAGGTAGTTGCAAGGGATTGCAGAACCCTAAACTACACTGCTCGACTAAGGGAAAAACGTGGCAGGGAGGCTGCACAATGGATGACAGGGGTGTGACAGGTGAAGCTACACTGCATAAGTTGTGCCATGGAGGATGGTGCTATGCAAGTGGGTCCCAAGGTAATCATTAAGGTTACAATTCATGATTGGATGGCCAAAAATCCATTAAGTGGAGTGGGTAGGCATTATTTATGGCCAAAATCTTTGAAGATCTGCTGCCAAAGAGGCATTTATTATTAGAATTTTGGGGGAATGGTCAGATTTGAATTCAAAACTCCCTATAAATCTTGCATGTTGGACCATCAAAGAACACTTTTCACTCTCAGACTGGTTTGGGCTATTTGTTGTCTAAAGTCTATGAGTTGACAATTTTGGGAGGATTTTGAGGCAAGCCAAGCATTTTATACCTTATTTGTGGAATCAAAAGGCCATTCTCTAGCAAATCACTGCCACCAACCCTGCTGAAGCCATGAGTTCTGAAGCTATTGTGCTTGATGCGCCAAGCCTTGATATTTCGAGTATGGAAGCTTCAACTCCTATGCTTACTGCGTCGAGGTCGCCAAGGCCACAAAAAACTACCATAAAAGAGAAACAACCTGCCACAACAGAGAAGCAACTAGCCCTAAGAGAGAAATAACCAGCCATAAAGGAGAAGCAGAAGAAGCCAGTGTCGATGAGAATGTCACCAAGGAAGAATCCGGAGGTGCGGCAGAAGGAGAAAAAATATAAAAAGCTAGAGAAAGTGGTGGATTTAGAAGAAGAAGAATACCAAGGTGTGGAAGAATTCAATGCCAAAGAGGTTGAACCTATCTTAAGGCTTCCTGAATATATTCCTCTGGGGAAGTGAAGAACCAAAGTAACCAAGGATCTCGATTATGGGAAGGTCATAGTTTCGTCACCCCTGCTGCCTGAGAAGGTTGAATTTGAAGGTCCTAGTTGCCAAGCTCACATTCTAGTATTGAAAATGGAGGACTGGGACCTCACGGACCATGAGAGGTTCCCTCATTTGGCAACCCATAAATATATGACAAGGATATATTATGAAGAAATGAGAGTTACACAGTTCGAGCCCATGAAGTTGGTCTGCAATGTTGAGTAGGCGGGGCTGCTGAACATGCTCTTAGCACCATGCTATCATCACTCAATTATCAACACAGTGTGTGTGTGCCAGCTCCTCATGTTGGTGCACGATGGGTGTCTATGGCTTGGGGAGCCCATCCCAATAATGAACATGTTGATCCACAGGATAACAAATTTGCCTTACAAAGGAGCAAACCATGACAAGGAGTTTGAAGGGAAAACTAGGAGAAAGAACTAGCTGACAAAATGAAGAAAGAGTATGGAGCTGTTAAATATTTGCGTGGATACTCTATCGTTTCAATTCAAGACTAGGAAGTATAGTTCACTGCCCATATTCTTGCGGGAAAAATTATGAGGAAGTGCCATGCGGATGAAGTTCTGGTGTCAGAAGTGTCACTTGCAGCATAGTGCACAAAGGGTGTTCAATATAATTGGGCTAAGTATCTATGTCAGGAGTTCCTCACGAACTGCTGAGAAGCCCAAGAAGAAAGCAAGCCATCTAATTATTCTTGGCTTTTACTATCTATTGTGTTAGTTACTTGGAGGTTTTCAAAGGACAATCAGTTTCCTTCGCACAAGGAAGATTTACATGAGGCAGCATAGTTCGCCTCACCGTGATCTACAAAGCATCTAGTGCGAGTTAAGGAATACAATTTTTTCTAGATTTTGGTAGAGATGGACCTTAATATGGTGATTAGTCAGAGGCCAAGATTGTCCCAAACCTTTTTTTCACAGTTGTCAGCCTATGAAGAGTTCAAGGCTGACTTCCATAGTGTGCCAATCAGAGCATGGAAGGACCTAGAGAAAACATGGCACTAGTTGCCTTATTTGGTATCTGAGACAGATGTGCAAGAAGTTGTAGGGTATTGGCCAACAGAGTGGTGCAAGCCCACAAGATTTGATGTAGGAACAAGCAAAGGCACAGAGAGTTTTACTGTGAAGAAGTGAAAGGATACAACTCAGAAGGCCACGCACACCTTGGCTGAACAGAAGAAGAAGGAAGCTGCTAGAGAAGTTGCGGAGAAGGAACGAATGGAGAAAGAGAATGATGTTAAAGAAAAGGAAGAAAATGAATGACAAGATACAAAGGAAGGTGGAAAGTCTGCATCACACAATACAGATGAAAATGAGTTATCTGTGCAGGGGGGAGGTGGGGGTGAGGAGCAAAGCACTCCGTTCACCTTGAAGTGACGCGGTCAGGAGAAGACTATTGGTTAGTGCAAAAAGAACGATTCTGACAAGCAAGCACACATCGACCCAATGGTACTGACAGAAGGTGATCTCGATGAGATCGGGGATACATTTCGTGACACAACCATTGAAGTGTTATAGTAGTTTGAGAAACAGTGTAAGAAGATGTTGGGAAGAGTCCAAAAGGATTTGTGTGAGCTATAGATCTAGGTAGGTGTCGGGCAAGCAAGCGGAACACAAGCCAGCTTAACACAGGGAAGTGGCACCATGGTGGAGCTAGAACAAACTCTAGGCCTCAGAGTCATTCCATTGCCAGAAGGGTCTGTCTACGTAGAATCAGATGAGGATCATGTTGTGATACACATAGTGAAGGATATGGGCCTGAAATTTTCCGCGCTAACCCTCCATGCATTGCATCAGGGGGTTTAAGATAAATTGAGGATTCGAGAGAAACACACCCTCACAGTTATTAGGGAAATCAAAGTGAAAAATGAACAGAGGTTCATGGAGAAAACTCAGGTGTTGAAGGCCAAGGAGGAGTTGTAGCTAAAAATTCAGAGCTTAGAGATGGCGATTAAGTAGGCCTGTAAGTCAGTGCCTAAATTATAGATCCCAGAGGATGTTGAAGACTCTACAAAAGTAAGAAAGCTGGTTTTCGAAGTACGCGCATTGAAGGATGAAGTTGGTAGGGTTACCTTCAAGTTCCAGATGAAGATATCAGAGCTGCAGTTGAAGTTGCAGCCTACGACTCCACTAGAGGTTTGGGAGCAATGAGGAGCAACCATCAAGGATGGAATGAGCACATTGGATACCACAGTCAATGACTGCTCTTCACTGTTTGATGCAGCGATGGAATTATGGATGAATCTGTAGGACGACCCGAAACTACAAAAGCTAAATAATGATGTCCAGGAGACGCAACGATAGTATGATTAGGTTTGAGCTACTATGCAGACTTTGGTGCCAGGGCAATGCCTCATGGAGCTATAGGAGGGAAAGTAGCTACTAACACAAGTGTAGGAATTGTAGAGGAAAGAAGCCTTGTTGAAGGCTAGATTGCAGCTGTGGCTTGAGGAATTTTGTCAGCTTACTATGTCACTTCAGGTGAAGTTCAAGGGGATATAGTAGATGCAAAGGATTATGCACCTAGTAGTGGAGGGGCCAACCATAGAGAAATTGGTTTAAGAGGTACAGTAGGCAATGACACAGAGTGTTGCTGAAGTTGCAATAATGCAAGTTGAGCTAGATGGTCTTCACAATAAGATCGCGATGCCAACTGAGTGAATCGAGGGCAAGTCACAATATTTGTGTTGGGGGCTTGTTGGGATAGGGTCCCTAGGGTCATTTTTGGGGTTAGTTAACCCAAATTTTGTATATATTTTTGTAAAAAGATGTAAAGTCTTTGCGATATGTGGATGCAGAACGCACAGATAGATAGGTGTCAAGGGGTCTTATCCCCTTGTTTGGATAAATAGTTAAGTTTGTTTTAAGACTCACCCATGGTCTGTGAACCATGGTATTGTATTGAAAAGTCTATATATTAAATTCATAGAAAGTTTAGATGGAGAGGAGTAACTAAGAAAAGATAAACATTGTTTTGGGCAAGCGCTAAGGTAGGAAGACTCTGCTTCCTATACCTAGGCGAGAAGGGGAAGGCTTTGTTACAGGTCTATTTGGGCACATCACTCCCAACATTCAGATTAGTACTATTAGGGCTCATCAAACCATAATTTAGTTGCTACATGCCCTAGATAAGTCATCACATTGAATGCCATCATTCCTGAGAGCTTCCTGGCCTGAAGACATCCTGAGATGACTCCTGGACGGACCAGCATAGCATTAGTCAAGGGTAAATGTGTTGCAGATCACCTAGGCCCATTGAAGCCTACTCTGTAGAGCAACTAGGTCCACTTTGACCTGTGCTTGGCGAGATTGACCGAAATCTTCACAGGGTTCTGGGAATATTCCTACATTCTAGACCATTCTAGAAGATTCCCACCTCTTATCCTCTACTATGAGCTCGAAATTGGATAGGGAATGACTCAAATAACCTCCTATCCTCTCATCCCTTCCTCCATGGAAACTAACTCCCAAATTGGAAATCCATTCAATGCCTAATTTATGACGAAACCACCTCCATTTCCCTATAAATTGAGCACTCATCATAGTGATCAGGGGCTGGACTTTGAAGAATTGTAAGGAGATATTATTGGTTTGAGGTTTGATATCATAAGAAAGTATTGTTATTTTACCAGAGTGTTGTGCTTTTGGTGTGATGAAGGATGGAACTCAAGTTGGATGAGTGACATGGGATCAGACTTCTTTGGTTGTAACTCTTCCTTCTACTTAATAAATTTGTTTACACATTTTCCCATATTCTTCTCTTTATGTATGATGATTATATGTGTAAATGTTTTTGATTCCATTTGCTTATAGTAGATATATCTCTTGCTTTGGTTGGTTTTTGTCCTATGTTTATGATTGCAGGTACTGATCGAGTGGATTCAGCTCGAGAAGGAGCGTCGGGAGCTATTCAAAGGAGACAAAGGGAAGCAAAAGATATCAAGTAGGTCCCTTGTATTATTTATCTTCTATAGGAAGAGGTTAAACTCTTTAATTATGTTGTTCTAAGTGTAGCTACCCACTTAGGGAAGTTGTGTTTATCTGTAGATGCAAAATTCCACATAACAAATTGGCGACTCTGCTGGGGATCGACCATCATTCTGGGTATTTTATCCTCATCACAGTACACCCTAGTATACTTTAATTGCCTTCATTGATCTTATTTCAGTCTTTTTGAAGTGTTTTTGGTGAAAAAATTGACGTTAGATGTCTTTTGATTGGCCTCTCTGGCACCAGTGCAGGCTTGGTCAAGGGATAGTGCTTTGCAAAGCACCCTTGGCTTAGAGACAATGCTCTGCAATGCAGTTACTCCCACTCTGACCTGTGCTAATCCTCATTAAGCTTAAAAACCCATCTTTGGCTTGGATTTTTCCAATTTTTCTTCTGAAGTTGTTTGTTTAAAGATCAATGTTTCTATGGTTCTGAAATCAACTTGTATCTCTTCTCCTAGCCCTACTTTGACCTTGATTGTTTAGTGTTTCTTAAGAGTTTTCTTTATCATTATCAATTCATTGTCAAAGTTAGTTTATATTGATTAGTATTTTTTGAAAAGGAAGTGTCGTAAAGTCTTCATTTCTTTGAAAAAGAAACTATCGTAAAGTCTTCGTTTCTTGTGAAAAGTATTGATTGATTGTTTGTGCATCTAGTTCCTTTTTGTTCATCTAAACACTAAAGGGACTGAAAAGAAAAACTTGCATTTTGCATATTGTAGTTTGTGAATGCTTGATAGGAATAGCTAGGGAAATTGCATTAGGTGTGCTCTTTTCTCTTTGTCAAAGATTTGATTTCTCTATCCCTTACTAGCTACGGTTTTCATTGTTAATTGAATGAAAGAATGTTTCTCATGTTAGTTGCATTCTAGGAATTGCAAACATACATCACGTGGTGAACCTTGAAAGGAAAATTCTTAAGAATATCAACTTAAAAGTTATCTCAATTAACCTAATGGAGCATTGTAACTTAACGTATAACATTTAGAGTTCTAGGCTAGAGACATGTTTCAGCGTCGTTAAACATAGTAGATATCACTAAATTGTTTGTGATACTTTCCAAGTGTGATACCTCATTCCACATACGTAAGTATATCATAGCTTGTCCATGTAGAAAATCTGTATGTAGGTTAACCCGATAATGCAATATAAATCAAAGCAGAATACTATAACCTACTTCTACTATCAATTTGTGGAAGCTTAAAGATAGAGTTGAATAATATAACCAGAAGAAGAAGAATCAATGCACAATACACAAGAAAATACTTTGGGGAAAGCCACAGCTAAAAAACCCCACTATCTATATTATCATACAAAGTGGAAATACATAGGAATTAAACAAAGCTCTCACAGCTAGCCAGCTCTCAGTACAATCCTCATAGATGCTCATAGGCTATCCTAGCTTCTCACAAGCCTTCCTCTCTACCCTCCAAGCTCCTATTTCCTTGCACCGTTCCTCGGGGATGATCTTCTCCAACCAAGTGGAAATCTGATCTCAAACACTGATCCCACACCCTGTCAGAACTACGCAATCCTCAAGGAATCTTTCCTTCTACATGCATGAGTTTTCTTTATAGGAAAACACATGCAACTGATAGTACACTATCCTTGACATTTAGTTCAATTGGGTATTTCTCATAATAGACATGCATGAGTTACTGATGAGGGAATCTTCAGTTATTTGGAGTACATAGGTTGAGTGCATGCATGCATCAACTGACTGATAACTCACAATTAGTTCCTCAAACAGTTTGGAACTAATTTAACTGGACTTAACTCAATAAACTGAGTTAAATAATTACAACTCAAATATAACTCAATCTTATCTCCTTAATTTAAGGGATAACTCTTGCATGACTTCAGAAAGACTTCTAACCTGAATTTCTCCAACTAATTAATCCATAATGAATTAATTAATTATTTCCAAGTAGCTGGTGAGACTAAATTCGATTTTAATTCACAATTTTAATTCAAGGACAAATTAAAATTGGAATATTCTTGTTGCCACATTTTAACACTCCCTCTCAACAAGAAAGGGAATATCTACCACCCTAATCCTGTCTCTATGGAACTCAAATTTACACTTTGACAATGCCTTTGTCAAAATGTCAGCATCTTGCTCCTCTGTCAAAATATATTGTAGCAACATGATCCTTCTCACTACACAGTCTCTGAGATGATGATACCAGATGTCGATGTGCTTGGACCTATCATGAAATACTAGATTCTCAGAGATTTTGATACAACTCTAGTTATCACAATAGATCATAGTTGGATCCATCCTCTGATCAAACAAACCAACTAGGATCTTCCACATCCAGATGGCCTCACATGCTGCCTGACTTGCAACGATGTATTCATCCTCTGCCGAGATGAGTGCAATTAACCTCTGTTTCTTGCTGTACTAAGAAACTATGCTGACCCAAGGTTGAAAATCCCTCTTGATGTGCTCTTCCGATCTAATGGACTCCCTGCCCAATCTGCATCAGTGAAGCCCTGTAGCTGCACTCCCTCTGTTCGTTTTTACCATAATCCATAATAAGATGTGCCTTTGAGGTATCTCAATACATGCTTTTCCACCTTCCAAAACATCTTGGTAGGATGAACCATGCTTGATTCAGTTGGTTCACCGCATAGCACAAATCTGGTCGTGTCTTAAGTAAGTACATCAGTGAACCCACAAGCTGCCTGTACACAGTAGCCTCCACTACTTCTCCTGAGGTAGCATCCTCCTTCCTCCAGTTACCAGCTAGAGGATTCTGCATGGGCTTGCACTTATCCATGTGGAATCTCCTCAGTATCTCGTTGGCATACTTGCCCTCAAACACAAACAACTCCCCATCCTTCTGCCACACTTCCATGCTAAGGAAGTAATGCATGAAACCCATGCCTTTCATCTCGAATTCTCTTGCAAGGTCCTCCTTGCAAGACACAATCAACTGATCATCACCAGTCAATATGAGATCATCAACATAAAGTACGATGATCAACAGCTTACCTTTCACCATGATGCTGTATAGGTTTAAATCCAATTCACTCTTTGTAAAGCCCAACCTAGTGAAGTAGTTGTCTATCCTAGTGTACCAAGCATGAGGTTCTTGCTTCAGCTCATACAATGCTCTCTTCAGTCGACACACATGCGACTCACGATCGAAGGTCTCAACACCTTCTGGTTGCTCTATGTACACCTCTTCCTAAATATTTCCATTAAGGAATGTAGTCTTCACATCCATCTGATGGATCTTCCAACCCATCTATGCTGATAGTGCCAACATTGATCTAATAGATGAGTACCTTACGACAGGAGAAAAATTCTCATCATAGTCAATCCCCTTGACCTTTGAAAAGCCACGGGCAACAAATATTGCCTTATGCTTCTCCACACTACCATCAGCAGCTTGCTTTACCTTGTAAAGACAACAGGAACTCACAACCGACTTGTTCTCCAGTCTCGGAACCACATCCCAAACATTGTTATGAACTATGGAGTCATACTCCTCCACCATAGCATCAACACAAATCGGCTGCTGCACTGCTTCCTCTAAGGAAGATGGCTCAGTCTCAACACATTCCCTAACAAAGGCCATGTATACAGTTTACCTCTTAGGTGACCAACTTTTCCTGCGCTGAGAAGATGGTGCTCCCACATTCTCTCTCGCATCCTCCAACAATCTGTCAGCTTCTCTTGTCTGTTTCTGTCCATCTCTGGAAGACTTTTCTTGAGTGGATGTCTCCACTCCTGGAACCTCTGCATGCAACTGCTTTGCATTAGTCTGAGGCTCC
Source organism: Pinus tabuliformis (assembly GCA_031772625.1). Taxonomy (NCBI): domain Eukaryota; kingdom Viridiplantae; phylum Streptophyta; class Pinopsida; order Pinales; family Pinaceae; genus Pinus; species Pinus tabuliformis. The sequence goes on along the minus strand of CM062814.1, from coordinate 487,147,314 downwards.
TCCTCCTTAGGAACCAACAGTTCCTCCATAGCCTGTAGTTGGAGCTCCCTCTCAAAGGAAACTCGCATGGCCTTCTACTCATCAAACTTGAGATCTTTGCGAACCACTATCCTCCGACTGGTAGGCAAGTACACCTGATAGTTGTGAGGTGTATCAATGTACCCCAAAAGTATCCCCAACCCTGCTATCAGCTCAAGCTTCTTCTGGGAATCCTTTGTCACATGGCAATATATCGATGACCCAAAGATCTTGAAGTGGCCCACATCTGGTCTCTTACCAGAGAAAGCTTCCTCTGGTGTCTTCATCCCAAGTATGCGATGTGAGCTTCTATTCTTCAAATAGACCACTGTGTTGCATGCCTTAGCCCAGAAGTGAAGTGGTAGGCCTTGGTCATGCAACATCGCCTATGCTACCGCTACAATAGTTATGTTCTTCCTCTCGGCCACCCCATTCTGCTGTGGGTTATGAGGTGTCGTCAACTCTCGTTTAATTCCTTCTACTGCACAGAAGTCCTTAAACTCTTGAGAGACATATTCTCCATCATTGTCACTTCTCAAGTCCTTGATCTTCTTCCTTGACTCTTGTTGAAAATAACAATAAGAAATGCTAAATATAGAAGTGCTAACAATAACACTACCATAAATAGCATTTTGGGATACCTTCCTATTTTAGTTAGTCCCTGAACTAAAATAGAGAAGTAAAATTCGAATTTGTTCTTAACAGTTGTTTGATTAATAATTAATTAATTCATCTTGAGTTAATTATTTGGAGAAAATAAAACATGAAGTCTATGTGAGGACATGCAACAATTATCCCATTGATTGAGGAATTTATCCCTTAGTTAAAGAGATAAGGATGAGTTATAATTTGAGCTGTAATTAGTTAGCTCATTTAACTGAGTTAAGTCCAGTTAGATTAGTTCAAATAGTTTGTTGAACTAATTATGATTTCAGTTAGTTAATGCATGCATGCATGTAACTGCTGCACTTCAGATAACTGAATATTCTCTCATAAAAAACTCATGCATGTCAGTTCAGATAGAGACCCAGTTGGGATCAGATGATGGGATAATGTACTATCAGTTGTAAGAATATTCCATGGAAGATATCTCTTGCATGCAGAAGGAATTCATTCCTTGGAGATTGCGCAGTTACTTTTGGGTTTGGTGAGTGTGTGATGAGGCCAATTCACACAGGTGGCAACATTGGACCCCAAGGAAAACTGTGCAAGGAAATAGGAGGCTTGGAGGGCTGAGGGAAGGCATATCTTGTGTCTATTTAGCCTATGAGTTGCGTTGTTTGATTGCAGAGAGAGCAGAATAGCTTGTGAGTTGATTCTTTATGTAATCTAAACATATTTCCACTTGTATGATAATATAGAGATCGGGGTTTTTAGCTGAGGCTTTCCCCACAGTATTATTCTGTGTTCATGTGTGATTGATTTCTCTTCATCTGTTATATGTGTTCTATTTGATCTCACTCATATTCGATTAAGCTTCCGCAAGTTTTTTGTGGAAGTAGATCTTGTATTTTGCTTTAGTATATTGCATAATCTGTTGATCTATAGTGGGAAATTATACATTGTATCAGAGCAAAGGTGATCAAAGTGAAGAAAAATATACAAAGAAGGGAAAAGTTCAAAGTTTAAAGTTCCTAATTATAGAAATCGAGTTCTTATCACATCTCAATTTCACCAATGGCGTTCAGTGGTTTAAGACTCGAGTATGCTCTTGATGGCAACTTGAATTATATAGCCTGGAAGGATCACATGGAAACAGTATTAGAGGACAACGGTCTAAAGGAATTCATTAATAAAGAAGTGCCCAAGCCAGCAACAACTAATGCTACAAAATTGGTGGAATGGAAGAAATGTGTGGCTAGAGCAAGGAGAATCATCCTGGAGGGAGTTCTAGACCACATTGTCTCAAGCCTCCATGGGAAGGAGACACCATTTCGATGTGGAAAACATTGAAAGATATATACAGAATAGCAGCGATCAGAGGAAGTTAGCACTGAAAGACAAGCTTCTGAAAGTCAAGTGTGAAAAGGGCACATGATCTCTACATATCTGAACAAGCTCACCACCTGCAAGGATGAGCTTGGAAGTGTAGGGATCTCGATAGCTGATGATGACATGGTGAGTCTTCCACTCCTCATTCAGCCTAAGAGTTGGAATAGCTACCAAGACTCGGTTAATGGAAGAGAGAAACTGCTATATTGGGAACGACTTTGGTTCAATCTAATGCAAGAGGAGATAAGAAGAAGCACCAAAGATGGATCTTCATCAAAACAAGATGATGAAGAAAATCTAGCCTTAGCGAGTAAGGAGAGGAAATGGAAAGGGAAGGCATCCCATTCCAAATCCAGTTCTTCCCATGGTGGGAAGAAGTTTGACAAATGGAAAGTGTGATGCTTTCATTGTCATGAAGTGGGCCATTATGCTACGAATTGTGCATAGAAGAAATCCAAGAAGGGATCCTTGAAGGGATCTGATGGTGAGGCACTGGCCTCAGAGTTTGAGTTGGATTTATCTCTTATCGCATGCATGGTTTCATCCATGGTGGGATGGGTGTGGTACCTGAAAAGTGGAGCTTCATTCCACATGTTAGGTGACAAGAATCTTTTCAATACCTTGGAGGAGAAGGATCTCTAGATGCGGATCGAGATGGGCGATGATGGAAAGTACCGTGCTTCAGTTGAAGGTACGGTTGTGTTTCAGAGGGAGCATGGAGCTCCTCTCACCCTGATTGATGTAAAGTATGTACCAGGTCTGAAGAAGAATGTTGTGTCTATTGCTATGCTAGAAGATAAAGGCTATGATGTAGTCTTTCGTAAAGGAAAGGTATTCCCGAGGCATATCGGCACTGGACAGACCAAGAGGATTGAGATTCGAGTAAAGAATCTCTACAAGCTGGAGGTAGATGACTATTCTACATTGAGTTCCAAAGCTGATATGGTGCAAAGCCAAGATGTTGGCGAGCTATGGAATAGAATATTGGGCCACTTGCACCATGGAGCCCTGAAGATCATGTAGCAGATTTCTATCGGACTTCCCAAGGGAAAATTAGAGTAGATGAATACATGCAAAGGTTGTACCTTGGGTAAGTATCTGAAATCTTCCTTTTCAAATCGAGATAGTAGAGCTAGAGCAATCTTGGAGTGAGTTCACTCAGATGTTTGTGGACCTTTCTCTACAGTCTCCACCACTAAACAAAGATACTATGTTATTTTTATTGATGATTTTTCTCATAGATGCTAGATCTACTTTATGCAAAATAAGGATCAGACCTTCTTGAGGTTTTTTGAGTTTAAAGCCTTGGCAGAGAAAGAATTTGGAAAGAAAATAAAAGCCTTGTGTAGCGATAATGGTGGAGAGTATGTCTCCCAATAGTTTAAGGACTTCTGCGCTACAGAAGGAATTAAACGGGAGTCGACGGTACCCCATAACCCACAACAGAACGGGGTGGCCAAAAGGAAGAACATATCAATTGTGAGAGTAGCTCGAGCAATGTTGCATGACCAAAGCCTACCACTGCATTTGGAGTGAGTTCACTCAGATGTTTGTGGACCTTTCTCTACAGTCTCCACTGCTAAGCAAAGGTACTATGTTATTTTTATTGATGATTTTTCTCATAGATGCTAGATCTAATTTATACAAAAGAATGATCAAACCTTCTTGAGGTTTTGTGAGTTTAAAGCCTTGGCAAAGAAAGAATCTGGAAAGAAAATAAAATCCTTGTGTAGTGACAATGGTGGAAAGTATGTCTCCCAATAGTTTAAGGACTTCTACGCTGCAGAAGGAATTAAACGGGAGTTGATGGCACCCCATAACGCACAGCAGAATGGGGTGGCCAAAAGGAAGAATAGATCGATTGTGGGAGTAGCTCGAGCGATGTTGCATGACCAAAGCCTACCACTGCATTTGTGGCCTGAGGCATGCAATACAGAAGTATACTTGCAGAACAAAAGTCTGCACCATATACTGGGAATGAAGACACCTATGGAGGCCTCTTCCGGGAAGTGACAAGATGTGAGTCACTTTTGAATCTTTACATCATTAGTTTACTGCTATGTGACCAAAGATGCCTGGAGGAAGCTAGATCCAACAACTGAGTCGGGAATACTTGTGGGGTACACTGATACACCCCACAACTATCGGGTGTACCTGCCTACCAATTAGAGGATAGTGGTACGCAAAGATCTAAAGTTCGACGAGCAGAAAGCCATGCGAGTATCACTTGAGAGGGAGCTCAAGTTGCATGCAGAGGAGGAACTTTCAGTTCCTAAGGAGGAGGAGCCTCATATTGATGCGGAGCAGCCGCATGCAGAGGATCTGGGAGTGGAGACATCCACTCATGCTGAGTCTTCCAGAGATGGGCGGAAATGCTCAAGGGATGTTGACAGGTTGATGCTGGATGCACAGGAGAATGTGGGACAGCCATCTTCTTAGCACAGACAGAGGAGGTCACCCGAGCGATACACTGGGTACATGGCCCTGGTTGGGGAGTGTGTAGAGACTAAACCTTCTTCATTCGAGGAGGTAGTGCAACAACCAGTCTGGGTTGATGCAATGGTAGAGGAGTATGACCTATCATTAGGAACAGTGTGTGGGATGTTTTCCCAAGACCTTAGGACAAGTCACTGGTTAGTTCCAAATGGCTTTACAAGGTAAAGCAGGTAGCTGATGGTAGTGTTGAGAAACATAAGGCAAGGTTTGTTGCTCGTGGTTTCTCACAGGTCGAGGGGATCGACTACGATGAGACCTTTGCTCTTGTAGCAAGGTATTCATCTATCGGATCGATGTTGGCATTATCAGCTCATATGGGTTGGAAGATCCATCAGATGGACACGAAGACAACATTCCTCAATGGGAAGATTGAGGAGGAGGTGTACATTGAGAAGCCAAAAGGTTTCGAGACCTTTGATCGTGAGTCGCATGTGTGTCGACTCAAGAGGGCTCTGTATGGGCTAAAGCAAGCACCCCGTGCTTGGTACACTAGGATCAATAGCTATTTCACTGGGTCAGGCTTCACCAAGAGTGAAGAAGATTCGAACCTTTACCACATCATGGTAGAAGGTAAGTCGTTGATCATTGTTCTTTATGTCGATGATCAGATTTTGACAGGTGATGATCAACTAATCAAGTCTTGCAAGGAGGACCTTGCAAGAGAGTTTGAGGTGAAATACATGGGTCTTATGCACTATTTTCTAGGGATGTGTTGAAGCCCCAAAAATCAGGTCTACAACAAGGGGGATACCCACCCGATCCGGACCTTGGTTAGCAGCTCCTTTTCCGTTTGGTATAGTGGGTCCGACTAGGGATATGGGACTAGTTTCCCAATTTATGTGTGTGTGAAGAATTGATATTTCCCTTCTAAAAGTTCCCAAGTGAGATGCTCTAATTCTAACTCTAATATAATAACATCTAAATGGTATTCTAATAAGCAGAAATATCTAAGTCTACACTAACCCGGGGTGTAATCCTTCTGTTATGCGATCTACAATGATTTCAGATAACAATTGGTAATAAAAATCATTCAACTGTCATGAGAAAAGAATTCAATATAGATAAACCACTTCGTATAAAAATTTAGACGAAACAGATGTGAAAAACATATCACATAATAAGTTACTCATACATTAAGCATAAATAAATAGCTATCACCATACAAAAGTGCCAAATGATAACTCAATCATTCACACATCAATATATAAACAACTGAACAAGAATATCACTTTTAACACAAAGGAAGAAATAGTTAAGAGATAGAAGTACCATTTATAACTAGTCCTACTCATGAGCTTCAAGCGATAATGATTTATATCTTCATAATCCAACATCCACTAAAAGTACAGAAGTGCAACATCAGTAGCAGATATTAAATATAGATGTCAATAAACATGTTCCATTCATTCATAAAAACCTCCTCAGAGGGTACAAAAGTGCATGTTCTAGGGATAAGTTTTTGACAAATTTCAGGACCCTTCTCTAAATGCATGAGAAAGGTTTAAATACTACTAACTAAATCTAAAAATAACTTATTACAAAAATGTAGGATGCGGTTTACATGATCGTCCTCATTTTGGGCAAAAATAAAACAAAATTAAAACTAAAAATGAGTCCAAAATTAAAACTAACTATTTCTGTATCTGATCCTTGAAATCGCATGCATTCAGCATCTGTTTGATAAGAGTCAGCCGACCAACTTTTGATTTTAGCTGTGCTAAGAAAACAGAATCGGAAAGAGCTAGCGCCATCTTCTCAGAAGAATTGATGATACACTTGAGAGTCATCCACTGGCTATGTGGCATTACCAAGTATGCCCAACAATAGTCCCAATTCAACTTGGTTAACCTTTGGATTGCTTTTGCCTTTTCTTGAGCCTTCTGTCTCTAGTCTATTTGTAATTGATGTACTTTCGGTAGATACCATGGAGTGGTTTTTGAGATCAAATTTTCCCTGTGCAAATTTTCATTTATACAGTCAATAATGCTATTTGTTGTTGTGGCTGCTTCTTCTGCTGCTTGCTCTGCTTTCTTGAGTTGTGTACCCCATTTGTTAAAGAGCATTTCTTTGTGATTGTCATTGATTATTGGTGTGCCTGCTCTTTTTCCCTCCTTTGTTTCTTGCCAAGCTAAATATTCAGTAACTATTTTATCAATTAAATCATAATCACTTCATAAATCCACGACTTGATTAGTGATTTTATCACTTATTTCACAATAAGAGTTCCACTGTGATATTCTTTGGCACAATGCTTCCTGTTGCTGTAGTAATTGATCATTCAAGGACATGGATTCTATGATGAATTCTATAAGTTTAGGATCGTCCTTGTGCATCTTTTGCATATCCTGTAGCTATTTTTCTTTCTCAACCAAACTGTTCTAGTAGCCTATCTGCATTTGTTGGAAGTCCCGCTATAATCTTTCAAGCTGTTTCTGTGCTTCGTTGTTGGCTTTGGCTTGTTGCAACTATTGTTTCAAGGCTTGTATCTGATCTTCCTTTTCTTTTAGCAATTGCTATACCTCATATGCTTTATCAATAGTCGTCGAGGCATATGCTCCTGCGATTTGAGATAATTTGGTGAGATTCTTAGTGGGATCAGTAGTAGGATCTTGCCATAGGACGTCTAATTGCTCTGCATCATGAGAGAGCACGTTTTCCAATTTCCTTTTCTTCCTTTGTCTTCTCACTATTGCCTTGTGTTGTGGACTGTAAAATACATCAAGAGGAGGAATCTCTTCTATCTTGAGGATAAGTTTAGAGGATGGGGTGATGGGAATATGTTCCATATCTGAGTCATTGCAGATTGTTCCTATGACTATATCTGTTATTGTCTGTACATTGCTCACAGGTGTCTTTGTGCTTTGTCCTTCAACATTGATCAAATAATTGAAGGTCTCCCATTCTTTATCTATCTCGGTTCTGACTGATGGTGGCTGAATAATGAGAGGGGGAGGATCTATTTGTGGGGAGGTAAAAGCCTGTTGCTGTGAGAGCTCTTTTGATTGGGCAGTATCTTTTACTGACCCTTCACTTTTATTATGGCCAGTTTTGGATCTTTTAGAATGTTCAGATGTTTCTTTCCCAGACTTAGATTTAGATCTGTTTGTGCCTGAACTTCCACTAAGACTAATACTTGGAGTTGGTTCCCTTATGGGTTCTAAGCATAGTTTTTCCAAAGGAATACTAGCTAACCTCCTTTCCCTGTATATCTTGAACTGTTGAAATTCTTCTAGGGAGAATCGCATTTGGGCTGAATGCAAAATTTCTTCAAGTGTGCTTTTCTGCTGGAATATGTCATCGAAAAGATCATCTTCTCTAGAAAACAACTTTATTTTGACTACCGTAGTGAAATTCTTAGCAATATCATGAGGGTTGAATGGTCTTCCTGGAAACTTGAATAATTGTAAACACGTTATGTTGTTTACTTCCTTAAATGCATGTCCTACATCAAATAGTGAAAAGACCCCACAGGCTACAGGAAATTGTGGCCAAATAGCATTCTTCTTGTCCTTCAAATCTTTAGTCAAACCTCCTTCTCCGCAGGTTTGATAAGCAATTTCTCGTGCCATGAGTTTATCAGGGACATACAAAGGTAAGATGTGAGGGGAAGTGGCACTTCCGAATACCTTGACATATGTAAACAATTCTTCTCTGCACCATCTCTCGACAGGGAGTATGTCCGCCTCTGCTTCAGGAGAACATCTTGGAGCATATTTATCATATAACATTTTGTATAGGGGAAACATAATTCCATGACAAATCTTGTAGAAATGTGAAGTGAACTTAGAGTCCCACAATTCTTTATGATATATATGAATGGGTAAAGGTTCTTGAGTCGTCCATTTCCAACCCATCAAAGGAAACTTGGAAACATAACAGATTGCATCGATCACATACTTAGATAAGTAGAAAGGCGGATAAATTCTCTGAGAAACAGTTCTTTTAGACCGGTAATTTACAATGGTCGTGACTAAGTTATCAGACAATATTTTAGCCCAATCCACAATAGTAGCATTCATGGCGGCATCCAATAATGGTAGCCATTTAGATGAAAATTTGTTAATGTCTGGCATTCCAAAAAGTCTACAGAGCATGGCAGCAACAAAGCAATATGGGGAGGTGATAGAACCAGTGCTATACATACCACGTTTATCTCTTTTCAGCGGTTCGTCTCTCCTTGACCAATCTTTGATGGATTCTGTCAGGTCTTCATTCTCTTTGGAAAATTTCTCCATGAACTATTTGTTATAAGTCTCCTATGTCTCTGGTAGATGATATATGAGCCTCAAATCTTGTGCAGCGAATGAGCCAATGAGTCATTGACCCTGATTCTTAAACTGTCTATTTCTGATATCAGCGTTGTCTAGTATCCATTTAACCATGTCTGTGTATGGAAGAATTTTGGGCCTTACCACTATTCAGTGTAAGAATGAACAAGCTAGCTCTGTAATGGATGCCTCAGAAGAACCATGTGAGCCAGCAATAGCTGTAACCTTCATTACTCTGGAATTCTCTTCTTCAAGTAGATTATACAGGCCTTCCCAAGTAGAAATATCAGCGTCTCGGTTACAGGCGGTGTCTGTATACAAGGGCGCCATTTCTTTCTCTTCAGAACTATGGGATTTTCCTTTCTTTCCCGTGATATCCTGCGTACTGCTTAGTATATTTCTCTACTCTCCGTTCCTGCAATTTACAAGTGAAGTGAGAATAATGATATGGAAAAGGTGATGGGAAAGTCTTAAATGCTGTAGACGTATAAAATATACCACCTTACGTGAAATGACTTTTCGATAAGCACGAAACCATATTCCATTAATAACTGGCAACTAACTCATTAATTAGCATTAAAGCGCATAAACAGGTGTCGGTTTATGGAAAATACTTCTTTTTGAACAACGAGCTTGAAAGATCTGCGATGAAGCGATTTTGCGATTTGCTTCGCAACATCGCAAAATCGCAACATTGCAAGGTTGCTAGCTCGCTATATCGCATTATCGCATTATCGTTTTGCCATTCTATCGCAAAATCGCAATATCGCATTATCGCTTTGTCGCTCTATCGCATTGCCACAATATCGCAATATCGCAGGAGTGTGGCATATGACAATTTTCATTAATCTATTTTCTGCGAAATGCGATTTGCGATATGCGCCATCGCATATCGGCAGTTTAAAGTTTTTCAACAAAAGCGGTCTTTGATGCATGCGATGCAATATATGTTTGTAGTCCCTTATCGCAATCTCGCAGTCTTAGAATTCGGCTTGCAAGGAGGTATCCTTGATCTTTTTACGATGCGATTTTTCCCAAGGAAAGATTTTGTCTTACCTTATCATAGAACTTAGATTTTTATATTTTTCAAGGGTATTCTCCTAAGTTTGTGATGGTAAGTTTTATTAAAAAGGGAATACAAGCACTAATTAATTTTTAAAAATTTTTGACTAAGGGTCCCCACTTATTGAGTATTAGGAATAACACTAAATAAGAAGGGGGGTTGTTGTTGGCCACAACAATTGGCGATTCACTTGGAAGAACCAGTTATCTATGCTTTTCTTTTGAATTTTCTAAACTTCCAAAACAAAAAAATTTCCAGAAAATTAAACTTCATTATAGAAAGACTAAGTACATTATGCTTTTACCTATCAATGATGTTTTGTTTCTTCTATTTTCAACTTTGATTATTTACTCCCTCGAGCTAGTCCTTGTATCTACATCAATCATTACTTGGTTTATAAAGATAAAAACGAAGCCTTCTCTGTAAATCAGTTTTGAATATGATCATTTGTTGTAGGTAGAGCCTCTGCTGCCAGCAAGCGTTTATAACCTCGACAGGGTTACCTGTTACCCAGCAATGATCCTGTATCCTACCTAGAGAAATTTACAACTTTCAAAGAGAAATCCATTTCCACACTTATTACTTTCATTTTCTTTTTACCCTTAAAGAACAATGTCTTGGTTTGGTAGCCAATTTATGACACAGTCATTCACTGATTTATAGCTTTGTTGAACAAGCTGGCTCATGATGAGACCCCTTGTCTTTTGATTGCAACAACCTTGAGTCTTTGCCCTGTTGTGGTATGAAGTATTGGCAAAGTCAGCAAGCTATAATATCTATGATCATGACAGGTCAGCTCGTGATGAGACCTCTTACTCTTTAAGTTAAAGTGTATCTTTGGATCATTCTCTGAACATTGTAGTTTCCTAGGTGGGGAGGAAGTCATTGTTTCCTTAAGATAGCTCTGGACGACAATAGTAGAGTTTTTGGAAAGAGATTTTCTACAGAGAATATTCATTTTTGTTATTGATACCTTTCATTGGACTAATACAAAACAATTTCCCACTAAAGGTGGCTTTTCATCAAAATTTATACAGTTGAAACTAGTATCATTTCTAGGCTTAGAGTCTTTGACTATATCTTTCAATAATAATGATCAATTCTCTAAAATAATTCTATTTATACAAGTGAAAAAACAAAATCTAAAAGAAAATCTGTCTTTTTCATGAATCTCAAATGTAACCATTTACAACTGGTTTTATTAAGAAACTAAAACAACTACTCTACAAAATAGAAGAATGATCTCCTATGGAAAGTATTTTTTGAGGATCTGTCCGTTAACAGGTAAAGAATCTATTTTTCCTGTTAAATCTTGTAGCATAAAAGTAGACGGACCTATGACCTCTATGATTTGGAAAGGGCCAAGCCACATTCATTGAAATTTTGTATCTTTTCCTTTTTTCTCATGAGCCTTGTCCCATTTTAAAACTAGATCTCCCATCTGAAAATCTTTTCTGGATATCATGTTGGAATCAAAAGAAGCCTTCACTAATTCTTGGTGATGAGCGTGAGTTATTTTGGCCTGTTCTCGTTGTTCTTCTAACTTAATTATTTCCAGCTGCCTTAGTTGTAAGGAAGAAGCTGGTGCTTCATCGAGGTATTGAACTAAGGCAAAAGAGGGAATTGCCAAATGAGTTGGAAGAACCACTTCTTTCCCATAAACTAAATTAAAGGGAGAAGTGCCAATGGAGGCTTTCTGCGTTATTCGATCTTCCCATAAAGCATATATTAAAGATTTGTGCCAATTTTTATGATTTTGGCCAATGGTTTGCTTAATAATTCTGATTAAATTCTTATTTGTAGATTCAGCTAATCCATTCCCCTGTGGTTAATAATTGGCAGAGTATTTAAGCTTGAAACCCCTTTTGAGTGAAAATTCAGTCATTGCATTACCAGAAAAATATGATGCATTATCAAACATTAAAGCAGAGGGCAACCCAAACCTGGTGATGATGAACTGATCTATGAATTCGATGATATTTTCAGCATTAGCCGTCTTGAGTGGAACTGCTTCTACCCATTTAGTAAAGTAATCTTTTGTTGTAATAATATATCTATGTTGTTTAGAAGAGTGAGGAATGATCTCACCTATTATGTCCAATCCCCATTGATCGAAAGGCTGCTCAATGTTAACTGGTTGCAGTGGCAAGGATGGTTTCTTTTGTCTCCCAGCAGCGGTTTGACAGACTTGACATTTCCTCACGTAATTATGTGAGTCTTTGAATAATGTGGGCTACTAATATCCTGCGTGTAAGATTTTATGAGCAGTTGCGTCTCCAACATAGTGTCCGCCTGCTGGCCCATCATGGAGTTCCTGGAAGACTTTTTCACCTTCAGATTTCTCAAGACATCTAAGGAGAACAGAATCGTAATCTATTCTAAAAATAACATCATTTACGAGCTGATATTGTTTGGCTTTCAACCTTAGAGCTCTTTTCTTGGTATGATCATGGTTTGAAGGAGCGTGTCCATTCTTTAGATAATAAATGATATCAGCGTATAATGACTCAACATCATTTAGGCTTACCTCATACATTTGTATCTCTGTAGATGGAATTTTGGATATAAGCGATGCTCCGGCCAGCATTTTGAAAAAGCCTTGACCTTTTACAATACTTGCTGGTTTGATTTCTACGTCATATTCCTGTAAGGCAGTAACCCAATTGGCTCTTTTCTCACCCACATCCTTCTGTAATAGAAGATTTCTTACCGATGGGAACAGTACTATGATTTTTGTATGTGTTTTGAGTAAAAAAGCTCTAAAATACTTAATTGCTTTGAAAACAACATAAGCTTGTTTCCACATCTGAATAATTCAACTCAGCCCCTTGTAAATTGGAACTGAAAAGAGCAATTGGGGCTTCTGCCTTTTCTTGATTTTCTTGAGTGAGTACTTAGCATATGATCTATCAGAGGCAAATGTATATAAAATAAAAGGATCAGAAAAATTTGGAGTTGCTAAAGATGGAGCATTAACAATTGCTTGTTTGATAAGATTGAATGCTTCATGTTCATCTTGGCCCCATTTAAAGTTTGAGTTCTTTTTAATCATTGCTTCTAAAGGGGACACAATTCTTGAAAAATCTGGAACAAATCTTTTTACAAAGTTAATCTGTCCAAGAAAAGATTTCATGGCTTTCTTGTTGTGAGGTAGAGGAACTGCGGAAATCTCCTTGATTCTATCAAGATCAATGTGAATTCTAGATTTTGACACTATGAATCCAAGAAGTTTTCCTTCACTTAATGCGAAAAAGGATTTTTTTGGGTTAAGTGAAATTCCATACATTTGACAACGTTGGAAGATTTTTTTTAAATCTCTAAGATGATTGTCTCATTTCTTGGAATATACAGTTATATCATCCAAATAGATTACCACTGATTTATTAACTAACCGTTTGAATGCGATGTCCATGGCTCTCTGAAATGTGGCACCAGCGCTAATTAGACCAAATGGCATATTTTGATATGCGTATGTGCCCCATTTAGTTTTGAATGTGGTTTTTAATTGATCATCAGGATGTACCAACACTTGATTGTATCATGAGAATCCATCTAAGAAGGACATCAATTTTGAGCCCGTGGTTGCTTGCAGTATTTGTTCCATGGGAGGCAAAGGAAAATTGGCAGGCTTTGTTAAGATTTTGAAAGTCAATGAAGATTCTAATGTCTCCATTTTTCTTTCTAACAAGGACCATACTGGAAACCCATTTGGAATGTCGAACGGGAAAAATTATTTTGGCTTTCAATAACTTATTGAGTTCAGACTTGATCTGGTTTTCTAGGTTGGGATGGATCTTTCTCAACTTTTATTGGACAGGTTTTTCATCGTCTATAATTGGAATAGTATGTTGGATGATGGAGGTGTAGTACATTTTGATTTCATCGTAATTCCAAGCAAAGACACTTTTGTATTGTCTCAAGAGACGAATATACGCTAATTTTTCTTCAGGAGCTAGACCAAGGCCTAGATTGATATTCTGTGGTTTGGTATCAGTTCCTAGATTTACTAATTCATAGTTCAAAGTTGAACTTTGGAGTTTTGAATTGGTAGATATTTTAAATCGATCTTTCAAATCATAAATATCTTCTAACTTGACTACAGAATTTGGTATAGCATTATTAGTGTTATCTTGTTGCAATAGTAGGTCATGTTGGTCTTCGTCAATTATGTGATTGGTGTAGGATCCTTCATATGTGAGGAAACTCACGATATCAGGATCGTCATTGAAAATCCTCCAATTGGTAATGTTATCAGGAATAGATGGTCTAAAAATAATTCAATTGAAAATCGATCAAGGCTAAAATCTTCTGAAGGAATGAGCTTGGAATCTACGTTAGCTAAGAGGTTTGCACTAGCATTCTGGAGTCTGGGAATTGATGAAATATTAAATGCTATAAAGTGTTCAGTCAGATCTTGAACTAAAAATTGGTAATGTTCTAAATGACATGATAAACAGTTTATAGTATTACGCACCTGTCTAATTACAATTTCAAAATCTCTGAAAACTTGAAGGTATTTGACATCTAATCCGTTTGCTTTGTATAACCCTTGGACTAAAGCCTCATATTCTGCGGTATTGTTGGTGCAATCAAATTCGAGTCTGCAAGTTAGCATAGTTTTATCTCCCTCTGGACTTATTAACACGCATCCTGCTCCTGCTTCTTCATTAGACTTAGAACCGTCAAAAAATAATTTCCAAAATAAAGTTTTATTTACAGGACTATCTATAAAATTAATACATTTAGAACTATATGTTTGAGAGAAATTCTCTAATTGAGATAAAACAGAATGTTCTAAGTAAGGTGAGGTATGAGCATTAAAATTTCCTAGGAAAGAATCTACTGAGTAGTTTCCAATGATGTTATTGTTGTATGCTACTGGTTCATTTTCTCCCTCCAATTCTGTTACCATGTATTTCTGATGTCTTTCCCACTCAACTTTTATTTGATATCGGCAACTAAAATGTCAATAACTTGACATACCTTTGGGTTGGATGAAAGCCTTATGGTAACCCGATTTAATTCACCGATCACTTCGACTTGTGATCGATCTAATTGAACTATGCGCACAGCGGATTTTTGTGGTTGAATGTTCAATTTTGCTCATATTGACTTTGGTAAGATATTCGATGAAGCTCCAGAATCCACTAAGCAATTATGCAAATTTTTATTGAAAATTTCATAAGTAAGAAGAAATGGGGGAGTATGAGATCTTGATCTTCCTCCAATTAAGGCGATATCGTTTGGATCAACTTTATTGATTGCATTAGTTGGAGGTCTTCCCATGTCATGGGAAGCTTGAGAGATTACAGCGGCGGGTAAAGGTGCAACTGGTACAGCATGTAATTCTTTCAAAAGTACCTTTTGCTGGTGTTTTAACTTGCTCAATTCATAAAAAGTGATATTGGCCCTAGTATTTTTCATGTCTTCTATGATATTATACTCCATTTCATCTGAAACAATCAACGTTTTAGATGGAGTTGATGAGTCTACTTGGACTGGGTTGGTTTGAGTCGCTTTAGATGTCGTTTTCTTAACTGCGATTTTATCCTTCATCATCGAGCTTGCGCTCTTTGGCTTAGGTGTAGGTTGAGGAGGACCAAGTTGATTTCTACTGCGAGTACTAGTCGCGGATGCCTCTTGATCCTCTTCATCTAGGAGGATGAAATCCCACATACCTTGTAACTCTACAACCTCTTCTTCATCGGTATGTTCTTCAGTAGCGATTTCCTCTACTTCTTCTTCGGATTCAGCACTTGTAATAGTGTTAGGAGGTTTGGAATCAGTTGAAGGGTTTCTTTTAAAAGGTCTGTATGGCTTTTTAGAAAAGTTTCTGACACTTGTTTCTTAATGTCGACCATCTCGTTAGACATGGTCTTCAAAACTTTTTGCAATCCCTCTAAATTGAATGGATCTTTTGATTGTTTTTTCTTGGGATCTTCCTTGAAAGTAAGATTCTTGGATTTTAGTTCTTCTATCACGTTTTTCTTTTCTAAGGCCATAATACGTTTCTCTACTGCTATCGCTTCTTTCATATTTTCGACTAAAGTTGTTTTCTTAGCCCTATCAACAAAGATTGCTATGTTTGATGGTAAAGCAGTGATGTACCATTCACTTCACACTTATTCGCTAGGCTAGGAAGCAGTAGGAATTTTGTTTAAGGTTTTATTGAATCGTAAATTGAAATCTTTGATAGGTTCTTTTGACTCGGCCCTAAGGTTAGACAGGTCATTGATCAATGTTTCCGTAGACCTATCATCACCAAACTTAGTCAGGAATTGTTCTTGGAAAATCTCCCAACTAGTAATAGATCCAGATGGTAATGAGAAATACCATGATCCAGCTGTTCCTTGCAGAGTATAAGGAAAAAGTCGAAAAACAGCATCTTCATTGGTAACTCCATTGAGATTTATGGATAGCATAAAGTTATTTATATGTTCTTCTGCTAGCATGCCTGCCTCAGGATTAAACTTAGGCAGCCATTTTTCAGGATGGGCCAGTAATTGACTCAAGGGTGTAGGCATTAAGACTGCCCCTGGGTTATTCCATGGAGATTGGGCCATTGCTAAACTACTAACAGATGAAAGTGCAGAAGATGATCCCTGCGGTTGAGAGGATGAGGATATTACGACTCCAGATGATTGAGAAAGAGATGTGGGAGTACCGGTGGACTGATGGACAATGATCTGAAGTGGAGGAGTAGATGGTTGACTTCGCGGTGAAGAGGTTGAGATGGATGATGATGATGAAAGAGTCTCACTATCGGACCCTTTAGGAGACTTCCTTGCTCTCTTCCTTATAGGTAGAGGTAACTCAATTGGCTGAACGCCAAATTTTTCCCTCTTTAATCTGGTAAGAGGATGAGCAGGGTTATATTGTGAAGTCACACTGCCTTGAGATTTATCAGATTTTTGAGGAGATATAGAAAATCGCTAAAGTTTGTGAATCAAAGATTCAACTTCAGGAGGTTCAATAGTAGATTGTTCTGAAATGTCAGGGTTTGTAGCAGCGGCTGTTGCTCCAGCGACTTCTGGCTCTGGATTTAAAGATTCTAAATGCGATGGAGAAGCCGGGGGAGATGGTGAGGGTGATTTACTCTCATAATGGTATTTAGATTTGGATTTACTTGCCATTCACAGTTTCATGCCCTCCTTCTAGTGCCAAAAATGTTGAAGCCCCGAAAATCGGGTCTATAACAAGGGGGATACCCACCTGGTCCGGACCTTGGTTAGTAGCTCCTTTTCTATTTGGTATAGTGGGACGCTGGGGATATGGGACTAGTTTCCTAATTTATGTGTGTGTGTGAAGAATTGATATTTCCCTTCTAATCTAATAACATGTAAATGGTATTCTAATAAGCAGAAATATCTAAGTCTACACTAACCCAGGGTGTAATCCTTCTGTTATGCAATCTACAATGATTTCAGATAACAATTGGAAATAAATATCATTCAACTGTCATGAGAAAAGAATTCAATATAGATAAACCACTTCGTATAAAAAGTTAGACGAAAAATTTGTGAAAAACATATTGCATAATAAGTTACTCATACATTAAGCATAATTAAATAGCTATCACCGTACAAAAGTGCCAGATGATAACTCAAGCATTGACGCATCAATATATAAACAACTGAACAAGAATATGACTTTTAACACAAAGGCAGAAATAGTTAAGAGATAGAAGTACCATTTATAACTAGTCCTACTCATGAGTTTCAAGCGATAATGATTTATCTCTTCGTAATCTAACATCCACTAAGAGTACAGAAGTGCAACATCAGTAGCAGATATTAAATACAGATGTCAATAAATCCTGTTCCATTCATTCATCAAAACCTCCTAAAAGGGTACAAAAGTGCATGTTCTGGGGATACGTTTTTGACAAATTTCAGGACCCTTCTCTAAATGCATGAGAAGGGTTTAAATACTAATAACTAAATCTAAAAATAACTTATTACAAAAATGTAGGATGCGGTTTAAATGACCATCCTCATTTTGGGCAAAAATAAAACAAAATTAAAACTAAAACTGAATCTAAAATTAAAATTAACTGTTTTTGTATCTAATCCTTCAAATCGCAAGCGTTCAACATCTGTTTGAGAAGCGTCGGCTAGCCAACTTCCAATTTTAGCTGTGCTGAGAAAACAGAATCGGAAAGAGTTGGCGCCATCTTCTCGGCAGAATTGATGATACACTTGAGAGTCATCCATTGGCTATGTGGCTTTGCCAAGTATGCCCAGTAATAGTCCCAATTCAACTTGGTTAACCTTTGGATTGCTTTTGCCTTTTCTTGAGCCTTCTATCTCCAGTCTGTTTGTAATTGCTATACTTTGGTAGATACCCTGGAGTGGTTTTTGAGATCAAATTTGCCCTGTGCAAATTTTCATTTATACAGTCAATAACGTTATTTGCTGCTGTGGCTGCTTCTTCTGCTACTTGCTCTGCCTTGCTCTGCTTTCTTGAGTTGTGTATCCCATTTGTCAAAGAGCATTTCTTTGTGATTGTCGTTGATTATTGGTGCACCTACTCTTTTTCCCTCCTCTGTTTCTTGCCAAGCTAAATATTCAGTAACTCTTTTATCAATTAGATCATAATCACTTCATAAATCCATGACTTGATTAGTGATTTTATCGCTTATTTCACAATAAGAGTTCCACTGTGATATTCTTTGGCACAATGTTTCCTGTTGCTGTAGTAATTGATCGTTCAAGGAAATGGATTCTGTGATGAATTATGTGATGAATTCTGTAAGTTTAGGATCATCCTTGTGCGTCTTCTGCATATCCTGTAACTGTTTTTCTTTCTCAGCCAAACTATTCTGGTAGCCTATTTGCATTTGTTGGAAGTCTTGCTGTAATCTTTCAAGCTGTTTCTGTGCTTCGTTGTTGGCACATCTTGTTGCAACTGTTGTTGCAAAGCTTGTATCTGGTCTTCCTTTTCTTTTAGCAGTTGTTGTAGCTCAAATGCTTTATCAATAGTCGCCGAGGCATATGCTCCTGCGATTTGAGATAATTTGGTGAGATTCTCAGTGGGATCAGTAGTAGGATCTTGCCATAGGACATCTAATTGCTCTGCATCATGAGAGAGCATGTTTTCCAATTTCCTTTTCTTCCTTTGACTTCTCACTACTACCTTGTGTTGTGGACTGTAAAATACATCAAGAGGAGGAATCTCTTCTATCTTGAGGATAAGTTCAGAGGATGGGGTGATGGGAATATGTTCCATATCTGAGTCATTGCTAATTGTTCCTATGACTATATCTATTGTTGTCTGTACATTGCTCATAGGTGTCTTCATGCTTTGTCCTTCAAGATTGATCAAATCATTGAACGTCTCCCATTCTTTATCTAGCTCGGTTCTGACTGATGGTGGTTGAATGATGAGAGGGGGAGGATCTATTTGTGGGGAGGTAAAAGCCTGTTGCTGTGAGAGCTCTTTTTATTGGGCAGTATCTTTTACTGACCCTTAGCTTTTATCATGGCCACTTTCGGATCTTTTAGAATGTTCAGATGTTTCTTTCCCAGACTTAGATTTAGATATGTCTGTACCTGAACTTCCACTAAGACTAATACTTGGATTTGGTTCCCTTACGGGTTCTAAGCGTAGTTTTTACAAAGGAATACTAGCTAACCTCCTCTCCCTGTATATCTTGAACTGTTGAAATTCTTCTAGGGAGAATCACATTTGGGCTGAATGCAGAATTTCTTCAAGTGTGCTTTTCTGCTGGAATATGTCATCGAAAAGATCATCTTCTCCATAAAACACCTTTATTTTGACTGCCGTAGTGAAATTCTTAGCAATATCATGAGGGTCGAACGGTCTTCCTGGAAACTTGAATAATTGTAAACACGTTATGTTGTTTACTTCCTTAAATGCATGGCCTGCATCAAATAGTGAAAAGGCCCCACAGGCTACAGGAAATTGTGGCCAAATAGCCTTCTTCTTGTCCTTCAAATCTTTAGTCAAACCTCCTTCTCCGCAGGTTTGATAAGCAATTTCTCGTGCCATGAGTTTATCAGGGACATACAAAGGTAAGATGTGAGGGGAAGCGGCACTTCCGAATACCCTGACATATGTAAACAGTTCTTCTCTGAACCATCTCGTGACAGGGAGTATGTCTACCTCTGCTTTAGGAGAACATCTTGGAGCATCTTTATCATATAATATTTTGTACAGGGGCAACATAATTCCATGACAAATCTTGTAGAAATGCGAAGTGAACTTAGAGTCCCACAATTATTTATGATATATATGAATGGGTAAAGGGTTTTGAGTCGTCCATTTCCAACCCATCAAAGGAAACTTTGAAACATAACAGATTGCATCAATCACATATGCAGATAAGTAGAAAGGGGGATAAATTATCTGAGAAATAGTTCTTTTAGACCGGTAATTTACAATGGCTGTGACTAAGTTATCAGACAATATTTTAGCCCAAACCACAATAGTAGCATTCGTGGCGGCATCCAATAATGGTAGCCATTCAGATGAAAATTTGTTAATGTCTAGCATTCCAAAAAGTCTATAGAGCATGGCAGCAGCAAAGAAATATGGGGAGGTGAGAGAACCAGTGCTATACATACCATGTTTATCTCTTTTCAGCGATTCGTCTCTCCTTGACCAATCTTTGATGGATTCTGCCAGGTCTTCATTCTCTTTGGCAATTTTCTCCATGAACTGTTTGTTATAAGTCTCCTGTGGCTCTGGTAGATGATATATGAGCCTCAAATCTTGTGCATCGAATGAGCCAATGAGTCCTTGACCCTGACTTAAACTCTCTGTTTCTGATATCAGCGCTGTCCAGTATCCATTTAACCATGTCCGTGTCTGGAAGAATTTTGGGCCTCGCTGCTATTCAGTGTAAGAATGAACAAGCTAGCTTTGTAATGGATGCCTCAGAAGAACCATGTGAGCTAGCAATAGCTGTAACCTTCATTACTCTGGGATTCTCTTCTTCAAGTAGATTATACATGCCTTCCCAAGTAGAAATACCAACGTCTCGGTTACAAGAGGTGTCTGTATACAAGGGCGCCATTTCTTTCTCTTTAGAACTCTGGGCTTTGCCTTTATTTTCCATGATATCATGATACTACTTAGTATATTTCTCTGCTCTCCGTTCCTGCAATTTACAAGTGATGTGAGAATAATGATATGGAACAGGTGACGGGAAAGTCTTAAATGTTGCAGACGTATAAGATATACCACCTTAAGTGAAATGACTTTTCAATAAGCACGAAACCATATTCCATTAATAAATATCAACTAACTCATTAATTAGCATTAAAGCGTATAACCAGGTGTCGGTTTATGGAAAATAATTCTTTTTGAACAACGAGCCCGAAAGATCTGCGATGAAGCGATTTTGTGATTTGCTTCGGAATATCGTAGATCACAACATCGCAGAATCACAACATTGCAAGGTTGCTAGCTCGCTATATCGCATTATCGCATTATCGCATTATCACATTATCGTTTTGTCGTTCTATCGGAAAATCGCAATATCGCATTATCGCATTATCACATTGCTGCTCTATCGCATTGCCAGAATATCGCAATATCGCAATATTGCAATATCGCAGGAGCGTGGCGTATGACAATTTTCGTTAATCTATTTTCTGCGAAATGCGATTTGCGATATGCGCCATCGCATATCGACAATTTAAATTTTTTCAATGTAAGAGGTCTTTGATGCATGCGATGCGATATATGTTTGTAGTCCCGTATCACGATCTCGTAGTCTTAGAATTTAGCTTGCAAGGAGGTATCCTTGATCTTTTTGAGATGTGATTTTTCCCAAGGAAAGATTTTGTCTTACCTTATCATAGAACTTAGATTTTTAGATTTTTCAAGGGTATTCTCCTAAGTTTGTGATGGTAAGTTTTATTAAAAAGATAATACAAGCACTAATTAATTTTTTAAATTTTTTTACTAAGGGTCCCCACTTATTGAGTATTAGGAATAACACTAAATAAGAAGGGGGGTTGTTGCTGGCCACAATAGGATGGAGATGTGGTAGAAAGATGGGGAAATATTTGTGTCTCAAGGCAAGTATGTCAATGAGATACTCAGGCGATTTCACATGGAGAACTGCAAGCCCATGCAGACTCCTCTAGATGGGAACTAGAGGAAAGAGGATGCTACTTCAGGTGAGGTAGTAGCTGCTATTGTTTATCGGCAGCTTGTGGGTTCACTTATGTATCTAGTGAACACATGACCAGACTTATGCTTTGCGGTGAACTAGCTGATTCAAGCTATGGTTCAGCCTACCAAGCTATTTTGGAAGGCAGCGAAGCATGTGCTGAGATACCTCAAAGGCACATCTCAGTATGGATTGTGGTACATACAGACAGAGGGAGTGAAGCTTCAGGGCTTCACAGATGTGGATTGTGCAGGGAGTCCATCATACTAGAAGAGCACTTCTAGAGGAATCTTCAACCTTGATTCAGCTACAGTTTCCTGGTACAACAGGAGACAGAGGTCAGTTTCACTTAGCTCAGCAGAGGCTGAATAAATGGCTACTAGTCAGGCTACATGTGAGGCCATTTGGATGTGGAAGATTCTTGTGGGATTGTTTGGTTAGAGAATGGATCCAACCATGATCTACTGCGATAATCAAAGTTGTATCAAACTCTATGAGAACCCAGTTTTTCATGACAGGTCCAAGCACATTGATATCTGATATCACCATCTTCGAGACTGTGTGGTCAAGAGGATCATGTTGTTGCTATATCTTTCGACCGAGGAATAGGATGCAGATATTTTGATGAAGGCATTGTCAAAATGCAATTTTGAGTTCCAGAGAGACAGGATTGGGGTTACTGATAATCCCTTTCTTATTGAGAGGGAGTGTTGAAAATAGCAAGAAGAAATGCTAAATATAGAAGTGCTAAAAATAGCACTGCCATAAATAGCATTTTGGGATACCTTCCTATTTTAGTTAGTCCCTGAACTAAAATAGAGAAGTAAAATTCAAATTTGTTCTTAGCAACTGTTTTATTAATAATTAATTAATTCATATTGAGTTAATTAGTTGGAGAAAATCAAACATGAAGTCTTTGTGAGGACATGCAATAGTTATCCCATTGATTGAGGAAGCTATCCCTTAGTTAAAGAGATAAGGATGAGTTATAATTTGAGTTGTAATTAGTTAGCTTAGTTAACTGAGTTAAGTCCAGTTAGATTAGTTCAAATAGTTTGTTGAACTAATTGTGAGTTCAGTTAGTTAATGCATGCATGCATGTAACTGTTTCACTTCAGATAACTGAATATTCTCTCATAAATAACTCATGCATGTCAGTTCAGACAGAGACCCAGTTGAGATCAGATGATGGGATAGTGTACTATCAATTGTAGGAATATTCCATGGAGGATATCTCTTGCATGCAGAAGGAATTCATTCCTTGGAGATTACGCAGTTACTTTTGGGTTAGGTGAGGGTGTGATGAGGCCAATTCACACAGGTGGCAGCATTGGACCCCAAGGAAAACTGCGCAAGGAAATAGGAGGCTTGGATGGCTGAGGGAAGGCAGATCTTGTGTCTATTCAGCCTATGAGATGTTTTGTTCGATTGCAGAGAGATCAGGATAACTTATGAGCTAATTCTTTGTGTAATTTTAACATATTTCCACTTGTATGATAATAAAGAGATCAGGGGTTTTAGTTGAGGCTTTCCCCAGAGTATTCTTCTGTGTTCATGTGTGATTGATTCCTCTTCATCTGTTATATGTGTTCTATTTGATCTTGCTCATGTTCGATTAAGCTTCTGCAAGTTTGTTGTAGAAGTAGATCTTGTATTTTGCTTTAGTATATTACATAATCTGTTGATCTATAGTGGGGAATTCTACAACTCTTTCTCAATCAAAGCTTTGAACTCAAAAAACTCTGTGAAGGTTTGGTCCTTCTTCTGTATGAAATAAATCCAACATTTACGAGAAAAATCATCAACGAAAATATACCTTTGCTTCGTTGTGGATGCGATCGAGAATGGTCCACACAAATTAGTATGAACTCGTTCTAAGATAGCCTCTGCTCGACTGACTCGATCATGAAAGGAAGACTTGGTGTACTTTCCCAAGGTACAACCTTTGCATGTGTCAACTTGCTCAAGTATACCTTTGGGAGTCTTGTAGATATCTGCTGCATTATCTTCAAAGCCCCATGATGCAAATGGCCCAACCGCCTGTGCCACAACTCGCCAATGTCTTGGCTTTGCACCAATTCTGCTTTCATACTCAAGGCTGTACAATCATCTACCTCTAGTTTATAGATATTCTTCACCTGAATCCCTCTCCTCTTGGTCTCGCTCGTGTCTATGTTTCTTATGAATGCCTTTCCTTTAATGAAGACAACATTGTAGCCTTTGTCCTCCAACATCACGACCGATACCAAGTTCTTCT
The DNA here is from genome assembly GCA_031772625.1 of Pinus tabuliformis. Taxonomy (NCBI): domain Eukaryota; kingdom Viridiplantae; phylum Streptophyta; class Pinopsida; order Pinales; family Pinaceae; genus Pinus; species Pinus tabuliformis. Next base: position 487,123,078 of record CM062814.1, on the reverse strand, counting down.
TCAGTCCAGGCACATACATCACATCTATCATGGTGAGGAGAGCTCCATGCTCCCTCTAAAAAGCAATTGTGTCCACTTCTAAAACTCTATACCTTCCATCATCTCTCATCTCTATGTGCATCTTTAGGTCTTTCTCTTCCAAGGCACTAAATAAATTTTTATCACCGGTCATGTGGAATGAGGCTCCACTGTCAAGATACTAGGCACAACCCATCATCGATGACACCATGCATGTGATGAGGGTAAAATCCATTTCTAACTGAGAGGCTAATGCCTCACCTTTTGATCCTTTTGAGGATTCCTTCTTGGACTTCTTCGATGGGAAATTAGTCACATAATGTCCCATCTCGTGAAAATTAAAGCATCTCACTTTAGACTTGTCAACCTTCTTCCCTCCATGAGAAGAATTCAATTTGGAATGGGAAGCCTTCCCCTTCCATTTCCTTGCCTTACTTACTAAGGCCATATTTTCTTCATCATCATTCTTGGATGAAATTCCATCTCTTGTGCTCCTCTTGATCTCCTCCTACATCAGATCTGACCACAGTTGTTCCCAATCCGATAGTTTCTCCCTTTCATTCACAGAGTCCTGGTAGCTATGCTAGCTCTTTGGAACACCAAGGAGAGCGAGGCTCACCATATCATCATCGGCAGTAGTTATTCCCACACTGCTAAGCTCATCTCTGTAGGTGGTGAGCTTGTTCAAATATGTGGAAATAGTATCGCCCTTCTCCATCTTGACTCTTTGAAGCTTATCCTTGAGCGCCAATTTCCTCTGGTCACCACTATTCTGGTAGAGGTCCTTCAATGTCTTCCACATTGAAAATGGAGTATCCTTCCCATGGAGACTCAAGACAATATGGTCTCGAACTCCCTCAAGGATGATTCATCTCGCCTTCGCCACAAACTTCTTCCACTCAGCCAACTCTTGTGCATTAGTTTAAGTTGTCTTTTGGATTTCTTGATCAATGAATTCCTTCAAGCCATTGTCTTCTAAGACAACCTCCATGTGATCTTTCCATGCTATGTAATTCGAGCTACCTTCCAAGGCATACTCGAGTCTCAAGCCATTGAACACCATTGGTTAACCTTGAAGTATGATAAGAATTTGATTTTCACCTGCAACCTCAAACTTCAAACTTCAAATTCTCTTTTCTGTATACTATTCATAGCTCTGATACCATGTAGAAAATCTATATGTAGGTTAACCCGATAATGCAATATAAATCAAAGAAGAATACTATAACCTACTTCTACTATCAATTTGCAGAATCTTAAAGATCAAGTTGAACAATATAACCAGAAGAAGAAGCATCAATGCACAATACAGAAGAAAATACTTTGGGGAAAGCCTCAGTTAAAAGACCCCACTATCTGTATTATCATACAAAGTGGAAATACATAGGAATTATACAAAGCCTTAGCTATCACAGCTAGCCAGCTCTCAGTACAATCCTCACAGATGCTCACAGGCTATCCTAGCTTCTCACAAACCTTCCTCTCTGCCCTCCAAGCTCCTATTTCCTTGCGCTGTTCCTTTGGGATGATCTTCTCCAACCAAGTGGAAAATTGATCTCACACCCTGTCAGAACTGCACAATCCTCAAGGAATCTTTCCTTCTGCATGCATGAGTTTTCTTTATAGGAAAAAACATGCAACTGATAGTACACTGTCCTTGACATTTAGTTCAACTGGATCTTTCTCAGAATAGACATGCATGAATTACTGATGAGGGAATCTTCAGTTATCTGGAGTACACTGGTTGAGTGCATGCATGCATCAACTGACTGATAACTCACAATTAGTTCCTCAAATAGTTTGGAACTAAGTTTACTGGACTTAACTCAGTAAATTGTGTTAACTAATTACAACTCAAATATAACTCAATCTTATCTCCTTAATTTAAGAGATAACCCTTGCATGACTTCAGAAAGACTTCTAACTTGAATTTCTCCAACTAATTAATCCATAATGAATTAATTAATTATTTCCAAGTAGCTGGAGAGACTAAATTCGATTTTAATTCACAATTTTAATTCAAGGACAAATTAAAATTGGAATATTCTTGTTGCCACATTTCAACAGTCCACGTACCTTTGGGTATATAGGGCAGTGTTACAGTACATAAAGGATAAAGGAATGCTCTCATTGTGCGATTTCGCATTAGACAATGATAACATGGATTAAGCCTCCACGTACTTTCGGGTATATATGGGAGGACTACATTAGGTTGCTATCCATCCTTAGGTAACCGATTCAGCTGCCTTGTACACTGTGATACACCGAACACAACATTCAGGGAGATTGACAACACATATGTTAAGGCCTTGGTTTACTGAGGCAGTATATTGCAGTTCACAATTGCTTGTAATCCTTTTGCCTAGATTATCCCTCTTTTGTTTTGCTATGTTATTTTGATTAAAATAAAATGAATTGACCATAGATAACGTCCTCCACGCTCACTCCTTAGTTGATCTTAGGTTGAGACATATGGAAACAACTCCGGAGACCACCAATCAAGGAATTCCTTTTGATGGGAATCCTAGTCCTTTTCCTCCTTTTAGAAATATTGGTGCTCCTTATATGGCTACATTGTCCCTTTCGAGATTTACCATTGGCTTTCCAATATGGATTTTTTCAACCTCCTTGGTTCAAAATGTCATGATTTATCCGCAATTGAGTACTCCTCCAACTGGACAAAATCAACCTCCTGTTGATCCTAAAGTTGACCCTTTGCCTTCTTCCTTGGTTTTTTCTTCCTCCCCTTCTTCCTCTTCACCTGGTGAAAGTATTAACACTAGTAACCAAGTGGCTAAGAAGAAGAAGAAGAAGAAAATTTAGCAGGGGGGCAACCAAGAAACCATTGCTTTGAATGCAACTTCTCATGGGAAACCATCAGATCTTAGAAGAATGGTCTTATCGTTGACATCATCCTGTGTCATCAACTTCTGGAGATCATATGGTGACACACCATCAATTAGTGGTAGTAAAGTTCATGGAAAGAAGGGAAAAGTTAAGTTTCCCTATAGGTTATGTGAATGGAATCACCCCATTCACCTTTGTCCCTATTTGGATGAACCCAAAAAAGTGTTGGATAACCGTCCTGCTTCTCTGTAGTGACTTCCATTTGGTTACAGGAGACTCTCCCTTAATCCTTCACTAGTTGATAAAGTGACTGACCCAAATCAACTGTCAGTCGAACCCACTCTCTCTGAATGTGAATCCCATAAGTTTATACCCGACCCGTCATGGGTCGAGGAAATAGTTGACCTGATTTCACCTTCAGTTAATCATACCTTTCCCATAGAGAGTGAGTATGATACCACTCAGATTCTTTTTGTTTCTTCAGATTCCAATGAGCTTGGAGGCAACCCTCCTTTTCCATCAAGACAGGAGGAAAATCCTCCTATTCTCGTTACTCAAGGGGGTAATTCTCCCATTCTTATGGTACCCCCTCGAAGTAGTCTGGTCACATCCTTTGATTAGAATCGACTAGCAAGATGTCCTCTTCCTTCTTATGTGCCTTTCCAGATCATAGTACAAGTTTGTAATATGATTGTACCTAGCACTATTATAGATGAAGGTGCATCTGTTAGTATCCTTTCCTCCACTACTTGGCAAGTGCTCGGTTCACCACCACTTGTGCCTGTTACCCATAATCTATTGGCTTTTAATAGAGGAACTAGTAAACCATGAGGGATCCTTCCTCAATTACCTATTACTTTGGGAGGAAAAATTGTTTATCTCAATGTGATGGTAGTCCCAGGTCCTTTAGATTACAATTTACTTCTTGGGCATGACTATCTTTATGACATGGGAGCTATTGTTTCAACATTGTTCTGAGTGATGTGTTTCCTGCATGAAGGTAGAATTGTCACCGTTGACCAGCTTTCATTTCCGTGTCCAAATATGGCTTCTAGTAAACCATCTTCCCTAAATGGTCCTTTTGTCTAAATGGTATCATCCCCACCATGGGTCAATTATGTGGCAACCCATTCCATGCATATATCAACTGATGATCAATTTCGTGATGTTTTGCATTATGTACTGGGGGCATTGGAACTAGATCTCTCTAATGGATTCATTGCTACGTATCCCTTCTAGGGCATTGTTCTCCCATCTGATGAGAACCTCTTGGAAGTCATGACCTCTTATGGGTTGTGAACAAGGAATATGAGGAAAGTTCCCTGTCTTGTGTCAACCTCGTTAAGAAATGAAACAAAGAATCTGAGCAGAGTTGTTTGCCTTGTGTCAAGCTCATTAAAAAATAAAACAAGGTTAGCTGGAGCAAAGTTCCAATTCGAGTCTTTGATTAGATCTCGTAAAATCCCAGTTGAGTGTTTCACTTGATCTCGTAAATGAACCTTCATTCCATCCACCTGATAGCCACGATTAGTCTACTTAGGTGAATGTAATGAAGCTTGGGGGGCATGCACCTAGAATCGAGTCATCATGTTGGGGGCATGTAAACCAATCTCAAGCATAGTTTTTTCATGGTTCAAGCTTGTGTAAAAATGAACCCTTGTGTAAAAATGAAACTAAATCCAAGCATAGTTTTTCGTTTCAAGCTTGTGTAAACATGAAACTAAATCCAAGCATAGTTTTTCATTTCAAGCTTGTGTAAACATGAAACTAAATCCAAGGATAGTTCCCTATGGTTTAAGCTTGTGTAAATATGAACCCATCTCCATTTTAACCCTCATGATTGCCATTCTATCAACCTCTTCCGTCATATGAGCCTTGGTTTTTCTCCTTCCATCGTCACTATCTGCTTAGCCGATCATATGCTTTCACTTGGTTGTTTTACCCTTTTTGAGGAATAGTTGCGATGAGTGGTTTTATTAGCCAACATCTTCACATAAATCAACATGTTTTGAGAAGTTCAAACATCACTAGAACTAGTTGTTATCCTAGACACCACTCGTTCCTCTAAGTGGAGTCCTATTTAAGCTCTTTTCAGACTCTCGAAATATGAAAATATTGTTGAGCACTTGTCCTTTTCATCTTGTTAACGGATTGGAAACATCATCTACTTAGTATAAGTTTAGCCCTTTTCCGAACTGAGATAGATTATTTATGAGAAAGGAATACATTGATCGAACATGGTCAGTAGGTTCTCCCTCGTATTATTTTACGCTTTTTCGGACTTGAGAGACAAATCTACGAAAAATAACTTGTGGAGTTTTCTTTTTGTCCCTTTTCAATCTCTCTAAACATGAAAAGGACTGAGTTATCATTGTCATTAAACTCATTAAAACATCAACTAGTGACAAACTTGTCCATCATGGCAAGACGGAGTTTCACCTTCGCTAGAGTCATTAAAAAATCACATAGCGATGGATTCACCTAAAGGGTGGAATTATACAACAATAATATGTTATCCTCCACAAGCTTGAAAAGAATAGAGGTATTGGTCAGAAATGATTGGGGAAATTTGAAAATGGGTAAACCACTTTATGGTAGAAGGTCGCTCTTGAACATGACACTTTCACTTCATCTCTGTGACTACTTGGGTTAGGTTATCTGATTGATTGTTATCATATCTATGGTCTATCACACCATCCATTACTTTGGTTTTAGGTCAATGCTACCAATTCATTCATTGTCGCCGACATGTTCAAGAGAAGTCACTCAATAAAACTCATCCTTTTCAATACTCATAAACCTTCATTTTTGACTGCCATTCCTGAAACTTGTGTCATCAGTCACATTTTGTCTTGAACAATCATTACACTCCATTCGTGTCATTGATGTGGGATACATCAAGGCCCTCCTACAATGAGTCACTTCTTGTCGACATGAGCACATTATCTAAGAATTTGACTTAGAAACACCCTTCTCGTACCTTGGGGCTTGCATACATCAATGGAAAGTTTCTCACTTCTGACAATAGGTTGACATCACTAGCCTTTGATCAAAAGACTTTGTATGGTGTTCGACATCAAAGAAGCTATTCACACCATGTAGAATGTACTGTAGTACCTTAAGAATCATTATCATTATCAGTGATTTCTCTCGCATCTGTTAACAGATTACCATGGGGGCTTCACTGAGGGAGAAATACCATACAACGTGCGTTCATATTGTGGAATATATATTGAGGGAAAATGACTTAATATATTGGGGGATATATAGGGGGTAAAGGGTTTTTGTATTGGCGGGTATAAAAAATGGAGCTCAAAGTTAATGAAAAAATATAAAGGGGTATAAAATATGTTAATGAAAAAATAGATACCTACAATATCTAGTGAAGGTAGGGGTCTTTTTAATTTGGGAGGTGTATTGCGTTCATACTCATAGGGGGTTAAATAATGTGATTTTTAGAGGTATTTTCCAATATGTAGTCAAATTAGGGGTATTGTTTAGTATGCCTTGAACACAGGCGATATGTCATAGGTTCATTGGGTGAAGCCCCCATGTAGCTTACATGATTGGCTAGTAATCAGACGATGCCTTCCCATGTTTGACTCTAGATCACATATTCACAAGGTTAGACTCGTACTCGAGTGAACGATTGAACGAGATAAAAGACCCTGGATCTAGTTTCATCATCCAGGCTGTGATTGCAGGAGAGTACTAAATCATTTGTACAATGGCTTTACACAGATGGTCCTCCTATCATGGGTCTATATCTGTAGATGACTATTTGATTTATGTACATGTAATGAAAATTTTATACGTTGAGCATGGGTATGCCTTCCTTCAGCAATTCATTAAAAAACAAAAATATCATGATATTATGTATTGTAATTGATGCAGGTCACCATTCGCTTCAGAACCTCCTCTTCACATCGTAAATCATATCACTTGAGATTATCATTTTTGACTTCATTCTTTAGGGGGCATGTTATGAGGAATTTTGCATCTACAGATAAATACTAATTCCCTAGGTAGGTAGATATACCTAGAACAATAGATTTAAAGTGCTTATCCTTATTCTATAGATGATAAATAAGATAAAGGAATCAAGGGACCTACTTGTTCTTTCACTTTCCTTTTGTCTCCTTTGTATGACTCTCGTCGCTCCTTCTCGAACTTAAATTGCTCAAAAAGTACCTACAAGCATAAACATAAGACACAGAACCAATCAAAGCAAGAGATCTATTGAATATAAGTAAATGGAATCAGATACATTCACACGTATAAACATTATATATCAAGATAAGCATATGGAAAAAGGTGTAAATAACTTTATTAAGTAGAAGGAAGAATTACAACCATGAAGTTCGATCCATTGTCACTCTTCCAGCTTGGGTTCCAACCAAAATCACATCAATAGCATAACACTCCGGAAGCATAACACTACTCACCTACAATCTCAATTCTCACACCAACAGTATCTCCTTACAAATTCTCAAAGTCTAGCCCCTGATCACTTAGATGAGTGCTCAATTTATAGGCTAAAGGAGGAAGTTTTGTCATAAATGAGGGTATTGAATGGCCTTCCATACTTAGAGTTAGTTTCCATGGAGGAAGGGATGAGAGGATAAGAGGTAACGTAACTCATTCCTCATCCATTTTCGAGCTCATAGAAAATGATAAGTTTGGGAATCTTCTAGATGGCTCCAAAAGATGAGAATATTCCTAGAACCCTATGTGAATTTCACTCAATCTCACCTAGTTTAGGTCAAAGTGGGCCTAGGTGCTCTACAGAGCACCCTAACATGGGCCTACCTAACTGAAGCGCACTTACCCCTGTCCAAGCCTGCACCAGTCCTTTAAGGAGGCAATTCTGGAGGGTTTCAGGCCAAAGGACTCTCAAGGTAGGAGGCATTCAAAGAGGTGACGGTCATCTACAGATATAGACCCATGATTGGATGACCATCAATGTAAAGCCAATGTACGGATGATTTACTACTTTCCTGAATTCGCAGCCTAGATGGATGAAACTAGATCCAGGGTCTTTTACCTCATTCAATAATTTGCTCAAGTACGATTCTAACCATGTGAATATGTGATCTGAAGTCGAAAATGGGAAGACATCGTCTGATTACCAGCCAATTATGTAAGTTGTTAACAGACGCGAGAGAAATCACTGATAATGATAATCATCCTCAAGGTACTGCAATACATTCTGCATGGTGTGAATAGATGTTTTGATGTCAAACACCATACAAAGTCTTTCAGTTGAACGCCAGTGATGTCAACCTATCACCAGAAGTGAGAAACTTCCCATTGATGCATGCAAGCCTCAAAGTACTGAAAGGGTGTTTCTAATTCAAATTCTTGGATAGTGTGCTGATGTTGACAAGAAATGACTCATCGCAAGAGGGCCATGATGTATCCCACATCAATGAAACAAAATGAGTGTAATTATTTTGGAGACAGAATTTGACTGATGACACAAGGTTCAGGAATGGTGGTCATGAAAATGAAGGTTTATGAGTATTGCAAAGGATGAATTTTAACTGAGTGACTTCTCTTGAACATGTCAACGACACTAAATGAAATGGCAGAATTGACCCAAAACATGAAGTAATGGATGGTATGATAGACCAAGGTATGATGACCATCAAGCAGATAACCCAACCCATATAGTCACAATGATGAAGTGAAAGTGTCATGTTCAAGAGAGACCTGCTATCATAAAGTGGTTTAACCATTTTCCTATTTTCCCCATTCATTCTTGACCAGTACTTTTTTATTTTTATCAAGCTTGAGGAGGATAACATATGCTTGTTGTATAATTCCACCCTTTAGGTGAATCCATTGCTATGTGATATTTTAATGACTCTAGCGAAGGTGAAACTCAATCTTGTCATGATTGACAAGTTTGTCATTATTTGATGTTTTAACGAGTCTAATGAAAATGATAACTCAGTCCTTTTCATGTTTAGAGAATTTGAAAAGGGAAAAAAGAAAACTCCATAAGTTATTTTTCGTAGATTTGTCTCTCAAGCCCGAAAAAGTGTAAAAAAATACAATAGAGAACCTATTGACCATGTTCAATCAACATGTTCCTTTTTTGTAAATAATCTATCTCAGTCCGGAAAAGGGTTAAACTTATACTAAGTAGATGTCATTTCCAATCCGTTAATGAGCTGAAAAGGACAAGAGCTTGGCAATCTTTTCATATTTTGAGAGTTTGAAAAGAGCTTAAATAGGACTCCACTTTGAGGAACGAGTGGTGTCTAGGATAGCAATTGGTTCCAGTGATGTTGGAACTTCTCAAAACATGTTGATTTATGTGAAGAGGCTAGCTAATAAGACCACTCATTGTAATTGTTCCTTAAAAAGGGTAAAACAACCAAGTGAAAGTGTATGATCAACCAAGCAAATTGTAACGATGGAAGGAGAAAAACCAAGGCTTATCTGATGGAAGAGGCTGATAGAATGGAAATCATGAGGGTTAAAATGGAGATGGGTTAATTTTTACACAAGCTTGAACCATAGGGAACTATGCTTGGATTCAGTTTCATGTTTACACAAGCTTGAAATGAAAAAACTATGCATGAATTCAGTTTCATTTTTACACAAGCTTGAAACAAAAAACTATGCTTGGATTCAGTTTCATGTTTACACAAGCTTGAAATGAAAAACTATGTTTGGATTCAGTTTACATGCCCCCCAGCATGATGACTTGATTCTAGGTGCATGCCCCCCAAGCTTCATTGCATTCACCTAAGTAGACTACTCGTGGATATCAGGTGGATGAAATGAAGGTTCATTTACGAGATCAAGTGAAAGATTCGACTAGGATTTTACAAGATCTACTCAAAAACTCGAATTGGAATGTTGCTCCAGGGGAACTTATTTCATTTTTTAATGAGCTTTACACAAGACAAGGAACTCTGATCAGATTCCTTGTTTCATTTTTTAACGAGCTTTACACAAGACAAGGAACTTTGCTCTAGGGACCTGTTTCATTTTCTAATGAGGTTGACGTAGTAAAAGAACTATCCTCATATTCCTCGTTTCATTTTTTAATGAGTTTGACACAAGACAAGGAACTATGCTCTCGAGACCTATTTCATTTTTTATTGAGGTTGACACAGTGAAAGAAATATCCTCATATTCCTTATTTCATTTTTTAACGAGCTTGACACAAGACAAGGAACTATGCTCATACTCCTTGTTTCATTCTTTAACGAGCTTGACACAAGACAAGGAACTATGCTCATACCCTTTTTCACAACCCATAAGCGGTCATGACTTCCAAGAGGTTCTCATCAAATGGGAGAACAGTGCTCTAGAAGGAGAGATCTGGTTCCAATGTCCCCAGTACATAATGTACAACATCACAGAATTGATCATCCATTGATGTAGACATGGAACGGGTTGCCACATAATTTACCTATGGTGGGGAAGATACCATTGGTACAAAAGAACCATTTAGGGAAGATGGTTGACTAGAAGACATATTTGGACTGGGAAATGAAAGTTGGTTAGCGTTGACAATTCTACCTTCATGCGAGAAACACATCACTCGAAATAGTGTCGAAATAATGGCTCCCATGTCATAAACATAGTTGCACCCTAGAAGTAAATTGTAATCTAAAGGGCCTGGGACTACCATCACATTGAGATAAAAAAAATTTCCTCCCAAAGTAACATGCAACTAAGGAAGGATCCCTAATGGTTGACTGGTTCCTTTATTAAAAGCCAATAGATTTTGGGTAATTGGCACAAGTGGCGGCGAACCGAGTGCTTGCCAAGAAGTGGAGGAAATGGTACTCACTAATTCACCTTCATCTATAATAGTGCCAGATACGACCATACTACAAACTTGTACTATGATCTGGAAAGGCACATAAGAAGGAAGATGACATCTTGTTAGTTGATGCCAATCAAAGGAAGTGACCAGACTACTTGGAGAGGGTATTGTAAGAATGAGATAATTACCCCCTTGAGTTACAAGAATGGGAGCATTTTCCTCCTGTCTTGATGGAACAGGTGGGTTTTCTCCAAGCTCATTGGAATCTGAAGAAACAAAAAGAACTTGAGTGGTATCATACTCAGTCTCTACGAGAAAGGTACACTTAACTGAAGGTAAAATTGGTTCAACTGTTTCCTCGACCTGTGATGGGTTAGATATAGATTCATGGGATTCACATTTAGAGAGAGTGGCTTCAACTGACGGTTGATTTAAGTCAATCACTTTATCAACTAGTGAAGGATTAAGGGAGAGTCTCCTATAACTAGATGGAAGTCATTACGGAGAAGCAGGATGGTTATTCAACACTTTTTTGGCTTCATCCAGATAGGGACAAAGGTGAATGGCGTGATTCCCTTCACATAAACTACAAGGAAAATTAACTTTACCCTTCCTTCCATGACCTTTACTACCACCAATTGATGGTGTGTCACAAACATGATCTCAAGAATTTGATGACACATGATGATGTGAATGAGAAGACCTTCTGAGGAATATCATAACAATTTTGAAGAAGATGGTCTCCCGCACAAAGTTTGCATGGATATTGAAATTTGTGAGGCTTATGGGATGGTTTCTCATCAAAAGTTGCATTCGAAGAAATGGTTGCTTGGTTGGCCCCCTGCTGAATTGGCTTCTTCTTCTTCTTTCTTCCCTTTCTTCTTCTTCTTAGCCACTTGGTTACTAGTATCAATACTTTCACCAGGCGAAGAGGAAGAAGGGGAGGAAGAAACAACCAATGAAGAAGGCAAAGGATCAACTTTGGGATCAACTAGAGGTTGATTTTGTCCAGTTGGAGGAGTACTCGATTGTAGATAAATCACAACATTTTGAACCAACGAGGTTGAAAACAACCATACTGGAAAGCCAATGGTAAATCTCGGAAGGGATAATGTAGCGATATAAGGAGCACCAATATTTCCAAAAGGAGGAAAAGGACTAGGATTCCCATCAAAAGGAATTTCTTGACCGGTGGACTCCGGATTTGTCGCCATATGTCTCAACCTAAGATCAACTAAGGAGTGAGCATGGAGGATGTTATCCGCAACCAATTACTTTTATTTTAATCAAAATAACATAACATAACAAAAGAGGGATGATCTAGGAAAAAGGATTACCAAGCTACTGCGAACTGCAGAATACCTCCCGGCGAACCGAGAAGTGCGGGTAGGTAATCTCCCTGAATTTTGTGTTTGGTGTATCACAGTGTACAAGGCAGCCAAATCGGTTACCTAAGGATGGATAGCAACCTAGTGTTTTCCTCCCATACATACCCGAAAGTACGAGGAGGCCTAATCTGTATTAGCATTGTCTGATGCGAAACCGCATAGTGAGAAAATTCCCATATACTTTGCATACTGTAACACTACCCTATATACCCGAAGGTACGTGGACGAGCTACAATATACTCATGTACATGGAATGAAGTGTCACACTCGGGATGTATCACGGACAAGTTAGGGACAACTACTATGTTTTACGACACCGGAACACATCTCTAGCCTAGAACCTCTAAATGTTTTGCGTTAGATGACAATGCTCCATTAGGTTATTGATGTTAATTTTAAGTTGATCTTGATTAAGAATTTTCCTTTGAAGGCTCACCACATGATGTATTTTCAATTCCTAGAATGCAACTAATATGATAAGAATTTCTTTTCATTCAATTTTGACAATGAAAACCTTAGCTAGTAGGGATAGAGCAATCAAATTCTTGTAATCAAAGAACAAAGAACACATCTAATGCAATTTCCCCAAACTATTCCTGTGAGCACACATAAACTTTTTTAATGCACAATTCAAGTTTTTCTTTTTGATTCCCTTAATTTTATGATGAACAAAAAAGGAAACTAATGCACATACAATCAATCAATATTTTTGCAAGAACGAGGACTTTACAACAGTTCTGTTTCGAAAGAAATGAAGACTTTTACAACACTTTCTTTTGAACAAATATCAATCAACTATAATCTAACTTTGACAATGTCTTGATATTGATGAAGAAATAATTTAAGTAACACTAAACAATCAAAGACAAGGTAGTGCTGGCAAAGGAAACAAAATTGATTTTAGAGAGACAAGCATCATTGATCTTTCAGCAAGCAGAAACAGAAGGAAATTTGGCAAAAAATCAATAGAGAGGAGGTATATTTATCCTAAGAGGGATCAACACAACCTTGAATGGGAGATAGTGTGCTTTAGAGCATTTTCCTCAAGCCAAAGGTGCTCTGCAGCTCTCTATCTCTAGACCAAGCCCGCACTAGTGCCAGAGAGGCCATCCTAGGGGCTTACAAGCACAAATTTCACCAAAAAATAATTCAAAAGGCTGAAGGAAATTCAATGGTAACAAGTAGAGTCTACTAGAGGGTAGTAGGATGAAGGTAAACTACCCGGAACAATGATCATTCCCCAGTGGAGTCGCCAATTTGTTATGAGGAACTTTGCATATATAGGTAAATACTAATTCCCTAGGTAGGTAACTATACCTAGAAAAATAGATTTAAAGTTCTTATCCTTTTTTATAGACGATAAATAAGACAAAGGAATAAAAGGACCTACTTGTTCTTTCACTTTCCTCTTGCCTACTTTATATGACTCCCTTCGCTCCTTTTCGAACTTAACTTGGTCAAAAAGTACCTGCAAGCATAAACAAAAGACAAAGAACTAATCAAAGTAAGAGATCTATCAAATATAAGTAAATGGAATCAGATACATTCACACCTATAAACATCATATATCAAGATAAGCATATGGAAAAAGGTGTAAACAACTTTATTAAGTAGAAGGAAGAATTACAACCATGAAGTCCGATCCATTGTCACTCTTCCAACTTGTGTTCCAACCAACATCACATCAATAGCATAACATTTCGGCAACATAACACTACTCACCTGCAATCTCAATTCTCACACCAATAGTATCTCCTTACAAATTCTCAAAGTCCAGCCCCTGATAACTTAGATGAGTGCTCAATTTATAAGCTAAAGGAGGAATTTTTGTCATAAATGAGGGTATTGAATGGCCTTCCATACTTAGAGTTAGTTTCCATGGAGGAAGAGATGAGAAGATAAGAGGTAACTTAACTCATTCCTCATCCATTTTTGAGCTCATAGGAGATGATAAGTGTGGGAATCTTCTATATGACTCCAAAAGATGAGAATATTCCCAGAACATTATGTGAATTTTGCTCAATCTCGCCTAGCGCAAGTCAAAGTGGGCCTAGGTGCTCTGCAGAGCACCCTAACATGGGCCTACTTACACTGAAGTTCACTTACCCCTGTCCAAGGCTGCGCTGGTCCCTCAAGGAGGCAATTATGGAGGGTTTCAGGCCAAATAACTCTCAAGGAAGGAGGCATTCAAAGAGGTTACTTTTCTAGGGCATGTAGCAACTGAGTTAGGGTTTGATGAGCCCTAATGGTACTGATCTGAATGATGGAAGTGATGTGCCCAAATGGATTTGTAAGAGGGAAACTATTACACGTCTATTTGGGCACATCACTCCCAACATTCAGATCAGTACTATTAGTGCTCATCAAACCTTAATTCAGTTGCTACATGCCCTAGACAAGTCATCACATTGAATGCCATCATTCCTGAGAGTTTCCTGGCCTGAAGACATCCTGAAATGACTCCTTGAGGGACCAGCGCAACCTTGGTCAGGGGTAAGTGCATTGCAGAGCACTTAGGCCCATTCAAGACTGCTCTGCAAAGCACCTAGGCCCACTTTAACCTGTGTTGGGTGAGATTGAGTGAAATCTTCATAGGGTTCTAGGAATATTCCTACATTCTAGACCATTCTAGAATATTCCCACCTCTTATCCTCTCCTATGAGCTTGAAATTGGAAAGGGAATGAATAAAATAACCTCTTATCTTCTCATCCCATCCTCCATGGAAACTAACTCCGAAATTGGAAATCCATTCAATACCCAATTTATCACAAAACCACCTCCATTTCCCCATAAATTGAGCACTCATCATAGTGATCAGGGACTGGACTTTCAAGAATTGTAAGGAGATACTGTTGGTTTGAGGTTTGAGATCATAAGAAAGTATTGTTATGCTATTGGAGTGTTGTGCTTTTGGTGTGATGAAGGATGGAACTCAAGCTAGATTAGTGACATGGTGTGGTGAAGTAAAATTATAAGTGCGGACATGAATGAATTCCTCTAGCCTGATAATGGGTCTAGCCACAAACACATTATATGGAAGATTTCCTTATGTTAGAATCAATCAAAAGGGCCTACCTCTTGGTTGCTTATCCATCTTGATGATGTCCTCGCTTGCTCGCTCCAGCAATCTCTCGCTTCTTTCTTTAAGCTCCTGAAACAAGTAAACAACAACAACACACAAACATAATAATAGACAAATTGCAATTCAACCTACTTAATAAGTCAAGAAGCATTAAGACATGAATATGGAATATTACAAAACATGTAGGAAATCAATTGATAGTTGCATATATTAATATCAAAGAGAGATTACAACCATTCGTCTTGACATCACAATCTTCCTCTGATAAGACTAAGTTCCCACACACTTCTGCTAGCACTTCATGATGGCTTCAAACAACAATAGTTTAAAGACTCTTCCCTTTAGGCTTCACTCCAAACCAAACACAATTCTCCTTCACACAACTAGATGGCTACAACTAGTAATAGCTTGCTTGTCTAATCAAAATAGTATACTCACACTCAACCAACACTCTAAGTATGACTCTCACACTAGTCACTAGTTTGTGCTTAGGAAGAAGGGAGCTTTATATAAGAAAGATGGATGGGAGATGGATCCTCTTCTCATGGGAGAAAGACTTATACCTTTAGGTAGTCCCATAATTGTAGGGGAAAGTAGCCCAAACTGTCATCCTCGACCCCATCTGGCCAAACCATTTACCAGAATTCCATTACGGAGTTTCTAGAGATGGAAGCTTCGACTCTAATTTAAAAAACTTTCCATAACAGGACCAGGGCAACTAGAACATAGCTCAGTCGCACCGATTGACATTGGAAATAGTGCTAATCTCTGCACATTGGTGCGGGGAAGACAAAGGTCATTAGCATCGGTCTTGTAAAGTGGAAAAAATAGAAGTTTCAGGGGAAATGGTGCAAAAGGGAAATGATCTGCTCATGAAGAGGGACATAATGGGAGTTTCTCCATGAAGGAAAAGCATTTGGAGTTCACTGTAGAGGTCCTCCAAGATCAAGGAATGGGGAGTACAGGGACAATGAAAAAATGATGTGTAACAGATGCCCCTTAAAGCATGAAGGTCGAGCCGGAGTGAGGGATGAAATGCTTTATAAATCAGTGTGGGGAACTGGCCTGTCATTGAAAAACCTACAAGCAAGTATAGATACATATACATAAACTAAGATCTCTATCAAATGATACATGAATCGTGGCATGGACGCAGCCATCCAGAGAATTATCATGTAAATGGATCCAGGTATGGGTGCAGCCATCCGTCACAGAGGATCATAATGAAACCAAGGTATGGTTGCAACCATCCAATAATGACAAGGATCACATATGACAACTCATGGTCTAGTTGTAGCCAGCCATCTGAAAGAGACATGCATATCATCATAACTATGTCACATTACTTCACAGCTGGGACTTGTTGTAATCTGAGTCTAGGGTCTTGCGCTCCAACACGACCTGATCAAAGTACAGATTCTAACATGTGAATAAATGTGTTGACGTTGAACATGCTAGAAAGTTACTTGATTACTAGTCAATGATGTAAATTTTTAACAAGTGTGAGAGAAACCACCAATAATGACAATGGCCCTCAAGATACTATTAGCACAATTCATGGAATGTGAATACAGGAACTGAAGTCAAACACCCGTGAAATCATTCGATCGAAAGCCAATGATGTGAAATTGTGGTCAAATGTGAAGAACTTTCCATCAAGGCATGCAAGCTCTAAGGTACTGTAACAGAGTCTCTCGATCGACTTCTCGAATAATGAGTCGATGTTGACGGAAAGAGACCATGTTGAAGGAGGGCCATAATGAATCCCACATCATCGACGTGAGACAAGAGGATGAAAAATGATTTTGGATGATACAGAGAAATAGAGGTAAGTGTAACTGCATAAGGACAACTCTTGAACATATCAACAACACAACTGGAAGTTTGGCAGCTTTTGGATCCATAGGATCGGTGGTCATGATGATGTAGTAGAGATCAAATGGAAGGAAAAATGAAAGGCCCAAACCCAGGAAGGTCAATGATATAAAGGAGGATGTCCCAACCTGACACGAAGCAAAGAGTGTCATGTTCAAGAGTAAGCTACCAACACGACTCGATAGATTTCCAAAATTTCCCCCCACCATTTCTGGCGAGTACCCCAATTATTTTTTAATTGCAAGCTTGAAGAGGATAGCATATGCTTGCACTATAAGTTCATCCTTCAGATGAATCTGACCTAGTAAGTTTAGCGAGCCCTAGGAAGGAGAAGATCATGTTCATCATGGTGATGAATCTGATGCCGTTTAATAGTTTAACAAGTCTGACAAAGGTGTAACTTGGTATCTTTTTCATTTTTAGAGAGTTTGAAAAAGACACATAAAAGAAAACTCCACATGGTTCCTTTTCATACATTTGTGTCTCTCGAGCCCAAAAAGGTAGAAAATAATACTTGAGAGATCCGCTTGACCATTTCAGTCAAGAAGTACCTTTTTCATAAATAGTGCCTCCCAGCCCTAAAAAGGGGTAAACTTACACTGGGCACACGATGTTTCGCATCCATTAACAAGCTTGAAATGACAAGGGCTTGGACTTCTTTTCGTTTTTAAAGGGTCAGAAAAGAGCTGAAAGTGGACCCCCATTTTATTCTCTTTTAAAAGCCAAAAAGGGAAAAATACTCAGCGATCTTTTCATTTTGTACGAGTCAAAAAAGAGCTTAATGGTGACTCGTCCCAGAGGAACGAGTGGTATAAATGGTAGCAACTAGTTTCGGTAATGGAGGAACTGCTCAAAACGTGCATTGGTCAAGAGGTTGGCTAATAAAACCACTCATCGTTGCGGTCCCTCAGGAAAGGAAACACAACCAAGTGAAAACATATGATCGGCCAAAGAGATGGTGGCGATGGAATGAAACAATAAATTCTCATCTAGCATAAATCATCTCATAAAAACGACAATCACAAGATGTAAATTGGGCATGGGATCATTTTTACACAAGCATGAATCATTGAGAACTCTGCTTGGATACGGTTTCATGTTTACACAAGCTTGAAACGAAAAACTATGCTTGCTATAAGTTTGCATACCCCCAGCATAATGACTCAATCGAGGTACATGCCCCCCAAGCTTCATTTTAGTCGACTAGGTGGATGAAATGAAGGTTCACTTTTGAGATCCAGGAAAGACTCGACTGGGATTTTACGAGATCTTAATCAAAGACTCGATTTGGAAAAGGGATTTGCTTCATTTTTTAATGAGGTTGACACAATAAAAGAACTATCCTCGAGACCCTTGTTTCATTTTTTAACGATCTTGACACAAGACAAAAAAATATGCTCATGATGCCTTGTTTTATTTTTTAACGAGGTTGACACAAGACCAGGAACTATCCTCACGATACCTTGTTTCATTTTTTAACGAGGTTGACACAAGACTAGGAACTATCCTCACTAAAATGATCATGGACCATACAAGAACATGGCTCCCAAGAGATCTTCACTAGATGGAAGAACCACGCTTTGGGAAGAATACATGTCATTTGGTACCATAGATAGATCGGGTTCCAATGCCCCTAGTACATAATGTACTATACCATCTGTGTGATCATCAATAGATGTGGAGATGGAATGGGTAGCCACATAATTGACCTCTGGTGAGGAAGGTAATGTTTCCAAATAAGAGCTGATAGGGGATGATGGTTGCAAAGGAGGCCCCTGGTGCCGATGAACGATAGTTGATCAATAGTCACAACTCTCCATTCCTGCGGAAAACAAACCACATAGAAAATTGAAGAAACAAGAGCTCTCATGACATAAACATAGTCACGTCCAAGGAGAATATTGAAATCTAATGGACCTTGGACTACCATCACATCTATATAGACGGTCTTTACTCCCAAAGTAATAGGGAACTTTGGAAGGATCCCTAAAGGTTGACTGGTTCCTTCGCTGAAAGCCAATAGATTCTAAGTGACAGACATAAGCTATGGGGAAACCAAATCTTGCCAAGTAGTAGAAGACATGATGCTAATAGATGTGGCTTCATCTAATATAGTGATCTTGCCAAGTAGTAGAAGACATGATGCTAACAGATGTGCCTCCATCTAATATAGTGCCAGGTAATACCATATTATAGGCTTTTATTGTGATCTGTAAAGGCACATAAGATGGGAGGTGGAAAGCAGTCAATGGACTCCAATCAAAAGAGACGACAAAACTACTTGGTGGGGGTATCATATGATTTCCCCCATGCTGTATAGGAATAGGAGAAGGACTCTCCTAAACAACTGGGATAATAGGGTCACTCTTCGATTCATGAGAATCTGAGGAGACAAGAAGAACATGAGCAGTAGGATCACCACTCTCTCCCAAAACAGAGTGAACAACTGAAGGCAGAGCCAAGTCGACACTCTTTTCAACCAATGGTTGGTCAGGGATTGACACAAGAGAGTCTCACTCAGGAAGAGAAGGATTGGCAAGAGATGAATCCAATTCAATCTCTTTACCAACTAGGAAAGGGTTAGAAGAAAGCCTATGATAACTAACAGGAAGTTGGGGTTGAGGAGCTGCAAGGTTTTCCAAAACTTGGGAAGCTTTATCCATAAGAGGACAAAGATGAAGAAGATGCTCTACTTCACATAACCTACAGGGGAATCTAATCTTCCCTTCCATCTTACCATCATTAGCTGAAGGTGTAACATCGACATGATATCCAAAGGTCGACGAGGATGGTCGATTCAGGTCTTCAGACCATACCTCTAAGACTTTGGGAATGTCAAGACAGTCTCAAAGGAGATGGTCACCCTTACACAACTTGTAAGGGAATTTTACCTTCCATGAAGGATCAAAAGGTTTGTCGATAAGGGGTGCATTTGGAGTAATAGCTGCACAGTTGGCCTCTCACTTATTTGACTTCTTCTTCTTCTTCTTAGCCTCTTGGTTATCGGATTTCAAGCTTTCACTAGGTGAAGTAGAAGAGGAGGGTGAAGAATAAGGGAAGAAGGTGAGGAGTCAACCTGAGAATCATTGCGACGTGACTCAAATGAAGGAGATGGTGGGGTAGGAGTTGGGACACTCGGGATCACTGAGGTTGAAAATAATGAGACAGGTAAACCAATGGTTAACCTAGGAAGGGACAACATCACCATATAAGGAGCACCAGCATTTCCAAGAGAAGGAAAAGGACTAGGATTCCCATTTGAGGGGAATCCTCGATTGGTAGACTCTGTAAATGTTTCCATTGGAATCGACCCTAAAGAATCACTAAGGAAGATAACTTTAACTAGGAATATTTCATACACTGGAACAAAACTTTTCCTTTTCATGTTTTAAGAGTCGAGAAAAGGGAAAAAGGTGACTCTAGTCTCTTTCAGTTTGAATGAGCTCGAAAGGACAAGTGCTCAAATAATCTTTTAAATTTAATGAGTCAAAAAGATCAAATGACTGCTCTGGATGATCTAGGTAAAGATGATTACCAGGTAACTGTGAACCACAGAATACCTCTCGACGAACCGAGAAGTACGGGTAGGCAATCTCCCCGAATGTTGTGTTTGGTGTTTCACGTTTGCAAGGTGGGTGACTCGACTTCCTACGGATAAAGAATTGCAGCCTAGAGGGGTCTCCCATTATATACTCGATGGTACGAGGAGCACAAGTCCATATTAGCACTGTCTAGTGCTGAGGCGAATGATAGCTACTATGTTTAAATACGCCAGAACACGTCTCTAGCCTAACCACTAAATGTGAGCATTAAGTTTCAATGATTCCTTATGTTAATTCAATAAATTTTAACGGTTGATCTTGAATTAGGTTTCAATTACAAGGCCCTACCGCTATCATCTGAAAACTCTTATATGTAGCTATATGAGAAAAGAGATCTTTGTCTTCGATGAAAGTTAACACTAATTCAAAGATAGGGAACACAAAATCAATGCAACAATCAAAGAATGAAATCTTTCTCTAATAAATCTCCTAAATGCACTTAATCTTCCTATAACAAAAAAAAAAGTTTCATTTCATTTCCAATGCTTATGATGATGCAATTCTAGCTTCCCAATAATGCTACTAATGCAATATTTTCACTTAAGTAAATTAGAATGATGTTCTCCTTTTCATAAAATTCAAAATGAATCTTTCACATAAAGCACTTTAAATGAAAGTTTTCACAATTCCAAACAAACAAGAATCAATCAAATCCAAAGCATTATAAATGAAACTAAAAGAAACTTCTTCCCTGAATCGAACAAACCAAACACATAAATGCTTCAATTGACAAACCAAGCAATGTAATCTATGCTTGGAAAGAGAAAAGAGACACTTAAAATGAGAGAACAAATGAGACTGTTTCACTCATTCAATTGAAAGCAAAGCATCCTAGTCAATTTTGGGAGGAAGAAAAGAGTCTGAAGGTCAAGACACACTGGCACTAGAATGGGAGAAATTCTAATTTTTTCTTACCCCTGAGACCAAAGCGACTTTTGGGCCAAAAGTAGCGCCAATTGGCGCGACTGTTTGGCCAAAAATAGCGTTGATCGAGGGATTCAAAGAAAAATAAAAAAGAACTTCACATAGGGCCAAAATTAACACATCAGAGGGTGGGCTAAACCAAGCAAGCACAAAAAGCAAGCTAAATGAAGCTTTCTAGTCAGGGAGAAGACGGTCTAAAAGGCTACGGGGTCAAAATCACAAGAGCAAAACACACTGACCAAGATTGGGGTCAGGCCCTAATATTCACTTATAGGCATCGACGTGATTGCCTAACTGACAGCAAGTGCCAGAGGCTAGTCAGCATGATTGTTCCTCAGCAATTCACATTGGTCAGCATGACTGTCAGCGGATTAAGTGCATTGGTCGAGGTGACTAAGAAAAAAAAAAAAAAAAAATTCAAAATAGGGACCAGATCTGCTATTATGGATTTTAGACTTAGGCTAGTAAGTAGGAGAAAAACAACAAAACAAAAAGGGACAATGCAAAACTAGCAAAGTTCTCACAAAATCATGAAATCCAAAACAAACAAAAGGATGGGATCTCCCTAGTAGAGTCACCAATTTGTGGTGAAGTAAAAGTATAAGTGCGAACACGACAAATTCCTCTAGCCCGATAATGCGTCTAGCCACAACAGATACATTCTATGGAAGATTTCCTTAGGTTAGAATCAATCAAGAGGGCATACCTCTTGGTCACTTATCCTTCTTGATGATGTCCTCGCATGCTCACTCCATCAATCTCTCGCTTCTTTCTTCAAGCTCCTAAAACAAGTAAACTACAACAACACAAAAGCATAATAATAGACAAATTTCAATTCAACCTACTTAATAAGTCAAGAAGCATTAAGACACAAATATGTAATATTACAAAACATGTAGGAAATCAATCGATAGTTGCATATATTAATATCAAAGAGAGATTACAACCATTCGTCTTGACATCGCAATCTTCCTCTGACAAGACCAGGTTCCCACACACTTCTGCTAGCACTTCATGATGGCTTCAAACAACAATAGTTCAAAGACTCTTCCCTTTAGGCTTCACTCCAAAACAAACACACTTCTCCTTCCCACAACTAGATGGCTACAACTAGTAATAACTTGCTTGTCTAATCAAAATAGTATACTCACACTCAACCAACACTCTAACTATGACTTTCACACTAGTCACTATCTTGTGCTTAGGAAGAAGGGAGGTTTATATAGGAAAGATGGATGGGAGATGGATCCTCATCTCACAGGAGAAAGACTTATCCCTTGAGGTAGTTCCATCACTATAAGGGAAAGGAGCCCAAACTGTCATCCTCGACCCCATCCGACCAAACCATTTACTAGACTTCCATTACGGAGCTTCTAGAGATGGAAGCTTCAACTCTAATTTAAAAAACTTTCCATAATAGGACCGAGGTGACTAGGACACAACTCATTCACATCAATCGACGTGGGGAATAGTGCTAATCTCCGCACATCAGTGTGGGGAAGACAAAGGCCATTAGCACTGGTCTTGTAAATTGGGCAAAACAAAAGTTTCAAGGGAAATGGTGCAAAAGGGAAATGATCTACTCATGAAGAGGGACATAATGGGAGTTTCTCCATGAAGGCAAAGCATGCAAGGTTCACTATAGAGGTCCTCCAGGATCAAGGAACGGGGAGTACAGGATAGTGACAAAATGTTGTGTAACACATGGGATTAGACTTCTTTGGTTGTAACTCTTCCTTATACTTAATAAAGCTATTTACACCATTTCCCATATCTTGTCTTTATGTATGATGATTATATGTGTAAATTCTTTCGATTCCATTTGCTTATAGTAGATAGATCTCTTGCTTTGATTGGTTTTTGTCCTCTGTTTATGATTGCAGGTACTGACTGAGTGGATTCAGTTTGAGAAGGAGCAACGGGAGTTATTCAAAGGAGACAAAGGCAAGTGAAAGATAACAAGTAGGTCCCTTTTCTTCTTTATCTTATATAGGAAAAGGTTATACTCTTTAATTCTATTGTTCTAAGTGTATCTATCCATTTAGCGAAGTTGTGTTTATCCTTAGATAAAAAATTCCACATAATAGGCTCCTGCAGTTGAGTGCGCAGGAGGTCTTGGTAAGTCTGCAACTGAGTGGGAGGACCCTTGCAGCTGAGTGAAAAGGGTAGAAGATTCTGTAATCTGAGTATTGAAGATCAATAAAGTCTAAATTTTGGAGAATTACTGTGCAAATTGAGTATTTTTGTTTATGTTATATTATTTCGCTTAATGATATGTTCCATGAAATACTATATGAATGTTGCGTGAAACCACTGAATTTGTGTTATTAATGCATGATTTAAGTAGCTATCTTGTTTCACGAAGTTAAAAGCTATTTCTGCTATGTTTTCTGATGAATTCAATAAATCTGCAGGAACTCAGATCTAGGGTTGTTTATTGATGTGCGAAACTAGATAAACTGTTTGTTTAAGGTTTGAAAATACTAATAGTGGACCTTCACAAAGGTTTGGCACCCATTTTAGCTTAGTTATAGCGACAAGCCCTAGAAGGATACTGATCTATGCGAAGTAGATCTGAATTGTCAGAGCTTAAGAACCATTTATCACATGTCCCTAGATGTAGAAACCTAGTTCTAGCATCCCCCAATACTACTTTGGGTGAGATTGTAGCCTGCGCTATGCAGGTTGTTGCCAAAAGGGCCAACACTTAGAGTTTTGTTGGTTGGCACAAACAAATTTGAACCTGGTTCAGGCCCCCTTAAGCCAACACTTCCCCTTATACATTCAAAAATACTGAACTTGAGATACATAATCGTATTGTTCTCTTTTCTTTCTAATGCAACTTCACTCAGTATTTAGCTAGAATTGTCATTGGATTAGTACCTGGATCTTCCATGATTCATTGATCTTTATCCACCAATAGATCCTCCATCTTGAGTTTCCAGAACTCAAAACTCTGACCATTAAATTTCTCGATCTCTAGCTTTCCACCACTCACCATCCTCTTTCACCACAAGAATCGGTCCCATAGATCTCCCATTGAACAAGTTTTACCACAGGCTCGATAAAAACCCCTTAGCAGCAAAGGCATCCCCTTGAAGCTGAAACAACTCTGATACCAAATGTAGGCTTTAACCCTGTACAAAAATTATCTGCAAACAAATTATTAAAAAACAGAAAATATACAATGGCAAGAAACACAAAACAAATACACATATATTTTCCCTTGGATCCTAAAACTAGGACTATCATATTGATTTTTCATTATTCCTATATATATATATATATATATATATATATATATATATATATATATCGAAGCATTCATAAACCACAATCCATTAACCTTGGATTAGAACATAACCGTAGTTCCCTTGACTGGATCTACAAAATACCATGGGATGAAATCCATCATGTCGAAAACCATGTGCGAAACTCATGCACAAAACCATAGGTAGGTTCGCCCACCTAATATAGGGTCAAAAACCAATTTTCCTGGGGTGCTACCCTGGACCCCGTGCAGGGGGGCTTCCGTCCCCATGCATATCGCTTGACAAAGGAGGCTGCCGCCCCCCTATGACCCCTTGTGTGTGGGACTAGGCGTGGACATAATATAACACACACCCAACATTGAAAATTCTAGATTGATATAAAAATTTACTAGAGCATCATATTTGCAACCTAAAAGTTGGTGTTTACTCACAATAAATAATACTATCTATGTCTCATATATTTTATTTTCTATTTTCTTGATATATTTTCATTTGTAAGTGGAAGAAATTGGTCTCTAAAAGTAAATGCACATTAGAAATAACAAACTCCTAAAAGTTGTAACTTTTAGCTTAGAAAGTAGAGTTTAAGTATGGGCATATTGATTGCAAAGCTGAATAAGAGGATAATGTGTTCAAATGATCATAATCGAGTTTGGTCCATATATACTCTTGATGAATTGAGATGATGAATGTATTGTAGCCGAATTAATGAAAATTTTACAATAATCATAATTTATAACAATAACAGTTTATTACACATTTTTCAAAATTAGGGGTATAAATAGAATAAACCAAGAATAAGAATTACATATTGGAAATAAGGAATATGCATAAATATCCTACTCATGAAAGAGAATGTAAAGGCCTAAACATTAGTTTAGGTAATGAAAAGACATAATATAATGGATATAAAAGCATGGTGGAGCCATCAAAACAGGTAGATACTATGAGGAGATTGAGGATAGACGTGAAAAGTTATAGGGTTAATAGTGAAATAAAAATAAGACCACAAGAGGAACAAAATAAAATATTTTCGTAGTTGTTTCAAATTCTAAATCATCTACAAATACAAATCAAGAATGGATCGGAAACATGAGGAAGAAGGGAGACCCCATGCAAAGAGGGATAACTACAAAAGGATACAAGAACTCAAAAAGTGTTAATAGAGATCAAAGAAATAACTACTCACCTACATATATAGATACCAGCTCTTATGCATCTCAAGAGTAAAGGAAGGGGAGAGAATATTTAAACATTATTTCTTAGGATTAGAAAATATTTTTAGTTTCATAATTAATCATTTAAGTCAATATCCATGATTTCCATATATCATCTACAAGAAAAAGCCTCTATATTGTTAGACCAGTCAAAGAAAGTGAAACGAGAAAATGATTTCTTGAAAGTAGCTCAAGAAATATTTTTAGCAAGAATACCTTTTATATAAGTACTATGATAAGAAAACATAGTTATTTGAACTCAAGTTTGGAAGCGTGACCATGGAGGAATATGAAAATATTTTTTTAGGTTTGTTGAGGTATGTGGATTTTAGGAAGGAGGAAAAGATGAAATTCATATGCTTTTAGGTGGATTAGCATATTTTTATAAAGACAAATTAAATTTCATCAACCCAAGACACTAAAGTGACCATTAGAAAATAAAAGTACCTATATGAACAAAGAAATGGTAAAGAGACTTATTAGAAGTTATGGAAAGATAAGAAGAAGGAGACACTATATTAGAGAAATAGGGGATTCAAACCTCCTTTCAATAGAACTAGTCCTAATACATGTCAACACAATTATCCTACTCAAGATGAATCTAGAATGACTAGATGCTTAGG
The DNA here is from genome assembly GCA_031772625.1 of Pinus tabuliformis. NCBI lineage: Eukaryota > Viridiplantae > Streptophyta > Pinopsida > Pinales > Pinaceae > Pinus > Pinus tabuliformis. The sequence goes on along the minus strand of CM062814.1, from coordinate 487,096,440 downwards.
AAAAAGGGGAAGACCACCTATTAAATGTTGGGGATGTCAAGGAGGTCACATGTACAAAGACCACTCTCACAGAGATGTCAAAATTAGGACTTTGCACAACATTCAAGAGGCTACCACAATGGTAGACATGGGTAGAAATATTCCAAGGATATATAAAAGCCTATAATATTGATACGAAGAACATAAATCCCATATGTTTGAGGTGGAATGTAAGATTACAAATTAATCTCTTATTATTTAGATTGATTTAGGAGAAAACCATTGTTAATCCTAGATTAATGGACAAAGTTCATTTGATTAAAATTAAACTTGAAATATCATGGATAATCCATTAGACATTGGAAATGAAAGAAGGGTCGATGAATTGCCATAGGTTATCTACTAGATTTCAAAGGAGTACACAAAAATGTAAATGTAAATATCATACTATTAGGATCCTATGATATCTTAATCGGAATGCATTGATTGGACAAGGATCATGTTATTCAAGATTCATGTAAGATGACCTTCAATTTTCTAATGAAGGCACCACACAAGGAATTCCAAAAAACACCTCTATAATGGAGATTTCAAATTTACAGTTGAAGAGATGTTTTAAGAAAGGATGATCAACTATATGCAACTCACGTGGAAGAGCCATATAATATTAAAGGGCCAAGTCTTGAATGTTTTATAATGTCGTAAGAGTTTGAGGATGTATTTGAAGAAATAGTAGGGTTTACACCAAAGAGGGATATGAGTTTCTCTATTGACCTAGTTTGTGGAAGTATCTTAGTATCGAAGACTCCTTACAGAATGAGCAAACCAAAATTAAAATAATTACAATTGTAGTTATTGTCCTGTGACAAACACTCTTTAAAATTTTGTTTACACTTGAATTTTGGATCCTACTGTGGATCTTATGATCGATCATTCTCTAGTCACTTCTAGGTTGACTGATGTTTTGTTAAGTTCTTGAGCTCCCTTTTGAATTGTACATGTCGAAGTCACCTTCTCACACACACTCAGTCCACAACAAGTTCATGAGTGCATTCTTTTATGCAAGTTTGAACAAGCATAGCATGATTCATCAAGATATTGCCTATGAAATGATCAATTCATGTTGACAGTCAGTGGGTTCTTTCATTGATAGACTCTCACTTTTGGTTGTGATTGTACCTTTGTTTCAGTAAGTTTTCCAAATTGTTTCTTTTACATGCCTTCACTTTCTCGAGTGTCATTTTCATGTTTTCGACTCTCGCTTTCACTTGATTTAACTTTAATTAGTGTCATTTTCATGTTATCTTCACTCTGGCATGTGTTGCTTTCACTTTCATTCGTGTATTGTAAGTGTCATTTGCACTTTTCTCTTCATATAATAAATGTCGTATTTTATCATGTGGAGTGTCGAACAATGCACGAAATCTAGTTTTGGTGGTATCAAGGGGTAAAATTTGTGTAAATGAGTCGGTCTTACCATGAAAACATGTATCATGCTCAATTCCAAAGTTTCAAGCATTGTTGTACAAGTGTCGTTACTATCATCACAAAGTGTATATTTGATGTTGCACTTGGTGTAGGTCATTGAAAAGTTGTTCCATTAAGGAAATTACATTTTTCATATTTTTTGAGTGTTCCATGTTGTGTCATCTAGTGATCTAAGTGTTTGGTAATGTTCATAGTAATGCTTTTTCATATATTCCTGTCACTGATCCAACACTCAGTCAAATTGTGAAAACTCTCCGACCGGACCACTCAACCTCCTTCAACCAACTTGAACTACGCATTGAGCAGTCTCGTCCCTCAAGAAACAACCTTATCTCTTGGCACTGCACAATGCGTAGTTTATTCCTTCCAGAAATGAATAATCTTAGTGCTCAGTCCCAACCCTTGTGCTTTATAACTGCACAATCCTTGCCTCCAACCAACCTTCTCTGTGTAATATGCAAAGTCAAGCATCAAGCATCAAGCCTCAACCTTGATCTCTTGAACTTTGTAACTTCTCAATCACTTGGCCTTTGTCCCTCTTGAACTTCACATCGGGTAACTTTAAGCCTCAAGCTTGATCCCTTGAACTCCTCAACTACGCAACCTCCCAACCTCTTCTCCTATCTAAAATGCACATTGGAAAAATTCAAGCCTCAAGCTTGACCTCCTGAGTCACTCAACTGCATAGTCACTCAGCCTAGGCCTTTAGAACTGCACACTATGCAATATCAAGCCTCAAGCCTCCAGCTTGAGCTCTTGAGTCCCTAAACTATGTAGTCCTTCTTCCCAGGCCTCCAAAAATATGCATTGCATAGTATCAAGCCTTAGTCCCAGACCTTAGCCTCTACAACTATGTAATCCCTAACTCATTCACTTGACCAATCACCGATTCTAACCTGAAGTAGTGATTTCATGAATTATGTTAGATTAGGGGTTTATCATACTAATGTTTTGTTGTCATGAGTGGATTTCAAATGTAGGTATTCTTTCAAGTTATGACAGGATGATGATGAAGGAGATGGAGAAGGAGACCATGCTAAGAGACACCTATGGAGCTAAATAAATTGGATGATAATCAGTAAATGGATGAAGGAACACAATATTGCAACAGAAGATAGAAGATCAAGACCACATTGAAGGCTGTTTATCTTCAAGTCATGAGGAGGAGAAATAAAATACCATGTTCTATATGCTAAGAAGACATAAAGAAACTATCAGCAAAGGGTGACTTGACACTACCACATCATCATGTAGTCCATATCATCAGCGTCGTGTCATGGTGTGTCATGATTCATCATGTGCCACATAATTTTGTAGATTACGTAAATTCTATAATGGTTAAATATAATGTAAAGTGGGAGTCCAAGAGTCATTCATGTAATTTGAACAGTCATGTAGGAAGTCAAAAGGTCATAAATAAGTCGAACAATCATTAAGCTAGTCCAAGAGTCACAAGGGAGGTGAAGGATCACTCCACTTGTTATATATACACCCTCATTGTACAAGAAAAGGAATTTTCACCTTGGATTCTCCCATAAGGCATTAGAGAGATAGAGTTAGTACTTTTGTGGCACAAGTCATGGCTCCAACACTCCACTTTTGGAGCTAGTGATGTTCGTTGTATTCATATGCCTTGGGAATTTTACTTAATACTTGAAACCTAATGGCCAACACGTTTTCATGTATGGATTATTAATATTTGTATGATTGTTTTTTGATGTTTATGATTCATTCTTTCTTTCACCTGTAATAAAGTAGCTTAACTATTTCGGTTACTTTAGTGCTTATCTAATTGAAAATATGTTGTAAGGGTTGTAACAATTGTCACATCTATGTGGACTATTCTACTTGATGTTAGGCGATCTCTTTCCACTTGTGTGTGCCTCTATTAGGGTGGTACTATTACCTCTCTGTTAGAGGCTCACATTTCCTCCATCTGTAGTAGAAGAACCTTAATACACCTGCAGCTGAACATTCTCTAGGAATGCTAACTTTCTTTTTGCAAAGGCACATACATGCTTCTCTGTCTTGCTAATAGTTAAAGCCAAGGAAAATATATAAGAATATATGGCAACTGGGTCGATACCTCAGATGGGGCTCCTATTCCAAATGGTTTGAGGTCTAATTGAGACTTCACATCGGGGAGACCCCCTTAGTTGAAAATTTTCCATCACTATAAACAGTAACTAAAAGAGTTGTTGAAGGAAGGTTTCATGCACCCGTGTGTCTTACCTTGTGGTGTTAAGACATTTAGAAACATAGGAGTTAGTTAAGTTCAACTTGGTCTAATGCTTCTATTCGGTAAAAGTGTGATTCTTTGGTATCCATTAGTTGCATTGTAATCTTATAGTCACAATACGTTCTAGATATAAAGTTCTATGGAAACTTGACATATTATCCTCAATAATAATAACCATTTATCTATGACTTAACACTTGATTAGTCCATGATATCTACTTAAAGAGCATGGAGTTTCATCGCTAATGATGATTGTGAGAAATATCTTATGTAAAAAATTTCATTTGCATTAATAAAATTTCCTCAAGTGGCCACATTGGTTGGGGGCATGGATAATGTCCCTCTTGGAGGGTTTTAACCATCTAAAAATACTAGATATTTGATCTAGTCACATGAATCATTATTGAACATGTTGATTAAGATCTTAAGCTCATGTTGTTTCTTTTCCAAGATCTATTATTTCCATACATTTTTAGACTGAACAAATTGATCCATTATGTTTGGAGCACTACTTTTAGGCAACAATGCCTTTTCTTAAATCCAAAAAGGTGTACACTTGCTCAAGATATAATTTTTTATTAGATTTGAAGGTATATAATCTGAATACATCCTTTAAAAAAATATTTCATTCTTCTATTTTTGTTTCAAATTTTCCATTCTTTCTAGTCTACACATGCTCTTTTCCATGCACTCTATTTGATTTTGGAAAATCAGAAATAGAGCAAAAAATGTTTGCTTAGTTGTGTATGCTCTTTTTCATGTGCTCTGCGTGATCTTAACAAATTATAAGTTAAGAAAAAAAACTTACATTTTATAGGTATGCTAATTTAGATCTAATCCCATTTTTGTTGTTGAAAATGGCAATAAGAAATGCTAAAAATAGAAGTGATAAAAATAGCACTGCTATAAATAGTAGTTCGGGTACCAGTGTTGGACATAGCAACAAGGAATGAAAAATGGAAGTGCTAAAAATAGCTTTGCTATAAATAGCATTTTGGGATGGATTCCAATTTTAGTTAGTCCCTGAACTAAAATTGAGAAGTAAAATTTGAATTTGATCTTAGCAACTATTTGTAAAATAATTAATTAATTCATCTTGAGTTAATTAGTTGTAGAAAATCAAACATGAAGTCTATGTGGGGACATGCAACAATTTCTCCATTAATTGGGGAATTTATCCATCAGTTAAAGAGATAAGGATGAGTTGTAATATTGAGTTGTAATTAGTTGGCTCAATTAACTGAGTCAAGTCCAGTTAGATTAGTTCAAACAGTTTGTTGAATTAATTGTGAGTTCAGTTAGTTAATGCATGCATGCATGTAACTGATGCACTTTAGATAACTGAATACTCTCTCATAAATAACTCATGCATGTCAGTTCAGAGAAAGACCTAGTTGAGATTAAAGGAAGGGACAATGTACTATTAGTTAGAGGAATTTTCCTATAAAGGAAACTCATTCATGCAGAAGGAATTATCTCCTTCAGGTTTTTGCAGTTATTTTAGAGGTCAGAGCTGTGTGTGAGGGATTATTACACACAGGTAACATCTTGAGGACAGAGGAGAAACTACGCAAGGAAATAGGAGGCTTGGAGGGCAGGGGAGAAGGTTTGTGAGATGCCTTTGACTGTCTATGAGCAACATTGAGGGATTGTACTAAGAGATGGATAGCTTGTGAGCTAAAGCTTTGTGTAATCATGAGATATTTCCACTTGTATGATAATACAGAGATAGTGGGCTTTTTAGTTGAGGCTTTCCCCAGAGTATTCTTTTATGTTTCATGTGTGACTGAATCGTCTTCTCTGTTATGTGTGTTCTATTTGATCTTGCTCAAAATCGATTAAGCTTCTACAAGTTTGATTGTAGAAGTAGATTAGGTATTTTGCTTTAGTACATTGCTTTATCAAATTGATCTACAACGGGAATTTCTACATTTGTTGAGTTTTGAATATAATTTTTTGAAGTTGGTTTTTGTTTTTAGTTAAGACATTGTTTTAGTAAGCACACACTTTGAGAAATAGTTACACCAACAACAACAATTTCTCCTTCCCTACTATTGTTATGTGTTTTTCAGTTGTTCACTAGGTTAAAATTTATTTATTTAGTAGGGATTCTTCAATTTTTATTTTTATTTTTTTTGTTAAGTTACTTTTTGAAAAAGTGCATGCTAAATTAAGTTATTTTATAATTTCATTGTAAAGTATATTTCATTTGTATTATAAAGTGAATCACTATAAAATAATTTTAATATTTTTTTTTAGTTTTTTTTGCATGAAACTCTCATTTATGAAGTAACTTGGTTGGAAAAGTGAATCTCACATGTTTTATAAAAGTGGGTCAATTTATAGAGTAATTTATTTGTAAAAGTGATCTTAATGGAAAGCCTAGCGAGGGAAAATAATTTTTTTTTTCATAAACATTTATTGCCACATGAGCTAGCTTTTACCTACCACATGTCCCTTTGTTGCCATTAATACCTTTATTTTAAACAACATAACTTTCACATTTCAAGTTAATTTTCATCTTCATTTCTTTGAAACAACCTATTTTTTCAAGATCTTTCCATCTAGATAGTCGATTTCAGCTTTTCAATCATATTATCTACATATTTTAATATAGCGAATGCAAATAAATTTTTTCTTTCCAATACTGACTACTTCACATGGAAATTACACATAAAGGATGTACTGAGAAGGAACTGATTAAATTTGGAAAGGAAAAAACCCTATTAATGCTAACACGAAAGATAAATGGGATAAAAATAATGATGAAACACATGGATTAATCAAAATGTCCATTTCTTCTTATTTGTGATTTCATATTCAAATAATTGATGACTCGAATGAAGCCTGGAAAAAGATGAAAAAGACAAATTTGGTGAACCTAATGTGATTAGTTCAAAACCTACTAAAAATTAGATTATGAACTTAAGTCCCACTGATTTCTTTCACGTTGAATATTATTTATCTAAGTTCAAGACACTTATACATTTACTTAAATACTATCAAATCAATCTAAAGAATAACTGTTGCATATAAATTCTTTTTTCCAAGCTTGATTCTGCATATTCTATTTTTGTATCTATATTTTATGCCACTAGACAAGATTTAGACATTGCATATCAAAATGCTTCTCTTGAATCATTTTGTGACTATAAACAAGATTTTGCATATTGAAGTGATCAGCATTGCAGACACATTTTAACAAGGCCCTAGTGGCCTAATATAAGATAAAACCAAGCATCCAAAGAAACATCATCCTCAATAAAACAAGTTAAACAATGGTCCCAAACCCTCTTAGATTGATTCTACTCCTAATGGTAACAAATGACCGAAATCAAAGAGTAAGAATGTTGACATACATTGCAATTATTGTGAGAAATATGGTCATTTGGAGTTTAAATGTCTTGAAAATATGGAGGCATCAGAAGAAGCAACGAAGAAGAAAAAAATCAATATTGATTCTTCTTCTAACAATTCTTCTCACAGGCATGCACTTTTTACTTATGGTTTTCTTTTTTAATGCAACCACTACTTATTATTATAGTGAGTGACTTATTGATTCTATAACATCTTATCATATGTCTAATGATAAAATCATTTCTTCTGCTCTTAATGATTGTAGCACCAAACAAATATTTGTTGGTAATGGTAGGTCTCTTAGATTTGTAGGGTCTAGAACAATTCAAGTAGACAATTTCATTTCAATGATTTATTATGTGTTCCATCTTTCCTGCAACCTTATATTATTATATGATATCACACATCCAAGTGAAGGTAAAATAGTAGAGTCTCCACCTCACGAAGTTGTAATTAAGGATTTAAAATATCCTTAGCATGTCCTTTCCATTGGAATAGTTGATGATATTACTAGGTTGTACATATTTGACAACTTTTGGTCATCTCCTTTTCCCTTAATTTTTATTTCTTAGAGCAATGATTTTAGCAAACTTTAGCATGAGAGATTTGGTCATCTAAACTACTTAATATAGAAATTGTGTAATCAAAATATGGTGAATGAACTTCATCTTGTTTTTTGTATAGATGGTGTTTGTTTTGTTCTCTACAAACATCACTGGAACTATTTTGACAAGCATTCCTCACTCCATGTCTTAGCCACCTTGCAGCTTGTTCACAGTTATTTGTGTGGTCCACTTTCTTCTCCATTTTTCTCTAGGTTCAAAATACTGAATTTTTTTTTACTACTTCTCCAAATTAACTTTGGTTTACTTCTAAAACCTTAAGAGTTATGTTTTTGAATTAATCTTGGACTTCAAGGCCCTTCTAGAAAAACAATATGGAAATCAACTACAAAGGTTAAGAATGAATAATGGAGGTTAATATGTCAACAAACAATTCATAACTTATTACATTTCACATGGCATTCAAATGCAACATACTCTTCCATATACAACACAATAAGATAAGGTTGCTAAAAGAAAGAATTGTACATTAAAGGAAATGACTAATTATATGATTCACTCTAAGGGATTAAATATTTATTATTGTGAAGAATTAATCAATTGTGAAAATTTCACGGTTAATTTCACTCCCACAAAGACATTAACATATATAACACCAAAAGAAGTGGACTAATATTAAGCCAAATGTAAGCCACTTTCGTGTATTTGATAATGTAGGATGCACTCACATTCCCGATGAGAAAAGGAAATCCTTATAGCTTAAATGTGAGAAGTATATTTTTTTATGGATTCTTTGAAGATTTAAAAGGCTAGAGACTTCTTAAACCTCATTCCAATGAAATAATCATTGGAAGAGATGTTAAATTTAAGGAAAATATCTTGGCCTATAACCCTTATTCAACAGTTGTTTCCATTTTTGGCATGCGAGCCATCTTTGATGTTTGTGCCAAAATCTATTCCTACCATAGTTTCCCATCCTATTTGAAAAACATTTTCTAGTAGAGTGTCATGTGTATATCCAAATTAGACAATAGTTTCAAAATATCTACCACGATATCAACTGTCCTAACCTCCTAGGAGATCAAAACTATGTTGATCTTCTATTGTATTTTTTAATAATTTTCAAGCATAGAAATAATTTTTTAAAGAAATCTAACTAATATATTATCTTTCTTGTGATTTTGATAAACCGATTCTATTCTTAGTGGATGTTAATCATTATCATCATAATTAAAATATTTTATTTATTGCAAACATTGAAATAAATTTTTGTTATTATTTTTTTTCGATTCTATGAACCAAGTCTATATTAAATATTGAAGTAGAATGCATCCATGAAAGAAATAGAAAATATTTTACTTTAAATTAATGTATTCTATATATAAAGTTGATAGAAAATTATTTTAATTAAAGTGAATATTGACATATTTATTTTTTATTAATGTTGAAATATAATTTTTAAATTCCATGTGTGTCAATGTTGTTTATAGAAGCCTCATATTGAGTTGTAAAAAGTGCCCTCTAAAAAGGATAATATATTCAAATTAAATAAAAATCAGAATGACCAAAATTATGAGATTTTTTATTAAGAAATAGATTCCACGTGCCACAATGAGATTTATATTAAAAGTAAATATAAATAGTGTTATTAGGTATTATCAATGCTTGGAGATTTACATGAAAATTAAATAATACACACGTTTTTATTAATATGTTACCACAATGTAACTATGAATAATATAGTTGAAATTATAGTTTTTTCTCTAATAAATAAAAATTCTAATTAATATTGGCTTAAGATTTTTTATTAGGAAATAGAGTTCACATATCACAAGGAGATTTATGTTTATTTTATTTATGTTAAAAATAAATGTAAGTTGTGTTATTAGATGTTATCAGTGTTTGGAGATTTACATGAAAAATAAATAATGCACATAGCTTTATTAATGTGTTAACACAATGCAAGTATAAATAATATACCCTAGATGTCCGCATGGGGTAGCTCAAGTGGCAATGGCCGTGGAAATGAAGTCTCACCGAACCGGAGATCTTGGGTTCGATTCTTGTGTTACCCTCCCTGGAAATGGGGTGAATAACGGACATGTAAAAACTCGAAAATGAGAAGGTCTCACCTAAGCTTACAAAAAAAAAAAATAATATACCCTAGATTATAAAATTTTATTCAATCAATAAAAATTTGTACTTATATCAATATGATTTCATAGATCATGGACATCATTTGAGAGTTTTAATTCTGGCAAAGTGACTTCCATTCTCAATTTCATCCCACTCAAACTAATTGGTTTACACTTTATATTGTAAAAATCTTATTCCAAAATAAACACACCTATCAACATAATAATTAAGATAAAATTTTTCTCCTAATTATATATATATATATATATATATATATATATATATATATATATATATATATATATATACACACAAATTGAAAATATGACATTTATGTTAACTAATAATAAAAACTCTTTTTTATTAATGTAACCAAATTTATGTAATTTCTTCCATGACTTTATACATAATTAAGAATACAAAATCTATATAATATTTGTAGTTACAAATCATTAATCCATTTATTTAGATAGACCATAATTATTTTAATTATAAATATATTACTATGAATATCTTTATTAAATATCAGAGGGGATCTCTTTTGTAAAGGGGATTTTTTTCTTTTACATTTTGCAATTTTGAATTTTTTTGTTTACTTGAAAGTTTAATAAGTATTTAATGATACATCTCAACATTTCTCATAGGACTTTATCCAACATAATATTAATATCAATATCCACATAATTCAATATTTCATCTCTAACAAGATTTTAAAACCTCAATAAATAGATTTTGATTAAAATTATCACAATTAGAAGTATCTAACTTGATTGTAGATTTGGTTCATGGAAATCAACCACAAAATTGGTAAAGATGACCAACGTTAACAACTGCAACAACATGTTTTTGTCAATATCTTTAAGGAATCTATTTATATTTATTGTAGATTTCATATATGTAATAGTCACATTAAAACTAGACATATTATCGATACCTGCAAAAAGGTATTTTAAGATTTTAACTTTGAATTTCATAATTTACACAATATTTTATAACAAGATATTACCAATTAAGCTCCTCCCAATAGGCTAAGACCTGCTAAAAGTTATGTTCAATTCTTATATGATCTTTAATCCTTCACAAATAGATTTTATCAAAATATCAATACCCATAGAAGTATATGTCCAATCTCTTGTATGACTTTTAATTTTTAACAAATAACTTTTGATCAAAAATTTCTCAACAACTTAATCTTTATTGTAGATTCCAATATCTCAACCATGTCAAACATGGCAGAAGTCTGTGATATTTGTAAGGAGCTTAGAGTAATAGCTAGTACAATAGATACTATTATAAATCTATCTTAATCACGGATGATCAAATTTTTGGATATGCAAATCTCTTTTAGAGTGCAAAACTTGAAAAAGGATTTTAATCTCAACAAATTTAATTGGTTGATAAATCCATGGTTAAAATGAATCTATAGTAGTTATATTAAACATCCACACAAATCTATAAATGGATAAAATACCTTGAAAGTTTCTTTTTGAACTTGAGTGGACTATACAATTTAAATTATAATTCCAACAAATATTTGCTAAATTTCAGTCTTGATGAGATAAAATAGTTTCCCAGCCAGAGAGGCTATCAAGCTGAAAATGATGTAAATGTTTGAAATCTATAAAAATATTCACTGTTGGTTTTGGATAAAGGTACATGATATGTAGTTTAGGCGGTTTGAATTCATAGATAAAGGTTTTGTTTATTGAGATTATAATTTTGTTTGGATGAAAAAAGAGATTCTAACACCATTAAAATTTCTTGGGTGATGCTTGACCACTCTAACTAAGATTTTCAAAAATTTCCATTAGTTTTATTTTATAAAAAATTTGTAGAAATGTCTCTGATTTTCCAGACCAAATTATTATCTGAATAAACTATACTATAGATAAAAAATTGGATGGTTCCCAAGTGTACCTTATGACAGACAACGACAGATAACCTAGTGCACCTCATGACAGATGAAGATAGCTAGTTAAACCACCAACGATCTTTGATATCCATTGTACGACCATTGGGTAAAGTTTGACCGTCCACGTGTCCAATCTGCAACAGCTGTCTGGACTCATGGATCTTCACGCAATGTTTTCTCAGGGTGCTTTTTAGTGCGAGTCAGTGTCATCGTATAGACATGACAGCAAGGGTGCTTTTTAGTGCGAGTCACTCACGCTCTCGAGGGAATTGAGTACTTCATCTACGTGGTTGTTTGCTGATATTACATGTCTGATTGAACAATATATGTATGCTACGTGTCAACATATAAGGGTCACAATGTGGATTGCTCGTTGTCTAAGTATAACCAAGATAACTTTGAATGAATTAGATGTAAACCAATTCCATTAGTATTACAATTTTTTAATAATGATAATGAAAGTGATAATTGAAATGAACTGCTCAAAATCGTATATAACAATGCACTTATATACCAAGTTCATATGGGAAACACATAATGATCAGCTTGACTATTTTGATAGAGTAGTGGAGTCTATCCCAATCTATGTTGACATATTCTAAATCCCCAACCTCTCTATTATAGTTGAGTAGTGGAGTCTATCTCTAATGACTCTTCACATATATTTTAGATCCCCAACCTCTCTATTATATGTGTTGTATTTGTCTTTTAGGATGCAGCTGATAAATGATGATGTTAAAGTTTTGATTTTTGCATGGTATGTTATTTCATCTTATTACTATTTTTTAATGGAATTTTGGAAAAGAGGTTCACAATTATGGTATTGTTGATCTATGTGCAAATCACAACTTTTATTTGCCCTTGTTTGAGGTTACTAAACCCCCTGCAATAACTGTGAATAGAGAAATAACATTAATAATAATGAATAGGGTATTAATTTATTATTATAATTAAAAAAGAGTTTTTTAAAACTTATCAATATTCAATTTTATTCATTTGGATATGATTTATTTCTTTATAGGTTTGTATGGTAGGGTGATGGGTGAATTAAATGTAGATTGTATTCTAATTCATTTAAATTAGGTTTTTAAATTAGGTTTGAACACTATGCTTGTGATGTATATCATACTAACTTAAATTTATATGGGTTTGGGATGTTCACATTTGAATTTTATGTAAAATAAAAGCAAGAATTTGATTATTCCTATGTTTGTATAACAAAGATTAAGAGGGAAGAGGGAAAAGATGTGATGATCTAACAAATCAAAGGATATATGGGCAAAGTTTTAGAAAGCTATAAAATAAATATTTTTAGCCTTATCATTGGACAAGAAAAATGAAAAATTGTGGCATTATGTAGGACCTTAACATATAACGAAAAAAATCAAGTAAGGCAATGTCTTTAAAAGAACTCTTTTGGCATAATAAATTGAAATGATTTTAATAGATTTATGATATTTGATATATAATCTATAGTTTGATTTTGTATGTATAAATTGATTATAATAGGTGTGTTTTACCACTTACAAATCACAAAAATATCATATTTCATCTCTAATCCTCCACATCACATTATAATCCTACCATTCTTTTGTTACAACACTCTAGTGCATAGATTTGTTAGTATAATGTTCAATATTTTCCGAGATTGCAATGAAGATTTCCTTATATCAATTGTTTATTATAACTACTAATAAATCAAGTTGCATAGTAATTTTTAAAATGAAAATTAATTCGACAACATGTATTAGTATGATGATATAATAATGTATTTACTAACCTTTTTAAAACATTGCAATGCAACTTGAAAAAATAACTTGCAAATATACATTTGTGCTTATTATCACTACATCTAAAATTGTAATTGACATTATCATCTATTAAAATTGAAAAAAAAATCACATTGAGGTACAAGTTAACAATTACAATATTGTAATAAAGTGAAATTTACATCTGAACCCTTTTCTTCTTTTTCGAAGGAAAACTTTTGTTCATCGCATCATTGGATTGTTTCTCTCTCGCGTTATTTCACACTCAAAATGCCTTTGCTCTTGAAAAAATGTATCACATTTAAAGTTTTATTTACCCACAACATTTCTTATCATACTAAAAAAATTGTCATGACACACCATGTCACAGTCAAATCTATTTTTTATTGTGACAAATTGCATCACATAAAAGTTTCTTTTGTGTGATACATCACACTTCTTCAAAATGACAACACTTTTATTGCATCACACCAAAGTTTATTTAAATGTAATATAAGAAGTAAAAATACTTTTAAAACAACATATCAGACAAAGGTACAATATCATTTCTGATTGTGCTACACTCCTAACAAGATATTTTTGGTTCACATCATCCCAAGGTATTAAGGGGAGCACATAGTCGCTTTTACTTAACAATAATCAATCTTTTGCACATTTAACCATAGTTAAACACTATCAACTATGATCAAATTTAATCAACCGCAATCCACCAAAGACAATTGTACTCAATATACATTCAAGCATAGTTAATCATCAAGAACCATAATGAACAAAAATCAAAGATTGTCAACAATAACTAGGCATAGTCAAATAAAATCAATAATAGTCAACCATAGTAAAAAATAATCAGTGCTATCAATATGGTCTACTATAGTCAACCATTCTTCACCAAAGTTAACCAAATTCAACCTATAATCAACCTTAGTTAATCATTATGATCTCTACTCAACCAAATTCGACCATTATACTCAACCATAGCCACTTTTTAGTTCAATTAACCTTTTACACATTCATAATGCTTAATCATAGTCAAACACCATCAACCACATCAATTATAATCAACCAAATTCAACCAAAGATAGCCATACTCAATCCATAATCAACCATACTTAACCACTAAGAATTTTAATGGACCAACGTCAATTATTCTCAATAATAGTCAACCATTGTCAACTATAGTTAACCATTGGTAACCAAATTTAACCAAAAACAACCTACAACTAACGATGGTCAACCATTATGATCTCTACTCAACCAAATTCAAGCATCTTACTTAATCATAGTCACTTTAAGTTAACAATAGTTAATCTTTAACACACGAAAATATGTTTAACCAAACATGAAATTTCTATGCTAACATATGATACATTAGATATGAAAAGCTATGAGTGTGAGAAGTGGAATTAAATAGTTTCAAACCTAACACATATAAGAGAAATAAACCTAATCATTTTTTCTTTTCTTCTTCTTTCAAGTCATTTGAATATGCACATTCAAGTGTAATGACATTATGGATTTTATTTTATATTTAAAACAAGAACTTTCGAAAGTTTGGTTCTCATTCACACACTTGTAGCTTCTATTTATGTGCTTAATCTAGAAATTGGAAGGATGCACACTTCCTTTGGCCAATTATAACATAACCTCCCGATGAAAACTTCATATATGATAATGTAATTCCATAAGGTTGACCATTAGTATGTTGAAGAATCTAGGGCAATTAGAGTTAATGAGATTCTTCTAGCATGATAACTACTTGTAAGGTATCTTAATTTTTCTTCTTAGCACAATATTCACTTGTTCTTATTAGAGTGTGTCTTCTTATATTCATCAAATAGTTATAAAAACAAAGAGACAAGAACACAAGATGTTTGGCTTTCTACTAGGGTCAAAACCTCTCCCTCTTGGAGAGGAAAACCCACACATAATTATTCTTATAGAGATTCCAATTGACGAATACCAAGACCATGACCCTTCACCTATGATGCCATTCCAAGGCCAAGACACCAATCCTCTTCTTCATCGCTGCTGAGATCATCATCGCTATTTATTCATTAGTGTTCCATCTTCACTTAGATCATTGTTGTATTCTCACTGAGATCATCTCTACTGCACCATCATTATTGTTACATCATTGTTGCACCGATATCTTCATTAAAACACCACCGAGACCATGGTTGCAACTAGGATCATGGATGTGTCTAGAAGGTATGCTGAGACTGTATGATCACAAAGATTCTCTTCATCATGAATACATCAACATTGTGAGACAGTGGTTGAGACAAAGTGTTAGTGAGATCCTTCTTCTAACATGAGACTATGACTGTGTCTTCTCCTGCACTGTGATCTTCACCAAAACTGTGATCATTTTCTCCTTGCACTGAGATCTACCACTGTAACTATCCACGAAGTTTTAGAGACATATGAAATGTGTCCTCCTGTAATGAAAATTGCAGACTTGTACCCATATGAAAATCACCCTTTGACAAACCACCAAAAATCTCAGACAAACCTGAGTTCTTCACTTCTGTTTTGTGATACCCTAGCTAGGTATTTATAGTAGTTATGTCTCCATAATAAGCTGACTTGAACAAGAGAAGAGATGTGTCATTTATGCAAGTCAGCATGAATGTGTTTTAATTCATTTGCAGGCTGACGTGATGAAGAGGATTGTGCTTGTCATTTGGAGGGCTTCTTCCAAGTATAACATGACTTTATAAATATTACAATGACTCTTATTCATTATGAAAAATCCTAAAGACATCAAGAAGAAGTATTTGACCTATGAATAACACTTCTTTCTCATGAAACCTGTGATGCAAGGAATACAATAAATATTTTTTTTCTCTTTATTACATTGTTTAGATCAGTTATAATTACATGTCATTATGAAGACTGAACCTAATTACACTTTCTTCAACACTCCCTCTTAACTAGAGAGGTATTCGTAATGGTACTTTGTAATTCTCAATCTTAAGAATTTCTCATAAGAAGAATCTGATTGGTAACCCATCTATATAGCATCATAGTAACCAACATTTTTTCCACACCAAGGCCTTGACTGATAGCTCTATCTCTCATCATATCATAACACAATGTTGGCGATACCAATAACTATAGACACCTTCATCATTGTCTCTCAAGGTACATATGCACCCAGGCGTTCACTAAGTATAACCTTCTAGGACTATTCTTATCTTGGGTTCCCAACTCTTGAATTCAATTCCCTACACATCCTCAAAGAGCATGGAATGCCAGATGATTATGTTGAAAATGCAACAAGATGATGGAGCTTAGTGGAAAGGAGTCGCCTTCACTAAGTGGGCCCGCAGGCTATTTTTGGCGCAAAGTCTATTTTTAGACATATGGATCATCGTATATGAGTTGCAGGATGTTGTTTATGGATGATTGGTCATGTTGGGAAAAATAGATGGACTTCTATTTTTGGTTCACAGCGGAGTGATCAGAGTCTATTTTTAGATTGCCAGGCTAAAAATAGAAATAGTCAAATATTATTAGCCCTTAGTAATATTTGGACTCTAAACATTATCTTATTCTCTTGGAGCACTTCAGTTCGAGCTATGGATGTGGCACATGTAGCTGACAGAAGGAATCACGTGGTTTCTTATGTGTTAATTTAGCTATTGCATGGAGGACTTCAGTTAGAACTCATGCATGTGAGTTTTGTGGAGTTGATGGAGTTGTGTTCAGTTTGACTTAGTTGAACTAGTTGTATTTAGTCTAACTAAAGAATACACTAGTGATGAGTTGTGTGAATTGATTGTTAATTAATTCACTAATTATTAACTCATAAAGAAACTAAAGAATACATCAGTTAACTCAGTGCATGGACAGTTCAACAGAGACAGGTGTTAGAGGTAAGTGAAAGGTTGAGTTTTGACTATCAATTGTGCATGAGATTTGCACATGCATGGATTGAGTAATGCCAATGAGGATTGTGCAATGTGGTCCAATACCAAGGAAATTGTAGCTTGTGCTCACGTGATTTTCACTTTGGATTGTGCAGTGGAGGCAGGCAAAGCAACGGAGGAGATTTGAACCTGTGACTTGTTCGGATCTGAGCTAGTTTTGTGTGTAACAGGTGGAGATAGTACTGAGTACTTGTGAGGAGTATTGTACTATGTATTGTTACATGTTATCAATCATTATAATATACAGATAGTGTGGGGTTTTTAGTTATATGCTTTCCCCGGGTTACATAATGTGTTAATGTGTGCATGCGATTGATGTTTCATTGTTTTTAATGTTGCTAAATTGATGATCAACGTAGAGGAGGTTATGTATTATGCATGTATTCCACAATAGTGTATAATCGGGATAATCTCTATGAATAAGTGTTTATTATTCAAAATTTCTACATATTACCCAATCCTCCATTCTTTCTTCCAAAGTGAAGACAAGATTGTTGTGTCTATATCTCCTTCTCAACTAGGGAAGAGATACCCATTCCTTGAAGGAATGTAACCAAGATCCCTCTGATTAGGAACTTGCCCAAGCTCCCTTTTAATCAAGAACTTGTTAGAGCTCCCTCTTAGCTAGGGACTCTTCTGCACATCAACAACTTCTTATTTGTGGGTCCTTTAGCTGCTTGATGAACTTCTCTCCTTGATGTCATGAAATTCAGTTGAGCTTCTTCCTTGTAGGGAACTAGCCATCGAACACTTTCCTCCTTAGTTCTTTATGTCATTCCTTTCTTCATGGAAATTGGCCTTCTTCATATCTAGAACCTTCATCATATGACCACTTCTTTCTCATCATGCTTCTTCCATCCACCACATGAATTCTAGTTGTACTTGTAAGTATCCCTTCATGAACTTATCCATATATTATTCAAGAAATCAAAACATAATATTAAATCAAATGATACCTTATGAGGTGGTTCTTCATCATGACATATTTTTGTAGGTATCAACATCCTGCATACATGTTGACACATCTCCCAAAGATGTCCATTGTCAAGGGTCTTCATCTTTTTCTCAAGAGATTTCCTAGTTAAGTCTTCTTGGCATTTTGGATGTTGATTTCCTTTATCGGGGTTACGATCTCTTCCTTCCTCACACATTCCATTCTCAAGGGTTTTCAACCAAAGTTTCATAATTGTAGTCAACCACCTCATATTTCATATGAGGAAATATTAATTTAATTTCATCTAGTGTGACTTATGCCTTCCTACATCCTTTCAGAGGAGGATATCTTGTTTCTCTTTATCATTCTTCTTAGAATAGAAGTAATGATCCTTGTTACCTGTAACCATATGACATGACATTATAGTATTTAAAAAAAGTATACATACCTTATTTTACCTTTAGGCCATCTAGGCTTCTTTTAGCAGCTTCCTTGATTGAATTTTCTTCAATCCCTTGATCTACTTCTTTTCTTATGTCATCATCATCCATAAATTCCACAAGTTGGATTTTTTGATGAAACACTTGCTTCCTTTCTAGATTAGTGAACCCTCTGATGAGGATTTCATTAGAGAATATTGAGGATCTTATATATCCCCATTTGGTAGATGTTTCCTTTTTGACTTGATGTATGATGAACCTTGTCCTGGATGACTTCTTGCTTTCCTTCAATATTCAATGAGGTTCCCAAGAGCTATATCCTTCATGTTTGACTACCATGGATTTTTTCCTTCATGATTCCCATGGTGATGTCACGAACTTTTGTTTCTAATGATTCCATGATGCCATGATGCATCTTATTATCTTGGTCATATCTTGATTCGAGTTAACTCAACTCCTGGATTTAACCAAGATCTTTTGCTTTCATGATGTGATTATAATTGCATTTGAAGTAGCATAAAGGAACCGATTTGCATACTATAAAGAAGAAGGAACATTACAATCATCAACAACATAAAATAACAAAACATTGATAACGAAGTTCATCTAGGAGGGACTACGTCTCCGAGCCCCGATGTCAAGATGGTGTAGGCTGCTGCATTAAGTGTTGGAAAGAGTGATGATGTACATAGGTGGTGACATCGCTATCATACAAGGAAAATGTCCTCACGCAAGAGTGGCTCCAAGATATGTTCTGCTACAGGAACTCTCATTCAAAAAGGACTCCTATTAGTATGACCTAAACTCATGCATGACGATAATGAGCATCCTGCCAACATGGCATCAAAGGGATCTCAATGCAAACATACATGACGACACATGAGTATCCCTTCAACATGACGACAAAGTGATCTCAAACAAAACATGATGAATCATGACAACAAGTACAACCCACGGATGATTTTGCATCATGTCAAGCAGGAATCATGAAACAAGTAGAAAACAAGATCCCACACCAAACATCAAACATGGATCTATAAAGCACCATGCATCTTAGAGCAAAAAGAAGTACATGAACACACTGCATATACCTCACATCCTGGGGCCATCTGAAAGAAAGGATGTCAAACTGATGATGCTGGCCATACCATCAATATCGCGGCATCGAATCTCATGGAATGATTGTTTGCACGTTGAATGCTGACACTTGCACTCCACTTTAAAAAGTGGCTGAAAAATTAAATTATCAAATGGAAAATTTGAATGCACCATAAGATTTGTGGCATCGAATATGGTAAAATTGACTGTCACATTTCTAAATTATGACAAAGTGAGAATCTAGGGCTTAAGGAATCTTTTAGATTCCCCTAGATTCCTCAAAGATTCTCTCCTCCAGGTCAAAATTCTGACTATGCCATTAAGTTTGTGTCGGTGAGAGGTGTAATATTGACATAAAATTTGTCCAATTTGGACACTGGCAAAATTTCGCCCTCCTAGAAATTTGGCTCAATCATGGTTCCGCCTGCTCTTTTTCCAAGCTCATGGTTCCACCTACAAAAATTAATTAAAAATTCATGTCTTGATTTCCATGTTGCTTCCTCTCACCCTGCACTGAGCAAATGAAGGCTTTTATAAACTTTCTTAGGCGGATATGTCAATAAAAGGCCGATCGCCTGTTGGTTAAGGCAGACAGTTTGAGGCATGGAGGTCGGGGGATCAAATCCCAACCTCTCCAGAAATACACAATAGTTATACAAAAATGGGTGCAGGTTTGTTTTGATAATCATAACCATCGTTGCAATGGTTATAACAACGCATCATATTAAAGGTTAGTTGGAACTATTGTATGTATTAAAGTTTTTGTTGGTGTTTGGTTGGCGCATTGATGTTGTGTCATATGGGAACACCGTGTGGGCGAGGCCGGCCTTCCCACTGACCATGGTTTCAACTTCCACCGGCTTCACATTGTTTGCGTTGAGTATTTTGGTTGGGCAGGGGGTGTGGGCCAGGTCCACAAGAGGTGGCCCACCCACCCCAAATTCGTTTTTTTATATATGATGCAGTTGGGGGTTGGGGGCGACGGGGGTCATGGCCTGTCAGCCATATTTAATTTTAACAAATTTTGATTTAATATAATGTTGGGTCTCGATGGAGGTGGCGGGGGTCATGGCCCGCCACCATTTTTTTATATATATAGTTTTTATTTTTATACAATAATAAACATATTTTCGAATTTGTCTAATATAGGGGATATTAGACAAATTAACAATCCAACAAATTCAACCACTTTGGGGAACTAGGTTTTATGCCCCGGGGTCGATCAAATTGTAGGACACTTAAACCTGGCCCACAACCCAACTTTGACCAAAAATTTGACTGGCTCATTCTCCCTCATACAAGCTTATATTTGAGTGTCGTTTGCATTGTTCGAATCAAGGTGACGAGCACTTTGATCTGGTGTTGGTTTGGGAACAATCTGACCACTTTGAATTTTTCCCCTTTCTGAGTCTTCTGGGACTTCTACCTGTGTCTGGAGCCACCTGGATCAATCCTCCCCACTAAGGAGCTTTTGGTTCTCAAAAAGCATGAAAAATAATTTGCAACTTCTATGTACCTTGTCTGCATCACAAGCGTCCTGAAAAAGTCTCACTTCCATCTCCTTCACCTTTGTTCTTCGGAGCCTTAAGCGATGAGACGACACCTGCAACCTCTGCAAACCTGTGGTACATTGTTTTGCAAATTACATGCTTGACTGACATGACCAACTAATGACCCAAGCATCCCATACTTGCCACGAGTTTATAACACATACTCGATGGTCAATTTTATATCAAAATGGAAACAATACCCCAACTATGAAACAAGGCCAACATATCATTGTTGCTTCAACAAGTGATGGAAAACACATCATCACTACAACACATGATTTACAAAGATAAGGCCAAACACCATTGTTTCTTTGACAAGTGATGGCAACACGACATCACTTTCATAGTTTATCATGTAACTCAAAATAAGACCACACATCATTGTTTCTTAACAAGTGATGGAAAACACATCATCACTTTTACATTTTAAAATGCAACAAATGATTTACAAAAGCACAACCATGACAAGCTAACATATCTAGAAACCATTTTTCACTTATCGTTGTGAATGGGTCATCCCCCTATGGTGGTTTTTCTTGTCGAACAATTGTTTCACCTGGTTCATGCACCGACACTTTGTCTTTAAGGCACTGCTCTGGATGGAGCCTCCAACAAGTGGCTCTTTGATGGCCACCTTTGTTGCAATGATTGCAATACATCTTCTTCCTCCAAATTTTCTTAACATGTTTCTTTACCTACTGTTGAGAGGGTCTTTCATGCCTTCTTCTTTTGTGTGCTTCTATTCTTTTCCAATAGTTAGAAAATGTATGGTTTGTTGGGTTTTGTTATATTCTTTCTACGACTATCCCACGTAGTTAACCGAGGGGTTAGAAGGGTGGTGGAGCCCTCCCTCCATTGCACTGATTGCGTAGTGGAGGGAGTCACAGGGGGTTTGAGGAGTGCAGGTAACCCCAGTCTATGGGATCTGGGGCAGTGCCCTGGAAAATTTTGGTTTTGGACCCTATGTTAGGTTGGGCGGACCTACCTATGGTTTTGTGCATGTTTTTCGCACATGGTTTTGGATGCGATGGTTTTCGGTCCATGATTTTGGACGCGATGGTTTTCGGTCCATGGTAATGGATGCTTTGGCATGTATAAATATGTATTTAACATTGAACGGAACATAATGAAAAATCAAGCTGGTAGTCCTGGCTTTGGGATCCAAGGGAAAATCTCTGTGTATATGTGTTTTATGTGTTACGCTCTTGCATTGTTTATTTTCTATGTTTTACAATTTGTATGTAGGTAATTTATGTGAGGGGTTAAAACCTACTTTTGGTATTAGAGCTGTTTTGGCTTCAAGGGGACGCCTTTGTTGCGGAGGGGTTTTGCTCGGGCCTGTGGTAGACCTTGTTTAGTGGGAGATTTGTGAGATCAATTCTAGTGGTGAAAGAAGATGGTGAGCAGTGGAAAGATAGGGATCGAGAAATTTAATGGTCAGAGTTTTGAGTTGTGGAAACTCAAGATGGAGGATATGTTGGTGGATAAAGATCAGTGGATCGTGGTAGATCCAAGTACTAAACCAACAGGAATGTCTGATGAAGAATGGAAGAAGTTGGATTGGAATGCAAAGAGCACAATATGATTATGTGTCTCAGATTCAGTATTGTTGAATGTATCAGGGGAAGCTACAGTAAAGGCTTTGTGGGACAAGTTAGGGACTTTGTACCAATCTAAGTCTCTGGTGAATAAACTGTTCCTGCAGAAAATGATGTATAACCTGAGGATGAAAGATGGAGACTCGGTGACAGAGCATTTGAATGCATTTAATACTATGGTAAGTCAGTTATCGTCTATTGATATAAAAATTTTAGATGAAGATAAGTGCATCAGTTTGTTGTGTTCTCTACCAGATTCGTGGGATAGTCTGGTTATTGCAATAGGTAGCAATGCAACTTCCTTGTAGTTTGATGAAATAGTCTAATCCTTGCTGATGGAGGAGATGAGATGGAAAAATATGGAGAGCCATAGTGGTGATGCCTTGTTTGTATGAGGATGGTCTCAGAACAGAAACAAAAATAAGTCATCGAGTGGGAGATCTAAATCTAGAGGTAGATCTAAATCTCCAAGAAAACCTATAAAGGTGGTTTATTGGAAATATGGAAAGGAAGGGCACTACAAAAGGGACTGTAAATCTAAACCTCTTGATAAAGGAAAAGGATGTGATGATGCTCCTTCTATAGAGGTGAAAACCACCTCAGATGAAGGTGGGGATGTGTACTTGGCTTCTTCAAGTACAAGTGTATGTTATCACTCAAGGAAAAAATTTTAAATTTTTCACAACAGTTCGATTGTTTGTCAAAGGCACATAAATCCTTTCTATCAGTTTCGTAGCACAGCATGTTTTAAGTGATTTCGTAGCGCATAATTCATATTTTGCACTGGCTACGCTACGAAATCGGGGATTTATCCTAATCCATAGCAGACCTTACCCAGCTGTCATGTTTATCAAAATCCATTTGGTTTGCATCAACAGTTGTCAGCTTATAAGGTTTTTAGTACCCCAGCAGATGGTGTTTTAATAAGTTTATCTGGAGCACTCTTTCCTTGGAAGAAGCCTTCAGTGGTAATCAGTGGAATCAACAAGGGATCAGACTGTGGATATTACATCATTTATTCTGGCACTGTTGCAAGTGCAAGGGAAGCTCTCATGTCAGGGGTTCCTTCTATTGCAATATCTTTGAATTGGGAAAAGGATGAGAGCGGCTACAGTGATTTCAAGGAAGCAGTGTAAATTTGACTATAAAACAAGAATAGATGAATTTTTGAGTCTGTTGAAGGATTCAATCACAACTACAAGGTTATCGTGGTTGGCTTTGAGCAATCTGGAGATAAAAGCATGGTTTATGGCCTTCTTGCAATGGTTGCATCTGGTTCTACTCTAACAAGACATTGAAAAGTTGGTTTCTTCAGCTATACAGATTACTTTTTCAGCTGCTTTCCTGGGGTTTGAAACACATGCAGTTACAGGCACCCATATCCGGCGTCATAACCAAGTTGCAGAAGTCTTGAAAAGAGGTCTGCGCCATCTTCACATCATTTTCTTTTGAGAGTCTGGTGGGTCTCTAGCTTCATCCTGTGGGTATATGAAAAGCTTTCACGTGCTGTTTTGTTCGTGAGTAACAACTCCCATTCGTTTCATAGCATATTTGATGATTGCATGTTGTTTGTGAACCTTCCACCTGTTGTGTGTGTTTGAAGTCATTTCTGTCACCGCAGTCCCTTGGTCCCGTGGCAATTTCGAATTCTTCAATTCAATGCTGTATTGTCGGTGGCATAGCAGCACATCTGTCCTGTTCTAAGATTGCATCCAGAGATTGTAAATGTGTTGTGCAGGCCAGAGAGGCACGTGCAGAGCATCTAATACCAAATGTGACCCATTCAGATGCGGCTTCAAATATTCTTACAAATAAAGGGTCCTGTGATGTATAAATGCAGATAGAGAAACCAAATTGTTATGGAAGATATGGAGTCCGAGTGCTGTGGATCAGGTTATTACCAAGATCGAGGTTTATCATTCCTCAAAGCTCTTCTTTGGAGATTTGCTGTCCTCTGCGAGTTACGCTTTCCTGCATTCATTGGCTGTACATAATTGCAAGTATATTGTTCTGCAAACACACCAGAAGCCCTCATGCAATTCCTTGAAAAGGGCTTTCTGCTAAGTCCCACAGGTTGATGAACGTATTATCAAGGCAGTTGCCCTGGAGCACCACAATGATGTTGATTCAGCTGTGGAATTTATACTTAACGAGGTGGTTCCTAACCAAAATGACCAAATAGCTGATGCGGAACTTGATAGTGAGCGTGGAATTGTGGATGGTCCAATTACTGAACATGACTATCGTTCAGGTTCTGAGCAATTGGCACCAATTTCGTCTCATTTATCTGTTTGCGGCTCTATATCTGATGATGATGCGTCTGAGGTGTCTGATGAAATCATATTGACCGATAGAAGATCAGATAGTGAACGCATTGTTGCTCATCTAATGCAAACTAAAATTAATGAAGAACATGCGAGCTCTTTATTGTCAGTTAATTCTTTGACTGACCAGGAAACTATTGATAGCATGGAAAAGAGTGCTTTTCTTGCGTCAATGTTTTCACATCTACCTAATCAGTCCTGTGACGAAAACACCAACCAAACCTCTGGTTCATCAAGTCAGTTCAACTCTAGTCAATCTCAAACTAGAATTGAAAACAAAGGATTCAGTCCTCATTTGGATGATATGGGTGAAATTAAAGGTGACCAGCTGTCTTGCAATGAAAAATCTTTAATACAGTTTGAGGATGGGAACATCCTTGAAGATGTCAAGGTTGACAAATGTGGCAGCGATTCAAAAAGTACTGAGGTCAACTTAGTGGTAATAAAACTCTGCAGCTAGTAGTACATTTGTTTCAGATACTCCAATAGAACAACCTCCTTGTACTGATGCCACAAATGTTAGCAGTTATGAAGAAGCAAATCAATGCACTGAAGAAGTGCTGGTAAGGACAAGTGAGTCCCAACTGAACTTTTCAGTTGTCGAGGGACTAATCAAATCTCTTAATACAGCTGAGTCCTTCTATAAAGAAAGTATGGACAATCTTCCTCTTATTTTGATAACTCATGATTCTGTTGGCTCGGGTGGGTTCAAAAATGACAATACCCTGAATGTGGAGCTAGATATAGGCTCATTTATCAGTGTTGAAGATGGTTCACTTTCGTGCAATCAGGCTTCCAGCTCCAGTGAAATCGTAAATATTGATACACTGGAAGGTTTTGTTACTGAAGAGCTTTTTCAACTATCTGAAGGAGAAAGCTGGTTTGCTAAAGTAAATGGTGGTTGTGTTAAACATCCTGGATTAAAAAACTTTCGATTTGAACAGCAGATCACTTCCAGATATTGAGCTTGGATCAAACAGAGACATAATTGCAGTTGCTTTGGCAAATCTTAAAAGGCTTTATTGGAAGCATGCATGAAGAGCCCATCCTGGCTTATTGCTAACTTCTCCTCTTCGACCAGTGTCTCATACCTTTGGCCAAAGCACCAGCTGTGTGAAGTGAATTTTATAAAGGCAGGGAAGAAGTTAGGATTTGAGTTTGATGTAATTAGACCTGGAGAGAATGATATAGATGGCAGAATGTCATTGAAGAAAGTGTTACATGGAGGAATGGGCTATTTCTTTGTGGAGCACCTGATTCAGCTGGTCATTCTGGAAATGCTATTGCAACTGATAAAAGGGAAACAGGCAATGCATCCATTAATCAGCCAGTGAGGTACCAGCCATCTTCATTCAGTTATATTGGGAACAGTGAATGGTGTTATTAATGTCATTGCATCTTTTCCTCAGGAGAAATATAGATTTCTTGAAAAGTTGCAAGCAAATCTTTTCAAAACAATCAAGGGAGTAAGTTGCTTAAGCCATGAACATTGGCGATCATTTAGCCATGTAAGGAAGACTGCGTTTTTGAAATTACACAGCAGTTTCGTAGCGATGATGATTTTAACGCAGACAGGGAGTTTGGTATTATGAGCGGGAATTTTGAAAGAGAGACACCTGTCCATCAATACAGCCTGCAGCACATCAGAAACATGGCAGCGTTCCATACCTTGGATTATTAAAGACTAAGAAACATGCTGTTATATATTTGAGCAAATTAATGAAAACAGAAGCCGAGAAGCAGGGGACATCTCCTAATACTACGGGGCAGTAAAGGATTCAGCGTTCAAGGTCAATATGGCGTATTTAACATCCAGCTCAGCCAAATCTAAAGAAGACCAAGTGTCAAAGAACAAGAAGGAATCATTCTACGAAGAAGATAGAGTTAGAGTCATAGTCAAATTAGAACTCTTTAGAACTCCAGTTAGCACTAATTGTATTTAATAGTTTGTTGTAAAGAAGATAGGGGTCATCATAGGCAGAATTCGAGTTCCCCTCATGTTGGAGGAGGAAGCTCGAAGTAGTTAGAATAAGGATTTTCTATATATAGCTGGAACATCTATGTAATAAGGGTTGGAGATTTTACAAACAGAGGACTGTTTTGGCTTATGTAAAAAACAGAGTTCAGTAATATAAATGACTGTTTTACTTCTCAGGATTCATAAGGGATTTACTTGTTCAGAATGTGTGATGGTATATTTTCTTTAGTGTTCTTTTACAGTTGTACAAATGCATAATCACTCAGAATTCATTGATCATGCTCTGACTTCCTGTATGCCTTTGTAAACTGTGGTTTTATATAAGTGGTTTTCTGAACATCCAAATGCTAAGTGCCCTGACTTCTATGTAAGGCATCATCATTGTTTGTTGTAGTATGTTTGACTCCATAGGCCCAATGGAAACTTATGTAATGTTTGTCCAGCCTTCATTATTTGTTAATGTTATTCACAAGAGTTAGCCATCTTACTGATAGTCAAAATCAATAATCCTTTGAGAGAGCCCTCTCCGGCTAAGGAGGCTAAGCCTTAGTCAAAAGATTGGTGTGAAATAGTTACTTGAAGTCTTCCTGGGTTGCAGCCTTCCAGGGCTTGATTTTGAGATAACATTTTGGTGCGTCTGCCGGGAGTGTGAAGATTAATCATTCCCGAAATCATGAAGCTGAACTTCTGAAGGTAGCAGGAGCTCAGAAGGTTTTTGAGGCTGCAAATCTACCTTGGCGACTCCATTGTTGAAGAATTCGAAATTCATTGATTCATGGTGATTCCACTGGAGTTATGAAGGACCCAGATGCTACCATTCTTAGTTCAAGGTATGCATGCATAGATTTTTCAGGAATTCATGGTTTCCCAAATCATTTTCCCAAGGATGCGTATTTTCTAAGGAATGGTCCAAAATTCAATGGAGAAGATTTGAGTTTAACTTTGAAGCATATATCAGATTTTTGTGATTTTACAGAGCTTCTTAGAGTTAAACATGAGGATGTTTGCATTATGTTGTTCTATGATTCATTTCAAGGGAAATGTAAACAGTGGGTTGAAAGCTTCCCTACCAAATCCATTAAGTCATTTGAAGACTTTTGGCTTATGTTTTTGGAGGAATGGATAGATAGATCAGATGTGGTGGCAAACTCTCCTTCAATTCAAGGTTTCAAACAATGGAATGATGATCATATTAATGAAGAAATAGATGAAAGTTTTTCTTTGTCCTTGTCTTCTTATCTAAAATCATTTGACTGCAAGGCAGAGGATAAGATGAAATTTTTGGATGAATTTGCCAAAGACATTGAGAAAGACATTGAAGGTTTACAAGGTCAAATTCAGGCATATAGTTTTCATAATCATGATCATTATTTTCAGAAGCTTTCTATGGCAGAACACAAGAAGAGAGTGTTGCTTCCTTTCTCTTTCACAATTGAGGAACTGTACACTGTTGTTGAAGATCAGTTTGCACAACCAGAAAGTTACAAGAAACATCAAGCTAATCATGTATTTTGGGATCCTATAGCTAACTACATGGAAGAGTTTTACTCTCCAGTGTTTCAGTTCTTCTATGAAGGTCAGAGGCAATTTCAGTGGCTGTGGTCATCGCCATATCATAGTGGCTTTGAACTCCGATGCAGTCAAAAAACTCAAATATCAGATAAAACAAATGATTGGCTGCATTGGAAATTTCACATTGATTGCGCTGAAAGAAGTTTGAATTGATAGGGTAGGTAGGTAGGAAAATGCAAATAAGCTCAAGGTTGACTGAGCATTTATTTTTTCAATAGAGGTAGATTTCTTTCTTCTACAATGATCATCAAGTTTAAGCCCGAGGTGAAGGCCCAAAACGCTGGAGAGGGATGTTTGTCAAGCAAAGTTCTGTTTGTCATAAATGGATAAAGCACTGGAGCTACAAGTTCTTAGTGTACTACAGGAGCACACTATCCCAAGTGGAGCCACTGTTATCACTCAAGGAAAAAATTTTAAATTTTTCACAACAGTTCGATTGTTTGTCAAAGGCACATAAATCCTTTCTATCAGTTTCGCAGCGCAGCATGTTTTAAGTGATTTCGTAGCGCATAATTCATATTTTGCACTGGCTACGCTACGAAATTGGGGATTTATCCTAATCCATAGCAGACCTTACCCAGCTGTCATGTTTATCAAAATCCATTTGGTTTGCATCAACAGTTGTCAGCTTATAA
Source organism: Pinus tabuliformis (assembly GCA_031772625.1). Classification (NCBI taxonomy): domain Eukaryota; kingdom Viridiplantae; phylum Streptophyta; class Pinopsida; order Pinales; family Pinaceae; genus Pinus; species Pinus tabuliformis. The sequence goes on along the minus strand of CM062814.1, from coordinate 487,066,937 downwards.
GGTTTTTAGTACCCCAGCAGATGGTGTTTTAATAAGTTTATCTGGAGCACTCTTTCCTTGGAAGAAGCCTTCAGTGGTAATCAGTGGAATCAACAAGGGAAGCTCTCATGTCAGGGGTTCCTTCTATTGCAATATCTTTGAATTGGGAAAAGGATGAGAGCGACTACAGTGATTTCAAGGAAGCAGTGTAAATTTGACTATAAAACAAGAATAGATGAATTTTTGAGTCTGTTGAAGGATTCAATCACAACTACAAGGTTATCGTGGTTGGCTTTGAGCAATCTGGAGATAAAAGCATGGTTTATGGCCTTCTTGCAATGGTTGCATCTGGTTCTACTCTAACAAGACATTGAAAAGTTGGTTTCTTCAGCTATACAGATTACTTTTTCAGCTGCTTTCCTGGGGTTTGAAACACATGCAGTTACAGGCACCCATATCCGGCGTCATAACCAAGTTGCAGAAGTCTTGAAAAGAGGTCTGCGCCATCTTCACATCATTTTCTTTTGAGAGTCTGGTGGGTCTCTAGCTTCATCCTGTGGGTATATGAAAAGCTTTCACGTGTTGTTTTGTTCGTGAGTAACAACTCCCATTCGTTTCATAGCATATTTGATGATTGCATGTTGTTTGTGAACCTTCCACCTGTTGTGTGTGTTTGAAGTCATTTCTGCCACCGCAGTCCCTTGGTCCCGTGGCAATTTCGAATTCTTCAATTCAATGCTGTATTGTCGGTGGCATAGCAGCACATCTGTCCTGTTCTAAGATTGCATCCAGAGATTGTAAATGTGTTGCGCAGGCCAGAGAGGCACGTGCAGAGCATCTAATACCAAATGTGACCCATTCAGATGCGGCTTCAAATATTCTTACAAATAAAGGGTCCTGTGATGTATAAATGCAGATAGAGAAACCAAATTGTTATGGAAGATATGGAGTCCGAGTGCTGTGGATCAGGTTATTACCAAGATCGAGGTTTATCATTCCTCAAAGCTCTTCTTTGGAGATTTGCTGTCCTCTACGAGTTACGCTTTCCTGCATTCATTGGCTGTACATAATTGCAAGTATATTGTTCTGCAAACACACTAGAAGCCCTCATGCAATTCCTTGAAAAGGGCTTTCTGCTAAGTCCCACAGTTTGATGAACGTATTATCAAGGCAGTTGCCCTGGAGCACCGCAATGATGTTGATTCAGCTATGGAATTTATACTTAATGAGGTGGTTCCTAACCAAAATGACCAAATAGCTGATGCGGAACTTGATAGTGAGCGTGGAATTGTGGATGGTCCAATTACTGAACATGACTATCGTTCAGGTTCTGAGCAATTGGCACCAATTTCGTCTCATTTATCTGTTTGCGCCTCTATATCTGATGATGATGCATCTGAGGTGTCTGATGAAATCATATTGACCGATAGAAGATCAGATAGTGAACGCATTGTTGCTCATCTAATGCAAACTAAAATTAATGAAGAACATGCGAGCTCTTTATTGTCAGTTAATTCTTTGACTGACCAGGAAACTATTGATAGCATGGAAAAGAGTGCTTTTCTTGCGTCAATGTTTTCACATCTACCTAATCAGTCCTGTGACGAAAACACCAACCAAACCTCTGGTTCATCAAGTCAGTTCAACTCTAGTCAATCTCAAACTAGAATTGAAAACAAAGGATTCAGTCCTCATTTGGATGATATGGGTGAAATTAAAGGTGACCAGCTGTCTTGCAATGAAAAATCTTTAATACAGTTTGAGGATGGGAACATCCTTGAAGATGTCAAGGTTGACAAATGTGGCAGCGATTCAAAAAGTACTGAGGTTAAATTAGTGGTAATAAAACTTTGTAGCTAGTAGTACATTTGTTTCAGATACTCCAATAGAACAACCTCCTTGTACTGATGCCACAAATGTTAGCAGTTATGAAGAAGCAAATCAATGCACTGAAGAAGTACTGGTAAGGACAAGTGAGTCCCAACTGAACTTTTCAGTTGTCGAGGGACTAATCAAATCTCTTAATACAGCTGAGTCCTTCTATAAAGAAAGTATGGACAGTCTTCCTCTTATTTTGATAACTCATGATTCTGTTGGCTCGGGTGGGTTCAAAAATGACAATACCCTGAATGTGGAGCTAGATATAGGCTCATTTATCAGTGTTGAAGATGGTTCACTTTCGTGCAGTCAGGCTTCCAACTCCAGTGAAATCGTAAATATTGATACACTGGAAGGTTTTGTTACTGAAGAGCTTTTTCAACTATCTGAAGGAGAAAGCTGGTTTGCTAAAGTAAATGGTGGTTGTGTTAAACATCCTGGATTAAAAAACTTTCGATTTGAACAGCAGATCACTTCCAGATATTGAGCTTGGATCAAACAGAGACATAATTGCAGTTGCTTTGGCAAATCTTAAAAGGCTTTATTGGAAGCATGCATCAAGAGCCCATCCTGGCTTATTGCTAACTTCTCCTCTTCGACCAGTGTCTCATACCTTTGGCCAAAGCACCAGCTGTGTGAAGTGAATTTTATAAAGGCAGGGAAGAAGTTAGGATTTGAGTTTGATGTAATTAGACCTAGAGAGAATGATATAGATGGCAGAATGTCATTGAAGAAAGTGTTACATGGAGGAATGGGCTATTTCTTTGTGGAGCACCTAATTCAGCTGGTCATTCTGGAAATGCTATTGCAACTGATAAAAGGGAAACATGCAATGCATCCATTAATCAGCCAGTGAGGTACCAGCCAGCTTCATACAGTTATATTGGGAACAGTCAATGGTGTTATTAATGTCATTGCATCTTTTCCTCAGGAGAAATATATATTTCTTGAAAAGTTGCAAGCAAATCTTTTCAAAACAATCAAGGGAGTAAGTTGCTTAAGCCATGAACATTGGCGATCATTTAGCCATGTAAGGAAGACTGCGTTTTTGAAATTACACAGCAGTTTCGTAGCGCGCTATGAAACTGCTGTAGATGATGATTTTAACGCAGACAGGGAGTTTGGTATTATGAGCGGGAATTTTGAAAGAGAGACACCTGTCCATCAATACAGCCTGCAGCACATCAGAAACATGGCAGCGTTCCATACCTTGGATTATTAAAGACTAAGAAACATGCTGTTATATATTTGAGCAAATTAATGAAAACAGAAGCCGAGAAGCAGGGGACATCTCCTAATACTACGGGGCAGTAAAGGATTCAGCGTTCAAGGTCAATATGGCGTATTTAACATCCAGCTCAGCCAAATCTAAAGAAGACCAAGTGTCAAAGAACAAGAAGGAATCATTCTACGAAGAAGATAGAGTTAGAGTCATAGTCAAATTAGAACTCTTTAGAACTCCAGTTAGCACTAAATGTATTTAATAGTTTGTTGTAAAGCAGATAGGGGTCATCATAGGCAAAATTCGAGTTCCCCTCATGTTGGAGGAGGAAGCTCTAAGTAGTTAGAATAAGGATTTTCTATATATAGCTGGAACATCTATGTAATAAGGGTTGGAGATTTTACAAACAGAGGACTGTTTTGGCTTATGTAAAAAACAGAGTTCAGTAATATAAATGACTGTTTTACTTCTCAGGATTCATAAGGGATTTACTTGTTCAGAATGTGTGATGGTATATTTTCTTTAGTGTTCTTTTACAGTTGTACAAATGCATAATCACTCAGAATTCATTGATCATGCTCTGACTTCCTGTATGCCTTTGTAAACTGTGGTTTTATATAAGTGGTTTTCTGAACATCCAAATGCTAAGTGCCCTGACTTCTATGTAAGGCATCATCATTGTTTGCTGTAGTATGTTTGACTCCATAGGCCCAATGGAATCTTATGTAATGTTTGTCCAGCCTTCATTATTTGTCAATGTTATTCACAAGAGTTAGCCATCTTACTGATAGTCAAAATCAATAATCCTTTGAGAGAGCCCTCTCAGGCTAAGGAGGCTAAGCCTTAGTCAAAAGATTGGTGTGAAATAGTTACTTGAAGTCTTCCTGGGTTGCAGCCTTCCAGGGCTTGATTTTGAGATAACAGTGTAGATCATGAGGCATGGTTGATTGACTCAGGTGCATCCTTCCACTCCACTCCCCATAGAGAGTGGTTCTATGAGTATGAGAAACATGATGGTGGTGATGTCTTCTTAGGGGATGATAGGAAGGCTAGAATTGTTGGTCGCGGAAAAGTAAAGTTGAAGTTGCAAGGTGGAAGGGTTAGAACACTTCCGGGTGTTCTCATATTCCTGCATTGGCCAGAAATATGATTTCTGTAAGCAAGTTGGATGATGCAGGTGTAAAAACAGTGTTCGAGAAGGATACCTACAAGATGGTCTGGGGAGCACTAGTATTGATGCAGGGAGTTTAGATTGGAACTCTGTACAAGTTGCAAGGTAGCACTGTTGTTGATGGGTGCAACAATTCTGTGGTTCCTGAAAGTGGAGCAGAAAATCTAGTGGTCTCTAGAGAGAAGACCATGTTGTGGCATCAAAGGCTTGGACATATTGGAGAGAAGGGCCTTTGAATACTTCATGGTAAAGGTATGGTAGAAGTTATGAGTAATAGCTCTCTGGATTTTGATTTTTGTGAAAATCGTGTATATGGGAAGTAAAATCGAGTGGGTTTCTCCTTTGGTGGTAAGAGGGTGAAACAGATATTAGAGCTTGTGCACAGTGATGTGTTTGGACCCGTGAAGGTTCCATCACTAGGTAAGTCTTTGTATTATGTATCATTTATAGATGACTTCTCAAGGAATACATGGATATATTTCCTTAAGAAGAAATATGAAGTCTTTGATAGGTTTAAAGAATTTAAGGCTCTGGTGGAAAACCAGACAGAGAAGAAGATAAAGGTGCTGAGAACAGATAACAGTGGAGAGTTTTTTAGTAAGGAATTTGAAGAATTCCATAAGAAGTGTGGTATAGCATGGCAGAAGACTACTCCATATACACCTCAGCAAAATGGAGTTGCAAAAAGAATGAACAAGACGTTGATGGAAAGGGCAAGAAGAATGCTCAGTGGTGCGAGGTTAGGATAGGAATTCTGGGCAGAGGCGGTGGAGACAACATGTCACCTGGTCAACATATCATGTTCATCAGCGTTGGAGGATAAGACTCCACAATAGGTATGGACTAGTAAGAAACCATCTCTTTCACATCTGAGGGTATTTGGATGTGATGCATATGTACATGTTCCAAAGGAGAAATGAACCAAGTTGGATAGTAAATCTGAATAGTGCATCTTATTGGGTATAAGGATGGTTTAAAGGGTTATAAGCTTTGGAACCCAGTAACAAGGAAGGTTGTGTATAGCTGAGATGTGGTGTTCAGAGAGGTGAAAGATGTTATTAAACATGAAGTCCAACCAAAGAAACATGAGAAGATGGAGTTTGAGCTAAAGGAGGAAGAATCAGACTCTCCAGCAAAGGAGGAATTAGAAGATGAAGAGCCACAAACTCTAGGTGTGAGAAGATCAGTTCGAGAAAGAAGGAAGCTAGAAAGGTATAGTCCATTTGCTTTCTATTCAAATTTTACTCTATTTATTACTGATGATGCTCCCAGAATTGTGAAGGAAGTAGTAGATTCAAAGGATGGAAAACTATGGAAAGAGGCCATGGTTGATGAAATGGCATCTTTGCACAAAAATGAGCCTTGGGATCTGGTGGAGTTGCCGACTGGAAGGAAACCCATTGGGAGGAAATGGTTGTTCAAGAAGAAGACAAATGTAGAAGGAAAGGTGGAGAAATACAAATCTCGGTTGGTAGCAAAAGGATATCCCAGGTGTCAGGAATTGATTTTGGTAATATTTTTTCTCCTGTTTCCAAGGTAGCTTCTATTAGATTACTTTTATCTGTTGCTGCTACTTTTGATTTTGAGGTAGAACAGATGGATGTGAAGATAACATTTCTTCATAGGGATTTGGAAGTGGAGATCTACATGAAGCAACCTGAAGGCTTTGCAGTGAAGGGTAAGAAAGAACTGGTATGCAAGTTAAAGAAGTCTCTGTATGGATTAAAACAGTCACCAAGGATGTGGTATCAGAAATTTGATACATTTATAAGGGGACTTGGCTTCACCAAAAGCAAAGCAGATCACTGTGTATATTTCAAATTAATTGGTGACCGTGTTATTTATCTGGTCTTGTATGTGGATGATCTGTTGCTGGTTGGAAATGACAAAGAAAGATCTTGGTGCTCAAACTATATTTTGGGCATGGATATTAAAAGAGATCAGGCAAGTAAGAAGCTCTGGTTAAACCAGAGGAAGTATGTCGAGACAATATTGTAGAGGTTTAATATGCACGATAGTAAATCGATGAAGGTTCTTATCCCTGTAGGTGTAAATTTATCTGTTGAACACTATCCCAAGACATAAGAAGAGGAAGAGGATATGTCCCGTGTTCCATATGCAAGTGCAGTCGATAGCCTAATGTATGTGATGGTCTATACTAGACTAGACATTGCACATGCAATGGGAGTATTGAGTAGGTTTATGTCAAAACCAGGGAAGGAGCATTGGATAGCAGTGAGCGGGTTTTCAGGTATTTGCGCGGCACTAGTGATTATGGTTTGTGCTACCAAGGAAGACTAGGATTGGACAGAGTTTTGGATATCCGTGGCTTTGTTGATGTAGACTGGGCTGGAGATATGGATCAGAGAATATCTACAAATGGGTATGTGTTTAACCTATTTGGAGGTACAGTAAGTTGAATGAGTAAGAAACAATCTGTAGTGGCACTATCAACTACAGAGGCAGAATACATGGCAGCCACTCATGCAAGCAAGGAAGCAATTTGGTTGCAGAGATTGTGTTCAAGTATAGGGTTAGTATAGGGAGCTATAAGGATAGACTGTGACAGCCAAAGTGCAATTTTCTTGGCAAAGAACCCTGCATATCATTCAAAGACAAAGCACATTGATGTTCAGTATCACTTTTTGAGGGATATGATAGAAGACAAAAAGGTGTTGCTGGTAAAGGTGGACACTTTGAAGAATATTGCAGATGCATTAACAAAATCTGTGAGGTCTGAGAAGTTCTCTTGGTGTAGAGAAACAATGGGCATTGCAGGGCTAGATAAATGACTAAGCTCTCTTGTGGACCCCTATGGAAAGAAAACAACACGTGGGAGAATGTTGGGTTGTGTTATATTCTTTCCACAACTAGCCCATGTAGTTAACCGGGAGATTAGAAGGGCGGCGGAGCCCCCCCTTTGTTGCGCCGATTACATAGCGAAGGGAGTCACAGGGGGTTTGAGGAGTGTAGGTAACCCCAGTTTATGGGGTCCGGGGCAACGCCCCAGAAAATTTTGGTTTTGGACCCTATGTTAGGTTGGGCGGACCTAGCTATGGCTTTGTGCATGCTTTTCGCACATGGTTTTGGACACGATGGTTTTCGGTCCATGATTTTGGACGCAATGGTTTTCAATCCATGGTGTTGGATGCTTCAGCATGTATATATATGTATTGTAACATTGAAAGGAACATAATGAAAAATCAAGCTGGTAGTCCCGGTTTTGGGATCCACGGGAAAATCTCTATGTATATATGTTCTATGTGTTACGCTCTCGCATTGTTTATTTTCGGTGTTTTAGAATTCGTATGTAGGTAATTTCTGTACGGGGTTAAAACCTACATGGTTATGTAATCCACAAAAGGTACATGTTTTTTGATGCTTTGATTTATGTCCATTATTAATAACATGATTGTAATCAAAATGAACATTCTCATATTGAGATTTATTATACCTTTCCTTTCTGTCTCTGGTGTTATTATGGTGATAAGAGCTTGCCTCTGCTCTCTCCCTGCAATGGGCACTGCCATGGGATGATGGAGATGCGTTACCATCATTCTCTTTCCTCGACAATTTCAACGATGTCTTGGAAGAATCTGACACCTTTGTGCATTCTCCTTTGGTGTATTCCAAGCCTCCAAATCAAGGTCTCTGCTTAACCTCTAATGGTTGAGTTATGCCTTGGTTATTAACACCAAGTTCTTTGTCCTCCTCGTGCCTTGTCCTGGTAAGGAGCCTCATGTTTTTCCCTGCAATTGGTATCTCCACATATCCAACAGAATTCATACTATGTGAAGATGAAATCGAAAGGAAATCAACATCTTTTACCTCCTCTCTCAATTTGGAAAGAACTGATGAGATCTTCTCATCATCTGTCGTTGGTGGTTCACTAGCAGTCTCAACACATTCCCCAAATTCCTTTCTGACATACCCAAGTCTTGTTTGATGGGGTTATTCCTCCACTTTGATGGGGTTGACAATGCCTTGGCCATTAATGCCCAAGCCTTTTCCTTCATACCCCATTTTCTTCAATAGTTTGGAGCCAATTCTTGTGGTATGCTTTTCAAAAACACCAAAATCATCATCAGGAAACATACATGAAGATGGAGAACTACTTTTTACCTCACATGGGTCACGCTGCAGCTTTTCCAAGGCCTCATTCTTAGCTTGCAGCTGTTGTAGCAAACTTTGTTCTCCACTTTCTCTTCATGTAGAAGCATCTTAAATTCAACGTTCTGTGTTTGAATATTATGGTTGTTGTGCTTTAGTTCTTCCAGGGCCTCTTCCATGGCTTGCAACTGAAGATGCAATCGCTCCTTTTCCTCTGTCTCTTTTTGTAGAGCTTCATACATTATTTCCACCCTTTGGGAAATTTTGAGAATGGTCTCGTACATTGCTTTTTCATCCTCTATCGCTGCACGTTCCATTGTTCACGCTTGCAATTCACATCCACGCAAAGACCTCTCTGATACCAAACTTGATCTGAGTTGACTCAACTTCCAGATTGAACCAACATCTTTTGCTTTCGTGATGTGATTATAGTTGCATTTAAAATAGCATAAAGGAACATATATGCATGTTGTAAAGAAGAAGGAACATTACAATCATCAACAAAATACAATAAAAAGACGTTGATAACAGAGTTCATCTAGAAGGGACTACGTCTTCGGGCCCTACTGTCAAGATGGTGTAGGCTACTGCATTAAGTGCTGGAAAGAGTGACGATGTACATAGGTGGTGACGTTGCTATCATACAAGGAAAATGCCCTCACACAAGAGTGGCTCCAAGAGATTTTTCACTACAGAAACTCTCATTCAAAAAAGACTCCTATCAATATGACCTAAACTCATGCATGATAATAATGAGCATCTCGCCAACATGGCATTAAAGGGATCTCAATGCAAACATACATGGCAACACATAAGTATCCCGTCAACATGATGACAAAGGGATCTCAAACAAAACATGATGAATCATGAAAACAAGTAAATCCCATAGATGATTCTGCGTCACATCAAGCAAGAACCATGAAACAAGTAGAAAACAAGATCCCACATCAAACATAAAACAGGGATCTATAAAGCACCGTGCATCTCATAGCAAAAGGAAGTACGTGAACACACTACATATACCTCACATCTTGGGGCCATCTGAAGAAAAGGATGTCAAACTGCTGAAGCTGGCCGTATCATCAATCTCGCATCGTCGAATCTGATGGAATGACTATTTGCATGTTGAAAGCTGACACCTGCACTCCACTTTAAAAAGTGGCTGAAAAATGAAATGATCAAATGGAAAATCTGAATGCACCATTAGATTTGTGGCATTGAATAGGGTAAAATTGACTATCAAATTTCTGAATTCTGACAAAGTGATAATCTTGGGCCTAAGGAATCTTTTAGATTCCCCCTAGATTCCTCAAAGATTCTCTCCTTTGGGTCATATGAAGATCTGTTGCTCAGATCAAAATTATGACTATGCCATCAGGTTCATGTCACTGAGAGGTGTAAGATTGACATAAAATTTGTCCAGTTTGGACACTGTAAAAATTTTTCCCTCTTGGAAATTTGGCTCAATCATGGTTTCCCCTGCTCTTTTTCCAAGCTCATGGTTCCACTCTCAAAAATTAATTAAAAGTTCATGTCTGAATTCTCGTGCTGCGTCCTCTCCCTCTGCACTAATCAAATGAAGGTTTTTATAAAATTTCCCAGGCGGATATGTCAATGAAAGGCTAGTGCCCTGTTGGTTAAGGCAAAGGTTTATTTTGATAACTGTAACCATCATTGCAATGGTTATAACCGTGCATCATATTAAAGGTTCGTTGGAACCATTGTATGTATTAAAGTTTTTGTTGGTATTTTGTTGGTGCATTGATGTTCTGTCATATGTGGCTGCTGCGTGGGCGGGACCGGCCTTCTCGCCGGTCATGGGTTCAACTCCCACTTGCTTCGTATTGTTTGCGTTGACTATTTTGGTGGGGGGGTTTGGGCCGAGTCCACCGGAGGTGGTCCACCCACCCCAAATTCGTTGTTTTATATATGATGTGGTTGGGGGTTGGGGCCGACGGGGGTCATGGCCCATCGGTCATATTTAATTTTAACAAATTTTGTTTTAATATAATGTTGGGTCCCAATGGAGGTGGCAAGGGTCATGGCCCACCACCATATATATATATATATATATATATATATATATATATATATATAATAAAAAACATATTTTTGAATTTGTCTAATATAGGGGATATTAGACAAATTAATGATCGAACAAATTCGTCGTCATTCGGGAGCTAGGTTTCATGCCCCAAGGTCGGTCAAATTGTAGGACACTTAAACCTAGCCCACTACCCAACTTTGACCAAAACTTTGACTGGCTCGTTCTCCCCAAATAAGCTCAGATTTGGGTTCCATTCACACCGTTGGAATCAGGGCGACGAGCACTTCGATTTGGTGCTAGTTTGGGAACAATATGACCATGTTGAATTTTTCCCCTTTCCGAGTCCTCTAGGACTTCTGCCTGTGTCTGGAGCCACCTGGATCATATCTATAACACAAGATTTAGGAGCTTATGAAAGGACCCTTTTGTGAGGGATACCATCTTACTCATATTAGATATTTGTTACTCCCTCTTTCCTTGGCCCTTCAGCTTCCTCCATCTTTCTGTTGACATGAGATTCTTTCCATAATCTTTCCATAGCATTATTCTCTCTCATTTAAAATTAAGAACCAAGCTTCCTTTTCCCTTCTGCACATGTTTGAGTCCTTTATCCTTCAATAATTTTTCCATCAACTTGTCTTTCTCTATCTAGCACAGAGACCAAAAATTGTTGAATTAGGTAACCTTCTTGTCTCATGGATATTTGTTACCTTTATTATCTATTAGAACAATGATGGTTATCTTCCTTCCTAGATCTTGTAGATGAGACCTTGTGAACATATCCTACATCCTTTGATAACTTTACTTCTATGTAGATCAGATTTCATGTGACCTTCTTCATTGCACCTTCAGAGAATGAGTTTATCTCTTTGATGCCTCCAATATTTCTATGTGAGGGGATCTCTCATATGTATCCCTTTTCATGAATTCATAGGAGATCTTTTTATATGTTCAATGACTTCAGCTATTTAGAGGACTATGTCTATCCTCCTTCTTCATGCAAGCAATCTTGATGACCCATCCAACATATACATTTCCTTGCAATTTGATGAGCCTAGGTATTGCAACAATAATGTTGCAACTCCCAGGGCTACCAACTTTGCTTATCAACTCGGGGTTCGTACAAACTTGGAGGTGATAGTGCTATACACACAAGTAGAAGTGAAGGTCTTGCCTGTTGTCACTATTTATCTGGCAAGAGACCCTAGGGGTTCCAAGCCAAACTTCTATAGGGTCGGAAGAAGCTTAATTATTTGATGGAAGGAGACCAAACCTTATTCTAAGAGAGAGCTACTTCTATTGCAGTAATGAAGAAAGCAACATGAAATGTTAAACTGACACCCTAACCTAACTAATCAATTAAACATATATGCTAATCAATATTGCTAAATTAACATTAACCTAATGCTAATTATCTAAGTTGCAGAAGTAAAAACATTAAAACTATAGTAAGGTGTAACAAAGAAACTTAGGCTAAATCGGGTCAAGCGGAGAAGCAATCAGAGGTCGAAATCAGTGAACAGAAGAACCGTTGGATCAATCGGGTGAAAGGTAAATGAATGGTGGGGATTTGATCGCAGGAGGTTATGTAGGTAGATGGGTGAACAGGGTTAACTAACAGGATGAATGGTTAAGATCTTATCGTGAAGGTTTAAGTGAATGGATGGACGAACAAGGGAGCAAAGAAGATGAACGATGGAGATCATGTCACAAGGGATTAGGTGAGTGGATGGATGAACGAGGGAACAAAGGGGATGAATGGCCGAGATTTAATCGTGTGGGTGAGATCAAGAGATGGATGGGTGAGGCTAACATGAGTGATGAATGGTTAAGATCTTATCATGCGGGTGAAGTCAAGAGATGGACGATGGATATTAGATCATGGGCAAAAGAAACATGCGGAAATGGTGGAGCGGGTTTAGGGGGCAGTAAGTTGTATTTTGCGTGCCCTCAAAGCTGTAAGTTGTTTTCTAAAATTTCACGAGATTAGCCTAACCGGGAGACACGTAGCACAGAGAAACCACTTTTCTTGCGTGCTCTCGAGCGGATAACGGTCAGACAGAAATCCATGTGATATTGAGTGATAGCTGTCAGATCTGGCAAGGCAGACCAACGGTGGAGATCGGCCAAGCTAGTTGGCGATCGGGTGAAGCGACAATCGTCGGATCAGATAAGGCAGATCGACGGTGGGGGTTTAAAGTTCATAAAGTAAATGGTGGACTCGTGGTTGGAGAAAATAGTGAATTAGATGGTGATTGTGAAGGTTTGTTGGTGATCGAACGACGAGGAAGCGATGTAGGAGGAACGTGCTGGAGGCGGTTTCAAAGGAAAATGACAGAGAAAACTAGTGCGGGTAAACAAATAATCTACATTTAAACTGCGAATTTCATAGCCCATGTGAGAACCAGAGACTATGTTTTTTGGGATGTTGGAGGATCTTAGCCTGAAGTCATGGTCACCGAGGGAGGAGATGAGGCTGAGACACCTATGCACAACCTGATAGTAATATTTTCCTCTAACTAACCTGTGAATAAAAAAAAACACAAATGAAACTAAACTACAATAAATGCAGCTACTGTAACAAATGAACATAAACAAGAAACTATTAAAATAAATGAACAGAACCAAAAAGCTTCTTAATCAAATGAATTAGAACCAGAAAACTTCTTAGCAAATTCACAGAAAACCATGAAACTACTTAAGCAAATAAACAGAATAGAACTCTATGCTAGCATAAAATTACAGTAAAAAGGAGCTGTGGTTGCTTGGGTCGGGCCCTAATGCAAGAGCTTCATCCCTCGGAGTTTATCTCAGAACTAGCTTCAACATAACTCATCTTTATTATAGAAACCGTGGATTATAGAGCAAATTCACAAGTCTTTGCAGCTCATAAATAAAATAGAGTTTTACAAATGAAGTCTAAATCCTAATGAGGTCTGAAGCCTCTCCACTTATACATATGAAGTCTCCAACAACTTCCTTCCAAATTAGGGTGGTTTGGCTCCCAACTCAAAATAAACTGTTTTCTGTCCTTTTCACTTGCTTAGCTATCTTTTAGTCCTCATGATGTGGTTGTTTGCACTCCAAGCTGATGGAGGAATATTTGAATGGAGGGGTAGTAGATGAGGAGGATTAACCTCCTATAATTCCTCTACATTGTCCCATTGGAGTCTTGACCAAGGACTTTGCTATAGTTCTTTGATTTTATCCTTTATACCTGCTTTTATCCTTGCTTTTATCCTTTATTCCTGCATTATATGCACATTAGATCACAAAGCCAAATATCAAACTCTAACTCATTTCATAAACAAATATTATCAAAAGTATGTAATAAGTTGTGAGAATAGTTGGTTTGACTAAGCTAGGAGGTGAATTAAGGCCAATTAAGGCCCATATAATTACTCAATCATGAGGCTCATCATCACCACCCCCTACTAAAAGTGTTTCTCATCCTCTGAGCAACTTAGTGGCTCTGGTAGCCTCTTTGACATCCCATGCTTTTGATGTGGTCTCTTCTTCTTGTTCATAGAAGCCCTCTTTCCTTTTTTCTTCTTCCCATGCCTCTTTTCCTCTTCTTCTTTTCTCTGATCTTCAAACTGTGTGGCACTGTGTTCCATTTTAGCAGGCATGTATATTATCATCTCTTAGTAGATCAAATATATCCTCAAAATGTGAAATTGCTTGCCCTTGGGTAGCAAGATATCTAAGTACCAATTGAGAATCATTTGCAATTAGATTATGGGTGCTGAGTAGGGTCATGGGATTTGATTGTTTAGATCTGATGAAAAGAGGTTCATTTTGATCTCTGTCCAATATTCTTTCATCTCTACAGCCCTTGACTTCTCATGGTTTATCGATGATGCCAAATTCATTAATTGTAGATCTCCTAGCTCTGCATTAGGATCCCAAATATTCATTGTTGTGAGGACCATGTCATGCAAGTAAAACTCAGCCATTTTGGCCCTATCCTCTAGTGCACTTTGATCAAAAAGATCAATAAATTGTCTGCAGTCTTGAAATGGCATGGTGCTCCTTTTTGCTAGTGTTTTAATTTGAAATTGTAGCTATTTTTATCTAAGGTAAAGAGCATAGGATTTATCTGGCATCCTACACTGGATGGCCTCGAAGGAGAGGCTGGCCATACATGCTAGCTGGTTTTCCTTTTCTTACAGCTGTCCTCTCTGTTTTTCTTATCTTCTTCCTTTTGTTGTTCTTTTGCATCTCCATCAGTTTCTTCCTTTATTTCCTCCCCTTGTTTCAACATCATCTTCCTTGTCTCCTTTCAACATGTTCCTCTGTATTATTTTCTTCTTCACCCATCTCAACCCCATCTAGCTCTGTATCTTATTCTTCTTGTTTTTCCTTCTCCTCAATGATAGAAGGACTAACATCATAGGTGAGGGTTTTGATTTCATCTTCTACTGGTAAGTTTCTGAAGACTGGCCATGTTATGGGGATCCTAAGGCTTTGGAGGGCATCCTTAAAGAGGATCCTAATAAACCCATGGTAAACCAACTGATGGGAATTTCCTTCCTTTACTTTGTTGCTGGAGTCTATGAGTGGTTGCATCAAGAAATAGGGTATGCTAAGTCTTTGGTGAACTGGTGCTTCTACCCCAAATCTTAATTCTTCAAGAATTCTCAAATGGTTTCCATAACAACACTGTATCTATGGACTCTTGCATTTTCTTTTGACTTATTAAAGAATTTCCTTTTTGCCACATTTTCACTTATAAACCAACTACCTCTTAACCTTTACAACTTTTGATCAAATGATGCATATGAGTGAGTGAGTGGGATACTTACTTGTGGTCTTGATGCCATGCTGTAGTTGTCAAAGATCAAAGGTGTTGTTGATGCTTTATTATCTTTTGCAAGTGTCTGTGACTGAATATTTGATGATGTTGTTGTTGTGGAGTTCTTTGATTTGATGTTGCTGCTGCTATGGAGCTCTTGGATTTGATGTTGCTATTATTTTGGAGCTCTTGGATTACCACTTGGCAATGTTTGGTGTCTCCCTTAGAATTTCTTGATCATGTTGCTGGTTAGTGCTATGGGGTTGTTGTAATGAATGGACAGAGGGAGTAGGAGTGTGTGTGGATGTAGGGATGATGGAAATGGTTGAGGTGATTTTGTTAGAAATCACAATCTCCACCTGAATTGAAGCAATGAAGTGAAAAACAATGGAATTGATGGAGGGATGAATGTTAAGGAGTGGAGGAGAGGAATATATATGAGGCAGGGTTACCTTTGGATCTTCTCTTTTCTCCTTGCTTGTCTTTTTCACCCACCTGCAAAACTCATTTATGTTTTTCTTCTTCTTTTTTTATTATTATAATTTTTTAAAGAAACACCTAGGCTTCCTCAGAGAGGTTTTCACCCTAGATATCTACCCTAGGCACCTCAAGGAAGGTTTTCACCCAGGGATCTTTTTACTCTTTTTCATTTTTTTCTCATACTTGGGCCGCCTCATGAGGTTTTCAACCCAAAGATGGGACTTAGGTGCCTCATGGAGGTTTTCACCTGAATCTTTATTCCTTTTTTCTTTTTCAGTGACCTGATGAGGGAGGATCTAGAACTTTCTCCACCATCATTACTGTCTTATTAATGTTGTCAATGAACTCTTGTCTTGATAAAGGCCTCTTTTACATTTTCAGTTGGTGTACATTAACTAGCAATGGAATGGCTTCTTCATCAATAGTTTTGATTTGTATTGAACCATTGTTATGGCATCCTTCAATCACATAAGGTCTGATCCGTCTTGTCCTTAGCTTTCCCTTGAAGTCTTTAAACCTGGAATCATATAACAATGCCCAGTCTCCTTCTTGAAATTGTTTTTCCTTGATGTGCTTGTCATGCCATATCTTCCTCTAAAGCTAAACTAAAGCTGAACTATCTCTGTGTGTAGGAGGGCCTACATTCTGAATTCATCCAAGCCATTCAAATGTAACAACCTTTCTTTCTATGCATGACTGATATCTAAATCTTGTTGACCTACCATCCTTAATGTGTTATATTCAAATTCAATAGAAAACACAACCTTTTTACCATAGACTAGCTCATAGGGTGTAAATCCAGTGGTGGTCTTCCATGTTGTATTATAGCCCCAGGTGGCCTCAACTAGTCTCTTTGCCCATTCCTTTTTGTTGCTGCTCACTACCTTGGTTAAGATGTTCTCCAGTGCCCTATTGGTCACCTCCACTTACCCATTAGCTTGTGGATGATAAGTAGTGGAGGACCTATGCTTGATTCTGTGATGGCTAAGTAGTCTTCAATCATGCTGGAGGTAAATTAGCTGCCTTGGTCTGTGACTAGCTCCCTAGGGTACCCAAATTTGTAAAATATATTCTCCCTTGTGAACTCAGCCACCTTCTCTTTTGTTGCTGCCTTAATGACCTTGGTTTTAGCCCACATAGCCAAGTATTAAGTGCACACAATGATGTGTTTTTTTTTGTTTTGAAGGGGGTTAATAGGCCCAATGAAGTCCATGCCCCACTTGTCAAATGGCTTGAAATCCACTTGAGGTTGTAGGGGAATTTCATCTCTTGGAGTAGGCTTTCCCATCGTCTAACATTGATCACACTGACTAATGTACTCCTTCACATCCAGATGAAGTGTAGGCCAATAATAGCCTTCTTGCAACACTTTTAATGTTGTCCTCTTTGCTGCAAAATGACCTCCGTAAGGCCCATCATGACAGGTCAGAAGGATGTCAAAGACTTCCTCTTCCCTTACACACCTTCTTAACATTTGATCTGGGCCAAGTTTGAACAGATTTCCCCCAATCCAGGTGAAGGGGGTGCTCTTTCTGACTATCTTTCTCTTTTCTTTGGAGGGAAAGTTTGGTGGGAACTGTGATGGTACCAGAGATTTTGCTATATCAGAAAACCATGGGGAGAGAACTGAAATAGCAAACAAATGCTCATATGGTAACTGGTCATCCACCATTCCTTCTTCACCTACAGGTAGATTCATTCTAGATAGAAAGTTAGAAACAACATTTTCCTTACCAGGCTTATCAACAATAGTTAAGTCAAACTGTTGTAATAGAAGCAACCATCTTATAATTCTAGCATTTACATCTGGTTTGTTCATTAAATATTTGATTGCAGCATGATCATTGTGCACAAATGTTTGATATACTGTAATGTAATGCCTAAATTTGTTCAATGAATCCACAACAGCTAGGAGTTCCTTTTCAATCATAGTATAGTTTAGCTCAGCCTTTGACAGGTTCTTACTGATAAAATAGATGGCATAAGGAAATTTCTCCTCTTCCTGACCTAAGGCTGCTCCTATGGATTTCTGTGAGGCATCAACATGAATATGAAAGGGGAGGGCCTAGTTTGGGCCTCTAGGGATTGGTGCAATAGTTAACTTACCCTTTAGAATGTCTAAGGCCTCTTGACAGCTCTTTGACCATATAAACTCAAAAGCTTTGACCAAAAATACAAAGAAAGGAGAGGCCAACTTGCTGAAGTCCTTTATGAGCCTCCAGTAGTATCCAACCAATCCTAAGAAACTCCTTATGTCTCTCTACTTTTGTGGAGGTGGGACCCTTTGGATGATTTCTATTTTGTTTGGGTCCACCTGTAGTCCTTGTTGAGATATTGAATGACCTAGTACAGTCCGTTCAGTCATTAAGAATTCACATTTTTCTGGATTCAGAGACAGGTTCATTTCAATGCATTTGTGTAATACTTTTCCTAGGTTAGTCAGGGCTTCTTGTAAATCACAATCATAAGGTGTAAAGTCATCCATATAGATTTCCACAACATCATGTACTAGTTCAGCAAAAATACTCAAGACTGCTCTCTGGAAAGTGGCAAGAGCATTGCATAGGTCGAAAGGAAGGATTTTATAGGCAAAGGTACCCTAAGGACAAGTGAATGTGGTCTTATCCTGGTGTTTTGGGTAGATTTGGATTTGGTTATACCCACTGAATCCATCTAGGAAAGAAAATAATTTCTTCCCTGCCAGGCCATCTAGCACTTAGTCAATGAAGTGTAGGGAAAAATGATCCTTCTTTGTGGCTTTTTTCAACTCCCTATAATCCACACAAATCCTCCATTTACCATTTTTATTGGGCACTAACACTAAGGGAGAGACCTACTCACTGTCTGAGATAGGGTAAATGAATCTTGAATCTAGTAGTTTTTGTAATTCTTCTTTGACTATCTCTTTAAGAGCTGGATTCATCCTCCTTTGTGGTTGCCTCACTGGCTTGGAACTTTCTTGGATGTAGATGTGGTGAGTACACACTGAGGGGTGTACTCCATTCATTTCCTTATAGCTCCAAGCGAAGGCTTCTAGGTTCTCTCTGAGCATGTTGCATATCTTTTCCTCTTCCAAAGCAGAAAGAGATGGATTAATTTGCAAAGTTTTCTATAGGCCAAATTCTATGGTTTTGACATGGAGTGGGTTGGAATTGGCCAGGCATAAGTCAATTGGATGTTTGTTCTAGGTTTCCCTTACTTCTTCTTCTAATGTTAGGGAACTAGGAGTTGGATTTTGGAGTAGGTGTTCAATTAAATCATCCTCATCTTGTTGTCCTCCTCCTATGATTGCTTCCAAAGTATAAAGTTGGGCAGAATAACCCTCATTTTCTTCCTCCTCCCTAACCATAAAGGTAATTAATTCTCTAGAGAAGGTTGAGTAGGAGGGTATAAGACTAATTGTTTGGACATATTCCTATTATTGATGGTCATATTCCCAGCTCTCCAGCTAATGTAAGCATCAGTTGTGGCTAACCATGACCTCCCAAGGAGTAAGATTAGCCTTAGGCTGGAGAACTAGGAAATATGCAGGGTATTCCCAGGAATCAATGGAAACCATCACATCCTCCACAATTCCCTCAAGGGTGACTATGGAACGGTCAACAAGTTGTAGCATTGTTGTGGTATTTCTCAATGACCCTTTGAGGTTGAGTTTGAGCGTGGTGTCCTTAGTCATCACCTTAATGGCAGCCCCAAGATCAATTAGATTGTGTGGGACAATGGTGCCATTGATGTGCACATCTACTAAAGGGCTTCCAGGGTCCAAATATTTTGGACATATCACCTACCCCAACATTAAGTCAAACAGCTGCCTAATGCCATTAATGGTAGGGGCATCCCTTTTCCTTCTTCCTAGATGCTTGAAACAATTCTCCTTAATCAACTTGTTGTAAATGGGAACATCTTTGATGGCCTAGAGAAGGGGGATTTTTACACATAGATTTTTCAATTCTCCCAGAAGTTCAGTTTCTTCTGGGCTAGGCTGGAGTGGTTGGGCTAATATTTGAGGAAAGGGTGGATTTAGTTTAAGATTTATTTTCTCTCTTTCTTCCTCAACCTCCCTATGTGGAGATGGGGGTTGGTTATCAGGGAGAATTCTCCCCAATCTTAGGTTGATCTCCTGGATTTCAACATCATAAGTTGGGTATGATGTCTCTCCACTGTATGCTTGTTGAGCCTGCCTATTGTTTGGGTTCAGATTTGGTTCGGTAGGCATCTGGGTTGCTTCGGTGGAGTAGAGTGTAGGAGTTGTGGTTGTGCAAGTGGTGGAGGCAATAAGGCTCGAACATTGTTGAATTGGGGCCTCCACCCCTAGGGTGGGGTATTCCACTAATGTTGTGGTTGAATATAAGGTTTAAATGACTGGCTGGCTGGCTGAGATTGATACTGAGATGCATAGGACAAAGGAGGTGGTGTAGACCAGGAAGGATGAGCAAGGGGTCCCTAAGAAGGTATAGCTATGGCTTGGTTGGGGTGGTATTATGCATGGGATGGCCCTTGCATACCCTGCTGATATGGTCTAGGTCTAGGAGGTCTCCTTTGGTGATGTAGCAAAGTTGCTCAGTGAACCCTTTAGCTCCTTGACATACAACTTTGAGTACAGGTAAAGAAGGGAACTTGTCTATGGAGTGGTTTTCTTCACAGATTGAGCAAATATTAATACAGTTTAATGGACATGCATTCCTAGGATGCCTCCTAGTAAATCTAGGACAAAAGATGGCCAAGGCTCTCTCTTCTTCCTGTTGCTTCCTTTTGATGTTCATGGTGTCCAATTGAAAGGCAAGGGTTTGCATCATGTCACTTTTGAAATCTTCCAGCATATTTCCAATTTCACCTTTGATGGATAAGTTAGAGGATGGTGTACTGGCCATAGGTTGACTACCCCTACCCTTCTTCCTGGCGGATCTAGAATGGTTTCTAAATGTAGTCTTAATATCCTCATAGGGTAATTGGTAGACATATCCTCCTTCTATCATATTTAAGGTATCCAGAAGATCATCACTTACTCCTCTAAGAAAGACTAGCTTTAGTGACTCAGGGTCAAGTGTACACCTGGCCCTTTTGTAACTAAGCTGGAATATTTCTTCATAGTCTTCTAGGGATTCATCCTAGCCTATGGTCATCCTAAAAATCTCTTCTTTAGTGTCCTTTGACCTACAGTAGTCCCTATATTTGTTGTTAAAATTCTGTTGCATCTGAGCCCAAGTTGTGATGCTATCTCCAGGTAAACCCATGAACCAGCGCAATGCTACATCCTTGAGGGTAGATGGGAATAGTTTTAACTTTTGCTCATCATTTGTATAGTCATAGGTTCGACATATAACAACAAATTCAAATAGGAAAGTGTTAGGGTCCTTTGTGGTCAGGCCATGGAAATGAGGTAGAGCAGAGGGGCTTATATTCTTCATCTTAGTGTCCCCATTGGTTTCCCTGATGGGGAAGGCACTCTCAATTCTCTCTCTATCTATCCTATCATTTTGGTTTCCAGCCATTAGTTCAGTAGGAATGGGTTCTTCCTCTTCTTATTCTTTTGTATGTTCCTCAAATAGGTAAGTTTTCTCACCAGAAGGGTCTTCCAATTCACCTTCACTATAGAAGAGAGAAGGTTGCCTGTTGGATGCAGTGGGGGTATTTGACAAGAATTTTCCTGAATTTTCCCTAATCCTATGAGGCATGAAAGGAAATTTTTTTGGGTTGGTTTTTGTAAGATTTTGTTGAAGCTAGAAATTACTTTGCAGAAAGGAAAGGAAAACAGATAATGACAACTGAAAGAAAGAAAGAAACTAGATTACTTTTGCAAAAATAAACTAATGGAAGAAAGTTGAAGACTAGAAATAGAAGAAAAGAAAGCTTGGAGACTAGAAATAGAAGAAAGCAGTAATTACTTCTACTTAGACACCTCCCCGGAAACAATGCCAAAAGGTGATGAGCCTAAGTATTGCAACAATAATGCTGCAACTCCCAGGGCTACTAGCTTTACTTATCAACTCGAGGTTCATACAAACTTGGAGGTGATAGCCCTATATGCACAAGTAGAAGTGAAGGTCCTACCTATTTTCACTGTTTATTTGGCAAGAGACCCCAGGGGTTCCAAGCTAAACTTCTATAGGGCTAGAAGAAGCTTAATTCTTTGATGGAAGGAGAGAAAACCTTATTCTAAGAGAGAGGTACTTCTACTGCAATAATGAACAAAACAACATGAAATGCTAAACTGACACCATAACCTAACTAATCAATTAAACAACTATGCTAAGCAGAATTTCTAAATTAACATTAACCTAATGCTAATTATCTAAGTTGCAGAAGTAAAAACATTAAAACTAGACTAAGGTGTAACAAAGAAACTTAGGCTACATCGGGTTTCAAGGGGAGAAAACAATCAGAGGTCGAAATCAATGAATGGAGGATGTGAGGGAGCAACACTGCAGAAGAACTTTTGGATCAGTTGGGTGAAATGTAAATGAACAGTGGGGATTTGATCATAGGAGGTTACATTGGTAGATGGGTGAATAGGGTTAAATAACAAGATGAATGGTTAAGATCTTATCGTGAAGGTTTAAGTGAATGGATGGATGAATAAGGGAGAAAAGAAGATGAACGATGGAGATCGTGCCACGATGGATTGGGTGATTGGATGGGCGAACAAGGGAACAAAGGAGATGAATGGCTGAGATTTAATCGCGCGGGTGAGATCAAGATATGGACAGATGAGGCTAACAGGAGTGATGAATGGTTAAGATCTTATCACATGGGTGAAGTCAAGAGATGGATGATGAAGATTAGATCGCAGGCAAAAGAAACATGGGGAAATGGTGGAGTGGGTTTAGAGGGCGGTAAGTTGTATTTCTCATGCCCTCAAAGCAGTAAGCTATTTTCTAAAATTTCACATGATTAGCCTAACTGGGCATCACGTAGCATAGAGAAACCACTTTTCTCAGATGCTCTCAGGCGGATAATGGTCAGATAGAAATCCATGCAATATCGTGTGATAGCCATCAGATCTAGTGAGGAAGATCAATGGTGGAGATCAGCCAAGCTAGTTGGCGATTGGGTGAAGCGAAAACCATTGGATCAAACAAGGCAGATCGACGGTGGGGGTTTAAAGTTCATAAATTAAATGGACTCCACGCGAGGTAGCAGTTGGAGAAAATAGTGAATCGGACGGTGATTGTGAAGGTTTGTTGGTGATCAGATGGTGAGGAAGCGATGTAGGGGGAACGTGCTAGAGGTGGTTTCAAAGGAAAAATGACAGAGAAAACCAGTGCAGGTAAACAAATAATCTGCATTTAAACATCGAACTCCATAGCCCATGCGAGAACTAGAGACTGTGTTTTTGGGGTTGCTGGAGGGTCTGTGACTCAAGCCATGGTCCCCGAGGGAGGAGATGAGGCAGAGAAACTTGCACACAACATGATAGTAATCTTTTCCTCTAACTAACTTGTGAATAAAAAAAACACAAATGAAATTGAACTACAACAAATGCAGCTATTGTAACAGATGAACAAAAACACGAAACTATTCAAATAAATGAACAAAACCAGAAATCTACTTAATCAAATGAATCAGAACCAAAAAACTTCTTGAGAAAATGCACAGACAACCATGAAACTACTTAAGCAAATAAACAGAACAGAACTCAATGCTAACATAACAGTATAGTAAAGAGGAGTTGTGGTAGCTTGGGTTGGGCCCTAATCGAAGATCTTTAGTCCTTAGAGTTTAACTCAAAACTAGCTTAAACATATCTCATCTTTATTATAGAAACCATGGATTACAGAGAAAATTCACAAGACTTTGCAGCTCATAAATAAAATAGAGTTTTACAAATGAAGTTTGAATCCTAATGAGGTCCTAAGCCTCTCTACTTATACATATGAAGTCTCCAACAACTTCCTTCCAAATTAGGGTGGTTTGGCTCCCAACTCAAAATAAATTGTTTTATATCCTTTTCAATTGCCTAGCTGCCTTTTAGTCCTCATGATGTGGTTGTTTTCACTCCGAGCTGATGGAGGAATATTTGAATGGAGGGGTAGTAGATGGGGATGATTAACCTCCTATAATTCCTCTACCTTGTCCCATTCAAGTCTTGACCAAGGTCTTTGCTATAGTTCTTTGCTTTTATCCTTTATACCTGCATTTCTCCTTGCTTTTATCCTTTATTCTTGCATTATATGAACATTAGACCACAAAGCCAAATATCTAACTCTAACTCATTTCATAAACAAATATGATCAAAAGTATGCAATAAGTTGTGAGCATAGTTGGTCTGACTAAGCTAGGAGGTGAATTAAGTCCAATTAAGGCTCATATAATTACTCAATAATGAGGCTCATCACAATCATGAAGTCATTTAACCAAACTTGATCATAGCATGAAAATATACTTACTTGTAATGTGAAGATGAAATCTTCACCTTGATTGCTTTGATGATGGTTGAAGAAGATATATTAGAGCTTCTTCTTGGATGACTTTCTTACAAATGAGAGAGCCTTTCCTCAATAGAAAAGGTTTCTCCTTTTGATGAGGATGATTTGTTGTTTCCTTGGATGATCTTCTTCTAGGGCAAGGAGATGATCCTTTGAAGATGTTCCATTCCTTATTGCCTTCTTTTTTAGTTTAGATCAAGACTGCTTCTAGGACTTCGACCTTCTTCAATATGATGTAGTCTTGAATTTTGAGGTCCTTTGAGCTTCATTTATTTGTAGACAACTTGATGAGAGTCTTGGAGGCCTTTTAAAGATGACTATGGAGATAAAATCTCTTTCTATTGTAGATTGTTTGTTTGATTATGTAGACAAAAAACTTTGTTGTTGTAGAATATTGTTGTAGATTGATCCTTTAATTTTGACAAAGCCCTTCAACATGCTTTGATGCCATTCTTGAAACTGATCCTTGAGTGTCTTTTTTATGCCCTTCCTTTGACTTTAGCACCTTAGCTCTGATACCATGTTGAAGAATCTAGGGCAATTAGAGTTAATGAGATTCTTCTAACATAATAACTACTTGTAAGGTATTTTAATTTTTCTTCTTAGCACAATCTTCACTTGTTAATATTAGAGTGTGTCTTCTTATATTCATCAAATAGTTACCAAAAGAAAGAGATAAGAAAAAAACATGTTTGAATTTTTGTGAAGGAAAAAACATCTCCCTCTTGGAGAGGAAAACCTACACAAAATTCTTCTTATAGAGATTCCAATTGACGAATACAAGACCATGACTCTTGACCTATGATGCCATTCCAAGACCAAGACACCAATCCTCTTCTTCGTCACTGCTGAGATCACCATCATTGTTGCTTCATCATTGTTCCATCTTCACTTAGATAATTGTTGCATTTTCACAGAGATCATCTCTACTGCGCCACCATTACTATTACATCATTGTTGCACCTTGCTACACTGAGATCTTAATTAGAACACCACCGAGACCATAGTTGCAACTAGGATCATGACTGTGTCTAGAAAGTATGTTGAGACTATATGATCATAGAGATTTTCTTCATCATGAATGCATCAAGACTGTGAGACAGTGATCACTATGAATGTGCTTATAATATATATGCCGAGACAGAGTGTTACGGAGATCCTTCTTCTAACATGAGACTATGATTGTGTCTTCTCCTTCATAGTGCTCTTCACCAAAACTGTGACCATGTTCTCCTTGCACCGAGATCTGCCACAACTATGCCACTATAATTATCCATGAAGTTTCATAGGCATATGAAATGTGTCCTCCTGTAATGAGGATTACAGACTTGTAGCCATCCGAAAATCACCCTGTGACGGACCTCCGAAAATCTCAGAAAAATCCAAGTTCTTCACTTTTGTTTTGTGGATACCCTAGTTGGGTATAATAGTTATGTCTCCATAATAATCTAACTTGAACTAGCAAAGGGATGTGTCATTTATGCACGCTAACATGACTATCATTTAATTCATTTGTAGGCCGACATGATGAAGAGGATTGTGCTTGTCATTTGGAGGGCTTCTTCTAAGTATAACATAACTTTATAAATATTACAATGACTCTTATTCATTATGCCAAATCCTAAAGACATCAAGAAGAAGTCTTTGACCTATGAATAGCACTTCTTTCTCATGAAACCCATGATGAAAGGAATACAATAAATATTTTTTTTCTCTTTATTAAATTATTTACATCATCCATAATTACATGTCATTATGAAGACCGAACCTAGTTACAATTTCTTAAACATGGTAGATGCAAGACAAGACACAAAATATAAAAATAACGTTAGAAACCTCTTTTCAATAATGATGCAACTAAAATACATTTAAAAGAAAATTTCCTTTATACTCAGTAATATTTCAAATCCATATTGAAAAAATGCACTCAACCAACTTGCTGGATCATCAAATATTAATAACATTCACTACTCCCCTTAGACTCTACAAGTTTTCCAAATGCAATGACTATGGTTTTCCAAAAACTTCCATGAATTTTGATGGTTGTTCGATGAAGAAGTGTCGATGCTTTTAGTTTAAAATGTTTTGGTTTCTTGTAATTACTAAAACAGATTTATGTAATACCATTTTAGAAATTTTTCCTTTTTCACGATGCAGAAAATTTTTGGAAAGCACAATGTGTTGCATAAAAAAAACTTTTCCTTGAAACAATATAATATAACAAAATAAAGTTTGGAGTGATGCACTATGTCACAACTAAGATCATTTTAGGTATGATAGAAATTATGTCATAATGAAGGAAGGTTTGTGAAAGTGTGATCTTTCACATGAAAAGAGACTTCAACTTGATGCAATGTGTCATGACAAAGGAAAGTTTGGAGTGACATGATATGTTGGAAGGAAAGTCTTGGAAAATGTAATGTGTTAGATAGAAACAAATGTTGATATAATATAATAAATTGTGGCAAAGGATTTGGATCGATGTGATATGTCATGGACAAAGGAATTTTACTTGAGACAAACACCTGTTGCAATGAAGGAAAGTTTGAGAAAGTTTGATGTGTCACATGAAAATAATCTTTGATGCAATGTCATATGTTGTGAGAAAGAAAATTTTGGATTGATGTGATTTTCATGAATTGTTTGAATTCCATTATGTACTATGTTGCAATGATGGAAATTTTGAGAAAATGTGACGTCTCTAATGGAAAGAAACTTTAACACAATATGTCACCAAAATAAAATTTGGTGTGATGTGATATTTCATAGCCAAACAAAGTTTCCATCTAATTCAATACAAGCAAGGAATTTGTAGAAGATGTGAAAAAAAGGATTTTGTAGAGTAGATTCACAAGCTCATGCAATGTACTAAAGCACAGGACAATAATCTACTTCTACTTTCAACTAGTTCAAGCCAATCGATCGATGAAAACAATAAGAACAAGAAGAAGATAAATCATGGAACATAACACTAGATGTATCTGGGGAAAGCGACTGCTCAAAAACCTTGCTATCTTTATTGCATATATCAGAAATATGAGTTAATATACAAAGCTTGTTCTCACTAGAAAAATTTTGCACAAGTATGCTCAACTCTTTCAGCTCGCAAGCAAGATCTTGGCCAACACTTAGCTAATTATGCAACTCTCCAATCCCCTAATCTCTTGCGTAATTCCTAGGATGAATAGCTCATATTTAAAGGGAATTCATGCTTCCAAAACTACGCAATCCATACATAGGATCAATATCTGATGTATGCATGATATTTACACTCCAGTAAATAATACAATTGATAGTACATTTTCCCTACACTCTAGTCTCCACTAGGTCTTTCTCAGAATCAACATGCACGAGTTTCTGATGAGGGAATCTTTTGTTAACTACAGTGAAACTTGTGGATGCACTAGTGCAACACCTGATTGCTAACTCTCTATTAGTTCCACAAACAGTTTGGAACTAATTTAATTGAACTTAACTCAGTAAACTGAGTGATCTAATTTCCAACTCAATTTAAACTCATACTGGACCCCTAAAACTTAGGGAGAACATATACATGACTTTAGAAAGACTTCCAACTCAAAATTCCTAAGCTAATTAAGTTAATTAAACTTAATTAACTATTTACAAGCTTCTATGAGAATAGAATTCAATTTTAATTCATAGTTTAATTCAAGGACATGATAAACTAGAATTTCTTGTTTCCATTTCTGAACACTCCCTCTCAACAAGAAAGGGATTATCAGCTACCCCGATCCTGTCTCTGTGAAACTCGAATTTACATCTTGAAAATGCCTTTGTCAAAATGGCAGCATCTTTCTCTTCCATGGAAATGTACTCTAATAAAATAATATTCCTCAATACACAATCTCTGATATCATGATATTGGATATCAATATGCTTGGGCCGATCATGAAAAATTGGATTGTAAGAGAGTTTGATACAACTCTGATTATTGCAGTAAATCATAGTTGAATCCATCTGCTGACCAAACAAACCAACCAGGATATTCCTCATCCAGATTGCCTCACATGCTTCCTGACTCGTAACCATGTACTCTTCCTCTGTTGAACTGAGTCCAACTGATATTTGTTTCCTGTTGTACCAAGAAACTACTCTGACTCAATATTGAAGATCCCTCCTGATGTGCTCTTCCTGTTGGATGGAATCCCTACCCAATCTGCATCGGTGAATCCTTGAAGCATCACTCCCTCTATCCGTTTGTAACATAATCCATACTGAGAAGTGTCCCTGAGGTATCTCAACACATGATTTTCTTCCTTCCAATACAGATTGGTAGGCCTAACCATCCCTTGACTAAGTTGTTTAACTACATAACACATATTCGATCGTGCATTCATCAACTACATGAGTGAACCCACAAGTTGCCTGTAAACAATAGCTTCCACTACTTCCCCTGAAGTAGCATCCTCCTTCCTCCAGTTACCTGCTAGAGGAGTCTCCATGGGTTTGTTTCTCTCCATGCGAAATATCTTGAGTATCTCGTTGGCATACTTGCCCTGAGACACAAACAACTCTCCATATCGCTACCATATCTCCATGCCAAGAAAGTAGCACATGAGCCCCATGTCCTTCATCTCAAACTCTCTTTAGTATGAGATCATCGACATAAAGTACAATGATAAACAATTTACCTTCCACCACTATGTGGTACAGTTTCACATCTGCTTCACTCTTTGTGAAGCCCAACCCATCAAAGTGGCTATCTATATTGATGTACCAAGAACAGGGTCCTTGCTTCATCGCATACAACTCTCTCTTGAGTCGACACACATGCGACTCATGGTCAAAGGTCTCAAAACCTTTAGGTTTCTCCATGTACATCTCTTCCTCAATCATGCCATTAAGGAAGGTTGTCTTCACATCCATATTATGTATCTTCCAACCCATATGTGTTGATAGTGCCAATATGGATATGATTGATGCATACCTTGCAACAGGAGCAAAGTCTTATCATAGTCAATCCCCTATACCAGTGAAAACCCATGGGCCACAAATTTGCAACTTTTTTTACCTTGTAAATCCAACGGGATCTCACCACTAACTTGTTCTTTGGTCTCAGGACCACATCTAAAACACTATTATGAACTATGGAGTCATACTCCTCCACCATGGCATTGTAGTATACCTAGGGGGAATATTATGGGGTACAGAGGGAAATACCCAAGGGAATAATGTAATAATGTGATGGGCCATAGTTAATAAATAAATTGGTTAACCCGCATCATGTAAGGGAGCACAAGTAGTTAGCAAGTATATGATAAAGAAAATATACCCAGAAATAACAAGAGAGAAATAGATAAACTTCAGATCTTTATTAATATCAAACCCTTGAGGTAGGGTAACACCATACAATCACTCCTTAAGGAAGGAGAATTCTCCACAAGCCATATGATTTCCAATACAATAATCCTTGACATATCTCCATGTGGAGCCTCTAGCCTCTATATAGGCTTCATACATACAATACCATGGGTCTCTCAATACCATATATCTAATACAATGGGCATATCACAATATTTCTAACTACTTGTGGTCCCTTACATGACGTGGGTTAACCACTTTATTTATTAACTATGGCCCATCACATTATTACATTATTCCCTTGTGTATTTCCCTCTGTACCCCATAATATCCCCCCTAGGTATACTAAACCTTGCATCTTGATGTAGAGTAGGCCAGTAGTAACCAACTTGTAAAACTTTGAAGGATATCTTCTTAGTAGTAAAGTGGCACCCACAAGGTCCATCTTGGCATGCTGAGAGGATTTCAAAGATCTCCTCTTCCCTCACAAATCTTCTCAAAATCTGATATAGCCCCAGATTGAAAATATTTCCACCAATCCAAGTGAAAGGGCCACTCTTTGTAAAAATCTCTCTCTTTTCCTTGGAGGATAGATTAGGAGGGAACCTCCTAGCAACCAAGTAATTTTCTATATCAAAAAACTAAGTAGATAACACTAACATGGAAAAGAGGTGTTCATTTGGAAGTTGACAATCTACCATCTCCTCATTTTGTACAGGAAAGTTTAGTCTTGACAAAATATCTATGACCACATTCTCTTTCCCTAGTTTTTCAACATTAATACTTAAGTCAAATTGTTGTAATAGTAAAAACCATCTAATGATTTTGAAAACGACATTAGGTTTATTCACTAAATACTTAAAGGTTGCATGATCAGTGAGAACAAAATTTTGATATCCAGTGATATAGTTCCTAAACGTATTCAAAGAGTGCACCACAACTAGGGGTTCCTTTTTAGTGACTGTATAGTTAAGTTCAACCTTAGAAATGTTCTTACTGATCAAATATATAGAATGGGGTAGTTTGTCTTCCACTTGTCCTAAGGATTATCCTACATATTTCTCTGATGAATCTGTGTGAATATGGAAAGGAAATTCCCAATTGAGAGCCCTAAGGATGGGTACAGTGGTCAACTTCTCCTTCAATACTTCAAAGGCTTCTTGACATTTGTTTTTCCAATAGAAATATGAGTATTTAGCTAGTAATCCGAACAAAGGTGAAGTGATTTTACTAAAGTCCTTAATGAACCTTCTATAATACCCAACCAATCCATGGAAGCTTCTGACATCCCTTTTATTTTGAGGGGTAGGGACCTTTTTAATGATAGCAACTTTGTTGGGGTCAACCTATATCCCTTCCTTAGATATGGAATGGCCTAAGATAGTCCATTCATTCATTAAAAACTCACATTTCTCGAGAATTAATGAAATATCTATCTCAATGCATTTCTTGAAGACTTTACAATAAATTGGAAAGAGCTTCCTAGAAGTCACATCCATAAGGAGTGAAGTCATCCAGGTATATCTCAACAGTGTCATGAACGACATCAACAAGGATACTTAGGTCTGCCTTCTCGAAGGTGGCAGGAGCATTACACAAACTGAATGGAAGGAATCTTTAGGCCAAGGTACCCTAAGCACATGTGAATGTGGTCTTTCCTTGGTCCTCAGGGTTGATCTGTATTTGGTTGTACCAACTAAATCAATCTAGGAAGGAAAAGAATCTCTTCCTTGGAAGGCCATCTAGGACTTGGTCAATGAAAGGTAGAGGGAAATGGTCCTTCTTTGTGGCCTTGTTAAGCTCTCTATAATCAACACAAATCCTCCACTTACCATTCTTATTGGGGATTATTACAAGAGGTAACACTCATTCATTGTCTAAAATGGTGTATATGAACCCTGCATCTAGTAGTTTTTGTGGTTCTTCTCTTACAATTTCATTAAGGATGGGATTCATCCTCCTTTGGGGTTGGAACACAGGCTTGCATCCTTCCTTGATGTAAATATGGTGAGTAAAAATTGAAGGGTTTACACCTTTCATTTCCTTATAGTCCCAAGTAAAAGAATCAAGGTGTTTCCTCTGTACAATGCATAATTTCTTTTCTTTCTCGGATGAGAGAGAGGGGTCCATCTTTAGAGTTATGGATGGGATAATTTCCACAAACTTGGACAAATCTAGATCAGTGTCGACAGAGCATAGATCAGTACATGCATTTACCTCATATTGTTCCAAGAATTCTTCCACCATTTCATCAATAGGCATAGAAGTGGGCGGTTCATTCTATAAGATGTGGTTAATAAGGTCATCTTCGTCAAGCTTTCTACCTCCTCTAGTAGTGTCTGGTGCACAAATTGGATAGAGGGATGTATGATAAAAGTCTTCTTCTTTCCCATCTTCTATCCACAAAGGAAATTCATGCTCAATAGAAGGTTGATAAGGGGGATACATTATGAACTTCTTTGAGAGATGCCCGTTGTTCATGGTCATGTTCCCAACCCTACAACTAATGTAGACATCGGAAGTGGCCATCCAAGGTATTCCTAGGATAAGAGGGTAACCATTAAACTCAGTTTTGGGCTGGAGGACAACGAAATATATGAGATACTCCTAGGATTGGATGGACACCATCACATCCTCAATAAATCCTTTAGGGGATACGGTGGACCTGTCTACAAGCTTCTTTACCATGGTGGTTTTTCTCAAATCTCCTTGGAGGTTAATCTTGCACATGGTTTCTTTGGTCATGACATTTATTACAACCCCAAGATCAATCAAGGTATTATGGACCATAATTCTATCAATGTGCACATCTCCCACTTGGCTACCAGGATCCAAGTACTTTGGGGAGATCACTCTCCCAAGCATTAGATTGGACAGTTCCCAACAACACTGATAGTGGGAGTATCTCTTCTCCTTATTCAATTCCTTTTAAAAAAATTCCTCCTTAATAAGCTTGTTGTAAATGGGGACATATTTGATGGCCTGGAGAAGGGGTATTTTGACACACAAGTTCTTCAATTCTCACATAAGTTCATCCTTTTCTGGGTTGTGTTGTTTAGGTTGGACCAACCTTTTAGGATAGGGAGGTGCATTGGATTGAGGGTTACTATCTTTCTTCAAGTTCTTCAGGTTGAGAAGGTGGGTGAGCATTTGGAAGTACCTTCCTAGATCAAAGGTTGATCTCTTGGATTTCCATAGCATAAGTAGGATATGATGTCTCCCCAATGTAAACCCGACGTGCCTACTTATTGCTAAGGTTCAATTGGGTTGAGTATGCATTTGAGGTTGCTTAGGTTGGTTTTGGTGAGGGAGTTGTGTTTGAGGTTTAGGAGGAGGCATTAAGGTAGGAGGTTGGGTTGCTTGAGGCCTTTATCCTTGTGAGGGGTTTCCCCGTTGAGGAGGTTGAGATTGATATGGTTGGAAAGGTGGGATGACAAGATGATGGGGATATTGAGGATCATAGGACCAAGGAGAGCGAATAGACCAAGATGGATGAGTTGGGGGGTACCAAGGCTAGAAAGGTGCATTCTGGTTTGAATTGTAAAAAGGATATTTTGCACCTAACATGCCATGTTGATAAGGTTGAGGACCTTGGGGCCTTCTCCAGTT
Source organism: Pinus tabuliformis (assembly GCA_031772625.1). NCBI lineage: Eukaryota > Viridiplantae > Streptophyta > Pinopsida > Pinales > Pinaceae > Pinus > Pinus tabuliformis. Next base: position 487,033,898 of record CM062814.1, on the reverse strand, counting down.
GATGAAAAATAGCTACTCCAGGGCATTCATAGCTCCTTGGTATATAGCCTTTAGTCCTAGAATAAAGGGGATTTTTTTTGTTGCATGGTTCTCCTCACAAACAACAGACATCTATGGTGTTCAATGGGTACTCATTTATGGTCTGCCTCTTAGTGCATCTAAGGAAAAATATGGCTAGTCCCCCTTTTGCTTCCTCTTACTTCTTTTTTATCTTCATAGTATCCATCTACAAGGAAAAGGTATGCAACATTTAACTCTTAAAGTATTCCAACATACTCCCTATCTCATGTTTGATAGTTGATGCAACAGGAGAGGAGTTGACCAAGCCTTAACTAGACCTACCCTTTTTCTAGTAGCCCAAGAATGATTCTTGAATACTTTCTTAATGTCATCATAGGGTATATGGTAAATGTCTCCTCCAAAAAAGATATTGAGGGTCTCCATTACATCCCCTCTGATCCCTCAAATAATTACTAGCTTGAGTGACTCAAGGTGAAGAGTACAGTTAGCCCTCCTATATTTGAGTTGGAATCTTTCGTCATAGTCCTCTAAGGATTCATCTCTTCCTAGGGTCATCCTAAATATTTCCTCTTTGTCTCTTTATACTTACGATAATCCCTGTAATTCTCAATAAAGTCTTGTTGCATTTGTGCCCATGTGGTGATATTGCCTCTAGGTAAACCCATAAACCAATGCAAGGCTACATCCTTGAGGGTGGATGGATACAAATTCAACTTTTATTCATCAGAGGAATAATCATAGGTCCTACAGACAACAACAAACTCAAACATAAATGTGTCAGGGTCTGATTTATGGTGATGGACCCACCAACATTCAAGGGATCTCCCTGTTGTGAAGTCCTAATTAGACTTCACACTGTTTGGTGTAGGATTTCCATCTATTATAAAGGCACAGTTTCCAAATTCTTAAAAATTTACATTGGCTCTAACTATTAGCGAAGAGAGGGATGAAATGTTATATTTGAAAAAGAAAGAAGGTGTGCTAGGGGAGTGTTCAGTTGCAACTGTGTCAAGGTTATTCTACTGCAGAAAGGGGAGGGGAGAAAAGTGAGCCACTAAGTTAGAGGTAATAATACAACCCAAGAAGAGACACATATGAACCAGAAGGGTCCTTCTAACATCCAACGCAATAGTCCATAGTGGATGCGTCAGTCACTACAACCAAAAAATTAAGAAATATTTGTCTAATATCCTACGTAATAGTCCACAAGCATCAGACAACAATAACCACCATTACAACAGATTCTCAATAATATACATACTAAAATAACTTAAATATTTCAACTATCTTAGCACATGTGAAAGAAAACATGAAATACAAACATCCGTAGTCCTTGCATGAAGAATGTGTTGGCCTTGAAGGCTTATGTTATTAAGTAAAAGTTCAAAGACACATGTTTACAATGTATGTCACTAGCTCCAATAGTGGAGCATTGGAGCCTCTTCAGGCTCCTCAAAGAACTAGCTTATCTCTCTAATGCCTTACAGGAGTAGCCAAGGTGAAAAGTCATTTTCTCATACAATGAGGGAGTATATATAACCAAGGGTGACCCTTTGACTACCCTCATGATTGTTTGACTTCCTATGACTTTTCAACTTACATGACTCTTTACATTCCATGTGTGTCCTTTGGACTTCCACTTTACAATATATTTTGATTACAATATACATGATCAACAATAATGATGTGGTATATGACCACTCATGACATGGACTCCTTCATGATGTGGAAATTTCAAGTCATTGTTTTTGCTAAGCATTGAAGGTATCCTTGAAGATGCTTTCTCTTCACCTCCACATGGCTTGGTGATGTGTAATCTTCAATGATATTCAATCTTGGATAGTGGTCGTAAACTATTGTCCCCTCGCTCTCTCTTGATTGATCAACCTGTAAGTTTAGCTATAAGAGCCTTTAGGCATGCTTCCCTCCTTCTTATTCTTCTCCATAATCTTGTCATGACATGATAAGGTACCTGTTCCAACAATTCACTCATGACGAGATGACATCAACCAAAAATCCCCTAGTCTAAGATGATGCATTATGATCCACCAACTGACCCTGGAATAAGTGGCAGGCTAGGAAGAGGGACTGAGTGACTGCGTAGTGTGTAGTTCCAGCTACTATGCAGTGCGTAGCCCAAGTAGGCTTGAGGGACAATATTGTGCAGTTTCCAGAGCCAGTGGGGATAGGTTGGGAGAATGGACACTAGGAGAGCCATCTGTGTAGTTTTGGGAGTCAGGGGGGTTGGGATACTATGGAACTACATAGTTCAAGGACTCAGGGGATGAGCTTGAGGCTTAAGGATGTGAAGTGTGTAGTTTAAGTCGAGTTGGAGGACATGACTGCACAATTCTAGAGGTCAAGGTCGAGGCTTGGGCATAGAAGCTATGTAGCGTAGTAGTCCTGGGAGATAGGAAATTTACATTACGTGGTACCAAGCCATAAGGTCACAACTAGAGGGCTGAGACTGCATAGTGTGTAGCTTAGAAGGGGCCTAGAGATGTTAGGTTGCTCGGTCAGGAAGTTCTTTCGAAAATGGCTGTGTGGGATCAGTGATGAATAGTGATGAACTTTGACTGTGATCACACACTTAGAATACTTTGATGTTAGACACACATGGATAAGACATCAAGAGTAAGATAAGTATGAGTTGCATTCTGTTAACAATATTCACATATAAATACAATTCCTTGTGACCCTTGATCTTCATATACCAAGTAGTCTCTTGGACTCTAGTGACTGTTTACATTCCACACCAACCCATAGAGGATTAGGTGTCCAACATTCCCCCGCTTAATCTGAAGGGCTATGTATGAGTCCAAGAAGAGAGTTGTAATAAAAAATTTACAAAAATATGGATGGTAGCACTAGGATGAATGTGCTCTCGGAAATTTTGGCATAAGGTGGTGGTTTAAGGATGACCACCAATGCTAGAATGCTCAATGCAATTCCTAGAACTCTTCCAAATTTTGGGAAGAAGCTGAAGTCTTATGCTAGAGGAAGTGATCCTAATGCTTTTAAGAGGGAGAACTTCAACTTGGAAAAGGGAAGTATGTAACCTACATAAAAAGGGAGAACCTCAAACTAAAAATGGAGGTCTCAATCCCACATCGATGGTTTAAGGTTGACCACCAACGAAAGGCATGCTCAGGGGAATCTTTGTCTCTGGCTACAACTCTCAATCTTGTATGGCAGATTTTGGCTCAAGCTTGCTTGATGTGGCTTTGAAACGTGTATATGACCATTATTTCCCCCTGGTTAGATACAAGGTGAGAAGATGGATAAAAATCAACTACAAGACCTTTTAATATTTGAGAACAAATCCTATTGTATGAGCAAAATATTTTCTTGTTTGTTGAAGCCAATTGCCAAGAAGTGATCCATCCAAGATGAATATTTGTTATTACAGGAGGCTTGTTTTTGAAGCATTTGTGTGAAGAATGAGTACACTGACCACAATACTTGCATGGGTGAAGATAAAAACAATGATCTTTCACATGGCCAACTGTGTCACAATGTTGGCATTTAACAACTCTTGGTTGTGAATGTGGAAAAGAAGAATCTGGAATAGGTGAAGGTGAACCCCCATGAATAAATCCATCACTCTGAAATTTGATGGGCTTTGAGTGATATGGAATATGAAGGGAAACATCCTTTTCATATCCAAGGCCGTTTATGTGCTTGTTGCTGACAAAATATTCCCAAGGTTTGATGATGGGATTGGCAAGCATATGCTGAGTTTCCTCTTCTGCATGCAACTTTTATCTTGTACTAGGCACTAAATGTGAATCGACCTCAATCTTACTGATTTCATCACTTGATGGATGTTGATTATCCTTGAACAGAGGATTGTTTTGGGCAAAAAATAATTTAGAATGATAAATTTGATGAAGCTTATCTTGCTAGAACTGAGATATTAGTTTCAAAATATCAATATTTTCCTGTTCATTTTGTAGACAGGTTTGGATGTCAAAGAGAGTGTCTTTGTTGACTTTCACTATATCTTCAACAATAGACAACATTAATGTGCTTAATAGCTCTAACAAATCATTGATTTTGACCATTCTCTCAAAAAAACAAGACCTCAAAGGATTTCAACTAGAAATACACCACCGTTCTTTAAGCTTATTTTATTATGGCTTCAATTGATAAGAGAAATACCAAGAGATAGAGGTGGAGTTGGGCCCAAAAAAATATGATATATTTCTTCAATTGTCTTCAAAATAACATTGTAATTTGTCTTTATCTTAAAGAGTAAGTGATGGTATGGGAGAACGAGTATGCATGGGAGACCAGATTTAATGGGATGCATTAATGATAGGGATATGGACCCCATAGCCAAGTATATGTGAATGTGTTGTATGTCATTGCAATGTGAAACTATATATGGGGGAGTGATATTACACAGGTGGTTTCACTATGCATTGGTATGACTGTGGCCCCAATATAGATGGACCAATGGTTTATATTGAAAGACATAGTATTCAAATGAAAATAGATGGTATGGGAAGGCAAACCGGTCAACAATGGTAGGATACTGGGATGTGAGGACCAGGGAGTCGATGTGTTTGTCGTGGAGTAAGATTTGGTGGAGCGTGCAATGTAATATAAATAAAACGCCTGTATAAAAATAGGAATGTTGGATTATGGACTGATGGCAGAGTGGTGCAGTGTTCAACAGGTGGAGTGGTGAAACCAATCAGTGTTCAACGAAGTTGACTAATGACACAAAAACATGACAGATATACATACCACTTCTACCGTGCAGTGGTGAGGCTGACTATGAGCGAGTGAGGCCGACTATTGTAGGTCTACTGTGCATGGGAGACTATCGGGAGGCTTGGTCTAAAGAAATAGATAGTTATATAGCCTGCATTGAAACGGGTTTGGTTCATCACTATGAAGCAGAAACGGATGTCAATAAAATAAAACATTGTCTTCTGAAAATTATTTACAACTGGGCATAGATGTAGCTGAAGTTGGGTCGGTTCGACAAGTAATTGAAGGATTGCATCAAGGCGGCCAATGAAAATGAACCCGATACTGAACACCTCAAGTATAAAGTGTTGTACTAGGAGAGCATGGCTCTGCTTAGGCCAGTGCTCAAATTTTTCAACGAAGCCCACCTATTCAACCCTAAGAGCTGCGACAAGAATGAAAACATGCTGCAACGTTAATACCATCCATGCTCTAAATATCTTTTGCAAGGCGATTCAATAGAAGCCTCAGATCATCAAAGCTTTAGTCAAATAAATAAACTTGACCCCCAAGCGCTAAGTGAAATAAGCTAGCAGAGTCATTTTGAAACAATAAATGCATTTGACCATGTGCATGGTTGTGAAGTACCATCCTCTGCTTTCTTTCACCTATAACGGCCCTTATTGTCGAATTCACCTTACCTATGTGGATGAAAATGAGTTCTCTTGAAGAATCGTGACAATGAGTTCAAATGGACAAAGTCCAATGCGGGTTAAGCGATAGTCAACAGAGAAAATTGTTGGTTGAAAATGATGACAACGTTGGCCAAGGCAACATCAACAAATTCAGAGATAGCTTTTACAAAAAATCTATTCCCTCGAGAAATAGAAAATTCTAATTAAAACAATGATCACGCTTTCTTATAATGAGATTCGAGTAGGTCTCTGCAATTACAGTGGGCGCTATCCTTGTAAGTAGGTAGTATTCTTGTTAAATTTCGATCCTAAGCCAATGAATGGAGGACTGCTAGCAGAGAGGTGAGCCAAGTGGATGACAGATAATCGATAGCATGGGAGGTTGAAGCGGTAGATCTTCTATGCAGAGGTAATTCTGAGATGCCTAACAGAGAACATAACTAGAATTTAACTTACAACACATTCACTAATTGATGGGAGAACGAATATGCATAGAGAGGCCACAAAACCAATGGCTCTAGAGTAGCCGCAAAATTCTTGGCTCTAATACCATGTTAGAAACACATGGAGAAGACAACAAGAGTAAGATAAACATGAGTTTCATTCTATTAATAATATTCACATATAAATACAATTCCTCGTGACCCTTGGTCTTCATATACCAAGTGGTCTCTTGGACTCCGTGATTGTTCACATTCCACACCAACCCATAGAGGATTAGGTGTCCAACATTTGACGACATGACAACATAGATCATACAAACATATAAACAAATCATTTCCCTCCGTGTGACATCTTTTCAAAAAGGTATGACAAGTGTGACACTTAAGATAGACTTTTGGACGACCGTGATGACACTTGTGTGACAGTGCTTAGAACTTTGTGCATAAGTGCGATAGATGTTTACATAATTAGAAAAACTCATACACACAAATACAAACCTTTGAAACCATTAGAATAGGGTTGTAAACATGGTGCAATAGGAAAACATGCCAAAAGATGACAGTTAACCCAACATGCAAAAAGGAACAAATCACTACAAGAAATCTCATGAAACAAGCTTAGGTGTTTGCGACAACAATGTACAAGACCAAGTAAGGCTCCGAAATTGAGTGTAAGCCAAAATTTTTGAGGGTGTTGTACTGGCTGCAACACTTGGTGACACATTGGTTTAACTTTAGCTTCTCTACCTCGATTAACTTCTTTTGTGCAGGGCCTCGATTCTTTAGGGAGTATTGATTCATCATGTACATTACTTTGGTCTTCCCACTTACCCCACAAATGGACACAATCGCCTTTATACCTTCTGAGTTGAACACAACATAAGATTCAACAATATCACAATGTTTCGAGTTGGGAAGGGTGGTGTAGCTCACAAGCTAAAGATTTTTAAAGTATATTTTTTCATCTCTAGTGTTTCTTCACTGCCAGTAGGCCTGGAAAGCACCCTGGAGCAGTCACGCAGGAATACAAACATTTCTCTACTGCCAGCGAGCTTGGATAGTACTACAACAGAGTTGCTTGCTTCACCTCTCTACATAGGAAGCCTTTCTCTTCTTTTGCCTTTATTTATTTATTTTAAAGAGAACTGTGCATTGACACTTATTTATTTTGGGGCATAAGAGGGATCCCAACTTATTGAGAGTAGGAGAGGTTGTTCCTTCAGAGAAGCATATAGAGACCTTTGATTTAGGTTTTCTCTTTTATATTTTTCCCCTTATCCACTTCTACTAGTTGGATAAGCTTGAAGACACCAAAACATAAATATCGAGTATAGGCATGAGTTTTCTAGAATAGACATGGGTTCATGGTTGGACCAAAGCTCTCCTTATGTATGGATCGTGTTTTCCATTAGAAATTCATTGGCCAAAAGATATAACCAACACAAGGAAGATGGAGAAAAGGATAGCCAGATGTTGAAGTGTCACAAGACTCTTTAGAGTTCGGCCACACACACACACATAGAAGCCACAACATATACATGCACAAAACTTATTCACATGATGAAAACCAAAACAAAACTCAAGCAAACAAACAAACAACAAAAGAAAAGACTATGTACATAGTGTAGGGCATAGCCCCATATCTTCATTGAAAATAGTGTTTTAAGTCTTGTCCATTGACAGGGAGAGAGTCAATCTTCCCGTTAAACGATTGAAGACGATAAGTGTGTTGGCCAAGTTTTTCGTGCACCGTCAATGGCCCAATCCATAGGGACTAAAACGTAGCATGCTTGCCTTTTTCCTCATGGGATTTATCCCACATTAAGACGAAATCACCCACACTAAAGTTGTTTTTCCCTTCAAACTTCTTGTCGAACCATTCCTTAAGATGATTCTAGTGAAGTGAAAATTTTTCTTTTGCTTTCAACCTTTCTTCCTGTAGCTTGTGAAGGGTATGCATCCTATGCTTCACTAACAGACATGGATTGCCTGGGGATTCTTATGAGTGTTGGAAAGTAGGAAAGTATATGTTGGGTGGGAGGATGGCTTCTTTTCCATACACCAAGAAGTAAGGGGAGTTTTTTAGGGATGGTTTCAACGTGACTTGGTTAGCCCATAAGACATTTACCAATGCATAGTGCCAATTTCCTTACTGAGAGAATATGGTATTTTTTATCATGTGGATTAGGTTCTTATTTGTGGATTTATCAAGACCATTCCCCTACGGATATTAATTAGTTGAATGTTTCAATATAATGTCATTTTCCAATGCAAAATCTTAAAGTCTTAGCAATGAAAATTACGTTGCATTGTCGAAAAAAAGTGAAGTAAGAATGTTGAACCTGGAAATGATGCTTTGTTACAGAAAGCTAATGACTTCCTGATCATTCACATATTTGAAAAGAACTGCCTTTATCTAATAAAAATTAATCTGTGGTAGTAAGGATGTGGCAGTGCTCCTTTTATGATTGTGGGAAAATTTCCCCAATAATGTCCAATCCTCACTATTGAAAAGGTTCTTCCACTACAATGGGACGCAATGGGGAGAGTGACTTCTTGTTTCTTATGGCACACATCTGATAGACTAAACACCTACGGACGTAAGCATGAGCATCATCTGAATTATGTAGGCCAGTAAAAACTAGCCCGCATGACTTTATGCACTATTTTGTTTCCTGCAAAATGTCCCTTGGCTAGTCCGTTGTGGAGATCACGCAATACCTTTTATGAATCATGTGCTTCCAAACACCTGAGAAGTATTGTGTTGTGGTGCTTTCTAAACAACACCCAATGCACCAACTAATAGGATAATTCTTTAATTCTAAGTGCCCTCTTATTCTATATGGAAAAGTGGGAGGGCACTATGTCTTGCCCAAGGTATTAGTGCACATATGCATACCAAGAGTTTGTGCTAGTAGTGGGGGAGGCTCACTCAACATTGTACATCTCAATTTCTTGCTCCCATCCTGAAAGATCTTCTTCTTCTTCCTTTGTGTTCACTGCTTCTACCACTAGTTGACAAATACCATGGCCATTGATTGTGTGAATTGGCTTGATTTATAGATCATATTCTTGCAACCTAGTCATCTAATTTTCTTTCCTTTCACCCAGATCTCGTTGAACAAGAAGTGATATGATTGTTGGGTGCGAGACAAACATAATATAATGATTTTTCAATAAATAGGGTCGAAAGTGCTTTACGTCCTTGTATACCACATAATATTGTTTTTCCATGGTAGGGTAGTTAAGTTCCGTTCCTTGCAGATTCACACTCGTGAAGGAAATAGGTCGCTCATTGTTCAATTCATCCTTTTGGGTGAGTACAACAGTGAGAGAAGTGTCAAAAGAAAAAAATGTAGAGAAAGAAATATTTATTGAATTTTGGGTTGTATAATGCAGATTCTTCTATGATAGCATGCTTAATACATGAAAACACATCCTTTTCCCTTTTATCCCATCTATAAATTGCATCCTTCTTCACCATCTCCTGTGTTGGGTTGACAATTTGAGCATAGTCGGAGGTCAACTTGCAAAGGAAGTTGATTTTCCCCAAGAAGGACTGCATAGCCTTTTTATTCACTAGAAAGGGAATCTGCCTGATTGTCCTGAGCCTTTCTGGGTCTACCTTAATCCCACTTTTGGCAATACTGTGGCCCAAGAGATTAACATCAGACATTGTGAAGATACTTTTCTTGGGATTTAAGGATATCTCGCCCTTATGACATCGCTCCAAAATTATTCTTGAGTGGCATATGTGGTCTGACCTCTATTTGGAGAAAATTGTTACATCATCAAGATAGACCACTATGCTCCATCCAATTTTATACGAAATGTGATATCCATAACACGTTGAAATGTTGCACCAGCACTGATTAACCAAATGGAATTTTCCTGAATGCGAACATGCCCCAATTCATTCAGAAGGTGGTCTTAAGTCTGTCAGGATCTACAATTAGAACCTGGTTGTATCCGGAATAACTATCTAACAAAGAAAACATTTTTGACCTCGATATCGATTGAAATATTTGTTCCATGGATGGCACGGGGTAATTTTCCTTGTTCGAGGTGTGATTGAGATTTCATAAATCTACACACAAGTGGATTTCCTTAAACTTCTTTCTCACTAGGACCAAATTTGACACCCAAGTTGAGTGCCACACTCTGTATATGATCTGGGCATCCAATAGTTTCCTCAACTCTTTCTGAATAAGAAGCTCAAGCATTGAGTGTACTTTTCTCAACTTTTGTTGGAACGACTTGGCCCCATCCTTTATTGGTATCACGTGCTGGATGATTCACGTGTCATGTGTTTTAATCTCATCATATGTCCATGTGAACACATCTATATACTACTTGAATTAGCGGATAAAGGCTTTCCGCTCTTGTGGTGTACATCAAATATTGAGATTGACATACTTCAGATATTGTTTATGTTACCAAGTTAATGTGTTCGTTTGATAGAGTGGAACTATGGGTCTTAGCATTAATAGGTTCCCAGAAGTGAGTTTGTAGGTCATATAACTTCTCCAATGATACCACACCTTTGGGATGATATTCCCTTTACTTGCATTGGTTGCATCCTGCAATGTCTTTTCTTACTCATCCTCATCGATCACTGCATCTTTGAACACATAAACGTTCCCATGAAGCACAATATCTACTGGTCATCATGAAAAACACATAAATTAGTGATATTATTTGTGACAGAATGCTTATAAATAATTTTAATAGAAAAATTGTCCCTGAATGGTGAGAACCTAGCAGTGAAATTTTTTAATGCATCTGTAGTTGTGTTACACATTCTTGGAACATAAATGATATTAAAATCTTGAAAATGTGAAATCAGATGCCATACCTCTTGTTGATAGCTTCTAAGATGAGGTGGCACACAATGTATGGTATTGCGTACCTATCGTACCACAATTTTTTAGTCACCTACTACTTCCAAGATAGCAACATTGAGGTCAATGGCTCTTTGCAAGCCCAAGATGAGTGTTTCATACTTTGCAGTGTTGTTTGTGCACTCAAATTTCAAGCGGCTAGAGATCAAATGCTTTATCTATAGTGTGTCTATTAAAACTCAACCAGATCCAAAGTCATCTTGCATTTTGGAACCATCAAAGTACAAAGTCCACATATCATATGTATAGGGACTGTGAACTACGCTAGTACTGTTACTACTACTAGTAACTGTACAAAGGTCATTTTCACCAGTTAGACTAGGAAGGAGCTCCAACTGTCTATATGGTGGGGCTAGGGAAGGTTGCACAATATAGCACCCCAGTTGGGTTTCCAAGAAGAAATTTTCGAAAATTAGTTATGCGACAACCATCGGTTCATTTTGTCTGTTCAAGGAAGTGACAGTTGCTTCATGTATCTTTCTGAATCCACCCAGATCTAATTATTTTTTTCCCCTATACAAGAGCCATAGATGTGACCAGTCTGTAGCAAAGTACCCTTGTAGCTTGTTAGACCATTCTCTACTCAACAACACTCTGTATGCTTCTGGAATGTCCAAAATCACTATGTTGATTCATTGGTGGACTCGTCCATCGAATGATAAGCAGATGATCACATCTTTGAGTTCACCAATTGCAGGGAAATGAGTTTTTTCTAGATAAATAATATGTGCATCTATTTTATCCCATTTTGCGTTGATTTTCTTGGCAACATATAATAGCATTACATTCGTCTATGTGCTAGAAACAACTAAGCCATTGTTTACATTGAAATTAAATTTTTCGAAAGTTAATAGAAAAAGGGGCAAAGTGTACTTGCATCCATTGTTAAAGTGTTAAGTACATATTTGAGAGAACTAGAAGACTTACCAAATCCCTTGTCCGAAGAGGCAACATTACCTATAGAGGACTTCCCAAGTGCTCGTAAGAGGATTTCATGTTGGCTCGTGATCTTTGTTAACTCAAACATTGAAATGTTTTCACGAACCTTCTTCATGTCATCAACTATGTTTTTTTCTATAGTGGGAAGAATGGAAGAAGTGTCTAAGGAATCGTTGGCTTTGAGGCTTAGATCCGGGTTCAAGGTTAGGCTACACTAACCACAAAACCCTATATTACTGGCCCTTTCGGAAATGACCTACGCAAGGCAGATCACAGTCTCACCCGAGGTAATATGGGGGGATTCTAAAACCAAGTTTCTGCACCTAGAGGGGATGTATGAAGTGTGGTTATAGGGTTTCTTCTGATCTAGGGCTCAATCCAAACTTCATGAACCATTAACTTCATAATCACAGTCATATAAAAGTTTTCTTACTTAACAGATTCATAACCCACACATAACTATTTCTATATGTATTATTCAGCATAAATAACAATATCAAGGTCTTTGTGGTACAATTATATGAAAAATATGCTAAAACAAACAATAGTCAATCATAAGTACAAAAACTTTAAAACAGTTAATAGAACACATATATGCTTCCAAATCTTCTTTTATTACTTCAATTCTTTGAAAATACATACTTCTAACCCTACACATCAAGCTATAGGGGCTTGCACACACAAATGAACACTTACCAAGGTCATCGCGCACACAACAACACAATCCTTCTCCTTCACTTGACACAAGTATCAAAGCATGACATAACATACTACCTTAGACAAGCTAAGACATCCCTTTAAATACTTTTTCCTATTACCACTACTAGAAAAAAGGACATTGGTGAGGGGCACAAAATGTCACCATAAGCTCATTGGTGACGGTCAAAAGAGCCTTCATCACCAAAAAATGAACATCACCAAAGGTGGTGTTGCCGAAAGTATAGGTGTTGTAGTGACATTCAAAGTCTGTCACCAATAATGATTTATAATGATGGATAGTGATCGTCACCATTTCATATGAGCAATGGTGACGGATCATAGCTCCGTCATAAAAAATCAAATGTCACTAAAGGTGGTGTCACCAAAACTATAGGTGTTGTAGTGACATTCAAATTCCGTCACCAATAATGATTTATAATGACGGATAGAAACCATCACCATTTCATATGAGAAATGGTGATGGACCATAGCCTTTGTCACTAAAAATTGAACGTCACCAAAGGTGGTGTCGCCAAAAGTATAGATGTTATGGTGACATTCAAGGTCCATCACGAATATTGATTATAATGACGAATAGTGACCATCACCATTTCATATGAACAACAATGATTTATTTTGATGGATCTTTCATGGCCGTCACTATTGGTGCATATATATGGTGATGTTCATTGACCGTCACCAAAATCCGCATTGCTAGAAGTATAGGTGTTGTGGTGACATCTAAGGTCCATCGAATAATGACTATAATGATGGACAACGACTACCACCATTTCATATCAACAACAATGATCTATGGTTATGGACCTTTGAGGTTCGTCACTATCGATGCGTATATATGGTGGCGTTCATTGACCATCACCATTTCATATTTTGGTGAGGGTCAAAAAATGTCACCAAAGCTCATTGGTGATGGTCAAAAGAGCCTTTGTCACCAAAAATTGATCATCACCATTCCATATGGATGTCACGGCACGATGGAATCGAACCACCAACCTCCTGATTGTAAAGCAGGTGCTCTTCCATTGAGCTAGCACCCTTTAAAGAATTAGACCTTGAAACTTCATAAATTGTAAATTCTACAACTTTCAATAAATTAAAGTCTTGACAACATTTTACTAAACAAGAAAAGCAACATCGAAGCTATAGGTCCCTACCTAATGGGTATGGAAGTTATGAAAAGTGGGTGGAGGGAAAAATAATTATGTATAAGAGAATCAATATGTTTAGTTGAGTACTCAATTAGAAGTGAAACTCTTAAGACATTTGTAATCTATAAATGACCTATAACTAGAAAATGCACCAAATATTACAAAGGAAATGTCATAAGAAGATAGCATATGGAAGAAGAAAATTGATGGAGACAAATGCAATATGTTATAGGTTGAGTGAAAGAAAAATCTCAATGTTTTTGTTGTTTGGTGTTTACATATCTGAATGATATCTAAAATCTGTGCAAATGTAACACAGATCTCTGGAAACCATGAATAACATATGATAAAATGACATTTGAGTGTGGACTTGTGAAATTCCAAATTGCATGTTGGTTTATGTAAAGGGGATATATATCTATGTCTATATATATATATATATATATATATATATATATATATATATATATATATATATATATATATATATATATATATATATATATATATATATATATATATATATATATATATATATATATATATATATATATATATATATATATATATATAGATAGATATATATAGATATAGACATAGATATATATCCCCTTTACATAAACCAACATGCAATTTGGAATTTCACAAGTCCACACTCAAAACATGACAACAAGCAACAAATAAAAGAAATTGACTTGGACAAAAAGCAATATATTCACCTTCATTCTTGAGCTTCTTCTGTTTATTTGAATTTGACTCATGACATTCTTTATCTGACAAGGAATAAAAATAATCACTAGTATTAAATTCATCCAACGCGGACTTTGGATATCCCACTGACATCTGCGTTTTTGCTGCCATGCCTGAAAACCATGGAGTTTCCTGTTGATAGTAGAATAAGATGTGTGCCTATTGCTCAAGAACACATTCCTTATTAACCATTGTTACCTGATAGAAACCAAAGAGACAACACAATATTAGCATACAAAAAATCCCATACCGAAATATAATCATAACTTAGCAAAGAAGTCTAAAAGATGTTCTTAATTAATAAACATTATATTTGGAAATTGTTTCTTTAGATTTAAAAAAGACTATGTTGTACAATGCGTATGTCTATTTATCCAAGCAATTATATCATAGCATATGTCACACAGTAGAAATCTACAGTACCTAAAGTAAAAAGACAAATTTTCTCAAGAAAATAGATTTAGAAAAGAGCTTTGAAAGCTATAAGTGTGTCATCAAAGCTTTAATTAATTTAACAACAAACTAGTTGGAGTTTGAAAATCAAATCATTCATAGGAAATGAATAGGACAACGGCCAAAGTCGTTATTCATACAAATAGAGCTAGAGTCACTATTTCCATTGTATATAATTGAAATTTGGGTAGTGGTCTAATAGTTAGAGCTTATTTTCTGGGAAGACTCATCAATACCATCATTTTTTTTCCACAGTGTATTGTGTCTCTAGATCTAGATCAAATAGCTTGCCATTCTCAAGTTCTACCTTTTAAGTTTAAATTTCTGGCTCACCCATTAAAACAACATTCTACCACTCCATTTTATTTTGTTTTGTCAAGATAATTGGTAGGACCTTTCCATCATTTATTGTACATCATCAATAACCCCATCAATGATATAAAGAATAACAGATACACAACAAAGGCCAAAGATGTGTTTGTTGTATACCTATGTTCTAGGACTCATCTAACCTTATTGGTGCAAAGAGCTCACCCTAAAAAAATAACATCCACATGGAATTTACAAAACTTTTTTAAATCAAGCTCCAAGTAAACCAATCAAAATATGAACATCCTTTTAATCAATAAAATCTCTGACTTAAAATAAAAGTGGCCTAGAATTGAATGTTATATTAGCCATGTCAAGTAACTAACATCGGATGAAAAATACAAGCTATGCATATTGGATTAGTGAAATAATTGATCTGGTAAATCTCAAAAACAGATGAATTACAACTAAGAAATGCAAATAAATGACTTAGAACTAAGACACGAGGTTGCCCTTTCAACCCTGTCGTTAAATAACTCTTCTTTATGTCACTTACCATTAAACTTTTTCTGATACTAGGTGGAAGTGGTAATGTAACATTAACCTCTGATAGTCTGTGTCCATGAATAATTCTCAAGATCCGCTCCATTACCATCATTTGGGCTAGATAAGATACATGCAAAAACCATCAACATGAAAATGAAATCTACATCCTTGTAAAAAAATGGGAGGAAAAAAAATATCCAAAAATTGAAGCAGACTGTAGGATACCTCATTCCTACAACATGATTATCTTTTCATGAACAAAAAAAAATAAAATAAGGAGAAATGTAAATTTTTCCACATGTTGACAGTGAAATATTTTGCATATTCTATGAACAATTGATGAAAAATGTTAGCTAAAGCTTGTCAGCATTGGGATTATAGTAAAACATAAAGGAACGGCTCCAGCACATATATAATCCTAAACATAAGTATCTATACATATAAGTATTTATTGAGGACATTGTATTTCATGAAAATATGGAAGTCAAATCTTTGAAATAACACAATTTATGGTACCACTACCTTACGAAGTCCATTCATTCATGTATTTACCAAGTCCATTCAGGAATTTCTTCAAAGTTCAAAGCACAAACAATTAGCATGTAGCCTAAAAAAGCTCAGATTTGAAAAGGAGATAACCCAAATATGTAGAGTATATATCTCACATTTATATATCCTAATTTCCAGACATTGAAATGACACTTTTTAGCATACTATTGTGAATTCAGCCCAAAATGCTAGAAAAAAATATTGATGGTTATTTTGCTAATATAGAAGTTTTATACATGCATTTATTTAAACAGTTAGCTTGCAATCTCAAACATATCTAAGGATGCACACAATACGTTGCATCTTTAGTGCTGATGTGTGAACTTGAGACATCGAAGTCCAATATTTAACAGTTTTCCTACAACATGCACTAGTCGAATAGGTGAGCAATAGTATTGTAGGTATGTGTTATGAATATATGTATTGCAGGCCAATAAGGGTATGGTTGGAACAGTCATGTCCAACCCTTCCAAGTTTTCCTATAATTTGCACTGGTCTAATAGGTGAACAATAGAACTGTAGGTGTGCATTCTGCATCACTTACCTAAATCCAACACCTTCAACATAGAAATTTCAAAGAATATGTCTAGAACTAGTAGGTAATTTGAAAAATGAAAGAGTTGGCTTGATTGTTTCTGGAGAAGACTAGATTCTTACATTGTTCAATGTAAATTCATGACACTTTTCCAAGCTTATATGGAACAAAAAGGAACCAAGCTATAAGTTTATTTAAGGAATCCTTACTTAGCCAGGGTAAAATGTTAGCCCTTTTTTGTCAAAAAGCATAAATGTAAAAACTTTAAGAAATTCAGAGAATAGATTGTAGAAATGTTCTTATCAAACCACTAACGTAAATAGAGCTAAGAAATATTGCTTTGTAAATAAATATTTCATGGTCAAATTAACAATAAAGTAACCTTTTAGCATAGTTAATGCACTAGTGCTCATGTCGTAGTGTTCCAGGGCATGCTAGGGACTACGGGGAGTGCTCATGTACCTATAGAGAAGAGGTGGGGATACATCGAGTTGTAGTCAGGAGGACTATAGGTGATGTGGGGCAGGATCCTTGAGGTACACAATCTCTTGGGCTCTACCTTTCTATGGGAGCCCCGAAGAGAGAGTAGCAGGACTGGAGGATGTGGGTAGAGACGGATGTTGATGAAGCGACAGAGAGTGCTACAGTGTAGGAGTCCCCGAGCAGTGTGAGGCTAGCAGGCTGCAATAGTGCGAGAGTCATGGGAGTATTGCTAGTGTAAGATGGCACAGAGAGGTGTGCAAGAATGCGAGATGCAGGGAGTTGTTGCAGTAGTGCAAAGGTCAGTAGAGGGAGCCCTTGTTAGCGACAGAGAGAACTTCAGCATTGGGAGCGTTTCTAGCCTGATAGGGATGTCAGAAGTTGGGGGGATTAGTGACTTACTTCTCAGTAACTAAGCTGCAGTGAAGTAGCAATTAGCAGTAGCACGATGAAGCATGGTGAGAGGGGGTTGCAGTGCAGATGCAGTGATGGGAGGATGGACTAACAATAGCACAAATGCAGATGGAGTTGCTATATGGATGCAGCAGTGGTAGTGGCAAGGCCATGGGTAGAAATACAAGATGCAGCAGTGTAGAGGATGTTGGGCGGGGAGGCCTAGCATCAGCATAGGTACTGATGCCGTATAATCTGTGTGATGCTCAGTGAGGAGTATTACTAGAGCACAGTCCTCGCTAAGATGAAGTGTTGATTTGGGGTAGCATCGGATGTGCTCTAGCCATGAAAATTGGTGGAGAGGCTAAAGCACATGAGATCTCCAAGACCTAGAAATGGTTTGGGAAGATTCTACCCGGTTTAGGAGATATTAAAATAATTAATATTTTTAATGAAGTTCCTAAGTCTAAACTTAGGAAAAATAAAATATTAATGGGTATTAATATAAACTGGGTTAGAAGGTTCCAAAAGTCATGGATAGTGAAGTGTCAATGATATCGAGCACAAGTGAGGGAAATCCCAAGCAAGAGAGAAAGAAATCAGTCAACTGCATGGAAACAATTTTGTCCCTCTCTGCACATGGAGTAATTTCCTCTTCCATCTGCGGCAGGAAGGGTCTCGATCTGTGTAAGTTTTGAGCATTAATCCCAGCCTCTTTAATATTTCTGAAACAACTTCTTTATGTCTGCATCCATTTCCTGTGGATCTCTTGGCATCTGGTTTGGTTTCGTAATTGCAAGGAGCAGACTTTTGGCCTCTTAAGGACATCAACTTTTACACAAGGATTTCCTTTGCAGCCAATAGTTTCATTGCAGAACAGTGTGGTTTTTGTCTTCCTCTCTGAATAGAAGTAGGGCTACAGAAACTAGTAAGAGTTCTATGAAAGAATCGTCCAAGAAAAACTCAAATAATTCCCTGCAACATAATTTCTGAGCAACACTCTAGTCTCTGTGATTAACATGAATCGATGAACAAGGAGTAGTAAGGATTGTTAAGGATCCATTTGGGCTTGTTTGAAAAACTTTTAAAGACCAAATTATTGGAGACCTGTTATAATTTGGTCCTCATTAGGGCTTTATTACTGAGCATGAAGGTTTTCATCTAAGTTTGTTGATCTCTAAGGTTCGGTGGTATCACAGTTCACTGACAATTTGGATCTAAAAGAAATTCCATGAACATTTGATGACACTTCTAGATTTGTGGCATAAGCCCTCATCTCTTTGGAATATCACTCTAATCCTTGAATTTTAGGGCATTTTCTATCTTGTGAAGTGTGGAGCTATTTTGATCCTCTTAGGGCTTCAATCAATTGGAAAGGATGAGTTGTTAATGTTACACAGCAATTTGTCACTGTCATCCAGTCAGTATCCCTACTGTGTCATGAAATCAAATTTATCATGCTCATGCTCTCTAAACTGGCCAAATAACCCACTTTGCCAAAGTTTTTGCTATCAGCGCGACTTTTGTCCAAATAACCGCGCTGATGGGCGCTCCATAACAGACCAAATGCGCTGTCAGCGTGGAAGTACACTTGTTTTCCGCGCTGATCGAATTTCATGAGCCAGCGCGTCTTGCCTTGTATTGAGTCGCGCTGACATGGCCTTCTCAGTTATTGAGGTGCGACGTCAGCGCGACAGTTCCTTTATAATCCGCGCTGATCCTGTTTGGGCGAATTTGTTCTAACAGCCAACCTTCCAGATGACTCCAGACCTGGTTGTTGGCCTTGTGAGTGTCGCCCTCCCTTCTATGGCATGTATGTTCGTCTTATGGGCCACCTTTCTTGGAGATGAGCTTATCCTTCCACCCTCCATGGAGACTCCTTCTCCTATATATTCTTCCACCATTACTATCAGCAGCTAGTTCTCACTTTGGGGGAATAGACTTTGACACTAAGGAATTCATAGTTTTGTGTGCTGCTAGTAGATAGTATGGTGTGCTAGAGTGTGGATTGCTAGAGAGCTAGAGAAAGGTTATGAAGTCTTAGAGCTTTGTGTGAGAGAGAGTTACTTGATTTGGGAGATCCACTTCTTGGGTGAATGCTTATGAGACTTGCTGGCTGGACCCTCTCGAGAAGGACTCAGCGTCAGAACAATGGTTGTATCTTTCTCTGATTATTGATTAATAATAGATGACTACTGTTATAGTTCCATTCTCATTTGTCTATGCAATGGTTAAATGTGAATTACATCCTTTCTGACTGATGTATGATTGTTTTTACTAGATTTCATGCTTGTGTTTGTCTTCTCTTTGTGTGTGCAGGTGTCCCACCACGAGGATAGTGGAGGATTGTGAACGGCCAAGGCAAAGGAGCGAGTGTGGCATCTCTTCATCGAACAAGAGCGTTGGAATCCAAGTAGGTGTCTTTTACCTACTTTGTGTAATTGCAATTAGGAGCTTGCAGAGTAGCATTGATTGATTGTTGCTAGACCCCTGCTGGGCTAGTAGGGATCGCCTCTATCCGTAGAGGGGATTTACCTCTCCAACAATTTGGCGACCATACTGGGGATTAATTATCAGTCTTTTGCATTTCCTGGGTTGATCTGGGAAATGCCCCTGTTTGATTGAAAGATTGGCTGTTTTGATTTGGGAGTTTTGATTTGCCTGTCACTATTTTTGAGCTCCATCGCGGATTTAATTTTAACAGTCGCGCTGAAAATCGGATCAGCGCGGAAAAGACGTGTATATCCGCGATGTCAGCGCAACTTTCTAGCTTAATTCCGCGATGACTGTGTTTTTCTGAGATCAGCTCGGTTTTTTGGGCAAAAGTCGCGCTGACAGCTCGGGTGGTCTGTGTAAAAGTTGCGCTGACATGGGTTTTTAGTGTAAAACTTGCGCTGACTCCTGAAAAGTTGTTTTTATAACTTTATCTCCTGAATTCATCAATCTTTCTTATCCCCTGTGGTTTCTTGTCCCTCATTAGCTTGTTTTGATTGCTTTTGGTTAAGGGACGCTCTCTCTTTGATTTCATTCGACTGAGTCTTGTGTTTTTAGACCATGTGACCTAGCCCTTTAGAAGTTTCATCGAGAAACCATTTGCTTGGGTTACTTGTCTATTCAAGGTTCATCCACAACCCTCTTATTGATTTGCTTGAGGCTTTTTCACTGCTTGTTGCTGGTTGATTTTTAGTGTCGATTATTGAACCACCTTTTTTATGTTGATTCGATTTCTTCACTACCAAGCATAGATTACGATTGTTTGGATCGATCAGTTCACATTCGCTTCCTCCTTGCTTGCAATCCTTGCTTGTCTTGCCGAGCTTAGATCACATAGCTCGTGCGGAACTTAGTTTTCCTTTTGATTTGGAAGCCTTCGTTGGATGTTTTGGGAACTTTGTGTGCTTTCATTAAGTGATTTGCTTGGTGTCCCGCTTCCTCCAAATTCATTTAGATGCTTTGTGCCATTGGAAGAAAATCAAACTAGTAGCTTTGCTTTGAGAATTGAAAAGGAAAAGAACATTTCGTTGATTTGCATTTTCAAAAGAAAAAGTTTCCTTTCCTTGCTTTTAGCTGCATTAGGTTGCTTGTTTGCTTGTATTTGTTTTGTTTGATCAAAATTCTTTACCCTCTCATAGCTAGAATTCATCGAACAAAATGAAATTCTTTGGCATGTAGTTGGCATCTAGGTAATTGTGAGAGAACATACGATAGAGCCTGAAATCGAAACTTAATCTCAAGATCAACTATAAAATGAACCGAATGAATCTAAAAATGCATTGGAACTAAACGCAAATATCTAGAGGTCTAGGTTAGAGACGTGTTCCGGCGTCTTTAAACATAGTCACTGTTGTTTCACATTGGGTTGGGTGATTCCTCCTTCTGTGACTCGATAGTGGTCTAACACGGACTGTGCTCCCACGTACCGTCGCGTATATAGGGAGACCCCACTAGGCTTTTATCCTTGATCCATAGGAAGCCGAGTCTGCCGCCTTACGATTCGCAATGCAGTGAACACAGCATTCACGAAGATTGACCACCCGTACCCTAAAAAGTATTCTGTGGTTTTGCGAAAAGTCTGGCACACCTTTTACCTAGAGTCTCCAGAGCAGTCACTTTTGATCCTTTTCGGACTCCCTAAACGAAAAGGTGCCTGTGAGCGTCTTGTCACTTCGTGCTCATTAAACATTCGAAGGAGACTGGAGTCATCTTTTCGTCCTTTTCTCGACTCTTGAAACATGAAAAGGTCAAGTTTGGTTCTTGTGTCTTAAAATTTATTCGGCCACGATAACATCACCTGGTTAGATCTTCTGTGCGTTAGCTTGAGTAGGTTTCGTTTTCGTTTGCTATGGCAACTTTTCCGGGATTCACTAACCCAGGTTCCCCCTCTGATGGGAATCCAGGACAATTCCCTCCTCTTGGGAATGTTGGTGCTCCGTATATGGCGACGTTATCCCTACCAGGGTTAACTGTTGGGTTGCATGTTTGGTTGTTTTCAACCTCTTTGGTTCCTACCATATCGGCTATTAGTCCATCAGTCCCTCCACCTGAACAACATCATGTTGATCCTAAGGTGGATCTCTCCCCTTCGACGCCTACTTCTACGTCGTCCTCTTGTACTTCGCCTGGTGAAATTCTCGATGTGAGTAACCAGGTGGCTAAGAAGAAGAAGAGGAAGACCAAGAAGAAGAAGTCCCCTAAGGGAGAGCCTACACACACAGTCCCCCTCTCAAGTCCAGCTATACACTCCAGTACACCAGAAGTCGGGTCACCTTCTGCTCCTCCGCGGAAGGTTAAGTTTCCTTGTCGATTATGCAGGGAGGACCATCTGCTTCGTGATTGTCCTGGCATTCCCAGGGTATTAGAAGTTTGGTCCCACGATCCGGCCTGCCCTTCATCGTCCGTTGAAGATCATGGCGATGCTACCTTATCAGTTGGGAATGGTAAGGAGAAAGGGAAGACTCGAATTCCCTGTAGACTTTGTGAAGGCAAGCATCCCCTTCACCTTTGTCCACTCATGGATAAAGCCTCTGCTGTGTTGGAAAGTCTTGCTGCTCCTCCGAATCCATTTCCCGCTGGTTATCAACGTCTTTCCACGGCTGTAGATCGCGCCCCTATTGACAAAGAGATCGTTTCGGATTCCTCTCTTGTCCAGGCCTCTCTTCCCGAACCTGGCTGTTCCCAGCCTGTTCCAGACCCGTCATTGGTCGGAAAGGGTGTTGATTCGAGTTCACCTCCTCTCAAGCACCCTGTTTCGGAAGAGCAAAATTCTCATGTTCTTCTTGTCTCGTCAAATTCTCCTGAGCTTGGTGATGGTTCTGCCACCCCAACCTCTCCGGAGAATTCCGATTCGGTTCCTTCCGAGCAGGGGGGCAACCATATGGTTCCCCCACCAAGTAGTTCGGTTATTTCCTTCGATTGGAGTCGTTTGACTTCCCCTCCCCTTCCATCCCATGTGCCTTTCTGGGTCACCGCCTATGCCTCCCATATGGCGCTACCTGGCACTGTGTTGGATGAAGGCGCATCGGTTAGTCTTATGCCCGTTACTACTTGGCGAGCTTTGGGTTCCCCATCGCTTGTACCTGTCGCACCGCATCTCACCGCGTTTGACGGAGGAACGAGTCAGCCTTTAGGGATCCTCCCGAAGTTTCCTATTACTTTGGGGGGCAAGACTGTCTATATAGACGTCTCAGTTACCCAAGGTTCTTTAGACTTCAGTCTTCTCCTTGGTCGTGATTATGTGTATGCCATGGGAGCCCTTGTTTCTTCACTTTTCCGTGTGGTTTGTTTTCCACACGATGGAAGAATCGTGACGTTCGATCAATTATCGTTCGTTCGTCCACAAGCCCCTCCGGTGCACTCATCCTTCCCTCCTGGCTTTCATCCACAAAGTTGCATTTTCCTCACCGCAAATCAACTACGTGGCCACCCACCCCGTGCCCGTACCCAGTGATGACACCATCATGCATAGTGTCCTGGGGGCATTAGGTCCTGATTTCCAAGATGTCGGCCTTCCCTCCGGAGCCACTTTCTTGGGGGCCTCCACTTCCCGTTCATTATGATGAAGTCTGGATGGAGCATAGTTCTTTTCCTATGTCAAGCTCCTTAAAAAATGAAACTGGGTTTGGTGGAGCATAGTTCACTTTCCTATGTCAAGCTCCTTAAAAAATGCAACTAGGTGTCGGAGCATAGTTCCTGATCTTGTGTCAAGCTCGTTAAAAAATGAAACAAGGGTTATGAGGATAGTTCTTTTACTGTGTCAACCTCATTAAAAAATGAAACACCTCCCTTTCAAAATCGAGTCTTTTGATTAAGATCTCGTAAAATACAAGTCGAGTCTTTCCAAGATCTCGAAAGTGAACCTTCATTCCATCCACTTTGTCGAATGCAATGAAGCTTGGGGGGCATGTACCTTGATTTGCGTTATTATGCTGGGGGCATGCGAACTTATAACAAGCATAGTTTTTCGTTTCAAGCTTGTGTAAACATGAAACCGAATCCAAGCAAAGTTCTCCACGGTTCAAGCTTGTGTAAAAATGAACCCATACCTGATTTACATCTCGTGATTGCCTTTTATCTGCTAATTTCTGCTAGATGAGCCTTGGTTGTTTTCATTCCATCGCCGCCATCTCTTTGGCCGATCATATGCTTTCACTTGGTTGTTTTTCCTTTCCTAAGGAACCGCAGTGATGAGTGGTTTTGTTAGCCAGCCTCTTGACCATTACATGTTTTGAGTAGTTCTGCCATTACCGGAACCAGTTGCTACCCTTTATACCACTCGTTCCTCTAGGACGAGTCTTCTTTAAGCTCTTTTCTGACTCGTAAAATGTGAAAAGATTGCCGAGTATTTTTCCCTTTTTGACTCGTTAAAGAGAATAAAAATGGAGGTCTGCTTTCAGCTCTTTTCCGACCGTTTAAAGATGAAAAGGCCGAGTTCCCTCTTGACTCGTTAAAAGGAATGAGAGGCGGTCGCCTTTAAAGCTCTTTTTTCGACCGTTTAAACTAAAAAAGATTGCCGGGTTTTTGTCGTTTCGAACTCGTTATTGGCTCCAAAACGACGTGTTTTCGACCGCTTTTTTACTTTTTCGGGTTGAAGGCACTATCTACGAAAAGTACTCCTCGATCATACTGATCGAGCGGTTCTTTCGAGCATTGTTTTATACTTTTTCGGGCTCGAGAGACACAACTTTACGAAAAAGGACCCCCCTGGAGTTTTCTTTTCTGCTGTCTTTTCAGACTCTCTAAACAAGAAAAGACGCCGAGTTCTTCCTTTGTCAGACTCGTTAAAACTCAATGACATCGGGCACCGTCGAAATGACACTTTTCAAGCATATGCTATCCCCGTCAAGCTTGTCATCCAAAAATAATCGGGGTACCTGCCAAAATGGTGGGGAAAATGGAACTGTAATCACAGTCGTGTCGGCAGTATGTCGCTCTTGAACATGGCACTCCTCTGCTTCGTGTCTAGGTGGGACCATCTCATCTTGTTTTTCACTGGCCTCCGTGGGTTTGGGATATCCTATTTGACCTCTCATCTGCTCAGTTGCTTTGTCACCATGACCTCTCTTCATTTGATGTCAAATACTGCCAAGTCCGTCAATGTGCCGCTGATATGTTCAAGAGAAGTTGACCTCTGCAGAGTTACAACCTACCCTTGACGCCTCACATACTTCTGATTCGTCACACTAATCTTCCTTTGTCTCGCGTCGATGATGTGGGAAACATTATGGCCCACCTTCGATCAAGGTTGCCTCCTGTCGACTTCAGCTCATTATCCGGGAAGGTGACTTAGAGACTCCCTTCGGGTGCCTTAGAGCCTGCATGCCTCAATGGCAGGTTCTTCATGTTCGACGCGAGGTTTTCATCATTGGCCTCCGATCAGATGATTCCGCGGGTGTTCGACGCCAGCTCATTGATTCACATGCCGCGGATTGTACCTATAGTACCTTGAGGACCATTATCATTATTGGTGGCCCCTCTCGCGTCTGTTAACAGTTTTCATCATTGACTGGTAATCATACGATGTTCATGCATGCTCGACTTCAACTCATGTATTCACGTGCTTGAACTTGTACTTTGTTCGGATTGGGATGGAGCGCAAGACCCTGGTTCTAGTCTGTTATGGTCCAGGTTGCGATTTGTGGATGATCATTACATGACTCGTTGATGGATGGCTACGACCATACCTTGTTATCATCATGGTCTCTTCAGCTGGGTGGCTACGTCCATACCACAGACCTTTCTTCATATGTCTTTTGGATGGTTGCGCCCATGCCTAGACTACATGTAATCAAGCTATCAGTTGTACATACGTGCAGGTCCTTCCTGGTGGTGTTCCAGTTCGGCAGTTTTGTAAAGCATTTCACCCCTCCCACTCTCTCGGGCTTCATGCTTTAGGGGGCATCTGTTACACAGCAATTTGTCACTGTCATCCAGTCAGTATCCCTACTGTGTCATGAAATCAAATTTATCATGCTCATGCTCTCTAAACTGGCCAAATAACCCACTTTGCCAAAGTTTTTGCTATCAGCGCGACTTTTGTCCAAATAACCGCGCTGATGGGCGCTCCATAACAGACCAAATGCGCTGTCAGCGCGGAAGTACACTTGTTTTCCGCGCTGATCGAATTTCATGAGCCAGCGCGTCTTGCCTTGTATTGAGTCGCGCTGACATGGCCTTCTCAGTTATTGAGGTGCGACGTCAGCGCGACAGTTCCTTTATAATCCGCGCTGATCCTGTTTGGGCGAATTTGTTCTAACAGCCAACCTTCCATATGACTCCAGACCTGGTTGTTGGCCTTGTGAGTGTCGCCCTCCCTTCTATGGCATGTCTGTTCGTCTTATGGGCCACCTTTCTTGGAGATGAGCTTATCCTTCCACCCTCCATGGAGACTCCTTCTCCTATATATTCTTCCACCATTACTATCAGCAGCTAGTTCTCACTTTGGGGGAATAGACTTTGACACTAAGGAATTCATAGTTTTGTGTGCTGCTAGTAGATAGTATGGTGTGCTAGAGTGTGGATTGCTAGAGAGCTAGAGAAAGGTTATGAAGTCTTAGAGCTTTGTGTGAGAGAGAGTTACTTGATTTGGGAGATCCACTTCTTGGGTGAATGCTTATGAGACTTGCTGGCTGGACCCTCTCGAGAAGGACTCAGCGTCAGAACAATGGTTGTATCTTTCTCTGATTATTGATTAATAATAGATGACTACTGTTATAGTTCCATTCTCATTTGTCTATGCAATGGTTAAATGTGAATTACATCCTTTCTGACTGATGTATGATTGTTTTTACTAGATTTCATGCTTGTGTTTGTCTTCTCTTTGTGTGTGCAGGTGTCCCACCACGAGGATAGTGGAGGATTGTGAACGGCCAAGGCAAAGGAGCGAGTGTGGCATCTCTTCATCGAACAAGAGCGTTGGAATCCAAGTAGGTGTCTTTTACCTACTTTGTGTAATTGCAATTAGGAGCTTGCAGAGTAGCATTGATTGATTGTTGCTAGACCCCTGCTGGGCTAGTAGGGATCGCCTCTATCCGTAGAGGGGATTTACCTCTCCAACAATTTTGTTGGAGAGGTAAATCCCCTCTACGGATAGAGGCGATCCCTACTAGCCCAGCAGGGGTCTAGCAACAATCAATCAATGCTACTCTGCAAGCTCCTAATTGCAATTACACAAAGTAGGTAAAAGACACCTACTTGGATTCCAACACTCTTGTTTGACGAAGAGATGCCACACTCGCTCCTTTGCTCTGGCCGGTCACGATCCTCCACTATCCTCGTGGTTGGACACCTGCACATACAAAGAGAAGACAAACACAAGCGTGAAATCTAATAAAAGCAACCATACATCAATCAGAAAGGATGTAATTCACATTTAACCATTGCGTAGACAAATGAGAATGGAACTATAACAGTAGTCATCTATTATTAATCAAAAATCAGAGAAAGATACAACCATTGTTCTGACGCTGAGTCCTTCTCGAGAGGGTCCAGCCAGCAAGTCTCATAAGCATTCACCCAAGAAGTGGATCTCCCAAATCAAGTAACTCTCTCTCACACAAAGCTCTAAGACTTCATAACCTTTCTCTAGCTCTCTAGCAATCCACACTCTAGCACACCATACTATCTACTAGCAGCACACAAAACTATGAATTCCTTAGTGTCAAAGTCTATTCCCCCAAAGTGAGAACTAGCTGCTGATAGTAATGGTGGAAGAATATATAGGAGAAGGAGTCTCCATGGAGGGTGGAAGGATAAGCTCATCTCCAAGAAAGGTGGCCCATAAGACGAACAGACATGCCATAGAAGGGAGGGCGACACTCACAAGGCCAACAACCAGGTCTGGAGTCATCTGGAAGGTTGGCTGTTAGAACAAATTCGCCCAAACAGGATCAGCGCGGATTATAAAGGAACTGTCGCGCTGACGTCGCACCTCAATAACTGAGAAGGCCATGTCAGCGCGACTCAATACAAGGCAAGACGCGCTGGCTCATGAAATTCGATCAGCGCGGAAAACAAGTGTACTTCCGCGCTGACAGCGCATTTGGTCTGTTATGGAGCGCCCATCAGCGCGGTTATTTGGACAAAAGTCGCGCTGATAGCAAAAACTTTGGCAAAGTGGGTTATTTGGCCAGTTTAGAGAGCATGAGCATGATAAATTTGATTTCATGACACAGTAGGGATACTGACTGGATGACAGTGACAAATTGCTGTGTAACAGTTAATACATGAGAGTTTTGAAGTTCCTTTTGGATTGACTTGTATTTAGAGCTTACACCAATGATTCTTGACAGAATGAGTGAAAGAAGTCCTTTTATCTTGTGGACTATTTGAACATTTCCCAAAAATTGTTTATAGCTCCTTGCAGCACTTCAGTCATCTCTAGTTAGGGCAAGGGCATATGGATATTTTAGACCTATTTCAGATCTATGGGTAAGTTTTTTACTAAGATGTCTGCAACTCCTTTTTAGATTGATATTCTTTTGTGCTTATGACATGAATTACATACCTACTTGTAATCTTTGTTGGTCATCAATTT
Organism: Pinus tabuliformis; assembly: GCA_031772625.1. Classification (NCBI taxonomy): domain Eukaryota; kingdom Viridiplantae; phylum Streptophyta; class Pinopsida; order Pinales; family Pinaceae; genus Pinus; species Pinus tabuliformis. The sequence goes on along the minus strand of CM062814.1, from coordinate 487,005,286 downwards.
ATGTTGAAAATAGAAACAATAAATGCTAAAAATAACATTGCTATAAATAACATTTGAAGATATACTCCAACTCTGTTGGAAATAGAAAAAAAATAGAGATGCTAAAAATAGCATTGCTATAATTAGCATTTCGAGATAGATTCCAATTTTAATTAGTCCCTGAATTAAAATTTCATTTAGTCTCACTAGTTGTTTGAAAAATAATTAATTAATTAATCTTGACTTAATTAGTTGGAGAAAATCAAACATGAATTCTATGTGAAGACATGCAACAGTTATCCATTTGACTGAGGAAGCTATCCCTTAATTAAGGAGATAAGGATGAGTTGTATTTGAGTTGTAATTAGTTAGCTCAGTTAATTTAGTTAAGTCCAATTAGATTAGTTCCAATAGTTTGTGGAACTAATTATGAGTTCAGTTAGTCAATGGATGCATGCATGCAACTAGTGTACTTTAGATAACTGAATATTCTCTCATAAATAACTCATGCATTTCAGTTCAGACAGAGAACTAGTTGAGATTAAAGTAAGGGACAATGTACTATCAGTTGGAGGAATTTTCCGATAAAGGAAACTCATCCATGCAGAAGGAATTAACTCCTTCAAGATTGCACAGTTATTTCAGAGGTCAATGTTGTGTGCGAGGTGATTATTCACACAGGTTGCAGCTGGAGGACCTAGGAGAAAATTTGCAAGGAAATAAGAGGCTTGGAGGACTGAAGGAAAGCATATGTGTTATCTTTTTTGTCTATGAGTAGCAGTGAGGGTTTGTACTGAGAGATGGATAGCTTGTGAGCTAAAGCTTTGTGTAATCCTGAGATATTTCCACTTGTATGATAATACAGATAGTAGTGTTTTTAGCTAAGGTTTTCCCTTGAGTATTCTTTTGTGTTTCATGTGTATGATTTATTCTTCTCCGTTATGTTAGTGTCAGTCTTTCCAGCCTTCCTCCAGTGATCAAATATGCTCTTACCAAGTGGTCTCAGAGTGTCAAGGTCAAATTTTGTCATTTCAAAGAGTCTTCAAGCAAAATTTGGTCACTAGGCATTAGGTCTAGGGTTTGCTTTCACTCCTTCTAAAGTTTTCCAAATTTCAGTCCATGTCATCATTCAGCTAAGTCTATCATCATTCATAGGGTTGTCCTCATCATGTCAGGTTCCATTGGGTCATTTTACACCTTGTTCATGCTTCAGTTGCGCCTAGGTAAGGTTCATTTCCCTCTCCTAGTGTTTTGAAACTAATTTCTCTTGGACGGTCAAATAATCAGCAAAAATTGTATCCAGATGTTCATACACCTTCCCATATCCTTCATGTACCTTATTAAACACTTCCCATCACTGAGATTCCCCAAATTCCTCATTTTTCCACAAACCCTAGTTTCTTGCTACAACCTGGCAATTTTCTAGGTTGGGTCTGTGTTTTTCCCTTTTGGACCCCTTCCCCTCACTCGATCTCCAAGATTCCACTTTCCCCTGCTTTCTAACATCCCTCCCTACTTCCAAAAATTTCCCCAAGAATTTAGAAGCCTCTTATCCCCTTCATTTCGCTTCATTTCAACAAAATCCCTTGTTTCACACATTAGGATAGGTTTTACTCACATGATGTTTCTGATCAATCAAAGATGAATTTGGGAAAACTGAGAGATGCTTTTGTCCACCACATGCCAAGGAAGAAAAACCTCCTTCACTTTTTACACAGGTGTCATGGTTTTAGAGAAATGTCAAAAATACAATCGCTAGATCCAAGGAGGTTGAGCAAAGCACTAAAATGGCGAAAGAGGCTAGATCCACTTTGAGTTTTGGCCGAAGCTTCTTTGGCTGAACATGGCACTTGATGAAGAACCTTCAGTATAAATTTCAAGGAATTTGGAGAAAATTTTGTCAATTTTGAATTTTTGGCTCTAAAAACAGGTTTTTTGGCTCAACGCGTAGCGCGCCGTGCGCGACCCATAAGATTGGGAGGTCCAAATCACAAATTGTTTGCATTTTTGGATTTTTCATGATGAAATATACATGCTCAGCTATTTCCAAGGCATTTCATCAAGGTTTGGGTCCCCAAAAGGTCAAAAAACATGCAAAAAATGACCTCACTGCCCCTTTTTGGACACACAGGAAGCAGTCTTGGGAGAATGCACTTTTGGAGGGGCAAATGGACACCAAATTAGAAAATTCCACTTGGGTTAGAAATTAGACATCTAGACCTTTCCAACGAGCTATCGTGAGCCCAATTTGGATGTTGGGAAGTGCCCCAAATGCAGGTGGAAAGGCGCGCGGCGCATAGGGCTCAGGCGCGCGGCGCATCAGGGTTTTTGGCACAATTTTCATCTTCAGCTCAGGAAACGTAGCCAGTTTGACCAGTTTTGACTTGTGATGGGATTTTTCACCCTTATTGATGTAATTAATGGGACTTTATGTTGATTTGACACTTATTTACCTATTCTAGATGATTCATTCATAAAATAGCAAAAATTTAATGAATGAATTGGTTTCCTAGCTTATAGAGGCAAGTTGTTTTGACTGCCTGGATTGTAGTGCTTTGTTTAGAATTGGTTGAAACAGCTCCTAGGATAATGAGCTCGACCCCTAGAGGCAAGGGAATGGGTTTTCTTGCCTATATTATGTATTTTCTTAGTCATTTTCATGGTTGGACTCTTGGGAATAGCTTGATACACTATTGTACATATTTTCTCTGCAATTTTGGCAAAGGATAGACCAAGGTTTTGCAGCACTATTTGGGATTCATGTGGCCTTATGTGTTGATGGTGTGTTTCTCTCAGTACTTGTAAGTTGTGTATGTGTACCACTTTCCTTATTTAATCTTCTGCAATTAAACAAATGAAGTGTTAAGGTAGAATCCATAAATTTGCTATGCTCTGCCTTTAAGTTTGTTTAATTTTCCATGTTTTATTCAGTTTAAGGAGAATCCTTGAGACTTCCTTGCTCTCCTTAGCTCCTCACCTATCAGGTCTATTCATTAAATCACTTTAAAGGCATCAAAACAATCGCCTATCTTGCCCCAAGTAGACCTCTGCAAAAGCTGTGCCTCATCCCTGCACCCAAAATTGCCTTTCCCTTGAATTCAACAAAACTTCAAAAAATAAATTCCATAGTCCTTGTACTTCATATCTAGCCTAAAATTAGTCATCAATTCAGTCATCTCGAGCCTCTTTGATTACCTTTTGCCGAGATACACCCAAAGAGATCCCTCTCCTGTCCTCGTAGGGCTAGCTACGAGGCTGAGCTTGGTTTGATGTTGCCTCGAGTTTTGCCTTCCTCAGCCTGAGGCAGATTCGAGCCCTAACATAGTGGCGACCATACTGGGGAAGAAAAAATGGTTTACTTTTTGATGTCATTTGTTTTATAAGCTACAGACGGAGCCTGAAGTTATGCCAGGTAGCCTTCGAAACGCTTTTGCTTTGCATTAGCGGAAGTAGATAAACGCTGCTTCAGTCAATCTCCGGTCTAGCTTGTAAACGTGACATCTAACTTTAATTACCCCAGTACATGTATCAAGTTGCAGATCTGATGCTGATGGTGGACAGCAGTCAGACACATATGAAGGCTGAAATCATTCACCTGGCGACTCCTTTCACTGAAGAATCCAGCAACCTGTGCTTCATGGTGACTTCACTGCAGAGAGATCAGTAGCTGTGAGATTTTCAAGATGGACCGAATCACAAGAAGATACGCTCCCATGAGCCGCGATCACATCCCTGGTTTTCCAAATAAAATTCCGAAGGTAGATTGGTCAAGGAATTTTCCTACATTTAAAGATGATGGTAGGAAGGACGCTGCTCTACATTTGGTTAGATTTCACATGCATATTCGCAAGTTGAAGGTTGATTTCCCTAAAGATTGCTTGATGAAGATATTCTTGGCCACTTTGGAAGGTAAAGCACAATCTTGGTATGAAAGTTTACCGCCTGCTTGTATTTACTGTTTAAAGGACTTTCATGCTATGTTCATTGAAAGATATATGGACTCTTATCCATCATTAAATTTAGTTCAACACTGTTGCAAGCATGTTTATAGTTTTATTGAAAGCCTTGAGAAGTTTTATGAAGATGATAATTTCATGGATGAAGAGATCATGGAAGCCCTGTATGAAAATCCATTTTAGCAGCATAAAGAAAACTTAGAGGATACTTCTCAAGATGATCAGGACATTTTGCAGCAGAATCAAGATCAGCGGGCTGAAGATGGTCATATGGTGGAAGATGATGAAAGAGAGGGTTCTATTTCAGATCTGCCCATAGAAGAAGACAGCATGCAGGGTAGTCAAGATTCAATTTCAGAATGTGATGCAGTCAAGTCAAGTATTTCAGATCAACATTCAGAACATAATGACCAAAAATACCTTGTGCCGAATCCTATAAAGAAAAAATCAGTTGTTGAGATCATCTGGCATGAAGAAAACAGAGTTACAAATCTAAGTGTTCACATCTCATCAGAATAGAGTCTTCATGAGGAGGTCATTCAGTCTGCTCATGAACAACAAGGTGAGATCTTTGCTCAAGCAAGTGAAAAAGTTTCTTTGAGTGAATTTGTGGCAGACAATATAAATGATAATAGTGTGCTTGATAATATTGAAGAATGTAATAAGGAACTTGATAATTTGGTTGTGATATCATATGAAGATGACCTACCATATTTTCAGACTACAGAAGATCATAGCATACAATATTACCTTTCAGATTCTTCATATGTTTCATGTGTTGAAATGTTTTTACAAGAGGAGATCTGCTCATCTACCTGTTCAGAGTTTTTTGAAGCCCATGAGCATACTTTTACCGAAGCACATGATGAAGGCAGATCAGAATTTGAAACAAAGGACACCTTGATCTTTCAGCAGGAGGTGGAAATGGTAAATCTTCATGTTTTTTATGATCCTCTAGCAAGTTTGTTGCAGCCAACAGTGAAAGTGTTTATTACAGTGTTTTGTTGCAGCCATGGTCAACTATGTTTTTGGATGCCCAGTGATAGGTTTGTACTATTGACCAGAAGATCTGATAAGAAGAATCAGTCAAGAAGCCATCTTCTTGATTGGTTGCATTGGCATTTTGATATATTTTGAGGATATATTGTCTTGTAAGAAACACAGGTGGCCATGTACTGCCACCAAGCTTTTGTTTTAAGTTTCAGGTCTTAGTATTTATGAGTACAGTTTGTCGAGTCAGTTGATTAGTCCTTTCAGTTTTAAAATTGAGTCAGTTTTTTCAGAGTTGTATTCAATTTTCAGTCAAATCTGCAGTCAATAAATGTGTCAAAGTTTTGTGTCAATTGTTGGAATGATGACTCCATCGCCCAATGGACGGAGGCACTGTCTGCTCTCCCAAAGATCTGCGGTTCTTGGCACCTCCAAGGAGCTACCATCCCCATTGGAGCCAATGTTAGTGTCAGTCTTTCCAGCCTTCCTCCAGTGATCAAATATGCTCTTACCAAGTGGTCTCAAAGTGTCAAGGTCAAATTTTGTCATTTCAAAGAGTCTTTAAGCAAAATTTGGTCACTAGGCATTAGGTCTAGGGTTTGCTTTCACTCCTTCTAAAGTTGTCCAAATGTCGATCCATGTCATCATTCAGCTGAGTCTATCATCATTCATAGGGTTGTCCTCATCATGTCAGGTTCCATTGGGTCATTTTACACCTTGTTCATGCTTCAGTTGTGCCTAGGTAAGGTTCATTTCCCTCTCCTAGGGTTTTGAAACTAATTTCTCTTGGACGGTCAAATCATTGGCAAAACTTGTATCCAGATGTTCATACACCTTCCCCTATCCTTCATGTACCTTATTAAACACTTCCCATCACTGAGATTCCCCAAATTCCTCATTTTTCCACAAACCCTAGTTTCTTGCTACAACTTGGCAATTTTCTAGGTTGGGCCTCTGTTTTTCCCTTTTGGACCCCTTCCCCTCACTCGATCTTTGAGATTCCACTTTCCACTGCTTCCTAAAATCCCTCCATACTTCCAAAAATTTCCCCAAGAATTTAGAAGCCTCTTATCCCTTTCATTTTGCTTCATTTCAACAAAATCCCTTGTTTCACACATCGGGATAGGTTTTACTCACATGATGTTTCTGAGCAATCAAAGATGAATTTGGGAAAACCGAGAGATGTTTTTGTCCACAACATGCCAAGGAAGAAAAACCTCCTTCACTTTTTACACAGGTGTCATGGTTTTAGAGAAATGTCAAAAATACAATCGACAGATCCGAGGAGGTTGAGCAAAGCACTAAAACGGCGAAAGATCCACTTCGAGTTTTGGCCGAAGCTTCTTTGGCTGAACATGGAACTTGATGAAGAACCTTCAGCCCAAATTTCAAGGAATTTGGAGAAAATTTTGTCAATTTTGAATTTTTGGCTCTAAAAACAGGTTTTTTGGCTCAACACGTAGCGCGCCGCGCGCGACCCATAAGATTGGGAGGTCCAAATCACAAATGGTTTTCATTTTTGGAGTTTTCATGACGAAATATACATGCTCGGCTATTTATAAGTAATTTCATCAAGGTTTGGGTCCCCAAAAGGTCAAAAAAATGCAAAAAATGACCTCACTGCCCCTTTTTGGACACACAGGAAGCAGTCTTGGGAGAATGCACTTTTGGAGGGGCAAATGGACACCAAATTGGAAAATTCCACTTGGGTTGGAAAGTAGACATCTATACCTTTCCAATGCGATATCGTGAGCCCAATTTTTATTCCGGGAAGTGCCCCAAATGCAGGTGGAAAGGCGCGCGGTGCATAGGGCTCAGGGGCGCGGCGCATCAGGGTTTTTGGCACAATTTTCATCTTCAGCTCAGGAAACATATCCAGTTTGACCAGTTTTGACTTGTGATGGGATTTTTCACCCTGATTGATGTAATTAATGGAAATTTATGTTGATTTGACACTTATTTACCTATTCTAGATGATTCATTCATAAAATAGCAAAAATTTAATGAATGAATTGGTTTCCTAGCTTATAGAGGCAAGTTGTTTTGACTGCCTAGATTGTAGTGCTTTGTTTAGAATTGGTTGAAACAGCTCCTAGGATGATGAGCTCGACCCCTAGAGGCAAGGGAATGGGTTGGCTTGCCTATATTATGTATTTTCTTAGTCATTTTCATGGTTGGACTCTTGGGAATAGCTTGATACACTATTGTACATATTTTCTCTGCAATTTTGGCAAAGGATAGACTAGGGTTTTGCAGCACTATTTGGGATTCATGTGGCCTTATGTGTTGATGGTGTGTTTCTCTCAGTACTTGTAAGTTGTGTATGTGTACCACTTTCCTTATTTAATCTTCTGCAATTAAACAAATGAAGTGTTAAGGTAGAATCCATAAATTTGCTATGCTCTGCCTTTAAGTTTGTTTAATTTTCCAGGTTTTCTTCAGTTTAAGGAGAATCCTTGTTATAGACATTTTTGTTCCTTACAACTCCAAGAATGAAATGTCCATAAACCAAGGGCTCCTAAGTCCCTAAAAGTGTTGTTCTAACCCCTAAAGGAACAAGGTCAACAGATTATAGCTTCTCCCAGAAGTTCTCCACCTGAAACTACTCAGAATAAGTCAAAACAGGATCATTTCAGCTGCTCCACTGGCTAGGTGCGTTGCATTGCACCTAAATACACTGGCTAGGTGCATTTCAATGCACCTAAATACACTGTGAGGGTGCGTTGGGCGAGAAATGACAAATGGCAGTGTCATTCCGCGAGGTGGAGAGACAATGGAAGCTTCCAGAATCTTCTCCTGTGACACTTGCCTCACTGAATTCGACCAAGGATGAGTAAGAGGCCTTCAGTCTCCAAGTGGAAGCAAGAATTGGTAGAGAGAAGACACTAATCAAATCACAAGCTGACTCATCCTCCTTACACATATCTATATATGGATCCCTCATCCCAGAGATCCAGAGGCTGGAATTTTGCACATTGTAAAGAATTGTTGTTGGTTTTGAGAAAAACATCAGAGTATTTGGGTGATCTATGCTTTGTTGGAGGTGAAGAGGGGCTTCTTTGCTAGGAGGTTGATGCTGGGTCAGGAACCATCGGTTCTAACTCCTCCTGGATCTATTCTTGTTTATCAATAAAAACTATTTGAGTTTTTCCTCCATGCAAGTTTTGTATCATTGATGCTTGTTACATTTGTATGGTTAACTTAAATCTGATCCTAAGTTGTTTATGAATATAGATCCATGTCTTTGTATAGTGTTCCTCTTCTGTGATCTTACAGGTACTTGGTGAAGCTGGGAAAGTAAGGGAGCAGGTAGCTGGAGGCTGTCGAAGAAGAGAGGGATTGGATCAAAGGATTAGCGCAAGACACAGGTTGGTTCTTTCTATTCCTCTCTATCTATAGTTCATAAAGGAAATACAAAAGTAGTTTTTCTCTGTTTGTTTCTAAGGCAGCTGTCACACCTTAGTGGGATAGAGCAGTTCTAAATAGACACTTTTCCCGTTAACAAAATGGCGACTTCGTTGGGGAAGTCTAATTAGTTTGTTTGTGTATCATTCTTTGTTGTTTGTTTCATAAACTTATAAGTAGCATTCGAACTACATTTGCCATAACAAATGAAAAGTAGACATCTGCTTCTTCAATCCATTCACTGGATCTGTTCATGATTTGAACAGTTGATTCAGAAACTATCTGATTGCCCTTGTGATAGCTCTTAGACCCCCCTTAGATCTACCCCTGATTGTGCATTACTGATTGCTTTTACTCGGCCAAAAACCAAAGACTGAACTGCAAACTATGACCCAGAACCCGGACAGATTCTCATTTCTGGCCCAGCGCAGGTACTGTTAAGAGATCCTTAATTTTAGCGCACTTCCCGAAAGGGCAACCTGCGCTGCATTGCAGTTTCTCCGTGTTACAGGTGCACTGATCAGACTAGCCCTGTGCAGCTGTGGTTCTTGCGCTTCATTCTCTCCAGTTCTATCTCTGAATTTTGCTGCTTGTGATCAGTATATGTCTGTTTAAAACACCTTTTCCTTGCTGTTATTCCATCTCCTTTGTAAAAAAGAACTGTAGATGTTTTTGTGTGTTTTTTGAGTCGTTTACAGTTTTCCATTGCAAAAGTAGAATAGTCATACTGTCGTCCTTTGATTTGGATCTGTCGCAAGTGTCGATTTCGATCATAGGAGAAAGTTTGATTGTTGTTGATGGTCGATTATACTGTTACTATTGCCTTTGGTCTGAATTTGTGATTTTCTAGTGTCAAAACGAGTATTCATTTCAAAATCGTAAAAGTGTCGTAATCGTCTCTATCTTTTGATTTCGAAAAGAAGCTTGTTTGTGTTTGTCGCTTGAAAGCAAATTCAGATTTGTGCATCAACTTTCTTTTTAGCATCAATACTGAGAAAGTTGAAAACAAATACATGCATGTGCATTTGCATATAGACAGTCTGTTTGGCTTGATTTAGGAAAGTGCATTTACAGTGTGCTCTTTGCTCTTTGTGAAAAGATTGTGTCTTTCTTTTCCTCTAGTAGCTAGGATTTTCATTGCACAAAAGAGATAAAAGTTTGTTTATCATCTTTAGATTGCATTTTAGGAATTACATTTACATCTCGTGGTGAACCCGAAAGGCAAACTTCATAAACAAGATCAACTTAAAATAAATTCAATGAATCTAACAACGCTTTGGAACTTAACGCACAACATTTAGAGGTCTAGGCTAGAGACGTATTCCGGCGTCGTAAAGCCTAGTAACTGTTGTCCTCACTGATGGTTGGGTGATTCCTCCACTTTGAGACGATAAGTGCCAGTACGGACTTGTGCTCCCACGTACCGTCGAGTATATTTTGGGAGACCCCTATAGGCTTAAATCCTTTATCCTTAGGAAGCTATGTCTGTCGCCCTATCGATCGCAATGCACTGAACACAGCATTCGGGAAGATTGACTGCCGTACCGTAAAAAGTATTCTGCAGTTTTGCGATTGGTTTGGTACTCCCTCTACCTAGATCTCCAGAGCAGTCCCTTTCGTTCCTTTTCAGAATCCTTAACGGAAAAGGTCCATCTAAGCACTTGTCACTTCAGGCCCATTAAAAATCGAAGGAGACTAGAGTCATCTTTTTTTTTTTCTCAAATCTTAAAAACTGAAAAAACAAGTTGTGTCAAAGCATCTAAAATTTATTTTAAACGGAATAATCATCACCTTTCCCTCATTGATCTTCGAAGTTAGTCTCCCTTCATCACAAGTTCTTTTAGAATCGCTAGGTAATCTTTTGGATAGACTACAAATGTCTGAACAACCGTCAACATCTAGGACTGTGTCGTCTTACACACCGACGACAAAACTCCCTGCTATCACTCCGACAATGTTCACCGGTATACCATCTGTCCCGAATAGCTCTCAGCCACTAGAAGGAGCCCACTCAGGGGCTATTTCGACAGTATGGTTCGTTCCTATTTGTTCATCCGGAATAATATCTGGAAACTCTTATGTTGAGACTCAACAAATTGATCCATTTGGAGGTCAATTTGGGCAGTCCGGTCCTTAAGGGCAAACAATTCCCTTGAGTTCTGGATTACCACCGTATGGGGGGCAATATACCCTTTCATTATCCCCTCCGGGAGGATATCCATACGGGAGTTCACAACAACTTTCAGGTTATACTGGAATTACCTCAAGTGGTTGGGTACCTATACTACCTCAACAACCAAGAGTTGTGTATTCAATGCAACAATGCGTACCTATGTCGAATATCTCGACTATGCCAGCTATTGTGACGATGTCGCAAGTTCAAACGCTGCCTGTTGTATGCCAACCTCAGGTTTCTCAGGTTGTAATGCAACAGCCCCTTGACCCTGCAACTCAACCACAATCGCCAACTAGTGGAGCGACATAGGTCCAGACAGGTACAATTACCCCTCACCTTGGTCAAACGGTTAGTATCGCGCAACAACACATGGCTTCACAACCATGGCTGGTGCAATACCAACAACCGCAATTCCAACAAGTATACCAAGGTTCTGAGCAGAAAATCTTTGCGAACAGTCGACAGTCGTACATTCAAAACGGTCAAAATCAACCATTCTACAATGGTCATGTCCACCAACCTTACCAAACATACCAGCATCAAATGCATTATGCCGGTATGCAAAGACCAACTGCTCAGGCAATCCCATCTTATCCTAGGTATGCTTCACCTAACCTGAATCAATAGTTACCCTTTGTGGCAACCTTAGAGTTACCTTATTTAAATCGGTTAACAAACGATCCAATTGCTTACGCCCCTTGGTGGCCAGCGATTCCGCATAAACTGCCATAAGATATTCCTAAATTTAATGGAAATCCGGGTGAAGATCCATCGAATCACGTGATGACCTTTCATCTATGGTGTTCGTCAAACACCCTAAATGATGATTCGATAAGACTTCGCCTCTTTCAGAGGACGTTAACGGTTCTAGCGACAAAATGGTACATTGAATTGCCTAGAGCTTCGTTTGACAACTTCAGTACCTTAGCCACAACCTTTTTAACCCATTTTCAATTACCAATAAGGTACGAAACGGGAACAAAACTTCTTACCAACTTCAAACAGACAACATCCACTCACATATCTGATCATATACATGAGTGGCGACGTCGTCGTAGGATGGTAAAAACGTACATCCCCGATCAGCTCTTAGCTGAATGGTTTATCAAGTCATTACTGCCTTCCATCACGGAAGATGTGGCAAAAGGGGGAGTCGTCACAGAAGAGCAAGTTATCGCTCGTGCGCAATATTTGGACTTGATTTACACTCAGTCCGGCACGCTTTACGATAAAATACCTGATGCCCCTAGACCGGAATTCTCAGTTCCTCCTCCTCCTAAATCAAACAATGACTCTCATGCCGGCGATGGCGTGATTGGCGCAACAGACACGAAATCAACAAAGGCTACATCTAAAAAGGCACGTAAGATTTCTAGTCAAAATGCAAATGAGGAACTTCTTGCCTCGGAAGTAAATGCCGTGTCGACCGACAAGGGCAAACAACTGAAGCAACCAAGGGGCAAGAGGAAAAAGAAAGGGAGGAAAAAGAAGCAGGATGAGTCATCTCCTGAAAAACCTTCTACAAACCCTTCTGGGCAAAGGAAACCCCCTGTGGGGTGTCATATATGCGATGAGGATCATTGGACGAGAGATTGTCCACATAAAGCTGAAGTTAAGAAACTCTTTAAGAGTTCAAAAACCTCTGCAGTGTTAACTGATCCGTTTCCAAATCCAGGAACAAATCTGGTTGAAAGCGGAAATGCTTCCCCGTCTCAAGTGCTAATGTTGTCGGTTTCAAAACAGCAAAATGATGCTTTGATATCGACAAGGAACAAGGATTATGGGAATCCGCAGCTGTCGAACAACAAGGATAAAGATCAACCAAGTAGTTCGACAACAACTTCGACAGAAGTTGTGCCACCCACCATCCCTGAATTGATGATAAAACCGCCAAAGGGAGTAGTACACAAGTCGACATTTAATCCCCGCACTAGAGCGGCACAGCATTATAATATAGTGGAAGATTTGGCCCAATCGCCATCCGCTATGTCGACTCTTGAAGTACTACAAAATTGCCCATCCCAAAGGCAGGCTTTATTATCGGCCATTGGTGGGATTGACCCAAAGGATTCCAATCTTGTATCCTTCGATCATAAAGGATACGATCCTCAGTTACCAGCTCAACTAGCTTTCGTTGTTCAAGTGAAAGCCCTCAACAAAACTGTTCATCGAACAATTATTGATGAGGGGGCATCTACATGCATTATGTCGATGAGTTGCTGGAAAACTTTAGTATCTCCAACCTTGTCGCGATCTTCGACGACATTAAAAGCATTCGACGGAAGGACATATACCCCATATGGTATCCTTAGTAACTTGAAAGTTGAACTAGGAGGGAAAACGGTAGAAATAGATGTTGAAGTCACCGATGGGAATCTTGATTACAACATCCTACTAGGAAGACTGTGGATATATCCCATGGCAGTTGTTGTGTCGACCTATTTTAGAAAGATTTCATTTCCCTTTCAAGGAGGGATTACAATCGTCGATCAACAAAACTTCCTCCCCAATGGTTCTCAAGTTACTGGAAGCATTCCCATGATCCATGGAAGCCCCCATTCGCTTCAGAATATCGGAGTAGGTCTACTAAAAGATCCTATACTAATGGGAACTTTCGCTCTTCCACCTCCAATCAATCTGGCAGAAGTAGCGTCGATAGAAACCTGCAGCATGATATCTTCTATAAAGATCTCAGAAAATGATATCGACATGGGTCATGCAGTGGTTTTGCCCCCAAGCCCAACGGAAATATTATAGCAATCAATGTTCCTAGCATGGGAGGCAAACCCAAATCAATGCTTATCAAGCGTTTGGATAGATAGGTCTAGAGAATATGGTACTCCTTCAGATCCTTGGTCGCAAGTGCATGTCACTGACGAAGGAATTGTCCAATCTATGGTAATTGAAGGAGCACCATGGAATGATTCCCACCATCGTTCTCTTCTTCCGGATTGTGGAGAAGATACTCAAAATGACCTTTATCATCCTTCAGTCTTTGATTTTCTGTCAAATACTGTAAATACGGTGGATTCCGAGCGAAACTTTTCCAACATTGAAGAGACTATAGCCATAAATATCTCGACCAAAACAGATGTTGTAGAGAATATTTATGTTGGCAAATGCTGTTCTCCTTCAGAACTGGAAATATATAACGCTCTTTTTCACGAATTCAGAGATGTCTTTGCTTGGTCATACAGTGAAATGCCAGGCATTGACTCGAGTATCGTTGAACACGAAATTAAGATGTATCCAGATGTCAAACCAGCACGACAACGGCTAAGAAAGGTGCACCCCAAGAAAGCTGCTGCCATTAAGGTAGAAGTCGAAAAACTTCTCCATGTTGGTTTCATCTACCCGGTTCCTCTAACCGATTGGGTATCGAATATTGTCCCTGTTATGAAAAAACAGGGGACAATTAGAGTGTGCGTCGATTATAGGGATGTAAATCAAGCTCGTCCAAAAGACAACTACCCTACACCTTTCATTGACCAGATAATTGATGAATGCGCCGGATGCGAAATCTTTTCATTCATGGATGGATTCTCTGGGTATAATCAAATAAATATCCGCCCATAGGACCAGTCAAAGACTGCATTTATTTGTCCGTGGGGCACATTCGCATATCGAAAATTACCCTTTGGTTTAAAGAACGCAGGGGCGACATTTCAAAGGGCAATGAATTATGCCTTCCATGACATCAAAAACATCGTTCAACCATACCTCGACGACCTTCTGGCTCATTCGCGAAAGCGGATTGATCATCTGCAGCATTAAAGAGCGATATTTCTACGTTGCCGACACTACAAGATACGACTCAATTCACACAAATGTGTATTTTGCGTCAGTTCCGGTCGTTTACTTGGCTTTGTAGTCTCCAAGGATGGGATTCGTCTCGACCCCTGTAAGGTCCAGGCAATCATAAATTTGCCTCCACCTTCGAATTTGTTTCAGATTCAGAAACTCCAAGGGAAAGCAAACTTTCTGAGGAGGTTCATTCCAAATTACGCCGAACTTGCTAAAGGTTATACACGTCTTTTGAAAAATGAGGTACCCTTTGTCTGGGATCAGGTTGCACAAGCTTCCTTTGATGCTTTAAAAGATTCCCTAATGAAAGCATCGTTAATGTACGCCCCTGATTATCAAAGGGATTTTAACCTGTATCTGGCTGCAACAGATACGACCATTGCAATGGTTTTAGTTCAAGAAGTCGATGGAATTGAGCATCCTATATATTATTTAAGTAAAAACTTAAATGATACAGAAAGAAAATATTCTTACGTTGAAAAGCTAGCGCTTGCAGCTGTTCAAGCGATACAAAGATTTCGACACTATGTCCTCTTTCGGAAAACTACCATTCTGTCAGATTGCAACCCCATGACTTATATATTGTCGCGACAGTTACTGGGGGGAAAATACTCAAAATGGATAGCAATCCTACAAGAGTTTGATCTGGAATTTGTAAAATCCAAGTCAAAGAAAGCTCTAGTTTTTGCAGAATTATTGTGTGATCTCCCATCGTCGTCCAACGATGAAACATCTGAAGAATCAATCGTGGATGAGAGTTTGTTTCTGATATCTACAAGCAATGAGTGGTATGGGGATATAATCATTTATCTCCAAACCCAAAAATTTAGGCCAAACACCTCCCACTCTGAACAAAAACGTATTCGATACCAAGCAAAAGACTACATGATCGTCGGTGATACACTTTACCGTCGTGGTATCGATACAGTTCTGAGAAGGTGCCTCACCCATGAGGAGGCCGAAAAAGTCCTAAATGAGTGTCATTCAGGCGCGTGTGGGGGGCATCAATCTGGATATGCTACAACACAAAAAATTTTAAGAGCAGGATACTTCTGGCCAACAACGTTCAAAGATTGCATAACCGCAGTCAGAAGTTGCCATGCTTGTCCAATTTTTGATAGCAAAACCAGAAGACCACCCGCACCTCTACATCCAATAGTTGTTGTTGGGCCATTCGCCAAATGGGGCATCGATTTCATGACATGTAACCCCACCTCGACCGGGGGGCATGGGTATATCATAGTCGCAGTTGACTATTTTACCAAATGGGCCGAGGCGATGCCTACATTAGATAATACTGGTGAAACAGCTGCCCTCTTCTTTTTCAATCATGTAGTCGCCAGATTCGGCGTACCACAGGCTATAGTCACAGATCATGGATCACATTTTCGCAATCACATGATGGTCGAATTAGCTGCCAAACTAGGGTTGTCTCACGACAGCTCTACTCCATATTATCCGCAAGCCAACGGACAAGTTGAAGCAATCAACAAGGTCCTGAAACGCATGCTGCAAAGGATGATCGGAGTTCACAAAAGAAGATGGCACCTAATCCTGTACTCAGCTTTGTGGGCTTACTGAACATCGGTAAGGAATGCAACCGGGTTCACACCCTTCCAACTGGTATATGGCCTGGAAGCAGTCTTACCAATCCAGTGTGAAATCTCGTCTCTCAAACTCGCAATTGATCTCCTCCCCGAAACTTCAGAAGAAGAGGCTCGTTTCTTGGAATTAATCCAATTGGATGAAACCCGTCATGACGCTGCCTTAGCTAACGAAACCCATAAGAAACAAGTCAAGGCGCAGTTCAACAAAAATGTCAAACCCCGTGTCTTCTCAGAAGGTGACTTGGTCTTGCTTTATGACCAAGAATCCGATAAATTGGGAGCAGGTAAATTTAAGTCTTTATGGATGGGCCCCTATATTGTTAAACGAGTGTTAGCAAAAGGAGCCTACGAGTTAATGGATTATGACGGAATTCCATTGGCACAACCCCGTAATGGGTTGTACCTCAAGCGTTACTATGCGTAATGGTAACCAGTATGCTTTTGTTATGTTTTTGTTTTCGCTAAAGTGTTTGTTTTGGTCAAGTAATCCACTTTTACATTTATTGCAGATGTCAAACCTATTGGAGCCATGTGTTGGATATGCCGACGGAGCGAGTCGTAGTTCGCGGAACCTGTCCTCCGCAGCCTGGGCCATTTTTGATCCAAGCGGCGAGTTAGTAAGTTTCAGAGGTGTATGTATTGGTCGATCAACGAATAACATCGCTGAGTATAGCGCGTTGATAGAGCTTCTCTCTGATGCCATCACTCATGGTATACGCCGACTAATTGTTAGGCTAGACTCACAACTCGTAATACTACAACTCAATGGTATATATTCCATCCGAAACCCAGCTATTTATCGCATGTTCCTAAGGGTTAAGATTTTGGAAAGACAATTTGCTCTTATTCAATATCAACATATTTCCAGAAACTTAAACACATTAACTGGCTCATTAGCAAACTATGTGTTAGATAGACATTTGCAACATTTATAAAAAGAAACACATTATCAATGTTTTGCATGTGGATCATGTAGCTCAACCAAAATAAAACTCCGAAAATCAAAAATATATATAACTGTTTATGGTTTACACATAATGTTCTGTAACCAAGACAAAATCGGTCAAACGACCCAAAAACTCAAAATGCTAGGGGGCACCCTAGTCTAATGATGCTCGTGATAGCAAGTCACATCCTGTGCGATCATGCGTAGGAGACGAGTCCATCGTCTGGGCACACCAGTAGTATGCCGCTATAACCGCAAAGGTAGCTCGTCGGTCCTCACATCTGGAATACCGAGAGTGAGGCCCTCAACCTACTCCTGCAAAGCTGTGAGAGTCTCGGCCACATCGAGGTCATGAAGAATAGCCCTTCCGACGGCCTCTCCTGCTGGGGCAGCAGCTGGTACTCTCAGGCGAACTACTAGACGAACAGGACCAACATCTGCATGTACACATGAGTTTTAGTAAAGTCTTGATAGAATAAAGCACAAGGACATTATAAACAAAAAAAAAACGATAAACAACAATATGGTCAAAGATTTTACCAATGGCGCCCCACTTCTCACCATCCCGCAGTACTAAATCTGGATCACCTCAGAAGTCCATGCCAGCGTATGGATACTCAGAATAAACCATCTCCTAACGATCAAACCACCTGAAGAAGGTATCAGAAAATGAAATCTAAGACTGGTGAGCATGCCTAGACATATGGTCAACCCATCTCTGCATACGTGGTTCAGTAGGAGAAGGTAAATCGAGTGCAATGTACTACGGTTGCATTAGTGGTATCTTCTCCAAGGCAAAGGCGGTCAAAATAGAACCATACCCAAAGTTCTTCAACCTCTCGCTCTTTATCTTGGTCAGCTATTCTTTCATCACAAGAAGTACTGCGTCACACCAGTTGAACACCTTCGGTTGGAGACATTCCAAGGCATGCTGCATATAATATCGATTGGCTACATGAAGAGACGCACCACCGGCGATCCTACCAAAAGTAAATAGAATAGTCCTAAGGGACCTGTCAGTGACATCACGGATGATGATCTTTCCGTCTTTACTCGGCTGAGATCCTTCTCTGCAGTACCGGTAGACATAATCTCTCACAGAATCGCCTCCTCGAGCTGAACCTGACAAAGAGATGGGTGCACCCCGCCTCGACAAGCCAGTCAAGAAATAGATGTCTACTACAGTCAAGGGGATAGATTTGCCCCTGATCTGGAAAACCTGATTGGTAGGATCCCAAGCATCGAGCAAATACTACAGTAAGTTGATCTGCTGTCTCATGCTAGAAATGCGGAAGAACTTCAGCAAGCCACAATTCCGCAGCGCGTTCACTGTAACTGGATCATGTAGGTCAATCATGTCCTCTTCTTCATGCTCACGTTCTTGCCATGTAATGGTCATCTTACTCCAAAGATCTCTGATAAACAAACAAGAGAGGAGTTAGGTCCTGATTTTGGTGAGAAACAGGCAAAAATTTCATCAAAAATTGTGCATCAAATTCCCTTTTTGCGCCCAACGCACCTGCAGGAGTGTTCTAGGTGCGTTGAATGTCAGATAGCCTTTAGACAGGCCAACATTCAACGCAGGTTTCGATACACTGAGGGTGCGTTGATGGCAGAATGAGTTCCTTAAACCCCAGGGGCTCAGAAAAGCTAGGAATCAAGCTCAAAATGCAAAATGGAAACCATGAAATGGAAGAGCTCAGGTTTAGCTCCTACCTGGTCCAGACGGCGCCGAGAATTGTCCACAGAATCTCCCGAAATCAACTGATGAAAATCGAGGGGGAAAAGCACCTCCAAATCTCCAACAAACCAAGTTCAAATGAAATGGTAAAATGAGAGGTAAAAAACACTTTTTCATTACTTTTACGTAGTTCAAAGTAAAATATTAGCGTTTTAACTCATTTTCAAGCAAATATTGTTCATTTCTGACTAGTTTGATGAAGCAGTTGAAAATACAGTACGATCTTTGAAAGGACAAAGCTATTTATGGTAAAATCAAAACAAGACCATCTAATCGAGCAGTTTTAGCACATAGTTCAAGCTCGTTAAAAAATAAACATAAGACATGAGCAAATGTTTCCACCCGTGTTTAAGCTCATTAAAAAATGAACTATTCCCCGGTAAATAACCACCGTGAATGTAGTACTTCAGCCATTAAAGCCTTGGTTGTGTTTGCACCGTCACCTCCACTTTTTCATTGGCCGATCATTCACCTCCACTTTATTGTTTACCCATTTTGAGGAACAGTTGCGAAGAGTGATTTCACTAGCCATCCTTGTGACACTGCCATGATTGGAAAATTCCAAACTTTACCTGGAATCAGCTGCTACCTGTTTTATCACTCGTTCCTCAAAAGACGAGTCTTCTTTAAGCTCTTTTCAACTGACGCGTAAAATATGAAAAGATTGCCGAGTCCTTGGCCTTCCAGCTCGTTAAAGGGACAGGAAGTGCTATCCCTCCTCTAGATTTGAATCTTTTTGGACCTGAGGGATTATTGCACAAAAAGATCGAGCGCTTGTTTGGTTCGGCTCGTTAAAACTATCGAAAATTCATCCCTTCTGTATTTTTTTATACTTTTTCGGACTTAAGGGATTAGATGACGAAAAATGAATTTTAGAGTTACCTTTACGTACCTTTTCAGACTCTCTAAAATTGAAAAGGACCGAGTTATCTTTGTCATTAAACTCATTAAAAAGATTAATAGCGACAAACTTGTCTTTAGACAAGAACGAGTTTCACTATCACTAGGCTCGTTAAAACATAGCGATGGGTTTGCCCGAAGGGAAAATTATAGAACAAGCATATGTTATCCTCCTCAAGCTTGACAAAAATAAAGAGGTACTGGTCAGCAATGACTGGGGAAAAATTGGGAAGAAAACTCAAAGAATCTTTATTGGTAGCAAGTCGCTCTTGAACATGACACTTCCACTCCGTGTCCGAGTCGGGTTGGGTTGTTTCATTCACCGGTCACATTGCCATGGTCACACTATACCATCCACATTTGGGCTTAATGCTACCAATCCATCACATCAGTGTCACCGACATGTTCAAGAGAAGTCATCCAGAGAAGCCACCTGTGTCTCACCCACTACCATACATTATACTCTATTCTTTCATGACCGCCACCCTGAACCGTATATCATCAGATCGTTTTCACCTCCATAAAAATCATTTGCTCCGTTCCGTGTCATTGATGTGGGATTAATTAAGGCCCTCCTTTGACGGATCACTTCTTGTCGACATCAACTCATTATCCGAGAAGTTGGTCTAGGAACACCCCATTCAGTACTTTGAAGCTTGCATGCCTTAATGGCAAGTTTCTCACTTCCGGCGACAGGTTTACATCAATGGCCTTCGACCAAAAGATTTTGCGTGGTGTTCGACGCCAAGTCCTTTATTCACACCACGTGAATTGTACTGTAGTACCTTGAGGGTCATTATCATTATCGGTGATTCCTCTCGCGCTTGTTAACAGTTTACATCATTGACTTGTAATCAAGCGATGTCTTTCCATGTTCGACTTCAAAACATTTCTCACATGGATCGACTTGTACTTCGAGTGAAGATCGGACGAGATTGAAGACCCCGAATCTAGTTTCATCCATCTGGGCTGTGATATATATTCAGGGAAATAAAGACATTAAATGTACAAGCACTGCAGCACAAATAATCATCCTACCAAAAGGATGATGGCTCTATCAGAATCATCAATCTACACTCAGACGATTGTCTGTCCTATGTACATGAAAATGAATTTATAAAGTTGAGCATGGGAATGCCCACCTCAGCTAGATCATGAAAAACAATATGAAGATAATGTATTGTATTGTATCTTATTACAGGTCTCCTCCCAGCATTGAAAGAACTTCGGATCCTCATAATAAAGCATTTCACCCGACACTAAAAGGTTAACGGCCTCATACTTTAGGGGCAACTGTTATAGATATTTTTGTGCCTTACAACTCCAAGTATGAAATGTCCATAAACCAAGGGCTCCTAAGTCCCTAAAAGTGTTGTTCTAACCCCTAAAGGAACAAGGTCAGCAGATTACAGCTTCTCCCAGAAGTTCTCCACCTGAAATTACTCAGAATAAGTCAAAACAGGATCATTTCAGCTGCTCCACTAGCTAGGTGCGTTGCATTGCACCTAAATACATTGGCTAGGTGCGTTGCAATGCACCTAAATACATTGTGAGGCTGCGTTGGGCGAGAAATGACAAATGGCAGTGTCATTCCGCGAGGTGGAGAGACAATGGAAGCTTCTAGAATCTTCTCCTATGACACTTGCCTCACTGAATTCGACCAAGGATGAGTAAGAGGCCTTCAGTCTCCAAGTGGAAGCAAGAACTGACAGAGAGAAGACACTAATCAAATCACAAGCTGACTCATCCTCCTTACACATATCTATATATGGATCCCTCATCCCAGAGATCCAGAGGCTGGAATTTTGCACATTGTAAGGAATTGCTGTTGGTTTTGAGACAAACATCAGAGTATTGGGTGATCTATGCTTTGTTGGAGGTGAAGAGGGGCTTCTTTGCTGGGAGGTTGATGCTGGGTCAGGAACCATTGGTTCTAACTCCTCCTGGATCTATTCTTGTTTATCAATAAAAACTATTTGAGTTTTTCCTCCATGCTTTTGTATCATTGATGCTTGTTAGATTTGTATGGTTAACTTAAATCTGATCCTAAGTTGTTTATGAATATAGATCCATGTCTTTGTATAGTGTTCCTCTTCTGTGATCTTACAGGTACTTGGTGAAGCTGGGCAAGTAAGGGAGCAGATAGCTGGAGGCTGTCAAAGAAGAGAGGGATTGGATCAAAGGATTAGCGCAAGACACAGGTTGGTTCTTTCTATTCCTCTCTATCTATAGTTCATAAAGGAAATACAAAAGTAGTTTTTCTCTGTTTGTTTCTAAGGCAGTTGTCACACCTTAGTGGGATAGAGCAGTTCTAAATAGACACTATTCCCGGTAACAATCCTTGAGACTTCCTTGCTCTCCTTAGCTCCTCACCTGTCAGGTCTATTCATTCAATCACTTTAAAGGCATCAAAACAATCGCCTATCTTGCCCCAAGTAGACCTCTGCAAAAGTTGTGCCTCATCCCCGCACCCAAAATTGCCTTTCCCTTGAATTCAACAAAACTTAAAAAAATAAATTCCATAGTCCTTGTACTTCATACCTAGCCTAAAATTAGTCATCAATTCAGTCATCTCGAGCCTCTTTGATTACCTTTTGCCGAGATAGACCCAGAGAGAGCCCTCTCCTGTCCTCATAGGGCTAGCTACGAGGCTGAGCTTGGTTTGATGTTGCCTCGAGTTTTTCCTTCCTCAGCCTGAGGCATTTTCGAATGCTAACACATTATATGTGTTCCGATTGATCTTGCTCAAAGTTATTAAGCTTCCACAAAGTTTGATAGTAGAAGTAGACCAAGTATTTTGCTTTAGTATATTGCATTATCAGGTGATCTACAGTGAAATTTCTACATGGTATCTGAGAAAAGGTGATCAAAGCAGAGAATAGTATATAAAGAAGGGAGAAGTTCGAAGTTCGAAGTTCTTGATTGTAGGTACAAAATAGATTTCTTATCACATCTCAAAGTTCACCAATGGCGTTCAATGGCTTGAGACTCGAGTATGCCCTGGATGGCAGCTCGAATTATATAGCCTCGAAGGATGGCATGGAAGCGGTATTAGAGGATAATGGTTTGAACGACTTCATTGATCAAGAAGTCCCCAAGCTAGCAGCAGCTAAGGCCCAAGAATTGGCAGAATGGAAGAAATGTGTGGCGAGAGCGAGGAGGATTCTTCTGGAGGGAGTTCGAGACCATATTGTCTCGAGTCTCCATGGGAAGGAGACTCTATTTTCAATGTGGAAGACATTGAAGGATCTATATCAGAACAACAGTGACTAGACGAAGCTTGCGCTGAAGGACAAGATTTGGAAAATCAAGTGTGAAAAGGGCAACACGATCTCTACATATCTGAACAAGCTCACCACCTGCATAGATGAGCTTGGAAGTGTAGGAATCATGACAACCAATGATGATATGGTGAGTCTTGCTCTCCTCAGTCTTCCTAAGAGCTGGCATAGCTACCAAGACTCAGTGAATCGAAGAGAGAAACTGTCGAATTGGGAACCAGTGTGGTCAGATCTCATGTAGGAGGAGATCAGGAGGAACACGAGACATGGTTCTTCATCCAAGGATGATGAAGAAAATCTAGCCTTAGCTAGTAAGGCAAGGAAAGGGAAGGAGAAGGATTCTCATCCCAAATCGAGTTCTTCTCATGGTGGGAAGAAGATTGACAAATCTAAAGTGCGATGCTTTAATTGTAATGAGGTGGGCCATTTTGCAACTAATTTTCCATTGAAGAAATCATAGAAGGGATCTTCGGAAGGATCTGAAGGTGAGGCATTGGCCTCTCAGTTCGAATTGCATTTTACCCTCATCGCATGCATGGTTTCATTGATAATGGGTTGTGGTTGGTTTCATGACAGTGGAGCCTCATTCCACATGACTGACGATAAGAGTTTGTTCAGTACCATGGAGGAGAATGACCTCCAAATGCGCATAGAGATGGGTAATGATGAAAAGTATAGTGTTTTAGGAGTGGGAACGGTTGCTTTTCAGAGGGAGCATGGAGCTCGCATCACCTTGACAGATGTGAAGTAGGTGCGAGGACTGAAGAAGAACTTGGTATCGATTGCGATGTTGGAGGACAAAGGCTATGATGTAGTCTTTAGTAAGGGAAAGCTTTTCCTTAGACACATCACCATGAGACAAGTGAAGTAGATTGGTTCATGAGTCAAGAACCTGTATGCTCTTGAGGTTCAAGATGCATGCAAAGCCTTGAGGAGCAAGGCAACTATTGGAGACTTGGTGGTTGAGAGGGAGAGTACATTACCTCTCAACATGCAACGCTAGAAGAAGTCTCAGACAATTGTGGAGGAGCCATAATTGGTGAAGTAGCTTTAGGAGGTTGTGGAGCAGTCACAGCTGGAGAAGCAGAGAGGAGACCAATTGGAGGCATCCACTCATGCAGAGACCTCCAGTAGGGAGAAATTTAGAGCCAAGTGGGTAGAGGGATCACATGCATCCATACCTCTAGGTGGGAGGTGGGGCGATGTGGAGTAATAGTCCTAAGAAGGCTGAAATAGTGGTGAGGTACCCAGCCTCTTTGATTAGACCTTGCTACAGGAGCCCCGACAAGGAGTAGTAGGATTGGCAAAGTGGGCAGAGAGAGATGAGGATGGAGTGGCAGAGGAAGCTTCAGCATCAGAGGGTGTTTCTGGCCCAATAGGGAGGTCAATTGGGAGATCAGAAACTTACTTCTCAGTAACTGAGTTGCAGTGCAGCATTAGGTAGCATGATGCAACATGATGAGAGGAGGTGCAGTGCGGATGCTGTGTTAGGAGATAGGACCGAAACAACACAGATGTAGTAAGAGGAATCAGTGTGATTGATGCAGTCAAAGATCAAAGTGATAAAGGTTAGAGCAACCAGATACTGAAGAGCACAGAGGTGCAGAGTTTTCAGTCGACAGAGGAAATAGTAGTCAGAGACTTTGATGACAGAGGCATCATTCTGATTCAGGTTGGATATTTTTTGTGTTCCTGGAGTTATTGGAGCAACAACACTTGAGAGAAGTGCTGCATGCAGAACATTCCAAAGGTTCCGGATCAGGTTCGAGTTGAATGCCTTTCTTGTTGAGAGGGAGTGTTGAAAATAGCAACAAGAAATGCTAAAATTAGAAATGCTAAAAATAACATTGCTATAAATAGAATTTCAGGATATACTCCAACTTTGTTGGAAATACAAAAAAATAGAAATACTAAAAATAACATTGCTATAAATAGCATTTCGGGATAGATTCCAAATTTTAATTATTCCCTAAATTAAAATTGAGAATTAAAATTCGAATTTAGACTCACTATCTATTTGAAAAATAATCGATTAATTCATCTTGAGTTAATTAGTTGGAGAAAATCAAACATGAAGTCTTTGTGAAGACATGCAAAGATTATCCCTTTGATTGTGGAAGTTATCCCTTAATTAATAAGATAAGGATGAGTTGTATTTGAGTTGTAATTAGTTAACTCAGTTAACTAAGTTAAGTCCAGTTAGATTAGTTCCAACAGTTTGTGGAATTGATTGTGAGTTTAGTTAGTCAATTCATGCATGCATGCAACTAGTGTACTTCAGATAAACGAATATTCTCTCATAAATAACTCATGCATGTTAGTTCAGATAGAGACCCAGTTGATATTAAAGGAAGGGACAATGTACTATCAGTTGGAGGAATTTTCCTATAAAGGAAACTCATCCATGTAGAAGGAATTAACTCCTTCAGGATTGCGCAGTTATTTCAGATGTTAGTGTTGTGTGTGAGGTGATTATTCACATAGGTTGCAGCTGGAGGACCTAGGAGAAACTGCGCAAGGAAATAGGAGGCTTGGAGAGCTGAAGGAAGGCATATGTGTTATCTATTCTGTCTATGAGCAACAGTGAGGGATTGTACTGAGAGTTGGATAGTTTGTGAGCTAAAACTTTGTGTAATCCTGAGATATTTCCACTTGTATGATAATACAGATAGCAAGGTTTTTAGCTGAGGCTTCCTTGAGTATTCTTCTATGTTTCATGTGTATGATTTCTTCTTCTCTGTTATATGTGTTTCGATTGATCTTGCTCAAATTGATTAAGCTTCTGCAAAGTTTGATAGTAGAAGTAGATCAAGTATTTTGCTTTAGTATATTGCATTATCAAGTGATCTACGGTGAAATTTCTACAATTCAGTCATCTATGGCCCAATACTATTATAAGGATGAATAATTCAGATAGTTGATTCAGAGTTCTGAAGTTTGAATCTAAATGTTTCAAGGTCTATTCATACGTATTGTTGATTGTAAAGCATATAAATTTCTGAAGCATTCAAACTCTGCAATATGCAAGCTATTCAAGCAGGATGTTGTGCTAAAGTTGGCTTCACTACTACGTCATTATTGTAACAATCAGAGAAGATAGTAATTTTGTCAAGGGCTTCCTTAGTATGCAGCAATATGAATAGACAGAGGACTACTATTCATAGTTCTCACGCTGCAATCCTTTTATCTATATTAGACAAAAGCAACATAGAAAAGCCTTGCTAGGGTTTAGATTGATGGCAGTCTTGACCTTAATAAGCAACAAAGACAATACTTGACAACTACATATGTTGATGTCAGAATCCCTCATACAAAGTTGCTTTGTAGGTAGGTTTGAGAAGATATGTGACATGGCAATAACAATGTTCTTATATAAGACAATGATTTGATAGTGTTTTTGTTGTGACACACATTAGAGAAGACATTTTGAGATACCTTGTTGAGTCCCAAACTTACATCTTCCCTATACACCTTTTAGCCTTATTTTCCATTTACTTGACCCACCAAGCTGTCAAATCACTGCATATTAGTTTAAAAAGAGCTTATAAAATGGTTTCCTAACTATGTCTTGTGACTACTGTTTGATTTAGATTTTTGTTCAATCAGCTACGGAAACTTGTCACTTTCCACAACCAGCTCAAGTTTCCGCAACCATTTTGTTGAAGACTATGTTACAGGTGTCCACTGGAGAATCTGGCCACATGGGCAAGCTGCAAATGATGTGTACATGGAGCGTGTCCCCTTGGTTCAGCCGAATCACTCACAAACAGCCATGGTCAAGGGCAGTCAAAGCAGTGGTCAAACCAAGAGTTTTGCGGTGGCACGACTCTGTTTTTACCATGTGAAGATTTGCATGGCAAGTTCCTCAATCTCTAGAGGTGTGCTAACACCTGTGGATCGATCTGTGAACCAAATCGAACAACCATCACTCCATAGATTTATTTGTCACGGCTACCATACTGCTAGATCTCAAGACGTGGATATTCACGTGTCTGTTTGGCAGCGCAGAAATTAGGAATTAGTTATAGCATCCTCAGTTATAAATAACGCGTTATCATACGCTTGATAGTTAGCTTTTTCACATGTAATCTTGACTGTTTTTACAAGCCCACTGTGTCGTGCTATATCTTTATCTTATAACAGCATTTTAATATATGAGAAGACAACGTTATTAAGTTCAATTCGTGACTGAGTATTGATTGGCCGAGGTTGCAGAGGGCACCTGTACACCAAGGCTCTGTATCTAATGTATAGTTTCTTGCTTGCTTTCATTATGTTACTGCTTTTATAATCATTTGCTTGTATATATTACACTGTTCTAATATTCATGTTAACTACTGTCCATATTTTCTTTTATGCTTTCTCATGATTGTTAACTGATCAATGTTTTTCTTTCAGGTTCTTGTAGACAGCCCGGGCAATTTACATAGTTTTAATGACTAATGACATGAAATCATCTTGTCCTTCTGCTGATTTATTTTCTGAGTTTTAATTCCAACATTGTCATTTCTTTCAGTTTTGTTTTGCTCATTTACTTTCATGCAATTTAGATATCATATTACTCCATTTGTTTATGATTACCTCCTATAGCCAAAGCGACTCAAATAGTGAGGAATCATAATATTATTTGATGTAGTATGATTTAGTTTACTTTTCTACAAGTTAGTGATTAGATTACTTATCTCATTTTCAGGGATTGAAGTATGAATGAGTAGTTTAGTCTTAGTTTCATTTTATGCAATTTCATTTCCTGCAATTTAGATATCAGATTACTCAATTTGTTTATGATTACCTCCTATAGCCAGAGCGAGTCGAATGGTGAGGGGTCAGAATATGAGTTGAAGTAGTGTGATTTAGTTTGCTTTGCTTACAGTCTTTGAATTGCTTTGAGTTCAGTTTTTTCTCTTTTTATACAGTAGCAAGGATACTGGGCTTGATTGTTACTAGCTCACTATTTTGGTACATTTTTATTTTCTTTTGGGAATTGATTTCATCACAGCAAGTTTTGAAACCTTTTTGAGAACTTCAAAGTTTGGAAAATCATTGTAGAAGTCACCATTGCCATCCATACTTGATTTTCAAGTCTACCATCTCACGTTAGGGATCAACAGAAGATAAACCCAAAAATAGACCAAAAACTCAAAAACGACAAAGAAATAAGAAATTGGTTATCTTGCATATACAGTGCACTTCACTTCAGCAGTTTACGACTCTCGGATTGACATTTTAAATAGCAATTTAGAAAACACTAAATTGACCAAACATTTTGGCGCCATTGCCGGGGAAGTGAAACTAGGTAGCCAATTTCTTAAAAAAAAAACAAGAAAATTTCAAGGAAGATAACTTTTCAAAGTATGCTCTCCTCTTGCACCTAGTGTGATCTGGAGGATCAGAAAAGAGAGTTATTGGTTTAATAATTTCTTGAGTATGCTCTCTTCTTACACCTAGAGTGACCTGGAAGATCAGAAAGAGAATTATTAGCCTGACTCGAAGAAGAATAAAAAAATGATATGCATAGAGCAAGAGATTCTAGGGGAAGGTTTTTAGCTAGGGCCAAGAGTTCAATTTTTACAACTCCATCTACTTCAAGGAATAGACAAGAAACACCTCCATCATCTCCAACTCACACTCCTAGCCTTACGATTCCTAGAATTCAAGAGGCAGTAGTTGAATTAGGGGACTCTCCCACACTATCCACCGAATCTGAGTTAGGAAAAGACCCTTTCTTTACTTCTATAGGAAAACACATTGTAATTGAGGAAGTAGAATCACCTGAAGAAGAAGACAGAGAAATTCCTCCTCGTTTGCCATTGGTAGAAGAACTAGAGGACTCTGAGGTCTTTGAGGAAACTATCATGACAGAGGAAGTAGTAAACGGATTTGGTAGAGGTAGAGGTAGAGGAGGAGGAGGAAACAATGGAGGAGGTAGAGGTAACAATGGGGGAAATAGGGATGGAGATAACTCATTTGGATTTCCTATAGTTGATGAGGATTCTCGAGCAACAATGAAAAACATTTCACCATCTATCCTCCACAAATTTCATGGGTTACGAAATGAGGATCCTGAAACATTTCTATTTGAGTTTGAAGTCCTGTGTCGAACTTATGATTATCTGGAAGACTCTCAAAAACTCAAATTGTTTCCTTCAACATTGAAGGAGTTGCTTTGAAATGGTTCATGGGATTAGTCACTCAATCCATTAGGACTTGGAATGATATGAAACAAAATTTTTGGATAGATACCTGGACTATTGTATGCCCACCAAGCACAAGGATGAGGTATTCAAAATGATGCAAAAAGAAGATGAAAACTTGGAGGATTTACTTGAAAGATTTCAATACAACCTGAAAAGAGCAAAAATGAATAACTTAGACGAGGAGACCTTGAAAGCCCTTCTATTAAAAGCCATTAGAGATGAATGGATAGATTTTTGAACAGGATGGGAAAAGGAGATATATCTCAACTTCCACTTCATGATATAGCAGAGCTATGTGTCCATCTCTCAAGGGGAAAATCTAAAACTGGAAAAGGGCCTATAGATCCTTCTCTCATTAGAGCAAACAAATCTACAACTGGATCAGTAATTAGGGCTGAGATTGGCAACATTCTTGATGAATTCAAAACTGATATTTTAGGGAGTCTTAGTGAGCAACTAGACACCCTTAAGATACAAAACAATCAGAAAGCAGAAGCTGAAGCTTTGGCCACCTTTTTTCCGAAATGTAGAAAGAAACATGCTCTAAGGGAATGTCCCTTGGATGTAAAAGTTGTAGAAACATGTGTGATTTGTTCAAAAAACCATGAGACCAAGGATTGTCCTTCAATTCCTAGGCTCAAAGCTGTCTTTCAAGAAGATCCAAATTCAATTGAGTCTCTCTGTTTTGTTGCAAGGAGACCTTGGCAGGGGCAACAAAATCAAGGGTTTAGCAACTCTATGAACATTCAACCCCCACCAAATTGGAATCCTTGGCAACAACCTTGGTCCCAACCTCAAAATCCTTTTCAATCATGGGTACAAGGTATGCAAAATCCTTATGGGAGATTTGCTCAATTTTATCAATATCCTCCATCTTTTCAAAATCAACAAGCTCCACAACTCCCAAATCAAAATCCACAACTATAATTTCCATTTCCACAACAACAACAACCTTCTCAATAGAATCCAAATTCTCAACTCTTGCTTCCATTCCAACAGAAGAAAAATCAACTACCTTCCCAGCCATTACCGAACCCCAACAATAAAAACCCCCAAAATGCTTACATGGTAGAAGGACAACAATTTCCTACCTATATGATTGTTCCTCTTAATGATGTACAACACAGATCTGGTAGAGTTTTAGACAAGCCTTCTATAAATACTCAAAAGCAAAGCATTCCTGAGGAAGATTCTCTTGAAGCCAATAAAGGTTCTGAAGCACCTCTTCAAAACCCAAGTACTCAAAAAGAAAAGAAAAAGAGTCAACCCCCACAACTCCTATAGTTGTGCAACCTGCATCTTCATCTACACCTCCTTTTCCTGAAAGATTACAAATTGATAAAGGGGTGGAAAAACAAATCTTGTTGCCTGATTATGATTTTCTAGATGAATTAAAGAATGTCTGTATCAAGATTCCCTTGTTACAAGCCATTAGAGAGATTCCTATTCTAGAAAAAACAGTAAAGGAGTTGAGTCTTAAAATACCAGGAAGGAAACCAAGAGATACAAGAAGAATCCACCTGGTAGGAAAAATTGCAGATATCATGATGGGAAAAATTACTATGCAGAAGTATGTGTATCCCGGTAGTCCAATTGTCAAAACACATATCGATGGGGTAGAGATTCCAAATACTTTGATTGATTTAGGGGCTGCTATCAACATTATGAGTAGACAGACTATGGAACAGCGAAAACTTCCTAATATTCTTTTTACACCTACTTTACTGCAACTTGCATATCGATCTATTATCAAACCAGATGGTGTATTAGAAGACATTTCGGTCTCCTTAGATTCTTGGGAATATCTAGTGGATTTCATGATTTTAACTCCCAAGAGTAATCTAGGAGGACACCCACTCATTTTAGGAAGACCTTGGCTAGCCACAGCGGGTGCTTTTATCAGTTGTAGATCTGGGGATATGTATATTTCTAATGGTAATTCGACAAAGAAATTCAATCTGTATCCTCCAACAAAATCAATTACAGAAGTAGGGGATAATGAATGGGTTGATGATGAGGATACTATACAACCTGTCTTTACCATTTCTGAAATCAGTGAAGATAGTCAAATTCTGAACACATTAGAAAACTTTGAAACATCTTCATAATATGACCACACACAATTTCAGTTAGATTCTGACATTGAGTATCTATCATCTAGACAAATGTCTCTTTACTCTATGGAAGAGTTTGGTAGTTCCGCCATTGAGATCTTTCCAGGTAAAACATTGAATATCAACAAAAACTTGGAAAAATCACAACAGGGAGAGCTAACCAAAATCTTGCAAAAACATTCTACTGCATTTGCATGGGAGTATACTGATATGAAAGTAATTGACCCTAAGACTTGCATTCATCACATCTACATTGAGGAAAACAGTAGATCAATCAGACAACCTCAGAGAAGGATGAATCCAAACCTTAGGGAGATAGTGAAAGAAAAGCTCCAAAAACTACTCAATGTAAACTTCATTTATCCAATTTCAGATAGCCGATGGGTTTCTCCTTTGGCTATAGTACCTAAAAAGAATGGTAAATGGAGGGTATGCATTGATTACAGGGAATTGAACAAAGCAACTTTGAAGGATCACCTTCCTTTACCCTTTATCGATCAGGTATTAGATACTTTAGCAGGGAAAAAGTACTTTTCATTCTTGGATGGTTTTAGTCGCTATAATCAGATTCAGGTAGCACCTGAAGATCAAGATAAGACCACATTTACCTGTCCATGGGGAACTTTTGCCTACAGAGTGCTTCCTTTTGGATTATGTAATGCACCCGCAACATTTCAAAGGGTAGTACTAGGAATCTTTTCTGATCTAATCCATGATTGTGTAGAGGTTTATATGGATGGTTTTACAGTTTACGGTAATTCATTTGAAGAGGCATTAGAGAATTTGGAAAAAGTCCTTATAAGATGTAAAGAAACAAACCTTTCATTGAGTCATGAAAAATGCTTTATGATGTTTACTGAAGGTATTGTTTTGGGACATCATATTTCAGGGGATGGGATTAAAGTTGATAGATCAAAAGTTGAAGTCATCTCCAAGTTGCCTATTCCAAATTGTCAAAAAGATGTTAGAACTTTTCTGGTATTTACTGGATACTATAGAAGATTTATAGAAAACTTCACCAAAATAGCATCTCCACTCTTCAAATTACTTACAAAAGACTGTGAATTCAAATGGGATCCTGATTGTCAATCTGCATTTGAAACTTTGAAAACAAAAATATCTGAAGCACCCATTTTGAGAGGACCAAATTGGAAACTTCCTTTCCATATTTCTACAGATGCTTCAAATACAGCTCTAGTTTCTACAGATGCTTCAGATACAGCTCTAGTTTCTACAGATGCTTCAGATACAGCTCTAGGAGCTGTGTTGGTTCAAAAGGATTTAGTTCCTTATGCCATTTACTATACCAGTAAAAATTTGACTCCCACTGAGTTGAACTATACTGTGACTGAAAAAGAGTACTTAGCTGTTGTTCATGCAATCAATAAGTTTAGACATTATATAACAGGATATGAAACTTTTGTCCGTACTGATCATTCTGCAATTATATATCTAATGAACAAACCTATTACTAATGGCAGAGTTACGAGATGGCTCTTACTTTTACAAGAATTCAATATTACTGTGTTGGATAGACCAGGGAAACAAAATACAGTAGCTGATTTCTTGTCTAGGATCCAAAATACTAATGAAGATTCTCCTGTAGAGGATAAGTTTCCAGATGAATATTTATTTGCAGTAACTACTAAGACTCCTTGGTATGCAGATATTGCTAACTATTTGGTTACAGGGAAGCTACCTCCACATTTATTTCCTAGTGAAAAAAGAAGAATTATTCAGTAGAGTTCAAATTATTCATGGATTTCTAACGAATTGTTTAAAACAGGGCTAGATTGTGTGATCAGAAGATGTGTTCGGGAAGATGAAATGCCTGACATCCTCAAGGCATGTCATGATGAACCAAGCGGTGGACACTTTGCTGACAAAAGGACGACCAATAAAATCCTTTCTTTAGGATATTATTGGCCTTCTCTCTTCAAAGATACAAAACAATATGTCAGAAGGTGTGACAGCTGCCAAAGAGTAGGGAAACCAACTCTTTCAAATGAAATGCCATTACAACCTCAGGTACTCATTGAGCCCTTTGAAAAATGGGCTTTAGATTTCATTGGACCCATTAATACACCATCTAAACAGAAGAAGTATATATTGGTATGCATTGATTATGTCACTAAATGGGTAGAAGCCAAAGCATTACTTTCTGCTACTGAAAATTCAGTTGTTAATTTTCTTTATGAGGATATTTTAACTCGTTTTGGTGTCCCAAGAGAAATTGTGACAGATCAGGGAAGTCAATTTACATCTAACTTGATGGAGAAGCTGATGGAAGAATACAAAATCAAGCACAAAAAATCTACTCCTTACCATCCGCAAGCAAATGGCCAAGTGGAGTCTACAAACAAAGTTATTGAGAACATCATCACCAAAACTGTTCATCTACACAGAAGAGATTGGGCAGAAAGGCTCCCTGAAGCCCTGTGGGCCTACAAAACTACATGGAGGAATACAACAGGACATTCTACCTATGAACTTGTTTATGGGAAAGAAGTCTTGCTCCCCATTGAGTTTCAAGTCAAGACTTTCATGATGGCAGTTCAGTTAGGGATGAACCTATCAGAAGCCCAAAAGCACAGAATGGAGCAGCTGAATGAGCTAGATGAGATCAGACAAGAAGCGATTTTAAGAACTGATCTAGTTCAACATCAAAGAGCTAAGTGGCATGACAGATACATCAAAGAGAAAAATTTTCAAGAAGGAGATTGGGCACTACTGTTTGATTCCAAGTTTAAAGACTTTAAAGGTAAATTTTAGACCCATTGGCTTGGGCCATATGAGATTGACAAAGTATTTAGCAATGGAGTGGTAAGAATGAAGACCATTGATGAATTTCAAACTCCTCTTATTGTGAATGGCCACAGATTGAAAATTTATCATAAGCCACTCTCAAAAGAGGAATTTGTCAAGATATTTCAAGAGAATTCTGCAATAAGGCTGGTGAAGAAGAATCCTTCTTCCCCACCAGTCTAGCCTTTGTTTCTTTCAGTAAAAAAAAAAAAAAATTGTATAAGCCTGAAAACCAATCACTGATTGGCGGTCTTATACATAAAATGTAGAGTGAAAATCAGGGACACCTGACACTCTATATTTTCCAAAAAAGAAAAATTCTCTCCTTCTTTTTCATTTTCACTCCACTTCATTTGCCATTCCACTCCATCTCCATTTCATTTTCATTTCACTTCACTCCACTTTATTTCATTCATTTCATTCCATTTCATTAATAAATGTCTCTTTCAGGACCATTTCCACTCAGTTAGTTATTATCTAACTATCTTTGTTCAGCCAAGTGGGTGTTGTATCAGTTTCCGCAGCTGGAAGCAGTTTCCGCAGCCAGAAGCAGTTTCCGCAGCCAGAAGCAGTTTCCGCAGCCACCACTCTGTTTTTCAAATTTACAGTCAAAATGTTAGTGCAATAATCATGAAAATGCAGGTGTGACTGAGCATATGCTATGAAGACATGGAGCATCTCCAAACATCAATAAAGAGCAGTTGGTAAAAGGCTAATGGACAACGAATGACAAGGATTCCAAAGGTATGAGCACAAATTTCTTTCAAATAGCAATTAAAGGCACAATTTTGCATAGTTGTTAAACCATAAAAGCTCTACTATGTGCAATGATTATCACGATAGCTCCATTACCCATTACCATCCCACGACATTATTCTGCACACCATGCATTTATTCCTTAAGGTCTCATGATGGATTTTCGGGTTTAAACTCATAGTCGACTGCACTTTCATATCCCACTTGTAATAATGAGATGTGACCTATTTCATTACGGCTCCTCTCCACCACATTTTCTGCAGCCATTCATTAAACGTGTAACATTTCGTACGTAGCCATTCAATTCAAAATCTTGACTCCACTCCATTTCCTTACCATTCTGTTAAAACCATTTTCTTCACATATGTTTGCACTTCATTTTGTGAACTCACCTCAGCTGCTCATCCTCTGTTTCCGCTTGCAGTTCTGGAACACTCCCGTTACCTGTTATCCTCCAATTGCAGCCACTGTATTTTTGCCATAAACCCTGCAACCAAGCCACCTTACCTCTGCTAAACCCTCACACGCAATTGAATTTTCAGTTGAATTTCAAAATAGAGGAAAGGATGGGACGATTACTAAGGGCAGAACCAGAAGGACCTAAATATTTAGAAGGTTACCCTCAAGCAAAAGATTTGCTGAAGAAAGCAAAATGGTTATGCTTCATCCAAAAATTTAAGGGCCATAACAAGGAGGTAATGAAAGCCTTTGCACGGTCTTTCGACGGCCAGATGGTGGAAATTGGAGACTTAAAGCTCACGGTCACTAAAGCAACAGTAGCAGCTGCCACAGACTTTCCCCAAGAAGGTGAGCATTGGTTTAAAAACAAAAGTGTGGATGAGAAGACATGGAGAATTATGCTACGTAACCCAGGTATGGACGTTACTATGTTTACAAAAAGAATTCCTGTTCATGCATTGAAAGAAGAATGGGCCAGCCTACTGTTAATCATCCAAAAGTTTATCACTTGTGAAGGACGCTTTGGTTCAATGTACATTTATCATGCTAGGTTATTGATGAACTTCTTAGAGAGTCAAACTCTTAATTTGCATTATTTCTTACTGCTGAGTTTGAAAAAGATGAGTACCACAGTCCAAAAGCACATAGGAAATATAGAACCTCATTTATATCATCATAGACTTGTAAGGATTCTCATTGAAGACCAACTGAAGAAAAGAAAAGATACCTAGGAATGATTCTTAGTAAGAAATTACTTTCAAGAGCCATCTGAGGCACCTGAAAGTAGTACACCAAAGACACCGAGAAGGAGTAGGAGAAAAGAAAAGAGTGTCATAGTCCAAGACTCTCCTATTACCAAAACTCAAGAAGTTGGTCAAAAAGAAAAGGAGAAAAGAACAAAGGACAAAAAACAGAAAAAATTGAAAGGAAAAAGGAACATAGAAGAAGTCTACCAATCACCAGAGCCATCTATAGAGGAGGACTATCAAACATTTTCTGAGAGATTAGTGCATCTTCAAAAACAAGCTGCTACAACAAAGAAGAAGGAAAAAGGAAAATAGAGCATAAAAGAAGGGAGTACTAGTCCACCGTATTTAAGAAGAAGCAACAGGCTTAGAGGAAGGGGGAGTAAAACACAAGTAAAATGACCCCACTTCATTGACTTGGGTGGGGAAACACCCGAGAAACCTCCAGCTGGCCATAGTCCATCTCATCCTCAGCCAACTATCGAAACTAGTCCTCCACATGTTGATGAAAGCCCTTCTCGGCCAGAGCTAGAAAGTAGTCCTCCTCCTCCACAAGACTTGGAAGCCAGTCCAAGAAAAACACCCGAAATAGATCCAAGTCAACAGGAGGTGTATGACTACCTCGAATCTTTAGAAAATACAGCTGTAGGCCCGAGTACCACTCTGCCCCACATGACACAAGATGCACAAGTCCAATCCTTAAAGCAAGAAGTATTTGAATTAGAGGTTCTAAACAGGCATATTAAGCAAGAAAATGAAGCACTTAAGGAGTAGAGTAAAGTGGACAAAATTATTCATGATAATACTATGCTTCATTTGGGACTATGGCAAAAGAAGAACAAGAAACTAAAGAAAAAGTGCAGAAAATTGAGCAGAGAATTAATCAAACTCAAATTCAGATGTCTAATAAGGAAACCAAGGATGGTGGTAGCACCAAGAAAGAAGAGAGGAGGACTGGATGTACTAGCAGAGGCTTCAGAACATATGGATTAAAGGGGAATGACTAAAATTTTGGTTGCATGAGGACATGCAACACCTTCACAGTGGGGGTATGTTGAGTCCCAAACTTACATCTTCCCTATACACTTTTTAGCCTTCTTTTCCATTTACTTGACCCACCAAGCTGTCAAATCACTGCATATTAGTTTAAAAAGAGCTTATAAAATGGTTTCCTAACTATGTCTTGTGACTGCTGTTTGATTTAGATTTTTGTTCAATCAGCTGCGAAAACTTGTCACTTTCCGCAGCCAGCTCAAGTTTCCGCAACCATTTTGTTGAAGACTGTGTTACAGGTGTCCAATGGAGAATCCGGCCACATGGGCACACTGCAAATGATGTGTACATGGAGCGTGTCCCCTTGGTTCAGCCGAATCACTCACAAACAATCACAGTCAAGGGAAATCAAAGCAGTGGTCAAACTAAGAGTTTTGCGGTGGCACGACTCTATTTTTACCACGTGAAGATTTGTGTGGCAAGTTCCGCAATCTTCGGAGGTGTGCTAACACCTTTGGATCAATTCGTGAACCAAATCGAACAGCCACCACTCCATAGATTTATTTGTCACGCTACCATACCGCTAGATCTCAGGACGTGGATATTCACGTGTCTGTTTGGCAGCACAGAAATTAGGAATTAGTTATAACATCCTCAGTTATAAATAACGCGTTATCATACACTTGTTAGTTAGCTTTTTCACATGTAATCTTGACTGTTTTTACAAGCCCACTGTGTCGTGCTATATCTTTATCTTATAAAAACATTTTAATATATGAGAAGACAACATTCTTAAGTTCAATTCGTGACTGAGTATTGATTAGCCGAGGTTGCAGAGGGCCCCTGTACACCAAGGCTCTGTATCTACCGTATAGTTTCTTGCTTTCTTTCATTATGTTACTGCTTTTATAATCATTTGCTTGTATATATTACATTGTTCTAATATTCATGTTAACTGTTGTCCATATTTTCTTTTATGCTTTCTCATGATTGTTAACTAATCAGTGTTTTTCTTTCAGGTTCTTGTAGACAGCCCGGGAAATTTACATAGTTTTAATGACTAATGACATGAAATCATCTTGTCCTTCTACTGATTTATTTTCTGAGTTTTAATTCCAGCATTGTCATTTCTTTCAGTTCTGTTTTGCTTATTTACTTCCATGCAATTTAGATATCATATTACTCCATTTGTTTATGATTACCTCCTATAGCCAAAGCGACTCAAATAGTGAGGAATCAGAATATTATTTGATGTAGTATGATTTAGTTTACTTTTCTACAAGTTAGTGATTAGATTACTTATGTCATTTTCAGGGATTGAAGTATGAATGAGTAGTTTAATCTTAGTTTCATTTTATGCAATTTCATTTCCTGCAATTTAGATATCAGATTACTCAATTTGTTTATGATTACCTCCTATAGCCAGAGCGAGTCGAATGGTGAGGGGTCAGAATATGAGTTGAAGTAGTGTGATTTAGTTTGCTTTGCTTACAGCCTTTGAATTGCTTTGAGTTCTGTTTTTTCTCTTTTTATACAACAGCAAGGATACTGGGCTTCATTGTCACTAGCTCACTGTTTTGGTACATTTTTATTTTCTTTTGGGAATTTATTTCATCACAGCAAGTTTTGAAGCCTTTTTGAGAACTTCAAAGTTTGGAAAATCATTGTAGAAGTCACCATTGCCATCCATACTTGATTTTCAAATCTACCATCTCACATTAGGGAATCAACAGAAGATAAACCCAAAAACGAAAAACGAAAAAGAAATAAGAAATCGGTTATCTTGCATATACAATGCACTTCACTTCAGTAGTTTACGACTCTCAGATTGACATTTTAAATAGCAATTTAGAACACACTAAATTGACCAAACATACCTTAAAGTGTTACAGACCTTATCTGAAGTGCAGAGTTTGAAGAGTAATAACATTCAATGTTTGGAGATGTTTTGAAAATGTGCAACAATTTAAACAGTTGACCTTATATATATTGCAAGTTGTTACAGTAGCATAAAAAAATTAGCATGACAGTGACTCAGGAGGGTGACTGTAGTAACCTTCTATTTGACAATAATCTATGATGGTATGATGTATTAGATGTAGCATAGTGACATACTATATAGTGTTATAATAGAGATAGTGAAGTGTCAATTATAGTTAAGACAATGATGATTGCATAGTAACCCTTGACACAACAACAAACAATGGTGTGTACCCTAGATTATGTGCAGTAGTAACATTAGACTTTATTGCTATAATTAGAGGTCTGGAAAGCTTTGAAAGAAATTAGTAAGATTCCTTCATCACTACAATAGATTTCATTAATCCTAAAAGAAAGTCTATAAGCAAAGCTTGTTGATGGTTTTAAGAACATAGAAACTATTTAA
Organism: Pinus tabuliformis; assembly: GCA_031772625.1. NCBI lineage: Eukaryota > Viridiplantae > Streptophyta > Pinopsida > Pinales > Pinaceae > Pinus > Pinus tabuliformis. The sequence continues at coordinate 486,966,045 of CM062814.1, read as the reverse complement.
GAAATGGCAGTGGAAAAAGTATGACAAGAGTAGAAGAATAGAGCACGGAAGGAGTTAATGAGGTGCATAAAAATTATTCTATGTAAATGATCTTCCAATGACATTGATGTCAAATCAGCAGAAATATGGAATAGTATAATAAATGGTGAGAACTGTGAAGTGCAGAAAAGGCAGTTGCATGGCACAGGGAGAGTGACAACTACAATTGAGTACAAATTGCAGCGCCTTTGGCTTTGATGGGAGGTGCATCTCACCTGAAGCTTTTACTCTTAAAAGGGGGTGCATGGAACTCTAGATAGTCCTCTGTATCAATTCATTGTTGTTAAGAATCATTGTTGGACAAAGCATGTCTAGTCAAGTTAGCTGATATAGTTGAGAAGTAGAGTGATGAAGGCTAAATGATCAATTGAAGTAAGACTTCTCAGGGAGCTATACTAGCAATTGCACCACATGTTACAAAGGAAATGCCATAAGGTGGTAGCATAGAAGAAAGAATATGTTATATGGTATGTGATTTAATTGAATATTTAAATTATAAAAATGAATTATTTTATTTAAAAAGAAATTTTAGGTTTGGAGAATTGTTAGGATAAAGAAATTGGTTTTTATAGCTTTAGGTTAGTATAGATAGTATACAGAGTATATTTAGTTAAAGACACAACAGAATGTTAAATAATTTCATCATGGTTTGACAACCCACATATGTAAATAGATTAAGCAGAGTGGGCATAGAGGAAAGAATGAAAAGCAAGTTAAGGGTCATAAAGGTGTAGCTCAAAGATCTTTAAATTTCCTACTAATTTTTAATGACACAATTGCCATCAATATCAACTTTTCAAGAAAATGCCTTCATGAAGAGGTTTCTAGATCCATCATAGTATGGTGTAAAGAATTTTTTAGTGGAAAAAATACCATCCTAGTAAACAACCTTCAATCCAACCATTAACGTGACTTAGCGGTTGGGCTGACCATATGAAGGCTTTGGGGTAGAGGGTTTGTTGTGGGAAGGTTTCCTGGGGGAAGGCATGGTATTGCAAGACATTGGTCTCAAATGAATACACATAGAAATGGATTTATTAGTCCACATACAGTTGTAGTTTTTCTTGTTCATAATGATATAGACAATCTAGACAAGCAAACAACTAGGGCACCTGCTAGTCAATGGCCAACCCTTTATTGGTTTGACGAACACACTTTTCTCTTGCATGGAATTTTATCAATGTATGATTGAGTGATGATGATACTATTTTTGAGGGCATGGACATGCTTTTCTAGTAGGGTGCTTCATATTCATCATTGTTAAAGGGGCACTAAGCATAAGAAAATCCTTAAGAAACTGGAGCAATTGGACCATAAATGTGAGTTTAATCAACGCTATTTGGGGGATGATGATCCAAGGAAGGCTGTGAGAAACCAAAAGAAGATTGAAAATTTTCTTCGACCAAGGAAGAAAGGTAGGGAAAGATAGATGTCAAAGTCACCTAATATGTAAAAGCTATTGGAGCTAATCCATGAGTGGGTACTCTGTTAAAATTGGCAACTAGGGCCAAACTCCATGTGGGTCATCTTATTTATGGAAGCTGATATTTTTCTTGGATTCCTCTCTCCAAGAGGTGTAGGATTGATCTAAAGATCATCTGATTCCGACATGTATTTATGGAGATATGAATTTATTTGTGTTATTGACAATTTGTCAAGGTCGGCCAGCAAGAAAATTACCCCCAGCTCAACCTCAACGTTGCATTTAAATAGAGGAGGCCTCAAGTCATTTGTCACACACATCTCTTATGATCTCTCTCCACTTGTTTGGGTTTGGTGGAAAGAGAGGTCTTGAAGGAGACATGGACACACTCACAAAGGAGCCCTAGTTGTAGTCATGAAGGGAGACCTAGCCACAGTCTTGAAGGAGCTCTAGCCACAGTCGAAAAGGAAGCCCTAGACACAATAAATGGCAACCCTAACTACAGTCAAAAGGAGGCTTAGCCACAACAAGGGATAGGCCTAAGACACAGTCTAGAGAGAGGCCTAAGATGCAATCAAGAGAGGTCAGATATTCAACAAAAGGAAGGCTCCTATCCATAGCAAAGGACGCCCTAATCCATAGCAAGAGGGAGGCCTTTATTAGTCATCAAGAAGAAGCATATAGCCACAGTCAAGGAAGGTCTCAAATAGCAGTCAAAGAGGCCCTAGCCATAGTCAAAGGGAGGCCCAAGCCACTACAAGAAGGAGCCATAAGACAACAAGAAAGAAGCCCTATAAGCAACGTGGAAGTCTTATGTTTTGATGTAGGTACAACGTGTGAAAGAGAGGTTGTTTGGAGCGTTGTTGTTGGGTGCTTTTGTAGGGAGAAAGGCCAAAGTTTGAAGCTTAAGATCACATCAAGAAGAGGCATTCATCGTGGGTGAAATATGGTTGTTATGTAGCCATTCCAAGAAGACTGAAGGGATGAAAAGAGGTCGAGTATCTTGCTTGAAGCTTCAACTAAAGGATGAAACTCAACTAAAGGATAACTTAGCTTAATAAAGTTCATGATGGCCTTTTACAATGAAATACTTAGAGCGAACCCAACTCTTATTATTGGGACTTATCCCAGTGTTATGCTGGCTTATTGGGGCCTGACCTAGGTTCAAAGTTAATTTAGCCAAACAAATCCCGGTACCACTAGCCCTTTCGGAAATGTTCTGCGGAACGTGGACAGAGATCTCACCTGAAGTAGTATGGGAGGGTGCTAGAACTAGGTTTATGCACCCTGGAGATGTTTGATGAGTTCATATGGTCTGCGATTTGACCCTGTACGTAGGTTGCTTCACGCACATTCCCGTACTTCGCAGCCTGATATACTGCCTTTGCGCAACCCTACCCAGGGGCTGAACACCACGCTCTGCGTTATTACCCAAGACCTTATTAGTATTCCAATATTAGTTGGTTAGCTTTGCCTACTTGAGTGCTTTAAGTATACTTAACAATATAAACCATTTATACAGGTGCGCAGGTAAATAACTAGTATATTTACCAATTATATCAATCATTCATTAACCAAAGAACAAATACACAAAATTATAACAAAACTTCTCTTTATTAACTCCTTCCTCAGTTATAGACTGGAATTCTCCCTACACAGTCAGCTGCAAAGCCTTCTCCTACCCTATAACCCAAAGACACACTACAACTTATGACTCAGTCACTTAGACTCTTTTTCTCCTGCCTTTTCTCTACTTAGAGCCTCTCTCTATTTATACATTGTCATGGTCCGCGGACCATGGGTAGGTCTATCCAGCCAACGTTACATTACAAAACTAGGGTGGACAACCCTGTGACTCTATCATACTTTCGCATCCCACACCCGCAACTCATGGAGCTTTACAACAAGATTGGGCCAAAACTTGGGCTTTGAGCCCCAAAACATACCTTGGGGGGATTCCATGCCTAACAGGCCCCCAACACAAACATCGTGACTCGCTCTCGAGTCACTCTGTCGGCACAGTGATCTTTGCGTGGAGCCCCTCCAACTGTTCTCGAACTGCATGGAGGTCAGCAACACACTGAGCTGCTGTTTGTTGGATCTACTGCATATGTTGTTCCGAGACCTCTATGACAGGAGTGCTTCTCTACATCTATACCGGTATCTGTTTCATATGTTTATAGTCCCGTGCCTTTGTCCAGATCCTTAGAGCATGAAGACTGTGCTTCTACTGGTTAGTCAGATAGTCGGCCCACCTGTGTAGGGCTTTAAGCCGCTACCATTCACTTTTCCTGGAAAAGGTTATCCATTTAGTTTGACTAGCTGGACCACGCCTCTGTCCGTGACCTCAACCACGTATGGTCCCAACCAATGCATTCTGAACTTTCTTGGGAATTTTTCAAACTTACTGTCATACAGTAGCACTAAGTCATTTACCTTTAAGGTGCATAACTTAACATGGTGATCGTGCTAGGCCTTTTCACATTGCTTTTGTACCTGCTGATGAAAACCAACCAAGAACCGTTCCTCCTCAATTTCTTGAAATCTCGCGAGCCTTTCTTCCAGAGCTTCACAGTCCATCATACCTGTGAGAACTGCTATGCGTAGACTAGGTACAATATACTCCATCGACATGACAGCTTCCATGCCATAAACTAACCGAAAAGGTGTTTGTCTCGTCAATTTCTTGCACATTGTCTTATAAGCCCATAGTACTGCAGGTATGCGTAGGTCCCAATCGCTTCGCTGCGCATTGCACACTTTGGTTAGCACAGTCTCCAATATTTTGTTGAAGTCTTCTACTGTCCCATTGGCTTGTGGGTGATACGATGCGCTTTTCTGATGATACACCTGGAACCCTTCTGTGAGCGCTCTGATGGTTTCGTTTAGGAAATGTGTACTGTGATCACTCATTAAGATTTTGGATAGCCAAATCAGGTCAACATGTGTTCAAACAAAAACTTCGTAGCTGTAGTGGCCCTGTAGTCTTTGACCAGCTGCACTTCTGCCCAGCGCGTCAAGTACTTCGTCGCGGTAATGATGTATTACGTGCCCATTTTTCCCTAGGTTTGATAGGTCCCACAAAGTCGATTGCCCACTTTTCGAAGGGTTGTAGCATCATTTGTGGATTCAAAGGAATATCGTCGCTTTGCGATGGTTTACTGGTCCTTTGACATATATCGCAGGCCTTATAGAGTGCTTTTGAATCCTGATGAAGGGTTTGCCACCACAACCCTGTGTGGAGAATCTTTTTTGTGGTTGCTCATCCTACATAGCGTCCTCATGTAGCACCCCCATGTGCTTTTGTTGGGCATGGAACCCCCCCGAGGCATGTTTTGGGGCTCAAAGCCCATGTTTTGACCAAATGGTGTTGTAAAGTCCCGCGAATTGTGGGCGCGGAAGTATGTTAGAGGCATAGGGTTGTCCACCCTACCTTGTAATGTAATGTCGGCCTACCCATGGTCCGCTGACCATGTGATTCTATAAATAGAGTGAGGCTCTAAGTGCAAAAAGAGAACAAGTCTAAGTGATTGAGTCACAAGTGTAAAGTGTGTCTTGGTTTGTAGAGTAGGAGAGGGCTCTACAGCTGAGTGTGTAGAGGCCTAGTAGTTCACAGCTGAGTGCGCAAGGTGGAGTCGAGTCTATAACCAAGGAAGAACATAATAAAGAGAAGTTTTATCTTAATTCTATGTATATGTTCTTGGGTTATTACATGGTTGATATAAATTGCAAATGTACTATTTATTTACTTCGGGCACCTGTATGAATGATTTATATTGCTAAGTATACTTTACACATGCAAGTAAGCTAAGTTAATAAAGTAACAACGAAATACTAGTAAAGGCTTGGGTAATAACAGTGTTTGGTCCCCAAGTAGGGCTATGCGAAGGCATCATCTCAGGCTGCGAGGTACGGGAAAGTGCACGTAGCGACGGGTGTGCAGGGTCAAACCATGGACGACTTGAACTCATCAGACATCTCCAGGGTGCAGAAACTTGATACTAGCACCCTCCCATACTACTTCGGGTGAGACCTCAGTCCCTGCTCCACGGACTGTTACCGAAAGGGCCAGTAGTACTGGGATTTGTTTGGATAAATCACCTCTAAACCTTGGTTAGGCCCCAACAAGCCAACAAATGGTTCCATTGCCAGGATTGGGATCTACATAATAGATGTCTGATGTCGTGTCACCGGAATTCGACAAAGAAAGAAATTGAAGGGTGGTTTGATAGAAAGATTCACAAGTTTGCGTCGTAGGAAAATAGGAATCCATGAGTATTGAAGGAACAATGGTTAGAGCACTACTTATATATGGAAATTCACGAAATTTTCTTTTCATCCTTCCCCTCTGAGTTGTACAAGTGGATCGCAAAGCTAGCAGATAGTCAAGGAAGGGTAGGCTCCACAAATCAATTGTGTGGAATCCAGAGTTTGTGCACATACTAGAAGCATCGGAAGATAAGATCGCGCGCACTGTGGACCATTGGCTCGATCAAATTATAGGAGAGTTTATCACCGAGTTCATGGTAGATACTTCAGTCAGCTACAGCGAGGCGGAACGACGCTTCCTCAAAGGACCACAAGGTAAGTATGTTAAATCTTTGAACACTTGTATTAAAATGCTACTATGTGAAAAGTGGGTTATGCAAATAAATTTATGTTTGGGGCTACACAAAGTGGGAGCATCTACAAAAATGAAAGTAGAGAAGATTAGAGACTAGTCCCTTGATTTCACCTCCACGAGAAAGCAAGGAAGAGCTCGTGAAAGTTTCACCAAGAAGTGCGATCAGTTTGATAAGGCAACGAATTCTGCGCATACCACCCCCACCTACACCACCACCAGTTTCACCATCTTCACCCCCATCTCCGCCCACACCACCTCTGCCACCGCCACATTTCAATATGGTGAGCGCAATAAAGTTGCCGGTGTTCATAGGAGTAGGGAACGAAGATCCGAATCAATTTTGGTTCATGGTAAAGGCTGTATGGGAAGCGCAAGGAGCCTTGGATGACAACATAAAGAAGGAAACACTGGTAAATGCGTTGCAGGATTGCACACTGACGGTACATTAATCATTCTAATGACAATCCAAATGCAGGGATTGTGGAGATCCAAGCTATGCTAAACAGGGAATTTAGCAGGCCAAAATCAGAGACACATTCGATTATCAAGTTTAAGGAAATCTTAATGCTTCCAGGTGAGACCCTTTGGGAGCTGGATCAGAGACTAAAGGGTATGATTTGTGAAGCCAACATGACCTTGATTGATGGGTAGCATCGCGCATGGTTTGTAGCATCACTAACGCTGCATCTACGTATCACGCTATCATAGCAGAAGCTATCCACTCAGGGCGAAGCTTTGGAGATTGCAATGAGACTGCACGAGACCCTAATACAAGATCCTAGTCTGGGAGTCCAATAGATCCACGCGTAGTTGAGAAACTTGTGTCTGGAGATGCAGAGTTTGAAACTGGATAGGACAACTCACCCAGAAGCGCGCGAGGAGGTATGGTGCATAAAGTTCAAAGGCCAGGGACATGAAAAGGACCATTATCCAATTTTTGCAAACTACCTGGTGGGAGGAGGGCCAATTCCATTGAGACCAGAGGCACAAGCAGGACCAAGTGCGACACCTACATTATGGTGCACGATTTGTCAGATAGGAGGGAATCATGCTACAGATAACTGCCACCTATTACAGAAGTATATGTAGACGTCCCAGCAGTTGTTTTGTAATTTCTACAGGTCATTAGGCCATGATGAGCGCACCTGTAGAATTTATGAACTAATGATGGATCAGACTCCTACCTAAAAAGTTCAGATTGAAATGTGAGCCCTTAATCAAAATACAAGGATGGCACACACTGGATTTCAAGGGCATAGACGAGGTCGAGGTGGAACGGGATTAGGAAGGGGTCGCAGACAATTGATTTTTTACAATTGCGGAGGGATAGGGAATTATGCCCGCGATTGTACGAATTTGACAAGAGCATCATGTTTATATTATACCCATATTAATCATGATATAGAGGACTGCCCCACACTGATAGTGAGGTTGTGTGATAAAGGAACACTCCAACCTCCACTGACTTAGAACTTGCAAATGATGAGGTTTGAGCTATGCAAAGAGGACCCAAATGTAAACATCGTGCTCTGAAGTGGTATCACGATAGGAGATGACAAGGGAAAGTAACCCAAAGAGAGTGATTGGGTTCACAAGGCTCCTACAAAGTAACCAGAGTTTGATTTGGTGCACATGAAGGAGACATTCATGGAAGCTAATAAGAGCTTCACGAAGGCCTCCACTTCAGGTAGTAAAGACAAACGAGAACTGGAGATGGACCCACCAATGCTTACTACCTTTCTGGAGACATGCATGAAGATGCTGCGCAACAACAAGGCTATAAAGGGATTGTAAGAAATCATCACTAGGTGAGCTGGGTTAGGAGAACCATGCGTAGTTCGGAAGCTCGGGAAGCACACAACGCAAACATGAAGTGAGATGAGATTGATTGCGTAAATCGGGGAATATGAAATGGATCAAGTGATTTTTTATTTAGGATTGTATGCAAATGTACTGCCAAAGCATACATGGGAGCGCATGGGTAGGCCTGCATTGCAATGGTCTCCTATTCAATTGCAAATGGAAAACCAACAAAAGATCCTACTGATGGGGAGATTGCAAGGAATAACAGTACATATCGAAGGTGGGAGCGCACTTGTAGATTTTGAAGTGATAGAAATTTTCGATGACAAAAATCCGTATCCCATGCTACTAGGAATAGATTTGGCCACTAACATGAATGGAGTGATAAATCTAAAGAAGCACAAGATGATTTTTGAAAAAAAATCACTACGCATAGTGGTACCTTTAGACCCTGTGGAAGGATCGCGCTACACATATCCAGTGCACAACGACGATCTGAACTGTATCTACAAGATAACTGTGTGGGAGCAGGACTGGGTGAATCCAATAGTGGATGGTAGGATTTCATGGGAGCACGAAAGCTCCTATACCTTAGATTCAGATGAGGAAATAGAACGATGGCAGAACCGGTTACACAAGGTAACCACAGTAAATTGCAACATGATGGTAAGATCACTACGCTACGTGACAACATAGGTAAGGAATCTGCCTATGTATGATGGATTGACAGCGGAGGATGAATTCCTAAACAAATTTGAAAGTGAGGTGCCATAAAAATAGCAGTTATATGCTATGAAATGGGCACTACGTGCTATGCCTGCAAGGTGGTGGGTACATGCCAGCAACATTTTGAGGACTGGCGCAAATGTAGAAGGGTGATTCTTATACAATTTGGAAAGCCTCAGCTATGGATGGAAGCTGGGTATGATGGATGAAACAGCCTATGTGCCCACCTCTCCAGATGGGTACAGGCGTATGGTACACAACTTGCGTGAACACACACTGTCCTCACGATAGAAAACAGGAACAACAAGCAGGAGTGGGCAAGACGAGGGAGTGAACGACGAAGTATGATAAGACCGAGCGCACCAAAGATTATCCATGGGGAAGCCTTTGACAAGGTGTACGAAGTGCTGAACATAGCCCACCATGTGAGATGCACTGACTAGGACCTGCACGTACCAGCGGTTTTATGGAATTATAAGACCATGTGAAAAACCCTGACCACGTAAGCACTTCCAAAGCTGAAGTATGAAGCAGGTGCTATAATCCTTATGGATCATGCGAAGACTAGTCCATGCATAACAACACCTGTAGATACGACAGTTCACGAAGCCCGAAACAAAGGAATCACATAGCTGCAAGAAATAGAACACATTGAACTTGAGGAAGAAATCCAATGGGGAAACTTTAGACTCCACGAACTTGAAAAAGAGAGGGTACGGTTAAGAGAGAAAAGCACTTTTATGGATGCAGAGGTCAAAAAGCTGGAAGGCAAGATAAAGGAAGAATTTCTCACCGAGAAAACTAGGATGATAAGGCAAGGTGTGTACGATCATGCTGACAAGTTTGAGGTCTATCATCATGAAATGGTTAGTCTGATGCCTTGGCTTGGACCGCATGTCACCAAACATAGTGACCAGCGTAGGGAGTATAAACTATTCTGCCCGGGAGTTGCACAGTATTGGGGATGCACACAGAAGAAGGGTGTCATAGGGTCCGTGACCGCGCACGGAGGGCTACGCTGCCGCGTGGGTTGGGCGGAAAGTGATCATTGAAGTCACTATTCACGATGGGATGCTCAACTTGAGGCCAAATGGAGCAGGCGACGGGCATTTAAGACATGATTTATGGGCAAGATTTGGGAAAATCTGGCGCCAAGAAAGCATTAATGGACTCGAATTGGTGGGAACAGTCAAATTCAAATTCAAAAGGCACTATAAAAGACAAAGGGTTTCCCAGCAAACAACACTTGGTCATTTGAGAATTGAGCGATTGAGCAGAGCACTAAGCATTGAGAGCCAAGTGATAATTGAGCCCCTGAGTTCGTGAGTGATAGAATACAGCCTAGATACAATGACCCTAGTTTGGGAATTGAAGAGGTAACCGCCGGCAAGGCTGCGCAGACTCTGATGGTGGAGTATGTTCCAAAATGTTCCGGGGTTGTGGCAGAGATCCCCAAATCACCACGTATGCTAAGAAACAAGAAGGATAAATAGGCAATGGCTCCAGTACACGTGTTCTCAAGGAAATCGTTGTGTAGCAAACTATCAATGGTAGAGAAGGGGAAGCTGTCACGAAAGAAACAGATGAGGAAGAAGAAGATTTGCAGACCTTGATCATCACAGAGGAAGAAGATGAAGGCATGGAGGAGGATATTCAACCTACACACTCTACAACAAAATTTCCCACATATGTGCCTCTATGGAAAGGGAAGACCAAAGTACCAAAGGGCATGAACGAAACCAAGATTTCACTCCAGACCTCGCCCCTTCCAGACGACATTGTTTTTGAAGGCACACACTTGGGCCGTATTCCAACCATGAAGTTTGAAGATTGGGACCTCGCTGACCACGAGAAGTTCCCTCACCTAGAGATCAGGAACCTCATGAAGCAGAACACTACGGGGGTGGTGACAATGTTAGAGCCACAGATGTGGCTGCGCGGTGTGGAAAAGGCTGGGTTTCTCAACTTATTATGGGTGCTGCATTTCCACAGTGCACCCATAACTATTTTCATCATCAGTAAGTTGCTTTACCTGGTGCATGATGGGTATCTATGGCTGGAGGAGTATATCCCCATCATGGCAGATCTAATTCACCACATTTCTCAGCTCCTTTGCAAAGGAACGGACTCCGCGACCATAGCCGAAGGAAAGGGCAGTGATTTGGCCCTTGCAGAAGCCATGAAGATGAAATACAAGTTAGAGAAGAAGAAGAGGGGCTACGCCATCTCTAGCATCAAGGAAGAAGGGGTAGCCGTAGCAACCCAAATCTCGGTCGACAAAATTATGAGGAAGTGCCACGCCGATAAGGTATCGACACCGATGGTCGCACTGGCCGAGCAGTGCATAGAGGAGGTCCAGTCCAACTGGTCTGAATTCCTCTACGAGGAATTTTTGAAAAATTGTCACGAAGCCCAGGAGTAGAGAAAAACCTTCCACTATGTGTGGTTGTTGTTATCCATAGTGCTTGTAGCGGGGGAACTACTAGAGGACAGTCAATTCCTCAGCATTGACAGAGAATTATCGGAGGCTACGAAGTACACTTCGCTCTGGGCCACAAAGGACACGAAATGGATATGCAAGACCAAAATCTTTTTGGTGCTCATGGAGATGAACATCCAGATGTGGATCAATCAAAGGCCGTGCCTGTCGCACACAGTGTACAACAGTCTGTAGAGTTTTGCAGAATTCAAAGCCGACATGCATAATATATACATCAGGGTGCACAAGGACACAATGAAGCAGTGGACAAGGCTACCTTTTATAGCCACTGATGATGCCATTTTCATGGTCTTGGAGGCATGGCCCCCAAAATGGCGTGCCCCAGATCTTGTGGAACTTGAGAAGTTGATAATGCAGAAGAAGGATGATGCCAAGCTACGCGTCACACAATTGGTCGAGAAAAGGCAGACGGAAACGACAACAGCTGAGGTAAGGGTAGCGCACGAAGCGGCATAGAAATCCACCGAGCAGAAGAAGGTCGCAGAAGTAGCAGCAGCAACACAAGTGACAGGTGAAGCAACCATAAAGGAGGACAAGGGCCAAGCAACATCCTTGCAGGGGCAAGAGGTAGAGGAAGCAGAAACAATAGAAGGGAGCATGGACCCAAGGACCACATCCACACAGTTAAAGAACCCACACATGGTAGAAAGAGCAGGACCGAGGAAGAAGGTCAAGGCCTCGAAATTGGCCATTGACCCGATCACCTTAACCGAAGGTGATCTGTATGACATCGACGAGATAGTTCGCAATGTCACAGATGAGGCCCTTCAGGATTTTATGTAGGAGCACCAGACTGTGTTGGGGGGCCTTAGGGCACAGCTACAGGAGTTATAGGTGCGTCCCCCTCAAGTGGGTACCCTTTCCACCCACCTCGCATCAAGATCCTCGGCAGGAGAATAGATGATGCGCACACGAATGGAAAACACAATAGTGTTGTTGGAAGGGGCCCTAGTAGCAGTGAACGAGACCAATAGATTTTTGGTCAACATGATGAAAGGCCTTGGCCATAATCTGGTTTCCCTTTCGCGAGAGACACTCTATTTGCTATAGGATGGGATAATGGTAGAGCTGTGCGATCTAAGTTCTCAGTGAGCAGAAGATAAACATGGAACAACTCAGCGTGCAATGTGACGAGTTGGTGTCATAGAATCAACAGTTGGTGCAGGTGGTAGATGACAGTTGTTGTTGCATCCTGGAGCTGGCCATCCCAGCATATCTACCAGTAGAGGTGCAAATCCACAGGTTGGAAACCAGAGTCCATGAGGCTAGAGAAGAAATGACCAAGGTTCAAATGGAGCTGAATCTTCAGATCATCGAGTTGCGGTCAAAGGCGCAACCTTCCACTCCCCCGGAGGTTCGAGAATAGCACGCTAGCACTATCATAGTGGGATTGGAAGAAATTGGAGGTGCAGTGCAAGACTGTACCACTTTGTTGGAGCAAGCACTTGAGGTCCTCACAACTCTAGAGGAGGACCCCAACATCCAATGCTTGGAGACAGAGGCGCAAGAACTCCAATAGCAATAATACAATGTCTGAGGAACTGTGTAGGTAGTAGTCCTCACTTAACGGCTTGCGAGGATGCAGCAAGCTAAGGCACTGAAGGAGCAGGTGGACGCGGCATGACATAAGGAGGTAGTTCTCAAAGCATGCATCCAAATGTGGATTGATGAGGCTTTCACTATCACAACAAACATCAAAGGAAAGCTCATGAAACTACAGGGGATGCACATGTTAATGTAGAGAAGTACTCGAGACACAAAGGTCTCAGAATAGAGGATGCAACAAATTCAGCAAGGAATGACTCAGTGCGTTGCCAACATCACCACAGTTCGAGGACAGTTGGAGGAACACCGTGCCAACTTCGCTCACCTGTATGAATGATTTATATTTCTAAGTATAGTTTACACATGCAAGTAAGCTAAGTTAATCAACTAACAGCAAAATACTAGTAAAGGCTTGGGTAATAATAGCATTCGGTCCCCGAGTAGGGCTGTGCAAAGGCAACATCTCAAGCTGTGAGGTACAGCAAGTGCATGTAGCGACGGGTGTGCAGGGTCGAACCGCGGACCACTTGAACTCAACAGAAATCTCTAGGGTGCAGAAACTTGGTTCTAGCACCCTCCCATACTACTTAGGGTGAGACCTCAGTCTTCACTCCGTGGACTGTTGCCGAAAGGGCCAGTAGTACCGGGATTTGTTTGGCTAAATCACCTCTGAACCTAGGTCAGGCCCCAACAAGCCAACAACTTCCGTGATGATATGACTTTGTTCAAATTCAGGTACATACCTTCACAATACCTCATCATTTCCCATTTTGTATAGGTTCCCCATGATGATAGAAAAATCAGCCGTGCGCACCACCAATTCCTTCTTCTGTTGGACGATTATTCCTTCGGTGCAGTCCCTATTGTCAGAAAGTGGATTATATCTTCGAAGTGTCTGTCTTTGATGCACAAGAGCTATGCATCAGTAATTCTTCCTCCAAACTAGTAGGTTCCTCGCTCGTCTCAATATGCGACAAGTGATCTAGTCCTACATTCAGGCGTCTAGGTTTTACCACGACCTCAAAGTCATATTCTTGGAACAATAAGAGCCACCTACATATGTGCCTCCCCAACACAGGCTTATTGACCAAGTACTTTAGCACATAATGGTCTATGTACATCTTGAAATGTCATCCTAGCAAATAGTGCCGGTATTTTTGGAGCACGTACACCATAGCCAATCCCTCACGCTCAGTTGTGGAATAGTTCTTTTTGGCTTTGGGCAATGTACAACTTGCAAACATGATAGGGTGATCCAAGCCTTCTCCACCCTCTTCGCTGAGCACTACTCCTAGCGCAATACACCAAGCTCTTCATGCAATCATCATTCCAGCAAAATGTGACATCCTTTCTCAATAGTTTGTCCATCGGCGCGATGATCCGGGCATAGCTTTTGATGAACTTCCTATAGTACCCTATGTGTCCCAAGGTAGTGCGCAACTGGTTAACACTTCGCGGTGCTTCCAAATTCAGAATTACTACAATGTTCGTGGGGTCTACCATTAGTCCCTGTTTACAAACCACATGTCCCAGTAGGTTCCCAAAGGGAACGAGGAACGTACACTTCTTAAGTTTCAGTGCAATCTGGTGTCGTCGACAAGTATCCAGCATCAAGCATAAGCTTGCTACATGGTGCTTAACCAATCCAAAGACAGTCCAATCATCCAGATAGACCTCCAAGAATTTGTGGATATATTCTTTGAAGGCGGCAACAACTATGCGTGAAAAGATGGCGGGCTCATTTTTTAACCCGAACGACATGAAGGTGTATTGAAAGTAGGCCCATTTAGTGGTGAAGGTGGTCTTGCTCCTATCTTCCAGTGAAATTTTGATCTGGTGGTACCCTGAGAACCCATCGGTGAAAGAATATGCTTCTTGCCCGCTGACATTTTCTAATACTTCATCTGTGAACGGGGTTGGGAATGGGTCGTGTACACAAGTGTCATTCAACTTCCTGAGGTCCACGCATATTCTTATCTCGCCCTTCTACTTTTTCTCCTATCCTACCATAGGGATTACCTAGTTAGATTCTCCCACCGGCTCAATAATTCTGGCTGCGAGCATTTTGTCTAGTTCTACGCGAACCTTTTCCTTGTACTTAGGATTCAAGTGGTAAGGCCTCTGCTTAACCGGCTTCGCGTCAAGTTTTAGGGTGATCTTCATTATCCCTAAATCGCCAACGATCCCCTTTAAGTCTGTAATCTTGGTCGAGAATAAATCTTGGTACTCAAGGAGTAGCTCAGTGACCTTATCCACCATGGCATCATCCCAATAGTCACCGAGCATTGCATACTTCGGTTCAGCCTCTGTCCAAATTTTTACTTGGTTCGTTTTTATTGACGCGGTGATGTCAGAATCTTCAATAAATGGTCCATGAACCTCGCGATAGCCTTCAATTTCTAGAATGTTAATTTTTCGTGGATCCTCATCATCCTCCTCAATATTTACATTGTAACACTCCAGCGTGCAGCTCAACTCGGTCACCCATTCCGGCTGAAGCACTTCCATTAGCTCCTGGGTATTCTGAAGATAAAAGCTTTTACTGCTTGTAGCACATCGTCAACATTATCCCACCAACGATCCTCAAACGTGAAGGTTAATAGGAATCCTTCATGCAAGATATCCCATTTCCTCATGCCATGGTGGAGTTCCATCTCAGTATACCAATTCGTGGGTATGATATCCAAGGTATGACAGAATAGGTGCACCCACTCAGGTTGTGGCTCTTCCTCATAGACCTTGGTCCATTTCGCGATGTGTGCATGTGGATCATCCCATCTATCATACTTGTTTGTTAGCCACATCTGAGGCATCCCAAACCACATGCACATCATCCTTCTTCATTTGTGCCAGTCCTCAAAACTTCTTTGATGCGTAACCCACCATCTACGAGCATACCGCATAGTACCCATTTCAGAGCGTTGAAACGCTGCTATTCTGGTACTTCTCTTTTAAATTTGTTTAGGAAATCATCCACCTTGGTCAATCCATCATACATAGGCATATCTCTTACCTCTGTTGCCACGCAGTGCAATGACCTTGTCATCATGTTACAGTTGAGCGTGGTTACCTCATGTAACCGGTTCTTCCATCGTTCTATTTCCTCATCCGAATTTGAGGTGCAGGAGATTTCGCACTACCACGAGAGTCTGCCATCCACTGTTGGATTTACCCAGTCCTTCTCCCGCGCGATTATCTTGTACATATAGTCTAGATCGATGTTGCTATCATAGTCATGCAATGACTCTGTGTAGCGCGATCCTTCCATAGGGTCTAAAGGTACCACTACGCATAGTGACTTTTTCTCAAAAATCATCTTGCACTTCTTTAGATTTATCACTCCATTCATGTCAATGGCCCAATCTATTCCCAGTAGCACGAGATAGGGGTTGCTATCTGTTATAGCTCCAAATCTCACTCTTGAGGTTTGTGATGCTGCACTCATGGCCCAGGGCAACACCTCCTTCCAGACCTGGTCCAAAATTTAAAAAAAACAGTGTTCTATTCCCTATACGCGACATTGCCCTGAGCTAAACGCGTGTGTACGCGAGTCTATGTATACCCAACCTGCGTATATGTCTTAAAACACTTAAAAAATTAAATCTCCTTAATTTCGGGTGGAGATCGTGGGTTTTACCTGCTGATTACCTATTAGTGCCCATGGCCCAACTATTCCCAACGAATTCCCAACTAAAAAACTACTTTGGGAGAAGTATAAAAATGCTTCAATGGGAAGGCCTAAGGGGGGAGAGAAGAAAGAGAAAGGTTACTATGCTAAGATTTACCTGACCAGTTCTGAAGATCCTAGTGCCTCCTACACTTCCCCCATTTACATGAAACCCTTGTTTCCTTGTGTGATGATGTCTATCTACTACTTAAGATATCATGGAGTAAGTCATGGAAGGAGTTTGTTAAAGGCTTGGGACTGGACAAATCCAGAGGACGGTTCCGCTTGGAGCCTGCGAAAGGATGAATCAGGTGAAATTACTCCTTTCTGTACTTTATTTGTCTATAATAAAAGAAACACGTGTCTTTGTTCCTGATATAAATCTTCTCCATGTTTATGGTATCCATGTTATGATTCATATATGAATGGTTGTTTAATTGCATAACTAACTACCTTTCAATATACTATGAAGATGATTTCTTTATGATGTTTAGTCCATATACTGTTGTACTTTCTTGAATTGATTGTTTTGCAGGTTGAAGGAGCAAAAGGAACTCCAAGAGGGTTTGGACCCTGGAAGAATCTTCTCGAACGAAGGACCCCTAGGTACGCCCCTTATCATATAGTTTGCTTATATTAGCATTATGGATGTATGGAATGTGTATTTCTCTGTATAGACAACCTCTGATTTGCTAGGGTATTAACCCAAGACCCTAGGGGAATTTGTTCCTTAACAGAATTGGCAACTCCACTGGGGACAAAAGTATTGTTGTTCCTAGTTTGGGTTTATTCAAGCCAATCAGGGCTCAGCTGTCTGTTTGCTTGTTGTTGCTATGTAGTCTGTTCCTGTAGGGACTTGAATTGTAAGTTTGGTCAGTTTCTTCAGAGTGTTTTTTTTTTCTTGAAATCTTTTATATACGTTGTTTTTCTTGTTTACATAAGCGTATATATGCATGTTTCCTTAAGTAAACCCGCATATACGCAAGTTTCCTTAGGCTCAGTCACATATACACGCAGCTGTACATCAATACAGTCACGTATATCTTGTAATTTTCAATATTTTTCAAATCTTTTTATTTCTGAAGGTCTGTCTGCTGGTTTGATTCAGTCTTGAACAGTTACTTTTCTGTGTCAGTTTTTAGTTTTACAGCAAGTATCTGATTTCAAATTCTCTCTGATTTTGGAAAGTGTTAGTATTATTGGTTTTATTGCAAGCATCATCGTTTTGTTAAGCACACAAGATTTCTTGTTAGGAGTCTTGGTTGCTCTATTTTGCCAGAGCAGAAAGGCTGATCTCAGTCTTTGTGTCAAATCTTGTTTTGGTGACCTTTTGTGTTTGCTTGTTAAAACTACATTTTTTTGACCATCTACTTTTCTTGCTTTCGAAAGTTGTTGATTGACACTTTCTTGAAAATTGTCT
Organism: Pinus tabuliformis; assembly: GCA_031772625.1. Taxonomy (NCBI): domain Eukaryota; kingdom Viridiplantae; phylum Streptophyta; class Pinopsida; order Pinales; family Pinaceae; genus Pinus; species Pinus tabuliformis. The sequence continues at coordinate 486,948,298 of CM062814.1, read as the reverse complement.
TTTTGATCTTTTGGTATTTGTTGCCAAACCTCTCATTGCTGCTTTTGATTGTTAAAAGCATCTCAAAACACATATTAGTTGTTGAGTTTTCATCCATTTTGTGTTGTCAGCTTGCAAAGTGTTTGGTGCCGATTTTTCAATCATAAAGTTTCAGTCTTGTTGAGAGCACTTTTGAAAAGACGTTTTTTCTTTTGCTTTTGAAGAAAACTTTTTGAAAAACTTGGTTTTGCTTTCCTGAACATTGTTTCGATTTAGTTTCTTTTAGTGAATGAAAGTGCATTTTTGTTTGTCTTGAAACTTGTTTTTAGTGTTTAGACGAAATGAACGATTAGCAACTCATATTATATCTAAACATTTTAAGTGGCAAATTAGAAATTGATAAAGTAACATTCATTTCTTGATTTAGAGTAGTCTTAAGTCTTGCATCAGCATGTACTCATTGCATTAGGATAGAGTTGCACATATTTTTAGGCATCCATAGTTTTGTTAACTTTTGTGAGTGTGAAGCATGAGTAAAAGAAAAGAAAAGGAAAATTTGTTGCTTTTTTTGAAGTTCCTCTGAACCCAATAGAAATTTCTTTCATCGAAAAACAAAAACAAGTGCATTTGCATGTAGTTTGGTTTTTATTAATTTTTTTTGCATCAAAACACCACTAGTTTCACTTCTGCTTATCCCTTGACTTAAAGAACACCCCATTTAAAAACAAGAGCTAATTAAAATATACTAGAACTTTTTATAATTGTCAAGTTAGACACACCAACCAGTTTTAGGATATTTTAGGGCCTTGGATTAGGCGAGTGGAGAGATAACTCTCCAAGGCCATTTAAACTATCAAACATAGGAGTCTGAATAGTGAGTGAAAATCCAATAGTATTAGGGAGACCAGGAAAGCTCCGGATATGGGAGTTAAGCACGAGGGTTTTTGAAGATATGGAAGAGAGATAACCGCCTCTCCTACTTGTCGGATCTAACCTCAAGACTATTCCACTTGGCTTCTGATACTAGTTGGTAACCTTAGTTGCTACTCCTAGGGATCTACACAAGTGGTTGTGGAGGGGAATCCTGTGGCACCTGAGGTCGACGTTGTATCACTCTCAATGGTACTACTGGAGGGTGCCTTTGCGAAGCTTGGGGGATTGCACCAGCACAGGCTGTTGTTAGGAGGTTAGCATAACTTCCTCTGTTACCTTCGCTGATAGGACTGGGCCGTCAATATCCCAGACTATCTTTGGAAGGCCCCTTACTTCACTTTCTTGTATTTTGGTGTCCAGTCCTCATCACCCAGAGTGGAAATACTCGGAAGTTGATTGACTGGTTGATATCTTTTAGGAATTTTTAGTGTGTGCTTTATGGTTTTAGTTGGCCTAGCTTTCAATTTTTTGAGTCTTTAGCTAGATCTTAATAAAAAATTCAAAGTGGCTGACCAATCACCTAGACGGTCTCGAAGACTTCGTGGTCTTTTACCACCAAGTTTAGAGCCTTCTCCTAGAAGGTGTAGAGGTAATACTGCCGGTGGGTTTCATCCCATGGCAGCTGATGCATCAGGGATTGATCCTCCTCTCGGGGGCATTAGTGTTCAAAATAGGCTTGGTACTTCCATAGAACAAGAGAGGAACACTCCAGTTCTTTCTCGAGTTCTCTTTCAGATGGAAGATAACATAGAAGTAGAAGAATTTCAAGAGTCATCAGTGGCTCCAAATTCTCCCTTACCTTCTAGCTATCCGGAAGTATTATGATACGTTGGGACTCTGACACATAGACCGTTAAGTCCAGGTCACACTACACACTTACCATCAATGACCACTACTGGAAGCATGGCTTCTACTACAAGTGCTACAACTATGCAGACTCCAACATCAGTACAACAGGGAGGAACCATTTCTGTCCCCTCTATATCTTTATTTAGGTCTTTTGCTAGCACATCTTTTGTTGGTTCTACCTCCATTCCTTCTATGAGTGGAAATTCCCAAGCCAATGCTTTTAGTACTGGATTCTTCCCATTTGGCACGCATTCACAGGGTATTCCATCAGTTCTGTTTAGTGCCTCCACATCCATGATGGGTGGATCGGCTTCATTCCAGGGTTTTCCTTTCAGAACTGGTCATATACCACATTCCAACCCGATAGTAAGATCTATGCCTTTTTATTCTATAGGACAAAGTAGCAATCCTTTCCAAGGTTGGACTAACCCTTCGGTTAGTGGCATGGGAACTGGGAATCCATTTTTCGGCCAATAAGGGAATGGGCCATACTCCACAGGTAGTTCGTTTCGAAGTATTCCTCCCTTAGCTACTGCTTGGAATCCTTATTAGGGGTTATCCACTCCTTATAATCCTTTAGGAGGAAGCTTCGTCGGTCATGGAGGTTTTGCGACCAAAGTTGGTCAAACTCTGAGTTTTGCTGGATCACAAGGCTTGCCTTTTGGTTCAGCTAGTTCTGCTGGATACTTCCGGCAGCTGGTGCCTTTCAAAATCCAGGCCAATCTTTTCAGAACTTTGGGAGCTCCGCCCAGTCACGGTGGAACCCCCAAAGGTCCTCCTAGGCTTCCTTTTCTGGCAACTTTGAACTTTCCAGATCTCACAAAATTAACAAACGATCTAATCAAATACAACCCGGCCTGGCCTTCGGTCCCAACCAAACTCCATTCAGACATTCCAAAATTCGAAGGGAAGGGAAATGAAGACCCAGGCGACCATGTAACCACATTCCATTTGTGGTGATCATCAAACTCCCTTATTGATGACTCGATTAGGTTGAGACTTTTTCAACGCACCTTGACTGGTAATGCGGCCAAGTGGTATATAGAGTTTCTAGGGGGTAGCTTTACATATTTTGCTGACTTAGCTAATATTTTTTTAAATCATTTCCAGTTGCCCATCCATTATGATGCCGGAACAGAACTTCTGGCCAATTTTTGTCAGGACACGACAACTCACATTTCTGACCATATTCAGGAATGGAGACGGAGAAAGAGGCTCATTAAAGTCAAAATCCCTCCGGAATACCGTCTCAAATGGTTTTTGAAATCTTTACAACCTGAAATCTCTAAGGATGTCTCCATTTCCAGAGTCTATTCTGAGGAGCAAGCTATTTTTAGGGCCCAGCAATTAGAATGGATTTACTCTCAGTCTGGGATCCTACAAAAAATCTTGCCAGATGCTCCTAGGTCTAAGGTTGATATAGCCAAGTCGAAGCTAGGTCCCCATGCAGACGGTATCATTGGATCGGTAGACACAAATGTGGTGAACTTGTTGAGCTAATTGCAGCAGTTGTCTATGCAAACTACTCCTAATAGCCAAGTCACATCGTCTAACCCTTTGTCTTCCCAACCCTCTTCAGTTAATGCCGTCCAATCTGATAACCCCAAAGGAAATCAAAATTCCAATGGGAAAAAGAAAGGACAAGGTAAGAAAAGGAGTCAGGATGGGAAGGCTGACGCAAATAATCCTGGCAATAATGCTAGTGGTGGTAGAAATGAGTCTCAAAAGAAAGTCAAGTTTCCGTGCAAGTTATGCAGTGGAGTCCATTTAACTCATCTCTGCCCAAATATTCAAGACGCTCAGCGCTTGTTAGGGTAGCAAGGGACTTCTAGTTCTCAAGCTGTGTTAACCAACCCTTTTCCCTAAGGGTAGCAACTTCTTGCTGGCGCGAGTTCAAACCCTGGTACCTCCGTAGGGGGCAACCACGAAGGGGATAAATCATCAAATGTTTTCATGATGGGTTCTCACGCTAATGTGGCCACACGGGCACGTGATTATGGTGAAGGTGAAACTTCCAAGGATAAAACAGTTCCTGAAACTAACAACCCACTTCATATTGAGCGACCCTCTATCGAGACTATACCACGGGTACCGAAAGGTTCCGCTAAATGCGCGACTATCAACCCTAATATTAGGGTAGCCCAAAATTACTCCATTGTTGAGGATTTGGCGCAGAGTCCATGTGCTATGTCTGCTTTAGAGGTGCTCCAGTCATGTCCCACTCAAAGAAGTGCCTTGCTGTCAGCAATGGGGGCAGTGGATCCAAATAATTCTTTAGCTCTCACTTTTGATATGCATAATGTCAAAAAGAGACTTCCTAATTATATGGATTTCCAGATAAAGTCTACCTACGAAAAAACTAATATCTTTCGGACGGTTATAGATGAGGGAGCTTTCACGTGTGTCATGTCTATGTCATGTTGGAAGGCCATTGGATCACCTTCGGTTGTTCCTTCACCTACCCTCTTGACAGCGTTTGATGGTCATTCTCATAGGCCATACAGGATTATCCCAGCCTTTCCTATATCTGTAGGGGGGAAGGTTGTCAATATTGAAGTAGAAGTCATTGATGCTAACCTAGACTATAATCTCCTCTTAGGAAGGAACTGGGTATATGAAATGGATGTCATTGTTTCGACTCTGTTTTGTGTCATTTGCTTTCCTCATGAAGGGAAAATCGTTAAGGTTGATCAATTGATTACTATCCAATCGATTCTCGAGCAACTTCGGACTCTACTATTCCCTTAGTGGATAACCCCCGTCTACCTACAGAGAATTTAGGAGTCGGGATGTACTCTTCATTGATGGGTACGTTTGATCTTCCCCCTCCTACGGCTAGAATAGATACAATTTCAACCTCCAAGGACCCCTTATGAAAAGAGTTTGTTCAAGCTCATTATTTTTCGGATCCTGGAACCTTATCTTCATCTGTGACCACATTAGATGATGGCAAGGTGGGTGGAATAGAATCTCTTATGTCTGTGGTAGAGCCTAGATGTGAATCTATCATCAACTCTGCAGATAACCATTCTACTCCTTCCTCTGAGAAAGAGATAGATGATGATGTGGCTCATCCTTGGACCCTTGATTCCACTTCTACGTTGGATTGCTTGGATATTGTTTTTCCATCTGACGAAGTGATATTCGAAGCAATGATGGCTATAGATTGACCTTCGGAAGATTTACATCGTTGGTCATGTTTTCGTCCCCTGTTGCATGAATTCAAATCCAGGTCCTTCAGTTTGACTACCGATGTTTGTATGGTTCCTTTGGCTCCAACGTAGTTATTTGCCGAAAAAAATATATTGATTGGTTCGATAATAGTACTAATAAACATCCCTAGGAGCAAGTGGGCGGAGTGCCCTGATGGGCTCTACCCTAAGAAGTACTTTGCTTAGTAACTAGGCAATGGCTTCTTTGTACATTGTGTATATTTGTACATATCTCATTGAGATTTTTTGATATCAACACTTTTTGGTCTGCTGTGGCAGGTGTTGATGGATGACTTGGTCTATTTTGGATTCACCGATGGTGCTAGTCGGCACACTCGGAACCTTGCTTCTGCAGCTTGGGTACTCTACTATCCAACTGGTCAGTTGATGGTATCAAGGGGAATATGCATTGGTCCTGCTTCAAATAATATGGCTGAGTATACTGCCGTCATTAATTTACTATCCGAGGCAATTTCTCACAGAATTGACTCGTTGGTAGTTTATCTTGATTCACAATTGATAGTGTCACAATTGAATAACATTTATTGGGTAAGGGATCCATGTTTATATCACCAGTATTTAAGGGTGAGGTTGTTGTAAAGATCATTTACTTATATTAATTATTTGCACATTCCAAGATCTCATAATTAGTTAGTTGATTCTATCACTAATCAAGCATTAGACTGGCACATTAATCGTTCATCACAATAAAATCAAGCATCAAAAAGTCGAACTGTATATATATATATATCGTAAAACATCTCGAGTGTACATAAGTCTGTTCAAAAAAATATAAAAAATTGGGACTCAAATCCCATAATCATGTCCAGTACATCTAATGCTCCGGCTCAGGATGATCGACTAAGTAAGTAGCTATCGCATTGGCCACATGCCTAAAAGTGTGGACCCAGTCACGTGGCATGCCAACCACATGACGCTGCATATCCTCAGGAAGATCCTCTACCACCGCCATCGATACTCTGTGAGTGAGTCTCACCAAGTGCCGTTGGACTGTGTGAAGTAGTCGCTCTGTGTCTGCAGCTGCCTCTTCGGCCCCTCAGCCACGATGTCTGTGCCGTGGGAGCTCATCTGGTCGTACCAGCCCAATATCTGGAACATGATCATCATATTAGTCATTTGAATCCTATCAAAAAAATGCAAAATTCATTATTATATTTGAAAAATCATAAAAATCATAAAATTAAAAAAATACTTACCAATGTTGCCCCATGCTGCGGTCGGTGGTAATACTAGATCGAGATCTCCTCAGAAATCCAACCCAGCATAAGGATAGTCATCTATGGCGATGATCTGCTGATCCCACCAGGAAAAGAAGTCATCATCAAATGCAATCCGTAGGATGTCCCCACCTCCTAGAAGTTTCATTAGGTCAGCCCACTTGCCCATGCGTGGATCTCGTGGGGTGCTGATGGAAACTGCTACCCTAGGGTAGAGTGTAGGGACCCTCTCAAAAAAGAAAGAACACAAAATAGTCCCATATCCGAAGTTTTTGGTCTGCCCTCTCTTGATGGAAGTGAGCTGGCTTTTCAAGCTGGCCAGAAGAGGAGTACACCAGTCAAACATGGTGGTGAGACAGTCTACTGCCAAGCTCATGGTTAGCCGTGATGCCTGGTGTAGAGAAGCTAATATGTTCACTCTAGCTATGGTGATCAGGATTATCCTCAGCGATAAACTCTCCACACGTGTGATTGAAATCTGACTTCGAACCTTTTTTGGATGTCCTGGGAAATAGATATGTATGTAGTCCTTGATCGAGAGACTGCCTCGTGTCCTACCCCTAGAATGTACTACCTCTCCCCTTCAAGAAAGGCCTGTGATGAAATAAATGTCGTCCACTTCTATCCTGAGTGGCATCTGGTCAATCATAAACGAATCATCATCGATACTCCAGTAATCAATGAGCATCTCAAGCAGACGTGTGTTTTCTTTCATATTTGGAAATTTGAAGAATTTTAGCAAGCCAAATCCCCATAAGGAATCCAAAGCATTAGGATCATTCATGACCTCATCATCCACTAAGGTATGCTCTCTTTCTCGCCAAGTGACTGGCATCCTGAAGAAAAAATGATTTTAAACCGTTAGTTTTTTTGTTTGAAATGTTCGCGGCATATACGTGGGTCCATTTGCACACAATCGCGTGTAGGGCCCGCGTGTACACGCGTTTCATATACTCAACCCGCGTATACACCGTGGTGAAATTTTTGACAAAGAATTCAACGGTAAAACATAAATTAAAAATTCTAAAACTAGTCACAATTGATTGCAAGACAAGTATAAGAGTTACCTGGGGATTTTGGAAGAATCTGAACGGTTGAATTTGGCGTATGGAAAAGTTGCTTCTTTTTCTCCTCTCCTCTGCTCTCAAGCTCAAATGGTGAAAATGGTGAGTCCAAAAACTCTTTTATAGACTTTGAAAATGAAAAAAAAATTCAAAACTTAATTTTGTTTGGTCTCATGTAACTTTTAACTTCGGAGCTTGGAATGTCGAGAATGGTTTGATTTTCAGGACATTTTGGACATTCTTTCAATGGTTTCGAGACGGTTCCATGACTGTTGACCCGTCATGGCAGGTATTGTTTTCTCACTGGCATATAGGTTAGGGAAGCCATTTTTCTGTTGCATTATGCATACTAGCCTCCATCTGTTGATACATTTGCCATAGGGTCGATCCCATCATGTTATGGTTCGTAAACCATTTTCACTCGCCGATTCTTTAAATCATGACACGATGGTAGAAGCAATCCTTTACATGGGCATCGTAGTTAGCACCTCACTGACGTTTGTTGCCCATGCTGCTCCAATTTGAGTAGGCTCGGGAGTCCTCTGTAGTCCTGCCATGACTTATTCGATGAAGACTAATTCCTCTTTGCTTCTTCGCTTTCATTATGGCCTTGTTCCCTAGAGGCTCCTTTGTGTTGAGTTGTACTACTGCATTGCATTTTGACCATTTGCACCTTTTGGCCTTTAGCCGGCTTCACTTGGTCTTGTGTTTAAGCCAACTTTTGACCATGAAAACTGCAAAATCAAACTTGCATGCCTTTAACTTCTGCAACTTGACACACCTTGAACCATGGAAGGAACACACCTTTGAGTGTCATTAACTAGTTTTCACTTCCCTGCATTGAGCATAGGAATGTTCCAATCCCAGGAACTAGATCATATGTTTCACCGACACTCATTCTTTTCACTATACTATAGCATTCTTTTATTCTTTTTCCAGCTTAAAAGAAAAAGACAAAAAAATTATATATTCCAAAAAAGAGCGGGAACAGGACAATATTTCCACTTATTGTTGGTAGCTAGAGTCAGTCGTGTCACCCTTGAACAAAGCACGCAAAGCAAAGTCTCCTCCATTTGGGCGGGATTTAGTTAAACTTAGGTATGCCTTAACCTTTTTATTGAGTCAGTTCTCCCCCGATTTGTTATCTCTTCCAATCATATGGAGGGTTCATTCGTGCCTCCTGCATGAAGAACTTATACAGAGTCATCATATGCTGCCACATAGTCACATTGAGTCATGCTTTTTTTCAAGGGAAGTTAGCCTGAGTCGGCCTCTCTGCGGTGTCTCTTGACTCATTTTTCAGTCAGCCATCCCTGATTGTCAGTATCATGTCTATCATCACATTAGCTATATTGGTCCTTTACTCGTGCCGGTTTGAGAAGGTCCCCATTGAGTTCTTGCTGGCAAGTCTTGTCCTTATCGACGATGACATCTTGCTCTAAGGACAGGCCTAGAGCTTCACCCTGGCCCTATTTTCATTATTGATAGGTCACCTTGTGATCAGCATTGATCAGTATCACAGGTCTTTGACTGAGTGGTTTCCCTCATGTTCGACATCAGCTTACATTATCACACATTGGGATTCGTGCAGTACCTTGGTTTCCATTTGACCCTATTGGTGGATACCTCGCCTCTGTGACAGCTTTCATTATTGGTTGGTTCAGAGGGTTTCTATCGTGCGCTAGCTACATCATGTGTATGCCAGAAATGTACTTCGGTTAGGTTACTACATATTTTTCGTCCGATTCCTTCCACATTATTGGCCTACGGGTTACACTCGTGCTAGATTGATGAAGGATGCCTTAATGCCTTCCTTTTAGTGGATCTTTTCCTATCGACTTCGACTCATTGCTTTAGGGCAAAGATCTAGAGTCCATTTGGCAGTACCTTGGGGCTTACAGTCATTAGTGGCAGATCCTTTGCTATCGACAGTGGGAAACCATCATTGTCTCCTGATTGATAGATTCTTACAGGTGTTCGACTCTAGCTCATCTATTCACACTTGTTAGATTGTACTGGGTACCTTGACGCTCATTATCATTATCGGTGAGTAGTCTCACGTTTGTTAATGGTATACATCAATGACCGGTAATCAAACGATTTCTCACATGGTCGACTCCAGATCATTTAGTCCCATAGTGCAGAAATGTACCACGACAGTCGATGAAGACCTCAGGTTGCATCAACATTCATTGGTTCACTTGAAAGTTGCTCCTGTTGCTGCTAGTTGATACCACCCTACCTTATATGTTGCAGTCATTCATGGCGACATTCTATATGCTGGCACCTAAGTTTGTAGTGTAGTACCATCATATTCCATCATGTTCATTTGGTACCTTTTGTGATCAGTCTTTGATATCAGTGATCCGGTTTATTCTTCAACATCATTGACATTCTCATATGTGATATTCAGACATGTACTTGTTCGATCATGATCAGATGATCCATTATGTATTTTCCAGTTCTTTATACTTGTATACTTAGTGGATCCACTTGTACTTGATATGCAGACATGCTTTACTTTCTCTGAGCATTGGTATGCCCGCCTCAGATAGGTTTTCTTTCTGATCTCCTTTTGTGGCTTGGCAGGCTGAACTATGGTGAAGTCCCTCTCAGTTTTTGACAGATTTCCTTTCCATGAACTTGCTTAATACATTTCGGCCATCATGTACCCCTTCTAACCTCATATATTAGGGGGCATATGTTATAGCTCCAAATCTCACTCTTGAGGTTTGTGATGTTGCATTCATGGCCCAGGGAAACCCCTCCTTCCAGACCTGGTCCAAAATTAAAAAAAAAAAAAAAAAATAGTGTTTTATTCCCTATACGTGACATTTCCCTGAGCTAAACGCATGTGTACGTGGGTTTGTGTATACCCAACCCACGTATATGTCTTAAAACACTTAAAAAAAATAAATCTCCTTATTTTCGGGCAGAGATCGCAGGTTTTACCTATTGATTACTTATTAGTGCCCATGGCTTAACTGTTCCCAACGAATTCCCAACTAAAAAACTACTTTGGGAGAAGTATAAAAAGGCTTCAATGGGAAGGCCTAAGGGGGGAGAGAAGAAAGAGAAAGGTTACTATTCTGAGATTTCCCTGACCAGGTCTGAAGATCCTAGTGCCTCCTGCACTTCCCCCATTTACAAGAAACCCTTGTTTCCTTGTGTGATGATGTCTATCTACTACTTGAGATATCATGGAGTAAGTCATGGAAGGAGTTTGTTAAAGGCTTGAGACTGGACAAATCCGGAGGAGGGTTCCACTTGGAGCTTGCGAAAGGACGAATCAGGTGAAATTATTCCTTTATGTACTTTATTTGTCTATAATAAAAGAAACACTTGTCTTTGTTCCTAATATAAATCTTCTTCATGTTTATGATATCCATGTTATGATTCATATATGAATGGTTGTTTAATTGCATAACTAACTACCCTTCAATAGACTATGAAGATGATTTCTTTATGATGTTTAGTCCATATACTATTGTACTTTCTTGAATTGATTGTTTTGCAGGTTGAAGGAGCAAAAGGAACTCCAAGAGGGTTTGGACCCTAGAAGGATCTTCTCGAACGAAGGACCCCTAGGTATGCCCCTTATCGTATAGTTTTCTTATATTAGAATTATGGCTGTATGGAATGTGTGTTTCTCTGTATAGACAACCTCTGATCTGCTAGGGTATTAACCCAAGACCCTAGGGGAATTTATCCCTTAACACTATCATCAACAATCTCTATCACTTCGAAATCTACTAGCGCACTCGCACCTTCGATATCTACCGTTATTCCCTAAAATCTTCCCATAGGTAGGATCTTTTGCTGGTTCACCATTTGTAATTGAATAGGATACCATTGCAGTGCAGGCCTGCCCATGCGCTCCCATCTCTGCTTTGGTAGGACGTTCGTGTCCAATCCTAGATCCAAAATCACTTGATCCATTTCATATTCCCTGATCTGCATAGTCAATCTCATCTCTCTTCATGTTCGCGTTGTGTGCTTCCCGTGCTTCCCGACTACGCGTGGTTCTCCTAGCGTGGTTCTAGCACATCTAGTGATGAGTTCTTGCAACCCCTTCACAGCTTTGCTGTCACGCAACAGCTTCATGCATGTCTCAAAAAATGTAGTGAGCATTGATGGGTCCATTTCCTGTTCCATTTTGTCTTTACTTCCTGAAGTGGAGGCATCTGCGAAGCTCTTCTTAGCTTCCATGAATGTCTCCTTAGCGCGCTCTAAATCAAATTCTAGTTCCTTCGTTGAAGCCTTGCGAAACTAGGCACTCTCTTTGGGCTTCTTACCTTTGTCATCTCCTGCCATGATACCACTTCGGAGAAAGATATTTACATTCGAGTCTTCCTCGCACAGCTCAGACCTCATCATTTGCAGGTTATGAGTCGGGGGAGGTTGGAGTGCTCCTTTATGACACAGCCTTGCTATCAGTGTAGGACAGTCCTCTATCTCATGATCAAACTGGGTACAATATAAACATGATGGTCTCATCGGATTTGTACAATCGTGGGAATAATGCCCCGATCCTCTGAAATTGTAGCATATCAGTTGTCTGCGACCTCTTCCTAGTCCCATTCCACCTCGACCTCGTCTGCGCCCTTGAAATCCAGTGCACACCATCCCTGCATTTTTATCGAGGGCCCATGTTTTGGTCTAAACTCTATAGGTAGGAGTCTGATCCATCATCAGTTCATAAATTCTACAGGTGCACTCATCGTGGCCTACTGACATACAGAAATTACAAAACAACTGTTGGAAATTCTGTGTATACTTTTGTAATAAATGGCAGTTATCTGTAGCATGCTTCCCTTATATCTGACAAATTGTGCACCATAATGCAGGCACTGCACTCAGTCTTGCTTGTGCCTCTAGTATCAATGGCACTAGTCCTCCTCCCACCAATTAGTTCATGAATACTAGACAATGGTCCTTGTCATGTCCCTAGCCTTTGCACTTTATGCACCATACCTCCTTGCGCACTTTTGTTTGAGCTGTCCTGTCTTGTTTCAAACTCTGCATCTCAAGGCACAAGTTTTTTAACTGCGCATGGATTTGTTGAACTCCCACGTTAGGATCTTGTATCAGGGTCTCGTGCAGTCTCATTGCGATCTCCAAGGCCTCGGCCTAAGTGGTTAGCTTCTGCTGTGACAACGCATTCCTTAGATGCGGAATTAGTGATGCTACAAACCATGTGCAGTGTTGCCCATCCGTCAAGGTCATATTGGCTTCACAAATTGTACACTTCAGTCTCTGATCCAGCTCTCAGGGGGTCTCGCCTAAAAGCATCAAATTTCCTTAAATTCAATGATCGACTATCTCTAATTTTGGCCTGCTAAATTCCTCATTTAGCGCAACTTGGATATCCATGATCCCTGTGTTTGGATTATCATTGGAATTCTTAATGTACCAAGTCAGTGTGCGATCTTGCAGATTGCTAACCACCGTTGATTTCTTTATATTATCATCCGTGACTGCCTGCGCTTCCCATACAGCCCTTACCACGAACCAAAACTGGTCCAGATCTTCATTCACTACTCCTTTGAACACTGAAAACTTTATCGCGCTTGCCATATTGAACAGTGGTGGTGGCAGAGGTGGTGTGGGCGAAGATAGGGGTGAAGATGGTGAAACTAGTGGTGGTGTAGGTGGGGGTGGTATGTGCATAATTCACTGCTTTATCAAACTGATCGTACTTCTTGGTGAAACCTTCGCAAGCTCTTCCTTGCTTTCTTGCTGAGGTGAAATCAAGGGTCTAGTTTCTAGTTCTGTGTTGCCTTCATTTCTGTAGATCCTCCCACTTCGCGTAGCCCCAAACATCAATTTATTCGCATAACCCGCTTTGCACACAGTAGCATTTTAATCCAAGTGTTCAAAGAATTAACGTACCTACCTCGCGATCCTTTGAGGAAGCGTCGTTCCACCTCGCTATAGCTGATTGAAGTATCTACCGTGAACTCGGTGATAAATCCTCCTATAATTCGATTAATCCGGTGATCCACAAGACATGAAATCTTATCTTCCGATTCTTCTAGTCTTCTCACCAACTCTGGAGTCCACACCATAGGTTTTTCGAGCCTACACCTTCCTTGACTATCTGATAGCTTCATGATCCACTCGTATAACTTAGAGGGGAAGGATGCAAAGAAAATTTCGTGGATTCTCGTATATAAGTAGCAATCTAACCACTCTTCCTTTGATAATCACAAATTCCTATTTCTTTCGCCGCGAACTCATGAATTTTTCTATCCAACCACTCTTGCATTCCTTTCTTTGTCAGATTCCAGTGATATGACATCAAACATCTCTATGCAGATCCTGGTCCCAACAATGGAACCATTTGTTGGCTTATTGGGGCCTGACCCAGGTTCAGAATTAATTTAGCTAAAAAAATCCCAGTACTACTGGCCCTTTCGACAACAGTCCGCGGAGCGCGGATGGAGGTCTCACTCGAAGTAATATGGGAGGGTGCTAGAACTAGGTTTCCGCACCCTGGAGATGTCTGATGAGTTCAAGTGGTTCGCGGTTTGACCCTGCGCGCAGGTTTCTTCACGCACTTTCCCGTACTTTGCAGCCTGATATACTGCCTTCGCGCAACCCTACCCAAAGGCTGAACACCGTGCTCTGCATTATTACCCAATACCTTACTGGTATTCCAATGTTAGTTAGTTAGCTTTGCCTACTTGAGTGCTTTAAGTACACTTAACAATATAAACCATTTATACAGGTGCGCAAAGTAAATAACTAGTATATTTTCCAATTATATCAATCATTCATTAACCTAAGAACAGATACACATAATTATAACAAAACTTCTCTTTATTAACTCCTTTCTCAGTTACACACTCGACTTTGCCTTGCGCACTCAGTTGTAGAGCCTTCTCCTACCCTACGACCCAAAGACACACTTCAACTTATGACTCAGTCACTTAGGCTCTTTTCCTCCTGCCTTTTCTCTACTTAGGGCCTCGCTCTATTTATACAATCCCATGGTCCGCGGACCATGGGTAGGTCTATCCAGCCGACATTACATTACAAAACTAGGGCGGACAACGCTATGACTCTATCATACTTTCGAGTTAGCGCCCGCAATTCGCAGAGCTTTACAACAATATTGGGTCAAATCTTGAGCTTTGAGCCCCAAAACATGCCTTGGGGTGCGCAACGTGTCCCAATAGGTGGGATATATAGGACGAATACAATCTCCATTTCTCCATTGCATTCCTCCCACCTTGAAAATCAAAATGGGACATAATTAATTTCATATACACATACTTAATAGATATATATTCTCAATCTCTTGCCATCTACTAGTTGTCCCTGCTTGAGCTAAGCTCAAGAAATTAGTCAATCCGGTGCACGCATATCCCTACTTATTCTCCACATGCCTCCAGGTGGATCTATCTATCCTTGCAGTGCCAGCGTAAGGGTTTGGGTATGGTAAGGGCTGCTAGCTAGTTTTTTGAACCTCTATATTTACATCTATTTTTGCCTGGCCTTACCCTACTCTCATCTCTATGTATTCTCAAATTAAACCAACTACACAATAGGAAACTATGTTCTTGTGCTGTATCTCAAAATACTTTTCAAACATAAAATTAGAACATACTGTCACAAGGAGACTACTCATGGTTTAACAAATCAGACTTGAAATCTTACATTAACAATTTCATTTTACATGATGCTAGTCTTTTGCCCAGTCCTTGGAACCATGGCTAAAGGGGTGTACTACATGACCGAGGGTTTGCACTGCCATTCAACTTAATTATAACTAATTATGAGAACAATATAGCATTTTTTATATACCAGATTACTTAAATTAAAGATTAGCTTCCTGTATGAATTACAGTGCACTGATAGAAATAGAGATAGTTTCCAACAAAAAGAACCCAAAAAAGTAGAAAAAGTTAGAGGAGACGCTTATTTCGCTTCTTCGATGCTAGTCTTTTAAGACCTCCACCATCATCATCACTTCCACATTCATCCTCCTGCACCTCAAGAGCTGCAGGTACCACTCTACCCTTGTTTCTTGAAATCTTTCTGATAGGAGTCTCTACAGCCTTCTCAGAATAACGAATCATAAGTGGACTAGTTTTGTGAGGCATCAACTCCTCACCACTTTCAAAAACTTCCATCATCAACTTCCAGTATTTAAAATCAATCCAAAAAACAAATTGGCTGTAATAAGCTTCTCCAGATGCCATTTCTATAGCTCTGGGAGGATTTTTGGGGAAAACAAAATGTTTTCCATTTTCATCGACATTTATTTCAACTCTACCATCCTTTACTAGAAATGATAACGCAAAGATGTTTTCTACATTGTCTGGGAAAATGATATTCTATTTAGAAACAAATTCTCTAATTTGGCTTGCTTTTGTTTTCACAAAATGTTAAACATGCTTGCCATATTCTTGTATGTTTCTAATTTTTCATCTTCGAGGGACTCTTTCACTGCTTTAATTCGAGTGCTTTCTGTCGGCTTAGTTTGTTTTCTCTGTACTATAGCTTTCCTTTCCTTGGGTTCATTATCCATTGGTCTAAGCATAGTGCAAATTCCTACCGCATCCTAGAAAATAGAAGCAGCTAAAATCCGAAGATTTCTCCTTGATATTTGGGTTTGATCATCATTTCCCTCCAAACACCTACTTCCATATGCCTGGTCACTATAGTTTCTTAGAATAGCACTACTAATAAAATCAACTGGAGTAGCACCATCATTGTTCTATGATTTTTTAATAGTAGCGAGGAGTGTGGATGTGAGATCAAAGAGTGTATCAACATCTACAACTTTCTTATGAGGTCTCTGAAAAAGATTGTGCAAGCTTTCCACTTTGCTAATTATAGCCTCAAATTTGCCAGATTCTGCTTTTAAAATGTTTTCTCTCTCCTTGGCAATTGAAGTCTTGAGGGCATGATAATGGGACCTTAATATACGATGCTACACCATACTCTGATTGTCACCACTGCATGCAGTAGCATCTTATTTCTCTCTTGGGGGCTTATTTTGGCCTTGGTGTGATCCTTTTACCCCACGAAAGGAATCTTGCAGTGTCTGACTCAATGTTTCTTCCTCTTTAACTCTAGCTTGGGTATCAAGCCTTCTACCCATCCTTTCTATCACCTACTTTTGGAGTTGAGAGTAATGTAGAGATTCAACCAAAGCTGGAAGGAAGGGCTTGAAATTGAGATTTCTGATTGAAGAACTGTCGTGAAATGGAAAGAGAGCAAGAAAAGATTTTCGTGTTGCATTGAAATGAGGGAGGGTAGGGGGTTGTGATTTCCCCTACCTTAAGAAGTCTGCTTTGTAATGGAAGAGGGATGAAGGCCCACTACACTGGATACAAAGTCCCAAGACATACATGTTGTCGAATGAAATGCGTAGGTGCAGTGTGCCAATTAAGCATGCGGATTGGGAGAAGTGACACATGTGGGACAATGGCCATACTGTTGAAGAATTGTTTACATTGAGGAAGGACACCATTTGAATATGGTAAGAATGTCAATTCTAAATGGTACTCATGGTTCCCTCACCCTTCAATCTGAGAAATTTAGCGTGGAGAGTTTCCAACACCACTTTCTCATCTACATGAGGGAGTTTACAATTTGTATATCTTTGTCTCAATCCCATGGCGAATATATTAGTGTGAGGATCCACTGTTTCATGATCCATATGTTGGATGCTTTGCTGAACTTGAGCTTTATAAGGAAATTTCTTTAGATGTCCAGAATGTCTCAGAAATTTATTTGAACAATTATTGTCTTGCAACAATGTTTATTGATGATAAATTGCTTGGTAACGTACACATGCATAGAAGAGTGCGACTGATGGCATCGATACTCGACCTTTCGAGTCGAAATGGCCACCTCTAAAGATAATATTTGGAATATCCTTTGAGCCTTTCTTTGAGATGGAATATAAGAAGTTGGAGTGAGGACATCAAGGAAATCTATATTTTGACATATTCCAGCTGAATCTCCAAACATGCAAGAGAAACTAAAACCAGGGGTTATATAAGTAATGGGCCCAATGTGTGGGAAATCCAAGCTTTTAGAGGAATATTTCCACATTTAATAATTGGAATACGATGAATATTTATGTTAAACTATGTGTTTTTATTGATATGTTTGGACGTTTTGGGTGAGCAGTTGGCCATCTTCAAGAACATCCAATAACTTTCAATTCCAAGGCAGATTTAAAGAGATCATTTATCAAATTAGTTGTCCATCTATGAAAGAAATTAAATTATTGGAAGAGATACATCGTATTACTATCAATCATATTCCGGACCATGCTAGAAAATGGATCAAAAAGGTTTTCAGAATGTTTGCTTAAATGACATTTAGCATTTTCTTATCAACTTTCATGGAGGTAAAATGTGACAGGAGAAACTTGCACAATAATGGCAGCTACTGGGATTAGAAACATGATGAATTAGCAAAATGGAATTTGTTGTTATGATGACACATGGGAAGATGCTTATTACTCTCAATGTGGTTGTACAGGAAAAAGAGTTTTTGCCTTTGAGTAGGCGATTGCATGTTATTTATGGTCAAAGTATATGGTACAAGTGATGAAAAACATGTGTTCAATTCCTTGGAACATATCATATTTTCATTACTCATCGATGATAAATCCAAGGCCATAGTTGAGAAACGTAATCAAAAGAAAATAAATATGTAGTTTATTTAAGAAAATGTGGCCTGAGTGGAATACATGTGCACCAAATTATAAAATGTGAAAGTCAAAGTTTTGTATAAAAGTTTTAAATTAAAAAAATTTCAAATAGTTTCCATGCAGTTTAACAATAGAAATTAAGATGTGCTAAGAACCATACCCAAAACACATCTACGGCTGTTAACTTAAACAAACAAAACTTGAATTTACAGAACAACGAAACGTCAAAGAAAAATACAATTGCATACAACTCTGATTGTGCATATGTCATCTATCTATGATCATCTAAATTTATATAAAAACTAAGTCAGTAACTTCCCCTTTAGGTTAAAGGAGTTATGGAAGTGGTGCCCCTTCGAAGCTGAACAAGTCATGGCGGTGTTGAAACGGTGATGCAGTGGATGAAATGGATTTGATGCACGTCTTTGAAGGAGGTGAGTTAATTAAATTTTAAATTGCGGGAGTAATTATTTCCAACATGTATTACTGCTTTTTAGATTCCATGTTTATGAAAATTTATGGTTTAGTCCATGGTATTCCACCTATTTAAAATTTAAAAGCTGTAAATTGGTCCCAGTAATAAGTAATTGCTAGCCACCACTTTTCTTGGTGTTTTGCGATATGTTTCCTGATGGTAACAAATAGCATACCTTACCCTATGCAAGATTGGTGATTATTGTGATAATAAAGTCTTACATAAAGTATGAAGTATGTGGTTAGAGCTGAAATACTCCCATTAACCTTGTGGTAATGGGCAGTAGTGAGGCACATTTAAGTACTATGGGAATTGAAACCAGTCGAATCGCTGATTCTTCTAATTATGAAAAATAAATGGAAAAAAGAAAATAGCATACCTTTGACACCATTCCATTTTCCCATTCTACCTCGATGTCTCCATCCTTGAGACCTATGACATTCCTAATCTAGGATAGATTAGATTCTTCAAGGCTCTTGTCAAGCTATGCCTTTTCTCTATTCATCAGAGTTTTTTGGTTTCTAGATAGATCTGTAGTTCCTGTTAGGGCCTAAATCTCCCTTGGTCTGAGAAAGGCAGGATCTAGGTGTTACAGGGAAAAGTGTCTACACAGAACTGCTTATCCCACTAAGGTGTGATAGCTACCTTAGAAACAAACAAAGCAAAGCTACTTTCGTTTTTCCCTTATGAAGTATAGATGAGAGAAGAACAAAGAAGACCAACCTCTGTCTTGCGCTAATCTCCTGGTTCGATTCCTCTTTCTCTTGATAGTCTTTCGCTACTTGTTCCCTTGCACACCCAGCTTCACAGAGTACTTGTAAGATCACAGTAGCATAGCACTATACAAGAACATGGATCTACAATCATAAACAATCTAGGATCATATGTAAATTGACCATACAAATGCAGCAAACATAAATGACACAAAAGTATGGAGGAAAACTTGAATAGCTTTTATTGATAAACAAGAAAGAGCCAAGGGGAGTTACAACCAGTTGTTCTGACCCAGCATCATCCTCTCAGCAAAGAATCCCCTCTTCACCTCATACAAAGCTTAGATCACCCAACAATCTGATGTTGTCTCAAGAAACCAACAACAATTCCTTACAATATGCAAAATTCCAACCTCCCACCTCCTGGATCTCTGGTATGAGAGATCTATATATAGATATTTGCATAGGTGTGAGCCAGCTCTAGGTTTTTTATTAGTGTCTTCTCTCTGATAGTTCTTGATGCCACTTGGAGATCTCATTGATCTCTTACTCATCCTTGGGCGATTCTAAGAGGCAAGTGTCCCAGGAGAAGTTTCTGGAAGATTCCATGATCATCCACCTCGCAAACTGTCTCCACCACTTGTCTTTTCCCATCCATCGCACCCCATAGAAGGGATTTTTGAAATGCAACGCACTTCCCGTGTGTACAAGGTGCGATGCATCGCACCCTGGCCATAGAGCAAGTGAAATGACCCAGTTTTGACCAGTTCTGAGTAGTTTTTCATGGAGAACTTCTGGGAGAAGCTGTAATCAGTTGACCTTGTTCCTTTAGGAGTTAGAACAACACTTCTAGGGACTTAGGAGCCCTTGGTTTATGGACATTTTATGCTTGGGGTTGTAGTGCCAAAAAATGTCTATAACACTAGGGTAACATCAAACCACGCTTAACCTAGTAGCTAGCCCTACCAGGTTGGGAGAGGACTCTCTCCTTATTAATCTCAAGAAAATATGATCAATAAAGCTTGAGATGACTGATGTAAAGACTAATTTTAGCGTAGGTATATGCTCAAAGGAGTTTGATTGAATTTAATGTTGGTTTGCTGGCTCAAATGTGAAAGGCAGATTTGGGTCCAGGGAATGGACACAGTCTTGCAGAGGTTTCTGTGGGGCAAGGTAGGAAAATGGTTTAGTACTTTGAAATTGAGTGAGATGGATAGTCTTAAGACTGGTGAGGAGTTCGAGAGGGCATGAAAGTCTCAGGGATCCTCTTCAAATTGCTGAAAACATAGAATACTAAACAAACCCTAGGTAGAGCACTGCAACATCAATTAATTCTACCTTTATCCTTGATTCATTTAGTTAAGCTAAACAAAGAGAGATGATGGCATACATAAACACATGTAAACTTGAATTATAGAAGGAAAAATAATACCAAATCAACTTGCCACAAGAATCCCACAAAATACTACAAACCTTGGTCTATTCCTTAGCCAAACTGCAGAGATGAATGTACAATAATGCTCAAAGCATTCACAAGAGTCCAACCTTTGAAAATGACTGAAAAAACACATGATATAGACCTCCAAACCACCTGTGATATCCATCATGGGTCGAATCCATGAGAAGAGGGGTGGTTTCAACCATATCTAAACTAGGAACACAAAAGTAGGTAGTGGAACAGCTTGCCTCTAAAACCTAGGAAACTAATTCATTTAGTTCAAAACTACCTTTTCATGTTGTGTCTACCTCCATGAGTGAATTTTCAAATTTTTGCATAAAATTCCATCAATTTACATCAATATTTTGACCATGAGAGAGAGAAAAGTAAAACTGAGAAAAAACTAGGCGAAAAACAGAGTTTTTTGGCAAAAATGACAATTTTCCATCCTGTGCGCCGCACCACTGTTCCTGTGCGTAACGCCTTTTTGTAGCTGATTTTGGAGGCGTTCCCATGCACAAAATTTGCTCCAAGTGGGCGTGTTGGAAAGGTATGTCTGTCTACTTTCTAAAACAGGTAAAATTTCTAAATTTGGTGTCCATTTTCCCCTCCAAAAGTGAGTTCTCCCAACACTGCTTCCTGTGTGGAAAAAAAGGGGCAAAAAGGGCATTTTTGAGGTGTTTTTGACCCTTTTGGAAGCTCAAAACTTGACAAAATTTCTGGGACATTTGTGGGAATTAATATTTTTGCATGAGGAATCCAAAAACACTGATTTTTCCTCCAAAGGAGGTCCCTAGCAAAACGGAGCGCCAGGTGGCACGACGCACCATGTAGAAAAATCTGTGTTTTGCTCCAAAAATTAAAAATTGACAAAAAGTATCCCAAATTTCTTGAAATTTATGCTGAGTGACCTGCATCAAGTGCTATATTGGGCTAAAGAATCCTCAGCCAAAATCTTGAGCTTGTCTTGCTCTTTCTTCCTTCTCAAAGTTTTCCTCAATTTGGCCTTCAAGGTCCTTATTCTTGCTTTGCAAATCTTATTTCTCGCCAAATAGTGATAGGCCATGTGCCTTAACATATTTTTCTCTTTGTTGGCCTTCTCCAACATTTTCTCCAAGTGAATATTTTTCCTTTCTAGACAAGATTCATGATCAGCTTCAATCTCTTGTTCTAGTGGTGTCAATTTGATTTTCCCCTTCTTAGCTGCTTGCCGATTTTCTCTTATAGTTTGCAGCTACATGATCGTCTACTGATCCTCCAGCTGCTTGTTCCTTTCCTCAAGATAGTTTATAGTCCACTTAGCTCTTTCTAGGTTAAGAGACAAGTCATGAATGTCAGCTTGTTGTTCCTGGATGATCTCTTTCAGTCTTGAGCTTTGGGGGCCCAAATCAACATCATCATCCTGAATGAGAATGAAATCTGTCTCTTGACCTTCCGAAGCCCCCTCATCATGCACTAGTTGTTTACCTTTGTCCTGTACCTTCTTTTATATTGAAGGAAATGAGACCCCTGCCACCCCGGGTGGAGATAGTACTCATTTCACTGTTGCAAATAGCCTCCTTGTCCCCTTTTGGTAAGTGATGAATACTGGCGCACTGGTGGTTTGAGTCTCATGCACTTCTTGCTAATGTGAAGGCCCTTCTACCTCATGAAAAACTGATGGAATCACTTGAGGACTTGTAAAAACCTTGTGTGAAATGAAGTCATCCCATGAAACATTCAACAAGCTCAGCTGATGCAACACCACAATCTTGATCAATGAAAAATGATAAATGTTGTTGTACTGCTGATGAGGAGGCTTTCTTTTCACAAATGTGGTCATTTTCTCAATATTCCGGCACATGAAATAGGGGAGGTTCATCATCCTCACCCTAGTGAGATGCATTAATTAGCTGATGTGGTAGGCATACAGGCGAGAAAATCTGCCTTCACAGCTGAAATATTTGATTATGAGCTTCATCAATGGAGCATATGTGTCCTGAAGATACCTGAAAGGGAAAACTCTACTAATCTGCCTCTGAAAGCTAGCCTTGATATAAGGCTCATAATGTTCTTTGTCAACCAGCTGTCCCTTGTTCCATTGTTCTCCCACATTCGGAATACCTGTTGCTTCAGCTATTGATTCAAGTGTCAAAGTGAATGTAACACCTGCCAAATTGACCTGACCGTTGTGAAGATGGAGGACAAACAATCTAGCCAGTTCATGATGGTATTTGACTCTTTCCACCATCTCACAAAATTGATAGCAGGATTGATGTTTGAAGCATGCTACAGCAAGAGGACAAGCCAATAGCTCAGTGAGTGTAGTGGGCTCCTCCCAGATATGTTTGCCTCCCTTGTGAGGTTTTCTAGGTGCATGAAGTTCTTGGGAGGAATCGCTTACTGTTTCCTCATCTCTTTCATAAGGGGAATCTATCTCCATGTTTGGCACTGTTTGGGTCGAAGTGATGAGTATGAAGAGATTTTATATGAACAATAGGTATTTGTTGCTAAATGACAGGGATTTGATGATGGGGACTGTGAATGTGGAAGTTTTGTGATGACTGTAGGGTCTTTGGAAATGACAGGGTTTGGGAGTAGTGGGATTAGAGATTAAGGTTTTTAGTTTTAGGAATAAGGATATAGGTGAGTGTGAATGGAAGAGGAGAGGGAAAGTGATATGAGTGAAGTGTAGTGAGAGAAAAATGAAAATGAGGGATGGGAATTAGACAACAAAAACTGTAGTTTTACAAACCCTAGGTAGCTTTTTCAATTGACTGTGCAAGGAACTAGGGTTTTGTTTTTTACCTATTGAAACACCATAAAAACTAATGAAAAACCATCACAATGGCACTTGGGATCATTAACTTACTTTTGGAATGAGGAATTTGCAAGTTGGAGCTTGGAGGAGGCGATTTGGATGAGTTTCGGGCTTTGAAGGCAGGTGCACCACGCCCACTAACAGGTGCGCCACACCTCTCTAGTGTGTCGTGCTATTTGCAATTTCAATGTATTTCATGCGTTGCATGTGCCGCGCTGGCCAGGTGCACCGCGCTTTGAACCAGGTGCACCGCGCCTCAGGAATTCTCACAATTTGCAGCAAATTCACTCCTTCGGCTCAAAAACACGATTTAGCACTTGTTTTTTCTTCTTTGGCGCACAAATAAGCTCTTCAACATGAAAAATACTTTATATACAAAGGATTTTAATTTTCACTTATAAAAACCCACTTTGTAATGTTTGGCTTTTCACTTGCTTTTAAAACTCTATTTTCGCAGTTTGATTTGTTCTTTGCCTTTGTTGGACTAAATACTTTGAATTTTTGACTCTTTTGCAGGAGATGGAGTACAGGAGCTTGGAAAGGTGACTAGGGCTGCATCTTGAAATTATTACATATAGGAAAAATGAAATTACATGAAATATTGTACATAAAACATAAAAAACTCTGTTTTTCCTCAAAACAGGGTTTTGAAGAAAAATCAATCACTAAGCATGTGATTATTGAAATTTTTGTTGCTAAGACTTTATTTGACCTCCTCATGTGCTTGTTGAATATTATTGAGCTTTTACAAGACCTTGAGGACAAACCCTAGACCTAGTGAGACCTAAAATCCTAAAATGACTTTTGCAGATGTAAAGACAAAAAAATATCTGTAAATGACTTGAATGTATACAAATAGGCCAGCAGGTAAATACCATGAGGGAAAAATGATAATATGCCACTGCCATCAGATGATCCATGATCCTAATGGAATGCATTTGATCAGATGAGACACCTAAAATGCAATGCAACAAGAGAATTTTGATCACTGGTGGAGGGATGAAGATACCGACACTAACAGTTCCAAAAACATTTTTTGGGTTTTGTTTCATCCTTACATTCTATCTATCCAACCAATTGATTGACAATTCCAAGCACCTTTGTTTCCCCATATACAGGAAAGAAACGTATAACGATGTTCCCAACAAAGTAGTAGTAATCTGGATGGTAATTTGGATGGTGAGTTAGCTCATACACACTTACCAACTCCTCGCCATCAAATTTGTGTGTATCTTCAGGACAATCCACAGCCTTGAGCCACTTCACTCTTGTTGTGTGCTCTTTTGAATCCACACACTTTACAACTTAGAAGCATCACCATCATCATCTGAATCCTTCTTCAACACATATTGTTCAGAAAAGAAGTCATACTCCAAAAGATTATAAATGGGAATCAATGTTCTAGAATCTATGCCATATGTCCTTGTGCCATCTTGCCATATCACATCTACCTTAGTCCATTTGTTTCCCACAGATAGCACCCCATCAAGAATGTTATCTTCACTGTGGACAACAATGTCATCTGTGGTGGGCAGAGTAACTTCTAACCTCTTCCTTTCTGACATCCTAGGAAGTAAGTTCTGTAAAAAAAAATTAAATTAAAAAAATCTCAAACAGATGCCAGGCAGTTTAACGAATGCAAGTGCCCAACAATCATGCAATGGACATTTGAGGAGGGTCGACGCCATCCATCAATATGAAGAGATCTATAAAAGAAATCAGGGACTTTGAAGAAGGGATTCTTGATTTTTCATACCCAAATGTTGAGCAAGGGCTTGACAAGTTAGTGAGGGTTTCCCTTTTGTTTTTGTTTCAATCTATTTTCATGCTGAGATTTTTGCTAATATGATGTCATTGGTGGACTTTAATGGAGGGAACTTGTGCAACCTCCTAGTCTGATGTTCATATTTAAGGATACTTGAAAACAAATTGAACCAGTCACTCACCTGGTCAATTGTGATTTCATTGTTTCAAGTTGCAGGCATCCTTCTGCAATCTCCTGGACGGTCAAGGATTCCAAGAAGCTATGTTAGTAATATTTGGGTAATATATGAGGTTTAAAAAATTGCTATGTTCTAGAACATCTCCACTGCATCTCTGAAAATCTCTCTTTGTTGTGCAGGGTTGAACTTCAGTAGTCCTGGGACTGCCTTCTTTATCTAGCCAGGTTCGATATTGGTTACATCTACTCTGGTTATTTCACCTCACCTAGTGAGGGAATTTATGGTTGGTCCACCCTCTCTGATTAGAAGTCTTGGCTCAGAGTTCACTAGGTTTGTATTCCACTATCGATTCTTGGCTTGCCACCTTCCAATCAAATCAGGGCAGTCTTCGATGGAATGTCTAGTTGTTATGAAATGGTTGCATCATGGCATTCTGCCAACTCCTAACCTATGAATCAGACAAAATGATATAGAGAATGCCACTACTGAAAGACTTGATCCAACTAGTCCAATCCAAGCTGACAAGCCTGAATGAGCTGAAAATAATATATTTCTTTCTGTGAAGCATGAACCATATAAAAATTTGCGCACAGATAAGCCTGAATACTTATCAAAATATCTAGCTGTATGGGTGGAGCTAAGCATAACCATTGTTGTCTGAACTCTTGACTGATCTATACGACACTGCACCATACTCTGATTGTTACCACTACATATAGTAGAATCTTCGTTCTCTCTCGGGGGCTTACTGTGGCCTCGTTGTGATCCTTTTACCCCACAGGAGGAATCTTGAAGTGTCTGACTCAATGTTTCTTCCTCTTTAACTCTAGCTCGGGTACCAAGCTTTCTACCCATCCCTTCTATCACCTGCTTTTGGAGTTGAGAGCAATGCAGAGATTCAACCAAAGCTGGAAGGAAGGGCTTGAAATTGAGATTTCTAATTGAAATGGAAAGAGAGCAAGAAAAGCTTTTTGTTTTGCATTGAAATGAGGGAGGGCAGGGAGTTGTGATTTCCCATGCCTGAGAAGTCTGCTTTGTTGTTTTTTCAGTTGTTTTCCCCATTGGGTTTTTTCCGGTTTTTGTAATTTTGAATTTTTCTGGTGTGGCATGCTACCAAACTACTATAAGAGTTCAACCTATATTTAATATAAATTTCATTGACAATATATTAATTGTGAGGCTATTTCATTTCAACCTAAATTCTTGAAAAAACAAAACCCAAATAACCTAATTTCAAGTGAAAAAGTTGGTAGATTTTTTGAAGCAATTGATTTGTAATTTTTAATTTTTCTGGTGTGGTATGCTACCAAACTACTATAAGAGTTCAACCAATATTTAATATAAATTTCATTGCCAATATAGTAATTGTGAGGCTATTTCATTTGAACCTAAATTCTTGAAAAAAAAACCCAAATAACCTAATTTCAGGTGAAAATTTTGGTAGATTGTTTGAAGCAATTGAATTCAAGGAAGGAATTAAAGGAGAGAAAGGTATTTGTGCAAGTATTTGCTTTGGTAAATTGCGATCTTGAAAGAAGACCAAGCCTTCTGATCCTTCCATCATGGTCAAAATTTCCCAAGCAAAAATAGACGTCGAACAAATCAATGTTTTGTTAGCAAGCCATTGAAGAGATCCTCCTCAATCTTATCCCTCAACGCATCCAAATTCAACCATGAAACACTAACTCGTAGCGAATCACTGCAACATTTCATGTTAAAATATAAAACAAATTTGCAAATCAATTCTAAACACAGAAATCGATCTAGAAAACCCTAAGATTGATTCAACGACTTGTACATGTTTCCAAGTCACAGAGAAAATTGTACCGTGCTCATGATCTTTCCTTTTTTTTCAACTACTCAACATTCATTCAAATACACGAAGGAGGGGAAGAAAACTTGTTCTGGTCTTTCCTTTTTTCCAACTACTCAACATTCATTCAAATACATTAAGGCAGGGAAGAAAACACGACAGAATGGTATTTTTTTTTCAACTACTCAACATTCATTCGAATACACTAAGGAGGGGAAGAAAACGTCGTATAAATTAAATTTTTAATTTGGATGAATGTTAAATTTTTTAATTATAATTATTTTTTTTATAAATTTTAAAAACATTATATTTTATGAATATATCAAAATGTATGGAATGTATATTTTCTTATCTTATTGTATACTCATTTCAAAAAATTATATTTTTTATTTTTCAAAATTACAAAATAACTAACCATGTTGTAAGTTGTAATTTTAAACAAATTCAGATTTGGATTTTATATAATTAAACCAAAAAAACTATAAATATTTTTTATTAATGTTTAATTATCTAATACTAATATTATGGGTTTCCATGTTATTTAAACGAATGAGATTTGGTTTTATAATTATTATGTCAAACTTTAAAGCTAAAAATTAACTTTTAACAATGCAATCTTTTATAACCAATTTGGATGTAGTTCATTGTTATGGTAGTAAAAAATGAATCTCATGAGTTTTGCCTTCGAATAAATCCTCTGTAATCAGTTTGGTTGTAGTTCATTGTGATGGTAATAAAAAATGAATCTCATGAGCCTAGTCCCACCCACACATTGGTATAGTTCTACCCAAGCAACCATTGATCTTCCTCCATGAATTAGTAATATTGTACCAAGAAGCACCATAATGTGTGGCATTTCTATTTCCCACAATTGAAAAAGCACCATCAATCCTTCTACATAAGCATTTTGCTTCTGTATTGTTGAACTAAACATGGCAAGACCTTCCTGTTGCAACAAGAATTTCCCAAACCCTTGTCCACCCTATCATAATATATCTTAGAATCCGTCATGTTAGAGTGTAGTATCCCTAGTAAGCATATAGGAGTGTAGGGTAACACAACCTCAAAGATAATAGGAAGCCAAGGGTAAATGTTTGTGCATCTAAGAGGGACTCCTCGATTACATAGATGTGGTTTTCTAAGTTTTTGCATTAATCAAATGTATAATTGAGGGGGAATTCAACCATAAAAAAATGCTTGACTGAATTTTCATACACAAGGATTGATTCTACTTTGAATTTTGATACTTTGTGTTTACTCACTTTAATGTCATTACATATAACTAATAATTGCAAGTCCTTGTCTCATTTGATCTCATTTTATTTCAATTGTGAAGTGACTAAGTCTTGAACCCCAAATCCTCATAGCTAAGATTTACAAAGTATGCATTTCCTCATTTCCTCTCATTTTACTTTAATTACAACTATGCCTTAGTCCCAAAACCACACAACTAGGCTTTGCACACTACAGAATCCTCTCCCGCCTGAGATTTACACACTACATAATCCTCTCTCTCTCTGGTATTGCACTTAGTTTAGATATATTTTTCTTAGAAGAGAAGCAATGCCTCACTAAATACCTTACATGTTAACTTATCATCTGATCCCATTACATTTTCCAAGCATTCAAGACATTAATAAAATTTCAAAATTCAATTTCACACTCATTTGATGTAATCACCATGTTCCATCAATTTCAGGTAAACTCTACAAACAAATGTAAGTAATTATTTTGATTTTTTTCATTAATTCTAAATTAGCAAGTGAAAAAACTGCAGATGCATCTTTATTTTTAAAGCACAATCATCCAAAAAAACTCATCAAAGACTAAATATAGGTTAAAACCTTTATGGAGTGAAAAATTTTGTTGGCATCCTTCCAAATAACACTACTTTCAGAAGTCAGGTTCATATTTTACCACAAATGCAAGAACCAAAGTGAGAAGCTTATTTTAAAGTTTTTATAATATGATGTATTATAAAAAAAATGAAGAAGCACACAATACAAAAAAGTTGTGTATCTAGTATCAGTCTAGATAGAGTACTAGTTAGGCTATCTATGACATGAGTAAGAATTGCTACCCACCTACTTTCAAAATCGTTATGGACATTTACATATTAAAAAAGGAATTGATTAGGCTACCTATGACTAACTAATAGTTATTCCCCACTTTTCCAAACTATCATGTACATTTAAGCTATCAGATTTTATCAACATCCTTTCTATGATGCAACACGTTACAACTTTCCATTATATTTATGTATTATATGAGTTGATGTACTTGTAAGGTGCATAAATTCCAAAATAATTGTCCAAATACCCATGTTTCCACTAACTTAATTGTTTAAGTAAGAGACACACTTTATTATAGGAAGCATGCATCAATCAAACACTTCTCATAGTTTACAAACCTAACCAATTTTGCATACACCAATACATTCAAGACTAATTGACAATAAAAAATAATGCTCAAAACAATATTATTCATCAAACATCTACCAATGCATAAACAATGAGGAGAAAAGAGACACATCGAATATGCAATTAGCCAGGGACAAAACCTCTCCAACATGAGAGGAAAACCCAAATGAAATCTTCTTCTTATAGAGACTTCAATTGACGAATACCAAGACCATGGCCTAGACCCTTGACTCAATGACCTCTCCAAGACCAGGTCACAAGCCTCCTTGATTCAAATTCCTTCTTTTTCCTTGAGTCAACGATGATCAAGCTTCTTCCTTCAATAACTCGACTGTCCTTCAAATTCGAGTTCCATGGATCAGATCTGTAGTTCTCGGCCCTCCTACATAAACCCTAGAACATGTGGTTGACCAACCTTTTGAACCTTGATCTTCTTCGCTTTAATGGTATGAAATCTTATTATAATTTGGTTTGTAAGCTTGCTTATCTTCTTCCTTGATTCGACTTCTTGGACAACAATGAGATCTTCAACCTTTTCTACAGTAGATAGTTCTTCCTTCCTTCACACATGTGGAGCTATTAGCCCTTAAATAGACCCATAAACAACACCAAAATATCCGCTCTTTGTTTCCTTCTCTTGGTTAGTTATCTTTGCACTTCTTATTACAGACTTACTTAACCAAATTTGCTTGTCCACAAATATAGGATGAGCTGCCCTATATATAGTGTTTTTTCCATCAAAAACACGTGCTAGGAAGTGTTAAGCAGTCCTAGGGGAACACAAGGGAGAAATTGGTGAAAATAATGCATACAAATGAACAATTAAGAGTTTGTGACAGGAAGTCTTAGTGAGTTCTAGGTGTGCTAAGGAGGGAGGCAATGTTAAGGCATGTTAGAAGCCAGGGAAACATGCCAAGATGTGTCAGGTGCTAGGGTGTGCCAATGCATTCCAGGGAGAGTTAAGGAGTGCCAAGGAAACATAAGGGATCACTAGTTTCAAATGCATGGAAATGAATGACTAAGAGTGTGTGACAAGGAGTGTCAGCGAGTTCTAGGTGTGCTAAGGAGGGGACGACAAGGTATTTTAGGTAGTGCCAAGAAATGCTAGAGTGTTAGGGTGACATGCGAGGGTGTGCCAATGCATGTCAAGGAGTTCCAATGTTTGCTAGGGAGTGTTATGGAGTGTGACATAAACACAAAGAAAAAATAGTTGAAAATGCATGGAAATGAACGAATAAGAGTGTATGATAGGGAGTGTTAGTGAATTTCAAGTGTGCTTAAGAGGGAGTGACAAAGTTATATGTTAGGTAGTTCCAAGGCAAGAAAGAGTGCCATGACATGTCAAGGAGTGGTATGGTATGGTAGGGAGTGCTAAATCATGCCATGGAATGCAGGGAATTCCAACATGTGCTACATAGTGCCAATGGATTGTTAGACATGCTAGGTGCTATGCCATGTCAAAATGTAAACTATGTTGCATAGTTGTTTTAATGCCATGGTTGGACATGAGCCTTGACTTGGTAACTTGTTAAGTGGGATGACTTAAGATTGGGCATGAGTAGCCTAAGATGAGTTATAGGCCATTCTTAGGTGAACAAGGGATAGTATAGTTGTAGTAACTATAACTTGGTCAAGATGTTGTAGTCGAGGTAGGACTTGGTTGGTTCCCAAGTCTTAAAACCAATAAGGATAGTTATGAGGGCATGATAGCTAAGGAGTTCTAGGGCATGCCAAGAAATGAAAAGGCGTGATAACACATTCTGGACAGTGCCAATGCATGTCAAGAAGTGTTGGTGAGTGTGAGGTCATCACAAGGGAGAACTAGGTTAAAGTGCATGGAAACAAATGAATAAGAGTGTCTTCCAGGTGTCCCAAGGACGAAGTGTATTAGGAGAATTTCATAATAGGACTTGCAATAGGTAAGGTTACGATTACAATAAGGGGATAGAAAAAGAAATTTCAGACATGGGGAAACTTTTGTCTAGGGACAACACTATTTTTTTAATGACTTGGTTGGGTTCCCCAGTCACAAAAAAAGTAAGGCTATCTATGAGGGCATGACAACTAGAGAGTGCCAAGGTGTGAAAGGAATGCCAGAAAGTGATAACACATGCTAGAAAGCTCCAAGGCATGTTAGTCATTCCAATACATGACATGTGCTACGGCATGCCAAGAGGTGTTATGTGTTAGGGTGTGGAACCAACGCATGCTAGGGAGTGCCAGGGAAACACAAGGGAGGACTAGTTTCAATTGCATGGAAATGAATGAATAAGAGTGTGTGATAGGGAGAGTTAGAAAGTTCCAGGTGTGCTAAGGAGGCATTGAAAATGTATGTTAGGTAGTGCCAGGGCAACACAAGGGAGGACTAGTTTCAATTGCATGGAAATGAATGAATAAGAGTGTATGATAGTGACTGTTAGCAAGTTTTGGGTGTGATAAGGAGGGATTGACAAGGTATGCTAGGTAGTTTCAAGGCATGATAGATTGCTAGGAAAGCATGCCGAGATGTGCGAAGTTCCAGGGTGTGCCAATGTGTACCAAGGAGTGCTAAGGAGTGCTAGGGATGCACAAGGGAGAACTAGGTAATAATGCATGGAAATGAATGAATAAGAGTGTGTGATAGGGAGTGCCAGTGAGTTCCAAGTGTGATAATGAGGAGTTACAAGGCATGCTTGGTAGTGCTAAGGAATGTTAGAGTGCTAGGGTGGCATGTGACCAAGATGTGCCAATGCGTGGAAGGACCTAGTGCCTCATTTCCTCTCATTTTACTTTAGTTAAATGGAGCAACTAGGCCTTGAGCCTGAAACCTACATAACTAAGCTTTGCACACTACAAAATCCTCAGACTTTTAATAGGTAAGCCTATGATTGTGATAAGGGGATGGAAAAATTAGTTTTATACAAAGGGATACTTTTGTCTAGGGACAACGCTATTTTTTCAATGACTTGATTGGGTTCCCAAGTCAAAAAAAAGTAAGGCTATCTATGAGGGCATGGAAACTAGGGAGTGCCAATGTGTGCAAGGAATGCCAAGAAGTGATAACACATACTAGAAAGTTTCAAGGCATGTTAGTCATTGTTATCGGGAAATCTAGTGTCCACTCGGATCTGCTAGTCCCACTAAGACTGGTAGCTATCTTAGAAACAAACAAACTAAAACCACTTTCGTTTTCCTTTATGAAAAGTAGATAAGAGTGGAATGAAGGACACCAACCTCAGTCTTGTGCTTGGTTCCTTACTTGATTCCTCTCCTTTCTGACAGATCCTTGCCACTTCTCCTTCGTCTACCCAGCTTCAAAGAGCACCTGTGGAATCAAAGCAGCGTAATACTATCGAAAAACAGAGATCTACAATCATAAACAATATAGGACCAGATGTATATTGACCACACAAATGCATATATCATTAAACATACAAGAATGTGGAGGAAAACTTGAATAGCTTTATTAATAATCAAGAATAGCAAAGAGGATTACAACCAATTGTTCTGACCCAGCGTCATCCTCCAGCATGAAAGCCCTTCTTTCACCTCATGAAAAGCTTAGATCACCCAACACTATGATATTCCAACAAGAAACCAACAACACTTCCTTACAAGATACAAAATTCCAGCCTTTGGATCTCTGGGATGAGGGATCCATATATAGATGATTGCAGGGGGGTGAGTCAGCTTCTGGGATTTGATTAGTGTCCTCTCTCTGATAGTTCTTGATTCCACTTGGAGATTGATGATCTCTTACTCATCCCTGGGTGAATTCAGAGAGGCAAGTGTCACAGGAGAAGTTTCTGGAAGATTCCATGATCATTCACCTCGCAAATTGACTCTGCCATTTGTCCACTCTCACCCATCGCACTGGATAGAAGGGCTTTTCAGTATGAATTGCACCTCCCATGTGCATTAGGTGGGATGCATCGCACTTTGACCATGGAGCAGGTGAGATGGTACAGTTTTGACCAGTTCTAAGTATTTTTTCATGGAGAACTTCTGGGAGATGATGTAATCAGCTGACCTTGTTCTTTTAGGGGATGGAACAACAATTTTAGGTACTTAGGATTCCTTTGTTTATGGACATGTTTGATTGGGGTTTCAGTGCCCAAAAATGTCTATAACAGTCATTCCAAGACAAGCCAAGTGCTAAGGCATGCCAAGATGTGCTAGGTGCTAGGGTGTGGTGCCAACACATGCTAGGGAGTGCTAGGGAAACACAAGGGAGGACTAGTTCCAATTGCATGGAAATGAATGAATAAAATTTTGTGATAGGGAGTGTTAGAAAGTTTTGGTTGTGCTAAGGAGGGGTGGAAAAGGTATGATAGGTAGTGTTGAGGCATGATAGAGTGCTAGGAAAGCATGTCAAGATGTGCCAAGTGCGAGGGTGTGCCAATGTGTACCAAGGAGTGTTAAGGAGTGGTAGGGAAGCACAATGGAGTGTTGGGTCATAATGCATGGAAATGAATGAATAAGAGTGTGTGAAAGGGAGTGTAAGTGAGTTCCAAGTGTGCTAAGGAGGAGTGACAAGGAATGCTTGGCAATGCTAAGGAATGTTAAAGTGTGAGGGTGGCATGCGACCAGATGTTCCAACACATGCAAGGAAGTGTTATCTAGGAGTTCCAGGGAAACACAAGGGAGCACTACGTCAAAATGAATGGAAATGAACAAATAAGAGTTTGTGATTGGAAGTGTCAATGAGTTCCAGGTGTGTTAAGGAGGGAGTGACAAGGTATGCTAGGCAGTGTTAAGGCATGTTAGAAGCTAAGGCAACATTCCAATATGTCCTAGGTGCTAGGGTGTAACAAAACGTGCCAAGGAGTGTTAAGGAGTACTAGGGAAACCTAAGGGAGAACTAGGTTAAAATGCATGAGAATGAATATTAAATATGAGTTTGTGAGTAGGAGTGTCAACAAGCTCTAAGTGTGCTAAGGAGAGAGTGACAAGGTATGCTAGGTAGTGCCAAGGAATGCTAGAGTGCTAGGGTGACATGCCAAGATGTGTCAAGTGCTAGGGTATGCCAATTTGTACTAGGGAGTGTCAGGGAAACACAATGAAGTACTAGATCAAAATTCATGGAAATGAATGATTAAGAGTGTGTGACTGGGAGTGTCAATGAGTTCTAGGTGTGTTAAGGAGGGAGTGACAAGGTTATATGTTAGGTAGTGCCAAGGTATGCTAAACTACCAAGGCGTGTTAGGAAGTGCTAGGGTGTGTTAGGGAGTGTCAAAGCATGCCAAGGAATGTAGGGGATGCTAACACATGCCACATAGTGCTAAGGCATGTTAAGATGTTAACTGTGTTACTTAGTTGTTTATGGCCACGATTGGATGTTATGAGCCTTGTCTTCGTAACTTGTTAAGTGGGATGAGTTGAGATTGAACATGAGTAGCCTAAGATGATTTACAAGTATTTCTTAGGTGAACAAGGCATATGTTGAATTTCTACGACACATGAGAATCTAGGTTTGGTCTTAGAATATTTGATGCAAACACACTCAAGTGCCATAACACATCTACTTTACAAAATCAAATCTAAACACATCAGGGAATAAACTAATGAACATGACAATTTTTAAATTTTTCAAACTCTTCTTCATTATATTACAAACTATAATAGAACCGGCTAGAGCTCGTGTACCAGGGATCATGTCCCTTTACAATCACACTGATACAAGGAATAAAATTAAGGCTTGTTCTTAGTCCTTTAACAACCAATCTAAATTGAGAAAGACAACACTTGACCTACTCGATGATGGTGGCCACACACAACCCTTTCATTACATGTGTCCTAAACACATCTAGCAGGTCCTCTTGCCTCTCATTTTGCAACTTCTCAATCTGCCTTTACCAATGAACTCAACTCCTTTATGTTACTAAACTCGACTCAACAAAAATTTTCCTCTAGCTACCTCCTTTTCTCTTCAAGGTCTGCAACACTTAGGGTCTTCGATCAGTTGTTCACAACTCCATTGTGAAAAACTCTTTGGTTTACCCATTTTTTCCATATTTATGCTCCAAGATGACAAGCTTAGGGCTATGGAGGTCAAACTTCTTCTCACTAACTCAATCCTATACGATAAAGTGAACTAGGGCTAGTTAGCTAGCCCACATGACTTCCACTTTAGTCCTTAAAAGTCTACACATCCTTAGGCCCAATACACCTGCCCTTCTACCAGTCTTGTTGTCCTTCACAAGTACAAGACTTAGGGCTCTTCTTTGAAAATAACCTAACAACCCTCCAACTATACTAGAACTACCATCAATTTTCCCAACCACAGTCAATTATTTTACTGGTCTAGGGCTCACAACACTGCCCTCATCTAGGGCTCTTAAAATCTATCACCTAATAGTGATTCGAGTCCTCTCAAAATCACTATTCTTATGTGCCAATTTATTTACTATCCAATCTATGAACAAATCTAAATTGATCCTCTTATCATCCTTCTACTAATCTTTAGATTACTGAGCTAGGGTCACAAATCATCCACTAATAGTCCATTGACTAATTGTTTATAGGTTTCTTCAGATATTTGTCCAAAAGTCTATGGAAAATCCACCAAAATCAACTCCTCTTCATGTTAATCCATTCCTCATATGGCACATTTAATTTGTTCAATCTTCTACTTAGGTTCCACCCTCCTTTGGATCTATTATCTCCACACATATTTATGCAAACCATCTTCCAGATCTATGGTCTATATTGCAGAGATAAAACTCACTCTAAGGGTCACAACCCCTCTTCTTCTACGCAAATTTTTCAGTCTTAAGGGAAACCTTATGGACTGAACATGCTAGGAAACCACCCTAACTAGGGAATTGTACTTATATTATAATTTCTTTAGAAAAAATCCTATCCACCCATAGCAGAGAAAAACAACTCTTGCCTCCATAAGAGACTTGACATAGCTCATATGGATCCATAGATTCTGGGCATTTCTTTTACTGAATCTTGACCTGAACTTCAGATTTGTATGACCCTCAAACTATGGTTACCTTAGTCAATATTACACCTGCAACTACTTCTATTCTGGCCCTAAATTTCAGTGCAAGCCCTCCTCCATTTGTGTTGTTCTTTATCACAAACCTTGCAACCTACTAACAACCACAAGACAGGGTCTCAACCCTCTCTGCTATTTCATAATTTGATGTGGATTTCAGACAAAAACACCACTAAAATCACATGCCCAAATTCTCATGAGCCACCTCTCTTGAGCTTAATCTAGCAGAAGAGAACCAACG
The DNA here is from genome assembly GCA_031772625.1 of Pinus tabuliformis. Taxonomy (NCBI): domain Eukaryota; kingdom Viridiplantae; phylum Streptophyta; class Pinopsida; order Pinales; family Pinaceae; genus Pinus; species Pinus tabuliformis. The sequence continues at coordinate 486,911,517 of CM062814.1, read as the reverse complement.
GTATGTCATCCTACTTCCTAGCTCGAAACCATTAAGGTATGCAACATTCTTGTGAACCCTCACATGATGATCCTTCTCTTGGTGGATGATCATGGCCTACCTTTAGCAACCCTTACTCATCCCTCTAACTCAGCCTACTTTAGGAAAACATCTCTCCTGGCCTCCTTGATCAAATGAGCTCCTTCTCACTTAATGTTCTTGACTTTATACTAATTCCTCCTTAAATAGCTTTTCCTAGCTAGGCCTCTTAGGAACCATCTAGAACTTACGCATTTTATGCACTTATACCTTAGGTAATATTAAATTTCCTTTATAATTTTATTTTATATTTTAAACCCCATCTTGGGTCCAAAACCCCTTCGCTTGGTTTCTTTTCCCACAAAGCCTTTTGTGACCAAACTCACACAAACCCATCTCACTAGGCTTGTGGAGTACCTCCCAAGCTACACAATTCAACAACATAGTCTAGTTGTAGTAATTGTAACTTGTTCAAGCTCTTGTAGTCAAGCGAGGACTTGGTTGGGTTCCCAAGTTGCAAATTAAGTAAGGGTAATTGTGAGGGCATGATAGCTAGGGAGGGTCAGGGAATGACAAGGAATGAAAAGGAACCCTAACACATGCTGAACAATATCAATGCATGTTGAGGAGTGTTAAGGAGTGTCAAAGCATCCCAAAGGGAGAATTAGGTCAAAATATATGGAAATGAAGAAATAAGAGTGTATGCCAGGGATTGTTAGTGAATTGAAGTGTGCCAAGGATGAAGTGTGTTAGGAGAAGTTCATAATAGGATTTACGAGAGGCAATCCTACAGTTGTGATAAGGGGCTCGACAAAATAGTTTTAGATAAAGGGAGACTTTTTGCTAGGCACAACACTATTTTTCCTTTAGCTATTATTTTTATATGACATGTGGCACATTTTTGCCAAATGCTCATGTTTTAAACTATTTTAGACAATTTCATATTGTACATTGTTGTGTATAATTTTTGGGGCACTCAGCTTGTGTTGGCTTATATCACATGTGTCTTGTGCATCTTGTGGTTCTTGCAAACTCTTAGTTAATGCTCTATTGTTTATATGAACTGGACATACACGTGAAATATTGTGTGTGTAAGCTATGTTGCTTAGTTATTTTATGGTCGTGGCTAGATGTGATCCTTGTCTTGGTAAGTTCTTAAGTGGGACAATTTGAGCTTCGACATGAGTGGCCTAAGATGAGTTATAGGTAGTTCTTAGGTGAACAAGGCACAATCTACTTGTAATAGTTCCAATTGGTTAAGTTATTGACACTGAAGCAGGCCAATGTCACATGAACTGTAGTAGTTAAGGACTTGATTGGGTTCCCAAGTCATGAGAAAATGTAAGGTTAGTTGGGAGGGTGTGAGTGGGAAGGCGTGCTAGAGAATGCTAACATGTTCTTGATAGTAGAAAGGCATGTCAAATATGCTAAGATGTGCCAAGTGCTAAGGTGTGCCAAGATGTGCAAGGGTGTCACATTACGTGTTAGGGGTTGTCAAGGAATAAAAAAGGAGAAATAATTTAAACTACAAGGAAATGAACACATAAGAGAGTTAATAAGTCATCAATTTACCTTTTCCAAGAGGGTCATGCTGGGCACACCAACATTAGGTTCCGATAAGTGCCACATGCCAAGTGTTAGTGCATTTTAAGTTCCAAATATTCCTCTGTTACTTCTCATCTAATTTGTAATAGTTGATCTCAAATAAATTTTAGTATTAAACCATGCCAAATCATACCAAGGCATCTCAACGAATGCTAGACATGTTAAGACTTGCCAAGCACCAACACGTGCCAATGTGTGTTAGGGAGTGATACACATGTTATGAAGTGGCAGGGCATGTCAAAGAGGCTAAGGTATGCCAAAGAGTGCTAATGCATATTGAGTGTTAGGGAGTACTAGGGAAACACAAGGGAGAACTATGTCAAAATTAATGGAAGTGAATGAATATGAGGGTGTGTCAGGCAGTGTCAACGAGTGCCTGGCATGCCAAGGAGGGAGTGGCAAGGTATACTAAGCATTGGTAAGGCATGCTAGGGAATATCAAGGCATTTCAAGAAGTGCCAGAGTGTTCTAGGGAGTTCTAGTGTGTGTTAACATGTGCCAAATAGTGCCAAGGCATGCCAAGACATGATAGATGCTAAGGCATGCTAGGATGTTCAGGGTGCTAGGGTATGCCAATACGTGTCAAGGAGTGTCAAGGAAACATAAGGAAGAACCAAGTTAAAATGCAAGGAAATGAACACATAAGAGGGTTAATAAGTCAAGACTTTATATTTTTCAAAAGGGTCATGCTAAGAACACTAATAATAGGTTCCAATACATGCCAATTGCCAATGTGTGCCAAGTGCTAATGTATGTTAATGCATGCCAAAGTGTTCAAGGCCATGCTGGCGACTACAGGGCATAGTTAATTATGAGCACCAGTGCATTAACATGCTTACTAATCTATCGTATATTTCCTTGGAGTTGTTTAGATCGGAGATGTAGGCCACCAGACTCTTGTCAATGGAATCTCTGGTAATCTTCTTCACTTTGACTTCACCCTTGGTGTATTTGTTCTTTGTAGCAGTCCATGCAATTGATTGAAGACATGTTTTTTCTTGCCTTTCATAGGTATATTTTCCCTCACCTTGAAGGAAGACAATATCACCATTGCAAGGACTAATTTCATGTTTTCAGTGGATTCCATCTCTCAAGCTACATGCATACCAAACAATGGTGAAAATTGGTTCAAAGGCATGAACCTAGACCTAGAAGAGTACAAACTCTACTTGAAATCATAGTACAAAGGAGCTCACTCACATGTTTTCCCATTCAGAGACTTGTTGGAGAGATATGCACCATTGATGAAGGTTGTCATGTAGTTATTCACATGTGAGGGCATATTTTCTAGGCTACATCAATACCACATAAGACTTCTCATGCACTTTACAACTGCCAAGTCTCTAAATTTGTCTAGCTACTTGTATAGGAGCCTAAACAAAATGTTTGAAAGGGTGAAATTGAAAGGAAAAGTGCATTATCCTAGCCTCTTTTACCATAGCATGATAAAGGTTATAGTACTCCATCATTTGAAAGAGAAGAAAATGACATGGGACACCTTCATTGAGGCAGCCTTGAAAACACATATAACCACTTCACCAAGCCAGCACCAAACCATGTCAGTACAACCCATGGAGGTGGGGTAATCAAGCAAACATGATGAGGTTTCCAAGGCACCTAGGCTTGAGGTGATCGAGACATATCAGAGAGGTAGAAGCCTTGTGTTTTCTCCTCAAATTGAGGAAGGGGTCAATCCTACTACATCAGCAGAACAAGGATCACCATCACATCATGAGGCTTTTTGCATGATGAGGAGCCCATTGAGCATGAATTTGACCTAGTTGACTTGGAGGCACATTATGAGAATCAAAACCTGCAACAAGTCATGAAAGAGAAGGATTCCTAGATCATGGATCTCAAGGACAATTTGGAAAGGGATAAATTAATCATTTCATTCCTTAAGCTAGAAAACAGTCAACTTAAGGTAAAACAATTAGTCATGGAGAAAGATAAATTCAAATGCAAAAAACAGGAGATGAAAGTCAACGTAGCGGTGCACCATGAGGACACTAAGAAACATGAATTACATGTGGCAAGGAAGAGACCAAGGAAAATGGGTCTTAGGAAGGCACTTTAGAAGGAAAGAGAACAAAAGCTACCAATGGAAGAAATGACTTTTGAAGAGAGGCTTGCCATGGAAATAAAAGAGGAAAGGGAGTTTTGGCTTGACAAATTAAATTTCCACCTTGCTATGGTGAAAACACAACCCCCCCATTATTGATTTGCTCAACTCAAATAATGGGGAGCCTTTCTATAAAAAATTTCTCTAAACACCTTTTTGGATTTTTATTTAGTTGATTACCCTGCGCTTTCGTTAATTTTTAATTTTCTTTGGATTCTTGTTTTGATTGCTTTGTTAAAATCGATTTTTTATAAGCTTCCCATTGATGCTTGTTTTGCCTCATTTGGTCAACCGGTTTGAAAATGGTACTCCTTTGAAGTCTCGGCATTTATCTAGCCTGGGTTAAAATGCATAAAATGTAAAATATTGCATTTTGTAAATAAATTAGCTCAATAATGCATTTATTTTAAATATTAACCCCTAGTTAGTTCTTACTAACATTTTTATTTTTTTTACTTATACAGCCAAATTATTAAGCATCGGGATTTAAGAAATTCTCTCCAATTTCCAAATCAAATCCTAATCTCGAAAACCCAAACATTCAAGTGGATGTAGTTTAGATAATTTCACAACTTAATTAAATTTCATTAAAATAAAATCAAAATAAAAATGATATTAGATCTTAATTTAACTAAATTAAATTAATATATAATTAATTAAATTAAATTAAAATTTAATATAATATATATATATATATATATAACTTATTTCGCAATCAGGAGATCGCATCGGGGATTTTTCACTTGACACATTTTCAAACCGCGATGGATTCATGTCCTTGATCGCCGATTAACCAAAGGGCAATGGGGCATTAACCAATGTTTAAAATTCATTTGAATCGCATCGGGAGTCTTTATTTGATATAAGTTTTATGCCCCCGACACCACTCCTCCTCCGATCTGATAAGTCAAGGTTTGACTTTCAAGTTAATATCTCCATTCATGGTTTTAAAGTGGTTTATGTAATAACGTATGGTGATAATAGCTTTAGTTTAAAATGTTTAAATATTTAATATATTAAATTTTAAATTAAATAAATAAATTAATATTTAGAATTTAATTAATTTAATTTAATTAAAATTTAATTATTATTTTGATTAATGTTAATAATTAATTATATTAGTTATTTAGATTAATTTTAATTAATAAATAGTTTGTTAAATGAATAGTTTAATTCATAATTAATAATTAATTTAGAATTAATTATTAATTAGAATTCTTATTTAGGATTAGATTTTTAATTAAAAATTATGATTTTTAGCCCAGCAATAGAATTTCCAGATTTATGCCAGATATGACTCATCAGCTTTGGAAGCTCATAGAATGAGTTTTACTCGGCCAAATTAGGCCCAGGACAGCTCATTGAAAAGATAAAATCAAGGAGAACATTTTTGAGGAGGTTTCATTAACATATTTGGTCATTTATTGGGTCGAAAATCAAGCAGAACATCAAGCTCCGAATTTCTAAAACAAAATCAATTTTCTGAGTTATTTTCTGCATTTTCATTTGTCCAAGCTTCTTCTATTTGCAGATCCATTCGTCAATAATATCCTTGGCCAATTAAATCATCCCATGCATCAAAGAGAAAGCTTATATTTTATTTTCAATTATTTATTTAAATAGAATTTGATTGGATTTGATTTAAATGCCAGCAATGCCATTTTGATTTTATTGTCGCATTTTAATTTCTTCTTGCAGGAAAACAGTAAAAGAGATATGGAAAAAAGGATTTCAATCAATGAGAATGCTCCAGCAATTGAAGATCAGGATTTTTGAGCAAATAAAATTGGATTTAGCAGATTTCTCTTCAACAAACTCTTCTCTCAAGAATGCCTTCACAAACATTATAAATAACAGATTGCAGAATGTAATGGGGGGCTGCTCTCCTCTGCAATTCTAGACTTCTAAAAGCACTATTGTAATAAGAATTTAGAGTTGTAGGAGAGAGGATAGAAAATCTCAGATCTGGGGATTATTGAGGATTTTCCCTTTGTATCTTGAATTATGCATGAAGGGCAAAGCTTGCACTATTGTGGCTTTAGCTTTGAAAGTAGAAGTTCAAACAATGTAAAGAGCTGTTGGAGACCAAGGACAGAGAAATGGATGTAATAAATTGGTATTTCTAATACTACTGTTTCAAAGATCAGTTTCATTTTTATGGTAACAGGAATGTCTCATTTGATTCATGTCTGTGCACTATTGTCAATATGGGTAATTTGTCTCAATATTGTTATTAGGTATCTTTGTTCTTATAAATTAAAATTTGATTTCTGAGTAACTATTTACTCAGAAATCTGTCTTATAAAACTGATTTATTGAATGGTAATGTGTTGTGAACTACTTCCACATATTATTGTTTAATTATTGGATTTACTGATTTGATAATTAATATCATTTTTGTGAACTACTTCCTGAGTGTTGTTGGTTTATTATTTTAGTTAAGAGGTCTCAATAGAATGTGTTTTGATATCCATAAATCAGTTAATTGAACGACTTCATTAACTTGATATTCATTATAAGCAAGACATATTTAAAATCCCAATAATTTAATTATCTTGCTCTTAGTTGGGTTAGATCTATATCTGCCTAATTAAGATAGGATTTAGATTAGTTTCTTTTACTTGCATCATAGAATAAGCTTACATTTAGAGTAAATTCTACATTCTTTTAAGTCCTCTCCTCAAAGAGGCAAAACTTTAATTGTGGCTTGGCTGAACCCAAATCAGCTTAAGGGTCATTCTCTTGCCTGATTAGCAAGAAGAAGTGATCTGATATCCCTGTCTATTGGTATGTAAAGATACATCATAAACCAATAGCAATAGGGAGAAGGTAACTGGACCTAGTCAAACCAGTCAGAGCCACCACACCAAACGGAAAAGGAGCTGTTTTAAGGTCCGGACCGGGTGGTTATCCCCCATTGTTGTTGTAGCGATTTTCGAGGCATCAACAATTTTGGCGCTAGAAGGAGGGCCTGAGATATTTTGTCTATTGGAGTCTTTTCAATTTAACACTTTATTTAATCACGATAGCTCCTCTTAAACTTCCAATTTGGAGTTGTATCCATGGACGTGCATCCTCCAATACTCCACCCGAAGTGGTAAGACTCTTGTCTCAGGTAAAATTCAATAGTAAGAGAAATTCTTCTGCTTTTAACCATGTCTTTCAATTTATTCAAAATGTTTCAAATTATGATTTTCAAGGAATTGATGAAGGCATCTTATGCAGAATTTTTACTCTCACATTTGTGGCAAAAGCCAGAAACTGGTGTAGAACTCTTCCAGTTGCCTTAATCCACAGCTAGGATCAATTTGTTACAATTCTCATTTGTAAATTTTACGGCTATGATTATGAACAGGTATGTGAAGAAATTGAATATCTACGAAGGTTTAAAAATGAGTCTCTTATTGATTTTAATATTCGATTTCATTTGAATTGCTTAAGATTTAAGGACGAAGATAAACCTACGGAAGAAGAATCATTAGATTGGTTTGAATATATTTTTTCTCTTCCACCCATTCCCAATCCATATGAAATTAGTTCAAGCTTTGTTCCATTCTCTTCCAACATAAATGAGAATCTCAATTTGAATGTGCAAATAAATTGTGATGAAGTGGTTTCAAAAAGCTTCGAAAATATTTCTAATCAAATGCAAGAAGACAATAACAGCAATTTTGGAGAAAGAGCTGCCTTGGAATCTGAAAATTACTCTGCGGTCAATTCAGAAAATCAGATCGCAAATCAACAAGTACAAGCAACAATCAAAGTAAATAATAAAATGCAAACTGTTATACAAATTTCTGAATTTTTCCATGATGAGCAAAAAAGCAGCCTTCTTCAAAAAAGCATGAGCACGCAAATGAATGATCTGCAATCTGAAATTTACAATGAGCATAATGCACAAGAGTTCTCAAATAGAGACACTTTTAAATACGTTGTTTCAAGTTCACATTTTTCCCTTTATCCTGATATTTTTAATGATGGTAATTTTTCCCCTCTTGGTATTACAGAGGCTGATCTAAATGAATTACCATTAAGTTTTTATCAAGATAGAGAAACAATTAATGATCATTCTTTTGCCATTAATGAACATGAAATTCTTGTTCCTCCTTGTTTGGATATATTGGATGAGATTGAAGGGAATTCTAGAGAAAATTGTGAAATCATTTATGATAATTACTCTGACATTGAGGATGTTCATTTCTATTCTTTTCAAGAGAATCCTCATGATAAATTTCGGATAACATCTGAGAATGGGGAACACTTCAATTTAGAAATTATCCCAACCAATCCTTATTTTAGAGCAGCAAATTATCTTCATGATTTCACTACTCGAGAAAACATCCCAATTTATGATTCATATCAGGATCAAACTCCCATTCCTATTCATAATCATAATTCGTTTTCTATTTCACAAGTTGGAATTCGAAATTACCCAAATTTCATAATTCTAACCAATTCTTGTGAAAGAGAAATTATTTCAAAATAATCCCAATTGTGCTGTAACATTAGTTGTACAAATAGTGATTTCATTTTAGTTTTTCTTTCACAGTTATTTTGTTTATAATTTAGATTTATTTTCTGATTTTATTTTGCAAAATTTTCACACTTTTTGCTGGCATATTGAACACCTTACTATCAAACACTCAATTGATGAATTACCTGATTGGAAAATTGAAGTTTCATATTATAATCATGAGCATCAAAAGATATTAATATTTCAATTTCAATCAATGCTAATGTTCCATCAAAAGCTTCTATCTTTTCAAAGGCAATGTCAACAAGAGAATGTATTTTTGCAATATGGCCAACAATTCAATTCAATTAATAATTTTCCGTTTCATTTGAAAGATTTCCATCCATTTTTCATTAATTCATTTGAAAAATATTTGGAAATTTTTCTCTGAAAGGAGATTGTTAATAGCTTAACATTTGTACATAACACTAACAATTTTTTCAGGCCTTTGAATTTGAAAACTCATATCCACAATTCGGCCTGTCATCTCCTCTTTTGAACTTTTCCCAATCATTAATGGAAATCCATCCAGATTTTTGTGATCCAATTGGTATTGAATTGGAAAGCAAATTTCAAGAGAAGGAAATTTTATTCAACTTTCTAACAATAACTGTACATTCTGATTTCATATTTAATTTTCTTAGTTTAATTAGATTTGTATTTTTATTACTAACATTTTGTTATAGACATTTTTGTGCCTAACAGCATGAAGCATAAAATGTCGATAATCTAAGGGATCCAAAGTCTCTAAACATGTTGTTCCTACCCCTAGAGGAACAAGGTCAGCAAACCACAACACTGAAAATCAGTTCTCCACCTGAAAACACTAAAAAACAAGCTATTTCTGGATCATGTCAGCTGCTCCACTGAGCATCTGCGCTGAATGTCAACTGCCCCACTCTGTACCTGCGCTGAATGTCAAAAGCAATGAAGGCTACCTGCGCTGGGTGAGATTGGCCAAGTGGCACAGTCATTCTGCAAGGTGTCAAATGCCCAGGAAGCTTCCAAAATGACACTTGGATCAGGGAATTCGCCTTGTGATGAGTAAGAGGATCTAGATCTCCAAGTGGAAGCAAGAAACTCCAAGTGGACTCAAGAACTGAAGTATAACTGAAGTGGGAGAGGACACTAGTCAGCTTCATGCCAAACTCAAGCTGACTCATCCTTTCTCCAAAACTCCTATATATAGAGCTCTCTTATGAGGTCTAGGGAGGCTGGAATTTTGTGAATGTAAGGAAGTGTTGTTGGTTTGTGCATAGAACTATTGGGTGATTGCTTTGAAGGAGGTGAAGAGGAGATTTCTTTCTGCTGGGAGGTGTTGCTGGATTGGGCCTCTTATGGTTGTAACACTCTCAGAACTTTACTTCTTCCATTAATAAAGCATTTGAGGTTCTTCTATATGCATGTGTCTTAATGGTGTATTGATGCTTGTATATTTGATTTATTCTAATCCTTGAATCAGTTATGGATGTATGCTTCTTGTAGTTTCCCTTTCTTGTGCTTTTGCAGGATCTTTGTGTAGCTGGGCTAGTGAAAGAGCAAGGAGTTGGGAGCAAGCAGCAAAGAGGGAAGATTGGATCAATCATTAGCGGAAGATAACGGTTAGTGGATCTCTTCCTCCTCTCTCTTACATCCCATAAAGAAGTAATCTTGAATAGCTTTGCATTCGGTTGTTGCTGAGGTACTATCACCCTTAGAGTGGGATAGGGTCATTCCGTATTGGATACTTTTCCCAACAACAAATTGGCGACTCCATTTGGGATCGTATCTTGTTGGTTATTTGTGTTTTTGCTATTCATTTCATAAACAAAGGGAGTACCGAATCGAACTGTATTTGGATCCTTCAAATACAAAGTAGAGGGCAGCTACTCTAGCTCAGTTTCTGGGCAAGTTTATGATTTGAAGAGCTGATCCACAAGGACTCTAATGAGCTCTTAGTGATAGCTTTTCATCCTCCTTGTCATCCCTTAGTGTGTCCTTGACTGATAGCTTCTGATTTGAGCAAAAACTGTGAATTTTTGAGCAATCTGTGACCCGGAAACCAAGAGAAACGAAAGTTTCATTCTTCAGTGCAGGCTGTACAAAGGCTGTCTGCATTTCAGCGCAGTTCCCGAAGGGGCTACCTGCGCTGAAGGTCAAACAGACAGTGTCTCACCTGCGCTGGACCAGTCTTGCTTTGTGCTACTGGGGTTTCCTGCTGTTTCTTGCCCTGTTTTCACTCTTGTTTTTGCTGTTTGTTACCAGTCAGTGGGCCTATCTGAAACCAACTTTCCTTGTCACTATTCCGCCTCGGTTGTATAAAGAAACTGTGTTTGTTCTTTGTGTATTTCTTGTGCATTTACAGTTTCCCATAACGAAAGTGAACTAGTCTTGTTGTGACCTCTTAGATCTAGACCTGTGATAAAGTGTCGTTTTGATCTTAAGAGTTAGTTTGTTTGCTGTTCATAGCTGATTGAGCTTTTGCTTTCGTCATTTGGTTTGAGTTTATATATTTCTAGTGTCGAAAACAAGTAAATCTTAAGGTGTCTTTTGATTTTGGACAAGCTTGTTTGCTTTCACTTGAAATTGAATTCAAAATTATACAACAACTTTCTTTTTGCATTACGCCAACATTAAGAAAGAGAAAAGAAATACTTGCATTGTGCATGTGCATTATGACAGCTTGCATGTTGATTTAGGAAAAAGTGCATTAGTGTGTGCTCTATGATCTGTGTGAAAAGATGTTATCTTTCTCTTCCCTCAGTAGTTAAGATTTTCAAAGTTGAAAGATTGAAAAGCTTGCTTATCATCTTAGACTGCATTTAGGAGTGTTATCATACATCTCGTGGTGATCCATAAAGGCAAACTGCTAAACAAGATCAACCTTAAAATAAATTGAATTTACATAACAACGCATTGAAACATAACGCAAACACATAGAGGTCTAAGCTAGAGACGTGTTCCGGCGTCGTTAAACGTGATATCTTAGCGTTGAGTGGTTGGGTGATTCCTCCACGGTGAAGCGATAAGTATCAATACGGACTTGTGCTCCCACGTACTGTCGCGTATATATTGGGAGACCCCTATAGGAATAAAGTCTTTATCCAATAGGAAACCGTGTCGGCCGCCCTACTGATCGCAATGCAGTGAACACAGCATTCACGAAGATCGACCACTCGTACCGTAAAACGTATTCTGTGGTTTTGCGAAAAGTTTGGCACACCCTCTGCCTAGAACTCCAGAGCAGTTTCTTTTGGCCTTTTTCAAACTCTATAACTGAAAAAGTCCATCCGAGCATTTGTCACTTCGGGCTCGTTAAAACATCGAAGGAGACTAGAGTCATCTTTAGCTTTTTCTCGACTCTTAAAAAGTGAAAAAGTAAGTTGTGTCTAAGCGTCGTTATAAAATTTATTTTAAACGGAACATAATCACCTCCTATTCCCGCGTTGATCTTAAGTTGAGAACATGGAACGCCCCAGCCAAGGAATTCCACAATATGGAAATCCTAGTCCTTTCTCCTCTTGGGGAGAAGTTGGTGCGCCCCACATGGCCACATTGTCGCTTCCAGGACTGACAATTGGCTTGCCTATTTGGCTATTCTCAACCAATGTAGTTCAGACCACCATGGTTCCTGAACAGTCGAGTCAACAGTTAGATCAGTCTAGAGCTACCCACCAGCCTTCTACTTCCTATAACTCTTCCTCCAATCCTTCATCTTCGAAAGGTGAGGCTGGCAAAAGCCAAGCTCCCATAGAGAAGAAGGAAAAGAAGAAGAAAGAGAAGACGAGGAAGGAGCTTAAGGCGACTGGGGGCAAGCAAAAGACATCTGAAAAAAATCCACACACAGCACAGACCGGGCCTAAATCGCCATGTGTCATATGTAGAGGAGACCACTTCCATAGAGATTGTCCCTGTATTCCCCGGATACTAAGGGACTGGTCCCCTCGTCTGCACAATTCGGGAGCATCAACCTCTGATAGCCATGTTGATTGCTTACCGTCAACCAGCGAAAGTGAAGGTTCAAGACAAAGAGGGGGAGCAAGATCCCCCTGCAGACTGTGTGAAGGCGATCACGCCATCCACCGTTGTCCCTTCTTAGACGAAGCGAAGAGAGTTTTGGAAGATCGCCCGGTTTCACCGTTGGGGCTTCCTCCTGGATACAAAAAACTCGTGCCAAGTCCTTCGTTGGTTGAAAATATAGCTGGCCCGTCCAAGTGGTCAGCTGAAGCGTCAGTCATTGAAAATGAACCTACTGAATCCAAACCAGACGAAAGTCTAAAGGTCGATATGGCAGTTGACCCAGTTCTTCCTTCAGAGGTTTCATCCTCAAATGACACCGTCACTGAAGATTCATCTTCAAATGACACCCTCACTGAAGAGAATAAGGATGACACCATCCAGATTCTTTTCATCAACACAGACTCTGATGAGCATCAGGGCAATGCGCCCATTCCTTTATCGCAGGAAGGAACATCGTCAGGGTCATATCCGGCCGTGTATTCGGTCCCACCACCAAGCAACCTGGTTGTGTCCTTTGATTGGAACCAACTAGGCAAACCCCGGTTACCAGCCAATATACCATTCAGAATCATAGTCCAAATCTACAGAATGGTAATGGCTGGAACTATCATTGATGAAGGGGCATCTGTGAGTATCCTTTCCTCTATTGCTTGGAAAGCACTGGGTTCCCTGGCGCTTTTGCCTGAGATAAGAAATCTCTTGGGTTTTGATAAAGGAACCAGTCGACCATTAGGGATCCTCCCCAATGTACCTGTTACATTGAAAGGGAAGACCGTTCAAATGAACGTAATGGTCGTTCAAGGACCCTTGGATTATAACCTACTCCTTGGACGAGACTATATATATTGCATGGGAGCTATAGTCTCCTCACTCTTTAGAGTAATGTGTTTTCCACACGAAGGAAGAATGGTCAAGCTCGTAGACCAACTTTCATTTCCGGGATCACGCATCGCAAATAGTCAAATACCAACCCTGAATGGTCTATTCACCCAAGAAATGTCTCCACCCACAGTCCTCCTTCCCGATGAGTGCGAGTGATTCGGAAAGATGGGACTGGAACCCAGGGGGCATGCATCCTGGTCTGCTTTGGGCAGAGGAGACCTTGGGTATAAGGTAGAATTTCCGCGAAAGAATGTGACTAGTCTGTACCCCGTCCGTGGATGGAAGAGGGGTTGTTCTAGAACAGAATTCTTTTGATAAGGTTACTTGTCTGACAAAGGTCATTCACCATTGTCTACTTCGGTAGACAGTGCCGAAGAAAGAGATTGATTTGCGGCAGCAAATAGAACCATCTTTGGGTAACCAGGAAGAGGCAAGCCTCACCCTTTAAAACAAATGTTTTATCGGATAAGTAGGGGCAGCCTTGAAATTATACTTTATACCTGGGGGCATGCAAACCTTTTGGAGTGCAAGCAAGGGACGACTATTTATTTTTTAAATTTTTAGGTCCTCCCTTTAAACCTGTAGGTCTAACCCTTTAAACTCGTAGGATTAGCCGTTTCCAAACTTGCATAAAGAAAGGATATGAGGAGCATAGCTTCGTGAGATAAAGCTCCATAAAAAATAGCTATCTCATAGAAGACATTTCTTATCTTATGACTGGTATTTCGAGCAGTTTTACCGCGGAATTTATGCTCGTTAAAAAATAGAAAAGCGAGATCCGAGCAGTTTTAGCGTCATAATTCATGCTCGTTAAAAAATAAACATAAGCTTTCGAGCAAGAGTTTCCTCCAGAGTTCAAGCTCATTAAAAAATGAACCTATTCCGGTAAATAACCATTGTGACCGTAAATTTATTAGCCATAAAAAGCCTTGGTCGTGTTTTGCACCTGCCACCTCCATTCCAGTTGGCCAATCGTTCACCTCCATATGATTGTTTACCCATTTTGAGGAACAGCTGCGAAGAGTGATTTCACCTAGCCATCCTTGTGACACTGCCGTGATTGGAAAATTCCAACCTGTACCTGGAATCTGCTGCTATCCCTGTTTATCACTCGTTCCTCAAAAGACGAGTCTTCTTTGAGCTCTTTTCTCCTGACTCATAAAATATGAAAAGTTTGCCGAGTTTTGGCCTTCCAGCTCGTTAAAATGACCGGAAGAGCTATCCCTCCTCTAGATTTTAATCTTTTTGGACCTGAGGGATTATTACACAAAAAGGTCGAGCGCTTGTTTTATTCGGCTCGTTAAAATTATCGAAAACTCATCCCTTCTGTATTGTTTTATACTTTTTCGGACTCAAGGGATTAGATGACGAAAAAGGAATTTTGGAGTTAACTTTCTGTACCTTTTTAGACTCTCTAAAAATGAAAAGGACCGAGTTTTCCTTGTCGTTAGACTCGTTAAAATGATTAAATAGCGACAAACTTGTCTTTAGACGAGAACGAGTTTCCCTATCGCTAGGCTCGTTAAAACATAGCGATGGGCTTGCCCGAAGGGCAGGTTATAGAACAAGCATATGTTATCCTCCTCAAGCTTGACAAAAATAAAGAGGTACTGGTCAGAAATGACTGGGGAAAAATTGGGAGAACCTCAAAGCTTTAATGGTAGCAAGTCGCTCTTGAACATGACACTTTGTCCTCCGTATCACATCGGGTTGGGTTGTTTCATTCACCGGTCTCATCACCATGGTCCTCGCCAAACCATCCACATTTGGGGTAATGCTACCGATCCATCACATCAGTGTCGTTATATGTTCAAGAGATGTTGTTCAGAAAGAGTCAACCGTGTCCCATCCACTGCCATACATTATCCTTCATCCACCCATGATCGCCACCCTGAATCATATCTCACAGATTGTTTTCACCTCCACTAAAATCATTAGCTCCGTTCCGTGTCATTGATGTGGGATTCATTAAGGCCCTCCTTTGACGGATCGCTTCTTGTCGACTTCAGCTCATTATCCAAGAAGTTGATCTAGGAACAACCCCCCTCAGTACTTTGAAGCTTGCATGCCTCAATGGCAAGTTTCTCACTTCCGGCGACAGGTATACATCAATGACCTTCGACCAGAAGATTTTGCGTGGTGTTCGACGCCAAGTCCTTTATTCACACCACGTGAATTGTACTGCAGTACCTTGAGGGTCATTGTCATTATTGGTGATTCCTCTCGCGCTTGTTAACGGTTTACATTATTGACCGGTAATCAAGCGATGTCTTTCCATGTTCGACTTCAGCGCAATTCTCACATGGATCGACTTGTACTTAAAGTGAAGATCGAACGAGTTTGAAGACCCCGGATCTAGTTTCATCCATCCGGGCTGCGATATATATTCAGGAAATATAAAGACATTTGATATGTACATCATTGCAGCAAATGATCATCCTACTCAAAGGATGATAATTTCAGCAGAGAATTATCAGTCTACCATCAGACGATCGTCTGTTCTATGTACCAAAATGAATTTATAAATCTGAGCATGGGAATGCCTGCCTCAGCTAGATCATGAAAGCAGAATGAAAAATAATGTATTGTATTGTATTTTATTACAGGGCACCTCTCAGCGATTGAATGAACTTCGGATCCTCCTGATAAAGCATTTCACCCGATAAACGACCTCATACTTTAGGGGGCAACTGTTATAGACATTTTTGTGCCTAACAGCATGAAGCATGAAATGTCGATAATCTAAGGGATCCAAAGTCCCTAAACATGTTGTTCCTACCCCTAGAGGAACAAGGTCAGCAAACCACAGCACTGAAAATCAGTTCTCCACCTGAAAACACTCAAAAACAAGCTATTTCTGGATCATGTCAGCTGCTCCACTGAGCATCTGCGCTGAATGTCAACTGCTCCACTCTGTACCTGCACTGAATGTCAAAATCAATGAAGGCTACCTGCGCTGGGCGAGATTGGCCAAGTGGCACAGTCATTCTGCAAGGTGTCAAATGCCCAGGAAGCTTCCAAAATGACACTTGGATCAGGGAATTCGCCTTGTGATGAGTAAGAGGATCTAGATCTCCAAGTGGAAGCAAGAAACTCCAAGTGGACTCAAGAACTGAAGTATAACTGAAGTGGGAGAGGACACTAGTCAGCTTCATGCCAAACTCAAGCTGACTCATCCTTTCTCCAAAACTCCTATATATAGAGCTCTCTCATGAGGTCTAGGGAGGCTGGAATTTTGTGAATGTAAGGAAGTGCTGTTGGTTTGTGCATAGAACTATTGGGTGATTTCTTTGAAGGAGGTGAAGAGGAGATTTCTTTCTGCTGGGAGGTGTTGCTGGATTGGGCCTCTTATGGTTGTAACACTCTCAGAACTTTACTTCTTCCATTAATAAAGCATTTGAGGTTCTTCTATATGCATGTGTCTTAATGGTGTATTGATGCTTGTATATTTGATTTATTCTAATCCTTGAATCAGTTATGGATGTATGCTTCTTGTAGTTTCCCTTTCTTGTGCTTTTGCAGGATCTTTGTGTAGCTGGGCCAGTGAAAGAGCAAGGAGCTGGGAGCAAGCAGCAAAGAGGGAAGATTGGATCAATCATTAGCGGAAGATAACGGTTAGTGGATCTCTTCCTCCTCTCTCTTACATCCCATAAAGAAGTAATCTTGAATAGCTTTGCATTCGGTTGTTGCTGAGGTACTATCACCCTTAGAGTGGGATAGGGTCATTCCGTATTGGATACTTTTCCCAACAACACATTTGAATTGTACATACATGCAGTAATTAAAATGAGAAAATGGCTACACTGGAAATATGACTATACCTAGTCATTTTCATGTATATGGTTAGAATAGGAGTAGAATTAATTTAGTTAGTTTGTTTTGTATAGTTAATTTGTTTTTAACAGCTTTGTAGATTAAAAAATAAAACGAGGCAATCAGCCTTCTCATGCATGTTCACTGAAACATTTTCTCTTTATCAGAAAGATTTAATTCTTGCTTTCCTTTTAAAACTTCTTGCAGCAATACCTCTACTCTACTTATTTTGAATAATGTCTTGATTAAATTCAATTGAGGTTGCACTTGGCATCGATCGCCTCAAAGCCACTTTTCTTCATTTCGAGATTTCCTTCTAATATTTTCTTTTGGAATTTATATGATAAAGGTTGAGGATATAAGACCTTCATGATCTCATTATCCCATGAAATGTATGACTGTCTATGATAAACTTAATTCTGACTCAATCATTAGTAGTCAATCTAATCTTTTGCGGTAATCATATGAAATTCATATTCCTCGAAATTTGTTAAGGATGTCCATTCTGCTGTGTGCACACCTTCAAATCTGTTTTGATATTTTTCCACAATTAGTGGCTTTATCCCATTCTGATCTTTAGTTTATTATTTGATGCTACAAAACGCATCATATTCATTTACTAAAGGTATTATTGAACAGTCGCTATAACAATACGGATTCTTCTCAAGTTATTCAGAATAAGCAGAGATAATAAATTGTTGTTTCAATTCAAAAGGTGAGCCTATTTTTATTTCTGGTAAATTTTGTATTTCCTGAACATGAATAAATAGATTTTATTTACGCTGATTGCACACTTAGATTTAGAATAAATAATGAGAAGATTTTAAACGAACGAAAAATTTTGATAAATCAAAGGAAGAATTTGAAGATTTATGAGGTAAAATCTGCAAACAATTTCTTTCCAGGTACGCATTTACAAGTTCGTCCTCATCTCTTATTAGTTTCTCTTTTCCTTAGTTTATTTTTGATTCGTGTTCTGTTTTATTTACAGATTTTCATTTGTTTTCAAAAACTTGAAGTAAGCAGCAAACCCATTTCAAATTTGCAATAGGTTCAGGGAAATTTTATTTCTGATTCATTAGAATTTAAGCATTTTTTTTAGCTTTGCTTTTATTCACTTAGAAAACCCAATTGAAATTTCAAGGAATATCATAAGACCATTCGCATCATAAGATTCCATCAGAAGTAGTTCTTAACATTTCTTTTGATAACAAATTGCTCATAAAATACCTCCGATGTATTATCTTACTCATATGCCATATCGCACTTCGCATATCGGATCTTTGCAGTTGAAGTATATTTCCATTATCGTGAATCGCAGATCTCTGATAATCGACTTTACCGATATTGCGATGACCACATAATTCCGGACCCGATATGAAATTCAAATCAAATTTAAAAAATATCGCATCTATTTAATCACAATAATGGTAGCAGAATAACTTTAAAAGGGCTGATGTCTCGGATCCGATATGTTACTAAAATCCCATCATAAAAAGTTATCGGGTCCACTCTTCATCACATATCAGCATCGCAGGAATCATATTGAGTTACATCGGGTACCCAAAGTTTGCCAATTGCCGATTAGCTATGTCATCCATTGCATTGCCGATATTGCAATCGTTTCATCACATTTTTTATGCTCACGTCACTTCTCTGAATCTACGATGTGCGTTTTGCAATATGGGAAGCACAATGTAAATATTCTCCGATCCCCGATATAATATTTCTTTAATGATGCGATCGCTTCATTTCATTGCACATGTTCTTATCAGCAATTTGCCATTGCAATCTCCGATGCGATAGCTTCCAATGCATGCCTTTGAGCCATTAACATTTAATCGATATATGGCATAGCAACAAAAGTGAAGTCTTGCAAATTAAAATTCAAGCATGGTGAAGAGACATGTGATGCGAATCATCCGATACAGCGATGTGTTATTTTAAAAGTGAGCTTGGGTAACCACTATGGTAAGAAAGCAGTTAATGACCAATTTGCAGCATATTTAAACCATTTTGATTTCTCATACATTTCAGTTTTAAATATATAATTCCATAATTAAAAATGGAATTCAAGACCTCTCTATCTTCATATTTAAATTTTATTATCTTGGATTTGGTCTTGATTCTGGACAATTTATAAAATCATGGAATTTATATGAAACTTATAATATTTTGAGAAACAGTCATTACTGCAAATTCTCATTCTCATTTTTGATGCATTTGTTTTAATTTCAACTCCCTTGAGCACTAAGCATTCCATTTTTACATTTTACTGCTTGCTTTAGTTTAAATAAAATAAATAATGATTTTGGGTTACAGGATTTCGGTTAGTTTGACTTCTTCATGTTTTTAATATTAATTAAAATAAGAAGTCAGCTAGTTTGGAGAAACTGATACCTTTCAGGTAAGATCAAAAGAAATTATCCAATGGTAAGATTCATGTACCCACTTTCATTAATTTCCATTTCGTTACTTTAGTTTCAGTTTTGTTTTTGTTGATATAAAAAATCTGTTTTGCAGTTCTCCATTTGAAGCTTTCAATCCTCTGCCGAATCAGATTTTCAAGGTCTTATACTCTTCTCCTGGCTTTATTTCAAGAAGCAGCGATAATCTTTATTGAAATAGATATACCAAGAAGTTTCTGAACCTTTAGTTTGTTTCTTTAAGCATTCCTTTTATTAGAAAATGATTAAGATGATGCTTTGAAACAAGAAGAATAATATCAGACAAAAAGTTTTCATTGTGGCTGAATTTTAATCGTCACTGCTATCCAAAAAGCCTAAAGCATTTACAACCCTGCAAGGTATGATTTTTCTAAATCTCGACATAAGAAGAAATGATTACGCGATTACTTTCTTTTTCTTCATATTGTTGAAACATTGGTATAAACATTCTTGTTTGAGTTTATCTTTCGAAACTGGGATTTTCCTTTCCATTTTTAAGATTTCTTCGTTTTTATTTTTGTTTACTGATTTCTTTCTCATTTTAGCATAAGAATTCTTTTCCTTAGGATTTCAATTTTGATTTTGGTGACTTTGCCATTATTTATATGGAAGGCCTACTTGTTACCTAACAATGGTCAGCATACATGGAGAAAAATTGTTAATAGTCACCTATTAGCTTTTTCTTAAATCTCTTAGTGAAGTTTGATTTTCTTATTATAAAGGTAGACATACTTAAGGAAGAGATTATCAATCAAGAAAAGTTGACAAAGTATCATAAAATCTGGAGAAATTTCTTTTTCATCGAAATTGTAATCATTTTGAGATTTCAAAATTTTTATTAAGATCTTTCAAAGTTTTATTATCAGTCAAGAAAAGTTATTTATAACCAAGTAAAGACACTTTACAGCAAAGCACCTTTAATTATGAGATTGTCATTCTTAACTCTTTAAGTAGTCAATGATTCTCCGTGTCCTAGAAAGTCTTATTTTTCTAGAGTGTGATCCAGAAGTATATTTAAACTTAAAATATAAGAGGTCTCATCATGAGCCTGCTTACCATGATCATAGGGGAAAAATAGGCTGACATTACCAATACTGCTAAACAAACCAGGGTAATGGCTTATGATTGCCAACAATTATAAGACAAGGGGTCTCATCACGAGCCAACTTGTTCAGTCCAATTATAACCAGTGAATGGCATTGTCAACTATCTAGCCACCAAACCAGGACAATGGCTTTTAAGATTTATAACAAAAAATTAAAAAAATTAAAAATTAAAAATAATACATATATAAATGGATTTATCTCTAGAGATGGGATTCTGAATCACTGATGATTAAAAGGTAACCCTGTCGAGACTATAGATGTTTGCTGGCAGCAGTGGCTCTACCTGTGGAAAATGAGTATATTTTAAAAGCTAAGCTGTAAAGTGACCCCTGCTTTATCTCTACAACTAATTAAGGACTGATATAGAGTTTTGAAATATTTTAATTTATGAGAAATTTTAAGAAAATTTACAATTAGATGATTCTGGCTTTTATTCAGATTAATGAACCTAGTCGAACATTTCAAACATAATTCTCTCTTCTTTAATTATTTTTACTTTAATTTTAGGAAAATCTCATTCATATCAAACAGAGATAACTAGTTCTTCTCCCGTGTGTCGCCATTGTTGTGGTGAAAACACAACCCCCCCATTATTGATTTGCTCAACTCAAATAATGGGGACCCTTTCTATAAAATTTTTGGCTAAACACCTTTTTGGATTTTTATTTAGTTGATTACCCTACGCTTTCGTTAATTTTTCATTTTCTTTGGATTCTTGTTTTGATTGCTTTGTTAAAATCGATTTTTTATAAGCTTCCCATTGACGCTTGTTTCGCCTCATTTGGTCAACCGGTTTGAAAATGGTACTCCTTTGAAGTCTCGTCATTTATCTAGCCTGGGTTAAAATGCATAAAATGTAGAATATTGCATTTTGTAAATAAATTAGCTCAATAATGCATTTATTTTAAATATTAACCCCTAGTTAGTTCTTACTAACATTTTTTATTTTTTTTACTTATACAGCCAAATTATTAAGCATCGGGATTTAAGAAATTCACTCCAATTTCCAAATCAAATCCTAATCTCGAAAACCCAAACATTCAAGTGGCTGTAGTTTATTTTTATTATTTTTATTTATTTTTCAAGTGGCTGTAGTTTAGATAATTTCACAACTTAATTAAATTTCATTAAAATAAAATCAAAATAAAAAATGATATTAGATCTTAATTTAATTAAATTAAATTAATATATAATATATATATATATATATATATAAAACTTATTTCGCAATCGAGAGATCGCATCGGGAGTTTTGACTTGACACATTTTAAAAAAAGTCCCGACACTTCAATCCTCCCGATCCGATCATAAAAAATGCACACATCGCATCGGGGGTTTTTCACTTGACACATTTTTCAAACCCCGATGGATTCATGTCCCCGATCGCCGATTAACCAAAGGGAAATGGGGCATTAACCAATGTTTAAAATTCATTTGAATCGCATCGGGAGTCTTTATTTGATATAAGTTTTATGCCCCCGACACCACTCCTCCTCCGATCCGATAAGTCAAGGTTTGACTTTCAAGTTAATATCTCCATTCATGGTTTTAAAGTGGTTTATGTAATAACGTATGGTGATAATAGCTTTAGTTTAAAATGTTTAAATATTTAATGGTGAGAATAGGTTTAGTTTAAAATGTTTAAATATTTAATATATTAAATTTTAAATTAAATAAATTAATTAATATTTAGAATTTAAGTAATTTAATTTAATTATTATTTTGATTAATGTTAATAATTAATTATATTAGTTATTTAGATTAATTTTAATTAATAAATAGTTTTTTAAATGAATAGTTTAATTCATAATTAATAATTAATTTAGAATTAATTATTAATTAGAATTCTTATTTAAGATTAGATTTTTAATTAAAAATTATGATTTTTAGTCCAGCAATAGAATTTCCAGATTTATGCCAGATATGACTCATCAGCTTTGGAAGCTCATAGAATGAGTTTTACTCGACCAAATGAGGCCCAAGACAGCTCATTGGAAAGATAAAATCAAGGAGAACATTTCTGAGGAGGTTTCATTAACATATTTGGTCATTTATTGGGTCGAAAATCAAGCAGAAGATCAAGCTTCGAATTTCTAAAACAAAATCAATTTTCTGAGTTATTTTCTACATTTTCATTTGTCTAAGCTTCTTCTATTTGCAGATCCATTCGTCAATAATATCCTTGGCCAATTAAATCATCCCAGGAATCAAAGAGAAAACTTATATTTTATTTTCAATTATTTATTTAAATAGAATTTGATTGGATTTGATTTAAATGCCAGCAATGCCATTTGATTTTATTGTCACATTTTAATTTCTTCTTGCAGGAAAACAGTAAAAGAGATATGGAGAAAAGGATTTCAATCAATGAGAATGCTCCAGCAATTGAAGATCAGGATTTTTGAGCAAATAAAATTGGATTTAGCAGATTTCTCTTCAACAAACTCTTCTCTCAAGAATTCCTTCACAAACATTATAAATAACAGATTGAACAATGTAATGGGGGGCTACTCTTCTCTACAATTCTAGACTTCTAAAAGCACTACTATAATAAGAATTTAGAGTTGTAGGAGAGAGGAGAGAAAATCTCAGATCTGGGGATTATTGAGGATTTTCCCTTTGTATATTGAATTATGCATGAAGAGCAAAGCTTGCACTATTGTGGCTTTAGCTTTGAAAGTAGAAGTTCAAACAATGTAAAGAGCTGTTGGAGACCAAGAACAGAGAAATGGATGCAATAAATTGGTATTTCTAATACTATTGTTTCAAAGATCAGTTTCATTTTTATGGTAACAGGAATGTCTCATTTTATTCATGTCTGTGCACTATTGTCAATATGGGTAATTTGTCTCAATATTGTTATTAGGTATCTCTATTCTTATAAATTAAAATCTGATTTGTGAGTCACTATTTACTCAGACATCTGTCTTATAAAATTGATTTATTGAATGGTAATGTATTGTGAACTACTTCCACATATTATTGTTTAATGATTGGATTTACTGATTTGATAATTAATATCATTTTTGTGAACTACTTCCTGAGTGTTGTTGGTTTATTATTTCAGTTAAGAGGTCTCAATAGAATGTGTTTTGATATCCATAATATCAGTTAATTGAATTACTTCATTAACTTGATATTCATTATAAGCAAGACATATTTAAAATCCCAATACTTTAATTATCTTGCTCTTAGTTAAGTTAGATCTATATCTGCCTAATTAAGATAGGATTTAGATTAGTTTCTTTTGCATGCATCATAGAATAAGCTTACATTTAGAGTAAATTCTACATTCTTTTAAGTCCTCTCCTCAAAGAGGCAAAACTTTAATTGTGGCTTGGCTGAACCCAAATCAGCTTAAGGGTCATTCTCTTGCCTGATCAGCAAGAAGAAGTGATCTGATATCCCTGTCTATTGGTATGTAAAGATACATCATAAACCAATAGCAATAGGAAGAAGGTAACTGGACCTAGTCAAACCAGTCGGAGCCACCACACCAAATGGAAAAGAAGCTGCTTTAAGGTCTGAACCGGGTGGTTATCCCCCAGTGTTGTTGCAGCGATTTTCGAGGCATCAACACACCTTAAGAAGTTCCTTGAAAAGGCCAACGGGGATAACAAGTTGCAAAATAAAATGGCCATCCATTATTACACAAGGAATCAAGTTGCCAAGGTCAAAATCAAGCAATTGAAGGAAAAACTAAAGGAAACCCTAATCAACCAAAAGGATATGGGTAAGTTATATTTTATTGCTAATGCATCCATGATTGTATAACATACCTCATCAGGCATCTCTGGACAAATCTTTGGAGGATTTGGAGAAAATTTTGTGTTTTGGTGCAGACTGGTGTAGACTTGCAATTTTTTAGCAATTTTCTCTCTAGGAGCGCAACGAGCTCATGATGTGATTCTTCCTCAAGGCTCCTAATGATGGAAACTCATAATTTTTAGAAATATTATGAACCCCTCTCAAAAACCATTTTCCCACTTTCCTGGTCTAGGGTTCAGTTTTGAGAAATTTGCAAAAAAGAGGTCAAAAATCACCTTTTTGCCCCTCTTTTTCAATTTCGCTGTGCACCTGGAGACACCTTGGGAGAATGGCCATATCTTAGCCAAAAATGGGTCATTTTGAGTGAAATAATACTCTAAAGACATCTACACTCTCCCAAATTTCTAGAAAAGGCTTCAGATCTAGATTTGGACTTCATAAAGGCACTCAAACATGGCCTCCAACAGATCATTGTACACCTAGAAATTTCTAATATTTTTGTAAAAAAATCACTGTGTAATTTTTTGTAATTCCTAGTTTAACTTTGGTAAAATTCACAAGGGTGAAGTAGATGAATTTGAGGGGTAAAATGAAATGTAAATAGTGGGTGGTTAGTCTTTGTAAGTTATTTTGATGTAAATTTGACCTCATTTATGAGAGAGTTTGGAGTCAAAGTTAATTGTAGAAGTTGTTTTTAACTTCCCTAGACATTAGGGTTTGGTTAGAACAGCTCATGGAATAGTTCCTAGAGTCATGGATTAGACCAATGAGAGTGGGGAGACAATGTTTTGGTCTTTATGTATCAGTTTCTCAGTGATAGAATGGGTTGGATTTTAGAGGAGAAAACTATTGTAACTTGTACTTTGACATTCTTTGGAAATCAAAGGACACAATCTGCAACTATTATCTAGGAATTCATGTGCAGTAAATTTTAGATGTTATTTTTTTCTCTGTTATAGATTTATATGAAAGATATTCATCTTATCTTTCCATTCATCAATTATTCAATGGTTTTCCTTACATTTTATAAACAAAATTGTTTGCATAAAGCTTCGTTTTGATGGAAAAATCATTATGTATTACTTTCTTTCTTGCTTAATGAATTAATGTTTCATGCTCATTAAGACCTTTGCTTCTTCTAAACACTACACTACACCAACAAACCTTAAGATCCATCACAAAATTAATGCCACCTTGCTCCTGTATATATTTTTTGTTGGAACCCTTTGATCCTTTGACCTAACTACCTGGTTTTCCCCCTTATCCAGCAACAAAACCCTAAATTTTCCAAAACCCACCCAAGCCTAGCTATATAGCCTAAAATCATTTACATTGCAGTCATCTCTTGGCTATGATTTCATAGAGAGATCCCTCTATTGTTTGGTAGGGCTAGCTACCAAACTAAAACCTTGGTTTGTGGTTACCTCAATCGATCTCCTCATCAGCCTGGGACATTGTGGAGGATAACAAAGGGCATAACGACTAGGGAGTGCCAAGGTTTTCTAGTGAATGTAAGGTCCCCAAGTCATGGAAAAATGTAATGCTAGTTGTGAGATCATGACTACCAAGGTGTGTTAGGGAATTCTAGGGCATGCTAACATGTGCCAGATAGTATGAAGACATTTCAAACAAGATAACATGTGCCAAGTGCTAAGGCATGCCAAGATGTACAGCACCCTGTCAACATGTTCAACATGATCCTTCCAAGACTTGTTGTAGATTAGTATATCATCAAAAAATACTAACACAAATTTTCTAAGGAATGGTTTGAAAATTGAATTCATCAAACCTTGAAATGTTGAAGGTGCATTGGTAAGGCCAAAAGGCATGAACAAAAATTCATAATGACCCTCATGAGTTCTAAATGCCGTTTTTGGAATGTCTTCAACCTTCATTCTGATTTGATGATATCTCGAACGAAGATCCAACTTGGTGAAGTAAATTGATCCATGCAATTCATCCAGTAATTCATCAATAACAGGAATAGGGAACTTATCTTTAATAGTGAGCTTGTTGAGCTCCCTATAATCCGGACACATGCGCCATGATCCATCCTTCTTGTGCACCAATACTACTGGAGCTGAGAAAGAACTTTGACTCGGTTGAATTATACCAGCCTCTAGCATTTCTGCAACCATACGTTCAATTTCACTTTTTTAGACATAGGGATATCTGTACGGCTTGATGTTTGGAGGAACACTTCCTGGAATCAGATGAATAGCATGATCATGATCACGCATAGGTGGGAGACCCTTGGGAGTCTCAAATACCTTGGAATGATTGTCCATGACTTTTTGGAGATCTGGAGAAATAGATGATTCCAATGTGGAAACATCTAGCGAGCATAATTGTGCAATTACACCTCTTTGCTCCTTTTTTAGAAGCTTTGTCATACCATGAGAGCTGATTATATTTCCTGGTTTCCTTGCAATACCCCTTAATTCAACTTCCTTTCCTTCCGTAGAAAATTTGATGAAAAGTTCTTGAAAATTAAAAGCTATTGTACCCAAGGATTGTAGCCATTGGACTCCTAGTACAACATCCGCACCTCCCATTGGAATGGAAAGCATTGGGCTAGTCAATACATATTCTCCCATGGATAGCTTTATATTATGGCACTTTCCAGAGCAATTTATTGTTCCTCCATTTGCAATCATCACTTGACACTCTGGTGCTGGATATAGGAAGCAATTCAATTCTTTTGCTACCCTACAATGAATAAAATTGTGGGTGCTTCCTGAATCAATCAACACTATTACCTTTTTCTTCTTGATTTGTCCTTCTATCTTGATGGTTTGAGGAGTGGAAATTCCCGCCAATGCATTACAAGATATGGTTGGATTTATTTGTTCTTTATCTAGGCTTTGTTCCTGAAGTATATCTTCTTCTTTTGACCTTTCTTGCTCCTTTTCTTCTTCCTCTTCACAATCTATGTAGAATAATTTCTTCTCAGCACACTTATGACCTTTAGTGTATTTGCTATCACAACTATAACAAAGCCCTTTTGCTCTTTTTTCTTCCAATTGTTGTGGTGTCAACCTTATAGGTTGTGGAAGACTAGGGGCAACAACACTTCCGTCTTTATAGTTGTGAGTGGTATGCTTCCTGGTTGCCATAATTTTGCTTTCCATTTTTCTTGCTAACCTGAATGCCTTCTCTAATGAATCAGGTTCCCAAAGGCGAACATCATGTTGGATATTATCCTTTAAAGACCCTATGAACACATCAATCCTATGCTCCTCTGGAATATCTTTTATCCTTATGTTCAATTTTTGGAACTCCTCAATGTGCTCCATTACTGAACCCTTTTGTTTGAGAGTTATCAATTGGCTAAAAAAAGTGTTGCTTTTTGTATCTTCATAATGTGCTATCAATTCTTCCGTAAAAATTGCCCAAGTGATAAATTGTTTACGAGAGCAAAGCCATTGATACCATACAAACTGATTTGGTTCCAAATATACAGTTGCCATACGTACCTTTTGTGCGCTTTGCACATTATTGAGATCGAAGAATTGCTCCATCTGTAATATCCATGTGGCGGGATCCTTGCCATCAAACTTCCTCATATCGATTTTTGGAATATGGTGATTCTTTGATCCAACATTAGTGTCTATGGAATCATGATTAACATTTCTTTTGTTCTCATCATGAGTTTCCTTTACTACCTTTTCACCATTAGTGACCCTTTCTTGTAGCAACTTCTTCAATTCTTCCATGTCTGTCTTCATATCTATCTTCAAATCTGCCATGTCTCTCTTCAAATCTGTCTTCGAATCATCCATCTTAGCTTCCATACCCTTTATCTTAGATTCCACGCCATTTATCTTAGATTCCATGCCACTTATCTTAGCTTCTGTTAGCTTTTGTGAGCGTGACATTTGTTGCACTTGTTCTTGTAATTTTGATATATCATGTAGCATTTCTTCCTCTTCTTCATGGGTCATGCTAGAGCTTTCAGGTTCCTTACTAGGTGTTTGCATTTTCTTTCCTCGGGGCATCAGTTACCGATAATAATGCTTTACTATGCCCTTTGAATTCCGTTAAACCAAGCTTACACAAAAATTTAAAAAAAAACTACACACCTTTTTTCACTTTATAGAAGCCTGATATTTAATCTGATGTATCTCTGTAATTTCGGATCATCCAATTCTGAAATTGCTACCTGTAGTAGCCTTCTGTGTCCTCTTTCCAATGCCACAAGTCTGAGCCAAATTGGATTCTCCAAGGAAGAGTTATGTGAAATCTCCCACAGTGACTTGTTTTTAGATTGGTTCAGTACAGCGAACTTGTACCACGTGCCACGAGTCACTGTTTCAACCTTTGAATCTAAAACACACCTACAAGAAACTAAAGTCCGTCCTCTTTCTGTAACTTCTTACGGAATTTCAATCCGATCCCCAGAGAGAAAGTTATGACGATTTTCCCCAGGTCACCTGTTTTGAAAGTAATTCAGGAGTCTGCAAAAAGACCAACTTCCTCAGATCATATATCCGCCAATATCGCGCGAAAAGCTATGAAATTTGGACCCAAGGTTCAGCGTGATTTCTTCTCAAATGGGTTTTTTTTGCGACTTCTGAAACATCACAAAAACAAAGTTATAGCGAAAATTCCACAATGACCTGTTTGGAGCAGCGAAACCCTAGAATCCAAAGCTCTGATACCAAATGTTATGAAACCAGCTCAAGAAAAGATAGAAAAGATAGATCAACGCCTTAGAATTCAGCCTCTTCGAGGGGGCAACCTCCTTTACATTACATAAATGAACAATTCTTGGATGATACAAATGACAAAACCTCCTTTCTATATATAGGAGTCTAGGGAGTCACAATATAATCCAGCCGACCTAACAATAATAATACAAAGCCACAAAAATAACAATAGAGGGATTCTATGGGGCATAGAAATAACAATATGGGGGTAATAGGGGCACAACAATATAAATAAGGGGTATAACTACAATAGTAATGGTGTAATCACTAGTATTATAGGGACCCAACATAAGTGTTGAGGAGTGCTAGGTATCTCTCATTAATATAATTGACAGAGCTTGATTATGTATTAAATAATATAGTTCCTATATACACTAGTGAAACTTTATTTAAATGAAATTTTCTAGATAATAAATCTAATAGAAATGAATCATGTGTTGACTCATAGGAAAATTATATCCTTATGACTTGAGGGAAATGATACACACTAATTACTTCTTAAAAAATTGACTGACTATTATAACGACTATGACCTTGGACACACTTAAAAAGACTCCACAACAATGGTCTTAAATCGTTATATTTTGACAAAAAAATTAGTAATAGGTACATAGCATCATCAAAAACTCATTGGAATAATCAATAATGATGAACATTTTTTGACCATCACCAAAAGTAACCAAAAGGAGCACTGGTGAGGGTCAACAAAATATCATCACTATAAGTGTCACCAAAAAGAGAATTAGTGATGGGCCTTTAACGACCCTCACCAAAAGTGTCACCAAAGAGAGAATAGTGATAGGCCTTTAACGACCCTCACCAAAAGTGTCATTGAAAATGGCTTTGGTGGCAAAAATTAAAGGACCATCACTATATACACTTACAACAATGATTTTTTAAAGACTGTCACCATATGTGACATTCGTGACAGACTTTAAAGGTTTGTCACATGCTTGAAGCATCATAAAAAACTCATTGGAATAATCAATGAGGTCGAACATTTATTTACCATCACCAAAACTAACCAAAAAGATCATTGGTGTCAGTCACTAAAAGATCGTCACTAGAAGTGTCACCAGAGAGAGAATTCATGATGGGCTTTTAACGACCCTCGCCAAAAGTGTCACCAAAGAGAGAATTAGTGACGGGCCGTTAATGACCCTCACCAAAAGTGTCATGGCTTTGGTGACAAACCTTAAAGGATCATCACTATATACATTTACAACAATGCTTTTTTAAAGACCGTCACCATATGCGACATTGGTGATGGACCTTAAAGGTCCATTACAGGCATGACCCTCACCAATGACCTTTTTTCTTGTAGTGATAGTTAAGAGATCACTTTGGAGAAGGACTTCTAGAAGCATTGGGATAGTAGAAATGGAATTAACTAGGAGGAAAATGAAGCACTTTAGTGGGTGCTCCAAAATATTTGAACGCAACTGAAAATGATTTTATACTCCCTCCACACATTTTAAAACAAAAACCATTCAACTGCATCTCATTTATTTTCCACCTTTCTGTAATATGTAATTCTTTGAGAAAGAATAGAGAATTCATAAATATTGTCATGAAAGAGGACTCTTCATAATCCTAATAAGTTGGGATCTAACAAATAAAAAATTTCATGTAGTGAATAAATCTTACATGGTAGATTTCAGTGATTAAAATGACAACTTTATTCTTAATCTCATTACAACAAAAATAAATTCAACCCTAACTAGTTGGGATCTAACAAATCAAGAATTTCATGTAGTAAAGTAAACTTACATGGTAGATCCCAATTATTTACAATGAAAACTTTATTCTTGATCTTATTACAACATAGATAAATTCAAGAGTACATACATATTTCCTTATTTGAGACAAACTTTGAACACATTCTGAGATTTCATAGAAATATAATGATACGATTTACCTGTAGGACATGAGAAATCTATCTACATCTAGCACCTGCCACTGGAAAATAGTGTTATTAAGACACTATCTCATGGCATTAGAATCATGTAGATAGATAGTGTTATAGAGATACATTGCAACACCTATTCAACACTACCTTCAAGCTTCAAATTCATCAATTGATTTACTTTAATAGAAAATTCTAGTGGGATTTCATTAAATACAACCCGACAAAAGCCGTTTATGATAGTTGTCATTGCCTTCTCTAGATCTATCCCCCTTTGGAAAGATAATAAATGATATTCCCCAATTTTTGAGGTACATATTCATGTTCAACATGGGCTATTAGGTTCTTCAGATGGAAAAGGTTGCAAATATTAGATGTATAATGGAAACAAGCATGCAATTCAAGGTTGCACCTAATGTCTCTCGGGTGAATATATTTAAAAAGTTGAAAAGTATGAAAAAAATGGAGTTGGAATATACGTCAGGGTAGATAATAATAGCTATGTGAAATATAACTTAACACTAACATTTTTTAATCTTCGATTAATAACTTAATACTCCACCAAAAATAGCATTGAATTGGTTCTTCACTAACCAAGGGGGAATTTTAAACCAGTTTGAAAATTCTTCCCCTGCCATATTTATGATATTTTTCATGTGGATTTAAGCTAGTGTAACGTAACTTCTACATATTTGACAATTTAAATGTAAATATTTTATTTTTGTGTGGATTTAAGCTAGTGTATTGTAACTTCTACATATTTGACAATTTAAATGTAAAATATTACCCAGATTGAAGTTATAAAATTAACATATGCACAATAAGATACAATATGCGTGAGTTATAATTAATATCATGTTTACGTGTTATACCAAGATAAAAAATTTCTCATCTCATTAACTCTTACCTTATATTTGGTGATGGATATAGCCTTTAGACTTATGAGCCATCCTCATCATGGATATATATTTTAAAAGCATCAACCATGTTTGTTATTTTATGTACGGTCAATTTAAATGGAAGTGCTCATAATTTTATTCAATACTATCTTCTACAACTGGAAATAAAATGATGTGGGGCTGGTGTTTCTAGTGATTTTCAAACTTGTTTTAATTACCTAAATGTGCCATATTTAAAATAAACAAGGGTGGTGTTTCTAGTGATTTTCAATCTTGTTGTAACTACCTAAATTTAGCCTATTTGAAATAAATACGGGTGGTGTTCCTAGTGATTTTCAAACTTTTTTAATTACCTAAATTTAGCCTATTTAAAGTAAATAGTTGCACTAACCATATTATCTTCAAGTTAGTAACTTTGCTTGAGGGCATCTTCATGAAATCTTTGAAAATTATGAAATATTAACAATATCTTGCACTAAATAGACAATGTTGGCATAAAATATCTTATTGTGTTTTTTTACTCTGTGTCACAAATTTATTGATATTTTATGATTCTTGGTTTCGATTTCCATGCTAAGACTCAATTCATCATGCCTGCTAAGATTTTTAGTTGTTCACACATCATATTCCTCACTTCTAATTGTATAAAAAACATAGAGTATGCACAATGACATGTAGTGACATGTGGGTGTCTATTTTACTCAATGATATGCTTGATTTTCTAACCCATTCCAATCCTACCGAAATGAAATTAAGAGAGAAAAGGACACAAGAAGGACTATCAATAAATGAAATTAGAGACTACAGAATGAAACTCAAATTGTACCTGAATGTAACAATAAGTATTTGCAGCTTCCTAGTCACCAATAAGCATCGAATAACACTGTGAAAAATTCCTTGCATTATGAGAATGTGGTTGCACGTGCACTAATCCTTTGTAGTAGTTCCTTGACTTGCCTATGGATATAATTTTAAAAAAAATCCTACTCCTGCAATTCTTCCCTATATGGATCATCTTTGTCGCCCCTTATTGGTAGTTATTTGTCAAGGCAACAGAATAGAACTCTCCAATTGCATCATCACCTTTCAAAACAATGCTTGAGTATTTCCAGGTGATTGTCGAACCAGTCTCTTCTTAGGTCCATGAAATCCTTGATTTATCTCCATCGCACAAACCTCTTTTCGTAATAAAATTATAAATCCCATGTCTACATTCCTTATCCCTGACATACCAATTATTTATAGTGGAATATTTTATCATTTCTCCCTCAGTGAAATAGAGATCCACTACTGTGGCATGGAGATGACTGGTATCATAAAATGGTGTAGTGCATCCTTCAATATATGTCACATAAATCCTCTCACCTCAGAGAACACCTCTCATCACAACAATAAGGATCCTCTCAAACTGTCGGGTATCCATCTCATTCATCCTTAAATAAGTGGATATTTCCATAGGTGACAAAGTGTGCTTGGGGATTTAATACAAGAAGCTATCACTAAAAAAACTTACAATGCATCATAATAGTTATCAGTAGGAGGAACAAACTTGCTAAACTACTTCCTAACTAAATCAAGATAATCCTAAATTACCTCTTATAACAAACAAAAGATAACCTCAACTTCCTATAGAGTCTACCTAATATGCATGGTAGAAATGAAAACACAGTAAAAAAAACATCTACAACAATGTTGGTCAATCTCGTCTTCTAGCCATGGGCATGCCCAACTTTTGAAAAGTATTAAGTAGGTCAGGGTCCACCTCATCCAGGCTCCTCTTCTTATTCTACTCTCTCTCTTTTTAGGTTCAAAATAATAGCAAAGATCTTCTAAATTGATGGGTGGGTAAACTTTATTAGACCACTTGGGTTCTTCCATTTTTAATCATTGTTTGTAAGCATTGAGTCTAAAGTGCAAAATCCATTCAGGTTCCTTCTTTTTAGCTGAAATTAACCTAAGCTTCGGTGATCCAGATTTAAACAAGAACGCAAAAAATTACAGAGATAACCATAAACACAGAGATGCAGCGGAAATAATACTTCATTTCATTAATGTAAAATACTGAAATATGCTTACAAACAGCAATGGAAATAAACCAGCTAGGGCAATGGTAACTTATCTATGAGAAGAGATGTGGCGGCTACATGCCTCTGAACTGTGTTACAATGAGGCTCAAAGGCCTATTTATTGTTGAGAAATAATGGAAAACCCTAACCATCCAAAAACCTAACCCTAGAAGATGAAACGCCAAACTGTGGGCCCCGTTTGGATAAATTTGTTACATCAACTTCCCGAGGTCGTAACTTTGGCATACGATCTCTGTTTGACACGCAAAGTATCTCGTTAGAAAGATCTATCCGAGAAATACAACTTTGGGAAGAGAATCAATAATCCATGGACCCATGTTGCTCCTAGTTTTCCCAAAAAATGTCGTTTAGGGCCTCAAAACGACTCCGGAAGTTCAGGACCCGAAAAACTGCTAAAAATAGTAAACTATGCTACAATTAAGGAAACCGAAAAGCTGAACAAAACAATGGTGGGGGTCTAGGTGGACTTGGTAGGTAGCCACCAATATCCACCTGGATCATTCCTCCCCCCTTACGAAGTAATTGTCCCCATTGTGTTGAGTTCCTCCATGAGATGAGGAAACTTCTGCTGAACTTGGTCCCTGGTGAACCACTTGCCCTGGTGAAGGAGTTGGCCTGCTTTGAAAACTCAATATAGTTGGATATTCTATTGGCGAGTGTGCTTGATCTGTGTGTCCATGATCCGATCAGTTGTAGCTTGTTCCATGCAATCTGGATTTAACTCTGTGGGTGTGAGATGTTCTGCAATGTCGGATGTGTCTAGTAATGGTGGAAAGTATGGCCGAAGGTGGTCCACATTGAACACTGGGTGCAGGCCAAGGAATGGAGGAATGTTGAGCTCAAATGAATTGTCTCCCATAGCCTTGGTAATGGTGTAAGGGCCATATAGGAGTGGTCTAAGTTTCTGATAGGCTTTGATAAGGCACTTCTTTTGTAAATGCAACCAGACTTTGTCGCCCCCCTGAAACTTGCGTGGCACCCGATGTTAATCATGTTGCTGCTTGTACTTGGCATTTGATTTCTCCAAAATGTCATGGAACTACTAGAAAATATGTTGGATGTGTTCAATTAAGATGTTTGCCTTATCTATTTCAGACTGGACATGAGCCAAATCTTCGTGCGTAGCTAAAAATGGTGTGGCCACATCAATGGGACATAGTGGCTAGAATCCCAAGCCCACCTGAAAAGGGCTATGGCCAATCAAGCTATGGAGAGCTCGTTGTAGCTGTGCTGAACATAGGGGAGGCTCTCATCCCATGTGCATGGATGCTTTGAGTTGTACATGCACAGAATGTGTACAATCATCCTATTGACAACCTCTGTCTGGCCATCAGTTTGAGGATGGAAGGTTGTGAACTTAGTGAGTTTGGTGTCGAGCATCAACCAAAGACTAGACAAAAATGTATCGAGGAACCTGTTGTCCCGATCTGAGATGATAGACTTCGGGATCCCAAAGTGTAACCACACCCGTTCAAAGAAGAGTTTAGTAGTGGCTTCTGCTATGATATTCTTCATGTAAGCAACCATAATGGCCATCTTCGAGAACTTGTCGACGACCACCAAAACATAGTCGTTTCCATGCTTAGTGGAAGGAAGGCCTAACATGTAATCCATGGAGATGGATTCCCAAGGATGACTAAGGGTAGGAAGCTGGGTATAGAGGCCTTGCTTCTTGATGGTCGATTTGGCAATGGCACAAGTAGTGCATGATCTGATGTACTTCCCAACATCCTGTCGAAGATTTGGCCAATAGAAATACTTCTGCAGTACTTCCACCATTTTCTCGACCCCGAAATGTCCAGCAGCTCAACTATAGTGTGCTTCCCAAATCATCTTGGCATGCTCGCTTGAAAGAACACAAAGGTGACCCAAGTGGAATAATAGGGAATCCTGGAGGTGAAAATCTAGAACATGATGACCCTCCAAGAGTGTCTGGTATGTGTGGCCAAATTCGAGGTCGCTTTTGTAGAGAAGTGGCCAATCAAAAGTTTCATGCCCACAAGAGTTGAGCATAGTGGTTAACACCATGATCGGTGGTTGACTGAGGCAATCTACAACATTATTGGTGCTACCCTTCTATACTTGATATTCAAATGAAACTGTTGCAGGTATGTGGACCACTTCTGATGGCGAACATTTTGTAATTTCACTTGGGTCTGTATGAACTGCAGGGGTCGATGGTCTACGTGGATGACCGTTTCCTTCCCCAAAATGTAATGCTTCCATTGTCGGTAGGCCTGCACAATGGAATACATCTCTTTTTCATAAGTGGGATACTTTTGTACTATGTCTGAAAGTGTCTCACTATGATATGCCATTAGATGCCCATGTTGAGTAAGGACTGCCCCAATACCATAGTTAGAGGCATCTACCTCGACCTCAAATGGTTGTTGCAAGTCTGGAAATGTGAGCACTGGTGCCATGCAAAGGCGATATTTCGACTCCATGAATGCCTTCTATTGAGATTCAGAACAAAATAATTTTGCTTTCACTCCTCCCTTGGTGACTTGACTCAAGGGCCAAGTGATATGAAAAAATCCCAAAACAACCCTGCGGTAGAAGTTGGCAAGACCTAGAAAGCTGTGGAGCTTTGTCAGAGTGGTTGGAGATGGCCAATCTCGAATGACTTGGATCTTAGCTAGATCCACATGCACCCCCTGTTCATCAATAATGTATCCGAGAAACTGAACCTGGGTCATGCCAAAAGTGCATTTCTCCAGATTGGCACATAACTTGTGTTGCCATAGTGTTTGGAGAACCTGTCGGATGTGGTGGAGGTGCTCCTCCCAACTTTGGCTGAAGATCAGGATGTCATCCAAGTATACCACTACAAATGAGTTGGTGAATGGTTGCAAGATATCATCCATTAGTCTCATGAAGGTTGCAGGAGCATTCATTAATCTGAAAGGCATAACCAACCATTTGAAAAGGTCCTCGTTGGCTTTGAAGGCAGTCTTCCACACATCAGAGGGTTTGATTGGTACTTGGTGATATCCTGAATTCAAATCGATCTTACTGAAATATCTTTCCCCCTTCAATTGGTCCAAGAGGTCATCAATCCGTGGGATCAGGTACCTATTATAGATAGTGATCTTGTTCAGCACCCGATAGTCAATATAGAGTCTCCAAGTCCCATCCTTCTTCTGTACCAATATGATCGGGCTCCCACAGGGTGATGAACTCGAATGGAGTGACCTTTCTGTAGTAGCTCTCGAATCTGCCTCTTGATTTCATCATTCTCTAGAATGGAGTGCCGATAGATTGGTCCATTGGGCAGCGGTGCACCTGGGGTCAGATCGATGGAGTGCTTGAACTGACAATGCAAAGGAACCCCTGCGAGGGAGGTGAAGATGTCCTCGTACTCCTCCACTACCTTGTCCATCTGTAGTTGTCATGTGAAGGGGACCTATCTCGAGGTCGTGGCAACTGTATTCTTCTTTTCTTGAGGGCGTATCATCAGGAAAACAAATTCCTTAGTTTTGGAAATGAGCTTACTGCATTGTTTTGTAGTAATCAAAGAGATGGGGGTAGGCGGTGCTACCTCTAGTATCCTGTACAATTTATTTCTGAAAATAACAATAACAACACGGGGCCTTGATTCATACATATCTTATTGCTTCAATAAGTATGGTTTTCCTAATAATACATCACAAACTTGGGGAGCAATGTCACACAATACCTCATTTGTGAAGGGCTTGATGTTGTATGGAAGTGACATTGTTGGCTCATGCAAAGATCCCGTCCTTGGTGAAGCCACCCGATGGTGTACGGTTGTGGCTGTGTTGTAGTCAGTAAGCCCAGCCGCTTCACGACCTCTGCTGAAATGAGGTTCTTTTGGCTCCTGCTATCGACAATGAACTGTAGCGGGGAGCCCTTTACCCACATCTGGGAGTGGAAGAGATGCTCCTCCTCCTATGGATCTTTGTGTTCCTCCTTC
The DNA here is from genome assembly GCA_031772625.1 of Pinus tabuliformis. Taxonomy (NCBI): domain Eukaryota; kingdom Viridiplantae; phylum Streptophyta; class Pinopsida; order Pinales; family Pinaceae; genus Pinus; species Pinus tabuliformis. Next base: position 486,873,706 of record CM062814.1, on the reverse strand, counting down.
TAGATCTTCGTGGTGGCAATGGTGGAGTTGGGATCTACATCGATAATCTGCTTCCCTTTGTCATTCCCCTTGTCGAGTTCTGAATCAGAGTCAGAACATGCATCTGATTCTAAAACCTTTAGCTTGACCACCAGTGACTGCTTGGCCCGACACTCACTTGTGTTGTGAGTGGAGCTCTTATGGAACTCACACCACTTTTCTGTGTCCTTTTTCTGCTTCACGGTGCTGTTCTTTGCTTGCAGATTTGGCAGGCTGTCTTGGGCCACCTCGCCTTGGATTTGTCCTTTGTTCTACGGTTTGAGGGCACCTTTCCCTTGCTTCAGATTCACAGATCTAAAGTCTCGCCTCTTCTATTTAAACTTTTGCCCAACCTTGACGGCATATTGGTATGTCGTGCCGAGCGAGGGGATGTTCAGGAATTCTATTTCATCCTGGATGTACTTGTGCAGGTAGCCATAGTATTTGAGTACCAAATGCTGCTCTGAATCCTTGATACCCAACTTTGTGCGAAGGGTATGGAAAATATTGGTAAACTTCGGCACGTCTTGGTCCCTTCCCTGCCGCAGCGTGGTCCACTTTATGTATTGATCCTCATAGCTTCCGACAGGGTAGTACTACTCCTTGATGGCATCTTGGAATGAATCCCAAGTGGGTGCGCCTAAAAATAGGGAGCTTGTGCTTTCACCCTTCTACTTGCAGTAGGTTTCCCACCAGTCCTTGACGTGGGGGGCTGCTTTGAGAAGAGCGAAAATAATCCTTTCCCGACTGGAAAAATCATGAATAGAAAATAACCCTATAGCAGATTTAACCATTTATCGACGGCATCTGTGTCTATTTGACCCTTGAATATAGGGATTTCAAAATTAACTTGTACCTTATACAGTGTGGCGTTTCCAGAGTAGCTGTTGGAAGTCGATGCATCACCCCTAGGTAGCCACTAAAGGATCTGGGCAAAGCTATCCATCATCACGTTCCTTTATTTCTCAAGGGCTTCTTCGAGCAAGATTTTGATAGTATCTCCTGCCCCCTCATCTTTCTTTTCATCCTCCATGGGAAGCCATCGGGATTTGCAAGGCTAGACTTGCAAAGGTTCGACTAGTTCAAGCCCTAACTCCTTATATCCTAACCTCGTTGGGGACATGCAAAGAAAAACAGAGAAATAGCAGACCGCTCTGATACCACTAACCCAGATTTAAACAGGAATGCAAAAATTACAGAGATAACCATAAACACAGAGATGCAGTGGAAATAATACTTCATTTCATTAATGTAAAATACTGAAATATGCTTACAAACAACAATGGAAATAAACCGCCCACGGGGCTTTGGATTGACGGTGAATGGGTGCGCTGTTAAGGCACTCCTTGCGATAGGTCACCGATTCAAATCCCCCGTGGGTACTTAGTTTAGTCTTAATTAGAAAAAAAGGAAAAAAAAACAATGGAAATAAACCAGATAGGGTGATGGTAGCTTATCTCTGAGAAGAGATGTGGTGGCTACATGCCTTTGAACTATGTTACAATGAGGCTTGAAGGCCTATTTATTGTTGAGAAACAATGGAAAACCCTAACCATCGAAAAACCTAACCCTAGAAGATGAAACGCCAAATTGTGGGCCCCATTTGGGTAGATTGGTACATCAACTTCCCGGGGTCGTAACTTTGGCATACGATCTCCATTTGATGCGCACAGTATCTCCTTAGAAAGATCTATCTGAGAACTACAACTTTTGGAAGAGAAACATCTATCCATGGGCCCATGTTTCTCCCAGTTTTCCCAAAAAGACGTCTTTTAGGGCCTCAAAATGGCTTCGGAAGTTCAGGACGTGAAAAATTGCTAAAAATAGTAAACTGTGCTACAATTAAGGAAACTGAAAAGTTGAACCAAACAATGGTGGGGGTCCAGGTGGACTTGGTAGGTGGCCACCAATATCCACCTTGATCATTCAGAGAGTTGTAAGGTTTAATGGATCTAAGTATATTCTACTTAAAATATAGTAACATGGTTTAAAATCGTAGGAATTGAGATTAGAATATAAGGATGAAACAGAAAAGATTTTATGTTTATGATTACATGAAATTTTAATTTCACATAACAAAGTTTGAGGAAGGTCTAGTATTTGCATCCTACCAAGAAATTTTCTTGCATCACTCGAGACCTTTGAATTTGGGCATGGTAGATTCCATTACACAAAGAATCAACCACTAAAAAAAGGTGAAAAGAAAAAATAAAACTTCATGCGTTCTGACCCTAGAAAAGTTAGGGAGGAGCAAACTAATATATACAATAAGTACATGCAAAATACTTACTTGTCCATTGTATTTTGATGAATTGTTGGCTGCAATCAAGATTTGCATTATCATAATCATTAAACCCTTTGTACAATAAGGACATGAAAAATGCTTCCTTGTGCATTGTCTTTTGATGAATTGTTGGTTGCAATCAAGATCTACATTATCACAATAATTAAACCCTCAACTCTAGAAGAAATTTATGCTTTGATCATATAAACCTTCGAAATTGTTACCCATAAGAACAAAAATCATCTTTAGTAAAAAGGAAGAACTCTCCAGAGTTCGAATTCATACCCATGTACAAATGGCCAAAATCTCCATGCCCAATGACCTTGCCCTTCCTCGATCTAATTGTTGATGCTCTCCTAAGGTGTTTCCCATGCAAACTCCATCTAGGGTTCAAATCCCATGAAATCCATAGATCACATTGATGGTCTTCATTCGTCTGGAATTTCCATGCAAATATCAATAAGACAGAGAAAAATGCACTGCTATATTGTGATGTTGTAATATGTGAATATTTTATTTGAACCTAGCGCTAAAGTGGAAATGAAATAGAAAATAAATTTTTATAATGGAAAAAATAAAAGAAATATTTATAATATAAAATAAAATATATAAATTTCAATTGGGTTAAATGATTTATTTTTAAGAAGAATTTGTTATTTTTGTGTAAGACTCTAAATTAAAAAGAACAAGAAGAAGTTAAAAATGATATTGGGACTAGGGTAACATTTAAATATGGCTTCAATTAATAATAAAAAGTTAAACTAATAAAAATAATAAAATTCAATTTGTTATATTTCGATTTTTTTATTAACTTGTGAATAGACTTTGTTACAATACCATGGCTTATCAATACTACAAGCCCAAAAACCATAACTTATTTCACAACCAAAATATTTTATAACAATATGACAAACCATAACTTATTTCACAACCAAAATGTTTTATAACAATATGACAAGATTCTTAACGATGGATAATCACCCCCACATTACAATAGATATTATTAACTTGTAAAAAATATCCTTTGTTACAATACCATGGATTTTCAATACCACATGCCCAAAAAACATAAATTATTTCACAATAAAAATATTTATAACAATATGGTAAGATTGTTAACCATGGATATTCACCTTCACTTTACCATGGATATTAACTTGTAAATCGGCTTCGTTACAATACTATGGGCCAATACCATGGCTTATCAATACCACGTGCCAAAAAACCATAACTTATTTCATAGTAAAAATATTTTATTTTAATTTAATTTTAAAATGTTTTTTTAATTGAATATAAAAGGGAAAATGTTAGAATTTGAGATATGTTTAAACCCTCTATCCTCACAACTACTAAAAATTTTCCCATAGAAATTAAATTAAGGTTTTAATAAAATTAAGCTAAGATGGATCTATATATATATATATATATATATATATATATATATATATATATATATATATATATATATATATATATAATCGGCATAGATCCATCTTAGCTAAGGATCCAAGGGATAGATTAAATATAGTGCATGATTTTTTTTTTTAAATTCATTATTTTTTTTTCTTTGACATGATTGATCCAAAATATAGGTTTAATATTTTACAACCAATTAAGTTTTTTAATTTAGATAATTACTTAAACACAATACAATGTGATCAAATTTAAGAGAGAGTTGGGGAGGGGGAAGAGAGAGGGAGGGAGACAATGAAAATGTTGGAAGGCAGATAGAGAGAGAAAGAGAGAGTGATGGGTGGAAGAGAGAGTGAGGTGGGAGAGAGGGAGTGAGAGGAAGGAAGAGGGAGGGGGGAGAGAGAGAGAGAGAGAGAGAGAGAGAGAGAGAGAGAGAGAGGGAGGGAGGGAGGGAGGAAAGAACAAAGATATAGAGAGACAAAGGTGGAGAGGGAGAGGAGTGAGAAGGGAGAGATGGAGAGAGAGTGAGGGAGAGAGGAGACGATAGAGATATGGAGAGAAGGGGAAGGGAGATAGATGGAGAAGGATAGGGAGGGGAGGATATAGTGATAGAGTTGGATGGAAGATAGAGAGAGAGGGAGAGTGATTTGGGGGTGCGAGATAGAGGGAGGTGGGAGATAAGGGACAGAGAGGAAGGAAGATAGATATGAGGGGAGAGAGATGGAATTGGAGGGGGCAGGAGAGGGAGGGAACAAGAAAAACATAGAGGGAGAAAGGTGCAAAGAGAGAGGGGGTGACAAAGGAGTCATGGAGAGAGAGTAAGGGAGAGAGGAGAGCGGGAGGGAATAGAGAGAAGGATATAGATAGATAGGGAGAGAAGGGGAAGAGAGAGATAGATAGAGAAGGGGAAAAGAGGGAGAGAGTGTGTGTTTATGTTTGTTGGGTGAGATAGAGAGAGGGAATAATAAAAAGACACAAATACAAACATAGATATTATATAGTATTATATAACCAACCGAGATCCATATTAACCCTATAACTATAAAGTGTGGAGAGGGATCCAATCTCTCGAGGGGCAAACATTTCCTCAAGTTTTGCACTAGAGAAAAAAAGTTTGCACCTTGAGAGATTGGATCCCTCTCGACGCTTGATAGATTCGGGGTTAAGATGGATCTAGGTCAGTTAATATGAAATTAAATTTGTTTTTATTTGATATTATAGTCTTAAAAAATAAAATTTCCCTTCAAATTAATTTCAAATTGGAACTAGATCCAATTAGATTCAATGAATAGATATTCTAAAAATACATAAAATATTTTTTTTATTAAAAAATATATTTTAAAAATTACAAATTATTATAGATAAGTAAGGAAAAGTTGGCTCACCTATACACCATGTGAGGATGAAGAAGTGTTTAAGGAAGGATAACCTTTCAATCAATATTTAAGAGCCTTTCAATCCCCTATCACTTGTAAGTTTAGACTACTTGACAAAATTTAGATGACTAACATAAAAAAAAAAATTCATATTATTGTAGTACTTGTTAGGTAGTTGTATTTTTGTTCTTAGACTAAATTAGTCATTCATGTTAGTCATTTTTAGTTATTACTTATTAGCTAGTCTCATATTTTAACCCACGCCTAAATTAGTCATTTATGTTAGTCGTTTTTAGTTTGGTCACTTACGATTGCTCATTTTTTGTAGTATTTCACTTGGAAAAGCTATGGTGACTAAAAGTTTTAGTCACCTAGTCACTAATTTCTCATTTTCTACTAGTGACACATTTTACATTTTGCATTAATCAAGTTGCATAACATGTTTCACATAAAAATTTGCATCTATAATGCATATGTAGATATCTTGATATATCAACAAAAATACAATCAATGCTTGCAAAGGATTCCATAACTCTGAAATTGATGTAAGCCCATCACATGCTATAAAAAGGGGGCACATTTCCCATTTATATATTAATCATCTCCTTTATCATCATCATCTAATGGAGGGCCTCATGCTAGGGGCATGAGTTTCCTTCGGCTAAGTATCTCGTACCATGGATAGCTATAACTACCTTCCTTAAAATCAAGTTCCAATTTGATGACACCCTAGTAAATGCAATCACATCACAATCCTTAAGATTCTATAATATAGGCTTGATACTCCATGAAATAATTGGTCTAATTGGTATCAAAAATCATCCACCACCTATTGATCCAACATATTTACATTTCCCCTTTGTCTTTCTCCCATGGGGTTCAAGTTTCCGTGCTCAACCTGAGCTCATCAATTTGCTTGTTCTACCAGTCTCACTAACACTATATTTGAACACACATATAATGAAATTTTAGGACCACATATTGCAATATTCTACTCTAAATATATAACTGCAAAAAATTTACACAATAACTTACCACTTGGACCCCATGCTCACCTATGTGGCACAAGAAGCTCTAAATCTCTTTAGTAGTTCATCCCCTCATAAGGATAGTCCTTAATTCAAATCAACAATTTATCCTAGTGAGTAAATAAGTTAGAGGAAAACACATTATGCATGGCACTACCTCCTCCTTGTTTGAGTAGATTATCCATTTATGCATCCTTGGCTCATTGAGATTCACATCTCTAATATGCACATTAGGATGGAGGCCCTCAAAATATTCTCAAGGAAGAATGAATATAACCACGTCCCAAATGAAAAATTACCCCTATAATTGTACAATAAGAGGTCATATATTATTACATAACTATCAAAAACATATGGATCCACCTATAATAGCTCCCCACTATTACACACTCCATGATAATATTCAATCCCCTTAATATCCTAGTGGGTATGACTCACCATAATTGACACCAATGCTACTGTAATTATTCAAATTTCTAGCAATTTGAGATTAATTATTTTTATGGATCCATCTTTAACCTTATCATTTTGATTATTATGGGCCTCTAGGAGATACTCCAGCTTCCTCCCATGAGAAATCATAGGTAGTGTATCTTAGAGAGTCACTTCTACTAGCTTCCTTTGTATCATAAAACTACTTACTGCTAGATCCTAATACTCAATAATGTGAAAAAGGATATCTTCTCCCACCATCATTAGTGGATTCTCAATGTATTTGAGAAACTTGTGGCATGTGAATGCCCCTCATATTACCTAGCCTTTTCTTATTACATATGGATAACATTGTAAAGCTTTCCATACCTACACATGACCAACATTTTCTCAATATCTTTTCACATACCAACCTCTTTATCAACATTAATGTAGATAGCCAATTTATTGCACTCCTAACATATAAATTGCACCAAAAACCCACATAGTCCTAATGTTGCTTCCCCCTTAGTTTTCTATGTTGTGACACTATAACCACTAGTACAAAATGACTAATTAGTTACTAAAAAACAACTAAAATTTGCATATAAACGACCATTTTTCAGTTGATGACCAATAATAGCTAATTTACAGTATCTTATAATGCGACCAAATTTTAGTCATTTTTAGCTTAGTTATTAATTGGTTTCCTCAATTTTACCATCTAGTAGTATATTTAGTCATAAATTTGGTCATTATTTTTTCATTGGTTTAGTCATTAATTGTCGCAATTAATGACCAAATATACAACAAAATATATTACTATATGAATCCTCAAAAAAACCAATTAATGACCAAAGAAATATGACCAAAATGTTGGTCGTGTTATAAGATACTGTAAATTAGCTACTAATAGTCATATATATGCAAATTTTAGTCATAATTTGAAACCAATTAATGACCAAAGAAATATGACTAAATTTTAGTCATGTTATAAGATACTGTAAATTAGCTACTAATAGTCGTATATATGCAAAATTTAGTCATCATTTTAATAAAAAAATTATCACTTGTAGTAGTCATTTCTCTTTTTTAGTATTTTCATATTCATTATATAAACGACTGATTTAGTATTTTCTATTCATTTAATTTAATTCCATTCATAGTCATTATAAACAACTAATTTAGTCATATATTCATTTTATTCGTGTTCATCATTAATTAATATAAACTACTAATTTAATAGTTTTAGATTGATTTTATGTGTTCATTATTAATCAAATTAAATTAATTTGTATGATTTTGCGACTAAATTTTAAAAAAATGCAATACAATGTACATGTTTATCTAATATGATAACACAAAGTTACATATGCTAATTACAAGACTAAATAATATCAAGTGCAAATAAAAATAATTTCAATCATATAAATTTTATTATATAAAATATCAAGTATTACAATATGAGTTTCCAACTTAATATCGGTTGGACTACAATTTATACATTGAAATATTGTGTAGGCTTGACCAACAGTCTCTATGAGTGTGTCTTATGCAAGATATTGGCTCTAAGGGTATCACTAGATAGATTATCTTCTCTTTCTCATTTTGCATTTGTCACTCCAATGTTATTGTTCTCCTCTTTCGTCAATCGCTGATTCTTACCATAAATATTGAGTTCCTCTTGTGAAAATGAAAGAAGATACAATGCAGAGTATAAGACATGAAAGACGATGAATACTTGAATATAAAATAAAGTAGAATGTAAAAGATTTATACGACGTACAGCTCAACATTCAATAGTGGCCACTATGCGGCTAGATGATCTGTATAAACAAAGCAAATAAAACATGACCATAGAAAATAACACCATAGGAACTTACTATTCAACCTTCAACAAAACCTTAGGCACAATCATACCAACTAAGTTACATGTTAAAAATATCAGGAAATAGATAACTTGTGAAAACAAATGGAAAAAAAAGATCAATGTAAAAAATATCCTTATTGCTTGTTCTAAAAGAGTCATGTTCCTTAAATTTGGATATTATTTTTCCCACAGTAAAAGTTCCTCGCTATTATGACCTATGTTCTTAGGATCATGAGATTGATCCAACATCATATTGGATTATGGAGACAAAATGATTCAACTTTCCAAGATGAGTACCTCACTTGGTTGAATGAAGGTGCTAGCTGTGAGTAGTGTCAAAACCTTAGGGAAGAAGAACACTAAGGCCTAAGAAAATATATCACCACTTGTCCACTGAAAGAAAAAATTTCAATCCCACAATGGCCTATGGGAGTACATTTCGTTGGATATATATCACACTCTCAGATATGATTGTCCAATACAATGAGAATTTCACATATATTGTCACAATGCCCCTCACAGTCAAATCCTATACTTGTGTCCTATAATATTAATCATATTGTATTATTTAATTATAAATTATGACTATCAATTAATTATTAATTTGAATAATTAGTCTGAAATTGCATTTTAAGTATTTCTTTATACATGAAAATATTCAGCAAAAAAAAAAGGTACTTTTTGTGACTAGTTAACTTCGAGTGAATCTAAATACATAAGAAAATATGGCGCCTTGGTGTTTCTCTAGCAGTTATCTGCTCATTGTATCAATTTCACCCATGTCCTCTACTGCTTTTGGTGAATTCCTCTTTGATGATGTCCAATGCCAATGCAATGGATAATTATCCTCAATGTTTTTCTAAGCCAAAGGGAGTATACACAAGTAAAAACCAAAAAGTAGCCTCAAATATATTATTGGGGGCCAAAATGCAGTAATTATATGATAAGCCAAGAAACACTGCACGTTATTAATCTTCCATTTAATATTGATTAATAATTTCTTTGCATGATCATGTAATACTAAAGTGTCAAATAGGTAGATTTAAAGTTAGTCATCCATTAATATCACCTTTGAGAGTGCTTAGTAGTTAATACTTCCTATTACACACACAGTAGATCACCAACTTCAAGAATAGAAATGTAAACACAACAAAAATGAAATTAAAAGAATTGCTAGGAAGTCAAATGCGACTAATCTTGAGTCAAGAAAATACCAAGCCCTTCACATTAGCAAGGCATTATTGGGCACTAAAACATAAGATCCTTCCATTGCATCATTTTCACCTTTTCATTAATTTCTTTAATTGAGAGCATAAATTTCAAAAGAAAAAAAAATTCATTGAAAAAGGTCTCAAAATCCTAACAAATGTTCAAGTGATTGTCGTATCAATTAAGCAGAAGGTAATTGTTCGATATGCTTTTAACTTGAGGAATATATTGAAGAATATGAAGCTTTCTCATCCCTTGCTCCTAATCAAATTGTAATCCGTGGGTTCTAATCAAGTAATCGATTTCCCTCCAATATCTTTAAGAGATCACTTTGGAGAAGGACTTCTAGAAGCATTAGGATAGTAGAAATGGAATTAACTAGGAAGAAAATGAAGCACTTTAGTGGGTGCTCCAAGGAATACAATTAACTAGGAGGAAAAAGAAGCACTTTAGTGGGTGCTCCAAAATATTTGAACGCAACTGAAAATGATTTTATACTCCCTCAACACATTTTAAAATAGAAACCATTTAGTTGCATCTCATTTATTTTCCACCTTTCTGTAATATGTAATCCTTTGAGCAATGAAAGAGAACTCTTCATAATCCTAATAATTTGGGCTCTAACAAATAAACAATTTCATGCAGTAAATAAATCTTACATGGTAGATTTCAGTGATTAAAATGACAACTTTATTCTTAATCTCATTACAACAAAAATAAATTGAACCCTAACTAGTTGGGATCTAAAAAATCAATAATTTCATGTAGTAAAGTAAACTTACATGGTAGATCCCAATTATTTGCAATGACAACTTTATTCTTTACCTTATTACAACATAGATAAATTCAAGAGTACATACATATTTCGTTGTCTGAGTCAAACTTTGAACACATTCCAAGATTTCATAAAAATGTAATGATACGATTTACTTGTAGGATATGAGAAAGTTATTAACATCTAGCACCTGTCACTAGACGATAATGTTATTGAGACACCATCTCATGGCATTAGAATCATGTAGATAGATAATTTTATAGAGATACCTTGCAACACCTATTCACACTACCTTCAAGCTTCAAATTCATCAATTGATTTACTTTAGGAGTAAATTCTAGTGGGATTTCATTAAATACAACCCGAAAAAATCCATTTATGATAATTGTCATTGCCTTCTCTGGATCTCTCCTCCTCTAGAAATAGAATAAATGATATTCCCCAAATTTTGAGGTACTTGCTTCATGTTCAACATCAACTATTGGGTTCTTCATGTGGAAAAGGTTGCAAATATTAGATGTATAATGGAAACAACCATGCAATTCAAGGTTGCTCCTAAAGTCTCTTTCTTAGGTGAATTATAAAACACCATCTACTTAAAACATGATATATGGTAGTAACAAAAACCTACCCAAGATCCCACTTAATAATTCAAAATGTTGCAAAGAGGAGATGCCTTAAACTATATCAACTATTTAATTGAATAATCACACTAAAATAGAAAAATCTTTAAAATGTTGTGAAGTGTGAAAAAAATGGAGTTGGAATATTATAGTTATGTCAAGGTAGATATAGATATGTAAAATGTAACTTCTATATAAAAAATGGAGTTGGAATATTATAGTTACGTCAGGGTAGATATAGCTGTGAAATGTAACTTCTATATAACATTTTAAATATCAATTTTTAGTCATTTAAGAGATTAACATTTTTTAATCTTCGGTTAATAAATTTTTTTTCCTGAAGCAAGAGATGGTCCTTCTATTGACTTAAGAAAGAAAATAATTTACATAGGTTACAACAAGCACTCAAAAGCACAAACGCCCACCAGGAGGAGGGAGAATTAAACAATGTGCCCTATAAACTGCTTTTTTTTTTTAAAGAACCAAAAGTTCCAATCACAAGTTAGCCTCCAATGATCTATCCCCTTTAATCATACAGTCCACAAATAAATCGCACTGAGCAGTGGCCCGTGAAAACCCCCTAAACTGCTCGGCCAATTATGGCCGTCGATCTTCCCCTTCTAATTCGACGACTAGTATTCATATCGCGCAGCTTAGAAGCAAGATAAATACCATGCGATGAGGATGGTTTTCCTTCCTCGATCCCCGCCACATGTTGCTCTCTGAGTGGCATCGCTAGCTTTTCCTAAAAACCATCTTTGGGTTTGAGGGCGCTCGATAAAGGTGGTAAACCGTAAGAGGTTTTGGCCTTTCACTCCCACAAACCTACATGACCATTTGTGGCCGTTGATCTTCCCCCTCCTAATCCTATGGCCTAAATAAATATTGCACATCTCATAAGCTCAAGGAATACCATGTGATGAGGGAAGCATTCATTCTTCTTCCCCCGACACGTGTCAATTGCTAAGTGGCATCGCATGCCACCCGTGAAAATGGCTTCCTGGTCAAAGGGCACCCGATGCAGGTGGTATATCCCGAGTAGTTTTTGACTCCGGTATTCAACTCTCCTAGTTCCCAAAGCATTGCCCGAGGAAGACGTGCCCTGAAGGGTCGCCTTTTGCACAGAAAACACTAGGACTTGTGTTGGCCTCCATTGTCGGTCCTCTCGGTAGCCCATATCCTTGGAGCTTTTCCTTTTGCACAAATAGCTTCTGGCCCTATGACTTCCTCTATCCAAACGTTCAGTAGTACCCAAGCTAATGTAGACTTCACTGAAATCTTGAGCAATCCTAAAGTGCATCTCCGCTGAGACTCTGCCTAAAGTGAACTTATTCCTCATTTGCATAAGGTGAAATGGTATCTCTCTGTCTATTCTGATAGTATTGTCTGTCTATGAGGGCTTGAGATGAGCATTCATCTCTCACTCTATCATCTGTAACCTCCTCCCACCGGCAACACATGTCAGTAAGCTTGCTTCTGACCCCCTCATTGGCTAGCCATTCCGCCACTTTGTTGGCTTCCCTACGAACATGCACAAACCTGAGAGTTCTTAGAATTCTTAGCTGTGATTGGATTCTTTGGTAGACTTGTAGAAGCTGCCAGTGACCTAAAATTTTCTCTGGTGTTGCTCCTACGCTCAACCTCTTGACTGAATTAATGGCTAACTCCAAGTCAGCCTCTATGATGACATTATTTGTGTTGTGCTTACACAGTATTTCCAAGCATAGCTCCATATCCATGAGCTCAGCCATGTTGTTGGTTGCCTTCCCTAGATAGCTGTGGAAAATAACCTGTATGTTTCCCTCCTCATCTCTCATGACTCCTCCATACCCTGCGTCTCCAGGATTTCCTTTTGAGGCCCCATCTATGTTAAATTTTAAAAAACCTTGTGAAGGGGGTTGCCAAAAACCCTTTCCTTCTGCGTTATGCTTGGTGATCTGCAAAGGACTCTGAGGGAGATGTACCTGAAGCTCCAATTTTTCCAGGATGCTAGCCTCTCTGTTTCCTTTGGGATTCTTGGAGGAGACTCTCCCCAGGATGTGGACAGTCTCCTTGAGTTGCTTGAGGATTAGCTTTATGATGCTGGTCACCAGGCCCATTTTATCTTTGAAAATCCTATTGTTGCACTCCTTCCATCTATTCCATATCAAAATCCCTAGGATCAAAGCCCAGGCTGAGTTTATTATCTCATTATCCGAAAAAAATTTCCTCCAATTTTTTAGTGTAGCAATGATGTCATTTTCATGCCTATCTATCTGCTTGAAGACATCTCCAACCCAGTTCCATAGTGTGGCAGTGAAAGAGAAACTATTGAGGAGATGATTTATGGTTTCTTCCTGTTGTCGACACAGGTGACATCTTGAGGGGCCAACAAAGCCTCTCTTTCTTAGATTATCCCATGTTAAAATTTTACCTTGTTGAACCAGCCATTTAAACAGTTTGACCTTCATCCAGTGAGGGTTATCCTAGAGTTCTTTCCATTTCTTGTCATTGCTTGGAGAGTTAAGCCCTGTAGTGATTCTTTTGGCTTCTTTAAGGGTGAAGAGACCTGCCTTATTCCTCCCCCATTGTAATTGATCATCCGAGGTTTAGGTTAAGATTTGTCTCTTTTCCAGAATACCTTGGAGGGCCTTAGCTTGAGTATTCGACATGTTCATCTCATTGTAGACTGGAAGCTTCCATATTTGCCATTTTTCATTGCTCCTTGATTGATCCCAATAGTCACTTACCCTTCTTAAGCATTTATTGATGGTATCCATTTGGATACTTGCTAATTCCTCTCTACTGAGATTGCCCTCCTGTTGCCAATTGTCCTCCTAGAACCATGACAAATTTCCATTTTTGATCTCCCAGAAACTGTGTTCTTGAACTAAGGCCCTGTTCGCCTAGGCTCTGTTCCAAACTTGTGAACCTTTTACTTGTCCTTTCATTCTTATGAGGTGCATATCCGGCTAATTCATTGCATACTTTTGTTTCCAGATTTTTACCCAGGGGGCTCATATTTCCTTTAGCCATCTCCACCAAACTTTAGCTCCCAGAACTCTATTCAGAATTCCTGGGTCATGGAGACCCATACCACCATGGGATTTAGGCATGCAAATCTTTTCCCAAGCCACCAGAGCCCATTTCTTCTTTTCTTAACCCTTCCCCAAAAGAAAGTCTCTTTGAATGTTTATTAATTGAACACTGACTCCAGTTGGTTCCAGAATGGTTGATAGCATATAGATAGGGATGGTTTGGAGGATAGCCTTAGTGAGTTAGTCTCCCAACTAGATTTAGGGCTTTGTTTGTCCATTTACTAACTTTGTCTTTCAATTTATTTAGAACAGGCTCCCAAATGTCCTTATGTAATGGTTTTTCAATGAGGGGAACTCCCAGATACTTCAAGGGTAAAGAATCTCTTTGAAAGCCCAAAATTCTGGAAAGATTTCTTTGAATTGAAATGTCAGTATTGAAAAAGAAGATCTTTGATTTAGTAAGATTTACCTCAGTGCTCACTTCCATTGCAAATTCATATAGAATTTGCTTAAAATCTTTGGCTTTCTTGACTGTGGCAGTGCCTTGAAGCATAGTATCATCCACAAATTGTTGGTGTGTCACCGTGTCTCTCCCTTGAGTGAGTCTCAGACCTTGAATTCTACCTTCCCCCTTAGCAACTCTTTTTTCTCTACCCAACCCTTCCATCATGAGAATGAAAAGGAATGGGGAAAGAGGATCACCTTGCCTAAGACCTCTTGTAGGCTTGAATGTTTTGGAGGGAGAATCATTGAGAAGAATAGAACAACTAGTAGTAGTAACAAGAGTCATGACCCATCTAATCCAGTTGTGGTCAAAGCCATAAGATTTAAGCATTGCTTTTATGTAAGTCCAGCTAAGCTTGTCATAGGCTTTCGCTATGTCCAGCTAAATTATCATTCCTACCTCGTTGGTAATGAGTGAATGAACCACTTCATGAGCTTGAATTATGTTATCAAGAATCTATCTTCCTTCCACATAACCCGTTTGCTCCTCTGACACCAGGGCAGGGAGGAGTGGTTTGATTCAGTTGGGAATTACCTTGGATATTATTTTGTACACTACATTGCATAAGGCTATAGGTATGAATCTATCTGGAGAGCAGGCCTTTTCCTGTTTGGGGATTAAGGCTATGAAAGATTTATTAAGCACCCTCAAGACTGTTTTAGAACTGTGAATCCTCCACCACCTCCAGAATATCATGCTTTACAATCCTCTGACAAGTTTTGAAAAATTCTGCAATGAAGCCATCAAGGCCTGGAGCTTTCCCATTGTGCATCTCTATGATGACTTCCTCAAGCTCTTCCTCTGTTACTAGTCTGTTGAGATTGTAATTGTCTTCTTTGGAGACCAATTTAGGAATGTACTGTGTAAATCTTTTCGTATACTGAGATCTGTCTACAGTGGTCTCCTCCGCTATTTTCTAGAAATGCTAGAATAGAACCTCTTCCATCTCCTCATGTGTGTTTCTTTCAACTCCATGATGGTAAGTGAGTTTCACAATTCTATTGTTGTTTCTGTGGTCTATAGTGGATCTGTGAAAGGATTTGGTATTCCTCTCTCCTTCCTTGATCCATTGGACCCTATATTTTTGTCTCTAGAGTATTTCCTCTTGTAGACATCTTTTCTCCCATTCATGCTGTAGTGAATCTACAAGCTCTTTTCTTTCCTCTCTGTAGCCTTTTGTGATAAGAATTTGGTTTATTTCCTTTAGTTTCTTTTCCACTTCTCCTTTAGCTTTGAAGATGTTACCAAATTCATTTTTATTCTAGTCTTTAAGTCTGCCTTTAATGTGCTTGAGCCTGCAATGAAGAAGGAACATCTTTGTGCCTTGGAAGGGTATCTCTTCTTTCCACCATCTTTCAATGTTTTTGAGGAAATCTAAGTGTGTGAGCCATACATTCTCAAACCTGAAGGGGTTGTTCCTAGGTTTTCCAATTAGAGAAGCTTCCAATTGGATGGGCCAATGGTCAGAACCACCAAAAGGTAGGATGAACACTGCTAGACTTCTTCCCATGAGTAGAAGTTCCTCTGAAATAATGAATCTGTCTAACTTTGAGGCTACCTGGTTAGAGCCCCCCCCTTTTGTTATTCCAAGTGAAAATTCCATTACTAGTGTCCATATCCACCAGTTTCATATTGGTTAGGGAGTTTTGGAAGGCAACTGACTCCCGAATAAGTGTTCTAGTTCCCCCCTTTTTCCTTCGTGAGAGATTTTATCATGTTAAAATCTCCCCCCTAGAATCTAGGGTAAAGCTGGGTATCTCTTCTTCATATCCTCCAGTGTGGTAAGGAGCCAAAGTTTGTCCTTCGTTAGTTGGGGACCGTAGACATTGGTGATCATATAAGACTGCCTATCACCCACAGGTTGGATGATCAAAGAAAGGTGATGTCTGGATGCCTCCGCATCTTGTATACCAAATTTCTGAGAGTGAGAATGCCACCAGCCGATTTATTTGCCTTGACCTCAAGATATTCATATCTATTTAACCATTTGTTTTGTTTTTCTCTAATCTTCTCCACAGAGCATTTTGTTTTCTGTATGAACACTATGTCAGGTTTCTCCTCTCTGATCCTATTGCTTAGATTCCTTTGTTTCCTTCTGCTTCCTAGTCCTCTAATGTTCCAGGTTGTGATTTTCATTGAGGTGGAATTTTGAAGGAGTAACTGGATAGGTCTTTCATCCTTCCTAAGTCAATCATGAGTTTGCCACATTCCAATAGCAATTATTTTTGTCTCTTTATTCCTCTCTTTCTACCTGGCTTTTTCACTAATTTTCCTACTGTTAATCTTGGTGAGGAAACCCCTTTGTTTTTCTGATTGTCATGTCCTCTTTTTACTCCTACAACTATTTGGTGTGAATCACTGAGGAATATTTTTTGTACCTTGTCAACTTCCTCCTATGGTATGGAGTTAATACCCATGTTTCCTCCTTGTTCTAGAAACTTTTCTAACTCCAGGTTCTCCCTTTCCAGGATCTCCTGTAAGTCTTGGTCCTCTGTACCACTTTCGCTTGGAGTCATTTCCTGGTTTTTTTCTATTTCCATGGTACTCAATGGGTCTATTATGTGTTCATTCTATTCCTGTGTGAACTCCATACTTGTCTCTTTTCCTTTCCCTCTTTCCCTCTTTCCATCTGTTTCTCTATTTGCATTTGATTTCCCTTATCTTCTTCTTGTTCTTCTAAGATCTCAAAACTATTGTGACTGCTTGGTTTGTTATCATTAGGGTTCTTTTGTGTCTTCCTTCCTCCTCCTTTACCTTTCCCTCCCACTTTATTAAAACCCATATGATATTTCCATTTGCTGGTGTTTTGGTATTCCTCCCTTTTGTTAAGAGGGAAATCTCGAAATAGGTGTCCATGCTCATGACATTTGCAACATCTGAAGGGGATGTGCTCATAGTCAACTGCCTGAACCCATTCCTCATCATAGACTTCAAGAATGACCTCATCTAGAAGAGCTCCAGAAAGGTCCATTTCCACACATATGCAGGCATAGGAGGTATACTTTCCTCATAGGGTTTCTTCTAAAATCTTTAAAAAATGACCTAATTTATTGCCTATTTCTTTTAAAGACTTTGGCATCCAATAATCTAAGGGTAAGGAGTAGAGTCTAATCCATATCGATACCGATGTGAATGTTTCTCACTCTGGCACAAAGTTCATCATCCATGGGCGCATATATAGACTAGTTTCCGCATAGAAGTATTGTCCTCCTTCAAAAATCCTATCTCTGTCCTCCATGTCCGTGAACACCAATGTAAAAAAACCTTTGGATCCAAGATGTATATTTAACTCCCTTTTTGGTTTCCAGTCTTATTTTATCCAAGTGTATAATGCTTTCTCTGTCGGCCAGATTCCCATAAACTTGCATATGATTGTGTAGTTCATCATATGATCCCTGTGCACTTGAAGAGCAGGATCATTCAGTATAACCTGTGGTTTAGTGTTGGTCTAGGGTTTGCAGGGCCCCATCTTGGTTCTATTTCCTGTTCTCTGACCACTATCTTCTGCTTTATCCTCTTGTCGGTCTTCCTCGTGGGTCCCTTGCTCTACATGGTTTTTGCTGCCTTCCTCCTTCTGGGTTTCAGGAATTCTTTTCTTATCCTCCAAGGAGTGTGGAGGCTTGTTCCTGTTTCCTGCTCTTCCTCTGTTTGAAACCACATTATTGTAGGAGGGAGTGGAGCTCCCTCCTCCCTGTGCTTCCATGGTTGCCTGTTAGCCCCTGTCTCCTTTGTTGTCAAACCCTAGAACCTCCTTCTCATTGATCCCAGCCCAGACACATCTACTCCATTTTCACTTGACTTCCTCTTCAGTTAATAACTAAATATTGCACCGAAAATAGAATTGAATAGGTTCTTCACCAACCAAGGGGAAATTTTAAACCAGTGTGAAAATGCTTACTCATTCCCTTGCCATATTTATGATATTTTATTTGTGTGAAGATTTAATCTAGTGTAATATAACTTCTACATATTTGACAATTTAAATGTAAACATTTGCCCATATTGAAGTTACACAATTAACATATGCACAATAAGATACAATATGCATGAGTTATAAGTAATATAACATTTAAATGTGTTAATTTTAGGAAAAAATGGTATGTTCTATGCTTTAGAGCAATTTACTTCAATTTCTTTATTAGCCCAATATTAATATTCAAATTTGCAATCACATCAACATGATAGTAAAATGCAAGGAGAACATAAACATAAACAGTAGAAGACAAGGCAAGACAAGAGGACAAAAGATGTGGCACCAGTCAGGGACAAACCCCAATGTGGGGAACCCTTGATCAAATCTTTTTTTAGTCTTCAATAGTTCAACAGAGAGAGATAGTACAATTTACAAATTTGATAATTTATAACAGCAAGAAAAGAGCCCTAACCAGCAAAGTCAACGCTGGTCAACAGGGCATATTTTACCCTCAGCAATTTGGTCAACTTCAGCCTCCAAACAATAAGATAAAACAACCCTTAAAATAGTCAAATGCAGCCCAGTCAAAATCTGATCAAATAGCCCACCTACGATCAACCTTAGCTGCAGTTAATGTTGGTCAATAGTCAATGCTTAGCCTCCATTTCTGTGCCCGGAAATGAGGCCTGCCCAAACAGAGATAACACTCACAAAAATGCATTCGAAGGAGGTCAATGCATGATGGTTAATGCTTGGTCAAATTGTCTAGAAATTCGGTCTCTTGAAATTTTGGCCTCTTGAAATTTTTCTCTCCTGAAATTTTGGCCTCCTGAAATTTCACTCTCTTGAAATTCCAACCTCCTAAAATTCGGCCTCCTGAAATTTCGCTCTCCTAAAATTTCAGATGTGTGGAGAGAGAGAGGCCAAGAAATCCATACCCAATCAATGAGGAGAGAGAGAGAAGTGTGAAGATGAGTGTGTCCAAATAACACTAAGTCACTGTCTATTTATATGCAACGTTGAGGATGAATCGACGTGACTTTTGGGCTTCTGAGCCTACTTAAGTTTGTTGGCTAACCTTGACAATTTGACCATAATCAAAATAAATTCATAACTTCATTTGTACATGTTAAAATCAGATGATCTTTAGATCAATCCTACACCTATCGAAGAGAGGAATCCAAGAAAAATATCAGTTGTCATAAATAATATGACCCATGTGGAGTTGGGCCCTAGTTTCCAATTTTAACAACATGTTATATCAAGACAAACATTTTCTCATCTCATTAACTCCTATCTTATAGTTGGTGATGGATATAGCCTTTAAATATGAGCCATCTTTGTCATATCTTATATTTAATGTGGATATAGCTTTTAAAAGCATCAACCTTGTTTGTTATTTTATGCACAGTCAATTTAAATGGAAGTGCTCATAATTTTATTCAATATTATCTTGTACAACTAGAAATAAAATGATGCGGGGGTGGTGTTTCTAGTGATTTTCAAACTTGTTTTAGTTACCTAAATTTAGCCTATTTAAAATAAATAGGGATGGTGTTTCTAGTGATTTTCAAACTTGTTTTAATTACCTAAATTTAGCCTATTTAAAGTAAATAGTTTCATTGACCATCTTATCTTCAAGTCAATAACTTTGCTTGAGGGCATCTTCATGACATCCACCATCTCTGAAAATTATGAAATATTAGTAGTATCTTGCACTAAATAGTCAATGTTGGCATAGAATCTTTATTGTGTTTTTTTAGTCCATGTCACAAATTTATTGATATTTTATGATTCTTGGTTTCAATTTCCATGCTAAGAATGGATTCATCATGCCTGCTAGGTTAGTTGTGCACACATCATATTTCTCACTTCTAATTGTATAAAAAACAAAGAGTATGCACAATGACATCTAGTGACATGTAGATGTTTATTTTACTAAATGATATGCTTGATTTTTTAACCCATTCCAATCCCACCACAATGAAATTAAAAGAGAAAAGGACACAAGAAGGACTATCAATAAATGAAATTAGAGACTTTAGAATGCAACTCAAATTGTACCTGAATGTAACGATAAGTATTTGTCGCTGCTTGGTCACCAATGAGCATTGAATCACATTGTGAAAAATTCCTTGCATTATGAGAATTTGGTTACACCTGCACTAATCCTTTGTAGTAGTTCCTTGACTTGCCTAGAGATATAGTTTTAGAAACAATCCTACTCCTACAATTCTTCCCTATATGGATCATCTTCCCCCCCCCCCTATTGATAGTTATTTTTCAAGGCAATAGTATAGAACTCTCCAATTGCATCATCGCCTTTCAAAGCAATGCTTGAGTATTTCTAGGTGATTGACGAACTAGTCTCTACTCAGGTCTATGAAATCCTTGATTTGTATCCATTGCACAAACCTTTTTTTGTAATAAAATTATAAATCCCACGTCCACATTCCTCGTCCCTGACATACTAATTCTTTACAGTGGAATACTTTATCGTTGTTCCCTTGGTGCAATAGAGATCCACTATTGTGGCATGGAGATGATTGGTGTCATAAAATGGTGCAGTGCATCCTTCAATATATGTCATAGAACTCCTCTCATATACAACAATAAGAGTCCTCTCAAACTGCCTGGTCTCCATCTCATTCATCTTGAAATAAGTGGATATTTCCATGGGTGACAAAGTGTACTTGGGGATTTAATAGAAGGAACTATCACTAAAAAAAATACAACGCAGCATAATAGTTCTCAACAGGAGGAATAACCTTGCCAAACTACTTCCTAACTAGATCAAGATACTTTTGAATTACCTCTTATAATGAACAAAAGATAACCTCAACTTCCTATAGAGTCTACCTAAGCATGGTAGCAATGAAAACACTGTTAAAAACAACATCTACAACAACGTTGGTTAATCTCTTCTTCTAGTCAAGGGCATGCCCAACTTTTGAAAAGTATCAAGAAGGTCAGGGTCCACCTCATCTAGGATCATCTTCTTCTTCTACTCTCTCTGTTTAGGTTCAAAATAATAGCAAAGGTCTTGGAAATTGATGGGTGGGTAAAAGTTATCAGACCATTTGGGTTCTTCTATTTTTAATCATTGTCTGTAAGCATTGAGTCTAAATTGCAAAAGCCATTATGGTTCCTTCTTTTTAGTTGAAATTAACCTAAGCTTTGGACATTTGTAAGGTTTAATGGATCTAATTATATTCTACTTAAAATATAGTAACATGGTTTAAAACTGTAGCAATTGAGATCAGAATCTGAGGATGAAACAGAAAATATTTTATGTTCATGCTTACAAGAAAATTTAATTTCATGTAACAAAGTTTGAGGAAGGCCTAGTATTTGCATCCTACAAGAAAATTTTCTTGCATCACTCAAGCCCTTTGAATTTGGGCATGGTAGATTCCATTACACAAACAATAAACCACTGAAAAAAGGGGTGAAAAGAAAAAATAAAATTTCATGCATTCTGACCCTAGAAAAGTTAGGGAGGAGCTAACTGACAATAAGGACATGCAAAATGCTTACTTGTCCATTGTATTTTGATGAATTGTTGGCTGCAATTAAGATCTGCATTATCATAATCATTAAGCTCTTTGTACAATAAAGACATGCAAAATGCTTACTTGCGCATTGTCTTTTGATGAATTGTTGGTGGCAATCAAGATCTGCGTTATCATAATCATTAAACCCTTAACTCTAGATGAAATTTATGCTTTGATCATATAAACCCTCGAAATTGTTTACCAATATGAACAAAAATCATCTTTAGTAAAAAGGAAGAACTCTCCAGAGTCCAAATTCATACCCATATACAAATGGCCAAAATCTCCACACCCAATGACCTTTCCCTTCCTCCATCTTATCGTTGATGTTATCCTAATGTGTTACCCATATACAAATGGACAAAATCTCCATGCCCAATGACCTTGCCCTTCCTCTATCTTATCGTTGATGCTATCCTAATGTGTTTCCCATGCAAACTCCATCTGGGGTTCGAATCCCATGAAATCCATAGATCACGTTGATGGTCTTCCTTCTTCTGGATTTCTAGGTAGATATCAACAAGGAGTGCTACAATTTGATGTTATAATCTGTGAATATTTATAAAAGATAAAAGAAGTTAAAAATGATATTGAAATGAATGTAAACATTTAATATGGCCTCAATTAATAATAAAAAGATAAATTAATAAAAATAATAAAATTCAATTTGCTATATTTTTCTTTTGTTATTAACTGGTGAATAGGCTTTGTTACAATACCATGGGTCAAAAACTACAAGTCCAAAAACCATAACTTATTTCACAACCAAAATATTTTATAACAATATGACAAGATTCTTAACCGTGGATATTCACCCCCACATTATGGTAGATATTATTAACATGTAAAAAATAGCCTTTGTTAGAATACCATGGGTCAATACCATTTATTATCAATACCACATGCCAAAAAAAACATAAATTATTTCACAACCAAAATATTTTATAACAATATGACAAGACTCTTAACGATGGATATTCACCCTCACTTTACCATGGATATTAACTTTGTTACAATACCATGGGCCAATACCTTGTCTTATCAATACCACATGCCAAAAAACCATAAGTTATTTCATAGTAAAAATATTTTATTTTAATTTAATTTTACAACATTTTTTTAATTGAATTTAAAAAGGAAAATGTTACAATTTGAGATATATCTAAACCCCTATGTCTCACGAATACTAAAAATATTCCCATAGAAATTAAATTAAGGTTTTAATAAAATTGAGCTAAGATGTAACAATATGACAAGACTCTTAACGATGGATATTCACCCTCACTTTACCATGGATATTAACTTTGTTACAATACCATGGGCCAATACCTTGGCTTATCAATACCACATGCCAAAAAACCATAAGTTATTTCATATTAAAAATATTTTATTTTAATTTAATTTTACAACATTTTTTTAATTGAATTTAAAAAGGAAAATGTTACAATTTGAGATATATCTAAACCCCTATCTCTCACGAATACTAAAAATATTCCCATAGAAATTAAATTAAGGTTTTAATAAAATTGAGCTAAGATATATAAAGAATTGGCATAGATCCATCTTAGCTAAGGATCCAAGGGATGAGAGAAAGAAAATTGACTAATTATAATGGATTAAATATAGTGCATGAATTATAATAGATCAAATATAGTGCATGATTTTTTAAAGTTTTTCATTATTTTATTTTCTTTGACATGATTGATCCAAAATATAGGTTTAATATTTTACAACCAATTAAGCTTTTTTAATTTAGATAATTTCTTAAACATAATATAATGTGATAAAATTTAAGAGAGAGTTGGGGAGGGGGCAAAGAGAGGGAAGGAGATAGTGAGAAAGTTGGAGTGTAGAGAGAGAGAGAAAGAGAGAGTGATGGAGGGAAGAGACAGTGAGGTGGGAGAGAGGGAGCGAAAGGAAGGAAGAGAGAGGAGAGAGTGAGAGAGAGAGATGGAGTTGGAGTTGGAGAGAAAGGGACGAAATAAAAAAGACATAGAGAGATAGAGGTGGAGAGAGAGAGGAGTGAGAAGGGAGAGATGGAGAGAGAGTGAGGGAGAGAAGAGAGGAGGGAAGAGAAAGAAGAGGAGATGATAGAGATAGGGAGAGAAGGGGAAGGGAGAGAGATGGAGACATAGAGATGGAGAAGGACAGGGAGTGGGGGAGTTATTGATAGATTTGGATGGAAGAGAGATAGAGAGAGGGAGAGTGATTTGGAGGGGAGAGATAGAGGGAGGTGGGAGATAAGAGAAAGAGAGGAAGGAAGATAGAGATGAGGAGAGAGAAATGGAATTGGAGGGGTTAGGAGAGGGAGGGAACAAGAAAAACATAGAGGGAGAAAGGTGGAGAGGGGGGGGGTGACAAGGGAGCCATGGAGAGAGAGTGAGGGAGAGAGGAGAGTGCGAGGGAATTGAGAGAAGGATATAGATAGAAAGGTAGAGAAGGGGAAGAGGTGGAGAGATAGTGTGTGCATGTTTGGGGGGTGAGTGATCTGAAATGGGGCACTAAAGGCTCCTTGTCAAGCTTACAAGAACCTCTCCCACTCCAAAACTTATATATTCCCAAGATTTGTGCTTATGATTGATAATTTGCGGAATTAAGTACTTGAAATGGGTGTATGCTTGTGTTTGTTTTTAGACTGTTCAAGTGCTTATGTTCATTTTCTTAAACTGATATGAAATGCATATAACAGTAAATAAAGCAACAAATAAGCAAACACATAAGACAAAAATATAATATGGAGTTCACCCTGATATCTTGGGCTACATCTCCTTGAGCTCTAATCAAATCGACTAGGCTCTTTGGGATTATGGTAATATTTCTTTTACAAGTTCCACACTCAACTCCATTGGTTTAAAATTGAACCTATGGTTTAGAATACCATCTTATCCCTGGTTGTCCATACTCAATAGACAAATCTAGGCTTCTCTGGACTAAACTCCTTCAATCAACACTCTAAGCTATCTTGAGCTCTAGCTTGAACCAACTCCCTCAGAATTATTTTGCTATCTCTTGAATACCTTCTTCTATCTTCAACACACTTTGGACATCAACAATAGCTTGATTATTTGATCTCTTTGTTTTTCTCTGGTTTTATATGCCCTTTGGCTCTCTAGCTCTCAGGCTTTGCAAGTCTGTTGCGTTCAACTCTCTGGCTCTGCAACTCTGTTGCGCCCAGCTCTCTGAGGAGTCACCCCTTTGTCATTGCCCCCAACCTCTGGTGGCTTCTCTGGCTTTCTCTGGAACTGTGGCTCTGCCTCCAACCTCTGGTGGCTCTACCTCTATCAGCTCTCTGAGGGGAAAAAACTAGCTTCTTCGCTTGGCTCTCTGGCCTTTGAGGAATCCTCCGACTCTGCGGCTTCCATCCATTCCTCTATCCCCAATCATGAGGAATCATTCCTTTTGCAGCTCTTCAGCTCTGCGTGCTTCATAACACATCCCTGTTACAGAAACACCCGCTCACATAATGGCACAGGTGTGATGGTTGTTTCCAAGTGGAAATGAACCGGTGGCCTTTTTCCAGCCTAAATTCTGAAAATAGCCAATATAACGGAATACACAGGAATTATGATGAAAATACGTTCATGAGCCTTAAATCCAGACTTCAAAATACATACAGCCGCATCTATAAAATCGTCGGGTCCGTTTCCTTATCGCAATATCACAATCGCGCAGGCGGAATGCTTAAAACCAAAGAATTTGACAAATACATGGAAATACAAAGAAATCTCGTAAATATGGATTTCAAATTATATGAAATCGCGCTTATAAACCTATCGGGTCTGCGCCCTGATCGCAAATTGCAATTGCATATGTCAACGTCCCTCTATATTGGGGATACACCGATCGCTCTGATAGCTGATATCTCACATCGCATATCGCATTGGCCTAATGGACTATATCTCTGCTCCTCCAATCCCCCGATCGCCTGATCGTTGATATCGCACATTGCATATCGCATGTGCATTGGCCCTGGTATCGTGGATTCGCCGATCACCAATCGTCGATATCGCCGATTAGCCCATCGCATATCGCATGTCATATGGGTTTGAGGTCTGGTGCTTTACCCCTCCAATCACCAATCACCGATTGCTGATATGGCTGTCGTTGATCGCACATGTAAACGACCCAGGGTTTGTTCTGATATCGCATGAAGGCCTTCCTCCGATGTGATATATCAGAGATCGAAATTGGGGAGCCCTGCCGCCTTTTCATTAAGTCCTCCTTTTAACATCTATGATGTGATTTCCCTTAAAGAGCCTTTTAGTCCATTTTTATAAGAAATTGCCTCATTTTCTAAGGATAATGGGCAAACTTCTTTTTGCGATAACTCCTTCATCCGGGGTCCATTTTCACCCATTCAAATTGCAGTAGATTCAAATTGAAAAGATATACACAATGAGATTATTCCCAAGAGCATAATTTGACTTTCATTTTCCTCAGATTTACAAAGGATTTGTGCCATTTAGCACCTTTTAACTCTTATATGAAGTCTTTTAGACTTAGAGGTTTATCCAAGATCCATTTTGGATCATTGAGATAGAGAGAGGGAATATCAAAGAGACACAAATATATATATATATATATATATATATATATATATATATATATATATATATATAACCAACCTAGATCCATATTAACCATATAACTATTAAGTGTTGAGAGGGATCCAATCTCTCGAGTTGCAAACATGTCCTCAAGTTTTGCACTAGAAAAAAAAGTTTGCACCTCGAGAGATTGGATTCCACTCGACGCTTGATAGATCTGGGGTTAAGATGGATCTAGGTCAATTAATATGAAATTAAAGTAGTCTTTATTTGATATTATAGTCTTAAAAATTAAAATTGTTGTTTAAATTAATTTCAAATTGGAACTAGATCCAATTAGATTCAATGAAAATATTTTTTAAAAGTACATAAAATAATTTTTTTTACTAAAAAAATATATTTTTAAAATTACAAATTATTAGATATAAATAATGCAAAGTTGGCTCACCTATACAGCATGTGAGGTAGAGAATTGTTTAAGGAAGGATAACCTTTCAACCAATATTTAACAACCTTTCAATCCCCTATCACTTGTAAGTTTAGATTGCTTGACACAATTAAGATGACTAACATAAAAATTGATTCATATTATTGTAGTACTTGTTAGGTAGTTGTATTTTTTCTCTAGACTAAATTAGTCATTCATGTTAGTCATTTTTAGTTGTATTACTTATTAGCTAGTCACATATTTTAACCTGTGACGAAATTATTGATTTATGTTAGTCATTTTTAGTTCGGTCACTTAATATTGCTCATTTTTGGTAGTATTTCACTTGGAAAAGTTGTGGTGACTAACTTTTTTAGTCACCTAGTCACTAATTTCTCATTTTCTACTAGTAAAGTTTTGGGGGGTTTCCTACAATTTGAACGTTGAAAACTCAATATCCATGTTTCCACCTAACAAACTATTCAAGGTGATTAAGAAGGGATAATTGTCTGATTTTTTTTATCTATCTTGGTACCTTTTGGGTGAAAATTTGCAAGAATTGGATTTTAGGATCTATTTTAGTGGTAAGTCCCATTTTGGAGAGTTTAGTATTGGAACCTTCCACAACCATTTAAGGCATAAAATGACAATTCATGGGGTCAAAACTACGAAGTCATGTTCTAAGATCTTGATACCATTTTGCATATCAATATATTTCCAATGGTATGGAAATATCCTCACTTAGAGTTCATATGCAAAAGTTATTCCTCCATCAACTTGACCTACCTTGACAACAATGGTACTTTATGGATGCTATATTGGCACCATTACTCACACATGTGGAATTTCAAAAATATTTTAAAAGGTCCACAATGATAACAATAATTTAGGGTTGAGGCATATGAAATCCTTAATCCTATATTGTTGTAAGTCTATGTTGAATACTAGGCCACTAGGAAGAGAAGGGGTTCCATTTTTTTAGCATTGTACTTGTTCCATATTTGAGCAAAGAATCTAGAAGTGGGATTCAAAAGAATAATATAGGATAAAAAAATATATGTAGTAGCCATTCGAGCCAAAATGTTTAAAAAAAAATCCATTTCATAACTAAAGAAAAGAGAGTAGAGCATAGGCCTCACCTTTTAGTTGGGTTCTCTCCCATTCTGGGTTTCCCAAGTTATATTTTGTTAATTTTTGTGATTGGTGTGTTCATTTGCTTTTTCTTTAATTTTGGGATTTTAGTTATTTCCATAAATTTGAACATTAAGCTAGTAGTAATAAATATTGGATCTATGAAAATAACTTGTATAACAAAATATTTAAATTTATTACAAGATTTGTCGTGATGAACTATTGCATTGGAATATCCATTAAAATTTATAGATAATATTAGTATTATAGTTGTTTTCTTTAGGGTTATCATGGGAAGTTGTAGGATCTAGGAATTATATTAAGGGAGTCATAAAACCCTATAGTTATATCAACCCTTAAATAGAAGAGAGATTTACAAGGTTGGAAGAATGTATTTGTACATAAGGCATATTATAATTAGGGTTAACATAATGATTATTATGTAAAAAATAAGGACCATATAATCATATAACAATTATTATATGATAATTTGTTTTCCCAAGACATGACTTACCACCCACCCTTTGTATTTATACACATCTCTTGTATCATGACTTGGAAATATATATATATATATATATATATATATATATATATATATATATATATTATTTTTTGTATTTATGATATGCTCATGAAGTGAACTACCAGGTCACTTCAATTGGTATTAAATTAGTTGTGGTCAAAAATTATTTTATTATTAAACTAGGCCAATAATCCATATTTCAAAAAATTATTGAAATAAAATCACTCTCGTAAATAAATGATCTAAACCCCATTTAAAAAGAGAGATAAAGAGGAGAAAAAGGAAGAAAATTACAAAAGAAAAAGTTACAAAAATTTAAATTCCTTTGTATATGGTTAAATAAAAATGGAAAGTTTCTAAGTATTGGCATCTATAACAGAAGTTTCTAAGAAACGAAAAATTCTTGCTTTATGTGGAGGATAAGTTTTATCTCTATGTATAGAGGAATAAAAAAAAAAACGCAATTCTTGCTTTATGGGGAGCATAAGTTTTATCTCTTTATATAGAGAGATTTTTCCATAAAAGAATAAAACAAAATGAAATATGTGTCCAAATATTAAAAAAAAAAGTTATATATAGGTTTTCAGATTAAAATAATGAAAAAAAATAAAAAGGAAAAATTCCCAAAAAAAAGTGCACATATCAAAGTCAAAGAAATATTCTATAGTTGACATAATTAAATTATGTTCGAAATAAAAGTAGTTAAAAAAAATTCGAAGTAAATTGCATGTAAAAACGTATGGGCACCTTTGCTATAAGGGTTTATTTTTGCATAGAGGAATCAGAAAAGGAGTAATACAAATCTTACTTTATGTATGGGATAAGTTTTATCTATTTATGTAAAGGAATATTTGAATAGAGGAATACAAGAAAATGAAATATAAATATCTATTCCCAGGGAAGATAAGTGAACATAAATATTTAGTAAAAAAAAATTGTTCTAAGTATAATATTTAGTTAAAAAAATTGTTTTTGATAAGTATATTATTTATTACTGGTTAAATAATTATTTATGACTTTGTCATCATAATCAATTTCTAATTGTGTAACCCTAGTGTAATCATATAAATCAAAAATAAATTCCCTTTGAGGCTTGTTACTATTAGTTAGTATAATATGAAATCTCATTTACAATGTTGCTTTTTGGTGCATGGTACCTTTGTTAACAACACTTTCATCACCTAGTGAAGCTTAATTTCAACATGGACTTGGGTACATCCAAGATTCCCATAATTAATGAAATCATTATATTGTAATGCCCTATCTTTTAGGATGAATAATTATAAATGATGAGTAACCATTAGAAGAAATTTGAGGTGAAAAGAACCTCAAAACAAAAAATGTTCTTTTAACATCAAATTGAGAAGAATCAACAAGATTTAGGATGATGATGTTGACCATAAGGGTAAATAGTTTGGGAAGGGAAAAAATACGACGTCTTTTTTAAATCATATTTTCAACTGGTCACTTTATATGTTTACTCAATTTTAAAGCCTAGAGACCTATTAAATGCATAATTGAATTTTTTAGCTAGCCACATATTTTAACCCGTGACTAAATTATTGATTTATGTTAGTCATTTTTAGTTCGGTCACTTAATATTGCTCATTTTTGGTAGTATTTCACTTGGAAAAGCTATGGTGACTAACTTTTTTAGTCACCTAGTCACTAATTTCTCATTTTCTACTAGTGAAGTTTTGGGGGGTTTCCTACAATTTGAACGTTGAAAACTCAATATCCATGTTTCCACCTAACAAACTATTCAAGGTGATTAAGAAGGGATAATTGTCTGATTTTTTTTATCTATCTTGGTACCTTTTGGGTGAAAAATTGCAAGAATTGGATTTTAGGATCTATTTTAGTGGTAAGTCCCATTTTGGAGAGTTTAGTATTGGAACCTTCCACAACCATTTAAGGCATAAAATGACAATTCTTGGGGTCAAAACTATGTAGTCATGTTCTAAGATCTTGATACCATTTTGCATATCAATATATTTCCAATGGTATGGAAATATCCTCACTTAGAGTTCATATGCAAAAGTTATTCCTCCATCAACTTGACCTACCTTGACAACAATGGTACTTAATGGATGCTATATTGGCACCATTACTCACACATGTGGAATTTCAAAAATATTTTAAAAGGTCCACAATGATAACAATAATTCAGGGTTGAGGCATATGAAATCCTTAATCCTACATTGTTCTAAGTCTATGTTGAATACTAGGCCACTAGGAAGAGAAGGGGTTCCATTTTTTTAGCATTGTACTTGTTCCATATTTGAGCAAAGAATCTAGAAGTGGGATTCAAAAGAATAATATAGGATAAAAAAATATATGTAGTAGCCATTCGAGCCAAAATGTTTAAAAAAAAAATCCATTTCATAACTAAAGAAAAGAGAGTAGAGCATAGGCCTCACCTTTTAGTTGGGTTCTCTCCCATTCTGGGTTTCCCAAGTTATATTTTGTTAATTTTTGTGATTGGTGTGTTCATTTGTTTTTTCTTTAATTTTGTGATTTTAATTATTTCCATAAATTTGAACATTAAGCTAGTAGTAATAAATATTGGATTGATGAACTATTGCATTGGAATATCCATTAAAATTTATAGATAATATTAGTATTATAGTTGTTTTCTTTAGGGTTATCATGGGAAGTTGTAGGATCTAGGAATTATATTAAGGGAGTCATAAAACCCTATAGTTATATCAACCCTTAAATAGAAGAGAGATTTACAAGGTTGGAAGAATGTATTTGTACATAAGGTATATTATAATTAGGGTTAACATAGTGATTATTATGTAAAAAATAATGACCATATAATCATATAACAATTATTATATGATCATTTGTTTTCCCAAGACATGAGTTACCACCCACCCTTTGTATTTATACACATCTCTTGTATCATGACTTGGATATATATATATATATATATATATATATATTATTTTTTGTATTTATGATATGCTCATGAAGTGAACTACAGGATCACTTCAATTGGTATTAAATTAGTTGTGGTCAAAAATTATTTTATTATTAAACTAGGCCAATAATCCATATTCAAGAAATTATTGGAATAGAATCACTCTCGCAAATAAATGAGCTAAGCCCCATTTAAAAAGAGAGATAAAGAGGAGAAAATGAAAAAAAAATACAAAAGAAAAAGTTACAAAAATTTAAATTCCTAGAAACAGAAATTTCTTAGAAACGCAATTCTTGCTTTATGTGGAGGATAAGTTTTATCTCTATGTATAGAGGAATAAAAAAGAAACGCAATTCTTGCTTTATGGGGAGGATAAGTTTTATCTCTTTATATAGAGAGATTTTTCCATAAAAGAATAAAACAAAACGAAATATGTGTGTCCAAATATTTTTAAAAAATGTTATATATAGGTTTTCAGATTAAAATAGTGCACAAAAAATTAAAAAGGAAAAATTCCAAAAAAAGTGCACATATAAAAGTCAAAGAAATATTCTATAGTTGACATAATTAAATTATCTTCGAAATAAAAGTAGTTAAAAAAATTCGAAGTAAATTGCATGTAAAAACGTATGTGCACGTTTGCTATAAGGGTTTATTTTTGCATAAAGGAATCAGAAAAGGAGTAATACAAATCTTACTTTATGTATGGGATAAGTTTTATCTATTTATGTGAAGGAATATTTGCATAGAGGAATACAAGAAAATGAAATATAAATATTTATTCCCAAGGAAGATAAGTGAATACAAATATTTAGTAAAAAAAAATTGTTCTGGGTAAGTATATTATTTATTACTGGTTAAATAATTATCTATGACTTTGTCATCATAATCCATTTCTAATTTTGTAACACTAGTGTAGTCATATAAATCAAAATTAAATTCCCTTTTGAGGCTTGTTACTATTAGCTAGTATAATATGAAATCTCATTTTCTAATTTTGTAACACTAGTGTAGTCATATAAATCAAAAATAAATTCCCTTTTGAGGCTTGTTACTATTAGCTAGTATAATATGAAATCTCATTTACAACGTTGCTTTTTGGTGCATGGTACTTTTGTTAACAACACTTTCATCACCTAGTGAAGCTTAATTTCAACATGGACTTGGGTACATCCAAGATTCCCAAAATTAATGAAATCATTATATTGTAATGCCCTGTCTTTTAGGATGAATAATTATAAATGTTGAGTAACCATTAGAAGAAATTTGAGGTGAAAAGAACCTCAAAACAAAAAATGTTCTATTAACATCAAATTTAGAAGAATCAACAAGATTTAAGATGATGATGTTGATCATAAGGGTAAATAGTTTGGGAAGGGAAAAAATAAGTCTTTTTTAAATCATATTTTCAACTGGTCTTTTTATATATTTACTCAATTTTAAAGCCTAGAGACCTATTAAATGCATAAATGAATTTCACATTCCATAAGTACCCATTTTTAATTCTCTTGATCAATGCACAGTAAGATAATTTGGAATTACATGAAAGAAACATATTTCTTTCAAGAAACACATTTTTTTCATGTATTTATAGTTTATCTCACTTAGGGTCTACATTCTACATATTTTTGATAGACCTGAAGTGAGATAAATTGGAAATACATGAAAAATATCTTCTTTCTTTGTAAGTGATAAGGATTGGTATTACATGAAAGATACAAAGATTACATGCATGGGAGCTCTTTGGACCAGTATTTGCTAGCCATAGTCAGAGGCCAAAATATTGATTGTAAAAAAAATAGTGCAAAAGGAAACATTTGCCCGAAAAGGAGAAACCAGATGTCTTCCTAGAATGTTCAGTACCTCATAACATGAGATGATAGCTAGATAAGAACACAAAAAGTCCTGAAACAATATGTGATGACAATGCCAAAATATACATGGAGAAGTGTACCTCGTGCATCTAATGCTCTCGAGGGTCTTCCCATTCCGTTGGGGTAGGCATGTAGTAATCATCGTCATTGATTTGGGGGTGACCAATAGAGGTGGGATGAATAAACACCACACGATGCTCAATTGGATGAGGGAGGTGGATGCATATGTGGCTATTGGCATGGATGCCCTTGCTGCTAGAGGGACTAGGATCTATTGAAGTGTCCTTGATAATGCCACGCAGTTGTTGTTACTTTGGCGATAGACTTTCATTGGTGTGCCTCCGAGACTAACTATGACACCTGGCTCCATGTGTGACACAACCAACAAGGGATTTAGAGAATGAATTGTTCATAGTGGTTGTTGATGGCAAGAAGGAGTTTTGAAGCTACACGCCTAGAGTGTTGGCAACCCTGTGTAGTGCAGCCCGAGCATGAATTAGATGGAAATAAAGGTCTATGACTCTACCTTCAAGCACCATTATGGCATCTTCATGGTCCTTGAAGTGGTGACCAAGCACATTGCAAAGAGCACATAGGTGGTCTCTTATGTTGTGAATCTCCTAGGCTTTGGCTTCTACAACCATACATTGGTGGTGACAGGAAATACTATTGTTAAGGTTTTCATCACCTTGTTGATGCCAGGGAGGGAGGCGCTAAATTCCCCTTACTCTCTCTCCCCTGCAAGGATGATCGTGGTCCCTCATCATATCTGCAGTTATAACCTAAAACCAATTTTTTCTACCCACTACGATGTGTTTTTTTATGTTGCAATCACACCTGCAATTGATGAAGGTGTTGAGTGTGGAACCTGATTATATTCCTAATTCATACGTCTTGTTTCAGTCGCAATTTGATCTTCATCCTCGACGGGGGGGTGTGGGGGGCCTTGCCCTCCACTAGTAGTACTGCCAGGAGGGTCCACTAGGGTGACAATGATTCTATGGAGGCCCCCTCTAGCGGGGGTTCAAGGGCAGCACCTACAAAGTAAAAATTAGATAAAAGATTTCCTTATAAATATTGTAATTTTGTAGTTGATTTGGGTAATTCATTAGGTAGAATATATGATAGTAGAAGTTATGTTAATTTATATTTTGTTTCCCTAGAAGGAAATTCTTTATTTATATGAGGGAATTGTATTATGACTGTGTCTTATTATTTTATGCGAGAAAAAGAGAGATTGTGTGAGAACAAAGAGGAAATTTAGCATATTTGATGTAGGTTGTATCTATTCATTTTGTTATATAATATAAGAGGAAGGACTAGTTTTTTCTCCATGGATGTAGCTGACATTCGGTGAACGACGTATATTTGTGTCTCTCTTGTTTTATGCTTTTATGTGTTTATGTTTCCAAAATATTTTATGGGTTTCATTCTTATGATATTTAATTTCTAACAGAAGGCCTTCTTATCATGCTTCCTGACTTGGTGATAAGAAGGAGGAGTGTACCGAGTATGTCCATGCCATAAATTTCAAAGTAAGGTTTGCTTCCCACTGCCTCCATGCTTTGGATTGTGGGCATTGGGTAGAGCATGCCAAGAGATTTTCAATACCCTATTTTAAACATTCTAGGACTAATGATCATGGGAGGTGTACATTCTCCTTAATGACATTACAACACCCGTATCTGGGGGAAAATTGTCTTTATTTTAAGAAACATGTTTCCAATTTATTTCACTTTGATTGTATCAAAAATATACAAGATAAGTACTTATTGGGTGATAAATTTAATAAATTCTAAATTTAATGAGTTCTTACACTTGGGTAATGTATATGGAGATAATTTGAAAATGTGATTGAAAAAATAGTTTTCTTTCTTTCCCCTTGAAGATTCATCACTCTTATTTTATTAGTTTAACCATTTCTTCATTATTTTCTTTAGGAGGCTCATTTTGGACCTCAACATTTATTTATTGTATCCTATATTGATGTAGTTATTAAAATATTTTATTAAAACTACAATTAGGAGAAAGATTTTTATAAAAAGGAAATCTTTATAAAAAATGTTGAATATAAGAAAGTATGAAAATGTGAAATTTAGAAATCATATATAAAGTGGTTAGAGCATTTTTTTTTTTTTTTATATACCTATTTGTAATATCTCTTAGTTTATTTCATCCCTTATCACCAATGCAAGTATAAAGACCTTATTGATTTTTCAAGAGGTGATATCTCACAATGATTTTGGCGGGTCTTAAGCTAAACATAATCATGGGATTTTGTCTATATATCTATACATGTGAATGGAACTATTCTTGCATAACATGTTCAAGAACTACACCAAGGTGCTTTCATAGCTAACTTAAAGTGTTGATTTACGTATTATATGTATTCTTTACTTCATGCTAGCAACACATATCGACTTATTTTGTGTGAATTTTTCATCTTGTACTTGCCATGTTTGACTTATATTATGATGAAATCAAGGTCTTCCAACTCATCCTTATGATGACAAACATGTGTCAAAATTTTCAATTCACTTTTTGCACTCTCGTCTAGACACGTGATTAAATTGTTCTTCTATTTCATATTTGGTAACATGGTAGAAGGGTTCATTAGCTTAGGAAATGACCCTTTCCCCATTTGGTTGTGTAGTTTTATTTATTATCCTCTTTTGGCCCTTTGTCTAGTTCACTTCCCATCTAAGTGGAACAATTTTGGGCCTCATGCACTGAATGGAATTCAAGTTAGTTAAGAAGCCTTATTTTGGTCGCAAAATAGTCCCAATTTGTTAAAGTGTTTTTGAGGAGTTGATTTACTCAAATTTCATATCTTGGTGAGTGATTCAAAAGTGCGCTCTTAGCCATTATTTTTTATGTATTTGTTACACATGTGGCCTAGAGTTTGCTAAGTCTTCTGAAATAGAGGATTATTTTCTCCTATCATACCTACAACTTAACCCAAGATATTGTAGTTCAAATAGTTGAAACCTATGATTTAACTATTATAAAGAAAAAAAATCTCACAATTAGTGTAATAGATAACTATCCCATTTGTGCATCATTGTTAAGTGTCAATCATCTCACTTTCTTTCATGCCAAACTCTTTAGGATTTAACACTTTCAAGGGACCTTTTGGTCTTATTTAATGTTCCATGTTTTTCAACGTGTTTGTATCATTAGTCTCTATTAAATATCCATTTATTAAGTGTTTCTATAGTTGATGTCTGCTCTTGATTAGTTTGAAGCTCTTTTTGTTAGATTCATTGATAAGACTTGTAGTGTTCCATGTTTTTCAACTTGCTTGTATCATTAGTATCTATTATATATCCATTTATTAAGTGTTTCTATAGCTGATCTCTGCTCTTGATTGGTTTGAAGCTCTTTTTGTTAGATTCATTGATAAGAATTGTCGTGTTATTGGTTCCATTTATAATATTTGATTAACCTTTATCTTTACCTCAAAAAATATTCAACATAAGCTTGTGAGTGAGAAGATAACATTTTTCACTCAGTACACTTAGGTCACTCACACTCGCACTTAATTAGTTTATCTTTAGTTGTAACTATATATAATTTTGTTTTATTTCATTATTTTCAAAACTACATTAGTGTTGCTTGTTTCTAAATGGGCAAAATATGACACGTTATGTATGTAGATTAGGTTTTAGCTTTATTTGTTGCATGTTGTTTATTATTATTCCTTTCTCTTTAGGATACAAGGACTATAATAATTTCTTCATCATTTTTTCAAATAGTTTTACATGAAAATCCATGGAATATCAATGTTTTAAACCAACATTTTAGCAATTTCACACATTTTTCTATCATATTTCATTTTTTAACCATTGTTTTATTTTTGAGGTCTTATTTGGTCTCTTCCTTTGTTATATCCCCACATTCTCCACCCATATCTGATCTTAAAGCCTACATCTCATTATTAATTATCATTAGTGAAGAAATTCTAGAATTAAGTTTGGCTTTACTTCTCTAAAATTTAAATGTTTTGTTGAAAATGTAGCTTGGAAGGTGATTATGCATTGGTTAAGTGTCATGACATGCGGTAAATCACCAAATTTCTCTCACAATTGAATTACTTAAATATTTCCTAAGTTTGGACCTTAGGCATAGAATCTATAATTTAATTTTTTTTATTTTATTGGCCATTTTTTTTAAAGTTTAAAATGTCAACGAAAGATTATATCGTGATTGTTGATCTCAAGTATGGAAGTGCATATTCAACCCTCCATCACTTTGGAGATTAGATCATAAAATTATAAAAGAGGAAAAGGGGTTGTTGGAGAGACTGGTTCGATTTGGAACACAATCTAGGCATTCAATAGTGACAGGAGATCAAAGTGACAACAAATATTAGATCAATAAAAAGGTTTTATTTGAGGGACAACAAATATACTTATGGAGGCTGAGATACCAGGTTGTACAGGTCGATCTGATTGAGTAGAGATTAGGTTGTTTGGGAAAATCTTATGGGCTAAAGAAGGCGGAATTGTGCACTAATTGGCTGGGCCATATAGGCCGACTTGCATTAGACCATACAACTATTATTTTTCTAGGTCAAAGCGCGAGGATTTCTGAGTGATTTTTTGTTGTAAAATTACTAAAAAGGGTTGCTAAAATAAATTTTCTGAAGTTGAATCAAGAGCCAATGTTTGCTTGTTTTCCCCACTTTGTGGTTTCCAGCGTAAAATCTATTTCAAATAATTGTTTATGTGCTTGGTTTTCCATTCTATTTATGTTGTACGTAACTGAGTTAGGATTGGTTATGTCCCTATAATACTAGTGTATTCTCATTATTATTATTGTTATTGTAGCCCCCTTTTGTTATTGTTGTTCCCATGTATCCCCCATGTTGTTATTGTTGGCCCCCATAGAAGCTCACTATTATTAGCGTTGTTCCCTTATGTTATTATTGTTATGTAGGCTCTGATTATATTATGACCCCTTAGAATCCTATATATACCAAGGAGGTCTTATCATTTGTATCATCCGAAAACTTTTCATTTACGTAATTTAAAGGATGTTTCCCGCTTGAAGAGGATAATTTTTAAGTTGTTGATCTATCTTTTTGTGAGTTGGTAGCATAACATTTGGTATCAGAGCTTTGGATTTTAGAGTTTCACTTCTTCAAACAGGCCATCTTGGAATTTTCACTATAACATTTTTCCTATGAGGCTTCAATAGCTGAAATTGAAACCACGAGGACCTAAAATATTGATGAACGTTTTGTATGAATTTCATATCTCATTTCACTATACTGTTGGAGATATGATCCAAGGAAGTTAGGGTTTTTGCAAGCTCTAGAATTCCATCTCAAACAGGTGACCTAGGGAAAGTCATCATAACTTTCTCTCCAAGCATCAGATTTGAATTTTGTAAGAAGTGATTGAAATTGTGTGGACTATAGTTTTTCGTGTATCATTTTTAGGGCCAAAAGTTGAAACAGTGACGTGTGGCACTCCACGTACATTTTCTCTATTGAACCAATCTATAACCAGGTCATTATGGGAGATTGGGCATAACGCTTTCTTGAATAATAATATCTTAGTCTAACTTGTGGGGTTAGAAAGAAGGCTCAGAGGGCTATGACAAAACGAAATTTTAGACCTTGGAGATCCAAAATTATAGAGATACAACAACTTCAATATGAAGATCCTAAAAAAAAAGAAAATGGTGTGTATTTTTTAAAATATTTCATAACTTTTGTTTGAAAAATCAGTTTGAAGTAACTCAAAGGGCATAGTGAATCATATATATCATTTTTTGATTTCAAAATCCCTCGAAATAAAAAAAAATGGATACACCTAATAAGCAACAAGAAAACTCTACTATGATTGATCCAGGTCTGGGGGTGACAAAGGACCCTTCCAAGACCTTTTACTTTCATGATGTGTTAAATTGTATTTTAAAAGAACATAAAGGAATACATGTGCATGCTACAAATAAGAGGAACATGTCAATCATCAGCAACATAAAAACATAAGCCGTTGATAATGGAGTTCGTCCAGGAGGGACTACGTCTCTGGGCCCCGGTGTCAAGATGGTGTAGGCCGCTGCATTAAGTGTTGTCAATAGTGATGATGCACATAGAGGTGATGTCGCTATCATACAGGAAAAATGCCCTCACGTAGGAGTGGCTCCAAGAGATGTTCCGCTATAGGAACTCTCAGTGAAAAGACTCCTATAAATATGACAGAAACTCATGCATGATGAGCATCCCACCAACATGGCATAAAAGGGATCTCAATGCAAACATGCTTGATGAAAACATGAGTATCCCAGCAACATACAACAAAGGGATCTCAAAACATAACATGACAAATCATGACAACAAGTACATCACATAGACGATTCCACGTCACATCAAGTAGGAATCATGAAAACAAGTAATAAACAAGACCCCACATCAAGCATCAAATAGGGATATGTGCAACACAATGCATAGAAAAAGAAGTACATGAATACACTACATATACCTCATAGCTAGGGGCCATTTGAAGAAGTGGATATCAAACTGCTAACGCTGCTCGACCATCGATCTCACTGCATCAATCGCATGGAAATGGCTGCTCGCACATGAATGTTGACACCCGCATTCCACTTAGAAAAGTGGTTGAAGAATAGAATGATCAAATGACAAATCTGAAAGCACCATTAGATTTGTGGCATCGAATAGTGCAAAATCGACTGTCAAATTTCTGAATTCTGAGAAATTGAGAATCTGGGGCTCAAGGAATCTTTTAGATTCCCCCTAGATTCCACAAAGATTTTGCTCCATGGGTGGACAAGAAATCTGCAACTCAAAGGGAAAATCTGACCTCACCATTGTGATCCTTGTAGAAAACCATGAAAAGCAATTGTAAACTTGGCTATATTCCGACATGGAGAAAAATTACCTCCTCGAGAAAATTACAAGGATCATGGTTTCGCGCCCTGTTTCCGCAGTAGTCATGGTTCCCCCTGCATACTGAAAAATGGCTGAAAAATACAAAACTCTTATGGATAAATGGACATCACCATTTCGTTCGTGGCGTTGATAAGTGCTGAAACCATATAAAATTTGTCAAAATCTAACAACGTGAAAATTTGGCCCTCCTGCAAAATGTTGCCTCGAATTACGTGCACTGCCTCCTCCGCCTCGAAATTCATGCCCACTCGTGGTTCCTCCATCTGCCTCGAACTACATGCAAATGAGGTTTAAATAAAAAAATGTGGACAAATTTCTGAATAAATCCATTGGGTGTGGTGGTTGAGATCTTGTTTAATAGGGAGGAGTTCGGGCGGTCAAACCCTGCCTCCTTTTTTTACACATAAAACATTTTTTTTTAAATAAATTTGGTTTCGGTTGGGTGGGTCAGTGGGGTCATGTCCCTGACCCTGCCATTAATAACATATAATTGTTATGTGGTTGGGGAGGGCGAAGGTCATGGCCCGCCCTCCAATATATATATATATATATATATATATATATATATATATATATATATTAAATATCCGAAAACAAGCCGAAGGAGTGCTTTTAAGGAAGCAAAACATTCACCCGAAATCTGACTAGAGCTGGCTGGAATTTGGTGGCTGGGTTTTGTCCAAAATGTGTCCTCCTTAACCTTGCCTAGTCAACAAGTCAACCCTGAACTTTGACTAGCTCTAACTTCTCCATACGGACTCGATTTGATGAACCGTTTACACCATTGTGATTAGGACGACGAGATCTACAACTTGAACCTGGTTCGAGAAACTTCTGAGCACTTTGATTTTTGAGATTCCATCAGTCCTCTTTGTCCTGTGTGTCTCTCTAGTGTTGCCTGGATCAATTCTCCCCACTAAGGATCTTTTGGTCCTCCAAAAGCATGAAAAATAATCTGCAACTTCTTTTTACCTTGTTTGCATCACAACCGTCCTGAAAGGTTTCACTTCCATCTCCTCCACCTTTGTTCTTCGGAGCCTTAAGTGATGGGCCGACACTTGCAACCTCTGCAACCTGTCATACATTGTTTTCCAAATTACATGCTTGACGTTCATGACCAACTAATGACCCAAGCATCCCATACTTGCCATGATTTTATAACACATACTCGATGGTTAAGTTTACATCAAAATGGAAACAATACCTCAGCGATGAAAACGAGGCCAACATATCATTGTTGCTTCAACAAGTGATGGAAAACACATCATCACTGCAACACATGATTTACAATAATAAGGCCAAACACTATTTGGTTTGACAAGTTATGGAAACACAACATCACTTTCAGAGAGTAAAATGCAACTCAAAATGAGACTAGACATCATTGTTGCTGAACAAGTGATGGAAAACACATCATCACTTTTACATTTTAAAATGCAACAAATGATTTACAAAGTATGACCATAAAATGCTAACATATCTAGGAACCATTTTTCACTTATCAAGGTGAATGGGTCATCACCTTGTGATGGTTTTGCTTGTCGAACAATTGTTTCATTTGGTTCATGCATCGACACTTTGTATTTAAGGCGTTGCTCTGGATGGAGCCTTCAACATGTGGCTCTTTGATGGCCACTTCTATCGTAATGACTACAATAGGTCTTCTTCCTCTAGATCTGTTTAACATGTTTCCTTACCTGCTATTGAGGGGGTCTTTCATGCCTCATCCTTTTGTGTGTTGCCATTCTTTTCCAACACTTAGAAGATGTATGGTTATGTAATCCACAAAAGGTACATGTTTTTCGATTCCATGTTTTACGTTCATCATTAGCAACATGATCATAATCAAAATGAACATTCAAATGTCGCAAGTGGTTATACCTTTCCTTGTCATCTTTGATGTCATTATGACGATGAGAGCTTGCCTCAACTCTTTCCTTGCAATGGAAACTTCCATGGGATGATGGCAATGTTTTCCCCTCATTCGCTTTCCTTGACGATTTCGATGATGTCTTGGAAGAATCTGACACCTTTGAGCATTCTCCCTTGGTGTATCTCAAGCCTGCAAATTGAGGTCTCTACACAACCTCCAATGGTTGAGTTATGCCTTGGTTATTAACACCAAGTTTTGTTTCCTCCTCGTGCCTTGTCCTGGTAAGGAGCCTCATGTTTGTCCCTGTAACTAGGATCTTCAAATCTCCCACATAAATCATACTATGTGAAGGCGAAACCGAAAGGAAATCAACATCTTTTACCTACTCTGTCAACTTGGAAAGAACTGATGAGGGCTGCTCATCATCTGTTGTTGGTGGTTTGCTAGTTGTCTCGGTGCATTCCCCAACTTCCTTTCTGACATACCCAAGTCCTATCTGACAACGTAATTCCTCCACTTTGATGGGGTTGACAATGCCTTGGCCATTAATTCCAAAGCCTTTCCCTTCATACCCCATTTTCTTCAACAATTTGGAGCCAATTCCTGTGGTATGATTTTCAAAAATAGCAAAATCATCATCGGGACACATATATGAATTCAAAGAACTACTTTTTACCTCACATGGTTCATGCTGCAGCTTTTCCAAGGCCTCATGCTTTGCTTTTAGCTGTCATAGCAAATTATGTTTCTCCTCTTTCTCTTCATGTAGATGCATCTTGAATTCAACGTTCTATGTTTGAAGATTATGCTTGTTGTGCTTAAGTTCTTCCAGGGCCTCTTTCGTGGCTTGTAGCTGAAGTTGCAATCGCTCCTTTTCCTTTGTCTCTTTCTATAGAGTTTCATACATTATTTCCACTCTTTTGGAAATTTTGAGCATGGTCTCGTACATTTCTTTTTCATCCTCTGTCGTTGCATGTTCCATTGTTCACGCTTGCAATTCACATCAACACAAAGACCGTTATGATACCACTTGATCCAGGTCCAGGTGTGATAAAGTACCCTTCCAAGACCTTTTACTTTCATGATGTGTTAAATTTCATTTTAAAATAACATAAAGGAATACATGTACATGCTGTAAAGAAGAGGAACATGTCAATCTTCAGCAACATAAAAACATAAGTCATTGATAACGGAGTTCGTCCAGGAGGGACTACGTCTCTAGGCCCCGGTGTCAAGATGGTGTATGTCACTGCATTAAGTGTTGTCAATAGTGATGATGTACATAGAGGTGATGTCACTATCATACAAGGAAAATTCCGTCATGCAGGAGTGGCTCCAAGAGATGTTCCGCTACAAGAACTCTCCGTCAAAAGACTCCTATTAGTATGACACAAACTCATGCATGATGAGCATCCCGCCAACATGGCATAAAAGGGATCTCAATGCAAACATGCATGACGACAACATGAGTATCCCATCAACATCAAACAAAGGGATCTCAAAACATAACATGACAAATCATGAAAATAAGTACATCACATAGACATTTCCATGTCACATCAAGTAGGAATCATGAAAACATGTAATAAACAAGATCCCACATCAAGCATCAAACAGGGATCTCTGTAGCACAATGCATAGCAAAAGAAGTACATGAATACACTACATATACCTCATAGCCAGGGGCCATATAAAGAAGCAAATGTCAAACTGCTGAAGTTGATCACACATGAATGCTGACACCTGCATTCCACTTAGAAAAGTGGCTGAAGAATAGAATGAGAAAATGAAAAATCTGAAAGCATCATCAGATTT
The DNA here is from genome assembly GCA_031772625.1 of Pinus tabuliformis. NCBI lineage: Eukaryota > Viridiplantae > Streptophyta > Pinopsida > Pinales > Pinaceae > Pinus > Pinus tabuliformis. The sequence continues at coordinate 486,829,669 of CM062814.1, read as the reverse complement.
GTGGCATCGAATAGTGCAAAATTGACTGTCGAATTTCTAAATTCTGAGAAATTGAGAATCTGGGCCTCAATGAATCTTTTAGGTTCCCCCTAGATTCCTCAAACATTCTGCTCTATGGGTGGACTGGAAATCTACAACTCAAAGGGAGAATCTGACCTTGCCATTGCGATCCCTACGGAAAACCATGGAAAAACGACTATAAACATGGCTATATTCTGACATGGAGAAAAATTACCTCCTCGGGAAAATTTCAATTATCATGGTTTTGCACCGTGTTTCTGCAGCAGTCATGGTTCCACTTGCATACTGAAAAATGGCTGAAAAATTCAGAACTCTGATGGAGAAATGGATAGCGCTATTGCGTTTGTGGCATCGAGAAGTGCTGAAACCATATAAAATTTGTCAAAATTTAGCAAAGTAAAAATTCAGCCCTCCTGCAAAACGCTGCCCCGAACTGCATGCACTGCCTCCTTCACCTCGAAATATGTGCCCACTCCTGGTTCCTCGATCTGCCCCGAACTATATGCAAATAGGTTTAAATAAAAAAACGTGGGTGGATTTCTCAATAACTCCGTTGGGCGCGTTGGTTGAGATCCTGTTTAATGGAGGAGGTCGGGCGATCAAATCCTGCCTCTTCCTTTTTTTACACATAAAACATTTTTTTTAAAATAAATTTGGTTTCGGTTGGACAGGTTGGTGGGGTCATGTCCCCGACCCTACCATTAATAACATATAATTTTTATGCATTTGGGGAGGACAGAGGTCATGGCCCGCTCTCCAACAATATATATTTATATATTTTAAAATATCTGAAAATAGGCCGAAGGAGTGCTTTTAAGGAGTCAACAAATTCACCCGGAATCCAGCCAGAGCTGGCCGGAATCCGGTGGCCGATTTTTATCCAAAATGTGTCCTCCTTAACCTTTCCCAGTCAACAAGTCAAACATGAACTTTGACTGGCTCTAACTTCTCCATACAAACTCAGTTTGATGAATCGTTCACACCATTGCGATTAGGATGATGAGATATACAACCTGAACCTAGTTCAAGAAACTTCTGAGCACTCTGGTTTCTGAGCGTCCATTAGTCCTCTTTGTCCTATGTGTCCCTCTGGAGTCACTTGGATCAATGACGCGTGAAGAAGAGGAAGAAATGCACCATGATATGCACCATGATATATCAAACTCACAAAACCAAGTGCAACAAATTTCACTTTTGCAAAGGGTAACCAAGAATGAATTGGAATCAAACATGGATGGTTTAGAAGAAAAAATAAAAGGCAACATGGAGGTTTTTAAAGTAGACATGGATGCGATGAATATCAAGTTGGAAGGGTTGACAAAGTTGTTGCAAGATAGGCTTCCCAATGGTGACAAGGTAATTCATGAAAATAAGGATGAGGGAAAAAGGAATATGAATTATGATTTTAGAGATTCCAATGCGCGGTTTAAGAACCACCACATTCCAAATATAGATATGAGGAAGTTTGATGTAAAGTATCTGATAACATGGATACTACAGATGGAGCAATATTGTGATATCCATGATGTGAAACACACACAAAAGGTATGCATTGCCTCTTTATATTTAGAATCCAATCCATTTGTATGGATAGTTTTGTTCTCATAAACCACTTGAAACTTGGTCAATTTTTACGTAGGAAATGATAGCACATTATGAGGATACAAAGATCAACACCTTATTTAGCCAGTTGATAAATCTCAAACAAAAGGGTTCAATGGCAGAGCACATTGAGGACTTCCAAAAATTAAATATCAGGGCAACTGATACTCTAAAGGAGGATAGGATTTACGTATTCACAGGGAATTTGAAGGATAACATCCAACATGAGGTTCTCTTTTGGGAACCTAATTCATTGGAGAAGGCATTCAGGGTGGCAAGAAAAGTTGAAAGAAACATTGTGTCAACAAGGAATTATGCCACTCACAACTATGAAGATGGAAGTATTGTTGCTCCTAGCCTTCCACAACTACAAGGTTGACTCCACAACAATCGGAGGAAAAAATAGCAAAAGGGCTTTGTTACAGTTGTGATACAAAATATGATAAAGGTCATACACGTGCTAAGAAGAAATTATTCTACATATATTTTGAAGAGGATGAAGAAAAGGAACAAGAAGCATCAAAAGAGGAGGATATACACCAGGAACCAACCCCAGAGAAATAATAAATGAATCCAACCATGTCTTGTAATGCACTAACAGGAATTACCACTCCTCAAACTCTCAAGATAAAAGGATATATCAAGAAGGAGAAGGTAATAGTGTTGATTTATTCGAGTAGTACCCATAATTTTATTCATTCTAATATAACCAAGGAATCAATTGCTTCCTATATCCAACACCAGAGTGTAAAGTGATGAACCTCATCATTGGGTAATTATATGGGCCTTAATTAACCTCCTACCTTAGTCAAACCAACTATTCTCAGAACTTATTGCATACTTTTTATTATATTTTGTTTATGGGATGAGTTAGAGTTGGATATTTTGCTTTGTGGTCTAATGTGCATTTAACATAGGATTAAAGCATAAAAGCAAGGAATTTTGGCGGAAACCTTGGTCAAAACTTGAATGGGACAAGGAGGAGGAATCATAGGAGGTAAATTCTCCTCATTTACTACCCCTCCATTCGAATATCCCTCCATCAGCTTAGAGTGCAAATAGCCAAATCATGAAGACTAGAAGGCAGCCAAGCAAGCAAAAGTCAAAGCACCAGTTTATCTCGAGTTTGGGAGCCGAGCCTCCCCAATTTTAAGGAATTCGTTGGAGACTTTAGTCGTATAATTAGAGAGGCATAGGACCTCAATACGATTCGGACTTTTGATTGTAAAACTCTACTTTATTTTCGAGTTGCAAGACTTGTGATAGTTTTTGATGTAATCTATTGTTTCGATAATAAGAATGAGTTTTGTTTTGAGCCAGCACTGAGTTAACTTAGAGGGTTGAAGCTCTTGGGTTAGGGTTGAACCCTAGCAGCTAAGGATCCTCTTTATTGTACATGTATGCTAGCATAGATTCATGATTTAATCACTCATTTGCTTAAGTAGTTGCATTTCCATTACAGCAGTGTAGCACATAGATTTATGGTTTAATCGTTCATTTGCTTAAGTAGCTACATTTCCATTACAGAAGTGTACCGTAGATTGGTTATGTTTTATTTTTCTTCCATTTGTGCCTTCTTTCAATTAGCAGGTTAGCAAGGAGAAAAAGATCCCCATTAGGTTGTTAGCAGGTGTCTCAGCCTCACCTCCCTCCTCTGGGACCATGACTTGAGGAAGAAACCCTTCAACAACCCCAAAAACACAAATTTCTAGTTCTTGCATGAGCTTTGGAGTTTGTCGTCTTGATTCAGTACTTGGTTCATTTCATCATTATCTTTTTGTAATAAGATCTCACTCATATTCTCATTTCCTTTAGCACTTTCTTCATGCATGATATATGTGGAAGCCAATAGATCATATCTTAATGAGATTATACCCATAGATCTCCTTACCATCTAATCCATAACAAACCTGACCAATCGTCATTAACTGTGTGTCACATATTCATTTCAATGTTTGACTTTAGGCGCTCCAAATCTCTACCATCGATCTATCCTGCATGATCCAACGGCTATCGTGCAATCTCGCGTGAATTATTGCATTACCGATACCCAACCAAGGGCACGCGAGAAAAGTGGTTTTCCCATGCTATGTGTCACTCACTTAGGCTAATTGAGTAAAATTTAGGAATTCCACTTACATCTCTTAGGGTGCGTGAGATACTACTTACCACCTATATTCATTTCAACATTTGACTTTAGGCGCTCCACATCTCCACCGTCGGTATGCCTCGCCTAATCCAATGGCTATTGCGTCACCCACTTGCCAACTAGCTTGGCTAATCTCCACCATTGATGAATCCCGCACGATCCAACGGATATTGCGCGAATTCTTGCACGGCCAATATCTGATCGAGAGTACGTAAGAAAAGTGGTTTTATCGTGCTACGTGTCACACACTTAGGCTAATCACGCAAAATTTTGGAATTCCACTAACAACTTTGAGGGCACGCGAGAAACGGCTTACCACCTATGAATACTGCTCCATCATTCCGCACGTTTTTTCCCTTCTATCGCCATGTGACTTAATGTGATCCATCCATATATTCACTTAATCTCTGCGATAAGATCTCCGCCATTCATCTCCTGTTAATCATGTTTGTCGATCGATTCACTTAAACTCCACGATAAGATCTTCACTGCTCTTCTTCCATTAATCTTGTTCAACCATCTATTAACTCATTATCCTGTGGTAAGATCACCTCAACTCATCTTTCATTAATCCTGTTCATCCATCTATTCAAGTAATCTCCTATGATAAGATCTCCATCACTCATCTTCCTATGCACTGCTACTTCATCACGTCTTCCTTTCATTGATTTCGATCTTCACTTGCTCTTCCACTTGATTCCTTCCCAAACGTTGTTCTGCATATCATTTAAATGCTGCCACTGCTGAGTTTCAATTTGGTTATTCAATCAGACTCTAACATTGTCCAATCATCAAAAAAACCAGAAAAGTGAAAACAAATTTAGTTTAGTTTCCTTGCTTACTCATTAGTTTAGTTTGATGCTTTTTACTTCTATAACTTAGATAGTAGCATCAGGTTAGTGTTGATTTAGCAATTCTACTTAGCATAACTATTTAAATGGTTAATTAGGATATGGTGAGATTTAGCATTACATGTTGTTTTCTTCATTACTGCAGTAGAGTAGCTCTCTTAGAATAGATTTTCTCTTCTTCCCTCAAAGAATCTATCTTCTTCTAACCCTATAGAAGTCTGGCTTGGAAACCCTAGGGTCTCTCGCCAAATGAACAGTGATAACAAGTAGGACATTCAGTTCTACTTGTGCATATAACACTGTCACCTCTAGGTTTGTACGAAACCTGGGTTGATAAGTAAAGTTGGTAGCCCAAGAGTTGCAGCATCCTTGCTGCAATACTAGCGCTCATCACTTTTTTGGAGGGAACGTGTCTTAGTAGAATGTGATTACTGCTTTCTTTTCTTCTATTTCTAGTCTTCAATTTTCTTCCATTAGTTTATTTATGCAAAAGTGATATAGTAGCTTCCTTTCTTTCAGTTGTCATTATCTGCATTCCTTTCCATTCTGCAAGTAGAATTTCAATTTAGCAAGTAGTTTTTTTCCTGTCAGTATTTTTTATTCAATCAGCAATTTCATTTCTACAAAGTACTTTCTAGCTTAAAAAAATCTTACAAAAAACAACCCAAAAACATTTCCTTTCATGCCTCATAAGAATAGTGACAATTTAGGGATCTTGCCAAATACCCCCACTGCATCCAACAACCAACCTTCTCTTCTTTAGTGGTTGTGAACTGGAGGAACCTTTAGGTGAGAAACCTGACATATTTGAAGAACCTATAGGGGAAGAGGAAGAAGAAGAACCAATTCCTACTAAAACAATGGCTGAAAACCAAAATGAAAAAGGGAATAGAGAGAGTTGAGGGTGCCTTCCCCAACAGGGAAACAAATGGGGACACTAAGATGAAGAATATAAGCCCCTCTTCTCTACCTCATTTCCATGGCCTAACCACAGAGTACCCTAATACTTTCCTATTTGATATTGTTGTTATATGCCGAACCTATGACTATACAGATGATGAGCAAAATTCAAAATTGTTTCCATCTACCCTCAAGGATGCAACATTGCACTGGTTCATGGGTTTACTTGGAGATAGCATCACAAATTGGGCTCAGATGCAACAGGCTTTTAACAAAAAATATACGGACTACTGTAGGTCAAAGGATACTAAAGAAGAGAACTTCAGGATGACTATGGGCTAGGATGAATCCTTAGAAGACTACGAAGAAAGATTCCAACTCAATTATAAAAGAGCCAGGTGCACACTTGACCCCGAGTCACTAAAGCTAGTCCTGCGCAGAGGAGTAAGGGAAGATCTTCTGGATGCCTTACATTTGTTAGTAGGAGGAGATATCTACCAATTACCCTATGAGGATATCAATATTGTCCTTAGAAACCATTCTAGGGCAGTTAGGAAAAATGGGAGGAGTAGTCAACCTATGGCCAATACATCGTCTTCCGACTCATCCATCAAAGGTGAAATTGGAAATATGCTGGAAGATTTCAAAAGTGAGATGATGAAAACTCCTGCCTTGCAATTGGACACCATGAATATCAAATGGAAGCAAGAAGAATCAAAGAGAGCCTTGGCCATCTTTTGTCCTAGATGCACTAGGAGGAATCCTAGGAACGAATGTCCAATGAACTACATTGAGATTTTCTCAGTTTGTGAAGAAAACCACTCCACATACAAGTGCCCTTATTTACCAGGACTCAAAGTTGTACATCAAGGAGCTGAAGGGGTCAATGAGCAGCTTTGCTACATCAACCAAAGGAGACCTCCTGGACCTAGACCATACCAATAGGGTATGCAAGGGTCATCCCATGCATATTACGGCCCCAACCAAACCACAACTATACCTTCTTGGGGACCCCCTACTCATCCTTCCTCATCTACACCCCCTCCTTTGTTCTATGCATCTCAGTATCATTCCCAGCCAACCATCAAGTCATTTCAACCATATGCTCCACCACAACCTCAGTGGAATACCCCATTCCATGGGTGGTGGCCCCATACAACAATACTCTAGCTCTATTGCCTCCACCACCTACCCAACCACAACACCTACACTCTGCTCCACCCAAGCAACCCCAGATGCCTACCCAGCCAAATACAAACCCAAACAATAGGCAAGTTCAACCAGTATACAGTGGAGAGACATCATACCTAGCTTATGATGTAGAAATCTAGGAGATCAACCTTCTCTAAAGCATGATTTACCTTTATGGTTGGAGGAGGAGGAAGAAGATGAGGCTTATTCAGCCCAACTATATGCTTTGGAAGAAACCATAGGAGGAGGATAGCAAGATGAGGATGACTTAATTGAACACCTGCTCCAAAGTTCAACTCCTAGTTCATTATCATTAGAAGAAGAAGTAAGGGAAACCCAGAACAATCATCCAATTGACCTATGCTTGGCCAATTCCAACCCACTCCATGTCAAAACTATAGAATTTGGCCCACAAAAAACTTTGAAAATTAATCCATCTCTTTTTTCTCTCGAAGAGGAAAAGCTATGCAACATGTTGAGAGAAAACCTAGAAGTCTTCGCTTGGAGTTACAAGGAAATGAATGGAGTACACCCCTCAATGTGTACTCACCATATATACATCAAAGAAGGTTGCAAGCCAGTCCGACAACCACAAAGGAGGATGAATCCAACTCTTAAAGATATAGTCAAAGAAGAACTGCAAAAACTGCTAGATGCAGGATTCATTTACCCTATCTCTGACAGTGAGTGGGTCTCTCCTTTAGTGTTAGTTACCAAGAAAAATGGTAAGTGGAAGATTTGTGTCGATTATAGGGAGTTGAACAAAGCCACAAAGAAGGATCATTTGCCCCTACCCTTCATTGACCAAGTTCTAGATGGCCTAGTAGGGAAGAAGTTTTTTTCTTTCCTAGATGGATTCAGTGGGTACAACCAAATCCAAATCTACCCAGAAGACCAGGATAATACCACATTCACCCGTCCTTCCTTTTGGCCTATGTAATTCTCTTGCCACTTTCCAGATAGTAGTCTTGAGTATTTTTTCCGAATTAGTACATGATGCAGTGGAAATTTATATGGATGATTTTACACCTTATGGCTATGATTTTCAAGAATCCCTAACTAACCTGGGCAAAGTATTGCACAAATGCATTGAAATGAACCTGTCTCTCAGTCTAGAAAAAATTGAATTCTTAATGACTGAAGGGACCATGCTAGGTCATTCAATATCTCAGCAAGGACTGCAGCTAGACCTGGAAAAAATAACAATTATCCAAAGCGTTCCACCTTCACAAAAGCAGAGCGATGTTGGGGTTAGCTAGATACTACCAAAGGTTCATAAATGACTTCAGCAAGTTGGCCTCTCCTTTATTTGGGTTGTTGACCAAAGATTCTGAGTTTATATGGTCAAAAAGCTGTCAAGAGGCCTTAGACATTTTAAAGGGTAATTTAACCATTGCACCAATTCTTCGAGGCCAAAACTGGGCCCTCCCTTTTCATATTCATGTTGATGCCTCACACAAATCCATAGGAGCAGCCTTAGGTCAGGTAGAGGAGAAACTACCCTATGCCATCTATTTTATCACTAAGAACCTGTCAAAGGCTGAGATAAATTATACTGTTACTGAAAAGGAGCTCCTGGCTGTTGTGCATTCACTAAAAAAATTTAGGAATTACATTATAGGCTACCAAACATTTGTGCATATTGACCATGCTGCAATCAAATATTTAATGAACAAACCAGATGTGAATGCTAGAATTATAAGATGGTTGCTTTTATTACAACAGTTTGATCTAACTATTGTTGATAAGCCTAGTAAGGAAAATGTTGTTGCAAACTTTCTATCTAGGATGAATCTGCTTATAGGAGAAGGAATGGTGGATGACCAGTTACCATACGAGCATTTGTTTGTTATTTTAGTTCTCTCCCCATGGTTTGTTGATATAGCAAACTATTTGGTATCATCACAGTTCCCACCAAACTTGCCCTCCAAAGAAAAGAGCAAGATAGTCAGGAAAAGCACCCCCTTCACCTGGATTGGGAGAAATCTTTTCAAACTTGGCCCAGATCAAATCTTGAGAAGGTGTGTAAGGGAAGAGGAATTTTTTGACATCCTTCTGACCTCTCATGATGGCCCTTTTGGAGGTCACTTTGCAGCAAAGAGGACAACATTGAAAGTGTTACAAGCGGGCTATTATTGGCCCACTCTTCATCAGGATGTGAAAAAGTACATTATTCAGTGTGATCGGTGCTAGAGGATGGGAAAGCCTACTCCAAGAGATGAAATTCCCCTACAACCTCAAGTGACTTTCGAGCCATTTGACAAGTGGGGCATGGACTTCATTAGGCCTATCAACCCTCCTTCAAAGAAAAAACAATACATTATTGTGTGCATTGATTATTTGACTAAGTGGGTTGAAACCAAGGCGATTAAGGCAGCAACAGAAGAGAAGGTGGCTGAGTTCCTAAGGGAGAATGTATTCTACAAATTTGGGTACCCTAGAGAGCTAGTCACAGACCAAGGTAGCTAGTTTACCTCGAACATGATTGAAGAACTGCTTAGCCATCTCAAAATCAAGCATAAGACCTCCACTCCTTATCATCCATAAGTTAATGGGCAAGTGGAGGTGACCAACAGGGCACTGGAGAGCATCTTAACCGAGGTAGTAAGTAGCAGCAGGAAGGATTGGGCAAAGAGACTAGTTGAGGCCACCTGGGCTTATAATACAACATGGAAGACCACCACTGGATTTACACCCTATGATTTGGTCTATTGGAAAAAGGCTTTGTTGTCCATTGAGTTTGAATATAACACATTGAGGGTGGCAGCACAACTATATTTGGATCTCAGTCATGCACAGAAAGAAAGATTGTTCCATTTGAATGGCTTGGATGAATTCAGAATGTAGGCCCTCCTACATACAAAGATAGTTCAGCTTCAAAGGAGGATCTAGCATGATAGACATATTAAGGAGAAGAAATTTTAAGAGGGCAATTGGGCATTGTTATATGATTCTAGTTATAAATACTTCAAGGGCAAGCTAAGGACAAGATGGCTCAGACCTTATGTGGTGGAAATATGCCATGATAATGGTTCAGTGCAAATCAGAACTATAGATGAAGAAGCCATTCCATTGCTTGTTAATGGACCCTGATTGAAAATGTACAAGAGGCATTTATCAAAGCAACAGTTCATTGACAATACCAATAAAATAGTGATGATGGTGGAGCAAGTTCCAGCTCCTCCATCATCATGTCACTGCAAAAAAAAAGAAAAAAGGGGGGGACTTAGGTGAAAACCTCCATGAGGCGCCTAAGTCCCATCTTTGGGTTGAAAACCTTGTGAGGTGGCCCAAGGATGAGAAAAAATAGAAAGAAGAATAAGAAGATCCCTGGGTGAAAACCTTTCTTGAGGCGGCTAGGGAAAACATCTAGGGCGAAAACCTCTCTAAGGTAGCCTAGGTGTTTTTCGAAAAAAAAAAAAAAGGAGAGAGATAAAAAGATGTAATTGTTATTTTGCAGGTGGACGAGAAAGACAATCAAGGAGAAAAAAGAGGATCTAAAGGGAACCCTGCCTCACATATATTCATCTCCTCCACTCCTTACCATGCATCTCTCCATCAATTCCATTGTTTTTTTCTCTTCATTGCTTCTATTTAGGCGAAGACTATGTTTTCTACAGGATCCCCTATATTCCTACAGGATCCCTCGGAAACCTATAGGGAGCAATTCCGAGGGTGAATTGTAGGTTTGTTAGGTCCTGTAGCAGCCTATCCCATAGAATATCAATCATCAGCTACAGGTCTTCACTGGGATGATCCAGGAGCTCCAGACAGTAGACAACAGGCAGCAGACAACAAACAGCAGACAACAAACAACAGACAACAGACAGCAGAGGAGGAAGAAGAATGACCATGCAACAAATAAACAACTTGGCACCTCTGATCTTCGACAACTACAACATGGCATCAAGACCATAGGTAAGTATCCCGCTCGCTCACTCACATGCATCATTTGATCAAAATTTGTAAGGGTAACAAGGTAGTTGGTTTATAAGTGAAAAGGTGTCCAGTTAACTTGGCCACCTTCGACAAAGTAGACAGTCAGGTGGAAAAAAGGAAATTCTTTTTAAAATCAAAAGAGAATGCAAGAGTCCGAAAATAGTGATTTATTTTTTATGGCATTCAAATCCGATGTAAGGTGGGGCCCCAACCCATATTAATGTTCGAGCAATAGCACAAGATTTAAGTAATCATGGGTTTGAGAGGCAGATAAAGTGCTCTACGGGGGAGAAACGAGAACGAGTTATAACTCAGGTTCAACCCCCACAATTGACCATGAAGTCAAGGTGTTTGACTGAGATCTATAGCCTAAGATTGCTGCAGGGGGGTTCAAGCCTGATGAACATCCTGTACACTCCCTACCCCCGTTGCGGGCCACCCCAATCACTCCACTCCATCTCATCTCCTCCACGTCATCCGCCACCCTCATTCATTACTATCCACCTCATTCACCATACCCCCTCACCTCGTTTGCCATTCCATAGATACGGTGTTGTTTATGGCTACCATTTTAGGATGATTGAAGCATTAAGATTTGGGGTAGAAACACCAGTTCACCAAAGACTCAGCATACCATATTTCTTGATGAAATCACTCATAGACTCCAGCAACAAAGTAAAGGAAGGGAATTCCCAACAATTGGCTCACCATGGGTTGATCGGGATCCTCATTGAGGATTCCCTCCAAAACCTCAGGATCCTTATAACATGGTCAATCTTCAGAGACTTACCAACAAAGGATGACATCAAAACCCTCACCTATGAGGATAGTCCTTCTGTCTCTAAGGGGGAGTCAAAACAAGAAGAAGAAGATACATAAATAGATGGGGATGAGATGGAAAAAGAAAAAACTAATACAGAGGAACATGATGAAGTGGGAGAAGAGAAGGAGGATGATGCTGAAATAGAGGAGGAAACGAAGGAACAAACTGATGGAGATGAGAAAGAACAGCAAGAGAAGGAAGATAAGAAAAACATAGAGGAAGAAGGCATTGAAACAGAAGGGAAAGAACAAAGGGAGGAGTCACCTAGGGTGTCTCCAGAGGCCCCTGAGAGGGGGGCAGCAGCTGCCCTCATTGCTTTCAGCACCCCAGTCAAGCAAAAAGGGAAAAGAAGAAGGCACAAATATCAACAAGAAAGAGCACAAGAATCAAACAAGGGAAGCCACAGATATCATAAAAAACCCTATTGAGATTGAAGATTCCTCCTACACTAAGGGACATAGAAGCAATAATGAGAGATCAACTTGAGAGGGAAAATTCATGGTTGAGAGGATAGCTACAAGAAAGGGAAAACCAACTAGAATGTATGGACAACCTCTCCTTGGAGGCCATCCAATGTAGGATGCCAACTAAATCCTATGCTCTTTACCTCAGAGAACAATGCCTTCAATTTCAGATTAAAACACTAGCACAAAGGGGCACCATGCCATTTCAGGACTACAGGCAGTTTATTGATCTTTGTGATCAAAGCACACTAGAGGATAGGGCCAAAATGGTTGAGTTTCACTTGCACAACATGGCCCTTACAGACATGAATGTTTGGGATCCTAATGTCGAGCTAGGAGATATGCAATTAATGGATTTGGCATCATGGATGAACAATGAAGAGTCAAGGGCTACAGAGATGAAAAGAATATTGGCTAGAGAGCATAATGAACCTCTTTTCATCAGAGCTGAACAATCAAATCCCATGGCCCTAATCAACACCCATAATCTAATTGCAAATGATCCTCAGCTAGTAGTCAGATATCTTGCTACCCAAGAGCAAGTAATTTCACATTTTGAGGATATGTTTAGGCTGCTAGGAGATGATAGTATACATGCTTGCTTAAGGAGATGGAATACACTGCCACACAGCTTGAAGACCAAAGAATATCACTTCCTTCAAAGGTTGAGAGAGTCACTCAACATGACACCTATGTATAAGCAATCAATGCAAAGGTTGAAGGTCAATTGGATAGGCCTAAAACTCAGTCCACCACTACTCCTAGGGATGCTAGAAGGGAGAAAAGAAGAAGAGGAAAAGAGGTAGTGGGAAGAGGTAGAAAGGAAAGTAGGCTTCTATGAACAAGAAGAAGAGACCACAACAGAGGCATGGGATGTCAGAGAGGCTACCAGAGCCATGAAGGTGATGGACATTGACTAAGCTGCTCATAGGATGAGGAACACTTTCAGTAAGGGGTGATGATGAGCCTCATCATTGGGTAATTATATGGGCATTAATTCACTTCCTAGCTTAGTCAAACCAACTATTCTCACAACTTATTGCATACTTTTGATTATATTTTGTTTATGAGATGAGTTAGAGTTGGATATTTTTCTTTGTGGTCTAATGTGCATTTAATGCAGGATTAAAGGATAAAAGCAAGGAATTTTGGAAAAAACCTTGGTCAAAACTCAAATGGGACAAGGGAGAGGAATCATAGGAAGTAAATCCTCCTCATTTACTAACCCTCCATTCGAATATTCCTCCATCAGATAGGAATGAAAACAACCAAATCATGAAGACTAGAAGGCAGTCGAGCAAGTGAAAGTCAAAGCACCAGTTTATCTCGAGTTTGGGAGCTAAGCCTCCCTAATTTTAAGGAAGTCGTTGGAGACTTCAGTCGTATAAGTAGAGAGGCCTAGGAGCTTAGTAGGATTCGGACTTTTGATTGTAAAACTCTACTTTATTTTCGAGCTGCAAGACTTGTGACATTTTTTGATGTAATCCATTGTTTTGATAATAAGAATGAGTTTTGTTTTGAGCCAGCACTGAGTTAACTTAGAGGGTTGATGCTCTTGGGTTAGGGCCCAACCTTAGCAACTAAGGCTCCTCTTTATTGTGCATGCATGCTAGCGTAGATTCATGGTTTAATCGTTCATTTTCTTAAGTAGTTGCATTTCCATTACAACAGTGTAGCGCATAAATTCATGTTTTAATCGTTCATTTTCTTAAGTAGTTGCATTTCCATTACAATAGTGTAGCACATAGATTCATGGTTTAATTGTTCATTTGCTTAAGTAGCTGCATTTCCATTACAACAGTGTAGTGTAGATTGGTTATGTTTTAGTTTGCTTCAATTTGTGCCTTGTTTCAATTAGCAGTTTAGCAAGGAGAAAACGATCCCCATAAGGTTGTTAGTACGTGTCTTGGCCTCACCTCCTCCCTCTAGGTCCATGACTTGAGGAAGAGACCCTTCAGCAACCCCAAAAACATAGATTTCTAGTTCTCACATGAGCTTTAGAGTTTGTCGTCTTGATTCAGTACTTGGTTCATTTCATAGTTATCTTTTTGTAATAAGATCTCACTCATATTCTCATTTCCTTCAGCACTTTCTTCATGCATAATATATGCAAAAGCCAATAGATCATGTCTTAATTAGATTATAACTATAGATCTCCTTACCGTCCGATCCATAACAAACCTGACCAATCGTCGTTAACCGTGTGTCATGTATTCATTTCAACATTTGACTTTAGGCGCTCCAAATCTCCACCGTCGATCTGTCCCGCATGATCCAACGGCTATCACGCAATCTCGCGTGAACTATTGCACGACTAATACCATACCAAGAGCACACGAGAAAAGTGGTTTTCCCATGCTATGTGTCACTCACTTAGGCTAATCATGTAAAATTTAGGAATTCAGCTTACAACTCTTAGGGTAGGCGAGATACTGCTTACCACCTATATTCATTTCAACATTTGACTTTAGGCACTCCACATCTCCACTGTCAATCTACCTTGCCTGATCCAATGGCTATCGCATCACCCGCTCGCCAACTAGCTTCGCTGATCCCCACCATTGATCAATCCCACACGATCCAACGGCTTTTGCGCAATCTCGCGCGAATTCTTGCACGATCGATATCTGATCGAGAGCACGCGAGAAAAGTGGTTTTCTCATGCTACGTGTCACTCACTTAGGCTAATCGCGCAAAATCTAGGAATTCAACTTACAAATTTCAGGGCACGTGAGAAACTGCTTACCACCTACGAAGACCGCTCCATCATTCCACACGTTTTTTTCCTTCTGACGCCACATGAATTAATGTGATCCATCCATCTATTCACTTAATCTCCATGATAAGATCTCCACCATTCAACTCCCGTTAATCATGTTCTTCGATCGATTCACTTAAACTACGTGACAAGATCTCCACCGCTCATCTTTCATTAATCCTGTTCAACCATCTATTAACTCAATCTCCTGTGATAAGATCTCCGTTGCTCATCTTTCGTTAATCATGTTCGTCCATCTATTCACATAATCTCCTACGATAAGGTCTCCGCTACTCATCTTCCTATGCACTACTGCTTCATTACGTCTTCCTTTCACTAATTTCGATCTTCGCTTGCTCTTTTGCTTGATTCCTTCCTAAACGTTGTTCTGCATATCATTTAAACGTCACCACTCCTGAGTTTCAATTTGGTTATTCAATCAGACTCTAACACTATCTGATCATCAAAAAAACCAGAAAGGTGAAAAAAAAATTAGTTTAGTTTCCTTTCTTACATATTAGTTTAGTTTGATGCTCTTTAATTCTGTAACTTAGATAGCAGCGTTAGGTTAGTGTTGATTTAGCAATTCTGCTTAGCATCACTGTTTAAATGGTTAATTAGGATATGGTGCGATTTAGCATTACATGTTTTTTTCTTCATTACTGTAGTAGAGTAACTCTGTTAGGTGCCTATACTACTAGTGTAACCCCTTATTGTTATTAGTGCAACCCCCTTATTATATTGTTGTGCCCATGTAGTCCCCATATTGTTATTATTGTGCCCCATAGAAGCCCACTATTGTTATTATTGTGCCCTTACATTATTATTGTTATGTCGACTCTGATTATATTATGACTCCTTAGACTCCTATATATAGAAAGGAGGTCTTGTCATTTGTATCATCCAAGAATTGTTCATTTGTGTAATGTAAAGGAGGTTTCCCCCTCAAAGAGGCTGAATTCTAAGGCGTTTATTTCTCTTTTCTATCTTTTTGTGTTGGTTTCATAACATTGGGTATCATAGGTTTGGATTATAAGGTTTCGCTGCCCCAAACAGGTCATTGTGGCATTTTCGCTATAACATTTTCGCTACGAAGTTTCAGAAGAAAAAACAAAAACCTATTTGAGAAGAAATCGGTATGAACCTTAGATCTGAATTTCAGATCTTGTCTCGCTATATTTTTTGAGATATTATCTGAGGAAGTTGGGGTTTTTCTAAGCTCCAGAATTTCATCTCAAACAGGTCATCGTGGAATTTTTGATAAAATATTTTTTCTACGAAGGTTCAAACTCTGAAACTAAAACCCATTTGAACCAAAATCTTGGTGAAGCTCGGGTCCGAATTTCAAATCCTGTTTCGCTATATTTTCAGAGATATAATCTGAGGAAGTGAGGCTTGTTTCAAACTCCTAAATTACATTCTAAACAGGTGACCTTGGGACAATCATCATAACATTCTCTCTGATCATCAAATTGAAATTTCGTAAGAAGTTATAGTCTCAGGTCATCGTGAGAGATTTGACATAATGCTTCCTTGCAGAATTCAATATTAATCAGACTTGTGGGGTTGGAAAGAGAACATAGAGGGCTATTGCAGGCACAACTTCAGAACTTAGAGATCTGAAATTATGGAGTTACAGACATTTCAATACCGAGCTCCCAAAATCAAGAAAATGCGATATGAGGAAGTTTGATAACAAGGATTCGGTTAATTGGATACTACAAATGGAGCAATATTTTGATCTACATGAGGTGCAACTACTACAAAAGGTATGTATTGCATCTTCATATTTAGAACTAGATCAATTTTTATGGTATAAAGGGCTTTGTTCTAGTAAACCACTTGTTACGTGGTCAATTTTCACAGAGGAATTGATAGCACATTATGAGGATACAAAGAGAAACACCTTCTTTAGCCAACTGATAAATCTCAAAGAAAAGTGGTCAATGGAAGAGCACATTGAGGACTTTCAAAAATTGAATATAAGGGAAAATAATATTCTAGAGAAGTAGAGGATTGATGTCTCCATAGGGACTTTAAAGGATAAAATTCAACATGAGGTTCATCTTTGAGAACCTTATTCATTGGAGAAGGCATTCAGGTTGGAATGAAAAGTGGAAAACAAAATTATGGCAACAAGGATGTCTACCCCTCACAACTATAAAGATGGAAGTGTTGTTTCTCCTAGCCTTCCACAACCTACAAGTTTGACACCACAAAAATTGGAAGAAAAAAGAGCAAAAGGGCTTTGTTACAATTGTGATAACAAATGTATTAAAGGTCATAAGTGTGCTGAGAAGAAATTATTTTAATTTAATTGTGAAAAGGAGGAAGAAAATGATAAAAAAATGTCAAAAGAAGAGGATATACACCAGGAACCAACCCCAGAGAAATAAGAAATGAATCCGACCATATCCTGTAAAGCATTGGCAAGAATTACCACTCCTTAAACTCTTAAGATAAAAGGACATATCAAGAAGAAAAAGGTTCAAAAAGCGAAAGTTCTATAGGATAAAATGCACGGTGTATGGAGAATGAAGATACCGTCAAAGGTCTTCCCGGGACCTTCGGCAGACTGTAAGATTATCCGCAACCATCACAAAGTTACATGCATGTTCATAAACAATAACTAACTATCAGAGTATGAGAAGTAGATTACCTCAAGCCTCCGTGTAGATTTGCTGGAGAGCACAATGTAGCTATGTGGAAGTCCCCTCAGCCGGCTCTAGATCAAGTACTGCACAAAGAAGATACAAGCATAATCACAACATACAACTCTAATAACTAATACATGAATACATAAAAGAACATCTAGTTACACATAACTAAGCTAATCATGCTAAAAGATATTGGACAAACAACTGAATGAATGATAGTACCAACACCACGGAGTAGACAGTACAACTGCAGTTCTATATTAATGTTGGAAGAGTGATTACAACCATTCATTGTATCAGCCTTCCCTTACCCCTCCAGCTTCTCTCTCTCTCTCTCCCTTCTTACCAACTTCTTAACATTTGAGACAATGCTCAACCGCAGATCTATATTAATGTTGGAAGAGTGATTACAACCATTCATTGTATCAGCCTTCCCTTACCCCTCCAGCTTCTCTCTCTCTCTCTCTCCCTTATTACCAACGTCTTAAAATTTGAGACAATGCTCAACAATCAAGTATGCTATCCTTTCAAATGCTCTGACCTTTATCACCATAGCCCTAGCTTTTCTTATGTAGCAATTGAGTTAGGGTTGCCAAGCTCCTCCTTGAGTTCCCTAGGGTAAAATCAATGAAGTCACCATGCTTTTCAGCTCTTTCCCATTTTCCTCCTTCATTAGGATTAGAAATCCTCCAAATAGGTCAAATCTGGATGTTTCCTTGCTTTTCTTGAGTAATTTAGGAACAAATATCTAGATATTTATGAGTCAATTTGTTCCTTTGACCCTTAGAACTTCACTAGGATTCAATAACGCTGTTCCCATACTAGTAACTTGTGTTAGCAGGGTCACTAACACACCCTTAGGCTTGTAGAGAAGCTTTATAAAGCAGGTTGTTAGTGCATAACCAGCGTTAGTGTGGAAACAAGGCATGTGATCTTGGTCTTTGCTTTAGCTATCATGTCTTTCCCCTCTGAGTCGATGAGGAGGTCAATTTATTGTATAACAGATTCCCCCTGAAGTATGAGATCAGAGGCTGCAATGATGGCCAAAATACTTTACTTAACAGTAATTTTCCTTCAAAAGGAGAGAGAAGATTGGAGCTTCGGGTGGTATGGAAACCTGATACAACACATATATATAAAACTACTAAAATCATGTCCTGAGTCGAGCATTCCCATGCTTAGTAGTTATGTCAGAGTGATTTTCTCCAAAGAGATATGATGATGTTGGCCGCCGATAAGCACAATGCAGATCCGGTGTCATAATAGAATCATCCTGATAAGCTGTCTCCAAAAAAAAATATACGCAACTTGCGAGAGGAAAACAAGGCTAAGTGATGCAAGCCTCTACCCAAGGTCTTGATTTCCGCTTCACCAAACAGCATAGATTGATACATGTGAATATATGCATTGATGTCGAACATGCATGAAATCATCTGATTACCAGTCAATAATGGAGACCGTTAACAGATGTGAGGAAGGCCACCAATAATGGTGATGGTATCCAAGATGCACAGTACAATCTAACGAGTGCGAAAGATGTTTTGTCGTCGAACACCCATAGAATCACTTAACTAGGAGCTAATAATGAGAACCCCTAATCAAACACAAGGCAACCTGCCACTAATGTCTGCAAGCACCAAGGCACTGAATGTGTTTCTGGGTTGTCTTCCTAGATAGAGTGTTGAAGTCAATAGGAAGATACCTATCGAAAGGTAGGCAATAATGTGTCCTACATCAATCGACACGAATCGAGACAAGAATGATTCGTTTTTTGAGGAATATTTGAGAATTGGGTCTAAACAACAGAGGGCATGATGAAAGGATATGCTTGATGGGTTGATGGAGGAAGCAAAAGGTTAACCCTTGAACAATAGAAGGCACGACAACGGTTTTAACCATGCAGCAAAAGACTCATGAACACCAAAGAGTCTTAGGATACAGAGATGCAAGAACATGGAGGTATATAGGCTAAACTCATAGGATGGTAGGATTCATATTGAGAGGCCGTCACAAGGAAGGTTTATCTAATGGAGTGCCATGTCTAAGGGAATGAGTGCTGCCAAACCACGCTTTCTAATACTGAATGCAGTTGTACTATCCATTTTCCCTGTCTGATTAGTTTAGCGAGTCCAGATGGGTAAACTCATTGATCTTTTCATTTTTTAAGAGTTTGAAAAGGACCGTAAAAAGAATGACTTTGTGCCCTATCTAATTAGTTTAATGAGTCCAGACAGGAAAACTCGTCGATATTTTCATGTTTTAAGAGTCTGAAAAGGATCGTAAAAAGAGTGACTGTGTATCTTGTCTGTGTAATTTAAAGAGTCCAAACAAGACAACTCAGTGGTCTTTTCATATTTAGAGAGTTTGAAAATATCGTAAAGAATGACTCCATGGTGGTCCCTTTGTCATAGTTGTTAACCGGGTGTGACAAAAGTTAATAGTATACCCGAATTGGTTACTTTCCGTGAGTTAATCTATTGAATCCAGATAAAGAGAAACCTATGTTCAATATATGCCTACCTTATTTTGTTACGACTATGAGGAGACGGACTAAACTTGTTTTTTCGTCGTGAATTTTTAATGAGTCACGCGACGACAAACTCAATACCTTCATAAAATTTTAACGATTCAAATGAAGAAAAATCAAGGTATCTTTTTTAGTTTAGTGAGTGGGGAAAAAGAGGTAAAATAACTACTCATTCCTCATTCGTAGATTTAACGAGCCCGAAGGAGGGGAAAAACTCGGGGATTTTTCGATTTTAAGAGCAAGAAATGGTCCCAAAAAAGCAAGTGCTCTTGTTGCTGCTGTATATTTTTAACGAGCCCGATGACAAAAAATCGGGATTTTTCAGTTTAACGAGCGAGAAAAGTACCTAAAAGAATGTTGGGTCATCTTTATAAATGTTTAATGAGCCTAAAGACAAAACTCGGGATTTTTTCATTTTAATGAGCAAGAAAAAAGCACCTAAAAAGAATGGTCTAATGGTCTTTTTCAGTTTAATGAGCTAGAAAAAGAGTGAAAAAGAGTTGCTTAGACCATCATCGTCTATGTTTAATGAGCCCAACGATGAACAACTCGAGGATTTTTCAAATTTTTTAGAGCAAGAAAATATACCATAAAAGAAAAGTGCTCTTTGAGAATTGCATGCAGCTTTTACTGCTTTTCATTCCTGAAGGTACTTTCATCAAGAGTGGAAAAAAGTATAAAAAGGCAGCAATTCCTACCATATGGGTTTATGCATGAAAAAAAATCATGGAGAATGGACTACTTCCTCTTTATTGATTACAAAAAATCATGTCTCCAAAAATAAATATAAGGAAATGTTTTGAGCTTTCACATTCACCATTTTCACTATTCGAGATTTGTGAGCATTTTGGAGCTAAAGAGGAGCAGATTTTCTGCGGACCATTGTAGGAGATCCAGGCGACCATTCAACATGCCATTAGTCCCAGGTAGAGGCTAAGACCTTTCTCTATGCATTTCTTAACCTTTATTGACAGTTTCAGGGGTGGAATTTTGCAGATCTGAGGTGCCCTAAAGCCCTGTTTGCACACTAACGCCCTCCAGATGGCCTGTAGGGAGCATTAAACGCTCTGTACTAGCTACTGGAGGGTGTTAATCCTCCTTGTGTGTCACTGGGGGTAGCGTTAGAGCTTAAGGGCATAGTTAAAAATCTCATGCAAGGATTCCTGAAGCTATTTTACCCCATTTTGACTGTTTTTAGGGTTATTTTGTGCAAGTTTCTAGCCATAATGACTAACCTATGGAGAGAATGGGCCCATGATAACCAGGAATTGCCGATGCGAAATGATCCAGCCTGCATACTTGCATTGCGCTGCTATGGTTTACTGAAGTATGCAAAGTTGGAGTTGATGAAAGTCGAGGAGGATTTATTGAGATGGATTATCCAGTGCTGGGATGAACACGTGCAAGTGTTCAGAATTGGAGATCAGGAGCTAGTTATCGACCATGTTGACATATATTTTTTAACTAGTTTGTCATGTCATGGGGCACAGGAAAACCTCACCGGTGGTAGGCCAGATCCACGATCTACCTTAGAGTTGGTGCAATCCTATTGCATCCTTGAGAGTGGACTAGTCAGCAACAGAGTCCCCATAGAGAGGATAAGGTCTAGGTCTATGAGGGCAATTTTATGGTTGATTGTGTGGTTGGCAGGGTCAAAGAGTCCCCACATTGTGACAAAGGCCCAACTGTTTCTTGCAATTGACTATGTCCAGCCATAGATGTTCAACTGGTGTGAAGCAGTGCTTCGCCAGTTGAAGGTAGAGTTAACGGCATGCAAGACTCGTACCCAACACAGTTTTGGGTATGGTACTATCATAGTTTCATTCTTTCTTGAGAGTGTACCTGTTATGCACCCAAGGATGAGCTTAGGTCCCCTTGATCCAAGGGAGCCAAGGCAGGGTCACTAGTCATCACTCGATCCTTCCACAGGAGGAGGACCGATTTGGAATTTATTCGAGGAAGATTTCTTCCAGTGGCTTCGTGGCCAAATTGTGATGATTGATGACTATGATTATGAGGGTATGGACTTTACAGGTGACCTGGACTTGATGCTACCACCCAAGACCAATTGGGGTCCTCAAGGTGAGAATGGGTTTTGACAGTACTTCAAGTATTTTTTAGCTTTTGAATGTTTATGTAATGTTTTTATAGGTGAAATAAGTATTGACATGAAGTTTTTTATGCTTAACATAGATGTGGTGCCATTATGACCTGCAAGCAAACCATACCATATGCGACGAGGAGGCCAACTACCTGCTAGAGGGGGCAATGCAAACAGTCTTTGCAAAGTTCTGAGGAACCTAGAGGGCTTGACCATGGGTGTCCCCACCCTTCCTATGAGGGAGATTCCCGCTCATATGCAGCAGCACACAGTCAGTGTACCTGAACGGTTTCTGGTTCCTCTTCGGAGGATAGCTAGAGCAGTTTTAGCATTTTAGGAGCAATAGGCTATTTTTAGCAGGTGTTTTTGGCATAGCCAATGAGTGTTTGTAGCTGGGCTTAGTAGCCATTTTGTACTTAAAACATCCAAGTTTTGGAATATTTCGATGTAAAAGACTGGATTTTGATCTATATGTATATATAGACATTTTGGTATTTTGATGGTGTAAATGTTTTTTAAATGTTTCTATAAAAATTTTAACTCAGTAAATTTTTACTTTTCTTGCATGCTTCTATAAAGAATGAGACAGATGCCAATCTAATACATAGTTAGCTAATGAATTAGCAACCACATTAAATTCTCGAGGAATGTCTTCATATGTGATTATTTCAAATTGACGTTCCTGAAGTCGTACCCTTAGATAATGATGTAACAAGGTTGGATTACGAATGTGATAACGATTTGTCAATTGCATAACGACTGGGTGGAAGTCTAACCTAACCACCAGATTGGAGATGTCCCTTGATGATGCTTCCATGAGAAGTGAAATTACGGACATGTACTCGGTAATGTTGTTGGTGATGGTACCAAGAAAGACTCCCCCGGAGCAAAATAGTTCTGACTCGGGTGTGTAGATGGCCCAAGTAGCTGATTCAATGTGTCGTGTCTGACGACTGGCACCATTCGCGTATCCTACGTATGCTAAGGGTAATGAAGACATCTACATTGTGAGAAGAATGTATGAGACAAGTACTCCAAATAAATATCAAAACAATCCAGTCACACCAAAAACGGAAGAAAAACTTATGAATACATGAAATTACAAAGCACATGCCCCGTGCAATACTAGAAATAATACTTTTTCAAATATAGCCCATTTATGGGCTCCACAAGTGGGACTCCTTCCTAGTCCTGTAGTTCATATGCCCCTTTTGAGAGGACTTTCTTGATGACATAAGGACCTAGGCATAAGGGTTGAAGTGTTCCTGCCACCAAGAGGTCATGTTTTTTATCATAGAGAAAAACAAGGTCTCCCTCTTGGTAAGAACGAAGCTTAACCTTTTTGTCATATTGGGATTTTACCCGGCGCTTGTGAGCCTTGAGTGCCAATTTGGTAGCTTGATGAGTTTCGTCCAACTGATTAAGGTATAGTAACCATTCTTCTTCGACAGTAGTGCCGAGCAGGAGTTCAACGGCTATTTGCAGGGAAGGGATCTGACACTCGATGGGTTTTGCATTGTCGTAAAGCTTGGTCTCATGCTCGATGATAGATGGATCTATGCCGGGAATTTCCTCATGAGACCAAGCGAATACATCACGGAATTCCTTAAATAGGTAGGTGAAGCTTGCAATTTCCTTAGGATTGTAATCGGCTCCAATCTGGATGTTTTCCATGATGCCTATCTTGACAGAAATATTAATGAGAAATGTCTTTGAAATATTGCCCATGTTTCCTTTTGCCTCCATAGTTTGGATGGTCATATAGGGTGAGGAAATGATTTTTGGTATGTCAGGAGACAGGATTTAAAGAGGCATCATGTTTGAATCAGATATCGAAACATGATGGTGCCAATCCTGCCAAGGTCGTCCTTCTAAACTCATGATTTCTCGAATAGCTTCGTCCATAGGTAGGACTTGATTGAGTAGATCAAAATAAGGAGAATTTATAGGAGGGGCAGTGATACCATTGGCTGGAACCAATGTGATCAGAGATGCGGATGCAGATTGAATGCCTTGGTAGGCCAATTCGGTTGGTGACAGTGGCATTTGTTCTCCGTATGTGTCAAGGTCTGAAGGAGTTGGTAGGATCCATGGATCGGTCTGTTCATGAGGAATAGATGAAAGCATGTTGACCATCTATGGAACCTTGGGTGGCTGAAGAGGAAAACAACCCATGAGGGAAGAAGCCTTCAATAGACTGGTACTGAGACTGACATAAGAGTCAGGTACACCACCTACTAGGGGTATGGAGCCGCTTGGTAATGGGGAATAATCAGGGGTGTAGAAAGATAGTTGATCTACTGTAACTACCTTTCCATCCAATGGAAACAGGATGATGAAAAAGACAGTAGATACGATGGCCATCATGGCATATGTCCAATTGTGACCCAGCAAGAGATTATAGTCGAGTTTTTATCTACGACTTCTATGTCCACCATTACCATTTTCCCATACAAAGTGATGGGGTAGCTAGCTAGGTAACCTTTTGGGATGAAAGTGAGGCCATCGAAAGCTTTAAGGGAATTCGATGGCAGGGATAGGGTTAGAGAACCTAGGGCGAGCTAACATGAAGCCGACATGACGTAGGTAGAAGCACCTTCATCGATGACAGTTTTGTGTATACCTTTACCTTTCGAAAAGATTTGCATGTGAAATGCAAGCTGGTGGGAAAGGGGAGGTTTACACCTTTCCATGTTGAAAACTGCAAGCATGGAATCCTATGGGTCAATACCACCAATAGTCGAAAGTAAAGCTTTCCTTTATGTTGGGCATGTTTGTAATACTTCGAGCACCGACATAGCCGATGACACTTGCGCTAAGTCTTCTACAATGCTGTAGTTTTGGGTAGCATGTGTAGATGTATTGTGCATTATGCGTCGAAGTGCCCCTTTAGGGGGGCGAATTATAAGGTTAGCAACCGGCCTTTCAATATACGAATCATTGGGTGGTGGTGGGTTTTGACTTGAGGAAGGTTCCTCTGCATGAGCGATAGGAGCTCCATAGGATTTGGCTCTTGTTTGTAGATCTACCATTTCAAAGGTGTAAACAGTAGAATATCCTTCACCAGCTGAAGGATGTTGCAAACCACCATTGCCCCCTTGCAGGGGTTTGGGTTGGTTGGCAATGAGGTGTTGCTGCTACTGAGCGGGGAAAGGATTATTAAGGATAGCAATGGTCCTACCAATATCCTTGTTAGCAATGAAATTTGTGCATTCCTGAAGACGTGGACACAGATATGTCATGTGGTATTCAGCACAGATTTTGCAAGGGAATCGGGTGGGTTTATCCTTTCCCTCATCAAAGGGCTCAGCAACCTTCTGCATTAGTTTGTACTGCTTTGTTGACTTCTCTTCAGAAGGAGCGTATTTTTCTTATCCTTCTTTTGCTTAACACTGGGATTTTGTGTAGACTGCACAGATTTTATCGCGGTGGTAAGAAGATCAGTCAATTTGGTAGAGGGGTCCATTGACATTTGGGCAATGTGGCCACTGAGTTGTTTTACAGTGGCCCCAAAGGTTGCACTGACAATCCTGTCGGTGTGCGCTCTGAGGTGTTGAGTAGCAGAGACATTGGAGTTACAAGGGGCATTGGGGATTACATCATAAAGAGTGCCAGACTATGAATATATCAGATCTAAGTTTTGGGCATGACGTATGGATTGGTCTTCTGTGACTGCACCACCTAAAGCGACATATTTAGTGATTCGCGGGAGTAAGGACTTGCAGAACCAGTCTGCTAAGAGATAGTCTAGGAGGGGAGCTTTGACTAACCTCCGCCTACGTCTCCATTCATGTATATGATTGGAGATGTGGGTGGCGATATCTTGACGTAATGATGTGAGGAGCTCTATCCCAGTCTCATAGCGGATGGGTAGCTAGAAGTGCTTTAGGAATTCCATCACTAAAGTGTCGAAGGTGTTTACTGACACACGTGGTAACTCAATGTACCATTTAACTACGTTGCGAGCGAGGGTGCGGGGAAAAAGACGTAACTGAACACTATCATCCACCATGGAGATAGAAACACTCCAAAGATGGTAGGTGGTGATATGAGTGCTCTGATCCTCCCCTTGTTTCCCATCGAACTTGGGGATGTCTATTGGTATTTTATGCGGGATTGGCGGCCATTGTAAGTTATGATAGATGGGGTCATTTGTGAGTTTGTACAATTTGGGTATATCCAACATTGCCAAGAAAGGCAGAGAGTGTGGTGCCCCCAACTCCGACCAAGGTGATGACATCTGACTCGAGGAGCCTTGTGCTCCTCCGATCGTTTGAGTTCCAATATTATACATGGGCTACGTGGTATAGTAGTTGCCTTGATACTGGGGTATGGTGTTGTAGTGTGGATTTCCATGCGGATTTTGATATTGGGGTATAGAATTACCCCCAGGAGTGGTGCCCCCTTGACTCATTTGAATTTGTGAGTAGGGTGCCCCCATGGATTGGTTGGGACCTCCTTGAGGATTATTGCCCGTCACAGAACTAACCATTTGTCCTTGATTGACATAAGGAATGCTCATGTCAATCAGTGATTGACCATGCATGCCTGAGAACAGAGGGGGAACTGTTATGTTCCCTACTAGCATGTGCATATTGGGAATTCCCCCAGATACTTGAATCTGGGGGTTTGAATTGTACAATGGCGGTCGACCATATTGTTGGTGGATGGGAACCGTGCCTACATTTCTATATTGAGCGTTATAGGGAGAGTTGTATGTAGTACTTGTCGAAGGTATTCAGTTTGACACTACAGGGGTGGAACTCGACATCGGCTGGGTTCCACTCGTAGAGGGTGTCATGTGAGTGGTTGTACTTGGGACAAATGGGATAGCAGGGTTCGCCATCGATGGTGTTGTGGTGACTGTCAACTCGGGAAGTGGTGGAGGACCAAAAGTGTTGCAAAGTTCCACGACTCATTAGTCATCAATGGGATGGATGGAAATGTTCCACCTACCGATATCTGATTGAGAGCATGCAAGAAAAGTTGTTTTCTCATGCTATGTGTCACTCACTTAGGCTAATCGCGCAAAATTTAGGAATTCCACTTACAACTTTGAAGGCATGCGAGAAACTGCTTACCACCTATGAAGACAGCTCCATCATTCCGCACGTTTTTTTTCCTTCTGTCGCCATGTGACTTAATGTGATCCATCCATCTATTCAGTTAATCTCTGCCATTCATCTCCCGTTAATCCTGTTCTTCGATCGATTCACTTAAACTACATGACAAGATCTTCGTCGCTCATCTTTCGTTAATCCTATTCAACCATCTATTAACTCAATCTCTTGTGATAAGATCTTCGATACTCATCTTTCATTAATCATGTTCATCCATATATTCACATAATCTTTTACGATAAGATCTTCGTCGCTCATCTTCCTGTGCACTGCTACTTCATTACATCTTCCTTTCTTTGATTTCGATCTTCGCTTGCTCTTTCGCTTGATTCATTCCTGAACGTTGTTCTACATATCATTTAAACGCCGCCACTCCTGAGTTTCAATTTGGTTATTCAATCAGACTCTAACACTGTTCGATCATCAAAAAACTAGAAAAGTGAAAACAAATTTAGTTTAGTTTCCTTTCTTACTCATTAGTTTAGTTTGATGCTCTTTACTTTGTAACTTAGATAGAAGCATTAGGATAGTGTTGATTTAGAAATTCTACTTAGCATAGCTATTTAAATGGTTAATTAGGATATGGTGTGATTTAGCATTACATGTTTTTTTCTTCATTACTGCAGTAGAGTAGCTCTATTAGGTCCCTATACTACTAGTGTAACCCCTTAATGTTATTAGTGCAACCCCCTTATTATATTGTTGTGCCCATGTAGTCCCCATATTGTTATTATTGTGCCCCATAGAAGCCCACTATTATTATTATTGTTCCCTTACATTATTATTTTTATGTCGGCTCTAATTATATTATGACCCCTTAGACTCCTATATATAGAAAGGAGGTCTTGTCATTTGTATCATCCAAGAATTGTTTATTTGTGTATGTAAAGGAGGTTTCCCCCTCAAAGAGGCTGAATTCTAAGGCGTTTATTTCTCTTTTCTATCTTTTTGTGAGTTGGTTTCATAGAATTTGGTATAAGAGGTTTGGATTCTAAGGTTTCGCTGCTCCAAACAGGTTATCATGGCATTTTCGCTACAAAGTTTCAAAAGAAAAAACAAAAACCATTTGAGAAGAAATCGGTCTGAACCTCAGATCCGAATTTCAGATCTTGTCTCGCTATATTTTTAGAGATATTATCTGAGGAAGTTGAGGTTTCTGCAAGCTCCAAAATTTCATCTCAAATAGGTCATCGTGGAATTTTCACTATAATATTTTTGTATGAAGGTTCAAACTCTGAAATTAAAACCCATTTGAACCGAAATCTTGGTGAGGCTTGGGTCCGAATTTCAGATCTTTTTTCGCTATATTTTTAGAGATATAATCTGAGGAAGTGAGGCTTGTTTCAAACTCCTGAATTACATTCTAAACAGGTGACATTCTAATATTGGATTCTGAATTACATTCTCTCTGATCATCAGATTGAAATTTCGTAAGAAGTTACAGTCTGAGGTCATTGTGAGAGATTTGACATAATGATTCCTTGCAGAATCCAATATTAGTCAGACTTGTGCGGTTAGAAAGAGAACATAGAGGGCTATTGCAGGACACAACTTCAAAACTTGGAGATCTGAAATTATGGAGTTACAGCCGTTTCAATACCAAGCTCCCAAAATCAAGAAAATGCGATATGAGGAAGTTTGATAGCAAGGATCCGGTAAATTGGATACTACAGATGGAGCAATATTTTGATCTACATGAGGTGCAACTATTACAAAAGGAACGTATTGCATCTTCATATTTAGAACCTGATCAATTTTTATGGTATAAATGGCTCTTTTCTAGTAAACCACTTGTTACCTGGTCAATTTTCACAGAGAAATTGATAGCACATTATGAGGATACAAAGAGAAACACCTTCTTTAGCCAATTGATAAATCTCAAAGAAAAGTGGTCAATGGAAGAACACATTGAGGACTTTCAAAAATTGAATATAATGGAAAATGATATTCCAGAGAAGCAGAGGATTGATGTCTCCATAGGGACTTTAAAGGATAACATTCAACATGAGGTTCATCTTTGAGAACCCTATTCATTGGAGAAGGCATTCAGGTTGGAATGAAAAGTGGAAAACAAAATTATGGCAACAAGGATGTCTACCTCACAACTATAAAGATGGAAGTGTTGTTTCTCCTAGCCTTCCACAACCTACAAGTTTGACACCACAGCAATTGGAAGAAAAAAGAGCAAAAGGGCTTTGTTACAATTGTGATAACAAATATATTAAAGGTCATAAGTGTGTTGAAAAGAAATTATTTTACATTAATTGTGAAGAGGAGGAAGAAAATGATAAAGAAATGTCAAAAGAAGAGGATATACACTAGGAACCAACCCCAGAGAAATAAGAAATGAATCCGACCATATCTTGTAAAGCATTGGAAAGAATTACCACTCCTCAAACTCTCAAGATAGAAGGAAATATCAAGAAGAAAAAGGTTCAAGAAGCGAAAATGCTATAGGATAAAATGCACGATGTATGGAGAATGAAGATACCCCGAAAGGTCTTCCTGGGATCTTTGGTAGACTATAAGATTATCTGCAACCATCACAAAGTTACATGCATGTTCATAAACAATAACTAACTATCAGAGTATGAGAAGTATATTACCTCAAGCCTCCATGTAGATTTGTTGGAGAGCACAATGCAGCTAGGTTGAAGTCCCCTGAGCCGACTCCAAATCAAGTCCTGCACAAAGAAGAGACAAGCATAATCACAACATACAACTCTGATAAATAATACATGAATACATAAAAGAACATCTAGTTACACATAACTAAGCTACTCATGCTAAAAGATATTGGAAAAACAACTAAATGAATAATAGTACCAACACCACGGAGTAGACAGTACAACTGCAGCTCTATATTAATGTTGGAAGAGTGATTACAACCATCTGTTGTATCAGCCTTCCTTTACCCCTCCAGCTTCTCTCTCTCTCCCATCTTACCAACTGCTTAAGATTTGAGACAATGCTCAACGATCAAGTATGATATCTTTTCAAATGCTCTGACCTTTATCACCATAGCCCTAGCTTTGCTTATGTAGCAATTGAGTTAGGGTTGCCAAGCTCATCCTTGAGTTCCCTAGGGTAAAAGCAATGAAGTTTCTATGCTTTTCAGCTCTTTCCCATTTTCATCATTCATTAGGATTAGAAATCCTCCAAATAGGTCGAATCTAGATGTTTCTTTGCTTTTCTTGAGTAATTTTAGGAACAAATATCTAGATATTTATGAGTCAATTCATTCCTTTGACCCTTAGAACTTCACTAGGATTCACTAACGATGTTCCCATACTAGTAACTTGAGTTAGTAGGGTCACTAACACACCCTTAGGCTTGCAAAGAAGCTTTATAAAGTAGGTTGTCAATGCATAACTAGCTTTAGTGTGGAAACGAGGCATGTGATCTTAGTATTTGCTTTAGCTATCATGTCTTTCCCCTCTGAGTTGATGAGGAGGTCAATTTGTTGTATAACAGAAAGATCACATCAAGCATCAAGAAATTAATCAGACAATATCTTGTAATGCATTGGTCGGAATTACCACTCCTCAAACTATCAAGATAGAAGGACATATCAAGAAGAAAAAGGTAATAGTGTTGATTGATTTGGGCAGTGCCCATAATTTCATTCATTGTAAGATAGCCAAGTAATTGAATTGCTTCCTATATCCAGCACCAGAGTGTCAAGTGATGGTAGCAAGTGGAGGAACCATAAATTTCTCTGGAAAGTGCCATAATATCAAGCTATCCATGGGATAATATGTGTTGAATAGCCCAATGCTTTCCATTACAATGCGTGGTGCTGATGCTGTACTAGGTGTACAATGTCTACAATCCTTGGGTAAAATGACTTTTAATTTTCAAGAACTTCTCATGAAATTTTCTTGGGAAGGAAAGGAATTTGAATTAAGGGGTATCACAAGGAAATTTGGAAAGATAATTAGCTCTAACGGACTTACAAAGCTTATAATAAAGAAAAACGAGGCGTAATTGCACAATTATGTTCGCTAGAGGTTCCCACATCGAAATCATCTATTTCTCCAGATCTCCAAAAAGTTTTGGACAATCATTCCAAGGTATTGGAGACTCCTAAAGGCCTCCCACCTATTCGTGATCATGATCATTCTATTCATTTGATTCCAGGAAGTGTTCCTCTAAACATCAGACCTTACATATATCCCTATTCCTAAAAGAGTGAAATTGAACATATGGTTGCAGAAATGCTAGAGGTTGGTATAATTCAACCTAGTCAAAGTTTTTTCTCTGCTCCAGTAGTATTGATGCACAAGAAGGATGGGTCATGTCACATGTGTCCAGATTATAGAGAGCTCAACAAACTCACTAGTAAAGATAAATTTTCCATTCTTGTCATTGATGAAGTATTGGATGAATTGCATGAATTAATTTACTTCACCAAGTTGGATCTTCATTCAGGATATCATCAGATAAGAATGAAGACTAAAGACATTCTGAAAACAACATTATTGAAGAAAGATGCATTTTTATGGACTCTAGAAGCAACGAAGGCCTTTGAACATCTTAAAGAGGCAATGTGCCAAGCACCGATCTTAGCTATGCCAAACTTCACAAAAACCTTTATTGTGAAATATGATGCATCAGGAAATGGAATTAGTGATGTTTTAACGCAAGAAGAAAGAGCCATTTCTTTTGAAAGTCATCCAATGAAAGGAAAGTATTTACACAAAGCTATTTATGAGAAGGAAATGTTGGCAAGACTACATGCACTTAAGAAATGTCGACCTTACATAATGAGAAGATCCCAATTCAAACAATATTTCCAGAATTTGACAAGGAAGGAAAAATCATATTGGAACCTGGAGCAGTCACATAAACATGTACCTGACAGCTACGAAATCCATCAATTTCAAAGTATCTCATCAAGTGGAAGAACTTACTCGCTGAAGATTCCACATGGGAGGACAAGAATTTTATATAGAGGCATCCATTACTACTCAAGCGTTGAGGACAACATTTTTTGAAGGAGAGGGGCATGTTAGGTCCTTATTCTACTAGTGTAACCCCTTATTGTTATTAGTGTGACCCCATTATTATATTGTTGTGCCCATGTAGCCCCCATATTGTTATTATTGTGCCCCATAGAAGCCCACTATTGTTATTATTGTGCCCTTACATTGTTATTGTTATGTCGGCTCTGATTATATTATGACCCCTTAGACTCCTATATATAGAAAGGAGGTCTTGTCATTTGTATCATCCAAGAATTGTTCATTTGTGTAATGTAAAGGACATTGCCCCCTCAAAGAGGCTGAATTCTAAGGTATTTATCTCGCTTTTCTATATTTTTGTGTGTTGGTTCAAGCTCTCTTCGAATAGATTTGATCTTCTTCCATCAAAGAATCAAGCTTCTCTTGAACCTATAGATGTCTGGCTTGGAACCCCTGGGGTCTCTTACCAGATGAACAGTGACAACAAGCAGGACCTTCACTTCTGCTTGTGCATATAGCATTGTCACCTCTAAGTTTGTATAAACCCTAGGTTGATAAGTAAAGATGGTAGCCCAAGAGTTGCAAGATCCTTCCTGCAATACTGGCGCTCATCATCAAGTGATGGTTATAAATGGAGGAACTATAAATTTCTCTAGAAATTTCCATATTATCAAACAAACCATGGGGAAATATGTATTGAATAGCCCAATGCTTTCCATTCCATTGGGTGGTGCTGATCTTGTACTAAGAGTCCCATGGTTAGAATATTTGGGGATGATATATTTTAATTTTCAATAAATTTTCTTGAAATTTTTTTAGGAAGGAAAGGAAGTTGAATTAAGGGGTATCGCATGGAAACCAAGAAACATAATCAGCTCTAATGGCATGAAAAGCTTCTGAATAAAAAAAATGGGGCATAATTGCACAATTCTGCTCACTAGAGGTTCAAACATTGAAATCATCTATTTCCCCAGATATCCAAAATGTCTTGGACAACCATTCCGAGGTATTTGAGACTCCCATAGGCCTCCCACCTATTCATGATCATGATCATGCTATTCATTTCATTCTAGGAAGTGTTCCTCCAAACCTCAGACCTTACATATATCCCTATGCCCCAAAGAGTGAAATTAAACGTATGGTTGCAGAAATGCTAGAGGTTAGTATAATTCAACCTAGTCAAATTTTTTCCATGCTCCAACATTTTTGGTGCATAAGAAGGATAGATCATGGCGTATGTGTCTGGATTATAGCTGGATCAACAAGATCACTATTAAAGATAAATTTCACATTCCTGACATTAATGAATTTTTGGATGAATTACATGGAGCAATTTAGTTCACTAAGTCGGATCTTCATTCAAGATATCATCAAATTAGAATGAAAACTGAAGACATTAAAAAAGAAAAAAAACATTCAGAACTCATGAGGGACATTATGAATTTTTGTTCATGCCTTTTGGACTTACTAATACACCTTCCAAATTTCAAGTTTTGATGAATTCCATTTTAAAACCCTCAGAAAATTTGTGCTAGTTTTTTGATGTTATACTAATCTACAATAAGTCTTGGAAGGATCATGTTCAACATGTTGACAGGGTGCTCAAACTATTGGAGGATAAACAATTATATGAAAAAACCTCCAAATGTTTCTTTGGAGTACAAGAGGTGGAATATTTGGGTCATATTGTATCTCATGAGGGTGTTAAGGTAGACCCTAACAAAATTAATTCCATTAAGGAATGGAAAATACCCACAAACATAAAGCATATTTGAGGATTTCTCCAGTTGACAATGTATTATCACATGTTTGTTAAGAATTATGGGAGAATAGCAGCACCCCTAACAAAATTACTGAAGAAATATGTATTTTCTTGGACTCCAAAAGAAACTAAGGCCTTTGAACTTCTTAAAAAGGAAATGTGCCAAGCATCGGTCTTAGATATGCCAGATTTCACAAAAACCTTTATTGTGGAATGTGATGCCTTAGGAAATGGAATTGGTGTTTTTTTAATGCAATAAGGAAGTCCCATTGCTTTTGAAAGTCATCCAATCAAATGAAAGTATTTACACAAACCTATTTATCAGAAGGAAATGTTGGCAATATTACATGCACTAAAGAAATGGAGACATTACCTAATGGGAAGACACTTCAAGGTAGAAACGAATCATGATAGCCTTAAATAATTTTTGGAACAAAGATTATCTTTAGAAGAACATCAAAAATGGGTCACAAAGATGTTGGGTTATGACTTTGAAATCATCTACAAAAAAGGGAAGAAAATTTTTGTTGTCAATGCACTCTCAATAAAGGATGAGGATGTGGAATTAATTCTTTGTGTCATTTCTGTTATCCAACCTAATTGGATAACTGAAGCAAGGTATGAATGGAAGAATGACGAAAAGGTGTGGACACTCATTCAAAAGTTGCAGCAAGATCCTAGTAAATTTGATACATTTAGCTAGAAAAACTATTCAATATGATACAAAGATCGCTTATATATTTGTAAGAGCTCCCAACTCAAGCAAAATATTCTTTTGGAATTGCACACCTCCCCCTTAGGAAGGAACTCTGAATTCTTTAAAACATACCACATGGTCAAGAAGGAATTTTTCTGGAATGGCCTTAAATCTAATATTCAAAAGTTTGTGGCACAATGTTTGGTTTGCCAACAAAATAAAGTTGAGACAATTAAGACCCTGGGTTTATTACAACCTTTAGCCATTCCAAGTCAACATTGGGAGGATGTCTCAATGGATTTTATCACAAGTTTTTTCAAGTCTGAAGGAAATAGTGTCATCATGGTTGTAGTTGATAAACTTACTAAGTATGCACATTTTTGTGCATTGTCTCATCCTTTTAAAGCTAGTATAGTTGATACTGCATTTATGAAAACAATTCAAAAGCTACGTCGAACCCCAAATATTATTATAAGTGACAAAGATCCCATTTTCACTAGAAATGTTTGGACATAATTATTTTCTTGGCTTGGTACTCAATTAACTCATAGCTCATCTTATCATCCTCAATCTGATAGGAAAACTAAGATAGTGAACAAATGTTTGGAAGGCGTTGTAGAGAAAACCCAACACCCCCCATTACTTCAAGTAATAGGGACCATTTCCATTAATTTTTTGCTACGTGTCTTTTATGATTTTCATCTAAGTTAATTGTCTTATAATTTTTTCATTTTTTAGTTTTCATCCGATTTCTATTTTGATCGTTTCATTGAATCCAAATTTTCACTAGGTTTCCATCGATACTTGTTTCGATTCATTTGATCATCCAGTTTATAAATGACACTCCTTTGAAGTTTGATTGTTTTCTTGCCTAGACTAAAAATGTAAATAAATACATAACATTTTTATTTTTCATGCTAATTAAGTTCAATGGTCATTCATTGTAAATATTAACCGTTATTTAACTTTTATTATTATTATTTCATTTTACACTACTTGTCCTACAAAATGACGCAGCGAAGTTGTACAATGGATGAAATCATGTTTCGGGATCTTGGTAATTTACTCGAGTTTATTATTTTAAAACAAATTACCAAACTCAGAATCTCAAAATTACAAAGTGACTATAGTTTAATTTGTATAACTGTTAATTCACATGGACCTACTCATCTTCATTAATTGAATATCTTCATTAATTGAATAACGCCCGAAATCAGAATCACATTTTTTTTTATCACAAAAGTCTTATTAAAAAAAAAATCGCAAAAAAATTGATCGCAAATTCTTATAGCATTAATACCTTAACATTTTGCGATAAGGCCGATGAGATAATCACTTTCACCTTTGCTTTGGTTTCAAAAATCATTTGAACAAAATGAGGTAGTTAATACATACGCTAATATATTAATATAAATTATATATCTTAAATATTAATAATTTTATTAAATTAATTTTAATATAATTAAATTAATTAATATTTAATATATAAATTAATTTAATTTAATTAAAATAATGGTGTATATTTAGTTAATTAAATAATTAATAAGAATTAATTATGATTTTATAATTATTTTTTATTAATTAATTAATAAAAACAAATTAATTTAGAAATAGAATTTAATAAAAAATTTAGATTTTTAGCCTGAGCAACAGAGTTTCCAGAATTCTGGCAATTTTAATATGCCAATTTCAAAAGCTCATAAATGGAGTTTTACTTGACCAAATGAGGCTCAGGATAGCTCATTGGAAAGATAAAATTGAGGAGAATATTTTTAAAGTGGTTTCATTTCTAGATTTAATCGTTTATTAGGTCTAACATCTAGCAAAAATCAGGATCCGAATTTTTAACAAAATCAATTTTCTTAGTTTTATTTGTTGCATCCTTATTTTCCCACGACTTCTTCTAAGTGCAAACCCATTCGTCAATAATTTCCTTGGCTAATGAAATAATAACAGACATCAATAGAAAGCTCAAATTTCCTTTTCAATTATCTATTTAATTGAATTTGATTGGATTTCTTTTAATTCCAAATTTAGCATTTTGATTTTATTTTTGTATTTTATTTTTGTTTTGATTTGTTTTGTAGGAAAACATGGGAAAAGATGAAGAGAAAAAAATTTCAATCAATGAGAAAGCTCCAACAATAGAAGAATGAAATTTTGAGCCAATGAAAATTGATTAAACATATTTTTTTCTTCAACAAACTTTCTTGTTAATGATTCATTTGAAACTATTATAAATAACATATTGTAGAATGTAATAGGAGATTCTCTCCTCTGCAATTCTGGAATTCTAAAAGCAATTCTATAATAGGGATTTAGAGTTGTAGTTGGGAGGAGAGAAAATCTCAAATCTAGGGATTATTGAAAATTTTTCTTTTGCATTTTGAATTATGTATGATGGGCAGAGTTTGCACGTTTGCGGCTCTTGTTGTAACAACAGAAATTTAAGCAATGTAAAGGACTATTGGAGACTAGAGCCAGAGAAATGGATTCAATAAATTGGTATTTATAATACTATTGTTTTAAATACTAGTTTCATTTTATGATAGCAGGAATGTGTCATTTTATTCATATTTGTGCACTATTGTTGGTATGATTAATTTGTCTCAATCATATTGTTATTATTTATCTTCGCTCTTATGAGTTGAATTCTGATTTCTGAGTAACTATTTACTCATAAATATTTCTTTTAATATTTTTTTAACAAATAGTGATATGGTATGAACTACTTCCTCATATTATTGTTTAATTATTCGAATCACTGATTAAACGATCAATATCATTTTGTGAACTCCTCCCTAAATGTTGTTGGTTTATTATTTCAGTTAAGAGGTCTCTGAATAGAATATGTTTTGGTATTCATAATGTTAGCTAATTGAACTACTTCGTTAGCTTGATATTCATTATATGCTAGACATATTTAAATCCAATACTTTAAATATCTTGCTCTCGATTGGGTTAGATTTATATCTGCCTAATTGAGATAGAATTAAGATTTAGTTCATTT
The DNA here is from genome assembly GCA_031772625.1 of Pinus tabuliformis. Taxonomy (NCBI): domain Eukaryota; kingdom Viridiplantae; phylum Streptophyta; class Pinopsida; order Pinales; family Pinaceae; genus Pinus; species Pinus tabuliformis. The sequence continues at coordinate 486,792,133 of CM062814.1, read as the reverse complement.
TCCTTGCATTATAGAATAAGTTTGCATATAGATTAATTTTTTACATTCTTATAAGTCCTCTTCCCAAAGAGGCAAACTTTAGTTGTGGCTTGGTTGAGCCCTAGATCAACTTAAGGATCACCTTCTTGCCTGATCAGCAAAAGGGTTGACCTGATGTCTCTTCTCCATTGGTGGATGAAATTCATATTGTAAGTCATTTTGGAGATTGAGAGAAGGTAACTGGACTTAGTTAAACCAGTTGGAATCACCATTCCAAATGGAAAAGGAGTTTCTTTAAGGTCCGAACTGGGTGGTCATCCCCAAATGTTGTTGCAGCGAATTTTGAGGCTTCAACATTTTTGGCGCTAGAATGAGGGCCTGAAACTTGTTTTCTATTGGAGTCTTTGCATCCTAACATTTTATTTATCATGATGGCTCCTCTTAAACTTACAATTTGGAGATGTATCCATGGACGTGCATCTTCTAGTACTCCACCTGAAGCAGTAAGACTAGTCTTGTCTCAGGTAAAGTTTAATGGTAAGGGGAATACTTCTGCATTTAATCATGCTTTACAATTCATTCAAAAATTTTCAAATTCTACTTTTCAAGGAATTGATGAAGGTATTTTATGTAGGATTTTTACTCTTACATTCTTAGCAAAAGCCAAAAGCTAGTGTCATTTGCTTCCAGTTGCCTCAATTCATAAATGGGATCAATTTATTACAATGTTCTTTTGTAATTTCAATGGCCGTAACTACGAATATGTATGTGACGATTTGGAAAATTTACAAAAATTTGAAAATGAATCTTTGATTGATTTTACCATCAGGTTTCATTTAAATTGTTTGAAATTTGAAATTGAAGAAAAACCTATGGAAGAGGAATTATTAGATTGCTATGAACATGTTTTCTCTCTTCCTCCCATTCATAATCCATGTGAAATTATTTCAAGCCTTTCTCAAACTCCTTCGAATTACATTAACGCAATTGAGAATTCCAATATAGAGGTGCAAACAAATGATGATAAAGTGGCCTTTATTATGAATGATCAATTTCTTCATTTAGTGCACACTTCCTACAATATTAATAATGATCAAGATTCACCTTTACATGGTAGTGAATCTCAATCACAAATCTTGGAAAATTTTAGTATTCAAATGCAAGAAGATACTAGCAATAATCTTGAAGAAGACACTGCTTTGAAATCTGAAAATTAGTGTGCGTCAGATTCAGAAGATCAGAGCATAAATCAGCAAGTACAAGCAGTGATTAAAATTCCCAATAACGCACAATCTACTATAAAAATTTTTGAACTCTTTTATGATGAGAAAATGCCAAATTTAGGACAACAAAGCAACATCCTTCAAGAAAGCACAAGTACACAAATGAATGATCTCAAATCTGAAATTTATAATGAGCAGAATGCACAAGAGTTCTTAAAAAGAGACTTTTAAAACCATTGCTTTTGATTCACATTTTTTCCTTTATCCCGATATTTTTGTTGATAGCAATTTATCCCCTCTTAACATTAATGATATTTCAGAAAACAAAGAGGATGATTTTAATGAATTGCCAATTAGTTTTTATCAATATAGAGAATTAATTATTGATCATTCTTCTAGCATTAATGAACATGTGCTTTATATTCCTTCTTGTTTTGATACATTGGATAAGATCAAAGGGAATTTTAATGAATGTCGTGAGGTCATTTATGATAGTTACTTTGACATTAAGGACATTGGCTTATCTAATTCACTATTGAATCATCATGATCAAAGTCTAATCAAGTTTGAAAATGAAGAACACTCTAATTTAGAAATTGTTTCAAATAGTTCTAATTTTCAAATAAATAATCATACTCATGATTTCAGCATTTGAGAAAACATTACAATCTATGATTTATATGACGATCAAGATTTCATTCCTATTTATAGTCATGATTCTCTTTCTAATTCACAAGTTGGTATTAGAAACCATTCGAATTCTATTATTCTAACCAAGTCTTATTAAAAGGAAATTGTTTTAAATCAATCTCAATTGTGTTGCAACACTAGTGTAAACTATGATTTGATTTTATTATTCTTCCTTCATTTATTTTGTTTAAATTCAGATTTGTTTTTTGTTTGTAGTTTTTGATTTTTAGATACTTTGTGCTGGCATATTAAGCAACTCAATATTGAACACTCAATTGATGTGTTGCTTGAATGGAAAAATGAAGTTTCACATTATAATCATGAACATCAAGAGCTATTAATCTTCCAACCTCAATTAATGTTCATTTCTTATCGGTTACTTCTATCTTCTCAAAGGAAGTGTCAACAAGAGAGTGTATTTTCACAATATGACCAGCAATTTAATTCAATTGATAATCTTCCACTATATCTAACATATTTTCATCCAGTTTTCATTTACGACTTTGAAAATATTTGGAAAGGTTTTCTTCACGAAAGATTGTTAATAGTTTAACACTTGCACATAACACTAACAAATCTATGCAAGCCATTATATCTAAAAGCTCATTTCCACGATTTGGCCTGTCATCTTCTCTTTTGGATCCCTTCCAATCATCAATAGAAATTCATCTAGATTTCTATGATCCAATTGAAATTCAACTGAAAAGAACATTTCAAGGAAAAGTAATTGTAAATAATATATTAGCAATAATTGTATATTCTACATTCAGATTTATTTTCCTTAGATTATTTTTATTTGTATTTTTGTTACTAATAATTGATCTGTACATACATGCAGGAATTAAAATGCTTACATGGTTACATTGGAAGTATGACTATACCTAATCATGTTTCCTTCCTTAATTTAGAAGTATGAATAGATTAATCTAGATTAGATATCTTTTCTGTCAGCACTTATTTCATTATTTCATATCTTCAATAAAGCAAGTAATGAATCTGGCTTCTTCTGGGCATCTCCTTTTGTTTTCGGAAAGTGGATTAAAAAATTAAAAGCTCTTAGATCATACATATTTGTGAAATCACTTGATTGTCTTGTAAAATCATCACGGTGATCATATACAAAGAAATTCCAAGAATTTGCTGCAACTTGACAATTTTTTATTCACAAGTATTTCTAAAACAAAACTTGTTTTCACCACTCTTGTCTTCCAATATAAATTTGAGGTGGATATGATATGGAAATTCATTACTTAGCATTTTAGATTAAATAAATAGATGATCTTGAACATATGGAAATTTTGAAAAATACATGGGAGAAATTGAATATCCATGAAGTAAACTTAAAATCAAAATTCTTCCAGGTATGCATTTTAAAGGTTCATCTTCATCTATTATTTGATTTTCTTTTTCATGATTTATTGCCTATTTTTGGTTTATTTTTGCAAGTTTTCATTCCTTTTAAAAACTTGAAACAAGTAGGCCACTATTTTAAATCTGCAACATGCTCAGGGAAGTATTAGTTGTTTTGTCAGAATTTGAGGATTCATTAATTTTTCTTATATATTTCATTAAAATTCCATTTAGACCTTTAAATACATTATTAACTTTCATATTGGATCATTACATTATCGCAACTTTCCTTATAGCAAAGTTGTGATAACATCTTCCTCCGATTGAATAATCTGATGGTTAATTAAATTATTGAATGGAATTTTTATAGAAAGGAAAAATTGAGTTGGGCACTTCCATGTAAATTGGATACTTTAAAACATCTCAGTCTTGACAAATTGCTATGTGTTGGGGCCTTCATTTTAATTTTGTAAAGGTTTTGATCAATTTTGGCTGACTAAACAATGAGGAGGAAACGGGTGGCAACAACAATTAGCCTACGGGGGAGTCGGCTGGATAGAAAGGCAGGAACAGATAGTTGCGGAAGGATTACGGCAAGGTGGTAGTAGAAGACAAAGGCAGTCGAGGAGGCAAGAAGGAGGAGGAGCATTCGAGGGAAAGAATAGCTGAGCAGGAACTGGCAGTCCAAGCGGTAAAGAGAAATATAAAAGGAGAGGCCCAGTAAGGAAGAGGGGTTGGTTGGCGAGGCTGTCAAGGTTAGCATTGCGGAGAGGATAGCGGGTTGTGGAAGTCTAATATTAGAAGGTAGGATTTTAGCTGAGCAAGACCTTTGAGACTGAGAACAAGCCTGTGAGTCTATAAATGGGTATTCCTTATATTTACTTGCGGCAACTGCCAAGATGTGTTATATTGTTTTACTGTTGAATTAATAGAAAGGAAAGTCCAAACTGGTTGCGAACTATAATTTGTATAAGCATACATGAAATGATGACTTATTTAAAATTTTGTAATGTCCTATCAGATGCATGCATTTAGTAGTGTTTGTGTATTAGTTGCTATGTTGTTTTCTCTACCATGTGTGTAATGTTATATATCTATTATCGGTTGATGCTCCCTTGACTCCATGAAGAACCCTTCTTACTTCTAGTCGCAGCATGTCTCGGGTGAGACTCCTTACCCCTTGGGTAAGATGAAAATGTCGACGTCGACCTAGGCTACAACAAACCATTGTTGGCTCTCTGTGCTTGAAGCCAGGGTCTTCCCCTAATGACTCTTTCGTGCCAAAAAATGGTTTCATTGCTGGGACCTTAAGTTACAAGAACTAGTTCAGAACATGGTGTCGAGGATATTTAAGAAGGACATCAGGGATTGGTAGAATCATACGATAGATTAGTTTGTAGTAGAGCAAGCTATCCATCAGAATCAACCGATCGATAAGGTGAGCGAAGGGATTTTATATGCCTATGGTATCAATGACCAATATGAGATATTTTGGTGCAAGTTACTAGAAGACCTGTACAATTGGTTAAGAAGGTTGAAAGGGCAGAATCGGTTAGGGAGGTTGACGATAGTTCGTCGTAGTTGGACTCCCTCAGATCTCATATTGCTTCAGTAGTTGGATAATGATCTGACTAGAGTAGTCGACTTTTGGGTAAAGACCACGGTGGAAGGATATATAGTCAAGTTTTCTACCGAGAGTTATCAATCCTTCTCAAAGGCAGAAGCAATATTTGGGTCTGGATTAAGAGGAAGGTTGATGAGGGAAGTACCAACATGGATTAAGATGTTTATGGTAGAAGAAGGACTACTTCTCTCACCCAACATGGAAATGGTAGCATTTAACCCCAGTATCAGGGGAAGGACCTAAGGGGGGGAATGTTTCTGGTTGGGGAATAGAGATGTTGTTGAAGGGATGGATGTGGAAGGGTTGAAGAAAGCTAGAGATGTTAGAGTGCATAGGAGAGCGCTGCTAGCAGATAAGTGGCAGGAAAGAGTGGTTCAGACTCTGAAGAAAAGAAAGATGGGACCACACCAAGTAGGAGCAATGTTGGGAAAACCCCAAGACAAAGGGGGAGAAAAGGAAGATGTAGGACAGAGCAAGATCGACGATAGGAGGTACAGGAGCCAGGAGGGGGAAAAGGGCCCCTCCTTACAAGTTTTAGGAAGGATATTGCAAGGGAAAATTCCAAGTGGATATGGAGAAGAGAGAGAAGAGTACATGGGCGATGTCATGAGAAGGTTATTTGATGAAGGAGAAGCATCCATTAGGAGTCAGTAGCAATACCCCCAAGACACAGGTAGTGTCTCTCTCGACCTTCCCTTGGTACCTTATTACAATTTGGATAAATTTGTTATTAAATTAGCCAAGGCAATATAGGTACATAGTGCGCGCGAGAAATACATGGTTAGTTTTGATATTTTTAGCAACAAGCGAACCAGTAGTATCAGTAACTTAGGACTATATGGATCCTAGCAGCCAGGAAACAAAGGATTTGTGTTGCTAGCTCATACCCAAGTCAGTATGGCGGGATATTTTACCAGATATCCAAAGTTTAAGACGAGGGGAAACGAGGACGTGGAACAACATTGGTATCTTTGTGAAGCTACTTGGAGAGCACATCAAACTCTAGACAACATCAGGACAGTGGAGTTCCAGACCACGTTGAGAGAGAGGGATCTCCGTTGGTTTATAAAATGGGTGGAACAGAACCAGAATCCCATGATAGATGATATCAAGAGAGGATTTATGCAGGAATTCAAAGTACCCCAGATAGATCAGCAAGGGCCATCTAAGTTGTGGGAGATCAAGAAGAGAGAGGGTGAGATGACTTGGGAACTCATGCAAAGGTTTAAGGATGCCATTACTAAGCTAAGCTACACTCTAGACTTGAATCACCAGCAGGACTAGTTTATCAAGGCACTCTCGCCCCTAACCAGAATGCCACTGATGCAACAGAAAATCGAAACCCTCCAAGGTGCTTTAGAGCAAGCGTCACGCATAGAGGCCATGGCTAGATATCCTCATGAATATCGGGGAGGGAAGAGTTTGCAAGATCCGTCAATCATGGGCCTTCAGAACCATATCGCAACTTTAACGGAGAAGTTGAAGTATCTTCAATCAGTGCGACCAGCCAAATCCAACATATGGTGCAACCATTGCATGTTGGAAGGACATGTTGCGGCAAAATACCCAAGGTTGCAAGGAATCAATCATCCAGGGGGGTTGCGGAGTCGTCAGGGACCCCACCAACCACAAGAGTTGCGGCAGTAGGGGCACAAGGAGATTTTTTGGGACGGAATAAGCAAGACTATTGTGATATCTGTAGAATCTATGGACATCTGCCACAGATGTGCCAGATATTGCAGAAGTACTCCAACATCACCAATAACAACTACTGTGAGTTATGTGCATCTACAATGCATCACATTGACCAGTGTCGAGAACTAGATGATCTAGCAGAATGGCTAGACAGATCTACGTTCATAATTAATGAGTCAAACTGGGGGGGACGAGGAGGAAATGGGAGAGGAGGAAGAATGGGAGGAAGAGGCCCCATAAGGTGTTACAACTGTGACCAGGAAGGACATGTCGCTAGGGAATGCCCGCTCCCTAGGAGACCCTAGTGCTCACAATGCAGGATTAATACCCACGCCACAGAGGATTTCCCAGAACTCATTGCAAAGTGGGAGGAAAGGACCAGATAGAGGGGGGTTAACCTGGTTAATGCCGAACCTCGTACCGACGACGGTCTTCTTGCAACCAATATTAATATAGTTAGAAGAGGAGGAAAGAATATAGGGAAGGATCGTAGCACCGCGGATCCATCCTTGATTATTAAAGCGACATCTCCAAAGAAAGTGTATCAGCCTGAGTGCCAAAAGAAGTATTATCATGAAGAAGCTAAGCTATTTGAGGGGATGACCAAGAGGAGGGAAGACCACAGGATGGCCATGTGCTTTATTATAACGAGTAGATTGAAGAATGGTTTAAACTATTCCTGAAGATTGTCGAAGATGAATGCATGTTGAAGTAATTGCGGAAGAGCTTAAAAGCTACATTATCAGTAGAAGAAGGGGAAGTGTAACAACCACTTGCCAACTTACTAGAAAATAATTCCAGAAGAGTGAGATGAAAGAAGAAGAGAAGCGGGAAGGAATTCCATATCAATGCTCAGGTTGTGGGATTCTAGATAAGGGACACAATGCTAGACTTGGGATCAGATGTAAACATCCTACCCAGAAAACATGGGAGGCAATGGGGAAGCCGCAACTGAAATACTCACCGATTAAACTAAGAATGGTGAACCAGTATTATATATTGCCCATTGGAAGGTTAGAAAATGTGGAAGTAGATGTGGTAGGGGTGAAGACGCATACTCAATTCGAGGTAATTGACATAATGGGAGATAAGGACCCATACCCAGCACTCCCTGGGATCGATTGGGCCTATGAAAACTATGTTGTTATTGACCTAAAGAAAGAGATGATGATTTTCAAAGCAAAATGAATGAGGGTGATCCAACCCCTGGACCCGTATCAAGGACCTAGATTCAAAGAACCAATATATGACAGGGATGAACCAGGGATGCTAGACCAGCTATACATGCTAATATCAGGAAAGAGGGAGGATTACTTAAATCCTATTACAGGAGGATCCATCAACTAGAGAAGTATCCAAAGCTCAGAGACTAGTTCAGAAGCTGCATGGGATTCATGGTAGCAAGGCAGGTATGAACTAAACACTAGACATTGTGCAATGATAAACTGAGTAAATTGGATAGGAATGGAGATAAGAGACTATCATAGGTACTATGACATTGAACCAATGGAAACCTTCTTGAACAGGGTAGACAGGGAAATGACAGAGGATCAAAAGATTCCCTTTTTTGATATCGCTCTGATGGAAACACTGGAAAGATGGTGGAGAACGCACTGCAGTACACTAAGAGAATGGGTGAGCATCAAGCAAGCCATGAGGGAAAGTTTTTCCCAGGATGAAGACTGACCAGAAGATAAGACAAGATATAAAGGGAATTCAAGTCCCAAGAGGCATGTCGAAGATTGCGTAAAGGGTTTGAAAAACCAGGTAATACCGAAGGATCTATGGGTACATGTATTCATATGTACCCTAGGAACTATTCCTTGAGCTTGGTACATACAGGAGGAACTCTGTCAGCAAACAGCTGTTGGGTGCGGGATCCCCTAAGGCACGTTTTGGGGCTTAAAGCCCAAGTTTTGACTAAGTCCGATGTAAAGACTCCGCGATCTATGGGCACAGAGCGTGAAGTTGTAATTGAGTCATATGGTTGTTACTATATGATAGTAAGTTTGATAAATTCCCGGGAAAATTTAGAATGCATTGGTCGGGACCGGAATCTGCATAGATATGTCTGATGTCATATCATTGGAATCCAACTAAGAAGGAAATTGAAGGTTGGTTGGACAGGAGAGTTCACAAGTTTGCAGCACAAGAGAATAGAAATTCACGACTATCAAAGGAAGAGTGGTTATACTACTATCTGTACATAGAGATCCACAAAATTTCCTTCACATTTTTCCCTACTGAGCTGTATGAGTGGATTGCAAAGCTAGAAGATAGCCAAGGAAGGTGGAAACTCGACAATCCTATTGTGTTGACACCAAAGTTGGTGTGCATATTGGAAGCATCAGAGGATAAGAGCGCACGTGCTGTTGATCACTGGCTCAATCGAATTATAGGAGGATTCATTATCGAGTTCGTGGTAGATACTTCAGTTAGCTATAGCGAGGCAGGGCGATGCTTTCTCAAAGGACCATGAGGTAAGTACATAAAGTATCTGAATACTTGGATTAAAATTTTATTGTGTGAAAAGAGGGTCATGCAATTACGTTGATGTCTAGAGCTACGGGAAGTGGAAAAACATACAGAAACGAAGGAAGTAAGAGACCAAAGAATAGCCCTTTGATTTCACCTCCGCGAGGAGACGAGGAAGAGCTCACGAAGGTCTCACCATGAAGTGTGATCAATTTGATAAGGTAGAGGATTCTGTGCATACCACCCCCACCCACACCACCACCTGCTTCACCGCCTTCACCTCCATCTTCACCCGTACCACCTCTGCCACCACCGCGAGTCAATATGGCAAGCACGATAAAGTTTCTTGTGTTCAAGGGAGTAGGAAATGAAGACCCAAACTAGTTTTGGTTCATGATAAGGGCTGTATGGGAAGCACAGGGAGTTACAGATGATAATATAAAGAAATCAACGTTGTTCAGCACTCTGTAGGATCGCGCACTAACCTAGTATATTAATCATTCTAATGACAATCCGAATGCGGGGATCGCGGATTTCCAAATTGCGTTGAACAGAGAATTTAGCAAGTCGAAGTCAAATGTGCAGTCAATCATTGGGTTCAAAGAGATCACAATGCTACCAGGTGAGACTCCTTGGGACCTGGATGAGAGGCTAAAGTGCACGATTCATGAAGCTAATATGACTTTGACGGATGGAAAACACCACGAATGGTTTTTAACATCGCTAACGCCGAATTTAAGGAACACATTGTCACAACATAGGTTAACGACTCAAGCAGAGGCCTTGGAGATCGTGATGAGGCTGCATGAAACCCTGACACAGGATCCTAACTTGGGAGTTCAGCAGAACCACACACAGTTGAAAAACTTATGCCTTGAGATGCAAAGTCTGAAACAGGACAGGACAACGCGACCGGAAGTGCACAAAGAGGTATGGTGCGTTAAATGTAAGGGTCAGTGTCATGACAAAGACCACTACCCAGTTTTCGTGAATTACCTCATGGGAGGAGGACCGTTGTTGTTAAGACCGGGGGCACAAGTAGGACCTAGCGCAACGCCTGCTTTGTGGTGCGTGATTTGTGAAATAGGAGGAAATCATGCTACAAATAGCTGCCATTTGTTACAGAAGTACATGCAAAATTCACAACATTTGTTCTGTAATTTTTGTAGATTGGTTGGAAACGATGAGTGCACTTTTAAAAGTAATGAACTGATGATGGATAGAACTCCCACCTACAAAGTTTAGGTCGAATCAGGACCCCTTGACCAGAACACAGGAGTGGCGTGAACTAGATTTTAGGGGCGCGGGCGAGGCTGAGGTGGAGGAGGACCTGGAAGAGGTCACGGACAGTTGATATGTTACAATTGCGGAGGGCCATGACATTATGCCTGTGATTTTATGAATCCATCGCGTCCATCATGTTTGTATTGTACTTTTTTTTTATCATGAGACAGAGGATTGTCCTACGCTGATAGCTAGGATACGTGACAAAGGATCTCTACCACCTTCCCCAACTCAGAACCTATAGATGATGAGGTCTGAGCCGCGCGAGGAAGATCCAAATGTGAACATTGTGCTCTGAAGTGGAATTGTGTTGTCAGACAATAAAGGCAAACAACTTGAAGATAGTACTTAGGTGTTATAGACATTTTTGTGCCTTACAGCTATAAGCATGAAATGTCCATAAACCAAGGGATCCTAAGTCCCTAAACATGTTGTTCCAACTCCTAAAGAAACAAGGTCAACAAATTACAGCTTCTCCTAGAAGTTCTCCACCAGAAACTGCTCAAAACTAGTCAAATCAGGATCAATTCAGATGCTCCACTAGCTGGTTGCGTTGCAAAGCACCCAAATACACTGGCTAGGTGCGTTGCAACGCACTTGAATGCACTACCCAGGTGCGTTGAGCAGGAAATGACAAGTGGCAGAGTCATTCAACGAGGTGGAGAGACAATGGAAGCTTCCAGAATCTTCTCCAATGACACTTGCCTCACTGAATTTGACCAGTGATGAGTAAGAGGCTCTCAGTCTCCAAATGGAAGCAAGAACTGACAGAGAGAAGCCACAAGTCAAAACATAAGCTGACTCATCCTCTCTGCTTACGTCTATATATGGATCCCTCATCCCAGAGATCCAGAGGCTGGAATTTTTTACTTTGCAAAGAATTGATGTTGGTTTTGAGATTGAGATTAGTGCATTGGGTGATTTATGCTTTGTTGGAGGTGAGGAAGGGATTCCTTTGCTGGGAGGTAGATGCTGGATCGGGACTCACTTGGTTGTATCTCCTCCTGGATCTTCTTGTTATATCAATAAAATTATTTGAGTTTCTCCTACATGCTTGTGTATCAATGATGTTTTGTTATATTTGCATGTTTAGCTTAAATCTGATCCTAAGCTATTTATGAATGTAAATCTATGTCTTTGTGTAGTTTTCCTCTTCTGTGATCTTGCAGGAACTTGGTGAAGCTGGGCGAGTAAGGGAGCAGGTAGCTGGAAGCTAACAAAGAGGAGAGCGATTGGATCAACAAACTAGCGCAAGACACAGGTTAGTTCATCCTTCCTCTTCGTTTACATTTCATAAAGAAGAATACGAAATTAGTTTTCCTTGTTTGTTGCTAAGGCACTATCACACCTTAGAGTGGGATAGGGGCATTTTGAGTAGATACTTTTCCCAACAACAAAATGGCGACTCCACTGGGGATCGTGTCTAGTTAGTTTGTTTGTGTTTCTCTTGTTGTTTGCTTCATAAACACAGAAGTAGCAATCGAACTGCATTTGCCATTATCAAATGCAAAGTAGCTGCTACTTCAATCCACCTGTTGGATTTGTTTATGATTTGAACAGCTGATCCAAAAATGCTCTAATTACCCTTTGTGATAGCTCTTAGTCCTCCTTTAAATCATCCCTCTGATTGTACCTTACTGATTGCTTTTACTCGGCCAAAAACCATAGATTAAACTGCAAACCGTGACCTAGAACCCGGATAGAAGTCTTGTTTCTGCCCCAGCGCAGGCTCTGTGAAGAGGTTCTGCATTTCAACGCAGGTCCCGAGAGGGCTACCTGTGCTGCAATTCAGTTTCTCTGTGCAACAAGTGCGCTGATCATCCCTTGCCCTGTGCAGCTGAGGTTCTTTGCTTCATTTTGCTCAGTTTTTATCTTTGATTTTTGCAGCCTGTTATCAGTGTGTGTACCTGTCTGAAAACCCCTTTTCTCTGCCTTAATTCCGCCTCCTTTGTACAAAAAGACTGTAGATGTTCTTTGTGTGTTTGTTACATCATTTACAGTTTTCCATTGAAAAGTAGAATAGTCATATTGTCGTCCTTAGATTTAGATCTGTCGTAAGTGTCGATTTTGATCTTAGGAGAAAGTTTCTTTACTGTTGACAGTTGATTATACTTTTACTTTTACCTTTGGTTTGATTTTGTCTCTTTCTAGTGTCGAAACGAGTGTTTATTTCAAAATCATAAAGTGTCGTAATCTTCTCTACCTTTTTGATTTTGAAAAAGAAGCTTGTTTGTGTTTTTCACTTGAAAGCAAATTCAGATTTGTACATCAAATTTCTTTTTAGGCATCAATATTAAGAAAGTGAAAACAAATACATGCATATGTGCATTTGCATATTGATAGTTTGTATGGTTTGATTTAGGAAAAGTGCATTTACAGTGTGCTCTTTGCTCTTTGAGAAAAGATTGTGTCTTTCTTTTCCCCTTGTAGCTAGGATTTTCATTGTTGAAAAGAGATAAAAGCTTGCTTATCATCTTTAGATTGCATTTAGGAATTACATCTACATCTCGTGGTGATCCAAAAAGACAAACTTATAAGAAAGATCAACTTAAAATAAATTGAATGAATCTAACAACGCATTGGAACTTAACGCACAACATAGAGGTCTAGGCTAGAGACGTGTTCCGGCGTCATAAAGCCTGGTAACTATTGTCCTCACTGATGGTTGGGTGATTCCTCCACTGTGAGACAATAAGTGCCAGTATAGATTGTGCTCCCACGTACCGTCGAGTATATATTGGGAGACCCCTATAGGCTTAAAACCTTTTATCCATAGGAAGCCGTGTCGGTCGTCCTACTGATCGCAATGCACCGAACACAACATTCGGGAAGATTGACTGCCGTACCGTAAAACGTATTCTATAGTTTTGTGATTGGTTTGGCACACCCTCTACCTAGATCTCCAGAGCAGTCCCTTTCGTTCCTTTTCAGACTCCTTAATGGAAAAGGTCCATCTGAGCACTTGTCACTTCAGGCTCATTAAAAATCGAAGGTGACTAGAGTCATCTTTTGTTTTTTCTCGACTCTTTAAAATTGAAAAAACAAGTTGTGTCCAAGCGTCGTAAAATTTATTTTAAACGGAATATTCATACCCTTTTCCTACGTTGATCTTAGGTTGAGAAAATGGAGTCTACCAACCAAGGAATTCCCCTTGGTGGAAATCCTAGTCCCTTCTCCTCTTGGGGAGATGTTGGTGCACCCCATATGGCCACATTGTCACTTCCAGGACTGACAATTGACTTGCCAGTCTGGCTCTTCTCAACCAATGTCGTTCAGAACACCACTATTCCTGAACAGTCGAATAAGCAATTAGACCAGTCCAGAGTTACCCACCAACCTTCTACTTCCTCTAATTCTTCCTCTCCTCCTTCCTCTTCGCTTGATGGGGCCGGCAAAGCCAAAAGTCAAGTTCCTAAGGAGAAGAAGGAAAAGAAGAAGAAAGAGAAGAAGAAGAAGGAGCCAAAAGCGAATGGGGGCAAACGAGTGTCGTCTAACGAAAATCCACACACTGCACTGACCAGGCCTAAATCGCCATGTGTCATTTACAAGGAAGACCATTTTCACAGAGATTGTCCTTGCATCCCTCGGATACTAAGGGACTGGTCTCCCCGTTTGCACAATCCGGTGTCGTCAACCTCTGATTGCCATGTTGAAAGCACACCGTCAACTAGCGAAAGTGAAGTCCCAGGACAAAAAGGGAGAGCTAGATCTCCTTGTAAACTGTGCGAAGGCGATCATGCCATCCACCGTTGTCCCTTCTTAGACGAAGCTAAAAGATTTTTGGATGATCGTCCGGTTTCACCATTACGACTTCCTCCTGGATATAAAAAACTCTTGCCGAGTCCTTCGTTAGTTGAGAATCCAGCTGGCCCACTCAAGTGGTCAGCTGAAGCGCCTGTCATTAAAGATGAACCAGCTGAATCCATACCCGACGAAAGTCAAAAGGTCGAGGCGGCAGTCGACCCGGTCTTGCCTTCAAAGGTTTTATCTTCGAATGACACAGTCACTGGAGAGAACAAGGATGACACCGTCCAAATTATCTTCATCGACACAGACTCCGACGAACACGGGGGCAACCTACCCATTCCTTTACCGCAGGAAGGAAGTTTGTCAGAGCCGTACCCGGCCGTCTACTCGGTCCCACCTCCAAGCAACGTAGTTGTCTCCTTCGACTGGAATCAACTAGGCAGACCCCGTTTACCAGCAAGCATACCATTCAGAATTATCGTCCAAATATATAGAATGGTCATGGCTGGTACTGTCATAGATGAGGGGGCTTCTGTGAGTATCCTTTCCTCTACTGCTTGGAAAGCGCTTGGTTCGCCATCGCTTTTGCCTGAGATGAGAAATCTGACAGGCTTTGATAAAGGAACCAGTCGACCTTTAGGGATCCTCCCCAATGTGCCCATAACATTGAAAGGGAAGACAGTTCAAATGAACGTAATGGTCATTCAAGGACCCTTGGATTATAACCTACTCCTTGGACGAGACTATATTTATTGCATGGGAGCCATTGTCTCCTCACTCTTTAGAGTAATATGTCTTCCGCACGAAGGAAGAGTGGTCAAGCTCGTGGACCAGCTTTCATTTCCTGGATCACGCATTGCAAATAGTCATATACCATCCCTAAATGGTCTCTTCACGTAAGAAATGTCTCAACCCACGGTCCGTCCTCCCGATGAGCGCGAGTAATTCGGAGGGATATGACTGGAACCCAGGGGGCATGCGTCCTGGTCTTCTTCGGCAGGAAAACTTCAGGTATAGGGTAGGTTTCCGCGGGAGAATATGACTAGTCTGTACCCCGTCCGTCAGTGGAAGAGGGGTTATTCTAGAATAAGATTCTCTTGTCAAAGTTATGTGTGTGGCGCTCGTTGTCACTCACCTTTGTTTATCTTGCTAGACATCGCCGAGGAAGTGTTTCATTTGTAACGCGAATGAGACAATCTTTGGTAACCTGAAAGAGGTAGGCCTTTCCTGATAGAACAAATGTTTTGTCTGCAAATTGAGGGGTAACCTTGAAATCGTATTTTATACCTGGGGGCATGCAAACCTTTTGGAGTGCAAGCAAGGGGCGGCTATTTATTTTTTTAAATTTTTAGGTCCTCCCTTTAAACCCGTACGCTAACCATTTAAACTCGTAGGATTAGTCGTTTCCTAACTTGCATAAAGAAAGGATGTGGGGCAAAAATCTAAATGTTGCCGTTTTATATGAGACATTCTTATCATATGACTGGATTATCGAGCAGTTTTAGCACATAGTTCATGCTCGTTAAAAAATAAACATAAGACCGAGCAAGTGTTTCAATCCGCGTTTAAGCTCGTTAAAAATGAACTATCCTCTGGTAAATAACCACCGTGAATGTAACATTATCAGCCATTAAAGCCTTGGTCGTCTTTGCAACCGTCACCTCCACTTTTCCATTGGCCGATCATTCACCTCCATTTGATTGTTTACCCATTTTGAGGAACAGCTGCGAAGAGTGATTTCACTAGCCATCCTTGTGACACTGCCGTGCTTGGAAAATTCCAACCCTTACCTGGAATCAGCTGCTACCCATTTTATCACTCGTTCCTCAAAAGACGAGTCTTCTTTAAGCTCTTTTCATCTGACTCGTAAAACATGAAAATATTGCCGAGTTTTGGCCTTCCAGCTCGTTAAAGCGACCGGAAGTGCTATCCCTCCTCTAGATTTTAATATTTTTGGACTTGAGGGATTATTGCACAAAAAGATCGAGCGCTTGTGTTGTTCGGCTCGTTAAAACTATCGAAAATTCATCCCTTCTGTATTGTTTTATACTTTTTCGGACTTAAGGGATTAGATGACGAAAAAGGAATTCCGGAGTTAACTTTACGTACCTTTTCAGACTCTCTAAAAATGAAAAGGACCGAGTTATCTTTGTCGTTAAACTCGTTAAAAACATTAATAGCGACAAACTTGTCTTTAGACGAGAACGAGTTTCACTATCGCTAGGCTCGTTAAAACATAGCGATGGGTTTGCCCGAAGGGAAAATTATAGAACAAGCATATGTTATCCTCCTCAAGCTTGACAAAAATAAAGAGGTACTGGTCAGCAATGACTGGGGAAAAATTGGGAAGAAACTCAAAGAATCATTATTGGTAGCAAGTCGCTCTTGAACATGACACTTCCACTCCGTGCCTGAGTCGGGTTGGGTTGTTTCATTCACCGGTCACATCACCATGGTCTCGCCATACCATCCACATTTGGGGTAAATGCTACCGATCCATCACATAAGTGTCGCCGACATGTTCAAGAGAAGTCATCCAGAGAAGTCACCCATGTCCCATCCACTGCCATACATTATACTTCATTCTTTCATGACCGCCACCCTGAACCATATATCATCAGATTGTTTTCACCTCCATCAAAATCATTTGCTCCGTTCCGTGTCATTGATGTGGGATTCATCAAGGCCCTCCTTTGACGGATCACTTCTTGTCGACATCAGCTCATTATCCAAGAAGTTGGTCTAGGAACACCCCATCCAGTACATTGAAGCTTGCATGCCTCAATGGCAAGTTTCTCACTTCCGGCGACAGGTATACATCAATGACCTTCGACCGAAAGATTTTGCGTGGTGTTCGACGCCAAGTCCTTTATTCACACCACGTGAATTGTACTGCAGTACCTTGAGGGTCATCATCCTTATCGGTGATTCCTTTCGCACTTGTTAACAGTTTACATCATTGACTGGTAATCCAGCGATGTCTTTCCATGTTCGACTTCAAAACATTTCTCACATGGATCGACTTGTACTTCGAGTGAAGATCGGACGAGATTGAAGACCCCGGATCTAGTTTCATCCATCCGGGTTGCGATATATATTCAGGAAAAATAAAAACATTGACATGTACAGCATTGCAGCACAGATAATCATCCTACCAAAAGGATGATGACTTCATCAAAATCATCAGTCTACCATCAGACGATTGTCTGTCCTGTGTACATAAAAATGAATTTATAAAGCTGAGCATGGGAATGCCCACCTCAGCTAGATCATGAAAAAAGTATGAAAAATAATGTATTGTATTGTATCTTATTACAGGTCTCCTCCCAGCATTGAATGAACTTCGGATCCTCCTAATAAAGCATTTCACCCGATAAACGGCCTCATACTTTAGAGGGCAACTGTTATAGACATTTTTGTGCCTTACAGCTATAAGCATGAAATGTCCATAAACCAAGGGATCCTAAGTCCCTAAAGATGTTGTTCTAGCTCCTAAAGAAACAAGGTCAACAAATTACAGCTTCTCCCAGAAGTTCTCCACCAGAAACTGCTCAAAACTAGTCAAATCAGGATCAATTGAGATGCTCCACTAGCTGGCTGCGTTGCAAAGCACCCAAATACACTGGCTAGGTGCATTGCAACGCACTTGAATGCACTACCCAGGTGCGTTGAGCAGGAAACGACAAGTGGCAGAGTCATTCAACGAGGTGGAGAGACAATGGAAGCTTCCAGAATCTTCTCCAATGACACTTGCCTCACTGAATTCGACCAGTGATGAGTAAGAGGCTCTCAGTCTCCAAATGGAAGCAAGAACTGACAGAGAGAAGCCACAAGTCAAAACATAAGCTGACTCATCCTCTCTGCTTACATCTATATATGGATCCCTCATCCCAGAGATCCAGAGGCTGGAATTTTGTACTTCGCAGAGAATTGTTGTTGGTTTTGAGATTGAGATTAGTGCATTGGGTGATTTATGCTTTGTTGGAGGTGAGGAAGGGATTCCTTTGCTGGGAGGTAGATGTTGGATCGGGACTCACTTGGTTGTATCTCCTCCTGGATCTTCTTGTTATATCAATAAAATTATTTGAGTTTCTCCTACATGCTTGTGTATCAATGATGTTTTGTTATATTTGCATGTTTAGCTTAAATCTGATCCTAAGCTATTCATGAATGTAAATCTATGTCTTTGTGTAGTTTTCCTCTTCTGTGATCTTGCAGAAACTTGGTGAAGCTGGGCGAGTAAGGGAGCAGGTAGCTGGAAGCTAACAAAGAGGAGAGCGATTGGATCAACAAACTAGCGCAAGACACAGGTTAGTTCATCCTTCCTCTTCGTTTACATTTCATAAAGAAGAATACGAAATTAGTTTTCCTTGTTTGTTGCTAAGGCACTATCACACCTTAGAGTGGGATAGGGGCGTTCTGAGTAGATACTTTTCCCAACAACATTGGGTTCGCAAGGCTCCAACGAAAGAAGAAGAGTTTGATTTGGAGCACACTAGGGAAACCTTCATGGAAGCTAAGAAGAGCTTCACTGATGCCTCCACTTCAAGAAGAAAAGATAGATCGGAGCCGAAAATGGACCCATCTATGCTTATGATGTTCCTAGAAACATGCATGAAGCTACTACGCGATAGTAAGGCTATAAAAGGACTATAGGAACTCATTAACAGATGTGTTTGGACTACGCCAGGAGAACCGCGAGTAGTCCAGAAGATTTGAAAGCATGCGACGAGGAAGGGAAGAGAAATGAGGTTTACTGTGTAGATTGGAGAATATGAGATGGACCAGGTAATTTTGGACTTAGGATCGGATGCGAACGTTCTACCAAAGCAGACATGGGAGATCATGGGGAGGCCTATGCTACAATGGTCTCCTATCCAGCTGCGAATGGTGAACCAACAAAATATAATACCTATGAGGAGATTACAGAGAATCACTGTGGATATTGAAGGAGCAAGTGCGCTAGAAGACTTTGAAGTGATAGAGATTGTTGATGACAACAATCCCTACCCCCGGCAAGATTATTTTTGAGAAGAAGTCTCTACACGTAGTTGTACCCTTGGACCCTGCAGAAGGATCGCGCTATACTGAGCCGGGGCATGACTATGGAAGCGATGATGATTTGGACTACATTTACAAGATAACTGCGTGAGAGCAAGACTGGGTAAATCCCACCGCGGATGGATGGATCTCATGGGAGCGCGAAAGCTCCAATACATTGGATTATGATGAGGAGATGGAGCGATGGCAAAACCGATTGCATGAGGTGACCACATTGAATTGTAATATGATGACAAGATCACTGCATTGCATATTGATGGAAGTGAGGGCTCTGCCTACTTATGATGGGTTAAGTGAGGTAGATGCTTTCTTGGACATATTTGAAAGGGAGGTGTCGGAACAACAATATTTCGATGCTTTGAAGTCGGTACTACATGCTACACCTGTAAGGTGGTGGGGTATGCACCAAGGAAGCTTTGAGAACTAGCGCGAATGTAGAAGGATGATGTGCATGTGTTTTGGGAAGCCTAAGATGCGACTAACAGATAAATACAATGGACGAGATGGTCCGAGCGCGCATCTGTCCAGCTGAGTACAAGCATATGGTAAACAACCTGCGCAAATGCACATGAACTTTGCGTTGGGGAATACGGTCAATATGCATGTGTTGGGGGAGAAATTGTGTGAATGGTCCCTCAAGTTGGAATGATAGAGGGTGGAAAAAAAAAGTGCGCAGAAGGTTATCCATGCAGAAGCATTTAACGAAGTGTGCGAAGCACTAAACAAGGTATGTAATGCGCAACGAAGTGATTGGGACCTACGTGTACTAGTAGTCTTATGGGCCTATAGGACAACGTGCAAGAAACTTACGGGACAGATGCCTTCTAGGCTGACTTATGGAGCAATGCTGAAATGCCAATGGAGTATATTATGCCTAGTCCACGCATAGCAGTGCCAGCAGATATGACAGTTCGTAGTACCTTGGAAGAAGGGATCGCGCAGTTGGACGAAGAAGAACGCTTGGGACTTGATGAATAGATCCAACATGGTGATCTTAGGCTCCAAGAACTCATGAAAGAAAGAGTGTGGTTAAGGGAGAAAAGTGCTCTGGTGGAAGCAGAAGTCAAGAAGCTTGAGGAAGGAATAAAGAAGGATTTTCTTGATAAGAAAACTATGGTGATAAAACAAGATGTGCATGATTACGTTTAGAAATTTGGGGACTACCATCGAGAGTTAATTAGCTTGATGCCTTGGATTGGACCGTATATTGCTAGAGGGATTATCGATGGTGGTGTGATGCAGATGGTGAAGTGCGTGATGCATACAGTAAAGTTAAAAGGCAGACTTTTCCCAGGAAAAGTGATTGATGATCGATGGAAGCCGTATACAGGTGGCCTGGCCACCTGACTAGCTATGGGAAGCAGAGTCTTAGCGCTCCAGGCAGTTGAAAGGAGGCACAGGACTATAAACTACCGTGCTTGATAGCTGAATGATGACGGGAATGCGCATAGGCATGAAGTGTCACAAGGTCCGCGACAACGCAAGGGTGGCTATGCTACCACACAGGTTGGATGGAAAGCGACCATTATAGTCACTATTCACGATGTGATGCTTAGTTTGACACCAAATGGAGCTGGCGGCAGGCATTTAAGATAGGATTTATGGGCTAGATTTGGGAAAATCTACCGTCAAGGGAGCATTAATGAATCGGATTTGGGGGAACGGTCATATTGAAATTCAAAAGGTGTTATAAATTGCAAAGGGTTGCCCAAAAAACAACACTTGGTCATTTGAAAATTGAGCTGTTGAGCGCCTAGAGTATTCTGAAATGAGACTTGTTTAACTTGTTGCGAGCGTTGTTTGAACACTTGGTTGAGAAGTTGCAAGATTTCTAGACAAACAAAATAAATGCGTCTGGTGAAGCCAGGGAAATCAATGAAATGACCGCCGAAGAGGCCGCGTAGGCCATGATAGTAGAAGATGCCCCTTAAAGCATTGGGATAGTTGTGGAAATCCCTAAATTGCCACACACGCTGAGGCCCAAAAAGGATAAGCAACCTATGATTCCCATGCGCATGTCCCCTCGAAACCCACTGAGAACTAATTTAACCATGGAAAAAAATGGAAAGCAGTTAATTTGGAAACCGATGAGGAGGAGGAAGACCTTGAGGACATCCTAATAGAAGAGGAAAAGGATGATGACATGGAGGAAGAAACCGAGGGTGTGAACCCTTTGACCAAATTTCCCGGGTATGTTCCTTCGCGAAAGGGAAAGGCAAAGGTGCTCAAGGACCTAGATGAGAGAAAGAGCTCTATGCAGACTCCGTTGCTACCTAACGATATCATTTTTGAAGGAGCGCACTTCGGAAGGGTGCTGAGTTTGAAGTTCGAAGATTGGGATCTCGCCAACCATGAGAAATTCCCTCACTTGGAAACAACATAGCTCATGAAGCCAAAGAAAAACACTACGGCAGGAGTTGTAGATTTGGAGCCACAAAAGTGGTTGCTTGGAGTAGAGATAGCAGGGTTGTTGAACCTGCTTTGGGTGCCGCATTACCATCGTGCCCTAGTAACTACCTTTGTCATCAGGCAATTGCTTTGCCTAGTGCATGATGGGTGTTTGTGGGTGGAGGAGCCCATCCCCATCACATACCACCTGATCCATAGAATTACCCGACTCCCTTATAAAAGGGAAGACCCAACAAACATTTCGGAGGGTAAAAATAGTGATTTGGCCATCACGAAGGCCATGAAAAAGAAATATAAGCTAGAGAAGAAAAAGAGGGGCTACGCAATTTCTAGTATCAACAACAAGGTAGTCAAAGTTGCAACTCAGATACTGGCTGGTAAGGTCATGTGGAAGTGCCGCACGGATGAGGTGCCCATGCTGGTGGTTTCACTTGTTGAGCAGGCACTAGAACAGGGGAAAACCTTCCACTGTGCATGGCTTTTGTTGTCCATAGTGTTGGTGGCTGGGGAATTACCTAAGGACACCTAGTTCCCCACAATTGTGAGGGATCTCCCAGAGGCCACGAACTACGCTTCGTTATGGGCCACTAAAGACACACACGGATTCGAGATAGTAAGATATTCTGGGTGTTCATGGAGATGAACCTTAGAATGGGGATTAACCACAAGCCGCGGTTATCGCCCATTTTCTATAACAGATTACAGAGCTTCATGGAGTTTAAATAGTCTTCCATCACGTCTACATCAGGACGCTCAAGGACCCCACGAAGAAGTGGAATCAGCTCCCGTATCTAGCCATGGATGATGTTATCTTTTTCGTGCTAGAGTCATGGCCACTGGAGTGGCATGCTCCATCCATCTCCACAATGGAAATGGAAAAGTCTGCGGAACAAATAGCATAGTTGGCAAAGAAGAGAAGAAAAGAGGTCGCAGTAGTTGAGCAACAACAGGCAGTAGAGAAGGAGCGTGAGGGCCATAAGCCGCCCTCGTGCAAGGACAAGTC
This sequence comes from Pinus tabuliformis, assembly GCA_031772625.1. Lineage (NCBI taxonomy): Eukaryota > Viridiplantae > Streptophyta > Pinopsida > Pinales > Pinaceae > Pinus > Pinus tabuliformis. Next base: position 486,769,593 of record CM062814.1, on the reverse strand, counting down.
CAAGACACAGGGGGTGGCATGGCCCCAGAAACAACATCTATGCAGTTAAAGCGCCAGTGCCCGAGAGAGCAGGTGGGGCCACGAAAGAAATCGAAAGCGTCTAAGACTTCTTTCGACCCAATCACCCTCACAAAGGGTGATCTACATAGAATAGGGGAGATGGTGCATGACGTCACTGTGGAGGCCCTCCAACAGTTGGAAGAGGAGAATCAGATTGTGTTGGGGGCCCTCTGGGCACAGATTCAGGAGTTGCAGGTGCGCACTCCTCAGGTTGGTACTATTTGGACCAGTCTTGCAGTAGGAACGACCGCGGTTGAGGAAATGTTGTGTTCCCGCATGACCAACACAATACTGCTACCAGAGGGGGCACTGGTTATAGAGAACGAGGCTGACAGGCCTACGATCAGTGTGTTGAAAGGAATAGGAATCAATATGGCAGCTCTCCCTCGCGAGATGCTCTATGTCCTACAGGACGGAGTGTCTGCAGAACTACGGGCTAGGGAGGGCCGTGTGCTATAGGTGTTGAGTGAGAAAATAATCAACATGGAACAACTACAACACAACGAGGTAGTGGCATAGAATCGGAAGATGGTGCAGGTGGTTGAGGAGGCCTGCCAGATGGTTCCTGAATTGGCCATCCCAGCAGAGGCACGCATCCAGAGGCTAGCATCGGGGGTGTGTGAGGTGTGAGAAGAGATGGCCAAGGTTCAGCTGGAGCTGAACCTTTAGATAGCAGAGCTACGGTTGAAGGCGCAACCTTCAACTCCTCCAGAGGTAAGGGAACAGCGCGCCAGTGCCATTACAACGGGGATGGAGGAGATCAGCAGTGCAGTGAAGGACTACACCAAAATGTTGGAAGAATCGTTCGAGGTCCTCACCACTCTGCAGGAGGACCCGAACATACAACACTTGGAAATAGAGGCACATGAGCTGCAGAAAATATATGATGATATAAAAGGGACTGCATAGATGGTGGCCCTTACACAGAGGCTCGTGCGGATGCAAGAGGCAAAAGCGGTTAAGGAACAAGTAGACACGGTGCGACACAAAGAGGTGGTCTTGAAGGAACACGTCCAACCATGGATTGACGAGGCCTTCATCATCACAACAACGATTGAAGGCAAGCTCGTGCAGATGCAGGGGACGCAGGAGCAGATACATGGAAGCAGTTCAGATACAACAATCTCTAAACAACGCATACAAGAGATACAGTAGGCAATCGCTCAATGCGCTGCCGACCTTGCAGCAGTCTAAGCAGAGTTGGGAGGTCTCTGCATGAAGATCTCCACACCGATAGAGTGACTTGAGGGTGAGTCATGATGTTTGTGTTGGGGGCTTGTTGGGCACAGGATCCCCCAAGGCAAGTTTTGGGGCTTAAAGCCCAAGTTTTGAGTAAGTCTAATGTAAAGACTTTGCGATCTATGGGTGCAGAGCTCGAAGTTGTAATTGAGTCATAGGGTTGTCCGGCCTTACTTTTTTAATGTAATGTCGACCTGAGAGTTCTACCCATGGTCTGTGGACCATGGGATTGTATACATAGAGTGAGGCTCTAAGTTGTAATCTAATCTAATCGAGTGATGAGGGAATCTAAGAATCAGATAGTCTAAGTTGAAATGTAAAGTCGAGTCTTTGGGTCGTAGAGTAGGAGAAGGCTCTACAGTTGAGTGCACAGGGCAGGTTGGGTCTCTAATCTTTGGAGAAGTAATAAAGAGAATTTTTACATCATTTTTGTGCATCTTTTACTGTTTATTGCATTAAATGTATTGAGTATAATTTCCATTTTTGTTGTTTATGTGATGCACGAACTTATATGAATGTGTTGATAAAGAGAATATAAGATAAAGTATCTGTTTATGCGAATATAACTAACTGTTATAGGAATATAAGTAAGATCCTCAGTGTAACTTGGGTAAATAGCATAGATCGTTGCTTTAGCAGTGCAAAAACACCTTAGCCCCTGGTTAGGGATACGTGAAGGTGAGTATAACAGAGCGCGAAGGCCTCGTAGGTCAGGAAAGTGCACAAAGTAACCTGTGCATAGGTATTCACAGTGGGACTAAAATGACTCCTTAGACATCTCAAGGGTGTGGAAACTTGGTTCCAGGATCCCCCCATACTGCTTCGGGTGAGACCTTAGTCCATGCTCTGTAGGATGTTGCCAAAAGGTCCAGTAGTACAAGGATTTGTTTGGCTAATTAACTCCGAACATGGGTCAGGCCCCATCAAGCCAACAATGACGGATTGGGATATTTTGGAGGTACAGTTTGTTAGTAGCTTTTCATTTAGAGGTAAGGAGGAATGCATGACTGAGACACTCTAAGCGATCAAAAAGGTTTTGTTTTCCCCAAGACAGTTAGTTGAAGGATGTCCTAATGAAAGTTTTATGCAGTGTCTGTATGATTTGAATTCTCCAGAATATGTGACCTGCGACAAGGTAGATGCAGAACTAGAAGAGGATGGGTTAGACGGACTGAGACACCTGACCTTTGAGGAAACAAAATGAGAAAGAGACATCTGAGAGAGCCCCTCAAGAGAATGTGCTCACCTTCTACCAATGAAGCTAAGAAAATAAATTGTTGAGATAGAGGATAAGCCCACAATGGCGTCTGTATGAGACTACTGGGATGAACAGACAACTAAAGAATTTTTTGACCTATTACAAGAATACCAGGACCATAGGGGAGATAAAGATTGTTCTAAAGCCAGATGCCCACCCAGTAAATCACAGACAATATAGATTGAACCTAAGGGTAAAGGAAAAGGTTAAGAAGCAAATCAACAAAATATTAGAAGCAGAGATTATATTTCTGATAGATGAAGCAGAGTGGATAAGTCTGATAGTCATACAAAATAAGAAGGATATGACCAAAATCAGAATATGCATTGATTACAAAAGTCTCAAAAATGCATGTGTGCATGACCCATTCCCGACACCTTTCAGTGATGAGGTCCTAGACAATGTGGTGGGGAACATAGCATATTCCTTTACAAAAGGATTCTCGGGCTACCATCAAGTTTGAATAACCGGGGAGGACAAAAGGAAAACAACATTCACTACTGAGTTGGGGTCATATGCATACAATGTAATTCCATTTGGATTAAAGAATGCACCAATATGTTTCTCAAGGATTGTCATTGTTGCGTTCTAAGACTACATTCGCAGGTTCCTAGAGGTGTACATGGACGACTAGACAGTATATAGCCTGCTGAAGAAACAAACCAGCTTATTAAGGGTTATATTTGAAAGGTGCCAACAACTGCAAATTTCCTTAAACCTCAAGAAATTTATTTTCACAGTCCCATTTGGAACACTATTAGGCCATATCATCTGCAAGGAGGGAGTATGCGTAGACCCAACGAAGGTTGTGACAATTGTCAACATGGAATCGCCATGCAACGTGAAGCAACTAAGGTCAACCTTGGGCCATATGGGGTACTACCGGTGTTTCATCAAGAATTATGCATCAATCACAGCCCCAATGGAAAAGTTACTGAAGAGAATGGAAGAGTTTGTTTAGACTGAGGATTGTCATACAACACTGAATATGTTGAAACAAAGGCTGGTAAGCGCCCCTATCCTTGTCTATCCAGATTGGAACAAAATGTTCCATGTGCACATTGATGCGTCAGGGATAGCACTGGGAGTGGTCTTAGCACAACCAGGGGAGAAAAATATGGACCACCTGGTGTATTACACCAGCAGAAAACTCTCAACTATGAAAAGAATCTATACAACAACGGAGAGAGAAGCCTTGGCCATGGTTTACTCTCTCCAAAAGTTCAGACATTACTTGTTGGGTGCACCATTCAAATTTTTTACAGACCATTTAGCACTAAAATATTTAGTAAACAAACCAGTACTAGAAGGTAGAATATGCCAATGGTTGTTGATGTTCCAGGAATTTACATTCAAGGTGGTCATAAAACCTGGTAGATTGAATGTGGGACTAGACCACTTGTCACGACTGGAGATATGAGAGAATGAAGGAGCAGTGGATGATCAATTTCCAAACGCCGACTTATTTGGAATAGAGGTAGTCCTGGATCACCTAGAAGAGATAACCACACTATTAAAAATAGGTCATTGCTGAGAAGGATATATGGCAGCACAGAAGAAACACCTAATAGTAAGGGCAGTGGATTAATAACTGATCGCAAGACACCTCTACAAAATGGGCTTATATGAAGTATTGAGGCCCTGCGTCCTTAACCATGAAATAGAAGATGTACTATGGGAATGTCATGCAGGAGCTGCAGGAGGCCATGTGGGAGGCAAGGCCACCGCAAGGAAGATACTACAAGCAGGACTATGGTGGCCAACCATTCATAAAGAATTTGCTAAGAGCTATGATGTCTGTCAAAGGGTTGGAAAGCCTTCGTGATAGGATGAGCTACCTTAAATCCTGTTCACACAGTATAAATCTTTGACAAATGGGAAATAGACTTCATTGGACCCATTACACCACTGGAAAGGCATTCACATGCAAGATACATAATAACCACAATGGAATACCTCACCAGGTGGGCAGAAGCAACACTCGTCAAGGACTATACAACAGAAACAGCTGCAAGGTTTATTTTCAAGAACATAATCTCAAGGTTTGGATGCCTGAGGAGTCTCACAAGTGACCAAGGAATGCATTTTCTGAATGAAACCATTGAGACTCTTCTGAAGAATTTCATGATTCAGCATAATAAGAGCAATCTATATCACCCACAGGCCAATGGCATTGTTGAAGCATTCAACAAAATCTTGGAGAAAGGTCTAAAAAAGATAGTATCAACCAACAGGGATGACTGGGATGAAAGAATACTTGCAACTCTATGGGCGTACAGGACAACGGTAAAGAGACTTCATAAAAAAACTCTGTTTGAACTAGTATACGGGAGGGAAGTAGTGGTGCCAGCATAGTTTATAATACCAAGCATGTTCATATCTGAAGTAATGGGAATGACAGAAAATATGGCTTTGAGAGGGATATTGAGTCAACTAATGGAACTCGACGAGTCAAGGTTCTTGGTTGAGTTTCATTGATCAATGGAGTAAAGAAGGCAGAAAGCGTGGCATGATAGGAATATCAGGGAGAAGGCATTCAAATTTAGGGATCAGGTACTACTATATGATAGCAAATTCTAGAAATTCCCAGGGAAACTGCAGATGCACTGGTTGGGCTCGTTTATAGTTACCGAGATCAGAGATTTTAGAGCAGTAAGATTCGCACAACTGGATGGAATCATGATGAATGGATGGGTGAATGGCGCATGCCTAAGGCCCTTCCACAACGCGCCAATCACAAATTCAAAATAAAGCAGATCTCAGAAACGAGCCTGCAAGTAGGTAGGAAGTAATAAGAGTTAGTCAGTCATGTTTAGCAGCTAGCTAGAGTCCTACTTTTTATCATAAAAATAAGTGAAATGACGATAAGGTTGCGTAAACATTCTCATCATGCCGCAACCCATTTGTGGTTAGGGGGAGGGAAAAATAGAATTAGTAGTCATAGTTAGCAAATTACATGTAGGCAAGTGCTTTTCACATCCTTTATGATCACAGGTTGTACCCGTCCTTTCTGTCGTTCTAGTAGTCATTTCCATAATAATTAACTAATAATGAAACTGTCGAAATAGGAGCCGCAAAATATTTTCCCATTAAGCACAAGTTTAGTTAATAAATAAGCCCATCACGGAAAATTTAATATGCCATGTAGCCACTCTATCCTTTCCAAGTCCGCATCATGGTTGTCAAGTCTAGGTCAGCCGACGGTGGCAAAGTATGGCTAGAAAACATGGGGAAACTTGCTGGAGTAATTAGTTGCTAAAATCTAGTTAAGAAATGTCACGTTAAGCCCAACTACGTAACTTGTAGGAAAATGAAGGAAATCACAGAGTTTCAATTGCAGATAGCAGAAGAATTCCAGGCTCACTCTGAAGAAAAGCTACAGAAGCAAATATACGAGAAACCTCATATAACAATTGTATACCAGATACGAAGGGAGATGGCAAAGGGGATTGTATATGTTCCATAGGATTCGTTAGATGAATGAATTGAGGTGGTCGACAATTTGTATGGGAAATATGATAAGGTGATTCTGGTCGACAACGATCTTATGGATTGCTTCCAATTCCCAACTCTAAAGAGGGAAGTTTATGCAGAAGACATCCAGAGGGAGGATGACACCAAAACCTCCAGAGTCAAGGAGGATTTCAAAGGAATACAAAGGTCAACCTTACTCCATTTGAGAAGCTTACCTATTTTCGGCACTCAATTCGCCGCAATGCAGTGTACTAAACTTTTGGTGAGCAGGATGCATGGAGGATCACTATGGATTGATAAGGAGTACCCCATTCATGTAGATGATATTCATCATCTAAAATGGTTTTCAGCAGGAGGGAACGTAGTCAACACAACATTTCAGGCAGGGGCTAAAAGAGCCAAGAAGTAGAGCAAAGATAACTACTATGCAAGATACGAGACTGAGCGGGGTGGAAGGGGAGAAAAACTGGATATGATCAACAAGGTTGACATTAGATTCACCTGCTACATCATAGCAAGAAAAACCATGATACATTTTACAAAGAACAAATGCACACTGGACATAATTCTGGTTGCGGAGCATTGCTGCAAAGGAGAGTTACTCAACTGTTCTGCATTTTTTCTTAATGAACTTTTTGAAGCCTGTGAAGATGTGTATTTGCGGAGTAAAAACTTCCTGTTTGGGTACATTTTGATGTCCTTGGAAATGTGGAAATGGAGGCCGCTGAAAGAAAGGGAAATGGCAACCATTTTCGAAGGACAACTGATAGCTCTTCGTTATGAACCATGGAGGGCATCGGGGGACCCCAGCATGAAAGAGATAAATGAGACGACTTTCAAGGATTGGTATGAACTAATGTTAACCACCATAAGGGTGACATAGAAGGTACCTAAGACTCTGCTGGATGAATATTCAGAATAAATCTGGTTCATAGCTTCACACGTGCACACCTACCTTAGGCCAAGGTGCATCCACCTGAAGGCATTCAAGATGAGGCCACAGAGGTTCGTCTTGATTGCAACAGTGCTACAGAACGAGGTGGGATCATGGCCGGGGTGGCTTGTGAAATTATTGATGGGAAGTATACCTATTTGTTTGGAGCCTTGAAGCAGTAGGTGCAAGGGGGAGATGCAGTAGAAGGCAGTAGGAAAAGGCTAGCCGGAGATGTCCTCCAACCGATGGTGCTTCAGATGGAGGAGAAAATGTTCGAGCTAACATGAAGAATTGCAAGCTTTGAAGGACAATTAGGTGAGAGAAATTACCTCGCCCAATTTCGAGGTTATACTATGTTCTCACCCATTATCAGAACCCTTCTGGCCATGAAACTCCCCACGAGAGTAGCCCACACACCACCTCAGCCAACTGTCCCCAAGCTAAAGAAGAAAAGAGTTGTTTGCAATTTGGACATTAAAAAGTTGAAAACTGCTCCACCACCACCCCCCCAATTGTCGACCTTATTGACGAGGTTGAGAACTCAGTTTTCGGATCCCTCATAATCGAAGAGATTCCTACCACCACTTCCACCGCCTTATAACAGTGGTGGGAATCCTCCCCGCACACACCCTCCACCTCAATGACGCTGTTAGAAAACCTCCTGTCTGACCGACGACAAACAACTATGGAAACAGAAGTTGATTCAATAGGGTAGGCAAAGGGCACCACTTCTGCCAGTGGTACACAGCCACCACCACTTGCATCAGTAATGCTAGGCTCGGACCCCCCACAAGGTGGAAGCCCAAACACTGGTCAGCAGGGAGAAAATATTGAGTTGTACTGGCCACTTTTCCCTATAAATATCACAATGGTCCCGAACCCTAGCATTGTACCCCCACTCCATAGGTCACTCCACAGTCACTGCAAATTCATTCGCCTGCCTCCCACTCTAAAAAATCCATCACTAGTGGCCTACCTATACAACATCATTTCCCTGAACCTAGTACAATGCAAGCCAACACACTACATCACTGGTCATCGGCACATTTATTCACATTTATACAGCAAGCAGTGCAGAGGGCCAAGAAGATCCATGAAGATCTGGCCAAGGAGCATGAGCAGCAGACAAAGCAACTACATGAGGTAAAAAAAGAGTGTGATCACCTAAGGCAAGAAAATGCAAATTTGCAAGCCTATATTGATCAGGTCATGCAAATATTGGTCGTTATGGCCAACAATTGTTGATGCAAGCACAAAAGCGCCGACGGACCTCATGACCTGCACACTAGTCAACTGTTGCAACCACATCCAAGTGGCATGCTCGAACCTAGTAGCCACTAATGCCGACATGAAAAGGAAGCTGGAGACGGTAAGATCAACACTGTCGGACCCAGTAGAGATCTACACGAGGACTGTCGAGGGAAAAATCATTGAAGTGGAAGCAAATAAGTAGACACTAGTTGATGCCCTCATGGATGGCTACACACTGATGAACAAAGTCCATGATTGGCCAGGAAGCCTGGCAGTGAAAATTCACTTGGTCTACCCAATGAGAGAGAGAATACAGACATTATTCACCAACACAAAGGACTGTACAGACCCTGCCCAACAAATCAATGACCAGATTGACGCAATCCAGGCCCAAGTTGATCAAATTGAGGAAGAGTCCACAAAAACAAAGAAGGTGATTAGAGACCTATGGCCACCAATTAGTACATAGGTCCTAAATCTAAAATATTTTTGTGACTCCAGCGGACAATAATGGGAGAGCCTGCAAAACCAATGACAAACAGAGTTAACATCATAGTCGACCGAAGAATTCACTCAACGCACTGACACAATCCTCACCGAATGGGAAACTTCCATTCAAAAGTACAGATAATTCAAGTAGAAAACCACGTCAGTTGTTCAGGAGTTGGAGCCTTTTTTTGATCGGGGGAACCTCAAAAGGAGGAAAGTGCAACAGGGACATATACCACCTTGCGAGCAGTGGTCGAAGCAAAAGAAGCACCAACCCAACAGTCAGCAAAACCAATGCAACTAATAGTGCAACCACCAACTGAAGAACCCATGGAAATACCAACAGGGCCAACTGAGGTTGAAATGAATTGACTCGAGGAAGAGACAAGGAATTATGGTCAGGGCCTGTTGGGGCTTTCGTTTTAATTTTGTAAAGGTTTTGATCAATTTTGGCTGACCAAAGAACGAGGAGGAAATGGGTGGTAGCAACGACTAGCTTGCAAGGGATTTAGTTGGACAGCAAGGTAGGAACAAGGAGTTATAGAAGGATTGCAGCAAGGTGGCAATGGAAGAAAAAGGCAGCCGAGCGAGCAGGAAGGAGGAGGAGCAACCAAGGGAAAGAACAGCCGAGCAGGAACTGGAATTCCAGGTGGTAGAGAGAAATATAAAAGGAGAGGGCTAGTAAGGAAGAGGGGTTGGTTGGCGACGCTGGTGAGGTTGGCGTTGCAGAGAGGATAATGGGTTGCAGCAGTCTAATACCAGAAGGCAATAGTTTAGCTGAGCAGGACCTTTGAGACTGAGAACAAGCTCGTGAGTCTATAAATGGGTATTCCTTATATTTACTTGTGGCGACTGCCGAGACGTATTGTACTATTTTACTATTGAACTAAGAGAAAGGAAAGGCCAGACTGATTGTGAAGTATAATGTGTATACGCGTACATAAGCGATGACTTATTTAAAATTTTGTAATGTCCTGTCAAATGCAAGCATTTAGTAGTGTTTGTGTATTAGTTTCTATGTTGTTATCTCTACCATGTGTTTAATGTAATATATATGTTATTAGTTGATGCTTTGGTTGATGCTCCCTTGACTCCATGATGAACCCTTCTAACTTCTGGTCGCAGCACACCTCGGGCGAGACTGCTTACCCCTTGGGTAAGGTGACAATGTTAGCGTCAACCTAGACTACAACGAACCATTGTTGGCTCTTTGCGCTTGAACCCAGGGTCTTCCCCTGATGACTCTTCCATGCTAACACTATGTAGCATTATCAAAGCATACCAATGTCGAGACATTTCGTAGAAAGAATTAGTTGAATTATTGCAATATCCACCAAATCCTGGACCCCATGATGAGCCCCAAAAATGGATAATTATATGGGCTCATTCAACCTCCTAATTTGACTTAATCCACCATTCTCATTAGTTTATTGCATGTTTTTTATTATATTTATGCTAATAGAGTGAATTGGGTTAGTCATTATGCCAACAAGTCTAATGTGTGCTTTGTGTAGTCTTTTTGGTCAATTTGGAGACAAAATCAAGGGTTGAAATGAGCACTTGGCAGCCAAATTCGTGGAGAGGATTTTTAGGAAGGTGTTCCCTTCATTTATGGGCCCTTACCTTGAATTCTCCACCATCATCTCAGAGTTCAAGGGCCACCAAATCAATTATCACAAGGGCATCCAATCAAGTCAAGTAGGACTGCTGTTAACTACAAGTTTTGGGCAGCCGAGTCCCTAAATTTTAGGAGGACTGTTGGGGTCCTCAATTTGTATAAATAAGAAGGCTTAGGTCCTCATTTTCATTAGCCAGTAGTTAGTCATTTTATAGTCATTTTGTAGTCATTTTGTAGTTCGATTTTTAGGCAGTAGATTAGCTTTGCTTTCAGCACATTTTCAAGTTCTCCTTGTGGACAGTTTTTGGAATGTAACATTTCTTTTGATCAATAAAGATGAATCCAGCTTTGCACCAGCTCTAAATCTCTCTTAGGAGGCTGTAGCTCTTGGGGTTGGGCCCATCTCAAGTGCCCAGTACCTCCTTTGTTTACTTTCATGTGTCTTTGCTGCATTCTTAGAACAAAATCTGTTATTTAGATTTAAATCTTGCTTTGTTATTTAGGTTGTTTTTGATGAGTAAAATAATTTCTCATGCTCAGATTTAGTTGATCGGTTGTTAACAGAAAAAGCTTCAAGAAAATGGCCAACAAACATCTGTGGTTTCACCTCTCCCTCAGTGGGATCAGGAGCTGTGACTAGGATGACTTTGCTGCCCACAAAAACACTGATTTTGCTTTGCCATGCAATCACTAGTGTTTGATCTTCATGTGTAGAAGTTGGTTACAAGTTCATACTTTCGTTTGCTTAGTTGCATGAGTTAAAATACATGGTTTCATTGCAGGTCACACTTCTGTTCATTCTCTTTACTGACAGCTAGCAAATTAGGTCAACATAACTAGGTCTTTGAATTTACAAGTCTTTGTTGGTTCAGATTGGAAAAATGACTTGCAGATCACCTGTACCACTCCTTCATCTGCTTATTCTCCATAAGCACCATCCACTCCACCCTCTACTTAGAATCCTTACCTCACGTTTGCCACATTTGCTCACATAACCCTAGTTTTTGTACATCATTGTTTCAGCCTTCTTTGAGCCAACTTAGCTATCTACACCTTCTCACCACTCCATCCACTAGTCCCTGGGCCACTTCAGACCCCTATCCTACCTCCATATCCATTCATGCATCTTCCCTCACTCACCCATCCTCCAAAATCCAGTTTTTAAACATCCTGTAGAAATTTCTGAACATCCTGTAGAAATTCCTGAAACATCTTGTAGAACCCCTGCAGACTTCCTGTAGAAGCTCACAAATGAGGTTTCTTGATAGAAAAACTCTGTGAAACTCTCTGGAAGGGTGTTAGGGACCCCTTAAGCCCTCTCTGAACCTTCCCGACCTCTTCCAAGCATTTATCCTCCTTGATCCACCCCTGCACAGTCAAAGAATAGTGAAAGCATATGCATAATGAAACTGACAACTTAATAAAAAATACAAAAAGATGTTTTCTTCAGATAGAGGTAGTCTAGACACATGTATTTTACCTTCATAGAAGTAATGGCATCTCTTTCAGTAGTTTGCATCCTCTCCTTTGCATCAGTAATACTAGCTGGTAGAATTAGGGTTTGCTAGGGTTTGTGTTTTCCTTCAGTTTTTCAATCTCTTTTCGCAAAGAGATTAGCTTCGTTCGAGTTAGCTTTCATCCATCAATTAAAAAGCTTCTTCTAAGAGCTCATAGAAGTTGGCTTAAGCTCCTAGCGGACTTGTGCCAGCTGACCAAGTGACAGCTGCGGTAAGAGCTAGTGCTTGTGCATACAGCACCGTCGCTTCCAAGTTTGTTACGAACTACCAGGTTGATAAAATTAAAGAAGGGAGTTCCAGGAGTTGCAGCAATATTGCTGCAATACTGGAGCCCACCATCTTTTTGGCGTCGTTGCCGGGGAAGCGTCAGAGTATTGGTGATTGCCGTTTTTCTTCTATTTTCCACTACAATCTTTTGCTAAGTAGTTTATTTCATTTCCATTATGCAATTTCGTTTATGCAAAAGTATATTAGCATTTCCCGCTTTCATAGATTAGCATTTCAATTCCGCAATTTCATTTCTGCAAGCGTAGATTAGCATTTCAATTCTGCAAGCATAGCCTAGCATTTCATTCCTGCAATTTCATCTGAGCAAAATAGATTAGTCCTTTCCTGCTTTCATTTCAATTCCACATTTTCATTTCAGCAAGATAGTTGCAGTTCAATCTATTTTAGTTTTTGCGGGTACAAGAAGAAAAAAAAGCAAAAATCGACCAAAAAGATTTCCTTTCATGCCTTGTAGGAGTAGAGATAATTCAGAAAAATGATTGCACAACACCCCCACTGCTTCACACAGCCAACCTTCTCTCTTCTTCGATGGCTGTGATTAAAGAACCCTTAGGTGGACAGTAATACATATCTGAAGAACCTTAAGGGAAGAAGAAGAAGAAACCATTCCTCTGGAGCAAATGGCTACAAGCAGAAATGTTGGGAGCAGTACCTTATCCAAAAATGAATTTGCAAATCAGATCGAAGATTTCAAGAGTGATATGAGGCAGTTTCTTGCCATGCAACTGGATACCTTGCAGATCCAAAGGAAGCAAGAGGAAGCCAAGAGGGCTTTGGCCATCTTCTGTCCCAGGTGCACTAGAAAGCATCCTAGGAACGAATGTCCATTGCACTCCATAGAAGTGTGTTTTGTTTGTGAAAGAGACCATCCTACGAATCAGTGCCCTTCCTTGCCTGGAATCAAAGCTGCCTATCAAAGGGCTAAAGGAGCCACTAAACCACTCTATTATATGAACCAAAGGAGGCCACATGGACCTAGATCTTACCAACAGGAACTGCAAGGGACATCCGAGACCTATCATGACCCCTATAAAGCTACTTTCATGCCTTCCTGGGGTCCCCCTGCTCATCCTTCCTGGTTCACACCTCCTCCTTGTTCCTTCACAGATCCATATTATGCCCTACCAGTTGCTCATTCGTTTCACTCTTATGCTCAGCCACAGCCTCAGTGGAATGCACCTCATCAGGGGTGGAGGCCCCAATACAACACTCCTCCCGCTTCTTTTCCTCCACCACCTCCTCATCCACAACCATCGCCTCCTGCTCCCCCAAGGCAACCCCAAATTCCTGCCCAACCACAACCCCATCCACATCCATCTCAAATCTACGCCCCCACTCAGCTACCCATACCACCATTTCCAAACCTATCCATTGGAGTAGCTCAACACAATTGCAACGCTGGGACACAACATGTCCAAATGACCCCTCTTGAGCTCAATGATCTTCACCATAGCTCAGGAAGAGTGTTGCAAAGCAGAGATTATGTTGACAACATTGAAGGACCAAAGGCAAAAGAAGATTCAAAAGAAGAGATCAAAGAACCCTGGGCTGCACTTGATGAAGAGAAGACATCAGAAGCAGAGATCAAGAAAGCTCCCTCATGGTTACCATCAAATCTTCCATGTATTCAAGAGAAAGATCATCAAATAGAGGGAGATGAGAAAGTCATGATAGAAGGTGACACAAAACATGATCCAGATCAGCAAAAGGACCAAGGATATCAGAGCTATATTGAGATATGGTTTCAGATCGTCACTAAGTTGCAGCGGTACTCTCTTCCTCAGCTATGTTTGATCCCTTCAAAGTCAGATCATTTTGTCTCTGAAATCTGGATAGATGTCAAAGCAAGCATTTCGAGCCTTCACATCAGCTTGTCTCTAATCTCAATCTGCACATGGGTCCATTGGAAGTATTCTTATACTTGAAAATAATTTTGTTTTTCAAGTAGAGTAGGGTAGAAAAAAGAGAAAAAAGAAAAAAAGAAAGAAAAAATGAAAAAATGGAAAGAAGAGGAAAAATCTAAGGTGAAAACCTCCTCGGAGGCGGCTTAGATTGGCTCATTGACTGAAAACCTCCATGAGGCAGTCAATGGGTTGAAAAAAAAAAGAAGAAAAAAGAGAAAAGAAAAAGAGAATAAGATCTCTGGGTGAAAACCTCCCTTGGAGGCACTCAGGGCAAGCAATTAGGGTGAAAACCTCCAGGAGGCGCCCTAGTTGTTTTTCAAAAAAAAAAAGAGAAAAAGAAAAAGAAAAATAAACGTAATTTCCATTGGATAATTGCAGGTTGCAAGAAGGACATTGCAGGTCAAGAGGATCGCTCAAAACAAAGACAAAGGAAGTTCTACGCCTTGTACAGGAAGTTCAGTGTCTTCTACAGGAAGTTCTGTGTCTTCTACAGGAAGCCTACAAACGAGCCAAAATTGATCTCTGAAGAGGACCTGAAGGTTGAGAGTCTTTCCATGAGGCCTGCAAGCATCCATGTTTCCATCCCTCACCCTTCTCCATCATTTTTTCCATCTCATTGTACTTCTTTCCTCAAAACTGTGTGTTCTACAGGAAGTTCCTGTAGAAATTACAGGATTTCTACAGGAAGCTAGAAATGGATTTGAAAAAGGTATTTTGGCAAACATGATAGCTTCCTAAAGGGTTCAGAAGTCCTCCTACAATCTTCAAACTCCTCCTCCATCATCTCCATGCCTGCATCACAGCCAAAGCTCAGTTTTTCTTTCCATGCAAAAACTTGCAAACTGCTTTGAAGAAAAAATACATAGAACAAAATTTGTTTTTGCCATAAATTTGAAAACCATGCATCCATTTGAAAAACTGTGTTACGGGGAATTGTATAGGGATGATGACAACATGCCCGAGCAATTTCAGCCCATTCCGGTGCATGGTTTCCAAGAAATCCGCCTCCATCACCGTCAGCCATTTTTGCATTTTCTCCATATCCGTGCATCCATTTCAAAACTTGTTTCATGGGGAGATGCATATGGGTGATAGTAGCCTATCCAAGTAGTTTCAGCCGATTCCGATGCACGGTTTCCGAGAAATTGATCTCTGAAATATTCAGCCATTTTCCATTTTTCTAGGAATCTGTGCATCCATTGATCAAAATTTTGCTATGGGAAGTGTATATGATGATAGGAACATGCTCATAAAGTTTCAGATCGATCCGGTTCATCGTTCGGGAGCAATGGCGAAAACAAGTTTCGGTCTTGTGAAAATTCAGCAGTAGCAGCTTGAGGGCGTAGATCTGAACGTGGAAATGAACTCCTGCAGTTTAGATCCGGCTAGAGGATACCTGTACAAGAAAAATAACCACACATCAGACAGCCAAGAGCTTATAGCACAAAGGATCCATCATGCAAGCATCGAAACAGATACGTGCAGCAACGAAAAACACCTCACAGCAACCATTTGACTTCAGGTATGTGACTAAAACTTGTTCCTCTATTGCATGAATCTAATCTAAGCACTGCATGAACGAATGAGATGGGGGGATTTAGCTAGGAAGCTAGCCATATTCGATTGCACTCATCCAGGCAAAAATCACGCAGTATGCATGTATAGTCATTCACGTGGAAGTTGAAAAACATAGGCAGTGGTGGACGTGTTGAACTCCAGCGCACAGGACATCAAACGATTAACAAATAGAAGAAGACATGCATTTCATAACATCACTGCAGTTCGAAAAAGCCAACGCACATGTTTTTGCCACCTCACCACAAATCACGCAGCAACTAAAGATGGCTCAGCTGAAACTCATGAACTGCTGTTCATGTGCACTTTCCACATCCTCAACTGAAGTGTGCACAATCGGTTAACCTATAGTCCTCCACTGAGTTTTTCTACCTGTCTTCGAGATTCTGTTGCGTATCAGGCTCGCTCAGAGGTGCAGGGGTGCTCTATAGGCATTTCTACAGGAAGTCATCTACAGGAAACGCAGAAAACAACCATGTAGAAAGAAAACGTGGAATTTTCGGCAAGTTTCAAGCTCCAGACGAGGTAGGCTCAGGAAACTTCTCTGCATATGATATTTATATAAGGTGGAGGATTAAAAACACAATATTGGGTTGAAAGAAAGGGAAGTGAAGCTTAAAATGTTGCCTGTGTTTTTTTCCCTCCTTTGGGTTATACACAGTCTCTCCATTTTCCTCCTCTGCATCCGAAATATGCCTTTTCCTTTCTCACATTCTTTTGAAAAAAGGATGCAACCATATAAGCCAACCTATGAGAAACAAAATTTGCAAGACTATCCACTCTCTGAAGCAAAACCTTGTGTTATAAATATTCTCTGTTCTGTCAAAGGTATTGATTTTTCTCAAAAAAAAAACAAAACCGAGAAGCAAATTCAAGTTGGAAACAGTTCGAGGAAAAATTGCAAATTGATGTTGTGAAAAAGAAGAACATGAGAAATTCCTGACTCCAGAAAGACAAACCTCAGCCATTTCTCTATTTCCGGTTTTGAAAGTTTGTTTCCTCCCTCCTCACCTGAACATTTCCAGCAGTCACCGCACATCATGACAGGGAGATTTTTAGAAATATGGCAGGGGAAGATGAGGAGGGAATAGAAAAAAGAGGAAAAGACCAAAATGGAGAAAGAAGGACTTGAAACCAAGGAGGAAATCAAAACAGAAGGTGAGAAGGAAGATCCAGAACAGAAAAGAAAAAGACTAAAGCAGAGAAGGCAAAAACTAAGCAAGATGAGAAGAAAGCCAAAACAGAGCATGAGGAAGAAAGATATTGAGGCAAAGAAGAAAACTAAGGGTAAGGAAGCTAAGGGAGAGAAAACCTAGGGAAAACCATCATAGGGGGAGCCACAAGAAAAGCAAGAGGAAAAGCAAGAAAGAAGAAGAAGAAAGAACAGAGAAAAAAAACAAGTTTAATCCCTGGAAATGGTTGCAGGTTGCAGGAACAAAATGCGGAAAGGGGGCCTCCCAACACAAGCAGAAGGGTCCCTACCAAGTTCCCAGGCATCCTCACATCCATCCCCTCCATGAACACTCATTTTTTCAGGGTTCAGACACAATTTAGTCATGGTTCAACCTTCTACAGGAAGCTACAGGACTTTCTATAGGAAGTTCTATATTTCTACCAGAAACATCCTTTAGAGCCTTTGGGTAGGCCAGAATCGATTATGGAGAGGGATTTGAAGCTTGGAGTCTATTGAGGAGGCATGCAACCACTCTTTTCTTCCATCCTCCACTGGTTTCATCTCCTTTCACCACCATTTCCACCATTTGATTGAATATACTTGCACAATCATACCAAAGCTGAAACTTCTCTAGGAAAAGGAGCACAGACAGTGGGAAGAAGCAAAGGGAAAGCATGGTTTCATGACTAAGAAGAGGACATCACTTCAGAAGCTTAGCATGACAGGGAGGCCACCAGGGCCATCAAAGATGAGGAGATAGATTGGTTGCTTAGAGGATGAGCAACACTTTTAGTAGGGGGTGATGATGAGCCCCAAAAATGGATAATTATATGGGCTCATTCAACCTCCTAATTTGAATTAATCCACCATTCTCATTAGTTTATTGCATGTTTTTTATTATATTTATGCTAATAGAGTGAATTGGGTTAGTCATTATGCCAACAAGTCTAATGTGTGCTTTGTGTAGTCTTTTTGGTCAATTTGGAGACAAAATCAAGGGTTGAAATGAGCACTTGGCAGCCAAATTCGTGGAGAGGATTTTTAGGAAGGTGTTCCCTTCATTTATGGGCCCTTACCTCAAATTATCCACCATCAGCTCGGAGTTCAAGGGCCACCAAATCAATTATCACAAGGGCAGCCAAGCAAGTCAGGTAGGACTGCTATTAACTACAAGTTTTGGGCAGCCGAGTCCCTAAAGTTTAGGTGGACTGTTGGGGTCCTCAATTTGTATAAATAAGAAGGATTAGGGCCTCATTTTGGTTAGCCAGTAGTTATTCATTTTATAGTCATTTTGTAGTCATTTTGTAGTTCGATTTTTAGGCAGTAGATTAGCTTTGCTTTCAGCACATTTTCAAGTTCTCCTTGTGGACAGTTTTTGGAATGTAACATTTCTTTTGATCAATAAAGATGAATCCAGCTTTGCACCAACTCTAAATCTCTCTTAGGAGGCTGTAGCTCTTGGGATTGGGCCCATCTCAAGTGCCCAGTACCTCCTTTATTGACTTTCATGTGTCTTTGCTGCATTCTTAGAACAAAATCTGTTATTTGGATTTAAATCTTGCTTTGTTATTTAGGTTGTTTTTGATGAGTAAAATAACTTCTCATGCTCAGATTTAGTTGATCAGTTGTTAACAGAAAAAGCTTCAAGAAAAGGGCCAACAAACATCTGTGGTTTCACCTCTCCCTCAGTGGGATCAGGAGCTATGACTAGGATGACTTTGCTGCCCACAAAAACACTGATTTTGCTTTGCTATGCAATCACTAGTGTTTGATCTTCATGTGTAGACGTTGGTTACAAGTTCAGACTTTCGTTTACTTAGTTGCATGAGTTAAAATACATGGTTTCATTGCAGGTCACACTTCTGTTCATTCTCTTTACTGACAGCTAGCAAATTAGGTCAACATAACTAGGTCTTTGAATTTACAAGTCTTTGTTGGTTCAGATTGGAAAAATGACTTGCAAAGCACCTGTACCACTCCTTCATCTGCTTATTCTCCATCAGCACCATCCACTCCACCCTCTACTTAGAATCCTTACCTCACGTTTGCCACATTTGCTCACATAACCCTAGTTTTTGTACATCATTGTTTCAACCTTCTTTGAGCCAACTTAGCTATCTACACCTTCTCACCACTCCATCCACTAGTCCCTGGGCCACTTCAGACCCCTATCCTACCTCCATTTCCATTCATGCATCTTCCCTCACTCACCCATCCTCCAAAATCCAATTTTTAAACATCCTGTAGAAATTTCTGAACATCCTGTAGAAATTCCTGAAACATCCTGTAGAACCCCTGCAGACTTCCTGTAGAAGCTCACGAATGAGGTTTCTTGATAGCCAAACTCTGTGAAACTCTCTGGAAGGGTGTTAGGGACCCCTTAGGCCCTCTCTGAACCTTCCTGACCTCTTCCAAGCATTTCTCCTCCTTGATCCACCCCTGCACAGTCAAAGAATAGTGAAATCATATGCATGATGAAACTGACAACTTAATCAAAAATACAAAAATATGTTTTCTTCAGATAGAGGTAGTCTAGACACATGTATTTTACCTTCACTTCTCTCCTTTGCATCAGTAGGACTAGCTGGTAGAATTAGGGTTTGCTAGGGTTTGTGTTTTCCTTCAGTTTTTCAATCTCTTTTCGCAAATAGATTAGCTTTGTTCGAGTTAGCTTTCATCCATCAATTAAAAAGTTTCTTCTAAGAGCTCATAGAAGTTGGTTTAAGCTCCTAGCGGACTTGTGCCAGCTGACCAAGTGACAGCTGCGGCAAGAGCTAGTACTTGTGCATACAGCACCGTCGCTTCCAAGTTTTTTACGAACTACCGGGTTGATAAAATTAAAGAAGGGAGTTCCAGGAGTTGCAGCATTATTGCTGCAATACTAGAGCCCACCACCCGATACCACATTTAAATCCAGTTTTTAAAGATGTCGCTTCCACTCATAAAATCACAATTTCGATTGGGACATACATTTAAAATTTCTTATATCCCAGATCCGATAAGAGATTGAATCATTTTAATAAAGCTATCACGTCTGTTCGACATCGCATATCAGCGTATCAATGATGTTACATCTCGTTTAAATCATCTGATCACCAATCTCTTAGCAAGCCCAAAGTTGGTCCCATAGAGATTTCGCGTCTCATATCACTTTTCGCATATCGGAAGTTTTCAATTGAACATTTCTCCAATATCTCGAATCACCAATCTTCGATAGTTGATTTCACCAATATTTCGATGACGATATAACCTTGGACCTAATATGACATTTAAGTCCAGTTTTAAAATATATTGTGTCCATCGCAATTTCGATTGGGGCATACGTTTAAAAGTTTTGATGTCCCAGATCCGATATGAAATTAAATCCATCCAATTAAACGATCAGGTCCATTCCATATTGCATATCAGTGTATCAATGATATTACACCATGTATTCAAAATCTTCCGATTGCCGATTTCTTATAAAATTCAAAGTTGGTCCCACCACTGAGCCACATCATCTATCGCAATCCTATCCTCACAAGAATCATAGCAAAATTTCCTTTTGTTAACAATTATGATCATGGATATGACTATTCTCTGATATAACAATCACTCCATTGCAATTTTTCGTTGCATATGCTCATACCGCAACCTTGCCATCGCAACACTTACATCGCATCACAAAACTCAAGTCACATATTGTCTTGACATCCTCTGAGGCAATAAAATTCGATATATGCCTATCTTCCAATGAATTTTAACTATTATATAACATTCAATCACATATCGACAAAGGTGAATCTCACAGTTTGAAGTTATGCATGGCAGAAGAATTTGCGATGCGAAAAATTCAATAAGACGTTGTGTTGTATATTTTAAAGAACTCTTGGGAAACCATTATGGTAATGAAGTAATTGATAACAAAAGAGCAACATGGTTAAATCATTTTTATTTCTCTTATATTTGAGTTTTAGATATATCACTCTATATTTAATATATGAAATTCAAGACCTCCCATCTACACACCTGTATTTCATTATCTTGGATTTGTTCTTAATTCTGAAATATTTATGAAAATCATGGAGTTGATATGAAACTTATAATATTATAAGAACATTCATCACTGCAATTCATTAGAAAGTATCATTTCATTCTCATCTCCAATTAATTCACTTCACTTCAAATTCCTAGAAATGAAACATTGTTTTCTTCTAGTTTGTTGTTTGTTTTAGTTTAGATTTAATAAGTGATGATTGTGGGTTAACAAGATTTCAGTCAATTCAACTTCTTCATCCTTTTAATTCTAATTAAAGGAAGAAGTTATTTTTTGTTGGAGAAAATGATACCTCTCAAGTAAGATTAAATGTAATTCTCCAATGGTAAGTTTCATGTTCCCAATTTCATTTAATTTCATTTATTTACTTCTAGTTCAGTTTCGTTTTTAGTTTTGTTGATCCTGAACTCTATTTACAGGTTTTCATAAACCTTTTACACATCTACTAGATCAGTTTTAAAGTTCATTCTCCTTTGTTTAGTTTGCTTTGAGATTCTTGAAAGAAGCAGTAATGATCCTCATCATATCAATTAAACTAGGGAGTTTCTGAACCTTTAACTGTTTCCTTAGGCATTGCTTTTATTATAAAATGGTTAAGATGTTTTTTGCAAGTTTTGCTTCGAAACATGAAAGTTTGCCGCAGAAAGAGACTTCTCATTTTATATTATCTATCATCACTGCTATCGGAATCCAAAATGCTTATAAGTCTGCAAGATAAAATTTATCTGAATCTCAACAAAAGAAGGAACATTCACATGATTATTTTCTTTTACTTCATCTCGTTGAGACATTGGTATAAACTGTCTTGTTGGAGTTTATCTTTTAAAAAAATTAGATTTTTTCTTTCACCTTTCACCTTCTTCATTTTTATTTTTGATTGCTGATTTCTTTTCTTACTTTAGCTCAGGAATTCTTTTTCTTTTATTTTCATTTTTGTTTTGATTTTGGTGACTCTGCCTTGATATATGTGAAATGACTTTCTTGTTCAACAACGTTTGGCATACAGGGGGAAATCTTAAACTCTTCCTATATCAGTGAATTTCATTTATCATTAAAGGCATATCCTTATGGAACCATAATTCCTCTTGCTTTAAAATCTTTTGCATGGAGGAATACACATCCTTTCTAGGTGATTGAGTTTACTTTTTTCAAGGAAAGAATTGATTTGAGTTTAACACAATGAATCCCTCCAACCCCTCCACATAAAATCCTCTTATTGATAGCCGCGGGAAAAGAATTTGGAGCAAACATAATGAAAGTATTATGTTCATTAAACATAAATCTCTATTACCATCCCACCTCTTTCACTCAAATACATCATAAACTAAAAGCTTGTAAATATGCTTACTAAAAGGGTGATTAAAGAAGAAGCATGGGAAATACAAGTAAACCCGTCGGGGCTATGAACGCTCTCTGGTAGCGGGACTAGGCTTGTATGGCATAAAAGACAACTTCGTTTGGGCATTGTTCCGGCTTGCTGGCAATGAAGCGATGTCAAAGACAATCATAAAATAGATATATGCTTTATCAAAAACTCCTATCTCTACCTTATTCTATTATTATATGAGGTAGTTTTAAAACAAATTTTCTGGATTCATGACTTCTACTTTAGTCTTCTTCGAGTACTTATCTTTATAGACTCATATTGCTTAATCTATTTTATGTGGGACCTATGGAAATATTTTACTGTTAGAGGATTTCGTAAAATCTATTATTTTTAACCTATGGATAAATTAAAGTTCATTATCTTTAACCAAAGATAACTGGTTCTTCCCAATGTGTCGCCATCGTTGTAGGGAAAACCCAACACCCCCCACTACTTCAAGTAATAGGTACCCTTTCCATTAATTTTTGGCTAAGCATCTTTTATGATTTTCATTTAAGTTAATTGTCTTACAATTTTTTCATTTTTTAGTTTTCATCAGATTTATATTTCTATTGTTTCATTGAATCTGACTTTTCACTAGATTTCCATTGATACTTGTTTCGATTCATTTGGTCATCTGATTTGTAAATGACACTCCTTTGAAGTTTGATTAGTTTCTTGCCTGGACTAAAAATGTAAATAAACATATAATATTTTTATTTTTCATAGTTAATTAGGGTCAATGGTCATTTATTATAAATATTAACCCTTATTTAGTTTTTATTAATATTTTTTCATTTTTCACTAACTATCCTACAAAATGATCCAGCTAAATTGTACAATGGATGAAAACATGTTTCAAGATCTTGGTAATTTACTCCAATTTATCATTTCAAAACAAATTGCCAAACTCAAAATCTCAGTGACTATAGTTCAATTTGTAAGATTGTTAATTCACATTAGGCCCACTCATCTTCATTAATTTAATAACTCTCGAAATCAAAATCACAAAAAATTATAGCAAAATTCTTATTAAAAAAAACATTGCAAATTCTTATACCTTAACATTTTGCGATAAAACCGATACGATAATCACTTTCACCTTTGTTTTGGTTTCAAAAATCACTTGAAACAAAATGAATTAGTTAATATATATGCCATTATATTAATATATATTATATATATTAAATATTAATAATTTTATTAGATTAATTTTCATATAATTAAATTAATTAATATTTAGTATATAAATTAATTTAATTTAATTTAAATAAGGGTATATATTTAGTTAATTAAACAATTAATAAGAATTAATAATATATGTATAATTAATTGTTATTAATTGACTAATAACAACAATTTAATTTAGAAAGAATTTTATTAAAAAATTCCGATTTTTAGCCTAAGCAACAGAATTTCCAAATTTTTTGCAATTTTAATACACCAACTTTAGGTGCTCATAAACGGAGTTTTATTTTGGCCAAATGAGGCCCAAGATGGCTCATTGGAAAGATAAAATTGAGAAGAATATTGTGGACGTAGTTTAATTTCTAGACTTGATCATTTATTAGGTATAAAATCTAGCAGAAGATCAGGCTTCGAATTTTTAACAAAATCAATTTTCTAAGTTTTATTTTCTGCGTTCTTATTTTCCCACGACTTCTTCTGAATGTAGACCCATTCGTAAATAAACTCCTTGGATAATTAAATCATCATAGGCATCAATAGAAAGCTCAGATTTCCTTTTCAATTATTTATTTAATTGAATTTGAATGGATTTCTTTTACTTCTAGATTTAGCATTTTGGTTTTATTTTTGTATTTTAATTTTGTTTTGATTTGTTTTGGTGGAAAACAATGGAAGAGATGAAGAGAATTTTTTTCAATCAATGAGAAGGCTCCAACAATAGAAGAATGAAATTTTGAGCCAATGAAAATTGATTAAACAAATTTCTTCTTCAGCAAACTTTCTTGTTAAGAATTCTTTTGAAACTATTATAAAGAACAGATTGTAGAATCTAATAGGGGCTTCTCTTCTCTGCAATTGTGGAATTCTAAAACCACTTCTGTAATATGGATTTAGAGATGTAGGTGGGAAGAGAGAAAATCTCATATCTGTGGATTATTGTGGTTTTTTATTTTGCATTCTGAATTATGTATGATGGGCAGAGTTTGCACTTCTGCAACTTTTGTTGTAACAACAGAAATTCAAGAAATGTAAAGGACTATTGGAGACCAGAGCTAGGGAAATGGATTCAATAAATTGGTATTTCTAATACTACTGTTTTAAATACTAGTTTCATTTTACGATGACAGAAATGTTTCATTTATTTGTGCACTATTGTTGGTATGAGTAATTTGTCTCAATCATATGTTATTATTTATCTTTGCTCTTATGGGTGGAATTCTGATTTCTAAGTAACTATTTACTCAAAAATCTGTCTTTTTAATATTGGTTTAATAAATAGTGATATGGTGTGAACTACTTCCTCATATTATTGTTTAATTATTCGAATTACTGATTAAACAATCAATATCATTTTGTGAACTTCTTCATAAATATTGTTGGTTTATTATATTAATTAAGAGGTCTCTAAATAGAATATTTTTTTGTATTCATAATGTCATTTAATTGAACTACTTCGATAGCTTGATATTCATTATAAGGCAGACATATTTAAATCCCAATACTTTAAATATCTTGCTCTCGATCGGGTTAGATCTATATTTGCCTAATTGAGATAGGATTAGGATTTAGTTCCTTTTGCTTGCATTATAGAATAAGTTTGCATTTAGATTAATTTTTTACGTTCTTGTAAGTCCTCTTCTCAAAGAGACAAACTTTAGTTGTGGCTTGGTTGAGCCCCAGATCAGCTTAAGGATCACTTTCTTGCCTGATCAGCAAAAGGGTTGACCTGATGTCTTTTCTCCATTAGTGGATGAAAGTCATATTGTAAGCCATTTTGGAGATTGAGAGAAGGTAACTAGACCTACTTGAACCAGTCAGAACCGCCATTCCAAACGGAAAAGGAGTTGCTTTAAGGTCTGAACTAGGTGGTCATCCCCCTATGTTGTTGCGAATTTCGAGGCTTCAACAGAAGGATATATTTATTGCATTGTATCTAGTAAACAAACATAATGGATAAAGTGGTTACCACTAGATGAATGGTGGTATAACACTTTCTTCAATACTACAGCAAAAATGACCCCATTTATGGCACCTTATGGGTATCATCCACCATCCATCACATCATATTTAAGCCAAAATTCTAAGGTTGAATCAATGGAATATCGCATCGAGCATCAAAAACAATTTCTCTAAATCTTAAAGGATAACCTAACTCTGGTGAAAAAATCGAATGAAACAACAAACATATCAACATCACAGTGAAATAAGTTTTGATGTAGGCGACTGGTTATTTTTACAGCTACAACTGGACAAACAAATGTCCTTCAAGCAAGATAAGAAGGATAATAAATTTTCACCCAAGTACTATGGTCCTTACAAAGTGTTGCAAAAGATTGGAACTATAGCATATAAATTGGAGTTTCTTGCATCTTCTCGAGTACACCCAGTTTTCCATGTTTCATGCTTAAAGAAGGTTATCGGTGACAAGCTCCGAATTCAAATAATGTTTCCAGAACTTGAAGGAGAAGGAAAAATTATATTTGATCCTGAAGCAGTCACGGAATCAATAACATGACAACTATGGAATCAATTAATTTTAGAGTATCTCACTAAGTGGAAGAATGTACCCGCTAAAGATTCCACATGGGAGGATCATAATCTTATATAGAAGCATCCAGAATTACTTAAGCATTGAGGACAACATTGTTTTAAAAGAGAGGGGCATGTTATGTCTCTATAACACTAGTGTATTCCCCTTATTTTTATTGTTATTGTAGCCCTTTATTGTTATTATTGTGCCCATGTATCCCCCATGTTATTGTTGTTCCCCAATAGAAGCCCACTATTGTTAATGTTGTGCCCTTACATTATTATTGTTATCTAGGCTCTGATTATATTGTGACCCCTTAGATTCCTATATATACCAACGAGGTCTTATCATTTGTATCATCGAGAATTGTTCATTTATGTAATTTAAAGGAGGTTTCCCCCTCGAAGAGGATAATTTTTAAGTCGTTGATCTATTATTTTTTTGAGATAGTTGCATAACAAGATCCCAAATTATTTTTTGTTATAAAGTTTCAGATCTAAAGAAGTTAGTTATATTTTTATTCTTGGAAATTTTATTAAACATCGAGTCTGATATAGTTTCAATAAATCTAACATGGTATCAAAGATACAAAACCAAGGGCATTTGATACAGGGTTCTTAGCTAAAAAGAGTATGATTCTTTGCAAGCAATTGCTTAAGGTTTTATTCCACCATGGCTAACAACATTGGATATGAAGATAGATGGGAAGGGTCCCAAAAATATCTTTAATGGAGGGTTCAAATCACAATTGTACTCAAGGAAAATAAACTATGGATCTTTGTTAATACCGTAGTGGTTCCACTAGTTTCAAATCCATTAGCCCTAGATTTGCATGAGGTAAAAGAGGCAAAGGCACAAAGGATAATTCTAGATGAGATCAAGTATCACCTTATTACACATCTATCTGAGAATAACATAGTGAAATAAATGTGGGATGCACTCACCGAGTTGTACCAAAGCAAATATTAGAGTCAAAAGATGGTTCTAAGGGACTAGCTACACAATACAAGGATTTCCAAGGGTGACTTGATAACTTCCTATTTAATCATGATCACTCAACTAACATGATGAGATGGTGATTCTAGGAGAAATTATAACTAAACTAGAACCTATGCATATAACCTTGAATGGATTTACGAAATAGTGGGATGTGTTCGTCAAATGAATTGTAGGTCAATATCACCTTCCCACTTGTGAAAGAATGTGGGATGATTTCATTTAGGAAGATATCAGAGAAGGAGCTTAGTTAAGTGACCAAAAAAATAAATTTGAGGAAAAATAATAAGATAAGGTAAGGGTAAGGGTAAGATGAAGGCAAAGAAAGGGC
Source organism: Pinus tabuliformis (assembly GCA_031772625.1). Taxonomy (NCBI): domain Eukaryota; kingdom Viridiplantae; phylum Streptophyta; class Pinopsida; order Pinales; family Pinaceae; genus Pinus; species Pinus tabuliformis. The sequence goes on along the minus strand of CM062814.1, from coordinate 486,742,365 downwards.
CAAAGAATTGGTTGAATTCTTAGGGAGAGAAGAAAAACAACCTCAATAAAATAAAGTGTTTTTCTTGTCATCAACTAGGACACTTCGTCGGCCAATGTCCTAACAAGAAAAAAGGAAAACAAAATAAAAAGGTTGTTATTACAGTTGAAGTAGATGAATTTGTATTCAGATTCAAAAATGATATTTCACTCATTGCCTATCTCTCAAGTTCAATAGCCACCATCATGTGGATATTAAAAATGGGGCTTCTTACCACATGATGGGAGTGAATGAGTATATCAATAGCCTGAAGGAGAAATAAATGGACTTCTACATAGAACTTGGAGACAATGCCAAGTATAAAGCAACTAGAGTTGGCATTGTCAAGTTTTAGTGGGAGTATGGTAAACCCTTACTGGTAGAAGATGTGTTGTGTCTTTTGAGAATGACCATTTTTTTTTTTGGCTACCTTGGAAGACATGGGTTACATTGTGACCTTTGAGGGTGGAAAGGTATATATTTGACCTATGGATTTTGGTACAACCAATGTGATATGAGTCAGAAAAGGTAACACGTTCAAGCTCCATTTTGAACTAGCCTAAACATTTTTTAGTGGAAGCCAAGAGTTGGTTGAATTATGGCATAGGAGGATGGATGATTCACACCATGGAGCAATAAATGGGCTATTGTGATAGGACTACTTGAGTTCAAGATCTAGTAGCATGTTGTGTGCAAGTGCTACACAATGGGAAATTATATGAAGCCAACCTTTTTGAGTAGTGATACTAGGGCCAAGGCCATCTTGGACTTGATACATTTAGATGTGTATGGGCCCATGTCAGCAGTGTCCTTAAGTGGATACCACTATTATGTGACCTTCATATATGACTTCCTTAGGACGACATGGATATACTTCTTGAAAAAAAAGGACAAAGTTTTTTGCTAGTATAAGGAGTCCAAAGCCCTTGCAAAGAACCAAATAGGGGAGAAATATCTTGACACTCATATATGATAATGGAAGTGAGTATACTTCGAATGCCTCCAATTACTTTTGTGCAAATGAGGGTATTAGAAAGGATATGATAGTTCCATATAACCCTCAAAAAAATGGGGTTGTAGAGCAGAAGAATAGAGCCAATATAGGAGCGGCCAAGGATATGTTACATGACTAGGAGTTGCCTATGTTTCTATGGGAATGTACTTGAAACACTATTGTTTATTTGTAGAGCTAGATTCCACATAAGGTATTTGGTAGGATGATACATGAGTAGGATTTTACAGGGAAGAAGTCAGATTGTCACATATTTGTATCTTTGGTTGTCTAGTACATTTGCATGTCCCATTAGAGAAGAGAGCCAAATTGGAAACTACTGTAGAAAAGGGAATTCTTATGGGGACCAACAAAACTTCAAAAGCCTACTAGATATGTATTCAAGCACTCATGAAAATTGTGTTGTGTAGGGATGTAAGGTTTGAGGAAAAGAGGGTTCTCAAGAAGTCTTGCGGTATAGATTCCTCTACAATGGAGGTTGAGGAATAGGTGACACTAAAGATAGAAGCATTACAGACTCCTCAGGATATTGTGAAACATAGCGGTGTGCAGAATGAGTATGTCGATGATCTAGGTGGATATTGGTGGCCACCTACCTATTCCACTTAGACCCCCAACACTGTCTCTTTTATTTTTTCTATTTCCTTAATTGTAGCAAAATTTACTATTTTTGGTAGTTTTCAGGTCTTGAACATTCAGAGCCATTTTGAGACCCTAAACAATGATTTTAGGGAAAATGGAGAGACCAAAAATTTCCCAAACAAACTTGTTGGTTTTTTTTTTTTTTTGTCCTCCTCTTTAAGATCTTGAAAACGAGGTATTATGATAACTAAACAAAGATCATATGCCAAAGTTATGGCCCTGAGAAGTTGATGTACCAATTTACCTAAACTGGGCCCACAGTTTTGTCGCTTTATCTCCTAGGATTAGGTTTGCGGACGTTTAGGGTTTTCCATTGTTTCTCAATAATAAATAGGCCTTTGATCCTCATTTTAACACCATTCAGAGGCATGTAGCCACCACATCTCTTCTTAGAGATAAGCTACCATCGCCTGAGCTAGTTTATTTCCATTAGGTTTGTAAGAATATTTCAGTATTTTGATATTAATGAAATGAAGTGTTTTTTCTATTGCGCTTCTTTATTTATGGCTATGTGTGTAATTTGTTGCATTCTTGTTTAAGTTTGGATCAGTGGGATCAGTTTCCTCCCCCATTAAGAATCAATGGTCCCCATTGCATTGAGTGCCTCCATGAGATGGGGAAACTTATGTTGAACTTGGTCCCTAGTGAGCCACTTGCCTTGGTGAAGGAGTTAACCAGATTTGACAACCTGATTAGTTGGATCTTCTACTGGTGATTTTTCTTGATCTGTGTGTCCATGATCTGATTAGTTGCGGCCTATTCCATGCATTCTAGGTTTATCTATGTTGGTGTGAGTTGTTCTGCAATGTCGGATGTGTCCAGCAATGGTGGAAATTATTGCGAAAGTGATCTACATTGAACACTGGGTGTAGACCAAGGAACAATGAAATTCTAATCTTGAAGGCATTTTCCCCTATAGCCTTGATGATGGTGTATGGACCATATCAGAGCGGATGAAGCTTGCGGTGGGGTCCAGTGAAGTACTCCTTTTTCAAATGTAGCCAAAATTTATCACCCACCTAGAACTTGTGTGGCACCTGATGTTGATCATTGCGCTTCTTGTAATTAGCATTGGATTTGTCCAATATATCATGGACCTACTGGCGAATATGTTGAATATGCTCAATGAAGTTGTCAACCCTATCGGCTTTAGACTGGACATGAGCCAAATCTGCATGAGTAGCTGCAAATGGTATGGCCACATCAATGGGACATAATGGATAAAATCCCAGCCCTACCTGGAAGGGGTTGTGGCCCGTTGAGCTGTGGAGAGCTTTGTTGTAGCTGTGTTGGACATAGGGGAGGATGTTATCCCATGTGCGTGGATGCTCCGAGTTGTACATGCGCAGAATGTGTACGATAATCATGTTGACAACTTCTGTTTGACCATCAGTTTGGGGATGGAAATTCGTGGACTTGGTGAGTTTGGTATCCAGCATCGACCAGAGACTTGACCAAAATGAACATAGAAATATTTTTCCCCCAATCAAAGACAATGGACTATAGGATCCAAAGTGTACCCATACTCACTCAAAGAATAGCTTAGCAGTGGCCTATGTTGTGATACTCTTCTTGGAGGCCGCCATATTGGCCATCTTAGAGAATCTATCGATGACCATGAAAACACAGTCATTGTCATGCTTAGTAGAAGGAAGGCCTGACATGTAATCCATGGAGATGGATTCCCAAGGTTGAATAGGAGTAGGAGGATGAGTATATAATCCTTGCTTCTTGATGATTGGTTTGGCAATGAGGCAGGTAGTGCAGGATTTAATGTACCTCCAAAAATCTTGACGAAGGATTGACCAATAAAAATACTTCTGTAGTACTCCCACTATTTTTTCTACTCTGAAATGTCCAGCGACCCAACTGTAGTGCGCCTCCCAAATCATCTTAGCACACTCACTTGAAGGAACACAGATGTGTCCCATGTGGGATAACAATGCATCCTAGACGTGAAAATTTTTAAATTTCTTACCTTCCAGGGGTGTCTGGTCTTAGTGCCTAGATTTACCTCAGGCTGAAAAGGTAGGATCTAGGGCCAACATCAAACCACGCTCAGCCTCGTAGCTAGCCCTACAAGGACAGGGGAGGGCTCTCTCTGGGTCAATCTCAGCAAAAGATAATCGATAGGGCTTGAGATGACTGAAATAAAAGCTAATATTAGGATAGGTATGAAGTGCAAGGATTTGATTTGATTTTTTGGGAGTTTTGTTGGAAAAAGGGAACGGAAAATTTGGGTCCGGGGATGAGGCTAAATTTTTGCAGAGTTCTGGTTGGGGAAAGGTAGGCAGTAGTTTTGATGATTTAGATTAAATGAATGGATAGAAAAGACCGCTGAGGAGCTGAAGAGGGAAAAAGGTTGCAAGAATCCTCTCCAAATAGATGAAAACATGTAAAACTAAACAAAGTTTAAGGAATAGCACAACAAACTCATGAATTCTACCTTTGTCACTCGATTTGTTTAATTTCAGAAGCAAAGAGAAGGGAAATGGCATACATAAAACATCAATGAACTTACAATTACATGAAGAAAAACACCAAAAAAACACAGAGCCACAAGGATCCCAAAAAGTGCTACAAAACCCTGGTCTTTCCTTTGCTAAAAATGCTGAAAATGAATGTACAATGAAGTGCCAAGCAATCCCAAGTGTCCAACCCTGAAAATGACTAAGAAATTACATGGTATAGACAAGCCTAACTCCTTCCCGTGCCTCTATGAGTCGAGATCATCATTCTAGGAGCTGTTTCAACCATATCTAAACAAGGAACTGAAAAATAGGTAATGAAACAACTTGCCTCTATATGTTAGGAAACTAATTCATTCAGTTGTTTTTCACTTTTTAGTGAATGAATCTACTAAAACAAGTAAATATGTGCCAAAATTACATCATGCTCATGAAATTACATCAATATAGATCAAGAGTTACATGAAAAAGTGAAACTAGTCAAAACTGGGTGAAATTTTGAGTTGCTGAGTGAAAAATAGGCCAAAATCATCTATGCGTCGCGCCCAAAATTTGTATGCATAGGACAACTTTGGAGCTGATTTTGAGGCACTTCCCGAAGCCCACATTGAGCTCATGATAGCTCATTAGAAATCCATGCCTGTCTACTTTCCAACCCAAGTGGAATTTCTAGATTTGGATGTCATTTGCCCCTCCAAAACTTCAATCTCCCAAGACTGCTTCCTGTGGGTGCAAAAAGGTGGCAAAGAGGTCATTTTTAAGGTGTTTTTGACCCTTTAGGCAACCCAGAACTTGATGAAATCCTTATGTAATCCATGAGCATGCATAACTCTTGATGAAAAATCCAAAAATTTAAAGTTTTCCTCCAGAGTATCTCCCAATTATAAGCGCGCGCCAAGTGGCACTACGCGTTGGGCAGGAAAATCTGTTTTGAAGCCAAAAAAATTCAAAATTGACAAAATTTTCTCCAAATTTGTTGAAATTTGGACTGAAGGTCCATCATCAAGTATCATGCTCCGAAAAATAAGCTTCGGCCAAGATTTAAATCCTATCATGCCTTTTGCGTCATTTTAGTGCCCTCCTTACTCTTGCTTTTAGGATTTTGATCCTTGCATTGCAAACATGAGTTCGTGCCCAATAATGATTTTTCATGTGCCTGAGCATGTCCTTGTCTTTGTTTTCCTTTTCCAACAGCTTCTCAAGATGAATGTTGACCCTCTCCAGCCAAGTTTCTCTATCAGCGTCTATCTCCTGCTCCAGTGAAGTGAACTCTATCCTCCTCCTTTGGGCAGCTTGGCAGTTTTGCTGAATGTTTTGTAACTCCATGACTTTATGATGATCCTTCAGTTGTTTGTTTCACTGCTCCAAATATTTTATGACCCATTGAGCTCTTTGCAACTTGTTGGTCAATGCATCTATCTCGGATTTCTGCACCTGAATGACCTCCCTCAGCTTTGAGCTAAGAGAACTCACATCATCATCGATGAGTATGAAATTAGTGTCTAGGCCTCTTGAAGGGCCCTCATCCTGCATAGGCTTCTTGCCTCTATCCTGTACCTGTGCTGCTGATGACGGCAACAAGACCCCTTCCACCCCAGGTGGAGATAGTACTCTTCGGGCTGCTGCAAACAATCCTCTCATGCCTCTCTAATCGGTGACATATGTTGGCACACTAGTAGTCTCTGCCTCCCGACATCCATGCTGATGTGAATGTTCACCTGCATGATGCACAACCTCCTGATGAGCTGCTAAAGCTGTGAAGAACTCACGAGAAATGAACTCTTCCCATGTGATACCCTGCAAACGAAGTTGATGCACAACAATGATCTTGATGAGCGCATAGTGATAAATGTTGTTGTACTGCTGTTCAGGAGTCTTCTTTTGCACAAGAGTAGTCATCCTCTTGATGTTTCGGCACCTGAAATATGGAATGTTCATGATCTTCACTCTCGTGAAATGCATCAACAATCTGATATGGTATGCATAGAGGCATGAGAAGTGGCCCTCACAACTGAAGTATCTGATAATGAGTCTCATCAACGGCGCATAGGATTCTTTCAAAAACCAGAAAGGAAACACCCTGCTGAGCTGTCTCGCATAGCTAGGCCTGATATATGGTTCATAATATACTCTTTCTACCTGCATTATTTTGTTCCACTCCTCACCTATATTCGGTATTCCTGTTGCTTGAGAAATGGTCTCTAGTGTCATGGTGAAATTTACACCAGCAAGAGCTACCTGACCATCATGCAAATGAAAAACAAATAACCGAGCCAACTCTTGATGATGCTGAATCTGAGCAATCATTTCGCAATACTGAAAGCATGAGTGTTTTTGGAAACATGCCATGGCAAGTGGGTAGGCTTGCAGTTCAATCAAAGAGGTGGGCTCTTCTCTAACATGTCTGCCACCCTTACGAGGCCTCCTCGGTGCATGAAGCTCTGTGGTAGAATCACTATCTTATTCATATGATGAATCAATGTTTGACATGGTGCTGCAAAGGTGTATGTCAATTATCTGTTTGGTTTGGTTTGAAAATGATGTGAGGAATATGGGACAGTGGGAAAAGTGGTGGGAGAGGGAAAATGATAGGGAATGGTAGGATTTAGGATAGGGAAAATGGGAAGCAGGGATATGAGTAGTTTGGGAGGTTAGGGCATAAGGGATTGACTATAATGATAGAATTATGAAAGGGAAAGGATCACAGGTGGGAAAGGAGACTTGGCACCAAAATTGCAATTTCAAAACCCAAAGGAGCAGATTTTGATATAAATATAGGGTTTATATTTTCAAACTTCAAAATTTCAAGTCTTCCTTCCAAACAATACCCAACACAAGCTAAATTCAATGGCAAGAACTCTCAAACTTACTTGAAGCAGAAGAAATGGAGTTGTTTGGTTTTTTATGAAAGCAGTGATATAAAATTAGCTTATCGGCTCTATGTGCCGTGCCGATTGTAAATTGCACGCTGAAACTTGGCCCAATGCGTCGTGCGCACTCCAACACACAGTCTTGGCTTTCAAAACATAGTTTCGCTCTTTCCCAACTTAAATCGACTTCAATTGATCTCTTGGAATACCAATGGGTGTTTCAAACAATGAAAATATCTTATATATTGATGGGTTTGATTTTTGTTTCTCAAAAACCTACTTTCTTATGTTTTAGTTTTGGCATTTTTCTCATTTTAATACAACTCTGTTCTTCTTTTTTCCTCTTTGATTTTTAGCTGAAATGACAAAACTCTTTTGTCAATTTTTCAGGGATGTTTGGCATTGAGTTTCGGCAAAGGATGACCAGGGCTGCATATGAAATATCAAGAACTGAAAATTTTGAACTTTACATGGCAATTTATTACAAAGGACGAAATGACGAATTTTCTTCAAAACAGAGTTTTGAAGAAGTCATAGTCCAGCAATATGACGATGAAATTTTTTGAATTAAAAAATTGTTTAGAACCTCCCTCTAGCCTGCTAGCATTATTGGACACTTTGAAGATTGAATTCGCTAAACCCCAGACCTAATGACTGAAATGACTCTTTGCCCACCAAAAGACCAAACATTGACTGTCATTTATTGGAAAATGATTTTGATGAACCTTGATGAAAGACCTGAGCCAGCAGGTACAAGACATGAGGGGAATGAGTGACAAGGCCCTTCCGTTAGATTATGGCATGCCCCTAACGGAATGCGGATGAATGAACTGTATGAGACACTTAAAAATGAAATGCAATAAGAGAAATGATCTCTGACAGAGGGATGTAAAGACCGACTCTAACATTGGCTCCAATGGGGGTGGTAGCTCCCAGGAGGTCCCAAGAACGGCAGATCTCTGGGAGAGATAGACAGTGGCTTTGTCCATTAGGCTATGGAGCCCATTATTGTGACAAATTAACACATGACTCTTGACTTATTTATTGACTGAAACTGACTCAATTATGAAACCAATAATGACTGAAAAACTGACTCGACAAAATGATCCCAAAACTGAAATCTTTCTTTACAATTATAGCCTTCACTTTGGGCCCCAGACTGAAGAAAAGATCACGGCGCATACTTGCAATGAAACTAAAATAAAATGGTATATACAGTGACAATTTAAACAGTAGAAACAACTCAGAAATGATACCGCTTGAGCAACCGACCATTGACCGGCCCTCTTAGACAATCTTCCCCGTTCATCTCCTTCAGAAGAAAAGCATTCTGACCCCGATATGCTGCAATTTTGAAGGGACCTTTCCAGAGATTCTCGAACTTACCGTGCTTGCCCTTTTCCTCATTCCTTGCATCCCATTTCAGCACCACGTCCTCCAATTGGAACTTGTCCGCCTTTGCTTTTCTGTCATAGATTTTCTTAATTCTCTCCTGTAGCTTGAATGTGTTTTGGAAAACCTCTTCTCTCGTCTGCTGCAAATGGATCATTTTATTTAGGCTTCTCTGCATATGATCGTCTTCACTACCAGCCTCCAGAAGAAGTTTGACTACCGGAGCTGCGAGAGAGGTAGGAAACACTGTATCAACTCCATAAACTAGCTCAAAGGGGGACATACCAACGGATTTCTTCTAACTCACTTGATCTGCCCAAAGTGAATTGACCAACTTCTTATGCCAACTCTTCTTGTTTATTTCCAGCAAATTTTTAATGATGTTGACCAAAGATTTGTTAGAAGACTTTGCCAATCCATTGCCTTGTGGATGATAGGCAGTTGAGTGTCCCAAAATGATTTTATACTTGTTACAAAACTCAATCATCTTTTTTGATTTGAAAGCTGCTGCGTTATCAGTGATTAACTTATTCGGGCAACCAAAACGAGACAAAATGTTATTCTCAAGGAATGAAATTATTACTGCATCCGTAGCTTTTCTGGTGGGAATTGCTTCGATCCATTTCATGAAATAATCTGTCGTCGTGAGGATCCATCTATGCTGACCTGAAGAAGCAGGATGAATTTCACCAATGAAATCCAACCCCCACTCCTGAAAAGGGGCACTCACCTCAATGGGCTTAAGCGGCAAAGGCTATAATTTCTGTCTTCCTTCAAAAATCTAACATTTATGACAGCTCTTGACAGTATTATACACATCAGTAAAAAGTGTCGGCCAATAGTATCTGGCTCTCAAAATTTTGTTGGTTGTTGTTTTCCAAAAATGGTGACCCCGGCAATTTCCTTTATGGAAATCCTCCATGACCTGCTTTGCTTCTTCTTCCACCAAACAATTCAACAAAACACCACTAGGATCTTTCCAATAAAGTGCAGAATTCAAAACACAAAACTTGGCAGCCTTTAACTTGAGAGTTCTAGCTTTGTTTCTAGCCATGCCGAGTGGTGGTGACAAATTCTGAAGAACATATATGATATCTAAATACCACGAAGAAACAAAAAATATTTCAGATACCTGAATTGACGAGCCTTCCTCATTCTCATCGGACATAGCAGCAATCAGATTTATGTCTAAGACATGCAAATTCGATTCATCCATTAACTTTGCCCATACTTGTCCTTTAACAAGCTTTGTGGGCTTTATCGCCACATCATACTCCAACAAAGCTGCAATCCACTTGCCTCGTCTTCCTTCCGGATCTATTTGTACCAAAATATCTTTGACAACAGCATTAGGAGCATAAGCCAAAATATGAGAATGCAGAATATATACCCGAAAATCTTTCAATGCTTTTACAAGTGCAAGGGCTTGCTTTTCAATGATGTTGTACTTCAAGGCTGCATCTCGTATAGTTCAGTTGAAGAAAGCAACTGGTCTTTCATGCTCATCTTTTTTATGCATTAATACAGCTGCCATAGTATGCTCCGAAGTAGATGAAAACAGTATAAAATCCTGAGTGTAATCCGAGCTGATTAGAACTGGAGCTGAATAAAGAGCCAATTTTACTAGATTGAAAGATTTCACAACCTCTTCTATCCACTTCACTTGGCTGTCCTTCTTAAGCATGTTTGTAATCTCTCTTAGGTGTTCAGCAAGATTAGGCACAAAGCGGCGTAAAAAATTCATCTTACCATTAAAAGATTGTATCTCCTTCTTGTTCCGGGGAAGGTCAATTTGCTGAATCACCTCTACACATGCTGGATCAATACGAATGCCATCTTTTGAGATAATGTGTCCAAGTAGTTTGCCCTCATCCATGGCAAACAAGCTCTTCTTCGGATTCAGCGACACACCATATTTTCTGCACTTTTGAAAGACAATTTTCAAATGATACATGTGTTCTTCATCTGAATTGGAAAACACCGTCAAATCATCAAGGTACACAACCAAAAAGACATCCTTCTCATTTGTGAAAGCCATATCCATTGCCCGCTGAAATGTGGCACCTGCGTTCTTCAAACCGAAAGGCATTTTAGCGTAATGAAAAGTCCCCCATAGAGTGGTGTATGTTGTTTTGTCTCGGTCGTCTTCATGGACCAAGATTTGGTTATATCCCGAATAACCATCGAGTAGTGACATATGAGATGCTCCAACTACTTGCTGAAGTATGTGATCCATTTTTGGCAACGGATAATTGTCATTCAATGAAACTTTATTGATATTCCTAAAATCAATGCACAAACGAATCTCACCTGTCTTCTTTCAGACAGGCACCAAATTAGAGATCCAATCAGAAAATCTGATGGGAACGATGATTCCTGATTTGTACAACCTGTTTACCCCCTTCTCAATTGATGGCAGCAGTTTTGGATTTAGCCTTCTCAACTTCTGTCTAAAAGGTTTTTTATTAGGCTTAATAGGAATAGTGTGCTGAATTATATTGGTATCATATGTCTTCAAGTCAGAATAGTCCCAAGAAAACACATCAGCAAAGGATGACAACAAACTGATATATTTGGCCTTTACCTTTTGTGGCAATTCTTTGGACAGCTTTACCATCTTTGGATTTTCAGTTGTTCCAATATTCACCTCTTCGACTCCCTTCTCTGTTGGCTGCAATGTTGGTTGCCGGGCTACATCATCATGATCAAAGAGTTCTTCTAAAGGTATAAAGCCTTTAGGAATAATATTATGCTTACGCTGCAACACTTTCATTTGATTGATCTGCACATCATCTTTACCATCATCATATTCTACATCAATTGAGGTATCTTTAAACTTACCTTTGTTTTACAGAAAATCATCAATCTCCTCATCATCTTGGAAAACTTGCCAATACCTCTGATTGTCCGGGACAGTCGGACGATGTTTCACATGGATTTCGAATTTATTACTTGAGTTCATCGGAATCTTCAAATTACTCGTTGCCTTAGCAAGTGCATTGGCAATGCTATTTTTAATACGAGGCACACACGTCAAGGTATAATTTGAAAACAACTTCAGGATATCTAGAACTTCATTTCGGTAAGCCCGCATCCGAGGATACTTTGCTTGATATTCGCATTTGACTTGCTTAATCACCAATTCGGAGTCGCCATATACAACAATCCTCTTAGCATTCAGCTTTCTTAGAATTTTTAGGCCAACAATCAAAGCTTCGTACTCAGCCTCATTATTTGAACAATCAAAAGCTAGCTTATAAGAACATACCTGCACATTAATAAGCACTTTGTTCGAATCAAACAAAGGACTGCGTACCCAAATACCAATTCCAGCACCATTGTTTCCCACTGCTCCATTGAAATCCATGGTCCACAGACCATCTTCCTCTTCTTCTAAATGTTGAAACTCTGTTAGCTTTGTTTTTTCTGCTTGCTGTCCATTATCTTTATCTGATTGCTCAATGGTATTTTCCTGTTCTTGTCCTTCTTTCTTCAAAACTTCTCTGAAATTCTCTGCTATTTCTGAAATATCATCTGCTACAACTAACTGACTATCAATATCATTGAAACTATCTGAATACAAAACAAAAGACTCTAAATCTGTATGTACATAATTAATCGGATGATTAATCGGTTTCTCCTTGCTTGTAATCATGTATTTCATTTTTTGTTCCCGATACAGTTTTCTCATTTGGCCAAACACAGGAATCGTTGCATAGGAGAAATCTAGTTGTAATGTCCCTTTCAATTTTGCTCCCAAGGACCTGGAAAGAAGCATACCAAATCTGGGAGGAATGTCTGCCACAACAACATCCATCAAAACATTCTTCGTTGGAATCTGATCCAAACTTACAACCAAGTCTTTAATGAGCCCAATACATCTCACCCTGCTAGAATCAAATGAATAAAGATCATGGTATTTCCTAGTGACGTCCAAACCCAACTTCTCCATGATAGCCTTCAGCATAAGATTGTGGGAAGCGCCGGAATCAAACATGGCATTATGCAACACAAACTCATGCAATCTCAGAGTGATATAAAAAGGTGGCACATCACTGTCTGGAGACTCACCATTTAATGTTGGTCCAAAAATTAGTTCAGGTTGATCATCTTCCACACTCACCATATCAAACATTGGGTCAAAATTCAAAATTTTAGAGACTTGACCTCTATAACTGTTGTTCCTCATTAGTTCAGTCAAGGGAATATATACCTTCAATTTAGAAATTTCATTTAATAAACTAAAAGTAGAAATATTTTCTACCTCTTTGGCTGGAACATCTTTTCTTTCAGCTTTATCCTTTGATACAATTGGCTGATTTACTCTTTCATCTGCTAGTGGAGACTTGCTAGTAGTAGGATCAGCAATTTCTTTTCCTTTCTTTGGTACAACAGGTGACTCATTCTTAGATGCTGAAACTTCCTTTCTCTTCTGGATTGGATTGATGGGGACATTTCTATTTCTAAGTGAGTACTGACGTTGTTGGGCGGACAAAGCATTCATATAACCTCTTTGATACTTATCCGACTCTTCTTCAAGAGCTGTGTCATTTGCCAAGATAAAATCCTCATCCTTCTATACAGTTGAATTTTCTGCATACTCGTCATCTTCAGTGATAAAGGTGGGCATATCATCAGGAGTAAAGAAGTGCTTTTCTTCTCCTATTACATTGTCTTCATCATCAGATTCAGGACCAACAAAATTCTGTTGAAGAGGTGTATTTACTTGCTGTTGTTGTGGTGCCGGTTCTTGTGCTTGCTACTCACGTTGTTTGATCCTGAATTGTGGTTGCTGCTGGCCACGGAAAATGGGATTCTGAATCTGCAGTTCAGGCTTATCAAGTGTTAACCTTTCAATCATCTTTTCTACCTTGCGGAGTACTTGGTCTGAGGTAGAAGCTTCTTCCTTTATTGAGACTTTCTTCTTGGCTTTCAATCTAGCTCTCTTGTCATTCAAATTTGCCTCAACACTAACGACAATTTTCTGCATTTCTTCTAAGGTAGCCGGATCTCTCTCTCTCAATTGATATGCCATGTCTGGATAAAAACCATCTGGGAACTTAAGCAAAGTTGACTTTCTAGATGGCCTTAAATAATCAAGAATTGCATTATAAACTGCATTGAATCTAATACCCTAGTCTTGCACGGACTCATCGACATTCTGCTTAATCTTGGTATATTCAAAAGTGATTTGAAGAGGATCTTTCTTTACTTCCCATCGATCCAAGAACTATCTTTGAAGCTCAGATAATGTGGGAATACTTCTAGCTGCCAAAGCTCTGAACCATTTTCTTACCTCACCGCCAAAAGTTTGCACGAATAATCTCATGGTCACGTTCTCTGCATCAATTTCATGGAGATCGAAGAAATCTGCCATTCTGTCTACATGCTGTTGAGCCGGAACACTCTGAGGAGTGCCATAAAACAATGGAATCTTACTCTGATAATCTGTGGGCATATCATCCAAAACTTGAGGCAGCGCGAGAGGTGCGAAACGAGCAGCCATCACCCTTGGTGGATTCGGTCTGGGGGATGTTGGGGGAGTGGGTGCAGCTGATGTATGAGGTGTATGAGGAGGTGTATGCAGAGGTGAAGCAATCTTGGCTATTTTAGGAGTAGAAGGAGTAGATGGAGGCAATACGACTGCAGATTTTTTATCAGAAATAGTAGGCTGCGGGGGAAGGGTAGGAATGAAAGGAGGTTTGGTGGGAATTCTTGAACTAGATGCAATTGCGGATGACCCAAGGGTTGCAGAAGCAGTCTCTAAAAAATCAGAGATATTAGAAGCCACAATTGAAGTCTGGAGCTGATTCAGGATATAATCATCAATGGATTTATTGGCCCTTTTAGTTTCAAGATTTCGAACAAACTCGGGATTTAAGACAGTGGAAGCGACAATGATTTCAGATTTGGTTTCAAACAAAGACAACTCAAACTGCTCATCAAATTATTGATCCTCAAGATACTCAAAACCAACAGGAAATGATTGAGCTTTGAACATGGGAATGATAGAACTTCCTTGGCAAACGATTCTTGGAATAAGATTGGGATTTTTGTAGACAAGAGGAGGATCAAGATCCGGATTTGCTCTGGTATGTCTTTTGGAAGCCAGTGTGTTATTATTTCAAGAAATCAAATGGAAATTAACAACTCGTTCAACCTATCAAATTCTAAACTTATCATCCAAAAGCTTAGAATTCTCAGATGTACTGGGGTGATTTGCAAGTTAGATACTCCATTTATAAGACTAGACCAGAGATTGACTGAAGTAGCGTTTATCTACTTGCGCTAATGCAAAGAAAAAGCGTTTCGAAGGCTACCTGGCTAATCTTCAGGCTTCGTCTGTAGTTTATAAAATGAAGAATACCAACAAACAAATGTTTAGCTTCCCAGTATGGTCGCCACTATGTTAGTGCCTAGATTTACCTCAGGTTGAAAAGGTAGGATCCAGGGCCAACATCAAACCATGCTCAGCCTCGTAGCTAGCCCTACGAGGACAGGAGAGGGCTCTCTCCGGGTCAATCTCAGCAAAATATAATCGATGGGGCTTGAGATGATTGAAATAAAAGCTGATATTAGGCTAGGTATGAAGTGAAAGTATTTGATTTGATTTTTTGGGAGTTTTGTTGGAAAAAGGGAACGGCAAATTTGGGTCCCGGGATGAGGCCAAAATTTTGCAGAGTTCCGGTTGGGGCAAGGTAGGTAGTAGTTTTGATGCTTTAGATTAAATGAATGGATAAAAAAGACCACTGAGGAGCTGAAGAGGGCAAGAGGCTGCAAGAATCCTCTCCAAACAGATGAAAACATGTAAACCTAAACAAAGTTTAAGGCAGAGCACAAGAAACTCATGAATTCTACCTTTGTCACTCGATTTGTTTAATTTCAGAAGCAAAGAGAAGGGAAATGGCATACATAAAACATCAATGAACTTACAATTACATGAAGAAAAACAACATCAAAAAATAGAGCCACAAGGATCCCAACAAGTGCTACAAAACCCTGGTCTTTCCTTTGCTAAAAATGTTGAAAATGAATGTACAATGATGTGCTAAGCAATCCCAAGTGTCCAACCCTGAAAATGACTGAGAAATTACATGATATAGACAAGCCTAACTCCTTCCCATGCCTCTAGGGGTAGAGCTCATCATTCTAGGAGCTGTTTCAACCATATCTAAACAAGGAACTGAAAAATAGGCAATGAAACAACTTGCCTCTATATGTTAGGAAACTGATTCATTCAGTTGTTTTTCACTTTTTAGTGAATGAATCTACTAAAACAAGTAAATATGTGCCAAAATTACATCATGCTCATGAAATTACATCAAGATAGATCAAGAGTTACATGAAAAAGTGAAACTAGTCAAAACTGGGTGAAATTTTGAGCTGCTGAGTGAAAAATAGGCCAAAATTCTCTATGCGTCGCGCCCAAAATCTGTATGCATAGCACAACTTTGGAGCTGATTTTGAGGCACTTCCCGAAGTCCAAATTGAGCTCATGATAGCTCTTTGGAAAGCCCTGCCTGTCGAATTTCCAACCCAAGTCGAATTTCTAGATTTGGATGTCATTTGCCCCTCCAAAACTTCAATCTCCCAAGACTACTTCCTGTGGGTGCAAAAGGTGGCAGAGAGGTCATTTTAGGGTGTTTTTGATCCTTTAGGAAATCCAGAACTTGATGAAATCCTTAGGTAATCCATGAGCATGCATAAATTTTGATGAAAAATCCAAAAATGTAAAGTTTTCCTCCAGAGGATCTCCGAATTATAAGCGCGTGCCAAGTGGCGCTACGCGTTGGGCAGGAAAATCTGTTTTGAACCCTGTTGAGTCTTGAAAATGTCATTCATTTCCATTACACTTTCACTATTATGTCCATTATATCACCTCCATTTCACCTCCATTTCACTACTATGTCACCACATTCATCCCACTTTCATTATCATTGGGCTACCTTTATGTTTTTCCAATATTTATTATTTCTAAGCCTTTTAAGTGAATTTGTGGTTAAACATTAGAAAATAATGTGCATATGCTTATACCTAACAAATGGGTTGAGTTTGTTGACATGTGTAGGTTGAAAGGAGACTTCTAGAAGACCCTTATGTGGCACTCTAAGGCCAAATTCGAATTTGGTTGGAAAGAATCATGGGATCATGAGGATATGTGTCACATCTCCTAATTGTATTGTAACTCTAAAAGACATGTGTCTTATCAGTTCCTATTTTGATTAGGACTCTAGAGGTAGAGGGAGAGATTCATGGTTTATCATTAATGAGAAGGCTCTCATCTTTTTGTATAAATAGGAGGTCTCTCTCCTTCATTAGTTAGTCTTTTTAGTCTCTCTTTGGAGAGCTTTGTTGTACTTTGCACTTTTGAAGAAATTGAATAAAGCTTTGATGTTCTCAACATGGAAGGAGATGTGAAGTAGATGTCATGGAGCATATTAGGATGTAAGTAGATTAGATTTCATTTTGTAAATATTGCTTTGTAGAATGTAAGGTAGATTAGATTTTCATTCATGCAATTTTAAGTTTGCTTTGATTTCATAGGTAGAAGGGGGCCCCTGCCTTGTACAGTTTGAATTATTGCATTTTATTTTCTCCCGGGATTTGTTTTTATGTTTATGTATTTGCTTTACAAACTAATGGTATTTGAAGTTGACAGGTTCAAGCTGCTGCCTTTGTTTTTATAGCTGATTTTTAATTTTATTTCTCAAAGAGCTGCTAACACATAAATGATCTTCATCATAAATTGTTATATTTTAAGATCAAAATATCACTAACTTGCAGCTGGCTTTGAGTGCTTTTCAGACTGTTCTTTCACTACTTTCTAACCATACTTTGCATAGTACATATGGCTGAAGTAGAGAGTTAGAAAGAGCAAAATATTATTACTAGTCTTTAAAGTAGATTTTTGGTTTTAAGTGCTTCTTAGACTAATCTTTCACTACTTTCTAATCATACTTTGCATAGTACATATGGCTGAAGTAGAGAATTAGAAAGAGCAAAATATTATCATTAGTCTTTAAAGCAGATTTTTCTCACTTTTCTAATTCAACTTAAGCTACTTTCTATTCGTGCTTTACACAGTACATGTGCTTAGAAGCATCGAGTTAGAGAGAGATAATCTTTATCTTTGGTTTTAAAAGTGACTTTCTTTTCTTTTATTTGCAGCAGCATGAATGGTGTCTAGTGCCATTGGAAGTGGTCATTTACTTTCAAGTCATTTCAAGTTCTTTGCTTTCAGTTTCATTTCAAGTTATTTCTTTCAAGCTCTTTCTTTGCAAGTTTAAAAGTTTGATTACTTTCTAGACTTATTTCTAACTACTTCCTAATCGTGCTTTACACAGCACATGTGTTTGAAGCAGAGTTTTAGGAAGAGTTGAACATTATAACTGATCTTTAAAGTGGTTTTTCTTACTTGTCACCTTAGAGCTTGACTACTTTTTGGACTTATTTCTGACTACTTCTTAATCGTGCTTTACACAGCACATGTGTTTGAAGCAGAGTTTTAGGAAGAGTTGAACATAAACTATAAAACAACGAAGTAAGAGAAAGGTTAACTAAGCACATATAGTGCACCACACTTCATCAGTTTACGATACCCGGATTGATAATTTATGTAGAGCAATTTAAGACATTAAATTGACTAAACAAAGCCAAAAAAATTCAAAATTGACAAAATTTTCTCCAAATTTGTTGAAATTTGGACTGAAGGTCCATAATCAAGTATCATGCTCAGCCAAATAAGCTTTGGGCAAGATTTGGAGCCTATCATGCCTTTTGCGTCATTTTAGTGCCCTCCTTAGTCTTGCTTTCAGGATTTTGATCCTTGTGTTGCAAACATGAGTTCGTGCCCAATAATGATTTTTCATGTGCCTGAGCATGTCCTTGTCTTTGTTTGCCTTCGCCAACAGCTTCTCAAGATGAATGTTGACCCTCAAGAGCCAAGTCTCTCGATTAGCCTCTATCTCCTGCTCCAATGAAGTGAACTCTATCCTCCTCCTTTGGGTAGCTTGGCGGTTTTGCCGAATGTTTTGTAACTGCATGACTTTATGCTAATCCTCCAGTTGTTTGTTTCGCTGCTCCAAATAGTTTATGACCCATTGAGCTCTCTGCAACTTGTCGGTCAATGCATCTATCTTGACTTTCTGCTCCTGAATGACCTCCCTCAGGTTTGAGCTAGGAGAGTTCACATCATCATCGATGAGTATGAAATTAGTGTCTAGGCCTCTTGAAGGGCCCTAATCCTACATAGGCTTCTTGCCTCTATCCTGTACCTGTGCTTCTGATGATGGCAATGAGATCCCTTCCACCCCAGGTGGAGATAGTACTCGTCGAGCTGCTGCAAACAATCCTCTCATGCCTCTCTGATAGGTGACGTATGTGGGCACACTAGTAGTCTCTACCTCCCGACCTCCATGCTGATGTGAAAGTTCACCTGCATGATAGAAAACCTCCTAATGAGCTGATGAAGCTGTGAAGAACTCACGGGAAATGAAGTCTTCCCATGTGATACCCTGCAAACCAAGCTGATGCACAACAATGATCTTGATGAGCACATAGTGATAAATGTTGTTGTGCTACTGTTCAGGAGTCTTCTTTTGCACAAGAGTAGTCATCCGCTCGATGTTTCAGCACATGAAATATGGAATGATCATCATCTTCACTCTCGTGAAATGCATCAACAATCTGATATGGTATGCATAGGGGCATGAGAAGCGGCCCTCACAACTGAAGTATCTGATAATGAGTCTCATCAACGGCGCATAGGATTCTTTCAAAAACCAAAAAGGAAACACCCTGCTGAGCTGTCTCACATAGCTAGGCCTGATATATGGTTCATAATATACTCTTTCTACCTGCATTATTTTTTTCCACTCCTCACCTATATTCGGTATTCATGTTGCTTGAGAAATGGTCTCTGGTGTCAAGGTGAAATTTACACTAGCAAGAGTTACCTGACCATCATGCAAATGCAAAACAAATAACCGAACCAACTCTTGATGATGTTGAATCTGAGCAATAATTTCGCAATACTGAAAGCATGAGTGTTGTTGGAAACATGCCATGGCAAGTGGGCAGGCTTGCAGTTCAATCAAAGAGGTGGGCTCTTCCATAACATGTTTTCCACCCTTACGAGGCCTCCTCGGTGCATGAAGCTATGTGGTAGAATCACTATCTTGTTCATATGATGAATCAGTGTCTGTCATGGTGCTGCAAAGGTGTATGTCAAGTATGTGTTTGGTTTGGTTTGAAAATGATGTGAGGAATATGGGGCAGTGGGAAAATTGGATGGTGGAGCTAGGGATGTGGGGTTTGGGAATTTGTTGCAAATGATATGGGAGAGGGGAAATGATAGGGAATGGTAGGATTTAGGATAGGGAAAATGGGAAGCAGGGATATGAGTAGTTTGGGAGGTTAGGGCATAAGGGATTGACTATAATGATAGAATTATGAAAGGGAAAGGATCACAGGTGGGAAAGGAGACTTGGCACCAAAATTACAATTTCAAAACACCAATTTCAAAACCCAAAGGAGCAGATTTTGATATAAATATAGGGTTTATATTTTCAAACTTTAAACTTTCAAATCTTCCCTCCAAACAATACCCAACACAAGCTAAATTCAATGGCAAGAACTCTCAAACTTACTTGGAGCAGAAGAAATGGAGTTGTTTGGTTTTTGATGAAAGCAGTGATATAAAATTGGCCTGTCGGCTCTATGCGCCGTGCACAAACCCAGTGCACCACGCCTCCTGGATGCGCTGCGCCGGTTGTAAATTGCACGGTGAAACTTGGCCCAATGCACCGCGTGGCCTATGTGTACCACGCCTTTCTCCAATGCGCCGCGCGCACTCCAACACACAGTCTTGGCTTTCAAAACACAGCTTCGCTCTTTCCCAACTTAAGTCAACTTCAATTGATCTCTTGGCATACCAATGGGTGTTTCAAACAATGAAAATATCTTATATAGTGATGGGTTTGATTTTTGTTTCTCAAAAACCCACTTTCTTATGTTTTAGTTTTGGCACTTTTCTCATTTTAATACAACTCTGTTCTTCTTGTTTCCTCTTTGATTTTTAGCTGAAATGACGAAACTCTTTTGTCAATTTTGCAGGGATGTTTGGCATTGAGTTTCGGCAAAGGATGACCAGGGCTACATCTGAAACATCCAAGAATTGAAAATTTTGAGATTTACATGGCAATTTATTACAAAGGAAGAAATGACGAAGTTTCTTCAAAACATAGTTTTGAAGAAAAGTCATAGTCCAGCAATATGACGATGAATTTTTTTGAAATAAAAACTTGTTTAGAACCTCCCTTTGGCCTGTTGGCATTATTGGACACTTTGAAGACTGAATTCGCTAAACCCTAGACCTAATGACTGAAATGACTCTTTGCCCACCGAAAAGACCAAACATTGACTATCATTCATTGGAAAATTATTTTGATGGACCTTGATGAAAGACCTGAGCTAGCAGGTACAAGAAATGAGGGGAATGAGTGACAAGGCCCTTCCGTCAGATTATGGCATGCCCCTAACGGAATGCGGATGAATGAAATGTATGAGACACCTAAAAATGAAATGCAATAAGAGAAATGATCTCTGATGGAGGGATGTAAAGACCGAATCTAACATCTGGTATGTGTTGTCGAATTCTGGATCACTCTCGTAAAGATGTGGCCACCCCGAAGTCTTGTGCCCATAGGAGTCAAGCACAGTGACTAGCGCCATGACTGGCGGTCAGCTTAGGCAGGCTACAACATTATTGGTGCTTCCTTTCTTTTACTTAATGTTCAAATGGAATTGTTGCAGGTATGTGGACCATTTTTGATGGCAATCCTTCTGCAACTTCCCTTGTGTCTGTATGAGCTATAAGGGTTAGTGGTCTGTGTGGATGATCATCTCCTTCCCCAGAATGTAATGCTTCCATTGATGATAGGCCTGCCCAATGGAATACATTTTTTTGTCATAAGTGGGATACTTTTAGACTGTGTCTGAAAGTATCTCACTGTGGTAAGCCACTGGATGCCCCTACTGAGTAAGAACTGCACCAATATCATAGTCGGAGGTGTATGTCTCAATCTTGAATGGTTGCTATAGGTCTGGTAAAGTCAGAACTAGTGCAGAGAAGAGGCGATGCATCAAACCGGAAAATGCCTTATGTTGGGTTTCGGACCAAAAAAACTTTTCTTTCACTCTGCCATTGGTGACTTGACTTAAATGCCAAGTGATATGAGAGAACCCCAACATGAACTTGCAGTAGAAATTGGAAAGACCCAGAAAGATGTAGAGCTCTGTTAGAGTGGTTGCGGCTGGACAATTTCGAATGACTTGTATCTTGGTTGGGTCCACATGCACACCCTTCTAATTAATGATGTACCCCAGATATTGAACCTGGGTCATGCCAAAAGTGCATTTCTCCAAATTGGCACACGGCTTATGTTGTCGCAGTGTTTGAAACACCTGTCAAATATGGTGGAGGTGCTCTTCCCAACTCTGGATGAAGATCAAGATGTCATCTAAATACACCACCATGAATGCATTGGTGAAGGGTCACAAGATGTCATCCATCAATCTCATGAAGGTTGTAGGGGCATTCGTCAACTTGATTGGAATGACCAACCATTCAAAAAGGCCCTCCTTGAATTTGAAGGCGGTCTTCCACACATCGGAGTGTTCGATAGGAACCTGCTGATAACCAGACTTCAAGTAAATCTTGCTGAAATATTTGACCCCCTTGAGTTGGTCCAAAAGGTCATCAATCTATGGGATTGGGTACCTATTCCGAATATTGATCTTGTTAAGCGCCCGATAGCCAATACAAAGTCTCCAAGTCTTGTCCTTCTTTTGTACCAATATAATCAAGCTCCCACAAGGTGATGAGATTGGCCTAATGTGCCCTTTCTGCAACAGCTCCTGAATCTACTTCTTGATCTCATCATTCTCCATAACAAAGCATTGATATATTGGTCCATTGGGTAGCAGTGCACCCGAGATCAGATCAATGGATTGCTTGACTTGACAGTGCAGAGGTAACCCTGTAGGTGAGGCAAAAATATCCCTATACTCCTCCATGACCTTGTCCATCTACTACTATTGTGCGGAGGAGCCCTGTCTAGAAGTCGTGGCCACAACCTTCTTCTTTCCCTGATGGAAAATCATAAGGAAGACAAATTTCATAGTCTGGGAAATGATCTTATTGCATTGCTTTGCAATGATCAAAGAGATGAAAGTAGGTGGGGTTGCCTCCAGTATCTTGTACAACTTATTTCCAAAAGAAATAATCACAGAGTGAGGTCTAGACTCATATACAACATGTCGCTTCCACAAGTATGGTTGTCCTAATAATACATCACAAACTTCAAGAGGAGCAACATCACACAGTACCTCAACTGTGAAGGGCTTGATGTTGTAGGGAAGACGACATTTCTTGCTGACGCATAGATCTCATCCTTTGTTAAGCCACCCTGTTGTGGGGAAAAATGCCTATGTAGGACGATCCTATCCACCTAAGGTGTGACAGTGCCTTAGCAACAAACGAATACAGCTACACTGGTTTCTTCCTTTATGAAATGTGAAAGAGGGGAGATCGATAGACTTACCATTGTCTTCCGTTTGTCCCTCGATCTAGATCCTCTTCTCCTTGGGTGTTCACAGCTACTTGCCTCCTCGCTTGCTCAAGAGAACAACGACTTGATTCCCACGAGATCACAAGAGAACAGCTACCTGTGACAAGAGAACAGCTACTTGCGACAAGAGAAGAACACAACACAAAGGCAAATATACATATTCATAAATGATTCAGGATTAGAAGTAAATCAAATACACTAATGCAATCATACAAATACACCAGCATATAGGAGCAAACCAAGATAGCTTTATTGATAAGTAACAGGGTTCAGGAAGAGATACAACCCATAGGGCTCCAATCCAGCATCTCCTTCCCAGCAGAATGGAATTCCTTCTTCAGCTCCCTTCAAAGCATTAAGCACCCAATGTCTCCAGTCTCAAACCAACAACAATTCTTTGCAATAACCAAATTCCAGCCCTTAGATCCCATGGAGGTGAGATCCATATATAGATATTTGGAGAGAGGATGAGTCAGCTTGAGATCTGACTAGTGTCCTCTCCCTCTCTCAGTTCTTGAGTCCACTTGGAGGTTCTTGCTTCCACTTGGAGATTTGGAACCTCTTACTCATCACCAGTCGAATTCCTTGATGCAAGTGTCATTTTGGAAGCTTCCTGGGCATTGACACATTGAGGAATGAGCCTGCCACTTGTCCAATTATGCTCAGCGCAGGTAGCCTTTGTTGGAGTTGACATTCAATGCAGGTAGATAGTGGAGCAGTTGACATTCAGCGTAGATGCTCAGTGGAGCAGTTGACATGATCCAGAATTGGCTTGTTTTTGAGTGTTTTCAGGTGGAGAACTTCTGTGAATTGCTGTGGTTAGTTAGCCTTGTTCCTCTAGGGGTAGGAAAAACATGTTTAGGGACTTTGGATCCCTTAGATTATGGACATTTCATGCTCAATGCTGTAAGGCACAAAAATTTCTATAACAGTTGCCCCCTAAAGTATGAGGTCGTTTATCGGGTGAAATGCTTTATCCAGGAGGGTCCGAAGTTCATCCATCTGCTGGGAGGAGACCTGTAATAAGATACAATACAATACATTATGATTCATACTGCTTTCATGATCTAGCTAAGGCAGGCATTCCCATGCTTAGCTTTATAAATTCATTTTTGTACATAGAACAGACGATCGTCTAATGGTAGACTGATAATTTTGGCGAAATTATCATCCTTTGAGTAGGACGATCATCTGCTGCAATGATGTACATGTCAAATGTCTTTATCTTTCCTGAATATATATCGCAGCCCGGATGGATGAAACTAGATCCGGGGTCTTCAAACTCATTAGATCTTCACTCTAAGTACAAGTCGATCCATGTGAGAATTGCGCTGAAGTCGAACATGGAAAGACATCGCTTGATTACCAGTCAATGATGAAAACCGTTAACAAGCGCGAGAGGAATCGCCGATAATGATAATGACCCTCAAGGCACTGCAGTACAATTCACGTGGTGTGAATAAAGGACTTGGTGTCGAACACCACGCAAAATCTTTTGGTCGAAGGTCATTGATGTATACCTGTCGCCGGAAGTGAGAAACTTGCCATTGAGGCATGCAAGCTTCAAAGTACTGAAAGGGGTTGTTCCTAGATCAAGTTCTTGGATAATGAGCTGATGTCGACAAGAAGCGATCCGTCAAAGGAGGGCCTTAATGAATCCCACATCAGTGACACGGAACGGAGCTAATGATTTTAATGGAGGTGAAAACGATCTGTGACATATGATTCAGGGTGGCGGTCATGAATGGATGAAGGATAATGTATGGCAGTGGATGGGACCCGATTGACTCTTTCTGAACGACTTCTCTTGAACATATGGCGACACTGATGCGATGGATCGGTAGCATTACCCCAAATATGGATGGTATGGCGAGACCATGGTGATGTGACCGGTGAATGAGACAACCCAACCTGATTGTGGTACGGAGGAAAAGTGTCATGTTCAAGAGCGACCTGCTACCATCAATGTTTTCTTTAGTTTTCTCCCAATTTTTCCCCAGTCATTGCTGACCAGTACCTCTTTATTTTTGTCAAGCTTGAGGAGGATAACATATGCTTGTTCTATAACCTGCCCTTCGGGCAAGCCCATCGCTATGTTTTAACGAGCCTAGCGATAATGAAACTCGTTCTCGTCTAAAGACAAGTTTGTCGCTATTAAATAATTTTAACGAGTCTAACGACAAGGATAACTCGGTTCTTTTCATTTTCAGAGAGTCTGAAAAGATACATAAAGTCAACTCCAAAATTTCTTTTTCTTCATCTAATCCCTTAAGTCCGAAAAAGTATAAAACAACACAGAAGGGATGAGTTTTCGATAATTTTAACGAGCCGAATAAAACAAGCGCTCGACCTTTTTGTGCAATAATCCCTCAGGTCCAAAAAGATTAAAATATAGAGGAGGGATAGCTCTTCCTGTCCTTTAACGAGCTAGAAGGCCAAAACTCGGCAATCTTTTCATATTTTACGAGTCAGTTGAAAAGAGGTTAAAGAAGACTCGTCTTTTGAGGAACGAGTGATGAACAGGGATAGCAGCAGATTCCAGGTCCAGGTTGGAATTTTCCAATCACGGCAGTGTCACAAGGATGGCTAGGTGAAATCACTCTTCGCAGCTGTTCCTCAAAATGGGTAAACAATCATATGGAGGTGAACAATCGGCCAAATGAAAAGTGGAGGTGGCAAGTGCAAACACGACCAAGGCTTTTATGGCTGATAAATTTACGATCACAGTGGTTATTTACCGGGATAGGTTCATTTTTTATTTAAAAATGAGCTTAAACACTGGAGGAAACTCTTGCTCACTGCTTATATTTATTTTTTAACGAGCATGAAGACCGCGTTAAAACTGCTCGGATCTTGCATTTATTTTTTAACGAGCATGAACTTTATGCTAAAACTGCTCGATTACACATTCATAAGATAAGAGTGTCTCATCAAGATTCTATTTTTTATGGAGCTTCATCTCACTAAGCTTTGCTCCCCATCCTTTCTTTATGTAAGTTTGGAAACGACTAATCCTACGAGTTTAAAGGGTTAGAGGTCCTAAAAATTTTAAAAATAAATAGTTGCCCCTTGCTTGCACTCCGAAAGGTTTGCATGCCCCCAGGTATAAAACAGAGTTTCAAGGTTACCTCTACTTCTCTTCCGCCAAAACATTTGTTTTAATCGAGAGAGGCTTACCTCTTTTAGGTTACCCAAAGATTGTCTCGTTACTCTTTCAAACAAAACACTTCCTCGGCAATGTCTATCGAAATAGACAAGGGTGAGTGACTCTGGCGCCAAACACGTAACTTTGACAAAAGAATCCTATTCCATAACAACCCCTCTTCCAACCACGGACGGGGTACAGACTAGTCATATTCTCCCGCAGAAACCTACCCTATACCCAAAGTTTTCCTGCCGAAGCAGGCCAGGATGCATGCCCCCTGGGTTCCGGTCATATCCTCTCGGATTACTCGCGCTCATCAGGAGGACGGACCGTGGGTTGAGACACTTCTTGCGTGAATAGACCATTTAGGGATGGTTCATGACTATTTGCGATGCGTGATCCGGGAAATGAAAGTTGGTCCACAAGCTTGACCACTCTTCCTCCATGCGGAAAACACATTACTCTAAAGAGTGAGGAGACTACAGCTCCCATGCAATATATATAGTCTCGTCCAAGGAGTAGGTTATAATCCAAGGGTCCTTGAACGACCATCACGTTCATTTGAACGGTCTTCCCTTTCAATGTTATAGGCACATTGGGGAGGATCCCTAAAGGTCGACTGGTTCCTTTATCAAAACCTGATAGATTTCTCATCTCAGGTAAAAGCGCTGGCGAACCAAGCGCTTTCCAAGCAATAGAGTAAAGGATACTCACAGATGCCCCCTCATCAATGATAGTGCCAGCCATTACCATTCTGTATATTCGACAAATAATTCTAAATGGTATACTGGCTGGCAACCGGGGTCTGCCTAGTTGGTTCCAGTCAAAGGACACAACTAGGTTGCTTGGTGGTGGGACCGAGTATACGGCGGGATAGCGCTCTGATGAACTTCCTTCCTATGATAAAGGAATGGTGGCATTGCCCCCTTGATCATCAGAGTCAGTGCTGATGAAGAGAATTTGGACGGTGTCGTCTTTATTCTCCTCTGTGATGATGTCATTCGAAGATAGAGCCTCTGAAGGCGAAACCGGGTCAACTGCCGTATCAACCTTTTGACTTTCGTCAAGCATGGATCCAGACGGTTCATCTTCAATGACAGGTGCTTCGGCTGACCACCTGGGCGGGTCGGCTAGGTTCTCAACTAGCGAGGGACTTGGCAGGAGTCTTTGATATCCAGGAGGGAGATGCGCTCGTAAAATCGGGCGATCTTCCAGAACTCTTTTTGCCTCGTCTAAGAAGGGACAACGGTGGATGGCGTGATCGCCTTCACACAGTCTGCAGGGAAATTTAGCTTTCCCGCTCTGTCCTGGGGCTTCAGTCCCACTAGTTGACGGTGAGCAGTCGGCATGGCTAACAGAGGTCGATGCTACCGAATTGTGCAAATGGGGGGACCAGTCCCTTAGTATCCGGGGGATACAGGGACAATCTCTATGGAGATGGTCTCCCTTGCATATGACGCATGGCGATTTAGGCCTTACGAGTGCGGTGTGTGGATTTTTGTTAGATGACACTTGTTTGCCCCCAGTCACCTTAGGCTCCTTCTTCTTCTTTTCTTTCTTCTTCTTCTCCTTCTTCTCCTTAGGAACCCAGTTTTTTGTTCGACCAGTTCCGTCAAGCAAAGAGGAAGGAGGGGAGGAAGATGAAGTGGAAGGCTGGGAGGCAACTCTTGTCTGATCTAACTGTTGACTTGACTGTTCAGGAATGGTGGTATTCTGAACGACATTGGTTGAAAAGAGCCATACTGGTAGGCCAATTGTCAGTCCTGGAAGCGACAATGTGGCCATGTGGGGCGCACCAACATCTCCCCAAGAGGAGAAGGGACTAGGATTTCCACCAAGGGGAACTCCTTGGTTGGTTTGCTCCATCTTTTCAACCTAAAGATCAATGCAGGATTAAAGGGTGATTGTTCCGTTTAAAATAAATTGTTAACGACGCTTTAGACACAACTTGCTTTTTCACTTTTAAAGAGTCGAGAAAAAGCTAAAGATGGCTCTAGTCTCCTTCGATGTTTTAACGAGCCCGAAGTGACAAATGCTCGGATGGACTTTTTCTATTATAGAGTCTGAAAAAGGCCAAAAGAAACTGCTCTGGAGTTCTAGGCAGAGGGTGTGCCAAACTTTTTGCAAAACCGCAGAATACTTTTTAAGGTACGGGCGGTCGATCTTCGTGAATGCTGTGTTCACTGCATTGCGATCAGTAGGGCGGCCGACACAGCTTCCTAAGGATAAAAGATATATGCCTATAGGGGTCTCCCAATATATACGCGACGGTACGTGGGAGCACAAATCCGTACTAGTGCTATCGTCCCTCAGGAGGAATCACCCACCTTCCACGAGATCGACAGTCACTAGGCTTAACGACGCCGGAACACGTCTCTAGCCTAGACCTCTATGTTGTGCGTTATGTTACAAAGCGTTGTTAGGTTCATTCAGTTTATTTTAGGTTGATCTTTTTAAAGTTTGCCTTTCAAGGTTCACCACGAGATGTATGATACAAATTCCTAAATGCAGAATAAGATGATAAGCAAGCTTTATTATCTTTTCAACTTTGAAAATCCTAGCTACTAAGGGAAAAGAAAGACACTATCTTTTCTCAAAGAGCAATCAGCACACTCTAATGCACTTTCCCTAAATCCAACATGCAGACTATCAAATGCAAAATGCACAATGCAGGTGTTTGTTTTCCACTTTCTTAGTATAAATGCCTACAAAGAAAGCTTTTTGCACAACTTTGAATTTGCTTTTAAAATGATCAATACAAACAAGTTCACTTTTTCGAAATCAGAGAAGAGAGAAGAGATTACACTACTTAACGATTTTCGAAATAAAGACTTGTTTCGACACTTCAAAAGAGACAAATTCAAACCAATAAGCAAAAGTAAATCTATAATCAATCTACAAACAGCCAATGAACTCTCTTCTAAGACCACAATCAATCAGATCTGAATCAAAGGCTACAGGATGACTACTTTACTCATGCAAAGGAAAATTGTAAATGACGCCACAAACAAATAAAAACATTCACAATATTTTTGTACAAAAGAGGCGGAATCTAAGAAAAGAAAAGAGGATATCTGACTGGTACCTATGCTGGTTAAAGGCTACAAAAAACAGAGATCAAAACAGGGCAATAGACAACAGAGAACCCCAGCTGCACAAGGCCAAACTGGTTCAGCACAACCTCAACACTGAGGACTTGACATTCAGTGCAGGTAGCCCTCATGCGACCTGCGTTGAAATGCAGACTGCCTTCGCAGCAGTTGCGCTGAAGGAGAAACTCTCGTTTCCCCTAGGTTTTGGGTCATAAAATGCTCAAAAATCAACTGTTTCAGGCCAAATCAGAAACACAAGCAAGGTATAAACAGAGGGATGCTTTGAGAAGGTACTAAAGACTATCACAAAGGATCATCGAATCATTTGTAGATCCATTGTTTAGATCATAGACAAGTCCAGCAACTGGATCAAAGCAGCAACTTTCTACTTTGCATCCGGGAAAGATGCAGTTCGATAGTTGCTGTCAAGTCTATGAAGTAAACAAATGACAGAAACACAAATGAAATGAATAAACAAGTTCTTCCCCAGTGGAGTCGCCAATTTGTTGTGGGGAAAAATGCCTATGCAGGACGATCCTATCCACCTAAGGTGTGACAGTGCCTTAGCAACAAACGAATACAGCTACACTGGTTTCTTCCTTTATGAAATGTGAAAGAGGGGAGATCGATAGACTTACCGTTGTCTTCTGTTTGTCCCTCGATCTAGATCCTCTTCTCCTTGGGTGTTCACAGCTACTTGCCTCCTCGCTTGCTCAAGAGAACAGCTACTTGATTCCCACGAGATCACAAGAGAACAGCTACCTGTGACAAGAGAACAGCTACTTGCGACAAGAGAAGAACACAACACAAAGGCAAATATACATATTCATAAATGATTTAGGATTAGAAGTAAATAAAATACACTAATGCAATCATACAAATACACCAGGATATAGGAGCAAACCAAGATAACTTTATTGATAAGTAACAGGGTTCAGGAAGAGATACAACCCATAGGGCTCCAATCCAGCATCTCCTTCCCAGCAGAATGGAATTCCTTCTTCATCTCCCTTCAAAGCATTAAGCACCCAATGTCTCCAGTCTCAAACCAACAGCAATTCTTTGCAATAACCAAATTCCAGCCCTTAGATCCCATGGAGGTGAGATCCATATATAGATATTTGGAGAGAGGATGAGTCAGCTTGAGATCTGACTAGTGTCCTCTCCCTCTCTCAATTCTTGAGTCCACTTGGAGGTTCTTGCTTCCACTTGGAGATTTGGAACCTCTTACTCATCACCAGTCGAATTCCTTGATGCAAGTGTCATTTTGGAAGCTTCCTGGGCATTGACACATTGAGGAATGAGCCTGCCACTTGTCCAATTACGCTCAGCACAGGTAGCCTTTGTTGGAGTTGACATTCAACGCAGGTAGACAGTGGAGCAGTTGACATTCAGCGCAGATGCTCAGTGGAGCAGTTGACATGATCCAGAATTGGCTTGTTTTTGAGTGTTTTCAGGTGGAGAACTTCTGTGAATTGCTGTGGTTAGTTAGCCTTGTTCCTCTAGGGGTAGGAACAACATGTTTAGGGACTTTGGATCCCTTAGATTATGGACATTTCATGCTCAATGCTGTAAGGCACAAAAATGTCTATAACACACCCGATGGAGTAAGGCTGGAGATGTTCTATCATGGGTAGGCCCAACCGCTTCACGACCTCTACTGAAATGAGGTTCTTTTGGCTCCCATTGTGACAATGAAGTGCAGCAGAGAACCTTTCACCCACATTTCTGAGTGGAAGAGGCGTTCCCCCTCCTCTGGCTCTTGATGCTCATTCTTCTGGATGTTGGCGGTGGCCACAATGGTGTTGGGATCTGCATAAATGATGGCCACAATGGTGTTGGGAACATGCATCTGATTCGGAAGCCTTCAGCTTAGCCACCAGTGACTGCTTGGCCCCACACTCACTTGTGTTGTGAATGGAGCTCTTATGGAACTCACACTATTTTCCCATGTCCTTCTTGTCTTCATGGTGTTGTTCTTTGCTTGTGGCTTCAGCGAGTTGTCCTGGCTCACCCCACCTTGGCTTTGGCCTTTGCTCTATTGTTTGGGGGTGCCTTTTCCTTGCTTTAGATTCGCAGATCCAAAGTCTCACTTCTTCTCTTTAAACTTCTACTCAATCTTAACAACATATCGGTATGTTGTGCTGAGCAAGGAGATGTTCAAGAACTCCATCTCATCTTGTATGTACTTGTGTAGATAGCCACGGTACTTGAGTACCAAATGTCTCTTAGAATCTTTGATACCCAACTTCGTGTAAAGGGTATGGAAAACATTTGTGAACTTCGACACATCTTTGTCCCTTCCCTGTCATAGCATGGTCCACCTTATGTATTTATCTTCATAGCTCCCAACAGGGTAATATTGTTCCTTGATGGCATCTCGGAAAGAATCCCAAGTGGGTGCGGCTGAAAAGAGTGAGGATTCCCTCTTGTCATTTTTTTCACAGTAGGTTTCCCACTAGTCCTTGACGTGTGGGCCGACTTTGAGAAGTGAAAAAATAATCTTTTCCTGATTGGAAAAGTCATGAACTGAAAAATGTCCTTCCAACAAATTAAACCATTTATCTACAGTGTCTGCATCTATTTGGTCCTCAAATATGGGAATATCGAAGTTAACTTGTACCTTAAAAGGAGTGGCGCCTCCAGAGTGGCAGCTGGATGAAGATGCATCGCCTGTGGGTAGTCGTCGAAGGATCTGGGCAAAGTTATCCATCATCGCATTCCTTTGTCGCTCAAGGGCTTCCTTGAGCAATATTTTGAAAGGATCTCTTGTCCCCTCATCTTACTTTTCTTCTACCATGGGAGGCCATTAACGTTTGTGAGGTTGGTCTTGCAAAGGTTCAACCAGATTGAGCCCTAACTCCTTATTCCTTGATCTCATTAGGGACATGCAAAGAAAAACAAAGAAAGAGAAGATTGCTCTGATACAACTGATCCCACTGATCTGAACTTAAATAGGAACACGAAAAATTACACATATAACCATAAATATAGAAATATAGTAGAAATAACACTTGATTTCATTCATATCAAAATATTGAAATATGCTTACAAACAGAATGGAAATGAACTAGCTCGGGTGAGTGTAGCTTATCTCTTAGAAGAGATGTAGCAGCTACATGCCTCTGTACTATGTTACAATGAGGCTCGAAGGCCTATTTATTATTGAGAAACAATGCAAAACCCTAAACATCCAAAAACCTAACCCTAGGAGATGAAGTGCCAAAATTGTGGGCCCCATTTGGGTAAATTGGTACATCAACTTCCTGGGGTCATAAATTTGGAATACGTTCTTCGTTTGGCTATCATAATACCTCGTTTCGAAGATCTCAAAGAGGAGGCCAAAAATAAATTGGTAGGACAATTTATAAAAAAATTGGTCTCTCTGGTTCCCTAAAATCGTTGTTTAGGGCCTCAAAATAGCTTCGGAAGTTCACGACCCAAAAAACTGCCAAGATAGTAAATTGTGCTACAATTAAGGAAACAAAAAAAACTGAAAGACACAGTGTTGGAGGTCCAAGTGGAATAGGTGGATGGCCACCAATATCCACCTAGATCAGCCGAGAAGGAGGAAAACAATGTGGAGCAGAGTGTTCCTCTCACTGAGGCTTAGACTCCCATCACAGAGAGGAAGAGGGCCAAGTGGGTAGAGAAAACACTGAGAGATGCATAGGAGTATATGGTTACTCCTAGATATTCAATCATATGGAGAAAATCATCATTGCGATAATCATTCTATATTGAATTGATGAGTGAGATGATTGAGTCTAAGCCTTCCAGCTTTTAGGAGGCATT
This sequence comes from Pinus tabuliformis, assembly GCA_031772625.1. Lineage (NCBI taxonomy): Eukaryota > Viridiplantae > Streptophyta > Pinopsida > Pinales > Pinaceae > Pinus > Pinus tabuliformis. Next base: position 486,709,301 of record CM062814.1, on the reverse strand, counting down.
AATCATGTGTGGATGGATGCTATGGTGGAAGAGTATTCTTCCATCATGAAGAACAATGTATATAATATTAATCATGTTTCATATGGTTGTGTGGAAAAGTTTCAAGCCCAATTTATGGCTAAGGGGTTTTCACAAAGGCAAGGGATTGTCTATGATGAGAGCTTCACCCCAGTAGCCAGATACTCATCCATGAGGAAAATATCTTCTATTTCAATGCAAATGGTTTGGAGCATTCACCATATGAATACAACCTTCCTCAATGGTTTGGTTGAGGAAGAGATTTACATTAAGTATCCAAAGGGTTTTTAGGTGCATGGGAGGGATTCTCATGTGTACAAATTGATGAGAGCATTGTATGGACTCAAGCAGGCTCCCAGGGTGTGGTATGCCACGATTGATAACTACTTGTAGGACATGGGATTCACCAAGTTTGAGGTAGAACCAAATTTTATTACATTTAGGTCAAGGGTTAACCTCTTGTGACAACCTTGGTTATGTTTCCATTTGTGAAATGCATTGTAAATATATCATGTATTTTAATCACTGAAAAATACGGGTCAAGTTAAGGGACATAGACTCTAGAGACTAGGGAAGTTCACTTTCTTGGGTAGTTGGAGACTTCATGCTACAAGAAATAAAATCTAAATTGGTCATGTCAGCTCTTAAAGACTAGGTGGTGAAATTTAATGGCTTGGTATGTCCAGAATTGATGGTTGCAAGAGGAGTATGCAGGCCCATGCTTGCTTTGGAAATTTTTATAAGGAAAAAAGGATAAGAAATTAAAAGACTAATGGGAAGGATGCAAGATGGTATGGTATGTTGGCCACCCACTGCAACAAGTTAACTAACCATAACAAATTTGGGGAGCATTTGGACAGGTGGAACTCTTTTATTTAATGGAAAGACTATGGCAGGAAAGGTTACTATCTAAAGGAAAAGATCAGGAAAAACTACCAGGACAATAGTGTAGAGGGAGGAAGACCCATTTGAATAGTAGAGGAGTACAAGAGACAACAAAGGGGAGACCATTTGAATTAGAGAAGGGATAGAAAAGTTGAGTGGAAGGAATAACACAATAGAGAAAAGGGAGAGGTTTTGAGCTACTGGAAGAGCACATAAGAGAAGGAACATAGGTCATTTGAATGGCTAAAAGAGGGCATTCAAATTGTTGAAAGAGAACTCAGAGAAAAATACCCCTCATTCTCTAGAATCCAGCTTGGGGATTATATCCACAAGTGAAGATTCGTTGTAGTTGTCTATTGTTGGGTGGAGATTCATAGTCCTAGACTTAGTTAACCAAAAATTACAAGATGAATGTTCCTCGTGTATTTTTCCATGATAATGAATGTGTGTTACATTTATGGTCTGAAATGGTGTTTTTAATGTATGGGGCATAGTTTGTGATTTTATTGCCTACAAGATTGACTAATATGTTGGTGTTACTGTTTTAAATGTTTTGGAACAATATGTAATTTCCTTGGTTATGTTTTGCATTAATTAGTATGGGATTCCTGGTAAAATTACAATGGAATGACTTGAGATAGCTTCAAGTTCTTACTAGCACTAATCATGTTTTTGTGTAATGATGTTGGTAAATTCTCCTTCTCTAGGTTTATTTCCTTGTCTATTTCACCTGGATGACATTCCTAGTCTCCATCAACATATGCCCAGGTTCTGGGGCATGAAATATATTCTCTTTAAGCTTAAGAATAAATTGAATGTATTCTCTCTATTATAATTGACAATGCCTTATAAGCTTAGCAAATTGTTTTAATGCTTTCAACACTTTGGGATCAAGGTGGCATTGTATTTACTATATCTATACACATATATAATGAGAATTGTTCTCTCATTATTAAGGATTATGCCTTTTACATATACATTTTGGTACTATGATAATAGTAAACTTTGGGTTGTAAACCTGGCAGTTTTTATGCTTTAGAAAGGTTGGTATGGAATGCACATTGTGCATCCTTTTGGGAGACAATAGTTAGCCTATGTAATGTATTATTTATGTTAGCAAGTTAAGTCCTAGAAAGAGTTTCAGCGATCACTCAATCCAAACTATAGTAATAAGACAATTCTTGCATGGGAAATTCCTGATATCATAACCTACATGGGTGATGTGGCATCATTTTCACATTATAGCAGATATATACCTGAAATAAAATAAAACGTAATAGCATGATATGTTTAATTATAGTGCCATATCCAAATTATGTCTTCATTCTTGTTGTCGTTGCGACAACGACCCTCAATTTTTTTGTCTATGTTAATTTTGGAGCCTACGATAACTGTCTTTTCAAGCCCCCCTAATTCATCATGTTGTTTGATTTGTTATCTATGCATTTTCTCTTAACGACGCATCCTCTGAAGTCAATTTTTACTAAGGTCGTCACTTAACCATTAGAAGTAGTTGAGTTAGCTAGTACTTGATTAGGTGAACTCATGATATTTATTGACTTAGAAACCTACCTTATCACCATTCACACACTCAAAAAACACTTAAAAGCACGAAAAAGCAAACTGAAGCAAGAAAAACACCCAAAAAAAAAAATTACACTTTAGGTTGGTGAAGACATGCACTCAACTTGAGCGCACTCCTTTGGCCTGAAGGAGTGTGCCCTCCTTGAGCGCACTCCTTCATGTTGAACAAATGCACCCTCCATGAGTGCACTTCTTCATGTCAAAGACATGCGCTCTTTCCAGATGCATGCATGAGCCAAAGTTGTTGCATGAGGGTGCACTCATAGAAAATAGGATCCCACTTAACTTCTTTAACTAACCCTCTCATGCAATGACAATTGGCACTCATGCATGAATCAATTTTGCATGTTAGCTTCCTTAAATCAACTCAATTGATTATTATTTTTGAATAATCATTCCATCTGAGTTGGGCCCACAACTGGGAATCAAGAATTTATTTATCAACTAGTGCAGAAAGTAAGTTTTGCATGTCAAATCCTCCCATTGCATTTCATGATTTCACTACCAAATATTTCTTTTATTGTTATCGATCCTATGTTTTTTAGTTTTTTACTTCTATTTATGCTGAATCTTCATGTTGCGAGTGTTAATATATTGTCGCATGCAGAAACTCTTCACCTTCTTGAAACCTTTCATATTCCACCATGCATGTGACAAAAACTATAAAGCCTTGCAGATATTTCTTTTCCTCATCTTAGCATCAAATATTTTTGTTCAAACTTATTTCTGAGCTTCCAACTGGTAGAGAACACTTCTTGAGCTCGAAGCCCGATCAACCTCGAAAATTGCACCATGTTTGAATAATATTTCCTCTAGAGTGCACTTGACCATGAATAAATGCACCCTCCCTTAAGCGCATGAGCACATCATGAAGGCACAAAGCATCTTTATTTGTCCCTTCATCATGCGACAATGCACCCCCCTTTACCTTGAGAACATGGCCACATTATGAAGACTTGAAGCCTTGTTAACCTCTTCCTTCGTCCCTTCCGAGTACAACAGTGCACCTTCCATGTCTCGTTGAGCGCATGATCACATAATGAAGACCCAAAGGCCCATCATTTCATCCCTTTAACCCTTCGGGGTGCACCAATGCACCCTAGATGATTTTTTCCAATTGCTTGAGTGCATGAGCACACTACAAAGCCCTAAATGACCCTGCATGTCCCTTCGTGCTTTGAAAGTGTTCCCTCTTAGATTGTATGCCCATTTTTTCATGCATGCAAGTTATTTTACACTGTCATTCATAGTCTTTCATGTTCTATCATCTATAATGTCTCTTTGTACATGATTCACATGTGTTGTTGCATAAGTAGGTTGTTTTAAGCTAATATTTCACTATGAGTGTGTTTCCCCAAACAGGTGTTCATGCTGCAAGTATTACTACCTTGTCATCATTTGTTGGAGCCATGCCACCTCAAAAAGTCATCTCCAAATAACATTCAAAAGCAAGTGTTAATGAACCTATATAAGTTGCAAATCCAAATATTCCCATATATGTAGATACACGGTGCTTTATTGATAAGGATACAAAGTTCATATGGAGCAAGATTTATGAAACATTCATGAAGGAAAGGTTTATTGAGGACTTGGAAGATTTGCGTGAATAAATTAACATCAAGAATTCAAGAATGCATAGGATTGCATGCAGATTGCCATTCATGCCATGTGTGGAAGTGATTGAATGGATCATTACGCATATCGATGACTCTCATCTTGTGCTATGCAATGAGAGTGGTGATCAACTCACTGCCTATTTATGCAGTCATATTATAACATTATCAAGCCCAATGAATATTAAAATTACAACTTCTACATGATATGAGATACACTCGACACATGTGATGTTATCAGATCATGGTGTCGAGAGCCTACCAATTTTCGCCATCACTCATCCGTAGTCTATCCGACAAAGATTCTCATATATGTATATTAGTACTTGATAGCCATGTGTTGTCAGTTGTATGGGTGTAATAATGTTGAGGTGTTCAAAGAGAAATATACATACATGCTCAATATAGTGATGATCCATGGTATAAATTTCAATTGGGCGGATATCCTATTATTTGAATTGCAGCGTCAGGTTGGGTAGGGAAAAGCATCTTTACGGGTGAACCAGGAACTAGAATTATATATGTCTGCATTTCTCCTAGATGAAATATGGGCACAGAATGTGTTCCCGAGAATGAACTAGAACTAGACTCCTAAGGAGAAGTTACTAGTTTACTTCCACTATTGGTGGAACACTTCTTTGTAGTTATCTTTAACATGACATTTGAGATTGATCCTCCTTGCGCGAAAAATAAGGTAAAGGAGTCACTTTGAGATATCATGGACTAGTTTGTAGCTCCTAAGGGTACATACATCAAGTGCTTCGATTGTTAGATATACCCTCATATTATGTTGCGATAAGTGACCAACAAGGTGGTCATGCAAACAGTTGTAAATCAGCTAGACAAGGGATTGTTAGGAATTCTTAACAGGAGGAAGAAATCCCCTTGGCCTATATTTCTGTTGAGGATAGGACTGTATGAGCTAAAGAGCCATAAGGCAACATAAGCAAATATACATGAGTTAGACTGCCTACATTTCGCTACTAAATATTTCCATGGATATGATCCCAGGTGAATTGTTAGGTAACATTGTCAAAGGATCGGTCATAATACAGGGTACTCATCGATGTCTATAATAGAAGACAAAGAACTGGTGTAATGCCAACATGAAGACACATCCAGAAATGGAGACCAATTCACCCCACGATCCACTAGCTCAAGACTTGCAAGTGTAGGAGGAGGAGATAACACCTCAAGCAAAGAAAGTAGCTCGAAAAGAAAGGATAAGGTATTCCTCTAAAAGCGAGAGTAGTAAGAAATGGAAATTTGATCCTTTGGACTCAGGAGTTGTTCAAGTAGAGTAGGGAGAAGAAAAAGAAGAAGAGAGGAAAAGTCAGTAGGATGAGTTGTTGGAAAAGAAACAAGCAGAAGAAAAAGAGAAGAGGAGGATAGGAGAAGAGTAGGAGAGGCCATCCCAGAATGAGGAAGCATCATAGAGATTGGAAGAAGAACATTGGACTGAAGAGCTGGAAGAGGAACAATTCGAGGAAGAAGATACCATCCAACCAATGGAGGAAGAACTAGATACTATTGGAGAACATCCTCTCATAGGTGGTCATCTTCCATTTGAAGGGATGGGGATCACACCTCCACCACCCGACAGAGTCATGTATGTATGTGGTATAATTTTTGATTAGCTGAAGAAGAGGATCATACAACAACAACATAGATATTTCTCAAAGGATCCTATGAATCTAATCTCAGTATCTACAAAGAAGGTGATATTTTCCAAAACCAAAAGGAATCTGAGGGCAGTCATGGCAGCAAATGTTGCATTCGCTTCAGTGGCATATTATAACTCTGAGTATTTGTTGAATGAGAATTCCAAGTTGAGAAGAAAACTTGCTACAATGAAGCAACAGGCGGAGCATCTTTTGAAAGACAATCAACAACTGGCATCATAGAACTTTAACACCGCAGAATGGAAGTCAGTCATTCAAGAAGAGTTAGGGCCAATGGAGGACACCATGGTGTGACTTATACAATAGGTTCTGGATCCTCTCATTGGCATTCAGAAGAACGCACAAGAAGTGGTGAAACTATTGGAAATAACAAATAGAGCAGTTGGTCAGATGTAGGAGTGAACTACCAAATATCCTGATGCTCCACAACAGTTGGAAAATAAGGATAAAATTGTTGTGGAAATAGATAGAGTTCAATTGAGATTTCACCTATAGAACTACTTGCATCTTGGAGCATAGTCGGTTAATATTATGAATGCATATAACCAACTGCATAATGGGTTTGAATCTCTAACACAAAAATATGGGATGCCCACCATTAGATCTCTTGAAGCAATCAAAAGCAGAGAATTCATATTGTAGGAGATCAAAGAATATATTGAATAAATCAAGAAGGAAATGCAACTAGAAGGCTTGGAGGTTACTAAAGACATTATTCTACAATACTCTTTTCCACCAGTCAAAGCACACATGAAGCTCTCATGGTTGTGCAATAATGTATAGTCAAGCTCCTGAATATATTGAAAAAGGCACTGGAGGTGAATATTCTCTACAAAGGGGACTTTCCATTTGAGGTTGAAGTCATCACAAAGGAGTTCAGAGCTTGGCACATTTACATCATAAGTGAATTCCATAAGGAAGCAAATGATTTATCCCTTTGATAGGTCTTTGTCCCATTTTTAGTTTTGTATTATTAGGCCACCATCTCACTTTCAAATTGTCTTATGTAATAAATTTTATGTAGTGAAGTCCAAGGGACACATGTGGAATGTGAAAAGCCACGCATGTGAATGTAATGAGCCATGCATAGAATATGAACAGTCGTAGAGTCAAAGAGTCATGAGGAAGCTCAAAGGTCATTTTCAATTGTTATAAATAGCCCCTCATAACTTAAGAAAAGGGATTTTGGAGGGATTTAGATTCTAGAGGTCTTGCCTTGGCTTATCTTGTAATACATAGGAGATAGATCATTCTTGGGAGAAGTAATTTGTGGCTTCATGTTCCACTATTAGATACAATGTTTCATTTATGTAACAATGTACTTGGGATCTTACACTTTTAATCAAAATATCAATGAGTCGGCATTCCTTCATACATGTATTGTATATGTAGTTGGACTATTCTGGTTATGTTTATGATATATGTTGCTTTATTTACATACTAAGTTAATGAACTAATTGTTTGCTTAGCTATGGCTATTATTGAATGAATGTTGTTATGCGTTAATGATTATTATTTATTATGTGGACTAGTCTGCAGGTATTCAACAAGTATTTATGTTTATCCCTAGGTCCCCCTTTAGGATAGTACTATTAATTTTCTAATTAGTGGTTGGTTTCTCTCACCAGTCATGGAAGTCTCCCTCGTATACCATACATTGGATGTTTCAAAAATATCACATTCTTGTTGCCCCAAAGTAGTTTGTTTTCTCTTGTGTTGGTTGGTATCCAAGGCATATCTTTAAATCATTCCAACAGTGGCTGCATTGTATGACCAAATGGGACTCCTACACCAAATAGTGTCAGGTCTAATTGGGACTTCACATCGAGGAGATCCCCTTACCATGTTGGTGACATCCATCAACGTCAAAATTTTTGGTGCTAGAAGGAGGGCCAAATGACAAGCTGAGCCTGTGAAGTCTATTTGAATCTCTTACCTTTAATGGCTTCATCCCAGATCATAATCCTGAAGTTTTTTACTGAAGCTTTAAATATTTCAATCCCCGCTAACTTTTTACATAACTTGTCACATCTCAAATTCAAAGGCATGGGTCTGGAAATTTTCCTTGATTACAAGATTGAATTTTTTTCAATTTTTCTTTTCAAGTGGTATTTATTCTAAGGAAATTATTGCACATTTTCTTACCCTTAAATTGGATAGTCATGCGAACCAATGGTGCTATTCTCTACCCACTGCATCTATTACATATTTCAAGCATTTGGTAAATGAGCTTCATCATGTCTTTGACAAGTATGAATATCAATATGCTATTAATGAAATCGATTAACTTATAATAGAATCGAATGAATCCCTCGAACATTTAATTGATTGATTCCTTCATCTTTGATATGAGTTCCTAGACGAGGATGTGGACTAGCAGTTCCTAGATGAGAAATTTTGTTTCTTAATCCAGATGTCAAGGAAATCGTTTGAATTAGATTCCTCATGTCCTCCCGATCCAAAAGAATTTCAACATCCCGAGGAAGAACCAAAAATTCCTTTTGTCCCATATCCTCCTCCTATTAATGTTTCGTGTTTTGAACCCCAATAAATAATTAAATTGGAAGATCAATCTGCTGATGAAGAACTATTTTTCTTTTACATCTTTCCTAGATGGTGATTCACCTGATCTTATCAATCAACCATGTACTAATCTTGATATTTTTCCAGTCGATACTTTCACTGTTGATCAAATTGAACCCTTAGATGATCATGACCCTAATGATTTTCTTCTCTCTAAATTATACGATGATGATTGTTCAAATGATATGGATGAATCTATGTTCTTACACAAATATTTGGATTTGTAGAAAAATCAAATGGAGTCAGAGATGATTATCGACCACTTCCTTTTAGGTATATCTTCATTTAATCAAGGAAATTATATGCTTATCATCGAATATTTTTGTTGTAATCTTGAAAATATATCTTCTAAATCTCATGATTTGGATAATGAATCTTGTTTTGATAAGAAGTTGACTGTGTTTTCCCATATTAATTATCATTCTATTTAGGATTCAAAGATAAGTGAGGTGAGTAGGACACTTTAGCTTGTGTTGATGGTTATTTCAAGTTCCTATCACCATGATAATATTTGTGAGTACGGTCAGTTTATGACTCTTTTTCATAGTTTTATCATTTAGGTCATCATGGGATGTTGGCTCTCTATTGATGGATGCTTATTTTCTTCACATAAAATGATTCAACCCCCAAGGGAGAAAATTTAATTTTACCATCGATCTTCCACCATCACACCCCATCTTAAGCAAATATGAAATATGCAATGAATCTTTTTCATCATCCATCAAAAAATACCACGTGTGTGATAGCTTGGATTGTGGTTAACTTGATAAAAGTTCTTAGGACATGGATCTATCCTTGTTCAGTCTTTCCTGGCTTTCTTTTCCTAATATTTGTTCCCATGATCCCATTACATACTTGCTAGAAGTCTCTTTTTAGTCCATATCCATGTCACAAGGCTTGCACTAGAATGCTTTTCGCAAATTCGTTTCTGCTCATAGTCTAGGTAGTTTTTGTTGTTGTGTGGTTTATTGCTTGAAAGAGAAGTTGAGTGTAATACACCGTTGTCGTTGCACTTCCTGTTTTCATTCATCGGTGAATATGTTTGCAAAATTTCTTTTGTTCACTACACTTATTTTTGTTTTAATTCTTCACGAGCATATCTTATGGTCTAATGGTTGGGCATAGCTTCTATGGCTAATTTCACTTTATATGACTTGACCCTGTACAATTTAGGTTAGGGTAGGATAGGTTGCATGTAGTTAGATGCATTGCATTTTTGTTCTATGTTTTCATTTTTCATATTTCAATTTTATTCTTTTGGTTTTCATTGTCTCTGAATAAAATTCAGTTTTGATCTTTGAGATGACATGGCTAATCTGTATATTTTAACCCTATACATAAATTACCTTCATACGAACTCTAAAAACAAAAAATAAACAATGGTGAGAGCATAAAACAAAAAACATATCTACACAGAGATTTTCCCTTGGATCCCAAAACCAAGACTACCAGATATATTTTTCATTATATTCCTTTCAATGATACAATACATATATATACATGTTGAAGCATCCATAAACCCCAATCCATTAACCCTATATTAAAACATAACCGTATTTCCCTTGACCATATCTACAAAATACTATGGGCAGAAAACCATCATGCCAAAAACCATGTGAAAAAACCACGCACAAAACCATAAGTAGGTCTTCACACTTAATATAGGGTCCAAAAAAAAATTCCTCAAGGCATTGCCCTAAACCCCGTAGAGGGGGGATAGTGCCCCCCTACAACCCCCCAATAGGGGGGACTGTGCACCCCCCCGTGCATGGGATTAGTCATGGAAAGAATATAACACACACCCAACATTCTCCCACCTATTGTTTTCTTTCCATGGGGGGCCAGAAGAGACCTTAGTCATTGGTCCAAACCTGCAACATCCATTGTTTCTATACACCAAGAAAACTTCATAGTGCTCATAGACTTCATCAATGCATCTCAACATTCTTCAAAGTGTCCACATTTTTGTCCTCAACCATATCCCTCACAAAGTGATGCTGAACAAAAGTGTGCTTTGTCTTTGAATGATAAGCAAGGTTCTTTGCCAAGAAAATTGTACTTTGATTGTCACAGTATATCCTTATAGCTCGTTGTACCAACCCCCTACTCGAACACAATATCTGAAACCAAACTACTTCCTTGCTTACATGAGTGGCTACCATGTATTTTTCCTCTGTAGTTGAAAGTGCCACTACATACTATCTCTTGCTCATCCAATTGATTGCACCTCCAAACATGTTAAATGCATACCCATTTGTAGATCTTCTCTGATCCAGATCTCTAACTTAGTCTACATCAACAAATCCACAAATGTCTAAAACTCTATCCAATCCTGGTCTTCCTTGGTAGCACAGACCATAATCAATAGTGCCAGGCAAATACCGGAAAACTCGCTTCATTGTTTTCCAATGCTCCTTCCCTGGTTTTGACATAAACCTACTCAATACTCCCACTTCATGTGAAATTTCTGGTCTAATACATACCATTTCATACATCAGGCTACCGACTACACTTGTATATGGAACACAGGACATGTCCTCTTCCTCTTCTTGTGTCTTAGGACACTGTTTAGCAGATAATTTTACACCGACAAGAATAGGAACCTTCACTAGTTTACTATACTGCATATTCTAAATTTGCAATATTGTCTCAACATACTTCCTCTGGTTTAACCAGAGCTTCCTTTTTTCCCAATCTTGTTTAATTTACATGCCCAAATATAGTTTGCAACACCAAGATCTTTCATGTCAAATTTGGAGGACAATTGGATCTTCAATTCCTAGATAATTTCTTTGTTATTTCCAATCAACAAAATATCATCCACATACAAGACCAAATAAATAACATAATCACCAATTAATTTAAAATACACATAGTGATCGGCTTTTCTTCTAGTGAAGCCAAGTCCCTGTATATATGTACCAAATTTCTGATACCACATCCATGGTGACTATTTTAACCCATACAAAGACTTTTTTAACCTGCATACAAGTTCTTTCTTACCCTTCACTGCAAAGCCTTCAGGTTGCTTCATGTAGATCTCTTCTTCCAGATCCCCATGAAGAAATGTTGTCTTCACATCCAACTATTCTACCTCAAAATCAAAACTAGCAACAATAGATAAAATTAATCTAATAGAAGCTACCTTGGCAACAGGAGAAAAAATATCACCAAAATCAATTCCTAACACCTGGGAATAACCTTTTGCTACCAATCAAGCTTTGTATTTCTCCACCTTTCCTTCTGGATTCATATTCTTCTTAAACACCCGTCTGTTTCCAATGGGTTTCCTTCCAGCCGACAACTCCACAAGATCCCAAGCCTCATTTTTGTGCAAAGATGCCATTTCATCAACTATGGCCTATTTCTAGAGTTTTTGATCTTGTGAACCTACTACTTCCCTCAACATTTTGGAATCATCATCAGTAATAGATAAAGCAAAATTTGAATAGAAAGCAACTGCACTATACCTTTTTGGCTACCTTCTTTCTTGAACTAATCTTCTCACATCTTGAGTTTGTGGCTCTTCATCTTTTGATTCGTCTTCTATTGTAGAGTCTGATTACTCCTCCTTTAGCTAAAACTCTATCTTCTTAGGTTCCTTTGGTAGGAATTCATGTTTAATAACATATTTCACCTATCTAAACACCACATCACAGTTGTACACAACCTTCCTTGTTTATGGGTTCCAAAGCTTATAACCTTTTAAACCATCCTTATACCCAATAAAGATGCACCTTTTAGATTTACTATCCAACTTGGTTATTTTCTCCTTTGGAACATGTACATATGCATCACATCCAAATACCCTCAGATGTGAAAGAGAGGGTTTCTTACCATTCCATACCTCTTGTGGAGTCTTATCCTCCAACGTTGATGAAGGTGATCTATTAACCAGGTAACATGCAGTCTCCACCACCTCTGCCTAGAATTCTTGTCCTAACCCAACACCATTGAGCATGCTTCTTGCCTTTTCCATCAACATCATGTTCATTCTTTCTGCAACTCCATTTTTTTGAGGTGTGTATGGAGTATTCTTCTTCCATGTTATACCACACTTCTTATAGAACTCTTCAAATTCCTTCTTTTAAAACTATCCATCGTATTCTTTCGTCAACAGCTTTATCTTCTTCTCTATCTGGTTTTCCACCAGAGCCTTAAGTTCTTTAAACCTGTCAGAGACTTTAGATTTCTTCTTAAGGAAATATATCCATGTATTCCTTGAGAAGTCATCTATAAATGACAGATAGTACACATACTTACCCAGTGATGGAACCGACATAGGTCCAAACACATCATTGTGCACAAGCTCTAATATTTGTTTCGCCCTATTAGCACCAAAGAGGAAACTCACTCAATTCTGCTTCCCATATACACAATTTTCACAAAAATCAAAATCAGAGAGAAATTAGACATACCTTCTATCATCCCATTACCATGAAGTATTTGAAGGCCCTTCTCTCCAATATTTCCAAGCCTTTGATGCCATATCATGGTGTTTTCTCTGGAGACCACTAGATTTTTTGCTACACTTTTGGGAACCACAGAACTGTTTCACCCATCAATAACAGTACTACCCTGAAGCTTGTATAGAGTTCCAATCTGAACTCCCCACATCAATACCAATTATCCCTTAACCATCTTTCATGTAGCTTTCTCGAGCACTGTTTTTACACTTGCATCATCTAGCTTGCTTACAGAAATTAGATTTTTGGCCAATGTAGGAACATGCAGAACACCCGGAAGTGTTCTAATCCTTCCACCTTACAAATTCAACATGAATTTTTCATGACTGGCGATTCTAACCTTCCTGTCATCCCCTAAGAAGACATCACCACCATCATATTTATCATACTCACAGAACCACTCCCTATGGGGGGTGAAGTGAAAGGATGCACTTGATTCAATCAACCATGCCTCATCATCTACATGTGTACTTGAAGAAGAAGCCAAGTACACATCCCCACCTTCATCTGAGGTGGTTTTCACCTTTGCTGAAGGAGAATCATCATTCCCTTTCCTTTCTTAGGAGCTTTAGATCTACATTCCTTTTTGAAGTGCCTTTCCTTTTCGCATTTCCAGCACACCTTTACAAGTTTTCTTGGAGATTAAGATCTCCCTCTAGATTTAGATCTCCCACTCGAGGATTTATTTTTGTTTCTATTCTGGGACCATCCTCATACAGACAAGGAATTACCATTATGGCCCTCTGTACTTTCCCATCTCATCTCCTTTGATAGAAAGGATGAGACTATTTCATCAAATTGCAAGGAAGTCGCATTGCTACCTATTGCAACAACCAGACTATCCCATGAATATGGTAGAGAACACAAAAAATTGACACACCTATGTTCATCTAAAATTTTTATATTAATAGATAAAAACTAGCTTACCATAATATTAAAGGTGTTCAAATGCACTATCACCAAGTCTCCATCCTTCACCTCAAGTTATACATCATTTTCCGTAGGAACAATTTATTCACCAGAGAATTATATTGGTACAAAGTCCCTAACTTGTCCGACAAAGCCTTCATTGAAGCTTCCCATGATACATTCAACAATATTGAATCTGAGATACACAACCATATTGTGCTCTTTTCCTTCCTATCCAACTTCACATAGACTTTAGTTGACATTGTCATTGGTTTAGTGCCCAGATCTACCGTGATTCACTAATCTTTAACCACCAGTAGCTCCTGCATCTTGAGTTTCCACAACTCAAAACTGCTGACCATTAAATTTCTCGATCTCTATATTTCCATTGCTCGCCATATTCTTTCACTACAAGAATAGATCTCATAGATCCCACTCTTAACAAGGTCTACCACAGGCCTGAGAAAAACCCCTCAGCAGCAAAGGTGTCCCCTTGAAGCCAAAACAACTCTGATACCAAATGTAGGTGTTAACCCCGTATAGAAATTACATGCATACGAATTCTAAAAATAGAAATAAACAATGGTGAGAGCATAAAACATAAAACAGATAGACACAGATATTTTCCCCTGGATCCCAAAACTAGGACTACCAGATTGATTTTTCATTATATTCCTTTCAATGTTACAATAGATATATATACATGTTGAAGCAACCATAAACCCCAATCCATTAACCCTATATTAGAACATAATCGTAGTTCCCTTGACCGTATCTACAAAATACCATGGGCAGAAAACCATCATGCCAAAAACCATGTGCGAAAACCATGCACAAAACCATAGGTAGCTCTGCCCACCTAATATAGGGTCGAACGAAATTCCCCTAGGCGCTACCCTGGACCCCATAGAGGGGGGCTATCATCCCCTGCGCATGGGGCTATTCATGGAAATAATATAACACACACCCAGCATAATCGCTTTTTGAATGGAAAGTTGTGGTAACATGAAACTCTTGTTTTATCTGTCACCCCCTTCCTTGATTTGGTTTATCCCTCTCGAATCAATGATTTTTCAATGGAAAATACGATCCTTTAGCATTGAAGTTTTAGGTAAACCATGAAGCCCACGTCTATTTAGGATTCCAATTTCCTATGCTCAGTCCCGTTATGAATGATGTGTTCTTCCTTATTTATCTGTATCGAGTAATATAAAGGGAAAATTTTTAGTGATCAGAGCATCATAGGTCTAAAACTTGTCTTTGAAGGAGCAACCTCCTCTTCTCTCAATAAGTCAGGATCTCTCTTCCACCCATGAAAAATAATAAGTGCCTATGCACAATTCTATTGAAAAGGAATGAAAAATAAAGGTTAAATAAGAGTTATGCTTCCTACACAGGGAGGTGAAGCAAGCAATTTCACTGGGGTATTGTCCAGGCTTGCTAACAACGAAGCAAGATTTGTGTTCCTGAAGTGACTCTATCAGGGTATTGTTCAGGCTTACTAGCAGCGGAACAATGCCAGAGATGTAAAACTCACACTCTGATCATTTTATTTCTCCATAGTATATTACCCTTACTTACATTGATGGGATAATGATACAACTTGTTATATGTTGTGTTTCATCAAGTAATGGAACTAGGGAAGACTATACCTTTAACTGAGTAAGAATGGAGAGATAAGGTAACCCATTGACTGAATCAATACTTTCAAAAGAAATATACTATGTGCTTACAATGAAACCATTCTAGAGAAGTTGGGATTCTCCTAGTATGTCACCAAGTGTTGTTGCTATGGCAATGACCCTCCAATTTTTTTCCTATGTTAATTTTGGAGCCTACGATAATTTTCATTTCAAGGCCCCCTAATTCTTGATGTTGTTTTATTTTCTATCTCTATGTTTTCTCCTAGAGTCACATCCTCCTAAGTCAATGTTTCCTAAGCATCATCATTAATCATTTGAAGCGCTTGAGTTAGTCAATTCTTGGTTAGGTGAACTTGTTCGGTCCCTATAATACTAGTGTATCCCCCTTATTGTTATTTTTGTGCCCATGTAGCCCCCATATTGTTATTGTTGTGCCCCATAGAAGCCCACTATTGTTATTGTTGTGCCCTTACATTATTATTGTTATGTATGCTCTGATTATATTGTGACCCCTTAGACTCCTATATATACAAAGGAGGTCTTTTCATTTGTATCATCCAAGAATTGTTCATTTATATAATGTAAAGGAGGTTCCCCCCTCGAAGAGGATAATTTTTAAGTCATTGATCTATCTATTTGTGAGCTTCTTGCATAACGTTTGGTATCAGAGCTTTGGATTCTAGGGTTTCACTTCTTCAAATAGGTCATCTTCGAATTTACGCTATAATTTTTTTCTACAAGGATTCAGAAGTTGAAATATTTACCACGTGGATCCAAAATCTCAAAGAACTTCATGTAAAAAATTCAGATCTTGGTTCACTACATTTACGGAGATATGTTCTGAGGAAGTTAGGGTTTTCTTGGGCTCTACAATTCTGTCTCAAATAGGTGACCTAGGGAAAATCGTCATAACTTTCATTTCAGGCATCGGATTTGAATTCTATAAAAAGTGACTGAAATTTAACAGACTTTAGTTTTTCTTGAAGCAATTTTAGGGTAGAATATTGAAACAATGACATGTGGCATCCCGTACAATGTCGCTCTACTGAACCAATCCATAATTCGGTCATCGTGGGATATTTGGCATAACGCTTTCTTGAATAATCCAATCTTGATCAAACTTGTGGGCTTGGAAAAAGGACTCAGCTATCTACCACAAGAAGAAATTTCAGATCTTGTTAATTCACAATTATAGAGATACAACAGCTACAATATCGAGCACCTAAAATGCAAGAAAAAGGTGTGTATTGTTTGCATAACTTTTGTTTGAAAAACCAGTTTGAAGTGATTCAAGGGGAATATTGAAGCATAGATATCATTGTTTGATTCCAAAATTCCTAGAAATTAAAAAATGGACACATCTAGTAAGAAACCATAAATCTCTTCTATTACGTATGAAAAAGAGGAAGAAATGTAGCATGATATAGCAAATTTACGAGACCAAGTGCAACAAATTTTTCTCTTGCAAAAAGTAACAAAAAATGAATTGAAAGACATGATGAATGTTAAGATAGATGGTATAAAAAGGGACATGGGAGTTAATATAGATGGTATGAAAAGGGATGTGGGAGTTTTGAATGATGGATTAAAAGCAGACATGGAAGCAATGATGAATGTCAATATAGAAGGGTTGAAGGAAGGTTTGGTAAAGTTGTTAGAACAAAGGATTCCCAATGGATAAGGAAATGCATGAAAATCATGATGAAGGCAAAAAGAATATGAAATTTTATTTTAGAGACTCCAATGTGAGGTTTAAGAACCATCACATTCAAAATATAGATATGATGAAGTTTGGTGGCAAGGATCCAGTAACTTGGATACTACAGATGGAGAAATATTTTGATCTACAGGATGTGCAACCCTCACAAAAGGTACGTATTTCATATTTATATTTAGAACCCAATCATTTTGTATTGTATATATGGCTCTATTCTCGTAAATAACTTTTCACATGGTCAATTTTTATAGAAGAAGTGATAGCATATTATGAAGATACAAAGAGAAACACCTTCTTTAGCCAATTGATAAATCTCAAACAAAAGGGTTCAATGGCGGAGCACATTGAATACTTCCAAAAATTGAATATTAGGGTACCCAATATTACAGAGGAGCATAGGATTGATGTCCTCATAGGGAATTTAAAAGATAACATCCAACATGAGGTTCACCTTTGGGAACCTGATTCCTTGGAGAAGGCATTCAGGGTGGAAAGAAAAGTTGAAAGCAAAAATATGGCAACAAGGAAGTCTACCACTCACAACTATAAAGATGGAAGTGTTGTTGCTCCTAGTCTTCCAAAATCTACAAGGTTGACACCACAAAAATTAGAGGGAAAAAAAGCAAAAGGGCTTTGTTACAGTTGCGATATCAAATACACTAAAGGTCATAAGTGTGCGTAGAAGAAATTATTATACATAGATTGTGAAGAGGAGGAAGAAAAGGAACAAGAGACATCAAAAGAGGAGGATATACACCAGGAACCAAACCCATAGAAAGAGGAAATGAATCTAACCATATCTTTTAATGCATTGGCAGGAATTACCACTCAAACTCTCAATACAGAAGGATATATCAAGAAGAAAAAGGTAATAGTGCTGATTGATTTGGGTAGTAACCATAACTTTATTCATTTTAAGATAGCCAAGGAATTGAATTTATTCCTATATCTAGCACCAGAGTGTCAAGTGATGGTTGCAAATGGAGGAACTATAAATTTCCCTGGAAAGTGCCAGAATATCAAGCTAACCATGGGGGAATATGTACTAAATATTCCAATGATTTTCATTCCAATGGGTGGTGTTGATGTTGTACTAGGAGTCCAATGGTTACAATATTTGGGGATGATAGCTTTCAATTTTCAATAACTTTTCTTGAAATTTTATTGGGAAGGAAAGGAAGTTGAATTAAGGGGTATCACAGGGAAACCAAGAAGGTAATAATCTCTAATGGCATGAAAAATATTATAAAAAAAGAACAACGAGGCGAAATTGCACAATTATTCTCATTAGGGGTTCAAACATCGAAATCATCTATTTATCCAAATCTCCAAAATTTCTTGGACAATCATTCCAAGGTGTTTGAGACTCCCAAAGGCCTCCCATCTATTTGTGATCATGATCATGTGATTCACTTGATTCCAGGAAGTGTTCCTCCAAACATCAGACCTTGTCGATATTCTTATTCCCAAAAGAGTGAAATTGAACGTATGGTTGCAGAAATGCTAGAGGCTGGCATAATTCAACCTAGTCAAAGTTCTTTCTCTGCTCCAATAGTATTTGTCCACAAGAAAGATGGATCATGGCATATCTGTCCAGATTATATGGAGCTCAACAAGCTCACTATTAAAGATAAATTTACCATTCCTATCATTGATTGATTGTTGGATGAATTACATGGAGCAATTTACTTCACTAAGTTGGTTCATCGTTCAGGATATCATAAAATTAGAATGAAGAGTGAAGACATTTTGAAAACAACATTTATAACTCATGAGGGTCATTATGAATTTTTGGTCATGCCTTTTGGCCTTACTAATGCACGTTCCACATTTCAAGGTTTGATGAATTCCATTTTCAAACCCTTCCTTAGAAATTTTGTGCTATTATTTTTTGATGATATACTAATCTACAAAAATTCTTGGAAGGATCTTCAACATGTTAACAAGGTGCTCAAATTATTGGTGGAGAAAAAATTATGTGCAAACACCTCCAAATGTTTCTTTGGGGTACAAGAGGTGGAATATTTGGGTCATATTGTATCTCATGAAGGTGTTAAGATATACCCTAACAAAATTACATCCATTAAGGAATAGAAAATCCCCACAACCATAAAGCATATTGGAGGATTTCTTGGGTTGATAGGGTATTATCGCAAGTTTGTTAAGAATTATGGGAGAATGGTGACACCTAGAACATCATTACCAAAGAAAGATGAATTTTATTGGACTCTAAAAGCAACGAAGGCCTTTGAACATCTTAAAGAGGCAATATGCCAAGCACTGGTCTTACCTATGCCAGACTTCACAAAAAAAATTATTGTGGAATGTGATGCTTTAGGAAATTGAATTGGTCTTGTTTTAATGCAAGAAGGAAGACCCGTTGCTTTTGAAAGTCATCCAATCAAAGGAAATTATTTACACAAACCTATTTATGAGAAGTAAATTTTGGCAACACTACATGCACTAAATCAAAGACGACCTTACCTAATGGGAAGACAATTCAAGGTAAACACGGATCATGATAGTCTTAAATACTTTTTGGAATGAATATTATCTTCAAAAGAGCAGCAAAAATGGGTGACAAATATGTTGGGTTATGACTTTGAAATCATCTACAAAAAGGGAAGCAAAATTTTATTGTAGATGCACTCTCAAGAAAGGATGAGGATGTGCAAGCATTGCTTTGTGTCATTTCTATTGTCCAACCTGAGTGGATAACCAAAGCAAGGGATGAATGAAAGAATGATGAAGAGGTGGGTTAACTCATTCAAAAGTTGTACCAATATCTGAGTACATCTAATACATTTAGCTAGAAAAATGATTCATTATGGTATTAATATCGCTTATATATTTGTAATAATTCCCAACTCAAACAAAAGATTCTTTTGGAATTGCACACCTCTCCCTTAGGAGGGCACTCAGGATTTTTAAAATATTACCATAGGGTCAAGAAGGAACTTTTTTGGGATGGCCTTAATTCTGATATTCATAAATTGGTGGCAAAATTTTTGGTTTTCCAACAAAATAAAGTTGAGATAGTTAAGACCCCAAGTCTGCTACAACCTTTAGTCATTCCAAGTCAATTTTGGGAGGAGGTACCTATGGATTTTATCACAGGTTTACCCAAGTCTGAAGGAAAGAGTGTCATCATGGTGGTAGTTGATAGACTTACCAAATATGCACACATTTGTGCATTATCTCATCCTTTTAAAGCCAATAAATTTGATACTACATTTACGGAAACAATTCAAAAGCTTCATGGAAATCCAAAGATTATAGTAAGTGACAGAGATCCCATTTTCACTAGAAATTTTTGGACGTAATTATTTTTTGTCTTGGTGTTCAATTAGCTCATAGATCATATTATCATCCTCAATCTAATGGGAAAACTGAGATAGTTAACAAATGTTTGGAAGTATATCTTTGTTGCTTTGTATTTGATAAACAAACACAATGGGTCAGGTGGTTACCTCTAGCTGAATGGTGGTGTAACAATTCCTTCCATATTGCAGCAAAAATGAACCCATTTATGGCACTTTATGGATATCATCCACCATCCATCAAATCATATTTAAGAGAGAATTCTAAGGTTCAAGTAGGGAATATCACATCGAGCATCAACAACAAATTCTCTAACGCTTAAAGGATAACCTCACTCTAGCATTGAAACGAATGAAACAACAGGCAAATCAACATCGCAGTGAAATAATTTTTGATGTAGGTGACTGGGTATTTTTATGGCTACAACCATACAAAAAGATGTCTCTCAAGCAAGCTAAGAAGGATAATAAATTATCACCCAAGAACTACAGTCCTTACAATGTGTTGCAAAATATTGGTAGTATGGAATACAAATTGGAGCTACCTGCATGTTCCCTAGTACACCTAGTTTTCCATGTTTCGTGCTTAAATAAGGTTATAAGTGACAAGCTTCTAGTTCAAACAGCTTGATGAAGAAGGAAAAATGATATGTGAACCTGAAGTAGTCACAGAAACAAGAAATCAACACCTATGCAATCAATCAATTTCAGAGTATCTCATTAAGTGGAAGAAATTACCCGTTGAAGATTCCATATGGGAGGATGAGAATTTTATATAGAAGAATCCAGAACTACTCAAGTGTTGAGGACAACACTTTTTTTAAGGAGAGGGGCATGTTAGGTCCCTACAATACTAGTGTATCCCCCTTATTTTTATTGTTGTGCCAATGTAGCACCCATATTGTTATTGTTGTGCCCTTATATTATTATTTTTGTGTAGGCTCTAATTATATTGTGACACCTTATAATCCTATATATACAAAGGAGGTATTTTCATTTGTATCATCCAAGAATTGTTCATTTATGTAATGTAAAGGAGGTTTCCCCCTTGAAGAGGATAATTTTTAAGTCGTTGATGTATCTATTTATGAGTTGGTTTCATAATAGAACCCCTGATATTTCTTGAATTAGAAACCTACCTTATCACCATGCACACACTCAAAAAGCACTAAAAAGCACAAAAAACAAAACTAAAGTAAGAAAAACATCGAGAAAAGGAAAAGTGCACTTTAAGTTGGTGAAGACATGTGCTCAACTTGAGTGCGCTCCTTCGTCTTGAAGGAGTGGACACTTGTTGAGCACACTCCTTCATGTTGAACATATGTGCCCTCCATGAGTTCACTTCTTCATGTCAAATACATGTGCGCTTTCCAGATGCATGCATGAGCCAACCTTGTTTCATGAGGGTGATATCCTATAAAATAGTAGCCCACCTAACTTATTTAACTAACCCTCTCACGCAATGACAAGTGGCACTCATGTATGAACCAATTTTACATGTTAACTTCTTTAAATCAGCTCAATTGATCATTATTTTTGCATAATCATTCCATCTAAGTTGGGTGCACAACTAGGAATCAAGAATCTCTTCTATTGGGGCCTTCGTTTAATTTTGAAAAGGTTTTGACCAATTTTGGCTGACTAAGGGATGAGAAGGAAATGGGTGGCAGCAATGATTGGTTGGCGGAACAAGCAGTTGCACAAGATTTGTGACAGGGTGGTAGTGGAAGGGAAAGGCAGCTGAGGGGGTGAGAAGGTGCAGAAGCAGCCGAGGTGAAGAACAGCTGAGCAAGAACTAGAAATCTAGGTAACAGAGAAGGATATAAAAGGAGAAGACCAGGAAAGAAGCGAGGTTAGATTTAGCGAGGTTAAGGAGAGGAGAAGTAGAGCTGTGAGAGGAGGTGAAAGGATCCCCAGTTGCGACAGATGGAGGGAAGGTTGCAGGAGCCTAGAAGACATGGTCCTTGAAGCTGAGCCGAACTCGTGGAACTGAGCCAGGTATTTCATGTAGTTGTTTGCGGCGGAAGACGAGTTATATTGTAATGTTTGTTATTAAGATTAATATAAAGAACAACTAAGATCAGTTGTGACTTGTGATGTATCTGGGCCCTGTGTATGATGAATCTTTAAATTTTTGAATGTCTTATCAATTGCATGTAATCGGTAGTCCTTAGATTATCACGAGTATGTTGTTATCTCTGTGTTATATGTAATGTGTCCATACATGTGATCGAATGCAACCCGGTTAATACTTTCTCGACTCCATGCCGAACCCTTCTGCCTTTTGGTCACGGTGCACCTCGGGTGAGACTCCTTGCCCTTTGGGCAAGGTGAAAATGTTGGCATTGTACTAGACTATAGTGGACTATTGTTGGCCTCTTGTGCCTAAACCCAAGGTCTTCCCCCTGATGACTCTTTTGAACCAACAAATGGTTCTGTTGCTAGGACCCGAAGACACAAGGCCTAGCTCAGAGTATGGTGTCAAGGATATTTAAGAGAGAGATCAGGGATTGGTGGAATCATAAAGTAGACCAGTTTGTAGCAGAGTAGGCTACCTGTAGAAGTCAACCGATCTACAAGGTAAGAGAGGAAATTTTATATGCTGACGACACTAATGATCAGTATGAAATTTTCTAGTGTAATTTCCCAGAGGACCTGTACAATTGGTTAAGAAGGCTAAAGGGACAGACTCAGCTAGGTGGATTGGTGATAGCTCGCCACAGCTGGCTGTAGATTTTAACCCCGTACAGAAATTACCTGCATACGAATTCTAAAACACAAAATAAACAATGCGAGAGCATAACACATAAAACACATATATGTAGAAATTTCCCCTGGATCCCAAAGCCAAGACTACCAGCTTGATTTTTCAGTATATTCCTTTCAATGTTACAATATGTATTTATACATGCTGAATCATCCAATACCATGGATCGAAAACCATCGCGTCCAAAACCATGGACCGAAAACCATCACGTCCGAAACCATGTGCAAAAAATCATGCACAAAACCATAGGTAGGTCCGCCTAACCTAATATAGGGTCCAAAAACAAATTTTTTTGGGGCGCTACCTTAGACCCCATAGAGTGGGGTTACCTGCACCCCTCGAACCCCCT
Organism: Pinus tabuliformis; assembly: GCA_031772625.1. NCBI lineage: Eukaryota > Viridiplantae > Streptophyta > Pinopsida > Pinales > Pinaceae > Pinus > Pinus tabuliformis. The sequence goes on along the minus strand of CM062814.1, from coordinate 486,685,765 downwards.
ATGACCCCCCCCCCCCCCCCCCACCACTACACAATCGACACAACAAAGGGGGGACTCCGCCCCCCTTTTAACCCCCCAGTTAACTGCATGGGCTAGTCATGGAAGGAATATAACACAACCCAACATTCTCCCACTTGTTGTTTTTTACATAGGGGGCCAGAAGAGAGCTTATTCATTTATCCAGCCCTGCAATGCCCATTGTTTCTCTACACCAAGAGAACTTCTCAGAGCTCACATATTTTGTCAATGCATCTGTAATATTCTTCAAAGTATCCACCTTTATCAGCAACACCTTTTTGTCTTCTATTATATCCCTCACAAAGTGATATTGAACATCAATGTGCTTTGTCTTTGAATGATATGCAGGGTTCTTTGTGAAGAAAATTGCACTTTGGTTTTCATAGTCTATCCTTATAGCTCCCTGCACTAACCCCATACTTGAACACAATCTCCGCAACCAAACTACTTCCTTGCTTGCATGAGTGGTTGCCATGTATTCTGCCTCCGTAGTTGATAGTGCCACTACAGATTGTTTCTTACTTATCCAACTGACTGCACCTCCAAATGTTGCATTGTGTTATATTCTTTCCACGACTAGCCCACGTAGTTAATCGAGGGGTTAGAGGGGGGCGAAACCCCCTGCCCCCCTTCGTTGTGCCAATTGCGTAGCAGGGGGGGTCACAGTGGGTTTGAGGGATGCAGGTAACCCCACTCTATGGGGTCTGAGGCCCTAGAAAATTTTGGTTTTGGAACCTATGTTAGGTTGGGCGGACCCACCTATGGTTTTGTGCATGATTTTCACACATGCTTTTGGACGCGATGGTTTTCAGTCCATGGTATTGGATGCTTCGGCATGTATAAATATGTATTATAACATTGAAAGGGATATAATGAAAAATCAAGCTGGTAGTCTCAGTTTTGGGATCCAGGGGAAAATCTTAGTGTATATGTGTTTTATGTGTTATGCTCTCGCATTTTTTATTTTTTGTGTTTTAGAATTCGTATGCAGGTAATTTCTGTACGGGGTAAAACCTACATTTGGTACTGGATCTGTTTTGTTTTCAAGGGGATGCCTTTGTTGCTGAGGGGTTTCACTCAGGCCTATGGTAGACCTTGTTCAGTGGGAGATCTGCAAGATCGATTCTGGTGGTGAAGGAAGATGGCGAGCAGTGCAAAGATAGAGATCGAGAAATTTAATGGGCAGAGTTTTCAGTTTTGGAAACTCAAGATGGAGGATCTGTTGGTGAACAAAGATCAGTGGATCGTGGTAGATCCGAGTACTAAACCAATGGGAGTATTTGATGAAGAATGGAAGAAGTTGGATCGGAAGGCAAAGAGCACAATATGATTGTGTGTATCAAATTCAGTATTGCTGAATGTATTAGGGGAAGCTACGGTGAAGGCTTTGTAGGACAAGTTAGGGACTTTGTAGCAATCTAAGTCTCTAGTGAATAAATTGTTCCTGTGGAAAAAGTTGTATAACCTGAGGATGAAAGATGGAGACTCAGTGATAGAGCATCTGAATGCATGTAATATTGTGGTAAGTCAGTTAGCATCTATTGATATTGAAATTTCAAATGAAGACAAGTGCATTAGTTTGTTGTGTTCTCTACCAGATTTGTGGGATAGTCTAGTTATTGCAATAGGTAGCAATGCAACTACTTTGCAGTTTGATGAAATAGTCTCATCCTTGCTGACGGAGGAGATGAGATGGAAAAATATGGAGAGCCATAATGGTGATGCATTGTCTGTACGAGGACGGTCCCAGAATAGAAAAAAAAAAAAATACTTCATCGAGTGGGAGATTTAAATCTAGAGGGAGATCTAAATATCCAGGAAAACCTGTAAAGGTGGTGTGCTGGAAATGTGAAAATGAAAGGCACTATAAAATGGACTGTAAATCTAAAGCTCCTGATAAAGGAAAGGGATCTAATGATGTTCCTTCTACAAAGGCGAAAACCACCTCAGATGAAGGTGGGGATGTATACTTGGCTTCTTCAAGTACACATGTAGATCATGAGGTATGGTTGATTGACTCAGGTGCATCCTTTCACTTCACTCCCCATAGAGAGTGGTTCTGCGAGTATGAGAAATACGATGGTGGTGATTTCTTCTTAGGGGATGATAGGAATGCTAGAATAATTGGTCGCAGAAAAGTAAAGTTGAAGTTTCAAGGTGGAAGGGTTAGAACACTTACAGGTGTTCTGCATATTCCTGCATTGACCAGAAATCTGATTTTTGTAAGAAATTTGGATGATGCAGGTGTAAAAGCAGTGTTCGAGAAGGATACTTGCAAGATGGTTCAGGGAGCACTGGTATTGATGCGGGGAATTTGGATTGGAACTCTGTACAAGATGCAAGGTAGCACGGTTGTTGATGGGTGCAACAGTTCTGTGGTTCCTGAAAGTGGAGCAGAAAATCTAGTGGTCTCTGGAGAGAAGACCATGCTGTGGCATCAAAGGCTTGGACATATTGGAGAGAAGGGCCTTCGAATTCTTCATGGTAAAGGTATGGTAGAAGGTATGAGTAATAGCTCTCTAGATTTCTGTGAAAATTGTGTATATGGGAAGCAGAATCGGGTGAGTTTCCTCTCTGGTGGTAAGAGGGCAAAACATATATTAGAGCTTGTGCATAGTGATGTGTTTGGACCTGTGAAGGTTCCATCACTGGGTAAGTCTGTGTAATATGTATCATTTATAGATGACTTCTCAAGGAATATATGGATATATTTCCTTAAGAACAAATCTGAAGTCTTTGACAGATTTAAAGAATTCAAGGCTTTGGTGGAAAACCAGACAGAGAAGAAGATAAAGGTGTTGAGGATAGATAATGGTGGAGAGTTTTGCAGTAAGGAATTTGAAGAATTCTGTAAGAAGTGTGGTATAGCATTGCAGAAGACTACTCCATATACACCTCAGCAAAATGGAGTTGCAGAAAAAATGAATAAGACTTTGATGGAAATGGAAAGAAGCACACTCAGTGGTGCTGGGTTAGGACAGGAATTCTGGGCAGAGGCAATGGAGATAACATGTTACCTAGTCAACAGATCACCTTCATCAACGTTGGAGGATAAAACTCCACAAGAGGTATAGATTGGTAAGGAATCATCTCTTTCACATCTGAGGGTATTTGGATGTGATGCATATGCAAATGTTCCAAAGGAGAAACAAACCAAGTTGGATAGTAAATCTGAAAAGTACATCTTTATTGGGTATAAGGATGGTTTAAAGGGTTATAAGCTTTGGAACCCAGTAACAAGGAAGGATGTGTTTAGTTGAGATGTGGTGTTCAAAGAGGTGAAATATATTATTAAACATGAAGTCCAACCAAAGGAACCTGAGAAGATAGAGTTTGAGCTAAAGGAGGAAGAATCATACTCTACAGTAGAGGAGGAATCAGAAGATTAAGAACCACAAACTTCAGGTGCGAGAAGATCAATTCGAGAAAGAAGGTAACCAGAAAGGTATAGTCCATCTGATTTCTATTCAAATTTTGCTTTTTCTATTACTGATGATGATCCCAGAACTATGAAGGAAGTAGTAGATTCAGAGGATGGAAAACTCTGGAACAAGGCCATGGTTGATGAAATGGCATCTTTGCACAAAATGAGGCTTGGGATCTAGTGGAGTTGCCGGGTAGAAGGAAACCCATTGGTAGCAAATGGGTGTTCAAGAAGAAGACAAATGCAGAAGGAAAGGTGGAGAAATACAAAGCTCGGTTGGTTCAAAAGGTTATTCCCAGGTGTCAGGAATTGATTTTGGTAATATTTTTTCTCCTTTCTCCAAGGTAACTTCTATTAGATTACTTTTATCTGTTGTTGCTGCTTTTGATTTTGAGGTAGAATAGATGGATGTGAAGACAACATTTCTTCACGAGGATCTGGAAGAGGAAATCTACATGAAGAAACCTGAAGGCTTTGCGGTGAAGGGTAAGAAAGAACTGGTATGCAAGTTAAAGAAGTCTTTGTATGGCTTAAAACAGTCACCAAGGATGCAGTATCAGAAATTTGATACATTTATACAGGGACTTGGCTTCACCAGAAGCAAAGCAGATTACTGTGTGTGTTTTAAATTAATTGGTGACCGTGTTATTTATTTGGTCTTGTATGTGGATGATATGTTGCTGGTTGGAAATGACAAAGAAATTATCCAGGATTTGAAGACCCAATTGTCCTCCAAATTCAACATGAAAGATCTTGGTGCTGCAAACTATATTTTGGGCATGGAAATTAAAAGAGATCAGGTAAAGAGGAAGCTTTGGTTAAATCAAAGGAAGTATGTTGACACAATATTGCAGAGATTTAATATGCAAGATAGTAAACCGGTGAAGGTTCCTATTCTTGTAGGTGTGAAGTTATCTGTTGAACAGTGTCCCAAGACACAAGAAGAGGAAGAGGACATGTCCCATGTTCCATATGCAAGTGCAATCAGTAGCCTAATGTATGCAATGGTCTGTACTAGACCAAACATTGCACATGCAGTGGGAGTATTGAGCAGGTTTATGTCAAAACCAGGAAAGGAGCATTGGATAGCAGTGAAGCAGGTTTTCAGGTATTTGCGTGGCACTAGTGATTATGGTTTGTGCTACCAAGGAAGACCAGGATTGGACAGAGTGTTGGATATTCATGGCTTTGTTGATGCAGAATGGGTTGGAGATCTGTATCAGAGAATATCTATAAGTGGGTATGTGTTTAACCTATTTGGAGGTGCAGTTAGTTGGATGAGTAAGAAACAATCTATAGTGGCACTATCAACTACAGAGGCAAAATACATGGCAGCCACTCATGCAAGCAAGGAAGTAGTTTGGTTGCAAAGATTGTGTTCAAGTATGGGGTTAGTACAGGGAGCTATAATGATAGACTGTGATAGCTAAAGTGCAATTTTCTTGGCAAAGAACCCTGCATATCATTCAAATACAAAGCACATTGATGTTCAGTATCACTTTGTGAGGGATATGATAGAAGACAAAAAGGTGTTGCTGGTAAAGGTGGACACTTTCAAGAATACTACAAATGCATTGACAAATCTGTGAGCTCTGAGAAGTTCTCTTGGTGTAGAGAAACAGTGGGTGTTGCAGGGCTAGATAAATGACTAAGCTCTCTTGTGGCCCGTGTGGAAAGAAAACAACAAGTGGGAGAATGTTGGGTTGTGTTATATTCTTTCCACGGCTAGCCCACATAGTTAACCGGGGGGTTACCTTCGTTGCACAGATTGCATAGCGGGGGGGTCACAGGGGGTTTGAGGGGTGCAGGTAACCCCACTCTATGGGGTCCAGGTGGACCCACCTATGGTTTTGTGCATGATTTTCACACATTTTTTTGGACACGATGGTTTTCGGTCCATGGTTTTGGATGCGATGGTTTTTGGTCCATGGTATTGGATGCTTCAGCATGTATAAATATGTATTATAACATTGAAAGGAATATAATGAAAAATCAAGTTGGTAGTCCTGGTTTTGGGATCAAGGGATAATCTCTGTGTATATGTGTTTTATGTGTTATGCTCTCGCATTGTTTATTTTCTGTGTTTTAGAATTCGTATGCAGGTAATTTCTGTAAGGGGTTAAAACCTACACCAAAGAGGTTAAACACATACCCACATGTAGATCTTCTTTGATCCAGATCTCCAGCCTAGTATGCATCAACAAAGCCATGAATATCCAACACTCTGTCCAATCCTGGTCTTCCTTAGTAACACAAACCATGATCACTAGTGCCACACAAATACCTAAAAACCTGCTTCACTACTGTCTAGTGCTCCTTCCTTGGTTTTGACATAAACCTGCTCAATACTCCCACTGCATGTGCAATGTCTCGTCTAGTATAGACCATTGCATACATCAGGTTATCGACTGCAATGGCGTATGGAACACAGGACATGTCCTCTTCCTCTTCTTGTGTCTTGGGACACTGTTCAACAGATAAATTTACAACTACAGGAATAGGAACCTTCACCAGTTTACTATCCTGCATATTAAACCTCTACAATATTGTCTCAACATACTTCCTCTGGTTTAACAAGAGCTTCCTCTTTGTCCGATCTCTTTTAATTTCCATGCCCAAAATATAGTTTGCAGCACCAAAATCTTTCATGTCGAATTTGGAGGACAAATGGGTCTTCAAGTCCTGGATAATTTCTTTGTGATTTCCAACCAGCAACATGTCATCCACATACAAGACTAGATAAATAACATGGTCACCGACTAATTTAAAATACACACAATGATTTGCTTTGCTTCTGGTGAAGCCAAGTCCCCATATAAATGTATCAAATTTCTGATACCACATCCTTGGTGACTATTTTAACCCATACAGAGACTTCTTTAACTTGCACACCAGTTCTTTCTTACCCTTCACCACAAAACCTTTAGGTTGTTTCATGTAGATCTCCTCTTCCAAATCCTTGTGAAGAAATGTTGTCTTCACATCCATCTGTTCTACCTCAAAATCAAAAGAAGCAACAACAGATAAAAGTAACTTAATAGAAGTTACCTTGGCAACAGGAGAAAAAATATCACCAAAATCAATTCCCAACACCTGGGAATAAACTTTTGCTACCAACTGAGCTTTGTATTTCTCTAGCTTTCCTTCTGATTTTGTCTTCTTCTTGAACACCCATTTGCTGCTAATGGGTTTCCTTCCAACTGGCAACTCCACCAAATCCCAAGCCTCATTTTTGTGCAAAGATGACATTTCATCAACCATGGCATCTTTCTATAGTTTTCCATCCTCTGAATCTACTGCTTCCTTCACAGTTCTGGGATCATCATCAGTAATAGATAAAGAAAAATTTAAACAGAAAGCAGATGGACTATACCTTTCTGGCTACCTTCTTTCTCGAACTGATCTTCTCACACCTGGAGTTTGTGGCTCTTCATATTTTGATTCCTCCTCTGTTGTAGAGTTTGATTCTTCCTCCTTTAGCTCAAACTCTATCTTCTCAGGTTCCTTTGGTTGGACTTCATGTTTAATAAAATCTTTCACCTCTCTGAACACCACATCTCAACTAAACACAACCTTCCTTGTTACTAGGTTCCAAAGCTTATAACCCTTTAAACCATCCTTATACCCAATAAAGATGCACTTTTCAGATTTACTATCCAACTTGGTTCTTTTCTCCTTTGGAACATGTACATATGCATCACATCCAAATACCCTCAGATGTGAAAGAGAAGGTTTCTTAGCAGTCCATAACTCTTGTGGAGTCTTATCTTTCAATGCTGATGAAGGTGATCTATTAACTAGGTAACATGCAGTCTCCACTGCCTTTGCCCAGAATTCTTTTCCTAACCTAGCACCACTGAGCATGCTTCTTGCCCTTTCCATCAACGTCTTGTTCATTCTTTCTGCATCTCCATTTTGTTGAGGTGTATATGTAGTAGTCTTTTGTCGTGCTATACCACACTTCTTATAAAATTCTTCAAATTCCTTACTGCAAAACTCTCCACCGTTATCTGTCCTCAACACCTTTATCTTCTTCTCTGTCTGGTTTTCCACCAGAGCCTTAAATTCTTTAAACCTGTCAGAGACTTCAAATTTCTCCTTAAGGAAATATATCCATGTATTCCTTGAGAAGTCATCTATAAATGATACATAGTACACAAACCTACCCAGTGATGGAACCTTCACAGGTCCAAACACATCACTATGCAAAAGCTCTAATATATGTTTCGCCATCTTACCACCAGAGGGGAAACTCACCCGATTCTGCTTCCCATATACACAATTTTCACAGAATTCAAAATCTAGAGAGATATTACTCATACCTTCTACCATACCTTTACTATGAAGTATTCGAAGGCCCTTCTCTCCAATATGTCCAAGCCTTTGATGCCACAACATGGTCTTCTCTCCAAAGACCACTAGGTTTTCTGCTCCACTTTCAGGAACCACAGAAATGTTGCACCCATCAATAACAGTGCTACCTTACAGCTTGTACAGAGTTCCAGTTTGAACTCCCTGCATCAATACCGGTTCTCCTAGAACCATTTTGCAGGTATCCTTCTTGAACACTATTTTTACACCTGCATCATCCAACTTGCTTACGGAAATCAAATTTTTGGCCAATGCAGGAATATGCAGAACACCCAGAAGTATTCTAACCCTTCCACCTTGCAACTTCAACTTTACTTTTCCGCGACCAACGATTCTAGCCTTCCTGTCATCCCCCAAGAAGACATCACCACCATCATATTTCTCATACTTGCAGAATCACTCTCTATGGGGAGTGAAGTGAAAGGATGCACCTGAGTCAATCAACCATGCCTCATCATCTACATGTGTACTTGAAGAAGCCAAATATACATCCCCACCTTCATCTGAGGTGGTTTTCACCTCTGCAGAAGGAGCATCATCAAATCCCTTTCCTTTATCAGGAGCTTTATATTTAAAATCCCTTTTGTAGTGCCCTTCCTTTCCGCATTTCCAGCACACCACCTTTCTCGTATAGATAAGGAATCACCATTCTGGCTCTCCATATTTTTCTGTCTCATCTCCTCCATCAGCAGGGATGAGACTATTTCATCAAACTGCAAGGAAGTTTCATTGCTACCTATTGCAATAACCAGACTATCCCATGAATCTAGTAGAGAACACAACAAACTGATGCACTTATCTTCATCTGAAATTTTAATATCAACAGATAATAACTGACTTACCACAGTATTAAATGCATTCAGATGTTCTGTCACTGCGTCTCCATCTTTCATCCTCAATTTATACAGCTTTTTCCATAGGAATAGTTTATTCACCAGAGACTTAGATTGGTAAAAAGTCCCTAACTTGTCCCACAAAGCATTCGCCGTAGCTTTCCCTGATACATTCAGCAATACTGAATCCAAGACACACAATCATATTGTGCTCTTAGCCTTCCGATTCAACTTCTTCCATTCTTCATCGGACACTCCCGTTGGTTTAGTACATGGATCTACCATAATCCACTGATCTTTATCTACCAATAGATCCTCCATCTTGAGTTTCCACAACTCAAAACTCTGACCATTAAATTTCTCGATCTCTATCTTTGCACTGCTTGCCATATTCTTTCACCACAAGAATCGATATTGTAGATCTCCCATTGAACAGGATGTACCACAGGCCCAAGCGAAACCCCTCAGCAACAAAGGCATCCTCTTGAATCCAAAACAACTTTGATACCAAATGTAGATTTTAACCCCGTATAGAAATTACCTGCATACTAATTCAGAAACACATAAAATAAACAATGTGAGAGAATAACACATAGACATAGAGATTTCCCCCTCGATCCCAAAATCGGGAATACTAGCTTGATTTTTCATTATATTCCTTTCAATGTTACAATACATATTTATACATGCCGAAGCATCCAATACCATGGACCAAAAACCATCGCGTCCAAAACCATGTGCGAAAAATCATGCAAAAAACCATAGGTAAGTCCACCCAACCTAATATAGGGTCCAAAAACAAAAGTTTCCGAGGTGCTGCTCCAAACCCCATAGAGTGGGGTTACCTGCACCCCTTGAACCCCCTGTGACCCCCACCCACTGCTACGTAATCGACACAACAAACGGGGGTAGAACCTGCACCCCTTGAACCCCCTGTGACCCCCCCCTCGCCGCTACACAATCGACGCAACAAAGGGGGGGCTCCGCCCCCTTCAAACCCCCCGATTAACTACGTGGGCTAGTCGTGGAAAGAATATAACACAACCCAACACTGGACTCCATTGGATGTCACCCTATTACAATAGTTGGATAATGATTTGACTAGAGTAGTCGATTTTTGGGTAAAGACTATGATGGAAGGATACTTAGTTGGGTTTTCCACGAAGAGTTATTAGTATTTCTCAAAGGCAGAAGTTGTGTTCATCTCGGGACTGAGAAGTGAGTTGATGAAGGAAGCACTAATGTGGATTAATATGTTTATGGTGGAAGAAGGACTATTTCCTTCGCCCACCGTAGGGATGGCAACATAAATCCCCAGTACCAAGGGAAGAACGTAGAGGGGGGAATGTTGTCTGTTGAGGGATATAGATGCTGCTAAAGGGATGGATGTTGAAGAATTGAAGAAAGCAACAAATGTTAGGGTGCAAAGAAGGGCATTGTTAGCGGATAAGTGGCAGGCGAGAGTGATCAGACTCTGGGGAAGAAGAGGATGGGGCCCCACCAAGTAGGAGCGATGAAGGTAAGACCTCGAATCGAGGGGTAAGGAGAAGAAGGCGTTGAGAAAAGAAAGAGCGGTGAAGGAAGGTGTAGGAGCCAGGGAAATTAAGACAGGCCTTCCCTACAGGTCGTTGAAGGTGGATCGAAAGTACATGTTGTGAAATGGCCATCGCAAGGGCAGAGGCCCCATGGGCATGAAGAAGGAAGCAAAGAGGATATGGGCGACATGATGAGGAGATTATTCAATGAAGAAGAAGAATTGGCTAAGAGTCAGCAGCAATACCCTTGAGATATAGGTAGCGTCTCCCCTAATCTTCCCCTGGTACTTTATCACAATCCGGAGGAATTTATTATTAGCTTAGCCAAGGTAGTGTGGGTATATAGTGTGTGGGAGAAATATTGAATCAAGTTCAACATCAGGAGCAACACAGGAAATAGTAATATTAGTAATTTAGGATTACAGGGATCCCAGCAGCCGAGGAGCAAAGGGTTCGTGCTGATATCTCCTACCCAGATTAGTATGGTGGGATCTTTTACCAGATATCCTGAATTTGCAGGGAGAGAAAATGAGGATGTGGAGCAGCATTGGTATCTCTACAATGTTATTTGGAGGTCCCATCAGACTCCAGATAATGTCAGAACAATATAATTCCAAACCACGCTGGCTCTGCACTGGTTTATAAAGTGGGAAAAGCAGAATCAGAACCCCACGATAGATGATATTAAGAGAGGATTTGTGCAGGAATTCAAGGTACCACAGATGGATCAACAAGGGCTATCGGAACTGTGGGAAATTAAGCAGAGGGAAGGGGAGATGGCTTGGGAGCTCATGCAAAGGTTTAAGGATGCCATTTCCAAGTTGAGTTACACTCTGGACCCAAACCACAAGAGGGACTAGCTCATTAAGGCACTCTTGCCTTTGACCAGAACACAACTAACACAATAGAAGATAGGAACCCTCTAGGATGTGTTGGAACAAGCATCACACATAGAAGATATGGCGGGATACCTACATGAATACAGGGGAGGGATGAGCCTGCAAGATCCATCGATTTTAGGCCTATAGAACCAGATCGCGACCTTGATAGAGAAATTGAAAGATCTTCAGCCAGTGCATCCAGCCAGACCCAACGTTTGGTGCACCCACTGCATGGTGGAGGGGCACGTTGCGACGAAATGCCCGAGGTTGTGGGGGATTAATCATCCAGGTGGGGTTACAAGGTCATAAGGAGCCCCACCAACCACAGGAGTTGCAGCGGTAGGAGTGCAAGGGGCCTTCCCAGGGAGGAATAATCAAGACTTTTGTGAGATCTGTAGGGCATATGGACACCTGCCATGGATGTGCCCTATTTTTCAAAAGTACTCTAACGTCCCCAATAACAACTACTATGAGTTTTTCACATCAACGATGCATCACACCGATCAGTGCCGAGCACTGGATGCTCTAGCAGAAAGGCTGGACAGATCCACGTTCAGAATTAATGAGTCAAACCATGGAGGATGAGGAGGAAATGGGCAAGGAGGAAGAACGGGAGGAAGAGGGCCCATGAGGTGTTACAACTGCGACCAGGAAGGGCATGTTGCCAGAGAATGTTCGCTATAGAGGAGACCATGGTGCTAACAATGTAGAATTAATACCCACACAATGGAGCACTGTCCGAAACTCATTGAAAAGTGGGAAGAAAGGACCTGACAAAGAGGGGCCAACTTGGTGAATGTTGAACCATGGACTGATGATAGCCTCCCCGCAACCAATATTAATATAGTCACCTGAGGAAGGAAGAAGACAGGGGAGGACCACTACACAAAGGACCCCCCCTTAATCCTTAAAGTAGCGTCTCCATGGAATGGGTATCAGCTTGAACGCCAAAATGAGTACTATCAGGAAGCAGCTAAGCTGTTTGAGGGGATGACCACGAAGAAAGATAATAAAAGACTATGGGATCACATGCCTCATCACACCCAGCTGATTGGGGAATGGTTTAAATTGTTCTTGAAAATTGTTGAGGATGAAGGCATGTTGAAGGAGTTGAGAAAAATTATAAAGGTTGTGGTATCCATGGAAGAAGAGGAAGTGGAACAACCATGCACAGGGTTACCAGAGAAGGCTTCCAGAAGAGTGAAACAAAAGAAGAGAAGAAGTGGCAAGGAGTTCTGAAACAATGCGCAAGTGGAAGTATTCCAGATAAGGGATGCCATGCTAGACTTATGGTCGAATGTAAACATCCTACCTAGGAAAACGTGGGAGGCAATGGGGAAGCCTCAACTAAAATACTTCGCCAATTCAACTAAGAATGGAAAATTAGTATTGCATACTACCAATTGGGAGATTGGAGAATGTAGAGGTTGATGTGGTAGGGGTGATGACGCACACTAAATTCTAGGTGATTGACATCATGGGGGATAAGGACCCATACCCGACACTCCTTAAGAAGGAACTGATGATTTTCGAAGTAGACAGGCTAAGGGTGATCCAATTGTTAGACCCCTACCAAGGACCTAGGTTTACAGAACCAACAGATGACAGGGATGAGCCAGGAAGGTTAGATCAACTATATATGCTCACAGTAGGGAAGAGGGAGGACTACATCAACCCCACAGTTGAAGGATCAGTAAGCTGGCGAAGTATCCAAAGCTCGGAAACTGGTTCAGAAGCTGCATGGGATGCATGGCAGCAGGGGGGATATGAACTGACCACTAGACGATGTGCGATGATAAGTCGAGTAAACCAGGGATAAATAGAGATAGCTGACTATCCAAGGTATCATGGCCTTAAACCAGTGGACACCTTCTTAGACATAGTAGACCTTGAAATGACAGAGGATCAAAAGATCTCCTTTCTAAGTATTGTCCTCATGGAAACTCTGGCAAGATGGTGGAAAATGCATTGCAATACACTAAGAGACTGGGCGAACATCAAACAAGCCATGAAGGAAAGATTTGGCCAGGATGAAGATCGGCCACGGGATAAGGAAAGATGTAGGGGGGATTCAATTCCCGAGAATCACATCAAGGATTGCATAATGAATTAGAAAAGCAAAGGAATGCTGAAGGATCGATGGGTACACGCATTTATACATACCCTCGGAAAATCCCCCAAACTTGGTATGTCCAAGAGGAGCTCCATCAGCAGACAGCAGAGTGGGATACCATGGAGGTACAGTTTGTTAGCGACTTTTCATTCAGAGGTGACGAGGCACAAATGACGGAGGCACTCCAAGCAATAAAAGGGGTTTTGTTCACACTAGAGCCGTTGGTTGAGGGGGGGGCCGATGAAAATTTACTGTAGTATCTGTATTAAATGGAGTTGCCCGGATATGTAGCCTGTGACAGGTTAGACGCAAGATCAGATGATGTCGGGTTGGAGGTACTGATACACCTAACCTTTGGGGAAACAAAAGGGGAGAGAGACATCCAGGAGAGGCCCATAATGGAAGGTGCCCACCTTCTACTAATGAAGTTGAGGAAGCAAAACGTTGGGTCAAAGGATAAGCCCAAGATAGCATCGGTGGGAGACTACTGGGACGAGCAAGCCACCAAATAAATTTTTGACCTATTGCATCAATATCAGGACCTATTCCCAACTTTAGTGGCAGAATTGAAGGGAATAAAAGGAAACACTTGGGAAATGAAAATTTTTTTGAGACTGGATGCCCGACTAGTAAAACACAGGTTGTACAGATTGAACTCAAGGGTGAAAGAGAAAGTTAAGAAGGAAATTGACAAAATGTTGGAGGCAGGAATCATTTTTCCAATGGACGAAGCTGAATGGATAAGCTCGATAGTTATTCAGAACAAGAAGGATGCGACTGAAATCAGAGTATGTGTCAACTATAGAAGCCTGAACAACGCATGCATGCGTGACCTATTTCCCATGCCCTTTAGTGATGAGGTCCTAGACAATGTTGTGGGGAACGAATCATATTCGTTCACAGATGGGTTTTCAAGTTACCACCAAGTCAAAATAGCTGAAGAAGATAAAAGGAAAACAACATTCACTACGGAGTGGGGGTCATATGCATATAATGTGATGCCATTTGGGCTAAAGAATGCACCAGTAGTCTTCTCAAGGATCTTCATAGCTACATTTCAAGATTATATTCATAAGTTTCCTATAAGTTTACATGGATGACTAGACGGTATATAGTCTATTGAAAAAACACACCAGCCTATTCAGAATAATGTTCGAAAGGTGCAGACAATTGTAGATTTCTTTAAATCTCAAGAAATGTACCTTCGTAGTCCCCTTTGGAAATCTACTAGGCCATATCATCTGCAAGGATGGAGTATGTGTAGACCCTGAAAAGGTTGCGGCAATTATCCACATGGAACCATCGCACAACATAAAACAACTAAGAGCAACTCTAGGTCATACGGGGTACTTCATGCGATTCATCAGGAATTGTGCATCCATCACAGCTCCAATGGAAAAATTACTGAAGAAAACAGAAGAGTTCATTTGGACTGTGGATTGTCAGACAACCCTGAATAACTTAAAGGAAAGACTGGTAAGTGCCCCTATACTGGTGTATCCTAATTGGAACAAAATGTTCCATGTGGACATCCATGCATCAGGAATAGCACTGGGAGCGGTCTTAGCACAACCAGGGGAGAAACATATGGACCATCCAGTGTACTATGCTAGCAGAAAGTTGTCTACTATGGAAAGAAACTATACAACAACCGAAAGAGATGCCCTGGCAATGGTTTACTCCCTCCAAAAGTTCAAGCGCTATTTACTGGGTGCGCCATTCAAATAATTTACAGACCATTCTGTGCTCAAATATTTATTAAACAAGCCAGTAATATAAGGGAGAATATGTCAATGGTTTTTATTATTCCAGGAATTTACGTTTGAGGTAGTGGTAAAGCCCGACAGACTCAATGTGGGACCAGACCACCTGTCGTGGCTAGAGACAGGGGTGAATGAAGGAGCAGTGGATGATCGATTGCCCAATGCTGATTTATTCAGAATAAAGGAAATCCTAGACCACCTAGAATAGATCGCCTATTTTTTAACAATTGGTCACTACCCAACAAGATACACAGCAACACAAAGACAACACTTGGTAGTTAGGGCAGCATATTACTAGCTGATCACAGGACACCTTTACAAGATGGGATTAGATCAAATACTGAGGCGTTGTGTCCTTCAGCATGAAAGGAATGATGTCTTATGGGAGTGACATGCAGGGGTCATAGGAGGTCATGTAGGAGGTAAGGCCATCGCAAGAAAGATACTCCACGTGAGCTATGGTGGTCGAATATCCATAAAGATTCTAAAGAATTTGTTAGGAAATGCGATGTCTATCACAGGGTCAGGAAGCCTTCGTGACACAATGAGATGCCTCTACATCCAGTCCACACAATAAAGATCTTCGATAAATGGGTAGTAGACTTCATTGGACCCATTTCTCCATCGGTGAGGCATTCACGACCAAGGTACATCATAACAACAATAGAATACCTCACAAGGTGGGCAGAAGCAACACCCATAAAGGACTGCATAGTAGAAACAACAACAAGGTTCATATTTTAGAACATCATTTCATGGTTCGGATGCTCGAGGAGCCTCACAAGTGACCAAGGCACACATTTCCTAAACAAGACCATTGAGTCTCTGCTGAAGACCTTCATGGTTGAACACAACAAAAGTATCTCGTACCACCCACAAGCCAATGGTGTAGTATAAGTATTTAACAAGATATTGGATAAAGGGCTCACGAAAGTCGTATCTGCCAATAGAGATGACTAAGATGAAAGAATACCTGCAACTTTATGGGAATATAGGACGACAGTAAAGGGACTCCATAAGCAAACTCCATTTCAACTTGTATATGGAAGGGAAGTGGTGGTACCAATAGAATTTATACTACCTAGCATGTTCATCTCAAAGGAAATAGGAATGAGAGACAACATTGCCTTACGAGACAGACTAAACCAGCTGAATGAACTTGACGAAACCCAGTGTTTTGCATAGTTCCATCAATCAATGGAGCAGCGAAGGCAAAAATCTTGGCATGATAGGAATATGAAGAGGAAGTCGATTGAAGTCGGGGAACAAGTGCTCCTTTACGATAGCAAGTTCCAGAAGTTCCTAGGGAAATTGCAGATGCACTAGTTAGGTCCGTTTATGGTAATAGAAATCAGAGATTTGGGTGTGGTAAGGCACGTGAAACTGGATGGAGTCTTACTGCATGGATGGGTGAATGGTGCATGCCTGAAGCCCTTCTGCAACCCGTTAAAAAAAAAAGGGGTGGAGGAATAACAAGGTTGCGGCAAAGTCTTCGCTTACCACAACCCATTTGTGGTCGGGGGAAGTAGTGTCAGTGGACACACATGTAGTCCCAGTTAGCAAAGTCAATGGGGGAGTAGTGTCAGTGGATACACATGTAATCCTAGTCAGTAAAGTCAGTGGCCACACACATAATCCTAATCAGCAGAGTACACATAGGCATGCACTTTTTCCAACATTTATGACCACACAGATACCCGTCTGTCCAATGTACTAGTAGTAATTTCCAAATTAAGTAACTAAATAAGCAACTTTCAAAGTAGGAGCCACAATATAATTTCCCATTAATCATAAAGTTAGTTAATAAATAAACCCATCACGGAAAAATAAATACGCCATGCAGCCCACTTTGTACTTTCCAGTCCACGTCATGGTTGTCACGTCCAAGTTGGCCGATTGTAGTAAGGTATAACTAGAATGCATGGGAAAACCGATAGAGTAATCAGTTATTAAGACCTTTTCAGTCAAGGAACATCATGTTAGGGCTGGCTACTTAAGTCACAGAAGAATGAGGGGAATTCCAGAATTCCAATTGTAGACAACAGAAGAGTTACAGGTTCGCTCTAAAGAACAAGTGTACAGACAAAGAAGCAGGAAGCCTCCAGTGCAAATAGTTTGTCACCGGAGAAAGGAGATGGCGAAAGGACTCATATCAATCCCACAAGACACCTTGGACACACGAATTGAAATGGTCGATAATTTGTATGGAAAGTATGACAAGGAAAATTTGATAGACAACGACTTCACAGACTATTTCCAGTTCCCGGCCATGAAAAGAGAAGTTTACACGGAGGATTTCCAGAAGGAGGATGGCACTAAGTCCTCCAGGGTCAAGGAAGACTTTAAGGGTATACAGAGATCGACAATACTCCATTTGAGGAGCCTACCTGTGTTCGGCACTCAATTTGCCACGATGCAGTGTACCAAGTTGTTAGTGAGTAGGATGCATGGAGGATCACTATGGCTAGATAAGGAGTACCCCATCCACGTGGAAGATATCAGTCAGCTCACAGGACTAGCTGAGGGTGGAAATACAGTTAGCACCGTGTTCCAGATAGGGGCTAAGCGGGGCAAGAAGCAAAATGAAGACAACATTTATGCCAAATATGGGACCGAGCGGGGCAAGAGAGGGGCGAAGCTAGATAATATTAACAAGGATGACATTAGATTTTTCTGTTACCTTATTGCAGGAAAAAAAATGTGGCACTGCACAAAGAACAAATGCACCTTGGACGCAATCTCAGTTGCGGAACATTGTTGCCGAGGAGAGGTGCTCAACTGGTTAGCCTTTGTTCTCAATGAGTTATTTTAAGCATGTGAGGACATGTACAGAAGGGGTGTTTGGTTCATGTCCAAATATTTGTTGATGTCATTGGCGATGTGGAAATGGAGGCCGTCGAAGGAGAGGAATATGGTAACCATCATCGAAGGCCAACCAATTACACTTCGGTATGATCCATGGAAGGCATCAATAGACCCCAACATGAAAGAGATCAACATAATAGCCTTCAAAGACTGGTACGAGTAGATGTTGGCCACCATAAGGTCAATAGAGAGGATACCCTGTTGGAAATAATAGTGAGAGGGGGGGGGGGTGAATCAGTATTATCAGATCAATAAAACTTTTTCATTTCTATACTTAGATACATATACGCTACTTCATTCAAGGGAACCCGCGTGTATACGCAGCTGTGTCTAAAGCAACTAGCGTATATCCAAAATACTTATGATTCAGTTAATCCATTAAATGTTGATCTTTAGTTAGTGCATCAGAACTTCATTAACCATATGAACAGTAAGCAGGTGCAGTAAAAACAAAACAGATCATCACACACAAGAAGCAAACATGAACACCATGATATAAGGTGGAAACCCAATGTGGGTGAAAACCACCTGCTGAAATTCGTTTCTATCTTCCTTTATTAAGAAACTTCTTTTACAATGTGCAGTCCTTTACCAGCACGCAGGCTACAACCTGCAGAAGGCTACAACCTTCTCTCGTTCTCCAGACTCTCCTGGAAGGGAGCTCCAACCCCCTTTGCTCTTGTACTAGCTAAGATACTAGTACGTAGGCACCGACCTACAATCTTCTCTCCTCCAGGTACCACGTTTCATACATTTTCAGACTGGATACTCCTGAAGCACAACACATAATCTGAAGGCCACGTTTCATCAAATTTTCATACTGGACCCATAAATATTATTGAAGCACAAAACAGTCAATATTAGCATCATCAATTTCTGAATCACTGAAACACTGAAACCCTGTCAATAACACAGTCACCAGAACACAGAGCAGATAACATAACTCTGCCATAACCATCAAATCCATCTGCAACTTCAAATATTATCCTTCATAATGTATACGCTACTATAATGAATCAAACCCGCGTACATACGCGCTTTTGCCAAAGACAACCCGCGTATAGATCTAAAAATAATTTCTCATAACTTGCAGCTATACCAGACATCAGTCATACTCATAACACTTATAGAACAATACATGCGTCAGTATGTAGATCTAGAATAAACATCATAAAGATAGTTCATTTCAAACCATTTGATCCCGATCTCTCCTTAGATCTTGTTCTCCATCAACCGGTGAGATCCCTCCTTAGCTCAGATCAAGAAATGCATCATCAACCCATAACCTGCATCCTGGATCTCATACTTCTTCAGATATTCAAGACTTTTCGGATGCCCTTGCCTAATGATCTTCTTCTCCTTTTATAGTCTTAGGCCTTGCTCAATACCACGGTCCAAAACCATAATAAATCAATACCAAGAGCCCAATACTTGGGATCAACACACTTGTCGAGATTCCATGGTCCAAAACCATAGGTTCAAATACCGAGGACTAACTACCACGGACCAAAAGTAAGCTTTCCGACATGTACGCGCTTTTCCATGCATAAAACTGCATGTATACCCTACTTGGTATATAGCAAACCTGCGTATACGCGACTTGGTATATAGTGAACCTTCTTGTATACCCTACTTGGTATATAGAGAACCTGCGTATACGCGACTTGGTATATAGTGAACCTGCGTGTATACCCTACTTGGTATATAGTGAATCTGCATATATACTCTTCTTTCTTCATTCTTTGTAGTCTGATCATCAATTCTTTGCTACTGACCTGCTGCACTCTAATCTGTCATCTGTGTGATTTTCCATCAAGGACAACACTTGTCTCATAATGCCAACATACCCAAGGCTCTATTGGACAAATTCTCAGAAGAACTATGGCTTGGTGCGTCCCACGTGCATACGTACCTGCGACCAAGGTGTGTCCACCCACAAATGTTTAATATGAGACTGCAGAGGTTTATCCTAACGAAGGAAGCGCTACACAAAGAATTGGGGTCATGGCTGAGAGTGGCCTGTGAGATAATAGAAGGCAAGCACAAGTACCTCTTTGGAGGGTTGACCCTGCAGGAGCAAGGGGAAGATGGGGCAAATAGCAGTAGGAAGCAACCAGCTGAGGAGGAAATCAAGTCGATGGTGCTCTAGATGGAGGAAAGGATGTTTGAACTCCGATGGATAATTGCTAGCTTCAAGTTAGGTGAGAGAAACTAACCTACCCAATTTCAGGGCTCCACCATGTTTTCTCCTATCATAACGATGCCGCTGGCCATGAAGCTCCCAACAGGGGTAACTCAAGCCCCCTCCCAGCCCATGATCCCCAAGCCTAAGAAAAAGTGAGTCACCCATACCCCATTTATCAAAAAGCCGAAAGTTATTCCACCAACTCCGATAGTTGACCTTACTCTGGAGGTCGAGCAATCAATCCCCACAACCACCATAATTGAAGAGATTCCCACCACGACATCTACTGCATTTCATCAGTTGTGGGAGTCATCCCCACACACTACCTCAACCTTTGCAACCTTATCCGAGACCCTTCAATCTGGCTGGCGAAGGGCGACTACGGAAGCAGAAGTTCAGTCAGCCAGATGGAAAGAGGGCACCACTCCTACCACCAAGATGCAACCAACAGAACTCACATCCCCAATGCTTGGATTGGACCCACTAGAAGGGGGCAACTTAGATGCCAACCTGCAAGGGGAAAGGGTTGAGCTGTACTTGCCACCTTTCCCTATAAGGCTCACAATCCACCCAATTCCCAGCATCATTCCACCCACTCCACATTGCACCCCACCATTATAGCAAGCCCATTCACCCACCTCCCATTTCGACAAATCTACCACTAGCGGCCTACCCCTACAACAACAATTTCTAGACCTTAGCACAATGCAGATTGATACGCTCCAGCATTGGTCGTCGGTGCAATTGTTTTCATTTATCCAGTAGGCAGCACAAAAGGCTGAAAGGATCCATGAGGACCTAGACCTGGAAGATGAACAACAAATAAAGTAGTTGCAGGTGGTGACAGAAGAGCGTGATCACCTACAGCAAGCAAACGTAGGATTACAAGCCCAGGTCGACCAAGTCACACAGTGGTTCAGATCACTATGGCCGACCATCATCAAGGCAGATACCAAAGCACCAGCAGACCTGGCTACCTGCATGTTGGTCAGCTGCTATGACCACATCCAGGCGGCATACTCACGCCTGGCGGCTACTAATGCCAAGATGAAGAGGAAATTGGAGACAATGAGATCTGCACTACCAGATCCAGTGGAAATTTACGCGAGGATGGTCAAGGGAAAGGTCAAGGAACTGGAAGAAAAGGAGCAAGCTTTAGTTGATGCCCTTGTTGACGAATATGCCCTGATGAACATGGTCCATGACTGGTCTAGCAGTCTGGCATTGAAGAACCACTTGGTTTACCCCCTCAAAGTGAAAATACAGGCCCCGTTTTCCAGCATGAAAGACTGTATAGACCTCGCACAACTACAAAAGGTCAACGATCAAATTGACACCCTTCAGGCTTAGGTTGATAGTATTGAGGAGGAGTCTGTGAGGAAGAAAAATATAATTAGGGATCTGCAGCCACCAATTCGAATGTAGGTGTTACTTTTGAAGGAGGTGTGTGACTCCAATGGGTAATAATGGAGTGACCTACAAAGCCAATAGCCAACTAAACTGACATCACACTCAGCTGAAGTGTTCACTCAGGCTGCTGATGCAATTCTCGGAGGATGGGACACCACCGTTAAAAATTTTACAATGTTCAGGCAGAAGACCATGGCCTCTGTCCTGAAGTTGGAGCCTTTGTTTGGAAAGGGGGAACCTTAAGGGCGAGAAGGTGCAATAGAAATGAATGCCATTCCTCAAGTAATGATCGAGGTAGAAGAAGCACTAGCATAGCAGACAACAAGACCAATGCAGGTAATAGCACAGCCACCATTTGTAGGACCAACAGGATTGATAGAGTTTGAAATGACTTGACACGGGGACAAGTCAAGGAATTGTGGTTAGGGCTTGTTGAGGCCTTCGTTTAATTTTGAAAAGGTTTTGACCAATTTTGGCTAACCAAGGGATGAGAAGGAAACGGGTCGCAACAACAGTTGGTTGGCAGAACAAGAAGTTGTGCAAGAGTTGTGGCAAGGTGGAAGTGGAAGGAAAAGGTAGCCAAGGGGGTGAGAAGGTGCAGAAGCAGCTGAGGGGAAGAACAACCGAGCAAGAACTGGTAGTCTAGGTAACAGAGAAGGAGATAAAAGGAGAAGACCAGGAAAGAAGAGAGTTTAGATTTAGCGAGGTTAAGGAGAGGAGTAGCAGAGCTGTGAGAGGAGGTGAAAGGATCCCCAGTTCCAACAGACGGAGGGAAGGTTGTAGGAGCCTGCAAGAATTGGTCCTTGAAGCTAAGCCAAACCCGTGGAACTGAGCTAAGTATTTCATGTAGTTGTTTGCAGAGGAAGCAAAGTTATGTTGTAATATTTGTTATTAAGATTAATATAAAGAACGACTAAGATCGATTGTGACTTGTGATGTATCTAGGCCCTGTGTGTGATGAATCTTTAAATTTTTGAATGTCTTATCAATTGCATATAATCAGTAGTCCTTAGATTATCACAAGTATGTTGTTATCGTTGTGTTATATGTAATGTGTCCATACATGTGATTGAATGCAACCCGGTTAATACTTTCTCGACTCCATGTTGAACCCTTCTCCCTTTTGGTCACGGCGCACCTCGGGTGAGACTCCCTGCCCTTTGGTAAGGTGAAAATGTCGGCGCTGTCCTAGACTAAAACAAACTATTGTTGGGCTCTTGTGCCCGAACCCAGGGTCTTCCCCATGATGACTCTTTCAAGCCAACATCTTCATCAACCAGTGCATCAAGTAAGTTTTGGATGTCAAATCTTTCCATTACATTTCATAATTTCACTGCCAAATCTTTCTTTTCTTTTTATCAATCCTATGTTTTCGATTTTGTTTGTTGGTGTTTATGTTGAATATTCATGTTTCAAGTGTTAATATGTTGTCACATGTAGAAACAATTCACCTTCTTGAAACATTTCATATTCCACCATGCTTGCGACAACATTTATAAAGCCTTGCAAATATTTGTTTTCCTCATCTTAGCATCAAATATTGTTGTTCAAACTTGTTTCTGAGCTTCCAATAGGTTGAGCACACTTCTTGAGCTTGAAGCCCAATCAGCCTTGAAAATTGTGCCCTATTTGAGCAAGTTTTCCTCTAGAGTGCACTTCTTCACCACGAAGAATTGCACCCTCTCTTGAGCACATGAGCGCATCTTGAAGGCACAAATCATATTCATTCAACCCTTTGGTATGTGATAGTGCACCCTCCTTTTCCTTGAGCATGTGGGCGCATTGTGAAGACCCAAATCCTTGTTAACCTCTTCGTTTGTCCCTTTGGAGTGTGATAGTTCTCCCTCTTTGTCTCCTTGAATGCATGAGTGCATAGGGAAGGCCCAAAGGCCCATAATTTCATCCGTTTGACACTTTATGATGCACCAATTTTCCCTAGATTAATTCATCCTCTTTCTTGAGCGCATGAGTGCACTGCAAGCCCTGAATGACCCTGCATGTCCCTTTGTCCTTTGAAAGTGAAACCTCCTACTTTTCGTCCCCATTTTATCATGCATGCAAGTTATTTTGTGCTTTCTTTCATAGTATTTTATGTTCTATCATTTGTAATGGCTCTTTGTACATGATGCACAAGTGTTGTTGCATAAGTAGGTTGTTTTAAGTTAATATTGTCACTATGAGTGTGTAGCCCCAAACATGTGTTCATGTTACAAGTATTACTACCTTGTCATCATTTGTTATAGTGCCTCAAAAAGTGATCTCCAAATAACATACATAAGCAAGTGCTGATGAACCTATAGAAGTTATAAAGCCAGATATTCCCATATATGCAGATACATAGTTCTTTATTGATAAGGATACATAGGTCACATGGAGAAATATTTACAACACATTCATGTAGGAAAGGTTTGCTGAGGACTTAGAATATTTGCATGCATACATCAACACCAAGAAGTCCAGAATGCACAGGATCACATGCAAATTATCGATCATGCCATGTTCGGAAGTGATTGAATGGATCATTACACATATGGATGAATCTCACCTTGTGTTGTGCAATGAGAGTGGCGATTAGCTCGCCACCTATTTTTGTGAAGGTATGCAGTCATATTATAAAATTCTCAAGCCCAATGAATATGCAAATGATAACTTCTACATGAGATGGGCTACCCTCAACACGGGTGATGTTATTAGATGATGGTGTTGAGATCCTTCCAAGTATTTCCATCGCCCATCTATAGTCTATCTGACAAAGATTTTCAAAGTTGTATATCAATACATGATAGCCATGTATTTTTAGTTGTATGGGTGTAAGAATGCTAAGTTTTTCGAAGAGAATTAGATATACACGCTCAATATAATGGTGACTCGTGGTAGAAATTTCAATTGGGAAGATATCCTGTCATCAGGAAAAAGCATCTTTACAGGCGAACTGGGAACTAGAATTATATATGTATGCATTTATCTTAGATGGAATCTACGCACAGTATACGTTCCTGGGAATGGACTGGAACTGGACTCTTGAGGTGAATTTCCTAGTTTACTTCCACTACGAAGTGTTATCAGAAGCAAGCTTCAGAGGTGTATATGACAAATTGGTGGAACACTTCTTTTTAATTATATTTCACATCATATTTGAGATTGATCCTCCTTGCATAATAGATTAGGTAAAGGAGTCACTTCGAGATATCATGGATTTTTTTGTAGCTCTAGATGATACATACATCAAGTGCTTTAGTTTTCAGATATCCCCTCATCTTATGCCATGATATGTGACCAACAAGGTGGTCATGCAAGAAGTTGCAAATTAGCTAGAGAAGCTATTGTCAGAAATTATTCACAAGAGGAAGAAATCATCTTGGCCTATCTTTCCATTGAGGATCGAAATGTATGAGTTGAAAAGCTATAAGGCAACAAAAACATACAAATAGGAGTTGAACTGCCTACATTTTGCTACTAAATATTTCCATGGATATCATCCCAGGTGAATTGTCAGGTAATGTTTTCAAAGGATCGATCATAATACAGGGTACTCATTAATGTCCATAGTAGAAGATGAGAAGATAAAGAACTGGTACAATGCTAACATGAAGAGACATCCAATAATGGGGACCATTTCACCCCATGATCCACCATCTCAATACTTGAAATTGAAAGAGGGGGAGTAGATAACACCTCAGGCAAATAAAGTAGCTCCCAAGAAAAGGATCAAGTATTCCTCAACAAGTGAGAGCACTAAGAAATGGAATGTCAATCCTTTGAACTTAGGAGTTGTTCAAGAAGAGCTTGGAGAAGTTGAAGAAGAAGAGAGGAAGATATGGTAGGATGAGTTGTTGAAGAAGAAACAAGTAGAAGAAGAAGGGAAGAGGAGTATAGGAGAAGAGTAGTAGAGGCAGTCCCAGAAGGAGGAAGTAGCACAGAGATTGGACGAAGAACAATTGACTCAAGATTTGGAAGAGGAATAGTTCAAGGAAGAATATACCATCCATCCAATGGAGGAAGAACTAGTTACTCCAAGAGAACATCTCTCACATATGGTCATGTTCCATTTGGAGATATGGGGATCACACATCCACCAGCCAACAGAGTCATGGATGTATGCAGTATAAGGTTCAATCAGCTAAAGAATAGGATCATACAATAGAGGCATAGATATTTCTCAAAGGATCTTCTCAATCTAGTATTAGTGTCTACAGAGAAGGTGATGATTGCAAACACCAGGAGTAATCTGAGGGCAGTCATGGCAGCAAATGTTTCATTCACTACATCGACATAGGATAACTTTGAGTATTTTTTTAATGAGAATGCCATGTTGAGAAGATAACTTGTTGTTGTGAAGCAACAGGTGGAACATCTTGTGGCAGAGAATCAATGCTTTTCATCACAAAACTTCAACACTACAGAATGGCAATCGGTCCTGCAAGAAGAGCTTTGGCCAATGGAGGACACCATTGTAAAACTATATGCTATGATGATACTTATAAAGTAGGTCATGACTCCTCTCGTTGGAATTTAGAAGAATGCACAGGAAGTGGTGAAACTCCTAAAAGTAGTGAATAGAGTAGTTGATCATATGTATGAGTGGACTACTAAATATCCTGATGCTCCACAATAGTTGGAAAATAATGATGAATTTTTCATAGAAATAGATAGAGTTCCGTTGAGACTCCACCTATAGAACTACTTGTATCTTGGAGCGTTGATTAATACTATGGATACATATAAATGAATAAATAATGGGTTTGAGTCTCTAACACAGAAACATTGGATGCCTGCCATTGGATCTTTCGAAGCAATCAGAAGCAAAGAAGTCATCTTCTAGGATATCAAAGAATATATTGAAAATATCAAGTAGGCATGGAACAGGAAGGCTTGTAGGTTACCAAAGAAATTATTCTATAGTATGCTTTTGCACCAATAAAAGCATACGTGAAGCTCTCATGGCTATGGAATAATGTACAGTTAAGCTCCAAGCATATACTAAAGGAGGCATTGGAGGTGAAGATGTACTACAAAGGGGACTTTCTATTTCAAGTCGAAGCCATCACAAAGGAGTTCAGAGCTTGGCACACTTACATCATAAGTGAACTCCATTAGGAATCAAATGATTTATCCATTTGATGATTCTTTGTCCCATTGTCAGTTTCTTCTTATTAGGCCAACATCTCATTTGTAAATTTTTTTATGCAATAAATTTTATGTAATGAAGTCCAAGGGACACATGTGGAATGTGAAAACCCACACATTAGAATGTAACAAGTCATGTACAAAATATGAACAGTCAAATATTCATGAGGAAACTCAAAGGTCATTGTCAATTGTTATAAATAGCCCCTCATAACTCAAGCAAAGGGTTTTTGGAGGGCTCTAGATTATACTGAGTTAATGAACTAATTCGTTGCTTAGTTATAGCTAGTATTGAATGAATTTTTTTATGCTTTAGAAATTGTTGTTTATTATGAGGACTAATCTACAGGTATTCAACAAGTCTTTCTATTTATCCATGGGTCCCCCTTTAGGATAGTACTACTACTTTTCTAATCGGTGCTCTGTGGTGTAGGTAAATCTCCTCTGTGGACAAAGGTGATACATCTAGCCCAAGAGTGGGTCTAGCCACAAACAGAACAACCTAATGAAAACTTCCTTAGACTAGAATCGAATAAGAGGACCTACCTCTTAGAATGCTAATTTGCTTGATGGTGACCTCACTTCTTTGTTCCAGCTTCCTTTCATTCTTCTCCTTCAAATACCTGAAACAAATACACAAGAGACAACAACAAACGTAATAGCATACAATCGCATTCAATCTACTTAAAAAGTCAAGGAATCTTAAGCCATCAAATGTAATATGACACTCAATGTAGGAAATAAACCATTAGTTGTATTCATATAAAACTCAGAGATAGATACAACCAAAGCCTTGACGTTGCAAGTCTCCTCTGACATATCTGGGTTCCAACACCACTACTAGCATCTCATGGTTAGCCTCAACAATGGAAGTTTAAGGCTTCTTCCCTTTAGTTCCAAACCAAACCAAACACACTATTCTCCCTTCACAAACATAAACTAGAAGGCTAAAGCTATAGATATCTTGTTGGTTATTCAAGCTCCAAAAAAGACTAGTTCAGCTTGGAAAAGAAATAGTTTATATAACTTTGATGGAGGGGAGATGGTTCCTCTTATGATGGGAGAGGGCTTATCTCTTTGGTTTGTTCCATATTTATATGGGAAAGGAGCCCAAATAGACTCCCTCAGCTCTATCCATCCAAACCATTTACCAGACTTCTGTTCATGAAGCTTCTAGACCTAGAAGCTTTGACTCCATTTTTAAAAACTTGCCAAAAGAGGTTCGGTGCGAGTGATGAAGGGCTCACTTGCACTGTTTGGTGCTAGGTCTGTTTTCAAACTCTACAAATCGGCAAGGGGAAGGAACTGATCACTAGCGTCGATCTTGAAAACTGGGATTGAAGGAATATTCCTGGGAAATGATGCAAGAGGGGAATGTTCAGCACATGAAGAGGGATGTAAAGGCATGATCTTTATGATGGGAAAGCATAAAGAGTTCATTGTAGAGGTCCTCTAAGATCAAGGAATGGGGAGTATAGGGACAATGACAAAATGCTATGTAACAGATGCCCCCTAAAGCGTGAAGGCCGAACTAGAGTGAGTAGTGAAATTCTTTACAAGTAGATGCGTGGAACCAGAGAGAGTTGTCGAAAAACCTGCAAGCAAGCATATATACATATACATCACTGAAAACTCTGATAAATGATACATGAATCATGGTATTGATGCAACCATCTAGAGAAAGATAATGTAAATGGATCCAAGGTATGGGCGCAACACTCCAGTAAGGAGGATCATATTGAAACCAAGGTATGGTCGTAGCCATCCAATAATGAGAAGGATCACATATAAAAACTCATGGTACGGTCACAACCATCCATGTGAAAGAGACATATATATCAGCATGATCATGTAACATCGCCTTGCAACCTAGACTTTAGTAATCTGAGCCCGGGGTCTTGCGCTCCAACACGACCTGATCAAAGTACAAATTCTAACATGTGAATAGATGTGTTGAAGTCAAACATGCTAGAAAATTGCTTGATTATCGGTCAATGATGTGAACCATTAACAAGCATGTGAGAAACCACCAATAATGATGATGGCGCTCAAGATACGAGTAGCACAATCCATGGAATGTGAATAAGGAATTTAAGTCGAACACCCGTGAAATCATCTAATCGAAAGTCAATGATGTGAACTTGTTGTTGAGTGCGAAGAACTTGCCATTAGGGCATGCAAGCTCTAAGGTGCTTGAAAGGAGTCTCTCGGCCAAATTCCCAAATAATGAGCTAAAGTCGATAGGAAGTGACCTTGTTGAAGGAGGGCCATGATATATCCGACATCATCGATGCGAGACAAAGGGATGTAATGATTATGGATGATACAGAGGATCAGGAATGAGTGTAACTGCAAAAGGATAACTCTTGAACATATCAGCGACATGACTCTAGAGTTTGGCATCTTTTGGATACATAGGATTGGAGGTCATGATGACGTGGTAGAGATCAAATGGAAAGGCAAAAATGAACGACCCAACCTAGGAAAGTCAACGATGAAGGTGTGGATATCCCAACCCGACACGAAGTAGAAAGTTTCATGTTCAAGAGTGAGTTGTTGACACAACTGATAGAATTTCCCATTTTCCCCTACCATGTCTAGCAGGCACCCCAATTATTTATTATCACAAGCTTGAAGGGGATAGCATGTGCGTGCACTGTAAGTCCATCCTTCAAATGAATCCGACCTAGTAAGATTAATGGGCCCTAGGAAGGAGAAGTTCATGTCCATCATGGTGACGAATACGATGTCGTTTAAATTTTTTAACGAGTCTGACAAAGGTGTAACTCGGTATCTTTTTCATATTCAGAAAGTTTGAAAAATACACAGAAAAGAAAACTCCAAAAGGTCCCTTTTAGTACATTTGTGTCTCTCGAGCACGAAAGAGTAGAAAACAATACTTGAGAGAACTACTTGACCATGTCAGTCAAGGAGTACCTTTCTCGTAAATAGTTTATCCCAACCTGAAAAAGGGGTAAACATATACTGGGTAAACAAAATTTCGCAGCCTTTAACGAGTTCAAAACAATAAGAGCTTGGTAATATTTTCGTGTTTTAACAATCAGAAAAAAGCTAAAAGCAGACCCCCCATTTTTATTCTCTTTAACGAGTCAAAAACGGAAAAATACTCGGTGATCTTTTCATTTGACTTTTTACAAGTCGAGAAAAGAGCTTAAACATGACTCCAACACCATCATCAGCAATCCATCACTTGTTGCTGCATAAGAAGCAAAAGCATTATCCAATTTCTAAGGTAAAAAATAGGTGAAAAATGGTTTAAAACCATAAAATATCATGGAAAATGAATAAAAACAGGAAAAGTAAATCATTTTTTACCATTTATCTTTTTACCTTATGTGGAGCAATTTTTACCCATTCGTGCCCTAGATATTTCAGGAGAAAATTGCGGCAGATCCAAGAGGCCGATTGACGAACCGTCAGTTGCAGGTAAGAGTTGAAACTCTTAGCTTCATTTTTATACCTATTTTTCTTGTTTTTAGCAATTTTTTGGAACTTTTGAGGAAATTTTGGCAAAAAAAATCGCCCTCTGTCAGCTTGAGATCTAGGCTCGGGATCACGTCAATCGAGGGTTATTAACACTATCACTTGCGTCGTCGGTGCTACTATTTTAAAACAGTGATGCCGGTGTAGAGAGAAGAAAAAACTCAATGTTTTGCCTGATTTCCTTGCTTTAGATCTGCATTTTCTCAGTCAAGGATTGATTGTTGACTTGATTCCATGGTGTTTGCAGGAAAATTATAGTGGAAATATGGTTGATTGGAAATAATACAAGCACAAGGCAATTGATGCACAGGCATTAGCAGATCCAAACATTTTAGAAGCTCAGAGGAACTACGTGCTCCTCAAATTCTTCCTCATACCAAGCCTTCTGTCTCAACCTGAGCTGTTACAATATTTTATTAGTCTTTGGGACATTGGACAAGAAGTCTTTGTGATCAGGACCAAGAGTTGGAGCTAGAGACTTCAGATATATACTTCATCACCAAACTGTCCCAAAGAGGGGAACCATTCAATCTGTATGGGTCCAGGCCCATTGGGGCAGGTGTGAACATGTTGCTTGCAAAACATTGTTTAGAAGCACTGAAATCAAAAAGTTGCAAGGTTGATATCATGAGTGTTAATGACCTTGTATTAAAAGCACTGCTCTTAACCATAAACAGAGTTGCTGGGGCTCAGGAATTACATAAGTCTAACAAGTCCAAATTCCAGTATGCCATAGAATGCATGACGCCTATTGGGCAGAAGCCATGAAGGTTAACATGAAGTGAAAATTATCCAAAGCCAAGGCAGGGAACCTGAAAAAATTTGGATATGGTTCCGTTCTGGTGACCTTCATTTTGGAGTGGATCCCACTATTTCAACATTAGCTGGTAAAGGTAAAATCGCCATTTCCACGAGACTCGTGGATGGTCCGATGGAGTGAACTGATGCCCAAAACCAATTGCCTTCCAACAAGAGACAGACATGATGCAAGTGGAGGCACCTTCATCAATGACGATCTTGTGAAATGTCTTCTCATTAATGATCACCTGAATGAGGAAGGCAATTTGATGAGGTAAGCATGGAACATGGTTTTCTAGATCAAAACAAATGAGATTGAAATCAGATGGATCAATACCTCTGATAGCCGACAGCAACGCTTTCCATTGAGAAGGAAATCTTTGAAGGACCTCGAGAGCAGACATAGATGATGGCGCTTGAGCCAAATCCTCAACAATGTTATAATGCTAAGCGGCTCAATCGTTTGGATTATATGAGGAATTTCTCAGCACACCCCGAGAGGGTGGTCGAATAACGGAATTAGGATTAGGTCGCTCTATATGGATATGACCAGAGGTAGACAGGATAGAGGAGGAAGGGGCACCTTATTTCTCTTTCCCTACTATCTGAGTACATGTTTGATAATATTTTGATATGGTAGCCGCATTTATAGGCGTACTCATCATAAACACTTGGGACCGTAAGGAAGCGGAAGACTGAGGTTGGTCTACCATTTGGGTCTGCTGGGATAGGAAAGGTCTCTTTCAAGACAGCTTGGGTCCCTTTGAGCAAACGGCTAACTTCAGACCATCGGGGAGAATCTTTAGTATAATGATCCTCCTCATAAATGAGGCATGGATACGTGGGCTTCCTTTGAGAAGCATCACTAGTAGATGACTTAGGAGGGCCCTATTTTGGGGCATCAGCTTTGGCCTTGCCTTTGCCTTTCTTTTTACCTTTAGAGGATTTGTCCATTGCGGTAGACTGGACAACGTGAACCTTAGAGGTTTTACCAGGACTAGGTGAATTTCGAGAGGGATCATTGGAACTAGTGTTTGAGACCACCTTTTGCTTGGAAGAATATTTCATGGGGTCTGAGACACGAAACCAATCAATCTATCAATAGGTGGGGCACCCAGAGACTTCAATGTTGTTAGATTAGATGATGGTCTTGAAGCATCAGGTAACATATCATATAATGTGCCATATTGTGAGTAGACAAGGTCTAAATACTGGGCATGAGCGATGGCTTGCTCCTCGGTGACATAGCCACCCATAGCTATGTCCTCAGCAATTTTTCTAACAAATGACTTGGTAAACCATTGTGTTAACAACTAATCATAAATTTCAAACTTGATCAGGTGACACCGATTCCTCCATTCGTGGATGTGATAAGAGATATGGGTTGCATTGTCTTGCTTAAGGGACGTAAGCAAATGGGTGTCAGTTTCATAGTGAAATGGTAGCTACAAATGTGTGAGGAAAGCCATAGCAAGAGTGTTAAATTCATTGTAGGTACCTCGAGGTAATTCAATGTACCACTTGGTTGCAGCACCTGTGAGAGTTCATTGAAAAGGTCGAAGACAAATAGAATCATCAACGTACGAATTGGAGGAGCGTTGGTACAACCTATCCACTTACTGGAGGGGTCAAAGAACTTACAGGGACTTGAGTCGAGACTGTCAGTTAAAGCAGAAGATTTGGTTGAAACAA
This sequence comes from Pinus tabuliformis, assembly GCA_031772625.1. Lineage (NCBI taxonomy): Eukaryota > Viridiplantae > Streptophyta > Pinopsida > Pinales > Pinaceae > Pinus > Pinus tabuliformis. The sequence continues at coordinate 486,653,246 of CM062814.1, read as the reverse complement.
CAAAACAAGTGGATTCAGAACGGTGGGTTGCACCGAAACTAAAGTGACTGCAGTATGCACAATTGGTTGAAAGGTCAAGTTCTAAACATATGGACCTAAGGTAGGCATAGCGCCAGATGACCAGATAGGGATTTTATATAACGACGAAGCACTAGGAGTGCCTGACACCAATTGAGCTAGAGAGGTATAACCATGTGGCAATGAAGGGCCGCTATACTCAAGGTAAATGTTGGTCGGAATGCTTCCCGTGTAAGGGAAACCTTAAGGAGGGAATTGATATCCATGTTCATCACCAACATGAGGAGTGTGTGTAGCAGAAACCTTCGAGTGACCCAGAGAGGAGCCTAGAATCTCGCCTTCTAATTCCATGGGTGGAAACAAATGATGACGGACAACCAAAGATGTTCAAGGGGATAATTCCAAAGGAATACTCGGTTGATCATATGGACTGTACGGATGCTGCAGTGATATCACAAAAGGATCAAACAAAGGATTCAGAGGGAAAACAACTAATCCTTGCTGACATTCAGGGGTCAGCAGACTCTCAGGACTATGGATAGGATTATTTGGAGATTTTGGGAAAGATTCGTAAGGTGACCTAGTATCTGAAGGAGGAGTATGATATGACAAAGGTTGAAGACTCAGAACAATTCCAAGTTCAACACCTTTATCCTCGAGTGACTACGAGAGTTCGGGAAGAGGCTCCTGAGATGATCTTCTAGATGGATGAGTGGAAGAGGTACTAGGCGAACTTCATTGTTCTGCCATGATGAATTTGTCTCAAACAACAAGAGAAAAGAGATTAATTTCAAGGCTTCTTCAAAATATATTAAAGGTGTACTCACGATGTGCTCCAAAATAAGAATATCAAGAATGTGATGTGATCATGGGCAACATTTTTTTAAGACGTTGAAACAGACTAGTGCCATTTCATGTTTTAAGAGTCGAGAAAAAGGAAAATATGACTCTATCACTTTCAATTTGAACGAGCTCGAAAGGAAAAGTGGTCGATAATATTTTAAATTTAGAGAGTCAAAAAGACCAAAACGACTGCTTAGGATAATCTAGGCAAAAGGATTATCAGGTAACTGTCAACTACAGAATACCTCCTGGCGAACTGAGAAGTACAGGTAGGCAATCTCCCCGAATGTTGTGTTCGGTGTATCACGTTTACAAGGCGGTAGACTTGGCTTCCTAGGGATAAAGGATTGCAAACCTAGTGGGGTCTCCCTTTATATACGTGATGGTACGAGGAGCACAAGTTTGTAATAGCGTTGTCTAGTGCCGAAGTGAATGATAGCTACTAGGTTTAAAGATGCTGGAACACATCTCTAGCCTAGACCTCTAAAATGTGAGCGTTAAGTTTCAAATGCACCTTAGGTTAATTGAATACATTTTAAAGTTTATCTTGAAATTATGTCTCAGTTTTCAGGCCCTATGGATGCGACTCGAAAAACTCCTATATGCGGCTAAATGAGACAAAACTTTTTCAATTCGATGAATGTTTACACTAATGAGAGTAGGGAAAACAATCAATGCAACAAACAAGCAACTGAAAGCAAGATGACTCTTCACTACTTCGTTTTAAAAAAAAAATAATGAAAATTATTTCCACTTCCTATCTTCCTATCAAATTCACTTTAACTAGTCCTTTCAATGGTAAAAGAAGTTCATTTCATTTCAAATTCAAATGATGATGCAATTCTAGCTTTCAATGATGCTACTTAATGCAACATATCAATTCAACAAACTAGAATGATGTACTTTTCAATGGAATGATAAAATGAATCTTCCACATAAACACTTCAATGAAAAATTTTCAAAACAACCAACAACAATCATATGTAAAGACTCAATAAAAACAAGATGATAAATTGTAATCTATGCTCAAAAAGAGATGTTCAACCAAGAGAAGAGAAAACGAAACTTTTCAAACTTGTTCAATTCAAACCAAAGCAATAAAAGGACTAAAACACAAAATTCATGGAGCAGTTAACCAACCACTTGACTTGTTGAGCACACAAACAATTTAATGGACAATAACCTAGATGCCGTAGGGCCACAAACCATCCAAAGACTCAAAGAATCAAGTAAGGAAACTCAAACCAAACAAGCACACAAAACAAGCTAATGAAGCTTTCGATCTAGGGAGAACAAAGGAAAATAGGCTAAGAGGAAAAAATTATGAGGGCAAGACACAATGGTTATGATTCAGGAGAAACCCTGATCTTCACCTACAGGAATCAGCGTGATTTCCTAACTGGCAACAAGCGCCACAATGGTGTATGACATGACTGTTCTAGAGAAATTCACGTTGGTAAGCACGAATGTTAGAAAATAAAATGCATAGATCGAGGATTTCAAGGAAAAAATAAAAAATTTCAAATCTAAAAACTAGAATTGTCACTCTAAATTTTAGAACCAAAGTAGTAAACCAGGCTAAGCACAGAAAACCAAAGGGAACGGGTGATACAACAAAAGTTCACACAAACTACGAAATGAAAAGCAATCAAAAGAGAGGGATGGCTCCCCAATAGAGTCACCAATTTGTGGTGTAGGTAAATCTCCTTTGCAGACAGAGGTGATCCCTCTATCCCAAGAGTGGGTCTAGCCACAAATAGAACAACCTAATGAAAACTTCCTTAGACTAGAATAAAATAAGAGGGCCTACCTCTTAGAGCGCTAATCCACTTGATGGTTACCTTGCTCCTTTGCTCCAGCTTCCTTTCATTATTCTCCTTCAAATACCTGAAACAAATACACAAGAGACAACAACAAACGTAATAGCATACAATCACATTCAATCTACTCAAAAAGACAAGGAATCTTAAGCCATCAAATGTAATATGACATTCAATGTAGGAAATAAACCATTAGTTGTATTCATATAAAACTCAGAGAGAGATACAACAAAAGCCTTGACGTTGCAGGTCTCCTCCGATGTGTCTGAGTTCCAACACCATTACGAGCATCTCATGGTTAGCCTCAACAATGGAAGTTTAAGGCTTCCTCCCTTTAGTTCCAAACCAAACCAAACACACTATTCTCCCTTCACCAACATAAACTAGAGGGCTAAAGCTATAGATATCTTGTTGGTTATTCAAACTCCAAAAAAGACTAGTTTAGCTTGGAAACAGAGGATTTTATATAGCTTTGATGGAGGGGAGATGGTTCCTCTTATGATGGGAGAAGGCTTATCTCTTTGGTTTGTTCCATATTTATAGAGCAAAGAAGCCCAAACAGACTCCCTAGGCTCTATCCAACCCAACCATTTACCAGAATTTTGTTCACGAAGCTTCTAGACTTGGAAGCTTCGACTCCATTTTTAAAAACTTGCCAAAAGAGGGTCAGCGCAAGTGGTGAAGGGCTCACTTGTGCCATTCAACACTAGTTCTGGTTTCAAACTCTGAAAATCGGTGCGGGGAAGGATCTGATCACTACCATCGGTCTTAAAAACTGGGATTGAAGGAAGATTCTTGGGAAATGATGCAAGAGGGGAATGTTATGCACATGAATAGGGATGTAAAGGCAAGATCTTCATGATGGGAAAGCATATAGAGTTCACTGTAGAGGTCCTCCAGTATCGAGGAATGGGGAGTACAAGGATAGTGAAAAAATGTTGTGTAACACGCTCATTTCCCTCACCAGCCATTGAAGTCTCCCTCGTATACCTTACATTGGACGTCTCACAAAGCTCACATTCTTGTTGCCCCAAAGTAGTGTGTGTTCGCTTGTGTTGGTTGGTACCCAAGGTATATCTTGAAATTGTTCCAATGGTGGTTGGATCGTATGACCAGATGGGACTCTTACACCAAACAATGTGAGGTCTAATTTTGACTTCACATCGAGGAGATACCCTTATAATGTTGGTGACATCTAGCATCGTCAACAGTTCCATAGATGTAGTCCTTACAATTAATGGAATGCCTTGTAGATGGTTTATGTTGGTTGTCTATCTCTAATTTCACCGCTCAGAAACGCTCTCATTGCATTGGTTATAAACCACATGTAGTGAACACTTTTAACTTGTCGCACATAGTGATATTAGTCCTCTCTATTGATTAAGTGCACATAACCACTACCAATTAGGTAGATTTAGGCTAGGTCAGGTTGATCCCAATGTCTAGAGTTGGGCCCTTGGTGGTTTATGCAAGGTTAGGCCCCGTCGCCAAGATAACGTGTCGTGGGGGTAGCTGGATTTACCTTCGAGTCGGGGTCGAATTGTCAAAATCTAGGCCAAAAGGGCAGAAGTAGTGGATGTTGGGAGGAATTCAAAATGACCTTACAGTTATATCAAATGGTTAAAAGGTCAGGGTCTAGCCCATGGGGTGGAAATGATAGCTACTACTCGACGATTGGGCCAACCTCCAAGTCGGGCCCTATTTAATTCCACATACCATTTGATGCGTTGGAAATTACAAACCATCAGATAATATATGTGGTCCCCATGCTCACCGTAACGTTGTGTATGGTGTAATACATATTTATGTCCATGTATATGGAATATGCATTGTTCGTCGAATATGAATGTAATAAAGTAGTACATCGGAAGGGGTGTGTGTGTGTGTGTGTATACATTTTATAACGTTCATTAATGGCCAAGGGGATGGATCTAGGTCGAGATCATGAACATTTGGTTAGGGTGTCCCACTGTATAGATAAATAGATACTAAGCCATATATTTATTATATGTATGTAGTCGCAAAACCTCCTTTGTGTAGATATGATTAGGATTCATGAACATAACCATCAATGGGCTATTATGTCATATGGGCACCACATGGAGACCATGTGAGCACCCCATGGGGTAATAGAGGGAAATTAACCTGTTAAATTAATGAACCTTTAAAATAATTGTAATTTAAGTCCCTAGATTCAGATTGGACAAAATTTTATATTAATATAACCATCTCACCAAGCCAAGTGCAATGGAGACATCCATTTTGAGTTTTGAGAACTTGGAAGGAAGACAAAAAAAAATTATTATCCCATTCCTCTAATTGTACTGAGGGCTTTGGGTGAGTATAGTGAATAATTCACTACAGGTAAGGTGGGGTGCTTACAACTCTCATTTGGTGATATATGTGGATGACTTATTTCTCACAGGTCATGAGAGGCTCATAACAAAATGCAAGAGGGGCCTAGTTATATAGTTTCACATGAAGTATTTATGGTTGATGCATTATTTTCTAGTCTTGGAGATGTGGAAGAAGGATGGAAAGATCTTCCTCGGGAATGGGAAGTATACAATTGAGGTATTGAAGCGATTCAGGAAAGGTAACATGTTCAAACTTCATTTTGAACTAGAATAAGAATTGTTGAGTGGAAGCCAAGAGTTGGGAAAATTGTGGCATAAGAGGATGGTTGATTTGCACCATGGAGAAATCAATGTGCTCAAGGATATTGTGACAGGACTACTTGAGTTAGGATCAAGTAGCATGATTTTTGCAAGATTTTTGCAATGGGAAAGTATGCCAAGACCACCTTACCATGTAACAATACTAGGGCCAAGCGTATCTTGGACCTGATACATTTAGATGTGTGTATGCCTATGTTAGGAGGGTCCTTAAGTGGATACCACTATCATGTGACCTTCATATATGACTTCTCTAGGAAGACCTGGATATACTTCTTGAAAAAGAAGGATGGGGTTTTCTGTTAATATAAAGATTTCAAAGCCCTTGGAGAGAACTAGATAGGGAGAAATATCAAGACACTCGCATATGATAATGGAGGTGAGTACACCTTGAATTCCTTCAAGGACTTTGTGCACATGAGGGTATTAAAAAATAGTTGATAGTTCCATAAAACCCTTAGCAAAATGGAATTGTAAACTGGAAGAATAGCGCCATTATTGGAGTAGCCAAGTATATGTTACATGACTAAGAGTTGACTGTGTTTCTATGGGAATGGGCTTGCAACATTACTGTTTATTTCTAGAACCAAAGTTCATATAAGGTATTAGGTAGGTTGATACCCGAGGAGGCTTTTACAGGAAAGAAGATAGTTTGGTCACATATTCATATCTTTGGTTGTCTAATATATTTCCATGTTCCATTAGAGAAGAGAACCAAATTGGAAGCTTCTATGGAGAAGGGAATTATTATGGGGAAAAAAAAACTTCAAAATCCTACAAGATGTGTATTCCAGCGCTCAATAAAATGGTGTTTCATAGGGATGTAAGTTTTGAGGAGAAGAGGGCTCTCATGAAGTCTTGCAACATAGATTCCTCTGCAACGGAGATTCAGGATTAGGAGACACCAAAGATAGAAGCAGTGTAGACTCCTCAGGATAGTGTGACATAGAGTGGTGTGTAGAATGAGCATGTTGAGAAGGACTAAAAGAAATAGGAGCATAGTGATCTTCTCATTTAGGCTTAGAATCGCAACATCAAGAGGATGAGGGACAAGTGGGTAGAGAAAACACTGAGATATGTACAAGAGTACATATGTACTCCTAGATATTCAATCAGATAGAGTAATGGATCACATATATATTCATGCTATATGGCATTGATGAGTGAGATAATTGAGGCCGACCCTTCCAACTTCTAGGAGGCATCCTAGAATCATGTTTGGATGGATGCTATGGTGAAAGATTATTCTTCCATCACGAAGAACAATGTCTATAATATTAAGCATGTTGCATATAGTAGTGTGGAAAAGTTTAAGGTCTAATTGTGGCCAAGGGGTTTTCACAAAAGAAATGAATTGAGTATGATGAGACCTTTGCCCCAGTAGCGAGATACTCATCCATGAGGGAAATATTTTTTATTTCAATGAAAATGGGTTGGAGCATTCACAGAATGGATGTGAAGACAACCTTCCTCGATGGTTTGGTTAAGTAAGATATTTACATTAAGTACCCAAAGGGTTATGAGGTGCATGGGAAGGATTCCCATGTTTTCATATTGATGAGAGAATTGTATGGACACAAGCTAGCTCCTAGGGCATGGTACGCCATGATTGAAAACTACTTGTAAGGCATGGGCTTCACCAAGAGAGAGGTAGAACCAAACTTGTATTACATTTATGTCAAGGGTTATCCTCTCGTTTGGTGGTATATGTGGATGCCTTATTTGTGAGAATCTCATAGAAGAATGTAAGAAGGACCTAGTAGTAGAGTTTGACATGAAGGATTTAGAGTTTATGTGTTCTTTTCTAGGCTTGGAGATGTGGTAGAGGGATGGAAAGATCTTCCTTAAGTTGGGGAAGTATACAATCAAGGTCTTGAAGTGATTCAAGATGATGGAATATAGAACCATGTCTACACCACTAGTAACCAACTGGAAGAATATTGATGCTTCCAAATGAGAGGCAGTGAACCCCACATTATATAAGCAACTTTTTGGCTCTCTTATCTACTTGGTCAATACTAGAATAAACATATGTTTTACATTAAATAGACTTAATTAGTTTATAATGGAGCCTGAGAGAATTCAGTGGGTGGCTGCAAAACATGTGTTAAGATACCTTTGAGGCACAATATATTATGGATGGAGTGAAACTAGAGGGGTACACTGATATTTATTAGGTAGGTAGTACAACTGATATAAAAAGAACTTATGGGTGTTGTTTCAACTTAGGATCAGGAGTGTTTTCTTGGTTCCAGAAGTAGAAGGTAATACCGAGGTTGAGTACATGGCTACCAACTTGGTAGCTTGTGAGGGTGTTGCACAAAAATATCGTCACCATGATTATTCACAGTCAGTATGGGTCTATCATCACTTGTACTGTCCTCCTAGGCAAGTCTCAGACCTTAGCTCTTCAAGTCAAGCTTTGAAAATAAGAGAAAGACATTAAAAATCAATGAAACTCTGGTTCCGCACTTTCTCTCACTGTTACCTGTGGTCCCACACCTTCTGTTTACAAAAACTGCAGACCTGCCCACTCTGTACCTAAAGGTGTGGGTGCGGACCCCTGTGAAAATCAAGAAGGCGCAAGTTTATTCTAAAAAACTCACTTTGGGTTGATTCTAGATGATTCTAGAAGGAATTTTGACATGGATTTTCCGCTCTTAGGTGGTTCATGCATCCCAAAAGAGAAGGAGCTAATCCCTTGATGAGAGGAGCTATCCCTTTGAAGGAGGGCTTTATCCCTTTGAAAGAGGACCTAGTAACCTACCTCCATTGCACTATAAATTCAGCCATTGGGCTGGTTGCTGGGGAGGTTAGAAGCTGAACATTTTTTAGGGTAAATGCTGGTGAAATTAAGACTTCCTAGTTGAGATTAAGAGGAGAGATCACATACCTTTTTGGCTTCATTGGGGAGTGAGTGAAACTTGTCAAAGTAGATGAGACTTCTTGCCGGACCCTGGGAGGAGCTTGTACAGCATCAAGGCACAGGTTGTAAAGCTCTTCTTCTTTTGAATTAATACAATCAAACTCATTTTTCTCAACAAGTATCTCATGTTTTTTGTTTCATGAACTCCTTTACTTTCATGTTAAATATGTTTTATGATATTGGCTTTTCAGGTGCTATTTAATTTGTTTGCTTGTTTGTGTTTGCAGATTCGCGACAAAGGAGCTCATTTGGATCGAAGGAGCGAGGGCATCCACAAACTTGCGTTGGACCTAAGGTAGGCCCTAAAAACACTTGTTTGCCTTTTTTTATTAAAGCATATTTAGAGAAAGATAGTGTCTGGTTGGTTTGCTTGTCATTAGGTCTTCTTTAGATTCTAGGAAGGTCTATCTTGTCCGCAAGATCGACTTATTCCGTGTGACAAAATGGCGACTCCGCTGGGGACTTGATTGTTTTCCTTGTTTTTACTTTGACCTGAGAAACTGTGTTTTTGTTTCTGTTTTTGGCTTGTTGTGTGCAAAATTGGGTAGAGTTTGTAGATCCAGGGTTATTTTTCGTTTTTCATAGCTTTGGGAGAGGACCGCACCCTAGCCTTTTGACACAGTGCGTACCTATCTGCACCTTTGCTTTTAGCACAGAGCGGGACCGCACCTGTGTTAACCTTTGATCTCCTAGATTCTTTAGGCGTGTGATTCAAATTTGTTTGGTTCTTTAGAGACTTTAGGTGGTTTTCATTGAGATTTTACTTTGTTTGCGTGTGAAGTAGTTAAAAGTTTTTAACCATGGCTGAATTACCGAGGAAGTCCTGTAGACTTCGGGGCCAACCTCCTGAGTTTTCACCGAGCCAGCTTGAAGGCTTGAAAGTACTCGTGACTCCTAGAGACAGTAGAGTTCGGTCACATGAAGAAGGAGAATCTTCTTTGATAGTACATCCTGATTTTCAAGCGTTAGTAGCAGATTATAATCCACATTCAGTGTCTGTTTTCGAAGTTACTGGTAGCTTTTCATCTACTAGTGATATAGGTGAGGAACCTGAAATATCTGAGCCTGAAAGTGAATTTGTTGCTACTCCGACATCGGGGTTTGCTTCTCCAGCTTCTAGTGGTCCTGGTTCACCTAGGCTAGAAAGAGTAATCACCTAAGATCTTCCTTCTGGACTTATTGCTATTGAAGAACTTGCTACTCCGGAAGAAGAAGTAGGCATCCCTATCCCTGAAAATCAACCTGTTATTGAACTAAGGGAGCGTGAATCAATTTTATACAGTCCACCTAGGAGCAGTACTTGGTATCTTTCTTTGACTAATTTCTTAGAAAACCCAGGGTTAAGTTTTTCACCACCTCGCGTTCCTTATCACCCAACACCTAGAGGTTATTATCCTCTGTTAAATATGTCAAGGCAGTCGTCCATGTTTACTCAATTGCCCGAATCCTTATTGTACAACGGTCCTTCTGTTCCCTCTGGGTATCAGTCACTTTCTGGTACTTTTTCGGGAGCATCTCCTCAACCCATTGAGCAAGGGTTATTAACTCGAAGCAATGGTACTAAGCTGTTGAGCGTAGAAGACATTCTCATGATGTCAAGTTCTATTCCCAATCCTCAACCTCAAGGTGGCCAGTTACCGCCTGGGGGGCAGCCTCAATTATCGCCTGGGGGCAACCTCAAGGTACCCAATTTGCATCTGGGGGCAACCTCAAGGACAGTACATACCTACGGGACAGTACGTTCCTCAAGGTCAACCCCAGACTCAATATGTACCCCAAGGTCAACCCCAGTATCAATTTATACCTCAAGGTCAACCCCAGTATTAGTACGTGCCTCAAGGGTATCAACCCCAAGGTCAGTACTCGAACCAAGGTTTCCAACCACCCTCCGGTCAAACGTATGTTCAAGGAACGGGAAATGTACCTTTAAATTATCAATCCTACCCTCAACCCAGTTATGGTCCTCAATATTCTCAACCTGTTATGGGTCAGTACCCCAGAATGAATATAGTGTGGGATCCATCGCAAAATCAACAGGTGTTGCAGCCAAATGTACAGTTTTCATCTCAAACTGGACAATCCTTAGTTTCTGGTACACCCCAGCAACCAGTCCAGTCTAACGTTCAAACTTTTGTACCTTTGGTAGTTTCCCAGCCTGGGCCTAGTACACCTCGTACTCCGCCTCAAACAACTGCTACAACCGCCGCAACATCTGTTCAATCTACCCCACCTACTTCTGGAGTATCGACAGCTCCAGTTTCTACTATTCCTGTATCTACTCCTCAGACATCTTTACCACCGTCTGGATCTACGATTCAAACTTCGGTTCAGATGCCTGTAGGACAACCTGGTTTAAGTACGGTTGTCACAAGTCAACCACAATTTACTTATCAACCGTGCCAGGGACAGTCCCAATTCGGTCTTGCTGTGCAGCAGCTAGTCTATCAGTATCAACCGTACCCTGGGTACACTTATCAACAACCTCAACAACCCCAGTACGGTCCGATTAATCCTGGTTTTCCGGGAGGATACAATATCCCAAATGCAATTCCTATTCCTAGTTATCCTGGATATGCTCCTCCTGGGGCTAGTCTCATGACCCAGAGTTTTAGGGACCCTAATCGTCGGTTACCATTTATCACAACTTTGGACTTACCTGACTTGTCGCACCTAACGAACGATCCCATTAATTATCTTCCGTTTTGGCCACCAATGCCGAATAAGTTGCCCAGTGACATTCCTAAGTTCGAAGGTAAATCAGGAGAGGACCCGTCGAACCATGTGATGACTTACCACCTCTGGTGTGCATCTAACTCCATTTCAGATGATTCAATCCGTATTAGACTTTTCCAGCGCACTCTAATTGGTCTCGCGGCCAAGTGGTACATTGAGTTACCACGAGGCACTTTTTATAATTTTATTCAGTTAGCTACCTCATTTTTAACTCATTTTCAGTTGCCAGTCCGATATGACAATGGCACGGAATTGTTAACTTCGTTAAAAAAATCGACATCCACTTACATTTCAGATCATATTCATGAGTGGAGACGTCGACGGCATTTAGTGAAGGTGTTTATTCCAGATCAGATCTTGGCCGAGTGGTTTATAAAATCTTTGTTACCAAAGATCACTGAAGATGTAGCTAAAGCCGGAGTTGTTACTGAGGAGAAAGTAATTGCTCAAGCAAAGTACCTTGACTTGGTCTATACTCAGTCAGGTACGTTACACGAGAAAATCCCTGATCTTCCCAAGCAAAATCAAATCGATGCAGCTCCTTCGGGATCTCATGCCGCCGATGGTATGATTGGTACTATTAACACTAAAAGTAAGAAGAAATCTTCCAAGAATTCTTCTCCTATCATAACCTTGCCTGATTCCCCAACAGGAGATTCTTCTGCAGAGACTTCCACCGATATTCACATTGTAGAGTCATCTACAGCCAAATCAAAATCCGGTGGGAAGAAGAAAGGAAAGAAGAAGAATAAAACGGATAAAAATTCAAAGGAGAAACCTGAAAAATCAGAATCCAATGATGAAAAGCGCAAACCTCGTTATCCTTGTCTCATTTGTGATGATGAACATTTTACAAGAGACTGCCCTCATTGTGCAGAGGTTGCGAAGATTGTCAAAGGTTCCCAAACTCCTGCTGTTTTGAAGGATCCTTTTCCAACTCAAGACAGTAAGATGATAGGTTCGTCCTCGAGCGCCAATGAAGAACCCATACTGATGATGTCCCATGTTCGGATTGCGACTCGATTAGAAGATTGTGGTAGTAAAAGTCTTGTTGATGGTAAAGAAGCAGAATCTTCTCATTCTAATCCATCAACCTCAGCTCCCGGTTCCGATCCACTACAGATCGAGAAACCTAATCCAGACTTGGTAATCAAACCGCCCGCCAAGGGTATACTTCGAAAGTCAGCTTTCAATCCACATGTGAGAGCGGCTCAGAACTATAACATTGTTGAGGATTTAGCTGTTTCACCCTCAGCAATGTCGGCTTTGGAAGTGCTGCAATCATGTCCAGCACAACGTAAATTACTTTTGTCGGCTATAGGAGCTATTGATGTTCAGGACTCGAACCTAATTATTTTCGATCTAGAAAATAGTACACCGCATTTGCCTCATCAAATGGCTTTCCAGATCCCAGTTATAGTCAAAAATAGGCCTATTCATCGGACTGTGATTGATGAGGGAGCCTCAACGTGTATTATGTCAATACAGTGTTGGAGATCGCTTGGTTCTCCTTCGCTTAACCAATCCCCGACGATTCTAAAGGCCTTTGATGGCCGTGGGTTTCATCCTTTTGGCATTCTACAAGATTTGCCTATAGGGGTTGAAGGAAAAACCGTTAATCTAGATGTGGAGGTGGTTGATGCTCCTCTAGATTACAACCTTCTCTTGGGTCGAAGTTGGTCTTACGCTATGACAGCGGTTGTTTCATCGGTCTTTTGGGTTATAAAGTTTCCTCATAATGGAAAGATCGTAACAATAGACTAGCTGGCTTACTTTTTATCCAACCCAGCCTCTTCGGAAAGTATTCAGCATGTCGGTAAAACGACCATCTGTATAAGTATGTTGGAGTAGGACTAGTTAAAGATGTCGATTTACTGGGAACTTTTCCTTTTCCTTCGATCAACGCATCGTCTTCATTTGCAACCATTCATATGATAACATCAGACACCATTGTTTATGATGATCCTTGGATCATTCCTTCTGAATCTAAGATAGACTCATTTGGTGATGTCATGCCTTTGAGTCCATATGAAATTGCGTATGAGGCCATGAAATCGTTTACCGACCCATTTTTAACCGAAAATGACTTCATGAATGTGGTCTGTGAGGAATCAATTTTCAAATCAAGCTCGGATTTAATCACGTTTTCTGAACTTGTTCACTCTGATGAGAAAATTCGTGAAATCCTATGTGTAGATGATTTACCATGGGAAGATCTCCATCACAGATCTTCGTTTTTACCCGAGAATGATCGTTTTGAAAATGATTTCTCGTCAATTTTTACGACTGAATATGTCAAGGAACCTCAGAATCTAATGAAACATCCCGATTCAGAGTTAAATCTGGGAAACATCTCTCAAACTATTCCTATTGACATTTCGGTTAAGCCCGGAATTGTTGAGAACATTCATATAGGTGCCTCGTGTACAGATGACGAAATTCAGATATATAAGGCCCTATTTCAAGAATTCCACGACGTGTTTGCCTGGTCCTATGAGGAAATGCCAGGAATTGATCCCGCGATTGTTGTTCATGAGATCAAGACTTACTCGGATGCTAAACCCGTCCGGCAACGTTTGCGTCAGATTCACCCAAGAAAAGCTGCTGCAATTAAAGCAGAAGTTGAAAAATTACTCAAAGCAGGTTTCATTTATCCGATCCCGTTAACGGATTGGGTATCAAATATTGTTCCGGTTAATAAAAAGCAAGGAACAATAAGAATATGCATCGATTATAGGGACATTAATCGAGCCTGTCCAAAGGACAATTACCCAACTCCCTATATCGATCAAATTATTGATGATTGTGCCGGCAGCGAAATATTCTCCTTCATGGATGGTTTTTCCGGATACAATCAAATCAATATTCTACCTGCCGATCAACCAAAAATGGCTTTCATTTGTCCATGGGGGACATTTGCTTATTGCAAGTTACCTTTTGGGCTCAAGAATGTCGGAGCAACTTTTCAAAGGGCCATGTCTTATGCGTTTCATGACATCAAGCACATTGTGCAACCATATCTCGATGACTTTCCTGCTCATTCGTTACATCGAGCTGATCACCTCATCCATTTACGAGCAATCTTTATGAGGTGTAGGCATTATTGGATTCGGTTGAACCCACACAAATGTGTCTTCTGTATAGAAATGGGTCGATTGCTGGGATTTGTAGTTTCGAAAGCCGGCATTCGCGTCGATCCCTCAAAGGTCGAAGCTATCGTTAAATTACCTCCTCCTTCGAGTCTTCGCCAACTCCAAAGTTTGCAAGGGAAAGCAAACTTTTTATGACGATTCATTCCTAACTACGCCGAGGTTATAAAGGGTTTTACCCAGTTGTTGAAACAGAATACTCCATTCTATTGGGACGAGATAGCTCAGAAATATTTTGATGCACTCAAACACGCGTTGACCCATGCACCGTTATTGCATCCTCCCAACTACAACCAGGATTACTTCTTGTATCTCGCCGCCTCTCATTCCACCAATGGAATGGTCTTAGTTCAGGAAGATGAATTCAGAAATGAACATGTGATATATTACCTTAGTTGAACTTTAAATCCAACTGAGCTAAAATACTCACATGTGGAGAAATTAGCATTGGCAGCTGTTCAAGTTGTCCAACGTTTTCGTCACTACATTTTACTACGTAAAACTACAGTAATTTCGGATTGCAACCCTATGATCTACATTTTGACCAAGCAATTGCTAGGGGGCAAGTACTCTAAATGGATTGTTATCCTACATGAGTTCGACTTGGAATTTGAGAAATCTAAGTCTAAGAAATCTTTAGTCTTTGCGGAGTTAATGTGTGATTTCCCGCGTACTGATACAGAAACTGTGGCAGAGGAGCCCATTGCGGACGAATCCTTGTTTCTTATCAGTACTTTAGATCCGTGGTATGGGGATATCATCGTTTATCTCCAGACCCAATCCTTTCGGCCAGAAATTTCAAGATCAGAACATCGAAAAATTCGATTCCAGTCCCAACAATATAGGATTATTGGAGATACTCTTTATCGCCGTGGGGCGGACTCTGTTTTTTGATGTTGCATAACTCACGAAGAAGCTGAAAGGGTTCTAAATGACTATCACTCTGGAGCATGTGGCGGTCATATGTCTGGGTATGCCACAGCCCAAAAGATATTGCGTGCTGGCTACTTCTGGCCATCTTTATTTAAAGATTGTATTACGGTGGTCCAAAAATGCCACAACTGCCAAATTTTTTATCGAAAGATGCGCGCTCCACCTGCTCCTCTCCACCCTATAATTTCCATTGGTCCTTTTGCCACATGGGGTATCGATTTTATTACATGTAACCCTCACTCAGCCGGGGGGCATGCGTATATTATCCTTGCAGTAGATTATTTTACCAAGTGGACCGAGGCGATGCCTACATTTGAGGCAGACGGCAAGACCGCTGCAATTTTCATGTTCAATCATATAATTTCTAGTTTTGGCATCCCGCAAGCGATAATCACTGATCATGGGCATCATTTTTGAAACGTTATGATGACCGAACTTACAGGCCAGCTTGGTTTACGTCACGATAGTTCAGCTCCTTATTATCCACAAGCTAATGGTCTGGTTGAATCCATCAACAAATTTTTAGTCATCATGATCTGACGAATCATTGGGATTCATCGGTCGAATTGGCATAACATGCTATTTTCAGCGCTTTGGGCGTACCGAACTTCAGTAACAACATCAACAGGGTTCACTCCTTTCCAACTAGTCTATGGTTTGGAAGCTGTGTTACCCATTGAATGCGAAATCCCGTCACTGCAAATGGCCATCGAGTTACTTCCAGCCACTTCCGAAGAGGAAAAGCATTTGTTATACTTGGCTCAATTAGATGAGAATCGGCGTGATGCTACATTGGCGATCGAGACTCACGCAAAATGCATGAAAGCTCAGTATGATCGAAATGTGACCCCTAGAATTTTTTTGGAAGGAGATCTAGTCTTAGTTTACAATCAAGCTAATGATAAATTAGGCGCTGGAAAATTCGTTCCTATGTGGCATGGTCCCTATGTTGTCAAGCGAAAGCTAGCAAAAGGGGCCTATGAATTGGTAGAATTTGATGGGGACTCTTTGGGTAAACCCAGAAATGGTCTTTACTTGAAGAGGTATTATGCTTAAAGAATGGGTATAGAGATTTTTAGTTATGATAGTTTTTCTTTCTAGCTGGTGTGTTTTAGTTTAAACAGTGTGCTTAGCTTAGAGAGTGTTTTTTCATCATTATTCCTGCTTATCTTGGTTTTACTCTTGATTTGCAGATGTCGATGCCTCTCCAACCATACATTGGTTTTGCTGATGGTGCTTGTCGTAATAGACTGAACATTTCTTCCGCAGCTTGGGTTATCTATTCGCCCTCTGACGAGTTAGTATCTATGCATGGGGTAATCCTCGGTCAAACAACGAACAACATTGCCGAGTATAGTGCAGTGATTGATTATTATCTGAATCTATTTCATTTGGGATTCGAAGTTTGATAGTGAGGTTAGATTCTGAACTCGTTGTATTACAGCTTAATAGAGTGTATGCCATTAGAAATCCAGTGTTATTAAGATTATTTTTGAGAGTGCGTCTCTTGGAACGTGAATTTGATTATATTGAATATCAACATATTCCAAGATCTTTAAATACATTAGCAGATGCAATTGCTTCTCGAATGTTAAATAGACATTTGCAATAATCATACATGTAAATTTAAAACCATTCCATAACATGATTTACAAGGTAAGCCGGTAATAGTGATATATATATATATATAGGAGTGTGTCAAAAAACACATCGTCCTCGATCATAGGTTGAAAAACACCTTATGATCGACAAAAATGATAAGTACAAAAAACAAAAATGTCATATGTGCCCACAATAAGCGATCATCCTATCACTGGTGATGATCTCGATAAGAAACCACTGCATGGGCCACCTTGTAAAGGAACCTCCTAAAAGGTCCCGGGACCCCAATCACATAACACTGAAGTCGACAAGGAATGTCATCTATAGTGGTCTCCGGAATATCTCCTGTCAAGCGCTCGAGATGACCCTCCAACTCGGCCAAAACCTCTGCTGATTCGTCCTGTGGGGCTGGCGCGGGTGCAACTGGTTGTTTCCTCTCGTAAGGCCGGAGAGCGGCTGGTCGCTGTGGACCCACATCTGCATTTGAAACTTTTGCTATCAGTTTTGAGACGATGGAAAAATAATAAAAAAAATTAAAATAGGAAAAATGTTGAAAATGATTTTACCTGAGTCATCCCACTACTCTCCTGGTGGAAGAGCCATGTCTGGGTCGCCATGAAAATCTACCCCAGCGTAAGGGAAGTCCTGAATAGAAAATACCTGGTTTTCCAACCATTGGAAATACTCAGGTTTGAATCGAGCAACCTCTGTCCTCTCGTCCGGGTGACGGGCCATAACTGCGACCCATCGCATCAGTTTGGGCTCTCGAGGAAGCCCAGCTCCAACAGTAAGGTGCTGCGGGATCAACATGGGAACCCTCTCCAGGCCAAAACTCACAACCAAAGCCCCATAACCAAATGTCTTTAGTTGTCTGTTTTTGGCCCTGGTCAGTTGGCCTTTTATATTGGCCAACACAGCATCGCACCAGTTGAAGATGGTGCCTTGAAAGCAATCAACTGCCATACGCATCTAGGATCCGGTGGCAATATGTAATGCGGCAGCCCCGCAAAGTCTGGTGACAGTAAACGCAATCACCATGAGTTTAGGACGGGATATGGTCTTTATGTCTATCCCTTTGTCTCTAGCCTGGCTATTGCAGAACTCTAGCCGGAGGCTATCGACAGACTGGCCACCTGGCCTAGCTGTTAGGATATTCTGACACATAGGATATAGTTAAGATCAACTTGGTCTAGTTTAGAGTTAGGTATAGAGTTAGGTAAAGTGTCTTTCTTTACCGTTGTACATATTGTAACTTACAATCCGACGGTCACGATATGTAGTGATCCGACGGTTCACTCTCACCTCGGTATTATCGACACTTGATCCGTGGCTTGACACCCGATTGGTCCATGAGTTCTATTTAAAGCGCATGGAGGGTCATTGTTCGGGTAATCCGTGCATGAGAGAAGCTTATGTAAATTTTCATTCTTTGATTAATAAATTGTCTGTACCCACGTTGGGACAGGCCGTGGACTGTTTCCCTCCTTGCACTCTGAGGGTTTTAACCACGTCAAAAATACTGGCGTATTGATTTGAGATCTGGTTGTGAGCGGTGTCCTTTTGGTATTCTTTCTGAGGAACTTACCCTGTAAATTCCTACATGGTATTGGAGCTATTTGAGGGCCGCGTCCGTTGGTGATCCAAATCTGAAGCCGGTAGAACTGCATGCGGCTGTCGTTTCCTAGATCTGTTGTTTCTGACTGCTTTCGGGCCGAGAGGACTGCTCTGTTGCGTTCGGAGCATCTGTTTCAGTGAGGAACCCCTTTCGTTTTACGCGAAAAGGTTTCCGGTAGCCCTAGCTGCGTCATTTTTCAGATCGGGAGGTATACAGTGTTTTTTTTGCAGTTTACTGTCATTTTCTCTCTGCTTATTTCGGTTTCGGTTTATTTAGCCTTTTTTTTCCCGGATCTATACCTTTCATTTCTGCGTATGCTCTTTGCCCTGCGACTCTGTGCGATCTGGGCAAATCAGAAACAGAAAGAAAGGATTTTTCTCATGCGTATGCTCTTTTCCCTGCACCTTAGTGTGATCTTGGAAAATCAGAAACATTGAGAAAAATATTTAGTTTTTCGGTTAAAAGCTAACTTTGAGATTTTTTTTTAAAATTCTAGTTTTTTGGCTAAAGCTAACTTTGAGCCGTAAGGTTCGTTTTTCTTTGCATATTCGTGTTGGGTTTTGTGTTTTGTGTTTTGTAGGGGAAAAGAGCCTTCCCAAGGCAAGCACGCAAATCGAGCCCCCCCCCCCCCCCCCCCCCTCTCTCTCTCTCTCTCTCTCAAATATTTTGTATAGATCAATTGGTTCAAAGACTTTTTAAGAGAGTAGAGGTCTTGGGTTCAAGTCTCCATTTTGTGGGGGCGGATTTTTTCATTCCCGCACATTCGCGCACTTTGCCGGCAACGTCAACAATTTTTTTTCAAAAAGCCATAACTTCTTCATCCGGAAGCCTTTTTCAGAGCCGTTTTTTTTAAAACCGCCTATTTTTTCGAGATCTATCCATTGGACCACTTACTTTCAGCATCTTCAGCTTCAGTTTTTTTTCAAAAAATGGAAAGTCCATGCCAAGTCATTCTTGACAGCACTAACTACTTCCAATGGGTAGCCTACATGAGAGATTTACTTAGAAGTAAAGGTCTCTTCAGAATAGCCACAGACCAAGAGAAGAAACCCAAAGATGAAGACAAGGCCGAAAAATGGGAAAATAGACAAGATCAAGCACGTGGTTTGATAGGAATGTCTGTTTCTCCTGATCTTAGATTCCACATTGCAGAAATTGAAACTCCTCATGAAGCATTAGAAAAACTTGCTAAAGTTTTTGGGATTAAAAATGAAATTAGAGCCCATCAACTTGAGAATGAGTTGCTTACTTTGGATCCTAATAATTTTTCTTGCATTGAAGATTTCTTGTCCAAATTCAAGACCCTTAGATATCTCTTGGAAGGTGTTAAAGTTAAGAAAGAAGATGGTAACCTTATTTATTCCATCCTTACTAAGTTGGGACCAGCCTACTCTGTATTTGTTTCCACTTTCCATTCTACAAGGGAAGCTTTCATTTGTCAAGGCAAAGACTACAAACCCCCTTCCTTTGACTCCTTTTGTGATTCCTTAATAAGAGAACAAGAAAAACTCTTACACCTTGGTCTTCTTAATCTTGGAAACTCTTCCTCGAAAGCGTTAGCCGCCCAGCAGCAACCAAATTCAAAGAATCCTAAGAAGTCTTATCCTCAAAGGAATGGTCCTAAACCAACTCAGCCTCAAGATGAAAGATCATTTCAGCAAAATGACAAGACCAATAAAAACAAATGGAAGAGGACTGACAGACATTGTAACTTTTGTAATCGAGATGGCCACTTAGAATCTAAATGCTTTAAGAAGATGGAAGCCTTGGAAGCCGCAATGAAGAAACATAACATCCATGTGGAGCCTACTTCAACTTCAACTTCCGGAATGGCACTTTCTGCATGTCGTTGTCAATCATCTCAGTCTGGTTATGCTTTAAATGTGTCTTCTTCTTCTTCTCATTCTCATGAGTGGCTCATTGATTCTGGAGCCTCTTATCACATGGCCAAAAACCAAGCCATGTTTTCTTCTTTAAAAGATTGTAACACCAAAAATATATATGTTGGTGATGATAGATCTCTTAGTGTTGTAGGGACTGGAACTGTTCATCTAGACAATGGTCAGTTTAATGATGTATTATGTGTTCCAACCTTATCCTCCAACCTTCTATCTGTCTATCAGATAACTCATTCAGGTGAAGGCAAAATTGTTGAATTTTCACCTCATGATGTTGTAATCAAGGATCTAAAAGATCCTAAACAGATTCTAGCTACTGGTCTTGCTGATGATTCCACAAGGTTGTATAAGTTTCACAACTTTGGGTCATCAAATCTTCCCTCAGCATTTGTTGCTCATAATGATGAAGTGAGCAAACTTTGGCATGAGCGATTTGGTCACTTAAACTATCGCTCCCTTCAGCATCTATGTAAAGAAAATATGGTGACAGGTCTTCCTATGATATCTTGCAGAGATGGTGTTTGTTCCGGATGTGTACTCGGAAAACATCATCGGGACAGTTTTGACAAACGTGCCTCTTGGCACGCCTCAGCCCCTTTACAGCTTGTGCACAGTGATTTATGTGGTCCTCTTCCTGTTGCTTCATTCTCTGGTTGCAAGTACTTCTTAACCTTCATTGATGATTTCTCCAGACGCACTTGGGTATACTTCTTAAAACTCAAGAGCGAAGTATTTAACACTTTTTTGGCCTTCAAAGCCTTTGTTGAAAAACAATCTGGACATCAAATTCTTAAGCTATGAACTGATAATGGTGGAGAATATGTTAAAAACACATTCATCAACTTTTGCACTGAAAATGGAATTCAAATGCAACATACTGTTCCATACACTCCACAACAAAATGGTGTAGCTGAAAGGAAAAATCGCACCTTAAAGGAAATGGCTAATTGTATGCTGCAATCTAAAGGACTCAGTCTTAGTTTTTGGGCCAAGGCAATTAATTGTGCAAATTATATAATCAATCGCACTCCTACTAAGGTTCTAGAGAATATCACTCCAGAAGAAGCTTGGAGTTCCATTAAACCAGATGTAAGTCACTTTCGTGTGTTTGGAAGTGAAGCATGGGCCCATATTCCAGATGAAAAGCATAAAGCTTTAGAACCTAAGAGTGAGAAATGCACTTTTGTTGGATATTCTGAAGATGTAAAAGGTTACAGACTTATTCCATTTAAGTCCAAAAATGTTATCATTAGAAAAGATGTAAAATTTGATAAAAATAAATCGGCCTGCGAGCCTAGTCCGGCGGATGTGCCACCTCTTCCTATCTCTTCTACTTTTGAAAACATTTCTTCTTCAGATGATGAAAGTGAGGATGGCAATCCTCCCCCACCTTCTCAGGATCCTCAACTTCCAAGATGGGTCCGTGCTACTCGAGATGCAGCAGGTGATCTTGCCGGTGATCCTACAGATCAGCGACGTACACGTTCTCAGTTTGAAAGAGCCTCTTCTTTACTGGCTCAAGCTCCAGTAAATCATGATCCTGACACTTTTGCAGAAGCTTCAGGCCATCCACATTGGGAAGCAGCTATGAATGAAGAATATCAGTCATTGATGACAAATGATACATGGGATCTTGTTCCTCTACCAACGGGACGAAAACTTGTAAGATGTAAATGGGTTTACAGAACCAAGTATGGACCAGATGGCAAAATTGATAAACATAAAGCTCGTCTTGTTGCTAAGGGCTTTTCACAGGTTGAAGGAATTGACTACACTGAAACCTTCGCCCCTGTTGCCAAAATGAACTCTATCCGCCTTGTTCTTTCCCTTGCTGCCTCTTTAAAATGGGAAGTCCATCAAATGGATGTTAAATCTGCCTTCTTGCATGGGGACTTGCAGGAAGAAATCTATATGGAACAACCCATTGGCTTCATACAAATAGACTCAAGCCTTGTGTGTCGACTTAAGAAATCCCTTTATGGTCTCAAGCAGGCTCCTCGGGCTTGGTATGCCAAAATGGATAGCTTTCTTTTAGAATCTGGCTTTTCTAGGTGTCATTCTGACAATACTGTCTACACCAAGAAAGTGGGTGACTCTCTTATCATCCTTGTTCTTTATGTTGATGATCTTATCCTTACTGGTAGTGATCCCAACCTTATAAACCATGTGAAGTCTATCCTTAAAAAGAAATTTGAAATGACAGCCTTAGGACACTTACACTATTTTCTCGGTCTTCAAGTCTTGCAATCCAAGGAGGGTATTTCCCTTTCCCAGTCCAAGTATGCTTGTGATATTCTTCGTCATTTTCACATGGAAGACTGTAAGCCAGCCCCTTCTCCCTTTCAGTCTGGAGTCAAACTTTCAGTCTCTTGTTCTTCTCCTGAAGTTGATGCTACCTTATACCGTCAACTTGTAGGAAAACTCTTGTACTTAACCCATACTCGTCCTGATCTTTCCTTTGCTGTTGGCCTTGTTGCTCGTTTTATGCAAAACCCCCGTGAAAGTCACTGGAAAGCAGCCAAAAGAATACTTCGTTATGTTCGAGGTACAATACAGTTTGGGATTCATTACAGTGCCAAAGCAGCTCCTCTGTTAGTTGGTTTCACTGATTCTGATTGGGCTGGTGACCCTGATGATCGGAAGTCTACTGCCGGTTATGTCTTCACTCTTGGTTCAGGACCTATTACATGGGCTTGTAAGAAACATGCTGCCATTTCTCTTTCGTCAGCAGAAGCAGAGTATCGTGGTGCCGTGGAAGCTAGTAAGGAAGCCTTGTGGCTTCGTCAGATCCTATCAGAGTTTGGCTTTGAGCAGCAGCATCCAACCTCCCTTTGGTGTGATAATCAAAGTGCCATTCAGCTATGCAAAGATCCAGTCCAGCATCAGCGCAGCAAACACATCGAACTACACATGCACTTCATCAGAAAACTCATTCATGACCATGCTCTTGAAGTACAATATTGTCCAACAGATGATCAGATTGCAGACATCTTCACAAAGGCTCTCACAGAGGCGAAGTTCACTAAACTTCGATATATGCTTAGAGTTCAGGAAGTTTTCACTAAGGGGGGATAGGCTCTAGTGCCTCCTTCCTTCTCCTATTGTGTCATATTTGTAAATCCTTCAATCCTATCCCAAGTTGTTCTTAAGGGGGGATGTTAGGATATTCCGACACATAGGATATAGTTAAGATCAACTTGGTCTAGTTTAGAGTTAGGTATAGAGTTAGGTAAAGTGTCTTTCTTTACCGTTGTACATATTGTAACTTACAATCCGACGGTCACGATATGTAGTGATCCGACGGTTCACTCTCACCTCGGTATTATCGACACTTGATCCGTGGCTTGACACCCGATTGGTCCATGAGTTCTATTTAAAGCGCATGGAGGGTCATTGTTCGGGTAATCCGTGCATGAGAGAAGCTTATGTAAATTTTCATTCTTTGATTAATAAATTGTCTGTACCCACATTGGGACAGGCCGTGGACTGTTTCCCTCCTTGCACTCTGAGGGTTTTAACCACGTCAAAAATACTGGTGTATTGATTTGAGATCTGGTTGTGAGCGGTGTCCTTTTGGTATTCTTTCTGAGGAACTTACCCTGTAAATTCCTACACTAGCCCCAAACAGATTCAAGTCTTCGCCTCTCTTAGGCAAACCAGTCAAGAAATATATGTCTGCCGGCTCGATTTCGAGCTGGTGGCCACTAATGAATAAGCACTGGTCCTGTATGCTCCATCTGTCAACCAGCCACTATAAGAAATCCACCTGAGCCCTCATGCCAGGAATGGCCCAGAATTTGTACAAGCCGCACGCCCTCAAAGCATCAAGTGAAGGCTAATGATTCCATGCGGCAGCATCTACATCCTCATGCTCTCATTCATGCCAATCTAGCATGATGTACTCTCTGCATCAAGTAAAAAGATAAATTAAAATGCTAGAAATTATTTTGTTTGGTCCAATTTTGAGAATTTTTGGGTTAAAAAACCTTGCGATGGGGACCGCACCCTCCGGGTTAGACACAGTGCGTGGGACCACACCTTGTCTACATGGAAGGTGCGGACCCCTGACTTTTTCCCAATGGAGAAAAAGACGAGGTCCGCAGGCCAGCAGTTGAAAACCTGTGGGCCCCCGCGCGCGGGTTTTAAGCCTAAAAAATGAAATGAATGACTAAAACAAAAATTGAAACGGTTAAAAATGAAGAGTAAGATGATGTGGATTACCTGGAGAAGACGGTGTTCGATTCCGACGGTTGGATTTTCCGCAATCTTCACGGGAAGTTTTCTGAACGAAAGCACTATTTTCTCACCCAAAACTCAAACAGTAAAAATGAATTGATGAAGGCCCCTTTTATAAGTTTTTTGAGTAAATAAATTGCAAATTTGTTTATGTTTCACTTTGGAAGGTATTTTTGCGACATTTTTATCCATTTCAAATAGGTATGAGTAATGTTTGCGTTTTTTGTTCAGGATAACGGATTATTCAGGCAAAATCTATCTTTTTCGACGGAAAAACATTTAGAGTCACCTTTAAGCTCTTTTCTGACTCCTAAAACATGAAAAGATCGCCGAGTTTTTCTTTTAAACTCGTTAAAACGGAATTAAAAGACGGTCCACTTACAGCTCTTTTCCGACCGTAAAAACATGGAAAGATTGCTAGATTTTTGTCGTTTCAAATTCGATATTGGTTATAAAATGACGTGTCATTGATCACTTTTTTACTTTTTCGGATCAAGGGCACTAATGACGAAAAGTACTCCTTGGTCGTAAAAGATCAAGCGGTTCTCTCAAGTATTATTTTATACTTTTTCGGGCTTGGGAGACACAAATTTACGAAAAAGGTCAATCCTGGAGTTTTCTTAAGTTTTTTCAGACTCTCTAAAATTGAAAAATGTCGAGTTTCTCCTATACTGGACTCGTTAAAATTTCACAGTAAAGGACCTGTTCAATTACAAACAGGAATGAACCACTCCTTCTTAGGGTTCAAATTTAAACTAAGTTGGACTCATATGAAGGATGAGCTTATAATCAAGAAAATGTTATCCTCCTCAAGCTTGTCAAAAATAAAGAGGTACTTGCCAGAAATGGTGGGGGAAAAGAGAGAAAAATGAGCCTGTTTGTCATACTTTGTAACCGCTCTTGAACACGACACTTTTATTCACCTGGGTTGGGAAATCCTTTGCCTAACAGTTGATCAAACCACATTGAAAGTCTTTAGCCAGTTTCTGGGTATTAACTTTGGGTCAATTGTCACCAAGCCATCTGTCGTGTCGTTATGTGTTCAAGAGGTCACTGCCAATAAGCCATTCATCTGCAAAATATCTATCATCCATCTTGACCATCCCTGAGTCAGTCCTTGCAACTAAATTTCTTCGACTTGATCTATGATTTTGTGTTGTGGGCTTGCCTACAACGGATCGCTTTCTATCGACTTCAGCTCATTATCTAGAAAGATGATCTAGAAATCGTCAGTACCTTGGGATCTGCATGCCTCAATGGCAGGTTTCTCGCCTTTGACGACAGGTTGCATCATTGACCTTCAATCTAAGGATTCTGTGACATGTTCGACATCAACACATTTATTCACATCTCATGGATTGTACTGTGTACTTTGAGAGCCATTGACATCACAAGTGGTTTCTCTCACACTTGTTAACAGTTTACATCATTGACTGGTAATCAAGTGGTTTCTACCATGTTCGACATCAACACATTCATTCACATGGATAGAATCGTACTGTTTCGGGAAGTAGAAATGAAGACCCTGGATCTAGTTTCCACAATCCAGGTTGCGAAGAATTTTGTATTCATTATATAATTGACTATTCATAAACAGATGGTTGCGTCCATACTGTGTCCACATGAGTCTATAGTTGTGATGTTTTACAAGATCATTCCTGTATCAGAGAAGTAGTTAGTTTTCTAAGTTAGTTTTGATCTGAGTATGGGAATGCCTACCTTAGCAATGATATGATCTCATATATATATCTTGCATTGAATGTTTTTACAGGTTCCAACCAGGCTCTCCACAAGATGATCCTCGAAATGATAAAGTACTTCACTCTTCCTAAATGATAAATTAAATCCTCATCTACTACAGACTTCGCACTTTATGGGGCAATCTGTTGCACAAAAATATCGTCACCATGATTATTCACAGTCAGTATGGGTCTATCATCACTTGTACTGTCCTCCTAGGCAAGTCTCAGACCTCAGCTCTTCAAGTCAAGCTTTGAAAATAAGAGAAAGACATTAAAAATCAATGAAACTCTGGTTCCGCACTTTCTCTCACTGTTACCTGCGGTCCCGCACCTTCTGTTTACAAAAACTGCCGACCTGCCCACTCTGTCCCTAAAGGTGTGGGTACGGACCCCTGTGAAAGTCAAAAAGGCGCAAGTTTATTCTAAAAAACTCACTTTGGGTTAATTCTAGATGATTCTAGAAGGAATTTTGACGTGGATTTGCCACTCTTAGGTGGTTCATGCATCCCAAAAGAGAAGGAGCTAATCCCTTGATGAGAGGAGCTATCCCTTTGAAGGAGGGCTTTATCCCTTTGAAGGAGGACATAGTAACCTCCCTCCATTGCACTATAAATTTAGGCATTGGGCTGGTTGCTGGGGAGGTTAGAAGCTGAACATTTTTGAGGGTAAATGCTAGTGAAATTAAGACTTCCTAGTTGAGCTTAAGAGGAGAGATCACATACCTTTTTGGCTTCATTGGGGAGTGAGTGAAACTTTTCAAAGTAGAGGAGACTTCTTGCTGGACCCTGGGAGGAGTTTGTACAGCGTCAAGGCACAGGTTGTAAAGTTATTCTTCTTTTGAATTAATACAATCAACCTCATTTTTCTCAACCAGTATCTCATGTTATTTGTTTCATGAACTCCTTGACTTTCATGTTAAATATGTTTTATGATATTGGCTTTTCAAGTGTTATTTAATTTGTTTGCTTGTTTGTGTTTGCAGATTCGCGACAAAGGAGCTCATTTGGATCGAAGGAGCGAGGGCATCCACAAACTTGCGTTGGACCTAAGGTAGGCCCTAAAAACACTTGTTTGCCTTTGTTTATTAAAGCATATTTAGAGAAAGATAGTGTCTGGATGGTTTGCTTGTCATTAGGTCTTCTTTAGATTCTAGGAAGGTCTATCTTGTCCGCAAGATCGACTTATTCCGTGTGACAGAGGGAATTTGGCTTTAGAGATTAGGCTGAAAATTTATAAAAGTGGAAAAGGGGTTGTTGGAGAGACCAATCCGATTAGCACAACAAGCGCGCATTCAATAGTGACAGGAGATCAAAGTGAAAACATAGTTTGGATCTGCGAAAAAGGCTATATTTTAGCCTTCAGGGCAAGAAAATAGACTTGTGGAGGGTGAGATATTAGGTTGTACAGGTCGATTTTATTGAGCATATATTAGGTCGATTTAATAAGCCGATTTGGGAAATTCATGTGGGTTGAAGAAGGTTGAATTGTGGACTGATTGGTTGGGCCATAGAAGTCAATTTACATCAAATTGTACAACTATTCTTTTGTTTGGTCAATGTACTAAAATTTCTGAGTGATTTTCCACATTAAAAATCCTAAGAAGGGTTGTTGTAATAATTTTTTTGAAGCTGAATCAAGAGCCTAAGTTTGTTGGTTTTCCCCACTTTGGAGTTTCTAGGGTAAAAATTGTGTCAAATATTTTTTTTAATGTGCTTGGTTTTTTGTTTTATTTCTATTGTGCATAATTGAGTTAGAAACCCAAAATATATTTTTTTATAAATTTTAAGATTTGAAGAAAATAGTTTTATATATCTTCTAGGAACATTTATTGAACATTAAAAATGATTTGGGTTTAAGAAATCTAACATTGAGTCCATGTATGATCCCTCAAGCTAGGTCATCCTGTTGTAGCGGCTACAACCACCCTCCAAAATTTTGCCTTAGCTTCGTTTTTTAGCCTCCCTACTAACCTTTGATAGCAGTATGTCTTTCTTCGTCAAGTACACAAGCTTCAGTGATTTTATTGCAGAATGACAACCTATCCATCAGAACTTGTTGCATTCCCCTCATAGGTTTTCTCTTCGAACTTGGTCCAGTTGTAGGCTGAGCAGCTCCCACAAGAAATTGTGCAATTCTAGAGGACAAACAGCCTTCCCTTCAGAAATTATGCAATTTTGTCTGGTAGCCTGCTGGGCTCCAAGATTGTGCAAATCTACCAGTCAAACTTCACTGAGAAAATTGTTCAATTCCTCCCAACAGGGCTTGTTGGCCCAGGAATTGCACAATCCTGGGCAGGAGTCAGCTGCTTTGCCCAAAAATTGTGCAAATCTCCTGGGCAGCCAGCCCAGCTCCCTCCCAAAAATGAGCATTTTTTCCTCCCAGCTAAGCAAACTGTTGCATGTGTAGTTGAGTTGACCGGTTCCACCCGGGACCAAGAAAAATTGGTTTACCTGCATGGCTTGCTTCTTCCCGGAATAGAAAAAGCAACATGCAAAAGCATCCCTATCTTTTAGGGAGCTATTTTTAACAACTGGAGGTTACATGCAAAGGCCGTTTTAGAATCTTTCCTCCAAGTGTCATTTTTTCTTGGATTTGCAGCATGCGCGTCATGAGCCTCAAACTTATTTATTTGACGCTTCATAGCTCACTCATTCACATCGATCTTGGAGCTCTAAGATCCCACAGCACATCCAGGACTTTTCTACAAATCCATCTCAGTTATTCACGGGTAAGTGGTCTTAACTTGTCTTTTGAAGCATTTATGTTGCTTTTTTTGTTTTATCTTGTGTGAGTGTTGTTTTCTTTATTTTTGTGAACTCTTTTTGTCATTTACATGCATACTAGCTTGTATGAGCACCGTTTCATTTTTTGTTAGCATCTCACTGTTGTCTCATGCATGAAACTGTTTTTCACGAATGTTCGCCAATTTGGTGACTCGTTTCATCCACATGCATGTTGTTCCATTTTCTAAATCTTTCATTCACTATTTTCATGCACGATCATTCACTCCTTCTTACACTAAGTATCACCATGCATTCACAACCACATTTTCTTTCAATTCCCTATTGCCAGGTCTGGCCAGCCTTGGCCCAAGGTCAGCCTCACCAAGACAACATTGAGCAATCATGAGAGGGAAGGTTGTGTCTTCCCCTCAGGAAATGTGCATTTCTTCCCAGGAGTTGTCCTCCAGTCTTGCATTGTGAAATTCTGAGGGACAGTGACTGTTGGCCCAGAAAATTGCGCAATGCAGTCACTGGACCTGCAACCACTGCCAGCTGAAATTTCACATTGCGCAATTCCAACAGCTAGCAGGCCAGCCTAGATTGCAGATTGTGCAAATCTAGTAGCTAGTCAGCCTCCCCAGACAGCCTAGACTACCTTTTGCACAGTTCTGGCAGCCAGTCAGCCAACCTCCCAGAAGAAATTGCGCAATCCTTGCCAATTAAATCCCTAGGTATGTTGCATGTCTTTACTCAAGTTTTCTTTCGTTTTCGTTGACATATTTCTTACCATGCATGTCGCTTTGTCTCTAGATCTAGCAGGAGTTCGTTTGCCTCTTAATAGTTCAGGATCAATATCCTCCAAGAGAGCAGGATCAAAGGACACTTATAGAAGTGCAACTGGAGCAAAAATTGAGCGAGTGCCTACAAGTCTGCCTATCTATGAAGACACCAAGTTGATTGTGGACAAGGAAATCAAGTTGAAATGGCGATAGGTCAATGATGCATTTACAGGAACATTTGGGGAAGACCTCGAAGACCGTCAAGTATATGTGAACATTCAAAATTTTGGCTTATAGAGGATTGCATGCAGATACCTTGTGTTCCCATGCGTGGACTTGATACATTGGATCATCTCACACATTGATCCTGAGACGATGACATTGAGCAGTGTAAGTGGGATAGATATTGCTACCTTCAAGGCATAGGATTATGATGAGATGTATCAGTTTTCAGAGCCCATGACCATCATGGAGACACCCTTTAGCTACCTAGCAGTAATGCCAACTCCAAAGACATTTTGAAGAACTGGGTGAAGGATTTAGGTAGATTCAGGATGACACCCAACCAGGTCTACAAGACGATGATAATGTGGAAGGAGTATCAATACTTGGTAATCTTTGTGTGTCGATTGTACAACCAAGAAAGCATGGAAACCTTCCCACAAAGTTGGGTGATCATGTTGGACCAACTTAACAGAGAGGGAAAAGCATGTAACTAGTCCAACATGTTGGCTCATCAGTTGAAGGAACAGGTAACAAGTGCTCGATAGCCACCCAAAGGTATGCAAGCAGATATCTACATGTCCACCTACATTTTGGATGCAATCTATGCCCGATAGGAGTTCTCAGGATTCAAGTGGGGATGGACACCGGCGGAGACTGTTGTGAACACTTATTATAATATGTTGTTTGAATACAGCTTGAGAGGAGTTATCACACAGCTATCTAATCATTTTTTCACCCTGGTTTACAAGATGATATTCGAACAGGATCCACCCTACATGTTGAGGGTAGCAATGGAGGCATTGATATACATAGCTGATTGGTATGCCTCACTATATGGCAACTTCATATGGATTTACAGCACGGAGAAGCCTCTGCATGTCCTACCAAAGTTTTCCTTGGACATACTCATCATGCAGGAAGTAGCATATCACATCTCAACAGGATTGACAGCTAGGCTGCACCGGAATACGAAGGCACCTAGGCCCGATCTTCTATTGGGCATTGGGTTTTATGAGATCTGGAGTTTCAAGCATGTGGATGTCGAAGCAGACTAGATGAAGAAGTATCCATTCGACCTCCAAAGATAGAATCTGTATGACCCACATTATCTTGTGAAAGATCACTATACGGGAGTACAGTTCAACTAGATCCATGGTGCATGTCATTGGGCGAAGGAGGACCCATGAAGGTATGGTTACAACTCCTCCAGACTCAATGAACCATTCAGCTTCACTGTGGAATGTTTATTGAAGCAACGTGAAGTAGCATCCTAGAGAGCATGAGAAGCAGCAGCAGCAGTAGCAGAGGTGAACATACTAGTGCGCGACAAGGGCAAGAGGAAGATTGTCGATCGCATGGAGGAAGAGAAAAGATGCAAGTTCTGAGAAGATACACTTGTGGAGAAAGAAGTTATGGCTATAGAGGTGAAGAGGCAACAACGTGACAAGCGAAACACGCAAAGGAAGAGAGAGAAATGGAGAATGGAGGAAACAGAGAAGGAATTGCATGAGTTGAAGGAAAAACTCCAGAAGGAATAGGAGTTGCATAGACAAGAGAAGGAAGTGCACCAAGAACAGGTACAACAGGGGGCACAACTTGTGTAAACAGATGAAATAGTGCTCGTACGAGTAGTGGACTCATCAAAATAGATAGCATCAGGCCAATAGGGTGAACCATCAGAGGAGCCAAACTTCGCTCAGGAGATAGAGCAAGCACTTGAACATATGGATACAGACATGGAGTAGTAGGAGTTGGAGCAAGACATCGACCTCATGCCTCACCACCAAGAGTTTGACCCACCAGCTTTACCGCATCCAGAAGATGAGCAAGTCCCAAGCAACCAAGGAGACACTGAGATCCTTGGAGATCAACTAGAAGGAGAGGTGCACAACATCTCATTCGACGAGTCTCAACATAGAGTTGTGCAATCTCGTAGAGTGTAAAACTCCGGAAGATCATACATATCCTATGAAATATGAGGAAAGAGTGATCGTGTCTGACGTGCACAAACATCTAGAAGAATTGGCCGATGCTACTAGAGAATATGTCAAAGCTACTAGCTCGAGTGTTAGCTTTCTGATAGCTGAGAACGAGAAAATGGCAAAGTAGCTACAAACGGCCAAGCAAGGAGGAGAATTGGTTACGACATCTACCTAAGAAGAATTGAAGAAGGTAATACTGGATGAAGTATTGTCCCTTGACATAGCCATGCAGGCGTTGTATTCCAATTTTGGTACCGTGAATAAGGCAGTCGTCCATCTCAACGGATGGCAGCAGTGATGTGCTAGAAGAGCACATATCTTGTTAAATGTGCATTCTATTCTTTATTACATGCAAACACAATTAGATACAAAGGATCTCGGCTTTACTTGACTAAGATGATGAAGCCCAAAGCAGTCGAGTTGAAGGCACGCATCCGGAGTCAGATCCGGAACTATGAAGAACTCCCGCAACTCATCACTAGTCTACAAGCTTCCCATGCACATGTATTCAAGAGTGTGGATGTTTTTGTGCATGCACATGTGATCCCATCTATTAGGAATCTCACCCAGGAGAAGACAAAGGCACAGGTCTGACTAGAGCGCGACTCGTACTTTGACGAGTTGATGCACATAGCCACCGGCCCAGACTTGTCCACCAATGTAGACACCATGCACAAGTATGTTGCTAGTCTGGCCACGCTGAAGAAAATGATACGCATGCTATTTGATGAGTTTGATAGAGGAGCCCAAGCAGTGTACCCAGATGTTATGGAGGCAAGAATCAGGTTCCAGAAATATGTCACCATAGAGTACACGAACACCATCATGGACTACCAATCTTGGCATCAGTTCGCTACTATCAAACACTATGAGGATGTCGAAGAGTTTGTCTTCCAACAGTTGTCCGAGTCATAGTGATGTCTTTCATGGTTTTCTCAAGCCATTTTATCTCACATGGGTGCATGTGCATTTTAATGTAATGTCTTTTCAAGTGTAAGTTCATGTGTCAATAGTTGGATGTAACAGTCATAGAGTAGATGAAGAGTCATGAGGGTAGATGAATTGTCACAAAGGGGAATGTCAAGGGTCACCCCACCCTTTTCTATAAATAGTCCCTCATAAATCATTGTAAAGGCTTTTGGTCAGCCAAGCTTCAATAGGAATATCTTAGAGAAATCTTGGTCAGTATTGTAACGCACCTTGGCTTCTCCACTACGCAGAGCTGGTATATCTCTTTGGAGGAGCAGGTGGTTGTGGCTATAACATTCTGCTATTAGAACTAGTGGTTGGACATGGATGTATTGTATGACTGGAACTTACACTTCTTAATATAACAGAGCCAACATGTTTCATGCATATGTTGTATTGTATTCTAGCTATCTGGTTTACTCTAAATGATATATGTATTTATTTTCTTATGCATGCATGTATGGACTATTCTGTATAAGTATGTATGAATCTTTCTAAAATGTGTTGTTGGTTTAACCATCACTTTGGATTTCTCACTAACCTTCTTTCCATGTTGCTATGCATCTTCACTCGTGTGTTCCCTTCCAAGTTGCATACTATTACAAGTTTCCAAGGGGCGCACTCACCTCACCCTCATTGTGTTAGAACCTCTCATGCACCTTCCTTGACTTACTGTAGCTATCACACCCTTGCTACCAACAGGTACATCTTACTTGACTCTGTGCAAAACCATGGTCAAGGCATTACTGTACGACCCACTGCTGGGACTCCTACATTAAACGGTCTAAGGTCCAATTGGCACTTCTTATCGGGGAGATCCCTTGACATGTTGGCAGGTCCAACACTATCAACATTTCTGGCACTAAAAGGAGGGCCTGATGACAAGCTATTTCCTCTCATCCTTTTTTAACCTTTTCATATCTATCATGGAGTCTTTCACTCTCCTCCCTTCACGATGTTTTTCGCATGCCGAATCTATTACCATCACGAGGGAGTTTTTCGATCTCTTGTCCACATACACGTATGATAGTGAAGGTGAAGTGGAATGGCCTTAGTTCTTACATGACTTCCTTTCCATGATTCATGAGGAAGATGGATGTTCTAATGAATAGGCCAGTCTATTGCTTGCATACACACTTCACAAATCTCCACATCGGTGGTTGTGCAGCCTACCGGTTGACAGCATGCACTCACTTGAGCACTTATGTGATCTCATTGAAGAAACTTTCTATCATTTTGATCCAGAACATCTTGACCAAAAACTATTACAACAATGGAAAGCTCCACATGAATCACCTACGGATTTTTGGCAGCACTTCCATGATTTGCAGTTTCAAGTTCCAAAGAGCCAGATGAAATTTTTCTATGTTTGGGATCGATTCAAGTATTGCCTTAAGAAATATTCTCATCCTAAGAAGAAGTTTGAACTCAAGCATCCCTCAGTATTCTTCAGTGATGGAGCTGCACAATCATAGATGGATACGGTCACTGTCACAAGTGATTGTCCTCTGTCCCCTCATCAAACAACTCCACCACTGTAGAGTGATGCGGGAGGTCATGCTCACACATTTGTTCAGCTATCACATCCTCCCAACATCACTTCGCTTAATTTTTTCACAGATTTGGTTGTGAGTCCATCGAGTTGTCATATGAATTTTGTACCACAACCTTCGTCTTCGTACTCAATTTTCCCTCTAGATGGTACTTTCTTGTGTTCTTCTATTCTAGACTCTACACTTTTTGTGAATGAGGAACAAGCTATCGACGGAGTTGGTGTTGCACAACCAACATGCATTGTCATTCATGAAGGGTATGACTGGGAGCTTGAGCATCAACACTCGACGAAGGATGACTCCCTTATATCCGAGCCCCTCCATTCTTTCCTGACATATTTGGTGAACCTTCCATCCATGATTTCGCATGTGTATCTTAATCTATGGATGCACCCATTGTTGATAACTCGTAGGACACACTGGATGTCAGTGCATCATTCGACAATAAAGAGGATGAATTATTCATTGAAAATCCACTTGATTTTTCATCTGCCTTTTCCAGAAACACAGAGGATGAATTTATTTGCTTCTTATCTACCCCTTTGTTCGATTCATCAAATCATGAGGATGACGATGAAATCATTGATTTTTCTGATCATGGCTGTCGTGATCCATTTACTCCCATATTAGATCACGATCATGATTCTATTGTAGATCATTTTTTGAAGCCACTGGTTTATGATGATCTATCTAACGATGAAGTCGAAACCCCCCAGACTGTCTTGAGCTGATGGTTATTTCAGGCCCTCATTGTCCTATGGTTTGTTTCACTTCCGATCAGAAAATTTTTCAATCACCCGAGGCTCCTCATCACTCATCTGTATGCATTGAAGATCAATCTCACACACAGATCATTCTTCCTCCACTCGAATGGCACGATCCCATCACTTATGCATTGGAGGAATATTACATTGCAAGCACACCTGCACGATGCATGTTGTCTTTTTTTCTTTCGTTTCCTTGCATGTCACAGTCAAGAGTATGCGTATGCTTCAAATTTGCACACAGTGTCGCACAACACCATGACAAGTCCACGGACCACATGTCATGTGCTTGCACTCACTTATGTCCTGTGGACACTTTGAAAGATGAAGTGTGTTTGTCTTAATTGTTATATTTTTCTTGTTTTTTGGTTCACAAAAACAGGTTGCTCACGGACCAAGCCTTCACTTCACGTGGCTACATTGGAAATATCACTTCATGTGATCAGGCCCATGCAACATTAGCTTAGGAGTAGGAGTAGTGTTTGCTTTCAGTTTGTTTTCTTGCATGCTTGTTTTCGTACTTGCTTCGCTTGTTTTTTTTCTTTCTTGTTTGCTTACTTTGCTTTCACATTTTCTTCTACTTCTACTTTTCTTTGTTGTTTGTTTACTTGCTTTGTTTGTAGGTTAGTTTCGCATGAAACCATGTATGACTCCTGAAGAAAGATGGGTAAAGTACAAGAGACCTTATGCAGCTATCACTACTCGGTTATTTGTCATCCTACCTCTATATGAAGAAGTTGTTACTTTTGTTCCATGATACGTCGATGGAAAATACGTACTATTCGAAGAACCTTGGTGAAAACACAATGCTTGCATGCTAGCTAGTGTCACCTACTCTAGTTGGTTTTTTTTGGGTTAACACTTGTCAACTCAGTCAAGTAGAGTAAAGTGAGGGGTAAAACATTAATAGGCACGTCAGAGGTATATAATAAACTACTCCTCTAAAGGAACGACCTCTTTTGCTCTCAATAAGTCAGGATCCTTCTTCTGCCTCTGAAATGAATAAGTGTTATGCACAGTTATGAAAAAAATAGTGAAAATGTTGAAAAATGAAAAATGAATAAGGTGAAAGAAGAGAAAGGCTTCCTGCATGGAGAGGTGATGCAAGTAACTCTGCTAGGGTACTAACCAGGCTCATTAGCAGCAGAGCGATGCTTATGTTCCTGCGTGACTCCGCCAGGGTACTGTCCAGGCCTGCTGGCAACGAAGCAACACCAGAGATGAAACTAAGACTTTGACAACTATATTGCTTGTGCACCAATATACCCCTCAACCCCAATCGAAACAACTGTGTTTTCTTGGCTTGGAATGTGTGTCAATCAACCAAGAGCTTGGCAGATGCTACATCTTACAATCAAGCTAGTGTGAAATCAAGACGAACTGAGAATTGAACAATACTTCCGGAGGTGTTAGACTTGGTTTTCACGAACAAGGTCCATTCAGAGAGCTGGAGTTCTACCAGTGTGTCACCAAGTGTTGTAGTGGCTACAACCACCCTCCAAAAGTTTGCCTTATCTTCATTTTGGAGCCTCCCTTCCAACCTTCACAGCAACATGTCTTGCTTCGTCAAGTACACAGGCTTAAGTGATTTTCTTGCAGAATGACAGCCTGTCCATCAGAGCTTGTTGCATCCCCCTCAGAGTTTGTCTCTCCGAACTTGGTCCAGCTACAGGCTAAGCATCTCCATCAAGAAATTGTGCAATTCTGGATGGCCACCAGCCTTCCCTCCAGAATTTGTGCAATTATGTCTAACAGCTTGTTGGGCTCCAGACAGGCTCCAGAATTGTGCAAATCTGCCAATCAAACTTCACTGAGAAAATTGCGCAATTCCTCTCAGTAGGGCTGCTCAACCCAGGAATTTTTCAATCTTGGGCAGTATTCCACTGCTTTGCCTACAAATTGCACAAATCTCTTGGGAAGCCAGCCTAACTCCCTCCCAAAAATGTGCATTTTTTCCTACCAGCTGAGCAAACTGTTGCATGTGTAGTTGAGTTGACTGGTTCCACCTGGGACCATGAAAAATTGACTTGCATGCATGGCCTACTTCATCCCAGAATAGAAAAAGAAACATGCAAAAAGCATCCCTAGATTTTAGGGAGCTATTTTTAGTAGCTAGAGGTTACATGCAAAGACCGTTTTAGAATCTTTCCTCCAAGTGTCACTTTTTCCTAGATTTGTGGCATGCGCATCATAAGCCTCAAACTTCTTTACTTGATGCTTCATAACTCACTCATTCACATCGATCTTAGAGCTTTGACATCCCATAGCACATCCAAGACTCTTCAACACATCCATCTCAGCTATTCATGGGTAAGTGGTCTTAACTATTCTTTTGAAGCATTTATGTCACTTTTTGTGTTTTAACTTATGTGAGTGTTGTTTTTTTGATCTCTGTGAACGCTTGTTGTCATTTACATGCATACTAGCTTGCACTAGAACCGTTTTAGTTTTCGTTAGTATCTCACTGTTGTCACATGCATGAAACTGTTTTGCATGAACGATTGTTGATTCGGCGACTCGCTTCACCCACATGCATGTTGTTCTATTTTATGAATCTTTCATTCATTGTTTGCATGCATGATAATTCACTCTTGCTTACGCTGAGTATTTCCATACATTCACAATCACATTTGCTTTCAGTTGTCCGTCGACGGGTCTAGGCAACCTTGGCCCGGACTCTGTCTCACCAAGACAACATTGCACAATCCTGAGAGGGAAGGCTCTGTCTTCCTATTATAGACATTTTTGGGCATTGCAACCCCAAGCATAAAATGTCCGTAAAACAAGGGCTCCTAAGTCCCTAAAAGTGTTGTTCTAACCCCTAAAGGAACGAGGTCAACTGATTATAGCTTCTCCCAGAAGTTCTCCACGAAAAACCACTCAGAACTGGTCAAAACAGGATCATTTCACCTGCTCCATAGGCAAAGTGTGTTGCATCTCACCTAAGTACACTCTGTGGGTGCGTTGCATTTCAAAAATCCCTTCTATGGGGTGCGATGGGCGAGAAGTGACAAATGGAAGTGTCAATCCGCGAGGTGGAGAGGCATGGAATCTTCCAGAAACTTCTCCTGCGACACTTGCCTCTCTGAATTCGACCAAGGATGAGTAAGAGATCATCAATCTCCAAGTGGAAGCAAGAACTATCAGAGGGAAGACACTAATCAAATCACAAGCTGACTCATCTCCCTTACAGATATCTATATATGGATCCCTCATCCCAGAGATCCAGAGGCTGGAATTTTGCATCTTGTAAGGAATTGTTGTTGGTTTCTTGAGACAACATCATCGTGTTGGGTGATCTAAGATTGTATGAGGTGAAGAAGGGATTACTTGCTAAGAGGATGATGCTGGGTCAGAACAACTGATTGTAACTCCCTTGGCTCTTTCTTGATTATCAATAAAAGTTATTCAAGTTTTCCTCCATACTCTTGTGTCATTTATGTTTTATGCATTTGTATGGTCAATTTACATCTGATCCTAGATTGTTTATGATTATAGATCCATGTTCTTGTATAGTGTTATGCTACTCTGATTCTACAGGTACTCTATGAAGCTGGGCGTATAAGGAAGCAAGTAGCAAAGGACTATCAGAAGAGAGAGGAATCGAACTAGGAGCCAAGCGCAAGACAGATGTTGGTCTCCTCTATTCTTCTCTCATCTATCTTTCATAAAGTAAAAACGAAAGTAGCTTTACTTTGTTTGTTTCTAAGGTAGCTACCACACGTTAGTGGGATAAGAAGTTCTGTATAGACACTTTTCCCTGTAACACTTCCCCTTAGGAAATGTGCATTTCTACCTAGTAGCTATCCTCCAATGTTTCATTGCACAATTTAGAGGGACAATGACTGCTGACCTAGAAAATTGTGTAATGCAGTAGTGAGCCTACAACCACTGCCAGCTAAAATTGCACATTGCACAATTCCAGCATCCAGCAGGCTAGCCTGGATTGCACATTCCATAAATCTAGCAGCTAGCCAGCCAGCCTCCCAGAAGAAATTGCTCAATCCTTTCCAGTCAATCCCCAGGTATGTTGCATGTCTTTCCTCAAGTTTTCTTTGGTTTTCACTGACATATTTCTTGTCATGCATGTCGCTTTGTCTCCAGATCTAGCAGGTGTTCATCTGCCTCTTCGAATTTTAGGATCAATGGCCTCCAAGAGAGAAGGATCAAAGGACACTAACAAAAGTTCAACTGGGGCAGTAGTTGAGTGAGTGTCTACAATTCTACCGATCTATGAAGACACCAAGTTAGTTGTGGACAAGGACATCAAGCTGAAATGGAAAAGAGGTCAATGATGCATTTGCAGGCACATTTGGGGAAGACCTCGAAGACCTCCAAGTATATGTGAATATTCACAAGTCTGGCTTATACTGGATTGCATGCAGATACCCCGCGTTCTTGTGCACAGACATGATACATTGGATCGTCTCACACACTGATCCCGAGACAATGACATTGAGCAGTGTCAGTGGGATGAATATTTCTACCTTTAGGGAATAGAATTCGGATGAGATGTATTAGATGTCGGAGCCTGTGACCATCATGGGGACACCCATTAGCTTACCCAGCATTAATGCCAACTCTAGAGACATTTTGAAGGACTGGGTGAAGCAGCCAGCTAGATTTAGGATGACACCCAACTAGGTCTACAAGATGAAGATATTGCGGAAGGTGTATCAATACTTGGTCATATTTGCATGTCGACTGTACGGCTAAGAAAGCACGGAAATCTTCCCACAGAGTTAGGTGACTGTGTTGGACCAACTAGCCAGAGAGGGAAAAGCATGTAGCTGGTAACAAGGGCATAGATCTACATGTACACCTACATCTTGGATGCAATCTGTGCATGACAAGAGTTCCCGATCTTGAAGTGGGCATGGACACCGGTGGAGACTCCTAGGAACATTTATTGTAATATGTTGTCCAAATACAGCTTGAGAGGAGTTATCACATGGCTATCCTA
Source organism: Pinus tabuliformis (assembly GCA_031772625.1). NCBI lineage: Eukaryota > Viridiplantae > Streptophyta > Pinopsida > Pinales > Pinaceae > Pinus > Pinus tabuliformis. Next base: position 486,613,098 of record CM062814.1, on the reverse strand, counting down.
TCATTTTGTCACCCTGGTTTACAACATGATATTCTAACATGATCCACCCTGCATGTTGAAGCCAGTAATGGAGGCACTGGTAAACATAATTGACTGGTATGCCTCACGATCTAGCACCTTCATACGGATGTACAGCACAGAGAAGCCTCTGCATGTCTTATCGAAGTTTGCCTTGGACATACTCGTCATGCAGGAAGTAGCATATCACATCTCGGCAGGATTGACAGCTAGACTGCACTAGAAGAAGAAGGCACCTTGGCCAGCTCTTCTACTGCGCATTGGGTTATATGAGATCTAGAGTTTCAAGCACACGGATGTCGAAGCAAAGCAAATGAAGAAGTATCCATTCAACCTCTGAAGCTACAATCGATATGACCCACATTGTCTTGTGAAAGATCATTGCACGAGAGTACAGTTCAACTGGATCACGGGGCATGTCATTGGGTGGAGGAGGACCCATGGAGGTATGGTTGCAACTCCTCCAGACTCAATGAACCGGTCAGCTTCGCTATGGAATGGTTAGTGAATAAAAATGAAGTAGCATCCCTGAGAGCACCAAAAGCAACAGCAACAGTAGAGCTGAACATACCAGTGCACGACAAGGGCAAGAGGGAGATCGTCGATCGCATGGAGGAAGAGCAAAGTTTTAAGTTCCAAGCAGATCCACTTGTGGAGAAAGCATCTATGGCTATAGAGGTGAAGAGGCAACAACACGACAAGCTAAACGCACAAAGGAAGAGAGAGAAACTGAGAATGGAGGAAACAAAGAAGGAGTTTCATGAGTTGAAGTAGCAACTCCAGAGGGAACAGGAGCTATGCAGATAGGACAAGGAAGTGCAGGGAGAACAAGTACAGTAGGAGGCGCAACTTGTGAAGATGGATGAAACAACGCCTGTAAATGTAGTGGACTCATCAGAATAGTTTGCATCTGGCAAACATGGTGAACCATCGTAGGAGCAGGACTTTTCTCATGAGATAGAGTGAGCACTTAAACAGATAGATATGGATATGGAGCAGCAAGAGTTAGAGCAATACATCAACCTCATGCCTCACCAACAAGAGGTCGACCCACCATCTTCACCGCATCCAGAATATGATCAACTACCAAGCAACCAAGGATACACTAAGATCCTTGGAGATCAGCTGGAAGGAGAGATGCACAACATCTCATTCGACAAGTCTGAACATAGCGTTGTGCAATATTGTAGAGTGTCAACTCTAGAAGATCATACATCTCGTGCACAATATGAGGAATGAGTGATCTTGTCTGACATGTGCAAACATCCAACAACATTGGCTGATGCTACCAGAGCATATGTCGAAGCCACTAGCTCGAGGGTTCACTTTATGATAGTTGAGAATGAGTGAATGGCGAAGGAGCTACAGACGGACAAGCAAGGAGGAGAATTGGTTACAGCATCCACCCAAGCAGAATTGAAGAAGGAAATACTAGATGAAGTATTTTCCCTTGACACAGTCATGCAGTCATTGTATTCCAAGTTTGGTACCGTGCATAAGGCAGTCGTCCATTTCAATGGATGGCAGCAGTGATGTTTTAGAAGAGCACGTATCTTGTCAAACATGCATGTTGTTGTTGATTACATGCAAACATGGACGATGAGATACAAAGGAGCCCTACTTCACTTGCCTAAGATGATGAAGCCTAGAGTGGTCGAGTTGAAGGCATGCATCCGAAGTTAGATCTGGAACTATGAAGAGCTCCCGCAGCTCATCCCTACTCTACAGGCTTCCCATGCACGTGTATTCAATAGTATGGATGTTGTTGTGTGCGCACATGCGATCCCATCTATTGGAAATCTAACCCAGGTGAAAACAAAGGCACAGGTCTGACTAGAGCTCGACTCGTACTTTGACGATTTGATGCACATAGCCACCAGCCTAGACTTGTCCATCAGTGCAAACACCATGCACAAGTATGTTGTTGGTCTGGCCGCGCTGAAGACAATAATGCGCATGCTATCAAACGATTTGTACAGAGGATCCCGAGCAGTTTACCCGGATGTTGTGGAGGCAAGAGTCAGGTTCCAAAAATATGTCACATTAGAGTACACGGACACCATTGCAGACTACCAATCTTGGCATCAGTTCGCTACTGTCAACCACCATGAAGATGTCGAAGAGTTGGTCTTCCAAAAACTGTCTGAGTCATAGTGATGTCTTGCATGGATTTCTCAAGCCATTTTGTCTCACATGGGTACATGTGCATTGTAATGTAACTTCTTGTCAAGTGTAAGTTCAAGTGTCAATAGTTGGATGTAACAGTCATAGAGTAGATGAAGAGTCATGAGGGTAGATGAATTGTCACAAAGGGGAATTTCAAGGGTCACCCCAACCTTTGCTATAAATAGTCCCTCATAACTCATTGTAAAGGCTTTTGGTCAGCCAAGCTTTGATAGGAGTATCTTAGAGAAAGCTTGGATAGTATTGTAACCCGCCTTGGCTTCTCCACTACTCAGAGCTAGTATATCTCTTTGGAGGAGCAAGTGGTTGTGGCTGTAACATTTCACTATCGGAACTAACGGTTGGACATGGATGTATTATATGACTTGAACTTACACTTCTTAATATAACAGAGCCAGCACGTTTCATGCATATGTTGTATTGTATTCTAGCTATCTGGTTAACTATAAATGATATATGTATTTGTTTTCTTACGCATGCGTGTATGGACTATTCTGTATAAGTGTGTATGAATCTTTCTTAAATGTGATGTTGGTTTAACCATCACTTTGGATTTCTCGCTAACCTACGTTCCATGTTGTGATGCATCTTCGCTTGTGTGTTCCCTTCCAAGTCACGTACTATTACAGGTTTCCATTGGGCGCACTCACCTGTGCTAGAACCTCTCACACACCTTCCTTGACTTACTGCAACTATCACACCCTTGCTACCAACAGGGACATCTTACTTGCCTCTGTATGAAACCGCGGTCAAGGAATTATCGTATTATCCACTGCTAGGACTCCTACACCAAATGGTCTAAGGTCTAATTGGGACTTCTTATCGGGGAGATCCCTTGACATGTTGGCGGGTTCAGCAGCGTCACACATTCTTATATTGGTTGACCTTTCTTTGAATATCTTCCACTACCTCACAAGCTTGAGAAAACTTAGAAAGCAAGCACCACAATTTAGAGCTTTTAGGGGCTTGCCATCTTAGTACATCCACTAGTAAGAACATTGTTAGGAATGACCACAATCTCTCCACATTTCTATTCACTAATTTATCAATTTAACACTTTTAAGCAAAATTAATGATAATTGATCTAGTTGTGATTCTTTAATTTTCATTCTTTAAATGTATTGATGAACACTAGCTAGTTTGGTTTAGGGTGTCTATAAACATGAATGTGAGCAACAAGCCTAGAAGCTTTGTGGGGACACTCTAGCAGAGAATTTGTGGGGATTCTTCAACTTTAAGTTTATTCACTCCCAAGAAAACAAATATTGTGACCCCTTAGAGTGAATTTCCACTCATTAGCTTGGTATTGTTTAATTGGAATGGATGATTTGCAAAAAATTCTACAAATGATGGTCTAGAATCAACCATAAACAAACATGCTTCAAGAAAACAAATCTTGCACCCCTTTAACAACTAGTTTATTTCTACTAGCTTGGAATTGTTCAAGTAACTTGAAATTGGCACTTTCAAGGTCTCTTGGTGCATGGTGCCAATGAATTTTGTATCTCTCGTAGCTTGCAACGATGTGATTAGGAATGGTTTGGGGATAATCCCTTGTGAATGCTTCAGGTAGAGATAGTATTTTTATAAACTTCAAACTATTTAATAATTGACAAGCTATAGGAATTTTTATGTAAATGGTAATACCTATGAAGTTGAATATTATTAAGTGGAAATTAGAATATTAGGAGGAATACATGGAATAATGGTTTGCAACTTTCTCTTGTGTAAGTCCTTGAATGTTCATAGTCTCTAGAATTCTCTTTAGAGCTAAACTTGTATCACAAGAAATTGAAATTATCATTTTTTTAGTCTCTTTGCATGTGATACCTCTATGTCCCATGAGATACCACTGGTATATATTTTATGAGGCGAATGCCTAATGTTTTAGCTTCCCCTTGACCTCCTAATATAGCAATGTCTCAACCTTAAGAATAGGAATTTTATTTTTCTCTTACGGGTTTACATCTGATTTTAGTAAAAGTTATCTAGCCCTCTGTTGATAGATCTCAAATTGCACAATCACTCCACTATTTGTTTCCTCTATTATTGTCAATGCTTAGTATAAATAAATTTAATCTAGCTACATGCAATGTTGATTGCTTTTAAACAATCTACCTCACTACATGCAAAAGTTATTCATGATTGATTGGTTGCATGCTTATCTTCTCCATTGCTACATGCAAAGTGTTTGATTGCTTGCATACGCTCTTCCAAGCTACATGCAAGTGCTCATGATACTTGTTATTTGTCTCATTACATACACATAGATATCAAAATCCTTGATATTCATTACTATTAAACATATTGCGAATACCTATTGAGCATCTCTTCATGAAAGAATAGATTCCCCAAGTCTATAAACTAACAAGTTGATTCCTACTTGAATTGATTACATTAAGCCCGTGTAGCAAGGAAAAGGAGGTGGTTTAGGCCAAAACCCAAATGGGACATGCCCTACTTCTCATTCTCTCTCTTTGGGAAAGAGGAAATAACACAAATAAGAGGAAGATAGTGTGTTGTGGGGAAAAATGCCTATTTAGGACGATCCTATCCACCTAAGGTGTGATAGCGCCTTAGCAACAAAACGAATACAGCTATTATGATTTCTTCCTTTATGAAATGTGAAAGAGGGGAGATTGGTAGACTTACCGTTGTCTTCCGGTTGTCCCTCGATCTAGATCCTCTTCCCCTTTGTGTGTCTACAGCTACTCGCCTCCTCGCTTGTTCAAGAGAACAGCTACTTGAATCCCACGAGGTCACAAGAGAACAGCTACCTATGACAAGAGAACAACTACTTGCGACAAGAGAAGAACACAATACAAAGGGACATATACATATTCATAAATGATTCAGGATTAGAAGTAAATCAAATACACTAATGCAATCATACAAAGTACACCAGCATATAGGAAAGAATCAAGATAGCTTTATTGAAAGTAACAGGGTTCAGGAAGAGATACAACCCATGGGGCTCCAATCCAGCATCTCCTTCCCAGCAGAATGGAATTCCCTCTTCAGCTCCCTTCAAAGCATAAACACCCAATGTATCCAGCCACAAACCAACAACAATTCTTTACATTCACAAAATTTCAGCCTCCCTGACCTCTTGTAGGAGAGATCTATATATAGGGATATTGGAGAGAGGATGAGTCAGCTTGATACTGGTATGAAACTGACTAGTTTCCTCTCCCTCTCATAGTTCTTGAGTCCACTTGGAGGTTCTTGCTTCCACTTGGAGATTTGGAACCTCTTACTCATCACCAGTCGAATTCCCTGATCCAAGTGTCATTTTGGAAGCTTCCTGGGCATTGACACCTTGAGAAATGATTCTGCCACTTGTCCAAACTCGCTCAGCGCAGGTAGCCTTTGTTGCAGTTGACATTCAACGCAGGTAGACAGTGGAGCAGTTGACATTCAGCGCAGATGCTCAGTGGAGCAGTTGACATGATCCAGAATTGGCTTGTTTTTGAGTGTTTTTAGGTGGAGAACTTCAGTGAATTGCTGTGGTTAGTTGGCCTTGTTCCTCTAGGGGTAGGAACAACATGTTTAGGGACTTTGGATCCCTTAGATTATGGACATTTCATGCTCAATGATGTAAGGCACAAAAATGTCTATAACAGTTGCCCCCTAAAGTATGAGTCCGTTTATCGGGTGAAATGCTTTATCCAGGAGGGTCCGAAGTTCATCCATCTGCTAGGAGGAGACCTGTAATAAAATACAATACAATACATTATGATTCATACTGCTTTCATGATCTAGCTGAGGCGGGCATTCCCATGCTCAGCTTTATAAATTCATTTTTGTACATAGAACAGACGATCGTCTGATGGTAGACTGATAATTTTGGTGAAAATTATCATCCTTTGAGTAGGATGATCATCTGCTGCAATGATGTACATGTCAAATGTCTTTATTTTTCCTGAGTATATATCGCAGCCCGGATGGATGAAACTAGATCCGGGGTCTTCAAACTCGTTCGATCTTCACTCTAAGTACAAGTCGATCCATGTGAGAATTGCGCTGAAGTCGAACATGGAAAGACATCGCTTGATTACCGGTGAATGATGTAAACCGTTAACAAGCGCGAGAGGAATCACCGATAATGATAATGACCCTCAAGGTACTGCAGTACAATTCACGTGGTGTGAATAAAGGACTTGGCGTCGAACACCACGCAAAATCTTCTGGTCGAAGGTCATTGATGTATACCTGTTGCCGGAAGTGAGAAACTTGCCATTGAGGCATGCAAGCTTCAAAGTACCGAAGGGGTTGTTCCTAGATCAACTTCTTGGATAATGAGCTGATGTCGACAAGAAGCGATCCGTCACAGGAGGGCCTCAATGAATCCCACATCAGTGACACGGAGCGGAGCTAATGATTTTAATGGAGGTGAAAACGATCTGTGACATATGATTCAGGGTGGCGGTCATGAATGGATGAAGGATAATGTATGGCAGTGGATGGGACCCAATTGACTCTTTCTGAACGACTTCTCTTGAACATATGGCGACACTGATGCGATGGATTGGTAGCATTACCCCAAATATGGATGGTATGGCGAGACCATGGCGATGTGACCGGTGAATGAAACAACCCAACCCGAATGTGGTATGGAGGAAAAGTGTCATGTTCAAGAGCGACCTGCTACCATCAAAGTTTTCTTGATTTTTCCCAATTTTTCCCCAGTCATTGCTGACCAGTACCTCTTTATTTTTGTCAAGCTTGAGGAGGATAACATATGCTTGTTCTATAACCTGCCCTTCGGGCAAGCCCATCGCTATGTTTTAACGAGCCTAGCGATAGGGAAACTCGTTCTCGTCTAAAGACAAGTTTGTCGCTATTTAATAATTTTAACGAGTCTAACGACAAGGATAACTCGGTCCTTTTCATTTTTAGAGAGTCTGAAAAGGTACATAAAGTTAACTCCAAAATTCCTTTTTCGTCATCTAATCCCTTAAGTCCGAAAAAGTATAAAACAATACAAAAGGGATGAGTTTTCGATAACTTTAACGAGCCGAATAAAACAAGCGCTCGACCTTTTTGTGCAATAATCCCTCAGGTCCAAAAAGATTAAAATCTAGAGGAGGGGTAGCTCTTCCTGTCCTTTTAACGAGCTGGAAGGCCAAAACTCGGCAATCTTTTCATATTTTACGAGTCAGTTGAAAAGAGCTTAAAGAAGACTCGTCTTTTGAGGAACGAGTGATAAACAGGGATAACAACTGATTCTAGGTACAGGTTGGAATTTTCCAATCACGGCAGTGTCACAAGGATGGCTAGGTGAAATCACTCTTCGCAGCTGTTCCTCAAAATGGGTAAACAATCATATGGGGGTGAACGATCGGCCAAATGAAAGATGGAGGTGGCAGGTGCAAACACGACCAAGGTTTTTATGGCTGATAAATTTACGATCACAGTGGTTATTTACCGGGATAGGTTCATTTTTTAGATAAAAATGAGCTTAAACTCTGGAGGAAACATTGCTCACTACTTATATTTATTTTTTAACGAGCATGAAGACCGCGTTAAAACTGCTCGGATCTTGCGTTTATTTTTTAACGAGCATGAACTTTATGCTAAAACTGCTCGATTACCCAGTCATAAGATAAGAGTGTCTCATGAAAGATCCCATTTTTTATAGAGCTTGTGCCTTACCAAAGCTATGCTCACTCTCCTTTCTTTATGCAAGTTAGGAAACGACTAATCCAAAAAACAGATAAATAACCGCTCTTTGCTTGCACTCCAAAAGGTTTGCATGCCCCCAGGTATAAAATATGATTTCAAGGTTACCCCTCAATTTGCAGATAAAACATTTGTTTTACCGGGAGAGGCCTACCTCTTTCAGGCTACCCAAAGATTGTTCTGTTATTCTTTCAACGGAACACTTCCTTGGCAATGTCTACCGAAATAGACAAGGGTGAATGACCATTGTCAAACACGTAACTTTGAAAAAAGAATCTTATTCTAGAACAACCCCTCTTCCATCCACGGACGGGGTACGGACTAGTCATATTCTCCCACGGAAACCTACCCTATACCCAAAGTTTCCCTGCCGAAGCAGGCCAGGATGCATGCCCCCTGGGTTCCGGTCATATCCTCCCGGATTACTCGTGCTCATCAGGAGGACGGACCGTGGGTTGAGACACTTCTTGCATGAATAAACCATTTAGGGATGGCACATGACTATTTGCGATGCGTGATACGGGAAACGAAAGTTGGTCTACGAGCTTGACCATTCTTCCTTCATGCGGAAAACACATTACTCTAAAGAGTGAGGAGACTACAGCTCCCATGCAATATATATAGTCTCGTCCAAGGAGTAGGTTATAATCCAAGGGTCCTTGAACGACCATCATGTTCATTTGAACGGTCTTCCCTTTCAATGTTATAGGCACATTGGGGAGGATCCCTAAAGGTCGACTGGTTCCTTTATCAAAACCTGATAGATTTCTCATCTCAGGTAAGAGCACTGGCGAACCAAGTGCTCTCCAAGCAATAGAGGAAAGGATACTCACAGATGCCCCCTCATCAATGATAGTGCCAGCCATTACCATTCTGTATATTTGACAAATAATTATGAATGGTATACTGGCTGGCAACCGGGGTCTGCCTAGTTGGTTCCAATCAAAGGACACAACCAGGTTGCTTGGTGGTGGGACCGAATATACGGCCGGATATCGCTCTGATGAACTTCCTTCCTGCGATAAAGGAATGGTGGCATTGCCCCCTTGATCATCAGAGTCAATGCTGATGAAGAGAATCTGGATGGTGTCGTCTTGATTCTCCTCTGTGATGGTGTCATTCGAAGATGGAGCCTCTGAAGGCAAAACCGGGTCAACTACCGTATCAACCTTTTGACTTTCGTCAGGCATGGATCCAGATGGTTCATCTTCAATGACAGGTGCTTCGGATGACCATCTAAGTGGCTCAGCGGGATTCTCAACTGGTGAGGAACTTGGCAGGAGTCTTTGATATCCAGGAGGGAGATTCGCTCGTAAAATCGGGCGATCTTCCAGAACTCTTTTTGCCTCATCTAAGAAGGGACAACGGTGGATGGCGTGATCGCCTTCACACAGTCTGCAGGGAAATTTAGCTTTCCCGCTCTGTCCTGGAGCTTCACTCCCACTAGTTGACGGTGAGCAGTCGACATGGCTATCAGAGGTCGATGCTACCGAATTGTGCAAATGGGGGGACCAGTCTCTTAGTATCCGTGGGATACAGGGACAATCTCTATGGAAATGGTCTCCCCTGCATATGACGCATGGCGATTTAGGCCTTACGAGTGCGGTGTGTGGATTTTTGTTAGATGACATTTGTTTGCCCCCAGTCGCCTTAGGCTCCTTCTTCTTCTTTTCTTTCTTCTTCTTCTCCTTCTTCTCCTTAGGAACCCGATTTTTTGATCGACCAGTTCCGTCAAGCGAAGAGGAAGGAGGGGAGGAAGATGAAGTGGAAGGCTGGTAGGCAACTCTTGTCTGATCTAACTGTTGACTCGACTGTTCAGGAGTGGTGGTATTCTGAACGACATTGGTCGAAAAGAGCCAAGCTGGTAGGCCAATTGTCAGTCCTGGAAGCGACAATGTGGCCATGTGGGGCGCACCAACATCTCCCCAAGAGGAGAAGGGACTAGGATTTCCACCCAAGGGAACTCCTTGGTTGGTGTGCTCCATCTTTTCGACCTAAAGATCAATGCAGGATTAAAGGGTGATTGTTTCATTTAAAATAAATTGTTAACGACGCTTTTTAGACACAACTTGCTTTTTCAGTTTTAAAGAGTCGAGAAAAAGCTAAAGATGACTCTAGTCTCCTTCGATGTTTTAACGAGCCCGAAGTGACAAATGCTCGGATGGAATTTTTCTGTTATAGAGTCTGAAAAAGGCCAAAAGAAACTGCTCTGGAGATCTAGGCAGAGGGTGTGCCAAACTTTTCGCAAAACCACAGAATACTTTTTACGGTACGGGTGGTCGATCTTCGTGAATGTTGTGTTCACTGCATTGCGATCAGTAGGGCGGCCGACACAACTTCCTAAGGATAAAGGATATATGCCTATAGGGGTCTCCCAATATATACGCAACGGTATGTGGGAGCACAAATCCGTACTAGCGCTACCGTCTCTCAGGAGGAATCACCCACCTTCTTCGAGATCGACAGTCACTATGTTTAACGACGCCGAAACACGTCTCTAGCCTAGACCTCTATGTTGTGCGTTATGTTACAAAGCGTTGTTAGGTTCATTCAGTTTATTTTAGGTTGACCTTTTTAAAGTTTGCCTTTCAAGGTTCACCACGAGATGTATGATACAAATTCCTAAATGCAGTCTAAGATGATAAGCAAGCTTTATTATCTTTCAACTTTGAAAATCCTAGCTACTAAGGGAAAAGAATAACATAATCTTTTCTCAAAGAGCAATCAGCACACTCTAATGCACTTTCCCTAAATCCAACATGCAAACTTATCAAATGCAAAATGCACAATGCAAGTGTTTGTTTTCCACTTTCTTAGTATAAATGCCTACAAAGAAAGCTTTTTGCACAACTTTGAATTTGCTTTTACAATGATCAAAATAAACAAGTTCACTTTCTTCGAAATCAACAAGGGTAGAAGAGATTACAATCACTTTGAGATTTTCGAAATAAAGACTTGTTTTGATACTTTGAAAAAGACAAATTCAAACCAATAAGCAAAAGTAAAACTATAATCAATCTGAACAAACAACCAATGAACTCTCTTCTAAGATCACTCTCAATCAGATCTGAATCAAAGGCTACAGAAAGACTACTTTACTTATGCAAAGGAAGACTGTAAATGACACCACAAACACATAAAAACATTCACAATCTTTTTCTACAAAAATGGGGCGGAATTCAGGCAAAGAAAAGGGTTATCAGACTGGTACCTATGCTGGTCAAAGGCTGCAAAAACAGAGATCAAAACAGGGCAACAAAGGACAAAGAACCCCAGCTGCACAAGGCCACACTGGTTCAGCGCAGGTCCAACACTGTCAGTTTGACATTCAGCGCAGGTAGCCCCTTCGGGACCTGCGTTGAAATGCAGACTGCCTTCACAGTGCCTGCGCTGAAGAGAGAAACTCTCGTTTCTCTTAGTTTCTGGGTCACAAAATGCTCAAAAATCAACTGTTTCAGGCCAAATCAGAAACACAAGCAAGGTATAAACAGAGGGATGCTTTGATAGGGTACTAAATACTATCACAAGGATCAATCAAATCATTTGTGGATCTAGTTTAGATCATAGACAAGTCCAACATACTGGATCAAAGCAGCAACTTTTACTTTGCATCTGGGAAAGATGCAGTTCAAGAATTGTTGTCAAGTCTATGAAGTAAACGAATGACGGAAACACAAATGAAATGAATAAACAAGTTCTTCCCTAGCGGAGTCGCCAATTTGTTGTGGGGAAAAATGCCTATTTAGGACGATCCTATCCACCTAAGGTGTGATAGCGCCTTAGCAACAAACGAATACAGCTATTATGATTTCTTCCTTTATGAAATGTGAAAGAGGGGAGATTGGTAGACTTACTGTTGTCTTCCGGTTGTCCCTCGATCTAGATCCTCTTCCCCTTTGTGTGTCTACAGCTACTCGCCTCCTCGCTTGTTCAAGAGAACAGCTACTTGAATCCCACGAGGTCACAAGAGAACAGCTACCTGTGACAAGAGAACAACTACTTGCGACAAGAGAAGAACACAATACAAAGGGACATATACATATTCATAAATGATTCAGGATTAGAAGTAAATCAAATACACTAATGCAATCATACAAAGTACACCAGCATATAGGAAAGAATCAAGATAGCTTTATTGAAAGTAACAGGGTTCAGGAAGAGATACAACCCATGGGGCTCCAATCCAGCATCTCCTTCCCAGCAGAATGGAATTCCCTCTTCAGCTCCCTTCAAAGCATAAACACCCAATGTATCCAGCCACAAACCAACAGCAATTCTTTACATTCACAAAATTCCAGCCTCCCTGACCTCTTGTAGGAGAGATCTATATATAGGGATATTGGAGAGAGGATGAGTCAGGTTGAGACTGGTATGAAACTGACTAGTATCCTCTCCCTCTCATATTTCTTGAGTCCACTTGGAGGTTCTTGCTTCCACTTGGAGATTTGGAACCTCTTACTCATCACCAGTCGAATTCCCTAATCCAAGTGTCATTTTGGAAGCTTCCTGGGCATTGACACCTTGAGAAATGACTCTGCCACTTGTCCAAACTCGCTCAGCGCAGGTAGCCTTTGTTGCAGTTGACATTCAACGCAGGTAGACAGTGGAGCAGTTGACATTCAGCGCAGATGCTCAGTGGAGCAGTTGACATGATCCAGAATTGGCTTGTTTTTGAGTGTTTTCAGGTGGAGAACTTCAGTGAATTGCTGTGGTTAGTTGGCCTTGTTCCTCTAGGGGTAGGAACAACATGTTTAGGGACTTTGGATCCCTTAGATTATGGACATTTCATGCTCAATGTTGTAAGGCACAAAAATGTCTATAACATAGTGAAAGGGAAAAAATCTTGTGATGTGTAATTTGATGCATAAGCTAGAAACTAGGTCCATGAATTCAACATCCATATCACTATCATACCTTCAATCATGAAATTCAAAAAACATGTAGATAATATGATTGCTTCAAATCTGCAACAATAATATCAAGATCCTTATATCTTCTATCTTTATAATGAACCTTTATGTTTAACCATTGCTCAGTCAAGCCTATAGTAGTGCATAGGTTGTAAGCTAATATGACCATGATGTAATGCACAAGCCATAGCTCTCCTATGAATGTCACATTCACACGAAACCCAATTAAAACAACATAAAAATATAGAAGTGATGAATTCCATTTGAAAAAAAAAGGAATGTTTGGTGTCATTTTTGGCAAATCATTGTTATGCTTGTGTGATGAAAATATTACACAAATAATTTCCTCTCATCTTATTTTATTTATGCACTATTCACAATATTTCATGTAAATTTGACATTCCACATGTATAAATATATGGTGGTGTAATAAGCTTACTTCACTCTATTCAAGAAATTTTTATTTTTAGCAATTATATTTATTTGAATTTTTCAATAAATTTATGATCATTACTATTGAATATGTTATATGCTAACCGAAAATAAGAATCAATGACTCTTTATAGCAATCTCCATATTTTAGCTATACTCGCTCTTACACCCATACCTATCACAATCATCTCCTTTTAAAAAGCATCCCCTAAATTATAAGGTTTCTCATGCATCTAATTAATCGAACACCATTGGATTTGAATAAATCTCTCTCTAATCCATTTCAATTACAAAGAGATAACAAAAGAGATAAATCTCTTTATAATCCATTGCAATTAAACCCCTCTCTAATTCTTCAACAATAAAAAACATTAAATACAAACTGCATTCCCAATAACCATCCCTAATAATTATACTATCAATAACCATCATGGGGATGCTCCCCCTTTTTCATGTTTCATGCTATTGTCATGGACATGGAATATGAAAGTAAATTCAACTTTATTTATAACTTTTCTTATCGAAAATCGTGTTACGATTTGCGTTTTAGATTTGGAATCATAATAGTGGTTTATCATAATTCAATGTGACATGTAAATAAATCAAATGATAAACCAACGCACTCAAAGATATGTTACGTTGCTTTTACTATGTCACTATGTCACTATTGACTTTGTCATTGGCAATGACTTGGCATAAATATTATAATCATTACTTGCAACATTAATCACAATCACACGTGTGCATTGATTGCCTGTACCCATATCTTATCCATTGCTACACGTTGGATTACTTGCCTACTTGCAAGTGTTCATGATACCTGTCAATTGTCTCATTACATACCCACTATGTTGTAATCTTTTAGATTCATTGCACATACCCACTATATTGTAATCTTTTAGATTCATTGCACATACCTACTATTTTGGATTAAGCGTAATGACTTAGGTATTGGAACAACAATTTGACATGGTTAGTTGTTGAGCATCATCTCTATATTTCAATGATGTATATTTTATTGTGATGGTTAATTTTAGTTAGATCTTAGTGTATTTAATTATTGTTTTTATGTTTAAATGTAGGAAATAATTGAAATGTAAAAAATACATAACAAATTAAAAGTATACACACACTCCATAAATAAGCATAAAATTTATCTAGGAAACCCATAGGCGAGTTAGCTAGAAATGAGATTATTCTATTTTTTTTTTCTCTAGTATGGAAATATGCAAATACAAAGAAAGAGGTACTCTTTTTGGAGTTACCTAAGACACGTGGCTAGATAAACATCTATCGTTACATTTTTTACTTTCTCAACCCTCAACTAGAGTTCTAGTTTTGGACTTGCTAGAATCTTCTTGGAATTCCACATGTGGCTAGCCCCATATGCATGATTAATGATGGTTGACGTGGCATCTTTTCATACCATGGTGGTAAACATAGTAGGTCAACTTAAGAGAGGCATAACTTTTGCATGCAAGCTTTGATTGACATGATTATTGCATCATTGGAAAGAACTTTGAGTGTGGATCAACATCAAGGGGTCCAAGCTAAATCTAGAAAAAAAATTACCCTAAAAAATAACAATTGATGCCTCAAAATGTCCCAAGAAGGTGTCAAACCCCAAATTTCCAAACTAGGACTTGCCACTAAAATAACCCTGCAAGCTAATCCCTCCAAGTTTTTTTCCAGTTTGAAAACATCGAGATAAATGACAAACAATATAATGATCCATTTTGGATCAAGTATGATTGTGATTTTGTTTAGGTTTTAAATGGAATAAATATGGCATCTAATAATAACACAATGTATTCATATATGCAAATGACTTCTAATATTCTTCGTTACTTGTGTGTATAGATTATGCCATGGGAAATGAAGGGATTTTTTTTGTTTAAATTTTACAAATTAATTTATTTAATGTGGAATTTAAAGAGTGTCTCTCAAAACTAATTTCATTATATAACAATAGGATTAATATTAAGAAGGAAATCATATGTGATCTTCAATTACCTTTTAATTATGTATTAGAAATTGGGGAACTATTTATGTAATTGTCAATTTGGTGTTCATATGAACTTGCAAATTGTCATGCATCGAATATGCTAATATAACAACCTTAATTTGTTTATGAGGTTTTAGTATTCTAAATGAATGTCACAGAGAAAGATATTAAAGTTCTTTCATAAGTCACCGAGAAAATCGAACTACACTTGCACAAATGAAATGACACACTTTTACCTAGTGGGCTTAGGAAGCTTATTTTTGTAACCCCAGAACAGGTAGAATTATTAATCTAAGTTGCAAGAAAGGAAATAACATTTCTCTAGCTAGTAGACTTAGGAAGCTTGTTGTTATAACCCCCAACACTAGTAGAATACATTGCATAGGCAAGAAGTAAATCACATAGGTATGAAAGAGGTGGCATGCTCAAGGATTAGATGACCTTAAATTCTATAAAAAATATGCACATGAGATGTAATTATAGTAGACAAAAATATAAATGAATTAATTTAAACCACAAGTTGTAATATAGAATATTCAAGCCATAATTATGCTACAAGGAATCTGATTACAAACAAAAATAATAAATGCAATTTATGTAAACTGAAGAGAAGAGACAAAGTATTTGAAAATAGAGTAAACACATTGATCCTAAAAATAAAGTATTGTACTTGTATAATTAGTGATTTGCATCAATGTAAGAAAATAGAACAATTACTAAGCTAATTCAAAAGTAAATAAATAACGAAAGTTAAATTATATAGTTACAAGCATTACTTGGCTAAGGAAGAGGAAATACCTCCTTAAGCGAGTCACTGGTTATAAGAGTAGCATAATGCTAATTAATAACCACACCATTCAGGCATATGAAATGGAAATCAGACTCGAGCTTATATTAATAATTCAAAATGTAGATTACAAGAAGAGCTTTTCTCTATCCTTTCTCTCCCCTTTTTCATGGCTCGAGTAAAGATACGTTTTTATAATGTTACTTTATATCTTAAATTATCTAGGAAATCAAGGGACAACCATGAGAATCTAATGATTCTCAAGTAGTTTCTCTCAATTACAACAATTTCTCAAAAAGAATACAAAAGACCAAACAATGTTGACTCTCTTAGCTTCACAATAGTTGGAAGATTGGTCACTTTTCTGAGCTGGATGATCCTTGGTCTCTGTCACTTTCCTTTGTTAGGTACACAAGTTGTTGGGAAATCAGTTTTTGAAAATGGAGGTCGACCAACTGTTGAGTTGTGCTACATTCTTGGGAGTTGTAGTGGATATGTGCAATAGATAAGTGTCAATGTGTTGCAACAAAAATTTCGAAGTGAGTTGCAACATCAGTCCAAAGTGAGTCATAGCACAAGATGAGTGTGATGTAGCATCAAGCAAAGACTGTTGCAACATTGGTTCCAAGGCATGTTGAAACATTTCATTACAAATGTGAACATGTCACAACATCGTGTTGCATTAAAGCTTATGTATGCCATCATGTTGCAGTAGTAAGGTCACAATTGTGTTGCAATAGTGTGCTCAAGGGAGTTGCAACACCACAGGAGCGTTGCAACAATGGGTCTTGGTGGTGTCTTGGAAACCTATGGGGGTTTCAATGACGTAGGGGTGTTGCAACATGTGTTATAGTAACACGATGGTGTTGCTACAACACAAAGGTGTTACAACAACACTAGGAGTATTGCAACAACTATACCTGTACAACCCTCCAAAAGTATTCTCTCATGGTTTTCCACAAGTTAACACAAAGAGGTAAATTATTCCCTAAATACACAAGAATAAACACTAAAATGATAACTAAAAGATAATTATGCCTTGATTAGAAATTCATTCTTGCAAGAAAAAAGGGTGATGAAATGGCATGGAAATGGAAAAAGGTGTGCAAAAAGTTATTAGACACGTGGAAGAAAAGATGGCAATTTGGGAACTTGTCATCCCCCCCCAGCCAAAATTGTTTCATGTCCCTATAACACTAGGTATTCAGTATGACTCTAAGAGGTTTTGGATACCATGGAGATTGGTAATACAATAGTCAATATTCCTTGCTTCGTGGATGTGAATGTAAGATCTTCTTTCTTCAACCTCCTTCCAATAGGAAAGCTCTTCATTCTTGGAACTATTGTAGTGTCTTTGATAACCTGTAGAAGGTAGCCAAATCATTGAGTAGTGGAATTTGAGGCCTACCGAATGGTTACACATTTATCCATGCATTTAATATATCAGTGCACTCAACGCGCACCCCCCCCCCCTTGGGAGCTTTCTTGGAAAGCTCATAAAAATATAAAGTAAATGTGAGGACAAGGTCACATGTTCAAATCCCTGGTTAATTTCCCATGGCCATGTGGCACAATTCACCTAAGGGTTATATTGGTAGAAGTTGGAATCAACCCTATGTCATGCAAGTACGAGATTGACATCTTTGTTGATTCCTCTCTCTCTCTCTCTTTATCTATGTGTGTGTGTGTGTAATATGTATATGTATATGTACATGTATGTATATATGTATATCATTGCACTCTCTTCAAAGCTACTGGAAGATTACTATGGTTGAATGGATCCTTCTTGCATATGTTTTATGTGTCTTACCCCTAGTGCTCAGTGAAATTTTCTACAACTAACTTTAATAATTTCTCAATTTGTGCTCTGCAATGATTAATGTCCTCTTGTTTGTTTTGGGCTATAAACTTTGTATGTTGTGGGGCGTTCACTCAGTTGTAATGTGCAAGGTGGACATCCTTAAGCCTTCAATACTCCCATATGATCCATAGATTTCATTTGAAGTTATTCTTTGCCACTTGATAAGAAATTTACCAGTCAATGTGGTTATTCAAGTAATATGAAAAATATCTTAGATGAACATCTCCTGCAAAATATTTTGGGTTCTAGATTGGGTCATGGTGCAACAAAATATTGTGCTGGTATAACTCACACAAAAGGTTATTTTCATCATTAATGCATGCATAGTAGGCTTCTAGGAATGTGATTAGGGAGGTGATTTCATATGGTTTGGAGGTCATGATGTATTTCCTCTTAAACATGGCACGTTTCCATTGTAAGTACATGTTGTACATAGGAAAAGGATCCCTAAAAATAAGTACATATTCTACTAATATCCCATGTCGAATATCTTTTATTTTTATCTTGTCCACCTTATTTTAGAGTTCAATGGTTTCTCAACATCTTTATTCATTTCCTTCCTCCATTGATACAATTTGGGTCTGTGGGCTTCTGAGTCTTTTGTTGATCTCTCCATAAGGTATCTAGCAATCTATTGATACTCCTTGTCATGAATTATTCCCTCTTTATAGGTATCCATCACTCCATTCCAATTATCTTCCTTAACCTTATCCCATTGGTATTGAAGGTTTACCTAAACAATTTGATCCTTCCTCAAAATAGGATTTGTTAAAGTGGAAATTTCTAATAATTCAGGTTCTTCATTCTCCATTTGAATAACTCTCTCTCAGTTTTCTCTTTTATGTATTTTTGTTTGGGATGTACCCCTTGTCAAACAAATAGATCCATGTTTATCCTTTCTATTAATGATCCAAGTGGATATTGGTGGCCACCTGCCAATTCCACTTGGACCCCACCATTGTTTCTTTCATTTTTTCAATTTCCTTAATTGTAGCACAATTTACTATTTGTAGTAGTTTTTTAGGTCCTGAACTTCCAGAGCCGTTTTGAGACCTTAAACGACGTTTTTTTGGGAAAATTGGGAGCAACATAGATCCATGGACAAATTTTTCTCTTCCCAAAGTTGTAGTCCTAAAATAGATCTTTCTAATGAGGTATTGTGCGCACCAAATGGAGATCATATGCCAAAGTTACGACCCCTGGAAGTTGATGTACCAATTTACCCAAAATTGGGCCCATAGCTTGGCGCTTCATCTCCTAGGGTTAGGTTTTTGGATGTTTAGGATTTTCCATTGTTTCTCAACAATAAATAGGCCTTTGAGCCTCATTGTAAGACAGTTCAGAGGCATGTAGCCGCCACATTTCTTCTCAGAGATAAGCTACCATCGCCCTAGCTAGTTTATTTCCATTTCTGTTTGTAAGCATATTTCAGTATTTTATAGTAATGAAATGAAGTATTGTTTCTGCTGCATCTTTGTATGTATGGTTATATTTGTAATTTGTTGCGTTCCTGTTTAAATATGGATCAGTGGTATCAGAGCGATCTGCTCTCTCTCTCTTTCTTTGCATGTCCCCAACGAGGTTGGGATATAAGGAGTTAGGGTTTGAATTAGTCAAACCTTTGCAAGACTAGCCTCACAAATTCCAACGGCCTCCCATGGCAGATGAATAGAAAGACAAGGGATAGGAAATCCTATCAAAATCTTGCTTGAAGAGGCCCTCAAGCGACAAAGGAATGCGATGATGGACAACTTTTCCCAGATCCTTCATTGGCTACCCAAGGGTGGCACATCTACTTCCAGCAGCTACTCTGGAAGTGCCACACCCTTTAAGGTACAAGTTAACTTTGACATTCCCATATTTGAGGGTCAGATAGATGGAGATGCCGTAGATAAATGGTTAAATTTGCTAGAAGGGTATTTTTTTGTTCATGATTTTTCCAACCAGGAAAAGATTACTTTTGCTCTTCTCAAAGCCGCCCCCCACGTCAAGGACTAGTGGGAAACCTAATGTGAGTAGAATGATGAAATTACAGCCTCACTATTTTTAGACGCACCCACTTGGAATTCATTCTAGGCTGCCATCAAGGAGAAGTACTACCCTGTCGGAAGCTATGAGGATCAATACATAAAGTGGGCCACACTACGGTAGGGAAGGGACCAAGACGTGTCGGAGTTTACCAATATTTTCCATACCCTTCGCACAAAGTTGGGTATCAAGGATTCAGAGTAGCATTTGGTACTCAAATACTGCAGTTGCCTTCACAGGTACATCCAGGATGAAATAGAATTCTTGAACATCTCCTCGCTTAGCACGACATATCGATATGTCGTCAAGATCGAGAAAAATTTTAAACAGAAGAAGTGAGACTTTGGATTTGCGAATCTGAAGCAAGGGAAAGGTGCCCCCAAACTGCAGAACAAATGACAAAGCCAAGGCGAGGTGGCCCAAGATAACCCACCAAAGATGCAAGCAAAGAACAATGCCGCGAAGCTGAAAAAGGACATGGGAAAGTGGTGTGAGTTCCATAAGAGCTCCACTCACAACACAAGTGAGTGTCAGGCCAAGTAGTCACTAGTGGCTAAGCTAAGGGTTTCAAAATCAGATGCATGTTCTGACTCTGATTCAGAACTCGACAAGGGGAATGACAAAGGGAAGTAGATATTGATGTGGAGAACAACACCACCATTGCCACCATGAAGATCCAGAAGGAGGAACCCGAAGATCCAGAGGAGGAGGAGCACCTCTTTCACTCTTAGATGTGGGTAGAGGGCTCCCTGCTACAGTTCATTATTGATAGTGGGAGCCAAAAGAACCTAATTTCGGCAGAGGTCATAAAGTGGTTGGGCTTACCGACCACATCACATCCACAACCGTACACCATCGGGTGGCTTCACCAAGGACAGGATCTTCGCGTGAGCCAACAGTGTCGCTTTCCATACAACATCAAGCCCTTCATAGATGAGGTATTGTGTGATGTTTCCCCCCTTGATATTTCTGATGTATTATTAGGCCAACCATACTTGTGGAAGCGACATGTTGTGTATGAATCAAGGCCTCATGTTGTTATTGTTACTTTGGGAAATAAGTTGTACAGGATATCGGAGGTAGCACCACCTACTGCCATCTCTTTGGTCACTGCAAAACAATGCGGTAAGCTCATTTCCAAAACCGAGAAATTTGTTTTCCTGATGATACGCCCTCAAGGAAAGAAGAAGACGATGGCCACGACCTCGAGACAGGGCCCCTCCACACAACAACTACAGAAGAAAAAGGTCGTGGAGGAGTACAAGGACATCTTCACCTCCCCCATAGGGTTTCCTTTGCACTGTCATGTCAAGCACTCCATCGATCTGACCCCAGGTGCATCGCTGCCCAATGGACCAATCTATCGGCACTCCATTATGGAGAACGATGAAATCAAGAGGCAGATTCAGGAGCTGCTGCAAAAAGGTCACATCCGTCCAAGTTCATCACCTTGTGGGAGCCCGATCATGTTGGTACAAAAGAAGGATGGGACTTGGAGACTCTGTATTGATTATCGGGTGCTGAACGAGATCATTGTTCGTAATAGGTACGTGATCCCATGGATTGATGACCCCCTGGACCAACTGAAGGGGGCAAAATATTTCAGCGAGATCAATTTGAAGTCAGGATATCACCAAGTACCAATTGAACCCTCCGATGTGTGGAAGACTGGCTTCAAAGCCAAGGAGGGCCTTTTCAAATGGTTGGTTATGCCTTTCGAGTTGACGAATGCTCCTGCAACCTTCATGAGGCTAATGGATGACATCTTGTAGCCATTCACCAACTCATTTGTAGTGGTATACTTGGATGACATCCTCATCTTCAGCCAGAGTTGGGAAGAGCACCTCCACCACATCTGACAGGTTCTCCAAACACTCCGACAACACAAGTTATGTGCCAATTTGGAGAAATTCACTTTTGGCATGACCCAGGTTCAGTATCTAGGATACATTATTGATGAACGAGGGGTGCATGTGGATCCATCCAAGATCCAAATCATTCGGGATTGGCCATCTCCAATCACTCTAATAGAGCTCTGCAGCTTTTTGGGTCTTGCCAACTTCTACCAAAGGTTTGTGTTGGGATTTTCTCATATCACTTGGCCTGTGAGTCAAGTCACCAAGGGAAGAGTGAAAGAAAAATTATTTTGGTCTAAATCTCAATAAGAGGCATTCACAGAGTTGAAACATTGCCTCTGCTCGGCACCAGTGCTCGCATTACCAGACTTGCAACAACCATTTGAGGTCGAGACAGATGCCTCTGACTATGCTATTGGGGTAGTCCTTACTCAACACGGGAATCCAATGGCATATCACAGTGAGACACTTTCAGACACAGTCCAGAAGTATCCCACTTATGACAAAGAGATGTATTCCATTGTACAGGCCTATCGAAAATGGAAGAATTACATTTTGGGGAAGGAAACGGTCATCCACACAGACCACTGGCCCTTGCAATTCATACAGACCCAAGGGACATTGTAGAATGATTGCCATCAGAAGTGGTCCACATACCTGCAACAGTTCCATTTGAATATCAAGTATAATAAGGGTAGCACCTGTTATCACCAAAATCAACCCCTGATAGGTTGTTGATCAAGTAGACCTTGTGTAACTGTTTCAAACCAACTTTTGGCTGAGGCTTAGCCTCCTCAACCTGAGAGGGCTCTCTCACTAGGTTAAAGATTTTGATAAAGATTAGATGGCTAACTCTATGAAACAAGTGAAGAAATATGAATGGTTGAACATGATCAGTAAACATCCATTGGGCTTATGGAGTCAAGAAATGCTTCAGTATGACAATAATATTAACTTTGCATGGAAGTCAGGGCATCTTGAGTTCAACATATCAGTAACACATCAGAAATATGTAGGAAGACACTGTCTACAAATACATGAAGGAAGTTAGAGCATAGCCAATGAGTTCTAAGTAATCATACATTCATACTACTGCAAGAAATAAAATGAATACAACAATAGGAAAATTTAAACATTGAACTCCTTCTGAATCTTGAGGAGCAAAGCCAAATCACTGTATTACATTAAAACACAGTCTTCTACAAAAGTACAATATGAGTGTTCTTTGAAAAATTTCCAACCCTTTGTACATCAGATTTTCTTCTCTATATAGAGCTCTTTACATAACTGAGATTCCTCCTCCAACATGAGGGGAACTCGAATTCTTCCTATTATGACACCTATTGACACTTTAAACTAACTATTAAATGCAACTGACTGCTAACTGGAAGTTCTAGAGACCTAAAACAATTAGGAGTATAACTCCACATCATGTTGGTAGTAGCATTTATTACAATCGAAACTCGTTCTCTAAAAAATGGCCTTCTTCAGTTTAGCTTTGGTGGATGTTTGAAATTCCTTGCTGGCCATTGATGCCTCATCCCTTTACTGCTCCTGGAAACTAGGAAACTGCCCCTGTTTTTCTGCTTTTGGTCTCCACAAGGATCTTCGAAATCAATTATCCCTGTTGTTCTTCTTTAATTACACAAAAATGTATTGGACTGCCATGTTTTTCATGCACTGTAGACCTTTCCCATATACATATGTGAAGACAAAACCTCTTTAATGCTGCTTGAAATATCATGAACAATACTAGCTGTGATCATTTTTATAACAAATAACTTAGAGTTCATATATATCTTTCCTCTGCTTGTTTTGCCCTTGCTGGATGCTTGCACTTTGTAAATGATCCTTTTCAGAAATTCCCTTTCAAAAAGATTTCCCCCTTTGTCACTCAAAATTTTTCAACCAAATTATAACATGCAGCTACAGCAATTTCGTAGTGCGCTATGAAACTGTTGTGCATTAGGCATCATCTACAACAGTTTCGTAGCGCGCTACGAAACTGCTATGTAATTACAAAAACACAGTTTAAGGTTGAAACTTGACTTTCTTGAGGCTTATTTTTCTTGAAAATGGCTTTTCTAACTTTTCATGAAGCTATTCAAAACTGAATAGATAGGCACAATTCTTCAAGGTAAACTTAAAAAAGGTAATCTATCAGAATTTGGGACTTAACCTTACTTGCTATGGGATTTCCTTTAGATAAGGATGTCCTTCACACTGGCTTAGTTGTATCTTCAGATATTCGATTTGCCTCTTCATAATTCTGATCCCAACTCTCATTTTTGTATTGACTTTCCTGATGTATTTTTCTTTCTTTATGGCAAGTACTGAGCAGGCATAGTATTGAGCATGACAGTTGACCACTTCGGGTATTGAAATAGTTTTGTCTTCCCACAAAGCCTCCATTTGATTAAAATAAGCTTCCTTGATTGCATGTTTCCTTGAGGTTTTTCTTAATTTGGCAATTTCAAGATTTGATAACTTCAATTTCTTTTTCAACTCTTCAACACTACATTCCTCTTGAGAGATAACTGCCTTACCTCTATTATTTCTATGCAGCTGAGATGATGTTTTTGATGAAGTCACAGGTCCTTCATGAGATTTTTCTACCTCCTCTGTTTCACTTTCTTCTGGCAGTGTTGTTGGGAAAAGTATCTATTCAAAACGCCCCTATCCCACTTTAAGGTGTGACAGTGCCTTAGCAACAAACAAGGAAAACTACTTGTGTATTCTTCTTTATGAAATGTAAACGAAGAGGAAGGATAAACTAACCTGTGTCTTGCGCTAGTTTGTTGATCCAATCGCTCTCCTCTTCAACAGCTTCCAGCTCCCTGCTCCCTTACTGGCCCAGCTTCACCAAATTCCTGCAAGATCACAGAAGAGAGAAACTACACGAAGATATAGATTTACATTCATAAAAAGCTCAGGATCAGATTAAGCTAAACATCCAAATATAACAAAACATCACTGATACACAAGCATGTAGAAGAAACTCAAATAGTTTTATTAATGCAATAAGAAGATCCAGGAAGAGATACAACCAAGTGAGTCCCGATCCAGCATCTACCTCCCAGCAAAGGAATCCCTTCCTCACCTCCAACAAAGCATAAATCACCCAATGCACTAATCTCAATCTCAAACCAACAGCAATTCTCTGCAAAGTACAAAATTCCAGGCTCCGGATCTCTGGGATGAGGGATCCATATATAGATGTATGCAAAGAGGATGAGTCAGCTTATGTTTTGACTTGTGGCTTCTCTCTGTCAGTTCTTGCTTCCACTTGGAGACTGAGAGCCTCTTACTCATCACTGGTCGAATTCAGTGAGGCAAGTGTCATTGGAGAAGATTCTGGAAGCTTCCATTGTCTTTCCACCTCGTTGAATGACTTTGCCATTTGTCATTTCCCGCTCAACGCACCCTGGTAGTGCATTCACCTGTGTTGCAACGCACCTAGCCAGTGTATTTGGGTGCTTTGCAACACAGGCAGCTAGTGGAGCATCTGAATTGATCCTGATTTGACTAGTTTTGAGCAGTTTTTGGTGGAGAACTTCTGGGAGAAGCTGTAATTTGTTGACCTTGTTTCTTTAGGAGCTGGAACAACATCTTTAGGGACTTAGGATCCCTTGGTTTATGGACATTTCATGCTTATAGCTGTAAGGCACAAAAATGTCTATAACAGTTGCCCCCTAAAGTATGAGGCCGTTTATCGGGTGAAATGCTTTATTAGGAGGATCCGAAGTTCTTTCAATGCTGGGAGGAGACCTGTAATAAGATACAATACAATACATCATCTTCATACTATTTTCATGATCTAGCTGAGGCGGGCATTCCCATGCTCAGCTTTATAAATTCATTTTCATGTACATAGGACAGACAATTGTCTGATGGTAGACTGATGATTTTGGTGAAGTCATCATCCCTTTTGGTAGGATGATTATCTGTGTTGCAATGTTGTACATTTCAATGTCTTTATTTTTCCTGAATATATATCGCAGCCTGGATGGATGAAACTAGATCCGGGGTCTTCAATCTCGTCCGATCTTCACTTGAAGTACAAGTCGATCCATGTGAGAATTGTTTTGAAGTCGAACATGGAAATACATCGCTTGATTACCAGTCAATGATGTAAACTGTTAACAAGCGCGAGAGGAATCACCGATAATGATAATGAACCTCAAGGTACTGCAGTACAATTCACGTGGTGTGAATAAAGGACTTGGCGTCGAACACCACGCAAAATCTTTCGGTCAAAGGTCATTGATGTATACCTGTCGCCGGAAGTGAGAAACTTGCCATTGAGGCATGCAAGCTTCAAAGTACTGAAGGGGTGTTCCTAGATCAACTTCTTGGATAATGAGTTGATGTCGACAAGAAGCGGTCCGTCAAAGGAGGGCCTTGATGAATCCCACATCAGTGACACGGAACGGAGCAAATGATTTTGATGGAGGTGAAAACGATCTGATGATATATGGTTCAGGGTGGCGGTCATGAAAGAATGAAGTATAATGTATGGTAGTGGATGGGACACGGGTGACTTCTCTGGATGACTTCTCTTGAACATGTTGGCGACACTTATACGATGGATTGGTAGCATTTACCCCAAAAGTGGATGGTATGGCGAGACCATGGTGATGTGACCGGTGAATGAAACAACCCAACCCGACTTAGGCACGGAGTGGAAGTGTCATGTTCAAGAGCGACTTGCTACCAATAAAGATTCTTTGAGTTTCTTCCCAATTTTTCCCCAGTCATTACTGACCAGTACCTCTTTATTTTTGTCAAGCTTGAGGAGGATAACATATGCTTGTTCTATAATTTGCCCTTTGGGCAAACCCATCGCTATGTTTTAACGAGCCTAGCGATAGTGAAACTCGTTCTCGTCTAAAGACAAGTTTGTCGCTATTAATCTTTTTAACGAGTCTAACGACAAAGATAACTCGGTCCTTTTCCTTTTTAGGGAGTCTGAAAAGGTACGTAAAGTTAACTCCGGAATTCCTTTTTCGTCATTTAATCCCTTAAGTCCGAAAAAGTATAAAATAATACAGAAAGGATGAATTTTCGATAATTTTAACGAGCCGAATAAAACAAGCGCTCGATCTTTTTGTGCAATAATCCCTCAGGTCCAAAAAGATTAAAATCTAGAGGAGGGATAGCGCTTCCGGTCGCTTTAACGAGCTGGAAGGCCAAAACTCGGCAATCTTTTCATATTTTATGAGTCAGATGAAAAGTGCTTAAAGAAGACTCGTCTTTTGAGGAACGAGTGATAAAATGGGTAGCAACTGATTCCAGGTAATGGTTGGAATTTTCCAATCACGGCAGTGTCACAAGAATGGCTAGTGAAATCACTCTTCACAGCTGTTCCTCAAAATGGGTAAACAATCAAATGGAGGTGAATGATCGGCCAATGGAAAAGTGGAGGTGACGGTGCAAACACGACCAAGGCTTTAATGGCTGAAGTACTACATTCACGACGGCTATTTACCGGAGGATAGTTCATTTTTTAACGAGCTTAAACGCGGGTTGAAACACTTGCTCGGTCTTATGTTTATTTTTTAACGAGCTTGAACTATGTGCTAAAACTGCTCGATAATCCAGTCATATGATAAGAATGTCTCATATAAAACGGCAATATTTAGATTTTTGCCCCACATCCTTTCTTTATGCAAGTTAGGAAACGACTAATCCTACGAGTTTAAAGGGTTAGCCTATGGGTTTAAAGGGAGGACCTAAAAATTTAAAAAATAAATAGCCACCCCTTGCTTGCACTCCAAAAGGTTTGCATGCCCCCAGGTATAAAATAGAGTTTTGAGGTCTCCCTCTATTCGAGCTGACAAAACATTTGTTTTATCAGGAAGGATCACCCTTTATTCGAGCTGACAAAACATTCGTTTTATCAGGAAGGGTACTACCTCTTACAGGTTACCCAAAGATTGTTCTATTTACGGCGTAAACAAAACACTTCCCTGGCGACGTCTACCGAGATAAACAAAGGTGAGTGACGAAGCCCGCCAACTCACATAACTTTGACAAGAGAATCTTATTCTAGAATAACCCCTCTTCCAATCACGGACGGGGTACAGACTAGTCATATTCTCCCGCGGAAACCCACTCTATACCCGAAGTTTTCCTGCCGAAGCAGACCAGGACGCATGCCCCCTGGGTTCCAGTCATATCCTTCCGAATTACTCGTGCTCATCGGGAGGACGGACCGTGGGTTGAGACATTTCTTGTGTGAAGAGACCATTTAGGGATGGTATATGACTATTTGCGATGCGTGATCTGGGAAACGAAAGTTGGTCCACGAGCTTGACCACTCTTCCTTCGTGCGGAAAACACATTACTCTAAAGAGTGAGGAGACGATGGCTCCCATGCAATAAATATAGTCTCGTCCAAGGAGTAGGTTATAATCCAAGGGTCCTTGAACGACCATTACGTTCACTTGAACGGTCTTCCCTTTCAATGTTATGGGCACATTGGGGAGGATCCGTAAAGGTCGACTGGTTCCTTTATCAAAGCCTGTCAGATTTCTCATCTCAGGCAAAAGCGATGGCGAACCAAGCGCTTTCCAAGCAGTAGAGGAAAGGATACTCACAGAAGCCCCTTCATCTATGATGGTACCGGCCATGACCATTCTATATATTTGGACGATAATTCTGAATGGTATGCTTGCTGGTAAACGGGGTCTGCCTAGTTGATTCCAGTCGAAGGAGACAACTAGGTTGCTTGGTGGTGGGACCGAGTAGACGGCCGGGTATGGCTCTGACGAACTTCCTTCCTGCGATAAAGGAATGGGTGGATTGCCCCCGTGTTCGTCGGAGTCTGTGTTGATGAAGAGAATTTGGACAGTGTCATCCTTATCCTCTTCAGTGACTGTATCATTCGAAGGTAAAACCTCTGAAGGCAAGACCGGGTCAACTGCCGCCTCGACCTTTTGACTTTCGTCTGGTATGGATTCAGTTGGTTTATCTTCAATGATAGACGCTTCAGCCAACCACTTGAGCGGGCCAGCTGGATTCTCAACTAGTGACGGACTTGGCAAGAGTTTTTTGTATCCAGGAGGAAGTCGCAATGGTGAAACCGGACGACCATCCAAAACTCTTTTAGCCTCGTCTAAGAAGGGACAACGGTGGAGGGCATGGTCGCCTTCGCACAGTCTACAGGGAAATCTAGCTTTCCCTTTTTGTCCTGGGGCTTCACTTTCACTAGTTGACGGTGTACTTTCAACATGATCTCCAGAGGTTGATGACACCGGATTGTGAAAACGAGGAGACCAGTCCCTTAGTATCCGGGGGATGCAAGGACAATCTCTGTGAAAGTGGTCTCCTCTACAAATGACACATGGCGATTTAGGCCTGGTCGGTGCTGTGTGTGGATTTTCATTAGACGACACTTGTTTTCCCTTATTTGCCTTTGGCTCCTTCTTCTTCTTCTCTTTCTTCTTCTTCTCCTTCTTCTCCTTAGGAACTTGGTTTTTAGCTTTACCAGTCCCGTCAAGCGAAGAGGAAGGAAGAGAGGAAGAATTAGAGGAAGTAGAAGGTTGGTGGGAAATTCTGGACTCGTCTAACTGCTGATTCGACTGCTCAGGAATAGTGGTGTTCTGAACGACATTGGTTGAGAAGAGCCAAACTGGCAAGCCAATTGTCAGTCCTGGAAGCGACAATGTGGCCATATGGGGCGCACCAACATCTCCCCAAGAGGAGAAGGGACTAGGATTTCCACCAAGGGGAATTCCTTGGTTGGTAGGCTCCATTTCTCAACCTAAAGATCAACGCAGGAAAAAGTGTATGAATATTCCGTTTAAAATAAATTTTAACACGCTTTGACACAACTTGTTTTTTCAATTTTAAAGAGTCGAGAAAAAACAAAAGATGACTCTAGTCTCCTTCGATTTTTAATGAGCCTGAAGTGACAAGTGCTCAGATGGACCTTTTCCGTTAAGGAGTCTGAAAAGTAACGAAAGGGACTGCTCTGGAGATCTAGGTAGAGGGTGTGCCAAACCAATCGCAAAACCGCAGAATACTTTTTAAGGTACGGGCAGTCAATCTTCCCGAATGTTGTGTTCAGTGCATTGCGATCAGTAGGGCGGCCGACACGGCTTCCTATGGATAAAGGTTTTATGCCTATAGGGGTCTCCCAATATATACTCGACGGTACGTGGGAGCACAATCCGTACTGGCACTTATCGTCTCACAGTGGAGGAATCACCCAACCAACAGTGAGGACAACAGTTACCAGGCTTTATGACGCCGGAACACGTCTCTAGCCTAGACCTCTATGTTGTGTGTTAAGTTACAAAGCGTTGTTAAGTTCATTCAATTTATTTTAGGTTGATCTTTCTTAGAAGTTTGCCTTTTTGGATCACCACGAGATGTAGATGTAATTCCTAAATGCAGTCTAAAGATGATAAGCAAGCTTTTATCTCTTTTGAACAATGAAAATCCTAGCTACAAGGGGAAAAGAAAGACACAATCTTTTCTCAAAGAGCAAAGAGCACACTGTAAATGCACTTTTCCTAAATCAATCCATACAAACTGTCAATATGCAAATTCACTTGTGCATGTATTTGTTTTTCACTTTCTTAATATTGATGCCTAAAAAGAAAGTTGTTGTACAAATTTGAATTCGATTTCAAGTGAAAAACACAAACAAGCTTCTTTTCGAAATAAAAAAGGTAGAGACGATTACGACACTTTATGATTTTGAAGTAAACACTTGTTTCGACACTAGAAATTCACAAATTCAAACCAAAAGGCAAAAGTAAAAGCGCAATCAACTGTCAACAGCAAATAAACTTTCTCCTAAGATCAAAACGACACTTACGACAGATCTAGATCTAAGGGCGACAGTATGATCAGTTTACTTTTGCAATGGGAAACTGTAAATGACGTAACAAATACACAAAAACAAATACAGTTTCTTTTATACAACTGAGGCGGAATTAAGGCAAAGAAAAGGGGTTTTCAGATAGGTACACACACTGATAACAGGCTGCAAAAATCAGAGGCAAAAATGGAAAAAGTGAGCAAAGAACCTCAGCTAGGCAGGGCTAGGCTGATCAACGCACCTGCTACACAGAGAAACTGAATTGTAGCGCAGGTAGCCCTCTCGGGAACTGCGTTGAAATGCAGAGTCTCTTCACAGAACCTGCGCTAAAGCAGAAACGAGAATTTTCTCTGGGTTCTGGGTCACGGTTTGCAGTTTAATTTATGGTTTTTGGCCGGATAAAAGCTATCAGTAAGGTACAATCAGAGGGATGATTTAAAGGAGGACTAAGAGCTATCACAAAGGGCAATTAGAGAATTTTTGGATCAATTGTTCAGATCATAAACAGGCATAGTGAATGGACTAGAGTAGTAGATCTCTACTTTGCATTTGTAAATGGCAAATGCAGTTCGATTCGCCACTCCTGAGTTTATGAGATGAACAACAATAGACACACAAATAAACTAACTAGACATGCTCCCCAGCGGAGTCGCCATTTTGTTGTTGGGAAAAGTATCTATTCAGAACGCCCCTATCCCACTCTAAGGTGTGACAGTGCCTTAGCAACAAACAAGGAAAACTACTTGTGTATTCTTCTTTATGAAATGTAAACGAAGAGGAAGGATAAACTAACCTGTGTCTTGCGCTAGTTTGTTGATCCAATCGCTCTCCTCTTCAACAGCTTCCAGCTCCCTGCTCCCTTACTGGCCCAGCTTCACCAAATTCCTGCAAGATCACAGAAGAGAGAAACTACACGAAGATATAGATTTACATTCATAAAAAGCTCAGGATCAGATTAAGCTAAACATGCAAATATAACAAAACATCACTGATACACAAGCATGTAGAAGAAACTCAAATAGTTTTATTAATGCAATAAGAAGATCCAGGAAGAGATACAACCAAGTGAGTCCCGATCTAGCATCTACCTCCCAGCAAAGGAATCCCTTCCTCACCTCCAACAAAGCATAAATCACCCAATGCACTAATCTCAATCTCAAACCGACAGCAATTCTCTGCAAAGTACAAAATTCCAGCCTCCGGATCTCCGGGATGAGGGATCCATATATAGATGTATGCAAAGAGGATGAGTCAGCTTATGTTTTGACTTGTGGCTTCTCTCTGTCAGTTCTTGCTTCCACTTGGAGACTAAGAGCCTCTTACTCATCACTGGTCGAATTCAAGGAGGCAAGTGTCATTGGAGAAGATTCTGGAAGCTTCCATTGTCTTTCCACCTCGTTGAATGACTTTGCCATTTGTCATTTCCCGCTCAACGCACCCTGGTAGTGCATTCACCTGCGTTGCAATGCACCTAGCCAGTGTATTTGGGTGCTTTGCAACGCAGGCAGCTAGTGGAGCATCTGAATTGATCCTGATTTGACTAGTTTTGAGCAGTTTCTGGTGGAGAACTTCTGGGAGAAGCTGTAATTTGTTGACCTTGTTTCTTTAGGAGCTGGAACAACATCTTTAGGGACTTAGGATCCCTTGGTTTATGGACATTTCATGCTTATAGCTGTAAGGCACAAAAATGTCTATAACAGGTAGCTCCTCTTGTACCTCTTTTGAACGCCTCGTCATAGGTCTTCTTGGCTTAAAGACAAATTTAGAAACCTGATCATCAAATTTGAGCTTTTTAGAGGCTTTGGCCCTTTGGGTTTTGTCTTTACCTGATTCTATTAAGTCTGCTCAAACCAAAGGAGATTCTTCAATATCAATAGCTTGAAGCAAGTCATTCAGACTTCCCTTTGAAACCAGGCTTTCTTCAGTAACCACTCTCTTGCCTTTTTCTTTAGCTAACTAGCTCCTAGTTATTCTTCTCTGGACTGCTTCACCTGTAGATTGCTCATGTACACCCTCTTTGATCTGAGCTTTCTCTTTCTGTGACTGTTGGGGTGTGTCTTGGATTAATAGTGGTCTTGTGGGCTCCTTTACTTGTTTCCTAGCCCTTAATTTCACAAATCTCCTCAATCTTGTTTTTGCACGATGACTAATTGCTGGTGGAGAACTCTTCGTAGCCTGAGGACTAAGACCAGTTTCATTCTTGAAGCCAGACATAAACATGAACATGGAACATTCCCTATCTATTTTCTGGAGCTCATGAAAAACGATCAATTTGACTAAGCCGTGATGAAGCAACGAGGTTTCACAGGCTTCCTTCTTCAACTGAACCTTGTCACACATTTTGCCTAGGCTACGAAACAAATAGAAAGGCAAATCAAGAGATATCTTTCCAGTGAAATGAAGCAAAAGCTTGAAGTGGTAGGAATACACCTTATGATACCTCCCTTCGTAGGTGAAGTACCTCTATATGCAAGTAAGTAAATTAGCATATGAATCTTTGACAAAACTCCTGGGCATTGACTTGTTTAAGTTTGAATCAATGAACTCTGGTTTCAGAAATTCCTTGCAGGGGGCCATATCAAACTTGAAATTTTTAAACCATCTTTATTGTCCCCTTGGAATGTTAGTGTTTGTAGATATAACCTCTGGAGAGATTGGCAATTCAAGCACCCCAACTTTTGAATTCAGTCCTGTGAAATTTAAAGCAAATTCCCTGGTGACTTGCATATGGCCTGCTTGAAGTTTTTCGCAAAACCTCCAACAACCAACCTGTTTGAAGGCTTGTTCAACTTCATTATTCTTTAGGATGATATCTAAACCATCAGGTTCATTCCTCAGACATCTGCCTGACCTATGATATTTTCTTTTTGCAGACCCCTCCATGAAATTCCAGTAAAATGAAACTTTGAAAAAACTTGCACTGTCTCAATCTCGATCCCTGCCTCACTTGAAAGCTGCCTCACTTGAAAACTGCCTCGCTTGATCTTCAAGGAATTCTAATTGAATGCTTGCCAATTTTCTCCTCATGCATGAACCCAAACATAATTATGACTGTGATTACTTGGCTTCTTTTTTAAACTTGCAACTTGAGCGTACCAAGACATTTAACGACCCTAATGATGAGGATAAACGGTTGAGTGTGATAGGCAAAGTGTATGGACTGAAAACTGATGATGTAAAGATAATGGATTTTGATAGATTTGATAGCTGGATGAGATTTGCTACGGATTTGCATGAATCCCCGATTTCGTAGCGCAGCCAGTGCAAATTCTGGGTTTTGTGCTACGAAAACACCTAGACTGGGTTTTGCGCTACGAAAACTCCTAGACAGTTTCGTAGCGCATAAGAACCTTGAAACAAGTTTCGACATATGGAGTTTATGTGTGATATGAGACCAATGATAGACAATTATAGAGAATTGACCCCTTTTGACCATACCAACAAGACTCTATTCAAAATCTTAGACTCTAAAACAACATGGAAAAACTAGACCAAGGCTGACACCAATCTTTTGAAAAAAAAACTGATGCTCAGAATTTAGGAATTTTTTCTTGAGTGATAATAGCACCAATAGTGTTGCAAATTGCCTCAGTCGACCACCGATCATGGAATTAACCACCATGCTCAACTCTTGTGGGCATGAGACTACTAATTGGCCACTTCTCTACAAAAGTGACTGAGAATTCAGCCACACATACCAGACACTCTTGGAGGGTCAACATGTTCCATATTTTCACCTCCAGGATGGCCTGTTATGCCACCAGGGTCACCTTTGTGTTCCTTCAAGTGAGCATGCCAAGATGATTTGGGAAGCACACTATGGTTGGGCTGTTGGGCATTTCGGGGTCGAGAAAATGGTGGTAGTACTACAGAAGTATTTCTATTGACCGAATCTTCGACAAGATGTCGGGAAGTACATCAGATCATGCATTGCCTGCACCATTGCCAAACTGACCATCAAGGAGAAATTCCTTTAAACCCCGCTGCCTACCCCTGGTCGACCTTGGGAATCCATTTCAATGGATTACATGTCAGGCCTTCCTTCTACTAAACATGGAAACGACTATGTTTTTGTGGTCGTCGATAGGTTCTCGAAGATGGCCGTTATGGTGGTCTGCAAGAAGAATATCACAACAGAAGCCACTGTTAAACTCTTCTTTGAATGAGTGTGGGTACATTTTTGGATCCCACAATTTATCATCTCAGATCGAGATAGCAGGTTCCTTAGTACATTTTAGTCCAATCTCTGGTTGATGTTGGACACCAAACTCACTAAGTCCACAGCCTTACATCCCCAAACTAATGGCCATACAAAGGTTGTCAACAAGATTATCGTACGCATTTTGTGCATGTACAACTCAAAGCATCCATGCACATGGGATGAGAGCCTCCCCTATGTTCATCACAGCTATAATCAGGCTCTCCACAACTCGACTAGCCACAACCCTTTTCAGGTGGGCTTGTGATTCCAACCACTATGTTCCATTGATGTGGCCATGCCATTTGTAGCTACTCAGGTAGATTTGTTTCATGTCTAGTTTGAAACAGATAAGGCAAACAACTTCATTGAGCACATCCAACATATTCACCAGCAAGTCCATGACATTTTGGAGAAATCAAATGCCAAATACAAGAAGCAACATGATCAACATCAGCTGCCACACAAGTTTCAGGTGGGCGACAAAGTTTGGTTGCATTTTCAAAAGGAATGCCTTAACCACATCCGACATTGCAAAACAACTCACACCCACAGAGTTAAATCTAGATTGCATGGAACACACTGCAACTGATCGGATCATGGACACATAGATCAAGAACATGCGCCAGCAGAAGATCCAACTATATCAAGTTGTCAAAGCAGGCCAACTCCTTCACCGGGGCAAGTGGCTCACCAGGGACCAAGTTTAGTAGAAGTTTCCTCATCTCATGGAGGAACTCAACACAATGAGGACCATTGCTTCCTAAGGGGGAGGAATGAGGACCATTGGGAAAGCTGAGAGCAACATGGGTCCATGGACCGATATTTATCTTCCCAAAGATGTATTCCTCGAATAGATCTTTCTAACGAGGTATTGTGCGTGTCAAACAGAGATCATATGCCAAAGTTACGACCCTAGGAAGTTGATGTACCAATTTACCCAAAACGGGGCCCATAGTTTGGTGCTTCATCTCCTAGGGTTAGGTTTTTGGATGTTTATGGTTTTCCATTATTTCTCAACAATAAATAGGCCTTCGAGCCTCATTGTAAGACAGTTCAGAGGCATGTAGCTGCCACATCTCTTCTCAGAGATAAGCTAACATCGCCCTAGCTAGTTTATTTCCATTTCTGTTTGTAAGCATATTTCAGTATTTTACAGTAATTAAATGAAGTATTGTTTCTATTGCATCTTTGTATGTATGGTTATATCTATAATTTGTTGCGTTCGTGTTCAAATCTGGATCAATTAAGGAAGATTGCTCCTTGAGAATGGAAATCCAGTCCCTCAAAGGATCAACTTTCTCTCAATTTAGTTTCTAAAAGTTTGACTTTGTTTTACAACTCTTTGTTCTTTCTCTCCATATTTCTATTTCGCCTGATAATAGATGAATACAAGGGTGTAAGAGAAAGTGCACCTATTAAATTCTTCTTTTTGGGCTTGTAATATTTCTTTAGGCTCTAAGTGAAAGCTCTGACATACTAGGATGCAACCTTCTCTTTCACCTCTATTTCAATGTGTTCCTTATCTACTTGTCCCTCTTGAGTTGTATCAAATTCAATTCCCAAGTCTTCCATTATTGGTTCTCGTGGTTCAACAAGTTCTTATTTTTATTCAGTTACCCCTACAAGTTCTTATGTGGTAGCGGGGGATGTCACCTTTTATTCCTTCTATGCTATAACAAAAACCTCCTCTACAATTGGAGTTGTAGTAGTTGTTTCCTCTTCAACCTCACCCCTACCAATTTTAATGTTGCAATAGGGGTTGCAATTTCCTCTTCAACTTCCACCCCTACTAGTTCTAATGTTGCAACAAAGATTTTGATTTCCTTGTCAATTTGTGTTGTATCATGAGCAAAATTTCACTTCTCCTATATTGTACCTAGTCCTCCCTTTTTTCAAGATGGCCACATATGCATGCCTCATAGTCATCCTCCTCAGCCATTTTTTTGGAAGTCTAATACCTATAATTTGCAAATCAATTTCAAGTGTTTTACTTCCTTTGTCTCATGTGGCCACTTGTCAACCTTAGCCCCTACTTCTAACACTTCAATAGTTGTAGCAAAGGGTTCCCCCATTGTTGTAACTATAGCAAAAAATGATGGAGTTGTGGTAGAGTGTTCTCCTAATGTTGCAGCAACAACAACAAGTGATAGAGTTACATTAGATAGTTCTTGAACCAATAGTGCAGTTGACGCTTCTACTCTAACCCTCGGTGCTCTCACTACTTCAACCTAGTTGCAACCCTCTCACTAGAGGGCATGCTCAAATAATAGTTTGTTCAATTCATGGTGTGATATGTCATCCTTAGGCCTCTTGGACTTTTTCACATTGACCTCCATTTTCTTAAGTGTCCTCCATAGAAAGTATGGCATATTGATCAACCTTTGATGCCTTAGGCGATCTAGTAGCCTTAGATGATGCTAGTATATGACTCCATGGTCCCCCTCATAGGTAAAGTACCTCTAGAAAAGAAGATCTATGTCTTCCCACAATGTTGGAAGATATTTTCTGTCAAAATCACTTACTTTTCTTATTTTTTGTCTTCACCCACTTGTACCATTTCCCATTTTACCATAGTTCAATAATTTTGAAGGTTGAGCACAAATTATAATGCCACATCATCATTATATCCCTATACTCTCTTGACATAACTAACTCAACTTCTAGCTTGAAAATTTTCCCATGTGTTGTCATAAGCTTACAAAAGAAGGGTCTTTGAGGGTTCTTTATGGTTTAGTGAACCCCCCAGTTTTCCTCACTCAATGCTTAGGCAAACTATTGGTTTCATAATTCAAATGATAGTTTTTTGGGTGTTAGTTCACAATAATGGAAAGGTAATTATGGGGTAATGGAATAGGTCATTTAATTGGTTATGGTAGCAGTGGAATGTAATAAATGCAATATTTTCAAAGTACATTTGATCAAGAAAATTAATGTTATTCATTGTATAAAAAGAAAGACATACATATGTGCTTATTGTGAGTTTTTCTCCAAGCTAGCGGTTGAAATTTGTCACATTCTACATACCTTAATGATGTCACCTTGTATCTGGAAATGTTTTTCATCCATGATGGTGGGCATGTTGTAGAAATGATTCTACAACATTATGTGTTGTAATTCCCATTATACCTAGAGTTGTAGCACTTGTGCCAGGCCAGTGCTGCAACAATAATCATTATATCAATTTGGTATGAAGGGCTTTCAAATTACTGTGAAATCTACTCATTGAAAGTGTGTTGTAGGAATTGTGTTCCAACAACCTTGTTGGTTCTTCCTAGAAGAAGGTTTTGTAGCACCTCATTGCATGGGTGTTGTAGCATCCGAGTTGCAACCACCAATAGTTGGAGTTACAACAAGGGTGTTTTACTCTTCCTATAAACAAAGTTTTATTAGAAAATCAAGAGATACAAAGAATATATAATTCTCATAAGTAGGAGGGACCTAAAATAGGCCTCTTGAAACCTTGAAATTCCCTTCAACTAATGAATTATTTATATTTTTTTCTTGTTTAACATGTCATGTGCTAGACAGGTTTGTTTTCACATTCCATGTGCCCCAAATGAGCCTTTTTAGGGGTTTTCACAGGTGGAATCTTTTTCTTTTAATATAAATGGGATTTAATAATAATTCATTCAAATAGTATTTCTCCCTTATGGACAATCTTTATGTTGCTATTGGGCCATCCATCACTAACCTTCTCCAAGAAGGCTTCCTTTGATTGGGGTATGTGGTATAGTTGAAGCTTGTTTCCATTCTTCATTAGTATGGTTATTTATTTGTTGATGATGTGAAGCTTGATGGCCCCAATTTTAGAAATAATATCATTCTCTTAAAGTCCAATCCATCAAGTGTGAAACATTCCTATGAAATTTTTGAACTATGAATCAAACAAGTCTCGATCTCCAGCTTTGAATTAATTCTCTTTTATGAACTTGTCATGCCACCAAGCTCTCTAATGTTATATTAATTTTGTCTAATGTATGGAATATTGACAAAGTTCATCAAATTTATTAATTTGGAGGATTCTTTGTTTTTGCGCTCAAATAAGTTTGTCCCAAGTTGTACTTCTATTCTTAGGGTTTGTATTTCCATATTTATTGGAAAAAGTACTCTCTTCTAATATACCAATTCATATGGAGTAAAACCAATATTTGTTCTCCATGTTGTCATGTAGGCCCACAGGGCTTTAGGAAATAGGTATGCCCAGTCCTCGAGGTTCAATCTAGTGGCTTTTGTTATAATGGCCTCAAGGATCTTGTTTGTCCCTTCTACTTGTCCAATGGCCTATGGATGATATGGCTTTGTATCCTTCAACTTGATCGTGTATGTGTCCATAAGGTCCTTTATCATCCTAGAAGTAAATTGTGCTTCTCCATCAATGATAATCTCTTGTGTTCTCAAATCTAGTGAAGCTCTCCTGAAACTATATCACTGCTTGCTTAGTTGCAATCATGAGTGTCTTGGATTTCATTGATTTCATGACATAGCCTATACATAGTAAGATGTAAGAGTTATGATTAGAAGGAGGATTGATTATTCCAACAAAGTCAATGTCTCATTTATCACACAGTTATAATACTAGTTATGGTTATAATGGCCCAATTGGGAGGAACCAATTGGGCCCTCTCAAAATAGGAGCCCTATATATTCTATATTTTAGTTCTTCAAAAGACATGTTAGAAACTCTTTATCCACATAAATTCAACATTTTTAGTAAGAAAAGAAAACAAAGGACAAGCGATTTGTTAAAATCCTTCAATAAAACGATTCTATTAAACAACATGTCCCAAAAAAATTCATACCTCTTTATGTCCGTGGAGTAGGAAAGTTTAGCGTTATCTTTATTTTTTATAAGTCCACTTGGATTTCTTTTGATGAGATGTGATTCCCTAGTACTATACCTTTATTTAAAATTATTAAACATTTCTTGTTATTGAGGGATACATGTCTCTCTTTCCATCTTTCTAGAACTCATTCTATATTGACTAGGAAAAAGTCAAATATACCATTGAAT
This sequence comes from Pinus tabuliformis, assembly GCA_031772625.1. NCBI lineage: Eukaryota > Viridiplantae > Streptophyta > Pinopsida > Pinales > Pinaceae > Pinus > Pinus tabuliformis. The sequence continues at coordinate 486,573,293 of CM062814.1, read as the reverse complement.
GCCATGAAATAATTCATGTAAATTTCTACATAGTCATGAATCAAATTAGAGATGATTCCAATCATAGGTCATTGGAAAAATTTTGGAGCATTAAATATTTAAAATGGTAGAACATGGTAGGAAAATGTTCCCAAAGGATATGTGAATGTGGTTTTATATTGATCTTCCAAATAAATCTTATAGATTTGGTTGTATCCACTCAACCAATCAAGGAAATAAAAGCATTTCTTCCCTACCAACATATTGAGGACTTGGTCAGTAAATGGAAATTGAGAATAGTCCTTTTGTGTATCTTTACTACATTCCCTATACTCAATGTAAACTCTCCATTTGCCATCCTTTTAGGTATAATAACAAGAAGGGAAACCTACTGGCTATAAAATATGGGATAGATGAAGGTTATCTAAAAGAAATTTCTATAACTCTTCTTTAACCACATACCTTAGGGTCAGGTTCATCTGTCATTTGGGTTGATGAATGGGTCTAGATCCTTCCTTGATATAGATATGGTGAGGGCATAGATCAAGATGGATTCACTTCATGTCAGTGTATTCCCAGGTGAAAGAAAATTTATGCCTTTGTAGGAATTGGATTAGTCATTCATTTTGTTGTTTTTTCAATCCTTGAATGGTTTTCAAGGTTTTTCCAAGACTAATATCTATAGTTTCTAAATTTGTTTGTGTCTCTTTGAAGGAGGAATATTCATGTTATACCAATAGTTCATCTATTGCCATAATAGAAGCCCAGACTTTAGGGTTCATGATGTGGATGAGAACATGTGAGTTAGATAAATAGGAGAAATTTATGAAATCACTAATTTCTTTGTCCCCAATTTTATCTCTAATGACTAGATATTGGTCTATGGTGAGGACTTTATGGGAAACTTTATCCTGATCTCTTTCTTCTTTGTCATCTCAAAATGGTGTTTCAACATATATATTGGGATTAGTGAGAGGATATGGAGTAATTTGTTTTGTGTAGGTCCCATGGGAGATGGTAAGGTTACCAAATATACAAATGATGTAAACATCTATAGTAGCCATCCATGATCTTCCCAAGATTAAAGGACAACTTCCTAGAGAAGAGTTCATTAGTTGTAGAATCATGAAGACAATGGGATACTCCCATGAATCTATAGACATCACTACATCTTCCAAGTTTTTTTTTGGTTTGATAAGAGATCTTTCAACAAGTTGTAGCATGTGGGGGTCTTCCTAACATTGGAAATTCCTAGGGCTTCCATGGCATTGTGAGTAATAAAATTGGTGGTAGTACAAAGGTCAATCAATCTATTGGAAATGAGGATATGGCTAATTTACACATTGACTACTAGGATATCAGGGTTTGAGTACTTGAATATGAGAAATCCTTGACTATAACATGAATAGTAACATGAATCTTTGAGTACTTGACTATAACATGAATAATTTGAGGATCATTTTCTCTATTATTGGGTTTCTTTAAACATGATCCCCTTAACATTTTCGAGTAAATAGGGACATCCTCAATTCATTGGAACACCAATATGTGAAAACACACGTCTTAATCTCACTTTGGAAATCAAATCTAGGATGGGTAGTCAGTTTTTACATGTCAAATATTTATGATTAAGGAGGAACCTATGGCTCTAGGCAAGCTTGTTCTATTCTTGAGGTCTCTAGACATTGAAATGATTTTATCTCTAATGGCTAGGTATTGGTCTACAGTGTAGACTAATGAGAAACATTCTCCTTGTCACTTTCTTCTTTGTAAGGTCAAAATGGTGTTTCAAGATCGATATTGGGATTGGTGAGAGTATATAGGGTAATTTTTTTTGTGGATGCCCCATCGAAGATGGTAAGGTTACTAAACCTACAATTAATGTAAATGTCTACATTAGACAACCATGGCCTTCCCAGGATTAAATGATAGCCTCCTAAAGAAGAGATGGGAATTAGGATCATGAAGACAATGGCATACTCCCATGAATCTATAGGCATCACTACACCTTCCAAGATTCCTTTTTGTTTGATAATTCATTTCTCATCAAATTGTAGCATTGTGGTGGTCTTCCTAAGACTAGTAAGTCCTCGAGCTTCCATGGTCTCATGAGTCATGACATTTGTGGTAGAACCAAGGTCAATCAATGTGTTGGAAATGAGTGTATGGTTAATTTGTACATTGACTGCTAGGATTCTAGGGTTTGAATATTTTACTATGAGAACTCTCCCCATCATAACATCAAATATTTTTCCCATAACATGAACAATCTAAGGATACATGTTTCTTATATCATTTTTTCTTAAACATGATACCTTTACCACTTTTTAGTAAATAGGACCATCCTCGATTGATTGGAACAATAGTACACAAAGACACACATTATTAATATCACTTAGGAAATAAAATCCAGGATGGGTAGTTAGTTTCTATAGGTCCAATATTTCTGAGTAAGGAGGAACATATGGCTCCAGCTGAGATTGTTCTATTCTTGAGGTCTTTGGACATTGAACCGGTTCTAATTCTTCATTCATTACTTCCACATTGAGGTTTTTAATATTTATAGAAGGATTCTCTTTAGTTAAGGTCTTCCCTGCTCTTAAGTGGATATCATGGAAATATAAGGAAAAGATGGAGTAAGTTGGGTAACAAGATATCCCAATAGATTTGGTTGGTTGAGCTTCCTTATTGTTATTGGGGTTAGGAATGTGTTGTGTAGGTAGTTATGGTCAAGAAGGGGCTAATGTGAATGGTTTCATTTATCGAGAGAGAAGAATTTGTATGGGTGATTTCATTACACCTTCAATCTTGGTCAGAACTGTATATTGCACTTATCTCAATGTGGTACAATAGACATTCCTTCAATGGTTGCTTCCTTTTCCACTTTGGATAGAAAAGTGCTAAATGTAAATATGCTTCCCCTTTCCTTTTATTCATGTGAATTTGTTGGGGGCTCAATGAACTGAGTGTATCAATTTTAAAATATTCTAACATATTCCCAATTTTCACTCTTGTAACCCCATTTCTAGTAGTATTTCCAACTCTTGTCAATACATCTTTGGTTCCTTTTCCAATTTTTTGAAGTACTCCCCCAATATATTTGGCACAAATCAATGAAAACGTTATTGGATTGTTGATAGACATGTCCTCCATCCATAAGGTTGAGAAGTTCAATACAATCATCTTGGATTCCTCTCAAAAACAAGACACAGAGTGTCTCAGGGGCAAAATTTTCCAACCTCTCTCTATGTATATTATAGTTGAATATTACAATGTAATCCTCAAGACTCTCATCTTAATTTTGTGTCGTTCTAAAGACTTCCTCACTCCTTTCTTTTTCTTTACAATAATCTTGGTATTTCTCCAATAATTTCTATTTCATCTTGTTCCAAGTGTGGATGTATCACCCACGAACCACCCTAATGAAACATTCTTGAGCATAGCAGCGAGAAGTTTCAGTTTATGGGAATTTGACACATAATCATAGCTCCTACAGAGTATGTCAAATTCAAAGAGAAATTTTTCATGCTCTTCTTTGGATAGACCATGAAAGTTCAGTAGGGATGAGTGAGGAATATTTTTCACATTGTTTTCCCCATATGATTCTAAAAAAAACATCAAATGTTGATGTCTCTTCTTTAACTTCATGAGATAGCTCTATTGATTTTTGTTATTCTCTTCCAAAGTTGATTTAGGAGACCTAGGAAAAATCAACTCTCTAGAGTGGTACTACTCACTTATAGAATCTTCAGAGAAGAAAATTTATGTATGTGTAGAAGATGAAGCTTATACAATTTCAGGTTCATGGACAGATATTTTAGGTTTCTTCTTGGCAAGGGAACTTGTTGTGGGAGTGAAGTAGTTTTATTTTATTTACCCCATTTTCCTCTTTATATTGACATGCACTATTAGTTCTATGGGATCTTCTGATGGAACTAACAAATCTACCATGTTGATCTCTAAATTTACGCATGAAAATGTTTAAGAGAGCACTCTTTCTAAGATAGATAGTTGAAAGGAAAAACATGGTAGAAGCATCTTACATATATTAATTTAAAATAGAGTGAATATAAAGAGTATTTGTAAATAGAGTAAGAAACTTAATCCCAAAAAAATTAATATTGTACCTATCTAATTAGTGAGTTGCAACAATGTAAGAAAACATAATAGTTACTGGGCTAATTGAAATGTAAAGATAAATTGGAAACTAAACTATATAGTTATGGGTAGTACTTGGCTAAGGAGGAGTCCCTACCTCCTTAGGTGAGGCACTATTTATAAGAGAAAGAGAATGCTAATTTATCTCCGCATAATTCATACAAATGAAATGGAAATGAGACACAAGCTTATATTAAGAATTTGAAATGTGGATTACAAGCATGGATTTTCTCCATATTTTCTCTCCCCTTTTTCATGGCTCAAGTATAGATGCATTTTCATACATATTACTTGCTATCTTAAATTATCCATGAAATCAAGGGAAAACCATGAGAATCTTCATATTCTCATGTTTTTTCCATCTAAAAAAAAGATTTCTCATAAAGATACAAATATCAAACATTGATGACCCTCTCATTTGGGCGATAAGTGGAAAATGGGTCACATTGCTGACTTGGACGATCCTCAACCTCTGTCACTTTCCTTCATTAGGTACACAAGTTGTTGGGAAATTAGTTGTCAACAACTACAGGCTCACCAGCCACTAAGTTTTACTAGATTATTTGGAGTTGCAACATTTATGTCCAATGGTTTATAGTCAATACATTGAAACAAGGTTTTTGGGTGAGTTGCAACATCAAACCTTAGGTAAGTTGTAATATTAGTCTTATGTGAGTTGTACTACAAGACAAGCATTTTGTAACACCTAAAAAAGCATGTTGCAAAACTTCTTTTAGGGAAATGTTGCAACATTTTCATTATAATGGTGAACGTGTCACAACATCGCTTTCCAACAAGGCTTCTAGATTCTATCGTGTTATAGTAGCAAGGTCAAAATGATGTTGCAACAATGTTCTCAAGGGAGTTGCAGTAGCACATGGGTGTTGCAGTAGTGGATCCTGGTGATGTTGTGGAAACTTGTGGGAGTTGCAATGGAACAACAATGTTGCAACACTTTCATTATAGCAATATCAAGGTGTTACAACAACACTAAAATTTTGCAACATTTGTACCTGCACAACCTGCTTAAAGTATTTTCTCATTGTTTTCCACAAGTTAGCACAAAGACGTGAATTATTCCCTAAATAGACAAGAAGCAACATTAAAATGGTATAATCAAAATATAACTATACCTTGATCTTGCGAGCAAAAAGGGTGATGAAATGGCATGGATATGCAAACATGTGTGAAAAAAGGTATTGGACAGGTGCTAGAAAAAGGCCAATTTGGAAACCCATCAAAATACTTACCTATTTTAGATTTATTCCCATTGCTTTCAAGAGCCTCAGAACTAGCTATAGTCCATCTCCATGGCTGAAACTGAAATTTGAAAATTTCTATCTTACATGACTTGTTTTTATCCTACATCAATCTTTAGTACTGGTGGAGTATTGCTTTGAAGGTAGAGGCATCCAACAACAACAATGGTATGTGATACAAACTAGCTTAGGATTTGCTTCCTCTCATAGTGATCCAGGTGGATGTTGGTGGACACCCACCTATCCGACTTGGACTCCCACAATTGTCTCTTTCAGTTTTCCAGTTTCCTTAATTGTAGCACAATTTACTATTTTTAGTAGTATTTCGGGTCGTGAACTTCTACAGCCATTTTGAGGCCCTAAACGACGTTTTTTAGGAAACTTGGGAGCAACATGGGTTCATGGATTGATGTTTCTCATCCCAAAGTTGTATTCCTCAGATAGCTCTTTCAAATGAGGTATTGTGTGCATCAAACGAAGATCGTATGCCAAAGTTACGGCCCCGGGAAGTTGATGTACCAATTTACCCAAAATGGGGTCCATAGTTTGGTGCTTCATCTCCTAGGGTTCGGTTTTTGGATGTTTGGGGTTTTCCATGGTTTCTCAACAATAAATAGGCCTTCGAGCTTCATTGTGAGACAGTTCAAGGCCATGTAGCCACCACATCTCTCCTCAGAGATAAACTACCATCACCTGAGCTAGTTTATTTCCATTTCTGTTTGTAAGCATATTTCAGTATTTTACATTAATGAAATGAAGTATTAGCTCTGTTGCATCTCTGTATTTATGGTTATGTCTATAATTTGTTGCATTCCTGTTTAAATCCAGATCAATGGTATTAGAGTGGTCTGATCTTTCTTTCTTTTTCTTTGCATGTCCCCAACGAGGTTGAGATATAAGGAGTTAGGGCTTGAATTGGTCGAACACTTGCAAGCCCAGCCTCACAAATCTCGACGGCCTCCCATAGCGGATGAAAATAAAGATGAGGGGGCAAGAGATCCTATCAAAATCTTTCTCAAAGAAGCCCTTGAGCAACAGAGGAATGCGATGATGGACAACTTTGCCCAGATCCTTCAGCGGCTACCCATGGGCTATGCATCTACTTCCAGCAGCTACTCTAGAAACGCGACACCCTTTAAGGTACAAGTTAACTTCGAAATCCCCATATTCGAGGGTCAGATAGATGAAAATGTCATAGATAAATGGTTAAATTTGTCAGAAGGGTATTTTTCTATTCATGATTTTTCCAGCCGGGAAAAGATTACTTTCGCTCTTCTCAAAGCAGCCCCCCATGTCAAGGACTGGTGGGAAACCTATTGCGAGTAGAAAGATGAAAGTACAGGCTCACTATTTTTAGCACACCCACTTGGAATTCATTCTGAGATGTCATCAAGGAGAAGTACTACCCTGTCCAAAACTATGAGGATAAATACATAAGGTGGACCACGCTGTGGCAAGGAAGGGACAAAGATGTGTCGGAGTTCAAAAATATTTTTCATACCCTTCACACAAAGTTGGGTATCAAGGATTCTGAGCTGCATTTGGTACTCAAATATTGTGGCTACCTACACATGTACATCTAGGATGAGATGGAGTTCTTGAACATCTCCTCGCTCAGCATGGCATACCGATATGCTGTCAAGATCGAGCAAAATCTTAAACAAAAGAAGCGAGACTTTGGATCTACGAATCCGAAGAACAAAGGACAAAGCCAAGGCGGGGCGACCCAAGACAACCCATCAAAGCCATAAGAAAATAACAAAACCATGAAGTAAAAGAAGGACACAGGAAAGTAGTGTGAGTTCCATAAGAGCCCCACTCATAACACAAGTGAGTGTCAGACCAAGCAGTCATTGGTGGTCGAGGTGAAGGCTTCAGAATCAGATGCATGTTTCGACACTGAGTCAGAACCCAACAAGGGGAATGACAAAGGGAAGCAAATCATTGATGCGAAGCCCAATGCCACTGTTGCCACCACCAACGACTAGAAGAATGAGCCCGAAGATCCAGAGGAGGGGGAGCGTCTTTTCCACTCACATATGTGGGTGAAGGGTTTGCCACTGCAATTCATTATAGATAGTGGCAGCGAAAAGAACCTCATTTCAGTAGAGGTCATGAAGCGGTTGGGCCTACTAATTACACCACATCCGCAACCATACAATATCGGGTGGCTTCACCAAGGATGAGATCTCTGAGTCTGCCAGCAGTGCCGCCTTCCCTACAACATCGAGCCCTTCACACATGAGGTATTGTGTGATGTTGCACCTATTGATGTTTGTGATGTACTATTAGGCGAACCATACTTATGGAGGTGACATGTTGTGTATGAGTCAAGGCCTTGCGTTGTTATTATTTCTTTGGGTAATTCATTATACAGGATACCGGAGGTAGCCCCACCTACCGCCACCTCTTTGATCACTACTAAGAAATGCAGCAAGCTCATCTCCTAGACTAGGAAATTCATTTTCTGTCTGGTTCGCTCCCAAAGTAAGGGGAAGATCGTCACCACATCCATGACCCTTGCGAAGGGTTCCTCCACGCAGCAGCAACAACAGAGGGATATGGTCATGAAAGAATACAGGAACATCTTCTCCTCACCCACAAGGGTACCGTTGCACTGTCAGGTCAAGCATTCATTCGATCTGACTCCTAGAGCACCTCTACCCAATGGGTCGATATATCATCGCTCCATTCTAGAAAATTCCAAGTACAAGCAGTGACATGATCAACATCGGGTGCCACACAAGTTTCAAGTGGGTGACAAAGTCTAGTTGCATCTGCAGAAAGAACGCCTTACAAGAGCCCATCAGAAGCTCAGGCCACTCCGATATGGTCCTTACACCATTACCAGGTTGTGGGAAACAATGCTTTGGAGCATAACATTCCCCCATTCCTTCGCTTGCACTGAATGCTCAATGTGGACCACCCTCAACCATGCTTCCCACTGTTATTGGACACATCAAAGGTTGCAGAATAGCTCACGAGGGACCAAGTTCAGCAGAAGTTTCCTCATCTCATGGAGGAACTCAATGCAATGGGGACCATTTCTTCCTAAGGGGGGAGGAATGATATAGGTGGATGTTGGTGGCCACCCACCTATCCCACTTGGACCCCCACAACTATCTCTTTCAGTTTTTCAGTTTCCTTAATTGTAGCATAATTTACTATTTTTAGCAGTTTTTTGGGTCTTGAACTTCTGGAGCTATTTTGAGGCCCTAAATGACGTTTTTGGGGAAAACTGGGAGCAACATGGGTTCCTAATTTAATGTTGCTCATGCCAAAGTTGTATTCCTTGGATAAATCTTTCTAATGAGGTATTGTGTGAATCAAACGGAGATCTTATGCCAAAGTTAGGACCCCGGGATGTTGATGTACCAATTTACCCAAAATGGGGCCCATAATTTAGCGCTTCATCTCCTAGGGTTATGTTTTTGGATGTTTAGGGTTTTCAATTATTTCTCAACAATAAATAGGCCTTCGATCCTCATTGTAAGACAATTTATAGGCATGTAGCTGCCACATCTCTCCTCAGAGATAAGCTACCATCGCTTGAGCTATTTTATTTCCATTTCTGTTTGTAAGCATATTTTAGTATTTTACATTAATGAAATGAAGTATTATTTCTGTTGCATCTCTGTATTTATGGTTATGTCTGTAATTTGTTGCGTTCCTATTTAAATCTAGATCAGTCATATCAGAGCAGTCTGCTCTTTCTTTGTTTTTCTTTTCATGTCCCCAACGAGGTCGGGTTATAAGGAGTTAGGGCTTGAACTGGTCGAACCCTTGCAAGACTAGCCTCGCAAATCCTGACGGCCTCCCATGGTGTATGAAAAGAAAGACGAGGGGGTAGGAGATCCTATCAAAATTGCGCTCGAAGAAGCCCTCGAGTGATAGAGGAATGCGATGATGGACAACTTTGCCCAGATCCTTCAGCGACTACCCATGGGCAACACATCTACTTCCATCAGCTACTCTGGAAACACCACACCCTTTAAGGCACAAGTTAACTTTGAAATCCCCATATTTCAGGGTCATATAGATGTAGATGTCATAGATAAATCATTAAATCTGCTAGAAGGGTATTTTCCTGTTCATGATTTTTCCAGCTAGGAAAAGATTACTTTTGTTCTTCTCAAAGCAACCCCTCATGTCAAGGACTGGTGGGAAACCTACTACGAGCAGAAAGATGAAAGTATGGGCTCACTATTTTCAGCTGCACCCACTTGGAATTCATTCCGGGATGCCATCAAGGAGTAGTACTACCCTGTCAAAAGATATGAGGATACATACATAAAGTGGACCATGCTGCGACAAGGAAGGGACCAAGATGTGCCAGAGTTCACAAATATTTTTCATACCCTTCGCACAAAGTTGGGTATGAAGGATTCTGAGCTACATTTGGTACTCAAATACCACAACTTCCCACATAGGTACATCCATGATGAGATGGAGTTCCTGAACATCTCCTCACTTGGCACGACATACTGATATGCTGTCAAGATTGACTAAAAGTTTAAACAAAAGAAGCGAGACTTTGGATCTGCAAATCCGAAGAACAAAGGAAAAATCCAAGACGGGGTGACCCAAGACAACCCATCGAAGCTACAAGAAAATAACAACACCATGAAGTTAAAGAATGACACAGGAAAGTGGTGTGAGTTCCATAAGAGCCCCACTCATAGTACAAGTGAGTGACGGACCGAGCAGTCGCTGGTGGCTGAGTTGAAGGCTTCAGAATTAGATGCATGTTCTAACTCTCAGTCAAAACCCGACAAGGGGAATGACAAAGGGAAGAAAATCATTGATGTGGAGTCCAGCGTCGTTGTTTACACTGCCAAGGTCAAGAAGAATGAGCACGAAGATCTAGGGGAGGGGGAGCATCTTTTCCACCCACATATGTGGGTGAAGGGTTCGCCACTGCAATTCATTATCAACAGTGGCAGCCAAAATAGCCTCATTTTAGTAGAGGTCATGAAGCATTTGGGCCTACCGACTACACCACACCCGCAACTGTACAATATCGGGTGGATTCACCAAGGAAGAGATCTCTGATTCCGCTAGCAGTGCCGCCTTCCCTACAACATCAAGCCCTTCATAGATGAGGTATTGTGTGATGTTGCACCTCTTGATGTTTGTAATGTACTATTAGGCCAACCATACTTATGGAGGCGACATGTTTTGTATGAGTGAAGGCCTTGCGTTGTTATTATTTCTTTGGGTAATTCATTATACAGGATACCAGAGGTAGCCCCACCTACCGCCACCTCTTTGATCACTGCTAAGAAATGCAACAAGCTCATCTCCCAGACTAGAAAACTCATTTTCTGTCTGGTTCGCTCCCAAAGTAAGGGGAATATCATTGCCACATCCATGACCCTCGCGAAGGGTTCCTCCACACAGCAGCTGCAGTAGAGGGATACGGTTATGAAAGAATACAGGAACATCTTCTCCTCACCCACAAGGGTACCGTTGCATTATCAGGTCAAGCATTCATTCAATATGACTCCTAGAGCACCTCTATTCAATGGCTCAATATATCGTCACTCCATTATGGAAAATTCCAAGTACAAGCAGTGACATGATCAACATCGCATGCCACACAAGTTTCAAGTGGGTGACAAAGTCTGGTTGTATCTGTAGAAAGAACGCCTTACAAGAGCCCATCAGAAGCTCAGACCACTCTGATATGGTCCTTACACCATTACCAAGGTTATGGGAAACAATGTTTTGGAGCACAGCATTCCCCCATTCCTTCACTTGCACCGAGTGTTCAATGTGGACTGCCCTCGACCATGCTTCCCACCATTACTGGACACATCAGAGTTGCAGAACAGCTCACCAAGGACCAAGTTCAGCAGAAGTCTCCTTATCTCATGGATGAACTCAACGCAATGGGGACCATTGCTTCCTAAGGGGTGAGGAATGATCCAGGTGGATGTTGGTGGCCACCTACCTATCCCACTTGGACCCCCACAACTGTCTCTTTCATTTTTTCAGTTTCCTTAATTGTAGCACAATTTACTATTCTTAGCAATTTTTTAGGTCTTGAACTTCCAAAGCCGTTTTGAGGCCCTAAACGATGTTTTTTGGGAAAACTGTGATCAACATTGGTCCATGGACATTGGGCCACAAATCAATGTTGCTCATGCCAAAGTTGTAATCCCCGAATAGATCTTTCTAGCGAGGTATCGTGCATGTCAAACAGAGATCGTATGCCAAAGTTACGACCCCGGGAAGTTGATGTAACAATTTACCAAAAACAGGGCCCATAGTTTGACGCTTCATCTCCTAGGGTTAGGCTTTTGGATGTTTAGGGTTTTCCATTATTTCTCAACAAGAAATAGGCCTTCGAGCCTCATTGTAAGATAGTTTAGAGGCATGTAGCCTCCACATCTCTCCTCAGAGATAAGCTACCATCGCCCGAGCTAGTTTATTTCCTTTTTTGTTTGTAAGCATATTTCAACATTTTACATTAAGGAAATGAAGTATTATTTCTATTGTATCTTTGTATTTATGGTTATGTCTATAATTTTTTGCATTCTTGTTTAAATTTGGATCAGTGGTATCAGAGTGGTCTACTCTTTCTTTGTTTTTCTTTGCATGTCCCCAGTGAAGTCGAGATATAAGGAGTTAGGGCTTGAACCGGTTGAACCCTTGCATGATTAGCGTAGCAAAGCCTGACGACATCCCATGGAAGATGAAAAGAAAGACAAGGGGGTGGGAGATCCTATCAAAATCTTGCTCGAAGAAGCCCTCGAGCGATAGAGGAATGCGATGATGGACAACTTTGCCCATATCCTTCAGCGACGACCCATGGGCAATGCATCTACTTCCAACAGCTACTCTGGAAACGCAACACCCTTTAAGGCACAAGTTAACTTGGAAATCCCCATATTCGAGGGTTAGATAGATGCAGATGTCATAGATAAATGGTTAAATGTGCTAGAAGGGTATTTTTCTATTCATGATTTTTCCAGCCAGGAAAACATTACTTTTGCTCTTCTCAAAGCAGCCCCCAACATCAAGTACTGGTGGGAAACCTACTGTGAACAGAAAGATGAAAGTACAGGCTCACTATTTTCAGCCACACCCACTTGGAATTCATTCCGAGATGCCATCAAGGAGTAGTACTACCCTGTCAAAAGCTATGAGGATAAATACATAAAGTGGACCAAGCTGCGGCAAGGAAGGGACCAAGATGTGCCAGAGTTCACAAATATTTTTCATACCCTTCGCACAAAGTTGCGAATCAAGGATTATGAGCTGCATTTGGTACTCAAATATCATGGCTGCCTACACAGGTACATCTAGGACGAGATGGATTTCCTAAACATATCCTCGCTCAGCATGACATACCAATATGCTATCAAGATTGAGAAAAAGTTTAAACAAAAGAAGCGAGACTTTGCATCTGCGAATTCAAAGAACAAAGGACAAAGCCAAGGTGGGGTGACCCAAGACAACCCTTCAAAGCCACAAGAAAAGAACAACACCATGAAGTCAAAGAAGGACACAAGAAAGTGATGTGAGTTCCCTAAGAGCCCTACTCATAACACAAGTGAGTGACAGATGAAGTATTTGCTGGTGGCTGAGTTGAAGGCTTCAAAATCAGATGCATGTTCCGACCCTGAGTTAGAATCCAACAAGGGGACCAACAAAGGGAAGCAAATCATTGATGCAAAGCCCAGAGCCACTATTGCCACCGCCAAGTTCTAGAAGAATGATCTCGAAGATCCAGAGGAGGGGGACTGTCCTTTCCACTCACATATGTGGGTGAAGGGTTCACCACTGCAATTCATTGTCAACAGTGGCAGCCAAAAGAACCTCATTTCAGTAGAGGTTGTGAAGCGGTTGGCCCTACCGACTACACCACACCCACATTCGTAAAGTATCTTGTGGCTTCACCAAGGACGAGATCTCCAAGTCTGTCAGCAGTGTCGCCTTCCCTACAACATCAAGCCCTTCACAGATGAGGTATTGTGTGATGTTGCACCTTTTGATGTTTGTGATGTACTATTAGGCCAACCATACTTATGGAGGTGACATGTTTTGTATGAGTCGAGGCCTCACACTGTTATTATTTCCTTGGTTAATTCATTATACAGGATACCAGAGGTATCCCCACCTACCACCACCTCTTTGATCACTACTAAGAAATGCAGCAAGCTCATCTCCTGGACTAGGAAATTCATTTTTTGTCTTGTTCACTCCCAAAGTAAGGGGAAGATCGTTGCCACATCCAAGACCCTCGCGAAGGGTTCCTCCACACAGTAGCAGTAGTAGCAGCAGAGGGATACAATCATGAAAGAATACAAGAACATCTTCTCCTCACCCACAGGGGTACCGTTGCACTGTCAAGTCAAGCATTCATTCGATTTGACTCCTAGAGCACCTCTACCCAACGGGTTGACATATCATCGCTCCATTTTGGAAAATGCCAAGTACAAGCAGCGACATGATCAACATCGGGTGCCACACAAGTTTCAAGTGTGTGACAAATTCTGGTTACATCTACAGAAAGAATGCCTTACAAGAGCCCATCAGAAGCTCAGACCACTCCGATATGGTCCTTACACCATTACCAAGGCTATGGGAAAAAATGCTTTGGAGCACAGCATTCCCCCATTCCTTCACTTGCACTGAGTGTTCAATGTGGACTGCCCTCGACCATGCTTCCCACCATTACTGGACACATAAGAGGTTGCAGAACAGCTCACGAGGGACCAAGTTCAATAGAAGTTTCCTCATCTCATGGAGGAAATCAACGCAATGGGGACCATTGCTTCCTAAGGGGGGAGGAATGATTCAAGTGGATGTTGGTGGCCACCCACCTATCCCACTTGGACCCCCATAACTATCTCTTTCAGTTTTTTAGTTTCCTTAATTGTAGCACAATTTACTATTTTTGGCAATTTTTCAGGTCCTGAACTTCCGAGCCGTTTTGAGGCCCTAAATGATGTTTTTTTAGAAAACCCTGGTAGCAACATGGGTCTATGGACTGATGTTTCTCATGCCAAAGTTGTACTCCTCAGATAGATCTTTCTAACGAGGTATTGTGCGCATCAAACGGAGATCGTATGCCAAAGTTACGACCCCAGGAAGTTGATGTACCAATTTACCCAAAATGAGGCCCATAGTTTGGCGCTTCATCTCCCAGGGTTAGGTTTTTGGATGTTTATGGTTTTCCATTATTTCTCAACAATAAATAGGCCTTCGAGTCTCATTGTAAGACAGTTCAAAGGCATGTAGCCTCCACATCTCTTCTCAGAGATAAGCTACCATCGCTCGAGCTAGTTTATTTCCATTTCTGTTTGTAAGCATATTTCAGTATTTTACATTAATGAAATGAAGTATTATTTCTCTTGCATCTCTGTATTTATGGTTATGTCTGTAATTTTTTGTGTTCCTATTTAAATCTCGGTCACATAGGCGCTCAATAATTGGGCAAGTGACATTCATTTGTGTTCTTCCATTTATGTTTTGTTGATGGTGCTGGACCCGCCAACATTCATGGGATCTTCCTGGTATGAAGTCCCAACTAGACCTCACATCATTTGGTGTAGGAGTCCCATCTGGTATGATGGTCTAATTTCTATTATCTTAAATATATTCCTTAGCTCTTTCTTGTCAGCACCTGAGAGTGGTCTGTTTTTTCTTCAAAGAACGAGGTTCGCGTGCTTGGTGAGTACTTGGTGTTACTTGTGTCAAAGTTCTTTCACTACAGAGGGGGAGGGTGGAAGTGAGTCTCAAGTTGAAAGGGAATAGTCCCAACTCCCCTAGAGACACACAATACAACAGGACATGCACAAATTCTAGTGGAGTAGTCCACATGGATGCGACAGTCACAAACACAAGGTGAAAAAATAGCACGTACAATACCCAGCGAATATTCCACACGAGTGCGACGACCGTTATAACAAGTTTACACGAATGAATTTGTCGAGTGTTCGTTGGGATAGCCCACATGACTGAGACAACATTAACAACTTATACAACACATTTTCATAAGCATATGTATTAGAACAACCTAAATAGTTCAATTGTCTTAACACAGGTTTAAGAAACATGTATTACAAGTGTCCAAAGAATAGTCTTACAAACAATTAAAATACGTGTGAAAACGTGTTGGCCTATTAACAAGCTTCTGAATTAAGAGAAATTTCCAAGACACATTCGTACACCCTTACATCACTAACCCCGATAGTGGTCATTGGAGCCACTGCTAGCTCCTCAAACAAAATATTGCAGACTCTCAAGGCTATATGGGAGGAGCCAAGGTGAAAAGTCTTTTGCATGTACAAATGAGGGGTATTTATAGCCAAGGGTAAAACTGGCCCTTGTGACTATTCGACTTCCCTCATGACTGTTTGACATACATGACTCTTCAACTTTACATGACTCTTCAGATATACATGTGGGCATCTTGGACTTCCATGTTACATTACACTAATTAAAATAATGTGGCCCATAGTATTGATGTGGCCGAGATGAATCATGACATGACTTGACACGACAAAGCTGGTGTCTTCATGTTGTTGGTGGTGTGCATGTCAAGCTGCAGTGCTACTGAGTGATGGATGTCCTCTTGGTGTATCATAGCTTCACCTCCACATGGCAAGGTGTGTAGAGTCTTCGATGGTCTTAGTGTTCACTTGATGTTGCATTTGCATGTTGCTACTTCGCTGGTACTTTGGAATGCTTCATGTATTCATCTGTTCACAAACAAATTTCCTCGCATGCATTCTTGTTCATCCGTTCGTGAACAAATATCCTCGCATGGATTCCTTGTTCATCCATTCGTGAGCAAATCTCCTTGCCTGCTCTCCTTGTTCATCTTGTTCATCATCACTTCATGTCTCATCCATGTACCTGTATTTGTAATTACTCATGACGAGATGATGTCAAATCAATAAATATCCTAGTCTACCATGATGCATTGTCATTCACTTTTGGATGTAGGTGACTGGGAGATAAGACAAGACTCTGAAACTGTGCAAGGCAGATTTCAAGCTGGGATGCGGGCTCCAGGCACTGCCAGTGAAAATTGCGCAGAGGTCACTGGGGGACTGAGATGGAAAATCTGGATCAGCAGTGACTGTCTGTGGGATCTGACTCAGTTGGAGGGAAGATCTGTGCAGTTTTTTCATGAAGGCAGTGTGGGCAGCAGAGGGGGACTGGCAGGAAAAACTGCGTAATTTCTTTGGGGAGCTGGCAGTGGGCTAGAGGAATGGTGCTGACAAAAACTATGCAATTTTCTAGGGAGCTGGCAATGGGTTGTGGGAGTTCTATTGGAAAAAACTGCACAATGTTGGGAGGCTAACCTGTTGGACATCCTTACACAATTTCTGAGCTGAGCAGGATGCTAAGAAGCTGGGGAAATACTCATGAAAATTGCACAATATTTCGGGCGAGCAGCATGACGGATGACTGGGTGACTAGCTGGAAAAACTGCACAATTTTTTGAGAGAGTGTTGGGCAGTGGTTCCCCCCACAACATGTTTCTGGGGCTTAAAGCCTGAATTTTGGTCAATGAAATGTAAAGACCCCGCGAAGTACGAGTGCGAAAGTCTAGGATGAGTCATAGGGTTGTCTGCCCTAAGAATTGTAAAATAATGTAAAGATGTGTCGGCCTACCCATATAAATAGAGCGAGGCTCTAAGTGTAAAAGTAGTTTTTGGAAAAGAAAGTGAGAGATAGATGCAAAGGCATGGTTGGAAGATAGAGGTGGATCTGAAGTGTATTGGGTCATAGTAGTAGGAAGAGGCTCTGCAGCTGAGTGCGCAGAGTCCTAGTAGAGTACGCAGCTGAGTGCGCAGACCCCTGCAGCTGAGTGCACAGGGTGGAGTTGGGTCTATATTGAACTGAACTTGAAAAGGATTATTAATAAACATAAGTCTGATTCGGCATATTGTGCATCTGTTTCATGGATCTGTATTTTGATGTTATACGTTAATTTTATCTATTTATTTATATGCGTGCACTTGATAAACATTGATATGAATGCTTATGTATGAAAACCTTCTAAGTAATTCGCAAATAGAACCTAATTAAGGAAGACTTGGGTAATTAACACTTGTCACGTTGTGGCTAGAGCTGCGCGAAGGACATAAGGGGCTCGCTGGTGCATGTAGCCTAGTAAGTGCGAAGGTTGAATCATGTCCCTATTGCCCCATATCAAACATCCCCAGGGTGCAGAAACATGGTTCTAGCACCCTCCCATACTACTTCGGGTGAGACCTCAGTCCCCGCTCCGTGGACTGTTGCCGAAAGGGCCAATAGTACCAGGATTTTCTTAGCTAAATCACTTTTGAACTTGGGTCAGGCCCCACACAGCCAAAAAATGGTTCCGTTGCCGGGACCGGGATCTTCCTAAGGGATTTCTGATGTCATGCCATTAGAACCCAACAAAGAAGGAAATTGAAGAGTGGTGGGACAAGAAGATTCACGAGTTCGCGACAAAGGAAAACAGAACCCCGCAAGTATCTGAGCAAAAGTGGTTGGATCGCTACGTGTATATGGAAATCCACGAGATTTTCTTTGCATCATTTCCTTCTGAATTGTATGAGTGGATCGCGAGGTTAGCTAATAGCCAGGGAAGGTGTAAGTTTGACAAACCAATAATGTGGACTCCAGAATTAGTGCGTAGACTGGAGGCATCAGAAGATAAGATCGCACGAGCTGTGGACCATTGGCTCGACTGGATAATAGGGGGATTTATCACTGAGTTTGCGGTAGACACGACCGTGAGCTACAGCGATGCAGAATGACACTTTCTCAAAGGACCATGAGGTTAGTATATTAAGTCTTTAAATACTTGGATTAAGATTCTATTGTGTGAAAAGAGGGTCATGCGAATGCATTAATGTTTGGGACAATGCGGAGCAGAAAGATCTACAAAAGCAGTGAAGAATTAGGAAATAGTCCCTTAATTTCACCTTCGCGAGAGAGCAAGGAAGAGCTCGCTAAGGTCCCTATGAGAAGCGCGATCAGTTTGATAAGGTAGCACATTCTGCAGCTACCACCTCCACCCACGCCACCACCTGCTTCACCTCCCTCACCTCCATCTCCACCCATTCCACTTCCACCACCTCCACCTCCACAATTCAGTATGGCAAGCGCGATCAAACTACCGATATTCAGAGGGGTAGGGAATGAAGATCCGGACCAATTCTGGTTCATGGTAAGAGCAGTATGGGAAGTGCAAGGTGTCACAGATGACAATATTAAGAAGGCTACATTGGTGAGCGCGCTACAGGATCGAGCATTGAAATGGTATATCAAGCACTCTAATGACCACCCAAATGCAGGGATAGCAGAGATTCAGAATGTGTTGAATAGAGAATTTAGCCGACCGAAATCAGAGACACAGTAAATCATCAGATTTAAAGAAATTGCGATGCTTCCAGGCGAGACCCCTTAGGATCTGGACCAAAGGCTGAAGAGTACGATCTGCGAGGCCAATATGATGGTAATGGATGCACAACATCATGCATGGTTTGTGGCATCTCTGACACCGCACTTCAGGACGACACTATCAGAACAAAAACTTTCCACCTAGGCCGAAGCATTGGAAATCACGATGAGGTTGCATGAGACCTTGGGTTGGGAGTTCAACAAGTCCATGCACAACTACAGAATCTATGCCTAGAAATGCAAAGCTTGAAGTAGGATAGGGCACCATGACTAGAGGTGCACAAGGAAGTATGGTGCATAAAATGCAAAGTCCAGGGCCATGACAAGGATCACTGTCCAATGTTCGCGAACTACTTGGCAAGAGGGGGGCCAATGCCATTGAGACTAGAGGCACAAGCAAGGCTGAGTGCAACACCCGCATTATGTTGCGCGATCTGTCAGATAGGAGGAAAACACACGACGGATAATTGTCATTTGTTGCAGAAGTATACTCCGACACCCCAACAACTTTTTTGTAAATTCTGTAGGTCAGTAGGCCATGACGAGCGCACTTGTCCTAGCTACGAGCTAATCATGGATCAAACCCCAACCTAAAGGATGCAGATAGAAATGCAAGCCCTCGACCCAGCTACGGGGATGGTGCGCACTGGATTTTAGGGGCGAGGTCGAGGACGGGGAGGAATGGGACCAAGAAGGGGTCACGGACAGTTAATTTGTTACAATTGCGGAGGACCAGGGCATTATGCCCGTGATTCTACCAACCTGACAAGGATATCCTGTTCATACTGTGCTCAGTTTGACCATGAAACAATAAATTGTCCTACGTTGATCACACAGATGTGTGAAAAATGGGTATTCCAGCCTCCCCTGACTCAGAATATACAAATGATGAGGTTTGAACCGCATGAAGAATACCCAAATGTGAACATGATGCTCAGAAGTGGTACGAACATGGGGGGGGATAAGGGGAAGTAGCTCAAGGAAGATACATGGGTTCATAAGGCTCCCACAAAGGAACCTGGGTTTGGCTTAGAACACGAAAAGGAGACATTCGTGGAAGTTAAGAAGAGCTTCATGAAGGCCTCCACTTGAGGTAATAAGGATCAGCCATAGCCAAGAATGGATCCTTCAATGCTCACTACCTTTTTGGAGACATGCATGAAACTACTGCGTGACAACAAGGTAGTTAAGGGACTACAGGAGCTGATCACTAGGTGCGCGGGGTCAGGAGAACTGCGCGTAGTTCGGAAATTAGGAAAGCATGCATTGCACACCGGGACGGAAATGAGATTGACTATATAGATTGGTGAGTATGAAATGGATCAGGTAATCCTAGATCTTGGGTCAGACATGAATGTATTACCGAAGCAAACATGGGAACATATGGGTAGGCCTGCATTACAGTGGTTCCCTATTCAATTATGAATGGCGAACCAACATAAGATTTTGCCCATGGGGAGGTTGCAAGGGGTAACAATTGATATTGAAGGCACGAGCACATAGACAGATTTTGAAGTAATATAGATTGTCGATGACAGTAATCCTTATCTCGTGTTGTTAGGAATAGACTAGGCCACCGATATGAATGGAGTCATCAACCTGTAGAAGATAACTGTACGAGAATGGAGTCATCAACCGATGAGATGGATTGTATTTACAAGATAACTGTACGAGACCAGGATTGAGTGAATCTGACTACAGATGGGAGAATCTCATGGGAGCGCGAAAGCTCCTGCACTTCGGATTCAGATGAAGAAGTAGAGCGCTGGCAAAATCGGATGCATGAAGTGACAATGCTGAATTGCAACATGATGATTAGATCACTACGCTGCGTGACAATAGAGGCCTGAGAGCTGTCGACATATGATGGATTGATAGCGGTGGATGAATTCTTGAACAAATTTGAAAGAGCAGTACCGGAATAGTAGCGGTTCAATGTGTTGAAATGGGCACTGCACGCAACACCTGCATGATGGTGGGGTACACATCAAGGCAATTTTGAGGACTAGCATGGGTATAGAAGGATGATGTGCCTGCGGTTTGGAAGCCCCTAGCTTCAAACGAGAGTTGGGTAGCCAGGACGAAGCAGCTTGTACGCCCATTTGTGTCGATGGGTATAGACATGTGCTGTGTAGCCCAGACGAACACACCCCAAACTAAGGATCGAAAATCGGAACAGGACGCAGTAGCCAGAATAGTGATGTGCACCACAAATTTTCCACATAGAAGCATTCAAGAAGGTATGAGGAATCTTGAATAGGGTCCACCAGGCGAGCCAAACCGATTGGGACCTGCACGTACTAGTAGTCTGATGGGCCTATAGGGCCATGTGCAAAAACCTGAGCACAGAAATTATTCCAACGCTGAATAGCAGAGACGATACCATAAGAGAAGAGAAGAATCCTCATGTAATAGCTCCCACAGTTAGGATAGCACGCGAAGACCCGGACGAAGGAATTATGCGGTTACAAGAAGCCATTCGGTGAGGGAACTTGAAACTTCCCAAACTTGAAGAAGATTGAGTGCAGTTGAGGAAGAAAAACATGTTAATGGACGTAGAAATCAACAAACTGGAAATCAAAATCATGCAAGCCTATTGCGTTGAGGAACTAAGAATGACAGGACAAGATATGGGTAGCCATACTACGGCATTAGAAGATTTCCGCTGAGAATTTGTGGCTTTGCTACCATGGCTACAACCGCATTGTACCAAACAAAGTAACCATGGGAGCGAACCGCATAAGGAAGAACGAGAGGTGCTAACTGTCGCGAGGGTAATTGAGGAGTGCTCACGGACCAGGCTAGAAGGTAAACTGAAGCTTCGCACAAGTGGTGCGACCACTTGACTATCCGTAGAGAGCAAAGTCTCAGCACTCCAAGCAGTTGAAAGAGAGCACGGGACTATTGTTAGTGTCAATCTTTGCAGTTTTCCACCAGTGATCAAATATTCTCTTATAAAGTGGTCTTGGGGTGTCGAAATCAATTTTTTGTCATTTCAGTGAGTCTTCAAATAAAAATTTGGTCACTAGGTATTAGGTCTAGGATTTGTTTTCACCCCTTCCAAAGTTTTCCAAGTACTGGTCCATGTCACCATTTGGCTGAGTGTATCATCATTCAAATATTTGTTATCATCATTTCAGGTTCCAATGGGTCATTTTACACCTTGTTCGTGCTTCAGTTGTACTTAGGTAAGGCTCATTTCCCTCTCCTAGGGTTTTGAAGGTAATTTTCCTTGGATGGTAAAATCATCAACAAAAATTGTATCCTAATGCTCATACACCTTCCCCTATCCTTAAAATACCTTCTTAAACACTTTCCATCACTGATATCCCTCAAATTCATCATTTTCCCACAAACCCTAGCCTATTGCTACAATTTGACACTTTTCTAGGTTAGGCTTGTGTTTTTCCCTTTTGGACTCCTTCCCCTCACTCAATCTTTGAAATTTAACTTTCCCTTGCTTCTAACATCCCTCCATACTTCCAAAAATTTTCTCAAGAAATTAGAAGCCCCTCATCCCCTTCATTTCCCTTCATTTCTACAAATCCCCTGTCCCACACATCGGGATAGGCTTTATTCAAATGTTGTTTCTGAGCAAGATAAGATGCATTTGACAAAAGTGAGAGAGGTTTCTTCCCATTAGAGACCCAGGAAGAAAAACCTCCTTCAATTTTTACACAGGTCTCATGGTGTGGGAAAAATGTCCAAAACATCATTTGCCTTAGGAGAGTTGATGCACTTTTGGAGTGACCTTGGGAAAATCAAGATTTCTCCTAGCTAGGGTGACCAAATGACTTGCTTGATGAGTAAAATGATAACTAGACACAGAGACCTTTCCAATGAGCTATCATGAGCTCAATTTGGAGTTGAGGAAGACCTCCAAAAGTTGTCTTGAAAGTGGCGCTGCGCACTCCCTTCAGGCGCTACGCGTTTGACTAGTCTTGGGAGATTGGGCTTTTGACAGGGAAAATGAACTCCAAATTGAAAAATTCAAGATGTTCTGGAAACTAGACTCAACAATATTTCCAATGAGCTATCCCATGCTCAATTTGGACATCGGGAAGGCAGTCAAAAGTGGGCTTGAAGTGTTAGCATTTCCTGTCATTTTCAGGCATTTATTTTATCAGTCCACTGGCCAAACGCGCAGCACCTAGGGCGCTGTGCACTTTTTTGGGGCACTTTTTGGAGAAATGGCCACCACCATTGGATTCAGAAGGCCATGTACATTCATAAAAACCATGTTTCCAGGTGAGAAAGTCAGTTTTTCTAGGTGAAAAGGCCAAAAAACCACCAAAATTTCATGTTTCTGCCTATTTTTGGAGCCTGGCACTGCGCGTTTGAGTAGTCTTGGGAGATTGCAATTTTGGAGGGGAAAATGAAGGTCAAATTGGAAACTAAGGGTAGATTTGGAAAGTAGACAAGACAAGCTTTCCAATGAGCTATCATGAGCTAGATTTGGAGGTTAGGAAGGCAGTCAAAATTTAGCTGGAAGTTGGCGCTACACACTCCCTTCAGGCACTGCGTGTTTGACACTGGCGCTGTGCACTTGACAGATTGCTCAATTTTTCACTGTTTCTTCCAGAATTTGCTTTCATCTTTGGGATTTTGATCTTTTTACTAATGTAATGTAAAATCATGTTGTAATTAATGTATATTTTGATTACCTAGGGTAGATACATCTGATAAATGGCCTAGGTGGCATGTAATGAATCAATTTGCATCATCTTAGGGATGAGTCAGTTTGACCTCCCTAGTCTTTAGCTTTCAGTTCAGTTTGTTGTGCAACTGCTCCTCCTCTCATGGATTTGACCCCTGAGGCTAGGATGGGTTGTTTTGATGCCTATATTATGTATTTTCTTAGACATTTGTTGAGGTTGGACTCACTTGGATGCTCAGAGCTTGATTGTACATCATTGTAAGCAGTTTGGCAAGGAGATTAATAAGATTTGCAGCTATTTTTATGGGATACCTGAGGTATGGAGTTTTAGCACATTTTCTTCTTTTGTAATCACTTGTTTACATGTTTAATGTATGCCATCATCCATTTCATTGCTTCTTATTGAATGTTATCAAGTTTGATAGGTAGAATGCATTGTAACAGTGCTCTGCCTTGGGAAATCATTCAATATTCCATGCTTTCTATTGTTTGAGAAGGATCCATGATTATCACATACCCTCCTTAGCTCCTAATCAGTCTTAAATACCTCACACCATTAAGCCTAAAGTGCTAAATCCTATGCCTACCTTGCCCCATAGAACGCCTTGCAATTCTGACCTAATTCCCTAGACCTAAACTGCCCAGCTCCTCTTGATCCAGCAAAACATCAACAAAACCCAATCAAAACTCCCGTGCTACTATACCTAGCCTAAAATACTTACCTAATCCATTCATCTCGACTGATATTCTTAAGGAGAGATCCCTCTCTCAGCCTAGTAGGGCTAGCTACTAGGCTAAGCTTGGTTTGTGGTTACCTTGGAATTGCCTCCCTTCAGCCTGAGGTCAATCTAGGTGATAAAAACTATAAAGGAGTCTGTATGGGAGTTGCACGATAAGGAGGTTACACACAGGATCAGTATTTCACAGGGGTCATTCCCACGAATAGGGGGCTACACTGTTGCGCAGGTAGGCTGGGAACTGACCGTTGGTGTTACTGTTCATGACAAGATGTCCAATTTAAGTCAACGAGGAGCGGGCGACAGGCAATTAAGACACGAATTCAGAACTAGATGTGGGATGATCTACCACCAATCTCACATTAATGAGCTGAATGAGGGGAGAATGGTCGAATTTGAATCCAAAAAGGCCTATAAATCACTAGGCTATCCATCATTGATTGTACATCATTGTAAGCGCAAGGAGATTAATAAGATTTGCAGCTATTTTTATGGGATACCTGAGGTATGGAGTTTTAGCACATTTTCTTCTTTTGTAATCACTTGTTTACATGTTTAATGTATGCCATCATCCATTTCATTGCTTCTTATTGAATGTTATCAAGTTTGATAGGTAGAATGCATTGTAACAGTGCTCTGCCTTGGGATGCTTTCTATTGTTTGAGAAGGATCCATGATTATCACATACCCTCCTTAGCTCCTAATCAGTCTTAAATACCTCACACCATTAAGCCTAAAGTGCTAAATCCTATGCCTACCTTGCCCCATAGAACGCCTTGCAATTCTGACCTAATTCCCTAGACCTAAACTGCCCAGCTCCTCTTGATCCAGCAAAACATCAACAAAACCCAATCAAAACTCCCGTGCTACTATACCTAGCCTAAAATACTTACCTAATCCATTCATCTCGACTGATATTCTTAAGGAGAGATCCCTCTCTCAGCCTAGTAGGGCTAGCTACTAGGCTAAGCTTGGTTTGTGGTTACCTTGGAATTGCCTCCCTTCAGCCTGAGGTCAATCTAGGTGATAAAAACTATAAAGGAGTCTGTATGGGAGTTGCACGATAAGGAGGTTACACACAGGATCAGAGGGGTCATTCCCACGAATAGGGGGCTACACTGTTGCGCAGGTAGGCTGGGAACTGACCGAACTGTTCATGACAAGATGTCCAATTTAAGTCAACGAGGAGCGGGCGACAGGCAATTAAGACACGAATTCAGAACTAGATGTGGGATGATCTACCACCAATCTCACATTAATGAGCTGAATGAGGGGAGAATGGTCGAATTTGAATCCAAAAAGGCCTATAAATCACTAGGGGCTATCCATCAAACAACCCTTGGCATTTTGAGAAATCAGTTGTTGCACTATCAATTGGGTATGGACCATACGAATTTGGAGGCTTTAAGAGCAAGTTTAGTGTTTGAGATATTGCCAAAGGAGATGCAAGACTTCCTGAATAGAATGATGTCGACAACCGAGGGAGCCACACAGAGCCCTATGCCGCCAGTGGGGGATGCATTGGAAGTTCCTAAATCGCCTCGAACGCCGAGGCCCAAAAAGGATCCACAAGTAGCGGGACCAATCTGTATGTTTCTGCGAAATCCACGGTTTGGTAAACTGTCTATGGAAGACAAGGGCAAGACTGTTAATCTTGAGATAGATGACGAGGAGGAGGATCTCCAGGCATTCATACAAGAGGTTGAGGTGGATGAAGAAATGGAGGAATACATTCAGCCAGTGCGTGCTGCAGCAAAACTGCCCAAGTATGTCCCTCCCCGGAAAGGGAGAGTAAAAGTACCCAAAGATTTGGATGTCGTTAAAAGTGCACTCCAAACCCCACTCCTCCTAGATGGAATTTTGTTTGAAGGATCAGTTATGGGCCACGTGCCCATGATGAAATTTGAAGATTGGGACCTTGCAGACAATGAGAAGTTCCCACATTTGGAGACTAGCCAACTCATGAAACATAGGAAGGAGGGGTTAGTTACAGCGCTAGAGCAACGGAAATGGCTGCGACGTGTGGAGGAGGCCAGGCTACTCCACCTACTATGGATTCCACACTTTCACCAAGCACCAATCACAATCTTATTATCAGGAAACTACTTTGCCTAGTGCACGATGGGTACTTGTGGCTATCATGGCAGAGCTTATTCATAGGATTTCTTGGCTTCCCTGTACGGGAAGGGACCCCGCGGAAATAGCTGGCAAAAGCAAAGATTTGGCACTCGTAGAGGCCATGAAGAAGAAATACAAGTTGGAAAAGAAGCAGAGAGACTACGTAATTAATATCATTCAAGATAAAGGGGTGCATGTAGCCACCCAGTTGCTGGCTCGGAAGGTGATGAGAAAATGCCACGGCAACGAGGTACCAGTGACGGTCATCACGCTAGCCCAACAATGCACAGAGGGGGTACAATTCAACTGGGTGCAGTTCCTCTGCGAAGAGTTTCTGATGAATTGCAAGGAGGCCTAGGAGCAGAGTAAGACCTTCCACTACGCATGATTGCTCTTATCCATCTTGTTGATTGCAGGGGAATTGCTTGAGGACAGTCAGTTTCCTCCTCTTGAATAGGACTTGCCAGAGGTGGAAAGATATGCGTCGCTCTGGGTGACAAAGGACGCCACGCGAATCCGTGAGACCAAGATCTTCTGGATACTCATGGAGGCAAGCATCCAGATGTGGATCAACAACAAGTTGTGCCTATCCCCCACAGTGTACAATAGTCTGTGGAGCTTTGCAGACTTTAATGCAGATATACACAATGTGTATATCAAGGCACGGAAGGATCCAGAGCAGAACTGGACCAAACTCCCTTTCATTGCGATTGATGATGCTGTTTTCGCTGTGCTCGACTCATGGCCACCCAAGTTGCGCACCCCAGATCTGGCGGTGTGTGATGAGATAGTGATACAAAAACAGCAGGATGCCACCAAGCTACTGGTACAGCAGAAGCACAACGAGCAGCTTGTCGAGGAGGTAAGGGCTTCCTGCAAGGCAGCGAAGGCTGCCGTAGAACAGACTAAGGCCACCAAAAAAGCAGCACCAGCACCAGCCACCGGGGCCACCATGAAATAGGAGGAAAGAGGCCCGAACCTAACCACAGGACAGGGGACAGACGACACGGCGGAAGGTGTGGACCCAAGCATGACACCTGCACAACTGAAACAACCGTGCAGTATAGAATGAACGGGGCCATGAAAGAAGACCAAGGCTTCTAAACTAGATGGTGAACCCATTACACTAACAGAGGGTGACCTATACGACATCAGCAACATAGTTCATGAGGTCACCAGGGAAGCGCTCCAGGAAGCAATGACGGAGTAGCAGAATGTGTTGGGGGCCCTCAAGGTGCAACTGCAAGAACTTCAGGTGCGGCCCCCACAAGAAGGAATGATAACAACCTACGCTGCCATGAGTACATCGGCAACAAAGTAGTTGTTGTAGGCCAAAATGGCTAACACCGTCGTACTGTTGGAAGCAGCACTGATAGTAGACAACATGGAGGACAGAGCTGTGGTGGGTTGGATCAAGGGACTTAGCCTAAACTTGGCTGCCCTTTCACGGGATATATTATACCAGCTGCAGGATGGAGCGATAGCAGAACTCCGCACTAGGGAAGGACACATAGAGAAAATGCTCAGTGAACAACGAATCAACATCGAGTAGCTTAGCCTACAACGCGATGAGCGTTGGCACAAAATCAACAACTAGAACAGATAGTAGAGGAAGCATGTTGCCGCGCTCTAGAGCTAGAAATTGCAGCAGACCTACTAATAGGAGTGCGGATTCACAAATTGGCCAGTGGATTCTGTGAGGCAAAGGAGGAAGCAATGAGGATCCAGCTGGACCTCAACCTTCAGATTGCTGAACTGTGATTAAAGGCATAGTCATCCATGCCCCTGGAAGTTCGGGAACAGTGCGCTGACGCTATCCAAAAGGGGTTGGAGGAAATAGGACAGGCAGTGCAGACCTGTACAACGATGTTGGAAGAATCCTTCACAGTCCTCACTTCCCTACAGGAGGACCCCACCATACAGTGCTTGGAAATAGAGGTGCAGGAGCTTCAAATGCAATATGATAGTGTGTGCGGGACGACGCAAATAATGGTCCTGACCCAGCAGCTTGCAAATCTATAGAAGGCAAAGGCATTGAAGGAACAAGTGGATGTCGCACGCCAAAAAGAGGCAGTACTTAAAGCACGCATCTAGCCTTGGATTGATGAGGCCTTCCTCATCACGGTTGACATCGAAGGAAAACTTGCACAGATGAAAGCGATGCATGACTTAAGACAGGGATTTAACCCTCATAGTGAGCATTCAGCCGAGCGAGTAGAGCAGATCCAGCAAACGACAGAGCAGTGTGCTACGGACCTTCGCACAGCCTAGACACAGTTGGAAGGGCTCCGTGCCAAGATCGTTGCACAGTGACTCGGGATGAGTCACGATGATTGTGTTGGGGGCCTGTTGGGCAGCGAATCCCCCCACAACATGTTTTTGGGGCTTAAAGCTTGAATTTTGGTCAATGTAATGTAAAGACCCTGTGAAGTACGGGCACGGAGCGCGAAAGTCTAGGATGAGTCATAGGGTTGTCCACCCTAAGAATTGTAAAATAATGTAAAGATGTGTCAGCCTACCCATGGTCCACGGACCATGGGATTGTATAAATAGAGTGAGGCTCTAAGTGTAGAAATAGTTTTTGGAAAAGCAAGTGATAGATAGATTCAAAGGCATGGTTAGAAGATAGAGGTGGATCTGAAGTGTATTGGGTCATAGTAGTAGGTATTATACACCAAATTGAAGAGCTGAAAAGCATGGAAACTTCATTGCTTTTACCCTAAGGAACTCATGGAGGAACTTGGCAACCCTAACTCAATTGCTACATAAGCAAATCTAGGGCTATGGTGATAGAGGTCAAATCCTTTGAAAGGATAGCATACTTGATTGCTGAGCATTGTCTCAAATCAGAAGAAGTTTGTATTAAGGGAGAGAGAGAGAGAGAGAAGCTGGAGGGGTAAGGGAAGGCTGATGCAATAGATGGTTGTAATCACTCTTCTAACATTAATATAGAACTGTAGTTGTACTATCTACTCCGTGGTGTTGGTAATATCATTATTTTATGTATTCATGTATTAGTTATCAGAGTTGTATGTTGCGATTATGCTTGTCTCTTCTATGTGCAAGACTTGATCTGGAGTCAGCTCAGGGGACTTCCACCTAGCTGCATTGTGCTCTCCAACAAATATACACAGAGGCTTGAGGTAATCTCTTTGTCCTACTTTGATAGTTAGTTATTGTTTATGAACATGCATGTAACTTTGTGACGGTTGTAGATAATCTTACAGTCTGCCAAAGGTCTCAGGAAGACCTTTGAGGGTATCTCCATTCTCCATACACCATGCATTTTATCCTACAGTAGAATTAGCGACTCCGCTCGGGACTATACATCTAGTTCCCAGTTTACTCGGACAGTTCTCAGTTTCCTCCTCCTTCTAAGACCTCCCTATACTTTTGCATTCCCTTTCTGACCCACCAAAACCTTGCTACATCCTACCTACATATATTCATCATTGAATCTGATCCAAGAAGCCCTGTTTTGAACTGTTTTCCCACACTAATGCAGGTTAGCAGACTACACAATTCTTTATAAAGCACTGTGTCTGCACACACAAAGCGTTAGTGGACCCAGTAACTCTCCGTGGCCACTGCTATAGAGCATTAGTCTCCCAAAATCTTGATTTCCAGCTGTGTCTACAAACCCAAGGGGATAGGAAGCCTACTCATGGACTAAAAGAGGGTCAACAACTGCATTTTGTTAGCAAGATAGGTGTCCAGAATTTTTTTTTTTTAGGAAATAAGTTTTTTTCGTTCTTAAAAATATTTTTTATGAAAGAAAGATCCACATTTTTTATTCATTCTTTTGTTTAGCTGGTTAAAAGCTACTTTATTTTGGTTTCAAGTAGTTGTTAGGAAAACAACGGAAATATTTCTATTGGTTATGCATGTCTTATAATGACTAAGATGCATGGAACAAATATGAATATGTGAAAGACTCTCACCTATAGAATACAACTTGTTTTCATCAAATTGAATATTTTTTAAAGCATTGTCTTGTGCATGATTTTTGAGTCAGAGTCCCATCACATTTCATACGTCAACTCCCCTACCGAAGACAATAAAAAAGTACACATAAAATTTACCTAAAATCAATCATTAACTCTTTATTGAGCAAACAAACATTAGTTCAGGCTGGGATCTTAGGATAGGGAGTGTGAGTAAACTGCCCAAGATCAAAAACGAAAACTAGTGTCATTAAAAGAGCAAAAATTCCTTCTGCATTTATACTACAGGGACCACTCTAGTCAAAGCAGAGCTAAATACGAGACAACATCATACTATAAGTGAAGGTAGCCCGCCTTTGCTTGCAAATCCTTTGGGTATTCTATGTATTGGGGATCCCTTCGGGGATTTCAGAGTTGAGTCAGGGACTCAGGTATCCTGCCCACACAGCGTACTGTCTGTGACTATGTCCCCCCTAGTAGTGTCTGTGATTTGAGGTATCCTTAGTGGCCAAGATTTTAGGGACTTACACAAGGTGACTGGGGCGGGCTGCCCTGGTACCTAACATAGACGGACCTACTTTGTCTTCAGTTTTTGGGAGGGTGCTCGTCTTCAGGAGAGTACTTGGCCCCTCAATTTGAGGTTTGGGTGAAGCTCAATATTAATCATAATTGTAAATTTGGCCAACCCTCTCTGTTATTCATTATGATACTGGGTTTCATCTCCAGTGATTGGTGCTTATCAGACAGGGTCATTTCCCTCTATTTGTTGATTGATCAACTTAGTGTATTTTTTATATTTTTTAAGCACCCGAGTGTTATCATTTGAGACTTTAACAAATATCATGATAAAATTTATTGATAAAAATTAACGATCACCGTGGCTACATCTGGCCCTCGTCGTTAATCTAGACAATTGTTAGGACTTCCTCCACTCATTGTTGAAGATCTGTCGAGCTCCAGTGAACCAGATTCCCCATCTTCGGGGAATCAGTCTCTATATCTCACACAAAATCTGTTTGGACAACCGACGATTCAAGTTTGCCGGAGGATTTATTTACTGAAGGATTTTTTCCTCACTTTAACCCTCCACTCACGAATCCGTTGGACCCACTCTTGGTTCCCGTGGCACCTGTACTCCTTGTTTCTTTAGTTGGAGCATTTCCATCCATCCCATCGATGATTAACGGGTCGTGGAACTTTGGGGACACTTTTGGTCCTCCACCACTTCCCCAGCCGACAATCACCACCACACCTGTTATCACAAAATCTGACCCTGATAGGCTGGTGATCAAGTAGACTCTGAGTAAATCTTTCAAACCAATCTTTTGGTTGAGGATTAGCCTCCTCAACCTGAGAGGGCTCTCTAAATAGGTTTAAGATTTTTTATTAATGATTAGATGGCTAACTCTACGAACAAAAATGGACAAATGTATAACTAGTTGACTGGTTGAATCAAAGATTAGCAAACATATATTGGGCTATGAAGTCAAAATAGTCTTCAACAAAACAACATGATTAGCAAAACATGGATGTCAAGGCACTTAGAGTTTAGGTTTATAAGTAAAATAGTAACACAGTGAATCAACATAGTTTACAAGCACGTGAAGGCAGTTAGAGAATTTCCCAATGAATTATAAGTATCACAAGCTCATACCACTACAAATAAGTAATTGAACAAGGCCATAAGAACATCAAACACATAAACTCCTTGTGAATCTTGAGTAGTCAAACTGATCTCTGTATTAAGTATGAAAACCATAGTTTATTACAATAACACAACTTTCTTTTGCTAATGAAATTACCAACCCTGAGGAATTCGATTCTCAAGCTTTATATAGAGTTTTACAACCTTGGATACTATGATCCATCTTTAGAGAAATTTGAATTCCTAACTTAGACACCTATCTTTTCTTAAAACAAACTACTTAATTACAACTTGACAGCTAGTTGTCTTTAAGAGTCCTAATAAAAATAGGAGTGAAACTCCTAAAACATGATTTTAACAACCTTATCTATGACTTCAATACATTCTTTGATCAGATTCCCACCCAAGTCTTCGAACTTGATGATGTCCTCAGTGCTGTTACAAAACCTGTTGAGTCATGACCTAACTGTCCTGATAACTAGGAGACAGAGTTCCTCCTTCTAAGGCCCTTAATCCCTTCTACTTATCTTCGAGTAGTTTTGCTAGTATACATGTGGCATGCACTAATAACCCATTAACATTTCATTTTCCACCTGTGCAAAGAAAAGGAAACTCAAAAATATAGAGGAAAGACAAAACATGATTGTGCTATGAAAGTACTTTGTTTTCGTAGCACATCTTTTATATCATTTATGAAATACTTCCTGGGACTTTGCTTTCTACACCACTACCATCTGAGACTTCATACATGGTCCCATGTCTACCAGCAACTTAAAAATTTGGAACTAATCAAACCTTACCTCCGGAAAGCATCCATAAGTGCTAAATGATCATCTTCAGTAGTTTCGTAGCGTGCTACGAAACTGCTGTGTATGCTCTTTTTCAACACGGCCTTCAAAAATCTATAGTTTGGGAATTTTTCAAAATTCCATGAATATTGATATGATCAACCAAAAATCAAACTCACTTACCCTTATAGATGTTCTTCTTCACAGTCGTTCTTCCTTTTATATGCCAAAACTCTTTTTATGTGCCAAAACTGTTTTAATATATCTCCTTCACTGCCCCTTTTCAACACCCTGTTTCATTATTGTTGTAGACCCTTTTCCAGATTTGGTTAGTTTTGTTTCTATATTTTCAATTTGCCTCTTCAATCTCCTGTTTGTAGCTCTCAGCTGAGCATTTATCTTCATTACAAATCTGGCTTCTTTGATTGCGGGAACAGTCTAGGTAAAGTATTGAGTTTCACTGTTTACTATTTCTGGTTTGGACACCTTTTTAGCTTCCCAGAGAGCCTTCATCCTTTTGAATTTTTTCCTTTTAGAAGCATGCTCTCTTGCTCTCACTCTTAGTCTAGCAATTTCATTATCTGCAGCTTTTAACCTCTCTTCCATAACCTCATAACTGGCTTTTTCTATCTGAGTGGTAGGCACTGTACTTTTGTCACCTTTAGGTTTTGGAGATGGAATGTCAATCAACTCTTCTTCAATAGTAGATGTTTCTTCTATTCTCCCCAGCTAAATATTGGACTCTTGCATCTTCTTGGATTGCCTGGTTAAGGGTTTTTTGGGTTTGAAAACAAATGTTGTGACATCATCCTCAAATTCCAATTTCTTGGAGGGTTTCATTTTCTTTGACTTTCCTTGATCATATTTTATCACATCTGCCTGCACTAAAGGGGATTCTGCAATATCAATGGCTTTTAAAATATCATTTAAATCACCCTTCAAGCTGGAACCTTCTCCCGAGATCACTGTTTTACCTTTCTCCTTTGCAATTTGACTTCTAGTCAATCTCTTTTGAACTGGTTTGTTGGTTGACTGTTCTTGTGTCATTCCCTTAACCTCAGGCATATTTTCCTTTGTATATTTAGGAGTTTCAAGGATGACTACTGGTGCTTTGCTTACTTGTTCTTTCACCTGCTTCCTAGGTTTCAACTTAACATACCTTTTTGCCCTGGACATTACAAACTTGCTGGTTTCTGCTGATGGAGTTCCTTTAACCCTAGGGCTAATGTCTACACCTTGTTTTTCTACTCCAAAGTCACATAAAAACAAAAACGAAGACCATTCTTTGTTGATCCTCTTGAGTTCATGTAGAACTATCAGTTTAATTAGACCATGATGAAACAGGGAAGTTTCACATCCTTGAGATTTCAATTGTACTTTATTTGCCATCTTAGCTACACTTCGAAATAAGAAGTAAGGCAAATCTAGAGAAATCATACCAGTAAAATGTAACAGGAGTTTAAAATGATATGAATAAACCTTTTGATATCTGCCTTCACAGGTGAAATAACGTTGAATGTTGAAGAGCAAGTTGGTATAGCTGTTCTTGATGTAGTCTTTGGGAACTGCCTTGGTTAAGTCGGTTTCTAAAAACTTTGGCTTTAAGAACACCTTACAAGGTTCCATGTCGAATCTGAAGTTTTTGAACCATGTCTCTTTCCCCCTAGGAATTTATGTCACCAACGCTATGACCTCTAGGGAAATTTGCAAGTTCAGCATTCCAACCTTTGTGTTGGAGCCAGTGAAATGTAGTGCAAACTCCTTTGTCACCTGAGTATGTCCTCCCTGTAATTTCTTACAAAACTTCCAGCATCCTTCTTTCTTGAAGGCTTCTACAACTGCTTTGTCTCTGATCAAGACCTCAGTGCTTTCAGGCTCTGTTCTCAAGCAATGACTAGACATGTGAAGTTTCTTCTCCTCTGTCATCTTTCCTTCTGAATTCCTATGACAAAACTGGCCTTGCTTGAAATACTGTTGATCAGCCTCGATTGTCAGTGGTGATCAGCCTCGCCTAAATTATGGATGAGGAAAACCTTGGTGGAAAATTACCAAAGCTTACTGTTTGAAAACAATTATGTTTGAGGGTTTGCATGCAAACTAAAATGATGAGACTAGCCAGCCCTTTCGAATTTAAAAATATCTTTCCTAATGAGCCCTAAATTCGAAATGATGAGTTTGGATGGCAGCATGCTTAAGGATTGACTCCTAGCTGACACCTAATAATGAAAATTTTAACAGAATGCTAGCAGATTGATGTTTGACAAGACTGTTCTACGAATTCCCGCTTTCGTAGCACGTAAGGAAAAGCGCTACGAAAAGAGAAATGTTTTCGTAGCACAAAATAGACATTTTGCACTATCTGTGCTACGAAAACGTGGTTTCGGGGCTAATTCCAAAAATTTTCAAAATGGCTTAAGCTATGAGTTTCTAAAAAGAATGTAAGACTTATGAAATATGGAAAAAAGGATGTTAGACTTTATTTGGATATGAAAAATGAAAACTTTGGGACTCCTAACCTATCACCTACCCATTAAAACATAGGGTGACTTGACACTTATCTAAGACCATGACTAGGAACAATGTAAACCCCTATTTTGGTTATAACAGTGGCTCCACTTGGGATAGTGTACCCCTGTGGCACACTAAGAACTCGTAGATCCAGTGCTTTCCATTTTTTTTTAAATAAAATAGAAATACTTTTATTTGATTTGACAAGCATCTTCTTCAAATTGTTGGGCCTACAACGCGGGCTTAAGCTCTCTGTTTCAGCTTGTCATTATTAGCAATAAAACTGACAAAAATGGAATATATACAATGTCAT
The DNA here is from genome assembly GCA_031772625.1 of Pinus tabuliformis. Classification (NCBI taxonomy): domain Eukaryota; kingdom Viridiplantae; phylum Streptophyta; class Pinopsida; order Pinales; family Pinaceae; genus Pinus; species Pinus tabuliformis. The sequence continues at coordinate 486,537,774 of CM062814.1, read as the reverse complement.
GAGTGGTTGATGAAACTTCAGCAAGTATAATGCTTTAGGAACCTTCCATTGACAGGTCCTCCAGCATATGATCCTCCATCAATTTCCTGCAATATATAAGTGTTGTTCCCATGAAAACCAGAAATCTTAAAAAGACCCTTCCATAAATTCTGAAACTTACCATGCTTGCCCTTTTCCTCAATTTTGATCTCCCATTTCAGCACTTTGTCTTGTATTTGGAAACTGTCTTCTTTAATCTTCCTGTCAAATGTATTTTTAATTCTATTTTGAGCATGTTGATGGTTGCCATAGACTTCATTCCTCTTTTCTTGTAAAGCTATCAGCTGGTTTATCCTCCTCTGTATGGCATTTGGTTCTTCTTCAAGTCCTTGAATTAGTTTCATGACCGGTACCCCCAATGATGTTGGAAAAACAGCTTCAGCACCATAAACTAATTCATACGTTGAAGTCCCAATTGATCTCTTTGCACATATCCTATCAGCCCATAAGGCGTACTTCAGCTTTAAATGCCAAGCTTTCTTGTTCTCCTGCAATACCTTTTTGATGATTCTTACAACACTCTTATTTGATGATTTAGCAAGACCATTTCCTTGCGGATAGTATGTTGTAGAGTGTCCAAGAGTGATGTGATATTGATGACAGAAATTAATCATTTTCTTAGACTTGAAAGCTTGAGCATTATCTGTTATAATATTCATGGGGCAGCTAAATCAAGACAATATATTATTCTCTAGAAATGAAATAATTACAGAATCATTAGCTTGCCTTGTTGGGATCGCCTCTATCCATTTGGTGAAGTAGTCTGTTGCTGTGAGAATCCACCGATGTTGTCCTGATGATGATGGATGTATTTCTCCAATAAAATCTAACCCCCACTGCTGGAAGGGTGCTTCCACATAGATAGGAATCAAAGGTAGAGGTAAAAGTTTTCTTCTTCCTTCAAAAATTTGGCATTCATGACATGCAGCAACTCTTTTGTAAATGTCTTTAAACATTGTTGGCCAAAAATATCCCGCTCTTAGAATCTTATTTGATGTAGCCTTCCAATAATGGTGTTCTCCACAATCACCTTTATGGAATTCTTCAATGACCTTTTCAACCTCTTCTTCAAGTAAACAATTCAGCAAAATTCCTCCTGTATCTTTCCAAAACAGATTTCTGTCAAATATAAAATATCTCAAAGATTTCAGCTTAACAAACCTTGCTTTGGATTTTGTTAGATCAGTGGGAGATTTGTGATGTTGTAAAACAAATACCACATCTTTGTACCAATCTGAAACAAGATATTTCTCATCAATTGGAACCAATTCTTCCTCATCATTAGAAATTTTTGATATTTTTGCATTCAGATTTATGTCAAGACGATCCAAGTTTGACTGAGTCATTAACTTTGCCAACCCTTGTCCCTTCACCAATTTGGTTGCTTTGATGTCTATATCATATTCCAGCAATTTTGCGATCCATTTTCCCCTTTTGCCATCAGGATCTGCCTGAGTTAGAATATCTTTCACCACAGTACTTGGAACATATGCCACAATGTGAGAATGCAAAATGTAAATCCTGAAGTCTTTAATAGCTTTTACCAAAGCATAAACCTATTTTTCTAGAATATTATACTTCAACTTAGCATTAGCTAATGCTCTACTAAAGAAAGAGATAGGTTGTTCAATACCTTGCTTTCCCTTTTGAAGCAAAACTCCAGCAATTGTATTTTCGAAAGCAAATGTGAAAACCAAAAATTCTTTTGAGAAATCTGGATTGATGAGTACCAATGCTTGTGTGAGTGCCTTCTTAAATTTCTCAAAAGACTTCTTTGCCTCAGTTGTCCATTTAATATCAAATCCTTTCTTTAAAATCCTTGTTATATCTTTGACAGTCTCAACAAAGTTAGGAATGAAGTGCCTAACAAAATTCACTTTCCCAAGAAATGATTGAATTTCTTTCCTACTTCTTGGCAAATCTACCTTTTTAATGGTGTTAACTCTGTTAGGATCAATCCTAATTCCATATTCAGAAATAATATGACCAAGTAATTTTCCTGTAGTTAAAGCAAAGATGCTTTTAGTAGGATTAAGAGAGATACCAAACCTTCTACATTTCAGCAGAATTTTTTCTAGGTGCTTCAGGTGATCTTCTTCTTTCTTTGAAAAGACTGTTATGTCATCAAGATAAACAACCACTGTCTTATCCTTTTCTTCAAAAAAAGCAATGTCCATTGCTCTTTGAAAAGTAGCTCCCGCATTCATGAGACCAAAAGGCATCTTGGTGTACATGAATGTGCCCCATGGTGTTGTGAAGGCTATTTTCTCCTGATCATCTGGATGCACAAGAATCTGATTGTACCCTGAGAAGCCATCAAGCATAGACATTCTTTGTGAACCAACAATATTTTGTAGAATTGAATCCATCTTTGGAAGATGATAGTTGTCCTTTAATGAAGCCTTATTCAAATTCCTGAAATCAATACAAATTCTGATTTCTCCACTCTTCTTTCTAACCGGAACCAAATTTGAAAGCCAATTTGAGAATCTGATTGGGATAATGATTTTAGCATCAAAAATCTTCTTAATCTCCTTTTCAATCAATGGCATGAGAAGGGGATTAATTCTTCTCAACTTCTGTTTGAATGGTTTCTCATTTTCTTTAATAGGAATAGTATGTTGAATAATGAAAGGATCATATTGTTTTAAGTCAGCATAACTCCAAGCAAAAACATCAACAAACCTCTTCATCATCTCAATATATTTGAATTTCATATCAACTAAAAGAAACTTTGAAATTTTGATCATTTTAGGCAAAGCCGATGTACCCAGATTACAACTTTCTACTTCTTCCTCATTATCTTGTATCTTTAGTGATTTGAACACATCATTCTGATCAAAAAGCTTCTCAAGAGGAATAAGACCCTTTGGTATTGAATTATTCTTCAATTGCAAGACTTCAGAATTTTCTTTAGACTCAACAAGCATTTTTTATTGATCTACTTGAGTACTTTCAAATTTTTCTTTCAGCTCAGTAAAATTCTTTACCTGTTGATCATCTTCAAAAAAGTGCCAATTGGTGACATTATCTAGTATAGTTGGTCTATGATGAACTTCAATCTCATATTTCTTAGAAGAATGAATAGGAATGACAAAAAGACTTTCCGAAACAGAAAGAGAATCAGCAATGGAATTTTGGTCTCTAGTTTTGACAATGAAAGAATAGGCTTGAAAATTCTCCAACATGTCTAAAACTAGATTTTTGTATGCTTTCATTCTTATATCCTTTGTTTTGTAGACACCCTAAACTTGTTTAATGACCAATTCAGCATCTCCAAAAAAAGAAATATTCTAAGCCTTCATTCTTATCAAAACATCTAGACCCAAAATCAAAGATTCATATTCAGCCATGTTATTTGCGCAATCAAAATTCAGTTTGTAAGAGTAAAACTTACTCTCATCACTTGGACTTGTAATCCAAACTCCTGCTCCTACCCCTTCTTTTCCTACTGATCCATCAAAGTATAATTACCACCATCCTTTCATCTCTTTTTCATTTTCTTGTTGATTTTCTGAGTGCTGATTTTCTACTTTCATTTCTTCCAGACCACTATCAATTGACTCATTAAAAAGAATGGCGGATCCAAGTTCAGTATCAAATGAATAAATAGGAAAATTCTGAGGTTTATCTTTGCTACTTACCATATAAGCCATTCTAGTCTCCCGATACAATCTCCTTTGTTCACCAAAAACAGGAATGGTGGCATAAGTAAGGTCCATCTGCATTGTGCCTTTAATTTTTGCTGCCCATGATCTTGATAGAAACATCCAAAACTTTGGTGGAATATCAGCCACAACAATGTCCATAACAATTGTCTCTGCTGGGATTTGTGTTAGACCAACAACAACATCTTTAATTAAACCAATACATTGGACTCTTTTTGAGTCAAAAGAAAACAAATCCTTATATGGTCTTGTTACTTGTAACCCTAACCTTTCCATAATTACTTTGGGCATGAGATTATGAGAAGCCCCTGAATCCAACATAGCATTATGTAAAGTCATATCATGAATACTAATGCTTACATAGAAAGGAGGAAACTCTTCATTTTGATCATCTTCTAACCTTGGATCCAAATATATAGTAGGATTATCTTCTTGGACATTCAAAATATCGACAGCTCCTGGTTGTGAATTTAACATCTCAACAATCTTGCTTCTATATTGATTTACCTTGAGAATCTCACTAAAAGGGACTAATATTTTAATCTTTGAAATTTCATTCTCAAGGTTGAAAACAAAAACAGACTTTTCAGCTTCTTTGATAGGAGGAGGAAGTTGAGTGTTGTTTCTACCAAGTGGAGAATATTTCTTACCTTCAGCAACCTTTGGGGTATCATTTTTGGCTTCAACAACCTTTGAAGGATCTTTCTTAGGCTACTCTTTGTTTGCAATAATCGACACATTTCTATTTCTAAGGTTGTATTGTTTTTGCATTTCAAAGATAGCATGCTGATACCCTTTAAGATAATCTGAAGGTTCTTCCCCTTGATTAACCAAATCTGACTCATCATGCTCTTCTTTAGTCAAGAAAATTCCTGACATCTCTTCATCAAGACAATGGATAGATTCTTCAGGAATTTCAGGATCATCTTCTTCATCAACCAAATTCTGCTGAAAAGGAGGTCTCACTGGAGGTCAGGTTGCTGATTTCTATTTTCTCTTGGTCTTTGTTGGTTTTGGGGTATCCTAAATTGAGGGTTTCTAAATTGAGGTTCATGTTGTACAGGAGGAGAAGAAGTATTTACAAGAGCTAACCTATCCATCAACTTCTCCATGGTTTTCATCATTGAGTCTAATTTTTCTTCAGGAGTTGAAGAGGAAGCTTTCTCTTCTTCTTTCAATTTAGCTTTTCCCATTTTTGATTTTTTAGTAGCTATCATGTTTACCCCTTTACTGCATTACTTTGCATTTCAGCAAGTGTGGGTGATTCTCTTTCTCTCAACAAAAGAGAAAAGTCAGAATCAAATGCTTCAGCATATCTCATTTGTGCAAGGACCTCTGGAGGTTTCAACTGAGCTGGAATTAAATTAAACACTTTATTGAATCTTTTTGAAAAATTTTGAACAGTTTCATCAAATGCCCTTCTAAGGTTGTTATATTCAGTAAGTGCTTGGACTAGATTAGTTCTATTTCCCCATTTTCTTAGAAAACTGTCTTCAAATTCAACCCAGTTTCGAATGCTTCCCAGTGTAAGAGCTTTAAACCATTTTCTAAATTCACCAATAAAGGGTTGTGCAAATAGTCTTAGCTTCACATCCTCATCATCAACTTCTTCTCTGTCAACAAAATCATTAAATCTGTCTACATGTTCTTCTGTTGTAATTTCTTCATCACCACCCCAAGTAGGGATCCTAGCAGCATATTTACTAGGAAGGTCATGCAAAACAATAGGGAGCACGAGTGGGGCATACCTAGCAGGTGCAGTCATGATTAAAGGAGGAACAGTAGTTGTAGGAATAATAGGAACAGAAGATGAAGAACTGATATGAGGAGGACTGCTTGGTTTCTATAAACCACTAACAAATGAACTCCAATTTGGAAGAGGTAAACCAGCTTTAGATTTTAGCAGGACTTTGAAAGGGTCAAGTTCTTTCAATTTATCTAAAGCCTCTTTTTCTAGAAATAGCTCAGAGGTAACAATTTCCCAAAACTCTTCTTTGTCTTCTTGTGATACTAGGGCTGAGGTATCAATTCCTCTCTTTTGCAAGTCTAAGATAATACCAATGAGTTCCTCTTCATTTTCTGATCTAAACAACACTTCATGAATTTTATCATCAACCTTTTTGTCTTTAGGACTTCTTGAGAATTCAGAGAGCAAATATTTTGAATAAGATGGAGTACCTGATATTAGTGAAAATATTTGACTAACTCTTGAAGCAGTGTTTGGATTGTCTCCAATGGTAGGTGGATTGGGATCGGGATTCCTTTGAGTGTATCTCCTTCTCGAAGGCACCTTTAAATCTTTGAAAATATATGGAGTCACCAAGGTAGATTACAGCCTCAAGAAACTTTCTGAGCTCTTTCTACCTTTAGAAGTTCAGCTTCTTAATTTCGGGAATGAGTAATCTTTAGACTCTCAATAGACGCACCAAAATGTTATCACAAAATCTGACCCTGATAGGCTACTGATCAAGTAGACTCTAAGTAACTCTTTCAAACCAATCTTTTGTTTTAGGCTTAGCCTCCTCAACTTGAGAGGGCTCTCTAAATAGGTTTAAGATTTTTGATTAATGATTAGATGGCTAACTCTAGGAACAAAAATGGAAAAATGTATAACTGGTTTACTGGTTGAATCAAAGATTAGCAAACATCTATTGGGCTATGGAGTCAAAATAGTCTTCAACAAAACAACATGATCAACAAAACATGGAAGTCAAGGAACTTAGAGTTTAGGTTTATAAGTAAAACAGTAACACAATGAATCAACACAGTTTACAAGCATGTGAAGGAAGTTAGAGCATTTCCCAATGAATTCTAAGTATCACAAGCTCATACCACAGCAAATAAGTAATTGAACAAGGCCATAAGAACATCAAACACATAAAATCCTTGTGAATCTTGAGTAGTCAAACTGATCTCAGTATTAAGTATGAAAACCACATTTCCCTACAATAATACAACTTTATTTTGCTAATGAAATTACCAACCCTGAGGAATTCGATTCTCAAGCTTTATATAGAGTTTTACAACCTTGGATACTATGATCCATCTTTAGAGGAATTTGAATTCCTAACTTAGACACCTATCTTTTCATAAAACAAACTACTGAATTACAACTTGACATCTAGTTGTCTTTAAGAGTCCTAATACAAATAGGAGTGAAACTCCTAAAACATGCTTTTAACAACCTTATCTATGACTTCAATACATTCTTTTATCAGCTACCCACCCATGTCTTTGAGCTTGATGATGTCCTCAGTGCTGTTACAAAACCTATTGAGTCATGACCTAACTGTCCTGATAACTAGGAGACAGAGTTCCTCCTTTTAAGGCCCTTAATCCCTTCTGCTTATCTCCGAGTAGTTTTTGCTAGTATACATGTGGCATGCACTAATAACCCATTAACATTTCATTTTCCACCTGTGTAAAGAAAAGGAAACTCGAAAATATGGAGGAAAGACAAAACATGACTGTGCTACGAAAATACTCTGTTTTCGTAGCACAACTTTTATGTCATTTATGAAATACTTCCTAGGACTTTGCTTTCTACACCACTACCATCTGAGACTTCATACATGATCCCATGTCTACTAGCAACTTCAAAATTTGGAACTAATCAAACCTTACCTCCGAAAAGCATCCATAAGTGCTAAATGATCAACTTCAGCAGTTTCATAGCGTGCTACGAAACTGTTGTGTATGCTCTTTTTCAACACGGCCTTCAAAAATCTGTAGTTTGGGAGTTTTTCAAAATTCCATGAAGACTGATATGATCAACCAAAAATCAAAATCACTTACCCTTATAGATGTTCTTCTTCACAATTGTTCTTCCTTTTATATGCCAAAACTCTTTTTATGTGCCAAAACTGTTTTAATATATCTCCTTCACTGCCCCTTTTCAACACCCTGTTTCATTATTGTTGTAGACCCTTTTCCAGATTTGGTTAGTTGTATTTCTAGATATTCAATTTTCCTCTTCAATATCCCGTTTGTAGCTCTCAGCTGAACATTTATCTTCCTTACAAATCTGGCTTCTTTGATTGCAGGAACAGTCCAGGTAAAGTATTGAGTTTCACTATTTACTATTTCTAGTTTGGACACCTTTTTAGCTTCCTAGAGAGCTTTCATCCTTTTCAAATTTGTCCTTTCAGAAGCATGCTCTCTTGCTCTCACTCTTAGTCTAGAAATTTCATCGTCGGCAGCTTTTAACCTTTCTTCCATAACCTCATAACTAGCTTTTTCTGTCTGAGTGGCAGGAACTGTACTTTTGTCACCTTCAGGTTTTGGAGACGAAATGTCAATCAACTCTTCTTCAACAGCAAATGTTTCTTCTGTTCTCCCCAGCTCAATATTGGACTCTTACATCTTCTTGGATTGCCTGGTTAACGGTTTTCTGGGTTTGAAAACAAATGCTGTGACATCATCCTCAAATTCCAATTTCTTGGAGGGTTTCATTTTCTTTGACTTTCCTTGATCAGTTTTTATCACATCTACCTGCACCAAAGGGGATTCTGCAATATCAATGGCTTTTATAATATCATTTAAATCACCCTTCAAGCTAGAACCTTCTCCCGAGATCACTGTTTTACCTTTCTCCTTTGCAATTTGACTTCTAGTCAATCTCTTTTGAATTGGTTTGTTGGTTGACTATTCTTGTGTCATTCCCTTAACCTCAGGCATCTTTCCTTTGTATATTTAGGAGTTTCAAGGATGACTACTGGTGCTTTTCTTACTTTTTCTTTCACCTGCTTCCTAGGTTTCAACTTAACATACCTTTTTGCCCTGGACATTACTGACTTGCTGGTTTCTGCTGATGGAGTTCCTTTAACCCTAGGGCTAATGTCTATACCTTGTTTTTATGCTCCAAAGTCACATAAAAACAAAAACGAAGACCATTCTTTGTTGATCCTCTTGAGTTCATGTAGAACTATCAGTTTAATTAGACCATGATGAAACAGGGAAGTTTCACATCCTTGAGATTTCAACTGTACTTTGTCTGCCATCTTAGCTACACTTCAAAATAAGAAGTAAGGCAAATCTAGAGAAATCATACCAGTAAAATGTAACAAGAGTTTAAATTGATATGAATAAACCTTTTGATATCTGCCTTCACAGGTGAAATAACGTTGAATGTTGAAGAGCGAGTTGGTATATCTGTCCTTGATGTAGCCTTTGGGAACTGCCTTGGTTAAGTCAGTTTCTGAAAACTCTAGCTTTAAGAACACCTTACAAGGTTCCATGTCGAATTTGAAGTTTTTGAACCATGTCTCTTTCCCCCTAGAATTTCTGTCACCAACGCTATGACCTCTGGGGAAATTTGCAAGTTCAGCATTCCAACCTTTGTCCTAGAGCCAGTGAAATGTAGTGCAAACTCCTTTGTCACCTAAGTATGTCCTCCCTACAATTTCTTACAAAACTTCCAGCATCCTGCTTTCTTGAAGGCTTCTACAACTTCTTTGTCTCTGATCAAGACCTCAGTGCTTTCAAGCTCTATTCTCAAGCAATGACTAGACCTGTGACATTTCTTCTCCTCTGTCATCTTTCCTTCTAAATTCCTATGACAAAACCAGCCTTGCTTGAAATACTATTGATCAACCTCACTTGCCAATGGTGGTCAGCCTCACCTAAATTATGGATGAGGAAAACCTTGGTGGAAAATTACCAAAGCTTACTATTCGAAAACAATTATGTTTGAGGGTTTGCATGCAAACTAAAACGATGAGACTAGCCAGCCCTTTCGAATTTGAAAATATCTTTCCTAATGAGCCCTAAATTTGAAATGATGAGTTTGGATGGTGGCATGCTTAAGGATCGACTCCTAGCTGACACCTAATAATGAAAATTTTAATGGAATGCTAACAGATTGATGTTTGACAAGACTGTTCTATGAATTCCCACTTTCGTAGCATGCAAGGAAAAGCGCTACGAAAAGAGCAGCATTTTCATAGTGCAAAATAGACATTTTACATTGTCTGCGCTATGAAAATGTGGTTTCGGGGCTAATTCCAAAAATTTTCAAAATGGCTTAAGCTATGAGTTTCTAAAAAGAATGTAAGACTTATGAAACATGGAAAAAAGGATGTTAGACTTTATTTGGATATGAAAAATGAAAACTTTGGGAGTCCTAACCTATCACCTACCCATTAAAACATAGCGTGACTTGACACTTATCTAAGACGATGACTAGGAACAATGTAAACCCCTATTTTGGTGATAACAACACTGTTGATGGTGAACCCCGCTATCCCATTTGTCCCAGGTACAAACACTCACATGACACCCTCCACAAGTGGAACCTTGTCGATGCCAGGTTACACCCCTTTAGTGTCAAACTGTATACATTCGACAAGTGCTACATACAATGCTCCTTATAACACTCAATATAGAACTATTAGCACAGTTCCCATCAACCAACAATATGGTCGACAACCATTATATAGTTCAAACCCGCAGATTCAAGTATTTGGGGGCATTCCTAATATGCACATACCGGTCAGGAACGTAACAGTTCCCCCTCCATTCTCAGGCACGCATGGTCAGTCATTGATTGACATGAGCGTTCCTTATGTCAATCAAGGACATATGGTTAGTTTTGTGGCAGGCGGGAATCCTCAAGGAGGTCCCAACCAATCCATGGGGGTACCCTACTCACAAATTCAAATGAGTCAAGGGGGCACTACTTATCCTTGGGGCAATTTGATACCCCAGCATCAGAATCCCCATGGAAATCCACATTACAATGCCATACCCCAAGGTAACTACTATACCATGTAGCCTATGTATAATATTGGGACTCAAATGATGGGAGGACCGCAAGGATCCTCAAGTCATATGTCATCGCCTTGGTCTGAGTCGGGGCACCACACACTTTTCCTTTCTTGGCAACATTGGATATCCCCGACTTGTACAAACTTACAAATGACCCCATCTACCATAACTTACTTTGGCTGCCGATCCCGCATAAAATACCAATAGACATCCCCAAGTTCGAAGGGAAACAAGGGGAGGATCCGAGCACCCATATCACCACCTATCATCTTTGGTGTGTTTCCAACTCCATGGTGGATGATAGTGTCCGATTACATCTTTTTCCCCGCACCCTCACTGGCAACACAGCTAAGTGGTACATTGAGTTACCACGCATGTCAGTAAATACCTTCGATGCTCTAGCGATGGAATTCCTAAAGCACTTCCAGCTACCCATCCGCTATGAGACTGGGACAGAGCTCCTCACTTCACTACATCAGGATACTGCCACCCACATCTCTGATCATATACATGAATGGAGACGTAGGCGAAGGTTAGTCAAACCTCCCCTCCTAGAACATCTCTTAGCGGACTAGTTCTACAAGTCCCTAAAGATGTCATTTTAGGTGGTGCGGTCATAGAATACCAATCCATACATCATGCCCAACACTTAGATCTGATATATTCACAGTCTGGCACGCTTTACGATGTAATCCCTAATGCCCCTCGCAACTCCAACGCTCCCACTACTACCAAATCGACTACTCTTCCTACCACCGTGATAAACTCTATCCAGTCTACGCAAAAACCCGATGGTTATGACAAGAAGAATAAGAAAAAGAACGCTCCTTCTGAGGAGCAATCAATAAAGAAGCAAAGCCCAAAACAGAAGGCCACTACGCCTCCTGACGATGGAAAGGATAAACCCGACAGATTCCCTTGCAAAATCTGTGTTGAAGACCACATGACATATCTGTGTCCATGTCTTCAGGAATGCACATATTTCATTACTAAAAAGGATACTGGTAGGACCCCCGCTATCTTGAATAATCCTTTCCCCACTTAGCAACAGCAACACCTGATTGCAAACCAACCGTTATACCCGCAAGGGGGCAATAGTGGTTCGCAACATCCTTCAGCTGGTGAAGGGTCCTCTACCTTTTTCACCTTTGAAACGATAGATCTACAAACAAGAGCCAAATATTATGGAGCTCCTATCACTCATGTAGAGGAACCTTCCTCAAGTCAAAACCCACCGCTGCCTAATGATTTTCATATCGAAAGGCCAATTGCTGACCTTGTGATTCGCCCTCCTAAAGGGGCACTTTGACGCACAATGCACAATACATCTGCACGTGCCGCCCAAAAATATAGCATTGTAGAAGACTTGGCGCAAGCACCATCGACTATGTCGGCGCTCATAGTATTACAAACATGTCCAGCACAAAGGAAAGCTTTGCTTTTAGCCATTGGTGGTATCGACCCACAGGATTCCATGCTTGCAATTTTCAACATGGAAAAGTGTGAACCTCCCCTTTCTCACCAGCTTGCATTTCAAGTTCAAATATTTTCGAAAGGTAAAGGTATACATAGAATTGCCTTTGATGAAGGTGCTTCTACCTCAATCATGTTGGCTTCATGTTGGCTCGCTCTGGGTTCTCCAACCCTAACCCCGTCGTCAAATTCCCTTAAAGCTTTCGACGGCCACACTTTCATCCCAAAAGGTTACCTAGCTAGCTATCCCATCACCTTGAGTGGAAAAATGGTAATGGTAGATATTGTCATCATGGATCATAAACTCGACTATAATCTGCTTTTGGGCCGCAATTGGACTTATGCCATGAATTCCATTATATCTTCGGTCTTTCACATCATCATATTTCCCTTGGATGGAAAGATAGTCATAGTGGACCAGCTGTCCTTGTGCACCCTAGATTACTCCTCATTACCTAGCAGCTTTGTACCCTTAGTGGGTGGTGTACCTGACACTTATGTCAGTATTGGTACTGGTCTACTGAAGGGTTCTTCCCTGATGGGTTATTTCCCTCTTACGCTGCCATGGTTCCACAAATGGTCTCTATGGTTTCATCCGTTCCTCATGAACCAACCAATCCTTGGATCCTCCCGACCCCTTCAAACATTGACACTTACAGAGAAAAAATGTCACTGTCACCAGCTAAATTGGCCTACCAAGCCATTCAATCTGCATTTGAATCTCCGATCACTTTGGTTATGGCCAATAGTCCCATTGCCCCTCCCATAACCGCTCCTTTCGATCCACTCAATCAAGTCCTACCTATGGATGAAGCTATTAGAGAAATCATGAGTTTAGAAGAGTGACCTTGGGAGGACTCACACCATCGTGTTTCGATATCTGATTCGAACATGATGCCTCTTCAAATCCTGTCATCTGATGCATCTGAAATTGTTTCCTCACCTTATATGACTATCCAAACTTTGGACTCGGAGGGAAACATGGGCCATATTTCAAAGACATTGCTCATCGATATTTCAGTCAAGACAAGCATCATGGAAAACAAACAGATTGTAGCCAATTGCAATCCTGAGGAAATTGTGAGCTTCACTTGCCCTTTTAAGGACTTTTGTGATGTTTTCCCTTGGTCTTATGAGGAAATGCATGGCATAGACCCTTCTATTGTCAAGGATGAGATCAAGAAAGTTCAAGCATTCTTTTTCTGGTATTTTTCTTACTCGTTAATCCGAAAAATCCTCGAGTCTCCTTCTTCAAGCTCATTAAACTACCACGAAGAAGATCAAGAATTCTTTTTACGGTATTTTTCTTGCTCGTTAATCCGAAAAAACCTCGAGTCTCCTTCTTTGGGCTCATTAAACTACCATGAAGAAGATCGAGCATTCTTTTTATGGTATTTTTCTTGCTTGTTAAGCCGAAAAACCTCGAGTCTCCTTCTTTGGGCTCGTTAAACTACTACAAAGAAGATTCAAGCATTCTTTTTATGGTATTTTCTTGCTCGTTAATCCGAAAAACCTCGAGTCTCCTTCTTTGGGCTCGTTAAACTACTACAAAGAAGATATAACACATATTTCATTAAATTTGGAATTAAATAGTGGATTTAGAATTTCAAAATAACCAAAAAACTCAATTCTGGTGTTGTCCTTGTAATAAAATGTTTCCAATTTTAATGAAATATGTCTTATATGAGTGCTTTCTATTATGGGATGTTTTCTCGCTCTAAAAACTGAAAAATGCTCGAGTTTGCCATCATTGGGCTCGTTAAACACACATGACGACAGTCCGAGCAACTCTTTTTCGCTATTTTTCTAGCTCATTAAACTGAAAAAGACCATTACAGCATTCTTTTTAGGCACTTTTTTCTCGCTCATAAAACTGAAAAAATCCCGAGTTTTTTCTTTAGGCTCGTTAAACATTTATAAAGATGACTTGAGCATTCTTTTAGGTAGTTTTCTCGCTCGTTAAACTGAAAAATCCCAAGGTTTTGTCACCGGTCTCCTTAAAAATCTATGAAAACAACAAGAGCACTTGCTTTTTTGGGATCATTTCTTGCTCTTAAAACGAAAAATCCTAGAGTTTTTCCCCTTCTTCGAGCTTGTTAAATCTACAAAGAAGGAATGAGCAGTTCTTTTACCTCTTTTTCCTTACTCAATAAACTGAAAAAGATACCTTGAGTTTTCTTCATTTTACTAGTTAAAATTTGATGAAGGTATTGAGTTTGTCGTCGCGTGACTCATTAAAAATTCACAACAAAAAACGAGTTTACTCCATCTCCTCGTACTCGTAACAAAATGAGGTCAACATCTATTGAACATAGGTTTCTCTTTATCCGGATTCAATAGATTAATTTACGGAAAAGTAACCGATCCGAGTATACTATTAACCTTTTGTCGCACCCGGTTAACAACTATGACAAAGGGACCACCATGGAGTTGTTATTTATTATCTTTTTAGAATCTCTAAATATGAAAATACCACCGAGTTGTCTAGTCTGGACTCTTTAAATTACACAGAAAAGATATAGAGTCACTCTTTTTATGATCCTTTTCAGACTCTCAAAACATGAAAAGATCGACGAGTTTTCCTGTCTAGTCTCATTAAACTAATCAGATAGGTCATAGAGTTGTTATTTTCATGGTCCTTTTCAGACTCTTAAAATATGAAAAGATCGATGAGTTTACCCATCTGGACTTGTTATCACTCCAGGAAACTCTCCTAGGTTGCAGATCGGAGATGCCTAGTAACATATAATCTTCAATATTGTTCTTTGAACTATTGGAATGGATGATGGTTTGGATCAAGTCAGATAACCATTTCAGCTCTATTCTCACTCAAGACATGCATGAACACCCTAAGATTTACAAGGCTTTAGACCACTAATGCTCAATAGTTTGTAGATTCAATGAATAGATGGAGAATACTGACTATATCAACAGATGCATATACAAACATATATGAATGGATAGCTATAGGCAGTAAAAGAAACTTGCAAATCTAATTTATCAAAGAAGAGATAAGATGACATGTATCTGGCCTTAGACACAAAAGAAACATGAACAACATGTTCAAGTGCAAGCTTAGAATAGAAGAGAAAATGGGCATTGAACATATAATAGCAAAAGAAGCTTATAATTCTAGAATGAAGTGAGAAGCTTGAAGGAACAGAGTAGCAACAATCTCCAAAAGTTAAACCCTTGTTACATTTAGCTTTCGGCCTTTTATAGGCCTTTTACAATGCTCCTAAGCTCTCAAAGGTTCGGAGTCTTAATCTATCCTCCCTATCTTGTTAACTGACTGATGCCCTGACTAGGTAAGCATGGGCTCGAAGGTTCCTTCTTTTGACAGAAGAGTAACCGCGTTTAGGTGGTTTGCTGTGCTGGCAAGGAGCTCTCTCGTGCTAGAGATGCCCCATAATCGATTTTGTTGTTTTTGGGCTAAGCGCTGTCGATGCCCCATGATGTTTCTGTTTGTATTGGGCAAGCTGCGCTGTCTGCTCCATGACCATTCTTAGCCTCTGTCCCTCGGCAGTTATTTCCCGGCCTCTGTTATCTTCTAAATGTTTATATGAATGTTTTCTATTTAATACAAAAAACACAGCAACACTATAAAAATGTCGCCAAGCTCTGTTCTTCCAGACTTCAAAAGTCCTTAATCATGGCCTATCCCTCTATCGGGTCCGCCCTTAGGGTCACTATCGCAAGTCGTACATGGCCTGTTCCCTTGCTTCCCTTCGTATTCTGGAATGTGTTAAAAAACAAGGGAAATACATTGACAATGGCTCCCTCCAGACTTCAAATATTATATATTTCCCTTCCCGAACCCTTTCGGGTCCAGGCATTATCGCATCGGCGCCGCTCCTTGGTTTCCTTTTTATTTCTTTGAAATACGAAAATATGCGAAATACATTAAAAAAATGGCTTTATGCGGATCTCAAATTTTATAAATTTTCATTCCTGAACCCTTTTGGGTCCAGGATTTATCACATCGGCACTGCCCAAGGCTCCCTTTGTATTTTCGTTATATAACGAAAATACACAAAATACATTAAAAATGGCCTTCCTGTGGATTGAAATCTTATGAAATATTATGTATATAACCATCGGGTCCGATTATCGCATCGCGCATATGAATGTGTAAAGGCCCTGCCCCTTGGTGCTACTCCGTTACGATATAGCGATGTGCTCTGATCGCAATCACATATCGCTCGTGCCCAGGGCCACTGTAAGCGCGCTCCTTGTATTTCTCCGATAGCGACTCTTGCAACGTGATGTGGGTTGTCGATCTGCGTTGCTTGATCGACTGTCCACGTTGCATCGCTGATCACAATTGCATATCCACTCGGTCCATGTTTATTTCACTGGCCTGCCTCCGTCGATTGCGACCCGCCGATCCGATCATCGGAGATCGTTGATCGAGGGTGTCTTGCACCCATCCTTAAGTCATCCTCTCTGCAGCGCTCATTGCGATTTTTCGCTTAGATCTGGGCCGTTGATCGGCCAGATCTAACGGCAGTTGTGCGTTGCTATGTTCATGCCTGCAATACTTTGCTTTTCACTATTTTGCGGTGTTTTAGCCTCCCAATAGTGTTTTTCTGCCCTTCCAAGGGCTCTCGGCATGTGATGGCTTCGATCTTTGGATGATCTTGAGAAGATTTTGAAGACTTCAAGAACATATTTGGATCCACTGGCATGATTTTTCTGGCTTATGGAGACTTTAAAGAGCATATTTGGATCCATTTTTGGGCCATTTTCCAACAAGGTTAACACTGGCTCCTTTTGGGGATGAAATCCTCCCTATGAGGTTTCAAGAATCACAGAATAATGCCTTTCCTGTAAAAAAAAAGATCAAATCTTCCTCCTAATGTTCCATTGGGCATGGAGTCTATTTTTCAATGAAATAAAAACTGGAAAAAACATATTTACAATATCAAGGCTTTAAAGCTTTAAATGAAATATAGTTTCAAGAACCGCCCATTGATTAGGCTACCAAAAACATCCCCTCCTTCCAGATTGTGTAGAATAAAGGTATTGTTCTGCTGAATTTGAGCGATGACAAATGGACCTGTCCATAAGGAGTCAAACTTACCATGATTACCTTTCTTTTCCTTGAATGCATCCCATTTAAGCACCCAGTCACCAAGTTGGAAATTTTCCACTTTTGCCTTCCCGTCAAAGGTTTCTTTGATTTTCTTCTGATGAGCTTTTGACTTCTCAACCAACTGCTATTTGATCTGTTGTAGTTCAACCAAGTTATTCTTTCTTCTTACCATGTCATTCTCTTCATCTTGTTCTTCTTGCAAGAATTTAGCCACAGGGAGAATCAACTGGATAGGGAAAACATCATCAGCACCATAAACCAGCTTAAATAGAGAATTCCCTATGGACTTTTTGATGATAACTCTGTCAGCCCATAACGCAAACTTCAACTTGGAATCCCAGCTCTTTTTTTTGTCCTCTAATAGTTTTTTGATTACCCTTACCAGACTCTTGTTAAATGATTCTGCTAGGCCATTGCCTTGGGGATAATATGAGGTAGAATGCACCACTTGAATGCCCATGGATTCAGTCATGTCCACCAATTCCTTTGCCTTGAAATTTTTTTCATTATTAGTGACTAGTTTGGTTGGGAAACCAAAATCTAGTGAAAATATTCTCATTCAAGAACTTTATGACAACTTGATGATTGGCATTCTTAGTGGGTATAGCCTCAATCCACTTGGTGAAATAATCAATGGCTACTAAGATCCATTTGTGTTGGCCACTAGAATGTGGGTTGATCTCACCTATAAAGTCCAAGCCCCACTGCTGGAAGGGACCATTGACATGTACTGGCTTCAAGGGCGGAGATTTTAGCTACCGTCTTCCTGCAAACCTCAGACACTTGTCACAAGATTTCACAAAAGAAAACACATCAGAGAATAGAGTAGCCCAATAATACCCAGCCCTCATAATTTTGTGGGCTGTGGTTTTCCAATAATGATGCCCTCCACAGATGCTAGAATGGAACTGGTGTGTGACTTCCATAGATTGTTCTTTATCTAGACATCTCAAGAGGATTCCTGATGGGTCTTTCCAATAAAGCAGATTTTTGTTAATGCAAAATTTGGATGATATGAGTTTAATGGCCCAGGCTTCACTTGAGCTAAGCCCTAGAGGGACTTCTAGCTTCTGCAAAAAATGAACTATGTTGGAATGCCATTCACAGGTGGCTAGATTTTCAGCCATAGACTAATTTTGATTTTGCTCTTCTGCTACTCCCTCTGTCTGCTCATCATCTGAATTTAGACCCATGCAATTTATTTCTAACAAGCTGCAATTTTCTTGAGCAATAAGTTTAGCCAAGCCCTGGCCCTTGACAAGCTTAGTGGGCTTCACCTATATGTTAAACTCTATGAATTTTGCAATCCATTTAGCTCTCTTTCCATCAATATTTGGCTGAGTTAAGACATCTTTTACTGAGACTGAAGGTACATATGCAACCACTTTGGAATGTAAAATATAAATTCTGAATGCCTTTAAGGATTTATGAGAGCATAAGCTTGTTTTTCAATAAGGTCATACCTTAGTTCAACATCCCTTAGAGTTTTGCTGAAAAAGGCCACGGGGTGCTCTATGCCTTCATCATTTTTCTGCAATAGAACTACTGCAAGTGTATCATAAGAGGCAAAAGAGAAGATACAAAAATCCTTAGTGTAATCTGGGTTGATTAGAGTGGGAGCTTCCATGATAGCTTACTTGATGGCTTCAAAAGAGCTTCTTGAAGCATCTGTCCATTTTATTTCTGATCCTTTCTTTAGCATGGAAGTGATGTGCTTTACTAGCTCTGCAAAGTTTGGAATGAACCTCCTTACAAAGTTAATCTTACCTAGGAAGGATTGAATGTCCATTTTTGACCTTGGGATGGACAATGTCTGAATTGCTTGAACCCTCTTTGGATCAATCTTCACACCTTCAGCAGAAACAATATGTCCTAGAAGTTTGCCTTCTTCTAGAGAAAACTGTGACTTCTTTGGGTTCACCGAAACTCCAAACTGTCTGCACTTTAGGAATACCTTCTTCAAATGTTGTAAATGGTCTTTGTGACTACTGGAGAAGACTGTTATGTCATCAAGATAAATAAGGACAAACTTGTCCTTCTCTCCCACAAAGGCTATGTCCATGGCCCTCTGAAAAGTAGCCATAGCATTCATCAGTCCAAAAGGCATATTGGAGTACATGAAAGTGCCCTAAGGAGTAGTGAAGGTGGTCTTTTCCTGATCTTCTGGATGTACAACAACCTGATTATAACCTGAAAATCCATCTAAGACATGACTCTGGCCCCTGAAACTCTTTGCAGCAAGTGTTCCATCTTAGGCAGGGGGTAGTTATCTTTTTTAGAGCACTTGTTCAGATTTCTGAAGTCAACACAAAGCTTGATTTCTCCATTTTTCTTTCTTACTACCACAAGGTTAGCTATCCACTTTGAATACCTTAGGGGAACTATGATTTTGGCATCCAATAGCTTCTTGATTTCTTTCTCAATCAAAGGCAATAAGAGAGGGCTGATATGTCTTAATTTCTACTTAAAAGGGATGGTGTTCTTTTCCAGTGGAATCTTATGCTGAATGAAGTTTGTATCATAGGTTTTAAGATCACTGTATTCCCAGGAAAAAATATCAGCGAAATGCTTCATGAGGGTGCAATACTTGGAATTCTAGGTAGAAGACAGATGAGTGGACAGATTTATGTATTTCGGATGCGCTAGGCTCCCTATATTATGTTTAAAAGTAGCAGACTCATTTTCTCTTTTGGAAGGCTTATAAGGCACATCATTATGATCGAACAACTTCTATAGAGGCACCTATCCCTTGGTATATGGTTACTAGGCAACTGGACAATGCTTCCTAGGCTGATCTTGTCCTTTAGCTTGGACTGGACGCATTCTTCCATGGTTTCATTTTCCCAGTCGATGTGCATTTCAGAAAATTCCTCAACGACTTGCAAAAATCTATTAATTTCATCATCGTCTTCAAAAAATTTCCAATATTTGACATTGTCAAGCAGAGACGGTCTATATTTCACCTGAACTTCATGCATCAATTTAGGAGGCAAAGGAGGAATAAACGTGCCAGTAGACACAACAAGGGAGTCGATAAGATGATTCTTCATTCTTGGAATGTAAGAAATTATGAAATTATTAAAAGAATCCTTGAGCCTCCATACCTCATCTCTATATGCTTTCAGCCTTGGATGCTTTGCTTGGAAAGTTTTATTAACCTGTTGAATGATGAGGTTTGCATCTCCAAATACTTTCAGGCCTTTGATGCCCATTTCTTTAGCAGCGCTTAAGCCCAAAATCAAAGCTTCATACTCTGCTACGTTATTTGTGACTTGAAAGGTTAATTTGAAAGATAAATGAATGTATTCCTATCTGGGGGACACAAGGACTACACCTGCCCCTGCAGCTTCCTTAGAGCAAGCCCCACCAAAGAACATGTCCCAGATCTGTGGGCCTTCTTCCTCAACGATCTGGCAAACTGGTTTTTTAAGCTGCGTGGAGGCTAGTTGGGATTTTTCAATATGAACAATACATGCTCCAAAATCAGTTTCAATAGCATAGATGGGATGATTAGTGGGATTCCTTTCATCGCTTATGATATAAGCCAACTAAGCTTCTCTATATAATCTCCTGCTCTCACCTCCAAAAACTAGGACAATGGCGTAGGACAGACCATTTTGTAATGATCCACCTAACCTCTGGAAAGTAACATGCCAAACTTGGGGGGTACATCTGCTACCACAATATCCATCATCATGCTCTTCATGGGCAGTTGAGACAAAGTGATGGCTAGTTCCTTGATTAATCCCAGGCATTTCACTTTTCTATAGTCAAAAGAAAATGAGTCATGATAAGGCTTGGTAATGTCAAGACCCAGCTCATCCATGACAGCCTTGGGCATTAGATTATGGCTGGCTCCGGTGTCCAAAAGGCAGTTGTGAAGGATTTTATCATGAATAGTCAAAGAGACATAGAATGATGGGGAGTTGTCTTCACAATTTTCAATCATTAGGCTGAGAATAACAACTGGCTTGTCATCTTGCAGATTTACATAGTCAGTGGAGGCTTGGATGGCTTTAGGCTCAAGGGCCTTGAGGATGGATCTTTTTAAGGACTCATTCTTCACTAGTTCAATCAGAGGCATAGGTATTCTTAGTTTCTGAATTTCTAATTGAAAACTAAAAGGAGAAGGAAACTTGTCGAGGCCTCTTACCTCATGAGCTGGAGCTTTGAGGATGATGGGATCAACTGCTGGTTGCTTCTTCCTATTAGCTTGATGTACTGTAGGGACAACAACTCTTTGAACAGGAGTTTCCTTGGCATTATTCATCTTTGACCTCAGATTATATCTTTACTGATCTACAATTTGTAGAACATCTTCACCACCCCATTCTTGGTTAATCTGGTCATTGAATAATGACTTTTCATAGGAATCTGAGGTCAAAAAGGAGGCATTGCCTTTGTCTTCCAGACAATGGATCTCATCATCTTCTTCAAACTGCTCTTCTTCCATGACTACATTATGGAAAGGGGTCTTCACCCTTTGGTCTTCATTGGCATCTTTGCTTCTTTGCAAAATCTACAACTGCTCATTAGTTCTTCTATATGGATTTGGATTTCTAGGAGCAAAGGTATTAGGAACCCTTCCTTTCCCAGGGTGTTGCTCAACTTTTAATTTGGAGATTTCATAGGCTAATGACTCTATCATTTTGGTCATTTTATCTATCTTGGGATCTGAAGATGATGAAGACTCGCCCCTCTGTCTTCTTCTATCAACATTTCCCTTGAGCTTCTCTACAGCCATGATGTTTGATTCCACTTCCAAGGCTGCATCTTGCATGTCAGCCAAAGTAGCACATCGCTTCTCCCTCAACAGTAGGCAAAAGTCAGAATTAAAAGCACTGGCATAGGTGAGTTTAGCAGTGGTGGTAGTGGTTTTACTTCAGCTGGTATCTTGCTATACATACCATTAAACCTCTTATTAAAATCAGACAACAACTCACCATTTTCCCTCTTTAAGTTCCCAAACTCAGTGTGGTAGTAGACAAGATCCTTCTTGTCACCCCAATGCTTCAGAAATGCATCATCTAAAGCCTCAATATCTACTATAGATCTTGGGGTTAGTTCTATGAACCATTGTCTAGCCTCTCCATCTAGGCTTTGGACAAAGACTCTCATCCACACATCATCTTCACTAATGTCCAAGTTATCAGCATAGCTATAGAATGACTCAAGATGTTCTTTAGTTGTAACACCTTCAGACCCAATGAACTTAGGCCTATATTTCTAATATTCTCCAGTAGGCATGGCATTCAAAGGAGTGGGCAGTATTAGAGGTCCATACCTAGCAGCTATGATTCTTTCCATTTTGGTGGGTGATTGTGGTCCTGCCATAGCTGTGGTGGCTATAAGAGTACTGGTAGTCTGAATGATAGAGGGTTGAGGGGTGACTGACAAGACTAAAGGAGTATGATGGATAGGAGGTGAGGTTTCCTTTGGGCTTACAACAAAAGGAGAACCTAAAGGATAAGGCACTTTATGAATCTCCAAGAGTTTCTCTTCACTGCTAGTATTAGATGCTATACTCTCAACATGTATTTGTTCTATTGCAGGATTTTCTTGCAGAGATATGGAAGATTGTTTAGGTTTACCTGAACCTGATGCTTCTTTCTACAATACCTTTCTTTCTCTGATAATTTTTTCAGGATCAGGTACTCGATCAACTTGTAGCTTCTGAGGATTTCTCTGAGTATGCCTCACAAACTGAGCCAAAACTATGAAGTGGAGTCGCCCAGAGGTTCATCCTTCAGTAAATTCGCCAGATAGATGATTACAACCAAAATATTGCCCAGACTTTGCCTATCATCAAATTTGGATCTGTGTTGTCTCCCAGGGAAGCTGAGCTTCAGTTTCCTCTCCCTGGAAACAACGCTAATTATGTTATCACTCCAGGAAATTCTCCTAGGTTACAGATCAAAGATGTCTGGTAACATATAATCTTCAATATTGTTCTCTGAACTATTGGAATGGATGATGGTTTGGATCAAGTCAGATAACCATTTCAGCTCTATTCTCACTCAAGACATGCATGAACACCCTCAGCTTTACAAGGCTTTAGACCACTAATGCTCAATAGTTTGTAGATTCAATGAATAGATGGAGAATACTAACTATATCGGCAGATGCATATACAAACATATATGAATGGATAGCTATAGGCAATAAAAGAAACTTGCAAATCTAATTTATCAAAGAAGAGATAAGATGATAGTTATCTGGCCTTAGACACAAAAGAAACATGAACAACCTGTTCAAGTGCAAGCTTAGAATAGAAGAGAAAATGGACATTGAACATATAACAACAAAAGAAGCTTATATTGCTAGAATGAAGATTAGAAGCTTGAAGGAACATAGTAGCAACAATCTCCAAAAGTTGAACCCTTGTTACATTTATCTTTCAACCTTTTATATCCCTTTTACAATGCTCTTAAGCTCTCAAAGTTCCGGAGTCTTAATCTATCCTCCCTGTCTTGTTAACTGACTGATGCCCTAACTAGGCAAGCATGGGCTTGAAGGTTACTTCTAAGATAGAAGAGTAACCGCATTTAGGTGGTTTGCTGTGTTAGAAGGGAGCTCTCTCGTGCCAGAGATGCCCCATAATTGATTTTTTTGTTTTTGGGCTGAGTGCTATTGATGCCCCATGATGTTTCTGTTTGTTTTGGGCAAGTTGCGTTGTCTGCTCCATAACCATTCTCGGCCTCTATCCCCCAGCAATTATTTCCTGGCCTTTGTTATGTGATAGAATGGGTCTTTGGGCCTCTATTATCTTTTAAACATTTATATGATTGTTTTCTGTTTAATACAGAAAACACAGCAACACTGTAAAAATCCCACCAAGCTCTGTTCTTCTGGACTTCAAAAGTCCTTAATCATGGCCTATCCCTCTATAGGGTCTGCCCTTAGGGTCACTATTGCAAGTCGCACATGACCTATTCCCTTGCTTCCCTTCGTATTTTGGAATGTGTTAGAAAACATGAGAAATACATTGAAAATTGCTCCCTTCGGACTTCAAATCTTATATATTTCCCTTGCCAGACCCTTTTGGGTCCGAGCCTTATCGCATCGGCACCGCTCCTTGGTTCCCTTTGTATTTCTTTGAAATACAAAAATATGCGAAATACATTAAAAAATGGCTTTCTGCGAATCTCAAATTTTATAAATTTTCATTCCCGAACCCTTTCGGGTTCAGGCTTTATCGCATCGGCGCTGCCCAAGGCTCCCTTTGTATTTTCATTATATGACAAAAATACACAAAATACATTAAAAATGGCCTTCCCGTGGATTTGAAATCTTATGAAATATTATGTATATAACCGTCGGGTCCAGTTATCGCATCACACATATAAATGTGTAAAGGCCCCGCCCCTTGGTGCTACTCCGCTGTGATATAGCGATGCGATCTGATTGCAATCGCATATCGTTCGTGCCCAGGGCCACTGTTAGTGTGCTCCTTATATTTCTTTGATAGCGACTCTTGCGACACGATGTGGGCCATCGATCTGTGTCTCTTGATAAAAGGTCCACGTTGCATCGCTGATTGCAATCGCATATCCACTCGGTCCGTGCTTATTCCACCAGCCTACCCCCACCGATTGCGACTGGTCGATCCGATCATTAGAGATCGCTGATTGGGGGTGTCTTGCGCCCATCCTTAAGTCATCCTCTCTATAGTGCTGACTGCAATTTGCCACTTAGATCTGGGCCATTGATCGGCTAGATCTAACGGTAGCTTGCATTTCTATGTTCATGCCTGCAATACTCTATTTTTTCACTTTTTTGGAGTGTTTTAGCATCTCGATAGTGTTTTTCTTCCCTTCCAAGGGCTCTCGGCATGTGATGGTTTCGATCTTTGGATGATCTTGAGAAGATTTTGAAGACTTCAAGAGCATATTTAGATCCATTAGCATGATTTTGCTGGCTTATGGAGACTTTAAAGAGCATATTTGGATCCATTTTTGTCCATTTGCCAACAAGGTTAACAGGACTCACTAAACTAATCAAACGGCGAAAGTAGACAATACAACTGCATTCAGTATTAGAAAGTGTGGTTTGGCAGTAGTCGTTCCCTTGAACATGGCACTCCCTTAGATAAACCTTTTGTGACTACCTCTCAATATGAATCCTACCATCCTATGAGTTTAACCTAAATACCCTGATGTTATTGAATCTCTGTATCCTAACACTCTTTGGTGTTCATGAGTCTAGTGCTGCATGGTTAAAATCGTTGTCGTGCCTTCTATTGTTCAAGGGTTAACCTTTTGTTTCCTCCATCAAACCATCAAGCATATCCTTTCATCATGCCCTCTGTTGTTTAGACCCAATCCTCAAAGATTCCTCAAAAAACAAATCATTCTTGTCCCTTTTCATGTCGATTGATGTAGGACACGTTATTGCCTACCTTTCGATAGGTATCTTCCTATCGACTTCAACACTCTATCTAGAAAGACAACCCAGAAACACATTCAGTGCCTTGGTACTTGTAGACATTAGTGGCAAGTTGCCTTGTGTTTGATCAGGGGTTCTCATTATTGGCTCCTGGTTAAGCGATTCTATGGGTGTTCAACGACAAAAACATCTTTCACACTCGTTAGATTGTACTATGCATCTTGGAGACCATCACCATTATTGGTGGCCTTCCTCACATTTGTTAATGGTCTCCATTATTGATTGGTAATCAAATGATTTCGTGCATGTTCGACATGTATCGATCTATGTTGTTCGGTGAAGCGGAAATCAAAACCTTGGGTAGAGGCTTGCATCACTCAGCCTTGCTTCCTCTCCCGAGTTGCGTATATTTTTTTTTGGAGACAGCTTATCAGGATGATTCTATTATGACACCGGATCCGCATTATGCTTATCGGTGGCCAACATTGTCATATCTCTTTGGAGAAAATCACTCTGACATAGCCACTAAGCATGGGAATGCCCGACTCATGACATGATTTTAGTAGTTTTATATATATGTGTTGTATCAGGTTTCCCGTACCACCCGAAGCTCCGATCCTCTCTCTCTCTTTTTGTCGAAGAAGGAAAATTATAGTTAAGTAAAGTATTTCAGTGATCATCGCAACCTCTGATCTCACACTTTAGGGGGCATCTGTTATACAGAAAATTGACCCCCTCATCAACTCAGAGGGGAAAGACATGATAGCTAAAGCAAAGACCAAGATCACATGCCTTGTTTCCACACTAACGCTGGCTATGCACTGACAACCTACTTTATAAAGCTTCTATGCAAGCCTAAGGGAGTGTTAGTGACCCAACTAACTCTAGTTGCTAGTTTAGGAACAACGTTAGTGGACCCTAATGAAGTTCTAAGGGTCAAAGGAGCGAATTGACTCATAAATATCTAGATATTTTCTCCTAGATCTACTCAAGAAAAGCAAGGAAACATCTCAAGTTTGACCTATTTGGGGGATTTCTAATCCTAATGAAGGAGGCAAATGGGAAGAGTTGAAAATCATGGCAATTTCATTGCTTTTACCCTAAGGAACTCATGGAGGAAATTTGCAACCCTAACTCAATTGCTACATAAGCAAAGCTAGGGCTATGGTGATAGAGCTCAGATCATTTGAAAGGATAGCATACTTGATTGTTGAGCATCGCCTCAAATCAGAAGAAGTTGGTAAGAAGGGGGACGAGATAGAAGCTGGAGGGGTAAGGGAATGTTGATGCAACAGATGGTTGTAATCACTCTTCTAACATTAATATAGAACTGGAGTTGTACTATCTACTCTGTGGTGGTGGTACTAGATGTTCTTTTATGTATTCATGTATTAGTTATCAAAGTTGTATGCTGTGATTATGCTTATCTCTTCTATGTGCAGGACTTTATTTGGAGCCAACTCAAGGGACTTCGACCTAGATGCATTGTGCTCTCCAACAAATCTACACGAAGGCTTGAGGTAATCTATTTGTCCTACTTTGATAGTTAGTTATTGTTTATGAACATGCATGTAACTTTGTGACAGTTGCAGATAATCTTACAGTCTGCCAAAGGTCCCGGGAAGACCTTTGAGGGTATCTCCATTCTCCATACACCATGCATTTTATCCTACAGCAGAAGGAAGAGGCTTTGTAGCTAAGTGTGCAGAGGCTTAGTAGAGTCTGCAGACCCCTGCAGTTGAGTGCGCAAGGCAGAGTCGGGTCTGTATTGAACTAAACTTGAAAAGGATTATTAATAAAGACAAGTTTGATTCAGCATATTGTGCATCTATTTCATGGATCTATATTTTGATGTTATGCATTAATTGTATCTATTTATTTATATGCACACACTTGATAACATTGGTATGAATGCTTATGTATGAAAACCTTCTATGTAATTTGCGAACAAAACCTAATTAAGGAAGACTTCAATAATTAACACTGGTCGCACTGCAGCTAGAGCTGCACGAAGGACGCAAGGGACTCGCTGGTGCACGTAGCCTAGTAAGTATGAAGGTTGAATCGCGTCCCTATTGCCCCATATCAAACATCCCCAGGGTGCGGAAACCTGGCTCCAGCACCCTCCCATACTACTTCGGGTGAGACCTCAGTCCGTGCTCCACGAAATATTACCGAAAGGGCCAGTAGTACCGGGATTTGCTTGGCTAAATCACTTATGAACCTGGGTCAGGCCCCATGCAGCCAATAGGGAGACAATGATGGACACAGGGTTTCTGTCCGGCATGTCTGTGAAGTTTCTTCAGTCAGCAAAGTAGGCATGCTTTGTAGCTTTTGCGCAATTTTTTGGGGGAGTGAGTCTCGGGGTCACTGCCTGGTCAAACTCTCCAGTTGACCAACTGGAGGCTTGGTTGATGTGCTTGCGGGCAGCGAAGATTGAAATGGCTTTATGGAAAACTTCTGCGTTGTTCTAGGTGATAGTCAGTCGATTCGATTCCAGGGTTGCGCAGTGCAGATTGCCTAGGAAGTAGCCTCAAGCTCTGTGCAATTCTGGGCAGTAGTACATAATCACTGAGAGCTAAAATTGCGCAATGCAGCTCAACAAATGTCTAGTTGTTGGAGGATGGTTTGGTCGACAATGTTGAAAATGGCAACAAGAAATGCGAAAAATAGAAGTGCTAAAAATAGCACTGCTATAAATAGCAGTTTGGGTACCAGTGCTAGATTGAGCAATAGGGAATGAAAAATGGAAGTGCTAAAAATAGCATTGCTATTTTTAGTAGTTCGGGATGGATTCCAATTTTAGTCAGTCCGAACTAAAATAGGAAGTAAAATTCGAATTTGAACTTAACAGCTGTTTGAAAATAAATTAATTAATTCACCATGAGTTAATTAGTTGTGAAAAATCAAACATGAAGTCTATGTGAGGACATGCAACAGTTTCTCTATTAATTGAGGAATTTATCCATCAGTTAAAGAGATAAGGCTGAGTTCTAATTTGAGTTGTAATTAGTTGGCTCAATTAACTGAGTCAAGTCTAGTTAGATTGATTTAAACAATTTGTTTAAATTAATGTGAGTTCAGATAGTTAATGCATGCTTGCATATAACTGCTGCACTTCAGATAACTGAATATTCTCTCATGAGTAACTCATGCATGTCACTTCAGACAGAGACCTAGTTGAGATCAGAGGAGGGACAGTGTACTATCAGCTGGATGGATTTTTCCTATAAAGGAAGCTCATCCATGGAGAAGGATTTATCTCCTTCAGGATTGCGCAGTTGGATCAGAGGTTTGTGAGTGTATGAAGAGGCCAATTTACACAAGTGGCTACACTGGACCCCAAGGAAAATTGCGCAAAGAAATAGGAGGCTTGGAGGGTAGAGGAGAAGGTTTGAGAGAGGCCTTTGACTGTCTATGAGTAGTAGAGGGATTGCAGAGAGAGTAGGATAGCTTGTGAGCTGATTCTCTTTGTAATCCAGACTATATTTCCACTTGTATGATAATATAGAGTTGGGGTTTTAGGCTGAGGTTTTCCCCTGGTTATTTCTTTTGTGTTATGTGTGATTGATTTCTCTTTCTCAATTATATGTGTTCTCGTTGATCTTGCTCATATTTGATTAAGCTTCCGCAAAGTTTGTTGTAGAAGTAGATCTTGTATTTTGCTTTAGTATATTGCATTATCTCGTGATCTACAGTGGGAATTTCTACATGGTATTGGAGAAAAGGTGATCAAAGAAGAACAGTATACAAGAAGGGAGAAGTTTGAAGTTTGTGAAACCTAAATATAGAAATCAAGTTCTTATCACATCTCTATTTCACCTATGGCATTCAATGGCTTAAGACTCAAATATGCCCTTGATGGTAGTTCAAATTATATAGCCTGGAAGGATCACATGGAAGCAGTAATAGAGGATAACGGTCTAAAGGACTTCATTGATCAAGAAGTCCCCAAGCCGACCGGTGCTACCGAATTAGCTGAATGGAAGAAATGTGTGGCTAGAGCAAGGAGAATCCTTCTAGAGGGAGTTCGAGATCACATAGTCTTAAGTCTCCATGGGATAGAGACACTGTTTTCAATGTGGAAAACATTGAAAGATCTATATCAAAATAGCAATGATCAAAGGAAGCTGGCACTGAAAGACAAGCTTCAGAAGATCAAGTGTGAAAAGGGTGACACGATCTCTACATATCTGAACAAGCTCACCACATGCAGGGATGAGCTTGGAAGTGTAGGGATCACGACAGCTGATGATGACATGGTGAGTCTTGCACTCCTCAATCTTCCTAAGGGCTAGCATAGCTACTAAGACTCAGTTAATGGAAGAGAGAAACTGCCAGATTGGGAAGAACTTTGGTTAGATTTGATGCAAGAGGAGATAAGAAGAAGCACCAGAGATGGTTCTTCATCCATGGAGGATGAAGAAAACTATGCCTTAGCGAGTAAGGCAAAGAAGGGGAAGGAGAAGGTTTCTCATTTTGAATCCAGTTCTTCCCATGGTGGGAAGAATTTTGACAAATCGAAAGTGTGATGCTTTCATTGTCATGAGGTGGCCATTTTGCTACAAATTGTCCACTAAGGAAATCCAAGAAGGGATTCGTGGAAGGATCATAAGGTGAGGCACTGGCCTCACAGTTCAAGTTGGATTTCACACTGTTCGCATGCATGGTCTCATCCATTGTGGGAAGTGGTTGGTTTCTTGATAGTGAAGCTTCTTTCCACATGACTGGCGACAAGAGTTTATTCAGTACTTTGGAGGAGAAATATCTCCAGATACTCATAACAATGGGTAATGCTGAAAAGTATAGTGTCTCAGGTGTAGGCACGATTGCTTTTCAGAGGGAGCATGGAGCTTGCATTACCTTGATCGATGTCAAGTATGTACCAAGACTGAAGAGAAATTTGGTGTCGATCGCGATGCTGGAAGATATAGGCTATGATGTGGTCTTTAGTAAGGGAAAGGTTTTCCTTCGACACATAACCACTAGACAGGTGAAGCAGATCGGTTCACAGGTCAAGAACATGTATGCTCTTGAGGTTCAAGATGCATGCAAAGCCTTGAGGAGCAAGGAAACTGATGGAGACTTGGTGGTTGAGAGGGAGAGTACATTACCTCTCAACATGCAGTGCCAGAAGAAGTCTGAGACGATTGTGGAGGAGCCACGATTGGTGAAGTAGCTTCAGGAGGTTGTGGAGTAGCCACAACTGGGGAAGCTGAGAGGAGATAGAGTGGAGGCATCCACTCATGCAGAGACCTCCAGTAGGGGGGAATTTCGAGCCAGGTAGGTAGAGGGATCACATGCATCCATACCTCTAGGTAGGAGGTGAGGCGATGTGGAGTGATTGTCCCGAGAAGGCTGGAATAGGGGCAAGATCCTTGAGGTACCCAACCTCTTTAATTCAACTTTGCTACAGGAGCCCCAATGAGGAGTAGCAAGACTGGCTGAGTGGGTAGAGATAGATGTGGATGGAGTGGCAAAGAGAGCTACAGTGCAGGAGTCCCAAGATAGTGTAGAGCTAGCAGGCTGCATCAATGCGAGAAGTAGAGGAGTGTTGCACTAGTGCAGGATGGCATAGAGAGGTATGCAACGGCGCGAGATGCATGGAGTGTTGCAGCAGCTCAGAGGTCAGAGAGGGAGCACTTGTTAGTAGCAGGTAGAGCTTCAGCACCAGAGTATGTTTCTAGCCCAACAAAGAGGTCAGTTGGGAGTTTTTTTTGTTTCTAGAGTTGCTGGAGCAACCACACTTGGTAGAAGTGTTGTATGCATAACATTCCAAAGGTACAGGATTAGGTTCGAGTTGAATGCCTTTCTTGTTGAGAGGGAATGTTGAAAATGGCAGCAAGAAATGCTAAAAATAGAAGTGCTAAAAATAGAACTGCTATAAATAGTAGTTTGGGTACCAGTGCTGGATTGAGCAACAGGGAATGAAAAATGGAAGTGCTAAAAATAGCATTGCTATTTTTAGCAGTTCAAGATGGATTCCAATTTTAGTCAGTCCCTGGACTCAAATAGGAAGTAAAATTCGAATGTGAACTTAACAGCTATTTGAAAATAAATTAATTAATTCACCATGAGTTAATTAGTTGTGAAAAATCAAAAATGAAGTCTACGTGAGGACATACAATAGTTTCTCTATTAATTGAGGAATTTGTCCATCAGTTAAAGAGATAAGGATGAGTTCTAATTTGAGTTGTAATTAGTTGGCTTAGTTAACTGAGTCAAGACCAGTTAGATTGATTTAAACAGTTTGTTTAAATTAATGTGAGTTCAGTTAGTTAATGCATGCTTGCATATAACTGCTGCACTTCAGATAGCTGAATATTCTCTCATGAATAACTAATGCATGTCAGTCCAGACAGAGACCCAGTTGAGATCAGGGGAGGGACAATGTACTATTAGTTGGATGGATTTTTCCCATAAAGGAAGCTCATCCATGGAGAAGGATTTATCTCCTTCAGGATTGCACAGTTGGATCAGAGGTTAGTGAGTGTGTGAAGAGGCCAATTTACACAAGTGGCTGCACTGGACCCCAAGGAAAATTGTGCAAAGAAATAGGAGGCTTGGAGGGTAGAGGAGAAGGTTTGAGAGAGGCCTTTGACTATTTATGAGCAGTAGAGGGATTGCAGAGAGAGCAGGATAGCTTGTGAGCTGATTCTCTTTGTAATCCAGGCTATATTTCCACTTGTATGATAATACAAAGTTAGAGTTTTAGGCTGAGGCTTTCCCCTAGTTATTTCTTCTATTTTATGTGTGATTGATTTCTCTTTCTTAGTTATATGTGTTCTATTTGAGCTTGCTCATATTCGATTAAGCTTCCACAAAGTTTGATTGTAGAAGTAGATCTGGTATTTTGCTTTAGTATATTGCATTATGGGGTGATCTACAGTGGGAATTTCTACAGACAAACCTTTGACAAAATGACCAAGTGTGTGAATGAGTGACTTCGTATATGCATGACCTCATGAAAAAACACTCAACATGACTTGGCGACAAGGCAACTTGAACCAACAAGATAACATACACTCAGTGTGACTAATCAATGGTGTGAGTGACAAACGCGACACTTGTGATAGATCGTTGAACGATCGTGATGACGCTTGCGCGACAGTGCATACAACTTTATGTGTGAGTGTGACGGATATTTACATAGTGGACACAACTTGTACACACGAAGGAAAACCTTGTCCATGGCCAGAACATGACTGCAAGCATGACATTGTGACCAACATGCAAAAAGATGTCAGTTGAGCAGTTAAGCGAGGAGGGTGCAAAGACTCGACGTGAGCTCACAGGATGAGCTCGAGTGCTTGCAAACATCAAGGAAAAACCTAAGGAAGGATCTGAAATTGGATGTAGGCCAAAATTTGGGAGGGTGTTGCAG
Source organism: Pinus tabuliformis (assembly GCA_031772625.1). NCBI lineage: Eukaryota > Viridiplantae > Streptophyta > Pinopsida > Pinales > Pinaceae > Pinus > Pinus tabuliformis. The sequence goes on along the minus strand of CM062814.1, from coordinate 486,504,965 downwards.
CCGCTACAACACGTTCATGGACATGTTATAATAATCAAGAAATACAGATTGTAACCTATTAACAAATGTAGTATCAGTTTACCTTCAATGTTGAAACATGAGTTCCATGGCATTGATTTGTGAATGAGGTTTCTCTTGAGTGGAAGCAACATGTTATGTGAGAGATGGAATTAGAAGTGATGCATACCATATTTTACTTCATTAGCATTGCTATATGTGACACCCACAATTTTCTTAGTCCTAAAACTCGTGCGTCACTAGATCTTTGTTCTAAGGATGTGTTAGATATTTAAATCATGTATTCATTCACATTTCAAATGGGCTTGATGTCATTGTGTATTTATTCATGTACACTTTTCAAAAACATGCAATATCAATTTATATTTGTTCATGTACACTTTTCAAAAATATGCAACAACATTCATGATATCAACCCTAATCTCATGTCCATACTCAATGCCACACACTCATTTTGCATCCTATAGATAGAGACTTACTTCTCCATGAAGGCACTTATTTTCTTAATAATACAAATAATTGTTATAACTTATTTTAGATTGTGTTAATTGAATCGTCCATCTACCTAAGATTTTGACTTAACTAGGACCTCTTCTTAATTAATTTGCATACCAAAGAAACTATATAACAAACTCAAAGATTATTATTTGATTTATACATTAAATTTAAAACCTAGTTAGTTATTTTATACAAAATAATTAATATATAAGATAAAAATACAAATTTAACAATTTTAATTTAACAAGTTTTTTTACTTTTTTTGTCAAGGGATCTTAGCTCGAGTGGCTTGTTGAACAATTTGTTTCCCTGCCTACAGAGGTTCAAGTCTCGGAGACATGTTGTAACTAGCCTGTTGTGGAATTTATGAAATGTAGTTAATGATTCTCTAGAAATTCTCATTTTGGTTAAAAAAAGTTTCTTTACTTTTGTTTGATACTAATTAACTTAATTTCAATAAATAAATAAATAAACAGATTTAATTATTTTTATTCTTATTTTATTTAGATAATTTATTTTAACCACCTATTAACTTAATCTAAATCATATATTAACTTTAAAATAAGAATTCATAACCCACAGGGCATAGAATAGATGGTGACAGGGTGTTCTGGTAAGGCGCCCTATGGTGAAAAGATCACTATTGGGAAACCCCGTACGAAGAAATCTATCTAGCCAATGGTTGGTGTGGTCCAAGCTAGGTGCAAACCCCAAGTGATTTTGATAGATTGGATGTCCTTGGGTCATGGCTACTCAATATATACGTTAGGTGTTCCAAGCATCTCAGGAACACGTTACCTAACAAACAAACAAAAACATAAAATTTATATATTTAAAAAAGACTTTTTCTGAGAGATCACATCAAGTAATTACTTGGAGCCAACGTTTCGAACCCTCTACTGTGGTTCATCATCAGGGCAAAGGTGGAGTATCTAATCTAACATCAACAATATATATATAGGTGTAGATGCTCTAGAGAAAACCAGAAAAAACCAAAATGAACTGTTGGAAAGTCAAAAAGTCAAAAAAATAAATAAATATTTATTAATTTTATTATTATTATTATTATTATTATTATGTAACGTTCAGAACTGCTAAATTTATGGATAAATTAAAGGGAATCAAAAAGCAGGATCCATAATATATATATATATATATATATATATATATATATATATATATATATATATATATATATATATATATATATATATATATATATATATATATATATATATATATATATATATATATATATATATATATAATATAAAAAAAAATAGAAAATAAATTTATGAAAATAAAAAATGAATAAATAAATAATAAATTAAATAAAATTGGAAACATAAGAAATATGCAATGTCTAAAAAAAAAAAAAAAAACTAGGAGTGGAGAGCAAGGATCCAGTTGCTGCTAATTTTCTAGCCTTCATCCCTATTCAAATTGTTACCATGCTTCTCAATTTCTAAAGCCTCCCTAAACTTCCTATGATGAAAGTGATCAATTTTGGCTAAAACATGGGAGTCTTCAATACATATGTGGTGTTTAGTATTAGACGCATGCTCAACTAAGGCAGATGAATGGGATCTATTATGCCTAATATCTGCCGCATGCTCTTGGATCCTTTGCTTGATGGAACGACCCGTTTCTCCAATATAGGGTGTTCCACATGAGCAAGGGACTAAGTAAACACCTTTCATATCTTTGGGGTCAACAGGATCCTTGACTGACTTAAGGGAGCTACAGATGGTGCTGAGGGGTTTAAAGGAAGCATGCACCTTATTCTTACTCAGAATGTGTGTGATCTTGTCAGTGGTTCCTTGTATGAAAGGAAGTTGCACGCAGTTAGCAAAACCAAGGGGATCCTTTTTTGGTTTAGGACCGAGGATAGCTTTTCTAAAAGCTTTGAGACCGAGGCGTCTATTATAGCCATTTTCTTCAAAAACTTCAAGCAGATGAGATTTTTCACTCTCAAAGTGACTCTCATCAGAAATCCTCAGAGCTCTAGTGGCTAAAGTGTTGAGAATGCCAAATTTTTGAGGAGGATAGTGATGGGAGCTAGCATGAAGGTACTGCTCAGTATGAGTATTTTTATGATAAACGTGGTGAGAAAAGGTACCATCCCCTTTTTTAGAGATAAGTACATCAAGGAAGGGAAGATAACCATTGACCTCAGTTTCCATAGTAAACTTAATTGACTCAGATTGACTATTCAGATGAGAAAGAAAGGAATCAAGAGAGTCACGCCCATGCTGCCAATCAACGAAGGTATCATCGACAAATCTCTTCCAAATTTTAGGGCGAAGGGGGGTAGAGGCAAGGGCTTTAGTTTCAAAGTCTTCCATGAACAAGTTCGTGACTATGGGAGAGAGAGGAGAACCCATAGCTACTCCGCATGTTTGTTCATAGAATTCTCCTTGGAAACTAAAGAACAAATGTGCAGAGTAGCTATGGGTTCTCCTTTCTCTCTCGTAGTCAAGAACTTGTTCATGGAAGACTTTGAAACTAAATCCTTTGCCTCTGCTCCCCTTCGCCCTAAAATTTGGAAGAGATTTGTCGATGATACCTTCGTTGATTGGCAGCATGGACATGACTCTCTTGATTCCTTTCTTTCTCATCTGAATAGTCAATCTGATTCAATTACGTTTACTATGGAAACTGAGGTCAATGGTTATCTTCCCTTCCTCGATGTACTCATCTCTAAAAAAGGGGATGGTACCTTTTCTCCCTAGGTTTATTGTAAAAAAACTCAGACTGAGAAGTACCTTCACACTAGCTCCCATCACTATCCTCCTCAGAAATTCGGTGTTCTCAACACCTTAGCCACTAGAGCTCTGAGGATTTCTTATGAGAGTCACTTTGAGAGTGAAAAATCTCATCTTCTTGAACTTTTTGAAGAAAATGGCTATAATAGGCACCTCAGTCTCAAAGCTTTTATAAAATCTATCTTCGGTCCTAAACCAAAAAAGGATCCCCTTGGTTTTGCTAATTGCGTGCAACTTCCTGTCATACAAGGAACCACTGATAAGATCACATGCATTCTAAGTAAGAATAAGGTGCATGCTTCCTTTAAACCCCTCAACACCATCCGTAGCTCCCTTAAGTCAGTCAAGGATCATGTTGACCCCAAAGATATGAAAGGTGTTTACTTAGTCCCTTGCTCATGTGGAACACCCTATATTGGAGAAATGGGTCATTCCATCAAGCAAAGGATCCAAGAGCATGCGACAGATATTAGGCATAATAGATCCCATTCGTCTGCCTTAGCCGAGCATGCGTCTAATACTAAACACCACATATGTATTGAAGACTCCTGTGTTTTAGCCAAAATTGATCACTTTCATCATAGGAAGTTTAGGGAGGCCTTAGAAATTGAGAAGCATGGTAACAATTTGAATAGGGATGAAGGCTGGAAAATTTCTCCACTCCTAGTTTTTATTTATTTATTTTTTAGACATTGCAAATTTCATATGTTTCCAATTTTATTTAATTTATTATTTATTCATTCATTTTTTATTTTCATAAATTTATTTTTTATTTTAATTTTTATGATTTTTATAATTTATTTATTTATTATTATTATTATTATCATCATCCTGCTTTTTGATTCCCTTTAATTTATCCATAAATTTAGCAGTTCTGAACGTTACAAAAAAAAAAAAAAAAAAATTAAAAATAATAATAATAAAATTAATAAATATTTAATTATTTATTTGACTTTTTGACTTTTTGACTTTCCAATGGTTCATTTTGGTTTTTTTCTGGTTTTCTCTAGAGCATCTACACCTATATATATTGTTGATGTTAGATCAGATACTCCACCTTTTCCCTGATGATGAACCACATTAGAGGGTTCGAAACGTTGGCTCCAAGTAATTACTCGATGTGATCTCTCCGAAAAAGTCTTTTTTAAACATTATGGATCACAAAATTCTAAACTCAAAAATTTATATATTATTAAAGGATTAATTTTTATTAATTTAATGATATGCTTCTCTTCCTCATTTTCTATTTTTTTAAAAGAGGGAGTAGGGACTTTAAATACGTTGAATATGTTGGAAAGGAAAAATCATATAGGTAAAATCAGATATATATATATATATATATATATATATATATATATATATATATATATATATAGATATATATATAATTTTTTGTATGTCCCAATGTTTTTAGAGTGGAAAAATTGAAGGAATTAGCTTACATGCGTAGTTTTATCGATGGGACCTGGTTTGGAGAATTGGGGTCTAAAACATTTTGAGGCCAGTTTAAGGCCTTTAATGGCATTTTTTTGGGGTAAATCTTCCCTTTTTAAGTTCAAGTCCGATTGGCATTGTTATACATTCAAAGACCTTTCCAACAGTGCAAGAATCACATCAACATGAACTTAGATGCAAAATTGATGCCTCTCAAAGGTTGACCTATTGCAATTGACCACCATAATTTGGGAGGATTCCATGTTAGCCCCCATTACTCATGGAAAATGAGCCAACCACATGGAGACTTTGAAGAAAATTATACAAGAGTTGAGTTGTAACTCACATTGAAAGTTGAATGGGCCAAATCTAACCCCTAATTCGCTATAAGGTCGTGTTATAATAAATCTACTAGGAGGAAAAAGGGTTCCATTTTATTTGCTTACATTTGTTCCATATTGGAGTAGAGTAACTAACTTTGGATATAGAGAGAGCATAAAAGAGGAGGTTTGTGTTTTGGATTAACCCACAAGCGACAAGTCTCAGGAAACTCCATAGTGAGTGCCTTCTCCTTTGTACTTGTATCATTTCCATTCCATACAAGAGAGAGTTGAATAACCTCATATTATTATTTTTTTTCTGAAGCAAGAGTCGGTCCTTCTATTTAATTATATCATAAATATAAATTACATAAAGTACAACATACCCAAAGGAGATGTGGGCCATAAAGTTATCGAGCCACACAAAGCCTTGGGAGCTGAGCCAAAGGCCCATAATCTGGGCCAAGGGCCCACAAAACATTACATCATGACCTCCATAATTCAATCTTTTGCCAAGACCATGTGATCTGCTTCCCGAGATCTTACCGTCGAGGATCTATTTCGGAAAGCTAACAAGAAAACCCTTTAAGCTTTGAATCGGAACCGATAAGGATATAGAGACAGCAATATAAATATTTTGGGTCTGCCTGGGAGGATAACCCTCGAGCATGTAATCCACCCAAAATCCATCAATCCCAACCTTGTTGAGTAACTTGCACGATAATTAACAATGCCCCCAGACCTGAAGTCTAATAAAGCCACCACTTAAGTTAATTTCGAGTCCGTTTGGCATGGTAACCACCTTGCTATTTGCCATGCGAAATTCCTAGGATTGCCTCTATTTTACCTATCTTCCAGCACGTTAACTAAGCTCCTGACATAGCTAATTCAAAGGCGATATTTAGTGAATTTCGTTTTCATAAAAAGACTTGTCCTATATATTGACTCCCGCCCGAGAACTTTGGGTTTGTAGAGTTCTGGGTACATATTCCCGCCTGAAGACCAGATATCTTGTCCGCATATTTCCAAGCATTGCTTCACCGTATAGGCCAAAATTCGTTTGTTTCCATTAGTCTATCTCCTGCTAGTTTCCCCTGCTCTGATAGAACTCCCTGTCCGCATTTGCCTGTCTGAGACACTCTTCCCTCAATCTACCTTGGGGGGTCTCTATCCAGTCATATTTTTTATTGCTCTTAGCACAAAGTACACCTTCATTAGCTAATATATCTACTAATTTGTTGGTTGTTCAGCGCACATGAGTAAAACTAAGGGTTCTCATGTCTTGCAGGTGGGATTGAATCCGTTGATAAACTTGCAGAAGCCGCCAATGTCTCGATACTTTATCTCGAGCTGAGCCATAGCAAATTCTCTTGACCAAATTAATAATCAATTCAGAATCAGCTTCAATTATGGTATTATGAAGATTTGAGTCCCTCAAGATTTCTAGGCATTACTCAAGGGCCATGAGCTTTGCCATATTATTAGTGGCTTTCCCCAAATGACTATGAAAGATGGTTTTTATGAAACCCTTTTCATCTCTTATTACTCCTCCATACCCAGCCATACCCGGGTTTCCTTTTGAGGCCCCATCTATATTGCATTTCATAAAACCCTGAGGGGGAGGTTTCCAGAAATCCTTATCAGTTAGTATATGACTTACATTCATATTTTTGCCCTGTGGGACAAGCCCTTGAAGACCCAAATGTAGTAGTATCTACACATCCGTATCTTTTGGTTGGTCCTCAGGGGGGTTTTTAATGAGGGTTCCTACCGTCTCATTGAGCTATCTTAAAATTTGAGCCATGATGCTCTGGGAAGAACCTTTCTTGTTCTTGAATATTCCGTTGTTGCGTTCTTTCCAGACATCCTAGATTAGAAAGCCTAGAACTAAAGCCCAAGCTTTGTTAATTATTTCATTATCAGAGAAATTTTTCCTCCACTTCTTCAAAGTGTTGGTAATGCTGCCCATGTCCCTGTCTATTTGTCTGAATATTGAAGCTACCCAATTCCACAAGGTGGATGTGAATGGGCAGAAGTTGAGTAGGTGATCCATAGTTTCTTCTTGTAATTCACATAGCTGGCATCTAGATGGACTGGATACCCCTCTTTTCCTAAGGTTTTCCCAGGTCAGAATTTTTTTATGCTGCACTAACCACGTGAACAGTTTGATTTTCATCTAGCTTTGGTTCTTCCATAGGTCCTTCCATACCCAATCAGGGTTTGGAAAGTCAAGCCCAAGGGCTATGCGCTTGGCCTCTTTGAGGTTAAAGTTGCCTTCATTGTTTTTGCCCCATCTCAGCTGGTCTGAATCTGCTGATGTCAGAATCTTTCTCTGTTCCAAGATGGCTGTTAAAGCTTCTACCCGTGCCTTCAACAAGGAGTCATCATTGTATACCAGGTTCTTCCATATTCTCCATTTTCCCTCACTTCTTTCCTTATCCCAGAAGTCATTTACCCTGAGTAACCCTTTGTTTTCAATATCATTCTTGAGATTGGTGAATTCTTCTCTTAACAACTTAGGGTCTTGCTGCCAATTATCTTCCCAAAACCAAGCAAGGTTTCCATCTCTTATTTCCCAGAAATTGTGTTTCTGAACAATGGCTCTATTCTCCCAAGCTTTGTTCCAAATGTGGGAACCTTTAATGAGCCTAAACATTATAATGTGATCCCTTTCTTGCCAATTGTTTGCACATTTCTGTTTCCAAATTTTGGCCCAAGGTGAAGCCAAATCATTTAGCCATCCCCACCATAGTTTTTCCCCCAAAACTTTGTTAAGTATTTCAGGGCCATCAAGTCCCATACCTCCATGTGTCTTAGGTTGCCCATTTTTTTTTCTCTTCCCCTTTGCCCCAAAGAAAATCTCTTTGGATATTTTTTCATTGTTGCATAACTCCTTTAGGAGTTGGAAGGGCTGAAAACATAAAGATGGGGATAGTTTCTAGGACAGCTTTTGTGAGGACTAGTCGTCCTGCTAAATTCAAAGACCTGTTTGTCCATTCCCAGATTTTTTCCTGGAGCTTATTAGTCACATTCTCCCAAACTGCCTTGCTCAGATGTTTGTCTGTCAGAGGTACTCCCAAATATTTGGAGGGTAGCATATCTCTTTGAAAGCCTAGAATTCTGGATATATTTCTTTGAATAGCAATGTCAGTATTAAAAAAGAGAATATTTGATTTGGTAAGGCTTACCTCTGTACCCACAACCATTGCAAAGTCATTCAGGATTTTTTTGTAGGCTAGAGCTTCCTTGACTGTGGGTGTACCCTGCAGCATGGTATCGTCCACAAATTGTTGATGGGTCAAAGCATCTCCATTCATGGTGAGTTTGAGACCCTAGATTTGGCCTTCTGCTTTGGCAGATTTGATAGCATTGCCTAGCCCTTCCATCATGAGAATAAAGAGGAAGGGTGAGAGTGGATCTCCTTGTCTGAGACCTCTCGAAGGTTTAAAGGTTGTGGATGGTGAACCATTTAACAGGATTGAAAAACTGGAGGTAGTTACAAGGGCCATTACCCATCTTATCCAGTTATGGTTGAAGCCATAAGCTATTAGAACTTCCCTGATGTAAGCCCAGCTTAGCTTATCATAAGCCTTTTCTAGGTCAAGTTGTATAATCATTCCTGCCTGCCTATTGCTCTTAAGTGAGTGAACCACCTCATGAGCTTGAATGATATTGTTGAGAATTTTCCTGCCTTCCACATATCCTATTTGCTCCTCAGACACTAGAGTTGGAAGAAGGGACTTAAACCTGTTGGAAATTATTTTGGAAATAGTTTTGTACACCACATTGCATAATGCTATTGGTCTAAATTTGTCTAGTGTCATAGCATTATCCTACTTTGGAATCAAGGATATGAAAGAGGTATTGAGTGCCTTCAAAATAGTTTTTTTTTCCTTGAGTCCTCCACCACATCTATGATATCATGCTTGACTATTCCCCAACATGCTTTAAAGAAGTCAACATTGAAACCATCCAGACCTGGCACTTTCCATTTTGCGCCTCTGTGATGACTCCGCTGACCTCCTCTTCATTCACTGGTCCATTTAGATTATAATTGTATTCTCTTGTCACAAGCTTAGGAATGTGCTTTGTAAAGTCATTGATGAATTGTGATCTATCTAAGAGAGGTTCCTTAGCTATGCCTTGGAAATGTTGAACTAGAGCAGCTTCTATTTCTTTGTGGGTATTGAGTTGATTTCGTTGAGAATCCTTGATTTTTGAAATCCTATTATGAGACCTGTGATCCATGGTAGATTTGTGAAAAAATTGTGTATTCCTTTCTCCTTCTTTTAACCATTGTACCCTTGATTTCTGTTTCCATAATATCTCCTCTTTCTTGCATAATCCTTCCCATTCATGTTGGTGATGGTCAGCTTGTTCCTTTCTCTCCTTGTTGAAGCCATCTATGATGAGGATCTGGTTAATTTCTTGTACTTCTGTTCAACTACTTTTTTGGCTTCAAAAATGTTACCAAACTCATTCTTATTCCAATCTTTAAGCCTGAGTTTGATGTGTTTCAATATTTTATGTAGGAGGAACATTTTAGTGCCCTGAACTTGGATATCCTCTGTCCACCATTTTTCAATATTGCTGATAAAGTCAGGATGAGTGAGCCAAATGTTTTCAAACCTAAAAGGTCTGTTTCTTGGAGCTCCTATAAGGGAAGCTTCAAGTTGAACAAGCCAGTGATCCGAGCCACCAAAAGGGAGTATCGTATCTGACAAGTCAAGGCCTGTAATGATGAGGTCCTCCAAGATAATAAATCTATCTAGTTTTGAGGCCACTTGAGACTCTCCTCCCCTTTTATTATTCCAGGTGAAGATACCATTACTTGTCTCTGTATCTACTAGCCTCATGTTGTTTATGAAATTCTGAAATGCTATGGAATCTTTGCCTAGTGATCTAGTTCCACCTTTTTTTTCCGATAGGGACCTAATCATGTTAAAGTCCCCTCCCAAAATCCAGGGGATACCCGAATACCTGTTTCTTAATTCCTCCAGTGAGGTAAGAATCCCAAATTTGTCTTCAAGCTTTTGTGGACCATAAACATTTGTGATCAAATAAACTTCCTTGTCCCCCAAAGTTTGGATGACCACTAATAGATAGTTCCTGGATGCTTCAGCATCTAGGATTCCTATTTTTTGAGGGTTCCAAAGTGTGATAATTCCTCTTTTTGTTTTATCTGCTTTAACTTCTAGATATTCATATTTAATCAACCATTTTCTATGTATTTCTCTTATTTTTTCTATTGAACATTTTGTTTCCTGGATAAATATCATATCTAGTTTTTCTTCTTTCATTCTATTGCTGAGATTTCTTTGTTTCCTTTTGCTTCCTAGACCCCTAATATTCCATGTTGTAATCTTCATTAAGAAATATTTGTAAATGAGTAACTAGTTAGGTCTTTCATCTTACCTGAGTTGATCATCAGTTTTCCACATTCAATCAGAAACTCATTCTATTTTTTTCTTCCTCTTTTCCTTCCTAGGTTCTTGGGAGCTTGTTCCCCTGTTGCCTCCATAGTTTTAACCCCTCCATTATCCTGACTATCATAGTTTCTTTTGACCCCTGCATTCTCTAGAGGAAGAGTTGTTGTACTCTGTTAAATTCATCTTGAGGTAGCAAATCCACTCCTTTGGTTGTACCTTCCTCCAGGAACTTTTCTAGATCGAGATGCTCCCTTTCCAGTATGTCCTGCAGTTCATGATCCTCCGTACCCACTTCGCTTGGGGTCATCTCTTGGTCCCTATCAAGTTCCATAGTGCTTGGCTGACCCTCCTTTTGCTAGCTTTTATCAGATATGTCCTCCATGCTCTCATCCTTTTCCTTCTCTACAGGATTTTCCTTCATTTCTTGATTTGGTCTTTCATCCCCCTCTTCTTCTTCTAATATCTTGAACCTATTATGACTAGGCTATTTTTCCTCATAGCTTTTTTTTTGGTTTTTTCTCCATCCTTTTCCTCTACCTCCCACCTTGGTAAAGCTTTCAGTCTCTTTACATGAGGTTGCTTTGATACTGCTCTCCATTTTACTTAAAGGGCAGTCTCTGAAGAAGTGCCCGTGTTCATGGAATTTGCGACATCTGAAGGGTATATGCTCATAGTCCACCGCCTATACCCATTCTTCATCATATAATTCTAGAATTATTTCATCCGGCAAAGCCCCAGAAAGGTCCATTTCCATGCATATTCTGGCAAAGGAGGTATATTTTCCTTGCAAAGTGGCTTTTGATATCTTTAAAAAATGCCCTAGTTTATTACCTATGGCTTTTAATGATTCTGGCAGCCAGTAATCTAGAGGTAGGGAATATAGTCTTACCCATATTGGCACCGATGTAAATGTTTCTCGCTCCGAAACAAAGTTCATTACCCATGGCCTCATATAGAGGCCTACAGCCACATAGAAGTAAGGTCCTCCTTCAAACACCCTATCTTTATCCACTAGGTTCGTAAACACAACTGTGAAGAAACCCTTGGATCCAAGGTGTAGATCTATTTCTCCCTTAGGTTTCCAATGGTTCTTTATCCATGTGTGTAGTGCCTTCTCCGTTGGCCAAAACCCCATGAATTTACATATCACTGCATAAGTCGCCATGTGCTCCCTGTGCGCCTGTAGCGCTGGGTCACTTAACACCACTCAGGGTGTGATGGATGCCTTAGGTTTACATGGTCTTGTCCTACTGCTGGGGTCAGCCTTCTGACTGTCTACTCCTATACGCTTCTCTCTTCTGACTTCCTCCTGCGTTTTTTTTGCCTCTATGCTCTGTTTTTTTCCTATTTTCCTCTGTCTGTACCCCCTGTCTCCGCTTCCATGTGCTTCTTGAAGTGGTTTGATACAACATGACTGTAGGAGGGAGTGGAGTTCCCCCCTTCTCGCCCCTCCATGGTGACCAACTCTGAAATCTTGCTGAAAACCCTAGTTCTGTGTCTTTTCAGAGCTCTCTGTCACAGTCTGAACAACCTCATATTCAATTTGGGTTTCTCCCATCAAGATTTCCTAAAGAATATCTTGGTGTTCATTATGGTTTGTAAGTGAATGTATTTACTTATTCTCTATTTTCCACTTATTATCTATCGCATGTATAAACAACAAAATAGTAATAACAAAAATGGAATCTAAAATAAATTAACCCTTCACGGTATAGTTTTCAATTTATTTTCATAGATCTGCTATGACGAACTATCAACATAATATTTGTGTTAGCTTACAGATCATATTGGTATTAGAGTGGGATTTTTTAGGTATTTTTTTGGAATTTTCATGGGACCAGATCAATTTGTTTTCACATACCTACTATGATGAACTTCCCAACACAATATCCATGGAAGCTGACCATTGAAGAAGTAGTTGTAACAATTGTTATTTTAAGTATAAAGTTATAAAACCCCATCCATGACCAACAAACCAATTTATGATAACCATAGAGATCTGTAAAAGGAGTTGCTTGTATGGCTGGAAGCATAAGATGTAGATATAAGCCATAATGTGATCCTCCTCATGGAAACCCCAACCAATAAAATTGGGATGATCTAAGAAGATGAGGTTTCCAACTCAGATGTTAAATCAGAAGGAAAGTTAGGGGATTAGGAAGAAACAAAGGAATCTAGGAAACATGAAAAATAGACGTTGAGTTTGAGTACCATGAACCATTCACAGTCTCAAGTTTCAAAATGGATGTGAACATAGATTTAAAACCATATCAAGGTGAGATAGATTCATTGAAATTAAATCATTGATCACATTAGTTAGAGGTTATTTTAGTGTTCACCATATAGAGGAGGAATATAAAATTTCATTTTCCCATTTGAAATTAGAGGGCCATGCCCTAAACTGGTTGGAAAACCATATGGAAACCCCTAGGTCCTCTAGTAACTAAGCCGAAGGATTTTAAAACTCATAAAATCCCAATTATACTTTATTGGGTATGTAGAGGACTTGTGGATTTGGTGGAATTACCTTAGGAAGAGATAGATGTAGAGTGTATAGGAGTACACCACAAAATTTAGGAAGATGGAAATAGTGCTAGGTATCTCTCCTAAGAATATATATGCATTCCTCAAGTATTTTGGGGGTTTACATAGCCATATGTGAAAGAAAGTGATGATGTCCAAACCCAAAATCATGGATGAGTCTTGTACATGCACAAAAACTAGAAAACATAAGCTAAAAGAAAGTGAATTCAAGTTGTTAAAAGTAGAAGGAACCCTAGGAATATTCCGAGGGGAAGAAGAAGTGGAAAGTGGGGAAGAACAAGAAGACAACAACCATAACACACCAATGCAAAGGTCCTAACAACCATTTATAACCACTACAACATTGATTGTCACATGAAGGAGAAGTGCCAAAAATTGTGTCCAAATATTAACCTAAAGAACTAGAAGAAGGATGGGAAGAAAAATAATATTGTCACCATAAATGGAATAAATTAGGTAGAAACAAGCTCTAAGATAGATGAAGATATTTTCTACACCTCAATGTAGAAGGAAGTGAATTTGAGTAGCCTTCGTTAATAGGAAGAGGAGATGAAAAATACTCTTCCATATAAAGATACAAGAAAAAAAGACACAAATTAATGCTCTGTTAGACTCAAGTTCATATGAAAATATCATAGCATCATATCTAGTTAAGGAGGTTCATGACCATCCTAACCCATCTCTATTGGGATGGGTTAACAAGGAGGCAAAGATAAATATAACCACACAATGTAAAATTAAATTGGCTATCAATGTTAATTTTATTGATTAAGTAAAATTGGGTGCAATTCCACTCTATGTGTGTCGAGTTGTGTTATGCAACCATCTCACAAAATAGAAGAAAGAGATAGATCAATGACTTCAAAAGTAGCCTCTTTGGGCGGGGGGTGGGGGGGCCTCTTTTAACAAATGAACAATTCTTTGATGATACAAATGAAAATACCTCCTTTCTATATACAGGAGTCTAAGGAGTCACAATATAATTAGAGCCGACATAACAATAATAATGTAAGGGCACAAAAATAAAAATAGTGGGCTTCTATGGGGCACAATAATAACAATATGGGGGTAACATGGGCACAACAATAATAATAATGGGTTATAATGACAATAATAATAATGGAATACACTAGTATTATAGGGACCTAACATGCCCCTCTCCTTCAAAAAAGTGTTGTCCTCAATGCTTGAGTAGTTCTGGATGCTTTTGTATAAAATTCTCATCCTCCCATGTGGAATCTTCAGCAAGTAAGGTCATCCACTTTGTGAGATACTTTGAAATTGATCGATTTTGTAGCTGTCGAGTTCTTTTTTTTGTGACTACTTCAGGTTCTAATATGATTTTTCCTTCCTCCTCAAGTCCGGGCAATATTGTTTGAACTAGGAGCTTGTCACCTATAACCTTCTTTAAGTAAGAAACATGGAAAACTGGGTGCACTCGGGAAGATGCAGGAAGATCCAATTTGTATGCCATATTACTTGTCTTTTACAACACCTTGTACAGGCCATAATACTTTGGTGATAATTTATTATCCTTCTTAGCTTTCTTGAGGGACATTTGTTTGTATGGTTGTAGTCGTAGACCCTTAGCTTCATTTTCATACCTGTTTTTCCTGTTTTTAGCAATTTTTTGGACTTTTTGACGAAATTTTGGCAAAACAAAATTGCCCTATGTCGGCGTGAGATCCAAGCTTGGGATTGTGCCAATCGAGGGTTATTAACACAATCACTTGCATCTTCGGTGCTACTATTTTAAAACAATCACGCCGGCTCAACGAGAAGAAAAACTCGACGTTTTGCCCAATTTCCTTACTTTAAATCCACATTTTCTCAGTCAAGGATTGATTGTTGACTTGATTCCATGGTGTTTGCAGGAAAATTATAGTGGAAAGATGGTTGATTGGAAATAATACGAGCATGAGGAAATTGATGCACAGGCATTAGTAGATCCAAACTATTTAGATGCTCTGAGTCACTACATGCTCGTCAAATTCTTCCTCACACCTGACCTTCTGGCTCAACTTGAGCTGTTACAATATTTTATTAGTCTTTGGGACATTGGACGAGAAGTCTTTGTGATTCAGAACCAAGAGCTGGAGCTAGAGACTTCAGATATATACTTCATCACCACTCTGTCCCGAAGAGGGGAACCATTCAATCTGTATGGGTCCAGGCCCATTGGGGCAAGTGTGAACATGTTGCTTGTAGAACATTGTCCAGAAGCACTGAAATAAAAAAGTGGCAAGGTTGATATCATGAGTGTTAACGACCTTGTATTGAAAGCACTGCTCTTAACCATAAACAAAATTGTTGGGGCTTAGGCATACATGAGTCCAACAAGTTCAAATTCTAGTATGCCATAGAATGCACGATGCCTATTGGGCAGAAGCCATGAAGGTGAACATAGAGTGCTAGTTATCCAAAGCCAAGGTAGGGAACCTGAAACAGTTTGGATATGGTTCCGTTATTGTGACCTTATTTTTGGAGTGGATCCCATGTTGGCATTATGATGCATGTATTGTACTTGATGGCAACCCTCTCGTAGAAGAACATCTCACTTACATATAACTAGATGAATCTACAAAAGAGATATCAAATGCAGGACAGCTCAAAGGAATCAGATGATAGTTCTAAGTGTGACAAGTTAACTTTGCCATCAAGTCCAAAGGGGGATATTGTTGGCATTATGAGACAAGTGTTGTCCTTGATGGCAAATCACACAGATGACAGATCATAGTGCAGCAGGTCAACAACAAGGAATTGATAATCAGACTACAAGAATGAAGAGAAAATATATATACGCATGTTCATCGTGACCAAGCCGCGTATACACGCGGGTTAGACGTTTCCAAGGCGTGTATGCGTATACACACACTTTCATGCAAGGAAAAGCGCATATATTTTAGAGAACTTACTTTTGGTCCGTGGTAGTTAGTCCTTGGTATTTGAACCTATGGTTTTGGACCATAGTATCTCGTCAGATGTGTTGATCCCAAGTATTGGGTCCATGGTATTGGTTTGTTATGGTTTTGGACCATGGTATTGAGCAAGGCCTAAGACTATAAAAGGAGAAGAAGATCATTAGGCAAGGGCATGGAAAAATCCTTGAATATCTGATGAAGAATGAGATCCAGTATGCAGGAAATGGGTTTTTGATGCATTGCTTGATCTGAGCTAAGGATGGATCTCACCGGTTGATGGAGAACAAGATCTAAGGATAGATCGGGATCAAATGGTTTGAAATGAACTATCTCTATATGGTTGATTATGTTTATTCTAGATCTGTATACTGACGCATGTAATGATCTGAACTGGGTATAACTTAAGTTTGAAATCGCTGCAAGTCATGATTGAATATGTATAGATATGTACGCAGGTTGAATTTGGTGAAAGCACGTATGTACGCTGGTTTGGTTCATTGTAGTAGCGTATACATTTTGAGCTATGATGTTTGAAGTTATAGGTGACTCTGGTTGTTGATAAGTTCTGATGACTGTTTACTGGTGTCAGTATTCTGCATATTCAAATTGGTTGATTATGTTTAGCTTCAGTATTGATGGATGAGATCTATAATGGATCAGGATTAGAATGACTTATCCTTATGTGATCTAATGAACTAGATCTGGTTGCTAACACACATATTACCCTTGTATATGTAATGATCTCAGTATGTCTGAAGTCAGGAAGTGCAGCGAAGTTATGAATAAGTAATTAATGACATATACGTTGGTTCGCTTTGGTGAAGTTGCGTATACACGCTGGTTCGACACTTCCAAGTAGTGTATGCACTCTGATGCATGATTTTGATGATACAGTTGGTTCTGAATATTGTTGCAGAGTTCAGTGTTCTGCTCTGTGTTCTGGTGACTGTGTTGTTGACAGGGTTTCAGTGATTCAGAATTGATGATGCTAGTATTGATTGTTTTGTGCTTCAATGATATTTATGGGTCTAGTATGAAAATTTGATGAAACGTGGCCTTCAGATTATAGTGTTGTGCTTTAGGAGTATCCAGTCTGAAAATGTATGAAATGTGGTCCTTGGAGGATGAAAGGAGATTGTAGGCCGACACCTACGTACTAGTACATCAGCTAGTACAAGAGCAAAGGGGGTGGTAGCTCCCTTCCAGCAGCAGCTAGAGAACGAGTGAAGATTGGAGCATTCAATAGGTAGGCACCTACATACTAGTAAATGGATCAGCTAGTACAAGAGCTAAAGGGGTTGTAGCTCCCATCCAGAAGAGTCTGAAAACGAGAGAGGGTTGTAGCCCTCTGCAGGTAGAAGCCTGCGTACTAGTATAAGACTGCACCAGTACAGAACTATTGTAAAATGAAGTTTCGTATTAAAAGAAGATAGAGACGACTTGTAGCAGGTGGTTTTCACCCACATTGGGTTTCCACCTTATATCATGGTGTTCATGTGTGCTTCTTGTGTGTGATGATTTGTTCTGTTTTACTGCACCTGCTTACTGTACATATGGTTAATGAAGTTCTGATGCACTAACTAAAGATCAACATTTAATGGATTAACTGAATCATAAGTATTCTGGATATACGCTAGTTGCATTAGACACAGTTGCGTATACACGTGGGTTCCCTTAATTGAAGTAGCGTATATGTATCTAAGTATGGAAATGAAAAAGTTTTATTGATTTGATAATACTGATTCACCCCCCCCCCCCCTCTCAGTATTATTTCCAACAATTGTATCAGAGCAGGTCCTTTGGTAGAAGTTTGATTGCTTGAAGGAGATCCGTGGAACTATGGGAAAGAAGCTTAAGAAGAAAGCACCTAAGAAGAAGAAGGCATCTCAGAAGAACTATGACAGTGGGTGTATTGATTGGGGAATATGTGGAAGAAGCACTTCAGATTCAGAATCATTTCAGAATGAAGATGAACTATTAGGTATGAATTTGTTATCCTCTGATGTTCCAGCTATCTTTCCATTTTAAGGTGATGTAAGTGATAACGAAACAACTGAATGTGCTCTTATGGGTGAGCAAGAAGGATATCAAATAGAGGTAGAATTTAAAAGGCTGACGGACAAAATTAGAGATCAAGAAGATCTATTAAACATAAAGGATGGTGCCTTCAAAGAAGTAGCTACCAGACTAAAGGCTCAACAAGAGGAAGGAAGCAAGGTAAGGAGGTTATTCAAAGACAAGTATCAAAAGTTGCAAGACGAAGTAACATCACTAAGAAATGAAGTCAATGAAAAAAGCACAACAATCAAGAAACTCAGAGATAGATCCAGTTATTATGAAAGGCTTGAAGCTACGATCCTCTCACTAAAAGAAGATCTTGAAGAATCAAAGAAGCAGAATACAGATCTACTCCAAGCTATTGAAAAATAGGAAAACGAAGTTATCAGCTTAAAATCTCAGCTAGAATGTGCCTTCAGAATTCGTCAAATGCAGTAGGATCTGAATGAAGAACAAGAAAAGGATATTCTCAAACTAAGGCAACAAATGGAAGAAGGAAGTAAGTCTGAACAAATTTTGAAGAAGCAATGTCTGGAAAAGGAAGAACAACTTCAGATTGAGGTAAATATCTTAAAAGGTAAATTAGAAGAAAAGGATAAACTGTTGCGATTTCAAGATAGTACTAAAGCCTTGGATGTTATTCTTATTAGCCAAAGGTCTCCTGCTATCAAGACTGGTCTTGGTTTTCATGAATCTGTTGAAGGTGAATCTAGTTCACAAGGTGAGGCAAGGAACTCTAAAGAGAAATCTAAAATGATCAACAAGGAGATGAGAGAGATGAGAGGTCAACCCCATCAACAATCAAGGAAAGAGATTCTTCAAAGAAAATCTTTTACTCCTAACTATGGAAGTAATAGTCAGCCATTTACTTAGATGAATAATATTGAATGTTATGAATGTCATAATCTTGGACATGTTGTAGCTAGATGCAGAAGAAGAATGGTTCAAGATCATCACACAGAAAGATCATCACATTCCAGGTACTTTAATGGATATTGCTTTGCTTGCAATATGTTTGGTCACAAAGTTACTGATTGCTACAGAAGGAATATGAAACATGTAAGATGTTATGCATGCAAAAATCTTGGACATACAGCAAAGGAATGCAGAAACAAAGTACTTGCACCATACCAAAAGAAGAAAACATCACCACGCTTGAAGATATGGAAGAAGAAGGAAGTACAGTCAGAAAGATGTGGCACAGCACAATATAATCAGACACAGCACATCACAGACATAACAGACTCAAGGGGAGCTGAAAGTGTAAAAATTCAGTGTCCTGAATCTCATACGCAAGTTTCTTAAAGGGAAGTCGCGTATATACGCGAGTTAGACACTGCAAAGTCGTGTATATGTCAGTCTGAGGAAAAAGCAGTAGGGACAAGCTTAGAAAAAGGGTCTGATATGATTCAGTCCATTATTTGCTCTATTGGTTAATAGTTACAGTCTGCTGAGGATGTGTGGAAATGTTTTGATACTTGTAAGATGTTTAGAAGTGATTTGATCCTAACTTGATGATGATGATGTCTTGATGCTTATTGCTGATATATGCATGATCAGATCTAACAGTAAATAGATGGCACAGGTTGAGGGGGAGCATATGCCTTTAATAATGCATTGTTGGCATTATGGTTAATAGTCCTTGGTGATGATGCTTATATGGCTAAATGATATATCTTGCTTATAAGTTGTCCATGATAAAATCTCATATGATTCTTGGGGTTACATAGTCGATGTTCAGATCATATTTGTGGATTGATTCTTAGATGGTGCATATATGATGCTTACATGGTGATCTCCATAAGGATAAGGAGAAGTACAATGCTTGAATACACAACTTCATTACTTGATGATGAGTCTCTCATATGCTGCTGTCGTCGTATGCATAAAGATCATATAATACAATTATGATGCAGAATTCCTATAGTTCTTGGTGCTCATGTGGATGAGGATTGTTGAAGTTGATGATATAAAGAAGCCTTGACAAAAGATCTTGAGCTTAAGATACATAGCACGATTACTCAAAGTTGCATTGTTGGAGATATGATGATGATGAGTTCTTACCTATATGTTGATAGGTTGATACTTACATATGTTGATTGATGCAAATATTCCCAAGTGATGATACATGGATGATCTTGTTGATAAGATGGCGATGGTGTTTTACACATATGATATAATGTGAATGATTTTATGAAGATGAGTTGATATCTATATGTAGACATACCCTGTCATAGGACATTTACAGGTTGCTGATCTGGAAATGGCTGTACGCGAGTTTCATAAGGAGTATCCGCGTATATACGCCTGGTTCTGTGGATACAGTCGCATATATGTCAATTTGAAGGAAATCAGTGGGCCAAACTCAGAGTCTGATATGGGCCTGACAGAAACCATCTGGCACAGATAGAACAGGTACAGAGGGAGAACATGATTGCTGGTCTAGATGTTGTTGAAAGATGCTTATGGAGCAGATCATACATTATGTATGATAGGTGCTAATGACTATCATGGTCTTATTTAGATGTTTGGTCTCATGTAAAGGTCATATCAAGACTCATGATGTAATAGTGTGTCTCTATCTATTGTAGTCATTTGATGAAATCTCTTCTAGTCACATGATGTAATTTGTAACCCCTCTATGCATAAGAAGGATGATGAAATATTTCAGTCATGTATCAAGGTCATGTAACGGCCTATGTTGGTTTCCCCACTATGCCTGGGAGGAATGATGTTATACTCTTGTATTATCATGTGTAAACCTTTGGTATATCCCCACTTGGTTGGGAGATGGATGTATGTATGAGTCTTTGGTGCTAGGAAGGTCACTTGTGATGTATAGAGTCATATTCTTCTTGCAGAACATCTTTTTGTAGACCTTGCTTACAGTCAGGGGGAGCATGAACGACACACTTCAGCAGAGTAGAAACTTCAGCATGTACTTCAGAGGGAGCATGGTCAGATTGGTACACCTTCGCATATAGAAAGGGGGAGCTCATTCAGAGATCTCAGCAGGTACTCAGGGGGAGTATGGACAGCGGAATGTTTATCTAGGAAAGAGAATATCTTGGTTCGCCCTTTGCCCTTGATGTCAAAGGGGGAGAGTGATTTGGTGTTGTTGCCATCAAGTCCAAAGGGGGAGATTGTTGGCATTATGATGCATGTGTTGTACTTGATGGCAACCCTCTCGTAGAAGAACATCTCACTTACATATAACTAGATGAATCTACAGAAGAGATATCAAATGTAGGACAGCTCAAAGGAATCAGATGATAGTTCTAAGTTTGACAAGTTAACTTTGCCATCAAGTCCAAAGGGGGAGATTGTTGGCATTATGAGACAAGTGTTGTCCTTGATGGAAAATCACACAGATGACAGATCGTAGTGCAGCAGGTCAGCAGCAAGGAATTGATGATCAGACTACAAGAATGAAGAGAAAATATATATACGCAGGTTCATCGTGACCGAGCCACGTATACACGCAGGTTAGATGTTTCCAAGGCGCGTATGTGTATACACGCACTTTCATGCAAGGAAAAGCGTGTATATTTTGGAGAACTTACTTTTGGTCCATGGTAGTTAGTCCTCGGTATTTGAACCTATGGTTTTGGACCATAGTATCTCGTCAGATGTGTTGATCCCAAGTATTGGGTCCATTGTATTGGTTTGTTATGGTTTTGGACCATGGTATTGAGCAAGGCCTAAGACTATGAAAGGAGAAGAAGATCATTAGGCAAGGGCATGGAAAAAGTCTTGAATATCTAATGAAGGATGAGATCCAGTATGCAGGAAATGGGTTTTTGATGCATTGCTTGATCTGAGCTAAGGAGGGATCTCACCGGTTGATGGAGAACAAGATCTAAGGATAGATCGGGATCAAATGGTTTGAAATTAACTATCTCTATATGGTTGATTATGTTTATTCTAGATCTATATACTGATGCATGTAATGATCTGAACTGGGTATAACTTAAGTTTGAAACCGTTGCAAGTCATGATTGAATATGTATAGATATGTACGCAGGTTGAATTTGGTGAAAGCGCGTATGTACGCTGGTTTGGTTCATTGTAGTAGCGTATACATTTTGAGCTATGATGTTTGAAGTTATAGGTGATTCTGGTTGTTGATAAGTTTTGATGACTGTTTACTGGTGTCAGTATTCTGCATATTCAGATTGGTTGATTATGTTTAGCTTCAATATTGATGGATGAGATCTATAATGGATCAGGATCAGAATGACTTATCCTTATGTGATTTGATGAACTAGATCTGGTTGCTAACACACATATTACCCTTGTATATGTAATGATCTCGGTATGTCTGAAGTCAGGAAGTGCAGCGAAGTTATGAATAAGTAATTAATGACATATATGCTGGTTCGCTTTGGTGAAGTTGCGTATACAGGCTGGTTCGGCACTTCCAAGTAGTGTATGCACTCTGATGCATGATTTTGATGATATAGTTGGTTCTGAATATTGTTTTAGAGTTCAGTGTTCTACTCTGTGTTCTGGTGACTGTGTTGTTGACAGGGTTTCAGTGTTTCAGTGATTCAAAATTGATGATGCTAGTATTGATTGTTTTGTGCTTCAATGATATTTATGGGTCCATTATGAAAATTTGATGAAACGTGGCCTTCAGATTATAGTGTTGTGCTTCAGGAGTATCCAGTCTGAAAATGTATGAAATGTGGTCCCTGGAGGATGAAAGGAGATTGTAGGCTGGCACCTACGTACTAGTACATCAGCTAGTACAAGAGAAAAGGGGGTGGTAGCTCCCTTCCAGCAGCAGCTAGAGAACGAGTGAAGATTGGAGCATTCAATAGGCAGGCACCTACATACTAGTAAATGGATCAGCTAGTACAAGAGCTAAAGGGGTTGTAGCTCCCATCCAGGAGAGTCTGAAAACGAGAGAGGGTTGTAGCCCTCTGCAGGTAGAAACCTGCGCAATGGTATAAGACTGCACCAGTACAGAACTATTGTAAAATGAAGTTTCTTATTAAAAGAAGATAAAGACGACTTGCAGTAGGTGGTTTTCACCCACATTGGGTTTCCACCTTATATCATGGTGTTCATGTGTGCTTCTTGTGTGTGATGATTTGTTCTGTTTTACTGCACTTGCTTACTGTACATATGGTTAATGAAGTTCTGATGCACTAACTAAAGATCAACATTTAATGGATTAACTGAATCATAAGTATTCTGGATATACAATAGTTGCATTAGACACAGTTGCGTATACACGCGGGTTCCCTTAATTGAAGTAGCGTATATGTATCTAAGTATGGGAATGAAAAAGTTTTATTGATTTGATAATACTGATTCACCCCCCCCCCCCCCCCCCTCTCAGTATTATTTCCAACATCCCACTATTTCAATATCAACTAGTAGATGTAAACCCCCCATTGCCATGAGACTCACAGATGGTCTGATGGAGTGAACTAATGCCCATAACCAATTGTCTTCCAACAAGAGACAGACATGATGCAAGTGGAGGCACCTTCATCAATGACGGTCCTATGAATTGTCTTCTCATTAATGATCACCTAAGTGAGGAAGGCAATCTAATGAGGTAAGAACAGAACATGGTTTTCTAGATCAAAACAAATGATATTGGAATCAGATGAATCAATACCTCCGATAGCCGACATCAATGCTTTTCAGTGAGAAGGACATCTTTGAAGGACCTAGAGAGCAGACATAGATGATGGCGCTTGAGCCAAATCATCAACAATGTTATAATGCTAAGCAGCTCGAGTGTTTTGATTATACGAGGACTTTCTCAGCACACCCCGAGAGGGTGGTCAAATAACAGAATCAGGATTATGTCGCTCTATATGGAGAGGACCAAAGGTAGACAGGATAGAGGAGGAAGGGGCACCTTCTTTCTCTTTCCCTACTATTGGAGTAGGTGTTTGATAATCTTTTGATATGGTAGCCACATTTATAGGCGTACTCATCATAAACACTTGGGAACCTCAGGATGCGAAAGACTGAGGTTGGTCTACCATTTGGGTCTGCTGGGACAGAAATGGCTCTTTCAAGACAATTAGGGTCCCTTTGAGCAAACGACTAACTTCAGACCATCCAGGAGAATATTTAGTATAGCGATCCTCCTCGAAGATGAGGTATGGATACGTGGGCTTCCTTTGAGAAGCATCACCAGTAGACGACTTAGGAGGGCCCTATTTTGGGGCATTGACTTTGGCCTTGCCTTTGCATTTCTTTTTACCTTTAAGAGGATTTTTCCGTTACGGTAGATTGGACAGCGTGAACCTCAGAGGTTTTACCAAGAATAGGTGAATTTCGAGATTGATAATTGGAACCAGTGTTTGAGATTGCCTTTTGCTTGGAACAAGATTTTGTGGGGGCCTGAGACATGGAACCAATCACTCCATCAATAGGTTGGGTAGCTAGAGACTTCGTTGTTGTTAGATCGGATGATGGTCTTGGAGCATCGGGTAACATATCATATAACGTACCATATTGCAAGTAGACGAGGTCTAAATACTGGGCATGAGCGATGGATTGCTCCTGAGTGACACAGCCACCCATAGCTATGTCCTCAACAATTTTTCTGACAAATGACTTGGTAAACCATTCTTACAACAACTAATTAGCAATTTCAAACTTGATCAGGTGATGTCGACACCTCCACTCATGGATGTGATTAGATATATGGGTCACAGTGTCTTGCTTAAGGGATGTAAGCAGATGGGTTCTAGTTTCATAGTGAACTGGCATTTGAAAATGTGTGAGGAAAGCCATAGCAAGAGTGTTAAAGTCATTGTAGGTACCTATAGGTAATTCAATGTACCACTTGGCTGCAAGACCTATGAGAGTTCGTTGAAAAAGTTGAAGACAAATAGAATCATCAACGTACGAATTGGAGGAGCGTTGGTACAACCTATCCACTTACTGGAGGGTTCAAAGAACTTACAGAGACTTGACTCGAGACTATCAGTTGAATCAGAAGATTTGGTTGAAACAACAAAATGAGTGGATTCAGAATGGTGGGTTGCACCAAAACTGAAGTGACTGCAGTATGCACAATCGGTTGAAAAGTCGGGTTCTGAACATATGGACCTGAGGTAGGCATAGTGCCAGATGACCAGATAGGGTTTTCATATAACGATAAAGCACTAGGAGTGCCTGACACCAACTGAGCTAGAGAGGTATAACCATGCGGCAATGAAGGTCCGCTATACTCAAGGTAAATGTTGGTCAGAATGCTTCCCATGTAAGGGAAACCTTCAAGAGGGAATTGATATCCATGTTCATCGACAATGTGAGGAGTGTGTGTAGCAGAAACCTCCGAGTGACCCGGGGAGGAGACTGCAACCTTGCCTTCTAATTCCATGGGTGGAAACAAACAACGATGGACAACCGAAGATGTTCAAGGGGATAATTCCAAAGGAATACCTGGTTGATCGTACAGACTGTACGAATGCTGTGGTGATATCACAATAGGATCAAACAAAGGATTCGAAGGGAAAACAACCAGTCCTTACTGACCTTCAGAGGTCAGCAAATTCTCAGGACTCTGGATAGGATTATCTAGAGATTCTGGGCCGGAGTCGTAAGGTGACCTAGTATCTGAAGGAGGAGGACGAGATGACAAAGGTTGAATACTCAAAACAATTCCAAGTTTAACACCTTGATCCTCAAGTGACTGCGGGAGTTCGAGAAGAGGCTCCTCAGATGATCTTTCAAATGGAGGAGTGGAAGAGGTACTAGGCGAACTTGATTGTTCTGCCACAATGAATTTGTCTCAAACAACAAGAGAAAAGAGATTAATTTCAGGGCTTCTTCAAAATATATTAAAGGTATACTCACGATGTGCTCCAAAATAAGACTATCAGGAATGTGATGTGATCATGGGAAACCATTTTTTAAGATGCTGAAACAGACTAGTGCCTTTTCATGTTTTAAGAGTCGAGAAAAAGGAAAATATGACTCTATCACATTCAATTTGAACGAGCTTGAAAGGAAAAGTGCTCGATGATATTTTAAATTTAAAGAGTCAAAAAGACCAAAACGACTGCTCAGGATAATCTAGGCAAAAGGATTACCAGGTAACTGTGAACTGCAGAATACCTCTCAGTGAACCGAGAAGTACGGGCAAGAAATCTCCCCGAATGTTGTGTTCGGTGTATCACGATTACAAGGTGGCAAACTCGACTTCCTAGGGATAAAGGATTGCAAACCTAGTGGGGTCTCCCTTTATATACGTGACGGTACGAGGAGCACAAGTCTGTACTAGCATTGTCTAGTGCCAAAGCGAATGACAGCTGCTAGGTTTAAATATGACAGAGCATGTCTCTAGCCTAGACCTCTAAAATGTGAGCGTTAAGTTTCAAATGCACCTTAGGTTAATTGAATAAATTTTAAAGTTTATCTTGAAATTATGTCTCAGTTTTTAGGCCCTATCAATGTGACTCGAAAAACTACTATATGCAGCTAAATGAGACAAAACCCTTTCACTTCGATGAATGTTTACACTAATGAGAGTAGGGAAAACAATCAATGCAACAAACAAGCAATTGAAAGCAAGATGACTCTTCACTACTTCGCTTTAAAAAACAAAATAATGAAAATTATTTCTACTTCCTATCAAATCCACTTTAACTAGTCCTTTCAATGTTAAAAGAAGTTCATTTCATTTCAAATGCAAATGATGATGCAATTCTAGCTTTCAATGATGCTACTTAATGAAACATATCGATTCAACAAACTAGAATGATGTACTTTTCAATGGAATGATAAAATGAATCTTCCACATAAACACTTCAAAGAAAAATTTTCAAAACAACCAACATCAATCATATGAAAAGACTCAATAAAAAAAAAAATATGAGCAATTGTAATCTATGCTCGAAAAGAGACGTTCAACCAAGAGAAGAGAAAACAAAACTTTTCAAACTTGTTCAATTGAAACCAAAGCAATGAAAGGACTAAAAAACAAAATGCATGGAGCAATTAACCAACCACTTGACTTGTTGAGCACACAAACAACTGAATGGACAGTGACCTAGATGCCCTAGGGCCACAAACCACATGTAGTGAACACTTTTAACTTGTCACACATAGTAATATTAGACCTCTATATTGATTGAGTGCACATAACCAATACAAATTGGGTAGATTTAGGCTAGGTCAGGTTGATCCCAGGGTCTAGAGTTGGGCCCTTCGTGGTTTATGCAAGGTCGAGCCCCATCGCCAAGCTAACGTGTCATGAGGGTAGTTGGATTTACCTTCGAGTCGGGGTCGAATGGTCAAAGGTTAGGCCAAAAGGGCAAAAGTAGTGTATGTCGGGAGGAATTCAAAATGACGTTACGGGTATATAGAAGGGTTAAAAGGTTAGGGTCTAGCCCATGGGGTGGAAATAATAGCTACTACTCGAGGATTGGGCCAACCTCCAAGTCGGGCCCTATTGAATTCCACCTACCATTGGATGCATTGGAAATTACAAACCATTAGATAATATATGTGGTCCCCACACTCACCATAACATTGTGTATAGTGTAATACATATTTATGTCCACGTATATGGAATATTCAATGCCCGTCAAATATGAATGTAACAAAGTAGTACATCGGAAGGGGTGTATATATATATATATATATATATATAACACATGTATATATACATTTTATAACATTCATTAATGGCCAAGGGGATGGATCTAGGGCGAGATCATGAACATGTGGATGGGGTGTCCCCTTGTATAGATAAATAGATACTAAGCCATATATTTATTATATGTATGTAGCCGCAGAACCACCTTTGCGTAGATATGATTAGGACTCATGAACATAACCATCAGTGGGGTGTTATGTCATATGGGCACCACATGGAGACCACGCGGGCGCCCCATGGGGTAATAGAGGGAAATTAACCTGTTAAACTAATGAACCTTTAAAATAATTGTAATTTAAGTCCCTAGATTCAGATTGGACAAAATTTTATATTACTATAACCGTCTCATCGAGACAAGTGCAATGAAGACATCCATTTTGAGTTTTGAGAACTTGGAAGGAAGACAAAAAAATTTATTATCCCATTCCTCTAATTGTATTAAGGGCTTTGGGTGAGTATAGTGAATAATTCACTATGGGTAAGGTAGGGTGTTTACAACTCTCATTTG
Organism: Pinus tabuliformis; assembly: GCA_031772625.1. NCBI lineage: Eukaryota > Viridiplantae > Streptophyta > Pinopsida > Pinales > Pinaceae > Pinus > Pinus tabuliformis. The sequence continues at coordinate 486,476,833 of CM062814.1, read as the reverse complement.
GTGATATATGTGGATGATTTATTTCTCACAGGTCATGAGAGGCTCATAACAGAATGCAAGAGGGGCCTAGTTATATAGTTGGACATGAAGTATTTATGGTTGATGCATTATTTTCTAGGCTTGGAGATGTGGAAGAAGGATGGAAAGATCTTCCTCAAGAAAGGGAAGTATACAATTGAGGTCTTGAAGTGATTCAGGAAAGGTAACATGTTCAAACTTCATTTTGAACTAGCGTAAGAATTGTTGAGTGGAAGCCAAGAGTTGGGAAAATTGTGGCATAGGAGGATGGTTGATTTGCACCATGGAGCAAGCAATGTTCTCAAGGATATTCTGACAAGACTACTCTAGTTAAGATCAAGTAGCATGATTTGTGCAAGATTTTTGCAATGGGAAAGTATGCCAAGACCACCTTTCCATGTAACAATACTAGGGCCAAGCGTATCTTGGACATGATACATTCAGATGTGTGTATGCCTATGTTAGGAGGGTCCTTAAGTGGATACAACTATCATGTGACCTTCATATATGACTTCTCTAGGAATACCTGGATATACTTCTTGAAAAAGAAGGATGGGGTTTTCTGTCAATATAAAGAGTTCAAAGCCCTTGTAGAGAACTAGACAGGGAGAAATATCAAGACACTCGCGTATGATAATGGAGGTGAGCACCTCGAATTCCTTAAAGGACTTTGTGCACATGAGGGTATTTAAAAAGAGTTGATAGTTCCATACAACCCTTAACAAAATGGGGTTGCAAAGTGGAAGAATAGAGCCATTATTGGAGCATCCAAGCATATGTTACATGACTAGGAGTTGACTATGTTTCTATGGGAATGGGCTTGCAACATTATTTTTTATTTCTAGAACCAAAGTCCACATAAGGTATTGGGTAGGTTGATACTTGAGGAGGATTTTACAGGGAAGAAGATAGTTTGGTCACAAATTCATACCTTTGGTTGTCTAGTATATTTCCATGTTCCATTAGAGAAGAGAACCAAATTGGAAGCTACTATGGAGAAGGGAATTATTATGGGGAACAAAGAAACTTCAAAATCCTACAAGATATGTATTCCAGCACTCAATAAAATGGTGTTTCATAGGACATAAGTTTTGAGGAGAAGAGGGCTCTCATGAAGTCTGGCAACATAGATTCCTCTGCAATGGAGATTGAAGATTAGGAGACACCGAAGATGGAAGCAGTGTAGACTCCTCAGGATAGTGTGACATAGAGTGGTGTGTAGAATGAGCATGTTGAGAAGGAGTAAAAGAAATAGGAGCATAGTGCTCCTCTCACTCAGGCTTACAATCCCAACATGGAGAGGATGAGGGACAAGTGGGCAGAGAAAACACTGAGATATGTACAAGAGTACGTGGGTACTCCTAGATATTCAGTCAGATAGAGTAATGGATCACATAGATATTCATGCTATATGGCATTGATGAGTGAGATGATTGAGGCCGACCCTTCCAACTTCTAGGAGGCATCCTAGAATCATGTGTGGATAGATGCTATGGTGAAAGCGTATTCTTCCATCATGAAGAACAATGTCTATAATATTAATCATTTTGCATATAGTAGTGTGGAAATGTTTAAAGTCTAATTTGTGGCCAAGGGGTTTTCACAAAAGAAAGGGATTGACTATGATGAGACCTTTGCCCTAGTAGTGAGATACTCATCCATGAGGGAAATATGTTTTATTTCAATGAAAATGGGTTGGAGCATTCACCAAATGGACGTGAAGACAACCTTCCTCGATGGTTTGGTTGAGTAAGAGATTTACATTAAGTACCTGAAGGGTTATGAGGTGCATGGGAAGGATTCCCATGTTTTCATATTGATGAGAGCATTGTATGGACACAAGCTAGCTCCTAGGTCATGGTATGCCATGATTGAAAACTACTTGTAAGGCATGGGCTTCACCAAGAGAGAGGTAGAACCAAACTTGTATTACATTTATGTCAAGGGTTAACCTCTCATTTGGTGGTATATGTGGATGCCTTATTTGTGAGAAGCTCATAGAAGAATGTAAGAGGGGCCTAGTAGTAGAGTTTGACATGAAGGATTTAGGGTTTATGCATTATTTTCTATGCTTGGATATGTGGTAGAAGGATGGAAATATCTTCCTTAAGTAGGGGAAGTATACAATCGAGGTCTTGAAGTGATTCAAGATGATGGAATGTAGAACCATGTCTACACCACTAGTGACCAACTAGAAGAATATTGATGCTTCCAAATGATAGGAAATGTACTCCATATTATATAAGCAACTTTTTGACTCTCTTATGTACTTGGTCAATACTAGACTAGACATATATTTTACATTAAATACACTTAGTTAGTTTATAATGGAGCCTAAGAGAATTCAGTGGGTGGCTGCAAAACATGCATTAAGATACCTTTGAGGCACAATATATTATGGATGGAGTGAAGCTAGAGGGGTACACTAATGTTTATTGGGTAGGTAGTACAACTGATATAAAAAGAACTTATGGGTGTTGTTTCAACTTAGGATCAGGAGTGTTTTCTTGGTTCATGAAGTAGAAGTCAATACCAAGGCTGAGTACATGGCTACCAACTTGGTAGCTTGTGAGGGAATTTGGCTTTGGAAACTTCTCATGGGGTTATTTGGTTAGGAGATGGATTCAACTTTGATTCACTATGATAATCAGAGTTGTATCAAGCTCTCAGAGAATCCATTTTTTCATGACAATTCAAAACAAATTTAGATCAGGTACCACTTCATTCAAGATTGTGTGTGAAGGGTATAATGAAGCTACATTATGTACCAACAAATGAGAAGGTAGCAGATATTCTAACTAATTCTTTCATGAATGGAGAATTTATATTCTTCAAACATAAGATGGGGGTGGTGTAGAACACCTTCCTTTCTAAGAGGGAGTGTTGAAAATGTAGCTTGGAAGGTGATTCTATATTGGTCAAGTTCCATGACATACAATAAACCACAAAATTTCTCTCACAACTGAATTATTTAAATATTTCCTAAGTTTGGACCTTGGGCATAGAATCAACCATTTAATTTTTTATTTTATTGGCCACTTTTTAAAGGGTTAAGAGGTCAACAAAATATTATATCATGACCATTGATCTCAAGTATGGAGGGGCAAGTTATTCCCTCCATCACTTTAGAGATTAGGTAAGAAAATTATAAAAGAGGAAAAGGGGTTGTTGGAGAGACCAATTCGATTAGCACAACAAGCGCACATTCAATAGTGATAGGAGATCGAAGTGAAAACATAGTTTGGATCTACAAAAACGCTATATTCTAGCCTTCAGGGAAAGAAAATAGACTTGTGGAGGGCGAGATATTAGGTTGTACAGGTCGATTTTATTGAGCATATATCAGGTCGATTTAATAAGCCAATTTGGGAAATTCATGTGGGTTGAAGAAGGTTGAATTGTGGAATGATTTCTTGGGCCATAGAAGTTGATTTGCATCAAACTATACAAATATTCTTTTGTTCGGTCAATGTACTAAAATTTCTGAGTGATTTTCCACATTAAAAATCTTGAGAAGGGTTGTTGTAATAATTTTTTTGAAGCTGAATCAAGAGCCTAAGTTTGTTGGTTTCCCCACTTTGGGGTAAAAACTGTGTCAAATAATTTTTTTAATGTGCTTGGTTTTTTGTTTTATTTCTATTGTGCATAATTGAGTTAGAAACCCAAAATATATTTTGTTATAAATTTTCGGATTTGAATAAAATAGTTTTATATATCTTCTAGGAAATTTTATAGAACATTAAAAATGATTTGGGTTTAAGAAATCTAACATGTGTCCATGCATGATCCCTCAAGCTAGGTCTATTGTAGCAACTACAACCACCCTCCAAAATTTTTCCTTAGCTTCGTTTTTGAGCCTCCCTACCAACCTTTCAGAGTAGTATGTCTTTCTTCGTCAAGTACACAAGCTTCAATGATTTTCTTGCAGAATGAAAGCCTATCCATCAGAGCTTGTTGCATCCCCCTCATAGGTTGTCTCTTCGAACTTAGTCTAGTTGTAGGTTGAGTAGCTCCCTCAAGAAATTGCACAATTCTATAGGGAAACCAACCTTCCCTCCAGAAATTGCACAATTTTGTCTGGCAGCCTACTGGGCTCCAGAATTGTGCAAATCTACCAGTCAAACTTCACTCAGAAAATTGTGCAATTCTGTAGAAATTTTGAATAATTTAACACATATTCACAGAGATTATCCTGATCATACAATTATAAGCAGAACATGTATAATACATAATCTCCTCTACGTTGATCATCAATTTACAGAAGCAGAAACATTCACAGGCACACATAGAAGCATCAATCAAACTCATAAACACAGTATGTATCCCGGGGAAAGCATCTCGCTAAAAACCCCACAGTATCTGTATATTATATTGATTGAATCATGTAACATATAGCATAATAGTTCTCACAAGTATCTCCACCTGTTACACACAATACAGCTCAGATCTGACCTCCAAATCTATTCCACTGCTTGCCTGCCTCCACTGCTCAATACCTGCTCAAGAACTGATGAGAATGGCTTCCCAAACTCGTATTTCACCTGCAAAATAGTCACTCACACTTTGTTGGACGTGAGCACAAGCTATAATGTGGGCAAATACGTGAGCAAACTCATTGGCATACTCAATCCCTTTATTGTGCAAGATCTGGTGCACAACTATAGTCACAACTGATAGCAATCTGATTCTCTAACACCTGTCCCTGCTGAACTGAACATGCACTGACATGCAACTGAGTTAACTAATGTATTCTATAGTTGTATTATGAGTTAATAACTTGTGAATTAATTAATAACTAATTCACCCAACTCATCTCTAGTCTATTTGCCAGTTAGACTAAATACAACCAGTTTAACAAAGATAAACTGAACACAACTCCATCAACTCCCCCAAACTCAACTGATTGAGTTCTAACTGAAGTCATGCATGCAAATATTAGTCATCCCATAGGTAACCACATATTTCCCTCTGGGATCTGCATGTACCACATCCGTAGCTCATCCTGAAGTGCTCCAAGAGAATAAGATTAAGTTTATAGTCCAAATATTATTGTGAGATAATAATATTTGACTTTTCTATTTTTGACTTTGATCACTCACACTTTCATCAAAAATAGAAGTCCATCTATTTTTTTTCCAACTTGATCAATCATCCATAAAAAGCAACCTACAATCCATAGACATGATCCATATGTCTAAAAATAGACATAGTCTAAAAATAGACTTGCGCCAAAAATAGCCTTCGGGCCCACTTAGTGAAGGCGGCTCTTTTCACTAAGCTCCATCATCTTGTTGCAATCTCAACAAGCATTTCTTGTTGCACACTTTTCAACACTCCCTCTCAACAAGAAAGGCTTCCTCTCAAACCTGATCCTGTAACTCTGGAATGTTCTCCATGCAACACATCTAGCCGGTCCACTTGCTCTGTCATCAAAGTCTCTGACTGCTATTGCCTCTGTCGACTAAAACTCTGCATCTTTGTGCTCTTCAGTATCTGACTGCTCTAGCCTCTGTCACTTTGATCTCTGACTGCATCCGTGCTGCTGCTGGTTCTATCTCCCAGCATTGCATCCGCACTGCACCTCCTAACTGACCTCCCTGTTGGGATAGAAACACCCTCTGATGCTGAAGCTCTACCTGCTGCTGACAAGTGCTCCCTCTCTAACATCTGCGCTACTGCAACATCTCCATGCATCTCGCACCATTGCACACGTCTCTGTGCCACCTAGCACTGTGCAAAACACTTGTGCCTCTCGCATTGCTACAGCCTGCTAGCTATGCGCTATCCTGGGATTCCCTACACTGTCGCTCTCTCTGCCACTCCATCCGCATCTGTCTCTACCCAATCAGTCAGTTCCTGCTACTACACATCTGGGCTCCCATAGCGAGGTCTCATCCAAGAGGTTGGGTACCTCAAGGATCCTGCCCCTCCTCCTTGGGACGATCAATCCACATCACCCCACCTCCTACCTGGAGGTATGGCTGCATGCGATCCCTCAGCCCACCTGGCTTGAAGTTTCCCCCTATTGGAGGTCTCTGGATGAGTAGATGTCTCTACTCGATCTCCTCTCAACTTCCCCTGTTGTGGCTCCTCCACAACCTCCTAAAGCTGCTGCACCAATCGTGGCTCCTCCACAATCGTCTGAGACTTCTTCTGGCTCTGCATGTTGAGAGGTAATATACGCTCCCTCTCAACCACCAAATCTCCATCAGTTGCCTCGCTGCTCAAGGCTTTGCATGCATCTTGAACCTCAAGAGCATACATGTTCTTGACCCGTGAACCAATCTGCTTCACCTGTCTAGTGATGATGTGTCTAAGGAAAACCTTTCCCTTACTAAAGACCACATCATAGCCTCTGTCTTCCAACATCGCGATCGACACCAAGTTTCTCTTTTGTCCTGGTACATACTTGACATCGTTCAAGGTAAGGCGAGCTCCATGCTCCCTCTGAAAAATAACTGTGCCTACACCTGAGACACTATACTTCTCATCATTACCCATCCCTATGAGTATCTGGAGATCTTTCTCCTCCAAAGTACTGAACAAACTTTTGTCACCGGTCATGTGGAAAGAAGCTCCACTGTCAAGAAACCAACCACTTCCCACCATGGATGAAACCATGCATGCAAAGAGTGTGAAGTCTAACTCAAACTGTGAAGCAAGTGAGGCTGCCTCACCTTCAGATCCTTCCTTGGATCCCTTCTTGGACTTCTTCTTTGGGAAATTAGTAGCATAATGACCCAACTCATGACAACGAAAGCATCTCACCTTCGCCTTGTCAACCTTCTTCCCATCACTGGAAGAACAAGATTCGGAAAGAGAAACCTTCTCCTTCCCCTTCTTCACCTTACTCGCTAAGGCACAGTTCTCCTCATCCTACATGGATGAAGAACCGTCTCTGGTGCTCCGTCTAATCTCCTCCTGCATAAGATCCGACCAAAGTCTCTCCCATCCTGGCAGTTTCTCCCTTCCATTCACCGAGTCTTGGTAGCTATGCCAACTCTTAGGAAGGTCAAGGAGTGCTAGACTCACCATCCTCATCCGACAGTCACCCCCACACTTCCTAGCTCATCCCGACATTGGGTGAACTTTGTGAGATACCTGGGCATACTGTCTCCATTCTCACACTGAATGTTTCTGAGTTTTATCTCTTTCTTTGGAATTAAATTCAAATTCCACCAGCACAAAACTCAACCGCTTCCGATCTAGAATTCGTGAGAACAAAGTATTTCTTGTACAGAGATCGACTGTATGGGCATTCACCGGATATCTCACCTTCCAAAGGAAGGATGAATCCAGAGGCTACCTAGCCCGATTACAGACTCTGCCTGAAGAAATAGAATGTAAACACTTCCTGAATAGTAGATCTGATGATCAATCCTCGCTTGATATCCTGTAAAAAATCTCTTCTACAAATCAAGCAGCTCCGATACCATGTAGAACTTTTTCTACAAATCATCTAGCTCTGATACCATGTAGAAATTTTGAATAATTTAACACATATTCACAGAGATTATCCTGATCATACAATTATAAGCGGAACATGTATAATACATAATCTCCTCTACGTTGATCATCAATTTACAGAAGCAGAAACATTCACAGGCACACATAGAAGCATCAATCAAACTCATAAACACAGTATGTATCCCGGGGAAAGCATCTTGCTAAAAACCCCACACTATCTGTATATTATATTGATTGAATCATGTAACATTACACAGCATAATACTTCTCACAAGTATCTCCACCTGTTACACACAATACAACTCAGATCTGATCTCCAAATCTATTCCACTGCTTGCCTGCCTCCACTGCTCAATACCTGCTCAAGAACTGATGAGAATGGCTTCCCAAACTCGTATTTCACCTGCAAAATAGTCACTCACACTTTGTTGGACGTGAGCACAAGCTATAATGTGGGAAAATACGTGAGCAAACTCATTGGCATACTCAATCCCTTTATTGTGCAAGATCTGGTGCACAACTATAGTCACAACTGATAGCAATCTGATTCTCTAACACCTGTCCCTGCTGAACTGAACATGCACTGACATGCAACTGAGTTAACTAATGTATTCTATAGTTGTATTATGAGTTAATAACTTGTGAATTAATTAATAACTAATTCACCCAACTCATCTCTAGTCTATTTTCCAGTTAGACTAAATACAACCAGTTTAACAAAGCTAAACTGAACACAACTCCATCAACTCCACCAAACTCAACTGATTGAGTTCTAACTGAAGTCATGCATGAAAATATTAGTCATCCCATAGGTAACCACGTATTTCCCTCTGGGATCTGCATGTACCACATCCGTAGCTCATCTTGAAGTGCTCCAAGAGAATAAGATTAAGTTTATAGTCCAAATATTATTGTGAGATAATAATATTTGACTTTTCTATTTTTGACTTTGATCACTCACACTGTGATCACTCACACTGTGATCACTCACACTGTGATCACTCACACTTTCATCAAAAATAGAAGTCCATCTATTTTTTTTCCAACTTGATCAATCATCCATAAACAACAACCTGCAATCCATAGACATGATCCATATGTCTAAAAATAGACATAGTCTAAAAATAAACTTGCGCCAAAAATAGCCTGCGAGCCCACTTAGTGAAGGCGACTCTTTTCACTAAGCTCCATCATCTTGTTGCAATCTCAACAAGCATTTCTTGTTGCACACTTTTCAACAAATTCCTCCTAGCAGGGCTACTCGGCCCAGGAATTGCACAATCCTAGGTAGCAATCAACTGCTCTACCCAGAAATTTCACAAAGTAACATGCAAAAGCATCCCTAGATTTTAGGGAGCTATTTTTAACAGCTGGAGGTTACATGCAAAGACCGTTTTAGAACCTTTCCTCCAAGTATCTTTTTTTCTTGGATTTGTGGCATGCGCATCATGAGCCTCAAACTTATTTATTTCATGCTTCAGAGCTCACTCATTCACATCAATCTTGGAGCTCTAACATCCCACGGCACAACGAGGACTCTTCAACACATCCAACTTAGTTATTCACAATTAAGTGGTCTTAACTTGTCTTTTGAAAAAATTTTGTTGCTTTTTATGTTTTAGCTTGTGTGAGTGTTGTTTTCTTTATTTTTGTGAACTCTTTTTGTCACTTACATGCATACTAGCTTGTACTAGCACCGTTTTAGTTTTTGTTAGCATCTCACTGTTGTCACATGCATGAAACTGTTTTGCACGAATGGTCGCCAATTCGGCACCTCGTTTCAGCCACGTGCATGTTGTTCCATTTTCTAAATCTTTCATTCATTTTTTGCATGCACGATCATTCACTTCTGCTTACACTGAGTATTGCCATGCATTCATAATCACATTTTCTTTCAATTCCCCATTGGCAGGTCTGGGCAGCCTTGGCCTAGGCTCTGCCTCACCAAGAAAGAATTGCACAATCCTAAGAGGGAAGGCTTTGTCTTCCCCTCAGTAAATGTGCATTTCTACCCAGGAGTTGTCCTCCAGTCTTGCATTGTGAAATTCTGAGGGACAGTGACTGTTAGCCCAAAAAATTGCGCAATGTAGTCACTGGACCTGCAACCACTGTCAGTTGAAAGTAGGCCAACCTAGATTGCGGATTGCAAAAATCTAGAAGCCAACCAGCCTCCCCAGACAACATAGACTGCCTTTTGTGTAATTCTGGTAGCCAGTCAGCCAACCTCCTAGAGGAAATTGTGCAATCCTTGCCAGTTAATCCCCAGGTATGTTGCATGTCTTTACTCAAGTTTTCTTTGGTTTTCGCTGACAGATTTCTTTCCATGCATGTCGCTTTGTCTCCAGATCTATTAGGTCTTCATCCACCTCTTAGAAGTTTAGGATCAATAGCCTCTAAAGGAGCAGGATCAAAGGACACTTACGGAAGTGAAACTAGAGTAGCAATTGAGCAAGTGTCTACAAGTCTAGCGATCTATGAAGACACCAAGTTGATTGTGGACAAGGAAATAAAGTTGAAATGATAATAGGTAAATGATGCATTTACAGGAACATTTGGGGAAGACCTCGACCAAGTATATGTGAACATTCACAAGTCCGACTTATACTGGATTGCATGCAGATACCTCGTGTTCCCATGCGTGGACATGATACATTGGATCATCTCGCACACTGATCCTGAGACGATGACATTGAGCAGTGTAAGCAGAATAGATATTGCTACCTTCAAGGCACAGGATTATGATGAGATGTATCAATGTCGGAGCCCATGACCATCATGGAGACACCCTTCAGCTTACCTAGTTACAATGCCAACTCCAAAGACATTTTGAAGAACTGGGTGAAGGAGTCAGCTAGATTCAGAATGACACCCAACTAGGTCTACAAGACAAAGATAATCCAGAAGGCGTATCAATACTTGGTCATCTTTTCGTGACAACTGTACAGTCAAGAAAGCATGAAAACCTTCCCACAGATTTGGGTGATCATGTTGGACCAACTTAACAGAGAGGGAAAAGCATGTAACTGGTCTGAAATGCTGGCTCATCAGCGGAAGGAATAGGTAACAAGGGCTGGATATCCGCCCAAAGGTATGCAAGCAGATATCTACATGTCCACCTACATTTTGGATGCAATCTGTGCCCAACAAGAGTTCCCGGGCTTAAATTGGGCATGGACACCGGCGGAGACTACTGTGAACACTTATTATAAGATGTTGTCCAAATACAGCTTGAGAGGAGTTATCACATAGCTATCCAACCATTTTTTCACCCTCGCTTACAAGATGATATTCGAACAGGATCCACCCTGCATGTTGAAGGCAGCAATGGAGGCACTGATATACATCGCTGATTGGTATGCATCACCATCTGGAACCTTCATATGGATGTACAGCATGGAGAAGCCTCCGCATGTCCTATCAAATTTTTCCTTGGACATACTCATCATGTAGGAAGTAGCATATCACATCTCAATAGGATTGACAGCTAGGCTGCATCAGAAGAAGAAGGCACCATGGCCCGATCTTCTGTTGCGCATTGCGTTTTATGAGATCTAGAGTTTCAAGCATGTGGATGTCGAAGCAAAGTAGATTGAAGAAGTATCCATTCGACGTCCGAAGTTACATTCTGTATGACCCACATTATCTTGTGAAAGATCACTACACGGGAGTACAGTTCAAATGGATCCATTGGGCATGTCATTGGGTGGAGGAGGACCCATGGAGGTATGGTTAAAACTCCTCCAGACTCAATGAACCGGTCAGCTTTGCTGTGGAATGGTTAGTGAAGCAATGTGAAGCAGCATCCTGGAGAGCATGAGAAGTAGCAACAAAAGCAGAGGTGAACATACTAGTGTGTGACAAGGGAAAGATGAAGATCGTCGATCACATGGAGGAAGAGAAAATCTGCAAGTTCCAAGCAGATCTACTTGTGGAGAAATAAGTTATGGTTATAGAGGCGAAGAGGCAACAGTGCGACAAGCGAAACATGCAAAGGCAAGGAGAGAAACGAAGAATGGAGAAAACAGAGAAGGAGTTGCATGAGTTGAAGGAGAAACTCTAGAAGGAATTGGAGTTGCACAGACAAGAGAAGGAAGTGCAGTAAGAACAGGTACAACAGGGGGAAAAACTTGTGCCAACAAATGAAATAGTGCCCGTACAAATAGTGGACTCATCAGAATAACTGGCATCAAGCAAATAGGGTGAACCATGAGAGGAGCCAAACTTCGCTCAGGAGATAGAGCAAGCACTTGAACAGAAGGATACAGACATGGAGCAGTAGGAGTTAGAGCAAGACATCAACCTCATGCCTCACCACCAAGAGGTCGACCCACTAGCTTTACCACATCCAGAAGATGAGCAAGTCCCAAGCGACCAAGGAGACACTGAGATCCTTGGATATCAACCAGAAGGAGAGATGCACAACATCTCATTTGATGAGTCTCAACATAGAGTTGTGAAATCTTGCAGAGTGTAAACTCCGGAAGATCATACATATCCTACGAAATATGAGGAAAGAGCGATCGTGTCTGACGTGCACAAACATCTAGAAGCATTGGCCGATGCTACTAAAGCATATGTCAAAGTTACTAGCTCGAGTGTTAGCTTTCTGATAGCTGAGAACAAGCGAATTGTAAAGGAGCTACAAACGGCCAAGCAAGGAGGAGAATTGGTTACAACATCTACCCGAGAAGAATTGAAGAAGGCAATACTGGATGAAGTATTATCCCTTGACACAGTCATGTGGGCATTGTATTCCAAGTTTGGTACCATGAATAAGGCAGTCGTCCATCTCAATGGATGGCAGCAGCGATGTGCTAGAAGAGCACATATCTTTTTAAATGTGCATTCTATTCATTATTACATGCAATCATGGATGATTAGATACAAAGGAGCCCCACTTTACTTGACTAAGATGATGAAGCCCAAAGCAGTCGAGCTGAAGGCCCGCATCCAGAGTCAGATCCAGAACTATGAAGAACTCCCACAGCTCATCACTAGTCTACAAGCTTCCCATGCACATGTATTCAAGAGTGGATGTTGTTGTGCATGCACATGTGACCCAATATATTGGGAATCTCACCCAGGCGAAGACAAAGGCACATGTCCGACTAGAGCGCGACTCATACTTTGACAAGTTGATGCACATAGCCACTGGTCCAGACTTGTCCACCAGTGTAGACACCATGCACAAGTATGTTGCTGGTCTAGCTGTGCTAAAGACAATGATACACATGCTATCAGATGAGTTAGACTGAGGAGCCCGAGCAGTGTACTCGGATGTTATGGAGGCAAGAGTCAGGTTCCAGAAAGATGTCATCTTAGAGTACATGGACACCATCGTGGACTACCGATCTTGGCATTAGTTCGCTACTGTCGACCACCGTGAGGATGTCGAAGAGTCATAGAAATGTCTTGCATGGATTTCTCAAGCCATTTTGTCTCACATGGTTACATGTGCATTGTAATGTAATGTCTTATCAAGTGTAAGTTAAAGTGTTGATAGTTGGATCTAACAGTCATAGAGTAGATGAAGAGTCATGAGGGTAGATGAATTGTCACAAAGGGGAATGTCAAGGTTCACCCCACCCTTTTCTATAAATAGTCCCTCATAACTCATTGTAAAGGCTTTCGGTCAACCAAGCTTCGATAGGAGTATCTTAGAGAAATCTTGTACAATATTATAATGCGCCTTGGCTTCTCCACTACGCAGAGCTAGTATATCTCTTTCGAGAAGCAGGTGGTTGTGCCTGTAACATTCTGCTATCAGAAGTAGTGGTTGGGCATGGATGTATTGTATGACTGGAACTTACACTTCTTAATATAATAGAGCCAACACGTTTCATGCATATGTTGTATTGTATTCTAGCTATTTGGTTTACTCTAAATGATATATGCATTTGTTTGCTTATGCATGCGTGTACGGACTATTCTTTATAAGTATGTATGAATCTTTTTGAAATGTGTTGTTGGTTTAACCATCACTTTGGATTTCTCGCTAACCTGCTTTCCATGTTGTGATTCATCTTCGCTCGGGTGTTCCCTTCCAAGCTGTGTACTGTTACAAGTTTCCGAGGGGCACACTCACCTCACCCTCAGTGTGTTAGAGCCTCTCATGCACCTTCCTTGACTTACTGCAATTGTCACACCCTTGCTACCAACAGGGACATCTTACTTGCCTCTGTGCAAAACCCGCGGTCAAGGCATTACTGTACGACCCACTACTGGGACTCTTACACCAAAGGGTCTGAGGTCTAATTGGGACTTCTTATCATGGGGATCCCCTGACATGTTGGCGGGTCCAGCACTGTTAACATTTCTGGCACTAGAAGGAGGGTCTAATGATAAGCTATGTCCTCTCATACTTTTTTGAACCTTTTCATATCTATCATGGAGTGTTGCACTCTCCTCCCTCCACGATGTTTTTCGCATGACGAATCTATTACCATCACGAAGGAGTTTTTCAATATATTGTCCACATAAACGTATGATAGTGAAGGCGAAGTGGAATGGCCTTAGTTCTTACATGACTTCCTTTCCATGCTTCATGAGGAAGATGGATGTTCTGACGAATAGGCCACTCTGTTTCTTGCATACACACTTCGCGAATCTCCACATCGATCATTATTTAGCCTACCAGTTGACAGCGTGCACTCACTTGAGCACTTCTGTGATCTCATTGAAGACACTTTCTATCATTTTGATCCAGAACATCTTACCCAAAAACTATTACAAAAATGGAAGGCTCCGCATGAATCACCTACGGATTTTTGGCAACGCTTCCATGATTTGCAGTTTCAAGCTCCGAAGAGCCAGATGAAATTTTTCTATCTTTGGGACCGATTCAATTATTGCCTTAAGAAATATTCTCATCCTAAGAAGAAGTTTGAACTCAAGCCTCGCTCATTATTCTTCAGTGATGGAGTTGCGCAATCACAAATGGATATGGTCACTGTCGCAAGTGATTGTCCTCCGTCCCCTCATCAAACAGCTTCACCACTGCAGAGTGAGGCAGGAGGTCATGCTCAAACATCTGTTCAGCTGTCACATCCTCCCAACATCACTTTGCTTAATTTTTGCACAGATTTGGTTGTGAGTCCATCGAGTTGTCATATGCATTTGGTACCACAACCTCCGTCTTCGTACTCAATTGTCCCTCTGGATGATACTTTCTTTTGTTCTTCCATTCCAGACTCTACACTTGTTGTGAACGAGGAACAAGCCATTGACGGAGTTGGTGTTGCACAACCAACATGTACTGTCATTCAGGAAGAGTATGACTGGGAGCTTGAGCATCAACACTTGGTGAAGGATGACTCCCTTCTGTCCAATCCCCCTCCATTCTTTCCTGACATATTTGGTGAACCTTCCATCCATGATTTCACATGTGTATCTTAATCTACGGATGCACCCATTATTGATAACTTGTAGGACAAACTGGATGTCAGTCCATCATTTGACAATGGAGAGGATGAATTATTCATTGAAAATCCACTTGATTTTTCATCTGCCTTTTCCAGAAACACAGAGGATGAATTTATCCACTTCTCATCTACCCCTCTATTCAATTCATCAGATCATGAGGATGACAATGAAATCATTGATTTTTCTGATCGAGGTTGTCGTGATCCATTTACTCCCATATTCGGTCACAATCATGATTATATCATAGGTGATTTTTTGAAGCCACTAGTTTATGATGATCTATCTGACAATGAAGTCGAAACCCCCCAGACTGTCGAGGCACTTCATCCCGAGCTGATGGTTATGTCAGGCCCTCACTGTCCTGAGGTTTGTTTCACTTCCAATCAGAAAATTGTTCAATCACCTGAAACTCCTCATCGCTCATCTGTATGCATTGAAGATCAATCTCACACACAGATCATGCTTCCTCCACTCAAACTGCACGATCCCATCGCTTATGCATTGGAGGAATATTACATTGCAAGCACATGTGCACGATGCATGTTGTCTTTTTTTCTTTCGTTTCCTTGCATGTCATAGTCAAGAGTATGCATATGCTTCAAAGTTGCACGCGGTGTCGCACAACACCGTGACAAGTCCACGGACCACATGTCATGTACTTGCACTCACTTATGTCCTGTGGACACTTTGAGAGATGAAGTGTGTTTGTCTTAATTGTTATATCTTTCTTGTTTTTTGGTTCACACAACCGGGTTGCTCGTGGACCAAGCCTTCACCAACATGGGTCAACTAATGCACCAGTGGCTACATTGGAAATATCACTTCTCGTGATCAGGCCCATGCAACATTAGCTTAGGAGTAGGAGTAGTGTTTGCTTTCAGTTTGTTTGCTTGCATGCCTGTTTTCATACTTGCTTCGCTTGTTTGTTTTCTTGTTTGTTTGCTTACTTTGCTTTCACATTTGCTTCTACTTCTGCTTTGCTTTGTTGTTTGTTTTCTTGCTTTGTTCGTAGGTTACTTTCGTATGAAACCATGTATGACTCTTGAAGCAAGATGGGTAAAGTGCAAGAGGCCTTATGTAGCTATCACTACTTGGTTATCTATCATCCTACCTTTATATGAAGAACTTCTTACTTTTGTTCCATGATACGTCAATGGAAATTATGTATTATTCGAAGAACCTTGGTGAAAACACAATGCTTGCACGCTAGCTAGTGTCACCTACTCTAGTCGGTTGTTTTTGGGTTAACCCTTTTCATCTCAGTCAAGTAGAGTAAGATGAGGGGTAAAACCTTAATAGGAAAGTCAAGGGTATATAATAAACTACTTCTCTGAAGGAGAAACCTCTTCTGCTCTCAATAAGTCAGGATCCCTCTTCAGCCTCTAAAATGAATAAGTGTTATGCACAGTTATGAAAAAAATGAAAAGTGAAAATTTTGAAAAATGACAAATGAATAAAGCAAAAGAAGAGAAAGGCTTCCTGTGCAGAGAGGTGATGCAAGTAACTTCGTTGGGGTACTGACCAGGCTCGTTGGCAATAGAGTGATGCTTGTTTTCCTGCGTGACTCCGCCAGGGTACTGTCCAATCCTGCTGGTAGCGGAGCAACACCAGAGATGAAACTAAGACTTTGACAACTATATTTCTTGTGCACCAATATACCCCTCAACCCCAATCAAAACAACTATTTTTCCTTGGCTTGGAATGTATGTCAATCGACCAAGAGCTTGGCAGATGCTACATCTTACAATCAAGCTAGTGTGAAACTAAGATGAACTGAGAACTGAATAATACTTCCGGAGGTGTTAGACTTGGTTTTCACCAACAAGGTCCATTTAGAGAGTTGGAATTCTACCAGTGTGTCACCAAGTGTTGTAGCGGCTACAACCACCCTCCAAAAGCTTGCCTTATCTTCATTTTCAAGCCTCCCTTCCAATCTTTCATAGCAACATGTCTTGCTTCGTCAAGTACACAAGCTTCAGTGATTTTCTTGCAGAATGACATCCTATCCACCAGAGCTTGTTGCATCCCCCTCATAGGTTGTCTCTCTGGACTTGGTCTAGCTACAAGCTGAGCATCTCCATCAAGAAATTGCGCAATTCCATACAGCCACCAGCCTTCCCTCCAGAAATTGTGCAATTATGTCTAGCAGCCTGTTGAGATCCAGACACACTCCAGAATTGCGCAAATCTGCCAGTCAAAATTCACTGAGAAAATTGTGCAATTCCTCCCAGTAGGGCTGCTTAGCCCAGCAATTGTGCAATCCTGGGCAGTATTCAGCTACACTGCCTAGAAATTGCACAAATCTCTTGTGCAGCCAGCCCAACTCTCTCTCAAAAATGTGCATTTTTTCCTAGCAGCTGAGCAGACTGTTGCATGTGCAATTGAGTTGACCGGTTCCACTCGGGACCAAGAAAACTTGACTTACATGCATGGCCTACTTCTTCCCAGAATAGAAAAAGCAACATGCAAAAAGCATCCCTATATTCTAGGGAGCTATTTTTAGCAGTTGGAGGTTACATGCAAAGACCGTTTTAGAATCTTTCCTCCAAGCGTCACTTTTTCGTAGATTTGTGGCATGCGCATCATGAGCCTCAAACTTATTTATTTGACGCTTCATAGCTCACTCATTCACATCAATCTTGTAGCTCTAACATCCCATAGCACATCCAAGACTCTTCAACACATCCATCTTAGCTATTCACGGGTAAGTGGTCTTAAATTTTATTTTGAAGCATTTCTGTTGCTTTTTTGTTTTAGCTTATGTGAGTGTTGTTTCCTTGATCTCTGTGAACACTTGTTGTCGTTTACATGCATACTAGCTTGTACTAGCACTGTTTTAGTTTTCGTTAGTATCTCACTGCTGTCACATGCATGAAACTGTTTTGCATGAACGATTGCTGATTCGGTGACTCACTTCACCCACATGCATGATGTTCCGTTTTATGAAACTTTCATTCATTGTTTTCATGCACGATCATTCACTCCTACTTACACTAAGTATTTCCATGCATTCACAATCACATTTGCTTTCAGTTGCCCGTCGGCAGGTCTGGGCAGCCTTGGCCTAGACTCTGCCTCATCAAGACAACATTGCACAATCCTGAGAGAGAAGGTTATGTCTTCCCCTCAGGAAATGCACATTTCTACCTAGGAGTTGTCCTCCAATATTGCATTACGCAATTTAGAGGGACAGGGACTGCTGGCCTAGAAAATTACGCAATGCAATTAGTGGGCCTGCAACCACTGCCAGCTGAAATTGTGCATTGCACAATTCCAGTAGCTAGCAGGCCAACCTTGATTTCACATTGCACAAATCCAGCAGTCAATCAGCTAGCCTCCCAGAAGAAATTGTGCAATCCTTGCTAGTCAATCCGCAGGTATGTTGCATGTTTTTCCTCAAGTTTTCTTTGGTTTTCGCTGACAAATTTCTTGCCATGCATGTCGCTTTGTCTCTAGATCTAGCAGGTGTTCATCTACCTCTTCTACTTTCAGGATCAATGGCCTCCAAGAGAGCAGGATCAAAGGACACTGACAGAAGTGCAACTGGAGCAGCAGTTGAGCGAGTGTCTACAAGTCTGTCGATCTATGAAGACACCAATTTGGTTGTGGACAAGGACATCAAGATGAAATGGAAAGAGGTCAATGATGCATTTGCAGGCACATTTGGGGAAGACCTCGAAGACCTCCAAGTATATGTGAACATTCACAAGTCTGGCTTGTACCGGATTGCATCAAGATATCCCATGTTCTTTTGCGCAGACATGATACATTGGATTGTCTCACACACTGATCCTGAGACAGTGACATTGAGCAGTGTCAGCGGGATCAATATTTCTACCTTTAGGGCACAGAATTATGATGAGATGTATCAGATGTCGGAGCCTGTGACCTTCATGGAGACACCCATCAGCTTACCCAATAGCAATGCCAACTCTAGAGACATTTTGAAGAACTGGGTGAAGGAGCCGCTAGATTCAGGATGACACCCAACCAGGTCTACAAGATGAAGATACTGCGGAAGGTATATAAATACTTGGTCATATTTTCATGTTGACTATATGGCCAAGAAAGCATAGAAATCCTCCCACATAGTTAGGTGATTGCGTTGGACCAACTGGCCAAAGAGGGAAAATTATGTAACTAGTCCAGCATGTTGGCTCATCACCTGAAGGAATAGGTAACAAGGGCTCGACAACCACTCAAAGGTATGAAAGCATAGATCTACATGTATGCCTACATCTTGGATGCAATCTGTGCCCAACAAGAGTTCCTAGGCTTGAAGTGGGCATGGACACTGACGAAGACTCCTATGAACATTTATTGTAAGATGTTGTCCAAACATAGCTTGAGAGGAGCTATCACCTAGCTATCCTATCATTTTGTCACCCTAGTTTACAAGATGATATTTGAACATGATCCACCCTGCATGTCGAAGGAAGTAATGGAGGCACTGATAGACATAGCTGATTGGTATGCCTAACCATCCAGCACCTTCATATGGATGTACAGCACAGAGAAGCCTCCACATGTCCTACCAAAGTTTGCCTTGGACATACTCATCATGTAGGAAGTAGCATATCACATCTTGGCAAGATTGACAACTAAGTTGCACTAGAAGAAGAAGGTACCTTGGCCCGCTCTTATGTTGTGCATTGGGTTATACAAGATCCAGAGTTTCAAGCATGCAGATGTCGAAGTAGAGTAGATGATGAAGTATCCATTCAACCTTCGAAGTTACAATCGGTATGACAAACATTGTCTTGTGAAAGATCACTGCGCGAGAGTACAGTTCAACTGGATCACGGGGCATGTCATTGGGTGGAGGAGGACCCATAGTGGTATGGTTACAACTCCTCTAGACTCAATGAACTAGTCAGCTTCGCTATGGAATGGTTAGTGAAGAAACGTGAAGTAGCATCCCAGATAGCACCAAAAGTAGCAGCAGTAGTAGAGGTGAACATACCAGTGCATGACAAGGGCAAGAGGGAGTCGTCGATTGCATGGAGGAAGAGAAAATTTTTAAGTTTCGAGCAAATCCACTTGTGGAGAAAGCATCTATGGCTATAGAGGTGAAGAGGCAACAACACGACAAGCTAAACGTGTAAAGGAAGAGTCAGGAACAGAGAATGGAGGAAAAAAAGAAGGAGTTTCATGAGTTCAAGTAGCAACTTCGGAAGGATTAGGAGCTGTGCAGATAGGAGAAGGAAGTGCAGGGAGAACAAGTACAGCAGGGGGTGCAACTTGTGAAGATGGATGAAACAGTGCCCTTAAATGTAGTGGACTCATCAGAACAGTTGGCATCTGGCAAACATGGTGAACCATCGCAGGAGCAGGACTTTTCTCAGGAGACAGAGCGAGCACTTGAACAGATATATACGGATATGGAGCAACAGGAGTTAGAGCAAGATATTGACCTCATGCCTCACTAGCAAGAGGTCAACCCACCAGCTTCATCGCATCCAGAATATGATCAACTCCCAAGCGACCAAGGAGACACTAAGATCCTTGGAGATTAGCCAGAAGGAGAGATGCACAACATCTCATTCGACGAGTCTGAACATAGAGTTGTGAAATTTCGCGGAGTGTCAACTCCGGAAAATCATACATCTCCTACACAATATGAGGAATGAGTGATCGTGTCTGACGTGCACAAACATCCAGTAGCATTGGCTGATGCTACCAGAGCATATGCCGAAGCCACTAGCTCGAGGGTTCACTTTCTGATATCTAAGAAGGAGCAGATGGCGAAGGAGCTACAGACTACCAAGCAAGGAGGAGAATTGGTTACAGCATCCACCCGAGCAGAATTAAAGAAGGAAATACTAGATGAATTATTTTCCCTTGACACAGTCATGTGGCGCTGTATTCCAAGTTTGGTATCGTGCATAAGGCAGTCATCCATTTCAACGGATGGCGGAAACGATGTGCTAGAAGAGCACGTATCTTGTCAAACGTGCATGCTATTGTTGATTACATGCAAACATGGACGATGAGATACAAGGGAGCCGCGCCTCACTTGCCTAAGATGATGAAGCCCAGAGCGATTGAGTTCAAGGCATGCATCCAAAGTTAGATCTGGAACTATTAAGAGCTCCCGCAGCTCATCGCTACTCTACATGCTTCCCATGCACGTGTATTCAAGAGTATGGATGTTGTTATGTGCACACATGTGATCCCATCCATTGGGAATCTGACCTAGGTGAAGACAAAGGCACACATTCGACTAGAGCTCAACTTGTACTTTGACGATTTGATGCACATAGCCACCAGCCTAGACTTCTCCATCAGTGCAGACACCTTGCAGTATGTTGCTGGTCTGGCCATGCTGAAGACAATGATGTGCACGCTATCAAACGATTTGTATAAAGGATCCCAAGCAGTGTACCCGAATGCTATGGAGGCAAGAGTCAGGTTCCAGAAAGATGTCACATTAGAGTACACGGACACCATCGCGGACTACCAATCTTGGCATCAGTTCGCTACTATCAACCACCGTGAGGATGTCGAAGAGTTTTTCTTCCAATAGTTGTCTGAGTCATAGTAATGTCTTGCATGGCTTTCTCAAGCCATTTTGTCTCACATGGGTACATGTGCATTGTAATGTAATGTCTTGTCAAGTGTAAGTTCAAGTGTCAATAGTTGGATGTAACAGTCATAGAGTAGATGAAGAGTCATGAGGGTAGACGAACTGTCACAAAGGGGAACGTCAAGGGTCACCCCACCCTTTGCTATAAATAGTTCCTCGTAACTCATTGTAAAGGCTTTTGGTTAGCTAAGCTTTGATAGGAGTATCTTAGAGAAAGCTTGGAAAGTATTGTAACGCACCTTGGCTTCTCCACTGCTCGAAGCTAGCATATCTCTTTGGAGAAGCAGGTGGTTGTGGCTATAACATTCTGCTATCAGAACTAGTGGTTGGACATGGATGTATTGTATGACTGGAACTTACACTTCTTAATATAATAGAGCCAGCACGTGTCATGCATATGTTGTATTGTATTCTAGCTATCTGGTTAACTATAAATGATATATGTATTTTTTTTCTTACGCATGCATGTATGGACTATTCTGTATAAGTGTGTATGAATATTTCTTAAATGTGATGTTGGTTTTACCATCACTTTGGATTGCTCGCTAACCTGCATTCCATGTTGTGATGCATCTTCGCTTGTGTGTTCCCTTCCAAGTCACGTACTATTACAGGCTTCCATTGGGCGCACTCACCTCACCCTCAATGTGTTAGAACCTCTCATGAACCTTCCTTGACTTACTGCAGCTGTCACAGCCTTGCTACCAATAGGGACATCTTACTTGCCTCTGTGTGAAACCGCGGTCAAGGAATTATCGTACGATCCACTGCTAGGACTCCTACACCAAATGGTCTAAGGTCTAATTGGGACTTCTTACCAGGGAGATCCCCTGACATATTGGCGGGTTCAGCACTGTCAACACATTCTTATATTGGTTGACCTTTCTTTGAATATCTTCCACTACCTCACAAGCTTGAGAAAACTTAGAAAGCAAGCACCACAATTTAGAGATTTTAAGGGCTTGCCATCTTAGTACATCCACTAGTAAGAAAATTGTTAGGAATGACCACAATCTCTCCACATTTCTCTTCACTAATTTATCAATTGAACACTTTTAAGAAAAAATAATGATAATTAATCTAGTTGTGATTCTTTAATTTTCATTCTTTAAATGTAGTGATGAACACTAGCTACTTTGGTGTAGGGTGTCTAAAAACATGAATGTGAGCAACAAACCTAGAAGCTTTGTGGGGACACTCTAGCAGAGAAGTTGTGGGGATTCTTCAACTTTAAGTTCATTCACTCACAAGAAAACAAATATTGTGACCCCTTAGAGTGAATTTCCACTCATTAGCTTGGGATTTTTTAATTGGAATGGATGATTTGCAAAAAATTATACAAAGGAAGGTCTAGAAATCAACCATAAACAAACATGCTTCAAGAAAACAAATCTTGCACCCATTTAACAACTAGTTTATTTCTACTAGCCTGGAATTGTTCAAGTAACTTGAAATTGGCACTTTCAAGGTCTCTTGGTGCATGGTGCCAATGGATTTTGTATCTCTCGTAGCTTGCAACAAAGTGATTAGGCATGGTTTGGGGATAATCCCTTGTGAATGCTTCAAGTAGAGATAGTATTTTTATAAACATCAAATAATTTAATAATTGAAAAGCTATAGGAATTTTTATGTAAACGTTAATACCTATGAAGTTGAATATTACGAAGTGGAAATTAGAATATTAGGAGGAATACATAGAATAATGGTTTGCAACTTTCTCTTGTGTAAGTCCTTGAATGTTCATAGTCTCTAGAGTTCTCTTTAGAGCTAAACTTGCATCACAAGAAATTGAAATTATCATTTTTTTAGTCTCTCTGCATGTGATACCTCTATGTCCCATGAGATACCACTGGTATATATTTCACGAGGCGAATGCCTAATGTTTTAGCTTCCCCTTTACCTCCTAATATAGTAATGTCTCAACCTTAAGAATAGGAAGTTTATTTTTCTCTTACGGGTTTACATCTGATTTTAGTAAAAGTTATCTACCCCTCTATTGATAGATCTCAAATTGCACAATCACCCCACTATTTGTTTCCTCTATTATTGTCAATGCTTAGTATAAATAAATTTAATCTAGCTACATGCAATGTTGATTTCTTTTAAACAATATACCTCACTACATGCAAAAGTTATTCATGATTGATTGGTTGCATGCATATCTTCTCCATTGCTACATGCAAAGTGTTTGATGCTTGCATACTCTCTTCCAAGCTACATGCAAGTGCTCATGATACCCGTTAGTTGTCTCATTACATACACATAGATATCAAAATCCTTGATATTCAGTACTATTAAACATATTGTGAATACCTATTGAGCATCTCTTCATGAAAGAATAGATTCCCCAATTCTATAAATTAACAAGTTGATTCCTAGTTGAACCGATTACATTAAGCCCATGTAGCAAGGAAAAGGAGGTGGTTGTTGGGTAGTGGATCCCCCCATAGCATGTTTTTGGGGGCTTAAAGCCTGAGTTTTGGTCAATGTAATGTAAAGAATCCGCGAAATGCGGGCGCGAAGCGCGAGAGTCTAGGGTTGTCTGCCCTAAAATAATGTAATTGAACGTAAGTTGTGTCAACCTACCCATGGTCTGCGGACCATGGGATTGTATAAATAGAGTGAGGCTCTAAGTGTAAAGGGAGTCTTAGTAGTTTTTTGAAAAGTAATAGATAAATGCGAAGGCATGGTTAGAGGATAGAAGTGGATCTGAAGGTATTGGGTCGTAGTAGTAGGTAAAGGCTCTGCAGTTGAGTGCACAGAGGCCTAATAGAGTCTGCAGCTGAGTGCGCAGAGGCCTAATAGAGTCTGCAGCTGAGTGCGCAGGGCGGAGTCGGGTCTGTATTGAACTGAACTTGAACAGGATCATTAATAAAGATAAGTTGATTCGGCATATTGTGCATCTGTTTCGTAGATCTATATTTTGATGTTTGGCGTTAATGGTATCTGTTTATCTATATGTGTGCACTTGTATGTATGTTTATGTATGAAAAATTTCTAAGTAATTAACGAACATAACCTAACTAAGGAAGACTTGGGTAATAAATACTAGTCGCACTGCTGCTGGATCTATGCGAAGGCAGTCCCACATGACGCAAGAAGCCCACTGGTGCACGTAATCTAGTAAGTGCGAGGGTTGAATCGCATACCTATCACCCATATCTGATCCAAAATGGATACTAAAACCTCTAAGTCTAAGTCTTTAATATTATTGGAAAACACTATTGCAGAAGAAAAACCATGAAGAATGCCGGAAAATAGAGTAAAGCGAAGGTTGAAGTATTGTTGAATCAGAGCTATTGGATCAGACCGATCAATGGTCCATATCAAATTAGCAGATCGCATCGGAGGGTTTGGAGATATCGCATCGGTGGAGTGTATCAGGGACAGCCCGAGGGGAAATGCGACTATGATCAGTGACACAGTGCGAACCGTTGATCGAGCACACAGATCAATGGCTGCGATTACACCATCGCATCACAGGTTTCCAAGGGAAGGACTTACCAAAGGCCCGAAGACCATGCAATATGCGATTGTGATATATCGCATCGCAATATCACATCGCAACAATACAAAGGGGCAAAGACCCATAGCCTATGTGATTTGCGATAGTGATCAAGGCGGACGTAAAAGGGTTTATAAATGCGGCTCTATAAAATTTGAGTTCCAATATAAAAGTGTTTTGTTGGGATTTTTCTGTGTATTGGTGTATTTCCATTATAAAATCAAAATACAAAGGAGACATGGCATATGGCGCTACAACGATAAAACACAGACCCGAAAGGATTTATGAATGCAACTTTATGTTATTTGGGTTCTGTGGTAAATGGTATTTCGGGCGGGCTTCAAGCGATAAGTGGTATTGGACGGGCTCTGCCCAATCCCATACACTGACCGACACATAGTACACAGCAAGGAGAGAGAAAAGCACTCTTTTGGGGGGGCGATCTCCATGCAAGTAAGCCATCCGAAATGCACATTAGCCGTCAGATCAAATGGTCACAGATCAACTGTGCAGAATGCATGAGTAGGTTGGATGATCGAGGTGGATTTGAACCGTCGGATGAGAACAGATCTACGGTGTGGGATGCCAAAGGACTGATAACGGACGAGGCATAATAGTCATATGATTCCTCTGTTTTAGATTTTTTCCTATGTATTTCTCTATGTAAACAAAGAAGCAATTCTTTAGGATTTTTCACCGCGCTAGTCTTTCCATTTGAAAACAGGTGGCCACCATACCTTAAGCATTTTACAATGATTGTTTAATGCTCGACAGGGAGTTCAATGGACAGTGGTTCAGAGCTAGAAAGCCCAAGAATGTAGATGAACAGACAGAGTTGAGAGGCTTAAAAGCAACTCTATGGCAGACAAAGAGGACATAGAGAAGAGAGCAAGAGAAAGCAGAAGACAGAGAAAAAGAGGGAGAGTCTGTGCACTCTTTTAGACTCGAGGATTTCAAGTAAATCCCTGTTGTTTTGTCACTGTTGTGTTGAGACTCTATTCAAGCTCACACTTGTAATATTATGCTCTTAAAGACATAATATAGAGGTCGACACTGAAAGCTGGACCAGGAGACTTAGCCAGGAATTCTGGTGAACTCCTTGATTATTTTGTTGTGTGATGTGTGTGTTTATTATGTTTTATAACTATTCATTGTCTATATTATTCGCAATATTTTTGATCCATTGCACTAAATAATATAGGCATTCCTACACATGAGCCTATAATACCTTAATATTGATTTAATATCTCATTTTCAGTTCAAGTGGTATCGGAGCATTTGGTTTTGGTTTTGTTAAGGTTAGATAAGCTTGTGCTAGATTTTGAATGTTAACTAGATTAAAGCTCAGACTAGGAGAAGGAGAACTTGTTGAGGCTAATCCATAGATTGTAAGAGTCTATTCTCAGAGGAGAATGGCAGAAGAAACTCCATTGGGATCAAAATCTCAATTTATAGAAAGTTTTAAGGCACTCCAAGCCATGGTGGAAGAGATGTATCTGGAATTTAAGAAGGGTCGAGGTGAAAGCACTTCAACACCTAAACCAAGCAAAGGAGTAGAGGAACCTTTTCTAGTTGGCCCTCCAGAAAGAAAAGGGAAAGGGGAAGTGCTTCGCCCACCATCTCCTCCATCATCACCTTCATCATACTCATCATCTTCTAGCTCTCCTAAGAAAAAGAAGAAAACTTCCTTAATCAAATTAGATGTGAAGTTTGATTTGCTAATTTATGATGGAGAACTCAATGCAGAAAAGCTAGATAATTGGATAAGACAAATTGATGTATATTGCAGGATACAGAACATTGATTCAGAAAGGAAGAAGATTCAGCTGGCTAGCCTTCGACTTGGAGGAACTGCACTAGTATGGTGGGAAGGCAAGACACAAGCTGATCTGCAAAAACATGGTAAAATCATTTCTACTTGGAATGAAATTGTTTTTGCTATCAAAAAGCAATTCTATCCTTTAGCCTACATGCAGCAGGCAATGATGAGTTGGCAAACTCTTCATCAGTTGAAGGTTCAAAGTGTACGAAGTTATACTTAGGAATTCAGAAAGAGAGCTTTAACTCTAGGTATATCATTAGATTCACCTGAGAGTTTATTGAAGTATATAGGTGGTCTTCATAGCTATTTAAAGCATACTATTCTCATGTTTAATCCCACTAGCCTAGATGATGTATCAGTTCAAGCCACACATCTAGAAGCTAGAGGTAAGAATGTAAACCGAAAGGTTGGGGGATCATCTAAATATTCTGTAGCAAGAGCAAGGAAAAGAAGAAACTGAAATGAAAGGAGAGGAAAGCAAACACTGTAAAGAAGGATAAACCTTCATGCACTCATTGCAAGAAAGAAGGACACGATGAGGCACACTGTTGGTCTTTGCATCCAGAACGGAAACCTAAGAAATTCGGTGGAAAGAAGAAAAAGAATGTTGCAACTATTCAGCAGGACTTGGGATCAAATTCAGGCGATGAAACAATAGTTACAGCCACAGGTATTAAAGGTAAAGATTTTGAAGCATCCACAAGTAATTCTGCACAATCTGTTGATAATGAAAATAATGAGAGGGAAAGAAATGAGCTTTTTTGTATTAGAGTAATTTCCAAGCACAATAAGATTGATACTTTGTTTGATAGTGGATCACAAGTAAATTTGATTTCTGAAACAATTGTAAAGAAGTTGGGATTACAAACAAAACCTCATGAGAAGCCATATCCATTAGGTTGGGTGTGTGATACAACAAAGATACAAGTAACGAGACAATGTAAACTTAGGTTTGTTATTGGATCAACATTTATAGATGAGGTTGAGTTAGATATAGTTCCATTGGATATATGTGGTATTGTTTTGGGAAGTCCATACTTGTATGATAGGAAAGCTATTTTCTATAGAGCTGAGAATAAGTATCAACTCACTAAAAATGGAATAGAATACATTGTAAGAGCTCATAAACTCAAAGATAACTATTCTCTCATAAACTCAGGGCAGATGAAAAGAATTGTGAATTCAAGTAGGCAATTTTTACTAATGGTTGTAAAGGCAAAGGATCCTGAAAAATTCAATGCATTTGAATGTTGTGATTCTAAACAAAAAGCTGATTTAGTTAAAGTTGTTTCAGAGTATGATGTTCTATTTCAAGAACCAAAAGGTCTTCCACCCAAGCAAGAAATAGTACATGATATTTATTTGCAGCAAGATGCTCCATTACCTAACGTTGGAATGTACAACTTGTTAGCTTTAGAGAATGCAGAGATAAAGAAGTAGGTACAGGAGTTGCTCGACAAAGGTTTTATACGACCAAGCAAATCACCATGTGGATCTCCAATCATGCTGGTGAGAAAGAAAGATGGTTCGTGGAGAATGTGCATTGATTATAGAGCACTAAATAAAATAATGATTAAGAATCATTATCCTCTTCCTCGTATTGATGATCTATTAGATTAATTGAAAGAAGCAGTTTATTTTTCTAAGTTAGACTTGCGAAGTGGTTATCATTAGGTTAGAGTTGCATAACAGGATGCATGGAAGACTACTTTCAAGACAAAGCAAGGACTTTATGAATGGTTGGTTATGCCTTTTGGCTTAACTAATGCTCCTGCTACATTTATGAGAGTTATGAATGAAGTACTCATACCATTTATTGATGACTTTGTAATTGTTTATTTAGATGACATTCTTGTTTTTAGTAAGACATGGGAAGACCATGCAAATCATGTAAAGTAGACTATAGATGTTTTAAAAAGAGAAATCTCTATGTAAAACTGCCAAAATGTGAATTTGGCAGAACATCTTTATATTATTTGGGTTATATTGTAGGGGGTGGTGAATTGAAGATAGATCCCTCTAAGGTTGAAGTCATTGTGAACTGGCCTAAACCCAAATCTGCTACAAAGGTTACGAGTTTCCTAGGGGTAGCACAATACTATAGAAAGTTTATTGCTAACTTCTCATTGATTGTAGCTCCATTACATGCTTTAACAGGATTGAAATAGGTGTTTAAGTGGGGAGGCAAACAGCAAAAAGCCTTCGACACCTTAAAAGAGAAAATTAGTATAGCACCAGTACTAGCACTGCCAGATCTTCAATATCCATTTGAGATTGAGACATATGCCAGTGACTATGCCATGGGAGCAGTGTTGATGCAACACGGAAAACCCATATGCTATAATTCTGAGACATTTACTTCTACAGTAGTTAATTATCCCACATATGATAAAGAATTGTATGCATTAGTACAAAGTGTGAAAAAGTGGAAGCATTACCTAATGGGTAAGGAAACAATCATACACACAGATCATCAACCACTTCAATGTTTGTACTCACAAACTAAATTGCAGCAATCAAGACATTATAGGTGGATGGGTTTTCTACAGCAATTTCATCTTGTCATCGGATATAAGAAGGGCATACACAATAAGGTTGCAGATATGTTGTCAAGACCAATCAGAAATGCATCTACTATACTTAAGCATAACTCAGTAATGCATGAAAGTTACATTGAACAATATGCTCAAGATGTAGATTTTAAAGATGTATATGCAACTTTAAGTCATGGCAAGCAAGTAGAAGAATTGGATTATTATGTAAAGGACCAACTCTTATATCATTTGGGAAAGTAATGCATTCCACAAACTGAAAGAGTTAACATAATCAGAGAAGCACATACTTCTCTAATATCAAGTCATTTTGGTGTAAGTAAAACAGTTTCACAATTGCAAAGGTTCTGTTATTGGCCAAGAATGCATGAGACTGTTTCTAGATATATCAAAGGGTGTACTATGTGTGCTACAAGCAAGCCTACTAATAGAAAATTAGGCTTGTACACTCCACTTTGTTAGGTAAACTTGACTCAGGATAGAGTCAAAGTTGACCAAGTTAAATAGTGATGGTTTTGGGGCACGTGGTATTGTGCACCCATAGTATTTTGCTCGTGGTATTATATGTAATGGAGCTTATAAAAGGCTGGAAGGACTTCATTGTAATGCAAGACCTGGAGGTGAGCGGTGAAGGCTCACTTGGTCAGATTGGCCGAGGTTTTGGCCAATGCTAATAAGATCTTATTAGGTTGGGTTTTTCCCCAGATTTGGGGTTAACCAGATAAACGTTTGTGTTTATGTGTTTATGGTTGTTGCTGGTTATTTTTATATTTATTCCTCTCAATAATTATTTATGTTATGCAGTAAATTTCTTAACAACTGGTATCGGAGCCAGATATTGGCTTCAAAGGAATTCTTTGATGCCAGGGATTTATAGTGCTTGATGAGATCAATGCAACCTTTTTACAGATCTGAGTCTAAAAATAATGGTGGAATAATCGTACGCAGAAGAACCTCTAGGAGAATGTGTGGAAGATAGTGTGCCAGGGATTGCAGTGCATTTGTGATATTTACCGGTTTGGAACATGCTGACGAATTGTTCAGGATTCATGCGGCTATTTAAAGAAGGTCAGGAGAAGAAAATTGTTCATGTGGCTTCGAAAATTGTTCGTTTTCTACTACGTGAGGCCACCAGTGCTAGAATCTACGAGGTTCTCATTGGGTTCGTAGTTGGAGCGGTTTGATAGAAGTTTTTGAGCAAATCAAATTGAGAGAGGATGGATCAGAATTGCACCAACAATAAACAAAAAAAAAAATAATGAAGTCAAAATTATTGCATGTAAATGGGCATACTACTGTAAGACCTGGTAAGGCATGTGTACCCCTTGGTGATCACCGGTAAAGTCTGGGTTAGACCTAGGTGATAGGGGGGATGTCAGGTTAACAATACCCCAGGTAAAAAATCTAAGGGGGGTAAGAGCTAGAGTGAACGAGATTGTCTCACTTAGCAAGTTTGGCTGGAGTTAGTCAAGGAACCCCAAGTCAAGTTTAAGGGGGGAATTGTTAGGTAAACTTGACTCAGGATAGAGTCAAAGTTGACCAGGTTAAACAGTGATGGTTTTGGGGCACATGGTATTGTGCACCCATAGTATTCTGCCTGTGGTATTATATGTAATGGAGCTTATAAAAGGCTGGAAGGACTTCATTGTAATGCAAGACCTGGAGGTGAGCGATGAAGGCTCACTTGGTCAGATTGGCCGGGGTTTTGGCCAATGCTAATAAGATCTTATTAGGTTGGGTTTTTCCCCGGATTTGGGGTTTTCCCAGATAAACGTTTGTGTTTATGTGTTTATGGTTGTTGCTGGTTATTTTTATATTTATTCCTCTCAGTAATTATTTACATTATGCAGTAAATTTCTTAACACACTTCCAATTCCTTCTTGTCCTTGGGAAAGTTTTTGTGTGTGGAGTATGATTGTTCAGAGGTCTTTGTTTCAGCCGGATGTATACCCCAGGAAGTTTGTACACCCCTCCACGCGAGGGGGTGCAGGGGGGACTTGTCCCCCCCGCGGGGGTCAGAGGGGGCTGACCCCCCCTGGCTGGGGGGTTCGAGGGCCAGCAATCCCCTGGCGGGGGCTCGGTGGCAGCACCCTTGAAGCTAAAAACAGATGTAAAATTGCCTTGTAAAAGTATAGTAATTTCTAGTCAATCTGGGCCGTTCATTAGGCGAATGATCTGACGGTAGAACTTATGTTTAGTTTAGGGTTTTTTTCCCTAGAAGGCAACCCCTCTCTTTGTATGAGGGCATTATATTTGAGGCTGAGATATAGATGTGTATTCTGTGTGAGCGAGAAACAGAGAGGTGAGACTGTGAGAGAAAATAGAGGATATTACAGCAGATCTGATGTAGGTTGTGTCTCTTCATTTTGCTGGATAATAGAAAGGAAGGACTGGCTGTTCGGGGTGGACGTAGCCCAAACTGGGTGAACCACGTATATCTGTGTCTCTCTTGTTTTATGCATTTTCTGTGTTTATATTTCTACAATATTTTATGTGTTCCATTGCTCCATAATATATAATTTTATAACAACTGGTATCAAAGCCGAAGGTCTATTTGGCTGATAAACTCGCAGGAAAGAAGGATTCCTCATTCGAGTGGGAGCAATGGCGGAAGATGGTAAGTTTAGGGTCAAGAAATTTAGCGGCCAAAACTTCTCGCTATGGAAGATGCAGATGGAATATTATCTGTATCAGAAAGATCTGTACCTACCATTGAGTGGAAAAACAAAGAAGCCGATGGCTATGACAGATGAAGAATGGAACCTTCTTGATAGAAAGGCACTCAAAACAATACGGTTGTGCCTCCATGCATCATTTGCCTTCAACATTTCGAAGGAAATAATGACAGAGGGTTTGATTCAGGCGCTATCGAAACTATATGAAAAACCCTCGGCCTCAAACAAGGTATTTCTTATGAAACGGTTATTTAATATGAATATGTCGGAAGGTGGATCTGTTGCAGATCATTTAAATGATTTTAATACAGTTACAAGTCAGTTAAGTTTTGTAGGGATAAACTTTGAAGATGAAGTTAGAGCTCTGTTATTCTTGTGCTCATTACCAGAAAGTTGGAATGGTTTAGCAATGGCCATTAGTAACTCTATCTCTGGATCTAGTAATTTAAAGTTTGATGATGTTTTCGGTGCTATCCTTAGCGAAGAAATGCGACGGAAAAGCTCCGGTGAGACATCGGGTAATGCTTTGAGTGCAGAGTCTAGGGGAAGAAAAACGGAAAGAGGAAAGAGCTCAGGATATCGTAGTAAATCAAGGAAAGGCAAATCCAAGTCCAGATCGGGGATAGTGTGCTGGAAATGCGGAAAGAAAGGACACCTAAAGAAAGACTGCAGATCTCGGAAGGGAAAAGAAGGAGATGCACAGCAAGAAAGCAATCATGAAGCAAATGTGACAGGTGAGGTGTTACAATATGCTTTGATTCTTTCTTTAAAAAATATCATTGATTCCTGGGTGGTAGATTCAGGGGCCTCATTCCATGCCACACCTGATAAGAAATACTTTCATGACTATGTTCAAGGAGATTTTGGACAAGTTCATTTGGGCGATGATAAACCCTGTAAAATTGTTGGAATGGGTAAGGTTCTTGTAAAACAGCAGAATGGAAACCAATGGCTACTAAAGGAGGTAAGGCATGTTCTAGATCTAAAGAAAAATCTAATTTCAACAGGGCAGTTAAGCAGTGAAGGTTGTGTGACAACTTTCACAAATAAATCTTGGAAGGTCACCAAAGGAGCCCTAGTAATAGCAAAAGGTAAAAAGGTTGGTACATTGTATTTATGCAATGGTATTTCTAACTTTGTTAATGCTTTAACTTCCAAAGGAGCAGATGCAGCATTATGGCATCATAGGCTCGGACACATGAGTGAAAAGGGGATGAAGATTCTTCACTCAAGGAATTTGTTGTCGGGTTTAAAGAATGTTGATTTGAACTTCTGTGAAAATTTCATTTATGGAAAATAGAAGAGAGTCAGATTTCTCAGAGTTGGGAAAGAAAAGAAGAGCGAAAAATTAGAGCTTGTGCATACAGATGTATGCGGACCTGCTCAGGTATCATCTCTCAGTGGCTCTCGTTATTATGTTACCTTTATTGATGATGCAACTAGAAAAACTTGGATTTATTATATTAAGAATAAATCTGATGTATTTGATACTTTCAAGAAATGGAAAGCTTTGGTTGAGATTGAGACAGGAAAGAAATTGAAGTGTCTTAGATTGGACAATGGAGGTGAATATTGCAGCAAAGAGTTTGATAGGTATTGTTTAGAGCATGGAATTTGCAGAGAGAAGATAGTTCCAAGAACACCACAAGAAAATGGTGTGTCAAAAAGGATGAACAGAACAATCATGGAGCGTGCAAGGTGCATGAGATTGCATGCAGGATTGCCTTTACAGTTTTGGGCAGATACTGTAGATACTGTTGTTTATCTAATAAACAGAGGGCCTTCAAGTTCCTTGGATGGTGGTGTTCCAGAGGAAGCATGGACAGGTACAAAGGTAAACTACTCCTTTTTAAAGCCTTTTGGTTGTGAGGCCTTTGTCCATATTGATAAAGAAAATAGAACAAAGTTTGAGGCAAAGTCAAAGAAATGTACCTTTATTGGATATGGTGTTAATGATTTTGGTTATCGCTTATATGATTATGAAAATCACAAAATCATTACGAGCAGAGATGTAATATTCAAAGAAAAGGTCTTGTATAAGAATCAGTTGCAGGAAAAGAAACAGGAAAAAGAAAACAAGGAATACGCAATTCTTGATGAAATCACTGAAAAAGTAAAGGTGCCTGAAAATAATAATAATCAACAATAGCAACCACCACAATAGCAACAGGCACCCCAAACACCTGAAAGTGGTGTTAGAAGATCTACCAGGATAAGTAGACCCCCTGAACGATACTCTCCTTCATTATATTATTTATTGTTCACTAATTCTGGTGAACCCGAATGTTATGAAGAAGCAATGCAGGTTGAAAACAGGAAGAAGTGGGAGGTAGCCATGGAAGAAGAGATGGACTCCTTAATGCATAACCAGACTTGGGACTTAGTCAGGTTTCCTACAGGAAAAACTACATTGAAGAATAAATGGGTTTACAGGCTGAAGGAAGAAGATGGAGGAAAACAAAGGTACAAAGCTAGACTTGTGGTGAAGGAGTTTGCACAGAAGAAAGGTATTGATTTTGATGAAATATTTTCTCTTGTTGTTAAAATGACTTCAATTAGAACTATTTTAAGTCCAGTAGTAGCTGAAGATTTGCATATTGAGCAGTTAGATGTAAAGATAGCCTTTCTCCATGGGGATTTGGAGGAAGAGATATATATGCAGCAGCCACAAGGATATGAGGTGAAAGGGAAGGAGAAACTAGTGTGCAGGTTGAAGAAGAGCTTGTATGGCTTAAAACAGGCTCCAAGGCAGTGGTATCTAAAATTTGACAAGTTTATGTCTGAACAAGGTTATACTAGATGCCACTCTGATGATTGTGTTATTTGAAAAAGCAAAATGATGGCAGCTATATTATATTGTTATTGTATGTAGATGACATGCTTGTTGCAGGGTCTAACATGCAGGAAATAAATGTGCTCAAAAGAAAATTGGCAAATTCATTTGCAATGAAGGATTTGGGAGCTGCAAAACAAATCCTTGGTATGAGAATCACTAGAGACAGGAAAAATCACAAATTAACATTGTCTCAAAATGAGTACATACAAAAGGTGTTGAAAAGATTTAATATGCATAATGCAAAACCAGTTAGTACACCTTTTGCTAGCCATTTCAAACTTAGTAAGGAAATGTGCCCAAAGACCCAAGAAGACATGGATTATATGTCTAAAGTTCCATATGCATCAGCAGTTGGAAGCTTAGTGTATGCAATGGTCTACACAAGGCCTGATATTGCACATGCAGTGGGAGTTGTAAGCAGGTACATGAACAATCTAGGAAAGGAACATTGGATGGTAGTGAAATGGATTCTCAGATATTTGAAAGGTACCACAAATCAAGAATTATGCTTTGGTGGTGGAAACATTTCTCTACAAGGAAATGTTGATGCAGATATGGCAGGTGACAGAGATAACAGGAGGAGCACTACAGGATATGTATTTACTATTGGTGGAATAGCTGTCAGTTGGGTTTCAAAAATCCAAAGTGTTGTGGCACTTTCAACAACAGAAGCAGAGTATGTTGCTGCTACAGAGGCTAGTAAAGAAATGATTTGGTTACAAAGGTTTATGGGTGAATTGGGTAAGGAGCATGATATGGGCACGTTATACAGTGATAGCCACAGTGCCATTCATCTTGCAAAGAAATCAACATTTCATTCTAGGACTAAACACATACAGGTCAAGTACCATTTCATACGATCATTGTTGGAAGATGGAGAGTTGAAGCTAGAAAAGATACACACAAGCCAAAATCCTGCAGATATGCTAACAAAAGTTGTAACCAAGGAGAAATTGAGAATATGCTCAGTTTCAATTGGTCTTCAAGGATGACGATGAAGATGAGAAATAGCCAGGTCCAAAGAGGAGTCATTGTCAAGCAAATGAAGCAGCGGTGGAGTTGCTACAATCATTCTCCAAGTGGGAGATTGTTGTGTGTGGAGCACGATTGTTCAGAGGTCTTTGTTTCAGCTGGATGTATACCCCAGGAAGTTTGTACACCCCTCCATGCGGGGGGGACTTGTCCCCCCCACGGGGTCCAAGGGGCCCGATCCCCCCTGGCTGGGGGGTCCGGGGGCCAGTGGTCCCCCGGCGGGGGCTCGAGGGCAGCGCCCCTGAAGCTAAAAACAGATGTAAAATTGCCTTGTAAAAGTATAGTAATTTCTAGGTCAATCTGGGCCGTTCATTAGGTGGATGATCTGACAGTAGAACTTGTGTTTAGTTTAGGGTTTTTTTTCCCTAGAAGGCAACCTGTCTCTTTGTATGAGGGCATTGTATTTGAGGCTGAGATATAGATGTGTATTCTGTGTGAGCGAGAAATAGAGAGGTGAGACTGTGAGAGAAAACAGAGGATATTACAGCCAATCTGTTGTAGGTTGTGTCTCTTCATTTTGCTGGATAATAGAAAGGAAGGACTGGCTGTTCGGGGTGGACGTAGCCCAAATTGGGTGAACCACGTATATCTGTGTCTCTCTTGTTTTATGTGTTTTCTATGTTTATATTTCTGCAATATTTTATGTGTTCCATTGCTCGTAATATATAATTTTATAACAAAAGTGTTTCCATGGATTCTATTGGTGGATTTCCAAAATCTAGGAAAGGTCATGATTATTTGTATGTTGTTGTGGATAGGTTCAATAAAATGTGTATTTTGATACCTTGTAACAAGCAGGTTACAAATGAACAAACAGCAAAGTTTTTCTTTCAGAATGTATGGGTTCATTTTGGTTTACCCACTTCTATTATATCTGATCGAGATTCTCGATTTATTGGGAATTTTTGGTCAAGTTTATGGGAGTTGATGGACACCAGATTGAAGAAGAGCACAACATTTCATCCACATATAGATGGTCAGACAAAAGTGGTCAACAGGACAGTGATCCAGTTGCTCAAAGGATATTGCAGCAAGCATCCCAAGCTTTGGGATGAGCATTTGTGTTATGTGCAGTATGCTTACAACAGTGCCAAGCACTCTTCTACTCAAAGATCTCCTTTTGAGACTTGTTTTGGTTTTATACCAAAGTATCCCTTGGATTTTGTCTTTGGTAAAGACATAGCAGTTGATGGACATAGTGATGTGGACAAAGAAACCAAGTTCATTGAGAAAATACAAGAAATTCACTAGGTAGTACAGGAACAGCTGGAAAGAAGTCAAGCCAAGTACAAGGCAAGACATGACAAGCATCGAGTTGAACATAGTTTTCAAGTTAGTGATCAAGTGTAGCTGTACATCAACAAAGACAGAATGCAGGGTGAAGGTAAGAAGCTAAAACTAATAAGGTATGGACCTTTCAAGATACTTGATAAAATTTGGGAAAATGCTTTTTGCCTTGATTTACTAGCTTATATGCAGATCTATTCAGTCGTTAATGCAGAAAACTTGAAATTGTATGAACCATCAATGATTAAAGATCTTGAAGAGCAAAGTCAGTTGCCTTATATTGAGGATCTATTGCCTAAATATCTCAATGAGTTACAAGAAGACACAGTTCTAGACATGAAGGTGAGAACTATGTGTCGAGGGGATGTTGAGTACCTGAGAGTAGGGCTTAAAGGTTCAAATCCAAGAAAAGCAAGATGGATATAAGTTAAAAAAGTGAGGGAGCTGTATACTCACTTGATCGATGCCTAAAAACCAACTTTTGGTGGTCCAAAAGCTTTTCAGTGGGAAGGCGTGATCCTAAATGGATCCTAAAACCTCTAAGTCTAAGTCTTTAATACTATTGGAAAACACGATTGCAGAAGAAAAACCATGAAGAATGGCGGAAAACAGAGTAAAGCGAAGGTTGAAGTATCATTGAATCAGAGCCATTGGATCGGACCGATCAATGGTCCAGATCAAATCGGCGGATTACATCGAAGGGTTCAGTGATATCGCATCAATAGAGTGTATCAGGGACAGCCCGAGGGGAAATGCGATTGCGATTGGTGATACAGCGCGAACCATTGATCAAGCGTGCAAATCAATGACTACGATTACACCATCGCATCACAGGTTTCCAAGGGAAGGACTTACCAAAGGCCTAAAGACCATGTGATATGTGATTGTGATATATCACATTGCAATATCGCATCGCAACAATACAAAGGGGCGAAGACCCATAGCCCGTGCGATTTGTGATAGCAATCAAGGCAGACCCAAAAGGGTTTATAAATGTGGCTCTATAAAATTTGAGTTCCTATATAAAAGTGTTTTGTTGGGCTTTTTCTATGTATTGTTGTATTTCCGTTATAAAACCAAAATACAAAGGAGACATGACATATGGCGCTACAGCAATAAAACACGAACCCGAAAGGATTTATGAATGCAACTTTATGTTATTTGGGTTCTATGGTAAATGGTATTTCGGGTGGTCTTCAGGCAGTAAGTGGTATTGGACAGGCTCCGCCCAATCCCATACACTGACCGACACATAACACGTAGCAAGGAGAGAGAAAACTGCTTTTTCGGCCGGGTGATCTTTGCACAAGTAAGCCATCTGAAATGCACATCAGCCATCAGATCAAATGGTCGTAGATCAACGGTGCAGAATGCATGAGAAGGTTGGATGATCAGGATGGATGTGAACCATCGGATGAGAATAGGTCTACGGTGTGGGATGCCAAAGGACTGATAATGGACGAGGCATAACAGTCATCTGATTCCTCTATTTTAGAGTTTTTCCTGTATATTTCTCTATGTAAACAAAGAAGAAATTCTTTGGGATTTTTCACTGCTCTAGTCTTTCCATTGGAAAACTGGTGACCACCATACCTTAAGCGTTTTACAATGATTGTTTAATGCTCGACAGGGAGTTGAACGGACAGTGGCCGAGAGCTAGAAAGCCTAAGAATGTAGATGAACAGACAGAGCCGAGAGGCTTAAAAGCAACTCTATGGTAGACAAAGAGGACACAAAGAAGAGAGCAAGAGAAAGAAGAAGAAAAAGAGCAAGAGGGAGAGTCTGTGCACTCTTTTAGACTCGAGGATTTCAAGTAAATCCCTGTTGTTTTTTTGCTGTTGTGTTGAGACTCTATTCGAGCTCACACTTGTAATATTCTACTCTTAAATACATAATATAGAGGTCGACACTGAAAGCTGGACCAGGAGACGTAGCCAGGAAGTCTGGTGAACTCCTTGATTATTTTGTTGTGTTGATGTGTGTGTTTATTATGTTTTATAACTGTTCATTGTCTATATTATTCGCAATCTTTTCGATCCATTGCACTAAATAATATAGGAATTCCTACACATGAGTCTGTAATACCTTAATATTGATTTAAGATCTCATTTTCAGATCAATATAAGACATCCCCAAGGTGCGGAAACTTGGGTCAAGCACCCTCCCATACTACTTCGGGTGAGACTTTAGTCTATGCTCCACGGAATATTGCCAAAAGGGCCAGTAGTATCGGGATTTCCTTGGCTCAACTCACTACTAAACCTGGGTCAGGCCCCACATAGCCAACAAATGGTTTCGTTGTCAGGACCAGGATCTACCTAAGGGATGTCTGATGTCGTGCCACTGGAACCCAACAAAGAAGGAAATTGAAGAGTGGTTGGACAAGAAGATTCACGAGTTTGTGACACAGGAAAATTGAACTCCGCAAGTATCTGAGAAAAGGTGGCTGGATTGTTACATGTATATGGAAATCCATGAGATTTTCTTTGCATCCTTTCCCTCTTAACTATATGAGTGGATCGTGAGATAAACCGACAGGCAGGGAAGGTGTAAGCTCAACCAATCGATAGTGTGGACTCCGGAATTAGTGCGCAGACTAGAGGCATCAGAAGACAAGATCGCGCGAGCTGTGGACCATTGGCTCGACCGAATAATAGGGGGATTTATCACTGAATTTGCAATGGACATGATCATGAGCTACAGTGAGGCAGAGCGATGTTTTCTCAAAGGACTGCGAGGTAAGTATATTAAATATTTGAATACCTGGATTAAGATGTTGTTATGTGAAAAACGGGTTATGTGAGTACATTAATTTTTGGGACAACACAGAGCGGAAAGATCTACAAAGGTAGCGGGGAATTAGGAAACAATCGCTTAATTTCACCTTCATGAGAGAGCGAGGAAGAGCTCGCTCGAGTCTCTCCGAGAAGTGCGGTTAGTTTGATATTGCAGCGCATTCCGTAGTTGCCACCTCCACCCATGCCACCACCCGCTTCACCTCCCTCACCTCCATCTCCACCCACTCCACCTCCACCACCCCCACAGTTCAGCATGGAAAGCACGATCAAAATACCTGTATTTAGAGGAGTAGGGAATGAAGATCTAGACCAATTCTGGTTCGTGGTAAGAGCAATATGGGAAGTGCAAGGCGTCATAGACGAAAACATTAAGAAGGCTACATTGGTGAGCGCGCTACAGGACCGCACGTTGACATGGTATATTAGGCACTTTAATGACCACCCAAATGCAGGGATAGCAGAGATCCAGAATGCGTTGAACAGAGAATTTAGCTAGCCGAAATTAGAGACACAGTCAATCATCGGGTTTAAAGAGATTGCAATGCTTCCAAGTGAGACCCCCTGGGATCTGGATCAGTAGTTGAAGAGTACAATCCGCAAGGCTAATATGATGGTCATGGGTGCACAGAATCATGCATGTTTTGTGGTATCCCTAACACCACACTTGAGGATGGCGCTTGTGATGCAGGAAAGTGTTCCATCTACGGAAAGAGGCAACCCCTCTAGCCCTAGAGTGGGTCTAGTCACAACAAAGACAAATCAACAATTGTTTTCCTTAAACAGTCATCGTTGGAGGCCTACCTCAAACCAGTGGTCGATGAAGTTCCATTGCATTGCTCCAACTTCCGTTTCCTTCTCCTTAATGAGCAATTAACCTGAAACAACACAAAGAAAAACAACAAAGCACGTAACCGGGAAACAAAAATGATCTATTTACTCACAAAGTCAAGAAGTCATGAGCTATCAAGTAAATTGCATACAAGATATAGGAAAACATCATTGATTGTATTAATAATGAATCAAGAGAAAGCTTACAACCAAGTCTTGACGTTGCAAGCCTTCTCGAAGGGTCTGGCCAGTATGTTTCTTAAGCATTCACTCTTCAAGGATGAATCTCCCAACATACAATGTCTCTCTCTCTCACTCATAAGCTTTAACACAAAGTTAAGGGCACTCCACAACCTTCCACAAGCTATCAACAATCCCACACTTGTCACACCCACAACAGCTATCTATCAAACTCAAAATCACTAGTAGCACTGCCCAACCAAAAGAACTACCAAAACTAACAGATCATAGCAATGGTGAGTGATTTTATAGGAGGAGGAGCCTCCATGAAATGAGGGAGAGGGATCTTATCCTCAAGGGAGGTTGCACAAGAGGCGAAACCACCATCCCAGAGGAGGAAAGGCGACCCAAACGGACCCAACAACCAGATCTGGAAACATCCAGAAGGCCAACTATTTGAACTAATTCGCCAAATCTGGATCATCGCGGATCATGAACTAGGTACTAGCGATGACGTCGCAACGATATAGTGCATGATAGAGAATCGTCACGGATTTTGAGGGTTTACTAGCGACAATGCAGAAACTTAGTTAAAAAGGGTCAGTCTTTAGCATTAGATAGAATTTGCTTAATCTTATTATG
This sequence comes from Pinus tabuliformis, assembly GCA_031772625.1. Taxonomy (NCBI): domain Eukaryota; kingdom Viridiplantae; phylum Streptophyta; class Pinopsida; order Pinales; family Pinaceae; genus Pinus; species Pinus tabuliformis. Next base: position 486,435,183 of record CM062814.1, on the reverse strand, counting down.
TTGGTGGGAAGATATGAACATGTTTATTTGACATATGACACAGAAAAGGGACTGAGATGAGGACAGTGACAAATTACTATGTAACAGATGCCCCCTAAAGCATGCAGCCTAAGAGAGTGAGAGGGGTGAAATTCTTTACGAAATTGTCTAAACTGGGACACCACCTTGAAGAACTTGCAAGCACAAGTACAACTGATATCTCTAATAGTGAAATACATATAGTCTAGGCATGGGCACAGCCATCCAGAAGACATATGAAACTTGGTCTGTGGTATGGACTCAGCCACCCAGTTGATAATACCATAATAATGACAAAGGTATGGTCACAACCATCCATGAAGACTCAGGCATGGTCGCAGCCATCCATCAAAAATTCATATATGTAATCATGAACCAATCCAAGCAGCCCAAACATATGTAATCTTAGTTCAGGGTCTTGAAACCCAACCGATCATAGTACAAATTCTATCATGTGAACAGATGTGCTGAAGTCGAACATGATAGAAAATCACCTGATTACTGATTAATGATGAAAACCATTAACAAGCGCGAGAGAAACCATCAATAATTCCAATGGCTCTCAACGTACTGTCCAGTACAATCCACTAAGTGTGAAAAATGAGTTGAAAGTCGAACACCTGTGGAATCACCCAATCGAAGACTAATGAGGAAAGTCTGTCGTCAGGCACAAAGAACTTGCCAATGAGGCATGCAAGTTCCAAGGTATCGAAAGGGATCTCTAGATCAATCTCCTGGATAAAGAGCTGGTGTCGACAGGAGATGATCCGTCACAGGAGGGCCATGATGTTTCCCCCATCAACAACATGAGATAAGGAAAAAGTGGTAGATGGTGAAATAGAATATCAAAGGAGGAGGTAAGGGTGTAAACTACAGAAGGATTATACTCTTGAACATATCAGCGACACGACTCTGGAATGTGGCAGCATTTTGATACCAAGGGAATGGAGGCTCGATGGAGGCAACATGGATCAGATGGAATGAGGCAAAATGGCAACCCAGACCTGCGGAAGGCCAAATGATGATGTATGGATATCCCAACCTGACAAGAAGCAAAAGTGTCGATGTTCAAGAGTGACTAGCTACCATAGATAACCAATGGTGACTTCCAAATTTTCCCCCAACATTGTTGGCAAATACCCCAATTATTTTTTAAAACAAGCTTGAAGGGATAGCATATGCTTGTAATATAAGTTTGACCTTCGGTCGAATCCAACCTAGTAATAGTTTAACGAGCCCTAGGGAGGAAAAGCTCAAGTCTCGTCAAGGTGACAAGTCCAATGTCATCGGGGTTTAACGAGTCTGACATAGGTAAAACCCGGAGTCTTTTTCATGTTTAGAGAGTTTGAAAAAGACATGGAAAAGAAAACTCCAGGGGGGTCCTTTTTCGTAGATTTGTGTCTCTCGAGCCCGAAAAAGTATTAAACAATACTTGAGAGAACCGCTTGACTTTTACGATCAAGGAGTACTTTTCGTCATTAGTGACCTCAATCCAAAAGAGTAGAAAAGAGATCGAAGACACACCGTTTCATAACCAATATCGAACCTAAAATGACAAACGTCTGGCAATCTTTTCGCATTTATATGGTCGGAAAAGAGCTGAAAGCAGACCTCCATTTTTATTCTCTTTAACGAGTCAAAAAGGGAAAAATACTCGGCAATCTTTTCATCTTTTGCGAGTCGGAAAAGAGCTTAAAGGAGACTCGTCCTGGAGGAACAAGTGGTATAAATGGTAGCAACTGGTTCCGACAATGGTGGAACTACTCAAAACATGTAATGGTCAAGAGGCTGGTTAATAAAACCACTCATCGCTGCGGTTCCTCAGGAAAGGAAAAACAACCAAGTGAAAGCATATGATTGGCCAAAGAGAAAGCATATGGTGGTGATGGAATGAAACAACCAAGGCTCATCTAGTAGAATTTAGCGAATAAAAACGGCAATCATGAGATGTAAATCATGTATGGGTTCATTTTTACACAAGCTTGAACCATGGAGAACTCTGCTTGGATTCGGTTTCATGTTTACACAAGCTTGAAATGAAAAACTATGCTTGTTATAAGTTTGCATGCCCCCAACATAATGACGCAAATCGAGGTACATGCCCCCCAAGCTTCATTGCATTCAACCAGGTGGATGGAATGAAGGTTCACTTTCGAGATCTTGGAAAGACACGACTTGGATTTGACGAGAGCTTAAGCAAAGACTCGGTTTGGAAAGGGAGTTGTTTCATTTTTTAATGAGGTTGATACAGTAAAAGAACTATCCTCATAACCCTTGTTTCATTTTTTAACGAGCTTGACACAAGATCAGGAACTATGCTCGAGACTCCTTGTTTCATTTTTTAACGAGCTTGACACAAGACAAGGAACTATGCTCCAGGATCCATGTTTCATTTTTTAACGAGGTTGACACAAGATCAAACTATCCTCAGAACTCCTATTCACGGGCCATACGAAAACATGATGCCCAAGAGATCTTCACTGGATGGAAGAACCACGCTCTTGGAGGAACACATGTCATTAGGCACCAAAGACAGATTAGGTTACAATGCCCCCAGTACATGATGTATGAGACCATCCACATAACCATCAGTAGAGGTGGAGACGGAACGGGTAGCCACATAATTGACCTGTGGCAAGGAATGCTCTTCTTGCGAACAAGAACCAATAGGGGATGACGAGTGCACAGGAGGCACCAGGGGACTAAAGAACGATAATTGATCTATGGTCACCATTCTTCCATCATGTGGAAAACAGACCACACGGAAAAGTGAAGAGATAAGGGCCCCCATGGCATACAAATAGTCACGACCAAGGAGAAGACTAAAATCTAAATCACCTTGGACAACCATTACGACTATATAGATGGTTTTGCCTCCCAAAGTAACAGGAAACTTCGGAAGGATCCTCAAAGGTCAGTTGGTTCCTCTGTCAAACGCCAACATATTCTATGCGACCGGCACAAGATGTGGGGAGCCCAAAGCTTGCCAAGTAGTGGAAGGCATAAGGCTAACCAACGCACCCTCATCCAAGACAGTGCCAGGTACTGGCTTATCATAGGCATGTACTGTAATCTGGAAAGGCACATAGGATGGAAGGTGGAATGTAGTCAAATGACTCTAGTCGAAGGAAACGATTGAACTACTTGGTGGGGGTATCATATGATTGCTTCGATGCTCTATAGGAATCAAAGAAGGACCCTCTGAATCAGCTGGGATAGGAGGGTCGTTCTCGGACTCAGGAGAATCTGATGAGACGATAAGAACATGAGCAGTGTGATCATGATGCTCTTCTGGAACAGAGTGATCAACAGGTAGTGAATCCAAATCGACACTCTTTCCGACCAGTGGTCAGTCTAGAATAGGCTTAACACAGCCAGGTTTAGGAAGAGGAGGATGGATAAGAGAAGAATCTAAGTTAATCTCTTTGTCAACTGGGAGAGGGTCTGAAGAGAGCCTCTAATAACCAACTAGAAGTCGAAGCAAAGAAGCTGTAAGACTTTCCAAAATAGCTGAAGCTTTATCCATGAGCAGACAAAGGTGAATGGGATGGTTGCCTTCACAAAGTCTACAGGGGAATCAAATCTTCCCTTTCTTCTTACCGCTGCCAATTGATAGGGTAGCATCATCATGAGCTTGAGAGGATGATGAGGGATGAGTCGAATCATGAGACCAAACTCCTAATATCCTCGAAATGCCAGGACAATTGTGAAGAAGATGGTCACCCTTGCACAATTTACAAGGAAACTTATCCTTCTGCAGAGGAGCAGAAGGTGGTCCGACCTGAGATGTACTCAGAGCAGTAGCTGCATAGGTGGCCTCACATTTATCGGACTTCTTCTTCTTCTTCTTCTTCTTCTTAGTCTCCTGGTTACTAGATGTGAAACTTTCACCAGGCGAAGGAGGAGATGAAGGTGAAGAAACAGGGGAAGAAGGCATAGGCTCAACCTTGGAATCAACGTGTCGTGATTCAAACAAAGGAGAAGGTGTAATAGGAGTCATGACACTCAGGACCACCGAGGTCGAAGACAACCAAATGGGCAGACTAATGGTTAACCCGGGCAAGGACAATGTTGCCAAATACGAAGCACTAGCATTTCCAAAAGAAGGAAATGGACCAGGGTTCCCATCTGGGGGAAGACCTTGGCCTGTAGACTCGAGGAATGTTGCCATCGGGAACGAGCCTGAAAAACAATCGAACTATAATGAAGAACTCTAACTGTTACTAGGAATATTTCGTGGGCAATAAATTTTATGACACGGGAACAAAACTTGACCTTTTCATGTTTCAAGAGTCAAGAAAAGGATGAAAAGGTGACTCTATCTCTTTCGAGGTTTAATGAACCTGAAAGGAAAAGTGCTTAGATGGACGTTTTCTTTTAAGGAGTCCGAAAAGGAACGAAAGTGACTACTCTGGAGAACTAGGCAAAAGGTTTACCAAACAACCGTAAAACTGCATATACACCTTGGCGATCATATGAGAACCAAGGACTTTCCGTACGGCAGTCAATATTCCCGAATGTTGTGTTCGGTGTGTTACGGTTTGCAAGGTGGTAGACATGGCTTCCTAAGGATATAGGATGATAACCTAGTGGGGTCTCCCAACATATACTTGACGATATTGGGAGCGTAAATACGTACTAGCAGCTATTGAGTCACAGAAGGAGGAATCACCCAACCTTAAGTGAAAGCAATAGTGACTAGGTTTAATGACGTCAGAGCATGTCTCTAGCCTAGACCTCTAAATAGTGTGTGTTATGTTCCAATGTGTTGTTAGGTTCATTCAGTTCATTTTAGAGTTGATCTTGAATTATGTTTCACTTTTCAGGCCTTATCGTATGTATACAACAAAGACCTAGGATGCAGCGAGAATGAGTGAAACATCTTTTACTTCAATGAACACCTACCTACAGGAGGGTAGAGAGATCATTCCCAAACCAAGAAAACCAAGACAAGCCAAGAGACACAATGCAAAAACACATCAACCCTACAGTGCACAAATATTACTGATGATAGATTTTATCATTTGCTTTCCAATATGCAAACTTGAAATGCAAATACACATTCACTTTCGTATACTAAATGAATGCAATCTTTTGATTTTGATTTTTTTGAATTTAACAGAAACAAACAAGAAAGCGTGAAAAAAAAAAAAAAAAAAACCAGCTGATCCAAACAATTGTGATCTATGTTCAGTAGTGAAAAGAAATCGTATCAATACCAAAGATTGGTTCAATAGTCACCACTAAAAATCAACTAGAAACAAGCAATGGAGAAGGCTCAAACAAATCAACAAGAAAGTTGCAAATGAACCTTGGGCAGATAAGCAACCAAGCCAAGCAATTCAAGAACTTGAAAGAACAAACTAGGTCACAAAGCCAAAATGAAAGATTCACTCAATACAGCCAAGAGAGAGTACCTTAACCATAAACAGTCAAAAACAAGCCACTGAGCAAGAGAAAGAAAGCAAGAGATCAATAGGACTAGTGAATTCAGGAGGTAGAATTGAAAAACAATTCTACAGGAATCATTGCAGGCATTACACAAGCAACTAGGGATGATCAGCCACTAGCTGTAGTAACAGAGTGACGTCGTCACAAGAGTACATGTCTCTTCTGCGACAGGCGATTTCAGGAGTCGTCGCGACTGTACGATGAGATTCAGCGACGCACAGGAATTTGCAAGATAGACAAAGCGATGTCGGCGCAATTGTTAAACTATTTTCAGTGACAATCTTAAAAACAATGACAAACAAACAAGAATCTCCCAAACAAAAACCAGTCAATCCTACAGACAATAGAGGGATTTCCCAGATCAATCCAGGTAACCCAAAAGACTGATAGTTCATACCCAAAATTCAAGAGACACCAAATCAAAATCAAAACAAGAGCAAACAAGAGAAGAAACATACAAAGGACTCCCCAGTAGAGTCGCCAACTTGTGATGCAGGAAAGTGTTCCCTCTACGGACAGAGGCAACCCCTCTAGCCCTAGAGTGGGTCTAGTCACAGCAAAGACAAATCAACAATTGTTTTCCTTAAACATTCATCGTTGGAGGCCTACCTCAAAACGGTGGTCGATGAAGTTCCGTTGTGCTACTTCAGCCTCTGTTTCCTTCTCCTTAATGAGCAAATAACCTAAAACAACACAAAGAAAAACAACAAAGCACGTAACTGGGAAACAACAATGATATATTTACTCACAAAGTCAAGAATTCATGAGCTATCAAGTAAATTAAATACAAGACATAAGAAAACATCATTGATTGTATTAATAATGAATCAAGAGCAAGCTTACAACCAAGTCTTGACATCGCAAGCCTTCTCGGAGGGTCCAACCAGTATGTTTCTCAAGCATTCACTCTTCAAGGATGAATCTCCCAACATACAATGTCTCTCTCTCTCACTCATAAGCTTTAACACAAAGTTAAGGGCACTCCACAACCTTCCACAAGCTATCAACAATCCCACACTTATCACACCCACACCAGCTATCTATCAAACTCAAAAGCACTAGCAACATTGCCCAACCAAAAGAACTACCAAAACTAACAGATCATAGCAATGGTGAGTGATTTTATAGGAGGAGGAGCCTCCATGAAATGAGGGAGAGGAAGCTTATCCTCAAGGGAGGTTGAACAAGAGGTGAAACCATCATCCCAAAGGAGGAAAGGCGACCCAAACTAACCCAACAACCAGCTCTGGAAACATCCAGAAGGCCGACTGTTTGAACTAATTCTCCAAATTTGGATTGTCGCAGATCATGAACTGGGAGCTAGCGACGACGTCGCAACGATATAGTGCATGACAGAGAATCGTCGTGGATTTTGAGGGTTTACTAGTGACGATGCAGAAACTTAGTCAAAAAGGGTCAGTCTTCAGCATTAGAGAGCATTTTCTTAATCTTATTATGTTGGTGGGAAGATATGAACATGTTTATTTGACACATGACACAGCAGAAGAACTGAGATGAGGACAGTGACAAATTACTATGTAACAGATGCCACTTAAAGCATGAAGCCCAAGAGAGTGGGAGGGGTGAAATTCTTTACGAAATTGCCTGAACTGGGACACCACCTTGAAGAACCTGCAGGCGCAAGTAAAACTGATATCTCTGATAGTGAAATACATATAGTCTGTTAGGCCCCTATAATACTAATGTAACCCCTTATTATTATTACGTACAACCCACGTATTATATTGATGTACCCATGTAGTGCCCATATTGTTACTATTGTGCCCCATAGAAGCCCACTATTGTTATTATTGTGCCGTTACATTATTATTGTTATGTCGGCTCTAATTATGTTATGACCCCTTAGACTCCTATATATAGAAAGGAGGTATTTTCATTTGTATCATCTAAGAATTGCTCATTTATGTAATGTAAAGGAGGTTTCCCCCTCGAAGAGACTGAATTCTAAGGTGTTGATCTCTCTTTTCTATCTTTTTTTGAGCTGGTTCCATAACATTTGGTATCAGAGCTTTGGATTCTAGGGTTTCGCTGCTCCAAACAGGTCATCGTGGAATTTTTGCTATAACTTTTTTTTTGCGATGTTTCAGAAGCTAAAAAAAACCCATTTGAGAAGAAATCGCACCGAACCTTGGGTCCTAATTTCAGAGCTTTTCGCGCTATATTTGCAAAGATATTATCTGTGGAAGTTGGTCGTTTTGAAGACTCTGAATTAAATTCCAAATAGGTGACCTAGGGAAAATCATCATAACTTTCTCTCTAAGCTTTAGATTGAAATTTTGTAAGAAGGTACAAAAAGAGGACAGACTGTAGTTTCTTACATATATTTTTTAAAGCCAAAGGTCGAAACAGTGACTTGTGGCACGTCGTACAAGTTCACTCTACTGAACTAGTCTATAATCAGGTCATCTCGGGAGATTATGCATAACTCTTCCTTGGAGAATCCAATTTGGATCAGACTGGTGGCATTGGAAAGAGGACATAGAGGGCTACTGCAAGTCGCAATTTCAGAACTTAAAGATCTGAAAGTACAGAGTTACAGTCATTTCAAGATCGAGCTCCTAAAATCAAGAAAAAGCAAGATGAGGAAGTTTGATGGCAAGGATCCGGTAAATTGGATACTTCAGATGGAGCAATATTTTGATCTACATGTTGTACCACTGTTACAAAAGGTATGTATTGCATCTTCATATTTAGAACCGGATCAATTTTTATGTTATGAAGGGCTTTGTTCTCGTAAACAACTTGTTACATGGTCAATTTTCAGGGAGGAAATGATAGCACATTATGAGGATATAAAGAGCAACACCACAACAATTGGAAAGAGTAAAAAAGCTTTGTGACATAGTGGAAAGCAAAATTATGGAAACCAGGAAGCATACCCCTCACAACTATAAAGATAGAAGTGTTTTTTCTCCTAGCCTTCCACAACCTACAAGGGTTACACCACAACAATTGGAAGAAAAAAGAGAAAAATGGCTTTGTTACAATTGTGATAGCAAATGCACTAAAGGTCATAAGTGTGCTGAGAAGAAATTATTTTACATAGAATATGAAGAGGATAAAGAAAAGGATCAAGAAACATCAAAAGAAGAAGATATACGTCACGACCTCACCCCAGAGAAAGAAGAAATGAATCAGAACATATCTTGTAAAGCATTGGCAAGAATTACCACTCCTCAAACTCTCAAGATAGAAGGACATATCAAGAAGAAAAAGGTGCAAGAAGTGAAAGATCACATCGAGAAAGAAGAAATGAATCCAACCATATCTTGTAATTCATTGGTCAAAATTACCACTCCTCAAACTATCAAGATAGGACATATCAAGAAGAAAAATGTTCAAGAAGTGAAAGATCACATCGAGCATCAAGAAATGAATCCGACCATATCTTGTAAAGGATTGGAAGAAATTACCACTCCTTAGACTTTAGAGATAGAAGGACATATCAAGAAGAAAAAGGTTCAAGCAGTGAAAGATCACATCGAGCATCAACAACAAGTTCTCCAACTTTTAAAGGATAACGCCACTTCGGTGCAAAATCAAACGAAACAACAGGTAGATCAACATCGTAGTGAAAAATGTTTTGATGTAGGTGATTGGGTATTTTTACTGCTACATCTCATGCAAGCTATTTATGAGAAGGAAATGTTGGCAATACTACATGCACTTAAAAAATGGCGACCTTACCGAATGGGAAGACTCTTCAACGATGAGGATGTGGAAGCACTGTTTTGTGCTATTTCTATTATCCAACCAGATTGGATAAATGAAGCAAGGGATGAACGGAAGAAGGACGAAGAAGTATGGCCACTTATTCAAAATTTGCAAAAGATCCCAATTCAAACAATATTGCCAGAAATTGAAGAGGAAGGAAAAATCATATTGGAACCTGGAGCAGTCACAGAAACAAGAACCCGACAGCTACAAAATCGATCAATTTTAGAGTATCTCATCAAGTGGAAGAACTTACCCGCTGAAGATTCCACATGGGAGGACAAGAATTTTATACAGAAGCATCAAGAACTACTCAAGCGTTGAGGACAACGCTTTTTGAAGGAGAGGGGCATGTTAGGCCCCTCTACTACTAGTGTAACCCCTTATTATTATTAGTACAACCCACTTATTATATTGATGTACCCATGTAGTGCCCATATTGTTACTATTGTGCCCCATAGAAGCCCACTATTGTTATTATTGTGCCCTTACATTATTATTGTTATGTCGGCTCTAATTATGTTATGACCCCTTAGACTCCTATATATAGAAAGGAGGTCTTTTCATTTGTATCATCCAACAATTGCTCATTTATGTAATGTAAAGGAGGTTGCCCCCTCGAAGAGGTTGAATTCTAAGGTGTTGATCTCTCTTTTCTATCTTTTTGTGAGCTAGTTTCATAACATAGTCTAGGCATGGGCACAGCCATCCAAAAGACATATGAAACTTGGTCTGTGGTATGAACGCAGCCACCCAGTTGATAAGACCATAATAATGACAAAGGTATGGTCGTAGCCATCCATGAAGACTCAGGCGTGGTCATAGCCATCCATCAAAAAGTCATATATGTAATCACGAACCAATCCACGGAACCCAAACATATGTAATCTTAGTTCGGGGTCTTGAAACCCAACCGATCATAGTACAAATTCTATCATGTGAACAGATGTGCTGAAGTCGAACATGATAGAAAGTCACCTGATTACCAGTCAATGATGAAAACTGTTAACAAGCGCGAGAGAAACCATCAATAATGCCAATGGCTCTCAATGTACTGTCCAGTACAATCCACTAAGTGTGAAAAATGAGCTAAAAGTCGAACACCCGTGGAATCACCCAATCGAAGACCAATGAGGAAAGTCTGTCGTCAAGCGCAAAGAACTTGCCATTAAGGCATGCAAGTTATAAGGTACCGAAAGGGATCTCTAGATCAATCTCCTAGATAAGGAGCTGGTGTCGACAGGAGACGATCCATCGCAAGAGGGCCATGATGTTTCCTCCATCAACGACACGAGATAAGGAACAAGTGGTAGATGGCGAAACAGAATATCAAAGGAGGAGGTAAGGGTGTAAACTGTAGAAGGATTATACTCTTGAACATATCGGTGACACGACTCCGGAATGTGGCAGCATTTTGATACCAAGGTATCGGAGGCTCAATGGAGGCAACATGGATCAGATGGAATGAGGCAAAATGGCAACCCAAACCCACGGAAGGCCAAATGACGATGTATGGATATCCCAACCTAACAAGAAGCAAAAGTGTCGATGTTCAAGAGTGACTAGCTACCATAGATAACCAATGATGACTTCCAAATTTTTCCCCCATCATTGCTGGTGAGTACCCCAATTATTTTTGAAAACAAGCTTGAAGGGGATAGCATATGCTTGTAATATAAGTTTGACCTTCGATCGAATCCAACCTAGTAATAGTTTAATGAGCCCTAGGGAGGAAAAGCTCGAGTCTCGTCATGGTGACAAGTCCAATGTTGTCAAGGTTTAACGAGTCTGACATAGGTAAAACTTAGAGTCTTTTTCATGTTTATAGAGTTTGAAAAAGACACGGAAAAGAAAACTCCAGGGGGGTCCTTTTTCGTAGATTTGTGTCTCTCGAGCCCGAAAAAGTATAAAACAATACTTGAGAGAACCGCTTGACCATTAGAATCAAGGAGTACTTTTTGTCATTAGTGACATCGATCCAAAAGAGTAGAAAAGCGATCAAAGACACGCCGTTTCGTAACCAATATCAAACTTGAAATGACAAAAGTCTCGCAATCGTTTCGCATTTATACAGTCGGAAAAGAGTTGAAAGTAGACCTCCATTTTTATTCTCTTTAACAAGTCAAAAAGGGAAAAATAATCTACAATCTTTTCATCTTTTGCGAGTTAGGTAAGAGCTTAAAGAAGGCTCGTCCTGGAGGAACAAGTGGTATAAAGGGTAGCAACTAGTTCCAACAATGGTGGAACTTCTCAAAACATGTAATGGTCAAGAGGCTGGCTAATAAAACCACTCATCGTTGCAGTTCCTCAGTAAAGGAAAAACAACCAAGTGAAAGCATATGATTGGCCAAATAGAAAGCATAGGGTGGCGATGGAATGAAACAACCAAGGCTCATCTCGCAGAATTTAGCGGATAAAAATGGCAATCACGAGATGTAAATCATGTATGGGTTCATTTTTACATAAGCTTGAACCATGGAGAACTTTGCTTGGATTCGGTTTCATGTTTACACAAGCTTGAAATGAAAAACTATGCTTGTTATAAGTTCGCATGCCCCCAGCATAATGACGCAAATCGAGGTACGTGCCCCCCAAGCTTCATTGCATTCAACGAGGTGGATGGAATGAAGGTTCACTTTCGAGATCTTGGAAAGACTCGACTTGGATTTGATGAGAGCTTAAGCAAAGACTCGATTTGGAAAGGGAGTTGTTTCATTTTTTAATGAGGTTGACACAGTAAAAGAACTATCCTCATAACCCTTGTTTCATTTTTTAAGGAGCTTGACACAAGATTAGGAACTATGCTCGAGATTCCTTGTTTCATTTTTCAACAAGCTTGACACAAGACAAGGAACTATGCTCCAAGATCCTTGTTTCATTTTTTAACGAGGTTGACACAAGATCAAACTATCCTCGGAACTCCTATTCATGGGCCATATGAAAACATGACACCCAAGAGATCTTCACTGGATGGAAGAACCACGCTCTTGGAGGAACACATGTCATTAGGCACCAAAGACAGATCAGGTTCCAATTCCCCCAATACATGATGTACGAGACCATCCGCATAACCATTAGCAGAGGTGGAGACGAATGGGTAGCCACATAATTGACCTGTGGCAAGGAAGACCCTGCTTGCAAACAAGAACCAATAGGGGATGATGGGTGCACAGGAGGCATCGGGGGACTAAAGAACGATAATTGATCTATGGTCACCATTCTTCCGTCATGTGGAAAACAGACCACATGGAAAAGTGAAGAGACAAGGGCCCCCATGGCATAAACATAGTCATGGCCAAGCAAAAGACTGAAATTTAAAGCACCTTGGACAACCATTACGTCTATATAGACGGTTTTGCCTCCCAAAGTAACAGGAAACTTTGGAAGGATCCCCAAAGTTCGACTGGTTCCTCTGTCAAATGCCAACAGATTCTGCGTGACCAGCACAAGCTGTGGGGAGTCCAAATCTTGCCAAGTAGTGGAAGGCATAAGGCTAACCGACACACCCTCGTCCAAGACAGCGCCAGGTACTGCCTTATCATAGGCATGTACTGTATTCTAGAAAGGCACATAGGATGGAAGGCAAAATGTAGTCAAATGACTCCAGTCGAAGGAAACGACTGAACTACTTGGTGGGGGTATCATATGATTGCCCCCATGCTCTACAGGAATCGAAGAAGGACCCTCTAAATTAGCTAGGATAGGAGGGTCATTCTTGGACTCGGGAGAATCTGATGAGATGAGAATAACATGAGCAGTGTGATCATGATGCTCTTCCAGAACAAAGTGATCAACAAGTAGTGAATCCAAGTTGACACTCTCTCCGACCAATGGTCAGTCTAGAACAGGCTTAGCACAGCCAGGTTCGGGAAGAGGAGGACGGATAAGAGAAGAATATAAGTTAATCTCTTTGTCAACTGGGAGAGGGTCTGAAGAGAGCCTCTGATAACCAACTAGAAGTCGAGGCAAAGAAGCTGTAAGACTTTCCAAAATAGCTGAAGCTTTATCCATGAGCGGACAAAGGTGAAGGGGATGGTTGCCTTCACACAGTCTACATGGGAATCTTCCCTTTATTCTTACCATTGCCAGTTGATAGGGTAGAATCATCATGAGCTTCAAAGGATGATGAGGGATGAGTCGAATCATGAGACCAAACTCCTAATATCCTCGAAATTGCAGGACAATCGTGAAGAAGATGGTCACCCTTGCATAATTTACAAGGAAATTTAACCTTCTGTGGAGGAGCAGAAGATGGTCCGACCTGAGATGTACTTAGAGTAGTAGCTGCAAAGGTGGCCTTGCGTTTATTGGACTTCTTCTTCTTCTTCATCTTCTTCCTCTTCTTCTTAGTCTCCTGGTTACTAGATGTGAAACTTTCACCAGGCGAAGGAGGAGATGAAGGTATAGAAACAGGGGAAGAAAGCACAGGCTCAACCTTGGAATCAACATGTCATGATTCAAACAAAGGAGAAGGTGGAATAGGAGTCATGACGCTCAAGAACACCGAGGTCGAAAACAACCAAACAGACAGACCAATGGTTAACCCAGGCAAGGACAATGTTGCCATATATGGAGCACCAACATTTCCAAAAGAAGGAAATGGACCAGGGTTCCCATCTGGGGGAAGACCTTGGCTAGTAGACTCGGGGAATGTTGCCATCGGGAATGAGCCTAAAAAACAATTGAATGATAATGAAGAACTCTAACTGTTACCAAGAATATTTCGTGCGCAGTAAATTTTATGACACAGGAACAAAACTTAACCTTTTCATGTTTCAAGAGTCAAGAAAAGGACGAAAAGGTGAATCTATCTCTTTCAAGGTTTAATGAGCCTAAAATGACAAGTGCTCAGATGGACCTTTTCTTTTAAGGAGTCTGAAAAGGAACGAAAGTGACTACTCTTGAGAACTAGGCAAAATGTTTACCAAACAACCGTAAAACTGCATATACACCTTGGTGATCATATGAAAACCAAGGACTTTCCGTACAGCAGTCAATCTTCCCGAATGTTGTGTTTGGTGCATTACAGTTTGCATGGTGGCAGACATGGCTTCCTAAGGATATAGGATGATAACCTAGTGGGGTCTCCTAACATATACTCGATGGTACTAGGAGCGCAAATCCGTACTAGCAGCTATTGAGTCATAGAAGGAGGAATCACCCAACCTTAAGTGAAAGTAATAGTGACTAGGTTTAACGATGTCGAAGCATGTCTCTAGCCTAGACCTCTAAATAGTGTGCATTATGTTCCAATGCATTGTTAGGTTCATTCAGTTCATTTTAGAGTTGATCTTGAATTATGTTTCAATTTTCAGGCCTTACCGTATGTATACAACAAAGACCTAGGATGCAGCTAGAATGAGTGAAACATCTTTTACTTCAATGAACACCTACCTACAGGAGGGTAGAGAGATCATTCCCAAACCAAGAAAACCAAGACAAGCCAAGAGACACAATGCAAAAACACATCAACCCTATAGTGCACAAATACTACTGATGATAGATTTTATCATTTGCTTTCCAATATGCAAACTTGAAATGCAAATACACATTCACTTTTGTATACTAAATGAATGTGATCTTTTTATTTTGATTGTTTCGAATTTAACAGAAACAAACAAGCAGGCGTGAAAAAAAAAAAAAAAAAAACTTGTTGATCCAAAACAATTGTGATATATGTTCTGTAGTGAAAAGAAATCAAATCAATACCAAAGATTGGTTCAATAGTCGTCACTAAAAATCAACCAGAAACAAGCAATGGAGAAGGCTCAAACAAATTGACAAGAAAGTTGCAAATGAACCTTGGGAAAACAAGCAACCAAGCCAAGCAATTCAAGAACTTGAAAGAACAAACTAGGTCACAAAGCCAAAACGCAAGATTCACTCAATATAGCCAAGAGAGAGCACCTTAACCATAAACAATCAAAAACAAGCTACTGAGCAAGAGAAAGAAAGCAAGAGATCAACAGGACTGGTGAATTCAGGAGGTAGAATTGAAAAAACAATTCTACAGTAATCGTCGCGGGCATTACACAAGCAACTAGGGACGATCAGCCACTAGTTGTAGCAACAGAGCGACGTTGTCATGAGAGTACACGTCTCTTCTACGATGGGCGATTTCAAGAGTCGTCGCGACTGTACGGTGGGATTCAGTGACACACAGGACTTTGCAAGATAGACAAAGTGACGTCGGTGCAACTGTTAAACTATTTTCAGCGACGATCTTAAAAACAATGACAAACAAACAAGAAACTCCCAAACAAAAACCAGTCAATCCTACAAACAATAGAGGGATTTCCTATATCGATCCAGGTAATCCAAAAGACTGATAGTTTATCCCCAAAATTCAAGAGACACCAAATCAAAATCAAAACAAGAGCAAACAAGAGAAGAAACATACAAAGGACTCCCCAGTGGAGTCACCAACTTATGATGCAGGAAAGTGTTCCCTCTGTGGACAGAGGCAACCCCTCTAGCCCTAGAGTGGGTCTAGTCACAACAAAGACAAATCAACAATTGTTTTCCTTAAACAGTCGTCGTTGGAGGCCTACCTCAAACCAGTGGTCGATGAAGTTTCATTGTGCTACTCCAGCTTCAATTTCCTTCTCCTTAATGAGCAATTAACCTGAAACAACACAATGAAAAACAACAAAGCACGTAACCGGGAAACAACAATGATCTATTTACTCACAAAGTCAAGAATTCATGAACTATCAAGTAAATTACATACAAGACATAGGAAAACATCATTGATTGTATTAATAATGAATCAAGAGCAAGCTTACAACCAAGTCTTGACATCGCAAGCCTTCTCGGAGGGTCCAGCTAGTGTTTTTCTCAAACATTCTCAAGCATTCACTCTTCAAGGTTGAATCTCCGAACATACAATGTCTCTCTCTCTCACTTATAAGCTTTAACACAAAGTTAAGGGCACTCCACAACCTTCCACAAGCTATCAACAATCCCACACTTGTCACACCCACACGAGCTATCTATCAAACTCAAAAGCACTAGCAGCACTGCCCAACCAAAAGAACTACCAAAACTAGTAGATCATAGCAATGGTGAGTGATTTTATAGGAGGAGGAGCCTCCATGAAATGAGGGAGAGGGATCTTATCCTCAAGGGAGGTTGCACAAGAGGTGGAACCACCATCCCAGAGGAGGAAAGGCGACCCAAACTGAGCGAACAACCAGCTCTGGAAACATCTAGAAGGCCGACTGTTTGAACTAATTCGCCAAATCTGGATCGTCGTGGATCATGAACTAGGGACTAGCGACGACATCACAATGATACAGTGCATGACAGAGAATCTTCGCGGATTTTGAGGGTTTACTTGCGATGATGCAGAAACTTAGTCAAAAAGGGTCAGTCTTTAGCATTAGAGAGCATTTGCTTAATCTTATTATGTTGGTGGGAAGATATGAACATGTTTATTTGACACATGACACAGCAGAAGGACTGAGATGAGGATAGTGACAAATTAATGTGTAACAGCGCTATCACAACAAAAACTTTCTACCCAGGCCGAAGCGTTGGAAATGGCGATGAGGTTACATGAGACCCTGATACAAGATCTTGGGTTGGGAGTTCAAAAAATCCACGCGCAACTACAGAATCTCTGCCTAGAAATGCAGAGCTTGAAGTAGGATAGGGCACCATGGCCAGAGGTGCGCGAGGAAGTATGGTGCATAAAATGCAAAGGCCAGTGCCATGACAAGGACCACTGTCCAATATTCTTGAACTACTTAGCAGGAGGGGGGCCAATGCCATTAAGACCGGAGGCACAGGCAGGGCCAAGTGCGACACCGACATTATGGTGTGTGATCTGTCAGATAGGAGGAAAACACATGACGGATAATTGTCATTTGTTGCAAAAGTATACATATAATCCCCAGCAGTTGTTTTGTAATTTCTACAAGTCAATAGGGCACGACGAGTGCACTTGTCGCAGTTACGAACTAATTATGGATTAGACCCCAACCTATAGGATGCAGACAGAAACACGAGCCCTCGACCCAGCTGTGGGGTTGGCGCGCGCTAGATTTTAGGGGCAAGGTTGAGGACAAGGAGGAATGGGATCAGGAAGGGGCCACAGACAGTTAATTTGTTACAATTATGGAGGACCAGGGCACTATGCCTATGATTGTACCAACCTAACGAGAATATCCTATTCCTACTGTGCTCATTTTGATCATGAAATGATAGATTGTCCTATGTTGATCGCACAGATGCACGAGAAATGGGTATTCCAGCCTCCTCCAACTATAAATATCCAATTGATGAGGTCTGAACCGCGCGAAGAAGACCCAAATGTGAACATGATGCTCAGAAGCTGCATAACCATAGGGGAAACTAAGGAGAAGCAGCCTGAGGAAGATACATGGGTTCGTAAGGCTCCCGCAAAGGAACGTGAGTTTGACATAGAACACACAAAGGAGACGTTCATGGAAGCTAAGAAGAGCTTCACGAAGGCCTCCACTTCAGGTAGTAAGGATCAACCAGAGACAAGAATGGATCCTTCCATGCTCACTACCTTTTTGGAAACATGCATGAAACTATTGCGCGACAATAAGGTAGTTAAGGGACTATAGGAGTTGATCACCAGGTGCATAGGGTCAGGCGAATCGTGCATAGTCTGGAAACTGGGAAAGCATGCATTGCACACCAGGAGGGAAATGAGATTGATGTTGCAAATTGGTGAGTACGAAATGGATCAGGTCATCCTAGATCTAGGATCGGACGTGAATGTGTTACCAAAATAAACATGGGAACGCATGGGCAGGCCCATGTTGCAGTGGTCCCCTATTCAATTACGAATGGCGAACCAACAGAAGCTTTTTCCCATGGGGAGGTTGCAAAGGGTAATAGTTGATATCAAAGGCGCGAGCACGCAGATGAATTTTGAAGTGATAGAGATTGTTGATGACAGTAATCCCTATCCCACATTGCTAGGAATAGACTAGACCACTGATATTAATGGAGTCATCAACCTGAAGAAGCGGAAGATGATATTCGAGAAAAAGTCCCTACGCGTAGTAGTCCTACTAGACCCAGCCGAAGGAGCACACTACACTGAACTAGTGCACAACGATGAAAGCTATGATGAGCTGGATTGTATTTACCAAATAAGGGCACGAGACTAGGATCAGGTGAACCCAGCTGCAGATGGGAGAATCTCGTGGGAACACGACAACTCCTGTACTTGAGATTCAGATGAAGAAGTAGAGCACTGTGAGAACTAGTTGCACGAAGTGACAAAGATGAGTTGCAACATGACGATTAGATCACTGCATTACATGACAACAGAGGTTAGGGAACTGCCAACATATGATGGAGTGATAGTGGTGGATGAATTCCTGGACAAATTTGAAAGCGTAGTACCGGAACAGCAGCGGTACGATGCACTGGAATGGGCACTGCGTGCAACACCCACACGATGGTGGAGTACACATCAAGAGACTATCGTAAACTAGTGTCAATGTAGAAGGTGGATGCGCTTACAATTTGGAAGCCCCCAGCATCGAACGAGAGCCGGGCAACCAAGACGAAGCAGCTTGTGTGCCCACCTATGTCGATGGGTGCAAACATGTGCTGTGCAAGCACACCCCAGACTAAGGATCGAAAATCGAACCAAACCCAGCAACATGAAAAGTGATGCACACCACAAATATTCCACGTTGAAGCATTCAAAAAGGTATGCGGAATCATGAACAGAGTTCACCAGGTGAGACAAACTGATTGGGACCTACGCATACCAATGGTTCGATGGGTCTGTAGGGCCATGAGCAAAAACCTGAGCGCGGAAATGACTCCAACACTGAAGAGCAGAGATGAGACCATAAGAGCATAGAAGAATCCCCATACAACAACTCCCACAGTTGGGATAGTATGTATTTACTCTTAATTCCATCACCTTTTTCCTCTTTTCTTATCTCTTTCATATCTTAATACGTTAACATATTGATGGATTATGATAAGAAACGGATGAACTACTTGCAGTTAAGATTTAGCCATCGTAACTAACTTTTACTCCTCTTTATCCAGAAAAACGATGAAAGGAACAGTTGTTGTTCCCTAACGACAGAATAGCATAAACCAACAAAGGGAGAATGGAACGCGTCAGTTGCGGATAGCTTGGAGGATGAATCAAGAGGATTAGTGCTAAATAGGAAGGGTGTCTGAAGATAGCATTCAGTTGCGAATCCCTCAAGATCGGGAGATCCTGAGGGATCGCATTTATCTTTTACCTCTTTCTGACTATAAAAGAAAACGATTGTAGGAAGAAAGGGGATCAATCTCTGTTATTTCAAATTGTAATTTTAATTTATAGACTCGTGCTGTTGGAGAACAAGACCGCATTGTAATGCTACTTAAGTTCAATGATTAATAAATAATTGACTTTGATGTTCATTCATATTCTCTGAAGTAGCTCAGCAGTGTTCGCTGGTGGCTAAGGGCCCAGCCTCTGGTGGATTAAACTACTTCCTTGTGTTATATATTTCTGATTCTCGCAAGTTTGATTGGTTTGATAATTTTCCCACTTTCTGTGAATTTATCCTGTTCGCTATTTACCGCTTTCCTGTACTGAGGTAGTGCATTTTCTTTACATGTCTTACAACATTGTCATTTGATTCGATTTACGCTTATTCCAGATTAAATTATTTAGATAGTGAATCATATTGATTTAATCAGCTGTAAGAGTTTGGTTATCGCTATTGAACTCTCAAATTGACATCATTTCCATTTGGATTGCTTCGTAGAGATTGAGTATGATTTAGATTGAATCAGCTAAGAAGAGATTGGTTATTGCTACTATGCTCTCGGCTGATGCTATTGTTAATTGAATTGCTTGTGTAAGATTTGATTACGACTTTAGCAAAGGATTGAGTCTTGAAGCTTACATGTCATATTTCCTTTAATAATTGCAATTTGAGTTTTATAAATGCATCTATTTACTCTTGTATCAAAGGTTTATACTTAATCTTAAGAAACATTACTCTTTGGATTCATAGCATGCACATATTGTGTACACTCTTGGAATAAAAGGACTTGCTCGGGTTGATAATTAATGTGGGGTAATCAGGAGTTTTAAAAGACACCTTTTATTAACCAACATTTTGGTGTTGTTGTCGGGGAGAGTGTCACTATTTTACAAAGAGTGATGTATATCTAATAATTGCTGTTGGGAAAGAATTGGGTATTGAAAATGGAAGGTAAGAACCTACGTAACGAGCAAGTAAAGTGCTTGCTCCTCCGCCCGCTTTTCAGCACAATTACAGAAAAGTGAAGTAGGTGTTTGATGTTTGTCTGTTGAGAGAGAACTGGGTATTAAAAACGAAAGGTAAGAACCTGCGTACGGAGCAAGTAAAATGCCTGCTCCCCCACCCACTTTCCAGCAGAATTGCTAGGAATTTAAGGTAGAAATAAACATTTGAATTTTTGCATGAATGACTAAGAAGAAAAGACCAGAAAACAATACAATTCCACATCCCAAACCTGAAAAATCTAAGGGACCGGTGACCCTTGGACGATCAACTTTTATCAATGACATCTTAAGAAAAGTTGAATCTCAGCCATCAGTAGGTCCTGGAACCGCTGCTTCTAAACAACCTATTGTCTCCCTTCGAGCCACAGGCTCACCATTTGTAGCCTACGCTAAGGTCCATAGTAAAACTGAAGGGACTGAGTAGAGTTTTCAAGATATTGAAAACTCGCTACCAATTCCCTCACAAGAAGGGAATTATTGCAACATTCATGAAGGAGGAGGAGAAACAGGGAAATAGAGGAACCAAGATCCCCTCAGGTAGTAATTGAGCAGAGGACACCTAGTGCCCCAAATCAAGGGATTACTGTTAGGATCATTCCCACCTCTTCTAGACATCCTAGGGATAACTCTCTAGCTCCAGAGATCCTGGAAGGGTACTGGCATATCTTTGATCAAATGGCCAATAATCCACAAACACCCCAGACTTCTACATTATAGTATCCTATTGTTGACATAGCTGTCAATGCACCCATGAAAGCTATCCCTCTACAAAATATTCCCACCTTTCATGGACTCACTTCACAAGATCCGGATGCGTTCCTGTTTGAATTTGACGTCCTATGTCGGGGTTATGATTACACCATCAATCCCCAGAAATTGAAGCTATTTCCCTCCACTTTAAAGGGAGTAGCCTTGCATTGGTTTATGGGACTAGGTGGGGGCACCATAAATGACTGGGACCAAATGAAAACTGCTTTCCTCAAAAAATATCAAGATTATTGCAGATCTAGAGAACTAAAGGATGAGATATTCCAAATGGTAGCAAGACCTAGTGAAACTTTGGAAGAGTATATGGATCATTTCCAATATAACCTCTAAAGGTCTCCCTACACAAATCTGCCTAATAATGTGCTAAAAACCACGATGATTAAGCGGATGAAAGACCAGTGGATAGAGACATTAAATATTATGGGTAAAGGTGATATCTATCAAGAATAATATGCTAACATTATTGATTTGTGTATCAGGTGCTCGAGGGGCAGTACAAGACTGAAACCAGCAGAATGCGATATGATCACCAGGGACAACAAAATCTCTGGCGAAAGCATTACTCGTACTGAAATCGGCAACCTGCTGGAAGATTTCAAAACGAATATCCTGGGAACCTTGACAACACAATTAGACATCATGCAAGCCAAGCAGAAGCAGGCCAAAGCAGAACAGAACCTGGTTATTTTTTGCCCTCAATGCAGGAAGAAACATAGTCATAAAGAATGTCCACTAGATATGGTATAGACCTGTGCCATATGCACTAAAGAACATGCCACAGAAAATTTCCCATTGCTCCCAGGATTAAAAGCGGTCTTCAAAGAGGCAGAGGAAGAAATGGAACCAGTCTACCTGTTAAATCAGCATCACCAATGGCAAGCACAACAAACAGGTATGCCTACCGACCCATCTTCATTCTTTCAACCCCCACAATATAATTCTCAGCAATACACAGGAGCTACATGGCAGAACTAGCCACCTTTTCCTAATTGGTCACCACAAGCATTTTCTATGCCACCTTGGTCCAATCAATCAAATCCAAACAATAGTTGGCCAAATTCCTCTTACTTTCCACCATTCTAGTATAACAATCCATATCCATCTCAATGGCCCCCCTCCACTTCACAAAACCAAAACTGGCAATCAAGCTGGCAAAGACCTACAAACCAGCCAGCAGGAACAATCCCCCTGCCTCAACCTACGCTACCAACACCTTACATGTTGCAGCAGAATCCTCAACCCAATCTACGACCACAACTCCCAGCCCAGCCCAACCCAAATCCCAACAACAGACCAGTCCAGTCGGTACAAATTATTGAAGGGCTGGATCCGGAAACTGAGTTGAGAGAGTGTAATGAACTCAAATTGAGGTCTGGACGAATAATCGAGTCAGAGGAGGATAAAAATATACAAATGGAAGAACCACTACCTGTAGAACAAACATATCAAAGGGAGAATATAGATAAACAGAAAAGCCACGAACAAACTATTACCTCTTCTCCACCATTCCCAGAAAGATTGATTATACCTCGCCCAATCTAATATACCCATTTCGATCTCCTGGGAGAATTAAAAAATCTTTGTGTAAAAATACCCCTCCTCCAAGCTATTTAGGACATTCCAATCTATGCAAAAACCATTAAGGAATTGTGTACCAAAAAGCCTACGAGGAAAATAAAAGCAACACCAACTGTCCACGTAGTCGGAACTTTGTCTAATTTATTATCAAGCAGAGAAACACCAGTGAAATATGAGGACCCAGGAAACCCTATAGTCACAGTACAAATAAATGGATGTTCCTTTCCCAATGCATTAGTCAATCTAGGGGCAGCCATTAATATTCTCACAACAACAACCTGTCAAAGACTTGGCATCACAGCCTTAGATCCAACTACGACCTTGCTGGAACTTGCTGACCGATCAGTTGTCAAACCAGAAGGGACATTACAGGATGTAATGGTGTCTATAGATTCTTGGGAATACCCAGCAAATTTATTGATTATTAATCCTAGAAACCGGCTTGATGGAAATCCTCTAATATTAGGAAGACCTTGGCCAGTGACCGCAGATGCTTATATAAGTTGTTGAACAGGCAATATGACTATAGCAAGAGGAAGTAATGTGAAGAACCTAGCTTTATATCCTTCAACTCAGCCGAGCCTAACTATAATAAAAACTAGGAAACAATCTGTAACATATTTAACCGAAAATATTCGATCACCGCTAATTGTAGCAAATGCTCTTGAATTTAAGAATCAAACAGAAGATGACATTATTAACACTTACATTAACCACCCAGCTGTCATATCTAATCTAAAATGTCACATGATTGAAGCATCCCTGGATAACGAAATTGAAGAAGATCCCTTAAAATATATCAATGACCAAACAATACCAACAACAATTGTTTATAACAGCAAATCCATTGAAATTGAGCCACGGAAAGTCCTAAACATTAACAAAAACCTGACTTATGACTAGTAGCAGAGGCTTATCCAACTCCTTAGAAAATATAAAGACGTTTTCGCTTGGGATTATCTAGATATGAAAGGTATAGAGCCCCAATTATGTATGCACCACATCTACACTGAGAAAGATGTGAAACCCATTCGACAACCTCAACGAAGATTAAACCCTCACCTAAAGGATGTTGTTAAAGGCAAACTATAAAAACTATTAGATGTAAATTTCATCTATCCTATATCTGATAGCAAATGGGTTTCTCCATTAGTTGTGGTTCCTAAAAAGAATGGGAAGTGGCGTATATGTGTTGATTACAAAAAGATTAACAAAGCAACACAAAAAGATCATTTTCCCCTTCCGTTCATCGACCAGGTTCTAGACACATTGGCAAGTAAAAAATTTAAAAAATTCTTCTCTTTCCTAGACGGCTTTAATGACTACAACCAAATCCAAATTTCCCCTGAAGACCAAGATAAGACTACCTTCACCTACCCTTGGGGGACGTTTGCTTACAGGGTATTACCTTTCGGACTGTGCAATGCACCTGCCACATTCCAGAGAGCCATACTCAGCATCTTTGCAGACTTGATAAACGAGGGACTAGAGGTGTACATGGACGATTTTACACCCTATGGAGATGACTTCAAGCCGGCATTACAGACACTGGAGAAAGTCCTGGAAAGATGCATTGCTACTAGGCTCTGCTTAAGCCACGAGAAATTCCACATGATGATGACCGAAGGAATAATCCTGGGTCATTACGTCTCAGCAGCTGGAATTCAGGTAGATCTAGCAAAAATTCAGATAATCCTCTTAATACCTACCCCCTGCACTCAAACTGAGGTATGTATTTTTTTGGGACTTTATGGGTATTATCGAAGATTTACAAAAAAAATTCTCCCAAATTTTTGCACCATTATATGCTTTGACAGGAAATATCGATTTTATATGGACTGACAAATGTGACATTGCCTTTGAAGAATTAAAATGGCTAGTATCAACAGCCCCAGTATTATGGGGCCCGAACTGGGATTTACCATTCCAGATTTCATCTGATGCATCAAATACAGCCATTGGAGCAGTTCTCGGCCAAGAGGAAGATAAGAAACCTTATGCGATATACTACATCAGCAAAAAATTAACTCCTCCTGAGTTGAATTACACCGTGACCGAGAAAGAGTTTCTAGCTGTAATCTATGCTATTAACAAATTCAGACACTATATAACAAGATACCTTATGGTTTTGTATACTAATCACTCTGCTATCAAATATTTAGCTGATAATCCTATTATGAATGGAAGAGTGACACGATGGTTAATCCTTTTGTAGGAATTTGACATAACAATCAAGGATCGACCAGGAAAGGAAAATCTGGTGGTAGACTTCCTCTCACGTGTGCCATGAACAGATGACGTAGTGGCAGTAGAAGATTAGTTCCCTGATGAGCACCTATTTGTTGTAACTATGAAAACATTGTGGTACGCGGATGTCGCGAATTAGCTAGCAGTGGGAAAATTACCCAAGCACCTGTCGCCCAGGGAAATAAAATTAATAGTGCAACGCAGCACTTGGTTCTCCTGGATCGTAGGATACCTCTTTCACATAAGAGCCGATATGCATATCTGCAGGTGTGTCAAGGAAGACGAAATCTACGATATCCTAAAAGCCTACCATGATGGAACTTGTGGTGGACACTTTGTAGACCACAAGACTGGACATAAAGTCTTGCAAATGGGCTATTATTGGCCCACCATTTTTAAGGACGCTAAGAAATTTGTCCAGGCATGCGATAGCTACCAAAGAATGGGCTGCCCTGGCCAGTCTGATGAGATGCCCCTACATCCATAGTTAGTCATCAAACTTTTTGAACGTTGGGAATTAGATTTCATTGGCCCAATAAACCCATCATCTAATCAAAAGACATATATACTGGTTGCAACAGAATATGTGACTAAATGGGTGGAGGCAAAAGCATTACCAAGGGCAATAGAGGACATGGTAATCCACTTTCTTTTCCAAATTTTTGTGCGGTATGGCTTGCCCAGAGAAATAATTACGGATGGAGGGCCACAATTTGTAGGCCATAAGATTGTTGCTACATTAAAAAATCATCACATTTTTCACAAAATCACATCTCCATACCACCCGCAGGCAAACGGCCAGGTAGAAAGTACCAACAAAGTAATCGACGCCATTCTAACAAAGACAGTTGCCTCGCATAGACGTGACTGGGCTACCCGATTGCTAGAAGCCCTGTGGGCATATCTCACAACTTGGAGGAATACCACAGGATACTCCCCATATCAGCTAGTGTTTGGCAAAGAACCTATCTTACCCATAGAATTTGAAATTCAGACATTAAGGATAGCCCAAGAAGTAGGGTTGGATTTGAATGAAGCACAGGTTAACAGACTACATCAAATCAATGAATTGGATGAAATCCGGTTATCAGCTCTTCAGCATATTGCACTGATTCAACAACAAAGAGCAAAATGGCATGATGCCCTCATCAAGAAAAATATATTCTATGAAGGTGACTAGGCACTTCTGTACGATTCTAGGTTCCAGGATTTCCCGGGCAAACTCCAAACTAGATGGTCAGGTCCCTACGAGATACAAGAGGTGCACAATAATGCCACCCTTACATTAGCCACCATTGATGGGTCTGGCTACTCTTTTAAAGAAATTGGACATCAAGTACGCCTCTACCACAAACCGCTTACAAGGGAATTCTTTTGCCAACAGATACGTGAAGATTCTACAATACAAATTCTCACTAAAGAGGGCAACTCTTCGATAGCACCAGTCCAGTGAAGAATTTTTTTTTTTGAAACCTGTACATAAAATTGCTTTTCTGTTTTCTTTCTATTTGATTGGATTTGCTTAGAACAGTAGAGATGATTGTTTTCCTATTTTCCTTTGTTGTTCCCTACAGGGAACAGCTGCTGTTCCCTATAGGGAACAACACTTTTTCATGTGAATTTTCCTTTGTTGTTCCCTATAGGGAACAGCTACTGTTCCCTATAGGGAACATCACTTTTTGTGTGTATTTTCTTTGTTGTTCCCTACAAGGAACAGTTGTTGTTCCCTACAAGGAACAGTTGTTGTTCCCTACAAGGAACAGCTGTTGTTCCCTATAGGGAACAACACTTTTCATGTGTATTTTGCTTTGTTGTTCCCTATAGGGAACAACAATTTTCGTGTGTATTCTCTTTGCTGTTCCCTACAGGGAACAACACCTTTTTGCGTGTGTTTTCTTTGCTATTCCCTACAGGGAACAGCTGATGTTCCCTATAGGGAACAACACTTTTTGCGTGTATTTTGCTTTGACGTTCCCTACAGGGAACAGCTGCTTTTCCCTATAGGGAACAGCTGTTGTTCCCTACAGGGAACAACACTTTTTGCGTGTGTTTTTCCATTTTTGTTCCCTACAGGGAACAGTTGTTGTTCCCTATAAGGAACATCACTTTTTTTGCGTGTTTTCCTTTGTTGTTCCCTACAGGGAACAGTTGTTGTTCCTTATAGGGAACAACACTTTTTGTGTGGGTTTTCTTTTGTTGTTCCCTTCAGGGAACAGTGAGTATTTTTTAGAACACCCTTTCTCTCCCTTATATGATCATCCCTAGACCATCCTAGTTCACTCTTTATGATCCTCTTTATGGCATAAAAAGTACAATACATATTTAAGGACAAGAAGTATGGAGTCTACTCGAACAGGAAAATATCTTGAATATTATCATCTTTAACAAGATTGCTTTGTGATGATCAAAAAGAATGGACACAATTATCTATATCACTTCACTGTCCTCATTTCCACTATAAATCAAACTGATTGATTATCTGTACCATGCTGGTTCTCCCCTATCCCGTATAATTCTCTCTGTTTATTATCAATAAGATTATGGGTATATTTTGTCTTTTTTTCTATTGATATGTTCAAACATCTTCCGCCATCCCTACTCTTAAGGAGTGCTAAGCCACCCTCTATATATAAAATGGGGAGTGTTAAAAAAAGAATTTTAAAAATTATATATATATATATATATATATATATATATATATATATATATATTCACTAACAATTTTATGATTGTTTTCCACAGATGGAGGATAGGGGGTCTCATCACGAGCCAGCCTACCATGATCATAAGGAAGGAGCAAAGTGGCATTCCCACTATGGCCACCACACCAGGGATATGATCCAATGGATGCATCAAGAAACAAAGTCCTTGGAATAGGAGGTCTCATCACGAGTCGGCCTGACCACTTTCGCTACTTCCCAGTGAATGGCAATGTGTTCATCTGGTTACCATGTCAGCACATTGGTCTCTACTATGGATATCATAATGCACTTCCCCAATTATACATAGAGGACCATGGTTCCCAAGGATTAGAAAGCAACTCTGTCGAGGCTATAGATGTCTGCAGGCAACAGAAGCTCTGTTGATGGTATTGAAGTTTTATTTTCTACATCAATAACTATTATAATGCCCTCTTCTTATGTTTCTATCTTTTCTACGGAGAGATTATGTCCCTAACTTACATTGAACCTTTATGCATGAGTTAATCTTTTAAAATAAATCACAATAGTTTTAAGTGGAATAACATCAGTAAAGTATTATTTCTTGTGTATGTTGTCCTTTTTCTTTATCGCATCACCTCACGGCATCTTATCACTTATTGATAATTCTCGTTACATGCCTTGTTTTCATCACTCCAATATCCTTTATGATCCTTTCATTAATATGCGTACCTTGCCACTTTCATTACCCAATCCATCACCCCTGTACTTCACTGCCAGCGCATTATCCTTTCATTCATTCGATCATAGGCAACCTATTATTTCGAAGGGAGGTGAGGACCTCCAATATACTTATGCATGCACTGTCATATTTTCATTTGATTTTGCAGAACAATACGGCATCCCATGATCACAGAGCATGTGGCATTATAACAGTCCTCAATAACGGTATTTATGTTTATAAAGTATCACCTGATAGAGCCATTACAACCATTTGTTGTTCCATCACTCGACTATGTTCGTTGTTGTGCTTTCCCCGCTACACTAATCGTTTTCCAAATTCAAGCATTATGGGAGGAAGAACAGTGTGCCGAGAACCTTTAATACTGGCTATCTCCGATGAAGCTAGGGAAATTCTAGCTCGCGCAGGATGGATGGCATATTTTACAATATTTCAACCCCCAATGAGGAAATCGCCATCAAATTTTTACGGCATCTATAGAATGGACAATCCGTGGTAAGAGGCAGACAAATCACTGTAACAAACGCTATGATAGCGGAAGTGTCTAGGTTGTCGGCAGAAGGACCAGTATGGGTTGGTAAGCGATTAAAGTTGCATGACGTTGTGGAGGCTTTTAGGGATGAAGGACAAGAGCTAATCAAGAAGGGCAAAGGCATTTGGCCATCTTCTCTTGGAGATCCATGGGGAGAATTGGCATGAATTTTCCAGAACTATATTACCTGCGACGAGCTTAAAGATGTGGTAAGGCTGCAACAACTCAAAATTTTAGCAGTTTTAAAACAAAAATGCCCTGTTAATTTGCCTGCACTGTTGAATTCATTACTGCATGACACTGCCAAGAGGTTAAGACGGTACCAACACATAGAAACAATAGTTAGCCACCATTTTCTAATCAGGTTAATAGTTAGCTATAACCTTGCTCAACAACAATCAACCTAGGATGATCTAATATTATCCCTCGAAAGAGGTGTAGCCCTGCCAGCACCTAACCCTGTTCTGTAAAGAAAGAGGACTGCCCTTTCAGGAAGCATACCTCACAAATGCAGACGATCCACAAGGTTGAGGTCAAAACAAGGAGCGTCTGAAAATCCTCAAGGCAGTGCTATTCAACCCATATAATTATCCAACCCAGTAAGTGAACAATACTTGCAGCTAGAGTTAGAAGGACAAGATAACCCTGAATCAGAACCTGAGGAAGGAACAGGGCATTCTGAAGATGAATAAAGAAACGAATTGGGACCTCCCCCAACACCAAATATGAGCCCCCAAGATGATCTTTTGCACAATTTCGAGATGGCCTAGGTCTTGGCCAACATGAATGTCTACATGCAGCCTGAAGGACTGTTCAATCTTAACTTAGGAGAAACCTAATCTCCTAGGAATTCTAGCTATACCAGAATTCTATCTCCCTCAAAAGATGCAAGTCGTGAAGCGAAAACAGATGCAGAGGCCATTTAGGAATTAGAGAACCAATATGGTGACATGCTCCCAGTGGAAAACAGCCATGAAGGTCTAGACCCAGGAAACATAGGCCAAGAAGAAGAAGCAGAGACAAAGATTATTCGAGAAGCTGATAATCAATCTAGAGACAAGGTCTTATTGGAACAGAGCCAGGTGTTGGCTTATATGGGCCTGACCTAGGTTTGGAAGAGTTATTTAGCCAAACAAATCCCGCAGCTATCGGCCCTTTCAGCAACAACCCGCGAAGCGCAGACTGAGGTCTCACCTAGGGTAGCAAGGGAGGGTGCTAGAACCAGGTTTCCGCACCCTTGGGATGTCTAGATGTGTTATGGAGGTTTCACACACCGTTCTACAGCTTCGCACTGCTCTGTATTCGCGTAGATCCAGAATACCTCTGGCTTTCTATTAGCACGCAATCTACAGATCTAATCTTATTGAATGGAGTATTGGAAATCAGATCTATTTAGAGGGGTCTTTAAGCAAACATTTATTAGATTTATTCAGTTTGTGTACTTAGATTAAACCTAGATTCACATGTATTCAAGAAGCAAGCATATGCTCATAGATCAAAACAGTCATCCAAAAAGCCAGATTTAGATTTAGCACAAAATTACAGAAGTAACTTATCTTTATTCACTTTCTTCACTAATACATCCAGATCTGCCCTACGCACTCAGCTACAAGGGTCCGCGCACATAGTTATGGACTCTTCCAGGCCTCTGCTCACACAGCTGCAGAGCCTCTATCTACTACCCAACCCCTCAATTTGAACTTACAGACACTTTCAGAGTGCTTTCCTCAAAAGCCCATTACATTTCAGATCCAAAAACATACAACTAAACTTAGCTACCTCTACCCATAGAGCCTCGCTCTATTTATACCTTTCCATGGACCGTGATCCACAAGCGGGCCAAATCATCTTACATTTCTTTACATTATTTTTGGGCAGACTACTCTTTGACTTCAACTTATTACAAATTGCGCTCCGTGCTTTTCGCGGAATCTTTACCCTCTCTTTACCCAAAATTGCAGGCTTCGTGCCCCATGACCGTTGCGTGGGGCTTCCGCTACCCAACAGTCCCCCAACACAATCATCGTGACTCGTCCCGAGTCACTTAGCTGGTGCGAGAATCTTTGCGCGGAGGTCGGTCAACAACTTCTGCATCTCGCTGGTCTCTGCAACAAATTCGGCTGCGAGCCTCTGTACCGTTTCCAAATGAGTTGTTGAGGCATCCCTATCACTTGTAGCTGCTTGCTCCGTCGCACATACTATCTACATCTGCATTACCTTGCCTTCAATGGTTGTAGATACATTGAACACTTCATCGAGCCAGGGCTGGATACGTTCTTTGAGTACTACCTCCTGTTGCCACATCGCATCAACTTGGGCTTTGAGCACCTAGGCCTCCTTCATTTTGGCCAACTGCTGTGTGATAGTGACCATCTGTGTAGCCCCACGGGTGGTGTCATAGGCCTGTTGTAACTCGTGAGCCTCTATTTCTACTTGTTGAATGGTTGGGTCCTCCTAGAGGGAGGTGAGTATCCCGAGTGACTAACTGAGTAGTCCTGAGCATTCGCGAACAGCACTACTCATCGTTTCTAGTCCAACTACAACTTCGCCATAGTGGCATTCCCATTCGGCCAGAGGTGTGGGAAGTCAGGCCTTGAGACGGAGTTCTGCAACCTATAACATTAGCTCCTCTTGGTTTCTTGCAGCCTCTACTTGGGCTGTGCGAAAGTTAGCTGCCATGTGTTGAATCTTGGTAGTTGGTGGGAGGTCCCCGGGGATGGCTAGCTCGAGTACCATGCTACACACCTCCATCACAACTTGTTCTACCTCCTGGTATCGTGCAGCCAGGTCATCATGCTGGAGAGTGATCTGTTCTATCTTTGCCTTCTGCTCTATCAAGATGTGGAAAGCGCGACCTTCCCTGGCTCGAAACTCCTGAGTTACTCCCTCTTGCAGTAGGTATAGTATTTCTCTAGACAAGGTGGCTAGATTTAATTCCCAACTACCTTCGTCGCTTGCGGCTGCGGCTCGGACAGCACCTGCTGGCAATGGGAGGATGTGTGGCGTGTGCATGCTGACCATCTGTTCGGCGGCAGCTGTGTCTTCTGTGGGCTCGCGAGTGACCCAGCCTGGGGGTCGCTCTTGTAAGGCCTGTAACTGTGCTCTGATCTCCCCCAACACAGTTGTTTGCGTGGCGATTAGTTCGGGCAATGGGATGGTGGTAACATTGCTTGCAGGCTGGAGCATAGTTTTTGCAGCGTCTACGTCTTTCGATATCTTGGTCATCCCAGTCCATGGGGAAAGATACGAGGGTAACGACGGAAGCTAGAATGCAGGTTCTGCATCCTCTGCCTGTGCGCCAATCTAATCGATCAGGTCTTGCAGATC
This sequence comes from Pinus tabuliformis, assembly GCA_031772625.1. NCBI lineage: Eukaryota > Viridiplantae > Streptophyta > Pinopsida > Pinales > Pinaceae > Pinus > Pinus tabuliformis. The sequence continues at coordinate 486,402,856 of CM062814.1, read as the reverse complement.
ATCGTCCTCCTCAATGGGTTCTTTGCCTTTGTCAACTGCCAAGCGTTTGTTGAATCTTGGGGAGGCTCGGACTATTCCCATCTTCTGCTTATTCTTCCTAGGTCACGAGGTACGTGGAGACTTAGGAACTTCAGGAACTTGAGTGACATCCTCGAGATCTTCTTGATTCAGCTGCATTTCTTCTACGACTCATGCTCGGGTTCTTGCCATAGTACTCATGGAGTGCCTGGTAGCCATGTACTTGCTACTTTTTGCTGGTTCAAAGTGCCAACAGTCTAGTGCCGGCCATAAACTATGAGATTTGAAAAAATCCCTTCCCTCCGTTTTCAGTTCATTAGTGGTGTCGAGTTGGCAGATCTTCACATATCTTGTTTGGAACTTTCATCTTAATGTTCCGCCACCCGCTCCTTTTTGATGTGATCTGTCCTTCTTGTCAGGACCAATGTGGCTATTGGTCATATTTTGACTTTTCCTCACGGTAGTGCTATCCTTGGGGCGTAGCTATGAACTTGGGGACTGCCTAATTTGGTAAAGAATCCTTTTGCCGCGCCGGTTTTTCGCAGACTAGTTTATAGTCCCACGCCTTCTTTCAACTGCCTGAGGCACTGAGATTGTAGTTTCTACTGCTAGTTAGGTGCTCACACCTTTGGTGCGAGTTCAGACCGTCCCTGCTAGCCCGGGCTGCGAGCACCTCTAAAGCATTTGGGTAATCGGTCTAGGGGTTATGTTCTTCCGTGAGTGCGGGCGCAGCCATGATAGCAGGGTCGTAGTGCATTCCTGGGCTACTCTGCTTCATAGCGCACTTTGCTTCTTTGGCCGTAACCACAGTTTATCGATATTGAGGGGCCTGTGGCCACTCTGTCTTTTCTGAGCTTCCTTCTATCGTCTATTATAGGCCCAGTGAACTCGTGGTATCCACAACTTCCCTAAGCCCCTACTAACCTTAGCGTTGGCTGCTTAGGCACCGGTCTGTTGGGGTGGCTTCGGGCTACTACTTCTAAGTTGGGTGGATGTCCGCATCTCAGACACCTATAGCCTATGCTGGTGAGGAATGCTTACTTTGTTTCACTCTTATGGCCGTGCGCGCTCCTTCCTTCGACATCTGTAACCTGTCATTTGCTTCTTCAGGGTTACACCCTGTCTAGAAGCAGCAGCTGCATGGGATGTTTTTGCAGATACCTCCTGCTGTTCCTTTGCTCCTATTATCACCATCTAATTACAATTGAGCATGGTTAATTCATGCAGTTGGTTCTGCCATCATTCAACCTCTTCATCTGAATCTGACGTGCAAGAACTATCGCAATCCCATGAGAGTCGACCATCCACTGTTGGATTGACCCTGTCCTGATCTTGTGCTGTAATCTGGTAGATACAGTCCAACTCTCCATCGTTGTCTTCATTGCACACAGGCTCGGTATATTGCGGCCCTTCTGCCGGGTCCAACGGGACCACCACGAGGAGAGATTTCTTTTCGAATATCATTTTTCATTTCTTGAGGTTGATGATTCCATTCATATCCATTCCCCAATCTGTCCCTAGTAGTGTAGGATACGGGTTACTATCATCCACAATTTCGATGACGTCAAAATCTGTCTGGGTGCTGGTGCCATCGATGTCTACTATAACTCCTTGCAGGCATCCCATGGGCAAAATCTTCTGTTGGTTAGCCATCCATAGTTGAATTGGCGACCATTGTAGTGGAGGCCTGCCCATGCGTTCCCAAGTCTGCTTTGGTAAGACATTCGCATCGGACCCCAAATCTAAAACGACCTGATTTATCTCATAGTCTCCAATCTGGACAGTTAGTCGCATTTCCCTCCCAATGCGCAAAGCATGTTTGCCTACTTTTTGGATCATTCATGGTTCATCCGCTCCCTCGCATCGAGTTATCAATTCCTGCAGCCCCTTTACTACTTTAGCATCCCTGAGTAAGTTCATGCAGGTTTCCAAGAAGGTGGTTAGCATAGATGTATCCTTCTCTGATCCTAATTGATCCTTACTTCCCGACGTAGAAGCTTCCGCGAAGCTCTTCTTGGCTTCCATAAAGGTTTCCTTCGCATGCTCCAAGTCGAAGTCTGGTTGTTTCAGGGGGGCCTTACGGACCCATGCATCCGTCTTTGGCTGTTTCCCCTTATCTTTTCTGGTGGTAGCACCACTCTAGATCATCATATTTACGTTCGGCTCCTCTGCACGAGGTTCAACCTTCATCATCTGGACGTTTTGAGTGGAGTTGGCTGGAAGCAACCCCTTTTCTCCAGGGGAAATCGACTGCTTTGTGGTCAAATTGGTAACAGTAAGGACAACAGGCTTTGGTTGGGTTTGTGCAATCCCGCACGTAATGCCCTGGCCCTCCACAATTGTAGAAAAATTAATTGCCCTTGTCCTGTCCATGTCCCATGCCTCCACAGCCCTGTCCGTGTCCCTGGTATCCTCCCCGCATGAACGGTGCGATGGGATCCTATCCACGTGCCTCTGTTTGCATCCTATAAGCAGGTGTTCGATCCATCAACATTTGGTAACTGCGGCAATTTCTTTCCTCATGGCCCACCGTTCTGCAAAAGTTACAAAATAATTGTTGAGGAGGGGGTTATCTTAAGTTTGGTAATAGGTGACAATTGTCCATGGCATGCTTTCCTCCCACCTCACAGATTGCGCACCAGAGTGCGGGTGCCATGCCTGGCCCAGCTTGTACCTTTGGTTGCAACGTTATTGGCCCCCCTCCTGCCATATAGTTTGTAAAGATCGAACAATGGTCCTTATCATAGCCTGGTCCCTTATATTTGATACACCATACTTCTTCCCATACCTCTGTCCTAAGCGCCTGTCCTTGTTTCAAGTTTCGCATCTCTAGACATAAGTTTTGTATTTGCATTTGGATTTGCTGCCTCCAGCGCTTCATTTTCGGTTGAGATGTTTTGTTGCGACAGAGCCGATCTCAGATATGGCGTTAATGATGCGACAAACCAAGCGTGGTGTTGCACATCCCTCAGTGTCATGTTGGCCTCGCAGATGGTGCTTTTCAACCTCTAATCTAAATCCCATGGGGTTTCACCAAGCAACATTACAATTTCCTTGAACCCAATAACTGACTGTGCTTCCAACTTGGGTCACCCAAATTCCTTGTTTAGTGCCTCCTGGATTGCTGCCAGTCCTTCATTTGGATGATCACTTGAATATTTCATGTACCAGGTCAATGCGTGGTCCTGCAGCGCACTAACTAAGGTAGCCTTCTTGATGTTCTCATTTGTGATGCCCTAAGCGTCCCATACAGACTTTATCACAAACCAGAACCAGCCCAGTTCCTCATTTCCTATCCCCTTAAATGTTGGCAGCTGGACTGCGCTCGCCATCCTGACTTTTGGTGGTGGCGGGGTTGGGGGTGGGGTTGGTGTTGGGGTGGACAGATTTGATGTAGGTGAAGTGGGTGGTGGCGTGGACGGAGGTGGTATCAGTGGGAAGTGCTCCATAATCAACCAGACCACACTCCCTAGTGAGAACCTCGCGAGCTCCTCCTCGCTTTCCCAGAAAATATAAGCTAAAGGACTGTTCTCTACTTCTCCCATTCCACGGTAACCTCTTCCACTCTGCGTTACTCTAGACATCAATAATCGCGCATAATCTATTTTTCACACAACAGCATCTTAATCCAAGTATTCAATGATTTGATATACCTACCCCGAGGTCCTTGAAGAAACCACCTTTCTGCTTCTCTATAGCTCATATTGTATCTATCGTGAACTCGGTGATAAATCCTCCTATTACCAAATCTAGCCAATGATCTACTACGCACGCGATTTTATCCTCGGTGGCTTCTAGCCTACGGACCAATTCCGGGGTCCACATAATAGGCCGATCCAATCTGCACCTTCCCACACTGTTAGCTAGCCTTTCAATCCACTCGTATAGCTCTACCAGAAATGACATGAAGAAGATTTCATGAATGTCTGTGAATATATAATGGTCCAACCAATCTTCCTCTGATACTCACGAGTTTTTGCTTTCCTGAACTGTGAACTCGTGGAGTTTTAGATCCCACCACTCTTCAATCTCTTTCTTTGTAGGGTTCCAATGTTCCCACATCAGACACCCCTTAGGCAAATCCCAGTCCCGGCAATGGAACCATTTGTTGGCTTATATCAGCCTGACCCAAGTTCAAAAGAGTTATTTAGCCAAACAAATCCCACAGCTACCGACCCTTTCGGAAATAGCTTGCAGAGCGTGAACTGAGGTCTCACCCAAGGTAGCAGGGGAGGGTGCTAGAACCAGGTTTCCACACCCTTGGGATGTCTAGATGTGTTCTAGAGGTTTTGCACACCGTTCTGCAGCTTTGCGCTGCTCTATATTCGCGCAGATCCAGAATACCTCTGGCTTTCTATTAGCGCGCAGTCTACAGATCTAATCTTATTGAATGGAGTATTGGAAATCAGAGCTATTTAGAGGGGTCTTTAAGAAAACATTTATCATATTTATTCAGTTCACGTACTTAGATTAAACCCAAATTCACATGTATTCAAGAAGCAAGCATATGCGCATAGATCAAAACAGTCATCCAAAAATCTAGATTCAGATTTAGCATAGAATTACATAAGCAACTTATCTTTATTGACTTTCTTCACTAATACATCCAGATCTGCCCTATGCACTTAGCTGCAGGGGTCTACACGCATAGTTGCGAACTCTTCCAGGCCTCTGCGCACACAGCTGCAGAGCCTCTATCTACTACCCAACCCCTCTACTTGGACTTACAGATGCTTTCAGAGTGCTTTCCTAAAAAACCCATTACATTTCAAATCCAAAAACATACAACTAAACTTAGCTACCTCTACCCATAGAGCCATGCTCTATTTATACCTTTCCATGGATCGTGATCCATGGGCAGGCCGACTCATCTTACATTTATTTACATTATTTTTGGGTGGACTATCCTTTGACTTCAACTTATTACAAATCGCGCTTCGCGCTTTTCGCGGAATCTTTACCCTCTTTACCCAAAATTGCTGGCTTCGTGCCCCATGACCATTGCGCGAGGCTTCCACTACCCAACACCAGGGTGAAAAACCAAGCTCTTTACAGACAGAAGCTATTAACAAGACTATTAGCAGACCAGTTACTCCTCTGAAAAGGTATAGAGCAAAATTGAAGAAGCTAATAAAAGAACAGCAGAAGCTTCGCAAGACGGTAAAAAGGCTCCAAACGAAAATAAAAGAAATCACAATGGGAAAGGTTCCGAACAATACCCCAGAGATAGTAAATGTGGTCGTGCAAACAAAATTATATGAAGGTAGGGCTATAGGAACTCAAACTGAGCCCATACCTACTCAAACAGTCAACACCCAAGAGGAACAACATGCAGATTTAGTAGATGTAGCTACTCAGACGAAGGTTCGGACCTCCCATAATAAAGAAATACAGACCGAAGATATGCCTTCTCATAGCATAAGCACTCAGACAGGGATACAAGCCAAGGAAATCATGACACACAATGACCCCATTATACTAAATCTTCAGGAAGAATTGGCACAACCTCGGCTCGCATTGGAACAACTTGAACAAGAAACCATTTCCCAGCAGAAATATCAAGAGCTACAGAAATAGCTTCGGGAAATGAATGCAACAGAGAGCAAGACTTTTGACAGATGCAGAAAGGAAGAAGAAAAAATAGAGAAGATCAAGCTCAAACTAGACAGGATCATAGGTCAGACAACCACCATCTGCTCACTGTATACGGATGTCCTAGCATGCAGGTCTCTCACCACCAATTATGCCTTGTTTTTGTTAGAACGGTACCTGTTGTTGAAAATTAAAGCCATGAGAGATGGTAAACCAATTGAATTAAGAACAATTGAAGATTTTATAAATTGCTGCAAGCAACATGGTGTAAAGGTCCAAAGGCTTCTTTGTGAGTTTTACCTGCACAATTTTGTATTAGAGAACGAGGTGGAAAATAACCCTAACCCTTTTGTAGGAGATGTTCAATTCCAGGCCTTTATTTCATTTGCAATTAACCAACTCAAATGGTTTAAAGCTTATAATCCATTCCAAAGACAAGAACATGGATTGGATCTTTGGGTAAGAAGTGAACCCAAGAACCCTTTACAAATGCTTGCCAACCATAAGAGTTTGATGACACGAGAAGGGGTGATTAAAATTTTAGGGTCTATTCATAAGGAGATTGTACAAAATGGAGTATCATATTTCCTCTCCATTCAAGAAATATCTCTGGCTGCATCTAAGCTCAAGTGGACGGTCTCCACTAGTAGTGTGCAAGATAGGGAACCATTTAATTACAGAAATTTTAAAGCAACTGCGGCCCGTTTGGTCACCTATAGCAATCTTATTTTGAGAGAAGGACCTTATTGGTTAGGATGTCGGTTTTAGAGCCCCATCATTTGGTATCCTCCTGAAGGTTATCAGGATATCTACGAATTTCCTGAAGGAAAGGAAGGGACCACCTTCGCACTCCTGGCTCAACATCATGGTTTTAGACCGATTTTTGACGCTCCCTCTCCAGCCTACTCTTTAACTGCACTACATAAGAACTACTTACTTTTCATGAGGACATGAAATAGGGTAAGCAGGGGAGTATGTTGAGTTACGAAATGGGTATGTATTTACTCTTAATTCCATCACCTTTTTCCTCTTTTCTTATCTCTTTCATATCTTAATACGCTAACATATTGATGGATTATGATAAGAAATAGATGAACTACTCGCAGTTAAGATTTAGCCATCGTAACTAACTTTTACTCCTCTTTATGCAGAAAAATGACGAAAGGAAAAGTTGTTGTTCCCTAGCGACAGAATAGCATAAACCAACAAAGGGAGAATGGAATGCATTGGTTGCGGACAAGTCAAAGGACGAATCAGGAGGATCAGTTCTAAATAGGAAGGATGTCTGAAGATAGCATTCAGTGGCGAATCCCTCAGGATCGGGATATCCTGAGGGATCGCATTTATCTTTTACCTCTTTCTGACTATAAAAGAAAATGATTGTAGGAAGAAAGGGGATCGATCTCTGTTATTTCAAATTGTAATTTTAATTTATAGACTCATGCTGTTGGAGAACACGACCGCATTGTAATTCTACTTAATTTCAATGACTAATAAATAATTGACATTGTTGTTCATTCGTATTCTTTGAAGTAGCTCAGCAGTGTTCGCTGGTGGCTAAGGGCCTGGCCTTTGGTAGATTAAACTGCTTCCTTGTGTTATATATTTCTGATTCTCGCAAGTTTGATTGGTTTGATAATTTTCCGACTTTCTATGAGTTTATCCTATTCACTATTTACCTCTTTCCTGTATTGAGGTAGTGCATTTTCTTTACATGTTTTACAACGTTGTCATTTGATTCGATTTATGCTTATTCTAGATTAAATTATTTAGATAGTGAATTGTATTGATTTAATCAGCTGTAAGAGTTTTCTTATCACTATTCAACTCTCAGATTGACATCATTTCCATTTGGATTTCTTCGTAGAGATTGAGTATGATTTAGATTGAATCAGCTAAGAAGAGATTGGTTATTGCTACGATGCTATTGTTAATTGAATTTCTCGTGTGAGATTTGATTACGACTTCAGCAAAGGATTGAGTCTTGAAGCTTAGATGTCACATTTCCTTTAATAATTGCAATTTTAATTTTATAAATGCATCTGTTTACTCTTGTATCAAAGGTTTATACTTCATCTTAAGAAACATTACTCTCCAGATTCATAGCATGCACATATTGTGTACGCTCTTGGAATAAAAGGACTTTCTCGGGTTGATGATTAATGTGGGGTAATCAAGAGTTTTAAAAGACACCTTTTATCAACCAACACCCGTGGACTGGGTTGGAAGGTAAATTGAAGCCTTGCACAGGTGGTGTGACCACCTGACTATCCGTAGAGAGCACAATATTAGCGCTCCAAGTAGTTGAAAGAGAGTGTAGGACTATAAAAGAGTCTGTATGGGAGCTACGTGATATGGAGGTTGTATGCAGGATCGGTATGCCATAGGGGTCACGGCCATGCATAGGGGGCTGCGCTGTTGCGCGGGTAGGCTGGAAGGTGACAGTTGGTGTCACTGTTCATGACAAGAGGTCCAATTTAAGCAAAAGGGAGCGGGCGGCGGGCAATTAAGACACGAATTAAGAGCTAGATTTGGGACGATCTACCGCCAAGAAGGCATTAATGACTCAGAAGTGGGGGGAAGGGTCGAATTCAAATTCAAAAGATGCTATAAAACTCCCAGGGCCAGCCACAAGGAAACACTTGGTTGTTTGGTAATTGAGCAAGTACAAAGCATTGAGCATCGCGTACTCTTACCATCCTCAAGTGTAGACACAATGACGGCTACTAGAACAAGAGTGTGATTCGCTGAAGTTACTGTGGAGCCTTGTATGGCCCATGAGGAGCCTGGAAAGGCAACAGCTACACTAGGAGTTCCAAAATCACCACGCACATTGCGGCCACAGAAAGATAAGCAACTGATGGGGCTAGTCCGTGTATCCCCAAGAAACCCACGCTTTGGCAAATTTTCAATGGCAGAGAAGGGAAAAAGCCTCACCATTAAAATAGAGGAGGAGGAGGAAGACTTGCAAGCCCTGATCGCCCAAATTGAGGCACAAGATGATGAGGTGGAGGATGTCCCCCAAATGCCTTCCGCAACAAAGTTACCTCCTTACATCTCCCCGTGGAAGGGAAAGCCAAGGTACTGAAGGACCTGAAGGCCACGAAGAGTGCGCTCCAAATCCTGCTCCTCCCCAATGATATAAGGTTTGAAGGTCCACCATTGGGACGAGTACCTACTATGAAGTTCGAAGATTGGGACCTCATGGATAGCGAGAAGTTCCCACAGTTGGCCGCGGAGAGGTTAATGAAGAAAAAATGGTTGCGCGGTGTGGAGAGGGCTGGGTTACTCTATCTGCGATGGATACCCCACTACCACCGCGCACCCATCACCATTTTTGTCATCAGGCAGCTGTTGTTCCTGGTGCATGATGGGTATCTCTGGCTGGAAGAGTCAATTCCCATCACGGCTGATCTAATTCACCGAATTTCTTGACTGCCAGTCAAAGGAAACGACCCCCGGCCATAACAGGAAAATGCAGCGACTTGGCCCTCGTGGAAGCTATGAAGGCCAAGTATAAACTAGAAAAGAGAAAGCGGGGGTACGCAATAGCAAGCATTAAAGACTAAGGGGTGCGCGTAGCCACCCAACTGCTGGCTGGCAAGCTAATGAGGAAATGTCACACTGACGAAGTACCAATGTCTATGATTGCTTTGGCAGAGCAATACGTAGAGGGGGTCCAGTTCAACTGGGTGTAGTTCCTCTGCAATGAGTTCTTGACGAACTACAGGGAGGCCCAGGAGCAAGGTAAGACCTTCCACTATGCGTGGTTGCTCTTATCCATCCTGTTGGTTGCAGGGGAGTTGTTGGAGGATAGCCAGTTTCCCACTATTGAGGGTGACCTGCCCGAAGCCACGAGGTACACCTCGCTCTGGGCTACAAAAGACGCGCAGAGGATTCACGAGATAAAGGTGTTCTAGGTGTTTGTGGAGGTGAGCATCCAAACATGGATCAACCACAGGCCACGCTTGTCCCCTACGGTTCATAACAGCTTGCAAAGCGCGGAAAAATTCAAGGCGGATATGCATAACCTGTATATACGGGTGCGCAAGGACCCAGCATGAAAATGGGTGAAGCTTCTGTTCATCGCAACGAATGATGCGATCTTCGTAGTAATGGAGCCATGGCCTCTGAAGTGGCGCACCCCGAACTTGGCAGAAATGGAGAAGGTAGCAGCTCAGCAAAGAAAGAAGGACACCAAGTTGTGCATCGCACAGTTGGCTGAGGGAGGCGCCAAGAACAAAAAGCAGCCACATAGCAGAAGGCGGCTGATGCAGTAGCAGCAGCGCAGACGGCAGAGACCACAACCACACCAACCAGAGAGCCCCAAGAGGGCCAGGAGATGTCCACGAGGCAGCAGACCGGGGAAGGGGACAATACCGAGGAACGTGCGGACCTCGGTTCCAAATCGACCCAACTCAAGCGGCCGTGCAGCCTTGAGAAAACAGCTGCTCGAAAGAAGGGAAAATCCACAAAGATGTTCATCGACCCGATCACGCTCATAGAAGGTGATCTATTGGATATTAGCGAAACGATTCATGAGGTCACAAAGGACGCGCTCTAGGGATTGCGGATGGAGCTGAACACTGTGTTGGGGGTGCTCAGTGCACAACTATAAGGTTTACAGGTACAACACCCCCAAACAGGCACAATGGCCCAATATGTCGCAGCAGGAACCGCCGAGGCCGAACAGACGCTGCGCACCCGTATGGGAAACACCTTCATCTTGCCCGAAGGTGCGCTCGCAACAGCAAGCGAGGGTGACTAGGTTGCGATGAGTAGCATGAAAGGCGTTGGCTTGAACTTGGCCACCCTGCCACGTGAAATTCTGTACCAGCTGCAGGATGGGGTCATCGCAGATCTCCACGCCCGAGAAGGCCGAGCGATCCAGGTCCTGCATGAACAGAAAATCAACATGGACCAACTCAGCATCCAGCGGGATGAGTTGGTTACACAGGCTCATGGACTGGAACATGCTGTAGAAGATGCATGCAGGAGCATTCCAGAGTTGGCCGTGCCAGTAGAGCTCCCAGTAGCAGAATGGGTATATAGATTTGCAGCCGGAGTCCACGATGCCCGAGAGGAAACGACAAAGGTTCAGTTGGAGCTGAACCCTGCAAATTGTCGAGCTATGATTGAACGCGCAACCCTCCACGCCCCCAGAAGTCAGAGAGCAGTGCGCCTGCACTATCCAAATGGGGTTGGAACAAATTGGCCAGGCAACACAGGATTGCACTGGGCTATTGGAGCAAGCACTCACCATGCTTACGCACCTGTAGGAAGACCCGAATCTGCAGCGCCTAGAGACCGAGGCGCAAGTTGCAGCAGGAGTACAACAGTGTCTGGGGCACCGTGCAGATGGTTGTCCTTACTCAACGACTCGCCAGACTACAACAGGCAAGGGCATTGAAGGACCAATTAGACGTTGCGCGCCAAAAAGAAGCCCTGCTTAAAGAATGCATCCAACCATGGATCGATGAAGCGTTCACAATTATAGCTACCATTGAAGGGAAGCTGGCACAGATGCAGGAACTATATATGGTTGGACAAGAAGGTGACCCTACTCACGAAGGTTCAGAGCTATGTGTACAACAGATACAACAGACAGCCGAATAGTGTGTTGCAGACACCCAAGCTGTGCGACCTCCTGGATGGACTTTGTGCCAAGATCGCCACACCAGCAGAGTGACTTGGGACGAGTCACGATGATTGTGTTGGGGGCCTATTGGGCAGCGGATCCCCCCATAGCATGTTTTTGGGGGCTTAAAGCCTGAGTTTTGGTCAATGTAATGTAAAGACCCCACGAAATGCGGGTGCGGAGCACGAGAGTCTAGGGTTGTCCGCCCTAAAATAATGTAATTGAATGTAAGTTGTGTCGGCCTACCCATGGTCCGCGGACCATGGGATTGTATAAATAGAGCAAGGCTCTAAGTGTAAAGGGAGTCTTAGTAGTTTTCTGAAAAGTAATAGATAGATGTGAAGGCATGGTTAGAGGATAGAAGTGGATCTAAAGGTATTGGGTCATTGTAGTAGGTAAAGGCTCTACAGTTGAGTGCGCAGAGACCTAATAGAGTCCGCAGCTGAGTGCGCGGACCCCTGCAGCTAAGTGCGCAAGGCAGAGTCGGGTTTGTATTGAATTGAACTTGAAAAGGATCATTAATAAAGCTAAGTTGATTCGACATATTGTGCATCTGTTTTGTAGATCTATATTTTGATGTTCGGCATTAATGGTATCTGTTTATCTATATGCGCGCACTTGTATGTATGTTTATGTATGAAAACTTTCTAAGTAATTAACGAACAGAACCTAACTAAGGAAGACTTGGGTAATTAATACTGGTCGCACTGCGGCTGGATCTACATGAAGGCAGTCCCACAGGATGCAAGAAACTCGCTGGTGCACGTAATCTAGTAAGCGTGAAGGTTGAATCGCGTACCTATCGTCCATATTAGACATCCCTAGGGTGCGGAAACCTGGTTCCATCACCCTCACATACTACTTCGGGTGAGATCTCAGTCTGCGCTCCGCGGACTGTTGCCGAAAGGGCCAGTAGTCGCGGGATTTGCTTGGCTAAACTCACTGCTAAACCTGGTTCAGGCCCCATGTAGCCAACAGTGGTTTAGGCCAAAACCCAAATGGGACATGCCCTACTTTTCATTCTTTCTCTCTTTGGGAAAGAGGAAATAACACAAATAAGAGGAAGATAGTGAAAGGGAAAAAAGCTTGTAATGTGCAATTTGATGCATAAGCTAGAAACTAGGTCCATGAATTCAACATCCATATCACTATCATACCTGCAATCATGAAATTCAAAAATCATGTATATAATATGATTGCTTGAAATCTGCAACAATAATATCAGGATACTTATATCTTCTATCTCTATAATGAACCTTTATGTTTAACCATTGCTCAATCAAGCCTATAGTAGTGCATAGGTTGTAAGCCACTATGACCATGATGTAATGCACAAGCCATGGCTCTCTTATGGATGTCACATTCCCACGAAACCCAACTAATACAACATAAAAGGATATAAGTGATGAATTCCACTGGGAAAAAATGAATGTTTGGTGTCATTTTTCGCAAATCATTATCATGCTTGTGTGATGAAAATATTACGCAAATAGTTTCCTCTCATCTTATTTTATTTGTGGACTATTCATAATATTACATGTAAATTTGACATTCCACATGTATAAATATATGGTGGTGTGATAAGCTTACTTCACTCTATCTAGAAAATTTTTATTTCTTAGCAATTATGTTTATTTGAATTTTTTTTATTGAATATGTTATATGCTAACCGAAAATAAAAATCAATGACTCTCTGTAATAATCTCCATATTTTGGCTATAAATGCTCTTACACCCCTACCTATCACAATCGTCTCTTTTAAAAAAACATCCCCTCAATTATAAGGATTCTCATGCATCTAATTAATCGAACACCATTGGATTTGAATAAATTTCTCTCTAATCCATTTCAATTACAAAGAGATAACAAAAGAGATAAATCTCTTTATAATCCATTGCAATTAAACCCCTCTCTAATTCTTCAGCAATAAAAAAACATAGTGATGTGTTGACTATTCACATATTAAATACTTAATTACAACTGCATTCCTAATTACCATCCCTATAATTATACCATCAATAGCCATCATGGGGGATGCTCCTCCTTTTCCATGTTTCATGATATGAATATGAAAGTAAATTCAACTTTATTTATAACTTTTCTTATCGAAAATCGTGTTAGGATTTGCATTTTAGATTTGGAATCCCCTGATAAAGATAAGTACCAAATTGGTGGTTTATCATAATTCAATGTGACATGTAACTTATTATACGCAAATAAATAAATAAATCAAATGATATTTATTTTCTTCCATTTAATTCGTTAAGCAACGCACTCAAAGATATGTTACTATGCAATGACTTGGCATAAATATTATAATCATTACTTGCCACATTAATCACACGTGTGTGATTGATTGGTTGTACGCATATCTTATCCATTGCTACACGTTGGATTACTTGATTACTTGCAAGTGTTCATGATACCTATCTTATCCATTACTACACGTTGGATTACATACACATAGATGTTATAATCTTTTAGATTCATTGCAAAGATATGTTACGTTGCTTTTACCTGTCACTATGTAAGGTTGCTTTTACCGGTCACTATTGACTTTGTCATTGGCAATGACTTGGCATAAATATTTTAATCAGTACTTGCAATATTAATCACACGTGTGATTTTGTTACTCACATGTGTGTGATTGATTGCTCGTACACATATCTTCACCATTGCTACATGTTGGATTACTTGCCCACCTTTTCCATTGAGTGTTCATGATAGTTGTCTCATTACATACACATAAATGTTATAGTCTTTTAGACTCATTGCTAATATAATGATTGCAAATTCCCACTATGTTAGAATACTTGTATTTTACTATTTTGGATTAAATGTAATTACTTAGGTATTGGAACAACAATTTGACATGGTTAGTTGTTGGAGCATCATCTCTATATTTCAATGATGTGTATGTATATATAATTGTTAGGTGGGCTTTGGAGTTCTAGGATTTCATGATTTTTGGAGTTTCAGGATTTCATGATTCTAAATAGTATTGATTTGTAAATTGTTAGGGTTATTTTTGTCAAATAGTTTATCCTAATAAATTTAATAAAATACTAAAAAATTTATTGTGAAGGTTAATTTTATTTAGATCTTAATAATTAAAATGTAAAAAACACAAAACAAATTGAAATTATACACACTTCATAAAAAAACACAAAATTTATTTTGGGAAACTCATATGCAATCTAGCTAGAAATGAGAGCACTCTATTTTCTTTTCTCTAGTATGGAAATATGCAAATAGAAAGAAATAGGTACTCTTTGTGGAGTTATCTAAGACATGTGGCTAGATAACCAACTATGGTTACGTTTTTTACTTAACCCTCAATTAGAGTTATAGTTTTTGACCTGCTAGAATCTTCTTGGAATTCCACATGTGGCTAGCGGCATATGCATGATTAACAATGGTTGATGTGGCATCTTTTCATACCATGGTGGTAAACATAGTAGGTCAACTTAAGGGAGGCATAACGTTTGCATATGAGCTTTGATTGACATGATTATTGTATCATTGGAAAGGCCTTTGAGTGTAGATCAAGATCAAGGGGTCCAATCTAAATCTAGGAAATTTTTGACCCTAAAAAATAACATTTGATGCCTCAATATGTCCCTAGAAGGTGTCAAACCCCAAATTTCCTAACTGGGACTTGCCACTAAAATAACCCTGCAAGCTAATCCCTCCAAGTTTTTTTTAAATATGAAAACATTGATATAAATGACAAACAATATAATGATCCATTTTGGATCAAGTATGATTATGCTTTTGTTTAGGTTTTAAATGGAATAAATATGGCATCTAATAAATAACACAATGTATTCATATATGCAAATGACCTCTAATATTCTTTGTTAGTTGTGTGTATAGATTATGCCATGGGACATGAAGGGATTTTTTTTGTTTAAATTTTACAGATTAATTTATTTAATGTGGAATTTAAAGAGTGTCTCTCAAAACTAATTTCATTATATAACAATAGGATTAATAGTAGGAAGGAAATCATATGTGATCTTCAATTACCTTTTAATTATGTATTAAAAAATTGGGGAACTATTGATGTAATTGTCAATTTGGTGTTTGTATGAACTTGCAAATTGTCATGCATTGAATATGCTAATATAACAACCTTAATTTGTTTATGAGGTTGTAGTATTCTAAATGAATGTCACAGAGAAAGATATTAAAGTTCTTTCATAAGTCACCGAGAAAATCGAACTACACTTGCACAAATGAAATGACACACTTTTACCTAGTGGGCTTAGGAAGCTTATTTTTGTAACCCCCAACATAGGTAGAATTATTAATCTAAGTTGCAGGAAAGGAAATAACATTTCTCTACCTAGTAGACTTAGGAAGCTTGTTGTTATAACCGCCAACACTAGTAGAATACATCGCATAGGCAAGAAGTAAATCACACAGGTATCAAAGAGGTGGCATGCTCAAGGATTAGATGACCCTAAATTCTGTAAAAAAGATGCACATGAGATGTAATTATAGCAAGCAACAATATAAATGAATTAATTTAAACCACAAGTTGTAATGTAGAATATTCAAACCATAATTATGCTATAAGGAATCTGATTGCAAACAAAAATAATAAATGCAATTTATGTAAACTAAAGTGAAGAGACAAAGTATTTGAAAATAGAGTAAACACATTGATCCTAAAAATAAAGTATTGTACTTGTATAATTAGTGATTTGCATCAATGTAAGAAAATAGAACAATTACTATGCTAATTCAAAAGTAAATAAATAATGGAAGTTAAATTATATAGTTACAAGCATTACTTGGCTAAGGAATGGGAAACACCTCCTTAAGCGAGGCACTGGTTATAAGAGTAGCATAATGCTAATTAATAACCACACCATTCAAGCATATGAAATGGAAATGAGACTCGAACTTATATTAATAATTCAAAATGTAGATTACAAGCCGAGATTTTCTCTATCCTTTCTCTCCCCTTTTTCATGGCTCGAGTAAAGCTACGTTTTTATAATGTTACTTTATATCTTAAATTATCTAGGATATCAAGGGACAACCATGAGAATCTAATGATTCTCAAGTAGTTTCTCTCAATTACAACAATTTCTCAAAAAGAATACAAAAGACCAAACAATGTTGACTCTCTTATCTTCACAATAGTTGGAAGATGGATCACTTTTCTGAGCTAGATGATCCTTGGTCTTTGTCACTTTCCTTTGTTAGGTACACAAGTTTGGAAATCAGTTGTTGAAAATGGAGGTCTACCAACTGTTGAGTTGTACCAGCTTCTTGGGAGTTGTAGTAGATATGTGCAATAGATAAGTGTTAGCGTGTTGCAACAAAAATTTCGAAGTGAGTTGCAACATCAGTCAAAATTGAGTCATAGTGCAAGATGAGTGTGATGTAGCATCAAGCAAAGAGTCTTGCAACATTGGTTCCAAGGCATGTTGAAACATTTTCATTACAAATGTGAACATGTCACAACATCGTGTTGCATTAAAGCTTATGTATGCCATCATGTTGCAATAGTAAGGTCACAATTGTGTTGCAATAGTGTGCTCAAGGGAGTTACAACACCACAGGAGCGTTGCAACAATGGGTCTTGGTGGTGTCTCAGAAGCCTATGGGAGTTTCAATGACGTAGGGGCGTTGCAACACTTGTTATAATGATATGATGGTGTTGCTACAATACAAAGGTGTTGCAACAACACTAGGAGTATTGCAAAAACTATACATGCACAACCCTCCATAAGTATTTTCTCATGGTTTTCCACAAGTTAACACAAAGAGGTAAATTATTCCCTAAATACATAAGAATAAACACTAAAATGGCATAACTAAAAGATAATTATGCCTTGATCAAAAATTCATTCTTGCAAGAAAAAAGGGTGATGAAATGGCATGGAAATGGAAATAGGTGTGAAAAAAGTTATTAGACGCGTGGAAAAAAGTTGTCAATTTGGGAACTTGTCATCTCCCCCCAACCAAAATTGTTGCATTTCCCTATAACACTAGGTATTTAGCATGACTCTAAGAGGTTTTAGGTAACATGGAGATTGCTAATACAATAGTCAATCTTCCTTGCTTCGTGGGAGTGAACATAAGATCTTCTTTCTTCAACCTCCTTCCAACAGGAAAGCTCTTCATTCTTGGAACTATTGTAGTGTCTACGATAACCTGTAGAAGGTAGCCAAATCATTGAGTAGTGGAATTTGAGGCCTACCAAATGGTTACACATTTATCCATGCATTTAATATATTAGTGCACTTAGCACCCCCTCGCCCCCCATCTTGGGAGCTTGCTTGGAAAGCTAATAAAAATATAAAGTAAATGTGAGGACAAGGTCACATGTTCAAATCCATGGTTAATTTCCCATGGTCATGTGGCACAATTCACCTAAGGGTTATATTGGTAGAAGTTGGAATCAACCATGTGTCATGCAAGTATGAGATTGACATCTTTGTTGATTCCTCTCTCTCTCTCTCTCTCTCTCTCTCTCTCTCTCTCTCTCTCTCTCTCTCTCTCTCTCTCTGTGTATGTGTATGTGTAATATGTATATGTATAATTTGTATGTATGTATATGTATGTATGTGTGTATGTATGTATGTATGTATATCATTGCACTCTCTTCAAAGCTATTGGAAGGTTACTAGGGTTGAATGGATCCTTCTTGCATATGTTTTATGTGTCTTACCCCTAGTGCTGACTGAAATTTTCTACAACTAACTTTAATAATTTCTTAATTTGTGCTCTGCAATGATTAATGGCATCTTGTTTGTTTTGGGCTATAAACTTTGCATGTTGTGGGGAGTTCACTCAGTTGTAATGTGCAAGGAGGACATCCTTAAGCCTTCAATACTCTCCTATGATCCATAGATTTCATTTGAAGTTATTCTTTGCCACCTAATAAGAAATTTACCAGTCAATGTGGTTATTCAAGTAATATGCAAAATATCTTAGATGAACATCTCCTGCAAAATATTTTGGGTTCTAGATTGGGTCATGGTGCAACAAAATATTGTGCTGGTATAGCTCACACAATACATTATTTTCATCATTAATGCATGCATAGTAGGCTTCTAGGAATGTGATTAGAGAGGTGATTTCATATGGTTTGGAGGTCATGATGTATTTCCTCTTAAACATGGCATGTTTTTGTTGTAAGTACATGTTGTACATAGGAAAAGGATCCCTACAAATAAGTACATATTCTACTAATATCCCATGTCGAATATCTTTTATTTTTATCTTGTCCACATTATTTTAGAGTTAAATGGTTTCTCAACATCTTTATTCATTTCCTTCCTCCATTGATACCATTTGGGTCTGTGGGTTTTTGTGTCTTTTGTTGATCTCTCCATAAGGTATCTAGCAATCTATTAATACTCCTTGTCATGAATTATCCCCTCTTTATAGGTATCCATAACTCCATTCCAATTATCTTCCTTAGCCTTATCCCATTGGTCTTGAAGGTTTACCTAAAAAATTTGATCCTTCCTCAAAATAGGATTTGTTAAAGTGGAAATTTCTAATAATTTAGGTTCTTCATTCTCCATTTGAATAACTCTCTCTCAGTGTTCTCTTTTATGTATTTTTGTTTGGGATGTATCCCTTGTCAAACAAAGAGATTCGTGTTTATCCTTTCTATTAATGATCCATGTGGATATTGGTGGCCACCTGCCAATTCCACTTGGACCCCCACCATTGTTTCTTTCAATTTTTCAATTTCCTTAATTGATGCTAGTTTACTATTTTTAGCAGTTTTTCGGGTCCTGAACTTCCGGAGCCATTTTGAGGCCCTAAATAATGTTTTTTTGGGAAAACATGGAGAAACATAGGTCCATGAACCAATGTTTCTCTTCCCAAAGTTTTAGTTCACGGATAGATCTTTTTAATGAGGTATGGTGTGCATCAAACGAAGATCATATGCCAAAGCTACAACCCTGAGAAGTTGATGTACCAATTTACCCAAAATGGGGCCCATAGTTTGGCACTTCATCTCCTAGGGTTAGGTTTTTGGATGTTTAGGGTTTTCCATTGTTTCTCAACAATAAATATGCCTTCGAGCCTCATTGTAAGATAGTTCAGAGGCATGTAGCCGCCACATCTCTTCTTAGAGATAAGCTACCATCGCCCTAGCTAGTTTATTTCCATTTCTGTTTGTAAGCATATTTCAGTATTTTACAGTAATGAAATGAAGTATTGTTTATGCTGCATCTTTGTATGTATGGTTATATCTGTAATTTGTTGTGTTCTTGTTTAAATCTGGATCAGTGGTATCAGAGCGGTCTGCTCTTTCTCTATATTTCTTTGCATGTCCCCAACGACATCGAGATATAAGGAGTTAGGGCTTGAACTGGTTGAACCTTTGCAAGACCAGCCTCGCAAATTCCGACGGCCTCCCATGGTGGATGAAAAGAAAGACGAGGGGGCAGGAGATCCTATCAAAATCTTGCTTGAAGAGGCCCTCGAGCAAAAAAGGAACATGATGATGGACAACTTTGCCCAGATCCTTCAGCAGCTACCCAAGGGCAACACATCTACTTCCAGTAGCTACTCTGGAAGCGCCACACCCTTTAAGGTGCAAGTTAACTTTGACATTCCCATATTTGAGAGTTAGATAGATGCAAACGCTATAGATAAATGGTTAAATTTACTAGAAGGGTATTTTTTGTTCATTATTTTTCTGGCCGAGAAAAGATTACTTTCACTCTTCTCAAAGCTGCCCCCAACATGAAGGACTGGTGGGAAACCTAGTGCGAGCAAAAGGATGAAAGTACAGCCTCACTGTTTTTAGTCGAACCCACTTGGAATTCATTCCAGGCTGCCTTTAAGGAGTAGTACTACCTTGTCAGAAGCTCTGAGGATCAATACATAAAGTGGACCACGCTACAGTAGGTAAGGGACCAAGACATGCTAGAGTTTACCAATATTTTCCATACCCTTCGCACAAAGTTGGGTATTAAGGATTCGGAGTAGCATTTGGTACTCAAATACCATGGCTACCTGCACAGGTACATCCAAGACGAAATAGAATTCCTGAACATCTCCTCGCTCAGCACGATATATCGATATGCCATTAAGATTGAGAAAAAGTTTAAATAGAAGAAGAAAGACTTTGGATCTATGAATCTAAAGCAAGGGAAAGGTGCCCCCAAACCGCAGAACAAAGGACAAAGCCAAGGTGGGGCAACCCAAGAAAACCCACAAAAGCTGTAAGCAAAGAAAAGCACTGCAAAGCTGAAAAAGGACACGAGAAAGTGGTGTGAGTCCATACGAGCTTCACTCACAACACAAGTAAGTGTCGGGCCAAGCAGTCACTGGTGACCGAGCTAAGGGTTTCAGAATCAGATGCATGTTCCGACTCTGAGTCAGAACCCCGACAAGGGGAATGAAAAAGGGAAGCATATTATCGATGTGGAGCCCAACGCCACCGTTTCCACCATGAAGATCCAAAAGGAGGAACCCAAAGATCCAGAGGAGGAGGAGCGCCTCTTCCACTCTCAGATGTGGGTAAAGGGCTCCCCGCTACAATTCATTTTCGACAGCGGGAGCCAAAAGAACCTCATTTCGGCAGAGGTCATGAAGCGGCTGGGCTTATTGACCACAACACATCCACAACCTTACACCATCAGGTGGCTTCACCAAGGATGGGATCTTTGCGTGAGCCAACAGTGTCACCTTCCATACAACATCAAGCCCTTCATAGATGAGGTATTGTGTGATGTTGCCCCCCTTGATGTTTGTGATGTATTATTAAGGAAACCATACTTTTGGAAGAGACATGGTGTGTATGAATCAAGGCCTCGTGTTGTTATTGTTACTTTTTGAAATAAGTTGTACAGGATAACGGAGGTAGCACCACCTACCACCATCTCTTTGGTCACTGCAAAACAATGTAGTAAGCTCATTTCCAAAACCAGGAAATTTGTTTTCCTGATGATACACCATCAAGGAAATAAGAATACAGTGGCCAAGACCTCCAGGTAAGGCCCCTCCGCACAACAACTACAGATGGACAAGGTCATGGAGGAGTATGAGGACATCTTCACCTCCTCCGCAGGGTTTCATCTGCACTATCAGGTCAAGCACTCCATCAATCTGACCCCAAGTGCGTCGCTTCCCAGTGGACCAATTTATCGGCACTCCATTTTGGATAATGATGAAATCAAGAGGCAGATTCAGGAGCTGCTGCAGAAAGGTCACATCCATATGAGTTCATCACCTTGTGGGAGCCAGATCGTGTTGGCACAGAAGAAGAATGGGACTTGGAGACTCTGTATTGACTATCGGGTGCTGAACAAGATCACTGTCCGTAATAGGTACCTGATCCCATGGATTGATGACCTCCTGGACCAACTGAAGAGGGAAAAATATTTCAGCAAGATCGATTTGAAGTCAGGATATCACTAGGTACCAATTGAACCCTCCAATGTGTGGAAGACTACCTTCAAAGCCAAGGAGGGCCTTTTCGAATGGTTGGTTATGCCTTTCGAGTTGACGAATGCTCCTGCAACCTTCATGAGGCTAATGGATGACATCTTGTGGCCATTCACCAACTCATTTGTAGTGGTATACTTGGATGACATCCTGATCTTCAGCCAGAGTTGGGAAGAGCAACTCCACCACATCTGACAGGTTCTCCAAACACTGCAACAACACAAGTTATGTGCCAATTTGGAGAAATGCACTTTTGGCATGACCCAGGTTCAGTATCTAGGATACATTATTGATGAACGGGGGGTGCATGTGGATCCATCCAAGATCCAACTCATTCGAAATTGGCCATCTCCAACCACTCTAACAGAGTTTTGCAGCTTTCTAGGTCTTGCTAACTTCTACCACAAGTTCATGTTGGGATTTTCTCATATCACTTTGCCCTTGAGTCAAGTCACTAAGGGAGGAGCGAAAGCAAAATTCTTTTGGTCTGAATCTCAACAGAAGGCATTCATAGAGTTGAAACATCGCCTCTGCTTGGCACCAGTGCTCGCATTACCAGGCTTGCAACAACCATTTGAGGTCGAGACAGATGCCTTTGACTATGCTATTGGGGCATTCCTTACTCAACATGGAATCCAGTGGCATATCACAATAAGACACTTTTAGACACAGTACGGAAGTATCACACTTATGACAAAGAGATGTATTCCATTGTGCAAGCCTGCTGACAATGGAAGAATTACATTTTGGGGAAGGAAACGGTCATCCACATAGACCATTGGCCCTACAGTTCATACAGACACAAGGGAAATTGTAGAATAATTGCCATCAGAAGTGGTCCACATACATGCAATAGTTCCATTTGAATATAAGGTATAAGAAGGGTAGCACCAATAATATTGGAGATTGCCTCAGTCAACCATCGATCATGGCGTTAACCACCATGCTCAACTCTTATGGGCACAAGAATTCTAATTGGCCACTTCTTTACAAAATCAACCCAGAATTCGGCCACACATACCAGACACCCTTGGAGGGTCAGCATGTTCCATATTTTCACCTCCAGGATGCCCTGTTACGCTACCTAGGTCACCATTGTGTTCCTTCAAGCGAGCGTGCCAAGATGATTTGGGAAGCACACTACAGTTGGGTTGTTGGGCATTTTAGGGTCGCAAAAATGGTGGCAATATTGCAGAAGTATTTATATTGGCCGAATCTTCGATAGGATGTTGGGAAGTACATCAGATCATGCACTGCCTGTGCCATTGCCAAACCGACCATCAAGAAGCAAGGCCTCTATACCCTGTTTCCTACCCCTAGTCGACCTTGGGAATCCATCTCCATGGATTACATGTTTGGCCTTCCTTATACTAAGCATGGAAGAGAATGTGTTTTTGTGGTCGTCAAAAAGTTCTCGAAGATGGCCATTATGGCGGCCTACAAGAAGAATATCACTGCAAAAGCCACTACTAAACTCTTCTTTGAAAAAATGTGGGTACACTTTGGGATCCCATAGTTTATCATCTCAGATCAGGACAACAAGTTCCTCAGTACATTTTGGTCCAGTCTCTAGTCGATGCTGGACACCAAACTCACTAAGTCCACATCCTTCCATCCCCATACTAATGGCCAGACTGAGGTTGTCAATGGGATGATCATACACATTCTGCTCATGTACGACTCAAAGCATCCATGCACATGGGATGAGAGCCTCCCATATGTTCAGCACAGTTATAACCGGGCTCTCCACAGCTCGACTGGCCACAACACTTTTGAGGTGGGCTTGGGATTCCAGCCACTATGTCCCATTGATGTCACCATGCCATTTGCAGCTACTCAGGCAGATTCAGCTCATGTACAGTCCGAAATAGATAAGGCAAACAGTGTCATTGAGCACATCCAACATATTCGCCAGCAGGTCCACGATATTCTCAAGAAATCAAATGCCGAATACGAGCAGCGAAATGATCAACATCGAGTGCCACACAAGTTTCAGGTGGGTGACAAAGTTTGGTTGCATTTGCAAAAGGAACGCCTTACCCACATCTAACATTGTAGAACAACTCACACCCGCAGAGTTAAATCTATATTGCATGGAACAAGCTGCAACTGATCAGATCATGGACACACAAATCAAGCACACACTCCAGCAGAAGATCCAAGTATATCAAGTTTTCAAAGTAGGCCAATTCCTTCACCAACGCAAGTGGCTCACCAAGGACCAAGTTCAGCAAAAGTTTCCTCATCTCATGGAGGAACTCAACACAATGGGGACCATTGCTTCCTAAGGGGGAGAAATGATCTAGGTGGATATTGGTGGCCACCTACCAATTCCACTTGGACACCCACCATTGTTTCTTTCAGTTTTTCAGTTTCCTTAATTGTAGCACAGTTTACTATTTTTAGCAGTTTTTCGGGTCCTGAACTTCCGGAGCCGTTTTGAGGCCCTAAATGACGTTTTTTTGGGAACACTGGGAGAAACATGGGTCCATTGATTGATATTTCTCTACCCAAATTTGTAGTCCTCAGATAGATCTTTCTAATGAGGTATTTTGCGCGTCAAACGGAGATCATATTCCAAAGTTACGACCCCGGGAAGTTGATGTACTAATTTACCCAAAACGGGGCCCATAGTTTGGCACTTCATCTCCTAGGGTTAGGTTTTTGGATGTTTAGGGTTTTCCATTGTTTCTCAACAATAAATAGGCCTTCAAGCCTCATTGTAAGATAGTTCAGAGGCTTGTAGCCGCCACATCTCTTCTCAGAGATAAGCTACCATCGCCCTAGCTAGTTTATTTCCATTTCTGTTTGTAAGCATATTTCAGTATTTTACAGTAATGAAATGAAGTATTTCTTCTGTTGCATCTTTGTATGTATGGTTATATCTATAATTTGTTGTGTTCCTGTTTAAATCCGGATCATTTAAGGAAGATTTCTTCCTGAGAATGGAAATCCAGTCCCTCAAAGGATCAACTTTCTCTCAATTTAGTTTCTAAAAGTTTGACTTTGTTTTACAACTCTTTATTCTTTCTCTCCAAATTTCTATTTTGCCTAATAACAGATGAATACAAGGGTGTAAGAGAAAGTGCACCTACTAACTTCTTCTTTTTGGGCTTGTAATTTTTCTTTAGGCTCTGAGTGAAAGCTCCAATATACTAGGATGCAGCCTTCTCTTTCACCTCTATTTCAACGTGTTCTTTATCTACTTGTCCCTCTTGAGTTGTAGCAAATTCAATTTCCAGGTCTTCCCCTATTGGTTCTCGTGGTTCAACAAGTTCTTATTTTTCTTCAGTTACCCCTACAAGTTCTTATGTGGTAGCGAGGGATATCACCTTTTATTCCTTCTATTCTATAACAAAAACATACTATACAATTGAAGTTGCAGTAGTTGTTTCCTCTTCAACCTCACCCCTACCAATTTTAGTGTTGCAATAAGGGTTGCAATTTCCTCTTCAACTTCCACCCCTACTAGTTCTGATGTTGCAATAGAGGTTGTGATTTCCTTGTCAATTTGTGTTGTATCATGAGGAAATTTCACTTCTCCTATATTGTACCTAGTCCTCCCTTTTTTCAAGATGGCCACATATGGATGCCTCATAGACATCCTCCTCAACCATTTTGTTGGAAGTCCAATACCTATAATTTGCAAGTCACTTTCAAGGATTTTTACTTCCTTTGTCTCGTGTGGCCACATGTCAATCTTAGCCCCTACTTCTAACACTTCAATAGTTGTAGCAAAGGTTTCCCTCATTGTTGTAACTATAGCAAAAAATGATGGATTTGTGATAGAGTGTTCTCCTAATGTTGCAACAACAACAACAAGTGATAGAGTTACATTAGCTATTTCTTGAACCAATAGTGCAGTTGTCGCCTCTACTCTGACCCTTGGTGCTCTCACTACTTCAACCTAGGTGCAACCCTCTCACTAAATGGCATGCTCAAATAATAGTTTGATCGATCCATGGTGTCATAGGTCATACTTAGTCCTCTTTGACTTTTTCGCATTGACCTCCATTTTCTTAAGTGTCTTCCATAGAAAGTATGGCATATTGATCAACCTTTGATGCCTTACGTGATCTAGTAGCCTTAGATGATGCTAGTATATGACTCCATGGTCCCCCTCACAGGTAAAGTACCTATAGAAAAGAAGATTTATGTCTTCCCATAGTGTTGGCAGATATTTTCTGTCAAAATCACTTACTTTTCTTATTTTTTGTCTTCACCCACTTGTACCATTTCCCCTTTTACCATAGTTCAATAATTTTGAAGGTTGAGCACAAATTATAATGCCACATCATCATTATATCCCTATAGTCTCTTGACATAACTAACTCAACTTCTAGCTTGAAAATTTTCCAATGTGTTCTCATAAGCTTACAAAAGAAGGGTCTTTGAGGGTTCTTTATGGTTTTGTGAACCCCCTAGTTTTCCTCACTCAATGCTTAGGCAAACTATTGGTTTCACAGTTCAAATGATACTTTGTTGGGTGTTAGTTCATAATAATGGAAAGTTAATTATGGGGTAATGGAATAGGTCATTTAATTGGTTATGGTGGCAGTGGAATGTAATAAATGCAATATTTTTAAAGTACATTTGATCAAGAAAATTAATCTTATTCATTGCGTAAAAGGAAAGACATACATATGTGCTTATTGTGAGTTTTCCTCCAAGCTAGCGGTTGAAAGTTGTCACATTCTACATCCCTTAATGATGTCACCTTGTATCTGGAAATGTTTTTCATCCATGATGGTGGGCATGTTGTAGAAATTATGCTACAACATTATGTGTTGTAATTCCCATTATACCTAGAGTTGCAGTACTTGTGCCAGGTCAGTGCTGCAACAATAATCATTATATCAATTTGGTATGAAGGGCTTTCAAATTACTGTAAAATCTACTCAATGAAAGTGTGTTGTAGCAATTGTGTTGCAACAACCTTGTTGGTTCTTCCTAGAAGAAGGTTTTGTAGAACTTCATTGCATGGGTGTTATAGCATTCGAGTTGCAACCACCAATAGTTGGAGTTACAACAAGGGTGTTTTACTCTTCCTATAAACAAAGTTTTATTAGAAAATCAAGAGATACAAAGAATATATAATTCTCATAAGTAGGAGGGTCCTAACATAGGCCTCTTGAAACCTTGAAATTTCCTTCTACTAATGAATTATTTATATTTTCTTCTTGTTTAACATGTCATGTGATAGACAGGTTTGTTTTCACATTCCATGTGCCCCAAATGTGCCTTTTTAGGGGTTTTCACAAGTGGAATATTTTTATTTTAATATAAATGGGATTTAATAATAATTCATTCAAACAATATTTCTCCCTTATAGACAATCTCCATGTCGCTATTGGGTTATCCATCACTAACCTTCTCTAAGAAGGCTTCCTTTGATTGGGGTATGTGGTATAGCTGAAGCTTGTTTCCATTCGTCATTAGCAGGGTTATTTATTTGTTGATGATGTGAAGCTTGATGGCCCTAATGTTAGAAATAGTATCATTCTCTTAAAGTCCAAGCCATTAAGTGTTAAAATTTCTATGAAATTTTTGAACTATGAATCAAACAAGTTCTGATATCCATCTTTGAATTAATTCTCTTTTATGAACTTGTCATGCCACCATGCTCTCTAATGTTATATTAATTTTGTCTAGTGTATGGAATATTGACAAAGTTTATCCAATTCATTAATTTGGAGGATTCTTTGTTTTTGTGCTCAAATAAGTCTGTCCCAAGTTGTACTTCTATTATTAGGGTTTCTATTTCCATATTTATTGGAAAAATTACTCTCTTCTAATATGCCAATTCATATGGAGTATAGCCAATATTTTTTCTCCATGTTGTCATGTAGGTCCACAGGGATTTAGGAAATAGGTATGCCTAGTCCTCGAGGTGCAATCTAAAGACTTTTGTTATAATGGCCTCAAGGATCTTGTTTGTCCCTTCTACCTGTCCATTGGCCTATGGATGGTATGGCTTTGTAGCCTTCTACTTGATCTTATATGTGTCCATAAGGTCCTTTATGAGCCTAGAAGTAAATTGTGCTCCTCCATCGGTGACAATCTAGTGTGTTCCCAAATCTAGTGAAGCTCTCCTCATGAAGAAAATATATTACTGCTTGCTTAGTTGCAATCATGAGTGTCTTGGATTTCATCGATTTCATGACATAACCTATACATACTAGGATGTAAGAGTTATGATTAGAAGGAGGATTGGTTATTCCAACAAAGTCAATGTCTCATTTATCGCACGGTTATTATACTAGTTATGGTTATAATGGCCCAATTGGGAGGAACCAATTGGGCCCTCTCAAAATAGGAGCCCTATATACTCTATATTTTAGTTATTCAAAAGACATGTTAGAAACTCTGTATCCACATAACTTCAACATTTTTAGTAAGAAAAGAAAAAAAAGAACGAGCACTTGTTAAAATCCTTCAATAAAATGAATCTATTAAACAACATGTCCCAGAAAGATTCATACCTCTTTATCTCCATGGAGTAGGAAAGTTTAGCATTATCTTTATTTTTTATAAGTCCACTTGGATTTCTTTTGATGAGATGTGATTCCCTAGTACTATACCTTTATTTAAAATTATTAAACATTTCTTGTTATTGAGGGATACATGTCTCTCTTTACATCTTTCTAGAACTAATTCTATATTATCTAGGAAAAAGTCAAATATACATTGAATGCCATGAAATAATTCATGTAAATTTCTACATAGTCATGAATCAAATTAGAGATGATTCCAATCATAGGTCATTGGAAAAATTTTGGAGCATTAAATATTTAAAATGGTAGAACATGGTAGGAAAATGTTCCCAAAGGATTGTTGGATTATGATGTATGTGTTGTACTTGATGGCAACCCACTCATAGAAAATCATCTCACTTGTATACATTCAGATGAATCCACAGAAGAGATATTAGATATGACAGAATACATGGATGTAGGATCAGATGACAATTCACAAGTAAGCTTTGCCATCAAGTCCAAAGGGGGAGATTGTTGGCATTATGGCTAAAGTGTTGTCCTTGATGGCAACCCCTACAGGTGATAGATCATAGTACTTCAGGTCAGTAGCAGAGATTGATGATCAACTCTCAAATATTGAAGAAAATAAGGGGTACGCAGGTACACTGTACAAAAGTTGCGGACACGCAGGACTGTCTTAGATAAAGTGCGTACATACACGCAGGTATCCCGTGTAAAACGTGCGGACCCTAGTTCACGCACTTTCATGCAGTGAAAAAGTATTCTCACGTGGGAATCCGATGGTGGACCATAGTATTTATCCCGACGTATTTGATCCTATGGTTTGGTCAGTGGTATTGCTTTATATTATTATTATTATTATTGAGCCCCATATTTTTGGGCCCCTTGTATTGGTTATTTATGGTATTGATCCATGATTTTAGGAAGAGTCTGCCTATATAAAGCAAAGGAGATCATTTGGCTAGACACTTGTGAAATTAGAAGATCTTAAAGAGAAGCTAGATCTGAAATTCTTGTAATCGGTTTGTGAGAGAGAATTGAATCAATATCAAGGAGAAACATGAGAATTACAAGTTGGATCTACTGATGGGTTGATATCTCCTTGGCGCATGTTTAGATCTATAGATCTGACAGTCTGGGTTATTCTTGAAGTCTTGAAATTATTTATACCCGCAGGTATGAAAATACAGTGAAAGAAAAGTGCGGAGATATGCAGGCGCAGAAGTGCTGCAGGTGCGTAGATACGCAGGCCCAGAAGCGCTACAGATGCGGAGGTACGCAGGAAGTCTGTGAGGCACAGTGCATGGGTACGCAGGAACGCAGTTGGAAACAGTGCGTACTTCTACGCAGGTGTTATATGGGTGAAGCTGCGTACTTCTCATGAAATCTATTTAGCTGCCCCTTTTTATTGTTGTTTTGAAGTGATGTCTGGTTTCTGGTATTAAGTTCTGATAACAGCAGTGATTGATTAAATGTTTATACATTAATGGATGAATGGATCAGGTTCTTATTGACTCATTTTATGTGATCTGATGGACTAGATCTGATTGATGACTCACTTGTATATGTATTGATCTAGTGCTTGGGTAATTCAGAAGGTTGTTTAATTATGAGCTTCAATGTTGTTGGGCCCAGTATGAAAATTGGATGAAAAGTGGCCTTTCAGATTATGTGTTGTGCTTCAGTGTATCCAGTCTAAAAATTGATGAAACGTGGTACCTGGAGGAGAGAAGATTGTAGGTCAGCACCTACGTACTAGTATCTAAGCTAGTACAAGAGCTAAAGGAAATATTTGGAGCATTGTAGCAGGTAGTAGCCTGCGTACTAGTAAATGGATCGGCTAGTACAAGAGCAAAGGGGGTTGTAGCTCCCGTACTGGTATAAGACTGCACCAGTACAAAATATTGTAAAAGGATTTTCTTATTAAGAAGAAGATTGATATGACTTGCAGCAGGTGGTTTTCTCCCACATTTGGTTTCCACCTTATATAATGGTGTTCATGTGTGTGTCTTATGTGTGATGATCTACTCTATGTTACTGCATCTGTTAACTGATAATATGGTTGATAATGTTCTAATGCACTCATTGAAGATCAATTAACTTAATCATAAGAAGTTGTGGAAGTAGCATATATGAATCTGATTATGGAAATGAATTTTTTTATTAATGTGATAATACTGATTCACCCCCCCCCTCAGTATTATTTCCAACAATTGGTATCAGAGAAGGTCCTTTGATAGAAGCTTGATCGCTTGAAGGAGATCCGTGGAACAATGGGAAAGAAGCTTAAGAAGAAAGCACCTAAGAAAAAGAAGTCATCTCAGAAGAACTATGACAGTGGGAGAATCGATCGGGGATTAGGTATAAGAAGCTCTTCAGATTCAGAATCAGATTCAGAATCATTAACAGGTATGAATATATTATCCTCTGATGTTCCAGCTATCTTTCCTTTTGGAAGAGATGAAAGTGATAGCGAAACTACTGAATTTTCTCTTATGGGTGAACAAGAAAGATATCAAATAGAGGCAGAATTTAAAAGGCTGACAGACAAAATTAGAGATCAACAAGATCTATTGAACAAAAGGGAATGTGACTTCAAAGAAGAAGCTACCAAACTAAAGGCCCAACTAGAAGAAGGAAACAAGGTAAGAAAACTACTCAAGGACAAGGAAGACCAATGTCAAAAATTGCAGCATGAAGTGACATCATTAAGAAAAGAAGTCAACGAAAGAAGCACAACCATCAAGAAACTCAAAGATAGATCCAGTTACTATGAAAATCTTGAAGCTACAATCCTCTCACTAAAAGGAGATCTTGAAGAATCAAAGAATCAAAATGAAGATCTACATCAAGCAATTGAAAAACAAGACAACGAAGTCATCAGCTTAAAATCTCAGCTGGAATGTGTCTTCCGAGTTCGTCAAATGCAGCAGGATCTGAATGAAGAACAAGAAAAGGAGATTCTCAAACTAAGGGAACAAATGGAAGAAGGAAGGAAAGCTGAAGAAGATTTGAAAAGGCAATCTCTTGAAAAGGAAGAACAACTTCAGGTTGAGGTAAATATATTGAAAGGTAAATTAGAAGAAAAGGATAAGCTTTTACGATTTCAAGATAGTTCTAAAGTCTTGGATGATATTCTTAGTAGTCAAAGGTCTCCTGCTATAAAGACTGGTCTTGGTTTCCATGAATCTGTTGAAGGTGAATCTAGTTCACAAGGTGAGGCAAGGAACTCTAAAAAGAAATCTAAAGTGATCAACGAAGAAATGAAAGATCAATCTCATCATCAACCAAGGAAAGAGATTCCTCAAAGAAAATATTTTACTCCTCCTATGAATAATGTTGAATGTTATGTATGTCATAATCTTGGACATGTTGCAGCCAGATGTAGAAGAAGAAAGGTTCAAGATCATCATGCAAAAAGATCATCTCATTCAGGGTACTTTAATGGATATTGCTTTGCTTGCAATATGTATGGTCACAAAGCTGCTGATTACTACAAAAGGAATATGAAACATGTAAGATGTTATGCAAGTAACAAGCTTGGACATATAACAAAGGAATGCAGGAACAAAGCACAGACATCACACCAAAAGAAGAAAGCATCATCACACTTGAAGATATGGAGGAAAAAGGAAGTACAGTCAGAAAAAGGCAGCACAACACAACGTACAGATATGCCAGAATCAGAGGGAGCTGAAAGTACAAAACTTCAGTGTCCTGAATCTCATATGCAAACTCCATAAAGGGAAGTCGCGTATATACGCGAGTTGGATACTGCACAATCGCGTATATGATTGTTTGAAGAAAGGCAGTAGGGAAAGTGAAGTTGGAAGTGAATCTATGAAGTATGATCTCTCAAGATCAGATCTGAGAATCTGACTGTCAGTGGCACAGAGGAGGACTGTTGGGTTCTAATCAGAGGTACGCAGGTGATACACAGTGAAAATGCGAGGGTACGCAGCGCAGCAATGGTCCTGGTGCATAGGTACGCGGCGACATAGGAGGTCTAGCTGCGTAGGTACAGTATGAGTACGCGGCGTAACAAAAGGGCACATGCGGACGGATGCGGCGAGACAGAAGAGGCGGTGCGGAGCAAGATCGGAAGTACGCGGCGCGATAGAAGCAAAGGATGCGTGAGGTACGCAGCGCAATTGATGGCACAGGTGCGTGGGTACGCACTGTAGTAGAAGGTTGTCTACGTGAATACGCAGAAACACAGAAAGTCAGGTGCGGGGATACGCAGAGGAGCGAAAGATGATGTGCAGAGCCACGCAGGTCATATAATGAGAAACTGTGTATCTGTCTTAAGGCATTTAATGGCTGACTTTTCTTGTTGATAAGATCTGACAGATGGCACCAGTTTAGGGGGAGCATATGTTTTTAATGCATTGTTGGCATTATGGGTAATAATCCTTGGTGATGATGCTTATATAGATAAATGATTCATCTTGCTATGAGTTGTTCACATGGTTCTTGGATCAGATTTGTGGTTGATTCTCTAATGGTGCTTACATGGTAACTTTCATGAGGATAAGGAGAAGCACTTAGCTTAAATTCACATCTTCTTGATGATGAGTCACTCATATGCTGCTGTTGACATATGCATAAAGATCATATATTACAATTATGATGCATGATTCCTTTCATTCTTGGCACAAATGGATGAGGATTGTTGGCTGGATACAGGGATGATTATTCAAAGTTGCATTGTTGAAGACATGATGATGATGAGCTCTTACCTATATGATGATAGGTTGTTTCGTACATATGTTGATTGATGCAGATATTCCCAAATGATGATCATGATGGCTATGGTGTTTGAAATTCTGTTGATGCGGACATACCTTGATGATTCATGCACTAATGCAAGTTGCTGATCTAGTTGCTGTTGACAGATACTATGGAGCAGATCATACAGTGTTGTTGCTAATGTTTATCTTAGGTGATTGGTCTCTGTTATAAATGTCATATCACGACTCATTATGTGATAGTATGTCTCTATCTATTGTAGTCATCTCTTCAGGTCATGTAACGACCTATGTTGATTTCCCCACTATGCCTGGGATGAAGATGTAATGTATTTAGTTCCTCATGTATCCCCACTTGGTTGGGTGATGGATGTATGTATTAAGTCTTTTGATAGGAAGGTCATTTATGATACATAGAGTCATGTTCTTCTTGTAGAACATATTTTTGCAGACCTTGCTTACAGTCAGGGGGAGCTTGAGCATGAACAACACTATATAGCAGAGCAGACATTTCAGCTTGTTCTCAGAAAGAGCATTATCAGATTGGTGCACCATGGCATATACAAAGGGGGAGCTCATTCAGAGATTTCAGAAGATCTAGTTTATCGTCAGGGGGAGCATGTTCTTAGGGGGAGCATAACCCTTTGCCCTTGATGTCAAAGGGGGAGAGTGATTTGGTGTTGTTGCCATCAAGTCCAAAGGGGGAGATTGTTGGCATTATGATGTATGTGTTGTACTTGATGGCAACCCACTCATAGAAGATCATCTCACTTGTATACATTCAGATGAATCCACAGAAGAGATATCAGATATGACAAAATACATGGATGTAGGATCAGATGACAATTCACAAGTAAGCTTTGCCATCAAGTCCAAAGGGGGAGATTGTTGGCATTATGGCTAAAGTGTTGTCCTTGATGGCAACCCCTACAGGTGATAGATCACAGTACTTCAGGTCAGTAGCAGAGATTGATGATCAACTCTCAAATATTGAAGAAAATAAGGGGTACGCAGGTACACCGTACAAAAGGTGCAGACACGCAGGAATGTCTTAGATAAAGTGCGTACATACACGCAGGTATCCCGTGTAAAACGTGCGAACCCTAGTTCACGCACTTTCATGCAGTGAAAAAGTATTCTCACGTGGGAATCCGATGGTGGACCATAGTATTTATCCCGACGTATTTGATCCTATGGTTTGGTCAGTGGTATTATTTTATATTATTATTATTATTATTGAGCCCCATATTTTTGGGCCCCTTGTATTGGTTATCTATGGTATTGATCCATGATTTTAGGAAGAGTCTGCCTATATAAAGCAAAGGAGATCATTTGGCTAGACACTTGTGAAATTAGAAGATCTTAAAGAGAAGCTAGATCTGAAATTCTTGTAATCGGTTTGTGAGAGAGAATTGAATCAATATCAAGGAGAAACATGAGAATTACAAGTCGGATCTACTAATGGGTTGATATCTCCTCGGCGCATGTTTAGATCTGTAAATCTGACAGTCTGGGTTATTCTTTAAGTCTTGAAATTATCTATACCCGCAGGTACGCAAGTACAGTGAAAGAAAAGTGCGGAGATATGCAGGCGCAGAAGTGCTGCAGGTGCGCAGATACGCAGGCCCAGAAGCGCTGCAGATGCGGAGGTACGCAAGCAGTTCATTGGAAATAGAGCGCAGGTACGCAGGAAGTCTGTGAGGCACAGTGCGTGGGTATGCAGGAACGCAGTTGGAAACAATGCGTACTTCTACGCAGGTGTTATATGGGTGAAGCTGCGTACTTCTCATGAAATCTATTTAGATGCCCCTGTTTATTGTTGTTTTGAAGTGATGTCTGGTTTCTGGTATTAAGTTCTGATAATAGCAGTGATTGATTAAATGTTTATATATTGATGGATGAATGGATTAGGTTCTTATTGACTCATTTTATGTGATCTGATGGACTAGATCTGATTGATGACTCACTTGTATATGTATTGATCTAGTGCTTGGGTAATTCAGAAGGTTGTTTGATTATGAGCTTCAATGTTGTTGGGCCCAGCATGAAAATTGGATGAAAAGTGGCCTTTCAGATTATGTGTTGTGCTTCAGTGTATCCAGTCTAAAAATTGATGAAACGTGGTACCTGGAGGAGAGAAGATTGTAGGTCAGCACCTACGTACTAGTATCTAAGCTAGTACAAGAGCTAAAGGAAATCTTTGGAGCATTGTAGCAGGTAGTAGCCTGCGTACTAGTAAATGGATCGGCTAGTACAAGAGCAAAGGGGGTTGTAGCTCTCGTACTGGTATAAGACTGCACCAGTACAAAATATTGTAAAAGGATTTTCTTATTAAGAAGAAGATTGAGATGACTTGCAGCAGGTGGTTTTCTCCCGCATTAGGTTTCCACCTTATATCATGGTGTTCATGTGTGTGTCTTATGTGTGATGATCTACTCTATGTTACTGCATCTGTTAACTGATAATATGGTTGATAATGTTCTAATGCACTCATTGAAGATCAATTAACTTAATCATAAGAAGTTGTGGAAGTAGCATATATGAATCTGATTATGGAAATGAAAAAGTTTTATTAATGTGATAATACTGATTCACCCTCCCCTCTCAGCATTATTTCCAACAAGGATAAGTGAATGTGGTTTTATCTTGATCTTCCAAATAAATATTATAGATTTGGTTGTATCCACTCAACCAATCAAGGAAAGAAAAGTATTTCTTCCCTACCAACATATCCAGGACTTGGGCAATAAATGGAAATTGACAATAGCCCATTTGTGTAGCTTTCCTGTGTTCCCTGTACTCAACGTAAACTCTCCATTTGCCATATTTTTAGGTATAATAACAAGAAGGGAAACCTATCGGCTATAAAATATGGGATAGATGAAGGTTATCTAAAAGAAATTTCTATAACTCTTCTTTAACCACATACCTTAGGGTCAGGTTCAGCTATCATTGGGGTTGATGAATGCGTCTAGATCCTTCCTTGATATAGATATGGTGATTGCATAGATCAAGATGGATTCACTTCATGTCAGTGTATTCCCAAGTGAAAGAAAAATTATGCCTTTGTAGGATTTGGATTAGTCATTCCTTTTGTTTTTTTTCAATCCTTGAATGGTTTTCAAGGTTTTTCCAAGACTAATATCTATAGTTTCTAAATTTGGTCATGTTTCTTTGAAGGAGGAAGATTCATGTTATACTACTAGTTCATCTGTTTCCATAATAGAAGCCTAGACTTCAGGGTTCATGATGTGGATGAGAACATGTGAGTTAGATAAAGAGGAGAAATCTATGAAATCACTAATTTTTTTGTCCCCAATTTTATCTTTAATGACTAGATATTGGTCTGTGGTGAGGACTTTATGGGAAACTTTATCCTCATCAATTTCTTCTTTGTCATCTCAAAATGGTGTTTCAACATATAGAATGGGATTGGTGAGAGAATATGGAGTAATTTGTTTTGTGTAGGTCCCATGGGAGATGGTAATGTTACCAAATATACAAATGATGTAAACATCTATAGTAGCCATCCATGATCTTCCCAAGATTAAAGGACAACCTCCTAGAGAAGAGTTCGTCAGTTGTAGGATCATGAATTCAATGTGATACTCCCGTGAATTTATAGACATCACTACATCTTCCAAGTTTTTTTTGGTTTGATAAGAGATCTTTCAACAAGTTGTATCATGCGGGGGTCTTCCTAACATTGGAAATTCCTAGGGCTTCCATGGTATTGTGAATCATAAAATTGGTGGTAGTACAAAGGTCAATCAATTTGTTGGAATTGAGGATATGGATAATTTGCACATTGACTACTAGGATATCAAGGTCTGAGCATTTGACTATGAGAAATCTCCCCATCATAATGATAGATATTTTTCCCATAACATGAATAATTTGAGGATCATTTTCTCTATATTGGGTTTCTTTAAACATGATCCCCTTAACATTTTCAAGTAAATAGGAACATCCTAAATTCATTGGAACACCAATATGTGAAAACACACGTTATTAATCTCACTTTGGAAATCAAATCTAGGATGGGTAGTCAGCTTTTACAAGTCCAATATTTCTGATTAAGGAGGAACCTATGGCTCTAGGCAAGCTTGTTCTATTATTGAGGTCTCTAGACATTGAAATGATTTTATCTCTAATGGCTAGGTATTGGTCTACAATACAGACTTAATGAGAAACTTTCTCCTCGTTACTTTCTTCTTTGTAAGGTCAATATGGTGTTTCAAGATCGATATTGGGACTGATGAGAGGATATAGGGTAATTTTTTTTGTGGATTCCCCATTGAAGATGGTAAGGTTTCTAAACCTACAATTAATGTAAATGTCTACATTAGCCAACCATGGTCTTCCCAGGATTAAATGATAGCCTCCTAAAGAAGATATGGGAATTAGGATCATGAAGACAATGGCATACTCTCATGAGTCTATAGGCATCACTACATATTCCAAGATTCCTTTTCATTTGATAATTCATTTCTCAGCAAATTGTAGCATTGTGGTGGTCTTCTTGAGACTAGTAAGTCCTCGAGCTTCCATGGTCTCATGAGTCATGACATTTGTGGTAGAACCAAGGTCAATCAATGTCTTGGAAATGAGTGTATGGTTAATTTGTACAATGACTGCTAGGATTCTAGGGTTTGAATATTTGACTATGAGAACTCTCCCCATCATAACATCAAATATTTTTCCCATAACATGAACAATATAAGGATACATGTTTCTTCTATCAGTTTTTATTAAACATGATCCCTTTACCACTTTTTAGTAAATAGGACCATCCTCGATTGATTGGAACAACAGTACGCAAAGACACACATTCCTAATATCACTTGGGAAATAAAATCTAGGATGGGTAGTTAGTTTCTATAGGTCCAATATTTCTGAGTAAGGAGGAACATATGGCTCCAGGTGAGATTGTTCTATTCTTGAGGTCTTTGGACATTGAAGCGGTTCTAATTCTTCATTCATTACTACCAAATTGAGGTTTTTTATATTTATAGAAGGATTCTCTTTAGTTAAGGTCTTCCCGTCTCTTAAGTGGATATCATGGAAATATAAGGAAAATATGGAGTAAGTTGGGTAACAAGATATCCCAATAGATTTGGTTGGTTGAGCTTCCTTATTGTTATTGGGGTTAGGAATGTGTTGTGTACGTAGTTATGGTCAAGAAGGGGCCAATGTTAATGGTTTCATTTATGGAGAGAGAAGAATTTGTATGGGTGATTGCATTACACCTTCAATCTCGGTCAGAACTGTATATTGCACTTATCTCAATGTGGTTCAATAGACATTCCTTCAATTGTTGCTTCCTTTTGAACTTTGGATAGAAAAGTGCTAAATGTAAATATTCTTCCCCTTTCCTTTTGTTCATGTGAATTGTGTTGGGAGCTCAATGAATTGAGTGTATCAATTTTAAAATATTCTAACATATTCCCAATTTTAACTCTTATAACCCCATTTCTAGTAGTATTTCCAACTCTTGTCAATACACCTTTGGTTCCTTTTCCAATTTTTTGAAGTACTCCCCCAATATATTCAGCACAACTCAATGAAAACATTATGGGATTGTTGGTAGACATGTCCTCCATCCATCAGGTTGAGAAGTTCAATACAATCATCTTGGATTCCTGTCAAAAACAAGACACAAAGTGTCTCAGGGGCCAAATTTTCCAGTCTCTCTCTATGTATATTATAGTTGAATATTCTAATGTAATCCTCAAACAATGTAAACTTTGAAACGGGAACTATAAACTCAAAATGGGAACTCTGGCCAAAAAACCCCCAAAAAACATCAAAAACAGTGCTCAAAACGAAAAGTGTGTATACTGGAACAATGTTTTTATTTTTTAGGCGTCAATTTTGAACATATTTTAAAATTGGCAGTGACTACAAAATTTACTATGAAATTTTCATGCAAAATATAGCTTCAAAATGAAAGTGATGACACTGGAACAATGATTTTTTTTTAGGGTCAATTTTCAAAATTTTAAAAAAATGCTAATGAAACCAAATTTTTATGTGTCAAACAAAGTTGTTTATGTGGGAAAAAACACACTAATGTTTTTGGTAGAATATCATTTTTCTTTCCTAAGTATAAATTTAACATGTTTTCAACCATAACATGCTAGATACAAAAAAAATTGAAATTTTTTCAACTATAAAATTAAAAAACCATGACATTATGAACAAATTACATCACTAAATGGATTCAAAAGTCATTATTTGTATATTGAATAAAACATATTTTATATATCTAATTTAATATTGCATTGTACATATTTTAAACAATAAAATTTATCATAATTAAGACATATAACCCAACAACATAAAAATGCCTCATAACTTCTCATTTAACATCATATGGAAAACATTAATTTTATTTGAAGATACGATGCATACATCAGTTATATAAACTGTCTTAAACAATTATTCAAAATCACTCATGTTTTCTGGCACACCATCAGAATTCACATCTTCAGATGAGTGACTGGATGCTGACGAAGATGTTCTATATTCTTCTCTTTCATCAACTAGTGCCCCATCTGAGTCCACATGCATGCCCAACATTTCAGGTTTCAAAATTCTTCTAGATCTACGACTGGTTTCAGGTGACTCCCATGTCAACACTGTTCCTTCTGGTAACAACCTTTTCAGAATCTCTATCGTCTTGAAGCGAAGAGTTCCTCTCTTTGTTAAATTGAAGTCATAAACAAGTATGTCTACATCCTCCAATTTTAATATGTCTATGTGGCGGTGATTTACATTTGTACCCTTTCTTTTTCTTTTTCCGCCATTTTTTTTGTCAAATACCATCTCTGGCTTATACACACCTTTGAATGGGTGTGTATTTGTGGCATACCAATGTACTTCAACACTTGTAACATCCTCATTTTCTGTAAAGACCTTTATAACTTTAGCAACCCAAAATGGATAGCCATTGGGATCTCCATCTGCTAGCACTGCAATCATGCAACCCTCCTTAATATCATGTACTAAACCCCTATAAAGGTCTTCCATGGCTTCACGTTGTGCATGAGATCTTCTGGAACCAATATACATCTCTCTTTCCACTGCATGTGAATAATTAATAATACCTTGAGATTGTTGTTGTTCAACAATGTTTACTTCCTCATGTTCATTCGACACATTTTGTGGCCAAATAAATGGATTTTTCAAAGGTATATCTTCATTTATTGTTGTCGAAATGATATCACTTTGATTATTGAAAAATGACTCCCACCAAACTGAATCAGCAATGTCAAAGTACTCATATGTATATCTAATACATTTTTTAATTTCTTCTAGGCAATCAGAATAATTTATAACCCTGTTCTGTCTATGTGCATTTTGAACTTCACCAACTGATTATAATAACAATATTTTTGATGCAAATATTGGATGATCTGGAATGAACTTCAAATTTTTCAATCCTGATGATGGTGCCCATTCTGTAGTAGTTGAATACTTCTTGCCCCATATTAGTGTTTTCCCATCAATTTTTTTGATACGAAATTGATGTTGGAAGCTAATGTCATTAAGTTGTTCAATGCATTTCCCCTAACCATATGATCCCAGAATAAACCTTCGCATGTCAACAGTTTCTTCCAACACATCAAAAGTAGGCTCTGGCATGTATGATTTCTTAATACATTCAATTAGTGATGGCAAGCTCCCAACTTCCTTCCTCCTCAATGTGACTGAAAAACGACTGAACATCTGATCAATATGGTCATGAGTGTGCCCAACAAGAAGGAAACCAACCTTTACCTTTTGAAAAATTCCCAATTCAACAAGCATGTTTAGATATCCAAAAACAACCTGATTTTTGTTTTCATAGCAAGTGTTGTCCAATTGTAGATACAAAACTTCAGGAAGATTACCAGAACAATGAGAAATCACATCATGAATTATGGTTATGGTCAGATTTGCATCATTATGAATATTTGGAGCTGTGAAGTACACCCTTGGCAACATGTTCCCATTGAAGACCATACAACCGACCAAGTGAAATTGAATAAAGTTTTCCTCCTATAAATTTTTGGGTGTGCGAACAAAATGTGGTAAAAGTGTTTTCTTCTGGTCCATACCATCAATTATCAAACCCAAATATTTATTCGGATTATCATAACACTTCTTTCGATGCTTGTACAACTTATTCCTTTCATTTGTTTGTTGTTCGCGATGCTCCTGAAGTTGTTTGACAATTAAATCTACACAACATAAAAGAGATTCATTAAGAAATATGTTTTCATAGTTGATGACTATACAATTTTAAAAGTTAAAGTTATGAACGCTTACCTCTTTCTGATCCTTCACATTTGTCCCTTTTTTATTTAAGAGAAACACATGTACTGCAAATCCCCATCCTTGTCTTCTTAGGAATACGAACATTGTTGAATTCTTTCTTCCATACCTTCACAAAATATTGATATGTAATAAACTGGCCATGTCCCTCAACACCTTCTGCATATTCTTTGTATAAGTTGTAGATTTCTCGTCTTGAAAAAATATCTAGAATATGTATTGTCTCTCTATTTGGCATACACTCTCCATGCTTTGAAAAGAAATCTTTCATCCATGACATTGCAGTATTTGATAATGGACCAAACTATCTTTTATGACGTACTTCTGAATAAAATGTGGGATCCTTTTCCAAATTTTCTTGAATTCTCGATAGACGAAAATTCCCAATCGAATGAAACATTTTGAAACCTTTTATACAGATAAAAAAGTCCCAATATGATAATCATAACCTAACAATGTAGATTGAATGCACCCAACTAAATATGAATTTTGCATGCTTTTATTCATTGACAAATATCTCTTCCTACTTTCTAATGCAAATTTGAAATCCATATGTTTCAAGCAATATTTTTGGCAACATTCACTTGAAATGATATCACTAATAGAACTTCTTCTCGTCAGATATTCTGCTCTACCCCTTGTATAACTAGAACAACTTGCATTGATACGAAAAGGTCTGCTCCTACTCCTTGATACAATATTTCTTGGCAACATCTCCATCATTTGTATAAGGCTTTTCATCATCATTAAGAGGAATGTTATCCACACTATGATCAGCTCTGCTTTTCAAATATTGACTTGGAGGATATTCTTCATCTTCCGCTTCTTCAGTGCTACTGTTGTAGTCCTTAGAATTCGGACTGAATGGAAAATCTGACTCGATGTTTAATGGATATTCTTGCTCATATGCATTTCCAGTGCTGCTCTCATAGTCCATAGAATTAGGGCTACATTGAAAATGTGACTGTTTACATATTGAAGATGCTACATCCCGTCCTTTGTCACTGCTACCTTTATACTCATTAGAATTAGGACTAAGTGCATCATCCTATCCTTCATCACTGCTGCTCTCATAGCCCTTAGAATTAGGACTAAGAGGACACGGTGACACTCCATTCTTTTGAAATTCATCATCACGCTCTTCATAACTATTGCTCTCATAGTCCGCATAATTAGGACTAAGTGGACACTGTGGTACGCCAATCTTTTGAAATTCATCATCCCACTCTTCATCATTGTTGCTCTCATAGTCCTTAGAATTTGGACTAACTGGACACCGTGACACTCCATACTTTTGAAAATCAACATCGTGCTTTTCATCACTACTGCTCTCATAGTCCTTAGAATTAGGACTAAGTGGACACTTTGACACTCCATAGTTTTGAAAATCAACATCATGCTCTTCATCACTGCTGCTCTCATAGTCTTCAGAATTAGGACTAAGTGGACACCGTGACACTCCATTCTTTTGAAATTTGCCATAATGCGCTTCAAAACTGCTGCTCTCATAGTCCTCATAATTAGGACTAAGTGGACAATGTGACACTCCATTCTTTTGAACTTCACCATCATGCTCTTCAAAACTGCTGCTCTCATAGTCCTCAGAATTAGGACTAAGTGGACACCGTGACACTCCCTTATTTTGAACTTCACCACCATGCTCTTCAAAACTGCTGCTCTCATAGTCCTCAGAATTAGGACTAAGTGGACACCGTGACACTCCCTTCTTTTGAACTTCACCATCATTCTCTTCAAAACTATTTCTCTCATAGTCCTCGGAATTAGGACTAAGTGGACACCGTGACACTCCATCCTTTTGGACTTCACCATCATGCTCTTCAAAACTGCTGCTCTCATAGTCCTCAGAATTAGGACTAAGTGGGCACCGTGACCCACCATTCTTTTGAACTTCACCATCATGCTCTTCAAAACTTCTGCTCTCATAGTCCTCAAAATTAGGACTAAGTGGACATCGTGGCACTCTGTTCTTTTGAAATTCACCATCATGCTCTTCATCACTGCGACTTTCATAGTCCTTAGAAGTAGGACTAAGTGGAATCTGTGACTCTTTATTTATTTGAAATTTTCCATCCCCTCTTTCATCAGTGCTGCTCTCATAGTCCTTAGAATCAGGACTAAGTGGAAGAATTGACATTCTATTCATAGTGGAAGAGTTCCCGCTATATTCATCAATATGAATAGAGTTGTTACGCGATGAAGAAGTTGATGGTGTATAAATCGAAACTTCACTATCAGAACAATCCATCCCTTTCAAATAGAAGA
Organism: Pinus tabuliformis; assembly: GCA_031772625.1. Taxonomy (NCBI): domain Eukaryota; kingdom Viridiplantae; phylum Streptophyta; class Pinopsida; order Pinales; family Pinaceae; genus Pinus; species Pinus tabuliformis. Next base: position 486,359,327 of record CM062814.1, on the reverse strand, counting down.
TGTTGAATGATACAAATGGAGAGTCTCCTAAAGATATTATATAGCTTAAAGAATGAAATTTTCCCTCCAAAAAATTTCGCGAAAATATTTCCCTCCAAAAAGTTTCGCGAAAATATTTCCCTCCAAAAAGTCTGTTAAATTTATTTACCTTCATTACTTTGTTCTACAATTTATTGAAAAATGTAAACTAATTTTTTTTATGAAATCATAATTAAAATTGTACACTACAACTTCTACATTAATTATTATAATAGTTAAACCATATAATGTTCGCTTTCCAATACTACAATATTCACTTTATAATATTGTAAAACAAATTATCCCATATTAACCGTACAGTAAAACATCTCTGTAACTTCACTTACGTATTAAAATTTCATTATCACTATTACTCACATCACATCCAGGCTTTCTGAAAATCGTTAAAAGACTCGTGAATTTGTGGAGCAACTAAATCGCTATCAACAACAATCACTATCAACAACATATTCAACGAAGAATTCTCACAATTAAAAGGTAAGTTAAATTTTTTTCCTTGAAAATTCTTATATTAAATTAGTTTAATGAAAAATATTTTTTTTTTTTTTAAATTAATAATTTTCCTGAGCCAAAATAACAATTACATCCATCCTGAGCATGGTGGGCCTGATCAACCACATTTGCTTAATACCCGTGGGTGCGCCCCACCCCCCTCACCTGCCCGCCCCCTCCGGGCGCCCTACCAGCCCCCCCCTCACCCGCCCGCCCGGCCCGGGCGCCCTCACCCGGCCGACCCACCGACGCCCTTTCACCCACCCACCCTACCCCTCCGGGCGACCCACCATGCCCCCCTCACCCGCCCGCCCGGCCCCGGCGCCCTCACCCGCCACCCCTCCCGGCGCTCTCACCCGGCCGCCCCCCCCTCACCCGGCCGTCCGGATCGAGGGCCCTCACCCGCTCGACCCGGGCGCCCTCACCCACGCGCCCCACCCACCCCGGGCGCCCTCACCCGCCCTCGCCTACCCGCCCGCCCCACCCCTTCGGGCGCCCTCACCCGCCCCCCGCCCGGCGCCCTCATGCACCCACCCGCCTCACCCGAACCCCCTTTCGCCCGGGCGCCCACCCACCCACCCTCCACCCTCGGCCCCACCCACCCTCCCTCGGCCCTACGAGCGGGGCTCGTGCAGGCACCACCCAGGCCGCCTGCGCCCCCGCCCGGCAGGCAGGGCGATTCCGGGAATCGCCCTGCCTATCGGGCGGGGGCGCGGGTGGCGCCTGCACGAGGGCGCCCTCCTTCATGCATGCGCCACCCGAGCGCCCGCGCCCCCGCTTGGCAGGCAGGGCGATTCCAGGAATCGCCCTGCCTGCCGGGCGGGGGCGTGGGCGGCCTGGGTGGCGCCTGCACGAGGGCCCGGACCGCCCGCGCCCCCGCCCGACAAGCAGGGCGATTCCCGAAATCGCCCTCCATGCCGGGTGAGGGCGTGAGTGGCCCGGGTGGCACCTGCACGAAGGAGGGCGCCCTCATGCAGGCGCCACTCGGGCCGCCCGCGCCCACACCCGGCAGGCAGGGCGATTCCGGGAATCGCCTTGCCTGCCAGGTGGGGGCGATTCCGGGAATCGCCCTGCCTGCCAGGTGGGGGCGCGAGCGGCCCAGGTGGCACCTGCACGAGGGAGGGCGCCCTCGTGCAGGTGCCACCCGGGCCGCCCGAGCCCCCACCCGGCAGGCAGGGCGATTCCCAGAATCGCCCTCCTTGCCGGGCGCGGGCGCCCTCGTGCAGGCGCAACCCGAGCTTCCCACGCCCCCGCTTGGCAGGCAGGGCAATTCCCGGAATTGCCCTGCCTGCCGGGCGGGGGCGCGGGAGGCCCGGGTGGTGCCTGCACGAGGGAGGAATCGCCCTGCCTGCGAGCGGCTCAGGTGGTGCCTGCACAAGGGAGGGCGCCCTCGTGCAGGCGCCACCCGGGCCACCCGTGCCCCCGCCCGGCAGGCAGGGCGATTCCAGGCACCCTCGTGCAGGCGCCACCTGGGCCGCCCGCGCCCCCCGGCAGGCAGGGCAATTCTCGGAATCACCCTGCACCTGCCGGGCGGGGGCGCGGGCAGCCCGGGTGGCCCCTGCACGAGACTCGCTCGTGGGGCCGAGGGAGGGTGCGTGGGGCCGAGGGAGGGTGCGTGGGGCCGAGGGTGGGCACCCGGGCAGAGGGGGCTTCGGGTGAGGTGGGCGGGTGGGTGAGGGCGCCGGGCGGGGGGGTGAGGGCTCCCGAAGGGGTGGGGCGGGCGGGCGGGCGAGGGTTCCGGAGGGGTGAGAGCACCGGGAGGGTTGGGGCAGGCGGGTGAGAGGGTGGAGGGTTGGTGGGTGAGGGGGTTGGTGTCATGCCCCTACACCTGTGGTAGTCTTCCAACCACTTATAATGAGGTGAGGCACCACCGAACGCTTTCTTTTCACCAATACTAACATTCATGGACTACGCCTAATTCAGTTGTCCTTACTTAGTTTGTGTTTCACAACCAAGTAAAATTGCATTTATCCTTTATACCAATGAACACCCATACTCATTCATTATCCACAACAATTATAAAAGACAATAACAATTGCACAGTATAAAGGGGAGGGGCAACTCCCGAACAAGTCTGCCCGACAATATATATTATTCAATCTTTCTTCATAATAATACAATCATCACAAGTAATGCTTGGCAAGCTCCAAGCCAATACTTAGCTTCTTTTACAATATAGGCAAATCAGCCTTTTACAATAATCATGTGCACGCCTTGCACGAAGGGAGGGTGCTCACCCGAGCTACCAAGACCCCCTTGTCAATCCCGGCACAAAACTGCACTCAAGACAACCTTGGGCACACCTTGCCCAACCCTCGACCGGCTCAAGATAACTCCAAGACTTGTGCCCTCAAGATATGCGCATGAGCTATGCGCATTTCCAACCCAAGACTGCGCACTTGTCTCCTCCTTGAGCTTATGCGAGTTGCTCAAGCTGCGTTGATGCTCCAAATGATCCTCATCATTTGGTTATATATACACATCTCTGCGTGTGGGTAGTGTGGGCGGTGGCTCTCCAGCCGACCCCCAAAACAGCCTCAATACACCCCTGCGTGCGTCCTTCCATAAGTCGGCCTGCCCACATGGTCGCTCCACGCACAAGGGTATAAGTGTTCATCGCATACACTTATGCCTTAGTCATTTTCGTCGCATCGTTCGTTGCTTCTATTGTCACACCTCCGTGTAGCCGCGCCCTCCCGTCGTGCAGCCCGCGCCCACCCGTCGTGCAACCCACACCCGCCCGTGCGCCCGCACCCGTGCGCCCGCTCGTGTGCCTGTCGCTCGCCCGTGCGCCCATCGTGCACGGTGACTCGTCCGGCACCCAAACACATTCGCGCCCGAAGGCCTTACATTCTCCTCCACCTAAAATCGTTGTCGTCCTCGACAACATACCATCCCGGTAGCCATCCACCAAGATCATCACTATCCATGATGTCAACTCCTCCACATAAGGCAAACATCCCTGCAACATATGTAGAACTCCATCTCCATCATGTCTCACCTTAGTGACCCACTGCCACCAAGATAACCATACCAAGGTATACACCTCTACGGTAGATATCATCTCGATCCATGATCATCGACTCCTCTGCCACAATCTCCACTGCAACATCTCATGTCGACTTCATCATGTGTCACCATGTGAACCTCTGTCATGATACTCCAACAAAATGCTAACACGTCTCTGCACACTTCGCGACCCCATGTCTGAACTAGTTGGGTAGCTAATCCAACTGTCACACTCAAATCATGAGAGTGAATATCCTCATGCCATCATTAGTTGTTCCTCAAAACATCCTGCCACATTCTTGACTCATCAAGAATCTATCTCCATAATCCATGCTCAGGTCCATGGAAACTCCATCCATCTACAACATGTCATGATGCTTGATGCCAAGCCATCCCTGCACCATCAGTCATACCTGCTCCATATGTCTAAAGGACTCACTGCCATGAGCAGCTAATAATGAGCCCCAACTTCTTGTCCATCTAAGAGGATGTAGAGGGAGTAGAGCCTGAAGGCTCTTCCTCATTAATCAACTCGATCCACCTATCAGGATCCTCAATCTCCATCCTTTGTAGATAAGCAACCCTGTCTTCCTTCTGGACATCCGGCCTCACATACACTTCCTCATCATCATCATCATCCTCAACCAACTCTAGCCTTCTTGACAAATCCAAGATGCTATCTGAAAGTGATCTAATGACCAATGACTGCTCGGTAAGCTTTGCCTCAACAATAGACAATCACTTACTCATGTCTCCCATTCTCTTCTCATCCTCCATTTGCATCACTCCCAATTTACAATCAGGTCTTGTCACACCAATGGTTGGCACACCAAAGGGTACATATTCCCTTCCATCATAAATATAGAGCTTCTTCAAATGTGGAACAATCATAGCATCAAATTGTTTCATGAATTCCATCCCCAATACAGCTTCATAGTCATCAATCCGCACTATAGTGAAGTCAACCTTCCCTGTCCATTCACCAAGTGTAGTGTCCACCTTCTCAGCTATACCAAGAATCTCAATAGGAGGAGAATTCACTGTCTTCATTTGTGCCTTTGCCGGTACAAATTTCAGTCCAATCCTTCTCGCATTATCTTCACCCATGAAGTTGTGAGAAGCCCCACTATCCACCATAGTGAGTACATCAGCACCTCCAACCTTCATTCGAACATACTCCAATCTATTCCTCTCAGGATCTCTCCTAGAGACCACCTCCGTAGTAGCAGAAGCACCAAGTATCTACATCATCCCCACAGAAGCACCTTCATTCCTCACATCAGATTGTGCAATAGTAGCCACCTTCGGTTTAGAAGGACAATTCTTCACTGTGTGTGGTCCAGCACATATCCAACACTTCAAGGATTTCTTCGTCTTCGAACTATCATCCGTTTTCGAAGCATCATCCTTCTTCTTGTCTTTCGATTTATCGGACTTCTTCTTTCTATCATCAGAAGTCTCATCATAATGCTCCACCAACCTGTCAACAACAGCAAAAGCTTCTTCAAGTGTCCTAGTCTTCTGCCTCTTCACTTCATTGCGTGCCCAAGGCTTCAACCCAATAATGAAGTTGAACACCTTGTCCCTCTCCGCCATGTCAGGAAGTTCTAGAGCTGCACTTGAAAACTCCCGCTGATATGCTTGTAGGCTCTCGATCTGCTTTATGTACTTAATTTTCATCTTTGCTTCCCATGTTTCATCCTGAGGACTAAAATGAGTCTGCAAAGCCTTCTTCATGTCATCCCATGAAGTAATTTCATCAGCACTGCTGTTGGCAATCTGATCCAAACTCCTTCGCCACCACATCTTAGCATCCTTTGTTAAGAACTGAGCAGCTACTTTGACCTTTGTCTCATCAGCATATAGACCCAACCGTTCCAAGTATTGCTCCATGTCCCATAGAAAGTTGCCAAGAGTCTTTGCATTCCTTGTGCCATCATAAGATTCTGGTTCCTTGACCTTCACATGAGGCACTCCTCCACCTGAGTTATGCTTCATGGCCTTCTTCAACACCATGATTTCATCCTTGGCTTCGTCAAGAGATTTCTTCAAGTTCATGATCTCTGCAAGACCATGATCCCTTGCTTCTTCAACCTCCTTCACCCTTACTTCAAGTTGTGTACACATAATATCAGTGTACTCATATTATGTCCGGAGTTCATCGTGCTGTGTTCGGAGTTCATCGAGCTCTTCCTTCATCTTTGAATTGGCCTCTTGTTCCTTAGCGAACAAATCCATCTTCTTATCCCAAGAAGTCTCCATATCCTCCATCTTTTCCAACACCTTTTCAATGAACCCAATAGTAGTATCTTTCACAACGTGACTAGACCCAGCATGAGATTCAGCTGCCATCTCTAACAGCTTCTTCCTCCTTTGCAATCTAGTTTTGACCATCCAACAGCTTCACCAAGTAACCTACAATTAGAACCAACCCTTGTTCCACTTGTGTGAAACTGTTTCCTTCACCTGCAAGTACTCTTTCCATTGTCACGAGAAACCCTGCTCAATGACTTCAAATCGAAGTCTTGTTCTCACCTATCAAGTGTGTACCAGCTTTAATGCTTCAACACCTGAACCTGTTCACAAGCTTCAAACGTTCACGAGCAAACCTTGCTCTAACATCAGCTCAAACCGAGCTCTGATACCAACTGTCATGCCCCTACACCTACGGTAGTCTTCCAACCGTTTATAGCGAGGTGAGGCACCACTGAACGCTTTCTTTTCACCAATACTAACATTCATGGACTACGCCTAATTCACTTGTCCTTAGTTTGTGTTTCACAACCAAGTAAAATTGCATTTATCCTTTATACCAATGAACACCCATACTCATTCATTATCCACAGCAATTATAAAAGACAATAACAATTGCACAGTATAAAGGGGAGGGGCAACTCTCGAACAATTCTGCCCGAAAATATATATTATTCAATATTTCTTCATAATAATACAATCATCACAAGTAATTCTTGGCAAGCTCCAAGCCAATACTTAGCTTCTTTTACAATATAAGCAAATTAGCCTTTTACAATAATCATGTGCACGCCTTGCACGAAGGGAGGGTGCTCACCCGAGCCACCAAGACCCCCTTGTCAATCCCGACACAAAACTTTGCTCAAGACAACCTTGGGCACACCTTGCCCAACCCTCGACCGGCTAAAGATAACTCCAAGACTTGTGCCCTCAAGATATGTGCATGAGTTATGCGCATTTCCAACCCAAGACTGCGCACTTGTCTCCTCCTTGAGCTTATGCGAGTTGCTCAGGCTGCGTTGATGCTCCAAATGATCTTCATCATTTGGTTATATATACACATCTATGCGCGTGGGTAGCATGGGTGGTGGCTCTCCAACCGACCCCAAAACAACCTCAATACACCCCTGCGTGCATCCTTCTATAAGTCGGCCTGCCCACATGGTCGCTCCACGCACAAGGGTATAAGTGTTCATCGCATACACTTATGCCTTAGTCATTTTCGTCGCACCGTTCATTGCTTCTATTGTCGCACCTCCGTGTAGTCGCGCCCACCCGTCGCGTAGCCCGCCCGCGCCCATCGTTCAGCCCACGCCCGCCCATGCGCCCGCGCTCGCCCGTGCACCCGCGCGCCCGCCCGTGCGCCCGTCGCCCGCCCTTGCACTGTAGAAATTTTGAATAATATGACACATATTCACAGAGATTATCCTGATCATACAATTATAAGCGGAACATGTATAATACATAATCTCCTCTACGTTGATCATCAATTTACAGAAGCAGAAACATTCACAGGCGCACATAGAAGCATCAATCAAACTCATAAACACAGTATGTATCCCGGGGAAAGCATCTCGCTAAAAACCCCACACTATCTGTATATTATATTGATTGAATCATGTAACAATACAAAGCATAATAATTCTCACAAGTATCTCCACCTGTTATACACAATACAGCTCAGATTTGATCTCCAAATCTCCCCCGCTGCTTGCCTGCCTCCACTGCTCAATACCTGCTCAAGAACTGATGAGAATAGCTTCCCAAACTCGATTTTCACCTGCAAAATAGTCACTCACTCTTTGTGGACGTGAGCAAAGGCTAAAATGTGGGCCAAATACGTGAGCAAACTCATTGGCATACTCAATCCTTTGATTGTGCAAGATCTGGTGCACAACTATAGTCACAACTGATAGCAATCTGATTCTCTACCACCTGTCCCTGTTGAACTGAACATGCACTGACATGCAACTGAGTTAACTGATGTATTCATTAGTTGTATTAAGAGTTAATAACTTGTGAATTAATTAATAACTAATTCACCCAACTCATCTCTAGTCTATTGATCAGTTAGACTAAATACAACCAGTTTAACAAAGCTAAACTGAACACAACTCCATCAACTGCACCTCCAGTCCACTAAACTCAACTCACTTGAGTTCTAACTGAAGTCCTGCATGCAAATATTATTCATCCCATAGGTAACCACGTATTTCCTTGTGGGATCTGCATGTACCACATTCGTAGCTCATTCTGAAGTGCTCCAAGAGAATAAGATCAAGTTTATAGTCCAAATATTATTATGAGACAATAATATTTGACTTTTCTATTTTTGACAGCCAGTCTAAAAATAGACTTTGATCACTCACACTGTGATCATTCACATTTTGATAAAAAATAGAAGTCCATCTATTTTTCCCAACTTGACCAATCATCCATAAACAGCAACCTGCAATCCATAGACATGATCCATATGTCTAAAAATAGACATAGTCTAAAAATAGACTTGCGCCAAAAATAGCCTGCGGGCCCACTTAGTGAAGGCGACTCTTTTCACTAAGCTCCATCATCTTGTTGTATTCTCAACAAGCATTTCTTGTTGCACACTTTTCAACACTCCCTCTCAACAAGAAAGGCTTCCTCTCAAACCTGATCCTGTAACTCTGGAATGTTCTCCATGCAACACATCTGGCTGGTCCACTTGCTCTGTCATCAAAGTCTCTGACTGCTATTGCCTCTGTCGACTGAAACTCTGCATCTCTATGCTCTTCAGTATCTGACTACTCTAGCCTCTGTCACTTTGATCTCTGACTGCATCCGTGCTGCTGCTGGTTCTATCTCCCAGCATTGCATCCGCACTGCACCTCCCAACTGACCTCCCTGTTGGGATAGAAACACCCTCTGATGCTGAAGCTCTACCTGCTGCTGACAAGTGCTCCCTCTCTGACATCTGCGCTACTGCAACATCTCCATGCATATCGCACCATTGCACACCTCTCTGTGCCACCTAGCACTGTGCAAAACACTTGTGCCTCTCGCATTGCTATAGCCTGCTAGCTATGCGCTGTCCTGGGATTCCCTGCACTGTCGCTCTCTCTGCCGCTCCATCCGCATCTGTCTCTACCCAATCAGTCAATTCCTGCTACTACACATTGGGGCTCCCGTAGCAAGGTCTCATCCAAGAGGTTGGGTACCTCAAGGATCCTTCCCCTCCTCCTTGGGACAATCAATCCACATCACCCCACCTCCTACCTGGAGGTATGCCTGCATGCGATCCTTCAGCCCATCTGGCTCGAAGTTTCCCCCTACTGGAGGTCTCTGGATGAGTAGATATCTCTACTCTATCTCCTCTCAGCTTCCCCTGTTGTGGCTCCTCCACAACCTCCTGAAGCTGCTGCACCAATCGTGGCTCCTCCACAATCGTCTGAGACTTCTTCTGGCTCTGCATGTTGAGAGGTAATATACGCTCCCTCTCAACCACCAAGTCTCCATCAGTTGCCTTGCTGCTCAAGGCTTTGCATGCATCTTGAACCTCAAGAACATATAGGTTCCTGACCCGTGAACCAATCTCATGACAACGAAAGCATCTCACCTTCGACTTGTCAACCTTCTTCCTATCATTGGAAGAACAAGATTCGAAAAGAGAAACCTTCTCCTTCCCCTTCTTCGCCTTACTCGCTAAGGCACAGTTCTCCTCATCCTGCATGGATGAAGAACTGTCTCTGGTGTGCCGTCTAATCTCCTCCTGCATCAAATCCGACCATAGTCGTTCCCAATTTGGCAGTTTCTCCCTTCCATTCACCGAGTCCTGGTAGCTATGCCAACTCTTAGGAAGGTCAAGGAGTCCTAAACTCACCATCCTCATCCGACAGTCACCCCCACACTTCCCAGCTCATCCCGGCATTGGGTGAACTTCGTGAGATACTAGGGCGTACTGTCTCCATTCTCACACTGAATGTTTCTGAGTTTTATCTCTTGCTTTGGAATTAAATTCGAATTCCACCAGCTCAAAAACTCAACCGCTTCCGATCTAGAATTCGTGAGAACAAAGTATTTCTTGTACAGAGATCGACTGTATGGGCATTCACCGGATATCTCACCTTCCAAAAGAAGGATGAATCCAGAGGCTACCTGGCCCGATTACAGACTCTGCCTGAAGAAATAGAATGTAAACACTTCCTGAATAGTAGATCTGATGATCAATCCTCGCTTGATATCCTGTAACAATCTCTTCTACAAATCAAGCTGCTCTGATACCATGTAGAAATTTTGAATAATATGACACATATTCACAGAGATTATCCTGATCATACAATTATAAGCGGAACATGTATAATACATAATCTCCTCTACGTTGATCATCAATTTACAGAAGCAAAAACATTCACAGGCGCACATAGAAGCATCAATCAAACTCATAAACACAGTATGTATCCCGGGGAAAGCATCTCGCTAAAAACCCCACACTATCTGTATAATATATTGATTGAATCATGTAACAATACAAAGCATAATACTTCTCACAAGTATCTCCACCTGTTACACACAATACAGCTCAGATTTGATCTCCAAATCTCCCCCGCTGCTTGCCTGCCTCCACTGCTCAATACCTGCTCAAGAACTGATGAGAATAGCTTCCCAAACTCGATTTTCACCTGCAAAATAGTCACTCACTCTTTGTGGACGTGAGCAAAGGCTAAAATGTGGGCCAAATACGTGAGAAAACTCATTGGCATACTCAATCCTTTGATTGTGCAAGATCTGGTGCACAACTATAGTCACAACTGATAGCAATCTGATTCTCTACCACCTGTCCCTGTTGAACTGAACATGCACTGACATGCAACTGAGTTAACTGATGTATTAATTAGTTGTATTATGAGTTAATAACTTGTGAATTAATTAATAACTAATTCACCCAACTCATCTCTAGTCTATTGATCAGTTAGACTAAATACAACCAGTTTAACAAAGCTAAACTGAACACAACTCCATCAACTGCACCTCCAGTCCACTAAACTCAACTCACTTGAGTTCTAACTGAAGTCCTGCATGCAAATATTAGTCATCCCATAGGTAACCACGTATTTCCTTGTGGGATCTGCATGTACCACATCCGTAGCTCATTCTGAAGTGCTCCAAGAGAATAAGATCAAGTTTATAGTCCAAATATTATTATGAGACAATAATATTTGACTTTTCTATTTTTGACAGCCAGTCTAAAAATAGACTTTGATCACTCACACTGTGATCATTCACATTTTGATAAAAAATAGAAGTCCATCTATTTTTCCCAACTTGACCAATCATCCATAAACAGCAACCTGCAATCCATAGACATGATCCGTATGTCTAAAAATAGACATAGTCTAAAAATAGACTTGCGCCAAAAATAGCCTGCGGGCCCACTTAGTGAAGGCGACTCTTTTCACTAAGCTCCATCATCTTGTTGTATTCTCAACAAGCATTTCTTGTTGCACACTTTTCGACATGCACCCATCGTGCACGGTGACTCGTTCGGCACCCAAACGCATTCGCGCCCGAAGGCCTTACAGTCGGGGTCGGGTGGGTTGGGGGAGAGGTAGGGAGGGCGCCCAGAGGGGTGGGGTGAGCGATTTGGGGGAGAGGTAGGGAGGGCGCCTGGAGGGGTGGGGCAGGCGGGTGAGCGCGCCCGAATGGGTGGTGCGGGCGGGCAGGTGGGTGAGGGCACCGGGCGGGGTGTGGCGGGTGAGGGCGCCTGGGCTGGTTGGGCGAGCGGGTGGGGGGGGAGTAGGGAGGGTTGGGGCGGGCAGGTGAGGGCGCCCGGGCCGGGGAGGGTTGTGGGGGTTGGGCCGGGGCGCCCGGGCAGTGGGGTGGGTGAGGGCACCCGGGCCGCCGGGGTGGGGGGGTTGGGATGCTTGGGGGGGGTGAGTGGGTGAGGGCGCCCGTGCCGTGCGGGGGGGGTTGGGTGAGGGCGCCCGAGCAAAATGTTTTATTCGTGATTTACTTTTTTACACTGGAATGTTAATGCATGTCCTTTTGGAATATGAGGGGCAGTGGGTGGGGCGATTGTTGATTAAAATTTATGATATATTTTCGTTGTTAATTTAAGTTAATATGTTTTTATTATTTACTGATTTATGTGTTTCTATTTTTCAGGAAAATGGCATCAAAGAGAATTTCAGTGAATCTTTCTGGACCAAAGACTCATAAAGGTGCATCTAAAAGAAACATTGGTGAACGAACTCCACCTGAGCTCATGATTACAAATCTTTCAAGTGCCTCAAGTGATAAGAAGATGATTTCAGACCGGAAGAATTCGAAAGAGGTGAAATTTCCATCAAGAATGTGGTATGTGAAAGAAAGAGAAAGCACAAATGTGAATATATATCTATATATCGATATACCGAATGATAATGGAATTTTTGATGTGATGGGAAGAGTCGTAGATATGTGTTCGGTACTAGACACTGAAGTTATTTACGTACTTACAAACGCTCCCAAGTCACATGAAAGGGTTAAATACCAACTATCATATTCATTGTATGACACGAGAGAGGTATCTACAAAGTTGTGTAGTCAAATCGTAAATGAGATGACATAAAACATCGTAAGTATTGTTATTTATATTTGTATTTTGCGTTTTTGAAAGTGTCTCGCTATATTTTTAACTTTTTTTTTTATTGACATATGATATTTTGTTTGGCAAAATTTCGTTGAAAGTTGTTCAATTAGGTTGGGAGGCATTCATTTCATTGAGAATGATATCATGAAAGTTGTCAGCAGTTTTTACTCAGTGTCAGAAGAAGATATGGAAAATAGGCAAAATGAAGTAATTGATAATGCTACAAAACTACATCCAAAGAATCAGAAAAAAAAAGGTCTGGTGGATAAATCTAGCAAGGGTAAACAAGTTATTTTTGAGAACGATGAAGTTGAAATTGACAATGAAACATATGTTGTCATTACTGAAGATGACATTGGAACTGAGAAGAGCCATAAAAATCCAAAAGTAACAATGCCCAAGAATAACTCTGTTGGGAATGTTATGACCAAGAAAAGTAAAGTTGATGATTTTCAAGCAGTCACTACCAGCAGTCAAGAACCTAGTGAAACTTCAAAAGAAAGCAGAGAAATCATTACACCAGGAGCTGATTTAGAATATGGCATTATCAAAACAAAACAAAATGTCATTCGAGAGAATTTGACAAAGAGAAACTTAATTGATGGTGGTCGCACATTTCAGCTTAATGTCAGGCAAACCTATAAAGCAAGTGAAGGACAATGTCAATATCAAGTTAGAAAGCCACATCATCTGCACGTTCACAACTTGAAGACATTGATGAGGTACAATCCATATGCTCATGTGGTTAGTTATGTGCTTCTTATTGATCCACTTCAAGTTCCCAACAAAGAAGCATTTGATAAGTCAAAATGTTTTGAATACAATTATCATGTGCTTGGGAGGAACCATTCTGTAGAAGCTCAAAGACAATTGATGGAGGAATATCCTAATAACCCATGTTTTGAAACAATGAAATGTATCATTTACGCTGGTTTATTTGATACAGAAGCAAAGTTAGTGGCATGGGATCATAATTTAGATAATGAATATAGGATGTCTATGACTTTCATCCAAAGGGTTAGATTTATTCATAGTGAATTTGAAGAAAAATGTGGTCGGGATAGGACAAAAGTTACTACAAATTTCCGAAAGGAATGTTGTATGGAAATAGGATATCAAATTGAAGAGAAAACCAATTCAAAAGGTGGAAAAGGTAGTAAACATAGTGATTTATTCAGAGGTATTGATAACATTTTCCAATTGGCATTTAGAACTGGAGATGTTTGGAGGTTGATTGATGAGACTTTTAGCATGTGGGAAGACATTTCCATTAAAAACCAGAAGGTCAAAAAGTCTAAGCCATTCGTATGTGGCAATAGTAAATTAGCTCCTGAAATGAAGCATCTTCCAAACGATATGACTATCACACCTTGGAGGGTGATGCAAGGAGTGAAAAATGAAAAAATTGTCAAAACAATATTATCTCGTGTGAGGTCAGGGGAATTATCATTGGAGGAAATGTCTGAAGAATTTCAAAAGTAAGCTTGTTGAAATATTTTTATTTATTTCTAGATTATAATTATATTTTAAATAAAACATGTTGTTCTTGGTAGTATTTGTTATACATATCATTATATTAACTTTTTGTTACTTTATCTATGCAGTCACAAAGTTTACATGAAAATTCAAGAACAAATGGTTAGATTGTTGAATGAAGATAGTTGGGATGATGTCGTACGCAACTATCCAGATTCAAGTTCTACATCAACATTAAAAGCTTTTTATCTTGCATTTAAAAAGGTATCTTGATTTATACATTCATTTTTATTCACCTGTGTACTATTTTTAATTTATAACTTACACATATATTTGTTTATTTGATAAAAGATGAGGAAGGATGATAATGGAGTGCCAGATAGTTTCAAAACCTTTATTGAAAAAATAAAGATCGAAAGACTGAGGAAGCAACATATTAAGGATATTCGACTTGATCCAACTCTTAATAATTTCATTTGGAATGGGCTAGACACTATTCAATATCAAGTAATACAAGGCGACTATGAAGACATTGCTAAACTCATACCTAAAAGGGATTATGCCCTAGTCATTGTAGATATTCCCCATGGTTTCGATATTCCAAACATTGACTATGATAGTGACCCTTATACTTATCAAGCTTTTAGTAAAGTGGTTGCGGGATTTGTAGAAGTCACGTCATCACCATTATGGAGATTTGTGACATTTCATTCAAACACACAATTGGCAATGATATTGTCAAGCTTCAAGGGGAAAACGAATTCAAGGATGCAGATTACATGGTAAGATGTTTAAAATGTATATTTGATTAATGTTGAAAAATTTATTTATGTACAAGTTAATTGAACTTTTACTATTTCATGTTACAGGGAAAAGTCAAATCTTCTTCACAATGAAGATCAACAATTTATAAATGATTGTGAGTTCATTCATATTGATAGTTGGGCAAAAGATGATAGCCATATGTCTATGATTTTTAATCGGGTAGACAGAAAGAGTCATAGCCAAATACTGACTTATGATGCTGTTGTGAGAAAACTAACATATGAAGACAAAGAAGCAAAAGGAGAGATAGTTAACATTTATCAAAAACCACAATTATTGATTAACTATCTTATAGACATTTGTTCAAATGAAGGAGATTGGGTTTTGGATTTATTTTCTGGCTCAGATAAGTTTTATTATATGGAATTGAATTTCAATATGTTATTTTTTTAATTAATATGTCATTGTACTAATTTAGTTCATTATTTCTTTTGTGCTTGATAATTAGGTACAACACTAGCATGTTGCCTTCAAAAAAGGAAGAAATTGCATTGCAATTGAAAAAGATCCAGTACAGTGCAATTTCATTCAGCAAAGAATTAATGCTCTTCAATATCTTCTAGATGCAATGCAAGAAATTGGGTTGAAGAAATTGGAATTTAGTGAATCTCGTGTGGCAAAAAAGGCAAAGGAACCCCAACCACCATTACATGGAATGCTTGGAAAGACATACAATGGGAGTTTCGCAGACATCAAAGACCCATTAGAAGAGGAAAATGAGCAAAATGAAACAGAAAATATTGTGGAAGAAGACAATGATGAAACTCTAGAGGACGAAGAGTTTGGATTACGTGACATTGTTGATTAAATTTAAGTTATGCTTGTAAATCAAGCTTTGCAATGTTTTGACTTTGACATTTTATGAGAAGAATAAACACTCAATTAGGGTTGTTATACGTTCAATATTGGTAATATGTGATTTTTGCATTGATTTTTAAGTTAATCATTATTTTTTGAAAAAAAAAGAAGTGATTTTTATTATTTTTTTGACATGAAATCCATAGAAAAAGCTATTATTTAACCATTTTTAGTTAAAATTATCGTATAAAAATTGTGATTTTGACATGTCAATTCTAGCAAAAAATTATCAAAACATGTAGTTTTTTAGTTATATTTATGTAAAAAATGGTTATTTTTATGTCCATTGTTAAAAAATATTGTTTTTTAGAAACAATTATTTCATGTGGACTGAAAAATTAATTAAGGATGTATAAATATGTAGAATACCGAAAAGTCTAAATATCGACCTTCTAATTTAAAAATGCAAAACAATAAAAACCTCACGAAAAAAATTTAAAATTAAAATAAAAAACAAGAAAATGTGAAGAAAATGACCACTTCAAAAATTATCAAATTTACTAAATAATTATTTACATTTTATACATTAAAAAATTTAAAGCCAAAAAACAGGGCTTTTAAAAAAGGAGTGTGATGCTGAATTCTCACTTTTTTAAATCAGCATGAAAATAACTACCATTCTAAAACGTGATGTACATAAAAAAAAATAAAGTGCCAAAAACTATGCTCTAAAAAAAACATGTGTCTTCTGCATCACCCCTTTTCAAAATCGGGTCACTTTTTTGCTATCTCTACGAAACGAGTAACATTATCAGTTCCCGTTTCAAAGTTTACATTGTTCTCAAGACTCTCATCTTAATTTTGTGTCATTCTAAAGACTTCCTCGCTCCTTTCTTTTTCTTTACAATAATCTTGGTATTTCTCCAATAATTTCTATTTCATCTTATTCCAAGTGTGGATGTATCTTTGCCAAGGCCCACGAACCACCCTAATGAAACATTCTTGAGTGTAGCAGGGAAAAGTTTCAATTTATGGGAATCTGACACATAATCATAGCTCCTACAAAGTATGTCAAATTCAAAGAGCAATTTTTCATGCCCTTCCTTAGATAGACCATGAAAGTTCAGTAGGGAGGAGTGAGGAATATTTTTCACTTTGTTTTCCTCATATGATTCTAAACAAAAACATCAAAGGTTGATGTCTCTTCTTTAACTTCATGAGATAGCTCTCTTGATTTTTGTTCTTCTCTTCCAAAGTTGATTTAGGAGACCTAGGAAAAATCAACTCTCTAGAGTGGTACTACTCACTTATAGAATCTTTAGAGAAGAAAATTTATGTATGTGTAGAAGATGAAGCTTGTACAATTTCAGGTTCATGGACAGAGATTTTAGGTTTCTTCTTGGCAAGGGAACTTGTTGTGGGAGTGAAGTAGTTTTGTTTTATGTGCCCCCTTTTCCTCTTTATATTGACATGAACTATTAGTTCTATGGGATTTTCTGATGGAACTAACAAATCTACCCTGTTGATCT
Source organism: Pinus tabuliformis (assembly GCA_031772625.1). NCBI lineage: Eukaryota > Viridiplantae > Streptophyta > Pinopsida > Pinales > Pinaceae > Pinus > Pinus tabuliformis. Next base: position 486,342,302 of record CM062814.1, on the reverse strand, counting down.
CTAAATTTGCGCATGAAAATGTTTAAGAGAGTGTTCTTTCTAAGATAGATAGTTGAAAGGAGAAACATGGTAGAAGCATATCACATATATTAATTTAAAATAGAGTGAATGGAAAGAGTATTTGTAAATAGAGTAAGCAACTTAATCCCAAAAACATAATATTGTACTTATCTAATTAGTGAGTTGCAACAATGTAAGAAAACATAATAGTTACTGGGTTGATTGAAATGTAAAGATAAACTAGAAACTAAACTATATAGTTATGGGTAGTACTTGGCTAAGGAGGAGTCCCTACCTCCTTAAGTGAGGCACTATTTATAAGAGAAATAGAATGCTAATTTATCTCCGCATAATTCATTCAAATGAAATGGAAATGAGACACAAGCTTATATTAAGAATTTGAAATGTGGATTACAAGCATGGATTTTCTCCATATTTTCTCTCCCCTTTTTCATGGCTCAAGTATAGATGCATTTTCATACATATTACTTGCTATCTTAAATTATCCATGAAATCAAGGGAAAACCATGAGAATATTCATATTCTCATGTTTTTTCCATCTAAAAGAAGGTTTCTCATAAAGATACAAATATCAAACAATGATGACCCTCTCATTTGTGCGATAAGTGGAAAATGGGTCACATTACTGACTTGGACGATCCTCAACCTCTGTCACTTTCCTTCATTAGGTACACAAGTTGTTGGGAAATTAGTTGTCAATAACTAGAGGCTCACCAACCACTAAGTTGTGCTAGATTATTTGGAGTTGCAACATTTATGTCCAATGGTTTATAGTCAACACGTTGCAATAAGGTTTTCGGGCGAGTTACAACATAAAACCTTAGGTAAGTTGTAATATTAGTCTTAGGTGAGTTGTACTAAAAGGCAAGCATTTTGTAACACCTAACAAAGCATGTTGCAACATTTTCATTATAATGGTGAATGTGTCACAACATCTCATTCAAACAAGGCTTCTAGATTCGATCATGTTACGGTAGCAAGGTCAGAATGATGTTGCAACAATGTTCTCAAGGGAGTTGCACTAGCACATGGGTGTTGCAGTAGTGGGTCTTGGTGATGTTGTCGAAACTTGTGGTATTTGCAATGGAACAAGAATGTTGCAACACTTTCAATATAGCAATATCAAGGTGTTACAACAACACTAACATTCTGCAACATCTGTACCTGCACAACCTACTTGAAGTATTTTCTCATTATTTTCCACAACTTAGCACAAAGAGGTAAATTATTCCCTAAATAGAAAAGAATCAACATTAAAATGGTATAATCAAAAGATAACTATACCTTGATCTTGTGAGCAAAAATGGTGATGAAATGGCATGGATATGTAAACATGTGTGAAAAAAGGTATTGGACAGGTGCTAGAAAAAGGCCAATTTGGCAACCCATCAAAATACTTACCGATTTTAGATTTATTCGCATTGCTTTTAAGAGCCTCAGAACTAGCTCTAGTCCATCTCCATGGTTGACACTGAAATTTCAAAATTTCTATCTTACATGACTTGTTTTTATCCTATGTCAATCTTTAGTATTGATGGAGTATTGCTTTGAAGGTAGAGGTATCCAACAACAACAATGGTATGTGATACAAACTATCTTTAGGATTTTCTTCCTCTCATATTGATCCAGGTGGATGTTGGTGGCCACCCACCTATCCCACTTGGACCCCCACAACTCTCTCTTTCATTTTTTTAGTTTCCTTAATTGTAGCACAATTTACTATTTTTAGCATTTTTTCGGAACCTGAACTTCCAGAGCTGTTTTGAGGCCCTAAACAATGTTTTTTTGGGAAAACTTTGAGAAACATTGATTCAGTCCATGGACCGATGTTGCTCATGCCAAAGTTGTAGTCCTCGGATATATCTTTCTAACGAGGTATTATGTGCATCAAACGGAGATCATATGCCACAGTTACGACCCCGAGAAATTGATGTACCAATTTACCCAAAACGGGGCCCATAGTTTGGCGCTTCATCTCCTAGGGTCAGGTTTTTGGATGTTTAGGTTTTTCCATTGTTTCTCAAAAAATAGACCTTCAAGCCTCATTGTAAGACAGTTCAAAGGCATCTAGCCGCCACATATCTCCTCAGAGATAAGCTACCATCGCCCGAGCTAGTTTACTTCCATTTCTGTTTGTAAGCATATTTCAGTATTTTAAATTAATGAAATGAAGTATTATTTCTATTGCATCTCTGTATTTATGGTTATATCTGTAATTTGTTTCGTTCCAGTTTAAACCCAAATCAGTGGTATCAGAGTGGTCTACTCTTTCTTTGTTTTCCTTGCATGTCCCCAATGAGATCAGGATATAAGGAGTTAGGGCTTGAACTGGTCGAACCCTTGCAAGACTAGCGTCGCAAATGTCGATGGCCTCCCATGGTGGATGAAAAGAAAGACGAGAGGGTAGGAGATCCTATCAAAATCTTGCTTGAAGAATCCCTCGACCGACAGAAGAACGCGATGATGGAAAACTTTTCCCAGATCCTTTAGCGGCTACCCATGGGCAATGCATCTACTTCCAGCAACTACTCTAGAAACACCACACCCTTTAAGGTACAAGTTAACTTTGAAATCCCCATATTCGAGGGTCAGATAGATGAAGATGTCATAGATAAATGGTTAAATATGCTAGAAGGGTATTTTTCTATTCATGATTTTTCCAGCCGGGTAAAGATTAATTTCGCTCTTCTCAAAGAAGCCCCCCACATCAAAGACTGGTGGGAAACCTATTGTGAGAAAAAAGATGAAAGTACATGCTCACTATTTTCAGTTGCACCCACTTGGAATTCATTCTGGGATGCCATTAAGGAGTAGTACTACCCTGTCAAAAGCTATGAGGATAAATACATAAAGTGGACCACGCTGTGGCAAGGAAGGGACCAAGATGTGCCAGAGTTCACAAATATTTTTCATACCCTTTGCAGAAAGTTGTGTATCAAGGATTCTGAGCTGCATTTGGTACTCAAATACCACAGTTGTCTACACAACTACATCCAGGACGAGATGGATTTCCTGAACATATCCTCACTCGGCATGGCATACCGATATGCTGTCAAGATCGAGCAAAAGTTTAAACAAAAGAAGCGAAACTTTGGATTTGAGAATCCAAAAAACAAAGGACAAAGCCAAGGTGGGGTGACCCAAGACAACCCTTCGAAGCTGCAAGAAAAGAACAACACCACGAAGTCAAAGAAGGACACAGGAAACTGGTGTGAGTTTTATAAGAGCCCTACTCATAACACAAGTGAGTGTCAGACCAAGTAGTCGTTGGTGGCCGAGTTGAAGGCTTCAGAATCATATGCATGTTCCGACCCTGAGTCAGAACGTGACAAGGGGAATGACAAAGGGAAGAAAATCATTAATGCGGAGCCTAGCGCCACTGTTTCTACCGCTAAGGTCCAGAAGAATGAGCTTGAAGATCCATAGGAGGGGAAGCGTCTTTTCCACTCAAAGATGTGGGTGAAGGGTTGGCCACTGCAATTCATTGTCGACAGTGGCAGCCAAAAGAACCTTGTTTCAACACAGGTCGTGAAGCGGTTGGGCCTACTGACTACACCACACCCACAGCTGTAAAGTATCGTGTGGCTTCAGCAAGGATGAGATCTCTGAGTCCGCTAGCAGTGTCACCTTCCCTACAACATCAAGCCCTTCACAGATGAGGTATTGTGTGATGTTTCACCTCTTGACGTTTGTGATGTACTATTAGGCCAACCATACTTATGGAGGTGACATGTTGTGTATGAGTCAAGGCCTCGCGTTGTTATTATTTCTTTGGGTAATTCATTATACAAGATACTGGAGGTATCCCCACCTACCGCCACCTCTTTGATCACTGCTAAGAAATGCAGGAAGCTCATCTCCTAGACTAGGAAATTTATTTTTTTGTCTGGTTTGCTCCCAAAGTAAGGGGAAGATTGTCATCACATCCATGACACTCGCAAAGGGTTCCTCCACACAGCAGCAGCAACAGAGGGATATGGTCATGAAAGAATACAAGAACATCTTATCCTCACCCACAGGGGTACCATTGCACTGTCAAGTCAAGCATTCATTTGATTTGACTCCTAAAGCACCTCTACCCAACAGGTCGATATATCGTCGCTCCATTCTGGAAAATTCCAAGTACAAGAAGCGACATGATCAACGTTGGGTGTCACACAAGTTTCAAGTGGGTGACAAAGTCTGGTTTCATCTACAGAAAGAACGCCTTACAAGAGCCCATCAGAAGCTTAGACTACTCTAATATGGTCCTTACACCATTACCAAGGTTGTGGGAAACAATTCTTTGGAACACAGCATCCCCCCATTCCTTCGCTTTCACTAAGTGTTCAATGTGGACCACCCTCGACCATGCTTCCCACCATTATTGGACACATCAGAGGTTTCAGAACATCTCACCAGGGACCAAGTTCAGCAGAAGTTTCCTCATCTCATGGAGGAACTCAACGCAATGGGGACCATTGCTTCCTAAGGGGGGAGGAATGATCCAGGTGGATGTTGGTGGCCACCCACCTATCTCACTTGGACCCCCACAACTGTCTCTTTTAGTTTTTCAATTTCCTTAATTGTAGCATAATTTACTATTTTTAGCAGTTTTTCGGGTCCTGAACTTCCGTAGCCATTTTGAGGCCCTAAACAATGTTTTTTGGGAAACCTGGTAGGAACATGGGTCCATGGATTGATATTTTTCATCCCAAAGTTAGTCCTCGGATAGATATTTCTAATGAGGTATTGTGCGTGTCAAATGGAGATCATATCCAAAGTTACAACCCCAGGAAGTTGATGTACCAATTTACCCAAAACGGGTCCCATAGTTTGGCGCTTCATCTCCTAGGGTTAGGTTTTTGGATGTTTAGGGTTTTCCATTGTTTCTCAACAATAAATAGGCCTTCAAGCCTCATTGTAAGATAGTTCAGAGGCATGTAGCCGCCACATCTCTTCTCAGAGATAAGCTACCATCGCTCAAGCTAGTTTATTTCCATTTCTATTTGTAAGAATATTTCAATATTTTACATTAATGAAATGAAGTATTATTTCTCCTGCATCTCTATATTTATGGTTATATCTGTAATTTGTTGCATTCCTTTTAAATCCAGATTGGATAGGCACTCAATAATTGGGCGAGTGACATTCATTTGTGTTCTTCCATTTATGTTTTGTTGATGGTGTTGGACCTGCCAACATTCAGGGGATATTCCCGATATGAAGTCTGAACTAGACCTCACATCATTTGGTGTAGGAGTCCCATCTAGTATGATGGTCTAATTTCCATTATCTTAAAGATATGCCTTAGCTCTTTCTTGTCAGCACGTGAGATTGGTTTGTTTTTTCTTTGAACAACGAGGTTCACATGCCTGGTGAGTACTTGGTGTTACTTGTGTCAAACTTCTTTCACTACAGAGGGGGAGGGTGGAAGTGAGTCTCAGGTTGAAAGGGAATAGTCCAAACACTACTACAGACACACAACACAACAAGACATGCACAAATTCCAATGGAGTAGTCCACACGAACACGACAGTCACAAACACGAGGTGAAAAAATAGCATGTACAACACCCAACGAATAGTCCACACGAGTGCGACGGGCATTATAACAAGTTTACACAAATTAATCTGTCAAGTGTCCATCAGGATAGCCCACACGGCTAAGACAACATTAACAACTTATACAACACATTTTCATAAGCATATGTATTAGAACAATTGAAATAGTTCAACTGTCTTAACACAGGTTTAAGCAACATGTATTACAAGTGTCCAAAGAATAGTCTTACAAACAATTACAATACATGTGTGAAAACGTGTTGGCCTATTAACAGGCTTTTGAATGAAGAAAAAGTTCCAAGACACATTCGTACACCATTACATCACTAACCCCGATAGCGGGGCGTTGGAGCCACTGCTAGCTCCTCAAAGAAAAGATTACAGACTCTCAAGGCTATATGGGAGGAGCCATGGTGAAAAGTATTTTATTGTATAAATGAGGGGTATTTATAGCCAAGGGTAAAACTGGCCCTTATGACTATTCGACTTCCCTCATGACTGTTTGACTTACATGACTCTTCAACTTTACATGACTCTTCAGATTTACATGTGGGCCTCTTGGACTTCCACGTCACATTACATTGATTAAAATCTTGTGGCCCACGGTAGTGATGTGGCCGAGATGACTCATGACATGACTCAACACGACAGAGCTAGTGTGTTCATGTTGCTGGTGGTGTGCATGTCGAGCTGCAGTGTTGCTGAGTGATGGATGTCCTCTTGGTGTATCATAGCTTCACCTCCACATGGCAAGGTGTGCAGAGTCTTCGATGGTCTTGGTGTTCGCTTAATGTTGCATGTGCACGTCGCTCCTTTACTTGTACTTTGGCATGCTTCATGTATTCGTTCATTCACGAACAAATCTCCTCGCATGCATTCCTCATTCGTCCGTTCGCAAACAAATCTCCTCGCATGAATTTCTCATTCGTCCATTCATGAATAAATCTCCTCGCATGCTCTCCTTGTTCATCTCTTTTGTCATCGCATCATGTCTCATCCATGTACCTATATCTACACTTACTCATGACGAGACGATGTCAAATCCAGAAATCTTCTAGTCTACCATGATGCATTGTCATTCGCTTTCAGATGTAGGTGACCAGGAGAGAGGACAAGACTTTGAAACTGTGCAAGGAATATTTCAAGCCAAGGTGCAGGCTCTAGGCACTACGGGTGAAAATTGCGTAGAGGTCACTGGGGGACTAATATGGACAATCTGGATCAGCAATGATTGTCCACGGGATCTGACTCAACTGGAGGGAAGATCTGTGTAGTTTTTTCAGGAAGAAAGTGTAGGCAGCAAAGGGGGATTGACAGCAAAAGCTGTGCAATATCTCTGGGGAGCTGGAAATGGGCTGTAGGAGTGCTGCTGACAAAAACTATGAAATTTTTCTGGGGGGTTGGTAGCGGGCTACGGGAGTGCTGCTGATGAAAACTTCACAATGTTGGGAGACTAACCTGCTGGACATTCTTGCATAGTTTCTAAGCTGAGCAGGATGCTAAGCAGCTGGGGAACTACTCATTAAAACTGCATAGTTTTTCGGGCGAGCAGCAGGCCGAATGACTGGGTGAGTGGCTGGAAAAACTGCGCAATTTTTTGAGGGAGATAGTGATGGACACAGGGTGTCTGTCCGGCATGTCTGTGAAGCTTCTTTAGTCGGTGGAGCAGGCATGATTTGCAGCTTTTGCGCAATTTTTTTGGAAAGTGAGTCCCGAGGTCACTGCCTGGTCAAACTCTCCAGTTGATCAGCTGGAGTCTTGGTTGATGTGCTTGTGGTAGCGTAGATTGAAATGGATTTCTAGAAAACTTTTACGTTGTTCTAGGTTATAGTCAGTTGATTCGATTCCAAGGTTGCGTAGTGCAGACTGCCTAGGAAATAGCCTCAAGGTCTGCACAATTCTAGGCAACAATACATAATCATTGAGAGCTGAAACTGCGCAGTGCAGCTCAACGAATGTCTGGTTGTTGGAGGATTGTCTAGTCGACAAATCTTTGAAAAAATGACCAAGTGTGTGAATGAGTGACTTCGTATATGCATGAACTCGCGAACACACACTCAACATGACTTGGCGACAAGACAACTCGAACCAACAAGACAACATACACTCAGTGTGACTAACCGATGGTGTGAGTGACAAACGCGACACTTGTAATAGATCGTTGAATGACCATGACGACACTTGTGTGACAGTGCATACAACTTTTTGTGTGAGTGCAACAGATATTTACATAGTGGACATAACTTGTACACACGAAGGTAGACCTTGTGCATGGCAAGAACATGACTGCAAGCATGACATTGTGACCAACATGCAAAAAGATGTCAGTTAAGTGGTTAAGCGAGGAGGGTGCAAAGACTCGACTTGAGCTCACTGGATGAGCCTGAGTGCTTGCAAACATCAAGGAAAAACCTAAGGAAGGCTCTGAAATTGGATGTACGACAAAATTTGGGAGGGTGTTGCAGCTGCTACAACATGTTCATGGACATGTTATAATAATCAAGACATACGGATTGTAACCTATTAACAAATGTAGCATCAATTTACATTCAATGTTGAAACATGAGTTCCATGGCATTGATTTGTGAATGAGGTTTCTCTTGAGTGGAATCAACATGCCATGTGAGAGATGGAATTAGAAGTGATGCATGCCATATTTTACTTCATTAGCATTGCTATATGTGATACCCACAATTTTCTTAGTCCTAAAACTCGTACGTCACTAGATCTCGGTTCTAAGGATGTGTTAGAGATTTAAATCATGTATTCATTCACATTTCAAATGGGCTTGATATCGTTGTGTATTTATTCATGTACACTTTTCAAAAACATGCAATATCAATTTATATTTGTTCATGTACACTTCTAAAAAATATGCAACAACATTCATGATATCAACCCTAATCTCATGTCCATACTCAATGCCACACACTCATTTTGCATCCTATATATAGAGACTTACCTCTCCATGAAGGCGCTTATTTTCTTAATAGTACAAATAATTATTATAACTTATTTTAGATTATGTTAATTAAATCATCCATCTACCTAAGATTTTGACTTAACTAGGACCTCTTCTTAATTAATTTGCATACCAAAAAAACTATATAACAAACTCAAAGATTATTATTTGATTTATACATTAAATTTAAAACCTAGTTAGTTATTTTATACAAAATAATTAATATATAAGATAAAAATACAAATTTAACAATTTTAATTTGATAAGTTTTTTTACTTTTTTTGTCAAAGGATCTTAACTCGAGTGGCTTGTTGAACAATTTGTTTCCCTGCCTACAGAGGTTCAAGTCTCTAGAGACATGTTGTAACTAGCCTGTTGTGGAATTTATAAAATGTAGTTAATGAATCTCTAGAAATTCTCATTTCGGTTAAAAAAAGTTTCTTTGCTTTTGTTTGATACTAATTAAATTAATTTCAATAATAAAAAAATAGATTTAATTATTTTTATTCTTATTTTATTTAGATAATTTGTTTTAACCACCTATTAACTTAATCTAAATCATATATTAACTTTAAAATAAGAATTGATCGCCCGCATGGCATAGAATAGATGGTGACAGGGTGTTCTGTTAAGGCGCCTTATGGTGAAAAGGTCACTAGTTGGAAACCCCGTATGAAGAAATCTATCTAGCCAATGGTTGGTGTGGTCCAAGCTGGGTGCAAACCCCAAGTGATTTTGACAGATTGGATGTCCTTGGGTCATGGCTACTCAAGATATACATTAGATGTTCCAGGCATCTCAGGAACACATTAGCTAACAAACAAACAAAAACATAGAATTTATATATTATTAAAGGATTATTTTTTATAATTTAATGATATACTTCTCTTCCTCATTTTCTATTTTTTTAAAAGAGGGAGTAGGGACTTTAAATACATTGAATATGTTGGAAAGGAAAAATCATATATCTATATATATATATATATATATATATATATATATATATATATATATATATATATATATATATACATACATAATTTGTTGTATGTCTCAATGTTTTTAGAGTGGAAAAATTGAAGGAATTAGCTTACATGCGTAGTTTTATCGATGGGACCCAATTTGGAGCCCAATTTGGAGAATTGGGGTCTAAAACATTCTGAGGCCAGTTTAAGGCCTTTAATGGAATTTTTTTGGGGTAAATATTCTCTTTTTAAGTTAAATTCCCATTGGCATTTTTATACATTCAAAGACCTTTCCAACAGTGCAAGAGTCACATCAACATGAACTTAGATGCAAAATTGATGCCTCTCAAAGGTTGACTTATTGTAATTGACCACCATAATTTGGGAGGATGTCATGTTAGCCCCCATTACTCATGGAAAATGAGACAACCACATGGAGACTCTGAAGAAAATTATACAAGGGTTGAGTTGTAACTCACATTGAGAGTTGAATGGGTCAAATCTAACCCCTAGTTGGCTATAAGGTCGTGTTATAATAAATCTACTAGGAGGAAAAAGGGTTCCATTTTATTTGCTTATATTTGTTCCATATTGGAGTAGAGTAACTAACTTTGGATATAGAGAGAGCATAAAAGAGGCGTTTTGTGTATTGTATTAACCCACAAGCGACAAGTCTCAGGAAACTGCATAGTGAGTGCCTTCTCCTTTGTACTTGTATCATTTCCATTCCATACAAGAGAGATTTGAACAACCTCATATTCAATTTGGGTTTCTCCCATCGAGATTTCCTAAAGAATATCTTGGTGTTCATTATGGTTTGTGAGTGATTGTATTTACTTATTCTCTATTTTCCACTTATTATCTATTACATGCATAAACAACAGAATAGTAATAACAAAAATGGAATCTAAAATAAATTAACCCTTCATGGTATAGTTTTCAATTTATTTTCATAGATCTATTATGATGAACTATCAACATAATATTTGTGTTAGCTTACAAATCATATTGGTATTAGAGTGGGGTTTTTTAGGTATTTTGTTGGAATTTTCTTGGGATCAGATCAATTTATTTTCACATATCTACTATGACAAACTGCCCAACACAATATCCATGGAAGTTGACCATTGAAGAAGTAGTTGTAACAATTGTTATTTTAAGTATAAATTTATAAAACCCCATCCATGAACAACAAACCAATTTGTGATAACCATAGATATCTGTAAAAGGAGTTGCTTGTATTGCTAGAACCATATGATATAGATATAAGCCATAATGTGATCCTCCTCATGGAAATCCCAACCAATAAAATTGGGATGATCTAAGAAGATTAGGTTTCCAACTCAGATGTTAAATGAGAAGGAAAGTTAGGGGATTAGGAAGAAACAAAGGAGTCTAGGAAACATGAAAAATAGAAGTTTAGTTTGAGTACCATGAACCATTCACAGTCTCAAGTTTCAAAATGGATGTGAACATAGATTTCAAACCATATTAAGGTGAGATAGATTCATTGAAATTAAATCATTGATCATATTAGTTAGAGGTTATTTTAGTGCTCACCATATAGAGGAGGAACATAAAATTTCATTTTCCCATTTGAAATTAGAGGGCCATTCCCTAAACTTGTTGGAAAACCATATGGAAACCCCTAGATCCTCTAGTAACTAATCCGGAGGATTTTAAAACTCATAAAATCTCAATTATACTTTATTGGGTATGTAGAGGACCAGTGGATTTGGTGGCATTATGTTAGGAAAAGAGATGTAGAGTGTATAGGAGTACACCACAAAATTTAGGAAGATGGAAATAGTGCTTGGTATCTGTCCTAAGAATATATATGCATTCCTCTAGTATTTTGTGGTTTACATAGCCATATGTGAAAGAAAGTGATGATTTCAAAACCCAAAATCATGGATGAGGCTTGTACAGGCACAACAACTAGAAAACATAAGCTAAAAGAAAGTGAATTCAAGTTGTTAAAAGTAGAAGGAGCCCTAGGAATATTCCAAGGAGGAGAAGAATAAGTGGAAATTGGGGAAGGACAAGAAGACAACAACCATAACACACCAATGAAAAGGTCCTAACAACCCTTGTAACCACTGCAACATTTATTGTCACACGAAGGAGAAGTTCCAAAAGTTGTGTCCAAATATTAACCTGAAGAACTAGAAGAAGGATGGGAAGAAAAATAATATTATCACCATAATTGGAATAAATTAGGTAGAAACAAGCTCTAAGATAGATGAAGATATTTTCTACACCTCAATGTAGAAGGAGGTGAATTTGAGTAGCCTTCGTTAATAGGAAGAGGAGATGAAAAATACTCTTCCATATAAAGATACAAGACAAAAAGACACAAATTAATGCTCTGTTAAACTCAAGTTCATATGAAAATATCATAGCATCATATCTAGTTAAGGAGGTTCATGACCATCCTAACCCATCTATATTAGGATGGGTTAATAAGGAGGCAAAGATAAATATAACCACACAGTGTAAAATTGAATTGGCTATCATTGTTAATTTTATTGATTAAGTAAAATTGGGTGCAGTTCCACTCTATGTATGTCGAGTTGTGTTATGCAACCATCTCACCAAATAGAAGAAAGAGATAGACCAATGACTTCAAAAGTAGCCTCTTTGAGGGGGGGATCTCTTTTACATTACATAAATGAACAATTCTTTGATGATACAAATGAAAAGACCTAGTTTATATATATAGGAGTCTAAGGGGTCACAATATAATTAGAGTCGACATAACAATAATAATGTAAGGGCACAACAATAATAATAAGGGGTTATAATGACAATAATAATAAGGGAATACACTAGTATTATAGGGACCTAACATGCCCCTCTCCTTCAAAAAAGTGTTGTCCTCAATGCTTGAGTAGTTCTGGATGCTTTTATATAAAATTCGCATCCTCCCATGTGGAATCTTTAGTGAGTAAGTTCATCCACTTTATGAGATACTTTAAAATTGATCGATTTTGTAGCTATTGAGTTCTTGTTTCTATGACTGCTTCAGGTTCCAATATGATTTTTCCTTCCTCCTCAAGTTCTGGGAATATTGTTTGAACTGGGATCTTGTCACCTATAACCTTATTTAAGTATGAAACATGGAAAACTGGGTGCACTCAGGAAGATGCAGGAAGATCCAGTTTGTATGCCATAGTACCAATCTTTTGCAACACCTTGTATGGGCCATAATACTTTGGTGATAATTTATTATCCTTCTTAGCCTGCTTGAGGGACATTTGTTTGTATGGTTGTAGTCATAGAAATACCCAGTCACCTACATCAAAAAATATTTCGATGTGATGTTGATATGCCTATTGTTTCATTCTATTCTGCGCCAAAGTGACGTTATCCTTTAAGGGTTGGAGAAATTGTTGTTGATGCTTGATGTGATCCTCCACTGATTGAACCTTCAAATTTTCTCTTAAAGATGATGTGATGGATGGTGGATGATATCCATAAAGTGCCATAAATGGAGTCATTTTTGCTACAGTATGGAAGGACGTGTTATACCACCATTCAGCCAAAGGCAACCCCTTGACCCATTATGTCTGTTTATCAGATACAAAGCAATGAAGATATCCTTCCAAACATTTGTTCACTATCTTAGTTTGACCATCAGATTGAGGATGATAAGATGAGCTATGAGCTAACTGAGTACCCAGATAAGAAAATAATTCTGTCCAAAAATTTCCAGTGAAAATGGGATCTCTATTGCTTACAATAATATTTGGCTTTCCATGTAGCTTTTGAATTGTTTCCATAAATGCAGTAGCAATTGTACTAGAATGTTTGAGATAATGCATAAAAGTGTGCATACTTGGTAAGTCCATCAACTACCACCATGATGACACTCTTTCCTTGGGACTTGGGTAATCATGTGATAAAATCCATTGAAACCTCCTCCCAACGTTGACTTCGAATGGATAAAGGTTGTAATAGACCTGCGGTTTTAATTATCTCAACTTTATTTTGTTGGCAAACCAAACATTCCACCATAAACTTTCGAATATCAGATTTAAGGCCATCCCAAAAAAAATCGTTCTTAACCCTGTGGTAAGTTTTTAAAAAACACGAGTGCCCTCCTAAGGGAGAGGTGTGCAATTCCAAAAGAATCCTTTGTTTGAGTTGGGAATTCTTACAGAGGTATAAGCGATCTTTGTCCATAACAAATTATTTTTCCAGCTAAATGTATCAGATGTACTGAGATCTTGCTGCAACTTTTCAATGAGTGCCCACACTTCTTCTTCATTCTTCCATTCATCCCTTGCTTCATTTATCGAATCTGTTTGGATAATAGAAATGGCACAAAGCAATGCTTCCACATCCTCATCCTTTCTTGAGAGTGCATCTGCAACAACATTTTTCTTCCCTTTTTTGTAGATGATTTCAAAGTCATAACTCAACATCTTTGTGACCCATTTTTTATGCTCTTTTGAAGATAATCCTTGTTCTAAAAGGCATTTAAGACTATCATGATCCGTTTTTACCTTGAAGTGCCTTCCCATTAGGTAAGGTCATCATTTCTTAAGCACGTGTAGTATTGCCAACATTTCCTTCTCATAAATAGCTTTGTGTAAATACTTTCCTTTGCTTGGATGACTTTCAAAAGATGAAATAAGAGGTCCATGCCCTGATCTGGTGGGAAATCCATATGGAAACCCCTAGGCTAGAGGGAGATCCTCTAGTTACTAAGCAAGAGGATTTTAAAACTCTCATAAAGTCCCAATTCTACTTTATCGGGTATGTAGAGGACTAGTAGATTTGGTGGCATAACCTTGGGAAGAGACAGATGTAGAATGTATAAGAGTGTATAAGATGGAAATAGTGCTAGGTATCTCTCCTAAGAATATATATGTATTCTTCAAGTATTTTGGGGGTTTACATAGCCATATGTGAAAGAAAGTGATGATGTTCAAACCCAAAATCATGGATTAGGTGTGTGTACAAGCACAACAACTAGAAAGCATAGGCTAAAATAAAGTGAATCCAAGTTGTTCAAAGTAGAAGGAACACTAAGAAGTTTTCAAGGAGGGAAAGAAGAAGTGGAAAGTATAGAAGGACAAGGAGGCAACAACCAAAACACACCATTTCAAAGGTCTTAGCAATTGTGGTAATCACTACAACATTGATTGCCACACAAAGAAGTGTCGAAAATTGCATCCATAGCTAAACCTGAAGAAAAAGAAGATGTATGGGAAGAAAACTAATCTTATCTCCACAAATGGAAGAAATTAGGTGGAAATCAGATCCAATTTGGATGAAAATATTGTCTACGCCTTAATGTAGAAGGAAGTGAATTTGAGTAGCCTTCATCAATAGGAAGAGGAGATGAAAAATACTCTTTCATATAAAGATACAGGTCAAAAACACAAAAAATTATTCTCTATTAGACTCAAGTTCATAGGAAAATTTCATAGTAGCATATCTAATTAAGGAGGTTCATGACCATCCTATTCCATCTCCATTGGGATGGGTCAATAAGGATATGAGATAAAGGTAACCACACATTGTAAAATTTAATTTTTTATCAGTGTTGATTCTATTGATGAAGTAAAATTGGATGTAGTTCCACTTTATGTATGTGTATTTGTGTTTGGGAGTCCCCACATATATATATGGATGCAATATTCATGCGAAGAACTAACTAATAACACCTTACTGAGGATATAAAGTCCTTCATCATCAACACACACAATGGAAAGTTTAATATTTCATTGATAAGTTCCAATCGACCCAAGAAATCGATTAGTTCCAACAAGAAGTATGTTTGGTTGTTATTAAGAGAAAATCTGTTTTCAAAAGAGTTAATGAGAGGAAAGGCATCCTTGGAGGTTTCAACCAAGGAACAGAGACAAAACTAGAAAGAGGTGTTATAGGAATACAAGGGAGTGTTCTACGAGCCTAAAGGGATATCATACAAGAGGGAAGTGGAGCACAAGATCCAATTGTTATTGAATTCTCCATTTCCAAGCATTAGGTTATGAAAGTAGTTCATTTTGGGAGAAAATAAGGTGAAGAACTAGTTGCAGCAATTGCTAGAGAAATATTTTATTCAAACTAGGTACATCACCTTGTGGGTCACCCATCATAATTATGCCAAAGAAGGATGTGACTTGGTAAATGCGCTATGATTACAATGAATTATAAAAACTTACACTCAAGAATATGTACCTCTTTCTCAATATTGACGACCTATTGGACCAGTTGCAACAAGAAAAATACTTCACCAAACTAGATTTAAAATCGAGGTATCACAAGGTTGGATTCAAAGAAGAAGATGCTTGGAAGATTTCCTTTAAAACAAAAAAATGTTTGTATGAGTGGTTGTTCATGTCATTTGGTCTATGTAATGAACCAACTACTTTCATGAGATTAATGAATGATGTACGACGCCCTTATCTAGATTCATTTGTTATTATTTATTTGGATGATATACTAGCTTATAATGCAACATAGGCGGAACACATCTCACACTTGATATAGGGGATAGATGCTTTGATGAAGCACCAACTATTGGAAAATCCCAATAAATGTGAGTTTCCATAGTAGTATTTGGTGTATTTAAGCCATGTTATTGGTGTAGTGGAGCTCAAGATAAATCCTACCAAAATGGAGGCCATAATGAATTGGTTGATGCCTACAATGTTTTTCTAAGGTTAGGAGCTTCATTTTGGTAGCACAATACATGAGGAATTTCATAGCCTCATTTTAATAGTAGTTTCACCACTTCATGCCATAGAGTGAGTGGTAAGAGTTTATAGTGGGGGAAGGTTTAACATAAGACCTTTAAAGAGTTGAAGAAGAAAATTAGTCAAACATTAGTTCTTTCATTATCAAACTTGCAACAAACCTTCAAAGTGGAGATATATACAAGTGGGTATGTTATGGGAGTGGTCTTGACACTAGGAGGAATGTTTGTATGCTACCATTCTAAATTGTTTAATGGGGAATTTCTCAACTACCATACTTAGGAAAATGAGCTATGTACCTTGGTGAAAGCTGTCAAAAAGTGTAAACACTATCTAATGTGAAAGGAAACAATAACCCAAACAAATCACCAGTCGTTATAGTACCTACAGGCACAAAGTAAGTTACAACATACCACCCATTAGAAGTATATGGGGTTTTTACAACAATTCCATTTATTAATCAAGTATAAGTGTGACATCACAAAAAAGTGGGCCATCATGCTTTCAAGGCCTATCAAAAATCATAGCTTTGGGAACTCTAATGCACATGGAACCTTTCACCCGTGATGTATACATATAACTACAAGATGGAAAACTTATGTGTTCCTCAATTTGAGTGACTATAGCTAATTAGAGAGGTCCACACCTCTATGGTTGCAAGTAATTTTGGTGTTAGAAAGACAATTTCCAATTTGCATAGGTTTGTGTATGAGCCCACGATGTAAGAAGATGTAGCTAGGTTCATTAGAGGATTTGTGTTTTTTTCTACCAGAAAACCTAGTAATAGTAAAATAGGATCTATACTATCCCTTACATGTACCTTCTCATCCTTAGGAAAGCATTTCCATGGATTTTGTGGGAGGCTTACAAACAACCATGAAGGGACATGACTACTTGTTCTTGGTAGTTGATAGGTTAAGTAAGATGTGTCTTTTCATTCTTATAAAAAGTCCATCAAGGGGAAGAAGTAGAAAACATGTTCTTTGTCTAGGCCTTGATGAACTTTGGGATAACAAGGAGCATCATTTCAAATAGGAACACCATATTTCCCAATGCATTTTGTACTATGATTTAGGAGAAGATGGAAACAAAATTAAAGAGGTATACAAAATTCCATCCATTGACATTTGGGAAGATTGAAGTAGTCAGTAGGACTTTCGTACACATTTTGATGGGTTATAATAAAAACCATCTGAAGACCCGAGACAAGAATATAGTCTATATATAACACTCCCATGGTAGAGCAGTTCATACTTGAACTATTAAGTCACCGTCTAAGACTTGTTTTGAATACTTTCCACCACCTTGGGATGTAGTACATGGACAACTAGGAGAAGTGAGGGAGGATCTCACAAGGGATTATTTAAAAATGAGAAATTTGTTGATAAGATAATGCATATCCATTTACATGTATAAGAGGAGTTGAAGAAGTCATATAAATAATACAAGGGCAAGAATGATAAACTCATGACATTGAGGTCATTCAAAGTGGTAGATAGAGTATGGTTACAATTGAGCAAGGAGAGGCTACAAGATATCGATAAGAAAATCGAGACTCTACGAAATGGTCCTTTTGAAATATTGGAAAACGTGGGACATAGTTCCTATATATTCAGTCTACGCCCATACATGTGCATTTACTTAGTGGTGAATGTGAAAAATATTAAAATCTATGAGTCTTCCATGCTAAATCAGGAAGAGGAGTAGGTCCTATCTTCTATAAATAACTTAGGTCTAGATGTTTAAAAAGAGTTTATAAAGGATACAATTTTATAGAAGAGGTCCAAGACTACAATAGAAGGTTAGCATGACCTTTGGTAGATTAGGTTGAAAGGATAACTTCCAGGAAAGGCCAAAATGTGCTCATGGAGAAGGTGGAGGAAAAATATCCTCATCTCATTTAATAAAGCTTTTGGGGACCAAATTCCTTCCAAAATAAAGAGGTCTGGTCTATATTGGATCACTATATAATTTTTCATCCACCTTGATGCTTTTAACATGGAAAAATTAAATGAATGAACTTAAAGGAGTAGTTTTATTAGTAGGACCCAGTTTAGAGAATTGGGATCTGAAACCTTTTGAGGCCAATTTGAGACATTAATGACATTTTTTGGCGTAAAACTTTCCTGCTCAAGTATATGATCCCATGAAGTTGTTTTACATTGAAACACCTTTCCAACAGTGAAAGAATCACATCGATTAGATTTCATATCAAAAGTTAGCCCTCTCAAAAGTTTAACTATCACGATTGACCAACATAAATGAATACGATGCCATGTCATTCCATGTTACTCATGGGAAATGTGCTAGCCATGTGGGGAATATAAAGAATACTCTACAAGGGTGAAGTTGTAACTCATTTTGAGTTTGAATGGGTCAAATCTAACCCCTATTGGTTATCGAGCAGTTTTATAACCAAGCCACTAGGAAGAAAAAGGGTTTCATTCTATTTGTTTATGTTTGATCCATAGTAGATTAGAGTAGCTAAGTATGGGTGGAAGAGAGAAAAATAGAGTAGGTTTGTATCCTGTAATATCTCATGTGTCGTATGTCTCAAGAAACTCCATAGAGAGCACCTTCTTTTTTTAACTTGCATAATTTCCATTCCAAACAAAAGAGGGTAGAATAGCCTCACCTTCCAGCTGATTTTTATCCCAAAAAAATTCCCCAAATCATGTCTCAATGTTCATTGGTGGTTTGTGACTAATTGTATTTACTTATTCTCTATTTTCCTACTTATCATTTGTTGCATGCATAAAAAACAAAACAATAATAACAAATATGAAATCCAAAAAGAATTAACCCTTTATAATATAGATTCTAACAAAATATCTACAACAATTTATAAATAAATATAAATTTTCAACCATTATATTTAAATATCTTTAAAATTATACTAAAACATTATTTGACATTTTTTTGGAAAAACATAAACTTTTATATATACTTATATATTAATATATTATATTATAATTTTATGATATTTTTAAAAGGTCCACAAAAAAACTAGACAAACTATATAAAATAAAAAATAATCTACATATATTTTAAAAATGCAAATAATTTATAAACTCAACCACTACCTCCATATATCCAATAACTACTTTAAAATATCAAATAAATTAACCCTTATATAAATAATAAAAATTTATCGTTCTAAACTACCTCCCAATATACCATAACTATTTTAAAATATCAAATAAATTAAGCCTCATATAGATGGTAAAAATGTCAATCATTCTAATAAATTTTATCACTTTAAATATATTCCTATTCCTCTTCCATAAATTTTACCACTTTAAATAGGTATATTCCTATTCCTCTTACATAATTTCTTACCACACTAAATAGATATATTCCTAATTCTATTGCATGGCTCTAATTCAAAGATTCCATCCCACTTTAAATAGGTATATTCCTATTCCTCTTACATAATTTCTTACCACATTAAATAGATATATTTATTGCATGGCTCTAATTCAAAGATTCCATCCCATTAAGGATGGAATAATGCAATTTCTAATTCAAAGATTCCATCCCATTAAGGATGGAATAATGCAATTTTTTCTCTCATGGATATTCAAATGTATGATACCAAGCACTGATTTCCAATTGGAGACCCTTCAAGTTGTCCATGGAATTGCAAGGTAGTCAAAATGCAAAGAATAATCAAAGCTGTAAATGCTCTTATAAAACATCTTGAACTCTGGGAAAATATCCCAAAGTGACTCTACCACTATCTCACTACTTTAGAAAAAATGGAATGTGACATAATAAAGGGTGGGCAAAATGGAACGTGACATAATATCACTAACCAAAAATTCCCCAATGATGTAAACCACTTACTCATAGCTCACCGTTTTTGGTTTATATATGCTATATTTCGTTTTTTGGTTATATTTCTAAGAATGTTTTTAGTCATTTTAATTAATATATATATATTATTTTAATTTTAATTTTATAAATTATTAATAAATTAAATTTATTTTTTATTATGTTTATAGGTTATTAGATAAATAGTGATTAGGTGCTTTGTTAAGGTATTTTTTGATGTGAAGTCCCCAGTTTAATTCCACGTCTTGATTAGTGAACATGATGAAAATAGAGTTTGACCAAACTTACAAAGAAAAAAAAATTATTATAAAAATTTAATTTTTATATTTATTTTTTTTTTCTCGTTAAAACTACTATTCTATTATTTACAGGAACCAGAAAGACAATTACATACACAGTGCCGTATTACCAGAGGCTAAACTGTAGCACTCTGGAGTGGGAAAAATCAAAAAGACCGCCCTAGCAGGGGCTCCATATCTATGCAAAACAACCCACGAAGGGGTCCTGAACCACAAAAATGCAGCCATATGAAAACTAGTCATCCTGCGCAGGGGCTCTGGACCGAAAGTGTTCATCCCACGCAGGGGCAACAAAAGACCAACAGCAGTATCCCTTTTGGGCGATGCAAATACAGCAAGAACAGACATTGAACCGACATTACATAAACAGAAAGCCAAAACAAGACCTGAGCAGCGCTGGAGGGTGCAATGCTGAACTGCTGGAGAGCTATTCATCCGGCTCCTCCTCGACCACCTCGCACCAGCCATATTTCTCCCTTTCCTCTGCAGACAGATAGGGCGCCATGTTGACATTGTCCCCCTGGAGTGTCGACACCGATTGAGGCTGAGGAAGGTTGGAAGCCTGCGCTGGAGCATCCGCTGGCGTCCCCTTGACATTCTCTGAACTTTCACCCGGGTACTTCCCCTTGCTGCAATGACCATCGCCATCATTCTGAGAATCCTCAAGGAAGAGAACTGAAACGTGGGCATTGATACGGGGTTTGTTCTGAGAGCTACTGAAGGTAAAAATGGCAGAACCAAAGGCGGGCATGGGTGTTGGGTCAGAATCTGGGCTACTGGAGTCCATGAATTGGCTGGTTTGGAGGGGGTTGGCCTCAGCAATTCGGTGGCAATGACAACGACAGCAATGGGTTTTTGATTCTTCGACTGGAGGACGAGAGGACCCTCCCCGGCAGAGCCTCGACGGCTGAGCAATCGCTGTCGAGGCCTAACCATCTTTGCAGGTGCACCGGGGGTGAGGACCAGGGCAAAATAGGAAGGTTTATCCGGCTTGAGACGGCACCCAACCAGCCTTTCAGAATAGCAATGGCCTCCAACGGACAGGGGGATGGCAAGAGCTTTTGCCCGAAGGACCAAAGACCAGGCAGGAGCCTGAATTCCGAATACAAAACACTGAGCTTGAACCATCGTCCCACCACCTTTATTATTCTGTTCATCCCTACCTCGATCTTTGCTTGCCATAACTGCTCGCAGCAGGCGCTCCAATAACCCGGACGGAGCATTGAATTGCCTCCTCTGTTTTCCCGATCCTTTATTCCTTGGCGGCTTCCTCGCATTGAATGCCCAGCTTAGACATGAGGTAGCACATGGCTACCATGTGACTCCTCATTACCACCTGTCGAGTCACCCGCATCCGAGGAATTTTTATATTTATTTTATTATTATTAGTTATTCTATTTATATATATATATATATATATATATATATATATATATATATATATATATATATATATATATATATATATATATATATATATATATATATACTTTTAATGAGTGAAATATAAAATATATATGATAAGTTATATATAAATTTCAAAATAGTATATAAAAGGGAAGGATATTGAATAATATAATTTACTAATTAATGAACCATATTGTTTATATATATATATAGATAAAAGAGAGAGAAATAAGAGGTAATGTCGTTATTATGTATAATTACAAAAGGCATATGATTTTAGGTAAAAGGATAAATTACTAATAATGAAATAATAACTTCTTCTTTTTCTTTTTTTCTTTTTTGTATATTTTAAATTTCTAAGTTATTAAATTATGTATTATTTTGTATTAGAGTTTGGCATTCTTAGATTTTATAGCTAAGGCAAGTAGAAGGCATAATGACTTTTATGTCTAGCATCAATAGCCAAGATCCTATCAAGATAATAACACTCTTAAAGAAGTTTGTTGTCTTCATAAATCAACTCACAATAAGGAGATTTCACTTTCTGATCTATAGATTTAACTTTTATAACAACAATATCAATGTTTCCAGTAGTAGATTCAATTTTTTTTTTCAAGAGAAAAAACAACAATATTTCATTGATAATAACAAAAGACACTTACATATCCATAGATTTGTTAAGCAACGATGTCCCATAATTGCTTGAAAATACAAAGAATAGAGACAAGAAGCATACATGAAGGAACATGGGAAAACAACTGACCAAGGAAGAAATTAATATTTTGTAAATGCACCCTCCAACTCATGCAAACATCTCATGTCAATATTAATAATATAAATGGGTGTTCAATGATTAAGATAGGGTTGAGGAATCAACTCACTTCTTCCTCTACAAAGAGAAATATGACTAATATGGGAAATACCAATCATGGTAATGTCGCTTCATGTTCAAGGATCAAACCAACTACCTACACTACAAATATTACGTAGAAAAAAGAGGGTGTGAATAAACTTACGAATATTGAAGCACTCTCTCAACTTAGCCTCTCAGTTCACCACCTCATTGGCCACCATTTTTAGCCACATCTCATAATGGTACACTAGACATCTCTTTTTTTGATAGCAAGAAGCATCTTATCACAAAGAGACCAACTACTTTAGAATCTACTATAAGAAAATCCATTGATATATTTGGACAAGATATTTCAATATATCATGGGGTAACATAGTGTTGGCATATGTGTGGAAACAAAGAAGTGTAAGCTGTAGGTTTTAACCCTGTAGATAAATTACCTGCATACGAATTCTAAAACACAAAAAATAAACAATGCGAGAGCATAACACATAAAACACATATACACAGAGATTTTCCCACGGGATCCCAAAACCGGGACTACCAGCTTGATTTTTCATTATGTTCCTTTCAATGTTACAATACATATTTATACATGCTGAAGCATCCAATACCATGGACTGAAAACCATCGCGTCCAATACCATGGACTGAAAACCATCACATCCAATACCATGGACCGAAAACCATCACGTCCAAAAAACATGTGCAAAAAATCATGCACAAAACCATAGGTGGGTCCGCCCAACCTAACATAGGGTCCAAAACCAAAATTTTCCTTGGCGCTGCCCCGGACCCCATAAAGTGGGGTTACAGGTGCCCTTCAAACCCCCTGTTAACTACGTGGAAAGAATATAACACAACCCAACATTCTCCCACTTGTTGTTTTCTTTCCACAAGGGGCCACAAGAGAGCTTAGTCATTTTCCCAGCGCTGAAATGCCCATTGTCTCTCTACACCAAGAGAACTTCTCAGAGCTCACAGATTTTGTCAATTCATCTATATTATTCTTCAAAGTGTCCACCTTTACCAGCAACACCTTTTTTTCTTCTATCATATCCCTCACAAATTGATACTGAACATCAATGTGATTTGTCTTTGAATGATATGCAAGGTTCTTTGCGAAGAAAATTGCACTTTGGCTGTCACAGTCTATCCTTATATCTTCCCTACTAACCCCATACTTGAACACAATCTCTGCAACCAAACTGCTTCCTTGCTTACATGAGTGGTTGCCATGTATTCTGCCTCTGTAGTTGATAGTGCCACTACAGATTGTTTCTTACTCATCCAATTGACTACACCTCCAAATAGGTTAAACACATACCCACTTGTAGGTCTTCTTTGATCCAGATCTCCAGCCCAGTCTGCATCAACAAAGCCACGAATATCTAACACTCTATCCAATCATGGTCTTCCTTGGTAACGCAAACCATAATCACTAGTGCCACGCAAATACCTGAAAACCCACTTCATTGTTGTCCAATGCTCCTTTCCTGGTTTTGACATAAACCTGCTCAATACTCCCATTGCATGTGCAATGTCTGGTCTAGTACATACCATTGCATACATCAGGCTACCGACTGCACTTGCATATGGAACACAGGACATGTCCTCTTCCTCTTCTTGTGTCTTGGGACAATGTTCAGCAGATAACCTCACACCTATAGGAATAGGAACCTTCACCAGTTTACTATCTTGCATATTAGACCTCTGCGGTATTGTCTCGACATACTTCCTCTGGTTTAACCAGAGCTTCCTCTTTTCCCAATCTCTTTTAATTTCCATGCCTAAAATATAGTTTGCAGCACCAAGATCTTTCATGTCGAATTTGGAGGAAAATTGAGTCTTCAAATCTTGGATAACTTCTTTGTCATTTCCAACCAGCAACATATCATCCACATACAAGACCGAATAAATAACACGGTCACAAATTAATTTAAAATACACACAATGATTAGCTTTGCTTCTGGTGAAGCCAAGTCCCCATATAAATGTATCAAATTTTTGATACCACATCCTTGGTGACTGTTTTAACCCATACAAAGACTACTTTAACTTGCATACCAGTTATTTCTTACCCTTCATCGCAAAGCCTTCAGGTTGCTTCATGTAGATCTCCTCTTCCAGATCCCCATGAAGAAATGTTGTCTTCACATCCATCTGTTCTACCTCAAAATCAAAAGCAGCAGCAACAGATAAAAGTAATCTAATAGAGGCCACCTTAGCAACAGGAGAAAAAATATCACCAAAATCAATTCTTGGCACCTGGGAATAACTTTTTGCTACCAACCGAGCTTTGTATTTCTCCACTTTTCCTTCTACATTTGTCTTCTTTTTGAACACCCATTTGCTGCCAATGGGTTTCCTTCCAGCTGGCAACTCCACCAGATCCCAAGCCTCATTTTTGTGCAAAGATGCCATTTCATCAACCATGGCCTCTTTCAAAAGTTTTCCATCCTCTGAATCCACTGCTTCCTTCATAGTTCTGGGATCATCATCAATAACAAACAAAGCAAAATTTGAACAGAAAGTAGATGGACTATACCTTTTTGGCTGCCTTCTTTCTCGAACTGATCTTCTCAAAGTGGAGTTTGTGGCTCTTCATCTTCTGATTCCTCCTCTGCTATAGAGTCTGGTTCTTCCTCCTTTAGCTCAAACTCCATCTTCTCAGGTTCCTTTGGTTGGACTTCATGTTTAATAACATCTTTCACCTCTTTGAACAACACATCTCGGATGTACACAACCTTCCTTGTTACTGGGTTCGAAAGCTTATAACCCTTTAAACCATCCTTATACCCAATAAAGATGCACTTTTCAGATTTACTATCAAACTTGGTTCTTTTCTCCTTTGGAACATGTACATATGCATCACATCCAAATAGCCTTAGATGTGAAAGAGAGGGTTTCTTACCAGTCCATACCTCTTGTGGAGTCTTATCCTCCAACGCTAATGAAGGTGACCTGTTGACCAGGTAACATGCAATATCCACTGCCTCTGCCCAGAATTCTTGTCCTAACCTGGCACCACTGAGCATGCTTCTTGCCCTTTCCATCAACGTCTTATTCATTCTTTCTGCAACTCCATTTTGCTGAGGTGTATATGGAGTAGTATTCTGCCATGCTATACCACACTTCTTACAGAATTCTTCAAATTCCTTACTGCAAAACTCTCCACCATTATCTATCCTCAACACCTTTATCTTCTTCTCTGTCTGGTTTTCCACCAGAGCCTTGAATTCTTTAAACCTATCAAAGACTTCAGATTTCTTCTTAAGGAAATATATCCATGTATTCCTTGAGAAGTCATCTATAAATGATACATAGTACACAGACTTACCCAATGATGGAACCTTCACAGGTCCAAACACATCACTGTGCACAAGCTCTAATATTTGTTTCGTCCTCTTACCACCAGAGGGGAAACTCACCCAATTTTGCTTCCCATATACACAATTTTCACAAAAATCAAAATCCAGAGAGCTATTACTCATACCTTATACCATACCTTTACCAAGACGTATTCGAAGGCCCTTCTCTCCAATATGTCCAAGCCTTTGATGCCACAACATGGTCTTTTCTCTAGAGACCACTAGATTTTCTGCTCCACTTTCAAGAACCACATAACTGTTGAACCCATCAACAACAGTGCTACCTTGCAGCTTGTACAGAGTTCTAGTCCGAACTCCCCGCATCAATACCAATGCTCCCCGAACCATCTTACAGGTATCGTTCTTGAACACTGTTTTTACACTTGCATCATCCAACTTGCTTACAGAAATCAGATTTCTGGCCAATGCAGGAATATGCAAAACACCTGGAAGTGTTCTAACCCTTCCGCCTTGCAACTTCAAATTTACTTTTCCACTACCAATGATTCTAGCCTTCCTATCATCCCCTAAGAAGACATCACCACCATCGTATTTCTCATACTCGCAAAACCACTCTCTATCGGGAGTAAAGTGAAAGGATGCACCTGATTCAATCAACCATGCATCATGATCTACATGTGTACTTGAAGAAGCCAAGTACACATCTCCACCTTCATCTGAGGTGGTTTTTGCCTCTACAGAAGGAGCATCATCAGATCCATTTCCTTTATCAGGAGCTTCAAATTTATAGTCCCTTTTGAAGTGCCCTTCCTTTCCACATTTCCAGCACACCACCTTTATAGGTTTTCCTAGAGATTTAGATCTCCCTCTAGATTTAGATCTCCCACTCGATGACTTATTTTTGTTTCTGTTCTGGTACCATCCTCATATAGACAAGGCATCACCATTCTGGCTCTCCATATTTTTCCATCTCATCTCCTCCGTCAGCAAGGATGAGACTATTTCATCAAAATGCAAGGCAGTTACATTTCTACCTATTGCAATAACCAGACTATCCCACGAATCTGGTACAAAACACAACAAACTAATGCACTTATCTTCATCTGAAATTTTAATATCAATAGATGCTAACTGACTTACCACAACATTAAATGCATTCAGATGCTCTGTCGCTGAGTCTCCATCTTTCATCCTCAGGTTATACAACTCTTTCCGAAGGAACAGTTTATTCACCAGAGACTTAGATTGGTACAAAGTCCCTAACTTGTCCCACAAAGCCTTTGTCGTAGCTTCCCCTGATACATTCAGCAATACTGAATCTGAGACACACAATCGTATTGTGCTCTTTGCCTTCCGATCCAACTTCTTCCATTCTTCATCGGTCACTCCCGTTGGTTTAGTACCTGGATCTACCACGATCCACTGATCTTTATCCACCAACAGATCCTCCATCTTGAGTTTCCACAACTCAAAACTCTGACCATTAAATTTCTCAATCTCTAGCTTTCCACTGCTTGCCATCTTCTTTCACCACCAGAATCGATCTCGCAGATCTCCCGCTGAACAGGGTCTACCACAGGCCTGAGCGAAACCCCTCAGCAACAAAGGCGTCCCCTTGAAGCCAAAACAACTCTGATACCAAATGTAGGTTTTAACCCTGTACAGAAATTACCTGCATATGAATTCTAAAACATAGAAAAATAAACAATGCGAGAGCATAACACAAAAAACACATATGCACAGAGATTTTCCCACTGGATCCCAAAACTGAGACTACCAGCTTGATTTTTCATTATGTTCCTTTCAATGTCACAATACATATTTATACATGCTGAAGCATCCAATACCATGGACCAAAAACCATCGCGTCCAAAAAGCATGTGCGAAAAATCATGCACAAAACCATAGGTGGGTCCGCCCAACCTAAAATAGGGTCCAAAACCAAAATTTTCCAGGCCGCTGCCCCAGACCCCATAAAGTGGGGTTACAGGTTCCCTTTAAACCCCTTGTTAACTACGTGGAAAGAATATAACACAACCCAACATAAGCATGTGATGGAAGGAACTTGTATTTGGGTGGATATTCAAAAGATGAGAAAGCAATATATGACCCCAAAATGATGATGAAATTTATAAAGATGACAAATACATAAACTTTTACCAAGTCACGTTTATGAAGAGATATCAAAATGAACGTTCAAAAGTCACGACAAAGAATTATACCATTGAGCATCATGATGGGTAAAAATAAAAATGGGCAAAATCACTCAAAGTAGAAGCCTTGATCCATGCCATAAGACATTCTTGGATAAAGTTATCATTTTTAACACCTACTGAAAGCCATTATTTCAAAGACCCCATAGTGTCCTTTTGATGACAAGGTCATTTTTAGCAATGCACATCAATCTAACATTTTCAAAAATATCCTTATTGGTAAATACTCAAAGGAAATTATATTGTTCATTTCAATTTCACATTATTCAACATCCATCCTAAGTTTGGAAGGAAAGTGATGATGTTTTCCATCTAAATTGAGAGGAAATGCCAATGAAGGATAATAAATAATATAACTTAACTATTGATTAACGTATAGTTAACTATAATATATAGAGTTTTCATTCTTAGATTTTATAGCTAAGGCAAGTAGAAGACATAAGGATCTTTATATCTAGCATCAATAGCAAAGATCCTATCAAGACAATAACACTCTTGAATAAGTGTGTTGCAACAACATTTTCAGAATATGTTTTTGAGATGACACTTCATAAATCAACTCATATTAAGGAGATTTCACATCCGGATCTATATATTTAGCTTTTCTAGCAACAATAATAGTTTCCAGTAGTAAATTAAACCTTTTTTTTCAAGAGAAAAAAACAACAATATTTCATTGATAATAACAAAATACACTTGCATATCCATAGATTTGTTAAGCAACAATGTCCCCTAATTGCCTCAAAAATACAAAAAATAGAGACAGGAAGCATACATGAAGGATCATGGAAAAACAATTCTAAACAGAACCAAAATGGCAATATCGCTAGTAGGATGGCCATATGAAGAACTAGAACAAAAAAATCCCTGCATCATGTGAAGAAAAAACATAAATGTAGCATGTGCTTGAAAAATATAGAAAAGAATGCACCGAGGGGAAGAGGCAAGATGCACACATCAAAATGTAAAAGTCCCCGAGTTGTTGATAGAGTCGTTGACCAAAATGTCAAAGCATATATGCCCTACCCTGACAGAGGCTCCATGCTTAGAAAGGTAGTCTTCCATTTGAATATGTTCCCTGAATATATGGAAGAAGGAGATGGAAGGAAAAGAGGCATGTTGTCATCCAATATGTACACCTAAACTTGGGAAAATTTTCCAAACCCACAAGATGTAGTCTTTATGGCACAATGCTCAGAGTAGGGGTTATCACCTATTCCCTACTCACTTTGTTTAAGCTCTCTCCTAGGCAAGCTAAGGGTGGTAGTCCCTAGAGATGGAAAATTAAGGAAGAACTGGTTGGAATAACAAGTCTAGGATATCAAGAGGCAAGGAAATCACTTCTCTTAGTAACTTGAATGAAGATTACATGGTAAGTTAAGGATATCTAAATTGAGCGATGTCAGATAGATATATTCAATATGACACTTAAGATGAAGTAATGAGAGACCAGTTCCTTCATAACAATGTTCAAATGAATTAAATAAATTGCGCAATAATGAGATATACTCCAAGATAGAAAATAAGTAATGCTCCAAGGAGATGTTAGTATCGAGAAATCAATAGATCAAGGTAATCAGAGATATCAGCAATAATTCAAAGGACAATTTGCAAGGAAAATAAAATTGCACTTTCAAGCGGAGATGATATTCAAAATATAACAAACTTGAAGAGACAAGAACAATAATGTAAAACTTGGAGATTGTGCTCACAATTCTAATTACTAATGATCAAACAATGAATGAATGCAAGATCTACCTAATGTGAAATGTAGGATCTTGGTTAATTTTAATTAAATGCCTAATCTAGATCAAAGCCTTCTCCTTAATTTTTTTGAAGTATGTCTTAAACAAGGTTGTTGAAAGACGTTTTGGGTAAGGCCTCATTAATTATACCTACCTAGGAGTTCTAATGACCCATGTGCCTCATTTCCTACAAGTGATTTCCCACAACAGAACTGCATGGTCACATGTTTTAACCGTTGAGTAAGGATCAAGCTTCTCAAATTCAGTATGAAGAAGGTGACCCTAACTTTCTATCAACCAAGCTTATGTTTGGAGGTAACTTTTAGGA
Organism: Pinus tabuliformis; assembly: GCA_031772625.1. Lineage (NCBI taxonomy): Eukaryota > Viridiplantae > Streptophyta > Pinopsida > Pinales > Pinaceae > Pinus > Pinus tabuliformis. Next base: position 486,312,091 of record CM062814.1, on the reverse strand, counting down.
ATGAAAGAGAATGTTAATGCTAATGATCATGATATTATATAGTTTCAAAGAGATACAATAATGACAATGTGCTTCAATGTAAGAGATGTAAATCACTTATAAACAAGCTTATAAATCCACTTTAAAACATAGGGCTACAAGATTCCAATGATAAAACAATGAAGAAATGTAGGCTTACTCAATGAAACAATAACTTCAATATCAAATTCCTTAGTTATAGTGTTAGTTAAGATGATTTTCACTTCTGATATTATAATGGAGACAAGTGAAAATTTTAAATGATGCCAACACAAGTAACCAATGAAATATGAGATTGCTAACAAAGATTTAATGAGAGAAACAACTCAAATACTAGATCTAACTAGTATATCAATGAAGTCCTATGTAATCAATGATAGCAAATAGAAAAGGTTAGTATCTAAATCTAAAACAAGGAAAACTAGATAAGAAGATGGTAGCTCCTCCCAATACCTTGAAGAGGTCACAAGAACATGAGCACTTTAATAACAACAACCACTCTTCAAGTTATTAAACACCAAGAGGAAAGAAAAAGGAAATATATAGTGTACGCTAATGATGAATGACTTGTACCAGACCTCAGAAAACCCTCATAGCTAAGATGAATCAATCAACCAAACCCACGGCCAAGCAAGAGAAAAGGTTAGAAAATTATGTTAAATTTTTTTATGAGATGTGTGTGGTCAATTTTAATTATTTCAAGCCTTTTAACGATCACACCAAATACCAACACTACAAATATTAAGTAGAAAAAAGAGGGTATGAATAAACTTACGAATATTGAAGCACTCTCTCAACTTAGCTTCTCAGTTCACCATGTCATTGGCCACCATTTTTAGCCACATCTCATAATGGAACACTAGACATCTCTTTGTTTGATAGCAATAAACATCTTATCACAAACATACCAACTACTTTAGAATCTACTATAAGAAAATCCATTGGTATATTTGGACAAGAGATTTCAATATATCATGGGGTAACATAGTGTTGGCATATGTGTGGAAAAAGAGAAGCGTAATCATGTGATGGAAGGAACTTGTATCTAGGTGGATATTCAAAAGATGAGAAAGAAATACATGACCCCAAAATGATGATGCAAATTATAAAGATGACAAATACATAAAATTTTACCAAGCCAAGTTTATGAAGAGATATCAAATTGAATGTTCAAAAGTCACGACAAAGAATTATACCATTGAGCATCGTGATGGGTAAAAAGAAAAATGGGCATAATCACTCAAAGTAGAAGCCTTGATCCATGCCATTAGACATTCTTGGATTGAGTTATCATTTTTAACACCTACTGAAAGCCATTATTTCAAAGACCCCATAGTGTCTTTTTGATGAAAAGGTCATTTTTAGCAATGCACATCAATCCAACATTTTCAAAAATATCCTTATTGGTAAATACTCTAAGGCAATTATAGTGTTCGTTTCAATTTCACATTATTCAACATCCATCCTAAGGTTGGAAGGACAGTGATGATGTTTTCCATCTAAATTGAGAGGAATTTCCAATGAAGGATAATAAATAATATAACTTAACTATTGATTAATATACCGTTAACTGTAATATATAGATTTTTCATTCTTAGATTTTATAGCTAAGCCAAGTAGAAGACATAAGGATATTTATATCTAGCATCAATAGCCAAGATCCTATCAAGACAATAACACACTTAAAGAAGTGTGTTGCAACAACATTTTCAAAATATTTTTTTTAGATGACACTTCATAAATCAACTCATATTAAGGAGATTTCACTTCCTGATCTATATATTTAGCTTTTCTAGCAACAATAATAGTTTCCAGTAGTAGATTAAACTTTTTTTTCAAGAGAAAAAAACAACAATATTTCATTGATAATAACAAAATACACTTACATATCCATAGATTTGTTAAGCAACGATGTCCCCTAATTGCCTCAAAAATACAAAAAATAGAGACAGGAAGCATACATGAAGGATCATGGAAAAACAGTTCTAAACAGAACCAAAATGGCAATATCGCTAACAGGATGGCCATATGAAGAACTAGAACAAAAAATCCCTGCATCATGTGAAGAAAAAACATAAATGTAGCATGTGCTTGAAAAATATAGAAAAGAATGCACCGAGGGGAAGAGGCAAGATGCACACATCAAAATGTAAAAGTCCCCGAGTTGTTTGATAGAGTCATTGACCAAAATGTCAAAGCATATATGCCCTACCCTGACAGAGGCTCCATGCTTAGAAAGGTAGTCTTCCATTTGAATATGTTCCCTGAATATATGGAAGAAGGAGATGGAAGGAAAAGAGGCATGTTGTCATCCAATATGTACACCTAAACTTGGGAAAATTTTCCAAACCCACAAGATGTAGTCTTTATGGCACAACGCTCAGAGTAGGGGTTATCACCTATTCCCTACTCACTTTGTTTAAGCTCTCTCCTAGGCAAGCTAAGGGGGGTAGTCCTTAGAGATGGAAAATTAAGGAAGAATTTGTTGGAACAACAAGTCTAGGATATCAAGAGGCAAGGAAATCACTTCTCTTAGTAACTTGAATGAAGATTACATGGTAAGTTAAGGATATCTAAATTGAGCGATGTCAGATAGATATATTCAATATGACACTTAAGATGAAGTAATGAGAGACCAGTTCCTTCGTAACAATGTTCAAATGAATTAAATAAATTGCACAATAATGAGATATACTTCAAGATAGAAAATAAGTAATGCTCCAAGGAGATGTTAGTATCGAGAAATCAATAGATCAAGGTAATCAGAGATATCAGCAATAATTCAAAGGACAATTTGCAAGGAAAATAAAATTGCACTTTCAAGCGGAGATGATATTGAAAATATAACAAACTTGAAGAGACAAGAATAATAATGTAAAACTTGGAATTATAGATTGCGCTCACAATTCTAATTACTAATGATCAAACAATGAATGAATGCAAGATCTACCTAATGTGAAATGTAGGATCTTGGTTAATTTTAATTAAATGCCTAATCTAGATCAAAACCTTCTCCTTAATTTTTTTGAAGTATGTCTTAAACAAGGTTGTTGAAATAAGTTTTGGGTAAGGCCTCATTAATTATACCTACCTAGGAGTTCTAATGACCCATGTGCCTCATTTCCTACAAGTGATTTCCCACAACAAAACTGCATGGTCACATGTTTTAACCGTTGAGTAAGGATCAAGCTTCTCAAATTCAGTATGAAGAAGGTGGCCCTAACTTTCTATCAACCAAGCTTATGTTTGGAGGTAACTTTTAAGTATGAAAAATAATGCTAATGATATTATATAGTTTCAAAGAGCTACAATAATGACAATGTGCTTCAATGTAGGAGATATAAATCACTTATAACCAAGCTTATTAAATCCACTTTAAAACACAGGGCTATAAGATTGAAATGATAAACCAATGAAGAAATTTAGGCTTAATGAAACAATAACATCAATATCAAATTCCTTAGTTATAGTGTTAATTAAGATGATTTTCACTTATGATATTATGATGGAGACAAGTGAAAATTTTAAATTATGCCAACACAAGTAACCATTGAAATATGATATTGCTAACAATGATTTAATGAGAGAAACAACTCAAAGACTAGATCTAACTATTTATTATGAAGTCCTATGTAATCAATGACAACAAATAGAAAAGGTTAGTATCTAAATCTAAAACAAGGAAAACTAGATAAGAAGATAGTAGCTCCTCCCAATACCTTGAAGAGATCACAAGAACATGAGCACTTTAATAACAACAACCACTCTTCAAGTTATTAAACACCAAGAGGAAAGCATAAGGAAATATATAGTGTACGCTAATGATGAATGACTTGTACCAAACCCTAGAAAACCCTCATAGCTAAGATGAATCAATCAACCAACCCCATGGTCAAGCAAGAGAAAAGGTTAGAAAATTATGTTAAATGTTTTTATGAGGTGTGTGGTCAATTTCAATTATTTCAAGCCTTTTAATGTCAATTTTTTTAATTTGATAACCCTTTCAAAGGGAATCTTTAGAGATGATTGATATGGCCTCCTTAAGACTCGCAGTTAGGAGGGATAAGGCTTTTTAAGCATGCAACCAACCCTTGAAGTGATGATGTGTCAAAATAAAATGTTAAAGGGCCAAGCCCTAGCCAGAAACTAGTGATAAAACCATCCAACAATGGATCAATACTCGTTCAATCACAAATATGTTAGTCCTTAAATAAATGAAGCAAGGAGCAGACTTTAAAACCCTTGTGGCTAAGCTAGATGAGGCCTCTAGGCCTTGTAGCTAGCCCTTAAGCAACCTGCAAGTGATCATATCTAAACCAAGTGACAAAAAAACATTGCAATCGATGGATTAAGACGTACAAAACCCCAAGTATTAGTCCTTAATCATATGAAAAAAATAATGAGACCAAACTAGGCCTGCAACCAAGGAAAATAAGCCTAAAAAGGCTTGCGGCGAGGCTAATCAAGGCCAAATACACTTGCGATTAGCCACAACAAGCCTTAAAATCAAACTTGAGCCCAAAAAATCAGTAAATAGGTCTAGAAAAATCAAACCGTAGTCAAATTTAGATGGAAAAAATAGAGAAAATAATCTGCAAAATTATTTACAAAAATTTTCAAGCTCAAACCCTTGCCAAAAATTGAATCTGAAGTGAAAACAAGGGCCTAAACCCTAGTTTCTCCTTTAGAAAATTTTTGTTGGATGAGAGAAACCACAAAAGTGTTGGATCGAAGTCTTTAGAGGCCTAGATAGGCCTAAAATACTTGTGGTCCTAAAAAGAAGCTAGACGCCCTTCCAAAAGGTGAGACATTAAACCCAAACCCTAGCTGTCTAAGCCAAGTGAGGGCTAGAATCCTCAAAAATTCGATTTCTTCCCTTATCCATTGAATATACACTTGCAAAATGAATTCAAGAAGAAATCATATACATCCTCTTCAGATCTACAAGAAAATCAAGCTAAAAACCCTAATGGCTATATACAAAAATAATTTACAAATTTACAATGATATTGGCTCTTATAAGGAGATCTATTCAGTTAATGCACAAAAAAATTGAAATAGATACATAAATAATTTTATAGATGAGCAATAGCCAAGATCTTTGCAAAACCAATTGTTAGATAAACCTTGAAATTTAACAAAGTGAGCTCTTAAGCTTTCTTGACTTGGGAGTTGGTTGGTCCAACTGAAGACTTCCTCTCACGCCCAATATATGAATACCATAAATTCTCTACACACTTAAGATGAAGTTATCAGATCAATAGGGTCTATATACACATAATAAGCCTCAAAATCCAAAGATACGTGTTAGATTAATCAAGTTACAATGATTTTCTAAACCCATTAAGTAATGCAAGATATCAGTGAAATAGTTAATCCAAGCACTATTTAATGAAATAATAACTTATAAAATATTATTCAGTAGAGCATTAAGAACATGATCCATAAAACATTACCGCAAGAAGAAGAAGAGGAACACCACCATCAATAAACCCCAAAGACTTCTTTGTTATTCCAGAAAATATTACAAACCAATAGAGTTTGACTTAGAGCTTGATACAAATGATCTTCAGATGATTACATGATATCAAATGAGGAGAAAATATGCTCCTTATATAGAAAAAATGAGAGCATAAGATCCCTCCAAGTGAAAAAACCAATTATTTCTCTTGATCCATGGCTTGATCCTTGTCAAAATAATTCAATCCCTTGATACTACTACACAAATCTCTAGAAAAAATCGTACTCCTTGATGGGTGTGTTAGATTGACTAATATTTGACTTCTGGTGGTTTTGGACCACTAGAGAATCTTAAAAAAAAAATAGAATTCTCAAAATTCCCTCATTCAAAATAACCACCTTGACTAAAAATTCAATTTCCTTAAGAAAAATATTTCTTCTAGCACAAAAAATTTTTGGGGGGGACTTTCTGCCTTGGAAATGAGTCCTTTCTTTTTTTTACTTCGAAAAAGGACCTCATTTATATATTGATAAATTTTCCACTTGGAGAGAATTTACTTTTCTCTCATTTTGACTTTTTGCCAAATTTTCCAACTTAATTATTTTGACATTTTTCACTAGAAAATAGGATAAATGACTCAATAGGGGACTACACATATCTCCACCCTCAAAGTAGGTCTAAAAAATATTTAGGTGATGATGTCTAATTATGAGTAATCATCCACCTAAAATATTCCCAAGCAACACTTTTTATATCAAATATTACATAAACATAGCATACAGAAGGGGAAATTTACAAATAAGACATGACCTCTAGACTCAATCAAATTCTGCGACACAAGATATATGATCTAGTATGATAAATACATAGACTTGATAGCACTAGGAATACACATGATACCTTAACATCGAGCCCCACTCTAGCTTTGGAGTATGTGTGGGAGAGCAACGATGCTAATTATTTGGGTTAGAAAACATGAATAATTGGTGGAGGGTAAAAAATTCCCTAGAGTGAAACTCTTTTCTAAGAATCAAAGGATCACCTAGATGTTTTTACATGGATTTATAATTGTAATAGAATCATTTTTATAATAAAGTCCCACAGGGCTGCAAATTTGGAATTACAATGATAATCTAGAAGTTGCATAATGGTGATGACTTTGAAAACATTTCATCTGCTAACATGTACTTTGCATCTTGGGGGTAGTTGACACATGTGTGACCAAGGCCAACATGGACCTAATTTTCTCCATCTAGTGGATAAGAGAAGGGACTACAACCAAATATTGGCCATTGACCCAATGTATTGCTACCTTCAAGTCTCCAACAATTAGGATATTCTCAACAACAAGCCATGAGGCACATCCAATCACCTCCCATAACGCCAAAACCTATCCTCAAACATTAATGCCATATCCCCCTGGCTAATAGAAGTGATAGGCTAGAGTAGGAATTAATCTAATTATTTCTCCACACCCACACTCCTGATTCACAGGAACACCATCAATAAATCTAATTTGGGAGACATGTTGAAAATGCAACAAGAAAATCTCAATTTGACTTTGCCTTGGTCAAACTAGAGAAACTTTGAATTTCTATTTCAGTAGAATACTTGAAGGTAGTTAACTGAGGTGATATGGAACTTGTCACTCAATTATCTCAGGTAATTCGAGTTGGGGAAGGTTGAGTTCAGTTCAATATGTTTGATTGCTAATTTGTAGCAATCTATTTCAGCTAATTTGAGTTATTGTCAGTTTAACTAGTTCTAGATGTCAGAATAACTAGTAGAGGTCAAGTTGTGGAAGTGGAACTTCAACCACACTTACTGTTATACTCTTGACCTGCGAGAAATACATAATACCACAAATACAAAGAAATATAGCCCAAAACATAGAATTATCACATGAAATGAGAAAAATTTCAAGGTATTTTATTATTCAGAAGCAGATTCAATGCTCACTTGCCTCTTCAATGGCAAAACCTCCAACATAGTAGAGATAATTTACAATAAGACTCAATGATCTTTCCCTTACTAACTAAGACTCTTTATCATTAAATGACATACAAAACCTTAACAACTAGTGGTCCCTTGCATAACACGGGTTAACCACTTTATTTATTAACTATGGCCCATTTACAACTAATTGTGATCCCTTTTCTCTAATGCAGGTAAACCACTTACAATTATTAATGTGGGCTTTACTGACTCTCTAACTATCCATGACTCTGACTCGACCCATTGGGCTTATTACATAAATAAATGGGTTAGGGTTGGACCCTAACATGCCATCCCCGAGTAAAAGAAGCCTTGTCCTCAAGGTTGAAGATGCGGAAACTGTTGAAGAATAATGGTTGGTTCCCAGGTCACATATTCTGGAGAGGTGTCTTTCCACTTGATGAGGAATTCCTTGATCATGTGGCCATGGAGATGTCTTTCACTAGTATTGAGGACTTGTTCTAATCGGAACCAAAGTGAGCCTTCCTCATCCAATTCCGGTAGAATTGTTTGAACTCTGCAATTGTTCCCCACCACTTTCTTAAGGCATGATACATGGAAGACTGGATGGATTTTTTAATTAGGTGACAAGGTCAGTTTGTATGCAACTACTCATATGCGTTGAAGTATATGATAAGGCCCATTGAATTTTGGTGCTAGTTTCTGGTAGCATTTTTCTTTGAGAGATGTTTTCTTGTATGGTTGGAGTCATAGGAATATGTGATCCCCTTCTTGAAATGAGCGCTCAGAATGATGTTGGTCAACCTGTTGCTTCATGATGTTGGTCAACCTACTACTTCATTCAGTTTTGAGCTTGATGTAGATTATAATTGAGATGAGTGATCATGGCAACACGATTTTTCAAGAGTTGATCAACTGTTTGTACTTTAGAACATCCAGGGATATAAGAAACAGGGGAACGTGGGAGTTGGCCATACATTGCCTCATATAGAGTCATCTTGGTGGCTTCATGATAGTTAGTATTATACCACCATTCAGCTAAAGGTACCCATTATACCCATTGATGTTGCTTGTCTAAAGTGAAGCACCTCAGATAGGTCTCCAAACATTTGTTGATTGGTTCTATTTAACCGTCCATTTGGGTTTGATAGGCGATACTTAGTTGTAGTTGTGTTCCTTGTAGCTTGAAAATTTCCTGCCAAAATTTGCTGGTGAAATTGGGGTTGCGAACAGACACAATGGAAGTTGGCATGCCATGTAGTTTGAAGATCTGGTCCAAGAAAACTTGAGCCACAAATGTGGGGGTAAATGGGTGTCGTAGAGCACAAAAATGAGAATATTTAGAAATTTTGTCCACAACCACCATGATCGCTGATTTTTTTCTTGACTTCGGGAGACCAGTGATGAAATTCATGGGAACAGCCATCTAGATAGAAGCAGGGAGTGGAAATGGTGGTAAGGTTCCCAGTTACTTGATTGTTTCCCCTTTGTTGCATTGGCACACATCACATTCAGCTACAAAAGTAAGAATTCCATTTTTCATGTTTGTACAAAATAAATAACGACGTGCGTGAGCATAATTCTTCTGAAAGCCTGAATGTCCTACAATTGGAGATCAGTGCAACTCATCCAAGATGCGGATTTTGAGGGTGGAGTCTGGGGATAAAACTACTTGATCCTTGTAGCAAAGAATCTCATCCTTCCAAGAGTATTCTGCTGAGGAATTAGGATCTTCTCTTAAGTTATTAATGAGCTGGGAAAGATAAAGGTGGGGGAACCATTCCTTGCAGGCATCTTCAATCCAATTTGCTATGGGTAGATGGATTGATAGAAGGGTGCTCTCATCCTCAAATTGGAGCGATAAAGCATCAACCGCTACATTGTCATGCCATTTCTTGTAAATTATCTCATAATCATATCCCAACATTTTTGCAAGCCATTTATTTTAGTGTGGCTGTTGAGTCTTGAAAATGTCATTCATTTCCATTACACTTTCACTATTATGTCCATTATATCACCTCCATTTCACCTCCATTTCACTACTATGACACCACATTCATCCCACTTTCATTATCATTGGGCCACCTTTATGTTTTTCCAATCTTTATTATTTCTAAGCCTTTTAAGTGAATTTGTGGTTAAACATTAGAAAATAATGTGCATATTCTTATACCTAACAAATGGGTTGAGATTGTTGACATGTGTAGGTTGAAAGGAGGCTTCTAGAAGACTCTTATGTGGCACTCTAAGGCCAAATTCGAATTTGAGTGGAAAGAATCATGGGATCATGAGGATATGTGTCACATCTCCTAATTGTATTGTAACTCTAAGAAGACATGTGTCTTATCAGTTCCTATTTTGATTAGGACTCTAGAGGTAGAGGGAGAGATTCATGGATTCTCATTAATGAGATGGCTTCTCATCTTTTTGTATAAATAGGAGATCTCTCTCCTTCATTTGGGAGCTTAGCTTATTAGTCTTTTTAGCTTGTGAGTTCTTTAGCTTGGAGTTTGTAGTTCTTCCTTGATGGCTTTTGAAAGCTTTGGAGAACTTTGTTGTACTTTGTAATTTTGAAGAATTTGAATAAAGCTTTGATGTTCTCAACATGGAAGGAGATGTGAAGTAGATGTCATGGAGCACATTAGAATGTAAGGTAGAGTAGATTTCATTTCGTAATTTTGCTTTGATTTCATTATGTCATTTGATTGCTTTCAAGTTGATAGATTAGATTTTTCATTCATGCAATTTTAATTCATGCAAGTGTGTTGAACCGGTTGATTGTAGGTTAGTAATGCACATAGCCTTTTAATGACTAATGACATGACGGAATCATCTTGTCCTTCTGCTGATTTTTTTTTTTGAGTTCTAATTCCAGCATTGTTATTTCAATCAGTTTTGTTTTGCTCATTTACTTTCCTGCAATTTAGATATCATATTGCTTAACTTGTTCATGATTGCTTCCCATAAGGTAGATTGAGCTGAAGGGTAAAGGATCAGAAGAGTTGAAGTAGTGTTATTAGTTTCCTTTATGCAATTTAATTTCTTTCAATTTAGATATAATATTGCTTAGCTTGTTCATGATTGCTTCCCATAAGGTAGATTGAGCTGAAGGGTAAAGGATCAGAAGAGTTGAAGTAGTGTGATTAGTTTCCTTTATGCAATTTAATTTCTTGCAATTTAGATATAGTATTTCTTAACTTGTTCATGATTGCTTCCCATAAGGTAGATTGAGCTGAAGGGTAAAGGATCAGAAGAGTTGAAGTAGTGTGATGAATTAGTTGCTTTGCTTTCAATCTTTGAGTTGCTTTAAGTTCAGTTTTTACTTTCTTTTTCATACAGCAGCAAGGATACTGGGTTTCAGAGTCACTAGCTCATTGATTGGTTGTTGCATTCCATTTTGATTGAAGTAGCTGCATATTTGTTCAAGTACTAATTCCACCAATAACATGTTTTGAGATCTTTTGAAGTGCTAAAGTTTTGGAAGTTACCATTAGGGACTTAAGCCTTAGGCCTTGTCTTGAAATCTCTATCCATACTTGTCCTTTAAAAGTATTCTTAAGACCTTATAATAGGATTTCCATTTGCATTAGAAACTTTAGGAAACCAACAAAAACAAAACCCCAAAACAAAATAAAATCTATAAAACAACGAAGTAAGAAAAAGGTTAACTAAGCACATATGGTGCACCACACTTCATCAGTTTACCTTACCCGGATTGATAATTTATGTAGAGCAATTTAAGACGTTAAATTGACTAGACAGTGGCGACGATAGACACTGCTCTAGAAAATATTTTTGGTTGTGATGGTCTGTGCGGATTTGGAAATGTCACCCCAACAGGTATGGCCTCCAGGTGTCTAGTGCATGTAAGATGGACATCATTTCTTTCTCATAAGTAGATTGAACCATATGTTTACCACTATTTTGTTGACTTTTGAAAGCTAATGGTCTACCTTCTTGCATTAATACATCGCCAATACCTGTACCTGAAGCATCACATTCAATCACAAAAGATTTGGTGAAGTCAGGTAGGCCCAATACAAGAGTGGACCACATGGCCTGTTTGAGAGCCAAGAAGGCCTACTGAGTTGCATCAGTCTAGAGAAATGAATTTTTCTTGAGAAGATTAGTGAGGGGTCTAGCAATGTGTCCATAATTACGGACAAATTTTCCATAGTAGCCAGTGAGACCCAAGAATCCCCTCAAGCTCTATAATGTTTTTGGTTGGGGTTAATATTTCATTTCCTGAAACATTTTCTGATCAACTGTCACTCCTTCACAACCCAAAATGTGTCCCAAATACTCAAATTCTTCCATGCCAAAAGAGCACTTGGATAATTTGACAAATAATTTGTGAACTCGGAGTAGTTGCAATATCTGGTCTATATGTTGAAGATATTTATCCTAGGTTATGTTGTAGATGAGAATTTCATTGAAGAAGACCAGGAAAAATTATTGGAGATATGGTTTCACCAGGTGGTTTATGAGGCTTTGAAAAGTAGATGCAGTATTACAAAGACCAAATGGCATGACCAGGAATTCATAATGACCTTCATGATTTTGGAAGGAATTCTTGGGAATGTCTACTTCCTTCATGTGTATTTGGTGATAGCTCGAGCTATGGTCTAGCTTGGTAAATAATCTAGTACCATGCAGCTCATCAAGCAGATCATCAACAACCGAAAATTTTAAGGGCCCAAAAGTCCAGACACATGCGCCATTCTCCATATTTCTTTAGAACCATGACTACTGGATATGAATAAGGGTTGGCACTAGGATAGATAACATTGACTTCGAGGAGTTCCTTGATGAATTTTTTAATTTCATTCTTTTGGGAAAAAGGATATCGATATGGGCGGACACTAGGTGGCTGGGAACTCGGACCAAAGGGATGTTATGATCATGTTCACCCACAGAGGGTGGAAGCTCTTTAGGTTTGTCAAATACCCATTGGTGGTGATCTAATACTTGTTGCATCTCAGGATGAATATGAGGAGTATTGGATTCAATGGCTTGGATGGCATTAAATTGGGTGACTAATCCATGATGGCCCTTTTTTTAAATCTTCTCCATTCGATGCAAGTTGATGATAGTAGGAGCACCTGCCTAGAGTCCCCTTAATGTATGAATGCGGTCATTCTGCTTAAAGCTCATGTATAACTCCTGGAAATCCATTGTGATAGGGCCTAGTGTGGGAAGCCATTCAACACCTAGGACAATGTCGTAACCACCCATTTCAATAGAAAATATGTGGGTCTTTAGGTGGTAGTCTCCCATATGAAGCTTAATATTTTCATAGTGGCCTTCACATTTCATGGTCCCCCCATCAGCGATAAGGACTTGGAAATTAGATACTGCTCGAACAAAGAAATGAAAAACTTCTACAACTCTCCTAATGGTGAAGTTATGAGTGCTTCCACTATCAATCAATACCACTATTGGCTGATGTTTAATAAAGCCTCAAATTTTGAGAGTCTAAGGCGAAGAAATGTCATCCAAGGCATGTAGTGATATAATCAGCTCATCAGGCACAACTATGAGATCATTGTGAGTTTGGGTTTCCCCCACTTCTTCCTCAGGGACCTCAAGGTATGGATCTTCATTTATTGAGCTGCTATCAGTAGCACCAATTTGAAATAATTTTGGTTCCTTGCTTTTATGTGTAGGGGAGTACTTGTCCTCACAATAGTAGCACAGTCCTCACTTTCTTCTTTCATCCATTTCCGTTGGTGACACTTTTTGAACATTAATTTTTTGGGTGGGGTCTTGAGCCTGGGTGGGGCATGCCTTGGCAACGAAATTTGGACGATTGGACTGGGAATTTAAGGCGATTTCCACATCTAAGGCCTTGCGACATACATTTAACCAAGTACATAGGTGATGCATTCGAACATGGGCTTGGATGGATTCTTTTAGGCCACTGGTGAAACATTCCAAGTAGAAGTCATCTCCTAGACTATGAGTTCTTATGGCCAATTTCTCAAAGGTTGCAATGTACTTCTTTATTGTACTTGTTTGTTGGAGCTTAGTGAGACGACCCAAAAAATTAGATTCCCGATCAAAGCGATCACATATGGCTTTTGAGAACATGTTCCAAGTTACTCTCCCTGGATAAAATTTTTGATGCCATTGCCATCTCTCGTAGTCCAAGTAAAGGGCTCCCACATGTAGTTTAGTTCCATATTCACAAATATCATTAACGGAGAAATATTGTTCCATTTGTGCTACCCATACTGGAGGATTAGAGCCATCAAATTTGTACATGTCCAGCTTCAGTGTCCAGTGGTTGGAAGGGTGGTGATTTCCATGGAAGTGAATGTGATGGCTAGATTCTCCTTATATATGTGCATCAACACTAGGCTCCTCCCTATGAGACTTTGTTATAAGTTCTACTAGTTGCGAGATATGTTCGTAATATTGTCCTCGAATGTGTCGAATTTTTTCTCAAGGTGGTCGACCCTCTCGACTGCCTTTTCTACAACCATAAATTGAGATCTGGTACCTACAATACACCAACCTCGGTCAATTACTTAAGTGTAGTCTACTTGGAAAGAGGGAAATCTCGGGAGTCTAATGGCTTGGGTCACTTTTTGTGGCGTCAGAAAAAAAAAAAAAAAAAAAATTGGACCGCCGAAAAATTGGGGGCTTACAAGTGAATGGTACCATTGCAACTAGTTCGTCATCCTAAATATTATGGGCTAAGTCTCTTACAAGTGTCCTAGGATGGTCTCCAAATTGTTCTTTTTTTTAACTTTGAAAATATTTTTACTCCCAGTTGATCAATACTGCAGTGGCCGAATTCCAGAAATCTTGTTATTGCCCAATGTCTTGTGAAAATTGAGTCTGGACTATAGTAACAGAAACCCTAAGGTCTTGGTACTGTCAAATGTGCTATGGCAATTTGATCTGGACTATGGCAACCAAAACCCTCACTGCACAAAGAATCTGTTCTGCACTATGAAAACCCCAACTATTGAATCTGAGTTGTACGGTGGTTGCAGGACCCCAACTACTGGATTTGATCTAGAAGATAATGTAGAGGGCGATCTTCAGATAGCGGAGAGAACTATGGTCACAAAGGAGTGTCAGGTGCTACATATTGCAATATACGCAAGGGTCCAACAATAGTGCTCAACCCAATATTGAAAGGCACTAAGGAGGACCGACTGTACCCTTAGTCATACTACCCAACTACCATATTGTATGTGTGAGTAATCTCCTAGAGTGTTGTTCTCAGTGTATTATAGCAGCAAGATGACTAATCACTTATCTAAGGTTACGTTTCAGGTGATCCAAGGGGGCTTCCAATATACCTAAGGGTAAGTGGAAGTGTAGCCCATGCGCAGTTCTGTCTAATGTGCTAGTACTCGAAGGGGTACCCACAAGGGTTACAAGGGATTCCAACAAGCATGAACACCTCTTGTAGTTCCTGCATGCATGCCTCCCCAAATCCACAAGTTTATGCGCTCAACGACATATCCCGTGGTTTAAAGACGTTGGAACATGTCTCAAGATTAACTTTTCTTTGCGAAAATTAGAGGTTCAACTGGCCCTGGAAAGTGATCTGATAGCACTTGTTATACTCTTGACCAGTGATAAATCTAGAATACTAGAAATACGTAGAAATATAGCCCAAAAAATAGTGTTATCACATGAAATGAGAAAAACTGCAAGGTATTTTATTATTTAGAAGTAGATTCAATGTTCACTTGCCTCTTTGAGGGGGCAACATCCAATAGAGTAGAGCTCAATTACAATAAGACTCAATGATCTTTCCCTTACTAACTAAGACTATTTATAGCTAAATGACATCCAAAACCCTAAATACTAGTGGTCTATTGCATAACACGGGTTAACTAGTTTATTTATTAACTATGGCCCTTTTACAACTAAATGTGGTCCCTTTTCTCTAATGTGGGTCAACCACTTACAATTATTAATGCAACCTTTATTGACTTTTTATCTATGACTCTGACTCAACCCATTGAGCTTATTACATAAATAAAGGGGTTAAGGTTGGACCCTAACACTCAGTGATTAGCCAGTTAACTCATCAATCAGCCCAAAATAATTGTTGCATGCAGAGAATTCAATTTACCTAGTTGAGATGGAGATTCCAAGGAAATGTACTATTAGTTGTAGCATATTCCAAAGTGTACAGGTGGTGCCTGCAGTCAGAGGAAGGACTTAAGGTAATTGCGCAATTCCATGGTGTGAAATTCCTAAAAAAAATAGGGGCAATTTCCCAAGGGAACAACGCAAGGATATAGGAGCTTGGAGGGCTTGAAAATTGGTTAAGTGTTGGCCAGAGTCAATCAATCAAATAGAGGGACTTGCATGGTGTGCACAGGCTTGAACAAGCATATGTATTTCATCTCTATTATCTAATTAATGCAATATAGATAGTAAGGGGTTTTGAGGAGTTGCTTTCCCCTAGATAAATATTTGTGCATGTGTGATGTTTCCTTTTGCATGTCTATGATTATTGTTTTAAATGGTGAATTAACTTCTACAGATCAGTAAAGTAGCTTCAAGTCTTGTGATTTATTAAATTTCATGAGCAATATTGAATCTATACATATTTTCTACATGATATCACAGTTGGAATCACTGTAGAGCAAATATTTTGAAGTTGTCATTGTAGGGGATTCAAAGTTGAATATCAATGTTGTATGTTTTATTCAGGACTAAGAATACGGATTTCAATGGACTAAGGCTCAAGTATGCCCTTGAGGGAAGCTCTAGTTATGTTGCATGGAAGGATTGCATGGAGGCAGTACTAGAGGATAATGGTTTGAAGGAATTTATTGATAATGATATTGTGAAACCAACAACATCTGATGCTAAGGATCTAGAAAAATGGAAGAAGTGTGTAGCGAAGGAAAGGAGGATCATATTGGAGGGAGTACAAGACCATATTGTCTCAAATATCCACGGGGAAGAGACTCTGTATGCAATGGGGACAGCACTGATAGATTTGTTCTAGAATAGTAGTTACCACAGGAAATTGGCACTCAACGACAAACTTTGAAATATCAATATGCAGAGGAACAAGACCATTCCACAGTACTTGAGCAGGTTCACACAATGTCGTGATGAACTTGGTCAAGTTTGTGTTACTATAGAAAAGGATGATTTGGTGAGACTGGCCCTTTTAGGCCTTCCCAAGAGCTAGCACAACTACCAAGATTCAGTGAATGGGAGGGAGAAACTACCAAATTGGGAACGCTTGTGGTCCAATTTGGTACAGGAGGAAATAAGGTGGAATAATAGAGATAGGACCTCATCCAAGGGTGAGGATGAGGAGGAATGTGCCTTGGATGGAAACAAAAAGAAATGGAAAGGGAAGAAATCCCAATCCAAAGCAAAATCTAGTTAAGGGAGCAAGAAGAAATACTTGTCCAAAATCAAGTGCTTTCACTGTCATGAAGTTGGGAACTATGCCACGAAATGTCCACACAATAAGACAGGAAAGAAGACCTCAAGAGGAGCAGCAAGTGAAGCTCTAGCTTCACAATCCAAGATTGATTTTACTCTCATTGCATTCATGGCCAACACAGCGATGGGAAGTGTGTGGTACCTGGATAGTGGTGCATCTTTCCATATGACGAGGAATAGATATTTTTTTAGTGATTTGGAGGAAAAAGATCTCTAGATGCACATTGATATGGTAGATGATGGAAGATATAGCGTGACCGAGATCAGTACAGTCACCTTTCAGAGGGAGTCAGGCTCCTCTCTCAAGCTCAAGGATGTGATGTTTGTTCTGGGTCTAAAGAAGAATCTTGTCTCCATTGTAGTTTTGGAAGACCATGGTTACGATGTGATCTTCAGCAAAGGAAAGGCATTCTTGAGACACATAGCCATGGGATAGGTGAAGCAGATCAGGGTTCATGTGAAGAACCTCTACAAGTTAGATGTGGAGGATTGTGTTGCATTGAGCACAAAGGTGGAGAAGGTGTAGAGCCACAATGTCGGTGAAATTTGGCATAGAAGACTTGGCCATTTTCATCATGGCACTTTGAAGATCATGCAACAGATTACCACAGGCCTCCCCAAAGGAGCAATAGAGCAGCAGGATACATGCAAAGGGTGTACCTTGGGGATGTACACAAAAGCCACTTTCCATGATTGGGAAAATAAAGCACATGCATTCCTTGAAAGGATCCAATTTGATGTTTGTGTTCCTTTCTCTAAAACCTCCACTACCAAGCACACATATTTTTTCATCTTTATTGATGACTACTCGCAGATGTGTTTGATATTCTACATGCATAAGAAGGAGGAGACTTTCTCCAAGTTCAAGGAACTGGTGGAGAAATAATGGGAAACAAGGTGAAGGATCTCGAGAGTGATAATGGAAGTGAGTATGTGTCAAATGAGTTTAAAAATTTATATACAAAACAAGGCATTCAACGAGAGATGACAACACCCCACAACCCATAGCAGAATGGGGTCACTGAGAGGAAGAACTGTAGCATTGTGGGAGAAGCACAAGTGATATTGCATGACCAAAGCCTACCTCTGCACTTGTGGGATGAAGCATGAAACATTGTAACACCCTCATCCCACATCTACCCAAGTAACCGGCTAACCAGGGTAAATATACAACGATATGCCACTATAATGGGGTTAAACCTCCTAAGTCACCTTAAGGAAGTGGAATTGATGGAAACACACCATATAAACCTTTAACATTAGCGACATAACTCCCAGGAGCCATCCCAACCACTCAGGTAACCATCCCCTGAGACCAACTAAAGTTTTAATGCTTCAAACCCTTAGACGCTCTCTTGATATGAACCAACATGCATCCAAGAGGCTCCAAACACTCCCACATCAAGGGAAAGCGAGTGTCTGGGGACTTTTCTCCTCAAACCTGTGTCTGTGACTACAGGATTCATGCCACTTTTTCAGGCCCAAAGCCTAGGTCACTGCCCAGAACTCCATGACACTTTTAGAACTAAAAGATAACAACAAAACAATGATACAAATGCAATTACTCAAACAAGGGCTTGACTGGACACCTACTAGCCATGACAGGAATTTCTTCAAACATGTCACAAATATATAATCTACATGTTTAAACAATAGATCTAAGCATAGGGGTCTCATACTTATCTGAGAATCGCTAAGAAGCATTATTCCCATATATCATTAACTGCATGTTCATCTATTAGGTCATAGATACATTGTTCATTCATTTACAAATCAAAACATGAGGAGATCTATACATCATCACTGTCATAATACATGCTTATAACCATCATAATAACAAGAAAAATATCAAGGATACATCAACCATAGAATCCACATATAAACCAATACATTTACACATAAGATACCAAGGAAAGAACCTCTTATTGATGAATGCAAAATCCAACCTGGTATGGCACTATCATATTCCACCTAACCATATAATGGCTGATCCAATTCTCTCTTCGTCCATTCACCCTTGTGCCATATTCTAATCATGAATGTGGGACTCAAACCAAAAGAACCAACTAGGGCATCCCAAGGCTAAACCACCTCACCCTCATTAATAGAAAACAGACTTTACCGTAATCCATCCCAGATCACTAGGCCAAAAAATAAACATGTAATAACAGGCTTTACCGTGATCTCCACCAGATCACTAGGCCAAACAAGCATCGATGCCACCATATTTCTCCACCTACACCATGAGGAATTTTCATGTCTCATAGTCTCTCAGGCTTTACCACAATCCACACAGGATCACTAGGCCCTAAATCGATACCTACTCTCCAGGATTTATCGCACATCCCATCCCAAGATTACTAGGTCTAATGGAGAGCACCCACCTCTAGGATTTATCGTATATCCCTCCATTCACCGGTCGAGGATTCCTAGGCCCACCGAGGCAACACAAAATCTAGCTTTAATGCAACCCACAATCCAGTTCATGGGTTACTAGGCCATGTGTTCTATCATTTGGAGATCCACCTCACTTAACTTTGAATCCATCCGGAAATCCATCTCAACCAACACATTATAACCCCATCACACCATGGCTATCTGGAAATAGAAAGGCTAGGCTGAAAACACTGTCACACCTAGAAAAACACATGCCATAACAACAAAAGAACCACATGCTATACCATGCATTCCAAATATAGCAAGGAAAACACACATGCAAATTGATACCTACAAAGAATCTTGCTTTAGCTGCTTGATCATGCTCTTCCTTTCTTGCTCCTTCATCCCTGTTGCCTTCTTTGCCTTTCTTGATGTAATGCCAAAATGCTCCAAGAAAACTCTAAGTTTCCAAGGGTGAGAGAGAGAGAGAACAATGAGAGAGCTCCAAAACTAAACTAACAAAAGTCTACACTAACCAAGCCTGCCCACTAATCCTCATAAGCCTTTTTATCAATGAGGCCTCTATTTTCTTCATTTTTCCATTATTTTCCTTCATTTTCCTCCTCACATGCAACTTGTGACCTTTCACCTTCCTTTTCTCCTAATTTCCATTATTTTCATAAATAAATGTGCCAAAAATGCTATTTTTCCTTTCCAAAGCCTTAGTCATTACCTTTACCAATTTCCTTAGCCATAATAAACCAATGAACACCCACACTAGGATGTCTTTCCTAGCATTCATCTTGGAATACATGTCCCATCAACACTGGTATGATATTTTTATATTTACGTGGATTTTTAACCATGACTGTTACATAACCCTTCCCCTTGGTGGAACACCATCCTCAGTGTTCAATGGCACCCATAACCAGCAAGACCACTAAAAATAAAACATACTACCTAGGGATCTTTATAATACAACTCGTTGCAGTATTTATAATGACCATCTACTAAAATATGACAAACATATCGTTTACTGGAGCTTTATAACACAACTCGTTATGGTATTTACTATAATAACCACATATACACACATACGCATTTGCTTCACCCAATAAATAATCATACTAGCTATAGATCTTTATAAATCCAACTCGATACATTATTTACAATAATACACACATATACACATACACACATTTGTTAAACCAAAAAATAAAAGGATACAATGCCTGCATCAGCAACAAGGGAATCTAGAGGCTCACACCTCCACCCTCAAAGTAATACCAAGATTCACTTCCTTCCTAGGAAGTCCAGAATCCACTGCCAAAGTCAGAGCTGCATCCAATGTCCAGAGCTACAATCTTGTGCCACTTGTCCTCTTAGTGAACAATTATTAGCTCATTGTTCCAGGGCGCACTCCTAGTGTGCATGTGATTCCATATGGAAATGCTAATGACCAAAATAAATCCATCCCCGACCTTCCCTTCTCTACTACACAGTCCCTCAGGGATTTCGGTCACCCCTTTCATGCAGTCACTCACCTACCAAGTTACCCAACATCCCCTATCCCAGACTATCCATCCCTTGGCAATGCTTCCTCACATCGAAAGGCCAAACAACCAAGGCATTCACCTGCCTCAAAACCATGATACCAGGCATATCATGCTCATGGAAATAAATGGACACTATTGGGTACCAGTGTCCCACAATGGCCTCGCTCCTGAATGCTTTATCAACATACTGCTACCTATTCCAATTCCTTTTATTGTTGTTGCTAATTGATCTGAAAATGGGGCACTTAGGCTTCTTGTCTAACTTACAAGAACCTCTCCCACTTCCAAAGCTTAAATATTCCCAAGTCTTTATGATTAACCAATGTGGAATTAAATATGTGCTTGAAAATAAGGTGTATGCTGGTCTGTTTTAAACTGTTTATGTGCTTTAAGTTAATGTGCTTCAGCTAATATATAAATACATATAACAGTAAATAATGCAACCATCAAACAAACGCATAAGACATCAATATTAATTAGGAGTTCACCCAAAACTCTTGGGCTACATCTCCATGAGCTCTAGTCAACTCAACTAGGCTCTCTGGGATTATGGCAACAATCCTTTTACAAGCTCTGCAGCTCAACTCCATTGGTTTACACAGAACACAATGGGTTTAGACACCATCTTATCCCTGGATCTAAAGCTCTCGGCTCTCTGGCCCTCGGCTCTGGCTCTGGCTCTCGGCTTTGGCTTTGGCTCTGGCTCTGGCTCTGGCTCTTGGTTCTAGCTCTTGGCTCTGGCTCTGATTCTTCAACTCTGACTTTGGATCTGGCTCTTCAGCTCTGGATTTTCTAAGCTCTGGCTTTGGCTTTCTGCAACTTTTAGCTCTCTGGCTTTTCACTTGACCTCCAAGTGACCCCAAAGACTCCCTCAGCTACTCTGCGCATTAGCTTTCCCTCTCTCTGCTCCTGCCTACTTCTGCCTGCTCTCAATTGAGCTCTCTGCCTCCTTTGAGGTACTTTTCCGGCTTTTCGGCTACCCCAGTCGTTTCTCTGCAATTCATTATCCCTCTACGGCTTTGTGGCTTCTCTGCTCCCTGTCAGTTAGACTGGCCATCTCGCTCTATGTCTCTATGGCTTCAAAATGTATCATTTCCCGTAAAAATGCCTGCTTGCAACGTAGCATGATGATCAAGAGCGGTTACAGAGGTTTCGGGGCCTTTTCATAGGCAAAAACCCGAAAATGGAGAAAATCCCATTACACAGAGAATGTCTGCAAAATATACTATCAGGCGTGATTTTCAGACATGAAATCCCATTCAATCACCCCTAAAATCTCTATCAGGTCTGCCATTAGGCAGCATATCGCATCGCATAAGTGTTTTGGGTAAAATCCCAAATACACAGGAAATATGTGAAAAACCCAACAAAATCCTTTTTATCGGACTTCAAATTATATCCAAATCGCCCTAATATCGCATCGGGTCCACCTTGGATCGCTTTCACGGGCTTCACTGTCGATCTGGGTGATCTCTGATCCAACAGTCAACATGCGGTTTCAGGCAGCTTAAGGATACAGAGGTTACCCGCTCGAAAAGGCGGTTTTCCTCTCTCCTTCGCCAGCCACGCTTCATTCATTGTATGGGATAGGGTGGAGTCGGCCCAATACCATTTACCACTCGAGGCCCACCTGAAATCCTGCTTACGGAACTCAAATAACATGGTGTCACGTTTATAATTCCCTTTCGGGACTTCTTTATCGCTTTCCTTTGTATTTTGGCCTTTACACCAAAAAACGTTAATACACAGAAAAGTTCCTTTTACCAGAACTCAAATCTTATCGAACCGTGCCTATAGAGTCCATTGGGTCTGGTGTTATCACCCCTTTATATCATTGTGACACGACGTCGTGATGCGGTATATCGCAATCGCAAGTCGCATTGGCCCGGGGGTCTATCCCTTGTCTCATGCCATCGTCGATATTGGCGATCCCGCCATCGCAAATATGCCTATCTCCGACCCGATATATCGGAGATCGGCAATCGGGGGTTTCTCCCCATTCCACTTAAGTTCGCCTCTTGTACCTCCTCCGAAGCGATTTCCCTTTATAAGGGTTTTCTTCCCCATTTTAGGGGATTTTGCCACTTTTTCCAAAGAACAAAGGGCATCTTCTTTCCGCGATAACTTATGCATCCTAAGTCCATTTTTGCCCATTCAAGTTGTAGTAGATTCAGAATGAAAAGATCTCTGCCATGGGGCTATTTCAGGGAACTTCCTTGGACTTTCATTTTCCTTTGTGAGGAACACTTAGACTTAGGAGTCTATCCAAAATCCATTCTGGATCACGCCTTCCCACTAAAGAACTTTTGGTCTCCAAAAGACTGACATACTGATCTGAACAGTAAATGAGAGTAACAATACCCTCTTCTTTTAGCCTCCACACACTTGCCTTGCATAGTGCCTCTGAACCAAAGTCTCTGACCACTTCCCTTCCTCGATGGGCTGGTCTTCCTGGGAAGAATTGTCTTCCTCCTTGCCT
This sequence comes from Pinus tabuliformis, assembly GCA_031772625.1. Lineage (NCBI taxonomy): Eukaryota > Viridiplantae > Streptophyta > Pinopsida > Pinales > Pinaceae > Pinus > Pinus tabuliformis. The sequence continues at coordinate 486,288,804 of CM062814.1, read as the reverse complement.
TCCTCTGGAACTCCTACTGAAATGGTCATAGAAGGTAGTTTGAAATTCTCTTCCTTGACCATTGATCCAAGGTGGCTCAAACAAATGTGAAGTACATCTTCTCCACAAAACTTTTATTTGTACCTGTTTGATATGCTGTCAACAACAACTGTTAACAACAACAAAAATACAGACAACAACTGGATGGCCTAAACTCTTGCTTCAACAAAAGAAATAGATTTCACATCTTGTGAACACCTCCATGTATTACATTTGCATACAAATGATGGACTAGATAACAAGCCCACAAAACATGCCTTTTAAAACAAATGACCCTTCAAGTCAAGCATGTAGAAAAAGACCATTAGGACTCTTTTTCAAAAGATGAAACACTTCATCATTATCTCCATCTTGGAGACCAAGTTAACTTCTCCGAAGTCGACATTGCATTACATGCATGTCAAAGCAATCAACCCTGCAAGTTAATTACACATGCATGTTCAAAAATAAGGAGATCATCAGCATCCCTGTGTTCATGCACATCAAGCTCATGCATGTATTTCATCCTTCAACTTTCACTTAAGCACACTGTACTTTCGAAGTTGAATTGAAATATAATGTTGCAGCAACAAATTGAGTCTCCTACTCAACTTCTCCATTCACCTTCTTGGTAAAATCTTGCAACTTGCATTCCATTAACAAGGAAATGCAAATAGATGCATCAATAGACATGCAATCTTAATCGGATAAGGACTCTAACTGTTTCTTACCAATCCATTTAAAAGGTACTACCTTTGTCTGCACATCAGCATCATTATGTGAATCATCCTGAGACACATCATTCATGGAATCTTCCTTTCCATTTCTGCCATCTTCTCTTTCCACTTTCTTCAGCTTTTGTGGAAGCATTGTTGGATTCATAGTCCAATACTTTTCAGCAAGATGTCCTTGCTTATGGTAGTAAGTGCACTGCATGTGCATCCTCTTGAAAACATGATTTGCCTTGTCCAATGAACCTTTGGCTTCTTGCTTCTTTTGCTTCAAAATTTTCTTGTATGTGGCCATTCTCTTCCAACATCTAGAAACATTATGGTTATCCAACCCAAAAAAGGAACATGCAGTTCTTTTCCCATATATATGTGGAAATTTATCATGCTTTGCACAATCAAAAGGAAAATGTTTAGAACCGGATTTATACCTTTCTCTTTCACCTTTATTTCCTTCATGAGGAGGTGAATCAAATGAAGAAGTGGCTCCCTTTGGAACACCATCAATCTCTTCAAGGCTATTAGAGTCTCCCCAACTCTCTGGTTCAAGTGTGTGCTTCTGAACACCTGCAATGCAACTCCCTCTTGGAGTTGTTTCAATGGCCTTCATGGTAGCTTTGGGACTTTCTCCATAAGCTTGTCCATAGCCAAGACCCAAATACTTAGGCCTTTCCTCAATCATTATTGGCTCAAAAATACCTTGTGCATGTCTACCCAAGCCTTTTCCTTCATAGCCCATCTTGGACATTAGCTTGGAACCTATGCCTCTAGTATGTTTTTCAAAAGAACCAATATAAGCATCCTTAGAGGAATTTGAAGACAAACTGGAATGGTTTACCCATTCTTCAAGCTGATAGTAAACTAAGGCTTCTTGGGCACTAAAGAGTTGTGTCTCCAACTCATGCATCTTTTTCATGTTCATATTTGCAATATGAAGTTGCCTCTCCATTTCCTACAATTTGTCAGAAAGCAATTGCTTCTCTTCCTTCATGGAATTCAACTGCTCTCTAAGTTTGCTGCTCTTCCTTCCATCCTCATACATTTCTCTCACCATATCCATCATGGTGGACAATTCTTGCTTCATGTCTTCATCAAATAATCTTGTGAAGAAAGCAAAATTTGAGGACCCACTTGTAGAAGTTGTCATTATGCCAATGAACAAAAAAAAAACTTCAACAAGATAAATGAAGAGCTTATTCAGCAACCTTTTGCAACAAACCTCTTGTGCTCCAAGGATTGCCTTGATGTCCTTTGGGATGAGAAGACTGCCTTCAGCTCTCTCTCCTTCTTGTCCTTCCTGGACTGAGCTATCAATAGCTTTCCCTTTTTCTATGCAAACTCAAACAATAGTCAATCTGCAACAAGCATATAATCAGCCTTTGACTGTTTAAACACCTTTTAGACAAGCAATCTTTGCTCTGTCAATCAAGCATTCTGATATAACCTTATTTGAAGATGGGGTTAACCAAACTTAAGCTTTGATACCACCTGATCTGAAAATGGGGCACTTAGGCTTCTTGTCTAACTTACAAGAACCTCTCCCACTTCCAAAGCTTAAATATTCCCAAGTCTTTATGATTAACCGATGCCGAATTAAGTATATTCTTGAAAATAAGGTGTATGTTGGTCTTTTTTAAACTATCTATGTGCTTTAAGTTAATGTGCTTCAGCTGATATATCAATACATATAACAGTAAATAATGCAGCCATTAAACAAACACATAAGACAGTAATATTAATTAGGAGTTCACCCAAAACTTCTTGGGCTATGTCTCCGTGAGCTCTAGTCAACTCAACTAGGCTCTCTGGGATTATGGCAACAATCCTTTTACAAGCTCTGTGGCTCAACTCCATTGGTTTACACAGAACACAATGGGTTTAGACACCATAATATCCCTGGCTCTAAAGCTCTCGGCTCTTTCGCCCTCATCTCTCGCTCTGGCTCTCGGCTCTAGCTCTAGCTCTAGCTCTTGCTCTTGGCTCTAGCTCTTAGCTCTAGCTTTGGATCTTTGGCTCTAGCTTTGGCTTTGGCTCTTCATCCCTGGCTTCTCTGAGCTTTAGCTTTGGCTTTCTACAAATTTCAACTCTCTGGCTTTTCACTTGACCTCCAAGTGACCCCAAAGACTCCCTCAGCTGCTCTGTGCATTAGCTTTCCCTCTCTCTTCTCCTGCCTCCTTCTACTTGCTCTCAATTGAGCTCTCTACCTGCTTTGAGGTAAATTTCCAGCTTTTTGGCTACCCCAGCCGTTTCTCTACGATTCATTATCCCTCTACGGCTCTGCGACTTCTCTGCTCCCTGTTAGTTAGACTAGCCATATGGCTCTGCGGCTTTGTGGCTTCAAAATGCATCATTGCCTATAAAAATGCCTGCTTGCAATGTGGCATGATGATCAAGAGTGGTTACAGAGGTTTCGGGGCCTTTTCATAAGCAAAAACCTGAAAACGGATAAAATCCCATTACACAGAGAATGTCTACAAAATACACTATCAGGCGTGATTTTCAGACTTGAAATCTCATTCAATCACCCGTAAAATCCCTATCAGGTTTGCCATTAGGTAGCATATCACATCGCATAAGTGTTTTGGATAAAATCCCAAATACACAGGAAATACGTGAAAAACCTGACAAAATCCTTTTTGTCAGACTTCAAATTATATCCAAATCACCCTAATATCGCATCGGGTATGCCTTGGGTCACTTTCACGGGCTCCACCATCGATTTTGGTGATCTCTGATCCAACAGTCAACATGTGGTTTCGAGTGACTTAAGGATACGGAGGTTACCCGCCCAAAAAGGTGGTTTTCCTCTCTCCTCCGCTAGCCACACGTCGTTCATTGTATGGGATCAGGCGGAGCCAGCCCAATACCATTTATCGCTCGAGTGTTGGCATTATGAGATAAGTGTTGTCCTTGATGGCAAACCCCACTGATGACAAATCATAGTACAGAAGGTCAGCAGCAAGGAATTGATGATCAGACTATAAGAAGAAGAGAAAGTTCATACACGCAGGTTCGTTAAGCCCAAGTCGCGTGTACACGCAGGTTGGCTTCAGCAAAAGCGCGTGTATGTGGAAATGTACCTTTGGTCCATGGCGGTTAGTCCTTGGAAGTTGTGCCTATGGTTTCGGACCATTGTGTCTCGACGGGCGTGTCGATCCCTAGTTTTGAAGTTGATGGTATTAGATTTCTATGGTTTTGGCTCTTGGTATTGAACAAGGCCTAAGGCTATATAAGGAGAAGGAAATCATTAGGCAAGTGTATCTGAAATGTCTTGAATATCTGATGAAGCATTAGATCCAGTATGCAGGGTTATGGGTTGATGATGCATTGCTTGATCTGAGCTAAGGAGAGATCTCACCTGTTGATGGAGAACTAGATCTAAGGAGAGATCGGGATCAAATGGTTTGAAATGAACTATCTTTATGATGCTTATTCTAGATCTACATACTGACGCATGTATTGTTCTATAAGTGTTATGAGTATGACTGATGTCTGGTACAGCTGCAAGTTATGAGAAATTATTTTTAGATCTGTACGCGGGTTGTCTTTGATAAAAGCGCGTATACACGCGGGTTTGATTCATCGAAGTAGCGTATACATTGTAAATCTTAATATTTGAAGTTGCAGATGGATCTGATGGTTATTACAGAGTTCTGTGTCTGCTCTGTGTTCTGGTGACTGTTGTTAACAGGGTTTCAGTGATTCAGAGTTTGATGATTGTTTTGAGCTTCAATGATAGTTATGGGTCCAGTATGAAAATTGGATGAAAAGTGGCCTTACAGATTATGTGTTGTGCTTCAGTGTATCCAGTCTGAAAATGTATGAAACGTGGTACCTGGAGGTGAGAAGATTGTAGGCAAGCACCTACGTACTAGTATCTAAGCTAGTACAAAAGCTAAAGGAGATCTTTGGAGCATTGTAGCAGGTAGCAGCCTGCGTACTAGTAAATGAATCGGCTAGTACAAGAGCAAAGGGGGTTGTAGCTCCCGTACTAGTATAAGACTGCACCAGTACAAATATTGTAAAAGGATTTTCTTATTAAGAAGAAGATTGAGATGACTTGCAGCAGGTGGTTTTCACCCACATTGGGTTTCCACCTTATATCTTTGTGTTCATGTGTGTGGCTCTTGTGTGATGTTCTGTTATGTTATTCCGCACCTGTTTACTGTTAATATGCTTAATAATGATCTGATGCATTTACTGAAGATTAAGCTAACTGAATTATAAGATCTCTGGATATACGCGAGTTTCATTAGACACAGTAGCGTGTACACGCGGGTTCACTTAATTGAAGTAGCGTATATGTTTCTGAGTATGAAATTGAAAAGTTTGATTGATCTGATAATACTGATTCACCCCCCCCTCTCAGTATTATTTCCAACATCGAGGCCCACCCGAAATCCCGCTTATGGAACTCAAATAACATGGCGTCGCGTTTATAATTCCCTTTCGGGTCTGCTTTATCGCTTTCCTTTGTATTTCAGCTTTTACACCAAAAAGTGTTGATACACAAAAAAGTCCCTTTTACGAGAACTCAAATCTTATCGAACCATGCCTATAGAGTCCATCGGGTCTGGCATTATCACCCCTTTATATTGTTGCAACCGGACGTTGTGATGCGATATATCATAATTGCAAGTCGCATTGGCCCGGGGGTCCATCCCTTGTCTCACGCCATCACCAATATTGGTGATCGCAATCACATTGCATGGGGTCCCACCATCGCACACAGGCCTATCTCCGACCCGATATATCGAAGATCGACAATCGGGGGTTTCTCCCCTTTCTACTTAAGTCTGCCTCTTGGACCTCCTCCGATGCGATTTCCATTTATAAGGTTTTTTTTGCCCATTTTAGGGGATTTTGCCTCTTTTTCCAAAGAACAAAGGGCATCTTCTTTCTGCGATAACTTCTGCATCCTAAATCCATTTTTTCCCATTCAAGTTGTAGTAGATTTAGAATGAAAAGATCTCTGCCATGGGGCTATTTCCAGGAACTTCCTTGGACTTTCATTTTCCTTTGTGAGGAACACTTAGACTTAGGAGTCTATCCAAAATCCATTTTGGATCACTAATGCTTGCAGTCAGTTTCGACCACCCAACTGGGCATTTCATGCTTTCCTGTACCAAGCACATAATTTCCATTAGATTCAAAATAAATTGAACAACCTTAAATCATACCTCATTTGTGGCTTGTCAATAAGGTAAACTTGCAATTATGTTCGCTTCTTTTCACAACAAGTCAAACTAGCATCTTTGACCAAATCATCATGTATAAACATATCACATTAGGCTAGCTCAAAACAAAATCATCATAGATCAACATCATAAATCACCTGTAACCATCATAAACCATAATCATAGATTATATGTAATCATCATAGACCAGAATCATAGATCACATGTAATCATCATAAACCATAATCATAAATCACATGCATAATAAAACTGAAATAAAATATTGATACTTATCCTTTAATCAATCCTTAGCTTCTACCTTTTTCCTTATTCTGTATGCACTCCGAATCGATTGCCACACCCTAAAAACACCCAATTCCTTCTCTTCAACCATGTACACATACACATAGTGTACATCCCACACATACAACCACACATGGCATACAACACTGTGCAATACATGCACCTACACCTGACATACAACTCATACACCTACACCCAATGTACAACATAACACATACATACACCTACACTCGGTGTACGACATAACACAATACATACAAACACCTACACCTAGTGTATGACAAAAAACATACATATACCTACACACGGTGTATGACACAACACATTACATACTCCTACATCTGGTGTACACCCCAACAGAATACATAAAACATGCACACAACATCATATGTACACAATACTATAAATATTACATGTACACATCACCATAGGTACAATCGCTGAATATAAAACATGCACAACATATGCATAGCAGTAGTACCTCACATCCAAAATCACACTGTCTCTACCAAGTAACCTTGCTTCTAGTGTCTCTTTGTTATCCATGCTTATCCTAGCATGCCTCAAATCTCAATGCTTTCATTCAGTTGATGTATCCCTCAAAGTTACCTGACATAACATAAACATAGGCTTAATGCAAGCATACAATATCAATTCTTATCCACATGATGATAACCTCATATATTTTGCATGACTACTCTCCCCACTTGATTCTCCGTAATACCAGGAACCTCGTCATGCCATTCACATGCATAAGAAATCATTCCTCCGCAAGAATGATCTAGACAACCTTGTTGGATAATGACATAGATACATGGATACATACATACATATACATAAACATTAGCATAAATCAATCATGATCCTATCAGACAACGACATACATACACACATACATACGTATATAAATATCAACATAATCATGAACATAACATAATTACTAGATAACATAAGGTCAAGGTTAAGAGAACTCCCTTTATCTGCACACTCCATGCATAACATTGAGAACAATCATTCCCAACATAGCCAAGGAATATGACATCTTAGATCCATTTACTTCACCTTTCCTATTACTTTTCTCATAATTGTACTACCACTATCCATTTACACCAATGGACAGAACCAATCCAACCGATTTTCATATTCTTACCTTCAACTTCCCTTACTCATGCACCGACCTTCATTTGGGTCTTAAATTACTTGTTATATTTAATTCAAATCTCCATGAGCTCCATTAAGTTTCCTCTTCCCAACCAGTTCCCGGGACTCAAACATAAAATACAAGAACAAGAAACAAACAAGAAAACCACGAAGAACCAACAATGATACGACACAACAACCAAAGTGGCATCACTATGCACTAGACATAAACAAGTCATAATCAAACACAACAAATCACAAAATACCAAAAGAACAAGAATAACAACAAACACCATGACTCAATCCCCATGGTTCCCAAGGAAAGCTCAACCCAAGCCTTCTTCAAGATTTCATGGAAACCTCTCTTGCCATGCAATTCCCTACATCACACTATGATAAACACATAATTGCCAATATATAAATAAACATAACAGTGCACCGAGTAGCTTACCTTATTGTGCCAAGCACATTGCTTGAAACTAAACACATCCACGTCATCTCTCAAGGGACTCAAATCCTTTGACGAATATATCCATAACTAGAATCAACTGTTATACTTGTCAAATACATATTTATGAATATAACACATATCCTTATGATGTCAAATAAATTCAAGGTTAAGAAGACTTCATGTATGCAAAGCACTCATTTGCTTGGAGTTGCGGTTTCCAAACATAGCCAAAGGAGTTTTCACCCAGTTTCTTTCTTTTACCTTTTCTTTGTTGCAACTAAGTCTTACTATTCACTGTCACATCACCCAACTGTTAGTTATATAAACACATCAACTATTACCTTGTCAAGCTAATACCAAGCCTGTTTCCCTACCACTGCTCACACATGTTAGTCTCACATTCGAAATATCAAGACATCATGTATATTAATTTGAAATCAACCTTTACCATGTCTAATAACCATGTCATACTCAACAATCAACTCACATTCATCAGCCATAATACATAATTCTACAACTATCACCTACTTACACTCATGTACATATCAATTGTCTCAACGCATATTTATTAGTACAACCATATTAAAACAAGATCATTTCGACAAGAAATCTTATAGACACATACTCATATCGTTCAAGTAATCAAAAATTCAGACAATAGATAGATGCCATAATAGACACCAAACACTCAAACACCAAATAAACGACATAATAAAACTCATGCCTTAATGTATCTCAGGGGAGATTATCTTGCTTTCACAATCAATCTATATTAGCACAATATAAATTCACAACATATCAACTCGGACATAACTAAGGTCATGATATCCATAATAGTAACTAGCTAACATGTTCACATCATAAACTCATAAACAATTATCATTCATACATAATAATCACATATGCACAATCAATCTAGATTAGTAGGACATACTATCACAAATAAGTTGACTCATACCTAAATACCATAACCATAATCATCTGCACATGACAATCCAGGTTAACACAATACATATAACATCAAGATCTTAATGTGATAACCCTAATCATCAAGTTACTAGCATATAACAACAACAAGTTATATATCATGCTCATCAACAACATGTAACCTAATCATTAAGTTATCTAACATAAAACAACAATAGCAATGCATACAACCACATGTTACTATAATTCATGACTATCTGACACACGTGCACATTTGACTACACTAGTCAACTAGCATCTATCATGTATGTAACAATAACATCAATCTAAGAATGAAAGGCATACACATAATCATTATGCATATAATAATCCTTAACCTACATACCTACATGCCCAACACACAACCTATATGATGACATGCTCTTGCCTTGAGGTCCAATGTTGCAACTTCACTCTGATGTTCTACATCTCCTGCGCTATCTCAGCCAACACATTAGCATCATAACATACCGATATCATCATGATGACAAAATTTCATAGAACGACCTCATAATGCATCTTTAACCTACTATACATGCATATTTATAACCATGACAATGCATGCATATAGACATCAACATGCATAACAATGCATATACACCCATATACTCATGAAATCACATCCCACAACAACACCATCAACCTTCACATGGTAACATCACTACAACCATGATCAACACCATGCAAATGCAACAAGAACATGGGCTACAAGCATAAGGAAAACATATGCAACCGATATGAATGCATGACCAACACACCATCCATCTAGTATGAGGGGTGATCCATGCTCTGATACCACTATGTAGCACCCTCATCCCACATCTACCCAAGTAACTGGCCAAAAAGGGTAAATATGTGACGAGAGGCCACTATAATGGGACTCAACCTCCCAAGTCACCTTAAGGAAGTGGAATCGATGGAAACATACCACAAAGGCCTTCCACATTAGCAACAAAACTCCCAAGAGCCATGCCAACCACTTGGGTAACCAATCCTTGAGACCAACTGAAGTTTTAATGCATCAAACCCTTAGACGCTCCCTTTATATGGACCAACATGGATCCAAGAGGCTCCAGATGCTCCCACACAAGGGAAAGTGAGCATCTGGGGAATTTTCTCCTCAAACATGTGTCTATGACTCCGGGATTTGTGCCACTTTTTCAGGCCCAAAGCCCAGGCCACTACCCAGAACTCCATGACACTTTCAGAATTGAAAGATAACAACAAAACAACAATACAAATGTAATTACTTGAACAAGGGCTTGACTGGACCCCTACTAGACATGATAGGCATTTCATCAAACATGTCACAAATATGTAATCTACATGTTTAAACAATAGATCTGAGCATAATGGTCTCATAATTATATGAGAATCACTAAGAAGCATTATTCCCTTATATCATTAGCTACATATTCATCTATTAGGTCATAGATGCATTTTTCATTCATTTACAAATCAAAACATGAGGATATCCATACATCATCACTGTCATAATGCATGCTTATAACCAACATAATAACAACAATAATATCAAGGATACATCAACCATAGAATCCACATATAAACCAATACATTTACACATAAGATACCAATGAAAAACCTCTTATTGATGAATGCAAAAGCCAACCCAGTATGAGACTACCACATTCCACTCGACCATAGAATGGCTTAGCCAATTCTCTTTTCATCCATTCACCCCCATGCCATATTCCAACCATAAATGTGGGACTCAAATCAAAAGAACCAACTAGGGAATCTCGAGGCTAAACCACCTCACCCTCATCAATAGAAACTAGGCTTTACCGTAATCCATCTCGGATCACTGGGCAAAACAATAAACATGTAATAATAAGATTTTCCATGACCTCCACCAAATCACTAGGCCAAACAAGCATGGATGCCACCGGATTTATCTACCTACATCATGAGAAATTTTCCTTTCTTCTAGTCTCTCAAGATTTACTGCAATCCACATCGGATCACTAGGCCCTAAAATGAGACCCACTCTCTAGGATTTACCGCATATCCCATCCCGAGATTACTATGCTTGATGGAGAGGACCCACCTCTAGGATTTACCGTATATCTCGTCATTCACTGATAGAGGACTTCTAGGCCCATCGAAGCAACATAAAATCCAACCTTACATGGTTAAGGGGTTACTAGGACATGTGTTCTATCATGCAGAGATCCACCTCAATCAGCTTCGAATCCATCTGGCAATCCATCTCAACCAAAACATGAGAACCCCATCACACCATGGTTATTCGGAAATGGAAAGGCTAGGCTAAAAACATCGTCACACGTGGAAAAACCCACGCCATAACAACAAAAGAACCACATGCAATACCGTGCATGCCAAATCTAGTAAGGAAAACAAACATGCAAATCGATACCTACAAAGAATCATGATATAGCTACTTGATCCTGCTCTTCCTTTCTTGCTCCTTTCTTCCTCTTTCCTTCTTTTCCTTTCTTGATCCAATGTCAAAGTGCTCCAATAAAAATCTAAGTGTCAAAGAGTGAAAATAATGAGAGAACTCCAAAACTGAAATGACAAAAGTTTACACTGACCAAGCCTACCCACTGATCCTCAAAAGCCTTTTTATCAACGAGGCCTCAATTTTCTTCATTTTCCATTATTTTCCTTCATTTTCCTCCTCACATGCAACCTCTGACCTTTCACCTTCCTTTTCTACTAATTTCCATTATTTTCATAAATAAATATGTCAAAAATGCCATTTTTCCTTTCCAAATCCTTAGCCATTGCCTTTGCCAATTTCCTTAGCCATAATAAACCAATGAACACCCACACTAGGATGTCTTGCCCAACATTCAACTTGGAATACATGTCCCATCAACCATGGTCTTATGTTTTTATATTTACATGGATTATTAACTAGGTTTGTTACAAACACAACAACCTATTTGCAAAATAGGAGTCCTCATCAGATTCTTGGCATGATCACACCGAAGGAGGATCTTCGAGGAGGAAGTTGGATGTGTCACACTTCGGGATATTTGGAGCCTCTATCTATTTCCATGTCTCCAAATATTCAAAGAAGAAGTTAAATCCGACATTAGAGTTGGGGGTATTTTTGGGTTACACAGAAACTTCTAGCAACTATCATGTATATTTTCCATCCCTCAGAATCACAATTGTGTGAAGGGATGTCAAATTTGATGAAGACAAATCAATGCAATGCTCTCTTGAGAGGGAGCTTCAAATCCCACTAGAGAAGGAGCTTGTAGCTCCAAAGGAGGAGCCTCAGGATGTTGTGGAGCAACCACAAGTTGAGGAGAAGATAGTGGAGACAACCACTCAATAAGAATGATCCATAAAAGGCAGGAAGAGGACCAGATGAGCTAAGAGACTTCTATAGGATGCGAGGGAGAATATGGGAATTCCTTCAAATTAGCAGGCAGAGAAGGTCACTTGATCAGTACACTAACTACATGGCTATAATGATTGAGCTAGTAGATATTGAGCCATCCTATTTCAAGGAAGCAAACTAGTATGGGTTGATGAAATGGTGGAGGAGTACAAATCCATTATGAAGAAGAGTGTTTGGGAAGTGGTCCCAAGACCAACGGACAAATCAGTTGTGGTTTCAAGATGGATCTTCAAGGTTAAGCATGTAGCAAATGAAAGCATAGAAAAGTACAAGGCCATATTTGTGGCCAAGGGGTTCTCTCAAGTGCAGGGGATTAACCACGAGGAGACCTTTGCTCCTATAGCAAGGTACTCATCCATCAAATCAATCTTTGTTGTGGTTGCATAGATGGGGTGGAAGATCAACCAGATGTATATGAAAACAACATTCCTCAATGGATTTATTAAGGAGGAGGTGTATATCGAGCAACTAGAAGGCTTCAAGACTTTTGATAGAGAGTCTCATGTGTGCAGACTCAAGCAAGCGTTGTATGGTCTCAAGAAAGTACCCCATGCTTGGTACACTAGGATCGATAGTTATCTCACCAGTTTTCACTTCACCAAAAGTGAAGCGGATGCAAGAATGTATCATATTTTGGTAAGAAGGTAAATTGTTGGATTGTTTTATATGTTGATGACTTGATATTGACTGGTGATGAGCAACTAATCAAATCTTACAAGGAGGACCTTGCAACAGAGTTTGAGATGAAGGACATGGGTCACATGCACTACTTCCTTGGATTGGAAGTATGGAAAGGTGATGAGGAACTATTTGTCTCTCAAGGCAAGTATTCCAATGAGATACTCCAGAGGTTCTGCATGGACAGGTGCAAACCCATGGAGACTCCTCTAGTGACCAACTGGAGGAAAGAGGATGTCACTTCAGGTGAGGAAGTGGATGCAACTATTTACCGAAAATTAGTGGGTTCACTCATGTATCTTGTGAACACATGATTAAACATGTTTTATGTAGTCAACCAGCTGAGTCAGGCTATGGTTAGGCCAACCAAACTATTTTGGATGGATGCTAAGCATGTTCTACGGTACCTCAGAGGCACTACCCAGTTTAGACCATGGTACAAACAGACATAGGGAGTGAAGATGTGTGGCTTCATAGATGCATATTGGGTGGGAAGTCCATCAGGCCGGAAGAGTACATTAGGTGGAATTTTTAGTATTGGGTCTATAGTGGTTTCTTGATACAAAAAGAAGCAAAGATCAGTGGCACTCAGCTTGGCAAAAGAAGAATACGTAGTTGCAAGTCAAGCAGCATGTGAGGTGATCTGGATGAGAAATATACTTGTTGGCTTGTTTGGTTAGACGATGGATACTACCGTGATTCACTGTGATAATCATATTTGTATCAAACTCCATGAAAATCCTATTTTTCACTATCCTTCCAATCATATTGATCTCTAGTATCACCATCTACAGGATTGTGTGTAGATGTAGATTATGTTATTGTAGTACATTCTAATAGAGGAACAAGAAGTTGATATTTTGACAAAGGCCTTGTTAAGAGGGAAGTTTGAATTCCACAAGTGCAAGATAGGGGTGGCTGATAATCCATTTCTTGCTTAGAGGGGGTGTTGAAAATGCAACAAGAAAATCTTAGTTTGACTTTACCTTGGTCAAACTAAAGAAAATTCAAATTTCTATTTCAACTGAATACTTGGAGGTAATTAACTAAGGTGACATGGCACTTGTCACTCAGTTAACTAAGTTAATTTGAGTTGGGGAATCTTGAGTTCAGTTCAATATGTTTGATTGCTAATTTGTAGCAATCTATTTTAATTAATTTAAGTTATTGTCAGTTTAACCAGTTCTAATTGTCAGAAGAACTAGTGGAGGTCAAGTTATGGAAGTGGAACTTCAACCACACTCATTGATCAACCAATTAACTGATCAATCAACCCAAAATATTTGTTGCATGCAGAGAATTTGAGTTACCTAGTTGAGATAGAGATTCCAAGGAATTGTACTATTAGTTGTAGCATATTCCAATGTGTACATGTGGTGCATGCATTCAAAGAAATGATTTAAGGTAATTGCACAATTCCATGGTGTGAAATTCCTAAAAAAAATAGGGACAATTTCCCAAGGGCACAATGCAAAGAAATAGGAGCTTAGAGGGCTTGAAAATTGATTAAGTGTTTTCCAGATTCAATCAATCAGGTAGAGGGGTAGACTATACACTTGCAGGGTGTGCTCAGGCTTGAGAAAGCATAATTCATCTCTATTCTCTGATTAATAAAATATATATAGTAAGGGGTTTTGAGAAGTTTATTTCCCCTAGATGAATATTTGTGCATGGGTGATGTTTCATTTTTCATGTCTATGATTCTTGTTTTAGATGGTGAATTAACTTCCGCATATCAGCGGAGCAGCTTCAAGTCTTGTGATTTAGTAAATTTCTTGGACAGTATTGACTATTGAATCTACACGTTAATTTATACAAGATATTTTTGAGGTTCTTATATGACCATCTATGGATGTGATTGGTATGACTCTAAGGGCCAATCTCCATAAAATAGGCCATAATGTACAGAGAAGTGAACCTAAAATCTGGAGGTTTGTTCTAAGAAATGTAGACATTCCTACTTCACTAAATTCTCGAGAAGATATACAATGGAAGAGCCATGAAAGCTCGATTGTGGAGAGACCAGATTTGAAGGCACGCTGCAATAGATGTTCTATCCACCACAAAATGATCTTTTGTATATTAGAGACCTCCTCCTAGACTAAGATCGAAAAAGGGAAGTTCATAAATAGATGATTTGCCTCCTCAGATTTCGATCTGCATAGTGGACAGAGCCATGGCCCTATGAATCCTCTCTTGGCTAAATTCTCCCGAGTGAGGATTCGATTATGGAACACAAGCCAAATGACGTGTTTTAATTTTTCTGGAGCATCCAATCCCCACATACAGGTCAACCATTTAGAACCAGGGTCTTGTTGATTATGATTTATGATGAAAGAGTAAAGCTCCTCAGTGGAGATGAAACTACCATTGGAGCAATCATCCCAAGTAAGTTTATCAGCCTACACAAATAAGACAATCCCTTCCTAGCATAAATAATAACGGTAGCACTCCCATTCGAACACCAAATATGGAGGGATATCTAGCTCAACAACATGCAACCAGTGGGTGGAAGAAAAACCAACATTATGTGGCGTACCAATATATGCAAGGGAGGAAAGTCCATGTTCATGTAGGAATTGGATCATGGGAAGTGATGGTATGTGAACCCCCTCAAATCCGATGATGGCGTCTAACCCCACTAAAATTTTTCTACCACAACCAACCTTCCATCTGATATTATTGCACATTGACCATGGCTTTGTTTTCATCAGACTATGCCACATAAATGAGGCTCCCTTTTTCTTCGATGTCCCTGCTAAGACTCACTCTTCCAAATTTGCACTATTAAGATATTTTCCTCATATGAATTCATGCCAAGTACTAGGACCCATGAAAACCCTCCATAAAGTCTTAGTTAGCAGATCCATATTGAACTACTTTGTATCTTTAATGCCCCGACCTCCTTCCTTTTTTGGTTTGCAGATTGTAGAGAGTTTAGTTA
Source organism: Pinus tabuliformis (assembly GCA_031772625.1). Lineage (NCBI taxonomy): Eukaryota > Viridiplantae > Streptophyta > Pinopsida > Pinales > Pinaceae > Pinus > Pinus tabuliformis. The sequence continues at coordinate 486,273,002 of CM062814.1, read as the reverse complement.
GGTAAAAGTTTGATTTATTACAAGAGCCCACCTAGAGGAATTTGGCTAGAATTGAGTCAATATTGTTGATAACCGACATAGGTAAAAGAAATAGACGCATCCAATAGACAAAGATGCCTTGGAGGATAGCCTTAATCATGATCATCCTACCACCTAGTGTGAGCCACTTGTTTTCCCATAAGGTCAGTTTCCTTTGTATTTTCCAAATAATCTGGACCAGTCTGTCTTCTCGTAGTTGCAAGGCTTCAAGTGGAAGCCCAAGTACTTGAAGCCATCAACCAAAGACTTAATTCTAATTCCAAATAGGTTCGTGATCTGTCTAGTCTCCTCCTCCTCTATGCACTCTATAGTAGAATCAACTTATCCAACAACAAAATTAGGTTATCAGTGGGTTGACCAAGAAAGAAATACATATTTTGTAACTACACCCTCCAACTCGTTCATACATATCACGTTAACATTAATAATACAAATGGGTGTTCCATAATGAACTTAGACATGGTTGATGACTCAACTCACTTATTCCTATGTAGAGCACAAGATGACTAATATGGGAAATATCAATGATGGTAACATCACTTCATGTTCAATGATCACACCAACTACCACCACTGCAAATCTTGAATAGGCAAAAGAGGGTATGGATACACTTACAAATATTCAATTTTTGAAACACTATGTCAACTTAACTTCTCAGTCCATCACCTCATTGGCTGTTATTTTAGCCACATAACATGATGGTACATTAGACATTTTTTTATTTGATAGAAATACACGTCTTATCCCAAAAAGACCAACTACTTTAAAACCTACTATAAGAAAATCCATTGACATATTTGGACAAGAGACTTCAACATATCATGGGGTAACATAGTTTGCTGTATAGGGTATTATGAAGCACATTTATGAGATAATAGTGGCAAAAGAGAAGGGTAAGCATGTGATGGAAGGAACTTGTATCTAGGTGGATATTCAAAAGATGAGAAAGCAATAGATGACCCAAACATGATGATGAAGATTATAAAGATGGCGAATACATAAAATTTTACCAAACCAAGTTTATGAAGAAATATCAAAATGAATGTTCAAAAGTCATGACAAAGAATGCTCCCATTGAGCATCATGATGGGTAAAAAGAAAAATGGGCATAATCACTCAAAGTAGAAGCCTTGCTCCATGCTAGAAGACATTCTTGGATCTAGTTATCATTTTTAACACCTATAGAAAACCATCATTTCAAAGACCCCATAGTGACATTTTGATGACAAGCTCATTTGTAGCAATGCACATCCATTCATCATTTTCAAAAACATCCTTATTGGTAAATAGTCTAACTATGACAATGCTATTGTACATTTCAATTTCACATTATCCAACATCCATCCTAAGGCTAGAAAGACAATAATAATGTTTTCCATCTAAATTGAAAAGAAGCAACAATGAAGAATAATAAATAATATAACTTAGCTATTGATTAATATATAGTTAACTATAATATTATATTAAAATGAAAAGAGAGAAATACATTCAAAAGTGACATCCTTATTATGTATATCTATACTAGGCAAATTGTTTTATGTGAAAAACTAAGTTACTAACAATAAAATATTTTTTTTGTTTATTAAAATATTATACTAAAATACTTATATATAATAATTAAATTTTTTTTTACAAAAACTACAATTATATAAAATACAAATAAACACATTATTTTAAAATTAAAAATATTTCAAATAATTTCAATACTTAATTTTTACAAAATAACCATATTTTAATTTACTTGAAAGTCCAATTATATTATATTTCTAACATGTTTACTTGTTAAATAATTCAATTATGTCTTAATATCTACAAATTAAACCATTTTTATCATTTCACATAGAATGATAGAAACACAATAAAAATAAAGAGTTTTGGAATTATTATTTTTTAGATTTTCAAACATGTTTACTTGTTAGATAATTACCCTATGTCTTAATATCTACAAATTAAACCATTTTTATCATTTCACATAGAATCATAGAAACACAATAAAAATAAAAAGTTAAGGAATTATTATATTTTAGATTTTCAAACATATTTCCTTGTTAGATGATTCAACTATGTCCTAATATCTACAAATTAAACCATCTTTATCATTTCACATAGAATCATAGAAGGACACTAAAAATAAAAAGTTAAAAAGGATTATATTTTTTTAGATGTTTATCATTTCACATAGAATCATAGAAGCACAATAAAAATAAAAAGTTAAAGGATTATATTTTTTTAGATTTTCATTCAATAAATTTTGATGATATAATTTATGTTAAAATTTATTTGAAAATCAATTGAAATTCTAAATTTTCATGAAATTAAAGAACTGGTTTATTTTAAACATTCATTTATATAATTTAAAGAAAATATGGTTTGGATAATATTATTGTAATGTAAATATAGATTTAAAATATTAATGGTATAAATTTAATACCTTAAAACTATAATTTTCTCAACATTTAATCAAGTTTTAAAAAAAAATATCTAAAAATCTATTTCTATGTAGAAAAATCTGTTCTATTCTAATCATATCATTTATATATTTATGTATCATGTTATCAAATAAAAATAATTTTTTTATAAAGCAATTTTATTTTTTTTATTTTTATTTTTTTTACAGATGGGAAAGCTTATCATAACTCAGTTGTCAAACCAGTACCGAGGACAACCATCTCTAGTTGCTAACCTCTAACACACGCTGACTCATCACCATTATTCAAGGAAAACCACGCCACTTGGGTCTGCTAACCTCTAACTCAGTGGTTGAGGACAACCATCTCTAGTTGCTAACCTCTAACACACGCTGACTCATCACCATTATTCAAGGAAAACCACACCACCTGGTCTGCTAACCTCTAACTCAGTTGTCAAACCAACAGTGAGGACAACCATCTCTAGCTGCTCATCTCTAATGCATGCTGACTCATCACCATTAGTCAAGGAAAACCACGCCACTGGGTCAGCTAACCGCAGAGTGACTCATCACCATTATTCAAGGAAAACCACACCGGGGCAGACTTTCACTCCTGCCAGGAATAACCCGTTGGTGGTCCATAAGGGGGCAGGGTTTCACTCCTGCTAGGAATAACTCGCTGGTGGTCCATAAAAGGGAGGCTTTCACTCCTGCTAGATGCCTTTGGGTCTTGGGCCGTTCACTGTTTCCTTAAGCACGAACTCTTAACCAAGCAAAAACAATTTTAGAGCATACTCCAAGCATTATATTTACTCCATTCTAATCCTATGATTTATATCTATATATTTATTTGTCATTTTATCAAATAAAAATATTTTCCCCACATCCAATGTTTTTCGCAATGAGTTTGACTTATTATCCTATTTATATGAAAATATTCTGCTCTGGGTTGTGACATCCACATGGGTTTCCCTTTCTAATACAGAATTGTGTGACTACAGATTATAATAACTTACTCATCATGGAGCTGATCAGTCACCTGCGATGATATTGACATTAATCGTTCATAGAATCATTATCCATGAGGACATTATCTATGTGATGTGATCTTATTGCCGTGGCATGTCATCCGTATGTTGGGGTTTATCTAAATCTGATGTGTGCAGTCCCATTTTATTTTTGTGGAAATTTCAGTTACAAATTTAACACTCTACTTCCCTGTCATTGTAGAAAATTATGTAACATTCTACCTCAGTGGAATCTTTATGACCTAGCTTTTCAGCTCGGCTTTTTCAGTCAAGGTTGCTTTAGTTACGGTCAAAAATTGGGGCAGTGCCGACCATTCTTGCCACTGGAGGATTGTGTGTCAAAAGCTTTAATCTCAATCCCTCAGTCTTTCTATGCCCTTTCTAATTCTGTGTGTGGGGACTGATGTGATAGTTTCCCAGGCTCTTGTGGTTTTGAAGCTATGTGCTGCATCTGTTTCTGATTAGAGGCTTGTTGTGGCAGAATGAAAGGAAAAAGGAGAAAAGCAAGAAAGAAAGAAAGCGTGGATGGATTGGGTTGGGAGACTTGCAATTGCCTTTTGGCAGAAACCAAAGTTGAAGCATAAAATTCATGCTAGCAATTGGCCTTTGGCATGAACCAAAGTTGAAGCATTAATTAGGGCATGACGCAGCGTCACAGAATCTAAAGGCTGCATGCATGCCACAAGTACTGCTCCCTGGGTTTCTTTGGCCATGGCCTCCTCACTTTTCCATTAGCCCCACCTTTCCCACTATAACGTATATTCCCACATTGTTTTCGCAGTTCAGAGCTGCTTCCGTATTGCAGCAGCTATCTTTGTCAAAAGGATTAAAATCCTGTCATTCATAATAATTCATTGACTTGTTTCCGCCCATAATCTTTCAATCACAGTTCAACAGATCCATATATCCATTTTAATGTCGTGTCTGATGCCCTAACCTCAGAGGGATAATTCCTTGACTTGTTTCAGCCCATAATCTTTCAATCACAGTTCAACAGATCCATATATCCATTTTAGTGTCGTGTCTTATCCATTTTAGTGTCGTGTCTGATGCCCTAACCTCAGAGGGATCAAAACCCTATATCCATTTAGAGGGATTAAAAGCTTTGATGGTTAGCTTAGTTAGTCGAGTTTTGAGAGGGATCAAAAGCTTTGAGGATTGGTTTAGTTAAAGAAGTCCTCCTCATTAAAGTTTCTTTAAACCCTACATCCATTTTAATGTTGTCTCAAAACCCTATATCCATTTTAATGTTGTGTCTGCTGTTCTAACCTTAGAGGGATCAAAAGCACGGCTAGTTAGCTTAGTTAGTGTTGTGTCTAGTGATCTAACCTTAGAGGGATCAAAAACACTGTTGATTAGTTTCGTAGTCGAATCTTCAGAGGGATCAAAAGCCTGGAAGGTTAGTTTAGTTAGTTGAATCCATCATTAAACCACTTTTGCTATTAAAAAGCCATTTTTGCTAAGTTTTGAGAGTTATTTTACTTAGTGAAACACCTTTGCTATTAAGACCCTAAACCACCTAAAATACACCTACTGGAGTGATCGATCCATATCTCAAGATCCAGACTCTTTGATATTCTATGAAACACTTTGAAATACAATCAGTTTAGATCTTATCTGCTTGTCTCTTTTGGTGATCAAAATCCTTAAAATAGATTCAACTAAGAAATTCTCACTGTAACAAAGTTTATGACTTTACAGTGGGACCTTTGCACAGTCCCTACTTTATTTTGAACGCGTGCTGGGTAGCTGTCAACTCTGGTCGCAGAAATATCGTTCATCAGTATGGGATAAGGTTATTCAGATCACCTCAAATCTGGAAAAAACCAGGCATGTGTTTCCCATTTGTCCACGTCTACCCTCCACCTCCATTCTCGTTGTAAATATATTTCACGTGGTGTCCAAGCTGAGCTTGCTCTGTAGTTTGCAAACTGTCAAACTTTCATTTGCTTCCTGAAATCTGTAGCTGTAGCCAGCTACCCCCTGTAATTTGCTTTTCTTCTGGTTTTGAAGATAGAGGATTGACTGTATTGAGAGTAGAACTCAGTTGCAGTAGATTCTTCCCAGTCATCATTAGTGATAGAGACCATATAAATTATAAGATAGTGGTATTCAAATCTCAGTAAAATAAGTTTGAGAATATCATTTTATATATATATATATATATATATTTTTAATGTTGGTTTTATGAACAGCGATTTTTAACTTTGAATTTTATGGTCTACATAATATTTCATGACCAGGCCATAGCTACTTGAACTGCCCTGCTCATGTGGGCTGAGAGAGTATCTCATATTGTTTTTGATAGTAATGTCTTTGAATTTCATGGTCTATATAATATTTCATTACAAAGCGATAGCTAATTGAACTGCCCTGCTCATGTGGGTTGAGAGAGTATCTCATATTGTTTTGAGAGCAATGTTATGATTAGCTCCCCCAATTATTGAGTAGAGATCCGTGTTAGTAATGCTCTCAGAAGATTCATTGCCATAGATCATGTTTTGAGTTTTTGTAAAAAAATCTCATCAATCAGTTGGCATTTAAAGTCCCACCCATCTTTTGAGAATTCAATATAGAGTAGTTGCAGCAAGGAACTCCCTAAATCCAATAGAGATTAGTTGTGCTAAAATCTCATCAGTCTTGGGGTACCCTGCAACCCCAAGTTAGATATACTTCCATGGATTGCTCCAATGTTGTTTCTGACCCTTCAATTTCCATCTGTCGTGCAATCGATAAATGCAGTAAAAGCCTCAGTTACCAGAGCTCATGGACAGGGGACCTCCAGAGAATTTTATGCATGCAAGGTGGAAATGGTGATGGTAGCTATGCTCGCAACTCTGAAGCCCCTGCTTCTGCCATTGCTCTGTCCAAGGAGTTGCTTCTCAACGCCATTAACTGCATGAACCTGTTTCGAGGGGAGCCCTCGTTGCGTATTGCAGACCTGGGGTGCGGCACTGGCATCAACACCCTTTCTGCCATTGATTTCGTCGTTGAAAGCATCAAGAAGCGGTACGCCGGGGAATCGATCTCGGTGCCTGAATTTGAAGCGTTTTTCTCTGATCTTCCTTTGAATGATTTCAACACCCTTTTCCGGTCCTTGCCTCATCTGTGCCCCAGGGGAATTGACGAGATGCAGAAGCAGCATAGTTACTATGCAGCTGGTGTTCCAGGATCGTTCTATGAGCGTCTGTTTCCCAGGGGGAAACTTCATGTGGCCATTAGTTTGAGTGCTTTGCATTGGATGTCTAGGGTATGTGTTTTGACCTGTGATTTCTTTAAATTTATTTGATTTTTATGGTTAAATTAGATACTAAATTAGTGTAATCAGTTTTCATGTAATGATTTGAAAAGTTTTTATGTAATGATTTGAAAATCATGGCATATTTTGATTATTAAATTATTAATTATTTTTAATGGTGAAGGTAGATAGATAGTTAATAGATAGTAAATTTGTGTAATTATTTTTTTAATATAATGATTTGATTATTAAAATTCGTAGAGGTGTATATAAGTTTTTTGGAATAATGATCTGACTACTAAAATTTGTAGAGGTGTATATGCTTTATTTATTTGGATAAAATTTGTAGAAGTATATATACTCTATTCTTTTGGATGAAATTTGTAGAGGTGTATATACTTTCTATGTAATGATTTGATTATTAAAATTTACAGAAGTGTACATATGCTTCTATATAATTATTTGACTATTAAAATTTGTAAAAATGTATACTTTATTTTTTTAGATTTGAATTTATAATTTTTTATGAAAACATATTTTAATTATTAAACTTATTTAAAATTTATAATAATTTAAATTTATTTTAGTTTTAAATTTATGAAATAATAATAAAAATCAATATTTTAAAATGTAAATTTTATTAATACACCAATTTATAATCATCTTAAGAAAGTTGGACACTATATATATAAATAAAGTTAATGGTTTACTTAATATAATTATGAAATTTTAAAATAAATTAGGGGTAATATTAATTTAGTTTTATATCTATTAAATACTTATAATTTACAATTAGTTTTATATCTATTACATGCATATAATTTATGATTAGTTTTATCTCTATTAAATATATATAATTTATAATTAATTAATATAAAATATTTTTAGAAGTGATATACAAGATTAAAAAAAAAACATCAAAATATATAAAAATTTGATTTTTTTTTTCAAATTTTTTATTGAAAATTTAAAATAAATAAATTATAATTATAATTTATGTTAATTTTTTTAGTTATTTTATAAATTATTTTCATAATACAATGAATTGTTATGAATTTTGTTTTGTTTTGTTTTGTTTTTGTTTTTGTTTTTGTTTTTGTTGTTGTTTTTTTTTTTTACATATATACTCATATAATTATTCCGTAGAATCAAGAAAGAATCAGTACATCACTCTAGCGATATCACTCCTCTGGAAGCAAACATTTACCATATAGCATCCTAATGACTTAACAAATTTGCTGTTGTGACTGTGAACAGATTCCTGAGGCTGTATTAGACAAAAGTAGTCCTGCCTGGAACCAGGGGAGAGCATGGATTGATGGTGCAAGAAAAGAGGTTGTGGAAGCATATGCCAAACAGTCAGAGGAAGATTTGAAATCTTTCCTGCGTTGCAGAGCTGAAGAGATGGTCCCTGGAGGTCTGCTATTTATTCTCATGGCAGGCCGCTCTGACGAGCACCCACAGAACCAACTGGGAGATCCGTACTCCAGAGCCAAACATCCATTCACACAGGCCATGGATCAGGCTTGGAATGATCTAGTCAAAGAGGTTGGCATTCTATTCCTCCACAATTTCATATTTATTTAGTGTAGTTTCAATTTGTACATTGATTTATCTTAATTTCACATTTTTTTTAAAAGAGGTGTTAAGGATAAATTCAATAAAGTACAATATATTTTTATAAATTATTATTTTATGAGTGTTTTCTTTAATATAATTTGTTTGTTTAAATTGTTATTATTATATAAAATTATTATTATTATTTTAATTTTTTATAAATATAGAAATAAAAAATTATATATAAATTTAAAGGTTTTTATTTCTATAGATTTAAATTTTTTTTATTTGTAAGGTGTTTTTATGTGATTGTATATATAGTTTTAAAGTGTTTAAAAAATATTATTGAAAAAAATAATATTATCAAAATTATAGTAGTAGTGTGCAGTGTTTTGGATTGATGGTGATCGGGTGTTTTGTTAAAGTACTCTTTGATATGAAGTTACTAGTTCAATATATATTAGATATGATGAAGATGTTATTTTGTCAAATTTATATATATATATATATGATTATTTAAAAAATATATTCAATTTATTATTATTATTAACCACCAAAAATAATAATCTTTTAAAATTATATTTTATTTTTTTATTATTTTATTTTCATTTTATGCTTTTGATTAGTTACTAGTCCACTATAATTAATTTTATGTGTCTACGGTGTTTTAAAAATATAACTTAGCCTTCCAAAATTAAAATTATAATTCAATTTTTCAAAGAAAAATTAAAGATTTATTATTATTTTAATTTATTTATTTTTAATTGAATTATTTTATTAATTATATTTTCCAATAAAATTTATCTAATTAAAAAATATTGAAATACTACATTTAAATCAGCAAATTTATATAAAAGGAGTATTTTAAGTTAAAGTTTTTCACCATTTTAAGTTAAATTTTTTCTCTCTTTAATAATATATTTTATTATGAGTTTTGATGAGTAAAAAATAATTAAAATTGGAGATTTAAATGGTTAAATTTGTATAAGTTAGATTTTAAAATTATTTATATATTAAAAATATATTTGGAATAATTAAAAATTATAATTTCACTAAAAATAAAAATTGAATATTAACACTTAAGTATTAGATATAACAATTACATTTAGTTTTGTTAGATTTCACTTTTTAATGTTGGTGGGGAGGTTTGGTTCCAATAAGTTGTCTAGTTTAATCTAGCAAGATTATATACACTTGAAAACTACTCTAAACTTTTTGGTCCAATCTAACAATAACAATAACTATGTGTGTACTATGTACACTTGAGAGCTGCTATAGGCTCAATTTCTTCGCTCAAAAAAATTAATCTAAATCTCTACCTATTAATTACCCTACACACAGTGCATCATAAAAACATAATATACCTATGTCATAATGGAATATGGCCATTGATATGCTCATAAATTTCTTTTGGTGTGCAGAATTTGATTGATGAGGAAACCAGAGATGCATTTAACATCCCTGCTTACATGCGTAGCAAGGAGGAAATTGAAAGGGCGTTCAACCAGTGTGAGGCATTCGACATTAAATCCCTGAAATTCAGTAGAGTGATGGAACACTCAAAGGAGAAGCAGGAGAAATGGATCAGAGACCCAGTTTCGTATGGAAAGACAAAAGCAAACCTAGTTCGTGCCACGTTGAGGCCCATCATAGACGCTCACTTGCAATCATCCCATTTGTCTCAGGAGATCTTCAAGAGATTTGAGAAAAGAGTGGCTGAGGACATGAAGATGCTCAACAAAACATGTTACTATGGAATTATTGTTGTATCTGCCATTAGAAAGTAGTTTAGCTGCAACCTATTTTATGCTTTGGCTTGTTATCATTAATGAGGTCTTGAGTTCCATTACACGCTCTTCCATGTAGAGGAAGAAATGATTGAGGATATGGTGTTTTTGGCAACAAATCCACAGAGAATAAATAGTTGAGGAAGTAGTTGCTTTGGTGTTTTGATTAGGAATTTATATTATTTTGTTCCTAGTTGTAAAAAAAAGTTTATGGAGAAAATTGTGCTAAAGACATCAAATATTTTTAGTTTTGAGTGAATATTTTATCTATCATCAATATTAATACAAAATTAAGTAAATGAATATCATCAATATTAATACAAAGTTAAGTAAATGAGTTTCAAATGAATTATTTAAAAATCATGAAAAATTAATCAGTTATAACTATTTTTATTAAAAATGGTCATAGATCAATAACTTACTTAATACCCAATTAAATCTTAAAAAATAATATCTAATATAATATATTATTCAAACCGCTAGACAATTAAAAAATAATAAAAAACCTTAAAAACATCACATAATCATTGACCATGACCAGGTTAAGCCAAATAGACATTGTTATACTTACATTCAAAAGGTTTGTATGATATCATAATGCTTACATGCCAGTATAGGATGAAGTAAACATAACGTTGATATACATCCACTTGTTTCAATTTAAATGGTGGGCATAAAGTAAATGATGTGGCTCATTTTGAAATTGTGATATAAAGCAAACTCTATTTTATGAAAGCTTGAGGCATTGTCATATGCTTTAAGAAGGAAAAAGTTAAATAGGAAAACTAATATTTCATCGGTATAAATATGCTATATAATATTATTATAATAATAAATTATTTATTTTTTATTTTAAATAATTTAATTTAATCAATTCATAAATCAAATTATGAATATGAATTTTTAATAATTAAATTTAATCATTTATGATATTTAAAATGTAATAATATTTTTTTATTTATGTTTCATTTTAAGGATAATAAAAAAATAAAAATGTTAAAAATGTTTTTTGTTTTTCATTTTTATTATTGGAATACAAAAACTTTGACATAATTTATAAAAAAAATAAAAGTTGTTAATTTTGAATTTCTTTATGAATTAAAATTAATATTAAAATTTAAGTTCATTTGGTAGATGTTTTTGGTCTTTGTAATATTATTTTAAAATTATAATGAGAAATAATTTTAGAGCTTATCATTTTATGTTTTTATACAATTTGGATATCTTCTTTACTCTATGTAAATATCATTATGATCTTTAACACATCAATCTTTAATGTCAACACTTAATTGGATTGGTACAGGTTTAATAGAAAACTCAAACATGTCATTGGGTATGGCATGTCAACAACATTCCAATTGGTCATATCTAAGCAGATTATAACTCTAAGGATTGTGGCAACCAACTAGTAAGGCTAGACCAATGATCAATTATGACAATATTAAGAGATATCCAAGATAACCTAACACTTCAATAATTACTATCCATCATTGCACATATAATGCTAAGTTGTTACATAATTTTGGTGCTCCTATAAATTCTTGGGAGCTTATGTTGTAATATTATAAATAGGTCAATTAGTCTCAATTCCCAAGATGTAACACAACATAAACATTATGAAAATTGATTATTTTCCACCTTAGACTACATGTCCTCGAGCACAAAAATGTAAGTTGCACAATTAACACACAATCTTGAGATGAACATGAGGTGTTACATTATTTTTTTTATATAGAAAAAGACTTATCATTGCATTGTTCATTGTGACAAAGACACCCAACATATCAACTCTACTGAATTTTAGGACTCAAGGGATTTTGAGATGTGTTATAGTACCATAGTACTAGATACTAGTCACTAAAAAGCAAACAATGATATTTTTGTGAGCACCCAATTATTAACATTACACCATTTTTAAGTTTATCTAGTGATGATTTAACATGAATATAATTCTTATTCTATAACTTAATGTAGATTCTAATAGATAATCAAAGATTCAATCATATAAATATATTATGTTAAAGAATTATATTACAAAAAAATTAGTGAGAATTCATCATTGCAAAAATAGTAACTTCATTTCATTAAAAACTACGATAATACAATATAGTCACAAAGAGTACATGTTTTGTTTCTAAAAACAAAATATATTACATATACCATAGAATTGATCCACACAACATAAAATATAACTCACAACATATCCTAAATCTTTACAATCTTCACAACACTTTGGTTCATTGAAGTATATCAATGTTTCCTAAACATTTAACATTCTTCTCGTTGATTTACTTAATTGATCAACCTCAAATGAACCTTACACACACACACACACATATAAAAGTACAAGGAACCTTTCATATATATATATATATATATATATATATATATATATATATATATATATATATATATATATACACACACACCGAAAATAAGAATTGTTAAGAGATCAACTTTCACTATTAACATCAACTTAATAATTGTAACTAGATTTTAAAGTTTTGATAACATAAAAATATCATCTATTAAGATGATCGATAAAATTTGATTTCACTAACCTTATAAAAATTAACCATGATGAAACAACATGAAATATCCAATCTTCAAAACTAAGTCACATCAACATCTATATTCTTATGTATCTACTTTAGATCTTTTTGCTCTATCATTTATTGATATTAATCCCTGTGTAAAATTTTATCAACTTAAACTCAAATACACTTTACCCTTTTTTTTCCATTAAAATATATAAAAACAATAATAATAATTAAATTATTCATTTAAAAAATATATTACCTTTACTCATATTTCAAATTACAAAGTTACATTATTTTATTTTTAAGCACATTAAAAGTAATTATTTATAAATCTATTATTCATTTATTGATGTTCATCTATATGTTAAATTTTATTATAAATTCAAATATACGTTGTGTCTTCCTTCCCGCCTTCCTCTCTTTTTTTTTTTCCATATATATATATATATATATATATATATATATATATACTTTTAAAAAATATATTACCTTTACTAGCTTCTAAGTTGCTAGGTTAGACCATTTCCAAATATTTATAAACACATTAAATGCCACTATTTATAAAGTTATATATATATATATATATAGAGAGAGAGAGAGAGAGAGAGAGAGAGAGAATGGTTGTTAATAATATGATGAACTTGTGATGAATGTTATTGTAATCATTATAGGATAATCTTTTGCTATACTAACACTTAAATTTTTTATCCAATTTTTTCTTTTAAATACAAAATTTAAGATATATATATATATATATATATATATATATATATATATATATATATATATATATATATATAACAATGAGTACTTATTATATTAATTCTGTGCTTAGTCACGGTAAAATACACTAGTGAGTTATAATTTGAATTTGTCCATGGGCTTCAATTTTGTCATTTCCAGACTGATTAGTCGAGCCCAGTTGTTTGTGATCACTACAAAAAGATACAACCGGTACAATACTCTTATTTAACTTACTAGTATATATCCGACAAAATTGAGATGCTAGGATTACACAGAAAAAAAACCAACCATTGCAAATTGAAGCTAAGCATTAGGATCAGCTGAGCGATTTAAATCTATGCCCAAATTCTGAACTTCAGAAAGGTTGCTTTGTTCTTCTACAAGGGATCTCGACTTTGACACCTGGAGTTGAAGGTCTTCAATCATGGTGTGCAATGCTCCAACCTCGTCTTCAAGCTTAGAAACCTACTTAATTTTGGCATCAATAGTCTCTGAATTTTAATAAGCCATTGCCCTTTGTCGATACAACAATTCCTTAATTTCTGAGAGCTCTGTTTTGATCTCTAGGAGCTCCTGTGTACATTGCACATAAAAATCCAAAGTTAGGGGGGACAAAAAACATTGTTGGCAACCCATTGTTTGGCACGATGCCTCCTTCTCCCTCACCTAGACTAAGCATGGATGTCTGCTACCTCAAGATCCTGAATCCATCTCCTCAGAGTGCCACTGAATTGCACCGATGAGGATCTTCCTGAGTTAGCCCCCATTGAGCACGTCAGGGCAAGTTGGAGCACTAACCAAAAAAGAGGATGCAAACCAAGTCCCAAAGAAAGACTACAGTCTTGCACCCTAGAGAGGATTATGTATTCTTCTAACTAGGCGTACAAAACACAATCCAACCTGGATTGTAAACCACAAGAAGAATGGGAGGTGTTAGAGAAAATATGCAATTTATAACAGTGGCCCTATAGATACAATTTTGAGCCACCGGGATCCCAATACGATGTCATCATTTCTATGAGAGGAGAGAGAGCAACCATTATTTGTAGACGAGAGCTTGAGCAGTTGGGATTTCTAATATGGGCCATGAGAAGTAAATTCAGAATGCAAGGAGAGAGGGCTCGCATGGATCTAGCTTCACATTCCTACAATAAACCTTGAAACTTGAAACTAACGTGAAGACTCCCATGCCTAATTACAAATTTGACCCAAAAGGAGTCATGTGGAGGGAATAATGAAGGCCGTGTGGCAGGAGAGTGGGGAGGTGTGTCATCACGTCGATGAGCGAAGAAGGATAGAGAGATCTCATGCTATAGACATTTGGGGAATGACAAACTACAACGGGATCGAAAGAAATATTCCATATGTGCCAAGAGTAATGGGGTATATGGGAGGGGCACATGAAGGGGCCAATCATGGGGAAGGGTTAGGGAATAGGGTGAAGACTAGAGACTCCATTTATTTCCAAAGATCCTTTAGGTAATCCACATTCTTTTTTGGCCATCAGGCCTGCCTTTGAATTAAGGTTTTAGAGTATGTGTCAGGCTTGTGAGCTTTCAAAGGAAGGAAGAATGCTTTGAACGCAAAGGAGTTGGCTTAGGTGATTGTCTTGTGCAAAGGAAGAATTTCTTAAATCTCTAATAATCAGATAGGAGTACCCTAGAATTGTGATGTTTTTAGTTTCCCTCTTCTTGGCTAGAAGGAGTCTCATATACAAGCTATAAACCTCTGCTTGATTATTGGTCTTGATGCCAAGTCCCCATACATACTTATCCGCTATTATTCCATCAAAGTTAAAGAGAATTCCTCCCCCTTCTACCACCCCTAAATTGAAAAATATATTAATAATCAATACAAAATTCAATTTATTAATAACTTATTAATACTCATTTAAAACTTTATGCTTTAAACTTTTATAATATTAATTATTAAATAACTTTATGTTGATGTTAGTTTGAAATTTTATAATGTGATATAGTCAATAAGATTTAAAACTTTTAAAGAAACTTAAAAGGTTAAAAAAAAAAACCAATAAGGATTTAAACTTTTAATAAGGGTGAAAGTAAACTTTATCCTCTAATAAAGTTAAATATTCACAAATAAATAATGAAAAGGCCTCTAAATTAAAATAGGGCTTTTTAAATAAAAGAGTACGGAAGATTTAAACTTTTCACAAATAAATAATGATGTTCACAAATAAATAATGAAAAGACCGGGGTAAATAAAATCTTACTTTTGAATTAAAGGAGTTGAGTAGAAAAACAATTTATCTTTATGAAATTTATTAAAACTTAAAAACTAAAATATACAATAATACCTAAAATCTGTAAACAAAATTAATAAATTTAATTTTAAGTGGTGAAATTTAGAAATAAACTTAAAATAAAATGAGCCCACAACTTTTCTTATAATCAATTTTGGATTGAATTTTTACCTTGTAATGAAATTCTGAGTTATTTGGGAAAATAGTATAGTATGTCATTTTAATTGACAACTTAAAATTTAAAAAAATAATGTCTTATATTATTCTATGGATTTTAAGAGATATTAGATGTATTTGATTAAATCTATCCCTCTTTTAATGTGGTTGACTTAGCATTTATGATGTCATTTTGATATCACAAATTGTTCTCTACTCCCAATGAAAATTTATAACTTGAATAGATATATTGCAGTCTCCATCATATGATATGTTTCACCTTTATACAATTCTCTTCATTAGATCTTCAAAATATTTTTTTAATATCATCTTTTGTTTTAAATAGCATAGAATAACGTGAAACAAAGGATTTAAACTTTTAAGGGTCATATATATGGGTGAAGAAATGAATGAAGTAGTTAAGCATGAGGATTTTCCTTTCGAGGGAAAAGTGTCAACCATCAATATCACCTCATTACTTTAACTATCATTATAAGGATTATGACATATTGATATTTTTTTACTAGGAAGAACTAGTTTTTCCAATGGAAAAAATTGTATATGAGAGAAATAATATATATTTTTTTCCACTTATAGATAACTCACTTTACTTTCAATAGAAATGAAAAATATATATGTAATAAAGAGATAGGTTCTTTGTTTTAATAAGTCTTAAAATATCAAGATACTTTAAAGTCAACAATTGAAAACAAAACTTAATCTAAACCAAAAAATACTAAACAATAGTTAATTTTAACTCAACTTCACTTCCTTTATGATTTAATGTAACCGTCGTTGGCTTAATGGGTCTTGACCCAGGTTTTTAGTTGATTGCGCCAAACAAAACCCTACATTATTAGCCCTTTCAGCATCAACCCGCATAGCGCGCACTGAAGTCTCACCCGAAGCAGTATGGGGGGGTGCTAGAACCAAGTTTCCGCACCCAGGGATCAGTGTGATGTCTTCTATTGCCCTAGATCTGCCTTCGTGCAGATCTATAAGCCCCTGTTGCAACTTCACCTAAACTGCCTTTAAACCTTCACGAAGATCTACGATAGGGTTTTGCGAACCCTTAACAGATGAATCATCTACTTACTCGCACCATAAAGCAACCTACACCTGAGTTCACACAGATCTACTTAAGTATTCAATAAACATAACAAAATGTATTATAATCTTCACGTAAGGACTTAACATGCATTATGTACAGTTAGCAAGACTTATCTAGTAGAGTCATGCATCAATACATTATTATTTCATAAAGAAATTTATTCCATCACAGCATATATCGTAAACATAAATAATAGAAGTAAACAGATAAACACATGAATTTATCCAACTGTCTTCTTTATTGATATTTAATATGGTGTTACAGACTCAAAATTGTCCTGTGCACTCAGCTGCAGGGGTCCGCGCACTTAGTTGCGGACTCTACTTTAGGCCTATGCGCACTCAGCTGCAGAGCCTTTTCCCTTCTACCTATCCGTTGCTACTTGCCCCTTTCCTCAGACATAGACATAAGCATCCATTGCCATCTCCCTTAGAATCTCTAAGAAACACCTATTTATAGATTTTTACATATAATCCCATGGTCCGCAGACCATGGGGGTGGATCTCAAAACCAACTCGACTTTACATAACCAAGGGTCTAAACCCCTTTTGAATTCTAACTATCTACGTGCTCTGCATCCATAAATTGTGAATAATTTACATCTTTTTAACAAAATTTACATCAAAAGTTGGGTTTTTAACCCCAAGACTGACCTAGGGAACCCCATCCCAATAGGCCCCCAACACAAAGGATGTGACTCGCCCTTGAGTCACTCGGTTGGTGCGGTGATCTTGTTGCGAAGATCCCCCAACTCCACCTACACAACTGCAACCTCGGTAAAGCTCTGTGTAGCTGCCTGCTTAACCTCTTCAACAAGCTGCTCTATAGCTAGTCCTTCCGCAACCAACTTGATCTTTTGTTGTTTTTGTTGTAAGCCTGTCATTTTATCCTGAATGTTGGTTGATGCTTGATAAGCTTCTTCTAACCAAGGTCCCAACATGGCCTTAAGTACGACCTCCTTCTTCTGGGCTGCTTCCACCTATGCGAGGAGTTGCTTCCCCTCCTGCAACTTGGTGAGGCGTTGCACTGTAGAAATGGAGTGTGTCATTGCACTGACCTCATCGTACTTCTTTTGGAGTTCGCGAATCTCTGTATTCAAGATTTGTAGGTTCGGGTCTTCTTGCAAAGTCGTTACCAAATCCATTTCCTATTCAAACAAGGTCGTGCAGTTAACGACTGTGCCATCTAGAGTGGTCATCCCCTCCTTGATGGCGGCTCCACGCTGCTTTCTGACTTTGGGCGGAGTCGTAGGCTGTAATTTAAGCTGGAGATCTGTAATATTCATATTGAGTTTGAATTGAAATCGCCCGACTTCAACCTTCGCGTCGCGCATGCCTGCAGCTAATTTTCAAATCTTAGCCTCCGATTGTGCGTCCTCTGGGATGTGAAACTTTGGCACTGTTCTGCATGCCTCTACAACCATGGCCTCCAACCTAGAACTCTGCACCTGGATAATATCCTTCTCCTTCAAAGCCTTATTTTTCTTGGCAAAAATTTGTTCATTGTTCACCATGTACTCGCTTATTAGGTTGAGAGTGCGTTGCTCTTGAGCTCTCAGTTCCTCTGTTACCCCTTCCTGTGACACATGAAGAAACTCCCTGGGTAGTGCTACAATGTGCAGCGCGATGACCTTAAGATTAGTTAATATGACTCGGTCATTAGACGACTCCGTGTGTGGGGACCCTTCTGGTAGAGCAATTGTTCGAAGGTCCAATGTCCTTACTAGTTCTACAGCCTAACTTGTCCTTGGTGCCAGGCTTGCTTGTTCGGCACTTGTTTGACCTACGCCCACCTGTATCCTGCTAGTTTGGATCTGCAACTCGTTCAAATCCTTTTGGATGCTCCCCAGCATCTACATGTATTGTTGCTTGAACTATTGCAACAACTCAGTTGTATTATCCTTGACTTTGTCACCAATATCTTTGAGATCGCCCTCCGTCAAGGTCATGGGATCCACCTGCATTTTATCCAACTTCTGCTTCTTGTGGGAACCCTTCCGCTTCTGTTCTCTGCACTTTCTCAACCAAAATGGGTTGCTTTGCCCCTAATCTCCTCCACCACCCTGTTTAGATTGTTCTTTCTCCTCTGTCGCAGGTGAAGGGGATTTACTGCTTCTATGTGATTCATGCTACTCCTGCTTAGCCTGCTCCTTGGCAGCGCTCTCCTTCTCCATCCAAGCCTTTTTTGTGGCTTCCTTTTCCCACTGCGCAGCCTACTTTGTTGCATCCTTCCTCTTCTTCTTAGCCGAGCTGCCTGTGCCCTTACTAGTTCCTGCATCCAAGTTTGACGAGGCTCGCCATTCTGTCGGCCAGCACTTGATCACCTCCTGAATTTCATGATTTGTGACCAAGTATGGTAAATCGTACCATTTTGCTGCTTGTCCTTGTGTGCCTGAATGTAGACACGGTAGAAGTCAACTTTAAAGGTAGCATATGCTGTTCGATTCTCATACAAGTTTGGGGAAAACCTTAGGCACTAGTTGATGGCCATGCGGATGCTGGACTCCATCAACACCCAAAATATATTTGTCTTGGTGACCCGAGTGGGATCCTTCATGGCATACAAATAGGCGAACTCTGTGGCCTCCAGAAACCCTTCCTTTAGCAGAGGAAATTGGCTGTCCTTTGGCAGCTCCCATGCGACCAATACGATTGAAAGAAACAACCACACATAGTGGAATGGTTTGGTCTCATCTTTGACCTCATGACAATTCATGAGGAATTCACTACATAAGTACCGCAACCATTTAAATTGCACATCCTTCGCGCATTATGTAGCTAACGATACCACAGGTGTCGAAACCTCGTCCACGCGACACTTTCTCATTACTTTTCGGGTCAGGATTTGCGTAGCAATTTGCACCGCGAGGTTGTTGATATACATGATGGAATAGCCGCACGAATTTTTCAAAAGCTCAAACTCCTTTTTCATTTTATCCGCAAAATATTTTTCTCTTGCCTTTCCACCAAATTCCTTG
Source organism: Pinus tabuliformis (assembly GCA_031772625.1). NCBI lineage: Eukaryota > Viridiplantae > Streptophyta > Pinopsida > Pinales > Pinaceae > Pinus > Pinus tabuliformis. The sequence goes on along the minus strand of CM062814.1, from coordinate 486,253,152 downwards.
GCTGGATTCAAGCCCTCATGTGGCAGGTGCGTGATCTCGTGGATGAGCATGTTCGTGATAGGTATAGGGGTGCCAAGCCATAAGTACCCATCATCCATGAGAGTAAGTAACTGCCGCACACAAGTGGTATTAATAGTATTGTGGTGATAGTGGGGCACCCACAACAAGTTCAACAACCCAAAATTCACCATCTGCAGATCCATTCCAACGTCTCCAACTTGGTGACACCTGAATCCCGGTAGTAAACACACTTCATATAATTTTTGGTTGCTAGGTGCGAGAACCTCTTATGGTCTACCAGGTCCCAATCCTCCATCTTTAGTAGGGGAAACCATGTGAGGCATGGATCTTCAAAGGGAACTTGCTCCGGTAGCAAGGGCGTAGAGATGACAAAGTTGTCAGAGTCTGGATCCTTGTTGACCTTTGTCTTCCCTTTTCATGGAGGGATGTAATCAGGTAACTTGGTAAAGGGCTCAACTCCCTTGGTGTCTATGTATTCGGTGCCCTGTCCCTCCTCAGCCTCTAAATCAACAACATTCTCAGGCTGCTTGTCCTTATTTTGCTTTTGAGTGGCAGAATGTTTTTTGGGTGACTTGCACACCGATACTGACTTCTTCTGCTTATCCTTCTTCAGCTTCTAAGTTTCTCTAACAGGTGTAGGCTTTGGCCTCGATGACCTCAGTGCCATAGGCACAGACGATGGAACTTCCACACTCATAACCTCTGGAGCAGCTCCTCCCAACGCGACATCTCCCCCAGTGCTCATAGTCTCAGCAGGGCTTGGACCTAAAATGGTGTCAAGGATAAACTTTTGGTTCAATTCTAGTAAATTGGAAAATGCTGGGCTCATGACCAAGTACTCAAAGAACGAGCGGTTCATAAGAAACAGACATTACAATTCAAAAATTCTAAGTTCGCAAAGTGTTCTCTATTGGAACGACACAAGTAATTTATAAGGGTTTTTGAATTCAAATCCGACCATTCCCCCCAAAATATGATCATTGATGTTGTTTTGGCGGCAGATCTTCAAATATTTTGGCCTTAAATGCCGCCAGCTCGCTCCTCTTAACCATCTCCTGGCTATCAAATCATGAATAGTGACTCCAATGGCCACTTTCCTGATGTGTTGCACAGTACCTTCCTTCGGAGCGCAGCTCCCTTCATGTAGAGTCTTAACCTGTGACTTCACCATTTTTCACGCAGCCTGCCCACTGCGTAATCCTCTAACACGCACAGTGTAGTTTATAGTCTCGCACTCCCTTGAAACTTCCTGGAGCACTAAGACTATCCTGCCGTCATAGTCATTGAGCCATATCTCCTGCATATGGCTTCAATCGGATACCATTCACCCTTCCTGGAAAAGGTTCTCCATTCAACTTCTCAAGATAAATTGTGCCTCCATTTGTAATCTCTTTGATAACATATGACCTAAGCCAGTGCATCTGAAATTTCCCTGGAAACTTAGTGAACTTGCTATCATACAACAATACTAAATCGTTTACCTTGAACGTGTGCAACTTGATGTGTCGATCGTGCCATGATTTTTTGTGCTCCTTTTGTACTTGCTGATGGAATCCAACTAAGAATATGTCTTCTTCAAGCTCCATTAGTTGTGCGAGACATTCTTCTAAGGATTCATGATACGTCATACCTCTGAAAGCTGTTGTGCATAGACTAGGCACGATATATTCCATTGGCATTGCAACTTCTACGCCATAGACCAATCGAAAAGGTGTCTGACCTGTCAACTTTTTGAAAGTAGTCCTGTACACCCATAGCAATGCAGGTAGGCACACATCCCAATCATTCCGTTGCGCATTACAAATCTTCATCAGCGCATTCTCCAAGGTCTTATTAAAGGCCTCAACTGTCCCATTATCCTGAGGATGATATGGTGTGCTCTTATTATGATAAACCTAGAACTCTTTAGTCAACACGCTGATTGTTTCATTGAGGAAGTGCGTACCTCGAACACTCATCAATACTTTGGGGTAGCTAAATATGGTTAACACATACTCAAACAAGAAAATTGCTGTTGTAGCCCCTATACAATCCTTCACCGGTTGTGCTTCCTCCTATCTAGTTCTCCGTCATGGTGATGATATAGTGCGCACCTGTCTTCTTTCCTGGGGGCTGAATTGGTCCAATGAAATCAAGGCCCACTTTTCAAATGGCTGCAATGATACTTGAGGATTCAATGGCAACTCGTCCCTCTGCGATGATATGCCCGTTTGTTGACTTGCATCGCATACCCTTCAATACGCTTTACAATATTTATGTAGCATAGGCCACCACAACCCTGAGTGCAAAATATTTTGCGCTGTCTCCTTTCCTCCATAATTTCCTCCCGTAGCCCTGCCATGGGCTTTAGTGAGGATGATACTTCGTTCAAAATCTGGCACATACCATCATAATATCTTGTCAACACCAATCCTATGCAAATGTCCTGCAATCATTGAGAATTCATCCACGTGCACTACTAGTTCCTTATTTAGCTAACTGTTGTATCCTTCTGGTGCCATCCCTGTAGTCAAAAAGTGGATAATATATGCAAAGTGGTTATCGTCTACGCGCACCGTAAAAATATGTGCATTAGGCAATCCTTCCTCCAAATTAGTAGGCTCTTCCCCTGTCTTGATCTGTAGCAGATGGTCAGGTCCTACATTCAACCTTCCTGGCTTCACAGTCACCTCAAAGTCATATTCCTGAAATAGAAGCAGCCATCGACGGATCTTTCCCCCCTAACACAATCTTATTGACTAGGTATTTCAAGGCAAAATGATCTATGTACATTTTTAAATGTTCACACAACAAGTAGTGCCTGAACTTTTGAAGCGCGTACACCATAGCCAATTCTTCGTGCTCTGTTGTTGAGTAATACTTCTCGACCTTTGATAATTTTTTGCTCACAAAGGCTATAGGGTGGTCCATCTCTCCTTCATCGGTTGGTGTTAGCACTTCTCCCAATGCAATGCATGAGGCATCTACATGTACATGGAATTCCTTTTTCTAATCCGAGAAGAGCAAAATCGGCTCGATGAACATCTTCTTCTTCAATACATCCAAACTGCATTGACATTCTTCATTCCAACAAATGTAGTTTCCTTCTTCAGCAGTTTCTCCATGGGCACGATAATCTAAGCATAAACCTTGATGAACTTTCTGTAATATATTGTATGCCCAAGCGTTGTGTGCAACTTCTTGACACTTCTTGGGGCCTCCAAATTTACTGTTACTGTGATCTTGGTAGGGTCCACCATCTGTCCTTGCTTACACACCACATGACCCATCAGGATCCCAAAGGGGACACAGAATAAGCACTTCTTAAGGTTCAACGCAATCTGGTATCTACGACACGTATCCAGCATTAGGCGCAAACTTGCTACATGACGCTTCACTAATCCGAACACCGTCTAGTCATCGAAGTACATTTCCAAAAACTTATGGATGGACTCTTTAAACACTGCTATAATGACACAAGAGAATATTGCAGGCGCATTATTGAGTCCAAATGGCATCACAGTATACTAAAAGCAACCCCATTCGGTTGCAAAGTTTGTTTTGCTCCTATCCTCTGGCACAATCTTGATCTGATGGTACCCCGAAAATCCATCAGTGAAGGAGTAGGCCTCCTTCCATCCAACTTTATCCAATACCTCATCAGTAAACGATGTCAGAAAAGGATCATGGATGCAGGCATCATTAAGTTTCCTGAGATATACGCAAATCCTAATTTATCCCTTCTCTTTCTTTTCTTGAACCACCATCGGGCTCACCCAATCAGATTCCTCCATAGGTTCAATAATGCCTACCTAAATCATCTTATCCAACTCCAAGTGGAACTTTTCCTTGTACTTGGGATTAAGGCGATACAACCTCTGCTTAATAGGCTTCACGTCCAGTTTCAAAGTGATTTTCATCACACCCAAGTCACCTATGATGCCTTTCAGGTCCGAAAACTTGGTAGGAAAATATCCTAGTATTCGCAGAGTAACTCAACAAATTTATCCATTGTGGCATCATCCTAGTAGTCCCCAATCTTCTCAAATTTTGGCTCTGCCTTAGTACCAATGTTTACTTGCTCAGTTTTCAATGGTGCAGTGATGTCTGGGTTCAGTATTTTCAAACCTCCAACTTCGCGATGACCTTCTGCCTCTAGAATATTGATATTTCTTGGATCCTTATCCTCCTCTTCTGTGGTCGCATTATAGCATTCCGATGCATGGCACAGATGGGTGCTCCAATATGGCTGAACCAATTCCAACGGATCCTGTGGAATTCTAAAGATCGTTGCCTTAACTGCCTGCAGAGTTTCATTAATGCATTCAAACCCATCTTCAAAACTGAAGGTCATTAAGAATCATTCCCTTAGTATATCCCACTCCTCGGCACCATGGTAGAGCTCCATTTCCAGGTACCAATTCATATGGATTGTATCCAAAGTATGACAGAATAAGTGCATCCACTCTGGCTGTGGCTCTGTTCCATAAAATTTAGTCCACTTTGCCAAATGATTGCGCGTATAATTCCCCCCATCGTACTTCTCAGTTAGTCAGATTTTAGGATGACCAAATCACAACCTCATCATCCTTCTATAATCTCGCCATTCATCGAAGTTGTCCTTGTGCGTACCCCACCATGATGCAGGTGTAGCGTGCAATGCCAAATCTAGTGCTTGGAAACGATGATCCTCATGGAATTCTCATTCAAAGGCATCCAAAAACTTATCTACTTTAGTTAAGCCATCATAATGTGGTAAATTTCTTACCTCCACCTCCACCACCATCGTTCAACATGTCGAACTCAATAAAGTTGCTGATTTTCAAGGGTATAGGAAGCGAAGGTACAAATCAGTTTTGGTTTGTTGTGAATGCTATGTGGACTACGCAGTAGATCACTGATGACAATATAAAGAAGGCACACTTAGTTACTGCTCTGCAAGATCACGCGCTGACATTGTACATTAAGTACTATGTTGATCATCCTTTAGCAACGCTAGTAGATACTAAGGATGCTTTAAATAAGGAGCTTAGTAAGCCTAATGTTAGCTTGTTGGGGCCTAACCTAGGTTTAGAGTTAATTAGCCAAACAAATCCCTATACTACTGGCCCTTTTGGTAACAGTCTGCAGAGTGCGGACTGAGGTCTCACTTGAAGTAGTATGGGAGGGGTTTAGAACTAGGTTTCCGCGCCCTTGAGATGTCTGAGAGGTTTGACTGGTCCGCAGTTTGTTCCCACGCACAGGTTACTTCACGCACTTTCCCGTTTGTCGTGGCTTGATACACTTCCTTCACGCAACCCTAGCCAGGGGCTGTGGAGCTTCCGCGCCACGCTTTGCGCTATTACCCAAGATCTTACTTATCTTCTAGTACTAGTTAATTACCTTTGCCTACTTGAATGTCTTAAGTTATAATTAGTTATACAAAACATTCATACAGGTTTGCGTAGTAAATAAACAATATACTTGCAAATTATATCCAATCATGTATTAAAACAGGAAAAGATACACAAAAATGTAGTAAAACTTCTCTTTATTGATTCTCCAAACGGTTACAGCCTCAACCTGTCCTACGCACTCAACTACAAGGGTCCGTGCACTTAGCTGTGGACTACTAGGCCTCTGTGCACTCAGCTGCAGAGCCTTCTCCTACTCTATGACCCACATGAAAACTTTGATTCAATCACTTAGACTTCTCATCTCCTTTTATTCTATCTTCTCTATTTTGTTGTCTTATACAATTAGAGCCTTGCTCTATTTATACAATCCCATGGTCCACGGACCATGGGTAGGTGTATCCAACCGACATTACATTACAAAAACTAGGGTGGACAACCTTGTGACTATTATAATTTCACTCCCCGCACCCGCAATGAATGGATCTTTTATAAGAAGATTCGGTCAAAACTTGGGCTTTCAGCCCCAAAACATGCCTTGGGGGGATTCCATGCCCAACAGGGCCCAAACACAAACATCGTGACTCACCCTCGAGTCACTCTGTCAGCACGGAGGTCTTTGTGCGTAGTCCCTCCAACTATGCTCGAACTGCAGCAAGGTCGGCAACGCACTGAGCTGCTGCTTGCTGGATCTGATGCATGTGTTGTTCCGAGACCGCTGTGTCAGAAGTGCTTCTTTGTATCAGTGCATGTATCCCCTGCATGTGTGCGAGCTTGCCTTCAATTTCTGTTGTGATGGTGAAGGCCTCGTCAATCCAAGGTTGAACATGCGCCTTCAGGACTGCTTCCTTGTGTCGTGCTACGTCCACCTGTTCTTTTAGTGCTTTGGCCTGTTACATCCACAGGAGCCTCTGAGTGAGGGCCAACATCTGCGTAGTTCCTTTGACATTGTCATACTACTGTTGGAGTTCTCGTGCCTCTATCTCTAAGCGCTGGATGTTGGGATCCTCCTACAGATTTGTGAGGACCTCAAATGATTCTTCCAACATGTTGGTGTAGTCTCGCACTGCACTGCCAATTTCGTCCAGTCCTGCTGTGATAGCACTAGCATGCTATTCTCTAACTTCCAGAGGGGTGGACTGCTGTGCCTTTAACCTCAGCTCGATGATATGAAGGTTCAGCTCCAGCTGAACCTTTGTCATTTCCTCCCTCGCCTCATGTACCCCTGCTGCTAACCTATGGATGCGTGCCTCTACTGGTATGTCTGCTAGGATGGCCAGCTCCGGGACGCTTTGGAAAGCTTCGTCTATTACCTATACCAGCTGTCGAGTCTGCGACACCACTTCGTCACGCTACAAGCTCAATTGTTCCATCTTGATTTTCTGCTCGCTGAAGACTTGCAGTGCACAACTCTCCTTAGCTCGCAACTCTACAGTTATCCAATCCTGCAAAACATATAAGGTTTCTCATGGGAGTGCAGCCATATTGATATCGAGACCCTTCAGTGTGCTAACTATAGGCCTGTCAGCCTCATTTGTTGTCACTAGTGCCCCTTATGGCAGCACTATGGTATTCGTCACCTGAGCACGCAACATCTGTTCTGCTACCGTTGTTCTGACTATGAAACTAGTTGAAAGGGTACCATCCTGAGGAGGGCGCACCTGCAACTCCTGTAGCTATGCTCTAGGGGCCCCCAACACAATCTGGTTCTCCTGCATGAAATTTTGGAGGGCCTCGGAGGTGACATCATGCATTTTCTCGCCGATGTCATGAAGATCACCCTCGGTTAGGGTGATCAGGCCAATAGACAACTTCGATGCCTTGACCTTCTTCCCCGAACCTATCCGCTCAGTTGGGTGCTGGCACTTCAACTGTATTGACGTGGTTTGTGGGTCTGTGCCTCCCGCTTCTTCCTCTGCTTCCTACCCATGTGAAGGCGACGTTTGGCCTCCTGTGCTACTGCCGCTATGGCCTTTTCCTGCTTAGTTTCTATCTGTGTAGTGTCCTGTGTTGTCCGTGCTTCGGCTGCCACTGCCTCCTTCCTTATCTTTTCTGCCAATTGTGTGATGCGGAGTTTGGCCTCATCTTTCTTCCTCTGTGCCTCCGACTTCTCTATCTCCACGATGTTTGGAGCATGCCACTCCAATGGCCATGTCTCCAATACGTTAAAGATGATGTCTTCCGTGGCTACAAAGGGTAGCTTTCTCCATTGTTTGGTTGGGTCCGTGCGCGTTCTGATGTAAATGCTATGGATGTCCACTTTAAATTATGAAAAACTATGAAGGCTATTGTAGACAGTGGGTGACAATCACGGCTTATGGTTGATCCCCATTATGAGGCTCATCTCCATAAACACCCAAAATATTTTACTGTCCTAGATCCTAGTGGCATCTTTTGTGGCCTAGAGCGAAGCGTACTTTGCAGCCTTTGGCAGATCTTTGTCAATTGTGGGGAATTAACTATCCTCTGGTAATTCCCCTGCCACGAGCACTATGGACAGCAGAAGCCATGCATAGTGGAATGTTTTGTCCTATTCTTGAGGTTCGTAGCAATTCTCCAAAAACTCCTTGCAGAGGAACTTGGACGAGTTAAATTGGACCCCCTCTGTGCACTGCTCAGCTAGAACGACCACCGGCGTGGGTACCTCGTCTGTGCGGCGCTTGCGCATATCCTTGCTGACCAGTATTTGGGTTGCCACTTTCACTGCTTTGTCATTAATGCTAGATATGGCATAGACCTTTTTCTTATTTTCCAGCTTGTACTTCTTCTTCATGGCCTCCGCGATGGATAAGTCATTGCTCTTCCCTTCTGAGATGTCTGTGGGGTCCTCTCCTTTGCATGGAAGTCGAGAAATGCAGTGAATCAAGTCAACCATGATGGGGATGGGCTCCTCCAGCCACAAAAACCCATCATGCACCAGGTAAAGCAACTGCCTGATGACGAAAATGGTTATTGGGGGACAGTAGAAATGTGGCACCCAGAGCAGGTTAAGTAGCCCAACCTTTTCCACTTTGTGCAACCACTTTCACGGCTCTAATTTTGTAACCCCCTTCGTGGTGTTCTTCTTGGGCTTCATGAGGTGCGAGGTCTCAAGGTGAGTGAACTTCTCGTGGTTAGCGGGGTACCAATCTTCAAATTTTAAGCTCGGCACCCATCCCAGGTGCGTGCCCTAAAAAATAATGTTGTTTGGGAGGAGCGGGGTCTGGAGCGAGCTCTTGGTCTCGTCAAGGTACTTCGGTACTTTATCCTTCCCTTTCCGTGGGGGGACATAGGTGGGTAGCTTTTTCGGGGGGTGCGTAGGCTTAGTTTCCTCCTCCATGGCTTCATCTTGGTCTTCTGCGATGATAAGATCCTCCATATCTTCTTCTTCTTCATCAGTCTCTATGGTGACGAATTTCCCCTTATCCTTCATTGACAACTTGGTGCGCAGCGGGTTCCATGAGGAAACACGTAAGGGAACCATTGCTTATTTGTCCTTCTTGGGTCTTGGCATGCGCGGTGATTTTGAGATTTCTGCCACAATCCCGGCACCTTCCAAAGCATCCCCCACAATCAGGGCCTACGCGGCCTCTTCGGCGATTATTTCTATTATCTCCATAACTTCCTCAGCTATTTCCATCGTGTCCGTCCATAAATCTAGCACTCACGAACTCAAGATCTCAATCAACGCTTGACACACAACAATCAGGGCTCTACTAAATAGCTCAATTCACAAATGACCAAGTGTTGTTTTCTAGGAAGCCCCTTATAATTTATAACACTTTTCGAATTTTAATTTGACCGTTCCCCCCAAATCCAGTTCATTAATGCTCCATTGGTGGCAGATTTTCCCAAATCCTACCCATAAATCACGTCTTAAATGCCTACCACCCCCTCCATTTCGTCTTAAGTTGAGCATCCCATCATGAATAGTGACTTCAATGGTCACTTTCTAGCCAACCCGTGTGGCAGTGCAACCCCCTGTGCGCAGGCATGGACCTTGTGACTCTTTGCTTCTGCGCGTAGCTCCAACATCACACAGATCTTGGGCATAATAGTTTATAGTCATGCGCTTCCTTTCAATTGCCTGGAGCTCTAAGACTGTACTTCCTTCAGCTAGTTAGGTGGTCTCACCACCCATGTAAAGTTTCATCCTATCATCCATCATGTTTCGTGGAAAATACCCACCTTTTATTGTTACGGTCTACATCGCACACTTTACCATATGCAATGCGTTACCCTGGTCAATTCGCTTAGTAATGTGCGGTCCAAGCCAAGGCATCAGACTGATCAATTCGTGAAGATAGGCCTTAAACATATCATCGTGATCATACGCATCCTACCTTATCACCCTGGTCTTTTTGCTGAGAAAATATTCCTTTATCTCGTCCTCTAGCTTCTTGACTTGCACATCCATCAGAGCGCTTTTCTTCCTTAATCGTACCCTTTCTTTTTCAAGTTCTTGGAACCTAAAATTTCCTTGTTGTATTTATGCTTCCAAGGTTCCATGAACCATCATATCTACCAGTGCTATCATGCGCCGTCTAAGCTCTCTAGGTACTATAGGGCTTACAACAGTTGCTTCATACTCCAGCCTTGGCGGTGCTTGCATGGTCAGGTTCTTGCACGTGGTCCTATAAGCCCATAGAACCGCTGGTATGCATAGGTCACAGTCAATTCACTTCACATTGTGGACCTTGTTTAGCGCTTCACGTACTTTGTTAAAATCTTCTACGTGGATCTTCTTCTGCGCATTTGGTCTTTCCATACTTTGTAGTCCCAACTGGAGGGGTCGTTCGTGCCATTTCCTTACCCGCACCTGCTTGCTAATCGTGTCTCCTACTGCGAGGATGGTGTGCATTCGTGCAAGTTCCATACCATATGCCTATATCCACCTGGATAGGTGGGTGCGCGAGCCGGTTCGTCCAACAATCTTTTCTGTTAATCGCGTCCGAGGCTTCCCAAACCGCATGCGCATCACCCTTCTGCATTCATGCTAGTCCTCAAAACTTCTTTGGTGCATCCCCCACCATCTTGTGGGCGTAGCTCACAGTACCCATTTCAAAGTGTCGAAACGCTGTTGTTTTGGTACTTCTCTTTCAAATTTGTTTAGGAAGTCATCCACCTCGCTTAAACCGTCATACATAGGAAGATCTCTTACCTCTGTTGCTACGCAGAGAAACGATCTCATCATCATGTTATAGTTGAGCATGGTTACCTCATGTAATCGTTCCATCTCCTCGTCAAAATTTGATGTGCAGGAGATTTTGCGCTCCCATGAGATTCGCTCATTCGTGGTTGGATTTACCCAGTCTTGCTCTCGTGCGGTTATCTTGTAGATACAGTCTAGATCGTTGTCGTTGTCGTAGTTGTGCACTGGTTCCGTGTAGTGCGATCCTTCAACAGGGTCCAAAAGGTACCACTACGCACAGAGACTTTTTCTCAAAGATCATCTTGGACTTCTTTAGATTTATCACTACATTCATGTCAGTGGCCCAATCTATTCCCAATAGTGTGGGGTGGGGATTGTTGTCATAAAAAATCTCTATTACTTCGAAATCTGCTAGCGTGCTTGCTCCTTCAATATCTACTATGTTTCCCTGCAATCTCCCCATAGCTAGGATCTTTTGCTGGTTCACCATTCGCAGTTGGATAGGAGACCATTGCAGCGCAAGCCTGCCCATGTGCTCCCATGTCCGCTTTGGTAGGACATTCGCATCCGATCCTAGATCGAGAATCACTTGGTCCATCTCATATTACCCAATCTGTGCATTCAATCTCATTTCCCTTCTTGTTCGCATTGTGTGCTTCTCAAGCTTCCGGACTACACACGGTTCTCCTGGCACAGTCCCAACGCATCTCATTATGAGTTCTTGCAGTCCCTTTATAGCCTTACTGTCGCGCAACAGCTTCATGCATGTCTCCAAGAACTTAGTGCACATTGATAGGTCCATTTCCGGCTCCAGTCTGTCTTTACTTCCTGAAGTGGAGGCATCAACAAAGCTCCTCTTAGCTTCCATGAAGGTCTCCTTAGCATGCTCCAAATCAAATTCTGGTTCCTTCGTTGGGGCCTTGTGAACCTAGTTACTTTCTTCAGTTTGCTTGTCTTTGTCATCCCCTGTCATAATTCCACTCCAGAGCACGATATTTAGGGTCTTCCTCACATGGCTCAGACCTCATCATTTGTAGGTTCTGAGTCGGGGGAGGTTGGAGTGCTCCTTTTTCGTGCAACCTCACTATCAGTGTGGGAAAATCCTCCATCTCATGATCAAACAACACACAATACAAGCATGATAGCCACGTTGGATTCATACAATTGCGGGTATAATGCCTTGGCCCTCTGCAATTGTAACATATCAGTTGTCTGCGACCTCTTCTTGGTCCCCCTCCATCTCGGCCTTGTCCGCGCCCTTGAAATTTGGTGCACACCATTCCTGTGTTTTGATCAAGGGCTCGTGTTTCAGCCTGAACTCTGTAGGTAGGAGTTTGATCCATCATCAGATCATAACTTCTATACAGTGTGCTCATCATGTCCTACCGACTTACAGAAACTACAGAACAACTACTGTGAATTCCATGTATACTTCTGTAATAGATGGCAGTTATCTATAGCATGCTTTCCTCCTATATGATAAATCGCACACCATAATGCAGGCGTCGTGCTTGGTCCTTCTTGTGTCTCTGGTCTTAGTGGCATTAGCCCTCCTCTCGCAAGGTAATTCGTGAACACTGGGCAGTGGCCCTTGTCATGCCCCTGGCCCTTGCATTTTACACACCATACCTCATCGCGCATCTCTCGGCAGGTTGTCCTGTCTTGTTTCAAACTCTGCATCTCTAGGCACAAGTTTTTCAACTGTGTGTGAATTTGTTGAAATCCTAGGTTAGGATCTTGTATCGAAGTCTCATGCAATCTCATCGTGACCTCCAAAGCCTCAACCTGAGTGGTTAGCCTTTGTTGCGACAATGCATTCCGTAGATGCGGCGTTAACGATGCTACAAACCATTCGCGGTGTTGCCCATTTGTTAATGTCATGTTCGCTTCACGAATTGTGCACTTTAGTCTTTGATCCAACTCCCACAGGGTCTCACCTGGTAGCATTGTGATTTCCTTGAATTTAATGATCGACTGTGCCTCTAACTTTGGCCTACTAAAGTCTTTGTTTAGTGCAGCTTGGATATCTGCGATCCCCGCATTCAGATTGTCATTGGAATGCTTAATGTACTAGGTCAGCACATGATCCTGCAGAGTGTTGATCAATGTTTCCTTCTTTATATTGTCATCCATGACACCCTGTGCTTCCCATACAACTTTTATCACGAACCAAAACTGGTCTGGATCTTCATTCCCTACTCCCTTGAACACTGGTAGCTTTATCGCGCTTGCCATACTGCTTCGCAGTGGTGGCGGAGGTGGTATGGGCGAAGACGGGGGTGAAGACGGTGAAACTGGTGGTGGTGGGGGTGGTATGCATAGAATTATTTGCCTTATCAGATTGATCACACTTCTTGTCGAGACCTTCGCGAGCTCTTCTTTGCCCCCTTGCGGAGGTGAAATCAAGGGGCTAGTTTCTAGTTCTATGCGACCTTTGTTTTTGTAGATTCTCCCACTCCGCGTAGCCCCAAACATCAATTTATTCACATAACCCGCTTTTCACACAGTAGTATTTTAATCCAAGTTCTCAAATATTTAACGTACTTACCTCGCGGTCCCTTAAGGAAGCGTCATTCTGCCTCGCTATAGTTGACTGAAGTTTCTACCGCGAATTCGGTGATGAATCCTCCTATGATTCGATCGAGCCAATGATCAACAACACGCATGATCTTATCTTTCGATTCTTCCTGTCTGTGCACCAATTCTGGAATCCACATGATAAGTTTGTTGAGTTTACACCTTCCTTGGCTATCTTCTAGCTTTGCAATCCACTCGTACAACTCAGTGGGGAAGGATGCAAAGACAATTTCGTGGATCTCCTTGTATAAGTAGCAGTCTAACCACTCTTCCTTTGATAGTCGTAAATTCCTATTTTCCTACACCGTGAACTTGTGAATCTTTCAGTCCAACCAATATTCAATTCCTTTCTTTGTTGGATTCTAGTGATACAACATCAGACATCTCTATGCAGATCCCTGTCCCGACAACAGAACCGTTTGTTGGCTTATTGGGGCCTGACCCAGGTTCAGAGTTAATTAGAGAAACAAATCCCTATACTACTGGCCCTTTCAGCAACACTCTGTAGAGCGCGGACTGAGGTCTTACCCAAAGTAGTATGGGAGGGTGCTAGAACTAGGCTTCCACACCCTTGAGATCTCTGAGAGGTTTGACTGGTCCACCATTTGTTCCTGTGTGCAAGTTGCTTCGCGCACTTTCCCATCCCTCGCAACCTGATACTCTACCTTCGCGTAGCCCTAACAAGGGGCTGTGGAGCTCCTGCACTGCACTTTGTGCTATTACCAAAGATCTTACTTATCTTCAAGTGCTAGTTAATTACCTTCACCTACTTGAATGTCTTAAGTTATAATTAGTTATACAAAACATTCATACAGGTTCGTGCAGTAAATAAACAGTATACTTGAAAATTATATCCAATCATGTATTAAACTAGGAAAAGATACACAGAAATGTAGCAAACCTTCTCTTTATTGATTCGCCCAACTGTTATAGACTTGACCTACCCTACGCACTTAGCTGCAGGGGTCCGCGCACTCAGCTGCAGACTACTAGGCCTCTGCACACTCAATTGCAAAGCCTTCTTCTACCTTATGACCCATAGAAACACTTTGACTCAATCACTTAGACTTCTCATCTCCTTCTGTTCTATCTTCTCTATTTGTTGTCTTATACGCTTAGAGCCTCGCTCTATTTATACAATCCCATGGTCCACAGACCATGGGTAGGTTTATCGAGCCAACATTACATTACAAAAACTAGGGTGGACAACCCTACGACTCTATTATAATTTCGTGCCCCACGCCCGCAATTCGTGGAGCTTTTACAAGAATATTCGGTCAAAACTTGGTCTTTAAACCCGAAAACATCCCTTGGGGGGGATTCCATGCCCAACACCTAAGTCTGACTCACAATCATTTGTTGAATTTAGGGAAATCATGAGGAGGGTTGGTCAGATGACTTGGGAGTTAGATCAAAGGCTGAAATGTGTGATCCGCGAAGCTAATATGTAGCTCACAGATGGTCAGCACCACAGATGGTTTATAGCCTCGCTTCTGCCCCACCTGAGGATTGCTTTGTCATAGCAAAAGATAGGAACTTAGGAAGAAGCCATGGAAATCGTGATGAGACTGCATGAGACGCCTATTCAAGATCCGACTTTGGGAGTTCAAAAAATTCACTCACAGTTGCAAAACCTCTACTTAGAATTGCAGAGATTGAAAAAAGAGAAGGAGGCTAGGCCAGAGGCGTGCGAGGAAGTCAGATGCCTCAAGTGTAAGAGCCAAGGGCACGATAAATATCACTGCCTTCTCTTCACAAATTATATTACAGGAGGGGGACCGATTCCCCTATGGCAGGAGACTCCAGCAGGACTGAGTGCGGGGCTCGCGTTATGGTGCAGTATTTTTCAGGTGGATGGAAAAAATATAACGAATGATTGTCCTTGCTTACACACCACATGACCCAGTAGGATCCCAAAGGGGACACAAAATAAGAACTTCTTAAGGTTTAGCATGATATGGTATCTACGGCACGTATCCAACATTAGGCGCAGACTTGCTACATGGCGCTTCACTAAGCCGAACATCGTCCAGTCATCAAAGTACACTTCCAAGAAATTATGGATGAACTCTTTAAATGTTGCTATAATGATGCAAGAGAATATTACGGGTGCATTCTTGAGTCCAAACGACATGAAAATATACTGAAAGCAACCCCTTCAGTTGCGAAGGTTGTTTTGCTCCTATCCTCTGGCGCGATGTTGATCTGATGGTACCCCGAAAATCGTCAATGAAGGAGTAGGCCTCCTACCCTCCAATGTTACCCAATACCTCATCAGTAAACGATGTTGGAAAAGGATCATGGACGTAGGCATCATTAAGTTTCCTGAGATATATGCAAATACTTATAGTCTGTACTTCAAAAGAACTAAACAAACTTCAAAAAGATGTTGTTTTGAAATATACTAAAGGATTGTATTGGGGGCAGAGGTGTGGGCGAAGGTGTATGCTATGGAGGCAAAGGTGGAGGTGGAGTGGATGGATGATGTATCTGCAGAAAACCCTACCTTATCAACTGGACAACACTCTGCGGTGAGGCCTGTACTACTCCCTCTTCGTCACTTGAAGGAGGTCCAATCAACGGGCTATATTTAGGACCTTCTTTCTCTTGATTTCTAAAGATCCATCCACTTCACGTAGACCCAAACATCAAGGCAATGGCATAACCCGTTTCTCGCACAAGAGCATCTTAATCTAGGTATTCAAATATATTAGATACTTATTGAGAGATACTTACCTCATGGTACCTTGAAGAAACATCGCTCTTCTTCGATGTAGCTGATTGAGGTATCAACCATGAACTCTGTAACAAATCCTCCTATAATTCCATCAAGCCAGTGGTCAATAGCGCGCACGATCTTGTCTTCAGAAGCTTCCAACTTTCACACTAGCACTAGCTCCGGAGTCCACACTATTGGATTGTCAAGCCTCCACCTTCCTTGGTCGTCTGCCAACTTAGCTATCCACTCATATAGTTCGATCAGGAAGGTGGAGAAGCAAATTTCGTGTATCTATGTATACAAATATTTGTTCAACCATTGCTCCTTCGACAGGTGTGGATTTTTGTTCCCTTGCACTGCGAATTTGTGGATCTTCCTTTCCAACCACTTCTCAATTTCCTTCTTGGTTGGATTCCAATGATGCGACATCACACATCTTCTTAAGAAGATACCGGTCCCGAAAATGGAACCATTTGTTGGTTTAGTGGGTCCTGACCCAGGTTCTGAGTTGATTGCGCCAACCAAAGCCCTACGCTACTAGCCCTTTCTACATCAACCCACGTAGCACAGGCTGTAGTCTCACACGAAGCAGTATGGGAGGATGCTAGAACCAAGTTTCCACACCTAGGGATCAGTGTGATGTCATTTATTGCCCTAGAACTGCCTTCATGTAGATCTATAAGTCCCTAAGGCTTGGTGTTGCAACTTCACCTAAATGGCCTTTAGACCTTCGCGAAGGTCTATAATAGGGTTTTACAAACCCTTAATAGATTAATAATCTACTTACGTGCACCATAAAGAAACCCTAGGCCTGAGTTCACACAAATCTGCTTAAGTATTCAATAAACATAACAAAATGTATTATAATCTTCATGTAAGGACTTAACATGAATTGCGTACAGTTAGCAAGACTTATCCAATACAGTCACGCATCAATAGATTATTATTTCATAAAGAAATTTATTCCATCACAACATATATCGTAAATATAAATAACATAAGTAAATAGATAAACACATGAATTTCTCCAACAGTCTTCTTTATTGATATTCAATATGGTCTTACAGACTCAAAAGTGTCCTATGCACTCATTTGCATGGGTCCATGCACTCAGCTGCAGACTCTCCTCTAGGCCTCCATGCACTTAGCTGCAGAGCCTTTTCCCTTCTACCTATCCACTGCTAATTTCCCCTTTCCTCAGACATAGACATAAGCATCCATTTCCATCTCCCTTAGACTCTCTAAGACACACCTATTTATATATTTTTACATACAATCCCATGGTCCGTGGCCCATGGGTGGATCTCAAATTTGACTCGACTTTACATAACCAAGGGTCTAAACCCCTTTTGAATTCTAACTATCTATGTGCTCCAAATCCACACATTGCGAAGACTTTACATCTTTTTACCAACATTTACATCAAAGCTTAGGTTTTTAACCCCAAGACTTACCTAGGGGACCCCATCCCAACAATCGCCTCCTCCCATATTTACCCACTTTCACCGATTTTCCTAGGGTAAACATGAGCTAAGGGTCACTATGATAAGAATCAACCTCCTATGTGAGATTAAGGAAACGAAATCAAAAACTTAAGGCTTTACTGACCTTCCTCAGGTGCTACAAGACCTCTAGGAGCAACCCAACCCCTCCAGGTGTCCAACCCATGAGATAACTCTCTTTTTCACTGACCTAGAACCCCAACCACTCCCTTTCCAAGGCATGAAAGTGATTGTAGCCCTCCAGTCACACTGATAAGCCTGCCTCCATGCGGCTGTAGAATTTTCACGTTAGTTTTGTTCTAGCGACCCCGAATTTTGAGCCACTTTTTTAGGGTCGATACTTAGGCCTCTTCCCAGAACTTAGTGAAACTTATAGAAATGAAAAATGAAACAGAAACAAAGCTTATGAACCAGGACTTGACCTGACCTCTCCCAAACAGGATCGAAATTCCATCAAACACATGATGAACATGAAATCTACAGGTCATGAATGCATATCTGAACATAGAGATCTGGAACTTATCTGAATTTTACCAAGAAGGATTGATGCCCTCTCACAATAGCCAAAATAACATTTATTAGGTAATGCATTCATTAACCAGACATTCATTACTGGAAATGTAATAAGAGTTATACTTAGATCTATCAATTAACCATTCTTATAACCAACATATAACCAGATAAATAATAATGAGAGAACAACCATTAAAGCCACATAACATCAAGTACATTTACTCATCAAAATCAAGATGGACTTAGCTCTTATTAACCATATGGAAAAGGCAACCAATTCAGGGACTTCCACATATCACTCGACCATAAACTGGGCTAAGCCAAATATTTATTTAAAACAATCATCTATGTTCCATATTCCAAGCATGAATGTGAGATCTCATGGTATAAAACCATCTTGTTGTAGTGGCTACAACCACCCTCCAAAATTTTGCCTTAATCCCATTTTGGAGCCTCCCTTCCAAACTTCACAACAGCTTGCCTTGCTTCATCAAGTTCACAAGCTTCAGTGTATTTCTTACACAAAAGTAGTATGTCGGTCACAGCTTGATCTATTTTCCTCACAAGATGTTCACCCAGACTTGGTCCAGCTGAAGGATGAGCAGCTTCCCCTTGAAAATTGTGCATTTCTGGCCTTCCCTCCAGAAATTGTACAATCCTTTCTGGCAGCCTACTAGGCTCCAGGATTGCACAATCCTCATTGCCAACACTCCCAGTAGGATTTGCACAAATTTCCCCAGCAAGGATGCTTAGCCCAGAATCTGCACAAATCTGGTAGTAGTCAGCTTCTCTACCCAAAAATTATGCAAATATCCTGGGCAGTCGACCCAGCTCCCAGCCAAAAATGTGCATTTTTCTCTAGCAGTCTCTTGCATGTGCAACTGAGTTGATTGGTTCCCTCTGGGACTGAAAAAAACAAACTTGCATGCATGGTTTGTTTCTCCTAAGGTAGCATGCAAAGGCATCCCTTGTTTTAGGGATCTATGTTTAGTAGTTGTAGGTTACATGCAAGGAGAAATTTTGAAACCTCCCACCAAGTGTCGCTTCCCCTAGATTCGTGGCATGCGCATCCCAACCTTGATGTTATCAAAAATCATCAACCGGACATTGCAAAGCTCATTTCTCACATCAACCTTGTAGCTTTGACATCCCACACCACATCTAGGAGTAATCAACACATTTAGCTCAACTGTTTTGGGGTAAGCTCGCTTCCCATGCCTTGTGTTGTATTTATGTCGCTATTTGTGTTTTCGCTTTTAGGAGTTCTGTTTGCTTGATTTCTTTGAACGATTGTTGTTGTTTACATATATACTAACTTGTCCTAGCTCTGTTTTAGTTTTCGTTGCTATCTCATTGCTGTCGCATTCATGAAACTATTTTGCACGGATGTTCACCCAACGAACAAACTGACTCACCCACATTCATGTTGATCTGTTTTCTGAATCTTTCATTCATGTTTTGTATGCACTCTCAATCACTTCTACTATCACTTAGTGTCGCCAAGCATTTACTGTCTTAGTTGCTTTCAATTGCCCGCCGGCGAGTCAAGCTAACCTTGGCCCGGAACCTGGCTTCACCAAGGCTGCATTGCGCAATCTAGGGAAGGAAGACTCACCTTCCTCTCTATATTTGCACATTCCTGCCAAGCACTAGCCTCTAGGACTGTTTTGCGCATTTTTGGAGGATAGTGGCTACTTGGCCCAAGAAATTGCGCAAATTTGTCCCTAGGGCAGTAGTCCTTCCTGATTGGAATTTCGCATTGCACAATCCCAGCAGTCAGAAGCTAGATTGCACTGTGCATTGCATAGTTCTAGTAGTCATCTAGTATCCCAACAACTCATACTGTGCATTGTGTAGTCTTGGCAGTCGTTCTCCTGACCTCCTGGCCGAAATTGCGCAACCTTCATGATCATGCACCCAGGTATGTTGTAAGTCAGTTCTCATGTTCATTTTGGTTTCGACTGATAGATTGCTTGCCATGAGTGTTGCCATGTCTCTAGGTATCCAAGGTGTTCATCTGCCTCTCAACAGTACAAGTAGAATGGCTTCCAGGAGAGTAGAGATGAAGACACCATTCATAGCACACTTGGGGATGCAGTCGATCAAGTGTCCACGGACTTGCCTACCCATGAAGACATCAAGTTGTTCATTAACAAGGACATCAAGATATGACAAAAGCAACATCGCAATGAGAATCATCATGAACAATAGGTGAAGAAAGCATACCAAATGCAACGAATGCAAGAGGAGGGTTGTTGACAACATGAAGGTGGAACAAGGTTACAAGCTCAAGCAGGTCCATCGATGATGAAAGCAACTTTGGAGAATCCAGCTATGAAGTGATGACACGACGTGAAGATTGCACAAAGGTAGAAGATGGAACAAAGAAGGAGTTGCATGCGTTGAAGCAACAACTTATGAATAACATGAAGTTGCACAGATAGACGAATGAGTTGCAACAAGAACATGAATAGTAGTGGGTGCAACATACACTCATGGATGAAACTGCGCCCATACAAGTTAAGGATCTATCCCAGCAGCTGACACAGAGCAGACACAGTGAGTAGTGTTTTTGATCACATGCAAGGGATTCAATAACATGCATGTCACTGAGTGCACACATGCAATCCAACCCATTAAACACACTCACCAAGGCGAAGACAAGAAGAAATTCCAACTGGGGCTGAACATGTACTTCGGCAAGTTGATGTGCATGACCACCTACACAAACTTGAAGATCATCATGGACACGATGCATCAGTGTGTTTTCGGTTCAACCATACCCAAGAAGACCATGTGCATGTTAGCAGATGAGTTGGATGAAGGGGTCGAAACAATGCACCAGTTGAAACGGAGGCAAGAGTTCTCTTTAGCAAGATGTTACCATGAGGTGCATGCACACCATCACGGACAACCAAGCTTGGCATCAACTCACCACCTTCACCATCACAAGCATGTCAAAGAGTTTGTCTCATCACAGTGGAATGAGTTCCAATGATGTCTTGTAAGGCTTTTTCAAGCCACGTTGTCTCACATGAGTACATGTGCATTGTAATGTTGAGTCATGTCAAGTGTAATTCAAGCGTCAATGGTTGGATGCAACAGCCATAGAGTAGGTGAAGAGTCATGAGGGTAGTTGAACTGTCATAAAGTGGAATGTCAAGGGCCACCCCACCCTTTGCTATAAATAGTCCCTCATAACTCATTGTAGAGGCTTTTGGTCAGCCAAGCTTCTACTAAGACTATCTTGAAGAAGGCTTGGACAATATTGTAATGCACCTTGGCTTATCCACTGCATAGAGCTAGTACATCTCTTTGGAGGAGCAAGTGGATGTGGTTGTAATGTTCCACTATTGGGGGTAGTTGGTTTCCATGGATGTATTGTATGATTGTGATGTACACTTCCTTATATAATAAGAGCCAACACATTTTCATGCATATGTTGTTATTGTAGTTGGAATGCTCCAATTTCCTTGATGATATATGTTTTTTAACTTATGTACTTGTGTATGAACTGATTCACATGAAATTATATGAGTCTTGTTGTTAATGTGTTGATATGTTGTCATCATCCGTGTCAACGGCTTTTTCGGACATCAGACAGAACTTTCACATGAACCTTGCTGTAACAATCGTCGCACTCGTCACGGACTGATCCATGAGTGATGTACATGTTAACTTACCTTGTATGATGTGATTTTTGCATCCGAGTGCACTACTCCGCCGGAAGCTGTGCATGTCCTTTTGTGTTGTGTGTTCCTAGCCGAGTTGGGATTGATCCCTTTCAACCTAGAACTCACCTTTACCTCCTTCCCCCTTCAAAGTGTTAGAATATCTCATACACCTTCCTTGACTCGCTGCATCAGTCACACCCTTGGTACTGACAAAGCTATCTTACTTGCCTCTGTGCGACATCGCGGTCAAGGCATTACCTTATGACCCATTGCTGGGACTCGTACACTAAATGGTCTGAGGTATAATTGGGACTTCTTACTAAGGGGATCCCCTTGACATGTTGGCAGGTCCAACACCGTCAACATTTCTGGTGCTAGAAGGATGGCTTGATGACAAGTTGTTTCCTCTCATCCAGTTTTGAACCTTTGCATATATTCCATGGAGTCTTGCACTCTTCTTCCCCCGAGGTGTTTTTCAAATTGTGAAGATGTCTCCATGTCGGGGAAGCTTTTCGATCTCTTGTCCACTCACACGTATGATGGTGAAGGCAAAGTGGCTTTGCCTAAGCACTTACATAACCTTCCTTCCATGATTCATGAGGAAGATGAGTTTTCTGACGAACAAGCTAGTTTGCTGCTTGCATACACACTTCGAAAATCTCCATTTTGTTGGGTGCTCAGACTACCGGCTGACATAGTGAACTCATTGAGCACTTCTGTGATCTTATTGAAGACACATTCTATAATTTTGATTCAGACCATCTTCACTGGAAACTATTACAACAACGGAGGGCTCTGCATGAATCCGTTATTTATTTTCAGCAGCGCTTCCATGACTTGTAGTTTCAAGCTCCGAGGAGCCAGATGAAATTTTCTTATATATGGGACCGGTTCGAGTACTACCTTAAGACATCTGCCTTTCCCAAGAGAAAGTTTGAGATCAAGCCTCGCTCAACATTCTTCGTTGATGGAGTTGCACAATCTCATGTGGAAGCGTGCATTGTCTCAACTAACTCTCTGCCTTCCTCTTATTCAACAACTCCACCACTGCCCAGTGATGTTGAGAATCATCCTCACACACCTGTTCGCCCTTCACACCCTCCCAACATCACTTCACTCAATTTTCATGAAAATTTGGTTGTGAGTCCTTCGATTCCTCATATGCATTCTTTTCTATGACCTTCGTCTTTGCACTCGGGTGTTCCTCCGGATGATGTTGTCTTGTGTTCATCCATTCCAGACTCTTCACTTGTTGTGAATGAGGAACAACCCACTGACGGAGTTGGTGTTGCACAAACAACATGCGCTATCATTCATGAAGAGTGTGAGTGGGATCTTGAGGAAAAAATCTCGGCGAAGGATGACTGCCTTCCGTCCGAGCCCCCTCCGTACTTTCCTAGCATCATTGGTGAACCTGCCATCCATGATTCCGCATGTGTGTCTTCATCCATAGATGCACCCATTGTTGATCTTTCATAGGACACACCATATGTTAGCCCATCATCCAACAATGGAGAGGACCAATCATTCATTGGAAATCCAATTGATCTTTCATATGCCTTTCCTTGAAACGCGAAGGGTGAACATCCTTCCTCCTCATCTACCCCTCTGTGTGATTCATCAAACCATGAGGATGCTGACCAACATCTTGAATTTTTTGATCTTGGTTGTCGTGATCTCTTCACCTCATCATCCGATCACAATGTTGATTCACTCGTTGTTAATCCATCTAAGCCATTTTTCTAGGAAGATCCATCTGTCAATGAAGTCGAAACCCCGCAGATCGTCAAGGAACTTTAGCTCGAGCTGATGGTTATGTCAGGCCCTTGATGTCCTGAGGTTGGTTCCACTTCTAATAAGGAAAATTTTCAAATAGTCAAGGCTCCTCATCACTCATATGTATGCACTCAAGATCAATCTAACACTCAGATTTTACTTCCTCCACTTGAACTACACGATCGCATTGCTCATGCATTGGAGGAGTCTTACATTGCAAGCACTCGTGAGCGATGCAAGTTATCTTTGTTTCTTTCATTTGCTTGCATGTCATAGTCAAGAATGTGCTTATGCTTCAATGTTGCACATAGTGTGACACAACACCATGAAAAGGCCATGGACTGCCTGTCATGCACATACACTCACTTATGTCCCGTGGGCACTTTGAATCACAAAGTGTGGTTGTCTTCATTGTTATATATTTCTTGCTTGTTGGTTTGCATAACTGGGTTGCTCACGGACCAAGTCTTCACCAACATGGGTCTACCAATGTGCCGGTGGTTGTGTTGGAAGTATCACTTCACGTGATTAGGCCCATGTACCATTAGTGTAGGAGTAGGAGTAGTGTTTGCTTTCAGTTGTTTGCTTACGTGATTTGTTTGCTTGTTTATTTGCTTGCTTGTTTGTTTACTTTCTTTGCTCTCATTTTTGATTCTGCTCTTGCTTTGCTTTGTTGATTGTTAGTTTGTTTGCTTGTTTCATTCATAGGTTAGTTTTGCATGAAACCATGTATGACTCTTGAAGCGAGCTAGGTAAAGTACAAAACGGTTGGTACAACTATCACTACTTGGTTATTTGCCATCTTGCCTCTATGTGATGAGCTTGTTACTTTTATTCCATGATACGTCAAAGGAAAATATGTACTATTCAAAGTGAACCTTGGTGAAAACACAATGCTTGCACACTAACTAGTGTCACATTCTCTATTTGGTTGTTTTTGGGTTAACCCTTGTCAGCTCAGTCAAGTAGAGTAAGGTGAGGGGGGAAACCTTAATAGGAACATCAGAGATACAATAAAATACTTCTCTGCTAGAACAACCTCTTCGGCTCTCAATAAGTCGGGATCCCTCTTCCACCTATGAAATGAATAAGTGTTATGCACAGTGAAAATTGAAAAAAATGAAAATTTAAAAATTCAAAATGAAAAATGAATAAGGCAAAAGAAGAGAAAGGCTTCTTATGTAGGGAGGTGATGCAAGTAACTCCACCAGGGTACTGACCAAGTTCACTGGCAGCAGAGCCATTCTTGTGTTCCTATGTGACTCCACCAGGGTATTGTCGAGGCTTGCCTGTAGTGGAGCAACACCAGAGATGAAACTAAGACTCTAATGACTATACTGCTTGTGAACCTATATACCCCTCAACCCCAATCAAAACAATTGTGTTTCCTTGGCTTGAAATGTGTGTCAATCAACTAAGGGTTTGGCAGATGCTACATCTTACAATCAAGTTAGTGTGAAACCAAGATGAGATGAAAATTGAACAATACTTAAAAAAGTGTTAGACTTTCTTTTCACAGATAAGGTCCATTCAGAGAGGTGGAGTTATACCAGTGCGTCTCCAAGTGTTGTAGTGGCTACAACCACCTCCAAAATTTTACCTTAGCCTCATTTTGGAGCCTCCCCTCCAAACTTCACAACAACTTGCCTTGCTTCATCAAGTTCACAAGCTTCAGTGTCTTTCTTTCACAAAGGCATCTTGTCGGTCACAGCTTGATCCATTACCCCCACAGACTGTTCACTCAGACTTGGTCCAGCTGTAGGTTGAGTAGCTTCCCCTTGAAAATTGTGCAATTCTGGAGGGAAACTAGCCTTCCCTATAGAAATTGCACAATCTTCTATGGCAGCCTGCTGGGCTCCAGGATTGTGTAATCCTGCCTGCCAACACTCCAAGCAGGATTTGCGCAAATTTCCCTAGCAAGGCTGCTCAGCCCAGGATTTGTGCAAATCTAGGCAACAGTCAACTTCTCTACCTAGAAATTGTGCAAATCTCCTAGGCAGCCAGCCCAACTCCGAGCCAGAAATGCACATTTTTCTCTAGCAGTCGAGCAATCTCTTTCATGTGTAGCTGAGTTGACTGGTTCCCTCTGGGACTAAGAAAAAAAAAATTTCATGCATGGGATGTTTCTCCCAAGGCAGCATGCAAAGGCATCCCTTGTTTCAGGGATCCATGTTTAGCAGTTGGAGGTTACATGCAAGGAGCAATTCTAAAACCTCCCACCAAGTGTCGCTTCCACTAGATTCGTGGCATGCGCGTCACAACCTTGATGTTATCAAAACTCATCAACCAGATATTGTAGATCTCAGTCCTCACATCAACCTTACATCTCTGACATCCCACATCACATCTAGGAGCAGTCAACACATTCAACTTAGCTGTTTTGGGGTAAGCCCTCTTCCCATGCATTGTGTTGCATTTTTGCCGCTTTTTGTGTTTTCGCTTGTAGGAGTACTCTTTTCTTGATTTCCTTGAATGCTTACTGTCATTTACATATAGCTTTTCCTAGCTCTATTTCAGTTTTCATTGCTATCTCACTACTGTCGCATGCATGAAACTGTTTTGCAAGGACATTTTCCCAACTAGCGAACTGCCTCACCTACATGCATGTTGATTTGTCTGTTGAATATTTCATTCATGTATTGCATGTACTGTTAATCACTTCTGCTATCACTTAGTGTTGCCATGCATTTATTGTATTAGTTGCTCGTCGGTGAGTCGGGCCAACCTTGGCCTGAACTCTGCCTTCACCAAGGCTGCATTATACAATATGGGGAAGGAAGGCTCAACTTCCTCTGCAAATTTGCACATTCCTACTCAACACTAGCCTCCAGGACTGTTTTTCACATTTCTAGAGGACAGTGGCTGCTTGGCCCAAGACATTGTGCAAATTTGTCCCTAGGCCAATAGTCTTTCCCAGCTAGAATTCCACATTGCACAATCCCAACAATCAACAACCAAACTGAACTATGCATTGCATAGTTCTAGTAGTTAGAAAGTCTCCCAACAACCCAGACTATGCCTTGTGTAGTCTTGGCAGTCGGTCTCCTGACCTCATGGCCGAAATTGCGCAACCTTCATGATCATACACCTAGGTATGTTGTAAGCCAGTTCTCATGTTCATTTTGGTTTTCAATTGGCAAATTGCTTGCCATGAGTGTTTCCATGTATCCAGGTATCCTAGGTGTTAATCTGCCTCTCAGCAGTATAGGTACAATGGTTTCTAGGAGAGCAAAGACAAAGACACTGTTCAGAGCACACTTGGGGATGAAGTCGATCAAGTGTCCTATTATCTAAAAATCAGGCCCTGGAAGGCTGCAGACTAGGAAGACTTCAAGTAACTATTTCAAACCGAATTTAGGCTGAGGCTTAGCCTCCTCAATCTGAGAGGGCTCTCTCTTGATGGGTTAATGATTTTGATTAAAGATAAGATGGCTAACTCTTATAGAACAAATGTGAAAAATATGAATGGTGGAAACACATTAAACAAAACTATCCATTGGGCTTATGGAGTCAACAACACCTCAATATAACAATGAACTCAACCTTACATGGAAGTCAGGGCATTCAACATTTAAACATTCAGAACATAAACTCATATGGGACCACACAGTTTATAAATGTATACAGGAAGTCAGAGCACATTCAGTGAATTCTGCGTGATTATACATCCATACCACTGTAAGAATTAAGAAAAGGACAACATCACATATTCTGAACATAAAAAATCCTTCATGAATCCTGAGAAGTAAAGTTCAGCATGTATATTACTGAAAATGAGTCTTACATAGGCCAAATACCAACTTTTTCATAAAATTTCCAACCCTTTGTACAATAGATCTTCTTCTATATATAGAGCTCTTTACATAACTGAGATTCCTCCTCCAGCATGAGGGGAATTCGAATTCATCCTACTATGACACCTATTGATACATAAAACTAATTATTAAATGCAAATGACACCTAACTAGTAGTCCTAGAGACCTAATACAACTAGGAGTGTAACTCCTTATCATGATTCAACAACCTTATCTAAGCATTTAAAGCATTATTTGACAATTTGCAACCTCAAGAAGTCGAATTTGATGAAGCCTCCCACGTGGTCATCTGACTGCTGAAGACAAACCCTAGAAATTAGGGAACATGTTTCCCTGTTTTTAGGTTTAGATCCTTGAAAATTGGCACGTGGGACAGAGCCTTTATCTCTTCATCCATGACACATTTTACGAAACTGAAGGAGGTTTTTGTAGCCCATGTTGTCCAAAACAAAAAAACTCTCCTGGTTTTTTAAAACATTTCTCCAGCTGTCCAGAAACTGTCCTTGAAAAACACGTGGAAAACATGAAAAATCCCTTTTCTGAAAGTAGGGTCTCAATGAAAGCTTAGTATCTCCCAACTGAAAACACTAATGAATAAAGTGAGATAGGTTATTGTATTTGGAGAGTTTATGAAGAGAAACATCCCTCAGAATTCCAAAATACATCTTCTTGTAACCAGAAACGGATCTTGAAAAAGACTGCTAAAACCAGAAGACAAAGCTTGACTTTCAGCAGTTTCGTAGCGCACGTTTAACCATAAATTTCTCCCACCTCAGAATGGAATTGAAGAAACTGAAAGAGGTTTATGTAGTGCAGCATGTTAGGAAGAAAAGCCTCTTTCATTTTGCAAAATTAAGTTCTCGGTTGCTCAGGAAAGCTTTTGGAAGTTAACTAGTAAAAACAGTTTTTCTGCTAAAACAGGCTACTACAGGGGTTTCGTAGCGCGCTACGAAAACTCCTAGTTCAGTGATTTCGTAGCTAATTTCAAAATTTATCCAAAGTAATGTGAGATATGAATTCTAAACACATGGTGAGGCTTCTAGGACATGGAATGAGGCTGTCAAACTTTGATGGAAAAGAGATATGACCTTGAAAGACTTCTAACCTTATGACCTAACTCTTAAAGCATGAAATGACTTAGAGACCCTTTAACACCATGACTAAAAGAAGGGTTTGTAAATGAGAATGACACTAATTGTGATGAGCTGACTCAAAACTTATAAGACTATGATTAGAAACAAGGCAACTTACCAAAGCTTAGAGACAAAGATTTTAGGGTGATAACAGTGGCTCCACTAGGGATAGTGTGCCCTTGTGGTATACTAAGAACTTGCAGCTCCAGTGCCGCTATCCATCCTTTAGAATAAAACCTTGAACCTCTGCCCAATTTTCTCCTCAAGCCTTTATGTTTTCTGAACGAAGAATTCAAACTGCACCTACCGAAATAGATGCTCAGTCAATCTACCCTGAGCTTATTTGCACATTCCTACCTACCCTATCAGCTGCATTCTCCAATTGTAGCTCAAGGAACATGAAACTTCCAATGAAGCCAATCATCAATCTGATCTGAAACTTGGATCTCCTTACTGTGCTTGAAGCATAAATAAACCAGATACTGAAATAACCAAGGAAGCATGAGGTGTAACTGTTCTTCAAGATGAACATATAATTTGAAGCCTGAACAGTAAATCTTTTCCATGTAGTCAGCTATAGGATCAAAAAACACATGGTTAGTTTGATGATTCTCATAACATTCTATATCTTCAAACAACTTATCCTCAGCCACACCAAATTTATTTGATATGCTATCCAACTGCCTTTCTGAATGATTCCCATAGACAATGTAATTTTCCTCACTATTGTGATCATTATTTAAAGTAAGCTGCTGCAAGGAATTACAAAATTGAACAAACTTTTCCTCTGCCTGAGGGCTATAAAAGCTATTTTCCAGTACTTCTTCTTGTTGTTTGCAATCAATTTCATACTCATAATGATCTGAAGCCTGACAAATCTGCTGCATCTCTACATCAATCTCAGAGGATGTAATATGATTTTCATAAGTAAACCCCTGCTGATCTTCATGCTGCATTTCATGAGATGTTATAATTTCTTCTTGGTGTTGAAATGCATTGTTATGAAGAGCCTCTAAAATTTCTTCATCCATAAATTCATCATCATCATAACAATCCTCCAAATATTGAATAAAACTCGTAGAATGTTTACAACAATCTTTGACCAGCAATAAGGAGGGATGACACTCTTTATACATGTCATAGAACACATCATGGAAATCAGCAAGAGAATATAATGAACCATTTTCCAAACTTTTATACCAAGACCATGCCTTTCCTTCTAAAGTGGTCATAAACATCCTCATGAGACAATCTTCAGGGAACTGAACCTTAAGACTGCGTACATGCATATGGAACCTAACCAAATGAAGAGCAGCGTTGTCTTTCTTTTCATCTTTGAATATCGGAAGATCCTCTAACCAATCAACCTTTGGCATAGGATTTGGAAAACCAAGGATATGAGACCGATTCATAGGAGCATACATGGCATTCATTCTTGCAGTGGAACTCATCTTCAAACTTCATCAAACTACTGATCTACTAGCAGTGGAGTCACCTTCCAATTTCTTATTCGATGTGTGGAGTCGCCAAGGTAGTTTTGCAGCCTTAAATACCTTCTGAGCTCCTGCTACCTTCAGAAGTTCAGCTTCATGATTTCGGGAATGAATAGACTTCAGGCTCCCGGCAGACGCACCAAAATGTTATCTCAAAATCAGGCCCTGGAAGGCTGCAGACCAGGAAGACTTCAAGTAACTATTTCAAACCGATTTTAGGCTGAGGCTTAGCCTCCTCAACCTGAGAGGGCTCTCTCTTGATGGGTTAATGATTTTGATTAAAGATAAGATGGCTAACTCTTATAGAACAACTGTGAAAAATATGAATGGTGGAAACACATTAAACAAAACTATCCATTGGGCTTATGGAGTCAACAACACCTCAATATAACAATGAACTCAACCTTACATGGAAGTCAGGGCATTCAACATTTAAACATTCAGAACATAAACTCATATGGGACCACACAGTTTATAAATGTATACAGGAAGTTAGAGCACATTTAGTGAATTTTGAGTGATTATACATCCATACCACTGTAAGAATTAAGAAAAGGACAACATCACATATTCTGAACATAAAAAATCCTTCATGAATCCTGAGAAGTAAAGTTCAGCATGTATATTACTGAAAATGAGTCTTACATAGGCCAAATACCAGCTTTTTCATAAAATTTCCAACCCTTTGTACAATAGATCTTCTTCTATATATAGAGATCTTTACATAACTGAGATTCCTCCTCCAGCATGAGGGGAATTCGAATTCATCCTACTATGACACCTATTGATACATAAAACTAATTATTAAATGCAAATGACACCTAACTAGCAGTCCTAGAGACCTAATACAACTAGGAGTGTAACTCCTTATCATGATTCAACAACCTTATCTAAGCATTTAAAGCATTATTTGACAACTTGCAACCTCAAGAAGTCGAATTTGATGAAGCCTCCCACGTGGTCATCTGACTGCTGAAGACAAACCCTAGAAATTAGGGAACATGTTTCCCTGTTTTTAGGTTTAGATCCTTGAAAATTGGCACGTGGGACAGAGCCTTTATCTCTTCATCCATGACACATTTTATGAAACTGAAGGAGGTTTTTGTAGCCCATGTTGTCTAGAACAAAAACCTCTCCTGGTTTTTTAAAACATTTCTCCAGCTGTCCAGAAACTGTCCTTGAAAAACATGTGGCAAACAGGAAAAATCCGTTTTTTGAAAGTAGGGTCTCAATGAAAGCTTAGTATCTCCCAACTGAAAACACTTATGAATAAAGTGAGATAGGTTATTGTATCTGGAGAGTTTATGAAGATAAACCTCCCTCATAATTCCAAAATACATCTTATTGTAACCAGAAACGGATCTTGAAAAAGACTGCTAAAACCAGAAGACAAAACTTGACTTTCAGCAGTTTCGTAGCGCAAGTTTAACCATAAATTTCTCCCACCTCAGAATGGAATTGAAGAAACTGAAAGAGGTTTATGTATTGCAGCATGTTAGGAAGAAAAGGCTCTTTCAGTTTGTAAAATTAAGTTCTCGGCTGCTCAGGAAAGCTTTTGGAAGTTAACTAGTAAAAACAGTTTTTCTGCTAAAACAGGCTACTACAGGGGTTTCGTAGCGCGCTACGAAAACTCCTAGTTCAGTGATTTCGTAGCTACTTTCAAAATTTCTCCAAAGTAATGTGAGATATGACTTAGAAACACATGGTGAGGCTTCTAGGACATGGAATGAGGCTGTCAAACTTTGATGGAAAAGAGATATGACCTTGAAAGACTTCTAACCTTATGACCTAACTCTGAAAGCATGAAATGACTTAGAGACCCTTTAACACCATGACTAAAAGAAGGGTTTGTAAATGAGAATGACGCTAATTGTGATGAGCTGACTCAAAACTTATAAGACTATGATTAGAAACAAGGCAACTTACCAAAGCTTAGAGACAAAGATTTTAGGGTGATAACATGTCCATGGAATTGCCTACCCACGAAGACATCAAGTTGTTTATTGACAAGGACATCAAGATATGAAAACATCAACATCACAATGAGCAAAATCATGAACAGTAGCTGAATACAACATACCAAATGCAATGAATGCAAGAGGAGGGTTATTGACAACACGGAGATGGAACAAGGTTGCAAGCTCAAGTAGGTCCATCGATGATGAAAGCAAATTTGGAAGGCTATGAAGTGACACCGCGACATGAAGATCGCGTGAAGGCAGAAGATGGAACAAAGAAGGAGTTGCATGTGCTGAAGAAACAACTCAGGAAGAACATGAAGCTACACAAACAGATGAATGAGTTGCAACAGGAACAGGAACAATAGTGGGCGCAACATGCAATCACCGATGAAATTGTGCCCATACAAGTTAAGGATCCATCCTAGCAGCTGACACAGAGCAGACATGGTGAGTAGTGTTGTTGATCTCATGCAAGGAATTCAACAACATGCATGTCATTGAGCACACACATGCAATCCAACCCATTCAACACACTCACCAAGGCGAAGATAAGAAGATAGTCCAACTGGGGTTGAACATGTACTTCGACAAGTTGATGTGCATGACCACCAACACACACTTGAAGATCATCACAGGCATTATGCATCAGTGTGTTGCCGGTTCAACCATACCCAAGAAGACCATGCAAACGTTAGCAAATGAGTTGGGTGAAGGGGCTGAACCAATGCACCTGTTGCAACGAAGGCAAGAGTTTGCTTCACCAAGATGTCACCATAAGGTGCATGCACACCATCACGGATGACCAAGCTTGCCATCAGCTCACCACCTTCACCATCAAAAGCATGTCAAAGAGTTGGTTTCATCATAGCGGATCGAGTGTCAGTGATGTCTTACAAGGCTTGCTCAAGCCATGTTGTCTCACATGAGTACATGTGCATTGTAATGTCGAGTCATGTCAAATGTAAGTCAATTGTCAATGGTTGGATGTAACAGTCATAGAGTAGGTGAAGAGTCATGAGGGTAGTTGGACTGTCACAAAGGGGAATGTCAAGGGTCACCCCACCCTTTGCTATAAATAGTCCCTCAT
Source organism: Pinus tabuliformis (assembly GCA_031772625.1). NCBI lineage: Eukaryota > Viridiplantae > Streptophyta > Pinopsida > Pinales > Pinaceae > Pinus > Pinus tabuliformis. Next base: position 486,220,378 of record CM062814.1, on the reverse strand, counting down.
AACTCATTGTAGAGGTTTTTGGTCAGCCAAGCTTCTACTAAGACTATCTTGAAGAAGGCTTGGATAGTATTATAACCTGCCTTGGCTTCTCCACTGCACAGAGGTAGTACATCTCTTTGGAGGAGCATGCAGATGTGGCTGTAATGATCCACTGTTGGGGCTAGTAGGTTTACATTGATGTATTGTATGATTGTGACTTACACTTCCTTATATAATAAGATACAACACATTTTCATGCATATGTTTTTATTGTAGTTGGATTGCTCCGATTACCTTGATGATATATGTTGTTTAAATTACGTACTTGTGTATGAATTGATTCACATGAAAATATATGAATCTTGTTGTTAATGTGTTGATATGTTTTTAATGATGTCACCGTCCGTTTCAACTGCTCTGTCGGACATTAGACAGACCTTTCACATGAAACTTTATGTAACAACTGTCACACTTGTCTTGGACTAATCTATGAGTGTTGTACGTGTTAGCTTACCCTGTATGATGTGACTGCCGCATTCGAGTGTACTTCTCTGCCAGCAGTTGTGCATGTCCTTTTGTGTTGTATGTTCCTAGAAAAGTTGGGGCTGATCCCTTTCAACCTGGAACTCACCTTCACCTCCTTCCCCCTTCGAAGTGTTAGAACCTCTCATACACCTTCCTTCATTCACTGCATCAGTCACACCCTTGCTACTGACAGAGTTATCTTACTTGCCTCTGTGAGACATCACGGTTAAGGCATACCTTACAACCCACTGCTGGGACTCCTATGACAAACGATTTGAGTTCTAACTGGGACTTATTACTAGGGAAATCCCCTTGACATGTTGGCAGGTCTAGCACTGTCAACACATCCATAAACAACCAAGGGAATTTAGAGGTTAAACCACCTCCACCCTCACCATATCGTGATCTCACCTAAATTGGTCCCGAGATCACAAAACCAAACTGAGCTTAGATGCCTCAAAATTTCTTCACCATCCCTTGAGGAATTCTCTTGTCTCCACCCACCTGTTGAGGGCTTCCCAGAGAAAACCATCTCCACGACTAACCCTTGGGATTTTCCTGAGACCACCTCACTCGTATCTAAAACCTTCTGGGAATCCATATCTCAATCGAGAAAGAATCCCATCACACCATGGCTATCCAAAAATGGTAAGGAAAGGTTGAAACCACTGTCAAAATCTAGCAAAATCCATGTCATCGACAACAAAGAAACAAAAATACACACATGCAATCTGTTACCTACACGTATTCCTACTGAAGCTACCTGATCTGACCTTTCCTTGCTTGATCCTTGCTTTCCTTTACTTTCCTTTTCCTTCCTTTGCTTGCTTTCCTTATCCTCTTGGTGCTCTTCTCCTCTCTGAGACTAACTCCAAAAATGAGTTGAAAAAAGGTTACCAACTGATGCTCTAATGTATTTTTATTCTTGATGCCTTTAATTTATTAATTTTCCACTTATTTTCCTCCTCACATGCAACTTGTGATCTTTCACCTCCCTTTTTTCCTAATTTTCTTTATTTTCATAATTAAAGTGCCAAAAATTCCTTTTTGACTTTTTAATGCCTTTGCCTTTGCCTTTGCGAGTTGACCTTTAGCCGCAAACACAACAAGTGATGCACACTAGGATATTTTTCCCAAAATTTAGCTTGGAATACATGTCCCATGACCTTGGTCTTATTTTTGGTATTAATTAACTTTATTACATGGAATTTTAAAATGGGATTATTACATAGCCCTCCCCCTTAGGGGAATACCATCCTTGATGTTCTATGACACCTACGACTAGCAAGATTACTAAAACCCAAAACATGTTTCCCATGGAGCTTTATAACACAATTCGTTCAATATTTACAATGACATCTGCTAAAAACATGACAATCATATTGTTTACTGGAGCTTTATAACACAACTCTTTATAGTATTTACAATAACAACCACATATACTTATGCACATTTTATTCAACCAAAAAATAACCATATTGTTCATGGATATTTAGAAATCCAACTCGATACATTATTTACAATGACATACACATATACACATATGCACTTTTTCGTAACTAGAAAAAAATGATAGGTTACCCATATTAGCAACAAGGGAATATAGAGGCTCACACCTCTACCCTCAAGGTAATATCGGGATTCACCTCCTTCCTAGGAAGTCCAAAATCCCATGCCAAAATCAAATGTGCGTCCAATGCCCAACACTACAATCCTGCGCCATTTGTCCTCTTAGTGAATAAATACCAACTCATCGTTCCAGGGCACACTCCCAACGTGCATATGATTCCATCTCGCAATGCTAATGACCAAAAAAAATCCATTCCCCAACCTTCCCTTCTTTTCTACACAGTCCCTCAGGAAATCCAGCCACCCCCTTCCATGTAGTCACTCACCTTCCAAGTTCCTCGACATCCCCTTTCTCGAGAGATCCATCCCTTGGAAAGGTTTCCTCACATTAGAAGGTCCAAAAACCAAGGCATATCCCTGCCTCAAAACCATCATACCAATCATAGCATGCTCATGAAAATCAATGCAAACTATTGGACCAGTCTTCCACAATGGCCCTACTCCTGAATGCTTGACCAACATACTACTACCTATTCCAATTCCTTTTGTTGTTGTTTCTCATTGTTGCAGTGAGTTTCAACCACCCAACATGGGCATATCCATGATTTCCTGTACCAAGAACATAATTTCCATTTGACTAAAAAGGAATTGATATAAATTCAAATCATACCTCATTGGTGGCCCATCAATAAGGTACACTTTCAATTCTGTTTAATTCCTGTCACAACAAGTCAAACTAGCTCTTTGATCAAATAATCATATATAAACATATCAAATCCAATTAGCTCAACCTGCAACGATCATGAATTAGAATCATAGATCACATGCATAATTAAAACTGAAATAAAATATTGATACTTATATTTCAAATGGTTCTTTAATTTTTCCTTTGTTTTTTATCCTTTCTGTACACACATTGAATCAATTACCAAACATGACAAGCACCCAATTCCTTCTCTTTAAGAAATGAGGGAATCCAAAGACTAAACCACCTCCTCCCTCAATATCAACAACAAGGGTATCCCAAGACTAGATCGTCTCAACCCTCAATAGAAATGTTTTATCTTGTTTTCACTCTATTCAACTCTCCAAAAAGAAAAAGAAATCATATATACCAAAACAAAACAAAAATGTAAAGAAAATTCAAAAAAGAAAAATCATTGGAATTGTTTTGTGGAGATTTATTTAAAAAATAAATAAATTAATGTGGGTTTAAAATGGCACAAGTTCAAAATTAGAAGATAATTTAATATTATATGTTGGTGGGACATGTTATTACGACATAGGAACAGAGGTTAAAGAACACACACCTACAAAGGGTGATTTTATTCACAACATTTGGATTCACGCACATGAGAAACCCAACACCACAACATGATCGACATATATCCTAAGGGGTGCCCCTGTAGGTGGTCTAGCAGGAAATCATCGTCGAAAAATAAATAGTTGATATCTCACCCGACATCACCATATGATGGAACCGTTTACCACCATAGGTGCCCCCATGAGTGGTAAGTAGTATTTTCCATGTCTGTGGTAAGCAAGTGGTAAATTGCAAGCGAGCGTGACTACCACTCTTCCACAACATGTTCCACATCACTCCTACACCTCTCCACCTCATCCATCATTCCACATGACCTTCCATCTCACCATTCCACGTCATTCCCCCTCATGTCATTATACATAAAGCTATAGTACATTTTTGTCTGTGCTCATTTACTCTGTTTTTACTCATTTCTCTATAAAAACCCCATTTTCTTCACTCGAGTTATTTTTACTACTGATTTCTCCAGAGCTCACCGACACCCCCTGCACCTTCCATCTTTCCCGCTTAAATCCGACATCAACCTTTATCTCTCAGGTATTTATTCGACCACGCAACTTTGTCCAATTGTTCAAAATTTCAAAGAAAACTTCCTTGGCAGGTTCTACAACTCATATCCTATTGACGGACAATGAGAGAGATGTTTTTGAGCTCGTATGCTGACTAAATTTATTGGATCTTCATCATAATGTATTAGTTGGTCAATTGGAGTCAGAAGGGTTTTCTAGGGTCGTCAAATCTGGTATGTTGTAATTATCCCACAAACGTACCCTTTTCCTGAATTCATTACCTGGTTAACTTCATCACTTTATCCTAAAAAAATTTATGTAATGAATTCGTTAGGAGAAAACATTTTTCTAGGTTTTTGCATTATTGATTCAACAAGCCCTAGATTTTCCTCTGTCTGACCAGTATACTTCATTTTCTGAAGAAACCCTTATGGCCACTTTCCAAAATTTGTCTGCAGAAGATTATGCCAAATTGTTTTTCCACATTATGCCACAAGGGGATACTTTGTCTCTAGAGCAAACCCTATTCCCTATAGCTAATTTTGTTGAGGCAGTCAAACCAATTTTAAAGGAATTTTTTAGGGTTTTGGGGAAAGATGATAATTCCATTGTTGATCGAGCAACCATAACAATGTTTCATCTAGTTAGGCAACCTAATGTAATTCTAAATACACTAGAATTTTAGGAGGTTTAAGACAATACTCAATTATTAAATTTCAATCTCACGAGGTGTTTTAGATTCCCCTCACTATTAATCTACCTATTCTTATATTTCCATGTGGAGAAATTCATGCACCTGGGCTTAAACATAATGGACCCCAACAGGAATAAACAGTTAGTGGTAAATTGGACTAATATTGTAAGAAGCCATCCTAGTTATGAAAGTTTTTCATATTTTATTGCCTCTTTCATGTCAGTGGTCTACACCATCATTAACAAATCTGTTCCACCTAGTATCTTGCCCAAAGCCCAGTCATTCTTATAGTTGAGTAGAGATTTTAAAGTGGGAAATTGGTTTGCATTTGGATATTACATAGAGATTAGGTTGTATGGAGCAGGCGTGTCCCCTTATAAGCTTCCATATTTTGTACTTATGAGGCTATTTTCATTAGAGTTTATTAGGAAAAGTTTAAATGTGGATCAAGTACCATTTTTCCAGCCAAGAAAGCATACTTGTTCAAGTTGCCCAGGATTGTTGGTACTTTTATTGTCAATAATAGGAGATGTAGTTTCAACAAGGAGAGAAGTGGTCCTATGATCCTTATCATATTATTTCAAAGACAAGGGTGGAAAAATCTTATGCACCATATGTTCATGAACCAAGGCCTGAAATTGAAAGACTTGCAAGTGGTGGCCTATTTGAGTCACAGAAAGGAATGGAGGTTGAGACTCCTCATCCTACTGGAAAGGGATAAAAAGAGGAGTAGAAGATGTTATTGATTCGGATGCTAAAACTTCCTAGAGTTCAAAGAGGCCAAGATTACACAGAGAGGAAACATAATTTGACCCTTTAGTGGAAAGGCCTTCTGTTGAAGCTGGTTTCCAATTGCAGTTGGGAGAGGTAAACTGTGCACCTTCCTCTCCCATTCCTAAAGGAGGTGAGCAAACTTCCTTTATTGTTTTGAAAGAGTCTTATGAGCAGATTGAGGAAAGAAATAAGAATATCAAAGAAAATGTGGTTACTCAATTGGAAAATTAGTTAGTTCCAAAATATCAAACTAGATTGTTGTCAGCTATGGACCTGGAGAGTAATCAACTGAAATTTTCCGCTACACATCCTTCTGCACTAGAATTTTCTTCTGTAGCTAGACTCAAAACTGTAAATTTGACTATAAATGCAAAAGATATTTTGTTTCCTGATAAAATAAATTTGCACAGGTAGAATAGAGAGTTTATTTACAGTGATTTGAGTAAAACTTCACTAGAAACAAATAAGGAAGAGAGCTGAATGGGAAAAGTAATTAATCAGTAGAAGTTAGATAAGTCTAACTCATGAGCTTTGCACACCTAGAATGAATAATTGAAGAATCTAATCATCAATCTTGGAGTAAATCCTGAAGACAAGACAACTTCCTAGAAGATTTTATAGGGAGCAGAATCTGAAATTCAAGCATTGTGAAGAAAGCTGAAATTGCCTGCAATTGAGCATGTCATGGCTGCAGAGGTATCTCAAATTGAGAAGGAGAAATAACTTATAACCCATGATATTTTAGAAAGAAATAAGGAGGTGGAAACTCTAAAAGAGCTAAATACAGGCCTACAACAAAAGATAGATGAACATGTTTGCACAATTGTGGTGCAACCAGACGTTGAGGACCCTAGTGACAAGCTCACCAGAGTGATGACTGAGATGAATATTTCAGAGGATGAAATACAGAAAATACAAAATAATTTGGACGATACAAAGGAGAAATTAAATTTTAAGGAGAGACAAATGAACATGGCTAAAGAAAGTGCATCATAATACCATAGAAACTATCAAACAAGTTGTGATGAAATCAAAGAATTAAAAGAGAAATTAAAAGGTAACATGTCTCTCACTAGGCAAGAGAATTCATTTGGAATGCATTCCATTGCTCCAGAGGTATCTCAAATTCAGAAGGAGAAAGAACTTATAACCCATGAGATTTTAGAAAGAAATAAGGAGGTGGAAACTATAAAAGAGCTAAATACAAGCCTACAACAAAAGATAGATGAACATGTTTGCACAACTGTGGTGCAACCAGAAGATAAGGACCCTAGTGACAAGCTCACCAGAGTGATGATTGAGATGAATATTTTAGAGGATGAAATACGGAAAATACAAAATAATTTGGATGATACAAAGGATAAATTAAATTTTAAGGAGAGACAAATGAACATGGCTAAAGAAAGTGCATCATAGTACCATATAAACTATCAAACAAGTTGTGATGAAATCAAAGAATTAAAAGAGAAATTAAAAGGTAACATTTCTCTCACTAGGAAAGAGAATTCATTTGGAATGATATCATCCAACAGGTAAAGACAATCTGGAATCACATGTTGGTCATGGACGAGGAGAAAATAATTGGAAGAGATCTATAAATTGATATTGCTTCTAATAAAGATAAGTCATAACAAAGTGCACAGTTAGCCAAAAGAATGATTGATTTTATGAATGCTAAGTCTTCTCAAGAGTTGAGGGAAATGGAGATTGAAGGCAAAACATACATTGTTATGGAAATAAATAAAATGGTGCAAAATAATATTTACAGAAAAAATACAGAATCCAAACTGAGTGAAATCAAAGAATCTATGTTGGTCTTTAATTCAAATTTTGAAAAAAGGATCTAAGAAGGATTACCCTCATGTTGGGATTAGTAAGGTAATATTATTCCATGGAAGATATATGAAACCTTATTAATTGAAGCAAAAATTAAAATCAATGCTTCCCATGAAAAGACAACAATTCTGAAAGGGTCAACCATTTTGAATCAATTATAGAGGGACTTTCAGTTATTATGGTTGGTTAAGATTCTTTTCATAGAAAAGACAACCTACAACAAGATAGCAAATTTTAATATGGTCTATGACAAATTAGTCAAATGACCAAATTCTGACATGGCAGTGTGGAAGAAATACCGAAAATTACTATCACCAACCAAAGTAGTGGAACCTGGAGCTTCTTCAAGCAAGCTTGCACAAGGATCCCAAGTGATCGAATGAAAACCAAGCACATAATTTATTTTGGAAAAAAATATTTTATTTTTTAATTCCAAGCCAAAGTGCTTTAACTTTTAAGTTTAGTTTATAAGTCCTCATAAGGGTTGGGTAAAGTTTAGAGTAGCTTCAGAAAGTAGTTCAAGTTAGTTCATGGCAATTAACAATTTTTATAACTGTCTTCAATGTAATGTTTCTACAAAAAGACATGGAGGAACCATTTTTGGGGTTTTGAATTTTGACCTCAAAGATAATTTCCTATGTAATGTGTCAACTTTTTCTTGGAGATATAATAAAGTTTTATGGATGATTCCAACTTCCTTCTGAATATGATATGTGTTCCTTTGTTACTCTAAGTCATTAGTTGTTTTTCTTCTCTTGAAATGTGTAAATAGGTTATTAGTTATTTTCATTAATACAAATTTACTTAGCTTGGAAGAGTTCACAATACTTGTATATTTCTATTAAATAACCTTAAACTGTGCTCATATTTTCATACTTTCACTTTCTCAGTCATTCATTTTTCTGCTATGATTTATAATAAAATATTCTTCAACTACAACCTTCTATTCTGAATCTTCCACTATTTCATTATATCATATCACTACAACTTCAAGATCATTTTCACAGATAGTGTGGCCATCTAGAAAGATATATTTTCTCCAGGAGTCTTCCTTTGCATTACTAATATAAAATATCCTTCAACCTCTCAGCTAGTTCCAATATTTGTGATTCCTCTAGCCTCTTTTATGTTTCAAGCAGGAAATCTTCCTCCTCCTCTTCAAAATAAAAATATGGTGATTCTAGGGTTTATTTTAAATTGATATTCTCCCCTTAGTCTTCCTCAACCCATGAATGCAATGCCTTAATACCATCTTAAGTTGCTGCCAAGATTCATAGGAGAAGATGAGCTTACAACTAAAAACATGTAGCAGCTTTTTGTGCCTTTATAGAAAATATTAATGTGGAGTATCTGGATGTGGTGATGAGATTGTTTTTGCAGTCTCTAGATGGAGAAGCCAGAAAATGGTTCAAGACTCCCCTATCCAATTCGATCAATACCTGGGAGGAATTGGAGCATTTATACGAAGATGGGGAGAGAAAAAAGAGCATGGTTACTTTTTGACAGAATTCAATGCTATTAAAAGGAAACAAAATGAGGAAGTTGTTGAATTTATTAAGAGACTTAACAAGCTTTATAACAATCTTCCATTAGAAATTAAGCCACCTCCTATTGGTGCAAAGGTACTTTTTGAAGGAGATTTTTAATTAGATTTCAGCTTCACACTGAGAGAAAGAAGATCTCCCACCCTAGATCAGATCCAAACTGATGCATTAGAAATTGAAGCAAATTTGTCTATAGTTGGGAAATAAAATCAAAATCTGAACAAATAGATAAGAAGAAGGGAAAGGAAGAAGCAGGGCATTCAAATCAGCAGAAGGATTCACATGAAAAAAATTAGATGAAATGACAAAAGTCATTAGAAACTTGTCCAATAGATTAGTAAAGATGGAGTTGGAAAATAAAAATTCTCTTAAACAAATTTAGGAGGGGAAAAATATAAAATTTAATCCTCAATTAGGGAGACCATCATTGCAGATTATGTAGAGGGAAAGGAAAGACCAAGATCAGGTTCAACCTCCCCTATATCTTGAATATTAACCTAAAGAAGTGATGGAAGAAACTATAAGTTTCATGAAAATAAGTACTCTACTCTATCAGAGGAAGAAGGTGAGGAAATATATGATGAGAATTTGGATCCTGAGTCACAAATTGCACTAGGAGAAGAAGAAATTGATGAATATTGTAAAATATTTGTAGATATGATGCAACCATAATTGCATAAAAAATATGATCTTAGATCAAGGAAGAGATCTAGGACTCAAGATCAAGTGGAAGAATAGTCTAAACATCCAGCCCAACAACTTGTTCATAAAGATTATGATAAGGGAAATCATCCTCTTAGAACAATTCCATTCCAACAAGTATAAATTTCTAAGAGTCAATAGATAAAAGTTGGTTAGGAGAAGCAAGTTCAGTAACCTGTGGTGAGTCAGCACAATGTTAAAAAACAAAAACCAGCAGAGGAGGAGCAAGCAAAAGCAGCAAGATAAATTCATTCTTTTAATATTCAAAAGGATTTGGAGAAGGTAAAAATCCCAATCCCATTAGCTGATTTGGTAAAGCAGTCTGCTTATAGAAAGTAGATTCCAGAATTTACTAAATTGTCTCAAGCAAATGTTTCAGTAGACGTAGTCAATTTATAGGAGGAAAGGCCAGTAGTTATGTTTGGCCCTCATGTGGAGGAACATGATTCCACTACTCCTCCCTTTTATATTTCTCTTCTAATGCATGATTTTATACTTCATAACTATATTCCAGAATAAAGGGGCTTGTCGCAACTTAATGCCCCTCTTTGTGATGAAACAACTAAATATCCATATCACAAAACCTTATAAGGATATTTATTATTTTGACTCTAAGAGAGTAAAATTTATTGAGCTCATCAAATACCTCGTGATGTCTCTGGCTCAAAGTCTAGCCAGAGGTATTGTGATGGACATCATAGTTGCAGACATCCTAGCTAGAATTGGAATGTTGCTTTCTAGATATTGTGGAGTTAAGATGAGAGGAGTATTAAAGCTAGATTTTACTTATGCAATAATTTTAGTATTCGGTAGCAAAGAAATAAGACTGTACAGGGAGTTGAGATTTGTCAAAAAAATAACAAAGGAGGGGAGTTCCAACAACTCTCCCATTTATAGTCAGGAAAATGATTTTTCTTGTTTTATGTTGGAAGTGCATGAAGATATTGCCAAGGATACATAGGTGCGGGTTCCTACAACAATTTAGAAGAAAGAAGCAGTATAAAATGGTATTTGGAAATTTTATTTTGATGGAGCTTACTCCAAGGAAGGTAATGTCTCAAGGGTTCTTCTGCTTTCCCCAAAAGGTGAAATGATTCCCCTTTCCTATAAATTGGAGTTTGATTCTACTAATAACATAACAAAGTATGAAGCTCTAATTGTTGGTCTACAAGCTGCCAAGAACATGAATATTGAATGTATTTTTGTTTTTGGAGATTCATAATTAGTTGTAAAACAAATAAGAGGGAAGTGTTAGACAAAGCACCCAAGGCTTAAAGCTTACTAAAATGAAGTTTGGGATTTGGTGGACAATTTATTTTTAACGTTCAATATTCAGTTTCTTCCAAGAGAAGGTAACATATTGGATGATTCACTTGCAGTGGAAGCCAACACCTTTAGACCCCCATAAAATCCAAAGTTGAGGTATGAAGTTGAAGTCTGAAATAGACCTTCTATACCTGAAAATGTCAAGTATTGGTAGGTATTTGAAGATGAGGAACAAATAAAAATATTTTTGGAAGTTGTAGGAGAGTTTTCTAACTCAAAAATGGATCAAGTAGAGGAAGATGAAAATGCTAAAGAGGAAGAGGTTGAAGATGAGTTACTTTGGAAAGATTCTATGGCAAACCACAAGATTGTATAATTGAAAGGTAATGTAATTCCTAAAAGTCTAGAACCTTTGGAGAAATTGTTCCATGCAAATGATGTTCTAGTGAATGTCAGCGAGAAAAGATGGGCAGATGGTGTTGAAGATTGTAATATTGGAATTGAACAACAACCCAAGCTTGTGAAGTTGGAAAAGGGTATTTCAAAATACTATAAGCACAAGTACGTAGATCTTTTCAAAAAGTGTTTTGATGTTTTTGCATGACCTTTTGAGGGATGCTAAATTGAAATATAATATTTTGGAGAAACAATCTTATGCTCTAGTCAAATCCTAGAAAGTATCCATAATGTACATTTTACAGTCCCAAACTACTAAATATGTACAAAATTCATTTATCAAGGACGTGCTAACACAAATGGACAATGAAGGAAGAAGGGGAAAATGGATAGCTAAGATTTAGGAATATGAAATGGATATCAAGCCAACAAAACTAATAAAGGGACAAGGATTGGCTAATATTTTAACAAAGGAAAATTATGGCAATGGGGATTAATTTTATAGTTTCAATTCCTAAATCAAACACTGTTGGTGAGGGGGGTGAGAAAAATGAGCAAGACATTAGAATTAGCTACAAATATGTCTATTCTGATTGGTACAAGAACATTGTTCATTGTTTTCTATCTCTTAACTGTCCATCAAGTTTAGAAAGAGAAAAATATAAGGCTTTGAGGCTGAAGACACAAAAGTATGTGATAGCCAATGGTCAGCTATATTGGAAAGATCTTGTCAGTGTTTTGTTGTTATGTCTAACAGAGGTGGGAAACTTGACATTTTCAATGAATATCATGGGTGTTCTTGTGGAGGTCACTACAGCTTGAAAGTGACAACACACAAGATCTTGAAAGCTAATTTTTATTGGCCAGCTTTATTTTATAATGTTTACAGGTTGGTTAGATGTTGTGAAAAATGTTAACTTTTTTTTTTTAGAAGAAGAAGTTGGCACCACTACCATTAATTCCTGTATTTGTAGAAGAACCATTCAAGAAGTGGGGGTTGGATTTCATAGGGGAAATTAACCCACCTTCTAGTGGACAACATAAGTGGATTCTAACAACCACTGATTATTTTACCAAATGGGTGGAAGTTGTTCCAACCAGAAATGCAACTGACTCAGTGGTGATCAAGTTCCTAGAAGAAAACATATTTACAAGATTTGGTTGCCCAAAAAATTGGTCACAGACAATGCTCAGGTATTTAAATATGCAAAATTAATCATTTTTTTCTAGAAATATAATGTTATTCTTACTCACTCTACCACCTATTATCCTCAAGGAAATGGATTGGAAAAATCTTCAAATAAAGCTCTAGTAAGAATTTTGAAGAAAACAATTGCAGAAAATAAAAAGAATTAGGACTCTCAACTTAATTTTTCCTTATGGGAAAACAAAGTAACCACTTAAAGGTCTACTGTTAAGTTAGCTTTTGAATTGGTATATGGAGTGGTAGTTTTTTTCCTAATCAGTTAGCCATACTAGTAGCTACTTTGATTCAAGATGCTGAAGAAGAACCAAATGAATTGTCTTGGAGGATAAACAAGCTAGTAGAATTGAAAGAGAAAAAAGAACAAGTAATTGAAAATGTGATCAACTACCAAGAGAAGATGAAAACTATTTTTGACAGAAAAGCCAAGGATATACTCTTTCATCCTGGGGACCTTGTCCTAAGGTGCGATGTTAGAAGGGAGGAAAAGGGCAAACATGGTAAGTTTAATCCTCTATGGTTTGGTCCTTTCAAGGTAGAAGAATCCAGAGGAAACACCACCTTCATTCTAGAGAATCTAAATGGAGAACTACTGCAACTGCCTATAAATGGGAAGTTTTTGAAGCATTACTTCCAACATTAGACAACTTCTAATTTTTTCACTGTAAATACTGGTATGATCACTGTAAGTATTCAATGAGCTTCTCATTGCAGTGTTTTAAGCTATGATATGACTCCATGTCTAAGTTGAAGGTACTAATATGCAGTTCTTATTGTTCTTTTCCAAAAGACTATCCCTAAGTGGAGCCAGATGTTGTAGCTCATTTTCGCTCTATTCAAATCTCAAAACAGAAAAAAAAACATATATTCCAAAACAATTTTTTTTCATAAATAAAAGTCAAAAAAGGAAACCCATTGGAATTGTTTTGTGGAGATTTATTTAAAAAAAACAATTAATGTGGGTTCAAGATGGCACAAGTCCAAAATTAGAAGATATTTTAATATTATATGTTGGTGGGACCTATTCTTACGACGGAGGAACAAAGATTAAAGAATGCGCACCTCCCAAGGGCGATGTTATTCATGACATCGAGACTCACGCACAGGAGAATCCCAACACCACAACATGCTCGAAATATATCCTAAGGGGTGCCCCGATATGCGGTTTGGTGGGAAAAGTGCTATCAACAGATCTACAATTAGGATCTCACCTAACATCACCATAGGATGGAACCGTTTACCACCACAGGTGCCCCGTGAGTGGTAAGTGGTATTCACCCTGTTTGCAGAAAACAAGTGGGAAATTGCAAGCCAACATGAATACCACTCTTCCACGACATGTTCCACATCATTCCTCCAGCCCACAAACTCATCCATCATTCCACGTCACCGCTCCACGTCATTCCCCCTCACGTCATCATATATCAACATGTCGTACATTTTTGTCCACGCTCATATACTCTATTTTCCCCCATTTCTCTATAAAAACCCTATTTTCTTTGCTCGAGTTATTTTTACCGCTAATTACTCTAGAGTTCACCGATACCCACCTACACCTACCAACTTGCCAACTTAAATATGATGTCAACCATTATCCCTCAATTATTTATTCAACCACACAACTTTATGCAATTGTTCAAAATGTCAAAGAAAACTTCCTTGGGGATTTGTGCAACACATATCCCACTGATGGACACTGAGAGATGTTTTTGACCCCGTATTCCCACAAAATCTAATGGAACTTCGTTAGAATGCATTAGTGGGTCAATTGGAGTCAAAAGTGTTTTCTAGGGTCATCAAATCTGGACTGTTAGCTGCAATTATCCCTCAAACGTACCCTTTTCCCAAATTAATTACCTAGTTAACTTCATCCCTATATCCTAAAAAATGTTATGTAATGAACTCATTAGGAGAAAACGTTTTTCAAGTTTCTACATTATTGATTCAACAAGCCTGGGATTTTCCTCAGTCTGACTAGTATACTTCATTTTCTGAAGAAACCCTTATGGCCACTTTCCAAAATTTGTTTACAGAATATTATGCCAAATTTCCTTTCCACATTATGCCACTAGGGGATACTTTGTCTCTAAGTCCAACCCTATTCCCTATAGATAATTTTGTTGATGGAGTTAGACAAATTTTACGGGTAATTGTCAGGGTTTTGGGAATATTATACTTTCATTTTTGATTGAGAAACCACAATAATGTTTCATCTAGTCACGTAGCTTAATGTAATCCTCAATATACCATCATTTTGGAAGTTTTCAGTCAATACTCAATTATTAAATTCCAACCTCACCGAGTGTTTTATATTCCCCTCTTTGTTAATATACCTATTCTTATATGTCCATGTGGAGAAATTCATGCACCTAGGATTAAACATAATGAACCCCAACAAGAAGAAACAATTAGTGGTAAATTGGATTGAGATTGTAAGAAGCCATCCTAGTTATGAAGGTTTTTCATATTTTATTGCCTCTTTCATGTTAGTGGTCTACACCATCATTAAGAACTCTGTTCCACCCAGTATCTTTCCCAAATCCTAGTCATTATTACAATTGAGTAGATATTTGAAAGTAGGAGATTGGTTTTCATTTGGAGATTACATCTAGATTAGGTTGTATGGAGCAGAAGTTTCCCCTTATAGGATTCCATCCTTCGTACTTATGAGGATGTTTTCACTAGAGTTTATTATGTAAAGTTTAAATGTGGGCCAAGTGCATTTTGTTCCAAGCAAGAAAGGATACTTGTTCTAGTTGCCCAGGACTGTTGGGCCTTTTATTGTCAACAATAGGTAGGATGCATAATAGGTAGAGAAGATGCTATAGGAGATGGAGTTTCAACAAGGGGAGAAGTAGTCCTATGATCCTTACCAAATTATTTCAAAGATAAGGATGGAAAACTCTTATGCACCATATGTTCATGAACCAAGGCTTGAAATTGAAAGACTTACAAGTGGTGGCCTATTTCAGTCATAGAAAGGAATGGAGGTTGAGACTCCTTACCCTACTAAAAAGGGATTAAAAAGAGGAGTAGAAGATGTTATTGATTTGGATGTTGAAACTTCCCAGAGTTCAAAGAGGCCAAGAGTATGCAAAGAGGAAACATAACTTGAGCCTTTGGTGGAAAGGCCTTCTATTGAAGTTGGTTTCCAATTGCAGCTCAGAGAGGTAAGATTTGCACCTTCCTCTCCCATTCCCAAAGAAGGTGAGAAAACTTCCTTTACTTTTTTGAAGAAGTCTTATGAGAAGATTGAGGAAAGAAAGAAGAATATTAGAGAAAATGTGGTTACTCAATTGGAAACTCAGTCAATTCTAGAATATCAAACCATATTTTTATCAGCTATGGACATAGAGAGGATTCAGTTGAAATTTTCCTTTACACATCCTTTTGCACTAACATTTTCTTCTGTAGCTAGATTCAAAACTGTAAATGCAAAAGATATTTCATTGCCTGATAAAATAAATCTGCATAGAGATACTGAAGAGTTGATTTATAGTGATTTGAGTAAAACTCCACTAGAAGCAAATAATGCAGAGGCCTTATTGGGAAAAGTAATTAATCAGTTGAAGTTAGAGAATGCTAACTCACAATCTCTGCACACCTTGAATAAACAATTGAAGAAGTTAATCATCAAGCTCAGAGTAAATCTTCAAGGCAACACAACTGCCCAGAAGCTTTTACAGGGAGAAGAATTTGAAATTCAAGCATTGACAAGAAAGCTAAAGTTACCTGCAACTAAGCATGTCATGGTTCCAGAGGTAGCTCAAATTGAGAAGGAGAAAGAAATTATAACCCATGAGCTCCTGCAAATAAATAAGGAGGTGGAAACTCTAAAAGAGATAAATGCAGACCTACAACAAAAGATAGATGCACATGTTTGCACAATTGTGGTGCAACCAGACTGCGAGGACCCATTGTAGGGAAAACCCAACACCCTCCAGCATTTGAAATAATGGGGACCCTTTACATTAATTTTTGGCTAAACACTTTTTTTATGATTTTCATAAAGTTAATTGTCTTACAATTTTGTCATTTTTTTCGTTTTCATCAGATTTCTATTTTGATTGTTTCATTGAATTCGACTTTGCACTAGCTCTCCATCGATACTTGTTTCGCCTCATTTGGTCAACCAGTTTGGAAATGACACTCTTTTGAAGTTTGATCATTTTCTCGCGTGAGCTAAAAAATGTAAATAAATGTATAATATTTCCATTTTTATGTAACTAATTAAGTTCAATAGTCATTCATAGTAAATATTAAGTCTTAGTTAGTTTTTACTAATATTTTTCATTTTTCACTAACGATCCTACAAAATGACCAAGCTAACTTGTGCGTTAGATGAAAATGTTTTGCGATCTTGGTAATTTATTCCAATTTGTTATTTAAAAAAAGTTTTCAAACCCAAAATCTCAAAATTGCAAAGTGGTTGTAGTCTAATTTGTAGGATTATTAATCCACATGGCCCCACTTCACATCCCTTCTTTGCCTTACACAAAAAAATGCGATCTAAAAGTTGCGATTGCGATATTTCGATAAATCACATAGCACATATCGCAAAATTCCATTGTGCATTAATTAAAAAAAAAATTAGATTTGCGATTTCAGAAATATGCGATGAGGTTAAAATTTTTTAATATAAAGTTTTGAATCACCTCATTAAATAGCCCATGAGACCAACTTTCATATAACTTTGGACCCACGATAAAGATTTTTTTTTTTTTTTTTTTAAATAGATATCGGGTCCGCTCCATATCGGAGCTTCCCGATATCGTAAGAATTATAAGGAGGTCATTTCTAAAACCCCGATGGGGCATGTTTATGTGATACGATAATAACACTCATCTCCCTCCTCCCTCATTCCAATGACATATACGTAGGTTTTATTTTAGTTGTTTTGATTATTGGTTTTTGATTGATTCCCATGGTTTGGTTTAAAGTTTTTAAAAATATTATATTCATCCTATAATAATTATATTATAATTTTAATATTTATTATAATTTGAATTATAATATTATTATATTTTAATCTTGTTCTTTACATCATTTTTATATTAATTATTTTCTGTAAGTAATTAATTTAATTTGTAATTACAATTAATTAATTAATTAATAACTATAATTTAATTTAGGATTAGAATTTAACTAAAAATTTCTCATTTTTAGCCTTGGCAACAAAATTTCCTAAATTTTGGCAATTTTAATACTCTAACTTTAGATCATAAATGTTGTTTTACTTGGCCAAATGAGGCTCAGAATGGCTTATTGGAAAGATAAAATCATGGAGAACATTTCTGAAGTGGTTTTACTACCATATTTGAATATTTATTGGGTCTAAAATCCAACAGAAGATGAAGCGTTGAATTTTTAATAAAACTAATTTTCTAAGTTTAATTTTTTGCATTCTCATTTTCCCATAACTTTTTTTGAGTGCAAACCAATTCATCAATGATCTCCTTGACCAATTAGATCTTCACAAATGTCCATATAAAGTTCAGATTTATTTTATTTTAATTATGTAATTAAGTTTTGATTAGATTTGTTTTAATTCCAGATTTTGCATCTTATTTTAGTTTTGATTTGTTTTTGTAGGAAAATAGTTGAAGAGATGAGGAGAAGAAGAACTCAATCAATGAGAATGCTCCAACAATAGATGGAATTTTGGTCCAATGAAAATTAATGGATCAAATTTATTCTTCAACAAACTTTCTTGTTGATAATTCTTTTGTAAATATTATAAATAACAGATTGTAGAATGTATTAGGGGTTTCTCTCCTCCGCAATTATGGAATTCTAAAAGCACTACTATAATAGGGATTTATAGTTGTAGGTGAGAAGAGAGAAAATATTAGATCTGAGGATTATTGGGGATTTTTCTTTTACATTCTGAATTATATATGATGGGCAGAGCTTGCACTACTATAGCTCTTGTTGTAACAACATAATGTCAAAGATTGTAGAGAACTGTTGGAGACCAGAGCCATAGAAATGGATTCAATAAATTGGTATTTTTAATACTATTTTTTTTTTCTTCGTAAATACTAATTCTATTAAAAAATGAAAAAAGATATATACAATGAGGTCAAGACCTCAGAGGAGGCTGAGGCCATTCCTCAACCAGAAACTCAAAGATATTACAGTTCAGGCTTTCTGCCAAATTCACAGTACAAACTTCAAAATTTTGTATTTGGGCCCTGACACACTGAAAGATTTTACCAGGATTGATTCCGTCATGCCCCCCATTGACCAAAAAAGCACAAAAGTAACTAGCATAGCCATAGTTATAACAAAAAAGAGAACCCATATTGGCAGTTGCCACGTCTGTAGCAAGATCATGAACCAGACAAAGACACATAAACTCAGAAACAACGACAGGAAATCAAAATTGCACAGCATATAGGCAAGAAGGCCACTCGACAGTGAAGAGACAGGTTTAGTTTGCATGCTACGGTGAATCCGGCGTGTCCCTCTCCACCTGGCTAGAAGAGGCTACCCAGGTAACGAAGCCGCTTTCATCTTGTCCCTCTGCTCTGCCTTCAGGAGTGGTCACCAGATTTAGAATGCAACTGGCACGCTGAGACGGCCCACAGGCCAAAATGTCGCTCTGAGTCAGATTGACGGGCTGATGAGGCACTTCAGAAACAGGGGTGTCCTCCTGCATATTGTCCGCATGGAATACCATCCCTGTCATATCCCCTTGCAGAAAACTGTCTTCCTGAGAGTGGGAGGAGGTGGTTGGAGCCGAGCTGACATGATTCTCCTCCTCCTTCGCAAGAATGATGGTGATGCTTGCTGTCAAAACAGGCCTGTTGAGCCTGCTTTGAAAAGTAAACCTGGAGGTCTAGAATGAATTATTCGGGAGAGGCCTAGCTTGACCCAGGGGTGGAGAAGAAGGGGAGGCTGAGGCTATGGGGACAACATTCTGTGGAGCAAGACGAGAAGGGCGGCCTCTGTTCCCGGTATGGCTACCTCTGCGCGGGATACCTTGGCGTCGAGGCATACTTAGAAGTGCAGATGGACCGAGAGAGGGATTGAGGCAAAGCAAGCCCATTACAGTAGGAGCGCAGAAAATTCCAGAGAGTTTCCAAACCTAGGCAAGCAACCAAATTCGAAGGACCAAGCAGGGGTGTGGAAGCGGTTCTGCTCCACAATAAAAAGAACCAGTAACTGAGACATGCGCAATGAGCGGATCCATACCAATAAACCAACCTGTTTGCACATAAACCAGGCATGCATTAATGCCTGACTGCAAGACCAACATTCGAGACTGCTCTGTATTAATTTCACCTGCCCTTAAATCAATTTGCCAGCCCAAGACGCATGTCGTAAGGACCGTCCGCCCGCCATCTGCCAGGCCAGCTGCCTGTATTGTGCGGCTCTTCATTAATAACTTTGAATGCCACCCGCATCCGGGTGGTATTTTTAATACTATTGTTTTAAATACTAGTTTCATTTTATGATGGCAGGAATGTGTCATTTTATTCATATTTGTGCACTATTGTCCATAATATGAGTAATTTGTCTTAATCATATGTCATTATTTATCTCCTCTTATGGGTTGAATTCTGATTTCTGAGTAATTTTTTACTCATAAATCCATCTTTTAATAGTGATTTAAGAAATAATGATATGTTGTGAACTATTTCCTCATATTATTATTTAATTATTCGAATTATTGATTTAACAATCAATATCATTTTGTGAACTACTTCCTAAATGCTGTTGGTTGATTAGTTCAGTTAATAGGTCTTTGAATAGAATGTGTTTTGGTATTCATAATGTTAGTTAATTGAACTACTTCGTTAGCTTGATATTCATTATAAGCCCGACATATTTAAATCCCAATTATTTAAATGTATTTCTCTCGGTTAGGTTAGATCTATATCTGCCTAATTGAGATAGGATTAGGATTTGGTTCCTTTTTCTTTCATTTTAGAATAATTTTGTATTTATATTAATTCCACATTCATAGAAGTCCTCTTCACAAAGAGGAAAAATCTAGTTGTGGCTTGGATGAGCCCAGTTCAGCTTAAGGATCACTTTCTTTCCTGATCAACAAGAGATTTGATCTAATGTCTCTTCTTCATTGGTGGATGAAAGTCATATTTTGAGCCATGGGAGATTGAGAGAAGGTAACTGGACCTAGTTAAACTAGTCAAAACCACCATTCCAAATGGAAAAGGAGGTCTTTAAGGTCTGGACCGGGTGGTCATCCCAACGTTGCTGCAACGAATTTTGAGGCTTCAACATTTTTGGCGCTAGAAAAAGTGCCTAAAACTTGTTGTCTATTGGAGTCTTTGTATTATAATATTTCATTTAATCACGATGGCTCTTGTTAAAATTCCAATTTAGAGTTTTATCCACGGACATGCGTCTTCCAATACTCCACCTGAAGTGGTAAGACGCTTGTCTCAGGTAAAGTTTAATGGTAAAAGGAATTTGACTACTTTTAATCATGCCAATTTATTAAAAAAAAATAAAATATTATTTTCAAGGAATTGATGAAGGCATTTTATGCAGGATCTTTACTCTTACATTCGCTACTAATATAGGTGGCTCCAGACACAGGAAGAAGTCCTAGAGGACTCAGAAAGGGTCAAAATTTAAAATGGTCAGATTGCCCCCAAACTAGCACCAGATCGAAGTGCTCATTGCCATGATTCCAACGGTGCAAACGAAACTCAAATCTAAGCTCGTGTGAGGGAGAACGAGCCAATTAATGTTTTAGTCAAAGTTGGGCAATGGGCGAGGTTTAAGTGTCCTACAATTTTACCGACCCTAGGGCATGAAACCTAGCTCTCGAAAGTGAGCAAATTTGTTGGGTTGTTAATTTGTCTAATAACCCTTGTATTAGACAAAATAAAAAAAATATCCCATGTTCAATAAAAACAAAAAACTATATTTTTGGGGTGGCGGGCCACCAACCTGTTATAGAAATATTTGGGCACTTCAACCCCAATCTTATATGTCGATAAAATAGGGCTCTTTAACCCCTAAAAGTGTTGTTTCATACCCTAAAAGATCACGGTCACCTGATTACATCATTCCCCAAAAGTTCCACCTGAAAAACCATCCAGAATTGGCCTAAACTGGACCATACTGACTGCTCCACTGCCAGGGTGCGATGCATACTAACTTCTACACTAGCCAGGTGTGATGCATACTGATGAGACATTCTCTAGGGTGCGATGAGCGAGGATGGACAAATGTTCAAGCCAGTTTGCCAAGTGGATGCTCATGGAATCTTCTAGAAACTTCTCCTATGACACTTACCTCTCTGAATTCGCCCAGGGATGAATAAGAGATCCAAGAAATCTCCAAGTGGAACCAAATGCAACAAGTGGAATGACACTAATCAAAAACCCAGAGATGACTCACACCATTGCACTCATCTATAAATGGATCCCTCATCTAAGAGATCTAGAGGCTTGAATTTTGTGTAGTTTGTATTTGAGAGAGAGCATTGTATTGTTGGTGTGATCTTGCTATTTCATGAGGTGAAGAGGGATTCATGCTGGGAGGATGATGTTGGATTAGACAACTGGGTTGTAATTCTCCCTTCTATATAATAAAGTTCTACGAGTTTTCTTCCATATAACTGTGCAATTGTGAATGTTATTATTCATGAATGCCATTGTATGTTCATTATATTTCTGATTCTTTAATGATTATGATATAATAGATCAAGATGCTTTGACGTTTCTTTGTTACTATGTTCCTACAGGTACTCTCCAAGCGGGATAAGTATGGAGAGGAGTTGCAAACTCTGTCAAGGGGGAGAGAGATCAATCAAGGAGTTAAGCGGAAGATCCCGGTTGGTTCCTTTGTATTTCTCTTATCTATTATTCATAGAAGAAATCAGGAATTGATTTAAACTGTTGTTTCTAGGGTAGCTGCCAAAATATAGAGGGCTAGTCAATCGAAAAGACACTAGTTTTCCCAGAAACAAAATGGCGACTCCGCTGGGGAGAGTTTAGATGTTTTTTTGTTGTTATTGTTTGTTTTATAAATTGTAGACGAAGCCTGAAGTTAGCCAGGTAGCCTTCGAACTACTCTTGCTTTGCAATTGCATAGTAGATGAATGTTGCTTCAGTCAATCTCCGGTTTAGTTTATGAATTAAACATTTGACTTACAAGCATTCTAGATGCCCTTTTGGTAGCTCAGTAACCTATCAAGATCATTCCTTTGTACTTTTCTCTTTACTGTTCATCATAGTTTAGCTTAACTCACTGAAATCAGCTGCAAATTTGAGCCACAACCCACTTCAGTTGTGCTCCCTGGCCCATCGTACTGTCTGTCATTGTGAACCAATATGAATTGCACCTCCCAAGTCTATAAAGTGCGATGAATCCCTATTTCTATGAAGCCCAGGTGTGATGACTGACTAAACCTATTTCCATTCTTGAAATTTGGGGTTTTTGTCCTTGTTTTTAGTTTTGTTTAGTTGATTTGCTACTTATGAACAGTGCCTCCTTACTGAAGCCTCCTTGCATCACATAGATCAACCTCCATTGATTAGGATTAGTAAATGTTTTTATGTATTTGCACATCATTTATAATCCTTTGTCGAAAAGTTGCTTAAATCGATCTGTCGTTTTGGTACAAAAAGTGTCGTAACTATCATTTTGTGTCAAAAAGAGAAGTGTCGTTGAGTCTTCCTTCCCTGGATAGTCGATTGAACTTTTTGTCATATACTTGATTTTATTTTCTAATATTTGAAGTGTCAAAAGCATATTCTATTCGAAATTGAAAAGTGTCGTTTAGTCTTCCTTTCTATTTTGAAAATGAAATTGTTGAAAATGTCGCTTTGAGTGAAATATTTCAGGTCTTTGCTATACTTAGTTTTCCTTTTTGGAATTTGTTCACATTAAGGGGAACGAAAAAAAAATACATGCATTTGCATTTGCATTTAGTTTGTGTGTGAAAAATGATTTAGGAAAATGCACTATTATGTGCTCTTTGCTCTTTGTTTGAAAGCAATTGTAATCTTCTTTCCCTAGTAGCTAGGATTTTCATTGCTCAAAATAAACAAAGATTGTTTATCATTGTAGATTGCATTTTTAGGAATTTCAAATCAACATCATGTGGTGAACCATTGAAAGGCAAACTTTAAACAAGATCAACTCTAAAATAAATTTCAATGAACTTAACAATGCTTTGGAACTTAACGCAACACATCTAGAGGTCTAGGCTAGAGACATGTTTAGGCGTTGTAAAAACTAGTAACTATCTTTTTCATCGAAAGTTAGGTGATTCCTCCTCTTTTATACGACAAGTTCTAGCATGGACTTGTGCTCCCTGTACCATCGAGTATATATTGGGAGACCAAAATAAGCTTATATCCTTTATCCATAGGAATCCGAGTCTGCCGCCCTAGTGATCGCAATGCACTGAACACAACATTCGGGAAGATTGACTGTCGTACATAAGTCCTTGGTAATTTCTATTTAATTTATCACCAAGGTTTATATTGCAGTTTTGCGATTGTTTTGGTAATCCCTCTATCTAGATTTTCCAGAGTAGTCACTTTCGTTCCTTTTCGAATATTTAAAAGAAAAGGTCCATATGAGCACTTGTCACTTCAGGCTCATTAAAAATCGAAGGGGAATAGAGTCATCTCTAGCTTTTTCTCGACTCTTAAAAGTTGAAAAAGCAAAGTTGTGTCAAAGCGTCATTAAAATTTATTAATTTCAGAATAACATCCCTGTTCCTTCGTTGATCTTAGGTTGAGATAATGGAGTCCACCAATTAAGGAATCCCTTTTGAAGGGAATCCTAGTCCTTTTACTTCTTGGGGAAATATTGGTGATCTTCATATGGCCACATTGTCCCTTCCAGGACTTACCATTGGCCTACTAGTATGACTGTTCTCAACCTCTGTGGTTCAAAATACTGTGATTCCTTTTCAATCGAATCAGAATCCAATTGATACTGAAGTTGACCCTTCACCTTCTTCTTCATTTGTTTCTTCCTCCCCTCTTCCTCTTCACTTTATGAAAATAGTGATGCTAGTAACCAAGTGGCTGAGAAGAAGAAGCAAGGGAAGGAGGAGAAGAAGAAGAAGCCGATTTAGCAAGGGGGCAACCATGAATCATCTAGTGAAAATCTGCACATTAAATCTCCTAAACCCAAATTCCCTTGCATAATTTGTAAAGGAGACCATTTTCATCAAGACTGTCCTTGCCTTCCTCGGATCTTGAGAGAATGGTCTCCCCGTTCGCACCATTATGTGTCATCAACCTCTGGTGATCATGTTGACAACACACCATCAACTAGTAATAGTGAAATTCATGGACATAAAGGAAAGGTCAAAGTTCCATGTAGTTTATGTGAAGGAGACCATACCCTTCACTGTTATCCTTTTTTGGATGAAGCCAAAAGAGTCTTGGATAATCGTCCTGCTTCACCGCAGTGACTCCCATCTAGATACAGGAAACTCTCCCCAAGTCCTTTACTAGTTGAAAAACCAACTAACTTAACTCAATCGTCGGTCAAAACATCTATCACTGAAAATCAATCTTCTGAGTCCATACTCGATGAAAATCAATAGGTCAAGATGATAGTTGACCCAATTTTAACTTCAAAAGATCATACCCTTCCCGAAGAGAGTAAGAATGATACCGTTCATATTATTTTTGCTACTTCAGAGTTAGATGAACTTGGGGGCAATCCACCTGTTCCTTCACAACAGGAGGAAAATTCCTCAGTTCCCGCTACTCAAGGGGTTAATTCAACCGTTTATTCGGTACCCCCTCCAAGCAGTCTAGTAACTTCCTTTGATTGGAATCCACTAGCAAGATCCCGCCTTCTATCTTACGTGCCTTTCCGGATCACAAGTTTACAAAATGATCATGTCTGGCACTATCATAGATGAAGGGGCATCAACGAGTATCCTTTCCTCAACTGCTTGGAAAATGCTTGGTTCACCATCGCTTATGCCTGTTACACAGAATTTGTCAGGCTTTAACAAAGGAACCAGCCGACTGTTAGGGATCCTTCCTAAGTTACCGATAACTTTGGGAAGAAAAACCATTCACCTAAATGTGATGGTAGTCCCAAGACAGTTAGATTACAATCTACTCCTTGGATGTGACTATGTTTATAACATGGAGGCTATCGTTTCAACACTCTTCCGAGTGATGTGTTTCTTGCATGAAGGTAAAATTGTCACTGTTGACCAGCTTTCATTTCCCGGTTCAAGCATATCTCCAAGTCGATCATCATCCCTAAATGGTCCTTGTACATCAACAGTGTCTCTCGAACCTTCATTCCATCCACCTAATTATTGCGAGTAGTCTGGTGAATGTAACGAAGATTAGGGGGCATGCACCCTTGTCTATTTGGTAGATGAACCCAGTTGAAAAGATAAGTTTCCCTGTAGGTTATGTGATCGTTCTGACACACCATTCACCTTTGTCTATTCTGTGGACGAAGCCAAGGAAGTGTTTTTTCTATTCTGTGGACGAAACCATCCTGCATAACCACAGTAAGTTTCCATATAGCTACTAGAGACTCTCCTTTTCACCATGCTGGGGGCATGCAAACTTTTCATTTCTTTTTTCAATTTTCATTTTCTAGCTTTTTAGCTTTGTCATTTTCTAGTTTTTTTTAGCTTTGTTGTTTCTAGCTTTTTAGTTTTGAACTTGCGTAGAAATAGAAACTTATTCAAGCATATCTTTCCGTTTTAAGCTTGTAAAAAAATGAAATTGAAAACTGAGCATAGTTCCCCCCATGGTTCAAGCTCATTAAAAAATGAACCCACCTTCAGTAAATAACCTCTGTGATTACCATGCTATCAGCCTTTTGAGCCTTGGTTGTGTACCTTTCATCACCTCCATTCTTTTGGCCGATCATACGCTTCCACTTGGTTGTTTACCATTTTGAGGAACAACTGCGACGAGTGGTCTTGTTAGCCAGCCTCTTCCCAGAAATCACCATTTTTGAGAAGTTCCAAGCTTACCCGGAACCAATTGCTACCCTAAACACCACTTGTTCCTAAAAAATGAGCTTTCTTTAAACCCTTTTCAGACTCGTTAAATATGAAAAGACTGTCGAGCAATTGGCCTTTGCTCGTTAAAGTGATTTTAAGTGCCATCCCTCGTGTATATTTTAATCTTTTTTGGACTTGAGGGATTATCTCACGAAAAAGTTCAAGCGCTTGTCTTTTTCGGCTCATTAAAGTGATCGAAAAGTCATCCCTTTTGTATTATTTTAATCATTTTCAGACCTAAGGGATTATTCTACAAAAAAAAACCTTTGGAGTTTCCTTTTTGTCCCTTTTCAAACTCTCTAAACATGAAAAGGACTGAGTTATCCTCCTCGTTAAACTTGTTAAAACAATAGCGACAAACTTGTCCACCCAGACAAGAACGAGTTTCACTATTGCTAGACTCGTTAAAACATAGCGACAGGTTTGCCCAAAGGGCAAATTATAGAACAAGCATATGTTATCCTCCTCAAGCTTGACAAAAATAAAGAGGTATTGGTCAGCAATGACTAGGGAAAAAGGGAAGAAAACTTGCAAACTTTATGGTAGCAGGTCGCTCTTGAACATGACACTTTCACTTCGTCTCCGTGATTGAGTTGGGTTGGGTTATTCCGTTCACCGGTCATCTCACCATTGGTCTTTCACACCATCCATATTTTGGGGTTAATGCTACTAATTCATCTCAGTGTCGCCAATATGTTCAAGAGAAGTCATTCAGTTGAGAATTTACCATATAGTTAATGCCTCATCCACTGCAATACCTTCAATCTCCATTTTTCATGACTGCCATTCCAGAACCTTGTGTCGTCATATCATTTTCACCTCCAGAAAATCATTTGCCTCGTTTCATGTCGTAGATGTGGGATACATCAAGGCCCTCCTACGACGAGTCACTTCTTGTCGACATCAGCTCATTATCCAAGAAGTTGACATAGAAACAACCCTTTCAGTACTTTGAAGCTTGCATGCCTCAATGGAAAGTTTCTCACTTCCGGCGACAGGTTGACATCAATGTTCTTCGACCGAAAGATTTTGTGTGGTGTTCGACATCGGATCAAATATTCACACCACATGAATTGTACTATAGTACCTTGAGGGTCATTATCATTATCGGTGATTCCTCTCACATCAGTTAACGACTTACATTATTGGCTGGTAATCAGGCGATGTCTTTCCATGTTCAACTCCAGAACATCTCTTCGCATAGATTGACTTGTACATCGAGCGAAGATTGAATGAGATTGAAGACCTCGGATCTAGTTTCATCCATCCTGGCTGTGATATATTCAGGGATATAAAGACATCAAATGTACACAGAAGCTACACAGATGGTCATCCAAGCCAGGGATGATGACTCTACATTTGAAGAATCACCAGTCTGCAATTGCAGACGATTATCTATTCTATGTACATGAAATGAATTTATAAAGCTAAGCATGGGAATGCTCACCTCAGCTAGATCATGGAAAATTATATTTTGATGATGTATTGTATTGTATCTTATACAGGTAACCTTCCAGTTCAAGACCTCGGATCCTCATGTTAAAGCATTTCATCCGACATCAAGATTTATGACTTCATGCTTTAGGGGGCAACTATTATAGACATATTTGGGAACTTCAACCCCATTCTTATATGTCGATAAACTAGGGCTCTTTAACCCCTAAAAGTGTTGTTTCATACCCTAAAAGATCATGGTCAACTGATTACATCATTCCCCAAAAGTTCCACCTGAAAAACCATCCGGAATTGGCCTAAACTGGACCATACTGACTACTCCACTGTCAGGGTGTGATGCATACTGACTTCTACACTAGCCAGGTGCAATGCACACTGATGAGGCCTTCTGTAGGGTGCGATGAGCGAGGATGGACAAATGTCCGAGATAGTTTTCTAAGTGGGTGCTCATGGAATCTTCTAGAAACTTCTCCTATGACACTTACCTCTCTGAATTCACCCAGGGATGAGTAAGAGATCCAAGAAATCTCTAAGTGGAAACAAATGAAACAAGTGGAATAACACTAATAAAAAACCCAGAGATGACTCACACCCTTGCACTCATCTATAAATGGATCCCTCATCTGAGAGATCTAGAGGCTGGAATTTTGTGAATTGCAAGGAAGTGCTGATAGTTTGTATTTGAGAAAGAGAATTGTATTGTTAGTGTGATCTTTCTATTTCATGAGGTGAAGAGGGCTTCATGCTGGGAGGATGATGTTGGATCAGACAACTAGGTTGTAATTTTCCCTTCTATACAATAAAGTTTTTCAAGTTTTCTTCCATATAACTTTGCAATTGCGAATGTTATTATTCATGAATTCCATTGTATGTTCATTATATTTATGATTCTGTAATGATTATGATATAATAGATCAAGATGCTTTGACGGTTCTTTGTTACTGTGTTCCTACAGGTACTCTCCAAGCAGGATAAGTACGGAGAGGAGTTGCAAGCTCTATCAAGGGGGAGAGAGATCAAGTAAGGAGTTAAGCGAAAGATCCAGGTTGGTTTCTTTGTCTTTCTCTTATCTATTATACATAGAAGAAATCAGGAATTGCTTTAAACTGTTGTTTCTAGGGCAGTTGCCAAACCTAGAGGGCTAGTCGATCGAAAAGACACTAGTTTTCCTAGAAACACAACCCCGCCAACCGCTAACGATCAACATATATTATTGTAAAAAACAAATTAAATTAAATATGGCCGACGGGCCATGACCCCCGTCGCCCCCCCCCCCCCCCAACCAACCATAAGATATATTAATATTTACATTGGCATGGGTAGGCCATCTCCGGTTGACCCGCCCCACACTCCCCACCCAATATATACATATGTGTTAATTAAGGTGGAACTGACGGGGATTGAACCCACCCGGCCCACGTGGGTTGGCTCCCACTGGGCGGCCCCATGTGGCACTATGCCATAACAACCACATAACGAACCAAACAAAACGCCAACTCAAACGGTCACCATAATTAAATGCGCCATGAATATATTCAACTCCAAAATTATACAACACCATTTAAATCAAACCATAACCGATTCCAATAAAAATATCATAACAGTGCCTATTTTTAATATAAAAAAACCACTGTTGCATGGAGGAGGCGGGATTTGATCCCCGGCCTCCCTACCTTGATGCCTCTACCTTAACCATCAAGGCACAATGGCTTCATTGTAATTTCCACCCACGAACTTTTAAATAAACCCATTTTTATCAGTACATGGGGGGTGGAGAGAGCCCAACATGGAGGCCAAGGCAGAGCATGGAAATCGAGGAAGTATTTTTTTGTTGCAGGTGGAACCATGAACCTAGAAAGAGCATGCAGAACCATGACAACGAAATTTCTAGGAGGGCGAAATTTTCTCAGTGTCCAAATTGGACAAACTTTATGTCGATCCTACACCTCTCAGTGACATGAACCTAATGGCATAGACAAAATTTTGATCTGAGCAACAGATCTTCAAATGACCTGGAGGAGGGAATATTTGAGGAATCTAGGGGGAATCTGAAATATTCTTGTAGCCCCAGACTTTCGATTTCTCAGATTTCAGAAATTTGATAGTCAATTTTACACTATTCAACACCACAAATCTGATGGTGCAATCAAATTTTCCATTTGATCATTTCATTTTTCGGCCACTTTTCAAAGTGGAGTGCAGGTGTTAGCATTCAATGTGCGAGCAGTCATTACCATGATATTCGATGCCACGAGATTGATGGTACAACCATATCTATCAGTTTATCATCCTCTTCTTCAGATAACTCCTTGATGTGAGGTATATGCAGTGTGATCATGTACTTCTTTATCTCTTTGCTTGAGATGCATTGTGCTGTATAGATCCCTGTTTGATGTTTGATGTGGGATCTTGTTTTGTTCTTGATGTGAGATGTACTTATTGTCATGTTCTGATTGAGATCCCTTTGTTGTCATGTTGATGGGTTGCTCATGCTGTCGCCATGTATGTTTGAATTGAGATACCTTTGATGCCATGTTGGCGAGATGCTCATTGTTAACATACGTGAAATTATGTCATGCTGGAGGAGTCCTTTTTCGAATGATAGTTCCTGCAATGAAACATCTCTTGGAGCCACTCCTACGTGAGGTAATATTCCTTGTATGATAGAGAAAACACATGCATTTACATCATCACTCTTTCTAGTACTTAATGCAGTGGCCTACACCATCTTGACATCGGGGCCTAGAGACGTAGTCCCTCCTGGACAAACTTTGTTATCAACGTCTTTTGTCTTATGTTGCTAATTCTTGTCATGTTCCTTCTTCTTTACAACATGTATTTATGTTCCTTTATGCTCTTTTAAATGCAATTCTAATCAAATCACGAAAGCAAAAGATCTTGGTTAAATCCGGGAGTTGAGTCAACTTCGATCAAGTTTGGTATCAGAGCGGTCTTTGCACAGATGTGAATTGAAAGTGTGAACAATGGAACATGCAGTGATGGAGGATGACAAAGTGATGTACGAGACCATGCTTAGAATTTCCCAAAAGGTGGAAATAATGTATGAAGGTCTACAAAAAGACATAGAGGAAAAGGAGCGATTGCAGCTTTAGTTGCGAGCCACAGAAGAGGCCCTGGAAGAACTGAAGCACAACAACTAGAATCTTCAAACAGAAAACGCTGAATTGAAGATGCGTCTACAAGAAGAGAAAGAGGAGAAACATAGTTTTCTACGACAACTGCAAGCTAAGGACGAAGCCTTGGAAAAGCTGCAGCGTGACCCATGTGAGGTAAAAAGTAGTTCTCCATCTTCATATATGTTTCCTGATGATGATTTCACTGTTTTTGAAAATCATACCACAGGAATTGGCTCCAAACTTTTGAGGAGGATGGGGTATGAAGGAAAAGGCTTGGTAATTAATGGCTAAGGAATTGTCAACCCCATCAAAGTAGAAGAATTACCCTGTTAGGAAGGACTTGGGTATGTCACGAAAGAAGTTGGGTAATCTGCCAAGACAGACAATGAACCACCAACAATAGATGATGAGCAACCCTCATCAATTCTTTCCAACTCGACAGTGGAGGTAAAAGATATTGATTTCCTTTCAGTTTCATCTTCACATAGCACGCTTTTTGTTGGAGATTTCGAGATCCCAATTACAGGGACAAACATGAGGCTCCTTAACAGGATGAGGTACAAGGAGGAAAAATAACTTGGTGATAATAGCCAAGGCATGACTCAACCATTGGAGGTTGTGCAGAGACCTCCATTTGCAAGCTTGGAATACACCGAAGGAGAATGATTGAAGGTGTCAGATGCTTCCGAGACATTGATGAAATCGTCAAGGGAAAAGAATGATGGGAACACATCACCATCATCCCATGGCAATGCCTATTGTAAGGAAAGAGTTGAGGCAGGCTCTCATTGCCATAATGACACTAGAGGCGACAAGGAAAGGTATAACAAGTCTCGATATTTGAATGTTCATTTCGATTATAATCATGTTGTTAATGATGAATGTAAAACATGGCATCGAAAAACATGTAACTTTTGTGGATTACATAACCATACATTTTGGAAGTGTTGGAAAAGAATAGCAACACACAAAAGGAGGAGGCGTGAAAGACCCTCTCAACAGCAGGTAAAGAAACATGTTAACAACATATGGAGGAAGAAGACCTACTACAGTCATTGCAACAAAATTGGCCATCAAAGAGCCACGTGTTGGAGGCTCCATCGAGAGAAGTGCCTTAAAGACAAAGCATCGGTGTATGAACCATATGAAATGGTTGTTTGACCGACGAATGTACCACAAGAAGGTAACCCATTTACCTTGATAAGTGAAAAATGGTTTCTAGATATGTTAGCTTGTCATGGTTGTGCTTTTGTAAATCATTTGTTTCATTTTAAAATTTAAAAGTGATGATGTGTTTTCCATCACTTGTTAGGCAAGAATGATGTTTGGTCTTATTTTGAGTTGCATGATAAACTGTGAAAGTGATGTCATGTTTCCATCACTTGTCAAAGAAACAATAGTGTTTGGCCTTATTTTTGTAAATCATGTGTTTCAGTGATGATGTGTTTTCCATCACTTGTTGAAGCAACAATGATATGTTGGCCTTGTTTTTGTAGCTGGGGTATTGTTTCCATTTTGATGTAAACTTGACCACCAAGTATGTGTTATAAACTCGTGGCAAGTATGGGATGCTTGGGTCATTAGTGGGTCATGTAAATTGAGCATGTAATTTGCAGAATTGTACTACAAGTTTCCAGAGGGTGAAAGTGTTGACTCATCGCTTATGGCTTCTAAAGGACAAAGGTGAAGGTGAAGGAAGGGTGACTTATCAAACATTTGTAAGTGCAGAAAAGGTACAGAGAAGTTGCAGATTACTTTTCATGCTTTTGGAGGACCAAAATCTCCTCAGTGGGGAGGATTGATCCATGTGGTTCTAGACACAGACAGAAGTCCTAGAGGACTCAGAAAGGGTCAAAATTTAAAGTGGTTAGATTGCTCCCAAACTAGCACCAAATCGAAGTGCTCGTCGCCCTGATTCCAACGGTGCAAACAACACTCAAATCCGAGCTCGTATGAGGGAGAATGAGCTAGTCAAAATTTTGGTCAAAGTTGGGCAGTGGGCCAGGTTTAAGTGTCCTACAATTTGACCGATCCCGGGGCATGAAACCTAGCTCTTGAAAGCAAGAATATTTTTTCGGTCGTTAATATGTCTAATAACCCTTATATTAGACAAAATTGAAAAAATATCCCATGTTAAATAAAAACAAAAAAATATATTTTTGGGGTGGCGGGCCACCAACCCCGCCACCCCCCAATGACCAACATATATTATTGTAAAAAAAAAATTAAATTAAATATGGCCGACATGCCATGACCCCCGTTGCCCCCCCAACCAACCATAAGCTATATTAATATTTACGTTGGGGTGGGTGAGCCACCTCCGGTGGACCTGACCCACACCCCCCACCCAATATATACATATGTGTTAATTAAGGTGGAGTGAGCGAGGATTGAACCCGCCTGGCTCACGTGGGTCGGCCCCCACCGGGCGGCTGCATGTGGGACTACGCCATAACAACCACATGACAAACCAAACAATACACCAACTCAAACAATCACCATAATTAAATGCGCCATGAATATATTTAACTCCAAAATTATATAGCGCCATTTAAATCAAACCATAATAGGTTCCGATAAAAAAATCATAACCGCACCTATTTTTAATATAAAAAAAACAACTATTCCGTGGTGGAGGCAGGATTTGATCCTCGACCTCCCTGCCTTGATGCCTGCGTCTTAACCATCAGACCAAAATGACTTCAATGTAATTTCCGCCCATGAACTTTTATATAAAACCATTTTTATCAGTGCGTGGGAGGCGGACAGAGCGTGACATAGAGGCCAAGGTGGAGCATGGAAATTGAGGCTGTATTTTTTTTATTGCAGGTGGAACCATGAACCTGGAAAGAGCAAGCAAAACCATGACTAAGCCAAATTTTCAGGAGGGTGAAATTTTCCCAGTCTCCAAATTGGACAAACTTTATGTCAATCCTACACCTCTCAATGACATGAACGTAATGGAGCAAACATAATTTTGATCTGAGCAATAGATCTTCAGATGACCCAGAGGAGGGAATCTTTGAGGAATCTAGGGGGAATCTAAAAGATTCTTATAGCCCCAGACTTTCACTTTCTCAAAATTCAAAAATTTGACAGTCGATTTTACACTATTCGACACCACAAATCTGATGGTGTAATAATATTTTCCATTTGATCATTTCATTTTTGGGCCACTTTTCAAAGTGGAGTGCAGGTGTCAGCATTCAATGTGCAATCAATCATTTCCATGAGATTCGACACCACAAGATTGAAGGCACAACCAGATCCAGCAGTTTATCATCCTCTTCTTTAGATAACTTCTTGATGTGAGGTATATGCAGTGTGATCATGCACTTATTTATCTCTTTTCTTGAGATGCATTATGCTGTATAGATCCTTGTTTGATGTTTGATGTGGGATCTTGTTTTGTTCTTAATGTGATATGTACTTATTGTCATGTTTTGATTGAGATCCCTTTTTCGTCATGTTGACGGGATGCTCATGTTGTCTCCATGTATGTTCGAATTGAGATCCCTTTGATGCCATGTTGGTGGGATGCTCATTGTTAACATACGTGAAATTATGTCATGCTAATAGGATTCCTTTTTTGAATGAGAGTTCTTGCAGCAGAGCATCTCTTGGAGCCACTCCTGCGTGAGGGAATATTCCTTGTATGATAGAGAAAAAACATGCATGTACATCATCACTCTTTCAAGCACTTAATGCAGCGGCCTACACCATTTTGACACCGGGGCCCGGAGACGTAGTCCCTCTTGGACGAACTCCGTTATCAATGTCTTTTGTCTTATGTTGCTGATTCTTGTCATGTTCCTTCTTCTTTACAAAATTTATTTATGTTCCTTTATGCTCTTTTAAATGCAATTCTAATCACACCATGATAGCAAAAGATCTTGGTTAAATCCGGGAGTTGAGTCAACTTGGATCAACAGCAAAAGCCAGAAACTAGTGTTGAACTCTTCTAGTTGCCTCAATTCACAATGGGGATAAATTTGTTACAATGTTCGTTTGTAAAATTGACTGCTATAACTACAAACATGTATGTGAAATCGAAAATTTACGAAAGTTTGAAAATAAGTCTTTGATTGATTTTACCATTCAATTTCATTTAAATTGCTTGAGATTTAAAATTAAAGAAAAACCTTCAGAAGAGGAATTATTAGATTGGTTTGAATATATTTTCTCTCTTCCTCCCATTCATAATCCATGTGAAATTATTTCAAGCTTTTCTCAATCTCCTTCCAATTTCATTAACATAATTGAGAATTCCAATATGGAGGTGCAAACAAATGATGATGAAGTGACCTCTATTATGTACAATCAATTTCTTCATTTAGTGCACACTTTCTACAATATTAATAATGATCAGGATGCACCTTCACATGTTAGCGAATCTCAATCACAAAGCTTGGAGAATTTTACTATTCAAATGTAAGAAGATATTAGCAACAATATTATAGAAAATACCGCTTTGAAATCTGAAAATCAGTATGCATTAAATTCAAAAAATAAAAACATAAATCAACAAGTATAAGAAGCAATCAAAGTTTCCAATAACACACAACCTACTGTACAAATTTCTGAATTATTTTACGATGAAAAAATGTCAAATTCAAAACAACAAAGTAACATTTTTCAAGAAAGCACAAGTACTCAAATGAATGATATCAAATCTAAAATTTACAATGAACAAAATGCACAAGAGTTCTCAAATAGAGATACTTTTAAATCCATTGCTGCTTATTCTCATTTTTCCCTTTATCCTAATATTTTTTCTAATAACAATTTATCCCTTCTTAACATTAATGATATTTCAGAAAACATTGAGGCTAATCTTAATGAATTTCCAATTAGTTTTTATCAAGATAGAGAATTAATTATTGATCATTCT
Organism: Pinus tabuliformis; assembly: GCA_031772625.1. Taxonomy (NCBI): domain Eukaryota; kingdom Viridiplantae; phylum Streptophyta; class Pinopsida; order Pinales; family Pinaceae; genus Pinus; species Pinus tabuliformis. Next base: position 486,184,583 of record CM062814.1, on the reverse strand, counting down.
TTTGACATTAATGAAAATGTGCTTCATATTCCTTCTTGTTTTGATTTATTGGATGAGATGAAAGGTAATTCTAATGAATGTCACGAGGTCATTTAGGATATTTACTTAGACATTAATGATATAGATTTTTCTTCTCCATGATTGAATCCTCATGATCAAAGTCAAATCAAATGTGAAAATGAAGAACACTCTAATTCAGAAATTTTTTCAAATAGTTCCCATTTTCAAATAATTAATCATACTCATGATTTCAACATTCAAGAAATCATTCCAATCTATGCTTTATATGACGATCAAGCTCTCATTCCTATCCACAGTCATGATTTTCTTTCTAATTCACAAGTTGGTATCAATAATCATTCTAATTGCATTATTCTAGCCAATTCCTGTGAAAAGGAAATTGGTTTAAATCAGTCTCAATTGTGATGTAACATTAGTGTAAACTACGATTTCATTTTGTTATCTATCCTTCACTTATTTTGTTTAAATTCATTTTTTTTTTCTATTTTTAGTTTTCAATTTTTAGATATTTTGTGCTAGCATATTGAGCAACTCAGTATTGAACACTCAATTGATATGCTGTCTAAACGCGAAAATGAAGTTTCACATTCTAATCGTGAACATCAAGAGCCATTTATCTTTCAAATTCAACTGCTGTTCATTTCTTATCAATTACTTCTTTCTTCTTGAAAGCAGTGCAGACAAGAGACTGTATTCTCACAATATAACCAACAATTTAATTTAATTAATAATATTCCATTTAATCTAAAAAATTTCCATCCATATTTCATAGACCCCTTTTAAAAACATTTGGAAAGTTTTCCTTCAAGGAAGATTGTTAATAGTTTAACACTTGCACATAACACTAACAAATTTATGCAGGTCATTATATCTAAAAGCTCATTTCCATGATTTCGCCTATCATATTCCATTTTGAATCCCTTCCAATCATCAATAGAAATTCATCAATGTTTCTATGATCCAATTAAAATTCAGTTGGAAAGGGAATTTCAAGAGAAGGTAATTGTAAATAATATATTAACAATAAATGTATATTCATTATTCAAATTTAGTTTTCTTAGTTTAATTATATTTTTATTTTTGTTACTATTGTTTGACATGTACATATATGTAGGAATTAAAATGCTTACATGGTTACATTGGAAGTATGACTATACCTAGTCATGCTTCCTTCATTAAGTTAGAAATAGAAATAGATTAATTTAGATTAGATTTGTTTTTTGTTTGAACTTATTTCATTATTTCAAAGTTTCAATAAAGCAAGTAATGAATCTGATTTCTTTTGGGCATCCCCTTCCATTTTTTTCTGGAAAAGAAGATTAGCATATTTTAGAAGCTCTTAGATCACACATATTTGTGAAAGCACTTGATTGTCTTGTTTTGCAAAAATTCACCTCATTGATCATATATGTGAAGAAATTTCAAGAATTTTCTACAGCTTGACAATTTTTTATTCACAAGTAATTCTGAAGAGCTCATTTTTACCACTCATGTCTTCCAATGTAAATTTGAGGTGGATGCAATATGAAAACTCATTACTTAGCATTTTTAGATCAAATAAGTAGATGATACTAAACATTGGAGAAACTGAAGATTCATGACGTCTTCATCGACTTGATTATGGAGATTTAAGATAAGGAAACAACCGAACCTTTTTCAAATATACAACATATTCAAGGAAGTATTATTGGTTGTTCATAAGAATTTGAGCATTTTTAATTTTTCTTTCATTCATTAAAACCCCAATATGCCTTTAAAAACAATATCAAAAGATTCATATCAGAGCACTCTAATAGGATAATTATCATCATTCGAAAAACTCTGATAAACATATTCCCTTATCCTATATTTCTAATATCTGTTAAAAGGGATTTTGTTAAAAGACAAAGTTAACTTGGTTGCTTTCTTTTGAATTGAATACCTTAAGAATTTGCTGGATCCATAAAATTTGATATCTCATATCACATTACTTTGCCAATATTACGATATCCATAAAACTCTAGACCCGATATGACATATAAATTCAATTTTAAAAGATATCGCATCCACTCATAAATCACAATTTCGGTTGAGGCACATGTTTAAAACTTCCGATATCCCAGATTCGATATGAGATTAAATCCATATAATAAAACGATCGGATCCGTTCTATATCGCATATCGACATATCAAAGAGGTTACATCCCATACTCAAATCTTTTGATCACCGATCACTTATAAAATCCAAAGTCGGTTCGACCAATAAGCCATGTCATTTATTGCATTCCCGATATCATAAGAATAATATCAACATTTCCTTTTGCTAACCACTCTGATATCCACTCTGATTATTCTCCCATATCAAAATCATTCCATCGCATCACGAAAATCAAGTGATGCCTTGTCTTAAGACCTCCGATGCGATAAACACCGATTATGCCTCTGTCATTATCTTTTAACTGTTATATAACACTCAATCATATATTGGCAAAGGTAAATCTCACAGCTTGGAATTTATGCATGGAAAAGAAATATGTGATGCAAAACATCTGATGAAGTGTTGTCGTGCGTAAAATACTTTAAGGCACTCTTGGATAATAAAGAAATTGATAAGACGTTTGCAACATGGTTAAATCTTTTTTGATTTCTCTTATGTTTAAATTTTAGACATATCACGCTATATTTAATTCAAGACCTCTCCATCGACACATCTTTATTTCATTATCTTGGATTTGGTCTTGATACTGAACAATTTATGAAAATCATGAAGTCGATATAAAACTTGTAATATTAAGAGAACATTCATCGTTGCAATTCATTAAAAATCATATTTTCATTCTTATTTTTGATAGCTTTGTTTTTATTTTCAAATTTCTTGGACATAAAGCATTGCATGATTCTAGGTTACTACTCGTTTTAGATTAAATTTAATAAATGATGATTTTGGATCAATAAAATTTCATCATGATTTTAATTTTAATTAAAGGAATGAATTATCTTTTGTTTGAGAAAATGATACATTTAAGGTAAGATTAAATCCAATTCTCCAATTGTAAGTTTCATGTACCCACTTTCATTTATTTTCATTACTTTACTTTTGTTTTTAGTTTTTGTTGATCTTGAACTATGTTTTATAAGGATTCATGAAAATTTCACACCACTACCAAATCAGTGTTAAAGTTCATTTTCTTTTGTTCAGTTTGCTTTGAGATTCTTGAAAGAAGCAATAATAATCCTCATTAAATCAACTAAACTGGGGAGTTTCTGAACCTTTTGTCTATTTATTTAAGCATTATTTTTATTTAAAATGTTTAAGATGCGTTTTGCAGGTTTTTCTTCGAAACAAGAAAGTTTGCAGCAGGCAAAGACTTCTCATTTAGCATATTATCTATCATCATTGCTATTCACCCTCTATATTATGAGAGCCTCATTTCTTATAACTATTCAAGATAAAAATTTAAATCTCAACATAGGAAGAAACATACATATGCTTATTTTATTTTATCTCTTTTTTTGAGACATTTGTATGAGTAGTCTTGTTAGAGTTTATCTTTTAAAATTTGGAGTTTTCTTTCAGTTTTTGCTTTCTTCAATTTATTTTTATTTATCGATTTATTTTCTTACTTTACTTTAGGAATTATTTTTCTTTTTCTTTTAGTTTTGTTTTGGTTTTGGTCTCTTCCAGGATGTATGTGAAAGGTCATTGTTCTCACCCGACAACAATCAACATACTTGGGGAATCTCTTAACTATATCTATTTCAATGAACTTCATTTATCATTAAAGGCATATCTTTATGTAAATTATTTTCATGGAGAAACACACATCTTTACTAAGTGATATAGTTTAGTTTTTCAAGGAAAGAACTAATTTGAGTTTAATACAATGAATTCTTCCCACCCCTCCACATAAAAGTCTCTAATTGATAGTTCTATGGAAAGAATTTGGAGAAAACATTATGAAAGTATTATGACCATTAAAAATAAATCTCTATTACCATCCCACCTCTTTCACTCAAATACATCATAAACTAAAAACTTGCAAATGCGCTTATCAAAAGAGTAATTAAAGAGGAAGCAGGAGAAATACAAATAAACATGTCGAGGCTATGGAAGCTCGCTAGTAGCGTGACTAGGCTTGTATGGAATAAAAGACAACTTCACCGGGGTACTGTTCAGGCTCGTTAGTAGCGAAGGGATGTCAGAGACAATCATAAAATGGATATATGCTTTATTAAAAACTCCTATCTCTACCTTCTTCTATTTTTATATGAGATAGTTTTAAAACAAATTTTCCCAAGTTTGAATTCACGACTTTTACTCGAATCAGTTTTGAGTACTTATCTTTACAAACTCATATTGTTAAATCTATTTATGTGGGACCTATGGAAATTTCTTATTGTTAGACGGTTTCTTGAACTCCATTATTTTTAACCTTTGGGTAAATTAAAGTTCATTGTCTTTAACCAAAGATAATTGGTTCTTCCCAATGTGTCACCATTGTTGTAGGGAAAACCCAAAACCCCCTGTCATTTGAAATAATGGGGACTCTTTACATTAATTTTTGGCTAAACACATTTTTTATGATTTTCATAAAGTTAATTTTCATACAATTTTGTCATTTTTTCATTTTCATTGGATTTTGTTTTGATTGTTTCATTGAATTTGAATTTGCACTAGCTCTCTGTCGATACTTGTTTTGCCTCATTTGGTCAACCGGTTTGTAAATGACACTCTTTTGAAATTTGATCATTTTCTCGCTGAGCTAAAAAATGTAAAAAAAGTATAATATTTCCATTTTTTGTAACTAATTAAGTTCAATAGTCATTTACAGTAAATATTAACTCTTAGTTAGATTTTATTAATATTTTTTCATTTTTCACTAACGGTCCTACAAAATGACCAAGCTAAATTGTACGTTAGTTGAAAAACATTTTGGGATCTTGGTAATTTACTCCAATTTGTTATTTTAAAACAAATTGCCAAACCAAAAATCTCAAAATTGTAAAGTGGCTGTAGTCCAATTTGTAGGATTCTTAATCCACATGGCCCCACTTCACATCCCTTCTCTTCCTTACACAAAAAAGCGATCTAAAAGTTGCGATCTCAATATTGCGATAAATCGTATATCACAAAATTCCATTGTGCATTAATTAAAAAATTAGATTTGCGATTTCGGAAATATGCGATAAGGTTAAATTTTTTTTAATATAAAGTTTTGAATCACCTCGTTAAATAGCCCCCGAGACCAAGTTTCATATAACTTTGGACCCGCGTTAAAAAAATTAAAAAACAATGTTTAAAATAGATATCGGAGTCGCTCTGTATCAGAGCTTCTGAATATCACAAAAATTATAAGGAGGTCATTCCTAAAACCCTCATGAGGCATGTTTATGTGATGCGGTAATAACACTCACCTCCCTCCTCCCAATAGCATATACATAAGTTTTATTTTAATTGTTTTGATTATTGGTTTTTGATTGATTCCAATAGTTTGGTTTACAATTTTTAAAAATATTTTATTTATATTATAATAATTATATTATAATTTTAATATAGTTTGAATTATAATATTTATATAATAATATTATATTTTAATTAATTTATGTTAAATCATTTCTATATTAGTTAATTTATGTAAATAATTAATTTAATTTGAAATTACAATTAATTAGAATTAATTAATAATTATAATTTCATTTACAATTATAATTTAACTAAAAATTTCTGATTTTTAGCCCAAGCAACCAAATTTCCAGAATTCTGGCAATTTTAAGACTCAAACTTTAAAAGATCATAAATCGAGTTTTACTTGGCCAAATGAGGTCCAGGATAACTCATTGGAAAGATAAAATAGTGGAGAACATTTATGAAGTGGTTTCATTACTAGATTTGACTATTTATTGGGTCTAAAATCCATCAAATGTCAAGCTCTAATGTTTTAATAAAACTAATTTCCTGAGTTTAATTTTCTGCATTCTCATTTGTCCACAACTTCTTCTGAGTGCAGATCCATTCATTAATGATCTCTTTGACCAATTAGATCTTCACATGCATTTATAGAAAGCTCAAATTTCTTTTATTTTAATTATGTAATTAAGTTTTGATTAGATTTGTTTTAATTCTAGATTTGGTATTTTGATTTTATTTTTGCATTTTAATTTAGTTTTGATTTGTTTTTGCAGGAAAACAGTTGAAGAGATGAGGAGAAGAAGATCTAAATCAATGAGAATGCTCCAACAATAGAAGAATGAAATTTTGGGCCAATGAAAATTAATGGAGTAGATTTCTTCTTCAACAAACTTTCTTGTTGAGAATTCTAAAAGAATTATTGTAATAGGGATTTAGAGTTGTAGGTGAGAGGAGAGAAAATCTCAGATCTGGGGATTATTGAGGATTTTCTTTTTCATTCTGAATTATGTATGATGGACATAGTTTGCACTATTGCAGTTCTTGTTGTAACAACAAAAGTTCAAAGATTGTAGAGGAAAGTTGAAGACCAAAGCCAAATAAATAGATTCAATAAATTGGTATTTCTAATTCTATTGTTTTAAATACTAGTTTCATTTTATGATGGCAAGAATGTGTCATTTTATTCATATTTGTACACTACTGTCAGTAATATAAGTAATTTGTCTCAACCATATGTTATTATTTATTTATTCTCTTATGGGTTGAATTCTGATTTCTGAGTAATTATTTACTCAGAACTCTGTCTTTTAATATTGATTTAACAAATAATCATATGTTGTGAACTATTTCCTCATATTATTGTTTAATTATTAAAATTATTGATTTAACAATCAATATCATTTTGTGAACTACTTCCTAAATGTTGTTAGTTGATTATTTTAGTTAAGAGGTCTCTAAATATAATGTGTTTTGGTATTCATAATGTTAGTTAATTGAACTACTTCATTAGCTTGATATTCATTATAAGCCAGACATATTTAAATCTCAATTATTTAAATATATTGCTCTCGGTTGGGTTAGATCTATATTTGGCTAATTTAGATAGGATTAGGATTTAGTTCCTTTTGCTTGCATTTTATAATAATTTTGCATTTAGATTAATTCCACATTCCTAAAAGTTCTCTTTGCAAAGAGGAAAACTTTAGTTGTGGCTTGGACAAGCGCCAGATCAACTTAAGGATCACTTTCTTGCTTGATCAGCAAGAGAGCTAATCTGATGTCTTTTCTTCATTGGTGGATGAAAGTCATATTTTAAGCCATAGGAGATTGAGAGAAGGTAACTGGACCTAGTTAAACTAGTCAGAACCACCATTCCAAACAAAAAAGGAGTTGCTTTAAGGTCCAGACCGGGTGGTCATCCCCAATGTTGTTGCAATGAATTTTGAGGCTTCAATAGGACCCTACTGACAAGCTCACTAAAGTGATGACTGAGTTGAAGATTTAAAAGGATGGAATAAGGATAATACGAAATAATTTGGATGATACAAAGGAGAAATTAAAGTTCAAGGAGAGGAAGTTGAACATGGATAAAGAAAGTGCATCACAGTACCATAACAACTATCAAACAACATGTGATGAAATCAAAGAATTAAAAGAGAAATTAAAAGGTAACATGTCTCTCGTCCACGAGAGAGAAATCATTTGGAATGATATCATACAACAGGTAAAGGTAATCTGGAATCACATGTTGGTCATGAAAGAAGAGAAAATAATTGTAAGAGATCTAGAAATGGCTATTGCTTCTAATAAAGATAAGTGACAGTAATGTGCACAGTTAGCCAAAAGAATTATTTATTTTTGGAATGCTAAATATTCTCAGGAGTTGAGGGCAATGGAGATTGAAGATAGAACATCCATTGTTATGGAAATAAATAAAATGGTGAAAAATAATATTTACAGAAAAAAATGCAGAAACCAAATTGGGTGAAATCAAAGTATCTATATTGGCATTTAATTCAAATTTTGAAAAAATGATCCGAGCAGGATTAGCCTCATGTTGGGATCAACAGGATAATATTGGTCCATGGGAGATGTATGAAACTTTATTAGTTGAAGCAAAAATTAAAATCAATGTTTCCCATGAAAAGACAACAATTGCAAAAGGGTCAACCATTGTGAATCACTTACAGAGGTACTGTCAGTTATTATGGTTGGTTAAGACTCTTTTCATAAAAAAGCTAACCTACAACAGAATAATTTTTTTTAGTACGGTCTATGACATGCCAGTGTTAGTCTTTGAAGCCTTCCTCCAGTGATCAAACATGCTCTTACAAAGTGATTTTAAGGTGTCGATGTCAAATTTTGTCATTTCAGTGAGTCTTCAAGCAAAATTTGGTCACTGGGTATTAGGTCTAGGGTTTGCTTTTACTCCTGTCAAATTTGTCCAAATGTCGGTCCATGTCACCATTCAACTGAGTGTACTATCATTCAGAGGGTTGTCATCATCATTTTAGGTTCCAATGGGTCATTTTACACCTTGTTCATGCTTCAGTTGCGCCTAGGTAAGGTTCATTTCCTTCTTCTAGAGTTTCGAGGGTAATTTCTCTTTGATGGTCAAATCATCAACAAAACTTGTATCCTAATGTTCATACACCTTCCCCTATCCTTAATGTACCTTATTAAGCACTTTCTATCACTGATATCCCTCAAATTCCTCGTTTTCGCACAAACCCTAGTTTCTTGCTACAACTTGACAATGTTCTAGGTTAGGCTTGTGTTTTTCCCTTTTGGACCTCTTCCCCTCACTCAATCTCTAAAATTGCACTTTCCCCTACTTCCTAACATACCTCCCTACTTCCAAAAATTTTCTCAAGAATTTAGAAGCCCCTTATCCCCTTCATTTCGCTCCATTTCGACAAATCCCCTGTTCCACACATCGGGATAGGTTTTACTCCAATGATGTTTCTGAGCACGAAAAGATGAATTTTGGAAAATCGAGAGAGTTTCTTGTCCAAAATAGGCCAAGGAATAAAAAATTCCTTCACTTTTTACAGAGGTGTCATGCTTTTATAGAAATGTAAAAAATATAGTTGCCTCAGGAGAATTGATGCACCTCTGGAGTGACCTTGGAAAAATCAAGATTTCTCCTAGCTTGGTTGGCCTAATGACTTGCTTTATGAGTTAAATGATAACTATACACAAAGATATTTCCAATGAGCTATCATGAGCTGAATTTGGGGTTGAGTAAGACCTTCAAAAGTTGACTGCAACAACACTTTTCCTTGAGGCAGCCTCATTTTGCACATTTTGACTAGTCTTGGGAGATTTGACTTTTGACAGGGTAAATGAACTCCAAATTGAAAAATTCAAGTTGGGTTGGAAATTAGATTCAATAAGATTTTCAACAAACTATCCCACACCAAATTTAGACAATGGGAAGGCCTCGAAAAGTCTCCTTCAAAACTGCACAACGAACCTGGGTAGTGGCGCGACGCAATCAATGGTCCGCACCTCTAACAAACAAAAAGTGTGGTTAGGTGCACTGGAGACATGACCAGTGGGTGCGAGACCATAGGTAATAAAATTAGAAAGTGCGGAACTAGAAATTTTTGAGCAAAAACAGGCTTTTCTGCCTAATGCGCCGTGCCACATGGCGTGTGCTTTTGCTAGGGACCTCCAAATGACAAAAACTCAACATTTTTGGATTTGGCATGGAAAAATATGCTTGCCTACCAATGGCCAAGAAATTTGGACAGGTTTTGAGCCCTCAAAAAGGTCAAAAACACTCAAAAAATGACCTTACTGCCCCTATTTTGACACACATGAAGCAGTTTTTGGAGAACTTTGGAGAGGCATGGAGGCCAAATTGAAAAATTCCACTTGGGTTGGAAAGTAGATAGGCAGACCTTTCCAACGAGTACACTTGGAGTGAATTTGGACATCAGGAAGGCCTTCAAAAGTGGCTCCAAATAGGCGCTATGCATAGAGAAATCAGGTGCGGTGCATAGGGAAAATTTTGCCAGTTTGAACAAGTATACTCTGTTTTTCACCTAGTTCTTTGACAGTTTGACTTTTTTCTTTCTTAATGTCAAACTTATGATGTAATTTAATATAAATTGATGGATTTTGATGTAATTATGTCAAATTTTTACTCATGAAGGTAGATTCATCCATGAAAAGTTAGTTTGCAACTGAATGAATCAGTTCCTTAGTTTTTAGAGGCATGTTGTTCCACTGCCTAATTTGTAGTTCTCAGTTTAGAATTAGTTGGAACAGCTCCTAAACTTGTGAGCTTGACCCATGGAGGCTAGGATGAGTTTTTGTTTGCCTATATCTTTTTTTTTTTTTCAGTCATTAGCATGGTTGGACTCTTGAGAAAGCAAGGAGCTTCATTGTACACTCATACCAGTATTTTGGCTAAGGAATTGAGACCAGGATTTGCAACCCTCTTTGGGATCCCTGTGGCATTTTGTTTTGGTACAGTGCTTTTCTCTGTAATTGTAAATTTATTTATGTGATTGTATGCCATTATCTCTCTTATTTCTTCTCAGCTAAATCAAACAAGAGTTTAAGTAGAATCCTTTGAAATTGCAATGCTCTACTTGAGGTTTGCTTCAGTTTCTTGATGTTTTCAGCTGTTTGGAGAGGATCCATGAGTTTTATTGCCCTCTTCAACTCCTCACCTGTCTAATCCTTCCATCTCATTGAATTTTAAGTGCCAAAAACAATTGTCTACCTTGCCCCATTGAGATCTCTGCAAGACTGAGCCTCAATCCCCACACCCAAAATCTACCTTTCCATCTAACCCAACAAAAACATCATTTTATTCAATCAAACTCTCTTGCACATATCCCTAGCCTAAGATCAGTATTTCTATCAGTCATCTCAAGCCCTCATTGATCATATGTTGTTGAGATTGACCCGGAGAGAGCCCTCTCCCAACCTGGTAGGGCTAGCTACCAGGTTAAGCGTGGTTTGATGTTGGCCCTGGATCGTACCTTCCTTTGCCTAAGGTAAATCTAGGCACTAACATAGTGGCGACTCCACTGGGGACGAAAAGCTTATTTGTTTGTTAGTGTTATTGCTTTATAAACTATAGAAGGAGCTTGAAGTTATGCCAGGTAGCCTTCGAAATGCTTTTGCTTTGCATCAGCGAAAGTAGATAAATGCTGCTTCAGTTAATCTCCTATCTAGTCTTATAAGCTGAACATCTGACTTGAAAATTGCCCCAGTAACATGTATCAAGTTCAAATCTGATTGTTGATGGTGGACAATGATTAGAGACCAGAAAGGCTGAAATCATTCACATGGCGATTCCAAATCATTTTCGAGATCAGATCCAAAGACTCCACTGGAGGATGAACCCGACCAACAAAAACATGAAAGGACAATATGGAAAGATCAGGTATTCAAGTTGGAATTTCATCCAAGACATTTTGTTCTTAGTTGTAAATTATTTCTTCTCTTTTTCCAAGAATGTTAAGAAGGCTTTGCAAAGTATCTTGTATTTGACAAGAGATCCTCGACCTGCATTTGATTCCTTCCCTTTGAAGATTGTAAATACCAAAGATTTGCATGCCTTTGAGCTTGATTAAGATACTTTTTTTCTGAAGCTTGTGATAACCATCTTCAAAATGATGAGCCTCAAGAGACCAAGACTGATTCTACTTCTTCTGTACATACCCCTATACCTTGTAAAATTCTAGATCGATACAAACCTCTGATTTTACCTCCTATATCCCATGCTTTCCCTAAAAATCATGACCTATATCTACCAAGATTTGATGGTGAATGCGACAACATCACTGCTGAGAGACATGTATTGAACTTTGAGTCTTTTCTTGATCTTTTTGAAGTTGATGAAGATGTCAGTATTAGGCTTTTTGCTCTTTCTTTGCAAGGCAAATTCAAGAGTTGGTTCAAAACCCTGCTTGATGCGAGCATCTCATATTTACAGCAATTCATCAAATTTTTCCTCGATATTTGGGTGGTAAGACAAAACCCTTTTTTGATTATAGAAGATTATAACCAGCTGAAAAGACATCCAGGGGAGAAAGTACAACAATTTTCTGCTAGATTTAACCAAGTTTATTATTCGATGTCTGTTAATATAAGACCTCCTCCTGGATCCACTCTCTTGCACTACCCAGGTGCCTTTGGTCTGGAAATGGAGTTTCAGCTGAGAGAAATGAATCTTGCAACATTTGAAGAGATGCAAAATAGTGCAGTAGATGTAGAGGCTCATTTGCTGATCCAAAGGGCAAAGTTGAAGGAAGAAGAGATGAAAAACACAGATCCAGAGGAATCGACATCTCTAGAGGTAAAGCTTGACATTTTGGTAAGTGCAGTGGAAGAGATGATGCAAAGGATAATCGCAAGGAATGATTATGATGTTCAAGCCCATGGCTTTCTGATTGAAGAAGGAGCAAGTTGCTGATCTAAAACATTTTCTTTCTTATCCCAGCTGTCATAGATCTGATAATGATTGTTTTATAGATCATCTTGGAGAAGAGAGATCTGTTGATATGACATATATGCTTGATGATGTCTTTTATACTGATGATTTGCCTCAATTTGATCAGTATGATGATGATTATGCTCTCTAAACAGAAGCTAATCTTGCAGACAAATCAACAGCTAGTTTGTGGGAGGAAGAAGTTCACTTTCAGCAGCTCTATTACAATGTTCAACTGATGCATATTAGTCATGGAAGTGAGGAGGAAAGTGCAATGAATTTTGAAGTAAGTGAAGGATATTTGCCTTTTTGTTTTTCTTTGTTTCAGTTCATCAGAGACAACATTCATGCAATTAGAGATCAACTATCGACAAGTCTTGATCTGAACCTTTTTTAGGGCAATGAAAACCTTTTACAAGACTTCTCATATCCAAATTTGCAGCTCACGAATTCCATTGATTGTCAAGTTGTAGATGAAGACATGGAAGCTGGCACATATGACCAAATGATACAAGATGATTCCGTACCATTTTGTTTTGAATCATTTCAGTTTTTGAAGGGTAAATTGCATAATATATCTTCAAATGAGAAGCCTGTAGGAAATCATGTAATCTCATAGGAACCAATAGAAAATGGGTTGTAGAAGTCTTTTCAAGTTTTTCATGATCCAATAGTTGATGTGTTGGATGATGTCTGCAGTCCAAGTCCTCCATTGACTACATGTGAGCTTGAAACGTGTGCTGATATAAATTTGATCTGACAGCTGGTTTCTTTGTCATTTTTAGCAGGAGTCTCGCCACAAAGCTCAAAACAAAGTTTGTATTCATGGTATGAAGAGAAGAGAAGTAATCCATTGGATGAGCTAAGTCCTAGTGTGCATGAACTTCAAGATCCTTATGCAGTGTTTTTGGAGGCGGAGAGAGAATCCATATCATTCAACGGATCTGTTTTTAAGTTTTCATGGGAGTTGCATTTCAGTAGTTCTCTCTTGTTGTTCATAAACGAGCACTTGCGGAGAATTCAAACAGCGGCCAGAATACTTACTTGGTTGCATTGGTTGTTTCATTTCACTTGATCAGGTGATGAATGAAACTGTTAGAGTAGGTTTTGATGAATAAGCTCTACTTTGAGCATTGTTTCCAGTTTTTTGGTTGTGTTTAAGTATCGAGTCAGTTTTTAGTTGAGTGAGAGTCAATTTGTGTCATCGAGTCAACAGTTTTCAGTGATGCATTTTAACTTGAGTTTCTGACTCCATTGCCCAATGGATGAAGGCATTGTCTGCTTTCCAAAGATCTGTAGTTCTTGGCACCTCCAAGGATCTACCATCCCCATTGGATCCAATGTTAGTGTTAGTCTTTGCAGCCTTCCTCAAGTGATCAAACATGCTCTTACAAAGTGATTTTAAGGTGTCAAGGTCAAATTTTGTCATTTCAGTGAGTCTTCAAGCAAAATTTGGTCACTAGGTCTTAGGTATAGGGTTTGATTTTACTCCTGTCAAAGTTTTCCAAATGTCGGTCCATGTCATCATTCAGCTGAGTGTACCATCATTCAGAGGGTTTTCATCATCATTTCAGGTTCCAATGGGTCATTTTACACCTTGTTCATGCTTAAGTTGCGCCTAGGTAAGGTTCATTTCCTTCTCCTAGAGTTTCGAGGGTAATTTCTCTTGGATGGTCAAATCATCAGCAAAAATTGTATCCTGATGTTCATACACCTTCCCCTATCCTTAATGTACCTTATTAAATGCTTCCCATCATTGATATCCCTCAAATTCCTCATTTTCGCACAAACCCTAGTTTTTTGCTACAACTTGACAATGTTCTAGGTTAGGTCTATGTTTTTCCATTTTGGACCTCTTCCCCTCACTCAATCTATGAAATTCCACTTTCCCCTACTTCCTAACATCCCTCCCTACTTCCAAAAATTTTCTCAAGAATTTAGAAGCCACTTATCCCTTCATTTCGACAAATCCCCTATTCCACACATCGGGATAGGTTTTACTCCAATGATGTTTCTGAGCAAGAAAAGATGAATTTGAGAAAACTGAGAGAGTTTTTATTCCACAATAGGCCAAGGAAGAAAAAACTCCTTCACTTTTTACACAGGTGTCATGGTTTTATAGAAATGTCAAAAATACAGTTGCCTCATGAGAATTGATGCACCTCTGGAGTGACCTTGGAAAAATCAAGATTTCTCCTAGCTTGGTTGGCCTAATGAATTTCTTGATGAATTAAATGATAACTAGACACAAATACCTTTCCAATGAGATATCATGAACTAAATTTGGGGTTGAGGAAGACCTTTAAAAGTTGACTGTAACAGCACTCTTCCTTGAGGCAGCCTCATTTTGCACATTTTGACCAGTCTTGGGCGATTTGACTTTTGACAGGGAAAATGAACTTTAAATTGAACAATTCAAGTTGGGTTGGAAAGTAGACTCAATAAGCTTTCCAAAGAACTATCCTATACCCAATTTGGACACCAGGAAGGTCTCCAAAAGTCTCCTTCAAAACAGCACAACGCACCTGGGTAGTGGCGCGACGCACTTAGTGGTCCACACCTCTAACAAATAAAAAGTGTGGTCAGGTGCACTGGAGACATGACCAGTGGGTGCGGGACCACAGGTAATAAAAAGAGAAAGTGCAGAATTAGAAATTTTTGAGCAAAAACTGGCTTTTCTGCCTAATGCACCGCGCCACCTGGCGCGCTTTTGCTAGGTACCTCCAAATGACAAAAACTCAACATTTTTGGTTTTGGCATAGAAAAATATGCTTTCCTACCGATGGACAAGAAATTTGGATAGGTTTTGAGCCCTCAAAAAGGTCAAAAACACTCAAAAAATGGCCTTACTGCCCCTATTTTGACACACAGAAAGCAGTGTTGGGAGAACTAAATTTTGGAGGGGCAAATGGAGGCCAAATTGAAAAATTCCACTTGGGTTGGAAAGTAGATAGGCAGACCTTTCCAGAAAGTACACTTAGAGTGAATTTTGACATCGGGAAGGCCTTCAAAAGTGGCTCCAAACAGGTGCTATGCATAGGGAAAATTTTGCCAGTTTGACCAAGTATACTCTGTTTTTCGCCTAGTTCTTTGACAGTTTGACTTTTCTCTTTCTTAATGTCAAAATTATGATGTAATTTAATGTAAATTGATGGATCTTGATGTAATTATGCCAAATTTTCGCTCATGAAGGTAGATTCATCCATGAAAAGTTAGTTTGCAACTGAATGAATGAGTTCCCTAGTTTTTAGAGGCATGTTGTTCCACTGCCTAATTTGTAGTTCTCAGTTTAGAATTAGTTGGAACAGCTCCTAAACTTGTGAGCTCGACCCCTGGAGGCTGGGATGAGTTGTTTTTTGCCTATATCTTATGTTTTTCTAGTCATTAGCATGGTTGGACTCTTGAGAAAGCAAGGAGCTTCATTGTACACTCATACCAGTATTTTGGCTAAGGAATTGAGACCAGGATTTGCAACTCTCTTTGGGATCCCTGTGGCATTTTGTTTTGGTACAGTGCTTTTCTCTGTAATTGCGAATTTATTTATGTGATTGTATGCCATTATCTCTCTTATTTCTTCTCAGCTAAATCAAACAAGAGTGTAAGTAGAATCCATTGAAATTGCAGTGCTCTACTTGAGGTTTGCTTTAGTTTCTTGATGTTTTCAGTTGTTTGGAGAGGATCCATGAGTTTTCTTGCCCTCTTCAGTTCTTCACCTATCTAATCCTTCCATCTCATTCAATTTTAAGTGCCAAAAACAATTACCTACCTTGCCCCATTGAGATCTCTGCAAGACTGAGCCTCAATCCCCGCATCCAAAATCTACCTTTCCATCTGAGCCAACAAAAACATCATTTTATTCAATCAAACTCTCTTGCACATATACCTAGCCTAAGATCAGTATTTCTATTAGTCATATCATGCCCTCATCGATCATATGTTGCTGAGATTGACCCAGAGAGAGCCCTCTCCCGACCTGGTAGGGCTAGCTACCAGGTTAAGCGTGGTTTGATATTGGCCCTGGATCCTACCTTCCTCAGCCTAAGGTAAATATAGGCACTAACATAACAGATTGGTCAAATACCCAGATTGTAATTTGGAAGTGTGAAAGAAATGTCGAGAATTACTATCTCGGACCAAAGCAGTGGAACCTCGAGCTTCTTCAAGCGATCCTGCACAAGGATCCCAAGTGATCGGATGAAAATCAAGCACATAATCTATTTTGGAAAAAATATATTTTATTTTATAATTCCAAGCCAATGTGCTTTAATTTCTAAGTTTAGTTTTTGAGTTCTCATAATGACAGAGTAAAGTTTAGAATAGTTTTGGAAAGTAGTTAAATTTAATTCATGGAAGTTAATAGTTTTTATAACCGTCTTCAATGTAATGTTTCTACAAAAAAGACATGGAGGAACCATTTTTGAGGTTCCGAATTTTGACCTCAAAGAGAATTTCCTATGTAATGTGTCAAATTTTTCTTGCAAATATATTAAAGTTTTCTGGATGATTCCAACTTCCTTTTGAATATGATATATGTTCCTTTGTTACTGTAAGTCGTTAATTATTTTAATTCTCTTGAAAATATGTAAAGAAACTGTTGGTTATTTTCATTAATACAAATTTACTTTGCTTGGAAGAGCTCACAGTACTTGTAGATTTCTATTAAATAAACTTAAAATGCGTTCCATATTTTCATACTTTCACTTTCTCAGTATTTCATTTTTCTGCTAAGATTTATAATAAAAATATTCTACAACTACAACTGTTACATGTCATTTTGTCGCATTAGGAAAATGACCGTCTATTTGGATATTTCACTATCCATAAATGTGTCCAAAAGCATTCCCCTGCAAAGTTAGAATCCATTTTATCCCAAAGAAAGTGGAATTCTTGGATCCGATGGTACAAAACCCTATTTTTGGCTTCCTTTGCAGTTCCCTAGTGAATTTTTGGGCATATGCAGAGGACTCCATTAGGAACTATGCATAAGTACACATTATCTTACACTGTGACCTATGAACATGACTTAATGCATGTAAAAATAATATGTAAAGTCTAGACGCATTGTTTCTAGCATCTATCCCAACCAACAAGCTTCCAATGGTTTCCCATTCAGTCCCGATTCCTCCATCATGGAGAAACTCCCTCTCTTTGTGGAATCCCTATCCCACTATTAGTGGATCTCATCCCTTGGAAAATGGATCCCAAACTTTCCACTCTTGGCCTATAAAGATAACCTAGACCTGAGGATCGAGGAGGACTATTGGAAGTAAGCTTTTGTTGCTAGAATAAGGTTGGCAGGATGTTCATTTGATCTAGATCTTGGGGGGAGGTCCCCAAGATCTAAAAGATTGAAATGGATCTTGGGGTGGAGGCCCCTAAGATTTGAAAAATTGAAATCCTAGAAGAAAAAGAGGAGAACACCCAATAAACAAAACCACAAAGATTTTTATTATTATTAAAACAGATAATAACTATAAAGACTACATTGTGGCGAACAATCTTTCCTTTTACAAAATGTGACTTGTTACTTATAACCTTTTTTTGTTACAATACCATGTTAATTTTGGGTAGCATCTTTTATGCTCTAGCCATGAAAATTGGTGGAGAGCCTAAAGCACATGAGATCTCCAAGACTTTGGGAGATATTAAAATAATTAATATTTTTAATGGAGTTCCTAAGTCTAAACTTAAGAAAAATAAAATATTAATGGGTATTAATATAAAACTAGGTTAGAATGGTCCAAAAGTCATGGATCAAGCCAAATATAATCTTAGCTGTTGATTAGAGATTTAATCTCGGTCGTTGATGGACCAACGAGAAAAGTATAAGAGGAGGCTTGAGGGTCAGTTGGAGAACACACCAGAGTGATCAGTCATTCTATTGTTTAGAGCGGGGTTTGCTAAGAGAAATAGAATCAGTGATCAACAACGAGGGGCAGTGAATACATACTGGAGAGGCAGAGTTGGTACCACAGAGACAGCGTAGAGTCGGGAGAGGTTGATGCAGAGAAAGTTGGAGGCTACACAGAGCTAGGAGAGGCCAACGTGGGCAACATAGTGGGTATAAGGGTTGACACAGAGGCTTCAATAGCTACACAGAGGCGAGCAGAGCTGACACAGGGCAAAGAGGCAGAACTGGGAAGATTTTCATGGGGCAGAATGGGAGTTAGAGAGTTGGGAAAGGTGACACAGTCCCTATCAGAGTGACGTAGAGTAGTGGAAGCTACAATTGTTGCTGTGGGATCATTCATCAAGTGATTTATCAACCAAAATATCAGTCTCCGAGTGAGAGGTACTATTTCCAAGGGAATTTTCTATTGGGTGAGCCATTTTTGGCACCTTAGTTGTATTTTGAAAACTCCATAATAATAAAACCCTCTGAATAGCTGCACTGGTTTTCCTGCATTGGGTTTTTCTGGGGACATTATTCCAAAAATAATGGTGTCACTTGTGTGCTTGTTTACTTTTAGTTGATGATCTGTATATGTTGATACTATACTTGGATTTATTTTCAGTATTTACATGGTAAATAACTTGTTAAGTAATTGAACAAGTAGGAAGAGATAAATCGGATAATACAGGAAGAATTTCTAACGAGTTAGACTTAGAAATTCCAACATGGTATCAGAGCATGGTTGTAGATCATAGAATAACTGAAGGCATAAAATAGTAGAGCAATAGCAGCACAAATAATTGTCCTGAGTGACAGAAGTTGTTCCTAGCAAGAAACAACAAGGAAGGGGTGACGCAGAGGGCCTGCATCATCAATTCGAGCCAAGAGGAGGATCAGTGCAAAGGTAGAGAGGAGCAGACCTGGCCTACGTAGTGCTCGGTCATCTTTCTCAGTCAAGAAGGATCGATGCTATGCCCAGGAGGTGCATATTTTTCCAGTGCTGGGATTAAGTAGAGACTAGAGGCTCAGACTTTCGGTTGCTGGGGCATAGGAGGCTGTGGGAAATTTGTAGAGCAAAACAATACCTAATAGGGAAAGACCAATGTTGAGGGAGTTGCTGTCGAGGTAGATTTCTAGCTAAGGAATCCAGATCAGTGATGTAGTTTCACAAATAATCAGAGTGGAGCAACTCAACATTGGTAGAGGGATTTCCATAAGGGAAATCGAGACTCAGAGGGAGTCAAACTGACAACTTCCAGAAAGGAAGTAGAGAGACTCGAAGGAATTGAAAGAAGAGTAGCGAGATGACAATGAATGGGATAAAATATTAGGATAGACTAGACAGAGCTTCCAACTTCATAGTCTGGAAGGCCACGATCTTGTCCATTCTAGACAGATATTGCATCAAAGGCTTCACCTTGAAAATTATAGTGATTCAAGTTGACCCAGCTGAAAATGAGAAGTATGAGGATGCAATTTCCAAGGCAAAGTGCATCATCCTTGATGGGGTCAAGGATCATGTTGTGCTACGTATTTCAGAAAAGGATATGCCAAATGAGATGTGGGAGGCCCTGAAAAATTGTACAAGTATACTTTTGTGCAGAGGAAGATGTTACTTGAAAATCAGTTGTGGTCATACCAGATGCAGAAGGGAGGGAAAATAGATGTCTTGCTCAGTCAATTGAAAGAGATCTGTGACCAACTAACTTCCATAGGGGCCACACCAGATCAGAAATTGATGGTGAGGACCGCATTGAACGCAGTCTCAAAGCAGGAGAAGAGGAAGAAGAATGACCTCTTCAAGGTCAAGTGCTTCCATTGTGGGGAACTCGGTCATTTTACGAACCAGCGCCCTAGGAGAAAAAGAAAGGGATAGGCTTCTGAGACCAAGGCAGTGCCAACGAGGGTGGAGGAAGAAGTCGAGATAGACGATGATTGTGCCACGAGTGCTCATGTGCCACTTGAGAGGAAGTAGGGTGACATCGAGCTATGGTCAGATAGACTATAGGCGATGAGGGGAAGGATCCTTGAGGTACCCAACTTCTTGGATTATACCTTGCTACGGGAGCCTCAAAAAGGAGTAGCAGAACTGGCAGATGTCGGTAGAGACCGATGTAGTTGGAGTGACAGAGAGTGCTATAGTGCAGGAGTCCCGAGACATCGTAGAGGCTAGCAGGATGCAATTATGCAAGAAGCACAAGAGTATTGCACCAGTGCAGGATGGCACAGAAGGGTGTGCCACAGTGTGAGATGCATAAAGTTGTTGCAACATCGTAGAGGTCAGTAGAGGGAGCACTTGTTAGCGGTAGAGGGAGCTTCAGCATCGAGAGAGTCTCTAGCCTGACAAGGATGTCACAGTTGGGTGAATTAGTTACTTCCTTCTCAGTAATTAGGTTGCAGTGCAACAGTTAATACTGGTAGTGATATGGGTAGCACGATGCATCTTGAGGAGAAGGGGATGCAGTGCAGATGCAATGCTATGTATATGGACCAACAACATCACAGATGCAGAGGGAGCTACCGTACAGATGAAGCAGTGGTAGTGGCAGGGCCATGGGAAGTAGTACATGATGCAACAGTGCAGAGGATGTTTGGCAGGGAGGTCTATCATCAGCACAAGGATCGATGTTGGATGATCAGGGTGATACTCAGTGAGGAGTATTGCTAGAGCATAATCCTCGCTAAGAGGGAGTGTGGATTTGGGGAGCATCGACTATGCTCTAGCCATGAAAATTGGTGGAGAGGCTAAAGCATATGAGATCTCCAAGACCCAACAATTGTTTGGGAAGATTCTAACCAGTTTGGGAGATATTAAAATAATTAATATTTTTAATGGAGTTCCTAAGTCTAAACTTAGGAAAAATAAAATATTAATGGGTATTAATATAAAATTGGGTTAGAAGGGTCCAAGAGTCATGATCAAGCCAAATATAATCTTATTCGTTGATTAGATATTTAATCTCGGCCGTTGATGGATCAACGAGAAAAGTATAAGAGGAGGCTTGAGGGTCAGTTGGAGAACACACCAGAGTGATCAATCATTCTATTCTCTAGAGTGGGGTTTTCTAGGAGAGATGGAATTAGTGATCAATAACAAGGGGTAGTGAATACATAGTAGAGAGGCATAGTTGGTACCAGAGAGAGCACAAAGCGGGGAGAGGTTGATGCAGAAGTACCTAGGAGCTATGCAGAGCCAGGAGAGGCAGACATGGGTGACGCAGAGGGTCTAAGGACTGACACAAAGGCTTCATTAAGTGCGTAGAGGCTAGCAGAGCTTATGCAGGGCCAAGAGGCAGCTCTAGGAAGATTTTCGTGGGTCAGAATGGGAGCTGGAGAGCCGGGAAAGGTGACACAATCCCTATTAGAGTGACGTAGAGTAGTGGAAGCTGCAATTGTTGCTGTGGGATCGTTCATCTGGTCATTTATCAACTAGAATATCTGTCTCCAAGTGAGAGGTACTACTGCCAAGGGAATTCTCTATTAGGTGAGCCATTTCTAGCACCCTGGTTGTATTATGAAAACTACATAATAATAAAACCCTCTGAATAGCTACATAGGTTTTCCCGCATTGGGTTTTTCTGGGGACATTAGTCCAAAAATAACGGTGTCACTTGTGTGCTTGTTCACTTTCAGTTGATGATCTATAGATGTTGATACTGTACTTATATTTATTTTCAGTATTTATATGTAAATAACTTGTTAAGTAATTAAACAAGTAGGAAGAAATAAATCATATAGTAGAGGAAGAATTTCTAATGAGTTAAACTTAGAAATTCCAACATACCACATGTAAATTCCATGGGTGGGTAAATACCATGGGTGAAGGAATACCATGGATGGATGCCACAATACCATGGGAAAATACCATGGGTGAATGAATACCATGAGTGGATGCCACTTACAATAAAATGGGTGGATAAATACCATGGGTGGATGACACTTACAATACCATGGGTAAATTCCATGGGTGGATGAATAACATGGGTAGATGAATACCATGGGTGGATACCATTTCCATCCGAATCATTCCTCCCTCCTTAAGAAGAAATGGTCCCCATTGCGTGAAGTTCCTTCCTGTGAAATATTTTTTGAATATGAAGAGCCACTGAAGAGAAGGGTTTTGTGTTGTTAACCCATAACCATGATGAACACAGATCCAAGGATAGAGATACCATGTAATGCTTATGACCAATTGTGATACTGACAGCGTGCAGCCTAGGTAATGGACTTCGATGAATTATGGGTTTGTGGAGGACCCATAACCATGAAAAATGAAAATGCAAGGATAGAGATACCCTGTAATGCTTGTGACCAACTATGATACTAACAGTGTGTGGCCTAACAAATGGACTTCAATGACAAGGATTTTGTGTGGTTGACCCATAACTGTGATGCTGACTATTGATAAAGTAGTAGGTGCCTACACAGCTTAGGATGGGAGGGCACATCTCCAAAGAACCCAAGCCATATGTTGTTATGCTGAAGTTGATGAATGTGAAGCAAATGCCTACTAAAGTGAGGTGGGAGGGCACGTCTCCAAAGGGAACCCACTTCAAATGTTGCTCCAGATTTAAAATGGAGATAACTTAATGAATATAGCTCAGAAACTTCATTATAACATATTTTTGGAAATAGAATGACCATTCTAGATCTTCCCATTTGTTTGAAATCCCTATCTAGACACTCTGGAAACTTATATTTGCGTTGTAACTATTTCACGATCACAAAAGTTTTGAAAAAATAGCTGATTTTAAATCAGCAATATCTCCCTCATCTGAACTCCAATTCGACCATTTTTTTATTTTTAAATTGGGTGATATTTCGAGAGGAGATCAAATCTATAATATTTTTTATAAAATTCTACACAAAAACCATAAAAAATGATAGGAGAGCTGCCATCCATGAATTGTCATCAGAAAGATTTCTGCAATATAGTTGATTTTAAATCAACGATATTTTCCTCATTTGGACTCCAACTCGACCAATTTGTTTTTTGAATTTGGGTATTTTTTCACAAGGAATATGGATCTACTATTTATTTTTGTAAATTTTGTACCAAATTTTCAGATCTGATCTATAAACTTGCCACCCAAAAAAATTCTTGCAAAAAAATGAAAAAAAAATTCTTCCCGCCTTACCCAAGAAAGTGATCTATGAAGTTTGTAGCACGTGCCTAAAGTTTGTTGAATATTGATGCAAAAAATTGAAACTGAAATATGCATCAAACTTTCATTCCCATGGAATCGCAACCTAAATCTGATACCACTAATCCATATCTTGGGGGGAGACCCCCAAGATTTAAAAGATTAAAATGGATCTTGGGGGGGAGGATCCCAAGATCTGAAAAATTGAAATTCCAGATGAAAAAGAGGAGAAACCCAATAAACAAAACCACACATATTTTTTATTATTATTAAAATAGATAATAACTATAAAGACTACATTTTGGCGTACAATCTGTCCTTTTACAAAATGTGACTTGTTACTTATAGCCTTTTTTGGTTACAATACCACATGTAAATTCTATGGATAGGTAAATACCATGGGTGAATGAATACCATGGATGGATGTCACAATACCATGGGAAAATACCATGGGTGGATGCCACTTATAATAACATGGGTGGATGTCACTTACAATACCATGGGTAAATTCCATGGGTCGATGAATAACATGGGTCGATGAATACCATGGGTGGATGCCATTTTCCATTCAGATCATCATTCAAGGAGAGGGTTGGAGATTGTGGGAAGGGACTTGTAAATCTATTCTCCATTTTATTAATATAAAGGCAATTATTCTTTCTCAATTACATCTCCGTTGATATAATTTGTAGGATTCCTTGATCACCTACATAGATTGTGATTGCATATTGATTATTTTATGATACATGATTGGTTAATTAGTCCATTTATCTCTTATGTTATATACATGATGCTTTGATCTCTTGTTTTCTTCTATCTATGTATATCTCTTTTAGGACATCATGGAGAAGTTGTGGGAAGCGACGAGAGGATATATAGAGAATCGAGGAGTAGCAGATGGTCGAATGCTTTGAAGGGGAATTCATCAATCATTTTGATTAAATGGGAAGTGGCCTCTATCATAGTATTTGTTTCAGTCATTCATATTGTAGAGAAAGGTAGAAGTTCTTGGTTGTTTGTTACTAAGTTTCTTTGAAGTCTGGAGAGATCGCTCTTGCCCACAAGATGGATAAATCCACATAACAAATTGGCGACTCCACTGGGGATTTGTCTCACTCTTCATTAGTTTTCTTGTTTGACCTTTTGAACCTTATGTACAAGCATTCCTTGAGTGTCTCGAAATCTTAAAAAATTGGATTTTGGGTTGGATTTGACTTGTTTTTTATTTTTATTTTTCCAAAATTCCCCGCTATGCGCACTTAGGTTTTAGGCACAACACACATTTCTACGCACTTGTATTTTTGCAATAAAGTGTATGCGCACTTGTTTCCTCTATGACCTACGCACATACCCGGATTTTAAAAAAAAATCAGTTTTATCCTCATCAACTCCAAAATCCTTGGCTTTTCCTATTAATTTATGCTTGTTTGTACCTTCTTTGAGTGTTTGTCAATCTCGCTGAGTGTTATGAGAATATTTTCTTGTGGTGTTCTTGTTTTTGAAAATTACGGTAAATCCCCATCTGATGAATGGTCGATCTATCAAAAGAGAGATCTACTGGACTTGTTTTGTTGACCGTCTATCTTTCGTCTTTTGATTACATCAATTTTTTAGTCTAGTTTTCTCTTTTGTGGAAGTTTGTTTTGTGTGTCAAAATCAATGATTTATAAGATTAGGTATAGTTTGTGAAAAGAACTTCTTATGCTTGTTTCAAAATGAAAGTCATTTTTCTTTCTATTGCTGAAGTGTTCATGAAATGTACTTTTTATTGCAAGTGAATTCATAGCATTCAATTAAGGAAAATTCATTTTAGTGATTATTGGTTTCCTGTTGCATTTTGCAAATTTCTGAGTGATTGTATGAAAAGCGAGATTTCTTGATTTTTTGTGTTATTGGTTAAAGTGAAAGTTTGAAGTTATTTTCAATATTTGGGTGATTTGAAATTGGATATCTGCATTTTAGGAAAAGAGATATAGTGGGATTTAGATTTTTGTTTACATTTCTATTGAAAAGGTGAAAGACTCTTTCCTTACTTCAGATAAATTTTCATCGATATGAAAGTATTGCATTTTCATTTTTTACTACATTAGGATTTGCGTCAAGTCATAATTTCATCAGTTTCACATCCATTACCTTTGAGTAAATAACAAATCTTAAAATCAATGCTAATAAAATCAATCTAGGAAGTGTTTTTTTAGGGATATTTTCCAACTACAGTTGATCAGGTTGTAGGGCTTTGGAATAGGGAAGTGAGTTAACTTTCCAAAGCTAAAAACAAACATTAGCATCTTGTGATAGGGAGGAAAATCCATTTACTACATTTTTTCTCTAGGAAGCTCCCCTTACAAAGGAGTCAAGCACGAGATCATATCGGACCCAGTGAAGTGATCAACCCCACTTCATTGGCTATGGTAGAGTGATTTACACATACTAAAAATGATGCCGAAAGGTACTTGGGAGTCACTTGGAAGTAAACCTCAGATTAACCATGTTGAGGAACTTTCAAGGGGATTGAGCTTTGTTACTCTGCCCTTGCATGTACGTCTGATTTGTGACTGTCCCCCTAGGTTAAATTGTTTTACGTGGTAACCTTAGTGATCATATTCTTAGGGGTTTTACCTATGGTGACAACGGAGGGTAAGTCTCTACTATACCTAGAACGAACATTGGCTAAACTCACTTGGAAATTTTGGAGGGTATTCTTCATTTGAAATGACATAAATGAAGTTTACTTGCACCAAATCATGTACATTAAGCAGGCTGTCAGCGTACCTGGTTCCACCTACTCTATCTATAGCTACTTTTCACTTTGATTTTTGCAATGTTGGATTTCATCACCAACTAGTGATCTCACTATGAAAAGCTTGTTTTCAAGGTTTGAATCCTTAGTTTTTTAGCGTGTGTTAATTGTTTGATTTTACTTTTTAGAGACCTTAGGATTGGATTGTGAATATTGTTTGATTTTGTGGTAAATTTTCATCCTAGATGAATCAACAGGGCGGTCACGTAGAATGAAAAGTAAACCCCCTTAATACACACCTAGTCAATTGAAAAAGATAAAAAATGAAAGGTCAAAGTCAACAAGATCTAAAGCCTCAGAAAAACCTAAAACATTGACAATTTTAAAATCTGAGATAGTAGAAACCAAAGTGAATCCAACACAAGAAGTACAATCAGGCTTAGTTCATTCTGGCCTAGAGATTACCGAAGTAGTTCAAGTTGAATTTGATATTGGTGAAGTTTCAGACACCGAACTAACCGAACCATAAATAGAATAACCTGAGTCTGAAGCTTCTCAACCTGAATCACCTTTGGCTGTTATAGATACTACTTCCAAGCCACCTTCACCTTAAAGGATGCTGATAATTGTGATTGAATTACCTCCTGGGTTAATTAGCATTGAATATATTACCAGAAATGAAGAGGCAGAAACACCCCATTCTCCATTTATCAATAGTGAATATTTTGACCCAAGTGTTCCTTTCTCTCATTTCTTACCTCCCTTTGGTATTCTACCACTTTGACCTTTTTAGGTCATAATTTGTCACCACAACACATTCGTTTTTATTTACCATAAATAAATTTGTCAGGAATTCCTATTGGGAGCCAACCCATTGATTCATCTATGTTTACTAGCTCCTCGGAATCACTATTGTATGTTGTTCCATTAGCTCCTCCTGGATACCAATCACTTACTAGGATATTTTCAGGAGCTTCTTCTTCTCTTCAACCTTATACTTGGTCATCTAGTTTATCTATATCTACTATTCAGAGCATGAAATTCATGTATGAAGTGCCTATGACATCAGACCAACAAATTTACATGGTATTCGGTAACTCAATTAACCCTAAAGTAACCCCAACTGGTATTTATTACCCACTTGGAAGGAAACCACCTTATCCTCCACTTGGAGGACAAACTTTTATCTAATATTATCCTACGGTTGGGGGTCAACCTTTTACCAAAACTTATGGTCAGATACCTCAGCCCAGTCTAGGTCAACTTACTGTAACTCAACCTTTGCTTGGTACTTCTTATCCCAGGATGAATAATATTTGGAACCTTTATTTTACTCAATAGTTTGGTCCAGTTGCTCCACAAGTTCCACTTTATCAACTTGTTCAGCCTACTAGAAAACCTATTCCTGAAATACCTATTCCAAGTATTGTCATACTTGTCCATCAACCTATTCAGGGGATTCCGCAAATAGTTGTATAACAACTTGTCCAAGGAATTCCTCAAATGCCTATTCAACAACTAATTCAATAACCTATTCAGAGTAGACCTCAAACACTTATTTCATAGTTGGTTGCAAGTTATCCTCACACACCTATCCTAGGAGTATCACAAATGACTGTTCTAGTTACTCATCAAATATTTGTTCCTCAAACTACTTAGGAAATCCCTCAGGTTTCTTCTTATCAAACTGGCCCAACCACTCTTGAACACGACACTTTTATTCACCTGGGTTGGGAAATCTTTTGCCTAACAGTTGATCAAACCACATTGAAAGTCTTCAGCCGGTTTCTGGGTATTAACTTTGGGTCAATTGTCACCAAGCCATCTGTTGTGTCGTTATGTGTTCAAGAGGTCACTGCCAATAAGCCATTCATCTGAAAAATATATGTCATCCATCTTGACCATCCCTGAGTCAGTCCTTGCAACTAAATTTCTTCAACTTGATCAATGATTTCGTGTTGTGGGCTTGCCTACGACGGATCGCTTTCTATCGACTTCAGCTCATTATCTAGAAAGATGATCTAGAAATTATCAGGACCTTGGGATCTGCGTCAAAAATCCTTCTAGAATCCTCTAGAATTAACCCAAAGTGAGTTTTTTAAGATAAAACTTGCGCCTTTTGACTTTCACAGGGGTCCGCACCCACACCTTTAGGGACAGAGTGGGCCGGTCCGCAGTTTTTGTAAACATAAGGTGCGGGACCGCAGGTGACAGTGAGAGAAAGTGCAGAACCAGAGTTTCATTGATTTTTAATGTCTTTCTCTCATTTCCAAAGCTTGACTTGAAGAGCCGAGGTCTGAGACTTGCTTAGGAGGACAATACAAGTGATGATAGACCCATACTGACTGCAAATAATCATGGTGACGATATTTTTGTGTAACAGATTGTCCCCTAAAGTGTGAAGTTTGTAGCAGATGAGGATTTCATTTATCATTTCGAGGATCATCTTGTGGAGAGCCCGGTTGGTACCTGTAAAAACATTCAATGCAAGATATATATATGAGATCATATCATCGCTGAGGTAGGCATTCCCATACTCAGATCAAAACTGACTAGAAAACTAACTACTGCTCTGATATAGGAATGATCTTGTAAAACATCACAAGTATAGACTCATGTGGACACAGTATGGACGCAGCCATCTGTTTATGAATAGTCCATTATATAATGAATACAAAATTCCTCGCAGCCTGGATTGTGGAAACTAGATCCAGGGTCTTCATTTCTATTTCCCAAAACAATACGATTCTATCCATGCGAATGAATGTGTTGATGTCGAACATGGTAGAAACCACTTGATTACCAGTCAATGATGTAAACTGTTAACAAGTGTGAGAGAAACCACCAGTGATGTCAATGGCTCTCAAAGTACCTAGTACAATCCATGAGATGTGAATAAATGTGTTGATATCAAACATGTCACAGAATCCTTTTATCGAAGGTCAATGATGCAACCTGTCGTCAAAGGCGAGAAACTTTCCATTGAGGCATGCAAATCTCAAGGTACTGACGATTTCTAGATCATCTTTCTAGATAATGAGCTGAAGTCGACAGAAAGCGATCTGTCGTAGGCAAGCCCACAACACGAAATCATAGATCAAGTCGAAGAAATTTAGTTGCAAGGACTGACTCAGGGATGGTCAAGATGGATGACAAATATTTTGCAGATGAATGGCTTATTCGCAGTGACCTCTTGAACACATAACGACACGACAGATGGTTTGGTGACAATTGACCCAAAGTTAATACCTAGAAACCGGCTGAAGACTTTCAATGTGGTTTGATCAACTGTTAGGCAAAGGATTTCCCAACCCAGGTGAATAAAAGTGTCATGTTCAAGAGTGGTTACAAAGTATGACAAACAGGCTCATTTTTCTCTCTTTTCCCCCACCATTTCTGGCAAGTACCTCTTTATTTTTGACAAGCTTGAGGAGGATAACATTTGCTTGATTATAAGCTCATCCTTCAGATGAGTCCAACTTAGTTTAAATTCGAACCCTAAGAAGGAGTGGTTCATTCCTGTTTGTAATTGAACAGGTCCTTTACTGTGAAATTTTAATGAGTCCAGTATAGGAAAAACTCGGCATTTTTCAATTTTAGAGAGTCTGAAAAAACTTAAGAAGAATCCAGGGTTGACCTTTTTCGTAAATTTCTGTCTCCCAAGCCCGAAAAAGTATAAAATAATACTTGAGAGAACAGCTTGATCTTTTACGACCAAGGAGTAATTTTCGTCATTAGTGCCCTTGACCCGAAAAAGTAAAAAAGCGATCAATGACACGCCGTTTTATAACCAATATCGAATTTGAAACGACAAAAATTCGGCAATCTTTTCATGTTTTTACGGTCGGAAAAGAGCTGTAAGTGGACTGTCTTTTAATTCCATTTTAACGAGTTTAAAAGAAAAACTCGGCAATCTTTTCATGTTTCAGGAGTTAGAAAAGAGCTTAAATGTGAGTCTAAATGTTTTTCGTCGAAAACGATAGATTTCACCTGAATAATCCGTTATCCTGCACAAAAACACAAAAATTACTCATACCTGTTTGAAACGGATAAAAATGTCGCAAAAATACCTTTCCAAAGTGAAACATAAACAAATTTGCAATTTATTTACTCAAAAAACTTATAAAAAGGGCCTTCGTCAATTCATTTTTACCGTTTGAGTTTTGGGTGAGAAAATAGTGCTTTTGCTCAGAAAACTTCCCCTGAATATTGCGGAAAATCCAACCGCCGGAATCGAATGTCGTCTTCTCCAGGTAATCCACATCATCCTACTCTTCATTTTTAACAGTTTCAATTTCTGTTTTAGTCATTTATTTCATTTTTGGGAGGGTTTTTAGGCTTAAAACCTGCACGCGGGGGCCCGCAGGTTTACCACTGTTGGCCTGCGGACCTCGAATTTTTCTCCATTGGGAAAAAGCTCGGGGTCCGCACCTTCCATGTAGACAAGGTGCGGTCCCATGCACTATGTCTAACCCGGAGGGTGCGGTCCCCGTCGCAAGGGTTTTTAACCCAAAAATTCTCAAAAATGGACCAATCAAAATAATTTCTAGCAATTTAATTTATCCTTATACTTGATGCAGAGAGTACATCATGCTAGATTGGTGCGAACGAGAGCATGAGGACGTGGATGTTGCCGCATGGAATCATCAGCCTTCACTTGATGCTTTGAGGGCGTGCGGTTTGTACAAATTCTGGGCCATTCTTGGCATGAGGGCTCAGGTGGATTTCTTACAGTGGTTGGTTGACAGATGGAGCATATAGGACCAGTGCTTCTTCATTAGTGGCCACCAGCTCGAAATCGAGCCAGCGGACATATATTTCTTGACTGGTTTGCCTAAGAGAGGCGAAGACTTGACTCTGTTTGGGGCTAGGCCAGGTGGCCAGTCTGTCGATAGCCTCCGACTAGAGTACTGCAACAACCAGGCTATAGGCAAAGGGATAGATATAAATACCATATCCTGTCCTGAACTCATGGTGATTGCGTTTACTGTCACCAGACTTTGCGGGGCTGCCGCATTACATATTGCCACCGGATCCCAGATGCGTATGGCAGTTGATTGCTTTCAAGGCACCATATTCAACTGGTGCGATGTTGTGTTGGCCAATCTGAAAGGCCAACTGACCAGGGCCAAGAACAAACAACTAAAGACCTTTGGTTATGGGGATTTGGTTGTGAGTTTTGGCCTGGAGAGGGTTCCAATGTTGATCCCGCAACACCTTACTGTTGGAGCTGAGCTTCCTCGAGAATCCAAACTGATGCGATGGGTCGCAGTTATGGCCCGTCACCCGGACGAGAGGACAGAGGTTGCTCGATTCAAACCTGAGTATTTCCAATGGTTGGAAAACCAGGTATTTTCTATTCAGGACTTCCCTTATGCTGGGGTAGATTTTCGTGGCGACCCAGACATGGTTCTTCCACCAGGAGAGCAGTGGGATGATTCAGGTAAAATCCTTTTCAACATTTTTCCTATTTTAATTTTTTTTTCTCCATCGTCTCAAAACTGGTAGCAAAAGTTTCAAATGCAGATGTGGGTCCACAACCAGCCACTCTCCGGCCTTACGAGAGGAAACAACCAGTTGCACCCACGCTAGTACCATAGGACGAATCAGTAGAGGTTTTGGCCGAGTTGGAGGGTCATCTCAAGCGCTTGACAGGAGATATTCTGAAGACCACTATAGATGACATTCCTTGTTGACTTCAACGCTATGTGATTGGGGTCCCGGGACCTTTTAGGAGGTTCCTTTGCAAGGTGGCCCGTGCAGTGGTTTCTTATAGAGATCATCACCAGTGATAGGATGATCGCCTATTGTGGGCACATATGACATTTTTGTTTTTTGTACTTATAATTTTTGCCGATCATAAGGTGTTTTTCAACCTATGATCGAGGACGATGTATTTTTTGACACACTCCTATATATATATCACTATTACCGGCTTGTCTTGTAAATCATATTATGGAATGGTTTTAAATTTACATGTATGATTATTGCAAATGTCTATTTAACATTCGAGAAGCAATTGCATCTGCTGATGTATTTAAAGATCTTGGAATATGCTGATATTCAATATAATCAAATTCAAGTTCCAAGAGACACACTCTCAAAAATAATCTTAATAACGTTGAATTTCTAATGGCATACACTCTATTAAGTTGTAATACAACGAGTTCAGAATCTAACCTCACTATCAAACTCCGAATCCCAAATGAAATAGATTCAGATAATAACTCAATCACAACACTATACTCGGCAATGTTGTTCATTGTTTGACCGAGGCTTACCCCATGCATAGATACTAACTCGTCAGAGGGTGAATAGATAACCCAAGCTGTGGAAGAAATGTTCTGTGTATTACGAAAAGCACCATCAGCGAAACCAATGTATGTTTGGAGAGGCATCGACATCTGCAATATCAAGAGTAAAACCAAGATAAGCAGGAATAATGACGAAAAAAACACTCTCTAAGCTAAGCACACTGTTTAAACTAAAAAACACCAGCTGGAAAGAAAAACTATCCTAACTAAAAATCTCCATACCCATTCTTTAAGCATAATACCTCTTCAAGTAAAGACCATTTCTGGGTTTACCCAAAGAGACCCGTCAAAGTCTACCAATTCATAGGCCCCTTTTGCTAGCTTTCTCTTGACAATATAGGGACCATGCCACATAGGAACGAATTTTACAGCGCCTAATTTATCATTATATTGATCGTAAACTAAGACTAGATCTCCTTCTGAAAAATTCCGAGGGGTCACATTTCGATCATACTGAGCTTTCATGCATTTTGCGTGAGTCTCGATCGCCAATGCAGCATCACGTCGATTCTCATCTAATTAAGCCAAGTATAACAAACGATTTTCCTCTTCGGAAGTGGCTGGAAGTAACTCGATGGCCATTTGCAGTGACGGGATTTCGCATTCAATGGGTAACACAGCTTCCAAACCATAAACAAGTTGGAAAGGAGTGAACCCTGTTGATGTTTTTACTAAATTTTGGTACGCCCAAAGCGCTAAAAATAGCATGTTATGCCAATTCGACCAATGAATCCCAATGATTCGTTGGATCATAATAACTAAAACTTTGTTGATGGATTCAACCAGACCATTAGCTTGTGGATAATAAGGGGTTGAACTATTGTGACGTAAACCAAGCTGGCCTGTAAGTTCGGTCATCATAACATTTCGAAAATGACGCCCATGATCAGTGATTATCGCTTGCGAGACCCCAAACCTAGCAATTATATGATTGGACACGAAAATTGCAGTTGTCTTGCCGTCTGCCTCAAATGTAGGCATCGCCTCAGCCCACTTGGTAAAATAATCTACCGCAAGGATGATATACGCATGCCCTCGGCTGAGTGAGGGTTACATGTAATAAAATCGATACCCCATTTGGCAAAAGGACCAACGGAAATTATAGGGTGGAGAGGAGCAGGTGGAGCGTGCATCTTTCGATAAAAAATTTGGCAGTTGTGGCAATTTCGGACCGCCGTAATACAATATTTAAATAAAGATGGCCAGAAATAGCCAGCGCGCAATATCTTTTGGGCTGTTGTTATAGACATTTTTGTGCCTTACAGCATGGAGCATGAAATGTCCATAATCTAAGGGATCCAAAGTCCCTAAACATGTTGTTCCTACCCCTAGAGGAACAAGGCTAACAAACCACAGCAATTCACAGAAGTTCTCCACCAGAAACTGCTCAAAAACAAGTCAATTCAGGATCAATTCAGTGGCTCCACTAGCTTTCTGCGCTGAATGTCAAAGCCAACACTGGCTACCTGCGCTGAATGTCAAAGCCAACACTGGCAACCTGCGTTGAGCAAGAATTGCCAAATGGAAAGTTGATTCCAAGAGGTGTCAAGACCCAGGAAGCTTCCAGAATCTTCCTCAATGACACTTGCCTCAGTGAATTCGACTAGTGATGAGTAAGAGGTTCCAAATCTCCAAGTGGAAGCAAGAACCTCCAAGTGGAATCAAGAACTGACAGAGGGAGAGGACACTAGTCAGATCTCAAGCTGACTCATCCTCTCTCCAAACATCTATATATGGATCTCTCCTCCATGAGATCGAGAGGCTGGAATTTTGTTATTGCAAAGAATCGCTGTTGGTTTGAGATTGGAATCATTGGGTGCTTAATGCTTTTAAGGGGGTGAAGATAGGAATTCCATTTGCTGGGAAGGAGATGCTGGATTGGAGCCCTCTGGGTTGTATCTCTTCCTGAACCTTGTTATTCATCAATAAAGCTATCTTGGTTTCTCCTATATACTGATGTATCTTTGATGTATGATTGCATTAGTATGTTTAGTTTATTTCTAATCCTGAACTAGTTATGAATATGAATCAATGTCTTGTGTAGTGTTCTCTTCTTGTGATCTTGCAGAAACCTCTTGAAGCTGGGCGAGCGAGAAGGCAAGTAGCTGGGAACCCTCAAAGAGAAGAGAGACCGGATCGAGGGACAAACGGAAGACACTGGTTAGTCCATCTATCTCTTTTCATTCTTAATTCATAAAGGAAGAATACTAGAATAGCTGTCTCTGTTTGTTGCTAAGGCACTGTCACACCTTAGGTGGATAGGATCGTCCTGCATAGGCATTTTTCCCCACAACAAATTGGCGACTCCGCTGGGGAGATCTGTTTAGTCATTTTATTTGTGTTTCTATCATTTTTTGTTTCATAGACTTGATAGCAACAATCGAACTGCATCTGCTACTCCCAGATGCAAAGTAGACAGTTGCTGCTTTGATCCAATCACTGGACTTGTCTATGATCTGAACAATGGACTCACAAATGATTTGATGATCCTTTGTGATAGATCTTAGTACTCCCTCAAAGCATCCCTTTGATTGTACCTTGCTTGTTGCTTTTATTTGGCCTAAAACAGTATATTAATCAGCAATCTGTGACCCAGAACCCAGTGAGAAACGAGAGTTTCTCCTTCAGCGCAGACCCTGTGAAGGGATTCTGCATTTCAACGCAGGTCCCGTGAAGGCTACCTACGCTAAACGTCAAAACCCCTGTGTTGAGGTTGCGCTGATCCAGTTTGGCCTTGTGCAGCTGGGGTTCTCTGCTCTGTTTTGCCTTGTTTTGATCCCTGATTTTTGCAGCCTATAACCAGCATAGGTACCAGTCTGATAACTCCTTTTCTCTGCTTAAATTCAGCCTCCTTTTGTACAAAAAGACTGTGAGTGTTTTTATGTGTTTGTGGCGTCATTTACAGTTTTCCTTTGCAAGAGTGAAATAGTCATCCTGTAGCCCTTGATTCAGATCTGTTGATTGTGATCTTAGGAGAGAGTTCATTGGTTGTTTGCAGTTGATTATACATTTGCTTTTGCTTACTGGTTTGAGTTTGTCTTTTTTAAGTGTCGAAACAAGTGTTCATTCGGAAATCATTAAGTGTTGTAATCTCTTCTACCCTCTCTGATTTCGGAAAAGTAAACTTGTTTGTATTTGTCATTTAAAAGCAAATTCAAAGTTGTACAAAAAGCTTTCTTTGTAGGCATCAATACTAAGAAAG
The DNA here is from genome assembly GCA_031772625.1 of Pinus tabuliformis. Taxonomy (NCBI): domain Eukaryota; kingdom Viridiplantae; phylum Streptophyta; class Pinopsida; order Pinales; family Pinaceae; genus Pinus; species Pinus tabuliformis. The sequence continues at coordinate 486,148,925 of CM062814.1, read as the reverse complement.
CGGCAAACAAACACCTGCATTGTGCATTTGCATCTTGATAGTTTGCATGTTTGATTTAGGAAAAGTGCATTAGAGTGTGCTGATTGCTCCTTGAGAAAAGATGGTGTCTTTCTTTTCCCTTAGTAGCTAGGATTTTCAAAGTTGAAAAGATATAAAGCTTGCTTATCATCTTTAGACTGCATTTAGGAATTGTATCATACATCTCGTGGTGAACCTCAAAAGGAAAACTTCTAAAAAGATCAACCTAAAATAAATTGAATGAACTTAACAACGCTTTGCAACATAACGCACAACATAGAGGTCTAGGCTAGAGACGTGTTCCAGCGTCGTAAAGCCTGGTGACTGTCGATCTCGTTGATGGTGGGTGATTCCTCCTTAGGAACGATAGCGCCAGTATGGATTGTGCTCCCACGTACCGTCGCATATATATTGGGAGACCCCTATAGGCATAAAACCTTTATCCTTAGGAAGCCGTGTCGGCCGCCCTACTGATCGCAATGCACTGAACACAGCATTCAGGAAGACCGACCACCCGTACCCTAAAAAGTATTCTGCGATTTTGCGAAAAGTTTGGCACACCCTCTGCCTAGAACTCCAGAGCAGTTTCTTTTGGCCTTTTTCAGACTCTATAACAGAAAAAGTCCATCCGAGCATTTGTCACTTCGGGCTCATTAAAACATCGAAGGAGACTAGAGTCATCTTTAGCTTTTTCTCGACTCTTTAAAAGTGAAAAATCAAGTTGTGTCTAAAGCGTCGTTAAAATTTATTTTAAATGGAACAATCACCCTTTATTCCTGCGTTGATCTTTAGGTTGAGAAAATGGAGCACACCAACCAAGGAATTCCCCTTGGTGGAAATCCTAGTCCCTTCTCCTCTTGGGGAGATGTTGGTACGCCCCATATGGCCACATTGTCGCTTCCAGGACTAACAATTGGCCTACCGGTCTGGCTCTTTTCAACCAATGTCGTTCAGAACACCACTATTCCTGAACAGTCGAGTCAACAGTTAGACCAGACCAGAGTTGCCCACCAGCCTTCTACTTCATCTAATTCTTCCTCTCCTCCTTCCTCTTCGCTTGACGGAACTGGTAAAACAAAAAACCAAGTTCCTAAGGAGAAGAAGGAAAAGAAGAAGAAAGAGAAGAAGAAGAAGGAGCCAAAAGCGACTGGGGGCAGACAAGTGTCGTCTGACAAAAATCCACACACAACACTGACTAGGCCTAAATCGCCATGTGTCATATGCAAGGGAGACCACTTCCACAAAGATTGTCCCTGCGTCCCTTGGATACTAAGGGACTGGTCTCCCCGTTTGCACAATTCGGTGGCGTCAACCTCTGATAGCCATGCTGACTGCTTACCGTCAACTAGTGAAAGTGAAGCCACAGGATGGAGAGGGAAAGCTAGATTTCCCTGCAAACTGTGTGAAGGCGACCATGCCATCCACCGTTGTCCCTTCTTAGACGAGGCTAAAAGAGTTTTGGAAGATCGCCCGATTTTACGAGCGCAACCTCCTCCTGGATATCAAAAACTCCTGCCAAGTCCTTCACTAGTTGAGAATCCGGCTGGCCCGCCCAGGTGGTCAGCCAAAGCACCTATCATTGAAGATGAATCGTCTGAATCCATACCTGATGAAAGTATAAAGGTTGAGACGGCAGTTGACCCGGTTTTGCCTTCAGAGGCTCTATCTTCGAATGATACCATCACAGAGGAGAGTAAAGACGACACCGTCCAAATTCTCTTCATCAACACAGACTCCGACGAACAAGGGGGCAATTTGCCCATTCCTTTATCGCAGGAAGGAACTTCGTCAGAGTCGTACCCGACCGTCTATTTGGTCCCACCACCAAGAAACCTAGTTGTCTCGTTCGACTGGAACCAACTAGGCAGACCCCGGTTGCCAGCAAGCATACCATTCAGAATTATCGTTCAAATATACAGAATGGTAATGGCTGGCACTATCATTGATGAGGGGGCATCTGTGAGTATCCTTTCCTCTATTGCTTGGAAAGCGCTTGGTTCGCCAGCGCTTTTGCCTGAAATGAGAAATCTATCAGGCTTTGATAAAGGAACCAGTCGACCTTTAGGGATCCTCCCCAATGTGCCCATAACATTGAAAGGGAAGACCGTTCAAATGAACGTGATGGTCGTTCAAGGACCCTTGGATTATAACCTACTCCTTGGACGAGACTATATATATTGCATGGGAGCCATCATCTCCTCACTCTTTAGAGTAATGTGTTTTCCGCATGAAGGAAGAGTGGTCAAGCTCGTGGACCAACTTTCATTTCCTAGATCACACATCGCAAATAGTCATATACCATCCCTAAATGGTCTCTTCACGCAAGAAGTGTCTCAACCCACGGTCCGTCCTCCTGATGAGCGCGAGTAATCCGAGAGGATATGACTGGACCCCAGGGGGCATGCGTCCTGGTCTGCTTCGGCAGGAAAACTTTGGGTATAGGGTAGGTTTCCGCGGGAGAATATGACTAGTCCGTACCCCGTCCGTGGTTGGAAGAGGGGTTGTTCTAGAATAAGATTCTTTTGTCAAAGTTATGTGAGAGGGCGGGCATCGTCACTCACCTTTGTTTATCTCGGTAGACACCGCCGAAGAAGTGTTTTGTTGAAAGAATAACAGAACAATCTTTGGGTAGCCTGAAAGAGGTAGGCCTCTCCCGGTAAAACAAATGTTTTATTGGACATAAGAAGGGGTAACCTTGAAATCGTACTTTATGCCTGGGGGCATGCAAACCTTTTGGAGTGCAAGCAAGGGGCGACTATTTATTTTTTAAATTTTTAGGTCCTCCCTTTAAACCTGTAGGTCTAACCCTTTAAAATCGTAGGATTAGTCGTTTCCAAACTTGCATAACGAAAGGATCCGGAGCAAAGCTTAGTGAGATGAAGCTCCATAAAAAATAGAATCTTGATGAGACACTCTTATCATATGACTGGGTTATCGAGCAGTTTTAGCACACAGTTCATTCTCGTTAAAAAATAAACGCAAGATCCGAGCAGTTTTAGCACATAGTTCATGCTCGTTAAAAAATAAACATAAGATCGAGCAAATGTTTCCACCGCGTTTAAGCTCATTAAAAAATGAACTATCCCGGTAAATAACCACTGTGAATGTAATATCATCAGCCATTAAAGCCTTGGTCGTGTTTGCACCGTCACCTCCACTTTTCATTGGCCGATCGTTCACCTCCATATGATTGTTTACCCATTTTGAGGAACAGCTGCGAAGAGTGATTTCACTAAGCCATCCTTGTGACACTGCCGTGATTGGAAAATTCCAACCTGTACCTGGAATCAACTGCTAACCTGTTTCATCACTCGTTCCTCAAAAGACGAGTCTTCTTTAAGCTCTTTTCATCTGACTCGTAAAATATGAAAAGATTGCCGAGTCCTTGGCCTTCCAGCTCGTTAAAGGGACATGAAGTGCTATCCCTCCTCTAGATTTTAATCTTTTTGGACCTGAGGGATTATTGCACAAAAAGATCGAGCGCTTGTTTTATTCAGCTCGTTAAAACTATCGAAAACTCATCCCTTCTGTATTGTTTTATACTTTTTCGGACCTAAGGGATTAGATGACGAAAAAGGACTTTTGGAGTTAACTTTATGTACCTTTTCAGACTCTCTAAAAATGAAAAGGACCGAGTTATCTTTGTCGTTAGACTCGTTAAAATCATTAAATAGCGACAAACTTGTCTTTAGACGAGAACGAGTTTCACTATCGCTAGGCTCGTTAAAACATAGCGATGGGCTTGCCCGAAGGGCAGGTTATAGAACAAGCATATGTTATCCTCCTCAAGCTTGAAAAAAATAAAGAGGTACTGGTCAGCAATGACTGGGGAAAAATTGGGAGAAACTCAAGAAAACTTTGATGGTAGCAAGTCGCTCTTAAACATGACACTTTTCCTCCGTACCACAATCAGGTTGGGTTGTTTCATTCACTGGTCACATCCATGGTCTCGCCATACCATCCATATTTGGGGTAATGCTACCGATCCATCGCATCAGTGTCGCCATATGTTCAAGAGAAGTCGTTCAGAAAAGTCAACCGTGTCCCATCCACTGCCGTACATTATCCTTCATCCTTTCATGACCGCCACCCTGAATCATATGTCACAGATCGTTTTCACCTCCATCAAAATCATTAGCTCCGTTCCGTGTCATTGATGTGGGATTCATTAAGGCCCTCCTTTGACGGATCGCTTCTTGTCGACATCAGCTCATTATCCAAGAAGTTGATCTAGGAACAACCCCTTCAGTACTTTGAAGCTTGCATGCCTCAATGGCAAGTTTCTCACTTCCGGCGACAGGTATACATCAATGACCTTCGACCGAAAGATTTTGCGAGGTGTTCGACGCCAAGTCCTTTATTCACACCACGTGAATTGTACTGCAGTACCTTGAGGGTCATTATCATTATCGGTGATTCCTCTCGCGCTTGTTAACGGTTTACCTCATTGACCGGTAATCAAGCGATGTCTTTCCATGTTCGACTTCAGAACATTTCTCACATGGATCGACTTGTACTTAGAGTGAAGATCGAACGAGTTTGAAGACCCCGGATCTAGTTTCATCCATCCGGGCTGCGATATATATTCAGGAAAGATAAAGACATTGACATGTACATCATTGCAGCAGATAATCATCCTACCCCAAAGGATGATAATTTCATCAAAATTATCAGTCTACCACCAGACGATTGTCTGTTCTATGTACAGAAAGATGAATTTATAAAGCTGAGCATGGGAATGCCCGCCTCAGCTAGATCATGAAAGCAGTATGAAAAATAATGTATTGTATTGTATCTTATTACAGGTCTCCTCCCAGCATTGGATGAACTTCAGATCCCCCTGATAAAGCATTTCACCCGATAAACGGCCTCATACTTTAGGGGGCAACTGTTATAGACATTTTTGTGCCTTGCAGCATGGAGCATGAAATGTCCATAATCTAAGGGATCCAAAGTCCCTAAACATGTTGTTCCTACCCCTAGAGGAACAAGGCTAACAAACCACAGCAATTCACAGAAGTTCTCCACCAGAAACTGCTCAAAAACAAGTCAATTCAGGATCAATTCAGTGGCTCCACTAGCTTTCCGCGTTGAATGTCAAAGCCAACACTGGCTACCTGTGCTGAATGTCAAAGCCAACACTGGCTACCTGCGTTGAGCGAGAATTGCCAAATGGCAAGTTCATTCCAAGAGGTGTCAAGACCCAGGAAGCTTCCAAAATCTTCCTCAATGACACTTGCCTCAGTGAATTCGACTAGTGATGAGTAAGAGGTTCCAAATCTCCAAGTGGAAGCAAGAACCTCCAAGTGGAATCAATAACTGACAGAGTGAGAGGACACTAGTCAGATCTCAAGCTAACTCATCCTCTCTCCAAACATCTATATATGGATCTCTCCTCCATGAGATCGAGAGGCTGGAATTTTGTTATTGCAAAGAATCGCTGTTGGTTTGAGATTGGAATCATTGGGTGCTTAATGCTTTTAAGGGGGTGAAGATAGGAATTCCATTTGCTGGGAAGGAGATGCTGGATTGGAGCCCTCTGGGTTGTATCTCTTCCTGAACCTTGTTATTCATCAATAAAGCTATCTTGGTTTCTCCTATATACTGATGTATCTTTGATGTATGATTGCATTAGTATGTTTAGTTTATTTCTAATCCTGAACTAGTTATGAATATGAATCAATGTCTTGTGTAGTGTTCTCTTCTTGTGATCTTGCAGAAACCTCTTGAAGCTGGGCGAGCGAGAAGGCAAGTAGCTGGGAACCCTCAAAGAGAAGAGAGACTGGATCGAGGGACAAACGGAAGACACCGGTTAGTCCATCTATCTCTTTTCATTCTTAATTCATAAAGGAAGAATACTAGAATAGCTGTCTCTGTTTGTTGCTAAGGCACTGTCACACCTTAGGTGGATAGGATCGTCCTGTATAGGCATTTTTCCCCACAACAGCTGTGGCATACCCAGACATATGACCGCCACACACTCTAGAGTGACAGTCATTTATAACCCTTTCAGCTTCCTCATGAGTTAAGCAACGTCGAAACACAGAGTCCGCCCCACGGCGATAAAGAGTATCTCCAATAATCCTGAATTGTTGGGACTGGAATCGAATTTTTCGAAGTTTTGACCTTGAAATTTCTGGCCGAAAGGATTGGGTCTGGAGATAAACAATGATATCCCCATACCACGGATCTAAAGTGCTGATTAGAAACAAGGAATCATCCGCAATGGGCTCCTCCGCCAGAGTTTCCGTGTCAGCACGCGGGAAGTCACACATTAACTCCGCAAAAACTAAAGATTTCTTAGACTTGGATTTCTCAAATTACAAGTCGAACTCCTACAGGATAACAATCCATTTAGAGTACTTGCCCCCTAGCAATTGCTTGGTCAAAATGTAGATCATAGGGTTGCAATCCGAAATCAATGTAGTTTTACGTAGTAAAATGTAGTGACGAAAACGTTGGACAACTTGAACGACTGCCAATGCCAATTTATCCACATGTGAGTATTTTAGCTCAGTTGGATTTAAAGTGCGACTAAGGTAATATATCACATGTTCTGTTCCGAATTCATCTTCATGAACTAAGACCATTCCAATGGTGGAATGAGAGGCGGCGAGATACAAGAAGTAATCATGGTTGTAGTTGGGAGGATGCAATAACGGTGCATGGGTCAACGCGTGTTTAAGTGCATCAAAAGATTTCTGAGCTATCTCATCCCAATAGAATGGAGTACTCTGTTTCAACAACTGGGTAAAACCCTTTGTAATCTCGGCGTAGTTAGGAATGAATCGTCGTAAAAAGTTTGCTTTCCCTTGCAAACTTTGGAGTTGGAGAAGACTCGAAGGAGGAGGAAATTTGACGATAGCTTCGACCTTCGAGGGATCGATGTGAATGCCGGCTTTCGAAACTACAAAGCCCAGTAATCGACCTGTTTCTATACAGAAAACACATTTGTGTGGGTTCAACCGAATCCAATAATGCCTACACCTCATAAAGATTGCTCGTAAATGGACGAGGTGATCAACTCGATGTAATGAATGAGCAGGCAAGTCATCGAGATACGGTTGCACAATGTGCTTGATGTCATGAAACACATAAGACATGGCTCTTTGAAAAGTTGCTCCGGCATTCTTGAGCCTAAAAGGTAACTTGCAAGAAGAAAATGTCCCCCATGGACAAATGAAAGCCGTTTTTGGTTGATCGGCAGGTAGAATATTGATTTGATTGTACCCAGAAAAACCATCCATGAAGGAGAATATTTCGCTGCCGGCACAATCATCAATAATTTGATCGATATAGGGAGTTGGGTAATTGTCCTTTGGACAAGATCGATTAATGTCCCTATAATCGATGCATATTATTATTGTTCCCTGCTTTTTTTTAACCGAAACAATATTCGATACCCAATCCGTTAATGGGATCGGATAAATGAAACCCGCTTTCAGTAAATTTTCAACTTCTGCTTTAATTGCAGCAGCTTTTCGTGGGTGAATCTGATGCAAATGTTGCCGGACGGGTTTAGCGTCCGGGTAAGTCTTGATCTCATGAACAACAATCACGGGATCAATTCCTGGCATTTCCTCATAGGACCAGGCAAACACGTCGCGGAATTCTTGAAATAGGGCCTTATATATTTGAATTTTGTCATCTGTACACGAGGCACCTATATGAATGTTCTCAACAATTCCGGGCTTAACCGAAATGTCAATAGGAATATTTCGAAGATGTTTCCCAAATTTAACTCTGAATCAGGATGTTTCATTGGATTCTGAGGTTCCTTGACATATTCAGTCGTAAAAATTGATGAGAAATCATTTTCAAAACGATCATTCTCGGGTAAAAACGAAGATCTGTGATGGAGATCTTCCCATGGTAAATCATCTACACATAGGATTTCACGAATTTGCTCGTCAGAGTGAACAAGTTTAGAAAACGTGATTAAATCTGAGCTTGATGTGAAAAGTGATTCCTCACAGACCACATTCACGAAGTCATTTTCGGTTGAAGATGGGTCGGTAAACGATTGCACGGCCTCATACGCAATTTCATATGGACTCAAAGGCATGACATCACCAAATGAGTCTATATCAGATTCAGAAGGAATGATCCAAGGATCATCATAAACAATGGTGTCTGATGTAATCATATGAATGGTTGCAAATGAAGACGATGCGTTGATCAGAGGAAAAGGAAAAGTTCCCAGTAAACCAGCATCTTTAACTAATCCTACTCCAACATCCTTATATGGGATAGTCGTTTTACCGACATGCTGAATACTCTCAGAAGAGGCTGGGTCGGATGAAAAGTAAGCCAGCTAGTCTATTGTTACGATCTTTCCATTATGTGGAAACTTTATTACTCGAAAGACCGATGAAACGACCGTTGTCATAGCGTAAGACCAACTTCGACCCAAGAGAAGGTTGTAATCTAGAGGGGCATCAACCACCTCCACATCTAGACTAACGGTTTTTTATTCTTCTTCTTTCCTTTCTTCTTCCAACCGGCTTTTGATTTGGCTGTAGATGACTCTACAACGTGAATATCAACGGAAACCTCTGCAGAAGAATCTCTTGTTGGGGAATCAGGCAAGGTTATAATAGGAGAAGAATTCTTGGAAGACTTCTTCTTACTTTTAGTGTTAACCGTACGAATCATACCATCGGTGGCATGAGATCCCGAAGTAGCTGCAGCGATTTTATTTTGCTTGGGAAGATCAGGGATTTTCTCGTGTAACGTACCTGACTGAGTATAGACCAAGTCAAGGTACTGTGCTTGAGCAATTACTTGCTCCTCAGTAACAACTCCGGCTTTAGCTACATCTTCAATGATCTTTGGCAACAAAGATTTTACAAACCACTCGGCCAAGATCTGATCCGGAATAAACACCTTCACTAAACGCCGTCGACATCTCCACTCATGAATATGATCTGAAATGTAAGTGGATTTCGATTGTTTTAACGAAGTTAACAATTACGTGCCATTGTCATATCGGACTGGCAACTGAAAATGAGTTAAAAATGAGGTAGCTAACTGACTAAATTTATAAAAAGTGCCTCGCGGTAACTCAATGTACCACTTGGCCGCGAGACCAATTAGAGTGCGTTGGAAAAGTCTAAGACGGATTGAATCATCTGAAATGGAGTTAGACGCACACCAAAGGTGGTAAGTCATCACATGGTTCGACGGGTCCTCTCCTGATTTACCTTTGAACTTAGGAAGGTCATTGGGAAACTTATTCGGCATTGGTGGCCAAAACAGAAGATAATTAATGGGATCCTTCGTTAGGCACGACAAGTCAGGCAAGTCCAAAGTTGCGATAAACGGTAACTGCCGATTAGGAACCCTAAAAATCTTGGTCATGAGACCAGCCCCAGGAGGAGGATATCCAGGATAACTAGGAATAGGAATTGCGTTTGGGATATTGTATCCTCCCGGAAAACCAGGATTAACCGGACCGTACTGGGGTTGTTGAGGTTGTTGATAAGTGTACCCAGGGTACGGTTGATACTGATAGACTAGCTTCTGCACAGCAGGACCGAATTAGTATTGTCCCTGGTATGGTTGATAAGTAAATTGTGGTTGACTTGTGACAACCGTACTTGAACTAGGTTGTCCTACAGGCATCTGAACCGAAGCTTGAATCATAGATCCAGACGGTGGTAAATATGTTTGAGGAGTAGATACAGGAACAGTAGAAACCGGAGCTATCGATACTCCAGAAGTAGGTGGGGCAGATTGAACAGATGTTGCAGCAGTTGTAGTAGTCGTTTGAGGTGGAGTATGAGGTGTACTAGGCCCGGACTGAGAAACTACCGAAGGTACAGAAGTTTGAATGTTAGACTGGACTGGTTGCTGGGGTGTACCAGAAACTAAGGGTTGTCTAGTTTGAGATGACAACTGTACATTTGGCTGCAACACCTGCTGAGTTTGTGATGGATCCCACACTATATTCATTCCGAGGTACTGAACCATAACAGGTTGAGAATAGTGAGGACCATAACCGGGTTGAGGGTAGGATTGATAATGGAAAGGTACATTTCTCGTTCCTTGAACATACGTTTGATCGGAGGGTGGTTGGAAACCTTGGTTCAAGTACTAACCTTGGGGTTGATACCCTTGAGGAACGTACTGATACTAGGGTTGACCTTGAGGTATAAATTGATACTGGGGTTGACCTTGGGGTACATATTGAGTCTGGAGTTGACCTTGAGGAACGTAATGTCCCGTAGGTATGTACTGTCCTTGAGGTTGCCCCCCAGATGCAAATTGTGTACCTTAAGGTTGCCCCCCAGGCGATAATTGAGGCTGCCTCCCAGGCGGTAACTGGCCACCTTGAGGTTGAGGATTGGGAATAGAACTTGACATCATGAGATTGTCTTCTACGCTCAATGGCTTAGTACCATTGCTTCCAGTTAATAACCCTTGCTCAATGGGTTGAGGAGATGCTCCCGCAAAAGTACCAGAAAGGGACTGATACCTAGAGGGAACAGAAGGACCGCCATACAAAAAATATTCAGGCGATTGAGTAAACATGGACGACTGATTCAACATATTTAATGAAGGATAATAACCTCTAGGTGTTGGGTGATAAGGAGCGTGAGGTGGTGAAAAACTTAACCCTGGGTTTCTAAGAAATTAGTCAAAGAAAGATACCAAGTACTGCTCCTAGGTGGACTGTAAAAAATTGATTCACGCTCCCTTAGCTTAATAACAGGTTGATTTTCAGGGATAGGGATGCCTACTTCTTCTCCCGGAGTAGCAAGTTCTTCAATAGCAATAAGTCCAGAAGAAAGATCTTGGGTGATTACTCTTTCTACCCTAGGTGAACCAGGACCACTAGAAGCTGGAGAAGCAAACCCCGATGTCAGAGTAGCAGCAAATTCACTTTCAGGCTCGGATATTTCAGGTTCCTCACCTATATCACTAGTAGATGAAAAGCTACCAGTAACTTTGGAAACAGACACTGACTGTGGATTATAATCTGCCACTAACGTTTGAAAATCAGGATGTACTATCAAAGAAGATTCTCCTTCTTCAGGTGACCCAACTCTACTGTCTCTAGGTGTTACGAGGACTTTCATGCCTTCAAGCTGGCTCGGTACTTCCTCGGGAGGTTTGCCCCGAAGTCTACGGGACTTCCTCAGTAATTCAGCCATGTTTAAAAACTCAGGAGGTTGGCCTTGAAGTCTATGGGACTGCCTTGGTAATTCAGCCACAGTTAAAAAATTTTAACTACTTCACACGCAAACAAAGTAAAATCTCAATGAAAACCACCTAAAGTCTCTAAAGAACCAAACAAATTTGAATCACACGCCTAAAGGATCTAGGAGATCAAACACACACAAACAGTAACTTTCCGTACTGAAAACACTAGTTAGTGATGAAATCCAACGTCGCAGAGTTCAATATAGAAATGGCAGTTGGAACAGTTACCCCGGCAACCTGCTTAATGAATAGAATGGCACAAGTTCCTCCACTTAACTGTCTCGAGTGAAGAGAACCCCCCAAAAAATCCAAGTGAGTCTAGCCGACGTCTGCTCCAGGTACAGTGGGATCTTTCCACCACTGTCACCTCAGGAAGAATCCTAAAGAATATGGCCACTAAGGTTACCAACTGAAACAAATATACCTGGGGGAATAGTCTACGATCCGATACGCACGCAACGGCAGAGTAGCAAGCTCAATCCCCTTGAAGGCTCCTTGACATAATCCAAGGTTAACCAAAAAGTGACCCCAGGCTCCTCGACAATGGTTAATCCGAGGTTTACCATTTTTAATACGTGAATATCTGGCGTCGTTCCCAATGAGGAAGGATTGATTCCCACACTGGTTTGGACACGATCTCGTGCTTCTCCTTTAAGAGGAGCTTTCCCAGAGCATAAATGCAACAATTGGATTTCTTCCCTACCACAAGATACAGCTACTTGTTTGTTTTCACTGTCTTGGAGAGTTAATTACTCTCCTACTCCAAGACACTAGCCTAAGCTAAGTTGGTGTATTAGAGCCCTAGAAATAAAAATGTTACTAGATGAATTTTACTTTAAGCGTTATTTTTTATTGGTTTTTGTTTAAGTCAAAAGGTGCGGAGATGAAACTCATGGTATGAAGACTCGACTCAAAATCACTAAAAATGCACCTAAGATGATTTAACCAATCTTTTTCTCTTCGATGAACTTATAAACTAAGAAAGAGTTTGAGAATGCAAATACTTTTGTAAACACAAATCTTTCTCAATCAAAAAAATTAAAAGAAGAGCTTTTGACTTTTCCAATGCACTCAAAACGAGACAACTAGTTATTTCACAAAAATTTCCCTTTTTCGTTTCAAAGCACTCAGTCACTACAAAAAACAAACTTTTTTCCAAAAGATATTTTTTATAAAATACTCAAAACTATGGAAATGACTAACTTTGAGATCTATAAATTATAAAAACCTATTTGAAGTCAAAGCCTACTAGATGTCTTTTTTAAGGATGTTTTACTTAGCTAGATGTAAGCTAAGGACTGATTTATGCAGAATCACAAATCAGTCAAGAACAACCAATTTTTGAAAATGAAAATCCAAACTTTTAAACACAAGATTTTCGAAGTTTTATAAAGAGAAAACTCAAAGCGGATTCCTCAACAAGGGGAGATTTCATAAATGGTCAGACTCATAAGAAGGTTGGTAGACACTAAGGTGATCTGAAGTCCCTATAGCTTCTAAGCTCAGAGCCACTACACAACCAAAATGAAAAACAAGCCCAACAAGAAAAACTCCTAGGAATTTCACCTAAAACCCTAACACTAATGAAATCAACCTAAGGAAAGCTTCTGACAAGTTATATGCAGGTCTGGGTAGTGGATAACAATTTATAAACAAAAACTAAGCTGACTAACAGAGGAAATCTTAGGTTTTTCAAAATTTTGACAGGGTCCGCAGGCCCACAGTTGACACAGGTGCGGTCCCGCTCTGTGCTAAAAGCAAAGGTGCAGATAGGTACGCACTGTGTCAAAGGGTTAGGGTGCGGTCCTCTCCCAAAGCTATGAAAAACAAAAAATAACCCTGGATCTACAAACTCTACCCAATTTTACACACAACAAGCCAAAAACAGAAACAAAAACACAGTTTCTCAGGTCAAAGTAAAAACAAGGAAAACAATCAAGTCCCTAGTGGAGTCGCCATTTTGTCACACGGAATAAGTCGATCTTGCGGACAAGATAGACCTTCCTAGAATCTAAAGAAGACCTAATGACAAGAAAACCAACCAGACACTATGTTTCTCTAAATATGCTTTTATAAACAATGACAAACAAGTGTTTTTAGGGCCGACCTTAGGTCCAACGCAAGTTTGTGGATGCCCTCGCTCCTTCGATCCAAATGAGCTCCTCTTTCGCGAATTTGCAAACACAAACAAGGCAAACAAATTAAATAGCACCTGAAAAGCCAATATCATAAAACATATTTAACATGAAATTCAAGGAGTCCATGAAACAAATAACATGAGATACTTGTTGAGAAAAATGAGTTTGATTGTATTAATTCAAAAGAAGAAGAACTTTACAACCTGTGCCTTGACGCTGTACAAGCTCCTCCCAGGGTCCAGCAAGAAGTCTCCTCTACTTTGACAAGTTTCACTCACTCCCTAATGGAGCCAAAAAGTTATGTGATCTCTCCTCTTAAGCTCAACTAGGAAGTCTTGATTTCACCAGCATTTACCCTAAAAAATGTTCAGCTTCTAACCCCTCCAAAAACCAGCCCAATGCCTGAATTTATAGTGCAATGGAGGGAGTTTACTAGGTCCTCCTTCAAAGGGATAAAGCCCTCCTTCAAAGGGATAGCTCCTCTCATCAAGGGATTAGCTCCTTCTCTTTTGGGATGCATGAACCACCTCAGAGCGAACAATCCACGTCAAAAATCCTTCTAGAATCCTCTAGAATTAACCCAAAGTGAGTTTTTTAAGATAAAACTTGCGCCTTTTGACTTTCATAGGGGTCCGCACCCACACCTTTAGGGACAGAGCGGGCAGGTCCGCAGTTTTTGTAAACATAAGGTGCGGGACTGCAGGTGATAGTGAGAGAAAGTGCGGAACCAGAGTTTCATTGATTTTTAATGTCTTTCTCTCATTTCCAAAGCTTGACTTGAAGAGCTGAGGTCTGAGACTTTCTTAGGAGGACAGTACAAGTGATGATAGACCCATACTGACTGCAAATAATCATGGTGAAGATATTTTTATGTAACAGTCAGATACCTCAGCCCAGTCTAGGTCAACTTACTGTAACTTAACCTTTGCTTGGTACTTCTTATCCCAGGATGAATAATATTTGGAACCTTTATTTTACTCAATAGTTTGGTCCAGTTGCTCCACAAGTTCCACTTTATCAACTTGTTCAGCCTACTAGAAAACCTATTCCTGAAATACCTATTCCAAGTATTGTCATACTTGTCCATCAACCTATTCAGGGGATTCCGCAAATAGTTGTATAACAACTTGTCCAAGCAATTCCTCAAATTCCTGTTCAACAACTAATTCAATAACCTATTCAGAGTAGACCTCAAACACTTATTTCATAGTTGGTTGCAAGTTATCCTCACACACCTGTCTTAGGAGTATCACAAATGACTGTTCTAGTTACTCATCAAATATTTGTTCCTCAAACTACTTAGGAAATCCCTCAGGTTTCTTCTTATCAAGCTGGCCCTATGGTCCAGTCTATACCATAGATTCCTATCGAGAAACCCACTATAGGAATAGTGAAAACTCCTTTTCAAGGTCAAGCTTATTAGGTTCCACCTTTTCAAGGAATTTTTTTTTTCAAAGTCCACCTTTCCAAGGTCAAACTTTCCAAAACCCACCTTCTCAAGGTCAAATTTTTCAAAGTCAACATGTTCACAGCCAATTTGATGAAGGTCAACATTTTCAAGTTCAACTTGTACAAGGGAAATATTACTTAGGTCAAATTGGTCAAGCTCAATTGTTGTAGAGTCAACCATACCCTGGTCATACTTATCAAGTCCCTGTTCAACCTCAACCCGGTATGGTTCACCCTGGTTACCCTAGTGGAATTCCAATTCAAACTGCACAGGATATTCCATGATACCTTGGGTATCCTGCTCTAGGGGTTGGTATTAACCCGCAAGGTTATCAAACTTTAGCACAAGACCCTAACCGACAGTTACCATTTATTGTAACCCTATATTTACCTGATTTATCTTGGTTAACAAACGCTCCCATTTATTATTATCCTTATTGGTTGATGATTCCTACCAAGTTACCACGTGACATACCCAAATTTGAATGTAAATCGGGAGAAGACCCGTCCAATAATATGATGACATATCATCTTTTGTGCGCATTGAATTATTTAATCGATGATTCTATCCATCTTCACCTTTTCCAACAAAATGTAACCAATTTGGCAGCCAAGTGGTACATTGAGCTACATTGTGCCTCTTTCCATAACTTTAACTCTCTATCAACAACATTTTTAACCCATTTCCAGCTACTGATTCGATGCAATACTGGTACCAGACTATTGAATTCTTTAAAAAAATCAAAATCAACTCATATTTCTGATCATATACATGAATGGAGACGTAGACATCGACAGTCAAAGTTTTTATTTCAGATCAGATTTTAGCTGAATTGTTTACGAAGTCACTTGTTCTCATTATGACTGAGGATGTTTCGAAGGTAAGTGTTGTCACAGAAGTGTAGGTAATCGCTCATGCCAAATATCTATGCTTAGTCTACACCCAATCCAACACCTTGTATGAGAAAATCCTGAATTTACCGCACCCTACAAGTGATCCAATAGTTACTTCTCGTACAGGATCTAATGTCGCTGATGGTATAATAGGTTCTGTTAGCCAACAGTCTAAGGGTAAAAATAAAATTTCTAAAAATACTCAAACTTTGGCCATATAATATTCACCTGCAGAAATCCTCCCAAAGTTATTTCTAAAATTAATGTTGTAGAATCATCTAGTGGCAATAGTCAGTCAATCGGAAGTAAAAAGAAGGGGAAAGGTAAATTGAAACAAAATGCTTCTTTGAAAGAGAAACCTGCTAAAACTAAACCTACTAACGAGAAATGAAAACCTTGTTATCCTTGCCTTATTTGCAATGAGGATCATTATACGAAGGAATTCCCACATCGGGCAGAGGTTTCCAAATTCATTAAAGGTTCTCCAACTCCCACTATTTTGAAGGATCCATTTCCTTCTCAAGATAGAAAAATGGTTTCTCATAACACATCTTCCTCTTCCACATCGCAAGATATCATGATGATGTCTTTGTATCTAGTTATGGTGGCTATGAGATTAAAATATTACGGATCTAAGGGTCTTGTTGACAATGGAATGAGGCTAGTTCATCTTGTGAACCTTCTAGTTCAATTCCTCCACCTTGTGAACCATTACAGATCAAGAGACCAAATCCTGACATGATGATTTGACCAACTCCCAAAGGTGTGCTTCAAAAATAATATTTCAACCCACATGCTAGAGTGTTGGGTTATTTAGTTTTTCTATTAAAAATACCAATAGACCTTTAAACATTAAATTGTCAACCTGAAACTCATCTAGTTATTTCAAGGTTGTCCACACTGTATGTGCAAAGAATAATGTCTATGTAACCTAGTCTATCTAGTCCTATTGAAAGGTAAATGCATGAAAACACAAGAAACAATTAGGATTTCTTAAAAGAATAGATTTACACACAACTTAATAAATTAAATCAATCAAGAGCTTATATAACATAATCAATATATTAAACCTTCTAAAAAAAATTCTGCTAAGCACAAGTTTTTTCTGTTGACGGTGATGGACCTACCAACATGTCAAGGGGATCTCCCTGGTAAGAAGTCACAATTAGACCTCAGATCGTTTGGTGTAGGAGTCCCAGTAGTGGGTCATAAGATAATGCCTTGACTGCGATGTCGCACAGAGGCATGTAAGATAACACTGTTAGTAGCAAGGGTGTGACTGATGTAGTGAGTTAAGGAATGAGTGTGAGAGGTTCCAACACTTCAAAGGGAGAGGAAGGTGAATGTGAGTTCTAGGTTGAAAGAAATCAGTCCCAACTCGGATAGGAACACACAACAAAAAGGACATGCATAGCTGTTGTTTGGTCAATTTAGAGTGTCCTATATTGCTATATTAATTGTCAATCTGGGAGTCGTAAACTGTTGAAGTGAGGCGCACTATATATGCAAGATAACCGATTTCTTAATTTTTGTCGTTGTTGATTTTTAGTTTGTTTTTGGGTTTATCTTCGTTGATTCCCTAATGTGAGATGGCAATTCTAAAAGTCAAGTATGGATATAAGTGTTCAAGGCAATGGTGTCCTCTAAAATGATTTCCAATCTTCAAAATTTTAAAAAAGGTTTTAAAACATGCAATGATGAAATTAATTCCTAAAAGAGAATGAAAATGTGCCACTATTCTACTTAAACAAATAGTGAGCTAGTGACCATGAAACCCAATATCCTTGCTGCTGTATAAATATAAAAGAAACTGAACTCAAAGAAATCCAAAAATTGCAAGCAAAGTAAACTAAAATCACATTACATCAACTCATATTCTGACCCCTCACCATTCGACTCGCTTTGGCTTTCGGAGGTAATAAAAAACAACTTGAGCAATCTGATATCTAATTTGCAGAAAATAAAACTAATATTAAACTACACATTCATACTTCAATCCCTCACCATTCGTCTCGCTCTGGCTTTCAGAGGTAACTGAAAATGACATGAGCAATTCAATAACTAGCTTGCAGAAAAATAAACTAATATCAAACTACGCACTCATATTTCAATCCCTCACCATTCGTCTCGCTCTGGATTTTGGAGGTAACTAAAAATGTCATGAGTAATTTAATATCTATCTTGCAAAAGAGTAAATGAGCAAAACTGAAATAAATAAAACAGTGCTGCAACTAAAAACTAAGAAAATAAATCAGCAAAAGGACAAGAATAATTCCATGTCATTAGTCATTATAAAGTTATGTGCAAATGCCCGGGCTGCCTATTGTAATCTGAAACAAAGACACTGATCAGTTAACAACATTAGAAAGCATAAAAACTATGGACAGAAATCAACGTGAATACCATAAGCAGTGCATTATATACAAGTAAATGATTATGGCATAAGGAACATAAAGAAATAAATCATGAAACTATACATCAATTAACAAAACCTCGGTGTGTATAGGGGCCCTTTGCACAACCTCGGGCAATCAGTAATCAACCACGAATTGAGCTTATAAACAGAGTCTTCTCAAGTATTAAAATGCAGTCATAACACAAAAATAAAGTCACAGCAGAGTGGGCTCGTTAACAGTCAAAATTACATTACAAAAGATAGCTACTATGCGCATGAGAACGCTTTATTTATAACAGAGGATGACATAACTACTTTCCTAAAATCTGCGCTGATAAAAGACACGTGAACAACCACGTTTAGGAATATAGCATTATGGTAGCTGTGAAGATTAAATCTAAGGAGGTTGGCTATTGGATTCGGTTCATGGAGTAGTCCACAGGTGTTAACACATCTCCTGAGATTTAGGAATGGCCACGCAAGTCTTCACGTGGTGAAAAACAGAGTTCTGTCACCGTAGGACTCTTAGGTTGACCACCGCTTGACTATCTTTGACCACGGCCTTCTTTGATGGATTCGGTTGAACCAATAGGACACGGTCCATGTCCATGTCATTTGCAACTTACCCATGTGGTTGGATTCACTTGAAGACACCTATAACATAGACTTTAACAAAAAGGTTGCGGAAAGTTGAACTGGCTGCAGAAAGTGACAAGATTCCGCAGCTGAATGAGCAAAAATCTAATTCAAATAGCAGACAGAACACATAGTTAGGAAACCACTTTATATGTTATTTTTAAACTAATATGCAATGGTTTAATAGCTTAGGAGGTCCAGGTAAATGGAAAAAGGCTAGAAAGGTGTATAGGGAAGATGCAAGTTTGGGGCTCAACATACCCCCACTGTGAAGGTGTTGCATGTCCTCATGCAACCAAAATTTTTATCATCCTCCCTTTAGTCCATGTGCTCTGAAGCTTCTGCAAGTACATCCAGTTCTCTTCTCCTCTTCCTTGGTACTACTACCATCCTGGGCTTCCTCATCAAACATCTGAATTTGAGACTGATCAATTCCCTACTCAACTTCCTGCACTTTTTCTTTAATTTCCTGTTCTTTTTCTGCCACAGTCCTAGATGTAACATAGTGTTGTCATAAATGATCTAGTCCACTTTGCTTTACTCCTTTAATGTTTCATTTTCTTGTTTAATGTGTCTGTTTAAGACCTCCAATTCAAACACTTCTTGTTTCAATGATTGGACTTGTGCTTCTTGTGCTGTGTGAGGCAGAGTGGATGACGTGCTCGGGCCTGCAGCTGTCTTCTCTAAAGATTCTAGATAATCATACACCTCTTGCTGATCTGGGTCTATTTCGGGTGTTTTCCTTGGGCTGACCCCAAAGTCTTGTTGAGGAGGACTGATTTCTAACTCTCGCCGAGAAGGACTTATATCAACATCTGGAGGACTGGTTTCAATATTTGGCTGAAGATGAGGTGGGCTATGGCCAACTTGAGGTTTCTCAGGTGTTTCCCCACCCAAGTCAATAAAGTGGGGTCCTTTTATTTATGTTTTCCTCCACTTTCCTCTAAGCCTGTTTCTTCTTCTTAAATTCTGTGGGCTATTACTCTCTTCTTCCATACTCTGTTTTCCTTTTCTTTCTTCTTGGCTGTAGCCGCTTGTTTTCAAAAATGCACTAGTCTTTTAGACAACACTTGATAGTCTTCTTCTAAATATGGTTATGGTGACTGGTAGACATCCTCTATGCTTCTTTTCCCTTTCAATTTTCTCTGTTTTCTATCATTGGTTCTTTCCTCCCTCTCTTTTTGATCAACTTCTTTGGTTTTACTAATAGGAGGGTATTGAATTATTGCACTTTTCTCTTTTCTCCTACTCCTTCTTGGTGTACTGCTTTCAGGTGCCTCGGATGGCTCTTGAAAGTAGTTTCTCACTAAAAATGTTTCCCAGGTATCCCTATTTTTCTTCAATTGGTCCTCAATTAGAATTCTCACAAGCCCATGATGATACAAATGAGGTTCTATGTCTTCTATGTTCTTTTGGACTGTTGTGCACATATTTTTCAAGCTCAGCAATAAAAAATAGGGTAGATTGAGGGTTTGGTTCTCTAAAAAGTTCATCAATAACTAAGTATGATACATGTACATTGCCCCAAAACGGCCTTCACAAGTAATGAACTTTTGAATGATTAACAATAAGTTGGCCCACTCTTCTTTTAAAGCATGAACAGGAATTCCTCTTATGAATATAGTTACGTCCATACCTGGGTTGTGTAATATGAATCTCTAAGCCTGCTCGTCCAAACTCTTAGTCTTGAACCAGCGTTCACCTTCCTGGGGCAGGTCTGTAGTAGCTGTTATGGATGCTTCGGTGACTGTGAACTTAAGGTCCCCAATTTCAACCACCTGGCTATTAAAAGACCTTGCAAAAGCTTTTGTGATCTCCTTATTGTGGCCCTTAAATTTTTGGATGAAACGTAGCCATTTTGCCTTCTTCAGTAAGTCTTTCACTTGAGGATATCCTTCTAAAAACTTGGGCCCTTCCGGTTCTGCCCTCAATAACCGACCCATCCTTCTGCTGTTTGAAATTTGTTTGCACGTGAGGGGTTTAGCAAAGGTAAGACGACTAGGTTACGGGGTTTATAGAGAGGAAGACAGTGGCTGAAAATGGAAACTGGAGAACAGGTAGCGGGAGTGTTTAGGGATTGTAAGCGGAAAACAGAGGACAGGCAGCCGAGGTGAGTTCACGAAATGGAGTGGAGACATATGTGAACGAGGTGGTAATGTAGCCGTGGCTTCAATAAAATGGTAGGGGAGTGAAGTGAACCCGACAGAATTTTTAAACTAAACGGTTGCGGAGGAAATGTTAACACATTTATGAAATGGCTGCGGAAATTATGCGGTGGAGAGGAGTCATAATTAAATCGGTCACATCCCATGATTACAGGTGGAGTATGAAAGTGCAGTCAACTACGAGTTAAACCCGAGAATTAATCATGAGACTGTTTAGAGAATAAATGCATGGTTCGTGGAGGAATGTCATGGAATGGTTATGGAGCTATCATGGTAATCATTGCATATAGTGGAGCTTATGGTTTAATAACTATGCAAAATTGTTCTTTTGATTGCTATTTGAAAGAAATTTTTACTCATACCTTGGAATCTTTGCCATTTGTTGTCCATTAGCCCTTAATCAACTGCTCCTTATTGATGCCTTTAGATGCTCCATGTCTTCATAATATATCCTCAGTCATACCTACATTTGCTTTCATGATTATTGAACTAACATCTTGACTGTCAATTTGAAAAACAGAGTGGTGGCTGCGAAAACTACTTCTGGCTGTGGAAACTGATTCCAGCTGCGGAAACTGACACAACAACTACTTGGCTGAATGAAGATGGTTAGATAATAACTAACTGAATGAAAATGGTCATGAAAGAGACTTTTATTGATGAAATGAAATGAAAGGGATGAAATGGAGTGGGATGAAATGGAGTGGAGTGAAACGAAAATGAAATGGAGTGAAGTGAAATGAAAATGGGAAAGGATGAGAGATTTTTTTTTCTTTTTTTTGGAAAATATAGGGTGTCAGGTGTTCCTGATTTTCAATCTATATTTTCTGTATAAGACTACCACTCAGAGATTGGTTTTCAGGCTTATACAATTTTTTTTTTTTTTGACAGAAAGGAACAAAGGCTAGGTTGGTGGAGAATAACGATTCTTCTTCACCAGCCTTATTGCAGAATTCTCTTGAAACATTTTGACAAATTCCTCTTTTGAGAGTGGCTTATGATAAATTTTTAATTTGTGGCCATTCACAATGAGAGGAGTTTGAAATTCATCAATGGTCTTGATTCTTACCGCTCCATTGCTAAAGACTTTGTCAATCTCATATGGGCCAAGCCAATGAGTCTGAAATTTACCTTTGAAGTCTTTAAACTTGGAATCAAATAGTAATGTCGAATCTCCCTCTTGAAAATTTTTCTCTTTGATGTATTTGTCATGCCACTTAGCTCTTTGATGCTGAAGTAGATCATTTCTTAGGATTGCTTCTTGTCTGATCTTATCCAGCTCATTCAACTGCTCCATTTCGTGCTTTTGGGCTTCTGATAGATCCATCCCCAACTGAACTTCCATCTTGAAAGTTTTGACTTGAAACTCAATGGGGAGCAGGACTTCTTTCCCATAAACAAGTTCATAGGGAGAATGTCCTGTTATATTCCTCCATGTAGTTCTGTAGGCCCATAAGGTTTCAAGAAGCCTTTCTGCCCAATCTCTTCTATGTAGATGAATAGTTTTGGTGATGATGCTTTCAATAAATTTGTTTGTACACTCTACTTGGCCATTTTCTTGCGGATGGTAAGAAGTAGATTTTCTATGCTTGATTTTATATTCTTCCATCAGCTTCTCCATCATGTTGGATGTGAATTGACTTCCCTGATCCGTCACAATTTCTCTTGGGACACCAAAGCAAGTAAAAATATCCTCATAAAGAAAACTAACAACTGAATTTTCAGTAGCAGAAAGTAAGGCTTTGGCTTCCACCCATTTAGTGACATAATCAATACATACCAATATATACTTCTTTTGTTTATATGGTGGATTAATAGGTCCAATGAAATCTAAAGCCCATTTTTCAAAGGGTTCGATGAGTACCTGTGGTTGTAATGGCATTTTATTTGAAAGAGTCGATTTCCCTAGTCTTTGGCAGTTGTCACATCTTTTGACATATTCTTTTGTATCTGTGAAGAGGGAAGGCCAATGATATCCTAAAGAAAGGATCTTATAGGCTTTCCTTGTCAGAAAAGTGTCCGTCGCATGGTTCATCATGACATGCCTTGAGGATGTCAAGCATTTCATCTTCCCTAACACATCTTCTGTTCACAAAATCTGACCCTGTTTTAAACAATTCGTTAGAAATCCATGAATAGTTTGAACTCTCCTGAATAATCTTTCTTCTTTCACTAGGAAATAGATGTGGAGGTAGTTTCCCTGTAACCAAATAGTTAGCAATATCTGCATACCAAGGAGTCTTAGTAGTTACTGCAAATAAATATTCATCTGGAAACTTATCCTCTACAGGAGAATCTTCTTTAGTATTTTGGATCCTAGACAAGAAATCAGCTACTGTATTTTGTTTCCCTAGTCTATCCAACATAGTAATATTGAATTCCTGTAAAAGTAAGAGCCATCTTGTAACTTTGCCATTAGTAACAGGTTTGTTCATTAGATATCTAATCACAGAATGATCAGTATGGACAAAAGTTTCATAGCCTGTTATATAATGTCTAAAATTATTGATTGCATGAACAACAACTAAGAATTCTTTTTCAGTCAAAGTATAGTTCAAATCAGTGGGAGTCAAATTTTTACTGGTATAGTAAATGGCATAAGGAACTAAATCCTTTTGACCCAATATAGCTCCTAGAGCTGTATCTGAAGCATCTGTAGAAATATGGAAAGGAAGTTTCCAATTTGGCCCTCTCAAGATGGGTGCTTCAGATATTCCAGTTTTCAAAGTTTCAAATGTTGATTGACAATCGGGATCCCATTTGAATTCACAGTCTTTTGTAAGAAATTTGAAGAGTGGAGATGCTATTTTGGTGAAGTTCCCTGTAAATCTTCTATAATACCGAGTAAATCCAAGAAAACTTTTAACATCTTTTTGACAATTTGGAATAGGCAACTTGGAGATGACTTCAACTTTTGATCTATCAACTTTAATCCCATCCCCTGAAATGTGATGTCCCAAAACAATACCTTCAGTAAACATCATAAATAATTTTTCATGACTCAATGAAAGGTTTGTTTCTTTACATCTTATAAGGACTTTTTCCAAATTCTCTAATGCCTCTTCAAATGAATTACCATAAACTGTAAAATCGTCCATATAAAACTCTACACAATCATGGATTAGATCAAAAAAGATTCCTAGTACTGCTCTTTAGAATGTTGTGGGTGCATTACATAATCCAAAAGGAAGTACTCGGTAAGCAAAAGTTCCCCATGGATAGGTACATGTGGTTTTATCTTGATCTTCAGGTGCTACCTGAATTTGATTATAGCCACTAAAACCATCCAAAAACGAAAAGTACTTTTTTCCCACTAGTGTATCTAGTACCTGATCAATAAAGGGTAAAGGAAAGTGATCCTTCAAAGTTTCTTTATTCAATTCCCTGTAATCAATGCATACTCTCAATTTACCATTCTTTTTAGGTACTATAAACAAAGGAGAAACCCATCGGCTATCTGAAATTGGATAAATGAAGTTTACATTGAGTAGTTTTTGGATCTCTTTTTTCACTATCTCCCTAAGGTTTGGATTCATCTTTCTTTGAGGTTGTCTGATTGGTCTACTGTTTCCTCGATGTAGATGTGATGAATGAAAATCTTAGGGTCAATACCTTTCATATCAGTATACTCCCATACAAACGCAGTAGAATGTTTTTGCAATATTTTGGTTAGTTCTCTCTGTTGTGATTTTTCCAAGTTTTTGTTGATATTCAATGTTTTACCTGGAAAAATCTCAATGGTGGAACTACCAAAATCTTCCATAGAGTAAAGAGACATTTGTCTAGATGATAGATACTCAATGTAAGAATCTAACTGAAATTGTGTGTGGTCATATTCTGAAGATGTTTCAAAATTTTCTAATGTGTTCAGAATTTGACTATCTTCACTGATTTCAGAAATGGTAAAGACAGGTTGTATAGTGTCCTCATCATCGACCCATTCATTATCTCCTACTTCTGTAATTGCGTTTGCTGGAGGATAAAATTGAATTTCTTTGTCGAATTACCATCAGAAATGTACATATACCCAGATCTACAGCTGATGAAAGCATCAGCTGTGGCTAGCCAAGGTCTTCCTAAGATGAGTGGGTGCCCTCCTAGATTAATCTTGGGAGTCAAAATAACGAAATCTACTGGATATTCCCAAGAATCTAAGGAGACCAAAATATCTTCTAATACACCATTTGGTTTGATAATTGATCGATCTGCAAGTTGCAATAAAGTAGGTGTAAAAAGAAGATTAGGAAGTTTTAACTGATCCATAGTCCGTCTACTCATAATCTTGATAGCAGCCCCTAAGTCAATCAAAGTATTTGGAATTTCTACCCCATTGATATGTGTCTTGACAGTTGGACTACCGGGATCTACATACTTCTACATGGTAATTTTTCCCATCATGATATCTGCAATTTTTCCTACCAGGTGGATTATTCTTGTATCTCTTGGTTTCCTTCCTGGTATTTTGAGACTCAACTCGTTTATTGTTTTTGCTAGAATAGGAATCTCTCTAATGGCTTGTAGAAAGGGAATCTTGATACAGACATTCTTTAATTCATCTAGGAAATCATAGTCAGGCAACAAGATTTGTTTTTCCACTCCTTTGTCAATTTGTAATCTTTCAGGAAAAGGAGGTGTGGATGAAGATGCAGGTTGCTCAACTATAGGAGTTGTGGGTGTTGACTCTTTTTCTTTTTATTTTTGAGTGTTTGGGTTTTGAAGAGATGCTTCAGAACCTTTATTGGCTTCAAGAGAATCTTCCTCAGAAACACTTTGCTTTTGAGCATCTATAGAAGGCTTTTCTAAAACTCTACCAGATCTGAGTTGTACATCATTGAGAGGAACAATCATATAGGTAGGAAATTGTTGTCCTTCTACCATGTAAGTATTTTGAGGATTTTTATTATTGGGATTTGGAAATGGCTAGGAAGGTAGTTGATTTGTCTTTTGTTGGAATGGAAGTAAGAGTTGAGAATTTGGATTTTGTTGAGAAGGTTGTTGCTGTTGTGGAAATGGCAATGAAAGTTGTGGATTTTGATTTGGAAGTTGTGGAGCTTGTTGGTTTTGAAAATATGGAGGATATTGATAAAATTGAGCAAATCTCCCATAAGGATTTTGCATACCTTGTACCCATAATTGAAATGGATTTTGAGGTTGGGACCAAGGTTGTTGCCAAGGATTCCAATTTGGTGGGGGTTGAAATTTCATGGAGTTGTTAAACCCTTGATTTTTTTGCCCCTGCCAAGGTCTCCTTGAAACAAAGCAGAGAGACTAAATTGAATTTGGATCTTCTTGAAAGACAGCTTTGAGCCCAGGAATTGAAGGACAATCCTTGGTCTCATGGCTTTTGAGAAAATTATACATGTTTCTACAACTTTTGCATCCAAGGGACATTCCCTTAGAGCATGTTTCTTCCTACATTTTGGACAAAAGATAGCCAAAGCTTCAGCTTCTACTTTCTGCTTGTTTTGTATTTTAAGGGTGTCTAGTTGCTCACTAAGGCTCCCTAAAATATCAGTTTTGAACTCATCAAGCATGTTGCCAATCTCAGCCCTACTTACTGATCCAGTTGCAGATTTGTTTGCTCTAATGAGAGAAGGATCTCTAGGCCCTTTTCCGGTTTTAGATTTTCCCCTTGAGAGATGGACACATAGTTCTGATATATCATGAAGTGGAAGTTGAGAAATATCTCCCTTTCCATCATGTTTAAAATATCTATCCATTCATCCCTAATGGCTTTTAATAGAAGGGCTTTCAAGGTCTCCTCATCTAAGTTATTCATATTTGCTCCTTTCAGGTTGTATTGAAATCTTTCAAGTAAATCCTCCAAGTTTTCATCTTCTTTTTGCACCATTTTGAATACCTCATCCTTATGATTGGTGGGCATACAATAGTTCAGGTATCTATCCAAAAATGTTTGTTTCATATCATTCCAAGTCTTAATAGATTGAGTGACTAATCCCATGAACCATTTCGAAGCAGCTCCCTTCAATGTTGAAGGAAAAAATTTGAGTTTTTGAGAGTCTTCCATATAATCATAAGTTCGACACACGACTTCAAACTCAAATATAAATGTTTCAGGATCCTCACTTCGCAACCCATAGAAGTTTGGGAGGACAGATGGTAAGATGTTTTTCATTGTTTTATGAGATTCCTCATCAACTACAGGAAATACAAATGTGTTGTCTCCATCCCTATTTCCCCCATTGTTACCTCTACCTCCTCCTCAACCTCTACCTCTACCTCCTCCTCCAAATCCGTTTACTACTTCCTCTGTCATGATAGTTTCCTCAGAGATTTCAGAGTCCTCTGGTTCTTCTACTAATGGCGAACGAGGAGGAATTTCTTCCTCTTCTTCTTCCGGTGATTCTTCTTCCTTGATTACAATTTGTTCCTGTAGAAGTAAAGAAAGGTTCTTTTCCTAAGTCAGATTCGGTGGATAGTGTGGAAGAGTCTCCTAATTCAGCTACTGCCCCTTGAATTCCAGGAATCCTAAGGCTAGGAGTGTGAGTTGGAGATGATGGAGGTGTATCTTTTCTATGCCTTGAAGTAGATGGAGTTGTAAAAATCGAACTCTTGGCCCTAGCTATAAACCTTCCCCTAGAATCTCTTGCTCTATGCATGTCATTTTTTTTTATTTTTCTTCAAGTCAGGCTAATAATTCTCTTTCTGATCTTCCAGATCACTCTAAGTGCAAGAAGAGAGCATACTCAAGAAATTATTGAACCAATAACTCTCTTTTCTGATCCTCCAAAGTACACTAGGCGCAAGAGGAGAGCATACTTTGAGAAGTTATCAATTTTTACCTTCCTTGAAATTTTTCTGTTTTTTTTTTAAGAAATTGGCTACCTAGTTTCACTTCCCCAGAAATGGCACCAAAATGTTTGGTCAATTTAGAGTGTCCTAAATTGCTATATTAATTGTCAATCTGGGAGTCGTAAACTGTTGAAGTGAGGCGCACTATATATGCAAGATAATCGATTTCTTAATTTTTGTTGTTGTTGATTTTTAGTTTGTTTTTGGGTTTATCTTCGTTGATTCCCTAATGTGAGATGGCAATTATAAAAGTCAAGTATGGATGTAAGTGTTCAAGGCAATGGTGTCCTCTAAAATGATTTCCAATTTTCAAAATTTTCAAAAAGGTTTTAAAACATGCAATGATGAAATTAATTCTTAAAAGAGAATGAAAATGTGCCACTATTCTAATTAAACAAACAGTGAGCTAGTGACCATGAAACCCAATATCCTTGCTGCTGTATAAATATAAAAGAAACTAAACTCAAAGAAATCCAAAAATTGCAAGCAAAGTAAACTAAAATCACATTACATCAACTCATATTCTGACCCCTCACCATTCGACTCGCTCTGGATTTCGGAGGTAATAAAAAACAACTTGAGCAATCTGATATCTAATTTGCAGAAAATAAAACTAATATTAAACTACATATTCATACTTCAATCCCTCACCATTCGTTTCACTTTGGCTTTCGGAGGTAACTGAAAATGACATGAGCAATTCAATAACTAACTTGTAGAAAAATAAACTAATATCAAACTACGCACTCATACTTCAATCCCTCACCATTCGTCTCACTCCCGCTTTCGGAGGTAACTGAAAATGTCATGAGTAATTTAATATCTATCTTACAGAAGAGTAAATGAGCAAAACTGAAATAAATAAAACAGTGCTGGAACTAAAAACTAAGAAAATAAATCAGTAGAAGGACAAGAATAATTCCATGTCATTATTCATTATAAAGCTATGTGCAAATGCCCGGGCTGCCTATTGTAATCTGAAACAAAGACACTGATTAGTTAACAACATTAGAAATCATAAAAACTATGGACAGTAATCAACGTGAATACCATAGGCAGTGCATTATATACAAGTAAATGATTATGGCATAAGGAACGTAAAGAAATAAAGCATGAAACTATACATCAATTAACAAAACCTCGGTGTGTACAGAGGCCCTTTGCACAACCTCGGGTAGTCAGCAATCAACCACGAATTGAGCTTATAAACAGAGTCTTCTCATGTATTAAAATGCAGTCATAACACAGAAATAAAGTCACGGCACAGTGGGCTCGTTAACAGTCAAAATTACATTACAAAAGCTAGCTACTATGCGTATGAGAACGCTTTATTTATAACAGAGGATGACATAACTACTTTCCTAAAATCTGCGCTGATAAAAGACACATGAACAACCACGTCTAGGAATCTAGCATTATGGTAGCCGTGAAGATTAAATCTAAGGAGGGTGGCTGTTGGATTCGGTTCATGGAGCAGTCCACAGGTGTTAACACGTCTCCTGAGATTTAGGAACGGCCACGCAAGTCTTCACGTGGTGAAAAACAGAGTTCTGTCACCGTAGGACTCTTAGGTTGACCACCGCTTGACTATCTTTGACCACGGCCTTCTTTGATGGATCTGGCTGAACCAATAGGACACGGTCCATGTCCACGTCATTTGCAACTTTCCCATGTGGCTGGATTCGCCTGAAGACACCTGTAACATAGAATTTAACAAAAAGGTTGTGGAAAGTTGAACTGGCTGCGGAAAGTGACGATTCCGCAATTGAATGAGCAAAAATCTAATTCAAACAATAGACACAAGACATAGTTAGGAAACCACTTTATATGCTCTTTTTAAACTAATATGCAATGATTTGACAGCTTGGGAGGTCCAGGTAAATGGAAAAAGTCTAGAAAGGTGTATAGGGAAGATGCAAGTTTCGGGCTTAACAACTGTCTAGTCAATTTAACATTTTAAATTGCTCTACATAAATTATCAATCCGGGTATCGTAAACTGATGAAGTGTGGTGCACTATATGTGCTTAGTTAACCTTTTTCTTACTTCATTGTTTTATAGTTTATGTTGTTTTTGGGGTTTTGTTCTTGTTGGTTTCCTAAAGTGTTTAATGTAAATGGAAATCCTGTTCTAAGGTCTTAAGAATACTTTTAAAGGTCAACTATGGATGTAGATTTCAAGACAAGGTTTATGTCCATTATGGTAACTTCCAAAACTTAGCACTTCGAAAGATCTCAAAACATGATATTAATACTTGAACAGGAATGTAAATATGCAGCTACTTAAATCAAACAAAATATGAAACACTGATCATGAAATCACTATCTCTGCTTCCCATTTAATTACAGAAATAGAATCTAAACTATTGCACTCAAACAAATCAAAAATTGCAGACTAACAAAAGCAAGATCAATTTACTTCACTTATAATCCGATAGCTCGCCAAGTAGCTTTTTCGGGTTAAGCCATGGCTCTGGAGATAACGTTAATAACATGAAGAATTGATATCTAAATTACCTACTTGCAAATGAAAGTAAAATCAAGTCACTTCACTTATCATCTGATAGCTCACCAAGTAGCTTTTCGGGGTTAAGCCATGGCTTTGGAGATAACATCAATAACATAAAAAACTTGATATCTAAATTACCTACTTGCAAATTAATGAAAGCAAAATCAAATTACTTCACTTATAATCCGATAGTTCGCCAAGTAGCTTTTCGGGGTTAAGCCATGGCTCTCGAGATAACGTCAATAACATGAATAACCTAATATCTAATTGAAGAGATCAAAGTAAAATCAAATCACTTCACTCATAATCCGATAGCTCGCCAAGTAGCTTTTTGGGGTTAAGCCATGGCTCTGAAGATAACATCAAATGACATGAAGAATTTGATATCTAAATTACCTACTTGTAGATTAATGAAAGAAAAATCAAATTACTTCACTTATAATCCGATAGCTCAACAAATAGCTTTTCGGGGTTAAGCCATAGCTCTGGAGATAACGTCAATAACATGAAGAACCTGATATCTAATTGTAGAGATGAAAGTAAAATAAAATCACTTCACTCATAATATGATAACTCGCCAAGTAGATTTTCGGGGTTAAGCCATGGCTCTGGAGATAATGTCAACTAAACTAACTAACAACAACAAATAAATAAGACTGAAATCAAAGCATAATTGAAATTGAAAATCTTAATAAAAAGTTCAGCAAAGAGGAAAATCTCATGTCACTATTTGATGAAAAAAACATGTAAAGAAAAACTAATCTACAATCAACAGGTTGAACACACTTGCATGAATTAAAATTGCATTAATGGAAACTCTAATCTATCAAACTTGAAATCAATCAAATGACATAATGAAATCAAAGCAAAATTACAAAATAAAATCTACTTTACCTTACATTCTAATGTGCTCCATGACATCTACTTCACATCTCCTTCCATGTTGAGAACATCAAAGCTTTATTCAAATTCTTCAAAATTACAACGTTCAACAAAGCTCTCCAAAGCTTTCCAAAGCCATCAAGATAGAACTACAAACCAAGCTAAGCTAAAACTAACAAGCTCTAAACTCTAAAAAACTAACAAATGAAGGAGAGATATCTCATATTTATACAAAAAGATGAGAAGCCATCTCATTAATGAGAGTCCATGAATCTCTCCCTCTACCTCTAGAGTCCTAATCAAAATAGGAACTGATAAGACACATGTTTTCTTAGAGTTTCAATACAATTAGGAGATGTGACACATATCTTCATGATCCCATGATTCTTTCCACTCAAATTCGAATCTGGCTTTAGAGTGCCACATAAGGATCTTCTAGAAGCCTCCTTTTGACCTACACATGTCAAAAATCTCAACCCACTTGTTAGGTATAAATATATGCACATTATTTCCTATTTTTAACCACAAATTCACTTAAAAAGGCTTAGAATTAATAAAGTTTGGAAAAACATAAATGTGGCCCAATGATAATGAAAGTGGGATGAATGTGGTCACATAGTAGTGAAATGGAGGTGATATAATGGACATAATAGTGAAAGTGTAATGGAAACGAATGAAATTTTCAAGACCCAACATACCCCCAACTGAAGTTATTGCATGTCCTCATGCAATATATATTACATTAACTCTTTTGATCCTTGATCTTTGGCCTAACTTTGCATGATATCATTTGATAACTTCATATTTTTGCAAAGTGTTTTAATTGAATTGCAACATGGTTGGTTCTTGTGTTACAACCAATTTTTTGTTGTTGTTGTTGTTGTTGCATTCTATTTTGATCTTTGAACTTTGCATAATGATATTTTGATTATTGTTTGCAAAGTATATCTTTATTGGATTGCATGATAGTTGGTTCTTGTGTGACAACCAAGATTTTGTTTGTATCCAATTTATCCTTTAAACACTTTTTGAAAAGCCATTGTATGCTCATAATAACAATGTAATAGTTAATATATGTTGGAAGTATGTGGGCTCTTGAATATGATATGGACATGGCAAGATATGAATATGAATGTATTCCCCCCCCCAACTAATGGTATTGGCAATTTTATGAAATGAGGAAGAGAAATGTTTTTCCAACAATTATCATTCTAGCTTTTATGGAATTCTATGGTCAAAAGTTAGAAAATGACGTACCTTAACTTACCCTTTGGAATGGATGAGTTGTATGTGTCATGGCTGCAAAACTTTGATTATATTCTTCTTCAAGTGGCTGAACAAAAGGAGTCATGTATAAAGAGTTAAAATGGCTTTTTATTGCTTCTACTAAAACTTGCTAAATCTACTCCAAAATGCTGAAAATAATAGTCTTCATGTCTTCAAAACTCATTGGCACAATTCCTACTATGTGAAAAAAAGGTTATGGTGTCGAACATAGTAGGAAATTGTTGACTTAGTGGCCATTAATGGATGCCACTAGTCAGCACGAGAACTCTCACCAATGATGACAATGAGAGTCAAGATGCCCAAACACATCTTGCTAGGTACAAATGAATTTGCTGATGTCGAGTCACCCAGAAGATCTGATGAACAAGGGACATTTATGTATTCCCATTGTTTGTCAGCATGAAGACTTGCCATTAAGGCATGCAAACCTCAAGGTGTTTTTACAAAGAACTTAGACTCAAAGGACTATGGACTCAATAATTTGCATTGAAGCAGGGCTTATTTGCGAAATGAAAATGACACGAAATGAAAGATGAAAATAGAAAATGGCAATGGAGAGCAGAAATGGCAATGGGAAATAAGCATGTAAATGAGCCTCTTGCTTTTATTTGTGAGTTATGAATGGACAAAAAGAGATGGAAATTGTATGTGAATGTAAATGGAAAAAATGGAGTGAAATGAGGTGAATGGTTTATTATGAGGTATGGATGTGATGGAGACAATAGTATCTGAAAGTTTTTCAAGTGTTTGGATCTGATTTTGCATCAACATATTTCCTCTTTGTTGCTGATCATCCTCTTATGAAACAAATTGGTCTCTTAGAGAGACACCATTCTCTTGTAGTCATTTGTCCTTCCTCCTGGAACCTGCAAAAAAACTAATACTTCTTCTGCAATGGAATGTAAGATTATCAAAGGAGAGAGGTTTATCAATCTCTCTAGTTATGATATTTACATACAAAACTAAGAATTTGTATTAATGAAACAAGTTCTCAAAGGAAAAATCAAAAGAATTTATACCTGCTTTGGAATTAGTGCCTCAAGTTGATGTTGGTTCTTTTCAGAAATTTATTTTATTATTTACCATTTCAAACTCTAATGATGGATTTCTTATTGTGTAGATATTTTTGAGATATTTCCAACGATACTTGAATCATCAAAATCTGATTGTATGAGAAAGTTAGGCTGATTTGAACAATGAGATTTTTCAGCTGCGGAATTGGAGAACAGTTGCGGAATGTGCACAGTTTTTGTAGCTAAAAATCTTGAATAAAAAGTTAGCCATTCATCTTTCATCATCAGTCCAAAATTAATCAATACCTTCAGAAAAGTAAGCAAATAACTTATTCATTTCATTGATTCAAAATTATTATTTTTTCTTCACATGTGGGGACTTAGTGTGGCGACTTAGTGATAACACACAACTTGACTTTCCTTTGACCAGGGTATTTTTCATTGAATTGGATCAAATGAATAGGACACCATCCATGTACTGACATTTTCCTAGCTACCCATGTGGCTCGTTTTGTCTCTCGACACCTGTAACCTACAAAAGTATGAAAATGGTTGTGGAATTGCCAGTTAGCTGCGGAATCACACTACATTCCGCAGCTAAAAGACAACCAACCATCAGTTTTGATTTTTTTTTGTATGTATAGAGGATTATTTTGCAGACCAACTACTGCAACACTCAAACTTGTTTTGGATTTGACAATTCTCAAGAACCCATTTCCCAAAATTTCATAGTTGTTGAATGAGATAGCCATGGTTTTTTTACATTTCCTTTGATAGAGTTTAGCTATTTTTGGTTCAGGCATGCATACATTGAGCCATAGCTCATGTTTTAAGACAACTCCCAGGAATATCCAGGCGATGATTCTAAAAACGAACAACACAACTACCTGCATGGGATTCATTTCACTTTGATACTTTTTCTTTCTCTTTGGTAGTTCCAGGCAACCAATGTAATTAGAGGCAATTTTGGGTTTAACTCATAGGAAATATACATGAACAGAATGTGAGTGAGTTTTTGAATGGCTTCTGCATCGAATGCCAAGAAGCTCCATGCCACTTCTATTGGTTGGTTGCGAAAAGCCGTATCCAATTAAGATTGTTGTTAGCAGGTGTTACGTCTATTAGCAAAGAGCCATATCCAATTAGAATTGTTGTTAACAGGTGTTACGTCTATCAGCGAAGAGCCTTATCCAATTAGAATTGCTATTAATCAGGAAGTGGGAGAGCAGGTGTTAGAAGGGTGGCAAAAGGTGGGAGATGTATAATCAGAAAATGGTTAATTATCAACACGCCATTGATTTCAAATCAAAAGCAACTGAATTAAATCATCTATCAGTTAATTAATTCAAATTCTGTTTTTTCCTCGCGGCTTGCAAAAATTGGCTTCAAATAACCGAGGAGATCTCCAAAATCGCTTCAAATTTCTTAAAACGATTTCTGGGTTATCTAATTGACCTATTTCTGAAAAAACCCATGTTTTATTTTTCCCAAATTCATTTTCATTTGGCCAAATCGTGTAGTTAAATTTTGATGTTTTTTCTTGTTTTGAGTTTTCCTGAATCAATGTTTTTACTATTCTGTATTTTATGAATTGTTGCATTCAACTTTCTGGGTTTCATTTGCTATGTAATGGCTCTTGAGGCTAGCTATTTACCTATACAATAAGGAGATATGCATTCTAAATCCATGTTTTAAGATCTCCATATAATCAAATCTCTATAGCCTCGTGCTAAACAACATGTTTGATTTGCAGTGCAGTTTTAATCACATTCCCCCTTGTAAGTAACCTAACCAGTTTCTCATTATTGTCCACTATAAGCAATATGGATTGGCCTGGTTTACTTAGTGTTGTGTGCCTAGGAGGCTTTAAGCTTGTCTCGACCAAAGATAGAGGAGGGCGGTCCATGATATTGTATGGCTCGCATCTCATTGGAAAGTTACTGATTTCCTTATAAATGTTGGCGGACATCTCCATATACTTATGGTCTTAGTTGGGATGTTCCAGCAAGACGGAGGGATAGAAAAAATGATTGAGATACGAAATAGCAGTTGTAACAATGCTGATGATACTTCAACAATGGATGGAATATGGATGAGTGTTGAAGATTTTCACTAACATTGGCCTGCTGCTGTTGATTACAAAAGTCAGGTAAACAACTAGAGGAGGCTATTGCAGGTTTTATTTTTATTTTTTATGATTTTACAGGTTTGTTTCAAGGCCAAAGCTCAGACAGGAATGCAGATTTTCTATTGAGACCACAGTGAAAACTAGAATTGGGGATAGCCATTGATTATTTCTTATTCTTTTTTTTCTTTGAAATTGCGAAATTTTATAAGAATGATTAATGATTTTCAATTTCAGGTAGCAAAGACTTCAAGGTAAACATGTTAAAAACAGGACTTTGACTGAGGTCTTAAGCTGATTGTTTTTATCATTTTGGGCTAGGTGACTAGGATAGGATCCATGTCGAGACAATTCCAGAGATGCCCATGTGGTCAGTTTCTTCATTGGACACCTGTAACCTATTAAACCTTGAAATTAGCTGCGGAATCAAGCTACATTCTGCAGCTAAGTTGAAAAATCTTATTAAAACAGGATACAATTTTTTAAGGACCACTACAAACCATAACCAGTCAATCTTGAACAGTTGAACCTATCAAAGCAGTTGGGTTTCATTTTTTTTTAATTTTGTTTTTTTGTTTTTTTATTTATTATTGAATCAATTGAAATGATGAAGTTTATTTTGTATCCTTTTTTTTTAACATAAATATTCTTTTTCTGATCCTCTAGATCACAGAAAGTGCAGGAGGAGAGCATACTCAAGAATTATTATTATTATTATTATTATTATTATTATTTATAACAATTCTTTTTCTGATCCTCCAGATCACACAAAGTGCAAAAGGAAAGCATACTCAAGAATTTTTTTTTTTTTTTTTAGATGTAAGAAATAAAGTCTCCTAATTACACTTTCCCGACAATAGCGCCAAAAATGTCTAGTCAATTTAACGTCTTAAATTGCTCTACATAAATTATCAATCTAGGTATCGTAAACTGATGAAGTGTAGTGCACTATATGTGCTTAGTTAACCTTTTTCTTACTTTGTCGTTTTATAGTTTATGTTGTTTTTGGGGTTTTGTTCTTGTTGGTTTCCTAAAGTGTTTAATGCAAATGGAAATCCTATTCTAAGGTATTAAGAATACTTTTAAAGGTCAAATATGGATGTAGATTTCAAGACAAGGTTTATGTCCCTTATGGTAACTTCCAAAACTTAGCACTTCAAAAGATCTCAAAAAATGCTATTAATACTTGAACAGAAATGTAAATATGCAGCTACTTAAATCAAACAAAAGATGAAATACTGATCATGAAATCACTGTCTCTGCTGCCCATCTAATTACAGAAATAAAATCTAAACTATTGCACTCAAACAAACCAAAAATTGCAGACTAATGAAAGCAAGATCAATTTACTTCACTTATAATCCGATAGCTCGCCAAGTAGATTTTCTGGGTTAAGCCATGGCTCTGGAGATAACGTCAATAACATGAAGAATTGATATCTAAATTACTTGCAAAAGAAAGTAAAATCAAGTCACTTCACTTATAATCCGATAGCTTGCCAAGTAGTTTTTTGGGGTTAAGCCATGGCTCTGGAGATAACGTCAATAATATGAAGAAATTGATATCTAAAGTACCTACTTGTCGATTAATGAAAGCAAAATCAAATTACTTCACTTATAATCTGATAGCTTGCCAAGTAGCTTTTCGGGGTTAAGCCATGGCTCTAGAGATAACATCAATAACATGAAGAACCTGATATCTAATTGCAGAGATGAAAGTAAAATCAAATCACTTCACTCATAATCCGATAGCTCGCCAAGTAGCTTTTCGGGGTTAAGCCATGGCTCTGGAGATAATGTCAAATGACATGAAGAATTTGATATCTAAATTACCTACTTCCAGATTAATGAAAGCAAAATCAAACTACTTCACTTATAATCCGATAGCTCGCCAAGTATCTTTTCGGAGTTAAGCCATGGCTCTGGAGATAACGTCAATAACATGAAGAACCTTATATCTAATTGCAGAGTTAAAATTAAATTCAAATCACTTCACTCATAATCCGATAGCTCGCCAAGTAGCTTTTCGGGGTTAAGCCATGGCTCTGGAGATAACGTCAAATGACATGAAGAATTTGATATCTAAACTAACTAACAACAAATAAATAAGGCTGAAATCAAAGCATAACTGAAATTGAAAAGTTTAAGAAAAAGTTCAGCAAAGAGGAAAATCTCATGTCACTATTTGATGCAAAAAACATGTAAAGAAAAACGAATCTACAATAAACTGATTGAAAACACTTGCATGAATTAAAATTGCATCAATGGAAACTCTAATTTATCAAACTTGAAAGCAATAAAATGACATAATGAAATCAAAGCAAAATTACAAAATAAAATCTACTTTACCTTATATTCTAATGTGCTCCATGACATCTACTTCACATCTCCTTCCATGTTGAGAACATCAAAGCTTTATTCAAATTCTTCAAAATTACAAAGTACAACAAAGCTCTCCAAAGCTTTCCAAAGCCATCAAGATAGAACTACAAAGTCAAGCTAAGCTAAGACTAACAAGCTAACAAGCTCTAAACTCTAAAAAACTAACAAATGAAGGAGAGAGATCTCCTATTTATACAAAAAGATGAGAAGCCATCTCATTAATTAGAGTCCATGAATCTCTCCCTCTACTTCTAAAGTCCTAATCAAAATAGGAACTGATAAGACACATGTCTTCTTAGAGTTTCAATACAATTAGGAGATGTGACACATATCCTCATGATCCCATGATTCTTTCCACTCAAATTCGAATTTGGTCTTAGAGTGCGACATAAGGGTCTTCTAGAAGCCTCCTTTTGACCTACACATATCAACAATTTCAACCCACTTGTTAGGTATAAGCATATGCACATTATTTCCTAATTTTTAACCACAAATTCACTTAAAATGGCTTAGAATTAATAAAGTTTGGAAAAACATAAATGTGGCCCAATGATAATGAAAGTGGGATGAATGTGGTGACATAGTAGTGAAAGGGAGGTGATATAATGGACATAATAGTCAAAGTGTAATGGAAATGAATGACATTTTCAAGACCCAACAATAGCTTTTGGCAGAGCAGTTGACATTGATGCAACAATCACAACATACAAGGTAAGATAACACAAACAACACTCACGGATCAGTCTAAGACTAGTGTGATAGTTGATATAACCAGGTTCATGAGAAAGGTTTGTCTGATGTCTGGCATAGCAGTCGACACTGACAGTGATAACATTAATAACATATGAAACACATTAACAAGAAGATTCATATAATTGCATTCAAATCATTTCATACACAAGTAAGTAAGTTAAAAAACATGTATCATTAAGGCAACCGGAACAATCCAACTACAACAACAACATATGCATGAAAATGTGCTAGCTCTTATTATAAAAGAAGTGTAAGTCACAATCATACAATACACCATGTAAACTTGCTAGCCCCATCAGTGGAATGTTACAGGCACATCCACCTCTCCTCCAAAGATATGTGCTAGCTCCGTGCAGTGGAGAAGCCAAGGCATTAAAATACTATCCAAGCCTTCTTGAAGAACATCTTAGTAGAAGCTGGCTGATCAAAAGCCTATACATTGAGTTATGAGGGAATATTTATAGCAAAGGGTGGGGTGACGCTTGACATTCCCCTTTGTGATAGTCCAACTACCCTCATGACTCTTTACCTACTCTATGACTATTACATCCAACTGTTGACACTCGACTTACACTTGACATGACTCAACATTACAATGCACATGTACTCATGTGAGACAACATGGCTTGAGTAAGCCTTGCAAGACATCACTAATACTCGGTCCGTTGTGGTGAGACCAACTCTTTGACATGTTTGTGATGGTGAAGCTTGTGATTCGATGCCAAGCTTGGTCATCTGTGATGGTGTGGATGCACCTCATGGTGATATCTTGCTGAAGTGAACTCTTGCCTCTATTGCAACCAGTCCATCGGTTCATCCCCTTCATCCAACTCATCTGCTAACATGCATATGGTCTTCTTGGGTACGGTTGAACCGACAACACACTGATGCATAGTGTCCATGCTGATGTTCAAGTGTTTGTTGGTGGTCATGTGAATCAACTTGCCAAGGTGCATGTTCAACCCCAGTTGGACTTCCTTCTTGCCTTCGCCTTGGTGAGTGTGTTGAATGTCTTGGATTGCATGTGTGTGCTCAAAGACATGCATGTTATCAGATCCTTTGCATGCGATCAACAATAATGCTCACCATGTTTGCTCTGTGTCAATTGCTTGGATGGATCCTTAACTTGTACTGGCTTAGTTTCATCTGTGAGTGCATGTTGCACCCACTAGTGTTCCTGTTCGTGTTGCAACTCATTGGACTGTCTGTATAAACTTCATGTTCTTCCTTAGTTGCTATTTCAACACATGCAACTCCTTCTTTGTTTTATCTTCTATCTTCATGTGATCTTCATGTCACGTCGTCACTTCATAACCTAAGTCTCCAAACTTGCTTCATTATCAGTAGATCTGATTGATCTTACAACTTTGCTCCACCTCTATGTTGTTAACAACCTCCCTCTTGCATTCGGTATGTTGCCTTTAAATTCTGTTCATGATGCTGCTTAATGTCCTTGTCCACAAAAAAATTGATGTCTTCATGAGTAGGTAATCCCATGGAAACTTGATCGACTACATCCCCAAGCATGCTCTGAATGGTGTCTTCATCTTCGCTCTCTTGGAAACCATTGTACCTATACTACTGAGAGGCAGATGAACACATGTGATACCTGGAGACATGGCAACACTCATAGCAAGAAATTTTTTAGTCGAAAACCAAAATGAACATGAGAACTAACTTGCAACATACTTGGGTTCATGATCATGAAGGTTGCATAATTTTAGCTGGGAGGTCGGGAGACCAACTGCCAAGACTGCGCAAAGCACAGTCTGGGCGACTAGGAGATTGAATGATAGATGGAACTGCAAAATGCGTAATCTAGTTGGGCAATTGGCTATTGGGTTTGCATAATGTGTGATTCCAGCTGGGAAAACTACTGGCCCACAGACAAATTTGCGCAAATTTTTGGGCCAAGCAGCCACTCACCTCCAGAAATGCACAATTCATTCTAGGAGGGTAGTGTTGGGCCATAATGCACAAATATGGAGAGGAAGGTGAGCCTTCCTTCTCGAGATTGCACAATGCAGCCTTGGTGAAGGTAGAGACCGGGCCAAGGTTGGCTCGACTTGCTGACAGGAAACTAAAAGCAAGTAGGTCGATGAAATTCATGGCGACACAAAGTGATAGCAGAAGTGATAAACAGTGCATGCAAAACATGAATGAAATATTCGGCAAACAGATCAACATGCATGTGGGTGAGGGAGTTTGCTGGTTGGGCGAACATCCGTGCAAAACAATTTCATGCATGCGACAACAGTGAGATAGCAACAAAAACTAAAACAGAGCTAGAACAAGCTAGTATACATGTAAACGATAGCAAGAGTTCAAAGAAATCAAACAAACAACACTCACATAAGTGAATACACAAAAAGTGACAAAAATGTAGTACAAGGCATGGGAGGCGAGTTTACCCCAAAACAACTGAGCTGAATGTGCCAACTGCTCCTAGATGTGATGTGGTATGTCAAAGCTACAAGGTTTATGTGAGGAATTAGCTCTGTAGTGTCTGATTGATGAGTTTTGATAACATTAAAGTTGTGGCGTGCATGCCACAAATCTAGGAAAAGCGACACTTGGAGGGAGGTTTCTGAATTGTTCCTTGCATGTAACCTCCAACTGCTAAACATAGATCCCTCAAACAAGGGATGCCTTCGCATGATGCCTTGGGAGAAATAGCCCATGCATGCATGTCTATTTTTCTCAGTCCCAGAGGGAACCAGTCAACTCAGTTGCACATGCAAGAGACTGCTTGACTGCTAGAGAAAAATGCACATTTCTGGCTAGGAGTTAGATTGTCTACTCAGGATATTTGCATAATTTTTAGGCTGAGCAGCTGACTGTTACGCATATTTGCGCAAATCCTGGGCTGAACAACCTTTTGATGGGAAAAAATTCACAAATCCTGCTAGGAGGGTTGGCTGACAGGATTGCGCAATCCTGGAGCCCAGCAAGCTGTCAGATGGAATTGCGTAATTCCTGGAGGGAAGGCTAGTTTCCCTCTAGGAATGCACAAATTTCATTGGGAAGTTACTCATCCTATAGCTGGACCAAGTCCGAGTGAGTAGTCTGTGAAGGGAAAAGATTAAACTGTAATCAACAGGCTGCATTTGAGCAACAAAGACACTAAACCTTGAGGACTTGATGAATCAAGGAAAGTTGTTGTGAAGGTTGGTAGGGAGGCTTTAAAACAAGCTAAGGCAAAATTTTGGAAGGTGATTGTTTTGGGAATATTTGGCGTTCTTGGACAAATGCCTAACCCTCTAGATCTAGTAGTTGATCTAGAAACAATAGTCAAATTAGTCTTAATTTTCCCTATAAACAATAGATAAAACAAAAGAGGAGAGAAACCTACTTGTAGTTTTCACTAGCTCCTTGTCTCCCTTGACCGATCTTGCTGCTCCTTCTCGTACTTAAGTCACTTAAGAAGTACCTGAAAAAATTACAGAAACAAAAACCCGTCAAAGCATAATGATATATTGCTTATAAATAACATGGAATTGAAAATAGGATATACATATGAATGCATTAGCATATAACACAAGCATAAGGGAAAAATCTTGAAAACTTTATTGATAAGAGGAAATATTACAACCAATTCGAGTTCGATCCAGCGTCATCCTTCCAATTCAATTCTTCTTCACCTCATGAAAAGCAAGACATTCCAGCAATATCACAATACTTGCTGTTGTTGGGAAAAGTATCCATTCAGAACGCCCCTATCCCACTCTAAGGTGTGATAGTGCCTTAGCAACAAACAAGGAAAACTATTTTCGTATTCTTCTTTATGAAATGTAAACGAAGAGGAAGGATGTAACTAACCTGTGTCTTTCGCTAGTTTGTTGATCCACTCGCTCTTCTCTTTATTCGCTTCCCGCTGCCTGCTCCCTCACTGGTCCAGCTTCACCAAGTTCCTGCAAGATCACAGAAGAGAGAAACTACACAAAAGACATATATTTACATTCATAACTAGTTTAGGATCAGATTTAAACTAAACATGCAAATATAACAAAGCATCATTGATATACAAACATGTAGGAGAAACTCAAATAGTTTTATTGATATGATAAGAAAGTCCAAGAGGAGATACAACCAAGTGAGTCCCGATCCAGCATCTACCTCCCAGCAAAGGAATCCCTTCCTCTCCTCCAACAAAGCATAAATCACCCAATGCACTAATCTCAATCTCAAACCAACAACAATTCTCTGCAAAGTACAAAATTCCAGCCCCTGGATCTCTGGGATGAGGGATCCATATATAGATGTAAGCAGAGAGGATGAGTCAGCTTATGTTTTGACTTGTGGCTTCTCTCTGTCAGTTCTTGCTTCCACTTGGAGGCTGAGAGCCTCTTACTCATCACTGGTCGAATTCATTGAGGCAAGTGTCATTGAGGAAGATTCTGGAAGCTTCCAGTGTCTGTACACCTCGCGGAATGACACTGCCATTTGGTATTTCTCGCTCAGCGCACCCTGGTAGTGAATTTAGGTGCGTTGCAATGCACCTAGCTAGTGTACTAGGGTGCATTGCAACGCAGGCAACTAGTAGAGCATCTGAATTGATCCTGAATTGACTGATTCTGAGTGGTTTTTGGTGGAGAACTTCTGGGAGAAGCTGTCATTGGTTGACCTTGTTCCTTTAGGGGCAGGAACAACTCTTTTAGGGACTTTGGATCCCTTGGATTATGGACATTTCATGCTCAAAGCTGTAAGGCACAAAAATGTCTATAACAGTTGCCCCCTAAAGTATGAGGCCGTTTATCGGGTGAAATGCTTTATTAGGAGGATCCGAAGTTCTTTCAATGCTGGGAGGAGACCTGTAATAAGATACAATACAATACATTATTTTTCATACTGTTTTCATGATCTAGCTGAGGCGGGCATTCCCATGCTCAGCTTTATAAATTCATTTTTATGTACATAGGACAGACAATTGTCTGATGGTAGACTGATGATTCTGATGAAATCATCATCCTTTTGGTAGGATGATTATCTGTGCTGCAATGCTGTACATGTCAATGTCTTTATTTTTCCTGAATATATATCACAGCCCGGATGGATGAAACTAGATCCGGGGTCTTCAGTCTCGTCCGATCTTCACTCTAAGTACAAGTCGATCCATGTGAGAAATGTTCTGAAGTCGAACATGGAAAGACATCGCTTGATTACTAGTCAATGATGTAAACTGTTAACAAGCGTGAGAGGAATCACCGATAATGATAATGACCCTCAAGGTACTGCAGTACAATTCACGTGGTGTGAATAAAGGACTTGGCGTCGAACACCACACAAAATCTTTCAGTCGAAGGTCATTGATGTATA
This sequence comes from Pinus tabuliformis, assembly GCA_031772625.1. NCBI lineage: Eukaryota > Viridiplantae > Streptophyta > Pinopsida > Pinales > Pinaceae > Pinus > Pinus tabuliformis. Next base: position 486,104,948 of record CM062814.1, on the reverse strand, counting down.
CCTGTCGCCGGAAGTGAGAAACTTGCCATTGAGGCATGCAATCTTCAAAGTACTGAAGCGGGTGTTCCTAGATCAACTTCTTGGATAATGAGATGATGTCGACAAGAAGCGATCTGTCAAAGGAGGGCCTTGATGTATCCCACATCAGTGACACGGAACGGAGTAAATGATTTTGATGGAGGTGAAAACGATCTGATAATATATGGTTCAGGGTGGCGGTCATGAAAGGATGAAGTATAATGTATGGTAGTGGATGGGACACGGTTGACTTCTCTGGATGACTTCTCTTGAACATATCGGCGACACTTATATGATGGATTGGTAGCATTTACCCCAAAGGTGGATGGTATGGCAAGACCATGGTGATGTGACCGGTGAATGAAACAACCCAACCCGACTCAGGCACGGAGCGGAAGTGTCATGTTCAAGAGCGACTTGATACCAATAAAAGTTCTTTGAGTTTCTTCCCAATTTTTACCCAGTCATTGCTGACCAGTACCTCTTTATTTTTGTCAAGCTTGAGGAGGATAACATATGCTTGTTCTATAATTTTCCCTTCGGGCAAACCCATTGCTATGTTTTAACGAGCCTAGCGATAGTGAAACTCGTTCTCGTCTAAAGACAAGTTTGTCGCTATTAATCTTTTTAACGAGTCTAACGAAAAAGATAACTCGGTCCTTTTCATTTTTAGAGAGTCTAAAAAGGTACGTAAAGATAACTCTGGAAGTCCTTTTTCGTCATCTAATCCCTTAAGTCCGAAAAAGTATAAAACAATACAGAAGGGATGAGTTTTCGATAGTTTTAATGAGCCGAACAAAACAAGCGCTCGATCTTTTTGTGCAATAATCCCTCAGGTCCAAAAAGATTAAAATCTAGAGGAGGGATAGCACTTCCGGTCGCTTTAACGAGCTGGAAGGCCAAAACTCGGCAATCTTTTCATATTTTACGAGTCATATGAAAAGAGCTTAAAGAAGACTCGTCTTTTGAGGAACGAGTGATAAAATGGGTAGCAGCTGATTCCAGGTAAGGGTTGGAATTTTCCAATCACGGCAGTGTCACAAGGATGGCTAGTGAAATCACTCTTCGCAGTTGTTCCTCAAAATGGGTAAACAATCAAATGGAGGTGAACGATCGGCCAATGGAAAAGTGGAGGTGACGGTGCAAACACGACCAAGGCTTTAATGGCTGATAAATTTACATTCACGGTGGTTATTTACCGGAGGACAGTTCATTTTTTAACGAGCTTAAACGCGGGTTGAAACACTTGCTCGATCTTATGTTTATTTTTTAACGAGCATGAACTATGTGCTAAAACTGCTCAATCTTATGTTTATTTTTTAACGAGCATGAACTATGTGCTAAAACTGCTCGATAACATGGTCTAGTTTTGATTTTTTACCATAAATAGCTTTGCCTTTTCAAAGATAGTACTGTACCCTCAATTACTGCATCAAACTAGTTAGAAATGAATAACATTTGCTTGAAAATGAGATTAAAATGCTAATATTTCACTTTGAACTACGTAAAAAGCAATTAAAAAGTGTTTTTACCTCTCATTTTACCATTTCATTTGAACTTGGTTTGTTGGAGCTTTGGAGGTGCCTCTTCCCCCTTGATTTTCATCAACTGATTTTGGGAGATTCTGTGGACGATTCTCGGCGCCGTCAGGACCAGGTAGGAGCTAAACCTGAGCTCTTTCATTTCATGGTTTCCTTTCTGCATTCTGTGCTTCATTCCTTGCTTTTCTGAGCCCCTGGGGTTTGATGGGGTCGTTCTGCCATCAGCGCACCTTGGGCACTCGAAACCTGCGCTGAATGTCAAGCAGTATGAAGGCAGTTTGACCTTCAACGCAGGTGGAACACTGTGCAGGTGCGCTGGGCACAGAAAAGGATTTTGTTGCACAGTTTTTGATGAAACTTTTTGCCTGTTTCTCATCAAAACTAGGATCTAACTCCTCTCATGTTTGTTTTTCAGAGATATTGGAGCAAAATGACCCTTACATGGTGAGATCGAGAACATGAAGAAGAGGACATGATTGCCCTACATGATCCAGTTACGGTGAACGCGGTGCGGAACTGTGGTCTGCTGAAGTTCTTCCGCATCTCTAGCATGAGACAGCAAATCAACCTACTGTAGTATTTGCTCGATGGTTGGGATCCTATCAATCAGGTTTTCCAGATTAGGGGCAAATCTATCCCCTTGATCGCAATAGACATTTACTTCTTGACTGGCTTGTCGAGGCGGGGTGCCCCCATTTCTTTGTCAGGTTCGGCCCGAGGGAGTGACTCTGTGAGAGATTATGTCCGCCAGTATTGCAGGGAAGGATCTCAGCCGAGTAAAGATGGCAAGATCATCATCCGTGACGTTACTGACAGGTCCCTTAGGTCTATCCTGTATACTTTTGGTAGGATGGCCGGTAGTGCGTCTCTTCATGTAGCCAACAGATCCTATATGCAGCATGCCTTGGAATGCCTCCAACCGAAAATATTCAACTGGTGTGATGCAGTACTTCTTGTGATGAAAAGTCAGTTGACCAAGATAAAGGACGGGAGGTTGAAGAACTTTGGGTTCGGTTCTATTTTGACCGCCTTTGCCTTGGAGAAGATACCACTGATGCAGCCGCAGTACATTGCTCTTGACTTACCTTCTCCTACTGAACCACGCATGCAGAGATGGGTTGACCATATGTCTAGGCATGCTGGTCAATCTCAGATTTCTTTTTCTGATACCTTCTTCAGGTGGTTTGATCGTCAGGAGATGGTCTATTCTGAGTATCCATATGTTGGCATGGATTTCCGGGGTGATCCGGATTTAGTACTGCCGGATGGCGAGCAGTGGGGTGCTATTGGTAAAATCTTCGACCATATCACTGTTTACTGTTTTTATTTATAATGTCCTTGTGCTTTATTCTATCAAGACTTTAATCAAACTCATGTGTGCATGCATATGTTGGTCCTATTCGTCCAGTAGTTCGCCTGAGAGTGCCAGCCGCTGCCCCAGCAGGAGAGGCCGCTGGGAGGGTTACCCTTCGTGACCTTGATGTGGCCGAGACTCTCACAGCCGTGCAGGAGCAGGTTGAGAGCCTTACTATCAGTATTCCAGATGTGAGGATCGACGAGTTACCTTTACAGTTGCAGCGGCATACTACTGGTGTGCCTAGACGATGGACTCGTCTCTTACGCATGATCGCACAGGCCGTGACTTGTTATCACGAGCATCATTAGACTAGGGTGCCCCCTAGCATTTTGAGTTTTTGGGTCATGTGACCGATTTTGTCTTGGTTACAGAACATTATATGTAAACCATAAACAGCTATATATATATATTTTGATTTTCAGGGTTTTATTCTGGTTGAGTTATATGATCCACATGTAAAACATTGATGATGTGTTTCTTTTTATAAATGTCGCAAATGTCTATCTAACACATAGTTTGCTAATGAGTCAGTTAATGTGTTTAAGTTTCTGGAAATATGTTGGTATTGAATCAAATTAAATTGTCTTTCCAAAATCTTAACCCTTAGGAACATGCGATAAATACTGGGTTTCAGACGGAATATATACCATTGAGTTGTAGTATTACGAGTTGTGAGTCTAGCCTGACGATTAGTCGGCGTATACCATGGGTGATGGCATCAGAGAGCAAAACTATCAACGCGCTATACTCAGCGATGTTATTCGTTGATTGACCAATACATACACCTCTGAAACTTACTAACTCGCCGCTTGGATAAAAAATGGCCCAGGCTGCGGAGGACAGGTTCCGCGAACTACGACTCGCAACGTCGGCATATCCTACACATGTCTCCAAAAGGTTTGACATCTGCAATAAATGTAAAAAGGTGGATTACTCGACCAAAACGACCACTTTAGCGAAAACAAAATACAACAAAAGCATATTGGTTACTATTTAAGCATAGTAACGCTTGAGGTACAACCCATTACGAGGTTGTGCCAGTGGAATTCCGTCATAATCCATTAACTCGTAGGCTCCTTTTGCTAACACTCGTTTAACAATATAGGGGCCCATCCATAAAGAATTAAATTTACCTGCTCCGAATTTATCGGATTCTTGGTCGTAAAGCAAGACCAAGTCACCTTCTGAGAAGACACAGGGTTTGACATTTTTGTCGAACTGCGCCTTGACTCGTTTCTTATGGGCTTCGTTAGCCAAAGCGGCATCACGATGGGTTTCATCCAATTGGATTAATTCCAAGAAACGAGCCTCTTCTTATGAAGTTCTGGGGAGGAGATCAATTGCGAGTTTAAGAGACGAGATTTCGCACTGGACTGGTAAGACTGCTTCCAGGCCATATACTAGTTGGAAGGGTGTGAACCCGGTCGCATTCCTTACCGATGTTCGGTAAGCCCACAAGGCTGAGTACAGGATTAGGTGCCACCTTCTTTTGTGAACTCCGATCATCCTTTGCAACATATGCTTCAGGACCTTATTGATCGCTTCAACTTGTCCGTTGGCTTGCGGATAATACGGAGTAGAGCTGTCGTGAGACAATCCTAGCTTGGCAGCTAATTCAAGCATCATGTGATTGCGAAAATGTGATCCATGATCCGTGACTATAGCCTGTGGTACGCCGAATCTGGAAACTACATGATTGAAAAAGAAAAGGGCAGCTGTTTCACCAGTGTTATCTAATGTAGGCATCGCCTCGGCCCATTTGGTAAAATAGTCAACGGCGACTATAATATACCCATGCCCCCCGGTCGAGGTGGGGTTACATGTCATGAAATCGATGCCCCATTTGGCGAAAGGCCCAACAACAACTATTGGCTGTAAATGTGCGGGAGGTCTTCTGGTTTTGCTATCAAAAATTTGACAAGCATGGAAACTTCTGACTGCGGTTATGCAATCTTTGAACATGGTTGGCCAGAAGTATCCTGCTCGTAAGATTTTTTGTGTTGTAGCATATCCAAATTGATGCCCCCCACACGCGCCTGAATGACACTCATTCAGGGATTTTTCGGCCTCCTCATGGGTGAGGCACCTTCTCAGAACTGTATCGATACCACGACGGTAAAGCGTATCACCGACGATCATGTAGTCTTTTGCTTGGTATCGTATACATTTTTGTTCAGAGTGAGAGGTATTTGGCCTGAATTTTTTGTGTCTGGAGATAAATTATTATATCTCCATACCACTCATTGCTTGTAGATATGAGAAACAAATTCTCATCCACGATTGATTCTTCGGATGTTTCATTGTTGGACGACGATGGGAAATCGCATAGTAATTCTGCAAAAACTAGAGCTTTCTTTGACTTGGATTTTACAAATTCCAGATCAAACTCTTGAAGGATCACTATCCATTTTGAATATTTGCCCCCCAGCAACTGTCGCGACAATATATAAGTCATGGGGTTGCAATCTGACAGAATGGTAGTTTTCCGAAAGAGGACATAGTGTCGAAATCTCTGTATCGCTTGAACAGCTGCAAGCGCTAGTTTTTCAACATAAGAATATTTGCTTTCTGTATCATTTAAGTTTCTACTTAAATAATATATAGGGTGTTCAATTCCATCGACTTCTTGAACTAAAACCATTGCGATGGTTGTATCTACTGCAGCCAGATACAGGTTAAAATCTCTTTGATAATCGGGGCGTACATTAATGATGCTTTTATTAAGGAATATTTTAAAGCATCAAAGGAAGCTTGCGCAACCTGATCCCAGACGAAGGGTACCTCCTTTTTCAAAAGACTTGTATAACCTTTAGCAAGTTCGGCGTAATTTGGAATGAACCTCCTCAGAAAGTTTGCTTTCCCTTGGAGTTTCTTAATTTGAAGCAAATTCGAAGGTGGAGGCAAATTTATGATTACCTGGACCTTACAAGGGTCGAGACGAATCCCATCCTTGGAGACTAAGGTGTTGCGCTATACTAACCGTTGGACCAAGGTGTGGGGTAATTGTACCCGTTTGGACTTGTGTCGTCCCACCAGTTGGCGATTGTGGTTGAGTCACAGGGTCAAGGGGCTGTTGCATTACAACCTGAGAAATCTGAGGTTGACATACAACAGGCAGCATTTGAACTTGTGACACTGTTACAATAGCCGGCGTAGTCGGGATGTTTGACATAGGTACACATTGTTGCATAGAATACACAACCCTTGGTTGTTGCGGTAGTATAGGTACCCAACCACTTGATGTAACTCCAGTATAACCTGAATACTGTTGTGAACTCCCGTATGGGTATCCTCCTAGAGGGGGTAATGAAAGGGCATACTGCCCCCCATATGGTGGTAATCTGGAACTCAAGGGGATTGTCTGCCCTTGGGGACTGGATTGCCCAAATTGACCTCCAAATGGATCAATTTGTCGAGTCTCAACATAAGAGTTGCCGGATATTATTCTAGAGGAACAAACAGGAACGGACCATACTGTCGAAATAGTCCCTGGATGGACTCCTTCTAGCGGTTGTGAGCTAGTCGGGACAGATGGTACTCCGGCAAACATCGTCGGAGTGACGGAAAGGAGTTCTGCTGTTGCTGTTGTTGTTGGGAAAAGTATCCAATTCGGAATGCCCCTATCCCACTCTAAGGTGTGATAGTGCCTTAGAAACAAACAAGGAAAACTATCTGAGTATTCTTCTTTATGAAATGTAAATAGAGAAGAAGGATGTAACTAACCAGTGTCTTCCGCTAGTTTGTCGATCCAACCACTCTCTCTTTTGTTCGCTTCCCGCTGCCTGCTCCTTCACTGGTCCAGCTTCATCAAGTTCCTGCAAGATCACAAGAGAGGAAAACTACACAAAAGACATAGATTTACATTCATAACTAGTTTAGGATCAGATATAAACTAAATATGCAAATATAACAAAGCATCATTGATATACAAGCATATAGGAGAAACTCAAATAGCTTTATTGATATGATAACAAAGTCCAAGAGGAGATACAACCAAGTGAGTCCCGATCCAGCATCTACCTCCCAGCAAAGGAATCCCTTCCTCTCCTCCAACAAAGCATAAATAACCTAGTGTACTAATCTCAATCTCAAACCAACAGCAATTCTCTGCAAAGTACAAAATTCCAGCCTCCTGAACCTCTGGGTGAGAGATCCATATATAGATGTAAGCAGAGAGGATGAGTCAGCTTATGTTTTGACTTGTGGCTTATCTCTGTCAGTTCTTGCTTCCACTTGGAGGTTGAGAGCCTCTTACTCATCACTAGTCGAATTCATTGAGGCAAGTGTCATTGGAGAAGATTCTGGAAGCTTCCAGGGTCTTTCCACCTCATTGGATGAGCTTGCCATTTGTCATTTCCCGCTCAGCGCACCCTGGTAGTGCTTTTAGGTGCATTGCAATGCACCCAGCTAGTGTACTCGGGTGCACTGCAACGCAGGTAGCTATAAGAGCTTCTGAATTGATCCTGAATTGACTGTTTTTAAGTTGTTTTTGGTGGAGAACTTCTGGGAGAAGCTGTCATTGGTTGACCTTGTTCCTTTAGGGGTAGGAAAAACTCTTTTAGGGACTTTGGATCCCTTGGATTATGGACATTTCATGCTCAATGCTGTAAGGCACAAAAATGTCTATAACAGTTGCCCCCTAAAGTATGAGGCCGTTTATCGGGTGAAATGCTTTATTAAGAGGATCCGAAGTTCTTTCAATGCTGGGAGGAGACCTGTAATAAGATACAATACAATACATTATTTTTCATACTGTTTTCATGATCTAGCTGAGGTGGGCATTCCCATGCTCAGCTTTATAAATTCATTTTTCTGTACATAGAACAGACAATCGTCTGATGGTAGACTGATGATTTTGATGAAATCATCATCCTTTTGGGAGGATGATTATCTGTGCTGCAATGTTGTACATGTCAATGTCTTTACTTTTCCTGAACATATATCGCAGCCCGGATGGATGAAACTAGATCTGGGGTCTTCAATCTCGTCCGACCTTCACTCTAAGTACAAGTCGATCCATGTGAGAAATGTTCTGAAGTCGAACATGGAAAGACATCGCTTGATTACTAGTCAATGATGTAAACTATTAACAAGCACGAGAGGAATAACCGATAATGATAATGACCCTCAAGGTACTGCAGTACAATTCACGTGGTGTGAATAAAGGACTTGGCGTCGAACACCACGCAAAATCTTTCGGTCGAAGGTCATTGATGTATACCTGTCGCCGGAAGTGAGAAACTTGCCATTGAGGCATGCAAGCTTCAAAGTACTGAAGGGGGTGTTCCTAGATCAAATTCTTGGATAATGAGATGATGTCGACAAGAAGCGATCCGTCAAAGGAGGGACTTAATGTATCCCACATCAGTGACATGGAATGGAGCAAATGATTTTCATGGAGGTGAAAACGATCTGATGATATATGGTTCAGGGTGGCGGTCATGAAAGAATGAAGGATAATGTATGGTAGTGGATGAGACACGGTTGACTTCTCTGGATGACTTCTCTTGAACATATCGGCGACTCTTGTGTGATGGATTGGTAGCATTTACCCCAAAGGTGGATGGTATGGTGAGACCATGGCGATGTGACCGGTGAATGAAACAACCCAACCCGACTCAGGCACGGAGTGGAAGTGTCATGTTCAAGAGCGACTTGCTACCAATAAAAGTTCTTTGAGTTTCTTCCCAATTTTTCCCCAGTCATTTCTAACCAGTACCTCTTTATTTTTGTCAAGCTTGAGGAGGATAACATATGCTTGTTCTATAATTTTCCCTTCGGGCAAACCCATCGCTATGTTTTAACGAGCCTAGCGATAGTGAAACTCGTTCTCTTCTAAAGACAAGTTTGTCGCTATTAATGTTTTTTAACGAGTCTAACGACAAAGATAACTCGGTCCTTTTCATTTTTATAGAGTCTGAAAAGGTACGTAAAGATAACTCCGAAGTTCCTTTTTCGTCATCTGATCCCTTAAGCCCGAAAAAGTATAAAACAATACAGAAGGGATGAGTTTTCGATAGTTTTAACGAGCCGAACAAAACAAGCGCTCGATCTTTTTGTGCAATAATCCCTCAGGTCCAAAAAGATTAAAATCTAGAGGAGGGATAGCACTTTCGGTCGCTTTAACGAGCTGGAAGGCCAAAACTCGGCAATCTTTTCATATTTTACGAGTCAGATGAAAAGAGCTTAAATAAGACTCGTCTTTTGAGGAACGAGTGATAAAACGGGTAGCAGCTGATTCCAGGTAAGGGTTGGAATTTTCCAATCATGGCAGTGTCACAAGGATGGCTAGTGAAATCACTCTTCGCAGCTGTTCCTCAAAATGGGTAAACAATCAAATGGAGGTGAATGATCGGCCAATGGAAAAGTGGAGGTGACGGTGCAAACACGACCAAGGCTTTAATGGCTGATAATGTTACATTCACGGTGGTTATTTACCGGAGGATAGTTCATTTTTTAACGAGCTTAAACGCGGATTGAAACACTTGCTCGGTCTTATGTTTATTTTTTAACGAGCATGAACTATGTGCTAAAACTGCTCAATTAATCCAGTCATATGATAAGAATGTCTCATTTAAGATTCCATTTTTTATGGGGCTTGCACCTTATAAAGCTTTGCCCCGGAATCCTTTCTTTATGCAAGCTCGGAAACGACTAATCCTACGAGTTTAAAGGGTTAGACCTACAGGTTTAAAGGGAGGACCTAAAAATTTAAAAAAATAAATAGCCGCCCCTTACTTGCACTCCAAAAGGTTTGCATGCCCCCAGGTATAAAGTACGATTTCAAGGTTACCCCTCAATTTGCAGATAAAACATTTGTTCTACCAGGAAAGGCCTACCTCTTTCAGGTTACCAAAGATTGTCTCATTTGCGCAGCAAACAAAACACTTCTTCGGTGATGTCTACCGAGATAGACAAAGGTGAGTGACAACGAGCGCCAAACACATAACTTTGACAAAAGAATCTTATTCCAGAACAACCCTTCTTCCAATCACGGACGGGGTACGGACTAGTCATATTCTCCCGCGGAGACCTACCCTATACCCAAATTTTTCCTGCCGAAGTAGACCAAGACGCATGCCCGCTGGGTTCCAGTCATATCCCTCCGAATTACTCGCGCTCATCGGGAGGACGGACCGTGGGTTGAGACATTTCTTGCATGAAGAGACCATTTAGGGATGGTATATGACTATTTGCAATGCGTGATCTGGGAAATGAAAGTTGGTCCACAAGCTTGACCACTCTTCCTTCGTGCGGAAAACACATTACTCTAAAGAGTGAGGAGACGATGGCTCCCATGCAATATATATAATCTCGTCCAAGGAGTAGGTTATAATCCAAGGGTCCTTGAACGACCATCACGTTCATTTGAACGGTCTTCCCTTTCAATGTGATAGGCACATTGGGGAGGATCCCTAAAGGTCGACTGGTTCCTTTATCGAAGCCTGTCAGATTTCTCATTTCAGGCAAAAGCGTTGGCGAACCAAGCGCTTTCCAAGAAATAGAGGAAAGGATACTCACAGTTTCCCCCTCATCAATGATGGTGCCAGCCATAACCATTCTGTATATTTGAATGATAATTCGGAATGGTATGCTTGCTGGCAACCGGGGTCTGCCTAGTTGGTTCCAGTCGAAGGACACAACCAAGTTGCTTGGTGGTGGGACCGAGTAGATGGCCGGATATCGCTCTGACGAACTTCCTTCCTGCGATAAAGGAATGGGTGCATTTCCCCCGTGTTCGTCGGAGTCTGTGTTGATGAAAAGAATCTGGATGGTGTCATCCTTATCCTCTTCAGTGACTATATCATTCGAAGATAAATCCTCTGAAGGCAAGACCGGGTCAACTGCCGCCTCGACCTTTTGACTTTCGTTTGCTATGGATTCAGTCGGTTTATCCTCAATGATAGACGCTTCAGCTGACCACTTGAGCGGGCCAGCTGGATTCTCAACTAACGAAGGACTTGGCAAGAGTTTTTTATATCCAGGAGGAAGTCGTAACGGTGAAACTGGACGATCTTTCAAGACTCTTTTAGCCTCGTCTAAGAAGGGACAACGGTGGAGGGCATGGTTGCCTTCGCACAGTCTACAGGGAGGTCTAGCCCTCCCTTTTTGTCCTGGAACTTCACTTTCGCTAGTTGACGGTGTACTTTCAACATGGCTATCAGAGGTTGACGACACCGGATTGTGCAAACGGGGAGACCAGTCCCTTAGTATCCGAGGGATGCAAGGACAATCTCTGTGAAAGTGGTCTCCCTTGCAGATGACACATGGCGATTTAGGCCTGGTCAGTGCTGTGTGTGGATTTTCATCAGACGACACTTGTTTTCCCTTATTTGCCTTTGGCTCCTTCTTCTTTTTCTCTTTCTTCTTCTTTTCCTTCTTCTCCTTAGGAACTTGGTTTTTAGTTTTACCAGTTCCGTCACGCGAAGAGGAAGGAAGAGAGGAAGAATTATAGGAAGTAGAAGGTTGGTGGGAAATTCTGGACTCATCTAATTGTTGATTCGACTGTTCAGGAATAGTGGTGTTCTGAACGACATTGGTTGAGAAGAGCCAGACTGGCAGGCCAATTGTCAGTCCTGGAAGTGACAATGTGGCCATATGGGGCGCACCAACATCTCCCCAAGAGGAGAAGGGACTAGGATTTCCACCAAGGGGAATTCCTTGGTTGGTGGGCTCCATTTTCTCAACCTAAAGATCAACACAGGAAAAAGGGGTGATTGTTCCATTTAAAATAAATTTAACGACGCTTAGACACAACTTGCTTTTTCAATTTTAAAGAGTCGAGAAAAAGCTAAAGATGACTCTAGTCTCCTTCGATTTTTAATGAGCCTGAAGTGACAAGTGCTCAGATGGACCTTTTCCGTTAAGGAGTCTGAAAAGGAACGAAAGGGACTGCTCTGGAGTTTTACGTAGAGGGTGTGCCAAACTTTTCGCAAAACCGCAGAATACTTTTTAAGGTACGGGCGGTCAATCTTCCCGAATGCTGTGTTCAGTGCATTGCGATTAGTAGGGCGGCCGACATGACTTCCTATGGATAAAGGTTTTATGCCTATAGGGGTCTCCCAATATATACTCGACGGTACGTGGGAGCACAATCCGTACTAGCACTTATCGTCTCTCAGGAGGAATCACCCAACCATCAGTGAGGCGACCAGTGACCAGGTTTTACGACGCCGGAACACGTCTCTAGCCTAGACCTCTATGTTGTGCGTTAAGTTACAAAGCGTTGTTAAGTTCATTCAATTTATTTTAGGTTGATCTTTCTTAGAAGTTTGCCTTTTTGGATCACCATGAGATGTATGATACAATTCCTAAATGCAGTCTAAAGATGATAAGCAAGCTTTTATATCTTTTCAACAATGAAAATCCTAGCTACAAGGGGAAAAGAAAGACATCATCTTTTCTCAAAGAGCATAGAGCACACAGTAATGCACTTTTCCCTAAATCAACATACAAACTGTCAAAATGCAAATGCACATATGCATGTATTTGTTTTCACTTTCTTAATATTGATGCCTAAAAAGAAAGTTGTTGTACAAATTTGAATTTGATTTCAAGTGAAAAATATAAACAAGCTCCTTTCTCGAAATCAAAAAGACGATTACGACACTTTATGATTTACTTGTTTCGACACTAGAAATGCATAAATTCAAACCAAACGACAAAAGTAAAAGCTTAATCAACTATGAACAGAAAACAAACTCACTCCTAAGATCAAAACGACACTTACGACAGGTCTAGATCTAAGGGCGACAGTATGATTAGTTTACCTTTGTAATGGGAAACTGCAAATGATGTAACAAATACACAAAGAACAAATACAATTTCTTTATACAACTGAGGCGGAATTGAGGCAAAGAAAAGGGGTTTCAGATAGGTACACACACTGATAACAGGCTGCAAAAATCAGAGAGAAAACTGAGCAAAAAGAAGCAGAGAACCACAGCTGCACAAGGCAAAGACTGATCAGCGCACCCTCAGCACATAGAAACTGAACTTCAGTGCAGGTAGCCTTCACGAGACCTGCGTTGAAATGCAGAACCTCTTCACAGAGTCTGCGTTGAAGCAGAAACGAGAGTTGTTTCTGGGTTCTGGGTCACGGTTTGCAGTTTAATCTACGGTTTTTGGCCGGATAAAAGCTATCAATTAGGTACAATTAGAGGGATGATTTAAAGGACTAAGATCTATCACAAAGGGCTATTAAAGCACTTGTGGATCAGTTGTTCAGATCATAAACAAGCCCAGTGAATGGACTAGAGTAGCAGATCTCTACTTTGCATTTGTAAATGGCAAATGCAGTTCGATTCGGCACTCTTGAGTTTATGAGATGAACAACAATAGAAACACAAATAAACTAACAAGATACTTTCCCCAGCGGAGTCGCCAATTTGTTGTTGGGAAAAGAATCCAATTCAGAATGCCCCTATCCCACTCTAAGGTGTGATAGTGCCTTAGCAACAAACAAGGAAAACTATCTGAGTATTCTTCTTTATGAAATGTAAATAGAGAAGAAGGATGTAACTAACCGGTGTCTTCCGCTAGTTTGTCAATCCAACCACTCTCTCTTTTGTTCACTTCCCACTGCCTGCTCCTTCACTGGTCCAGCTTCATCAAGTTCCTGCAAGATCACAAGAGAGGAAAACTACACAAAAGACATAGATTTACATTCATAACTAGTTTAGGATCAGATATAAACTAAATATGCAAATATAACAAAGCATCATTGATATACAAGCATATAGGAGAAACTCAAATAGCTTTATTGATATGATAACAAAGTCCAAGAGGAGATACAACCAAGTGAGTCCCGATCTAGCATCTACCTCCCAGCAAAGGAATCCCTTCCTCTCCTCCAACAAAGCATAAATCACCCAATGTACTAATCTCAATCTCAAACCAACAGCAATTCTCTGCAAAGTACAAAATTCCAGCCTCCTGAACCTCTGGGTGAGAGATCCATATATAGATGTAAGCAGAGAGGATGAGTCAGCTTATGTTTTGACTTGTGGCTTCTCTCTGTCAGTTCTTGCTTCCACTTGGAGGTTGAGAGCCTCTTACTCATCACTAGTCGAATTCATTGAGGCAAGTGTCATTGGAGAAGATTCTGGAAGCTTCCAGGGTCTTTCCACCTCGTTGGATGAGCTTGCCATTTGTCATTTCCCGCTTAGTGCACCCTGGTAGTGCTTTTAGGTGCGTTGCAACGCACCCAGCTAGTGTACTGGGGTGCACTGCAACGCAGGTAGCTAGAAGAGCTTCTGAATTGATCCTGAATTGACTGTTTTTGAGTTGTTTTTGGTGGAGAACTTCTGGGAGAAGCTGTCATTAGTTGACCTTGTTCCTTTAGGGGTAGGAACAACTCTTTTAGGGACTTTGGATCCCTTGGATTATGGATATTTCATGCTCAATGCTGTAAGGCACAAAAATGTCTATAACAGCTGTGTCAGTCGACACAGTCCTAGATGTTGACGGTTGTTCAGACATTTTGAGTCTATCCAAAAGATTACCTAGCGATTCTACAGGAAATTCCACTGGTGGTAGACTAACTTCTGATGTCGAAGGAAATAGAGTGACCCCGACTCCAAAATGTGTTGGAGTACTTGCTTGCGGATCTTCTACAATTTCCTCTATCGCAATCAAACCAGGTGGAAGGGGAAGACCGTCAGGTCTGTAAAATATTTCTGGTGCCAAAGAAGGGGTTGAATCGACAGCGACAGATGTTTGAGGAGCAAGACTCTCTGAACCGGTTGCAGATGGAACTGGTTGTTACACAACAATTTGTCACTGTCATCCAGTCAGTATCCCTACTGTGTCATGAAATCACATTCATCATACTCATGCTCTCTGAATTGGCCAAATAACCCATTTTGCCAAAGTTTTTGCTATCAGCGCGACTTTTGTCCAAATAACCGCGCTGATGGGCGCTCCATAACAGACCAAATGCGCTGCCAGCGCGGAAGTACACCTGTTTTCCGCGCTAATCAAATTTCATGAGCCAGCGCGTCTTGCCTTTGTATTGAATCGCGCTGACATGGCCTTCTCAATTATTGAGGTGCGACGTCAGCGCGCCAGTCCTGTTATAATCCGCGCTGATCCAGTTTTGGTGAATTTGTTCCAACAGCCAGCCTTCCAGATAACTCCAGACTTGGTTGTTGGCCTTGTGAGTATCGACTCCCTTCTATGGAATGTCTGTTCGACCCTTTGCAACCACTTCCCTTGGAGATAAGCTCATCCTTCCACCCTTTTAGGAGGATTCTTCTCCTATATAAACTTCCACCATTACCATGAGCAACTAGTTTGGAATAGCTTGGATTGTGTAGAGCTTATAGTGCTCAGATTGCTGCTACTATAGGTATTTGGTGTGCTAAGTGTGGAAGTGCATGATAGCTTAGGGAAGGTTTTGTTGTGTTGCTTGTGTGAGAGAGAGAGTTTCTTGTCTTGGGAGAATCATTTCCAAAGGTGAATGCTTGAGACACTTGCTGACCGGCCCCTCCTAAGAAGGTTACCGACGTCAGGACATTTGGTTGTACTCTTCTCTGTTTGATTAATAATAGATGACTGCTATTATTGTTCCATTCTCATTTGTCTATGCAATGGTTAAATGTGAATTACATCCTTTCTGACTGATGTATGGTTGCTTTTATTAGATTTCACGCTTGTGTTTGTTTCCTCTTCATGTGTGCAGGTGTCTGTTCGCGGAGATCGCGGAGGGTCGTGACCAGCCAGAGCGAAGGAGTGAAGGTGCCATCTCTTCATCAAACAACAGCGCTGGAATCCAAGTAGGTGCTCTTTACCTCTTGTTTAATTGCAATTAGGAACATGCATAGTAGCATTGACTGATTGTTGCTAGACCCTTGCTGGGCTAGTAGGGATCGCCTCTATCCGTAGAGGGGATTTACCTCTCCAACAATTTGGCGACTCCACTGGGGATCAGCCTTTTGTCTCTTGTGTCCATTCTTTGTGTTTGAATTTGATTGTTCTCTCTTTTCAAGTTTTGGGGATTGTTTCTCTGCTTGTAGCCTTCTTGGGTCCATCTGGGAAGTGTCTTGATTGTTAAAAGAATTTCTACCTTTGGTTTGGGGGTTTTTGCTTTGATTCTACTCGTTTTTACCCTCAGCGCGGTTTAATTCAAAACAGACGCGCTGACGTCGCACACCTGCTTCTTTGTTTTCCCTGTCATCGCCCCTGTATGAATAACAGTCGCGCTGACCTCGTTTTTGAGACAGCGCGCTTTATCCGTGTTCTTCCGCGCTGACGCCGCAAAGTTGCTACGGGCCTTCTCTTGTCAGCGCCGAGTTGCTGAAGGCTACCCGCGCTGATCCTGTAGAATTCATTTTTGTTCAAATTAGCCTCCTGAACCTGTTGCTTTGACTTTCCCCTCTTCTCTCCACTTGGTTTGTGACTTGTTTTTCATTACCTGAACTCTGAGCTACTTATTTGCGAAGTCTTGTCCCACAGGGTTTCGTTTTTGCTCATTTTTCGGTTTTGCAAATACCTTCCTCTTTGCTTTCGCTGCTTGGTTTGTATTTCCGCCATCACTTTAACAGCTACGGGATTGTGTTGAATCTCTAATTGACTGGTTGTGACTCTTATCCTTCGGGTGTTTGCTTTTCTCCATTGATTTCACACTCTAGCCCTAGGGCATCTAGTGGCCGTGTGTGTGTCAAGCCTTCCGTGTTCTTTTGTTTGATCAGCCAATTTCAGATTTGTTTTTTACACTTGTTCAGCGATTGTTGAAGTGCTTTTGGTTGTGTTTCCAAGCGGTTTTTGCTTCTTCCTTGCTTGCAATCCTTTCTTGTCTGGCCGAGCTTAGATCACATAGCTCGTGCGGAACTTGGTTTTCCTTTTGATTGGAGATTTTTTTTGGATGTTTTGGGAACTTTGTGTGCTTTCATTAAGTGATTTGCTTGGTTATTCTTGTCTCTCAAAATTTGTTTTAAAGTGCATTAGTGCCATGGAAAGAGAATCGAACTAAATCTTTTGCATTTGATACTTAATGAAAAGAAGAACATCTTAGTGATTTTTGTTCTTTTGAAAAAAAAAAGAAGAAGAAAATTTTCATTTCTTTGTCATTAGCTGCATTAGGTTGTTTGATGGTTTGATTTCATTTTGTTTGATTGAAAATCTCTTAACCTTCTCATAGTTAGAATTCATCGAACAAAATGGTATTCTTTGGCATATAGCTTGCATCTAGGAAATTGTGAGAGACCATACGATAGAGCCTGAAATCGAAACTTAATTTCAAGATCAACTATAAAATGAACCGAATGAATCTAAAAATGCATTGGAACTAAACGCAAACATCTAGAGGTCTAGGTTAGAGACGTGTTCCAGCGTCTTTAAACATAGTCACTGTTGTTTCACATTACGGTTGGGTGATTCCTCCTTCTGTGACTCGATAGTGGTCTAACACGGACTGCGCTCCCACGTACCGTCGCGTATATAGGGAGACCCCACTAGGCTTTTATCCTTTATCCATAGGAAGTCGAGTCTGCCGCCTTGTGAACCGTAACGCACCGAACACAGCATTCGGGAAGATTGACTGCAGTACGAAAAGTCCTTGGCTCTCATACGATTGCTAAGGTGTATAAGCAGTTTTACGGGTCACTTGGTAAACCCTATACCTAGAGTCTCCAGAGCAGTCACTTTTGATCCTTTTCGGACTCCCTAAATGAAAAGGTGCCTGTGAGCGTCTTGTCACTTCGTGCTCATTAAACATTCGAAGGAGACTGGAGTCATCTTTTCGTCCTTTTCTCGACTCTTGAAACATGAAAAGGTCAAGTTTGGTTCTTGTGTCTTAAAATTAATTCGGCCACGATAACATCACCTGGTTAGATCTTGTGTGCGTTAGTTTTGAGTAGGGTCTTTATCGTTAGTTTGCTTTAGGTTTTCTAAGGGGTCTTGTCATCCTGGCTGACCCGTCAACTCCCGGTCCAAGTGATCAAGGTTCTCCATCTTCTGTTGCTCCAGAGGTACCAGTTGTAAGCGATACTCTTCCCATTGTTCCGAGTATCCAGCCTATCAACGTACGTGCCCCAGGCGACGAAGATTACATAGAAGATTGGAATCCTATCTGGGAGCCTGACAGCGATAATACCCCCCGTACTCCTTTCGGTATGTCGTCTCCGATGTCTACTTCCCCCATGGATGAGACAGCTTCCAGCACAGGTGAGACACCCGTGGTGACAGATATTGAAACTCCGATCCCGGCTTCCTCTCCACTCCCTCCACGATATCAGTCAATGAGGGACAGGATAGCCGCTAGAACTACTTCTACGACTATATGGGATCCTAGTCTTATTGCCACCACGGGACCCTTTATTTCGCGACCTCTTAATACACCTCTTACTTCAGGTCTTGATACGCCTGTTACCTCAGTTCCCACCAATCCAACCGTCTGTGTAGCACGCCCGACTCCAGTCGTCAGTGCTGTGACAACATCCTCATCTACAAACCCTAGAGCTGGTCCCTCTTCTGGTGGAATTCCAGGAGCAGGGCCGTATGATGCCCATGGGCAGCCCATTGTGGACCTAGATTACCAAGGTCCACTCTTTTATTATGATGCGAACGGTCAGTACCTCGAGAACGTTTCGTCCCTACCTCGTCGTCCTTTCGAGGAGAACCAGGAACCGTTGGACGTTACGTATGATCCCGTTACTCATGTTTTTCATGGGTGCCAGAATCCTCCCGGACAGCCCCAAGGACCACCCAATCAAGGCCAGCCGCCTTATGTGCAAACCGCTCAAGGGCAACCACTTTATGGCCCGCCTTACCCAGGACAATCTGGGGGCCCACAGGGATAACCCTACCCGGTACAACCCTCGGCCGTTGGAGGTCCGTCGTATTCATATCAAGGTCAACCTACTGGATATCCTAGGCAACTGGGTACCCAGCAAGGTTACCCAACTGGACAACCCGGGCAGCCTTACAGTCAACAAGGTCAACCCGGTTTCCAGCAAGGGTACCCATCTGGACAAACTGGGCAAGTTTATACTCCTCAAAATCAACCAGCAGTCCAGCAGGGATATCCTCTTGGGTAGGGGGGGCAACCCTACTTACAGCAGGGCCAACCCGCTGCCCAGTCTGGTCGTCTTTCTGGGCAGGGTGGGCAACCCTACGTTCAGCAGGGTCAACCTACTGCTCAATCCATGCATCCTTCTGGGCAAGGGGGGCAACCTGCTATACAGCAAGGCCAACCCGCCGCTTAGCCTATTCGTCAGGGGGGGAAACCTGCTATACAGCAAGGCCAGCCCTCTGCTCAGTCTGCGCACCCTGGGGGGCAGACGGGCCAACCTTCTATGCAGCAAGGTCAACCCGCTGTCCGCCCTAATCATCCATCTGGACAAGCTGGCCAACCTCAGGGTCAACCAGCTGTTCAACCAGCTCAGTCATCCGTTCGACAAGGACAACCCTTGGTGGTTCATGGACAACCCGGCGCCCAGCAAGTCCATCCTGCTGGCCAACCAGGACCATCTCAAATCCAACCAAGTCAACCTTCGGGACAGATGACTCAACCCCAGCCGGTTCAAGGACATTATTCTAGGCCTCAAACTCAAACGGGTTATCAAATGCAAGGTGGGCCGTAGCCTCAACCTTCTTACCAGACGCAGCCTCCCTATCAGGCTCAGTATGGGGCCCAACAACCATATGGCTACCAGCAACCCCAGGGGCAAACTCAGTTTGCTCCTTATCAAAATTATCAACAGCCACAGGTCACTCCTTACCAAAATTATCAGTATGGTGCACCTGTGGGGCAAGCTGCTAATACATGGGGAGCTGGGGGGCAGACACAGGGACAGCCATCCGCATATGGTCAGAACCCCTACGGACAAGGTCCCTATGCACCAGGCCCTTTTGGGCCAGGTCCGTCGGGACAAAATTCTTACGCGCTAGGCCCCTTTGGGCCAGGTCCGTCTGGACAGAGTTCATGGGGGCAACCACCATCTGGTTGGAACCCTAATTTCGCCTCGAATCCACAGCCACAAATGTCCTTTAACCCGCAGTTACCATTCTTAGCAACGTTGGAACTGCCTGATGTGTCCAAGTTAACAAATGATCCTATTTTGCATAATCCGTATTGGCCACCGGTTCCGACCAAAATACCAGGTGATTGTCCAAAGTTTGATGGCAAAGCTAGTGAAGACCCTCAGGCCCATGTAATGACTTATCACCTTTGGTGTTCATCGAACTCATGGCTTGATGATTCTATCCGGCTTCACCTCTTCCAGAGGACTCTCACTGGTTCAGCCGCTAAGTGGTACATCGAACTGAATCGCAGCATGTTTCAAGATTTCAACTCGTTGGCTATGGCCTTTTTGACTCATTTTCAGTTACCCATTCGGTACGAGACTGGGACACATCTTCTCACGTCTCTCAAACAGGATACGGCTACGCACATCTCTAATCATATACATGAATGGAGAAGGCGTCGTCGCTTGATTAAATTTTGGATTCCTGATCAACTCCTGACCGACTGGTTCACGACTTCCTTTGTCCCTAAGATTGCAAAAGACATCGCAATGGGAGCGTGTGTAACTGAAGAGCAAGCAATCGCGCGAGCTCAGTACCTCGACTTAGTGTACTCTCAGTCAGGTACTTTGTATGAGTATTTTCCAGATGCCCCGAGGCCTGGACAGCCCAAGGCTCCACCAAAGCCTTCTGTTGATGGAGTCATTGGTTCTGTGAATTCGTCATCAAAGAAATCGGCCGCGAACCCTGGGAAGCAGAAACAGAACGCCTCTAACGAAAATGCTTCTCAGGGCCAATCAATTTCTGGGACTACCTCCGAGGTAAACGCCGTCCAGTCCACCGCGGCGGATAAATCCTCGAAAGGCAAAAAGAAAGGGAAAGCTAAAGATAAATCTGGACAGCCCAAGCAGGGTCCCCCTAAGGCTCCCTCCGAGGAAGGAGCTAAACAGAAACATAAGTATCCTTGTCTCATCTGCGATGAGGATCACTATACCAAGGATTGCCCAAGGCAGTCCGAGGTTAGTCGACTTTTGAAAGGTGCTCCGGGGCCTCCTGCTGTGCTAAAAGAGCCTTTCCCTTCCCAGCAGACGCAAATGGTGGCAGATCCCTCTCAATCCTCTTCCTTGTTCGGTTCTCAAGTGTTCATGGCTGGAACGATTCCCATCCATGTTTCAACTCGAGCGAAAGATTATCCATCTCAAGCCGGGAAAGAGCCGGAGGTTCCCTCCAGTGCTCCTCCATCTAGTTCTGGTCCCCTTCACATCGAACGGCCCAGCACTGAGACGATCCCCCGACCCCCTCCCAAAGGTGTACTCAGGAAGTCATCTTATAACCCCAATGCTCATGCTGCCCAGCACTATAGCATTGTCGAGGACTTAGCTCAGGCTCCGTCTGCTATGTCCGCGTTAGAAGTCCTCCAGAGCTGCCCCTCCCAGAGGAAGTCCCTGCTATCAGCGATTGGTGGCATCGACCCGGCAGATTCGGATTTAATTTCTTTTGATCTCGAGGGTTTCACACAGAGACTGCCTCATCAGGTGGCTTTCCTTATACAGGTCCTCATCAATGGCAAAACGATCCATCGTAGAGTCATTGATGAGGGTGCCTCAACCTGCATCATGTCAGTTACTTGCTGGAAGGCTATTGGTTCTCCTGCTCTGAGCCAGTCTCCTACGACCCTGGAAGCTTTCGATGGAAGAGAATCTCGTCCATATGGTATCCTCCCACGATTGCCTATCTCTTTAGAAGGGAAAACCGTAGAAGTAGAGGTTGAAGTTGTTGACGCTAATCTCACTTACAACCTCCTCCTTGGACGAAGCTGGACATACGCCATGCAAGCCATGGCTTCCTCCTTGTTCCGTGTCGTTCGTTTCCCCCATCAAGGAAGAATCGTCACAGTGGACCAGCTGTCCTTTTTTGCTTCCTCTTCTGAAGGAAATGTGCCATTCGTGGAGCATACCTCCAAGTCGTTAGTGAGTATGGGTGCCGGACTGTTCAAAGATCCCTCCTTAATGGGAGTCTTTCCCCTCCCACCTCCGAATCTCGCCCCTGTCAACATGATTTCAGTACGTTCTGATCCATGGCTTCTTCCTCCCTTGAATCAGGAAGACTCTTGGGGTGATATGATGCCGTTGAGTCCTGCCGAGCTCAACTACATCGAGATTGTCGCTGCATCGGCTCCCCCTCCTGAACCTGCTTCTTCAAGCAGTGTTCCTGATTCATATGATCATTTCCCTTGGCTGGGTGATGAGGCCACTTCGGATCCCCTGAAGGAAACATTTCCCTCCGATGAGGCCATCATAGAGACTATGTCTCTCGAAGAACTCCCTTGGTTAGATCACCACCATCGTTCTTCGTTTCTCCCTCCACATTCGGAAATGGTCGCATGTCTCGAGCGGTTTGCTTCATGTGTCCCATCTCCGCCTCTCCAAACACCTGTTCAGCTATATCAAGTGTCTTCGGAAGGCAATATGGGTAACATCACGCAGACCCAGCCTATCGACATCTCTGTCAAACCAGGGATTGTCGAGAATATTTTCATTGGAGTCACATGCACTCCTGAGGAAGTTCAACTTTATACCGCTTTATTTCGTGAATTCCGTGATGTCTTCGCATGGTCTTACGAGGAAATGTCGGGCATTGACCCTAGTATTGTAGTGCACGAAATACCTACTTATCCAGGCGCTAAGCCTGTTCGTCAGCGCTTACGTCCAGTGCACCCTCGAAAGGCTGCAACCATCAAGGCCGAAGTCGAAAAGCTTCTTCGAGTTGGTTTCATTTATGCCATCCCCCTTACGGAATGGGTGTCCAATATAGTCCCTGTGAATAAAAAGCAGGGCACTATCCGGGTCTGTGTTGACTACCGCGATATCAATCGTGCCTGTCCAAAAGATAACTTTCCTACGCCTTTTATTGATCATCTTATCGATGACTACGCAGGAAGTGAGATTTATTCGTTTATGGACGGCTTCTCTGGTTACAATCAGATCAACATAGCCCCTGCAGACCAGCATAAGACAACTTTCATTTGTCCTTGGGGCACCTTCGCTTATAAAAAGCTTCCTTTCGGTCTTAAAAATGCCGGTGCCACTTTCCAATGTGCGATGTCATATGCTTTTCATGATATTCGACACATCGTACAGCCTTACCTAGATGACCTCCCAGCTCATTCAGCTAAACGTCAAGACCATCCATCTCATTTACGTGAAATTTTTCTTCGCTGTCGACACTACCGTATTCGACTCAATCAGCATAAGTGTGTCTTCTGCGTAGAATCTGGCCGACTACCCGGGTTCATCGTCTCCCGGGAAGGCATCTGTCTGGATCCCCTCAAAGTCGAGGCCATTTTGAATCTTCCTCCCCGTGCCTCTTTGCAGCAATTGCAGAGCTTGCAGGGAAAAGCTAATTTTCTCAGACGATTCATTCTGAATTATGCCGAGGTGGCTAAGGGTTTCACACGGTTACTAAAGCGAGACACACCCTTTCATTGGGATGCTATCGCCCGGGAATCTTTCGAGCGCCTTAAAGACCTTCTTGTCTCAGCTCCGCTCTTAAGACCTCCGAACTATCACCGTGATTACACTCTCTATCTAGCTGCCGCTGACCCAAAAGGTGGTACGTATCATTTTAAATCGATCAGCGCGGTCCCGAGCGGGAAATCCGCGCTGACCGAGAGCGCATCCATGCTCAAAAAATTTGCCCAAATGGGCGAATTCCACCGTTAAAATGTACAAAAAAGGACTCAGAATGGAGCGCATGGCAAGCGGAACCTACCTGGATCAATCCGTTCAATGAATGGTGTCCGCACGGGGAAGAATTTGCTCCGTCAACTTCACGGCTTCACAACGTTCTCAGAGGCTCAATATGGTAACAATGGTAAAAATGACTATTTACCCTTCTATTTATAGTAAAAATGGCTTAATTAACTATAGATTTTGCAAATGTGGGTTTTTGTCATGCTTTTACCATGGATTTAGCACTTCTGTCAATGTCTTATACATGTTTTAATATGTTTTTTGACATGTCGAACGGATTTATGCGGGTATTTTTATTGTGCAGGTCCTCAGACACAGTGAAGTCATGTTGATCCTAAAATCACTTGGTCCCAAAAAATGTCGTCTTTGAGCTCTTTTCCGACATGAAACAAGAAAAGATGGCCGAGCTTCCTTTCAGCTCGTTAAAGGGAACGAGAGGCGGTCGTTTTAAGCTATTTTTCCGACCGTGTAACCTAAAAAGATTGCCGGGTGTTTGTCGTTTCGCACTCGTTATCGGCTCTAAAACGACGTGTTTTCGACCGCTTTTTTACTTTTTCGGGTCGAAGGCACTATTTACGAAAAGTACTCCTCGATCGTAATGGTCGGGCGGTTCTTTCGAGCATTGTTTTATACTTTTTCGGGCTCCAGAGACACAACTGTACGAAAAAAGGACCCCCCTGGAGTCTCCTTTTCCGCTGTCTTTTCAGGCTCTCTAAACAAGAAAAGACGGCGAGTTTTTCCTTTGTCAGGCTCGTTAAACACTTGATGACATCGGGCATTGTCGAAATGACAGTCTTCAAGCATATGCTATCCCCGTCAAGCTTGTCATCCAAAAATAACCGGGGTACCTGCCAGAAATGGTGGGGAAAATGGAACTGCAATTGTTGCGTCGGCAGTATGTCGCTCTTGAACATGGCACTGGTCTGCATTCGTGTCGGGTGGGAATTTCTCATTTTGTTTCACAACTGACCTCCGTGGGTACGGGTTATCCTATTTGGCCTCTCATTTGCTCATTGCCATCATCATCATACCCTCTGCTCATTTGATGTCAAATACTGCCAAATCCATTGTCGTGTCGCCAATATGTTCAAGAGAAGTCGACCTCTGAAATAATACAACCTCATCTGCTATCTCACACAAATCATTGTACCTCTGTCTCGTGTCGATGATGTGGGAAACATTATGGCCCACCTTCGATCAAGGTCACTTCCTGTCAACTTCAGCTCATTATTCGGGAAGGTGACTTAGAGACTCCCTTCAGGTGCCTTAGAGCCTGCATGCCTCAATGGCAGGTTCTTCGTGTTCGACACGAGGTTTTCATCATTGGCCTCCGATCGGATGATTCTGCGGGTGTTCGACACCAGCTCATTGATTCACACGCCGCGGATTGCACCTATAGTACCTTGAGGGCCATTGTCATTATTGGTGGTACCTCTCGCGTCTGTTAACAGTTTTCATCATTGACTGGTAATCAGACGATGTTCATGCATGTTCGACTTCAACTCATGTATTCATGTGCTTGAACTTGTACTTTGTTCGGATTGGGATGGAGCGCAAGACCCTGGTTCTAGCCTGTTGTGAGCCAGGTTGCGATTTTTGTGGATTGATATTACATGACTCATTGATGGATGGCTGCGACCATACCTGAGTCTTTTAGGATGGCTGCGACCATACCTTGTTATCATCATGGTCTCTTCAGCTGGGTGGCTGTGTCCATACCACAGACCTTTCTTCATATGTCTTTTGGATGGCTGCGCCCATGCCTAGACTACATGTAATCAAGCTATCAGTTGTACATACGTGCAGGTCCTTCCTGGTGGTGTTCCAGTTCGGCAGTTTTGTAAAGCATTTCACCCCTCCCACTCTCTCGGGCTTCATGCTTTAGGGGGCATTTGTTACACAGCAATTTGTCACTGTCATCCAGTCAGTATCCCTACTGTGTCATGAAATCACATTCATCATACTCATGCTCTCTGAATTGGCCAAATAACCCATTTTGCCAAAGTTTTTGCTATCAGCGCGACTTTTGTCCAAATAACCGTGCTGATGGGCGCTCCATAACAGACCAAATGCGCTGCCAGCGCGGAAGTACACCTGTTTTCCGCGCTGATCGAATTTCATGAGCCAGCGCGTCTTGCCTTTGTATTGAATCGCGCTGACATGGCCTTCTCAATTATTGAGGTGCGACGTCAGCGCGCCAGTCCTGTTATAATCCGCACTGATCCAGTTTTGGCGAATTTGTTCCAACAGCCAACCTTCCAGATAACTCCAGACTTGGTTGTTGGCCTTGTGAGTATCGACTCCCTTCTATGGCATGTCTGTTCGACCCTTTGCAACCACTTCCCTTGGAGATAAGCTTATCCTTCCGCCCTTTTAGGAGGCTTCTTCTCCTATATAAACTTCCACCATTACCATGAGCAGCTAGTTTGGAATAGCTTGGATTGTGTAGAGCTTATAGTGCTCAGATTGCTGCTACTATAGGTATTTGGTGTGCTAAGTGTGGAAGTGCATGATAGCTTAGGGAAGGTTTTGTTGTGTTGCTTGTGTGAGAGAGAGAGTTTCTTGTCTTGGGAGAATCATTTCCAAAGGTGAATGCTTGAGACACTTGCTGACCGGCCCCTCCTGAGAAGGTTACCGACGTCAGGACATTTGGTTGTACTCTTCTCTGTTTGATTAATAATAGATGACTGCTATTATTGTTCCATTCTCATTTGTCTATGAAATGGTTAAATGTGAATTACATCCTTTCTGACTGATGTATGGTTGCTCTTATTAGATTTCACGCTTGTGTTTGTTTCCTCTTCGTGTGTGCAGGTGTCTGTTCGCGGAGATCGCGGAGGATCGTGACCAGCCAGAGCGAAGGAGTGAAGGTGCCATCTCTTCATCAAACAACAGCGTTGGAATCCAAGTAGGTGCTCTTTACCTCTTGTTTAATTGCAATTAGGAACATGCATAGTAGCATTGACTGATTGTTGCTAGACCCTTGCTGGGCTAGTAGGGATCGCCTCTATCCGTAGAGGGGATTTACCTCTCCAACACTGGTTCAGTAACACAAGTGTTTGCTCTCAGACTAGGATCAGTATCACTGTCCCTCTATGGCTGTTGAACTTCTTCTGTAGAGGCAGGGTTTCCAGAAATGTTTGGAGTAACCGGAATCTCGGATGTTGTTGGAACACTTGTTCTAACTTTAATAGGAGATTTCGAACCGGTTAAACAAGTTCGATTTGTCCACACTATTTTCGATTCCGGAGACAAAGACGGTTGACTCGTAAGCCTCCGCGAACGACGGGGTTTCAATTGACTTTCTTCCATGATTGCGGATTACTCGATCAACTAAAATACATAAGGGGAAATATGTTTCCGAATTAAATGAATTTTAGACGCTTTAGACACAACTTGCTTTTTCAATTTTAAAGAGTCGGGAAAAAGCAAAAGATGACTCTAGTCTCCTTCGATTTTTAATGAGCCTGAAGTGACAAGTGCTCAGACGGACCTTTTCCGTTAAGGAGTCTGAAAAGGAACGAAAGGGACTGCTCTGGAGTTCTAGGTAGAGGGCGTGCCAAACTTTTCGCAAAACCGCAGAATACTTTTTAAGGTACGGGTGGTCAATCTTCCCGAATGTTGTGTTCAGTGCATTGCGATCAGTAGGGCGGCCGACACGGCTTCCTATGGATAAAGGTTTTATTCCTATAGGGGTCTCCCAATATATACTCGACGGTACGTGGGAGCACAATCCGTACTGGCACTTTTCGTCTCTCAGGAGGAATCACCCAACCATCAGTGAGGCAACAGTTACCAGGTTTTACGACGCCGGAACACGTCTCTAGCCTAGACCTCTATGTTGTGCGTTAAGTTACAAAGCGTTGTTAAGTTCATTCAATTTATTTTAGGTTGATCTTTCTTAGAAGTTTTCCTTTTTGGATCACCACGAGATGTAGATACAATTCCTAAATGCAGTCTAAAGATGATAAGCAAGCTTTTATCTCTTTTCAACAATGAAAATCCTAGCTACAAGGGGAAAAGAAAGACACAATCTTTTCTCAAAGAGCATAGAGCACACTGTAAATGCACTTTTCCTAAATCAATCCATACAAATTGTCAAGATGCAAATGCACATATGCATGTATTTGTTTTCACTTTCTTAATATTGATGCCTAAAAAGAAAGCTGTTGTACAAATTTGAATTCGATTTCAAGTGAAAAACACAAACAAGCTTCTTTCGAAATCAAAAAGATGATTACGACACTTTATGATTTTGAAGTAAACACTTGTTTCGACACTAGAAATTCATAAATTCAAACCAAAATACAAAATTAAAAGTGTAATCAACTGTCAACGGCAAACAAACTTACTCCTAAGATCAAAACGACACTTACGACAGGCCTAGATCTAAGGGTGACAGTATGACTAGTTTACTTTTGTAATGGGAAACTGCAAATGATGTAACAAATACACAAAAACAAATACAGTTTCTTTTATACAACTGAGGCAGAATTAAGGCAAAGAAAAGGGGTTTTCAGATAGGTACAGACACTGATAACATGCTGCAAAAATTAGAGAGAAAACTGAGCAAAAAGAAGCAGAGAACCACAGCTGCACAAGGCAAAGGCTGATCAGCGCACCCCTTGCACAGAGAAACTGAATTGAAGTGCAGGTAGCCCTCTCGAGACCTGTGTTTAAATGCAGATTCTCTTCACAGAGCCTGCGCTGAAGCAGAAACGAGAATTGTCTCTGGGTTCTGGGTCACGGTTTGCAGTTTGATCTATGGTTTTTGGCCGGATAAAAGCTATCAATTAGGTACAATTAGAGGGATGATTTAAAGGAGGACTAAGAGCTATCACAAAGGGCTGTTAGAGCATTTGTGTATCAGTTGTTCAGATCATAAACAAATCCTAGTGAAAGGATTGAAGTAGCAGCTACTTTGCACTTGATAATGGCAAGTGCAGTTCATTTGCTACTTTTGTGTTTATGAAACAAACAATACAAGAAACACAAACAAACTAACTAGATACGCTCCCCAGCGGAGTCGCCAATTTGTTGTTGGGAAAAGTATCCATTCAGAACGCCCCTATCCCACTCTAAGGTGTGATAGTGCCTTAGCAACAAACAAGGAAAACTATTTTCGTATTCTTCTTTATGAAATGTAAACGAAGAGGAAGGATGTAACTAACCTGTGTCTTTCGCTAGTTTGTTGATCCACTCGCTCTTCTCTTTGTTCGCTTCCCGCTGCCTGCTCCCTCACTGGTCCAGCTTCACCAAGTTCCTGCAAGATCACAGAAGAGAGAAACTACACAAAAGACATAGATTTACATTCATAACTAGTTTAGGATCAGATTTAAACTAAACATGCAAATATAACAAAGCATCATTGATATACAAACATGTAGGAGAAACTCAAATAGTTTTATTGATATGATAAGAAAGTCCAAGAGGAGATACAACCAAGTGAGTCCCGATCCAGCATCTACCTCCCATCAAAGAAATCCCTTCCTCTCCTCCAACAAAGCATAAATCACCCAATGCACTAATCTCAATCTCAAACCAACAGCAATTCTCTGCAAAGTACAAAATTCCAGCCCCTGGATCTCTGGGATGAGGGATCCATATATAGATGTAAGCAGAGAGGATGAGTCAGCTTATGTTTTGACTTGTGGCTTCTCTCTGTCAGTTCTTGCTTCCACTTGGAGGCTGAGAGACTCTTACTCATCACTGGTCGAATTCATTGAGGCAAGTGTCATTGAGGAAGATTCTGGAAGCTTCCAGTGTCTATACACCTCACGGAATGACACTGCCATTTGGCATTTCTCGCTCAACGCACCCTGGTAGTGCATTTAGGTGCGTTGAAATGCACATCCTGAATTGACTGATTCTGAGTGGTTTTTGGTGGAGAACTTCTGGGAGAAGCTGTCATTGGTTGACCTTGTTCCTTTAGGGGCAGGAACAACTCTTTTAGGGACTTTGGATCCCTTGGATTATGGACATTTCATGCTCAAAGCTGTAAGGCACAAAAATGTCTATAACACTTGCACTCAATCCTAATCTCATTCCACAAGCATCTCCTTGCAACTCAATCTTTTTCAGCCTTTAGATCTCCTAGATGAGTGATCTATTTATATATGAGTGAAGGAGGTTGTGTCATCAATGATGATGATGAATTCCTTTCTATTTTTAGAAATTAGTTCCATGAAAGAGGGGATACGAGGTTGATGTTTCCTAATTCCTCTTGTCATCCAAGGGTGAACTCAGAGGGGAAGGTGGCACTTGAGAAACTTCTAGAGGCTTCCAATGGATAAGGAATTTTCAAACCATCACAGAATTTGCCCAAGTTCGCTCATCGTAGGCTAAAGAGGGACTAAGTGCGATGCATAGCACTCAGTCAGTGTAGCTCCTACAATGCATTGCAGCCTGATAGAAGGCTTCCTGCGTTGATCTCCTTAGGGGCACTTTTTGGATGTTTTCTGTGATGGAACTTCTTTCGGAGTAAGGCATTCTGATAACTAACTTCTTTAGGGCATGTAACAAATGTATTAGGGGTTGATGAGCCCTAATAACATTGACCTGTAAGTTTGGGGTTGATATGCCCAAATGGATCTGTAATAGTTGCCCCCTAAGCATGAGGTTGTAAATATCTATGTCGAGTGAAATGCTTTATCATGAGGATAGGAAGTTTCGAAATGGAAGGTGACCTGCATCAATTACAATACAACACATCACGATAATTTTCCTTTTTCATGAACTAGTTGAGGGAGGCATTCCCGTGCTCAACTTATAAAATTTCATTACATGTACATAAATCAGATAGTCGTCTACAGACATAGACTTATGTTTCTACAGATATAGATTTGTGATCCATGATTAGGATGACCATCTATGTAAGGCCTTTGTACATTTGATTTGGTACTCCTGAATATATCGCAACCCAAATGGATGAAACTAGATCCGGGGTCTTCAATCTCGTTCAATCTTCACTCAATGTACAAGTCTAACCATGTGAATAGATGTTCTGAGGTTGAACATGGAGAGACATCGTCTGATTACCAGCCAATGATGTAAGCTGTTAATAAACACGAGAGGGATCATCGATAATAATGATGACCCTCAAGGTACTACAGTACATTTCGCATGGTGTGAATAGATGATTTGATGTCGAAAACCATACAAAGTATTTCGATCGAAGGTCATTGATGTCAACCTATCACCGGAAGCGAGAAACTTTCCATTGATGTATGCAAGCTCCAAGGCACTGAAGGGGTGTTTCTAAGTCAACTTCTTGGATGATGAGCTGATGTCGACAAGAAGTAACTTCTTCATAGGAGGGCCTTGATGTATCCCACATCTACGACATGAAACAAGGTAAATTATTTTGGAGATGAGAATTGATTGACAACACAAGGTTCAGGAATGGCAGTCACGAAAATGAAGGTTTATGGTATTGCAACAGATGAAGTTTTAACTCGGTGACTTCTCTTGAACATATCGGTGACACTGATATGAATTGGTAGCGTTGACCCAAAACAAAAGTGATCGATGGTGTGATAGATCAATGGTGTGATAACCATCAAACTGCATGACCCAACCCAACTAGTCACAGAGATGAAGTGGAAGTGTCATGTTCAAGAGCGACTTGCTACCATAAAATTTTCTTGATTTTTCCCATTTTCCCCAGTAATTGCTGACCAATACCTCTTTATTTCTATCAAGCTTGAGGATGATAACATATTCTTGTTCTATAATTCACCCTTCGGGCAAACCCATCACTATTTGATATTTTAACGAGTCTAGCGACGGTGAAACTCGGCCTTGTCTAGATGGACAAGTTTGTCGTTATTTGCTATTTTAATGGGTTTAACGACAAATATAACTTGGTCCTTTTCATGTTTAGAGAGTTTGAAAAGGAATGAAAAGAAAACTCTATAAGTTCTTTTTCATAAAAATAATCTCTCAAGCCCGAAAAAGCGTAAAATAATACAAGACAAATATCGTTTCCAATCCGTTAACAAGCTGGAAAGGACAAGCACTTGGTAATCTTTTCATGTTTAGGGAGTCTGAAAAGAGCTTAAAGAAGACTCCATTTTGAGGCACGAGTGATGTCTAGGGTAGTAACTGGTTTCGGTGATGTTGGAACTTCTCCAAACATGTTGATTTATGTGAAGAGGCTGGCTAATAAGACCACTCATTGCAATTGTTCCTC
The DNA here is from genome assembly GCA_031772625.1 of Pinus tabuliformis. Classification (NCBI taxonomy): domain Eukaryota; kingdom Viridiplantae; phylum Streptophyta; class Pinopsida; order Pinales; family Pinaceae; genus Pinus; species Pinus tabuliformis. The sequence goes on along the minus strand of CM062814.1, from coordinate 486,073,124 downwards.
AAAAAGGGTAAAATAACCAAGTGAAAGCGTATGATTGGCCAAAGGGATGGTGGCGATGGAATGAAAACAACCAAGGCTCATCTAACAAAAAAGGCTTATAGAATGGCAATCACAAGGGTTAAAATGGAAATGGGTTCATTTTTACACAAGCTTGAACCATAGGGAACTATGCTTGGATTTAGTTTCATGTTTACACAAGCTTGAAATGAAAAACTATTCTTGAATTGGTTTACATGCCCCTAGCATGATGAAAGGGAGAGTCTTCTGTAACCAGATGGAATTCATTTTGGTGAAGTAGGACGGTTATCCAACACCTTTTGGCTCCATCCATATATGGAAAAAGGTGAAGGGGATGATAACCTACAGGGAAACTAAACTTTACCACTAGGTGCATGCCCCCTAAGCTTCATTACATTCACCTAAGTAGACTACTCGTGGCTATCGGGTGGATGGAATGAAGGTTCTTTTATGAGATCAAGTGAAAGACTCGAATGGGATTTTATGAGATCTAATCAAAGACTCGAATTGGAACTTTGCTCCAAGAGTCCTTGTTTCATTTTTTAATGAGCTTGACATAAGACAAGGAACTCAACTCATACCCTTTGTTTCATTTTGTAATGAGGTTGACGCAAGATCACGAACTGTCCTCACGAGAGCTGTTTCATTTTTTAATGAGGTTGACACAGTAAAAGAAATATCCTCATATTCCTTATTTCATTTTTTAATGAGGTTGACATAATACAAGGAACTATCCCCGAAGACCCTTGTTTCATTTTTTAACGAGGTTGACACAAGACCAAGAACTATCCTCGAAGTTTGATCAGAACCCATAAGAGGTCATGAAGGAGAGATCTGGTTCCAATGCCCCCAACACATGATGTACAGCATCACTGAATTGATCATCAATTGATGTAGGTATGGAACAGCTTGCCACATAATTAACCTGTGGTGGGGATGATACCATTGGTATAAATGGACCATTTAGGGAAGATGGTTGGCTGGAAGCCATATTTGGACCGAGAAATGAAAGCTGGTCAACGGTGACAATTTTTCCTTCATGCGAGAAACAAATCACTCGAAAGAATGTTGAAACAATAGCTCCCATGTCATTAACATAGTCGTGCCCAAGAAGTAAATTGTAATCTAAAGGGCCTGGGACTACCATCACACTCAGATAAATGATTTTTCCTCCCAAAGTGATAGGTAACTGTGGAAGGATCCCTAATGGTTTACTGATTCCTGTGTTAAAACCCAACAGATTCTGTGTAACAGGCACAAGCGATGGCGAACCAAGTGCTTGCCAAGCAGTTGAGGAAAGGATACTCACTGATGCACCTTCATATACAATAGTAATAGATACAATCATATTGCAAACTTGTATTATGATCTGGAAAGGCACATAAGAAGGAAGGCAAAATCCTACTAGTCGATTCCAATTAAAGGAAGTGACTAGAATTCTTGGAGGGGGTACCGTAGAAACAAGAGAATTAACCCCTTGAGTTACAAGAACTGGAGGATTTTCCTCCTGTCTTGATGGAACAGGTGGATTACCCCCAAGCTCATTTGAATTTGAAGAAACAAAAAGAACCTGAGCGGTATCATGTTCACTCTCTTAAGAAAAGGTACGATTTACTGAAGGTGAAATCGGGTCAACTATTACCTTGACCTATTGATTTTGGTCGGGTATAGACTCATAGGATTCATTTTCAGGGAGAGTGGGTTTGACCGACGTTGGATTTGAGTCAGTCAATTCATCAACTAGTGAAGGGTTTAGGGATAGTTTCCTATAACTAGATGGAAGTCGCTGCGGTGAAGCAGGACAATTATCCAACAATTTTTTGGCTTCATCCAAATAGGGACAAAGGTGAATAGGGTGATTCCCTTCACATAACCTACATGGAAACTTAACTGTTCCCTTCTTTCCATGATCTTTACTGCCATTAGTTGATGGTGTGTCACCAACATGATCTCAAGTAGTTGATAAGATAGATGTGAACGGGAAGACCATTCTTCTAAGATCTGAGGAATATCAGGACAATTTCGAAGAAGATGATCTCCCGCACAAAGTTTTCATGGGTATCGAACTTTGTGAGGCTTGATGGACGGTTTCTCATCTGCTGTTTCCTTCAAAGAAATGGTTGTTTGGTTTCCCCTTTGTTGAATTTGCTTCGTCTTCTTCTTCTTCCCTTTCTTCTTCTTCTTAGCTACTTAGTTACTAGTACCAATACTTTCACTAGGTGAAGAAAATGATGACTTTACGACACTTCTCTATCAACAAAAATCATCAATCAAAAAATTACTTTGAGTATAGACTGATAATGACAAAGAAAACATTAAAGAAACATTAATGATTTTAATCAAAGTAAGGCTTAATTAAGGAGATGAAAGGTTGTTTTTCAAAGATGAGACATCATTTACATTCAACAAGCAATTCAAAATGATTAAAATTGACAAAAAAATTCAGTTCCTAGATGGGAAACGGACCCTAAAGGGATTAGCGTAGGCTGTAGTTAGAGACAGTGCGATGCATAACATTGTATCTATGCGGGAAGTGCAATTCATAGTAGGCATCAGTTAGAGACAGTTCACTGATTACAGTGAGCAATTTTGAGGGTGTTTTTGGCTCAAATTTGATTCAATTTTCAGTGGATTAGACTTGAATTCAATAAACGACAACAAGCATAGTGTATTAGAATGTTCTAAGAGGCTACTTAGCTACTAAAAAGCGAAAACGCTCCCCAGTGGAGTCGCCAATTTGTTTCGGGAATATTTAGTGTTCTTGGACAAACGCCTAACCCTCTAGATCTAGTAGCTGATCTAGAAACAACAATCAATGTAGTCTTAATTTTCCCTATAAACAACAGATAAAATAAAAGAGGAGAGAAACCTACTTGTATTTTTCACTAGCTCCTTGTCTCCCTTGACCGATCTTGCTGTTCCTTCCCGTACTTAAGTCGCTTGAGAAGCACTTGCACAACTTACAGAAACAAAAACCCGTCAAAGCATAATGATCTATTGCTTATAAATAACATGGAATCTAAAACAGGATATACATATGAATGCATTAGCATATAACCCAAGCATAAGGGAAAAATCTTGAAAACTTTATTGATAAGAGGAAATATTACAACCAATGTGAGTTCGATCTAGTGTCATACTTCCAATTCAATCCTTCTTCACCTCATGAAAAGCAAGACATTCCAACAATATCACAATACTTGCATCCAATCCTAATCTCATTCCACCAACATCTCCTTGTAGCTCAATCTTTTTTAGCCTTTAGATCTCTTAGATGAGTGATCTATTTATAGATGAGTTAAGGAGGTTGTGTCATCAATGATGATGATGAATGAATTTCTATCTTTAGAAATTAGTTCCATGAAAGAGGGGATAGGAGGTTGATGTTTCCTAATTCCTTTTGTCATCCAAGGGCGAACTCAGAGGGGCAGGTGGCACTTGAGAAACTTCTAGAGGCTTCCAATGGATAAGGAATCTTCAAACCCTCATGGAAATTTGCCCAAGTTCACTCATCGCAGGCTAAAGAGGGACTAAGTGTGATGCATAGCACTCAGTCAGTGTAGCTCCTGCAATGCATTGTAGCCTGATAGAAGGCTTCCTGCACTGATCTCTTTAGGGGCACTTTTTGGATGTTTTCTGTGATGGAACTTCTTTCAGAGTAAGGCATTCTGATAACTAACTTCTTTAGGGCATGTAACAACTGTATTAGGGGTTGATGAGCCTTAATAACATCGACCTATAAGTTTGGCGTTGATATGCCCAAATGGATCTATAACAGTGATTGTAGCCACTACAAAACTTGGTGACACATTGGTAGAACTCTAGCTCTTTGAATGTCTTAGAGCCTAGATTTGCCTCAGGCTGAAAAGACAAGGTTCTAGGTCCACATCAAACCATGCTAAACCTCGTAGCTAGCCCTACGAGGACAGGCGAGGGCTCTCTCCAGGTCAATCTCGGCAAAGGTAATCGATGAGGCTCGAGATGAATAAATTTGCAACTGATCTTAGGCTAGGTATTAAGTGCAGGGATTTGATTTGGTTTTTTGTGAGTTTTGTTGAAAAATGGGAAAGGCAAATTTGGGCTTGGGGATGAGGCACAGTTTCTAAAGAGTTCTGATTGGGGCAAGGAAGGAAATTGTTTTGATGCTTTAAAGTAAGTGAGATGGATAGATCAGACTGGTGAGGAGATAAGGAGAGTGAGAGAGTCTCAAGAATTCTCCTTAAATAGATGAAAACATGAAAATTTAAACAAATTCAAAGGCAGAGCATAGCAGTTATGGATTCTACCTCAATCACTCATTTGTTCAAACTCAGAAGAAGAAGCAACGAAATTATAAAATAACACTAATAAAATTACAATTACTCAAAGAAGAACACCATCAAAACATAAAGCCACATGGATCCCAAACAGTGCTGCAAAACCCTGGTCTTTCCTTAGCCAAAAATGCAAAAATGAATGTACAATAGAGTGCCAAACTTTTCCAAAGAGTCCAACCCTGAAAATGACTTAGAAATTACATAATATAGACAAGCCAAACCTATTCCCTTGCCTCTAGGGGTCTAGCTCATCATTCTAGGAGCTGTTTGAACTAATTCTAAACAAGGAACTGAAAACTAGGTAGTCAAATAACTTACCCCTATATGCTAGGAAACTGATTCATTCACTCACATTTCACATTTTGGTGAATGAATCTTCTAGAACAAGTAAAATGTGCCAATATTACATCATGGTTGTCAAATTACATCATGAAAAGTCAAGAATAACTTCAAGAAGCAAAACTAGTCAAAACTGGGCGAATTGCTGAGCTGAACAATGAAAAACAAGCCAAAATTCTCTGTGCGTCGCACCAATTTCTCTGTGCGTCGCGCCACTTTGAGTCTGAGTTTGAGGAACTTCCTGAAGTCCAAATTGAGCCCAAGTATGCTTGTTAGAACTCCATGCCTGTCTAATTTCCAATCCAATTGGAATTTCGAAATTTGGTGCCCATGTTCCCCTCCAAAACCTCAATCTCCAAGACTGCTTCTTGTGTGTGAAATTAGGAACAGAGAGGTCATTTTTAGGGTGTTTTTGACCTCCTGAGGACTCAAAACTTGCCCAAACTTGTTGGCCATGCACCAACGGTCATGATTTTTCATGAAAAATCCAAAAATATAAAAAATTTTTCATTTGGAGCCTCCAATCATAAGCGCGTGCCACGTGGCGCGACGCACAGGGAGAAGGCGCGGTGCATAGAGCTTGTGCGTAGCTCTTTTTGCAGGAGACTTTTGGAGGCCTTCCTATGTCAAAATTGGGCGTAGGATAGTTCTTTGAAAAGGTCTTTGAGTCTAATTTCCAACCCAACTAGAATTTTTCAATTTGGAGTTCATTTGCCATGTCAAAAATCAAATTTACCAAGACTGGTCAAAATGTGCCAAATGAGGCTGCCTAATGGTAGAGTGTTGTTACAGTCAACTTTTGAATGCCTTCCTCAACTCCAAATTGAGCTCATGATAGCTCATTGGAAATATATTTGTGTATAGTTATCATCTAACTCATCAATCAAGTCATTTGGCCAACCAAGCTAGGCGAAAACTTGATTTTCCCAAGGTCACTTCGGAGGTGCATTCAATTCTCCTGAGGCAACGGTATTTTTGACATATCTCTAAAACAATGACACCTATGTAAAAAGTGAAGGAGGATTTTCTTCTTTGGCCTGTTTTGGAAAAAAACCTCTCTCATTTTTCCCAAATTCATCTTTTCCCTCTCAGAAACATCATTTGAGTAAAACCTATCCCGATGTGTGCAACAAGAGATTTGTCGAAATGAAGCGAAATGAAGGGGATAGGGAGCTTCTAAATTCTTGAGGAAATTTTGGGAAGTAGGGAGGGATGTTAGGAAGTAGGGGAAAGTGAAATATCTGAAATTGAGTGAGGGGAAGGTGTATGAACATCAGGATACAAGTTTTGCTGATGATTTGACCATCCAGGAGAAATTGCCTTCAAAACCCTAGGAGAGGGAAATGAACCTTACCTAAGCGCAACTGAAGCATGAAAAAGGTGTAAAATGACCCATTGGAACCTGACATGATGATGACAACCCTATGAATGATGGTATAATCAGCTGAATAGTGATATAGATTGACATTTGGACAACTTTGAAAGGAGTCAAAGCAAACCCTAGACCTAATGCCTGGTGACCAAATTTTACTTGAAGATTCACTGAAATGATAAAATTTGACCTTGACACCTTAAAATCACTTTATAAGAGCATATTTGATCACTGGAGGAAGGCTGGAAAGACTGACACTAATAGAATGGACCTTGTTCGTGAAAAGAAAGTCTAATACATCTCTCAACTCATCTTGGATTCACACTAGCTTGATTGTAGGATGAAGCATCTGCCAAACTCTTGGTCAATTGACACACATTCCAAGCCAAGGAAACATAGTTGTTTTGATTAGGGTTGAGGGGTATATAAGTGCATAAGTAGTATAGTCATCAGAGTCTAAGTTTCATCTCTGGTGTTGCTCCACTGCCAGCAGTCCTGAACAGTAGCTCGATGGAGTCACATAGGAACACAAGCATGGATCCACTGCCAGCAAGCCTAGTCAGTACCCTAGCAGAGTTACTTGCATCACCTCCCTGCATAGGAAGCCTTTATCTTCTTTCACCTTATTCATTTTTCATTTTTATTTTTTGACTTTTAATCTTTTTCATTTTTCACTGTTCATAACACTTATTCATTTCAGAGGCGGAAGAGGGATTCATGCAAACTAACCTACGAATCAAACAAGTGAATGAAATAACAATCAACAAAGAAAAGTAGGAGCAGAAGCAAAAATGAAAGTGAAGAAAGTAAACAAACAAGCATGAAAGCAAACACTACTCCTACTCCTACACTAACGGTGCATGGGCCTGATCATGTGAAGTGGTATTTCTAATGTAGCCACCGACACATTAGTAGATCCATGTTGGTGAAGGCTTGGTCTGTGAGTAACCCAGTCGTGCAGACCATCATAAAAGAAAGATATAACAATGAAGACAACCACACTTCATGTTTCAAAGTTCCCATGAGACATAAGTGAGTGCATGTGCATGACGGATAGCCTGTGGACTTATCATGGTGTTGTGTGACACTATGAGCAACTTTGAAGCACAAGCACACTCTTGACTATGACATGCAAGCAAGCGAAAGAAAGAAAGATAACTTGTGTCGTGCACAATTGCTTGCAACATAAGACTCCTCCAATGAATAAGAAATGGGATCGTGTAGTTCAAGTGGAGGAAGTGTGATCTACGTGTTAGATTGATCTTGAGTGCATACAAATGAGTGATGAGGAGTGTTGAGTGTTTGAACAATTTCCTGATCGGAAGCGAAAACAACCTCAGGACAGTGAGGGCCTGACATAACCATCAACTGGGGCTGAAGTGCCTCAACGGTCTGTGGGGTTTCGACTTCGTTGATAGATGGATCTTCATAGACCAGTGGCTTAGACGGATTAACAATGAGTGAATCAACATCGTGATTAGATGATGAGGTGAAGAGATCATGACAACCAAGATCAGAAGATTCATGATGTTGGTTGGCATCCTCATGATCCGATGAATCACACAGAGGGGTAGATGAGAAGGAAGGATGTTCACCCTCTGCATTTCTAGAAAGAGCAGATAAAAGATCAAGTGGATTTTCAATGAATGATTGGTCCTCTTTGTTGTTGGATGATGGGATAACATAGTACAGTGTGTCCTGCAAAATATCAACAATGGGTGCATCCATAGATGAAGACACACATGAAAAATCATGGATGGCAGGTTCACCAACGATGTTAGGAAAGAACAAAGGGGGCTCGGATGGAAGGGAGTCATCCTTCGCCGAGTGTTGATGCTCAAGCTCCCACTCATACTCTTCATGAATGACAACGCATGTTGGTTATGAAACACCAACTCCGTTAGTGGGTTTTTCCTCATTCACAACAAGTGGAGAGTTCGGAATGAACGAACACAAGACAACATCATCTGGAGGATCACCTGGGTGCGAAGACAGAGGTTGAAAAAAAGAATGCATATGAGAACAGAAAGGACTCACAACCAAATCTACGCAAAATTATGTGAATTAATGTTGAGAGGGTATGAAGGTTGAATAGGTGTGTGAAAATGATCCTCAACATCACAGGGCGATGGTGGAATTGTTGATTGAGAGGGAGGTGGACAGTCTGTTAAGACAATGCATGCTCCCACATGAAATTACGTAGTTCCATCAATAAACAAGGTTGAGCAAGGCTTGATCTCAATCTTTCTCTTGGGATAGGAAAATTTCTTAAGGCAATACTCGAACCGGTCCCAGAGATAAGAAAACTTCATCTGGGTCCTCGAAGCTTAAAACTGTAAGTCATGGAAGTGCTGCCAAAAATCAATAACTGATTCATGCGGAGCCCTCCGTTGTTGTAAAAGTTTCTGGTCAATATGGTATGGATCAAAATGATGGAATATGTCTTCAAAAAGATCACAAAAGTTCTCACATGAGTGCACGGTGTCAGCCTGTAGGCTGAGCACCCAACGAAATGGAGATTTGCGAAGTGTGAATGTAAGCAACAGACTAGCTTGTTCGTCAGTAAACTCATCTTCCTCATAAATCATGGAAAGAAAGTTATGTAAGTGCTCAGGCTAGGCCACTTTGCCTTCACCATCATATGTGTGAGTGGACAAGAGATTGAAAATATTCCTTGAGATGGAGACATCTTCACTATTCGAAAAACACCTCAGACGAAGAAGAATGCAAGAATCCATGAAAGATATGCAAAGGTTCAAAACTGGATGAGAGGACACTGCTTGTCATTAGGCCCACCTTCTAGCGCTAGAAATGTTGACAGTTCTGGACCTGCCAACATGTCAAGGGTATCTCCCTATTAGTTGTTGAAAATGCAACAAGATGATAGAGCTTAGTGGAAAGGAGTCGCCTTCACTAAGTGGGCCCGCAGGCTATTTTTGGCGCAAAGTCTATTTTTAGACTATGTCTATTTTTAGACATATGGATCATGGTCTATGAGTTGCAGGATGCTATTTTTGGATGATTGGTCATGTTGGTAAAAATATATGGACTTCTATTTTTAGACATATGGGTGGAGTCTATTTTTAGACTGCCAGGCTAAAAATAAAACAGTCGAATATTATTAGCTCTTAATAATATTTGGACTATAAACATTATCTTGTCCTCTTGGAGCACTTCAGTTCGAGATACGGATGTGGCACATGCAATTGCCAGAAGGAAATACGCTTTTCTTATGGGTCAGTTGAGCTATTGCATGATGGACTTCAGTTAGAATGCAAGTGATTGAGTTTGGTGGAGTTGATTGAGGAGTTGATGGAGTTGTGTTCAGTTTGACTTAGTTGAACTAGTTGTATTTAGTCTAACTGCAGAATACACTAGTGATGAGTGATGTAAATTAATTTTTAATTAATTCACTAATTATTAACTCATAAAGAAACTAAAGGATACATCAGTTAACTCAGTGCATGGACAGTTCAGTGGAGACAAGTGTTAGAGGTGAGTGAAAGAGTGAGACTGCTATCAGTTGTGACTATAGTTGTGCATGAGATTTGCACAATCAGTGATTGAGATTGCCAATGAGGATTGCGCAGTACAAGCCAGGGAAAAAGAGCTTGGATCATTCCTATTCTTGCTTTGGATTGCACAGTAGAGGTAGGCAGACAGCGGAGGAGATTTGAACCTGTGACTTGATTCAGATTTGAGCTAGTTTGTGTGTAGCAGGTGGAGATAGTACTGAGTACTTGTGAGGAGTATTGTACTATGTATTGTTACATGTTATCTATCATTATAATATATAGATAGTTGGGGGTTTTCAGCTGTATGCTTTCCCCGGTTACATACTGTGTTAATGTGCGCATGAGATTGATGTTTCATTGTTTTTAATTCCGCAAAATTGATGATCAACAAAGAGGAGGTTATGTATTATGCATGCATTCCGCAAATAGTGTATAATCAGGATAATCTCTGTGAATAAGTGTTATATTATTCAAAATTTCTACAGTAATAAGTCCCAATTAGACCTTAGAGTGTTTGGTGTAGGAGTCCCAACAGTGGTTTGTAAGGTAATGCCTTGACCGCGATGTCGTACAGAGGCACGTAAGATAACTCTGTTAGTAACAAGGGCATGATTGGTGCAATGAGTCAAGGAATGAGTATGAGAGGTTCCAACACTTCAAAGGGAGAGGAAGGTGAAGGTGAGTTCCAGGTTGAAAGGGATCAATACCAACTCGGCTAGGAACACACAACACAAAGAACATGCACAACTTCCAATAGATAAGTCGACACAGATGTGGCAGTCACAACATACAAGGTAAGTTAACACGAACATCACTCATGGATCAGTCTGAGATGAGTGTGATGGTTGCTATAACCATGTTCATGAGAAAGGTCTATATGATGTTCGACAGAGTAGTCAAAATGGACGGTGAAAACATTAATAACATATGCAACACATTAACAACAAGATTCATATAATTGCATACAAATCAATTCATACACAAGTATGTAAGTTAAACAACATATATCATTAAGGCAACCAAAATAGTCCAACTACAGTAACAACATATGCATGAAAATGTGTTGGCTCTTATTATAAAAGAAGTGTAAGTCACAATCATACAATACACCATGTAAACCTGCTAGCCCCATCAGTGGAACATTACAACCACATCTGCCTGCTCCTCCAAAGAGATGTACTGGTTCTGTGCAGTAGAGAAGCCAAGGTATGTTACAATACTGTCCAAGCCTTCTTCAAGATAGCCTTAGTAGAAGCTTGGCTAACCAAAATCCTATACAATGAGTTATGAGGGACTATTTATAGCAAAGGGTGTGGTGACCCTTGAAATTCCCCTTTGTGACATTCCAACTACCCTCATGACTCTTCACCTACTCTATGACTGTTACATCCAACTGTTGACACTCAACTTACACTTGACATGACTCAACATTACATTGCACATGTACTCAAGTGATACAACATGGCTTGAGCAAGCCTTGCAAGACATCAGTAACACTCACTCTTCTGTGGTGAGACCAACTCTTTGACATGCTTGTGACGGTGAAGCAGGTGAGCTGATGCCAAGCTTGGTCATTCGTGATGGTGTGCATGCACCTCATGGTGACATCTTGCTGAAGTGAACTCTTGCCTCCATTGCAACTAGTGCATTGGTTTGGCCCCTTCATCGAACTCATTTGCTAAGATGCACATGGTCTCCTTGGGTATAGTTGAATTGGAAACACACTAATGCATAGTGTCTGTGATGATCTTCAAGTGTACGTTGGTGGTCATGTGCATCAACTTGCCAAAGAGCATGTTCAACCCCAGTTGGACTTGCTTATTTTCTTCGCCTTGGTGAGTGTGTTGAATGGGTTGGATTGCGTGCATGTGCTCAACGACATGCATGCTGTCAGATCCTTTGCATGCGATCAACAACACTACTCACCATGTTTTCACTATCTCAGCTACTTGGATGGATCCTTAATCTCTACTTTCTCAGTTTCATTCATGAGTACATGTTGCACCCATTACTATTCATGTTCTTGTTGCAACTCATTGGACTGTCTATGCAACTTCATGTTCTTCCTGAGTTGCTACTTGAGCACATGCAACTCCTTCTTTGTTCCATCTTCTGCCTTCACACAGTCTTCATGTCGCGCCATAACTTCATAGCCTGAGTCTCCAAACTTGCTTTCATTATCAGTGGATCTACTTGATCTTGCAACTTTGCTCTGCCTCTATGTTGTTAACAACCTTCCTCTTGCATTTGCTGCACTCGATATGCTTACTTCAGCTGTTGTTCATTATGTTGCTCACTCTGATGCTACTGCTTGATATCCTTGTCCACGAACAACTTGATGTCTTCACGAGTAGGTAAGCCCATGGACACTTGATCTACTGCATCCCCGATCATGCTCTAAAAGGTGTCTTCGTCTCCACTCTCTTAGAAACCATTGTACCTGTACTACTGAGAGGTAGATGAACACCTGCGATACCTGGAAACATGGAAAAGCTCATAGCAAGCAATCTGTCAATAAAAAACCATAATGAACATGAGAATTGACTTGCAACATAACTGGGTGAATGATCATGAAGGTTGCGTAATTTCGACCAGGAGGTCGGGAGACCAATTGCCAAGACTGCACAAGGCATAGTCCGAGCTGTTAAGAGACTGACTGACTATTGGAACTACAAAATGCGCAATCCTGTTGGGCAGTTGGCTGCTGGGATTATGAAATGCGTGATTTCAGCTGGGATAGACGTCTGGCCCAGGGACAAATTTGCGCAAAGTTTTGGGCCAATCAGCCACTGACCTCCAGAAATGCGCAATTCAATCTAGGAGGCCAGTGTTGGGCCAAAATGTGCAAATCTAGGGAGGAAGGTGAGCCTTCCTTCTCTAGGTTGCACAATGCAACCTTGGTGAAGGAAGAGATTGGGCCAAGGTTGGCTTGACTCACCGATGGGCAAATGAAAGCAAATAAGTCGATGGACTACATGGCACACAAAGTGATAACAAAAGTGATAAATAGTGCATGCAAAACATGAATGAAATATTCGTCAAACATATCAACATGCATGTGGGTGAGGTAGTTTGTCAGTTGGGCAAACGTCCGTGCAAAACAGTTTCATGCATGCGATAGCAGTGAGATAGAAACGAAAACTTAAACAGAGCTAGAACAAGATAGTATACATGTAAACGACAAGAAGAGTTCAAAGAAATCAACCAAACAATACTCACACAAGCGAATACACAAAAAGCAATAGAAATGCAGCACAAGACATGGGAAGCGAGCTTACCCCAAAAAATCTAAGATGAATGTGCGAACTGCTCCTAGATGTGATGTGGGATGTCAGAGCTACAAGGTTGTTGTGAGGAGTGAGATCTATAGTGTATGGTTGATGAGTTTTGATAACATCGAGGTTGTGACATGCATGCCACAAATCTATGGGAAGCGACACTTGGAGGGAGGTTTCTGAATTGTTCCTTGCATGTAACCTCCAACTGCTAAACATAGATCCTTGAAACAAGGGATGCCTTCACATGCTACCTTGGGAGAAACAACCCATGCATGCAAGTCTGTTTTGCTCAGTCCCGAAGGGAACCAATCAACTCAGTTTCACAGAAAAGAGACTGCTTGACTCCTGGAGAAAAATGTGCATTTATGGCTGGGAGCTGGACTAGCTACATAGGATATTTGGGCAATTTCTGGACTCAGCAGATGACTTCTACCTAGATTTGCGCAAATCCTAGGCTGAATAACCTGTTGATGGGAAAAAATTTGCAAATCCTAGTGGGAGGGTTGGCTGGCAGGATTTCGCAATCTTGGAGCCCAACAGGCTGTCAGGATTTTGCAATCCTGGAGCCCAATAGGCTATCAGAGGGAATTGCGCAATTCTTAGAGGGAAGGTTGGTTGCCCTCTAGGAATATGCAAATTTCACAAGGAAGTTGCTCAGCCTCCAGCAGGACCAAGACCAGGTGAGTAGCCTATGAAGGAAAAATATCAAACTATGATCGACAGGTTGCCTTTGAGCAAGAAAGACACTAAAGCTTGAGGACTTAACGAAGCAAGGCAAGCTACTGTGAAGGTTGGTAGGGAGGCTCCAAAATAGGCTAAGGAAAAATTTTGGAAGGTGGTTGTAACTGCTACAACAGTTTCCTAGGAAACTGCAACTACAGGAAAGAAACAATATGCTTGATTAGAAAGAAATCTGCTAAAGGAAATATCACACTTTTCTCTTAACAATTCTTTATCAATCATAGAAAGTGATAGAATAATTAATCACTTCAGAAAATAAACTATCATAAATCTAATTCTAATGATATTTACTCAAAATGTTGTAGCAACTATCGTTGTAATTAACGATTCAGTAATCAATGATAAATTCTAGAAGGAAATCGAATAATTGCAAAACAAGAATGAGAAAGCTAAAATGGAAATTTAATAATACAAAGAGGGTAGTAGTCACTCTAGGATTGACCCCACGATCACTTGAATTCAATCGCCTTAGAGCGAAATTAGTACAAGAATTAAAGCTAAAGCATGTAAGTCTTCATTATATTAATCAACAAAAATGAAGACAGTGTAAGTAAAAGCTCAAAGCATAAGTATGAGAATAATAGTAAAATATTTTTCATTAGGGCTTTATTCCTCTCTTTTATACTTACAACCAAGTCTATAATTAAAAATAAAGTAGCAATCCTGAGAATCTAAATATTCTTAGAATGCTAAATTCAAGTTACAAAATCTCTTAAGTTCCCTCAAAATAGATGGAAAAAATCTCGTTCATAGCTGGTCTTTCCATGATGATTGTTAATCTCGCTTATATAGGTTACAACTAACCCAAGCAGCTCCATGTAACTCACTTATCTAGCTATCCAGGGAACAACATTTGCTTATCAGAATCCCTGTTTGTTATCATTTAAAATTGTAAGTGTAACTCATATTTCCATGGTTAAATCAATTCATTTGGACAATAAAGTGATGAAACACTTTATTAACTTCTTTATAAAGTTCACAAGACACAAATTACCATATTATATACATAAAAGACTTAGAAAACTAATGAAAGAATAAGGAAGCAGAGTAAGAAAATGTGTCAATTCTGGAGCCCAACATATTGTCCTTGCTTACATGTTTTCATGACATAATGAAAAAAAATTATTAACATGGCGAGAAATTAAAGAGTAAGTTGGGTAATAACATTTTCCATAATGTCAGAAACTGTTCCTGCTTCAGACTTCCTGGAGAGCAACATACTTACCTTCTTCAGTTAATTCATACTCATCCTTATAATAAATTTGAGGGTACCAAATTATGGGTACCTATATTACATCCTATCCATTTAGGGCCATCTTCTAATACCATGTGGGTGTAATCCTCTACCCTATCCGTTGCAACTTCAAAATTTTGATGATTAAAGGGTTCCTTGTTTTTTATTTCCATGGTTGAGGCCTTCCACCTCTATTTGGCTCCCTGCAGAGCCTCAGATTTAATATCCAATTGATATTCTAATCTTGACTTCAATACATCATTATGAATGGGTACTGAAGCTTTGACAACGCGAGACTGCTCCATGAATCTCTTATGGAAGATGAGTGTGCATAAAGGACTTCGTGGTTCTCCTCTGACCCAAAGGTTGAGGCTAGGTTCTCATCTTTGGAACACATTATAATCTTTTTCCCATTTAATATGTTTTTTAGAAAATGATATGAAAGGTTGAAATTATACATCCCCTATGAAAGGGGTAGGGTTCTCATCTCTTTGATATTCCAGAAAGAAATTATTCATGTATAGCTCACAGAGGAAATACTATGTGTTATCATCTTGTTTATGAAAGGAGTCAATAAACTCTGAAACATTACTAAATTCATAAGGTTTCCCAGACCAGATAGCCTTGACCTTGAGCAATAAGTATCGCTCCAACAAAAATAAAGCATAGTTCCTAGCTAGGGACCTACATGCCAAGGCGTCTGAGTATAAAGAACATACCTCTTTTATTTGTTCTATAGATTTTTCAAGCCATTTTTCCAGAATTTTAATCTTCACCTTTATTTCTCTCAAATTGGCATAACTTTCATCTTCTGTGACTGTTAATGTTTCTTTCTCTCCTTTTCTCAGACTGCCTTTGAATTTTACTATTTCGCAGCCATATTTTGAGCTGTCAGACCCTTCTCTATAATTTTTTATTTTTTTTCTTTAATTGATCCATCTATTTACTAACCTAGTCTTCTCGTTTGTTTCTTCATCAAATATTAATCCTCTGTGTAAAATTTATGGCTAAGGTAACTAGAGGAGAGGGAACAACAACAATGGCTATTAGCTTTTCAGTCACCAGTTCCTTAACAAACTGAATCATATCCTCAGTTATGGATTCAACAAGGTTTCTACCATCCTAGGGTCCCTTGGGAGAATCATCATTGGATTTTTGCTCCATATTTTCTGAGGAGATTGCACCTCTTTAGAAGGGGATCATTCTTGCAATAGAGTCATCAAAGCGTTATTTAATATTTTTAAGCTCTTTTAAAGGCTCCAAAATAACAGTAGCGATGGAATTGGGAGGAGAGGCTGGAGATATGAGTGATGTCATTTGTTTAGGAGAATCCTTTGAACAAAATGCAGTAGCTTCAAGGTCCATTTAATTCAAAAAGTTTTCCAACCCCTCTAAAACTTGGTCTACCACCATTTCATGTTCTTGAGGAGGGTCCTCCTCATGAGTTTGAGGTTCACTACCTTCCAACAACTATTCTATAAGGTTTATGGAGTCTCAGGATTTAGCCAACCTGGATGACCTTCTTCTCTTTCTAGGTAAGGAGGCTAAGAGAGAAGCCATCCTCTTTTCTGTCCTCATGAATTGTTGAGAAGCAGGGGTCTTTGGAGTCCCTTCCACCATGACATTCTCAATTTCTTTAGCTTCTCCTAACTGCTTATCATCAACTAGAATCTGTTTGGGTTCTTCATTGGGTGCTTCCTCTCTTGGTAAAGTCTCTAGAATTCCCAATAATTCCTCCCAATTTAACTGTTATTGGTTCAAGTTTTTGAAAATTATTAATTTTATCAGTCCATGGTGGCTTACCACCAAAGGCTAATCCTTGGACCTTTTAAGTCTCACAGTGGTTTCATGCAGAAGTGAACTCAGAAAATAGGGTAGGTTTAGAGTTACATTTTGTCTTAGTTTTGCCAACAACTTTAGGTGTCATCCTCTTACCACATCATAATGTTTGTCGCATGTGATATATATTTGGACCACTCCCAGTAGTTCCTTCCATGGTTCTGACAATGAAGTAGGGTTGTACCCCTTCCCTTTCCTTACCAATTCTTCCCCATGATTTACAAATAGATATGTTGCACTCTGTAATGGAGTGTGCATTTTGAACCATTTCTCACCTTCCAAAGGTAGGCCTGTTACTTCATCCAGTACTTCTACATTCACCTGAATTTGTATTCCTTTGACTGTCGTCATTCCATCATTCAGATTCCTTATGAATTCTAAGGCCACTTCACCGTCAAAACCTTGCAACCGGAGGAAATATTCTGACCATCCCACCTGGTCCAAAATGCTTCATGCCTATTCTGAAACCCGTAGTTGTACAATTTCACTATGTATCAAATGACCACCCATTTTCGTTGTTTCTACAAGGAACAAACTTAGAAACAAACTGCAAACAACAAGCTTAGTAAACTGAGGGTCAGAAATACTGTTCAATGATAAAAACTTCAAAAGACCATAACATAAAATGATTGTTGCAGAGTTTATAAATATCTGTTATATTTTTAATGTTTTCACCCCCATGAAGGAATTAAAGTTCATCCTTTACCATTTAATAGACATAATTTTGTAGATAATTAACATGACTTATGCAGATAAGAACACATTAATTTAGCATGATGGATTAACCGCCAAGGAAAGGGAAATAATTGTGAGGTGTGCAACTCATTTATTGGAAGGATTGATTGTGGATTGTGTTGATGAAATGAGATATTTGTGACACCCAAGATATTAAAAAAATTACAAAAAAGCACGTGGAAAAGACCTTTAGGCTCTGATCATGGGTAAAATGGATTTTCATTGAAATATTGCCTTTAGAGGAAAAGGTAAAAGAAATTCAAAGTAGATTTAATAATTCCTCATGAGTTACATTCCTGACATGTAGAATAAGAAGTAACTATTGATACACATTCATATTTACCTCCCTCCAAGGGAAATAAATAAGCCCCTATAGTAATTCAGTGATTTTCCTTTGTTATTATTAAGGGAAAGAAAACTAGTTATTTTCTAATGGAAATTTGAAATGTACTTCAATACCACATACATGTCCTCTACTTCCAGCAGTTGTCTATAGCCTTGACATGGTTTCCTTTTAGCCCATTGATATGCCACTATCCCATTTTACTTTTAAAAAAATTCACAACTTTTTAGTATTTCTTAATTATTGAAAAAAGGCCATTGTTCTGGCATGATAACCAACTGATAACAATGCCATTCACTAGAGATAATGAGACAAACAAGCCAGCTTGTGATGAGACCTCTTGTCCTACAATCTAATGATTTGAGGCCATTACCCTAGCATGGTGACCAGAGTGGTAATGTCACCACATCAAATCTTATGATCATGGTAGTTCAGATTGTGATGCGACCTCCTAGCCTTTGTCCATTCTCTTGTTTTATTGTCTTATTATGATAAAAGATCAGTGAATGGGATGGCTTGTCAAATCCTTAAATGTTACGGATGGTGTAAAAAGCATCACAATGACTAACTTTTTAGTTTGCCATTTTTCTACCCAAAATTTGTTTTTAAGGAGATCAAAGAATTATAGGAAACGTTTGAGCAAAAAAAATAAAAAAAAAATATTCCATTTATATTTTGAATAAGTGTAGGATAAATATCTTTATAAAATTACAATATCAATATTGTTTGAGAGGTTTGGGAGTTCTTTGAAGTCTACTTTAAAATTTTCTTATAATATATTTTCTAATGGAAATCATTCAAGAAGGTTATTAATTTTACCATGATTCCAAGGACGGATTCAAAATCAAAGAAAGAATTCTAAAAAAACAACTTAATGTTAGAAACATAGTTAAAAATAAAGGGAACAACAATCACGACTAAGGAAATAACAATTGTAGTCAAAGGAAAAGTAATTGTGACTGAATAAACAATGACTATGACTAAGGGAACAATAGCTGTGACAAGGGGACAATGAATGTGACCAAGGGAACAACAATTGAGACTGAGGGAATAGTGGTTGTGACTAAGGGAACATTAGATGTGACAAGGGAACAATGACTACGACCAAGGAAACAACAACTATGACTTAGGGAACAATGGTTGTGACTAAGGGAATAACAACTCTGACTAAGGGAACAACAACTGTGACAAGGGAACAATGGCTGCGACCAAGGGAACAATAGCTGTGATTGAGGGAAAAATGGCTGCAACTAAGGGAATAACAATTGTGACAAGGGAACAATGACTGTGACCAATCGAACAATGACTACAATAGAGGGAACAATAGTTGCGAATAAGGGAACATCATTTGTGACTAAGGGAAAAATAGTTGTGATAAGGGAACAACGGTTATGACCAAGGGAACAACAACTGTGACCTAAGGGAACAACAACAATGACCTAAGGGAATAGAAAATACAACCTAAGGAAAAAACAACTGGGACCTAAGGGAACAACAATTATGACATAAGAGAACAACAATTGCAACCTAAGGGATCAACAACTGTGAGCTAAGGGATCAGCAACTATGAACTAAGGGATCAACAACTACGACCTAAGGGAACAACAAATGTGACCTAAGGGAACAACAATTGTGACCTAAGGGAACAACATTACCCCATGTTTTATTATTGTATTATGAACTTTATTTTTTTATCTATTATTGTTTATTATTTATTTATTTATTTTTAAAAACTATTTCCTCAATAAATATAAACATTATGTGCAAAATGGGAAGAATTTCAAAAAAGGATGCTTTAGTGGGTTGTAGCTGCGAGGTTACCTCCCCGATCAACTAAGACCTGCAAATTTGAATCATTGTTTACCTCATGAAGAAAATACTCTCACATAAGCAGCTGGTGATATAGGCGTAATCAGTGTCCATTGGAAAGGAGAGATATGCCAGACTCGTCAATGGTAGTAAGGTTCACAATACCATTTTCATGAACTTCGGTGACCTCATATGGTCCCAGCCATCTAGTTTGAAGCTTCCCTAGGAAATCCTGAAATCTGGAATCATACAATAGTGCCCAATCGCCTTTTTGGAAAGCTTTCTTCTTGATAAGGTGATCATGACATTTGGCCATTTGTTGTTGAACAACAGTTGTGTGATGAAGGCTACCATACCTATTTCATCCAACACATTAAGTTGTTACAGGTGGTGTTTCTATGCTTCTGTCAAATCCAGTCTAACTTCCCTTGCAGTTTTGAGAGTTTTAATTTCAAATTCTATCGAGAAAATGGGTTCCTTCCCAAAAATGAGTCGGTATGGTGAATAGCTAGTAGTGTTATGCCAAGTTGTTCGATAGACCCATAGGGCCTCATAAATCTTGGTGGCCTAATTTTGATGGTTGGTGGATACAATTTTGGTTAGAATCGCCTCCAGAACTTTATTTGTACTTTCCACCTATCCATTTTCTTGAGGATGGTAAGGGGAAGTAACCCTGTGTTTGATGTGATACTTTTGCATTGTAGCAAAAATATTATGGACAATGAATTGTGAACCTCCATCTATGATGATCTCTTTGTGAAATCATCTTGCATGAACAATTCAAATAGGAAATTAATAACTACCTCTTCTGTATCTTTTAAGATATCTACCGCTTCCACCCATTTAGTCACATAATCTATGCAGACCAAAATATATGTCTTTTGGTTCGAAGGTGGATTAAAGGGGCCCACAAAATATAATGCCCATCTTTCAAAGGGTTCAAGTGCAATTTGAGTCTGTAGGGGCATTTCATCAGCTTGAATGGGACGACCCATCCTTTGAAAGCTATCACAACTTTGGACATTTTTTTTTTGCATCCTTAAATATTTGTGGGCCAATAATAGCCATCTGATATAAAGTGACAATAATAACCAGCATAACTAAGGAAAATGCGTACCTCTGTCTACATACGCGGAGTAGGCAACATAATAATTACCTCTATTTTTGTTGGACCGACTTGAATACCTACAATGAAGATATAATGCCCCAAAACTATACCTTATATCATCATCATCTGGCAGTTTTCGTTGCTAAGGAATACTCTGGTGGAAATACATCGTTCAAGAACTTTCTCTAGATTCTGTAAAGCTTGCCCAAATTCATTACCGTAGGGGTAAAATCATCCATGTAGAGTTCAAGTCCTTCACTAATTGAATCATAAAAACATACTCGAGATTGCTCTATGGAAGGTGGCTAGCACACTACACATCCCAAATGGTAAAACCCTATATGAAAAGGTTCCCCATGGATAGGTAAATGTGGTTTTGTCTTGATCTTCAAGAGAAATTTGGATTTGATTGTATCCACTAAAACCATCAAGGAAAGAAAAAAATTTCTTCCCAGAAAGAGTATCAAGGACCTTGTTGTAGCTTATATTGTGCTTGAGGTTTATTTATCAGTTATATCACTATCGGGAGTTCAAACAAAATAAAACTCCTTTATATTATTTATCCTTCCCGAAAAGTCTAAAAGAAATGAAATATTTTGTTTATTATATATCGGCATCGCTAAAGAAAGAAATGTAAAAGAATCGGATATAAAAGGTTATATGGAGCTAGACCCAATATGTATATATAAGTGCATATCGAAACAAGAAAGAAATAAAGAAATATATCGAATTTACGAAGGAAACAAGTGCTAAAACATATATAGCCGGACCTGAAATATATACATTGTGTTTAAAAGTTTGGCAGGTCCGATGTATCGAAAATTCCTTTATATACATGCATACGAGTTCCGCCAAGCGTGATTTGCGATGACGGATCCGAAAAGATATATATTATATTTATAATACTGGCCGGTCCGTGATAATGATAGGTGAGACGCAAAATTGATTACACCATGATTTGTAACTCCATCGGGCCCGCAATTATCACATAACGTTTATGACTTATGCCAATTGTGATTTGCGATTGCGGGCTAGACCCGAAAGTATATATATTATGTTTTATAATTGTGGCGGGTCCGTCATATCGCATAACATATTATATATATATATATATATATATATATATATATATATATATATATATATATATATATATATATATATATATATATATGGAAAGCGTCGATTGCGATGAGCGATGGGGATTCTGGACCCGATAGTTTATATGCTATATCTTATAACTCAGTGCGTCCATCATATCGCAGATTGTTAAGAAGTGGGTCAATACAACGTTGAAAAGGGCCGATTGCGATTGTGATAAAGCTATGCCTCGATAGTTGTGCAAAGCCCGCGTTAGAAGCGGAAAAAGCATGCTTTATGGTATATTTTCATTATTAAAGGTATATAATAGAAAAGTGCAGATATGAAGGAATTATGCGTAAGTCCAACATTACGTTAATGCACCACTAGAAAGGGGCCGATTGCGATTTGCGATGGGAAGTCAACAGAGCGCTAAAAAGGTAGATCTGATGGATTTATGAAGCAGAGTTAATACTTTTTTAGTTCTGCAGTTACCAAAGGTTTGCGTTAATTTCGCTTGATAAAGGGAAAAATCAATGTTAAAGCCGAGTCCAAAGAAAATGCAGATGGGCATGTTTTCTTTATTTTCTGGCCAATATAAGCGCACCCAATATATATGGAAGCCCCAGTCTTCGCACAAGTCAAAGTTTAATGCAGCTAATTATGGTTTAAATGGATTAAGCATTATTGAAGCATCAACAAAGGAACTCAAGAGCTGATTAACAGAGCCGAATGATTGCAGTCATTGTCATCTTCTATGTTCAGTTATTTTCCATTAGTTTATGTTCTTTGAGATGTCTTTACCCTCTGGGTAATATGTTGTAATAATTCTTACTTCAGATAGTTAGAGAAATAGTTTATTAGTTTGACAGTTTCAAAGATCAGCAACTATTTCACAAATGTATAAAAGGAGGAAAATTTATAGAGAAAGGGTTGGTGGTTCGAACTTTGGAGAACCCAAAGACTAGGCTACTGTATTCCTGATATAATTGTTGATTAATGAAAGAAACAGAAGTTTCCATGAATTTTTGGGTATAATTTTGTAACCCTCTCTGTAATGTGTCATCTTATGTTTTCCTTTTTCAATTATAGTATTGAAGCCGCAGGTCTTTATTTGCTTATGTAGATAAAGTTAAAATTCCTTAAAAGAGCACTCCTATACTTTAAGTTTCCATCTTCCTTTCTGAGTTATAGATAATAGTTTCTGTGAAAGATTAGCATATTATCTTTAACTTTTCCTTCAAGCTTTCTTCATTCATCATTTGTATCTAGAAAACAAATGGTATTCTGAGATGTTTTGGTCATACATGTATTAAGAGTAAAAAACCAAGTCTCCAGGTCCTTCATTTGAGAACACAACATATCTAAGTGAAAAACAAGTGAAAATAAATAATATTTATTAATGTCTTAGGCACATTTTCTCTACAGCTAGGAAATTGGTTTCTTAAGGAACAACATTAATTGGCACCACTGCCAGGGAGAGAAGACAAGAACATTTTTCCATGGGTTTTCAATATTTCCCTTTGGTTTCTCAATGAGGAGGAAATACTTGGATGTTTTGAATAAAAGAAATAAAAGGCGACTCCATTGTAATAAATACCACAGATTGCAGATCAATATAATAAGAACACTTTTACTTGAATTCATTAAGTTTGACGCTGATTCTTGAGAATGACAAGTTTCAACAGTTGGTTGTACATTCACACCTGTGATTTTCACCTAGAAAATTGATTTCCGACTCCACTGTACTTTGAAGTTTTCTTTTTTGGGATGTAATCGCTCTCCCTGTATTCTTAGTGCATAGATTTGATCCATTTGATTTTACTAGGATCACTGGTTATCCTCATGATGTACCTACATTTTATATTTGGGATGAGTATCTTCCAAAATTCAGTAGAAAAGAATATGAAGATCCAGCTCAGCATCTCCAAGAGTTTCATGAATGCATGGAGCAGCAGGGCATCATTCATGAAGTTGTTTATGTTTTCTTTGGACCTAGAAGCTAGGGATTGGTTTAGGTCTCTGCCTCATTCAATAATTTCATCTTTGAAAGATTTGCATTCAGTATTCAATTCTTCTTGTAGAATTTATTATCCACACAAGTTTCTTTTTGAAAATTGTTGTGAATATTATGATTTTAAAGAAACTTTAAAAGCTCAAGATAATCCTGTTGAGGAAACTGATGATCTTGATGATAATATATCAAGCATTCAAAGAGATTATAGCCAGATTAACTATGAGCAAGTCTCTGAAAGCGAGGAACTATCATTTTATCAAAATGGTGCAGAGAATTTTATGAAGCATTCTTCTTCAATAATCTCCCAAGAAAAGAATTGGTTGACTATGTTCCAGGAAGAAAATTGGTTGACCCTGTTCCAAGCAAATCAAGAGAGTATTCAGATGGAGGAAAGTTCAAGCATGCATAAAGAATTTTTGCTCAGCAGTCAAGAATAGGAAGAAATGATTGAGTTGCAAATAAATCCCCAAAGTTCTGATTTTGTTATTTTTGATGATCCTTCTATATATAATGAAAAAAATTTAAATGGGGAACAGGACGAAGTTTTTCAAGTGCATCAGTTTGGTGTTGAACCTATAGGAAAAAACCAGCAAGTGGAATACGTTGGACAACAATATATTGAGCCATCTATCATAGAAAAAGAGGCTATCTCATGTAAAAAGGAAGCTGATAAAAATATTATATATCAGTGAATTAAAGAACACAATGATTCCCATGGATTGGAGGTAAATAATCTATTTGAAGTTGATCATATGTCATATAGTAATGTGAAAAAATTCGTTTTTCTTCCCGAAGTTACAATTACAAGTTATTTTCAATCAAAGCTTGGAGATGAAGAGTGGAGACATGAAAGTGACATAGATTATTTTCTTAAAGATGTTATTGATTGTTATGTTAAGCATATTATCCCAAAAGAAGGTCTATTTGGGCAAGAACCTTCATACATAGAGAATTTCTTTTTTGGAGCTGATCAGGACCATATTTTTTCTTATACTTTTGAAGATTATGTGGTAGATTACATGGAAGAATTTATCAGCAGTCTATACATATCATTTTGTGGATATAATTCTAATTTTTGTTGTGGGTTGCCTTTATGCATAGTTTATTTTTCATTCAGGATGAATTGTATTTTAAAAATTCATTGGCATAATGGTTCAAGATTATGCACTCAAATGCTAATCTGGTATCATTGGAAGATTGACTTCACTGATTGAGGTCAGTCATGTACATATGTAGGGACTTGTACATAAATAAGGTCAGGTGTTTAGCATTTGGTTTCTAGTTGCAGTTCTTTAGTTTAATCTTTAGTTGATGAATAAGGGTGACTTTCCCAGTTGGAAACTGGTTTGCAGAGGTTTCAGACTAAAGTGGAAACTTCTTGATAAACAGAATTATTTGTATAAATATTTTATTAAAATGATGAATTGACAAATGATGAATGATTACAATGGGGTTCCTGGCTTATATACCGCCATGGAACCCTTTGGGAAAGGGCAAGATCTTATGATCGTGCCCTTTCGTTTAATTAAACCTAAAATTAACTAATTAAATAATTTTTTACATAACATTGCCTTCCTCTCAAAAGAATGATTTTTCCTCAAAGCATACACAATGACGGATGTTGTTGACAAGATGGTTCATTCTCCCAAGAAGCGTCTTCTTTGGTAAGTCCTTCCACTTGATCAGATATTCCAAAATGATCAAGTTCCCACACTTTAAAAGGTCTTGGATTAATCTCTCAATTTCCGTTTTTTGGTGACGTGGATATCGGTATGGCTTGATGTTGACGGGGTCTAATCTTGCCTTCACTTCTATTATATGCTCAATTTCCTTATTAGGTGGCATCTTCATAGGTAGTTCTTGAATTAATTTTTCATGATTCCGAATTAGATCTTGTATCTCTGGTGACTCTTCTCTGGTCATATTTGCAGATAACATTTCTAATTGGTGACATTGTACTACATAAGCATGGGCTCCTTTTCGACCTAGCTTCATCACCTGAGATGATGATACAACTTGATTTTCTGGTGCCTGGAAGCCTTGTAGTTTGTACTTCTGACCTCCCCATTTGAATTTTATAAATTATACTTGATGGTTGGCGACATAAGTACCTAAGGTTCGTAGCCATTGGATACCTAAGACTACATCTACTCCTCCTAATGGTACCGTGAAGATCAAAAACTCTAAATTAAAGTCTTGAATCTGCAAATTGACCTTATGGCATTTCCCCACCTTTTCAATCTTCTTACCGTTAGCTACCATCACTTTCATGTTTGGTAAGGGAAATGAAAAAATATTGAGTCTCTTTGCTATGGTTGTATCTAAAAAATTGTGTGTGCTACCAAAGTCGATGAGAACCACTACATTGTTCTTCTTTATGTGCCCTTTTAACTTTAAGGTCTGGGGTTGTGATATACCTGTCATAGCAAATAGTGACACTTGCGGAATACTTCCGTCATCTAATTCTGGTGAGAATTATAGGGCATCTTTTGTTTCTTCTATGTCATAATCTTCACTGTTTGAATCATTGGTTGCTTCACAATTATATAGGTTATTTGGTTCTTTTCCTTTAGTACATCTATGTTTGGGGTCCCACTTCTCACCACAGCGTTTACATTTAACCTTTTTTATCCTTTGCATTTCCACATTAGATTTTTCATCTTCACGACGATGTGGTGGTGTTGGCATTATGATACATATGTTGTACTTGATGGAAACCCACTCATCTCAGATGATAAATTATAGTGCAGAAAAGTTCACGCACTTATATGCAGAGAAAAGTTTATTTCATGTAGAGAAAAGTTCACGCACTTTTATGCAGAGAAAAGTTTATGTAGAGAAAAGTTCACGCACTTTTATGCAGAGAAAAGTTTATTTCATATAGAGAAAAGTTCACGCACTTTTATGCAGAGAAAAGTTTATTTCATGTAGAGAAACGTTCACACACTTTTATGCAGAGAAAAGTTTATTTCATGTAGAGAAAAAGTTCACGCACTTTCATGCAGAGAAAAGTTCCTTTCATGAAGAGAAAATTTCACGCACTTTCATGGTTGGCTCATGGTATTAGTCTGATAGTTTTTGATCCTATGGTTTTGGTCCGTGGTATTGCATCCAAAAGTGTTGATCTCACGCACTTTCATGGTTGGTTCATGGTATTAGTCCTACAATTTTTGATCCTATGGTTTTGGCTCGTGGTATTGCATCCAAAAGTGTTGATCTCATGCACTTTCATGGTTGGTTCATGGTATTAGTCCAATAGTTTTTTGATCCTATGGTTTTGGACCGTGGTATTGTAGAAGGCCTAAGACTATAAAAGAGGAAGGAGACCATTTGGCAATGGATCATCGAATGAATTGAATATCTAATAAGTGCTAGATCTGAAATATTTGTGATTGGGTTATGGTGCAGATCTGGATCTGAATGAAGGAGGAACCTTAGCGCATAAAGAAGGATAAGTTCTTTTGATGGGTCATAATCTTTATGCTTGAATAATAGTATCTTTGCATTATTTTGATCTGTTATATGAGGCGCATGCTTGATCTATAAATCTGACAATCTGGGTTAATTAGTGTCTGAATATTTGAAAGAAGGAATTATCCTTTATAGGTTTGCACGCAGGTTTCAGGTTGTTGAAGTAGCATATATCTTTAAATTATGATCTAGCTGCCTCTGTCTATTGCTGCAGTATTCTGGGTTCAGAATTTGGTGTGTGGTTACTATTACTGTGTTCTGGGTACAGCTGTCAGAGAAGTGTTTACTTGATTCAGTGCTAATTGGGAAAGGAGATTGTTTGATGCAGATATACTTGATGATTGATTGATGTTCATGGATCCAGTCTGAAAATTTATGAATCGTGGTCCCTGGAAGAAAGAGAAGGTTGTAGGCTTCAGTAGGCCAGCACCGACGTACTAGTATCTTGGCTAGTACAAGAGCTAAGGGGGTTGTAGCTCCCTTCCAGGAGAGACTGGAAAATGAGAGAGAGAGAGTTGTAGCTCTCTGCAGGTTGTAGCCTACGTACTAGTAAAGGACTGCACCAGTACAAAATCATTGTAAAAGGAGTTTCTTATTAAAATAAGATAGAGACATATTGCAGCAGGTGGTTTTCACCCACATTGGGTTTCCACCTTATATCTGGTGTTCTTTTGTGTGACTATTTTCTTTTCTTGTTCCTGCTCATTATTTTATGATACTGACATAAAAAGTAATGATCAATATTTAAAGAATTATTCAAAGTATA
Organism: Pinus tabuliformis; assembly: GCA_031772625.1. Classification (NCBI taxonomy): domain Eukaryota; kingdom Viridiplantae; phylum Streptophyta; class Pinopsida; order Pinales; family Pinaceae; genus Pinus; species Pinus tabuliformis. The sequence goes on along the minus strand of CM062814.1, from coordinate 486,045,143 downwards.
AATAAGGAAGATATATTGAAAATAATTTGATAATACTGATTCACCCCCCCTCTCAGTATTATTTCCAACAATTGGTATCAGAGCAGGTCCTTCTGAAGAAGCTTGATCGCTTGAAGGAAGATCTAACATCATGAGCAACTACGAGAGGGAAGCATCAATCAGGCCACCGATTTTTGATGGGACAAACTTCGTATATTGGAAGGTAAGAGTTACTTCTTATCTTCAATTTTTGGGTACAGAAGTATGGGACATTATAGAAACAGGGTATACTTTTCCATCAGCTACTCCTACAGATTCAGCTGAGAAGAAGAAATATGAAACAAATGCAAAGGTGGTTAATACTCTTCTAGGATGTCTATCTCAATCTGAATTCGTGAAGGTTATGCAATATAAATCCGCAAAAGAAATATGGGACAAGATTGTTTTGAGCTACGAAGGAGATGAACAAGTAAAACGTGCAAAACTTCAAACCCTCAGGATTCAGTATGAAATCTCAAAATGTATAATGATGAAAGTGTGGCTAACTATTTCCTTCGGGTAGATGAGATTGTTAATTGTATGAAAAACTTGGGTGAAGAAATAAAAGAGGTTGTTGTGGTTGAAAAAGTCCTAAGATCATTGTCCCCCAAGTTTGAATCTAAAGTATATGCAATAGAAGAAAAGGAAAATCTATGAACTCTTACTATGTCTCAGCTACGCGGAATTCTAACTGCTTATGAAATGAGAAAAGGAGGTCCATCAGACAGGAGAGAAGCTGCTTTTAAGGCTTCAGGCAAAAGGAGACTACTATGAATCAAGTCACCTGCCAGAAGAAGAAGAAGAAGAATCAAATTTTGTCAGAAATCTTCAACGGGGTACTGGAAGGTTCAGAGGTAAGCTACCTTTTAAATGTTTTGCTTGTGGAAGAGTAGGTCATTATGCTACCAAATGTTCTCATAAGGATAAGATTGACAAAGGAAAGGAACCTACTAGATGGAACAAGAAACAAAATGCAAATAAGAAAAGCCACTACACTCATGAAGATAGTGATGGTCTATCAAATAGTGATGAAGATGAACGAGGTAATGACTATAAACTTTTAATGGCATTTGAAGATGATGATTACATGGATGCTATAGATGTGGATAGTTTTTATGAAGAGATTTCTAGACTTAAGACATGTATAGAAGAAAAGAATATGATCATTGATACTCTACAATTTCAAATTGATGAAAAAGAAAAATATCTTGAAAAGTTAAAAGGTGAAATTGTTGACCTTAGAAAAGAAATTGAGAAAAAAAAGGCTATTAATCTTAAGTTTGTCAAAGGATCTGAAACTCTGGATGAGATCATCAATGTACAGCGTTCTCCACTAAACAAGACAGGTCTGGGGTATAATGGAGAAACATCTCAAGCATGCACCTCAAAGAGTTATCTTGATCCAGCAAGAAAGAATGAGCAAAAGCACAATGGAGATCACCAGGTAAAGCAGGGACGAATTACATCAAGAACGAACAAAGACTATCAGGTAAACTAGGGGCAATCTGTCTTATGGATGAACAAAAGCTACAACCAGCCACAGGTAAAATCTTCTCAATTTGCTTCAAGAATGGATGACAATAGAAATTACAATCATTTGGCCGGTAGATTTGATAATCGCAGAAGTTTCTTCAATGGGCAATGTTTCTCTTGCCATAACTTCGGTCACAAAGCAGCTCAATGTGTTGCATATAAAAAAATCATGACTAGAGAAGCTCAAAAACAAAGAAGTATGATCAGGATTACAAAAAGGACCTATAACAACTTTTCGGCTCTTGAAAATTAAGTTGAATGTTCTATTTGCAATAACTTTGGTCATGAAGATTCTGAATGCAGGAGCAGGTTTCAGCAGACAAAGGAACAAGCCTCAAGCACCAGAACATGGAGAATAAAGGAACCACAAACAGAAAGATGTGGGATAGCATTTTATGCAGAAGGACAAGAAAATCTATGGTACATTGATAGTGGATGTTCGAAACATATGACAGGTGATAAAGAAAAACTTGAATCATATTCTGCTTTAGAAAAGGGAAAGAAAGTTTCTTTTGGAAATGATACTCCTGCAGCTATAAAAGGAAAAGGCATTGCTCAGTTAAAAGAAAAGGTCAAAGCTGGAAATGTTTTGTATGTTGATGGATTGAAGCATAATCTTCTAAGTGTCAGCCAGATGTGTGATCAAGGAACCGAGGTGATATTTAGATCAAACGGATGTCGTGTTCGTGATCTTCATACAGGTGAAACAGTGATCAAAGGTAGAAGAACTCCAAATAATCTATACATATTTGAAGAAGGACAACAACAATGCTATTTGAGCAAGGATGATGAACACTGGTTATGGCACCGGAGGTTGGGGCATCTAAGCTTTTCACAAATAAGGAAAGCATGCAAATATCAGGCAGTTCGTGGTCTTCCAGATATCAAAATTCCAGACAACACCATATGCAAATCATGTCAGTTTGGAAAGCAAACCAGAACTAACTTTCCAGAGAAGGAAGGATCAACTAACATGCCTCTTGAGCTAGTCCATACAAATGTATGTGGTCCATTTAGGAAAAGGACACCTCGAGGAGAAGAATACTTGATATTATTCATTGACGATTTCTCCAGGTTTGTTTGGTTAGGACTTATGAAGCACAAAGACGAAGCATTCGAGAAATTCAAATCCTTCAAAGCCTTGGTTGAAAATGAATCAGGTTACAAAATTAAGTGCCTCAGGTCTGACAGAGGTGGGGAGTTTACCTCAAATGAATTTTTCGATTTCTGTGAAGAACATGGGATAAGAAGAGAATTCTCTACAGCTAGAACTCCTTAGCAAAATGGAGTGGTGGAAAGGATGAACAGAACAGTCCAACAAATGGCTCGTGCTATGCTGGATGAGTCTGGAACTCCCGCAACTTTCTGGGGTGAAGCTGCATATGTCGCGGTTGTTATTCTCAACAAAACAAATGTCCGAGTGAACAACACTCAAACTCCTCATGAGCTCTGGTATGGTGAGACTCCCTCGGTAAAGCACTTCAAAATCTTTGGGAGCAAATGCTATATTAAGAATACTGATGAGCAACTTGGCAAACTTGAACCTAGAGCAGATGAAGGCATTCTTCTTGGTTATTCTCCACACATCAAAGCATATAAGTGCTACAATAAAAGACTTGGAAGAATTGTTGACAGCATTGATGTAGTGGTTGATGAAAAGGGATACATTCCTAGGCAAGTAAATCATGAAAATATCAAAGAAAATGAAGACTACCCTCAAAGACAGAATGATGAAGAAGAAGAACCTCAAGGAGCACCAAAGGAATATATAAGAATAGAAGAGAAGACTCCATCCCGGTACGTTCAGAAGAATCATCCAGAATCTCAGATTTTGGGGCAGAAAGAAGCAGGTGTACAAACAAGAAGAACAATTGTAGAAGCTTCAAGCTATTTGGCATTACTCTCCTCCACTGAACCACAAAATGTAAAAGAGGCATGCAAAGATGAATGTTGGGTCAAAGCAATGGATGAAGAACTTGAGAAGATCGAAAAGAACAACACTTGGGAGTTGGTTCCTAGACCAAAGGATAAGAATGTTATAGGGACAAAATGGGTCTTCAAAAATAAATTGAATGAAAATGGGGAAGTAATTAGAAACAAGGAAAGACTTGTTTGTAAAGGGTATGTGCAGCAAGAAGGAATAGATTTTGAGGAAAATTTTGCTCCTGTTGCAAGACTTGAGGCCATCTGAATGTTCCTTGCTCTCTCAAGCTTTCAAAAGTTCAAAGTATTTCAAATGGATGTGAAATCAGCCTTTCTGAATGGAGACTTAGAAGAAGAAGTATACATTGAGCAACCAGATGGGTTCATTCTTGGAAATGATCCAAATCTTGTATGCAGATTGAAAAAGGCTCTCTATGGTCTTAAACAAGCTCCAAGGGCTTGGTACTATCGTTTGGAAAAATATCTTCATCAACAAGGTTTTTCAAAAGGATCAGCAGATAGCAATCTTTATATAAAAATTGAAAATGAAAAATTTCTAATACTTGTTGTGTATGTAGATGACATTATCTTTGGCAGCAATGAAGAATATATGAGTCAAAGCTTTGCCTTGGTGATGCAGAAAGAATTCAAAATGTCCTTGCTTGGAGAATTGACATATTTTCTTGGCTTGCAAATCCAACAAAAGGAAGGAGGGATCTTCTTGTCTCAAACCAAGTATCTCAAGCAGATTTTGAAGAAATATGGCATGGAATATGCAAAACCAGTATGTACACCCATGGTCACAGGATGTAGCCTCGGTGCAAATGATGAATCAGCAGCAGTACATCAACCAACCTACAGATCTATGATTGGAAGTCTACTTTATTTGACAGGTACCCGACCAGACATCATGCATGCAGTGGGAATAGTTGGAAGATTTCAGGCAAATCCAAAGGAAACTCATCTTCAGTCAGTAAAGAGAATCTTCAAATATCTTCAAGGGACTCAAAATTATGGCTTATGGTATCCTAGAGATACAGATCTCACACTTCATGCTTATACTGATGCAGATTGGGCCGGAAGTGTGGATTAAAGGAAGAGCACAAGTGGTGGTGCATTCTTTATGGGTTCCAGATTAGTATCTTGGTTCAGCAAGAAACAGAGTTCGATTGCCTTGTCTACAGCTGAAGCAGAATATGTTGTTGCTGCATCTTGCTGCACTCAACTCCTTTGGATGATGCAGACCTTGAAGGATTTTCAAATCACTTGTACACCACCCATCTCCATCTTATGTGATAATACAAGTGCAATCAGCATTTCAAAGAACTAGTCATGCATTCAAAAACCAAGCACATACCAATCAAGTATCACTTTCTCTAGGAACAAGTGCTTGAACAAAAGGTCAAGTTGGAGTATGTTCCTTCTAAGGAACAAGTTGTTGATATACTCACCAAACCATTGCCTAGGGAGACCTTTGAATACCTCAGGCAAAAGCTTGGGGTTGTTGATGCATCATCTTGTTGTTGAATCTCTTCTGATTGTTGGTTGTACGCAAGGTTCATCTGAAGTATATGCGTACATGTGCTGGGTTGTGGATTGGTCAAAGATCGAATGGCACAGGTTCAGGGGGAGCATATCATGCATTGTTGGCATTATGGAGGAAGTACAGAAGGAGATCATGGATGTTGGTCTGAATATTGCTGCAATACGTCTCTATCTCTTTCATGGTCATTTATGGTGTTTGATGGATTATGGTTCTTCTTTGCAGATCTGGTTTATAGTCAGGGGGAGCATGTTCTTAGGGGGAGCAGAACCCTTTGCCCTTGATGTCAAAGGGGGAGAACGATTGGTTGTTGTTGCCATCAACTCCAAAGGGGGAGATTGTTGGCATTATGATACATATGTTGTACTTGATGGCAACCCACTCATCTCAGATGATAAATTATAGTGCAGAAAAGTTCACGCACTTATATGCAGAGAAAAGTTTATTTCATGTAGAGAAAAGTTCACGCACTTTTATGCAGAGAAAAGTTTATGTAGAGAAAAGTTCACGCACTTTTATGCAGAGAAAAGTTTATTTCATGTAGAGAAAAGTTCACGCACTTTTATGCAGAGAAAAGTTTATTTCATGTAGAGAAAAGTTCACGCACTTTTATGCAGAGAAAATTTTATTTCATGTAGAGAAAAAGTTCACGCACTTTCATGCAGAGAAAAGTTCTTTTCATGAAGAGAAAATTTCACGCACTTTCATGGTTGGCTCATGGTATTAGTCTGATAGTTTTTTATCCTATGGTTTTGGTCCGTGGTATTGCGTCCAAAAGTGTTGATCTCACACACTTTCATGGTTGGTTCATGGTATTAGTCCTATAGTTTTTGATCCTATGGTTTTGGCTCGTGGTATTGCATCCAAAAGTGTTGATCTCATGCACTTTCATGGTTGGTTCATGGTATTAGTCCAACAGTTTTTTGATCCTATGGTTTTGGACCGTGGTATTGTGGAAGGCCTAAGACTATAAAAGAGGAAGGAGATCATTTGGCAATGGATCATCGAATGAATTGAATATCTAATAAGTGCTAGATCTGAAATATTTTTGATTGGGTTATGGTGCAGATCTGGATCTGAATGAAGGAGGAACCTTAGCGCATAAAGAAGGATAAGTTCTTTTGATGGGTCATAATCTTTATGCTTGAATAATAGTATCTTTGCATGATTTTGATCTGTTATATGAGGCGCATGCCTGATCTATAAATCTGAAAATCTGGTTTAATTAGTGTCTGAATATTTGAAAAAAGGAATTATCCTTTATAGATATGCACGCAGGTTTCAGGTTGTTGAAGTAGCGTATATCTTTAAATTATGATCTAGCTGCCTCTGTGTATTGCTGCAATATTCTGGTTTCAGAATTTGGTGTGTGGTTACTGTTACTGTGTTCTGGGTACAGCTGTCAGAGAAGTGTTTACTTGATTCAGTGCTAATTGGGAAAGGAGATTGTTTGATGCAGATATACTTGAAGATTGATTGATGTTCATGGATCCAGTCTGAAAATTTATGAATCGTGGTCCCTGGAAGAAAGAGAAGGTTGTAGCCTTCAGTAGGCCAGCACCTACGTACTAGTATCTTGGCTAGTACAAGAGCTAAGGGGGTTGTAGCTCCCTTCCAGGAGAGACTGGAAAACGAGAGAGAGAGTTGTAGCTCTCTGCAGGTTGTAGCATGTGTACTGGTAAAGGACTGCACCAGTACAAAATCATTGTAAAATGAATTTCTTATTAAAAGAAGATAGAGACATATTGCAGCAGGTGGTTTTCACCCATATTTGGTTTCCACCTTATATCTGGTGTTCTTTTGTGTGACTATTTGCTTTTCTTGTTCCTGCTCATTATTTTATGATACTAACATACAAAGTAATGATCAATATTTGAAGAATTATTCAAAGTATAAATAAGGAAGATATATTGAAAATAATTTGATAATACTGATTCACCCCCCCTCTCAGTATTATTTCCAACAGGTGGAACATATCTCGTATTATTTGAGTCCACATATTGGGGTATCCTTCGTCTTGAATATGTTTTTTCTGCTTTTCACCAAAATATTGGTTCAGATTTCTTTTCGGCTATTTTTGCTTTTCGTCTTGCTATTTCTATTGTTGTAATGTCATGCATCTCAAGTTTTGCTTGTAAATGGGTTTTGATTCTTGAGACATATGACTGAATTAGATGAGATTCTGATAACCCAGGTACTCGTGTTACTAAGGTCTCCCATTCTTGAGTGTATTCGTCCACACTTCCTTTTTGTCGTAATTTGATGAGTTTTGAAAAGAACTCTTCTTCCTTTACAACTTATAATCTTTTAAAGAATGCATATTTAAATTTTTTCCAGCTAATGACGTGTGTTGTCTTTTTCCACCACATATACCAATTATATGCTTCTCCTTCCATTTTCATGGATGCATGCCTGAGCTTTTCGTCGTCGTCATTGATGTCATATATCTCAAAGTATTCTTCTGCTTTATTTATCCATGCAACATTGTTTTCTTCGTTTCCATCAAATTTAGGCATCTCGACTTTTGCCCTTCACTGGTATGTTGCTAATGGTTGAGCAAAAAAAGGGTGTTGATTGGTAAAGTTATCCCAGAGTTGCTTGTTTGTAAAGGTTGTATTACTCACTTCTTGGTGGGGTGTCGCTGATTTTCTTGGGGATTCAACTTTTTCATGAGAGCCTATTGACTTTGTTGAATTTGATGAGATGTGTTCTTGATTCTCTTCATTTTCTTTTAGTAGTTGTCTGGGTGTACAATTCATCTTTTTACACAGAAGTTTCAGTGTTGTTAAGGCATCTCTGATGTTTACTTCTGTTTGGACATGTTGATTTTCTATCTTTATTTCTATTCGATTTGTCGTATCGTGAAGATTTTTGATTTCGTCAGCTTGATCCCCAAGCTTGATCTGGAATTTAGTTAATATTTTACTAAACTCATCGTGGTTGTTATTTATCTTATGCTCTGAATCCAACAATTTTTTTGAAAATTCGCCATTGTCATTGTCGACATCGAGCGGGTTTCTGGGGGCGTGTATTTATCTGCCAGCTTAAATCAATTTTTTTTAATTAATTAATTAAATTAAATATATATGAAATTTATAACTAAATTAAAGTTTATTATTATATAACTATATATATATATATATATATATATATATATATATATAATATATATATATATATATATATATATATATATATATATATATATAATTATAATTATATATTATATATGTGTTTTCTATGGACAGACACATATTACTTGATAATTATTTTAATGACGGAATGGATAGTCACGTCCCAACAGAAATGTCAACTGTTGACTGTTCAAATCCTTCATTTATTATTATTTTTTTTTTCACTTCTGGTTCACGAATACTCGGGTCAATGGGTAGCCGCTACATCCAAGGTTGTTCAACACTGAGTGGATGCACCCGAAGGCATCAACACCCCTCGGCCTATTTACTCACCTAACCCCAAGAGCTTTCGGGATTCGACCCTGTGACCTCCCATTGGCGAGGCACTTGATTTGACCGATTGAGCTAACTCTTGGGGCTTCATTTATTATTATTATTATTATTTTATTTTATTTTTTATTTTTTATTTTTTATTTATTTTTTATTTTTTATTTTTTATTTTTTATTTTTATTTTTTATTTTATTTTTTATTTTTTATTTTATTTTATTTTATTTATTTTATTTATTTTTTTCCATGTTATTATCCTTGCTCGCTTCAGAATTATCACCGCAATTAAAAGGAACGCTGGAATTTAGTGTTATCACCATAGGGAGAAGAAAAGTGACAATTCAGCATATCCGTAGCGTAATGGAACCGCAGAGCCCAGCGCAAGGGGGCCGAGAATTTCAACGTTGGTTCAGCGTATCCGCAGAGCCCACGCAATGGAACCCAGAAAAAATGATGCAAGCGTCTTGTTGATTCAGTGTGTCACTTCCCTGGTTCTACTAATCTTTCATGGTATCACTCAAGGTGAAATACGCACAATGAGAGCAGTCCAGGGGGGAAGTGCATAGACAGGGTGTTGGCAGTGAGTATGGCAACAAAAGGTAAGTACGATGATAACAGTGGACAGATGCGTGAAACTAGCACAGGCAAGAGGATTTGACCACTCTTATGCCAATGAAGTGGAAACTTCTTGATAAACATAATTATTTGTATAAATATTTTATTAAAATGATGAATTGATAGATGATGAATGATTACAATCGGGTTCCTGGCTTATATACCGCCATGGGCATCCTTTGATAAGATCATGCCCTTTCGTCTAATTAAACCTAAAATTAAATAATAACATAAAATTAACTATTTAACTAATTAACTAATTTTTTACATAACACGGAATTCAAGATTGTTAGGTTCCAGTTTGTCAAATGTCAGGGTTTTCACAGTTTTGGACTCCATGCACAACTAAGACTACTGATCTATGATTCTCAATATTTTTCTATCAAAGTGCAAGCATCTTATCACTGCAGATATCGGCGTGGGATCAGAGTACAAAATTTTCACACAGTTAAGTTTGGAGAACTAATATATGACTCCATTCCCAATGGATAAGGCACTGATTTATGGTTCTTAGTGCTTCTATGGCAAAAGAACTATCCCCAGTTAGAGCCAGATGTTGTAGCTTATATTGTTCTTGAGGTTTATTTATCAGTTATATCACTATCGGGAGTTCAAACTCAATAAAACTCCTTTATATTATTTATCCTTCCAGAAAATTTAAAAGAAATGAAATATTTTGTTTATTATATATCAGCATCGCTAAAGGAAGAAATGTAAGATAATTGGATATAAAGGGTTATATGGAGCTAGAATCGATATGTATATATATAAGTGCACATCGAGACGAGAAAGAAATAAAGAAATATATCCAATTTACAAAGGAAACAAGTGTTAAAACATATATAGCCGGACCTGAAATATATACATTGTGTTTAAAAGTTTGGTGGGTTCACTGTATCAAAAATCACTTTATATACATGCATACGGGTTCTGCCAATCGCGATTTGTGATGATGGACCCGAAAAGATATATATTATATTTATAATACCGGCAGGTCCGCAAAAACAATAGGCCAAACCTGATATTGATTACGCGATGATTTATGACTCCGTCAGGTCCGCGATTATCACATAATGTTTATGACTTATGCTGATTGCAATTTGTGATTGTGGCTGGACCCAAAAGTATATATATTATGTTTTATAATTGTGGCGGGTCCGTCATATCGCATAACATATTATATATATATATATGGAAAGCATCGATTGCAATGAGCGATGGGGATTAAGGACCCGATATTTTATATGCTATATCTTATAACTCAGTGTTTCCATCATATCGCAGATTGTTAAGAGGTGGGTCAATACAACGTTGAAAAGGGACGATTGTGATTGCGATAAAGCTATGCCTCGATAGTTGTTCAAATCCCGCGTTAGATGCTTTATGGTATATTTTCATTATTAAAGGTATATAATAGAAAAGCACAGATATGAAGGAATTATGCGTAAGTCCAACATTATGTTAATGCACCACTCGAAAGGGCCTGATTGCGATTTTTGATGGGAAGTCAACGGGGTGCTAAAAAGGCAGATCCATTGGATTTATGAAGCAGAGTTAATACTTTTTTAGTTCCACAGTTACCGAAGGTTTGTGTTAATTTTGCTTGGTAAAGGGAAAAATCAATGTTAAACCCGAGTCCAAAGAAAAGGCAGATGGGCATGTTTTCTTTATGTTTTGGCCAATATAAGCACACCCGATATATATGCAAGCCCCAGTCTTCACACAAGTCAAAGTTTAATGCATCTAATTACAGTTTAAATGGATTAAGCATTATTGAAGCATCCACAAAGGAACTCAAGAGCCGATTAACAGAGTCAAATGCCAGCAGTCATTGTCATCTTCTATGTTTAGTTATTTTCCATTATTTTGTGTTCTTTGAGATGTCTTTAGCCTTTGGGGTAATATGCTGTAATAATTCTTACTTCAAATAGTTAGAGAAACAATTTATTAGTTTGATAGTTTCAAAGATCAGCAACTGTTTAACAAATGTATAAAAGGAGGAAAATTTATAGAGAAAGGGTTGGTGGTTCGAACTTTGGAGAACCTAGAGACTAGGCTACTGTATTCCTAGTATAATTGTTGATTAATGAAAGAATCAACAATTTCCATGAATTGTTGGGTATAATTTTGTAACCCTCTCTGTAATGTGTCATCTTATGTTTTCCTCTTTCAAGTATAGTAATGAATCTGCAGGCCTTTATTTGCTTATGTAGATAAAGTTAAAATTCCTTAAAAGAGTGCTCCTATACTTGAAGTTTCCATATTCCTTTCTAAGTTATAGATAATAGTTTCTATGAAAGACCAACATATTATATTTAACTTTTCCAAGGGTCACAGATAGTAGTTTCTGTGTTAAGCAGCATATTGTCTATGATTCAATTCTCATTTTCATAATTCTTCTAAGTGACGGATAATAGTTTCTATGAAATATCAGCATATTATCTTTAACTTTTCCTTCAAGCTTTCTTCATTCGTCATTTGTATCTAGCAACAAATGGCATTCTGAGATGTTTTGGTCATACATGTATTAAGAGTAAAAAACCAAGTCTCCAGGTCCTTCATTTGAGAACACAACATATATCTAAGTGATAAACAAGTGAGAGTAAATAATATTTATTAATGTCTTAAGCACAATTTCTCTACAGCCAGGAAATTGGTTTCTTAAGGAACAACAGACCTAATATACAAAAGGAAGAGGGAAATGATCTTTTTGTGTATCTTTATTCAATTCCCTGTAATCCACACAAATTCTACATTTGCCATTTTTCTTGGAGACCATAACCAGAGGTGAAACCCACTAACTGTTAGAAATAGGATATATGAAATTAACATCAAGAAGCTTTTGTAGTTCTTGTTTTACTATGTCCCTAAGGTGTGAATTTATTATTTGTTGTGGTTGGAGAATGGCACAGACATATTTCTCAATGTAAATATGATGTGTACATAATTAAGGGTCGATGCCTTTCATATCAGAATAATACCAAGTGAATCCCTATTTATATTTCTGGAGGACCTGAATCAATTGTTCACGCTATAGTTCATCCAAATTAACATTGATGTTAAAAATATTCTCTCGGTTAATTTAAATGTGAGTATAGTTGTGAACCGTATTTGTGAGTATATGATGATTATTTTGAACATTTAATGAATCTCCCTGGGACTCATTATCGAATGTTTTTTTTAACATTTTGCATGTTGGATTCCCAATAGTAGATGGATAGTTAATAAAACCACTAATCACATCATCCTCAGTCTTCCTTTTAAAAGTAAGAGATTCATCTAAAGTAATAGGAGGAAACATATTTTCTTCATGATATTTTGGACGAGACAATTGACAATTATTAATTGATAGGCTAGGTTTGGCGAGTTGATATAGTATGAGGTTTTTAACATTATTTCCTTTTGAAATTGTCATGTTTCCTATTCGACACCCGATATACACATCCGTAGTATCGGTGGGTGTCCATCCAACCAATTTTTGGGTTTGATAATCAAGAAGTCTACTAGGTATTCCTAGGAATCCACAGAGATGATAATTTATTCCAAAGTGCCTTATGGTTTGACTATCGATCTGTCAGTCAATTCCAATATAATGGTGGTTGGTTTAAATATTGTAATCCCAAGGATCCCACAAGTTTCTATAGTCAAGATATTTATTCCCGCTTGAAAGTCCACAAGGGCATTTAGAAAGTTATGCTCCTATATTTGAACAGTAACTACTGTATTTCCAGGATCATCATACTTAATAGGTACTTGCTTCCCTACGATAAGGTTAGAAAGTGTTCCTAACATATGGACTGTAGGAGGGTCTTTCCGTTTTCTGCCAGGCTTCTTAACACACAGTTCCTTAATAGTTTTGACATAAATTGGAACATATCGAATAACCTGGAGAAGAGGAATTTTAATACATAAATTTCTCAATTCATCTACAAGATCAAAATTAGAATAAACTGAAAGTTTAATTACAGTAAGTCTCTTGGGGTATGGTGGAGAAGAATCCATATTTGTAGCAGACTCTTGTTGTTTCACTAATTTATTAGGTGTTTCTATTTTTGTGATAACTACGGGTGATGAAGAGTCTTTTGTTAAATGCTACTCTTCAGTAAGGATTTCATTGTCTACATGCCCCTATTTTTCTATATCATCTTATGGGAGGATCATCCATCTAGATCTTAACTGCAACTCATTACATTCGAAGGAGGTGGAGTCATACTGCGGATTTTCGACAATTTCCAAATATTGGATAGGTCTATTATTATGATTAGGATTTGGATGGGCAGGTGGCTGAGGATGAAATGGAGGTGGAACATTTGGGGGTATTTGGAGAGGATTTTTTAATGGTGCTTGCGACTAAGGCAGTTTCCCAACAGATGGGTTGATTGGTCCCATAGGGCGTTGCTAATTTTGGGACCACATTGGTCCTTGTGTGGAGGAATTTTCTGAATGGGATGGGTATAGATTATTTGAAGAATTTTTCCATGGGGGTGTAGAATATTGTTGATTAGGCCATGAGCGCCCAAAAAACTGTTGATGTGACCATGGTAGTGTAGAGTATGATTAGGATTTCCATGTGATATTAAAAGGTTTTTGCCACTGTGATCCAGGAATCTGTTGTTGGGTATACTGTCAAGAATAAAACAAAGTAGGATCTTGGATCATACATGGAGGGCATGTTTGTGATTGTCATCATTGCGCCATAAGATATGTCATCTCAGGATATTCCTCTACCTCCTTAAACACATCTTTCAGTCCTGGGAGTGAGGGACAACATTTTGTGGAGTGATCTTTGGTACATATGGCACATATTGTGACTGCATCCAGCAGGCACTCTTTGTGACTATGCTTCTTTCGGCAACGAGGGAAAAAAATGATTAAGGCCTTTTCTAGCTCTACTTGTTTTTGTTTTACCTGCAATACATCCAACTGTGTATTTAACGTATTCAAACTATTAGTTTTAAATTCTTCTATGAGATTACCAATCTCTGCGTGTGTCACCCCTCCTCTTGTAGTTTTGTTAGTTCTATTGAGGGGGTCCTAAACTCCGGATTTGGTTCGTGTACTTCCTCGTGAACACCTGATACACAAATTTACAATGTCATCATATTCTTCCTTTTACATATCACATTTTTCCCTTAAACGAAGTGTCTCTATCCATTCATCTTTCATTCCTATAATCAAAGTAGTTTTTAGGATTTCTCTAGGTAGAGTGGTATAAGGTGATCTTTATAGGTTGTATTGGAATCTTTTGACATATTCCTCTAAAGTATCATCTTCTTTGGAAATAATTTTAAATATTTCTTCATTCAGATCCCTAGATCAACAATAGTATTGGTATTTAGTGAGGAAATAATTTTTCATCTGATCCCATGAAGTTATGGTGCCTCCCCCTAATCCCATAAACCAATGTAGAGATGCCCCCTTTAAAGTGGAAGGAATAATTTTCAGTTTTTGAGGATCAGTGGTATAGTCATAACCTCAGCATAAGACGTCAAATTCAAATAGAAATTTGTCAAGATCCTCAAAATCCATTCCATGAAAATTTGGAAGATTCTGTAATGGGATAACTTTCATTGGTGCATTAGCGTATGGATTGACAATAGGGTATTCTATGGTCAAAATTTGGGTTCCCGATGCTACATTTTCCATTTGGTCAAAATTTTTCCAGTACTCCTCAGGTGTTTCATGGTTAGGGGATATTATCTGAAGAAGAACAGGCTGGCTAAGTTCTGGGTTTTAAGTAGGTCTTAAAATTCTACTTAGATAAGGAATTTTTAGATTCTCCCTTTGCAATAGGTGTTGCTGGAAATTCAGAAGATTATGGTCGTGGCTCACTTGTTTCACCTCCTCCCTTTCTTAGGTCACAAGAATGCCCCTCTCTTATATTGGAAGGACTGGGGTTATTAATAAATATATTTTGGAAACTCTGCTCATACCTCACAATATTATCGTGAATCTCAGCGTGAGGTGCAGATGATGATCCTGCCGCTTGAGAGGCAATAGTAAGACCCTTCCCAGATGTTGTTTGGGGACCTACCGATGCTTGAGATAGTGAAAGGTGAATGATTTCATCTATAAAGGTCTTTATTCGAAGGCCAAAGTGACCTTGAGTTTTGGTGGTTTTTGAAATAGGTTTTGAATCTATAACTTCTCGATTTATAGTCCAATGCTTTTTCCTAGTCATGCACACTAGAAAAGTCTAAAATTATCAACTAAGAGTAGGCATTGGCACAACCTTTTTACTTGGTGTGTGTGCAAGTTGTTACTTTCCATCTTTAATACCCAACCCTACAGGGATATAACTAACACTTCTTTGAAAACCTCCCTCCAATGACGCCAAAATGTTGGGTTATTTAGTTTTTCTTTTATAAATACCAACAGACCTTTAAACATTAAATTGTCAACCAAAACTCCTCTAGTTATTTCAAGGTTGTCACTTGTGCAAGGAATAATGTTTATGTAACCTAGTCTATCTAGTCCTATTGAAAGGTAAATGCATGAAAACATAAGAAATAACTAGGATTTCTTAAAAGAAAAACTTTACACAACTTATTAAATTAAAAACATTGAGATCTTATGTAAGATAATCGAACATTAAACCTTCTAAAAACAATTATGTTAAGCAGAAGTTGTTTCCTAGGAAACCACAACTACAGGAAAGAAAAAACACGCTTGACTAGAAATAAATATGCTAAAGGAAATATCACACTTTTATCTTAATAATTATTTATCAACCATAGAAAGTGATAGAATAAATAATCGCTCCAGAAAATAAACTATCATAAATATAATTATAATGATATTTACTCAAACTATTGTAGAAATTATCGTTATAATGAACAATTCAATAATCAATGATCAATTCTGCAAGGAAACCGAATAATTTTAGAACAGGAATGAGAAAGCTGAAATGTAAATTTAATAATACAAAGAGGGTAGTAGTCACTCTAGGATTGGGCCCACGATCACTGGAATTCAACTACCTTAGAGCAAAATTAGTGCAAGAATTAAAGCTAAACCGTGTAAGTCTTTGTTATATTAATCAACAAAAATAATACAATGTCAATAAAAAATCAAAGCATAAATATGAAAATAACACTAAAATGTTTTTCCTCGAGGCTTTATTCCTCAATTTTTTAATCATAACCAAGTCTATAATTAAAAATAAAGGAGCGATCCTGAGAATCTAAAGATTCTCAAGATGCTTAATTCGAGTTACAAAATCTCTTAAGTTCCCTTTGAATAGATGGGAAAAATATCATTCACGCCTTGTCTTTCCATGATGGTTGTTAATCTTGCTTATCCATGTCACAACTAACCCTAGCATATCTGTGTAAATTGCTCTTTTCCAGCTATCTAGGCAACAACATCTACTTATCAGAATCCCTGTCAGTTATCATTTCAAATTTTAATTGTGACTCATCTTTTCATGGTTAAATCAATTTGTTAAGAGAATAAAACGATGAAACACTTTATTAATTGCTTTCTAAAGTTCATAACACAAAAATTTCCAGATTATATACATAAAAGACTCAGAAAACTAATGAAAGGATAAGGAAAAAAAGTAACAAAATGTGTCAATTATGGATCCCAACATAGAGCTACACAAAATTACAACATTGTTGAAGACCTGGCTATGTCTTCTTCTGCAATGTCAGTCGTGGAAGTGTTGCAAACATGCCTGACACAATGAAAGCTTTTATTGTCAGCCATAAGATTTATTGATATGTAGGATTCTAATCTAATTATCTTTTACCTTGAGAGTCATATCCTGAGACTCCCTCATCGACTAGCATTCCATATTCCAGTTTTTGTTAAAACTAGACAAGTGTTTCACATAGTTATTGATGAAGGAGTTTCTACATGTATTATGTCGGTTTCATGTTGGAAAGCTATAAGTTATCCAACCATCAATTAGTAACCTACCACTCTTGCCAGGATGGGATCCCCTAGGGTCAATTTTGGGGCAAAATCCCAAGTTTTGGGGAAAAGCCCAAGTTTTGTTGTATAAAGATGTAAAGTCTCCGCAAGTTGTCGTCGCAGAGCACATAGATAGTTAAAGTGTCATAAAGGGTTTTACCCTTATTTTATGTAAGTTGAGTCAGCTTTTGAAGATATACCCATGGTCCACGGACCATGGGATTGTATAAATAGGTATGTCTTAAAGAGTCTAAGGCATGGTCATGGAGAAGTAATGTTTTGGTCTATGGGAGAGGTCTAAAGAGTTAGTGAACAAGAGCAGGAAGAAAGGATCTGTAGCTGTGTGCGCATAGGCCTAGAGTAGAGTCCGCAGTTGAGTGTGCGGATCCCTGTAGCTAAGTGCACATGGAAGCCTTGAGTCTGTAAGCAGAACTGAGTATTAATAAAGAAGATTGTTGCAGAAATACTTGTGTTATCTCTTTACTTTTGTTTATATACATGTGCCTTATGTTATAATGGGTTTATGAAATAATGATGTATTGATGTGTGACTTTACATGACTTATATTTTTATATGAATGCAATTACTGCTAACTATTTATGCAAATATTATCTTGTTGTATGTTGAAGTTATCAAATACTTAAGCTAATCTGAGTAATTATTGGGTTATATGTAATCTTTGATGCACGTAAGTAGTCGATTCACCTATTCAAGGTCTGTGAAAGACAGTCATAAGCATTCGCGAAGGTATAGAAGTTGATTAAGAGTAGTTATATCGATAAGCCCTAAAGTTTTATCGATATACGCGAAGGCATATTGGGGCATAAAATGACATCACGCTCATCTCTGGGTGCGGAAACTTGGTTCCAACATCCCCCCATATTGCTTTAGGTGAGACTTCAGTTCGCGCTCCATGGATTGATGCCGAAAGGGCTAGTGGTGTAGGGATTTGTTTGGGGAAACTAACTCTAAACCTAGGTCAGGACCCACTAAGCCAAAAAATGGTTCCATTGCCAGGACCTGGATCTACATAAAGAGATGTGTGATGTCGCATCTCTGGAATCTAACCAAGAATGAAATTAAGGAGTGTTTGGATAGAAAGATCCAAGAATTCACAGTGCAAGAAAACATAAACCCGCGCTTGATGAAAGAACAGTGGTTGGACAAATACCTATACATAGAGATACACGAGATCTTCTTATGAACCTTTCCGACCGAACTATACAAGTGGATTGCTAAATTAGCAGACAGTCAAGGAAGGTGGAGGCTTGACAGTCCAATAGTGTGGACCCCGGAGCTAGTACGAAGATTGGAAGCTTCTGAAGATAAGCTCGTGCGCATTTTTGATCACTAGCTTGATCAAGTCATAGGAGGATTCATGATAGAATTCACAATTGATACCTCAATCAACTACAATGAAGCAGAGTGATGCATTTTCAAGGGACCATGAGCTAAGTAATTTAGATATTTGAATACTTGGATTAAGATGCTCTTGTGTGAAAAGCAGGTTATGTCATTACCTTGATGTTTGGAGCTACGCGAAGTGGAAATTTCTTCAAGGATAAAGGGAGAATAGACCCTTAATATAGCCGGCTAATTGAGCCTCCTTTGAGTGATGAGGAGGGAGTAGCACAGGCTTCACTACAGAGCGTTGTCCAGTTAATAAGGCAATGGTTTCTGCAAATACCTCATCCATACACACCACCTCCACCTTCACCTCCATAGCATACACCTTCACCCACACCACCACCACCTCCGCCACCATTCAATATGTCAAATATGACGAAATTTCCTATTTTCAAGGGCTTGGGAAATGAGGACCCAGGCCAGTTTTGGTTCATTGTGAAGGTCATGTGGATGAAACAAAATATTACAGATGATCATATGAAGAAAGCACAGTTGGTTACTACTTTACAAGATCACGGGTTGACATGGTACATTAAGTACTGCACTGATAACCCGGTGGCATCATTAGCGGACACTCAGACTATTCTGAACAAGGTATTTGGTAGGCCTAAGTCTAAAACATAGTTGGTAGTGGGGTTCAAGGAAATTGCAATGAGGATCAGTGAAAGACCCTGGGAGCTAGATCAGAGACTGAAGTGCGGAATCCATGAAGCCAATATGAATCTCATAGACATTTAGCACCGAAACTGGTTTATAGCCACGCTCCTGCCTCACTTAAGGATTGCTCTATCACAATAAAAGATAAGAATGCAGGCGAAAGCGTTGGAGATCACAATGAGATTACATGAGGTGCCTATCTAGGATGTGACGTTGGGATTTCAACAGATTCATGCAGAGTTGTAGAACCTCTACTCGGAGTTTCAGAGCTTGAAGAAGGAAAAAGCGACTCGACTAGAAGTGCGCAAAGAAGTTTGGTGCCTCAAGTGTAAGAACTAGGGGCATGATAAGGATCATTGCCCTGTTTTCGTGAATTATGTGGCAGGAGGAGGACCCATGCCTCTGAGGTAGAAAGCCCTAGCAGGACCAAGTACAGGGCCCATGCTATGGTGCACTATCTGTCAAGTAGCAGGAAAACATGTAACAGAAAGTTTCCACTTACTGCAAAAATTTGTGCAGACACTGCAACAACTATTCTACAACTTCTGTAAATCAGTAGGCCATGATGAGCGTAACTGTCATAGATATGAATTAATGATGGAAATAAAACCCGCATATCGGATGCAAACAGAAACTCGACCTCTCGATCAAGATGTTGGGGAGCACGGAGGATATCAAGGATGCGGACAAGACCGAGGAGGAGGAGGAGGACCTAGTAGAGGTTGAGGGAAAGTTATTTGCTATAATTGTAGAGTGTCAAGACACTACGCGTAGGAGTGTACAAGCCATAAATGCCCATCATGTCGGTATTGTACTCAGTTTGACCACGTGATAAAAGAATGCCATATATTGATAGCTAAAATGCAGGAGACGAAGACGCAGACTCAACAACCTACCCAAAAACTATAGATGATGAGGGTAGAGCCTCACAAAGAGGATCCCAATTTCAATATCGTGTTGTGAAGTGGTGTGAAAACTGGTGACAATAAGGGAAAACAACCTGAAGAAGGTGGGTGGGTCTGCAAGGATCCAGAAAAAGAAGTTGGATTTGATCTGGAGCACACAAAGGAAAATTTCATGGAAGTGAATAAAAGCTTCATTAAAGCCTCTACCTCAGGAAGTCAGGATAGGCTATTTGAAGAAGTTGACCCCTCCATGCTTACTACTTTCTTGGACACTTACATAAAACTGTTGCGCGACAACAAGGCTGTGAAAGGATTACAGGAGTTGATAAACAAATTTGCAGGAAAGGATAATGCTTATGATGGGCATCGTGTAGTCAGAAAGATTGGCAGACATAATACGAGAACATGACACAAGATGAGGCTCACCGCGCAAATAAGAGAATACGAGATGGATCAACTTATTTTGGATCTGGGGTCAGATGTGAATGTTTTTCCTAAACAGACTTGGGAAAAAATTGGGAGGCATGTGTTGCAATGGTCTCCAATTCAATTAAGAATGGAAAATCAATAGAAGATTATCCCTATGGGGAGATTGCATGGAGTAACTATAGATATAGAAGGTGCGAACGTGTTGGATGAATTTGAAGTGATAGAGATTGTTGATGAAAACAATCCATATCCCGTGCTCCTAGGAATTGATTGGGTTATTGACATGAATGGGGTCTTCAATTTTACTAAGTGGACAATGTCGTTTGAAATAAAAATGCTCCGCATGGTAGTACCATTGGACCCTACAGAAGGGTCGCGCTATACTAAACCGGTCTGTGACTATGAGGAAAAAACGATGATTTGGACTAGATATATAAGATAACAGTGCGAGACCAATATTGGGTTAATCTGACAGTTGATGGACGGATTGCATGGGACCGCAAAAGCTCCTGTATGTTAGATTCAGACAAAGAATTGGAGCACTAACAGAATAGGTTACACAAAGTATCTACACTGCAATGTAATATGATGACTGAATTGATGCACTGTGTATCATTGAGGTAAGAAGTTTTCCTCATAATGATGGTCTAACTGATGTGGATAAATTTCTAGATGCATTTGAAAGAGAAGTACCAGAGAAGCATCACTTCTATGTGTTGGATTTGGTGCTACATGCTATGCCTGCACAGTGGTGGGGTACGCATAAAGACAGTTTTGAAGAATGGCGCGACTATAGGAGGATGATGCGGATGCGATTTGGTCGCCCCAAGGTATGGTTGACTGAGGAGTATGATGGGAGAAATGATCCATGCGATCATTTGGAAAAGTGGACTAAGGTTATGGAACGGAGTTGCAGCCAAAGTGGGTGCATATTTTCTATCACACTTTGGACATCATCCCTATGAACTAGTGTTTGGAAATAGAACTCTTCCATGACACTACGGAATGGGATATATTAAGAGAGGGGTTCACAAGGATGTTCATCTTTGAAGATGGATTTGAGAGTATTGATGAAGTGCTACAGGAGGTTAAGGCAGAAATCTTCAGAATTCCATAGGATCCCTTGGAATTGATTCAACTAGATTGAAGCATCCAGTTGCACCATGCATTGGAATGCTATAATATGATTGCTAAAGGAGGGGATGAGGATCCAAGGAATATTAACATCCCTAAAGCAGAAGGCCACTGTGAAGTAGAGGGACCGCAAATAGAAAGACCTGATATCACTACGCCCCTGAAAGCTAAGTAGGTAAACATTGGTATAGAAGCGGAACTGAAGTTTGTGAAGATAGGGGATTAATGGGATGATGCTACAGTTGATAAAGTCACTGAGTTGCTCCGCGAATATCAGGATTTATTTCCCACAAAATTTTCAGAATTAAAAGGCATCATAGGCGATTTGGGAGTGATGAAAATAACTTTGAAACCAGATGTGAAGCCTGTTAAGCAGAGGCCATATTGCCTTAATCCCAAATACAAGGAAAGGTTCTGCTTAGAGTTGGACAAGATGCTTGTAGCGGGTATTATTGAATGAGTGGAGGAATCTGATTGGGTGAGTCCAATGGTCATCTAGGAAAAGAAGCAGAAGGATGAAATAAGGATTTTCATTGATCTCAGGAAGCTCAATGATGCTTGTTTTCATGATCCTTTTCCAACTCTCTTCACATATGAGGTACTGGATAATGTTGGCGGGAAGGAGGACTATTCATTCACTGATGGGTTCTCTGGATACCATCAGATAAAGATCACGCTAGAAGACATGAATAAGACCACCTTCACAATAGAGTGGGGATGTTTCTAATATACAATGATGCCTTTCAGACTTAAGAATGCGTCGGTGATATTTTCATGTGTGGTCATCGCAGCGTTCAAAGAGTTCATTCACAAGTTCTTGGAGGTCTATTTCAATGACTGGATAGTGTTTCAGTTAGTTAAGTGCCATATAGATAGTCTACGCTTAATGTTGGATACATGCTGAAGGTATCAGATTGTGCCAAACCTAAAGAAATGCTTGTTTTGTGTCCCTTTTGGGATCTTGCTAGGTCATGTGGTATGCAGGAAAGGGCTTATGGTGGACCTTGCTAAGATCACAGTAATCATCAATTTGGAAGCAACAAGAAGTGTTAAACAACTGCATGCAACACTGGGCCATACTGGATATTATTGGAAGTTCATCAAAATTTATGCTCATATTACTGCACCTATGGAAAAGCTACTAAAGAAGGACAATTATGTTTGAACAAAGAATGTTAGCGTAGCCTGGATGTACTGAAGGAGAAAATGGTCACCGCGCTGATCCTCGTCTTCCTAGACTAGAAGAAGGAGTTCCATGTGCATGTAGATGCCTCATGTATTGCACTAGTAGTGCTGACATAGGTTGGTGAAGGAGAATTGGATCACCCTATAGCATTTGCGAGGAGGAAGTTGTCTAAGGCTGAAAGGAATTACTCAACAATAGAGCGTGAAGGCTTAGCTATGGTGTACGCACTTCAGAAGTTTAGACATTAACTGCTGGGTGGATATTTCAAGATGTACACAAACCATTCTGCATTGAAATATTTAGTCAATAAGCTTGTGTTGGGGAGGAAATATGTAGATTGTTTTTGTTGTTTCAAGAATATGATTTCGAGGTGATTTTGAAGCTAGGAAGGCTGAATGTAGGGTCAGACCATTTATCGTGCATTGAAATAGGAGCGGTGCCTACCAATTTGGAGGAAGGGTTTCCTGACGCACAACTCTTCGCAGTGTGCATAGCGGATAATCACTTTGCAGACATTATCCACTTTCTGACCACATGGACGGCTCCAAAAGGATACACCAGTCAACAGAAGAAATAATTGGTGGTGCACACGACAGACTTTTCAGCTATTGCAGGCCATTTGTATAAGATGGGCTCAGATGAAATACTTCAACGCTATGTGCCTGACTTTGAAAGAAATAGTATTGTCGTTGAAGCTCACGAAGGAGCCGCGGGAGGACATTATGTAGGAAAAGAAACAATGCATAAGATTTTGCGTGTTGGGTTATGGTGGCCGACACTGTATAAGGATTCTAAAGCATATTGTAGGGCATGCAACGCACATCAGGGGATGGGTAGGCCATTGTGGAGGGATGGTCTACCTTTGAATCCACAGGTGTCATTGCAGCCATTTGAGAAATGGGTAATTGATTTTGTAGGACTGATTCAACCTCCAGGCAAGAAGACGGGCGTGTGATATACAATCACTGCGACTAAATATTTGACTAGATGGGTAGAGGCACAACCTATGAAAGACTATACATGGGCAACAACAACAAAATTTCTATTCAAATATGTGTTGACCAGGTTTGGTTTCCCAAAGGTTTTGATGAGTGATCGCAATACGCATTTTATTAATGAAATGATCAGCGCGCTGACAGAGGAGTTCCAGGTTTTCCATGAGAAGAGTACACCATACCATCCTCAGGAAAATGGAATGGTTGAGGATTTTAATAAGATATTTGAGAATTCTCTAATGAAGGTTTGCAACGCACAACAGAATGATTGGGACATGCACGTGCGAACAATGTTTTGGGCATATAGAACTACCTGTAAGAAGTTTACGGGTCGGACACCTTTTCAGTTGGTCTATGGTGTAGAAGTTGTAATGCCTATGGAATACATTGTGCCTAGTCTATGCATAGTGATCTTCACAGGAATGGCGTACCATGGAGCCTTAGAAGAAACTCTCACACAACTAATAGAGCTCAAGGAAGATAGGTTTTTAGCTGGATTCCATCAGCAGGTTCAGAAGGGATGTGAAAAGGCTTGGCATGGTCGACACATCAAACTGCACACCTTGAAGATAAATGATTTAGTTTTATTATATGATAGTAATTTTGAAAATTTTCCAGGAAAATTTCAAATGCACTAGCTGGGGCCATATGTTATCAAAGAGATTACAGATGGTGGAGTAGTTAAACTTGTGAAGTTGAATGGATATCCATTTCCAGGGAGGGTACATGGAGGCCGATTGAAGCCATACATCGAGGATCCGGCCCAATGACTACATGATGGTAGCACAGTCTTAGCGCTCCAAGTAGCTGAAAGGAGGTGCGAGACTCTAAACTACACTACCCAGTTGGTAGAGCTGTGCGACAAGGGGTCTACGTGAAAACGAATGCTGTCACACTACCAGAAGAAGTGCAGAGGGAGCTACACTATAGGGGAAGATACCATGCAACATAGCCAAAAAGTAATCATTACAGTCACTGTTCATGATTTGATTGCTAGGAGACGGTTAAGAGGAGCGTGGGTGTGGGTGTAATTTAAGGCATTTAAGGCTGAAAGCTTTGGAGGTCTACTACCAAATCAGAATTTATGGATGGATTTTGGGGGGAACAGTTGAATTTGAATTTGAATTTGCCTATAAACTATGTGTGGTTGTCTAGTAAAAAACACTTTGCATCCTTAGAATTTTTGCGTTGCGCTATCAATTGCCTATGCATCATTCGTATTGGGAGGATTTAGTTGTGAGCCCTACATTTTCCAAGTTATCAAAGGTAAATCAAACATTCATTCTGGAAAATATGCTAGGACCAAGCCCCGTGGAAACTATGATTACTAGTGGAGATGTCGCTTTTGAGGGAGCGGTTTCAAAAGTTGTGAGAGTGGAATCTCCAGTTGCTGTCCCTAAAGCTCCAAGGTCGCCTAGGCCAAAGCCGAAGCCGGTGAGGGAAGTCCCCAAACCAAAGAAGGACAAGCATAAGAAGCCCATTCCAGTGCGTGATTCACTGAGGAAGCATGTAGCCACCCAAGCTCAGAAGAAAGACAAATTAGGCACGAAAGAGAAGGGAAAAGTGATGGAATTGGGGGCTGAAGAGGGCATGGAGGACATCGACATCGAAGGGGTGGATCCAATATCCAAGTTTCTGGATTACATCCTTCCATGCAAGGGGTAAGTGAAGGTCCCTAAGGACCCAGATGTAGGAAAATTCCTCCTTGATACACCCCTGCTACCAGAGAATATCACTTTTGAAGGTCCGCACCTGGCGCAGATTCCCCATCTCAACCTAGAAGATTGGGATTTGGCGGACCATGGGAGGTTCCCTCACTTGGCAACATAAAATTATGTGAAGAGGGTATTCTACAAAGAATCAACTGTCACCACGCTAGAGCCGATGGAGTGGATTCACGGAGTGAATCAGTCAGGGTTGCTATACCTATTATGGGTGCCCAACTACCACCGGTCCAACATCAATCTGGTTGTGATCAAGTAGTTTCTAACCCTGGTGCATGATAGTTTTTTTGGCTGAGTGTGCCAATCCCCATCATTGATATTCTGATCCATTAGATCACGCTATTTCCGCACTCAGGTTTGAATCTAGCGAAGGCATTTGGCAGAAAGATGAGTGAGCCCGACCTCAGAGCAAAAATGAAGGATAAATTCAATATCGAGAAGAATCTGCGTGGTTACTCTATAACCTCAATCACTGACCCTATGGTGAAGGTTGCCACATAGATCCTTGCAGGAATAGTCATGAGAAAATTCCACATGGATGAAGTTCTGACACCAGTGATTTCTTTGGCTGCCCAGTGCGTGGAGGGTGTACAGTTCAATTGGGCTCAATACCTTTGTAGCGAGTTCCTCATGAACTTTCGAGAGGCACAGGATGAGAGTAAAACATTCCACTATTCCTGGTTATTTATTTCCATTATGCTCATTGCTTGGGATCTACAAGAGGACAGTCAGTTTCCTCTTGTGGATAAGGATTTTCCGGAGGCTGCAAAGTTTGCATCTCTCTGGGCCACAAAAGATGTTGTGCGGGTCACAAAGACCAAAGTCTTTTGGGTGGTGATGGAGGTGAGAATTCACATGGCCATAAACGAGAAGCCTCGGTTGTCACCAACCATGTTTGAACAACTTTCAGGGTATTCAGATTTCAAATCTAACTTCCACTGCGTATACATCCAGATGCGGAAGGATTTGTAGCGAAAATGGTTCGACCTACCCTACCTCACTACAGATGACGCTATTTAGGAGGTCATTAAGCTGACCGACAGAGTGGCACTCTCCATCTGATCTGGCCACAGGTACTAGCAAGTCTGTGGAGAAGAAGAAGAAGGAAGAGGCCAAGTAGAAGCTTCAACAACTGGCTGAGAAGCAGAAGAAAGAGGTCGAGGAGAAGGCCTAGGTGGAAGCGGAGCACGCCACGAAGTAGCAGGCTGAATAGGAGGAGTGTGGCTCTGAGTAGAGTGATAAGTATCCTTCACCCTACACGGAGGAGGAAGAGCATTCAAACCAAGGCAGCAGTGGTCAGGAGGAGGAGGAGAGCACTCCCTTCCAAGTCAAAAGATATAGAGAATAGGGAAAGGAAGGACTATCGAAGAAGTCCATGGTGAAGAAGTTGTCATTGGATATGATCACTTTAACATATGGCGACCTAGATGAGATAGGTGACAAGGTACAACATACTATAGCAGAACTACAGCAACAGTTTGAGAACAAGCAACAATAGGCACTAAGCACCATCCAAAAGGATCTGCGCAAGCTATAGATTCAGACGACTAGAATCTTGGTAGGAGTAGGGTAGAGCAGTGTTGCAACAAGAAGTTTGGCACTGGGGACCACTCAGGCAGCTGAGATGGTTTGATCACTCGACCTTTGGGTATTCACATTGCCAAATGGATCTTTGAGCATGGAGGTGTCCGATGAAAAGGCCATAGTGAGTTCCTTGAAGAACATTGGCCTCAACTTGGTCATGCTCCCGAATGAGTACCTGCACACGCTGCAGGCAGGTGTGTTAGCAGAGTTTTAGGTGTAGGAGCAGCATGCCCTAAGCCTTATAAGTGAATACAAAGTGAACAATGAATACATTTTCACTAAGAAGTCAGAGGCGTTGGAGGCATAGAAGAAAATCCAGGTGCAGAGAGACCAGCTTGCAATCGCTGTAGCTGAAGCCTCCAAAACAGTGCTCGAACTCCATATACTAGAGCAAGCGTCGTTGGAGGCGAAGATCATAAAGCTGGCTGCAGGCGCGCACGACACCAAGAAAGAAGTGGCTAGAGTTCAGTTTGAGCTGAACTTGAAGATCAGAGAATTAGAGTTGAAGTCACAGCCTTCAACTCCGCTAGAGGTAAGGGAACAACGTGAAGCCACTGTGAAGGATGGAGTTGCGATGGTGGATGTCACAGTGGTAGACTCCGTTGTGCTTTTTGCGCAAGCCATGGATGTAGTCACAGCTCTGCAGGAATATCACACCCTGCATGCTTTTAACACAGAAGCTCACAAACTCCACCAACATTATGATTAAGTAAGGGTGACAATGTGCACCGTTGTTGTTGCACAACACCTTGCTAACCTACAGGAGGTGAGACAGTTTTTTACACAGACGGAAGCAGTGCAGAAGAGAGAGGAAGTCCTCAAGGATAGATTGGGGACTTGGTTAGATGAGGACTACATCATCTCCACCAACACTCAGGAGAAATTGGAAAATTTACAGGGTATGCAACAGAAAATCAAGGAAGACAGTGCAGGACCAGTAACAGAGCAGCTGGTGGAGTAGATCAAGCAGGAATCCATGCAAAGTGCGAATGAGGTAGCAGTGGCACGAGTGGAGCTAGGGGATATTCACAGTAATATCTTCGCACCAATAGAGTGACTCGAGGGAGAGTCATAAGCTTTTTGTTGGGGGCCTATTGGCATGGGGTCCCCTAGGGTCAATTTTGGGGCAAAAGCCCATGTTTTGTTGTATAAATATGTAAAGTCTCTGCAAGTTGTGGTCGCGGAGCATGTAGATAGTTAAATTGTCATAAAGGGTTTTACCCTTCTTTTATGTAAGTTCAGTCTGCTTTTGAAGATCTACCCATGGTTTGTGGACCATGGGATTGTATAAATACGTGTGTCTTAGAGAGTCTAAGGCATGGTCATGAAGAAGTAATTTTTTGGTCTATGGGAGAAGTCTCAAGAGTTAGCAAAGAAGAGTAGGAAAAAAGGATCTATAGATGTGTGTGCAGATGCCTAGAGTAGAGTTCGCAGCTGGGTGCATGGACCCCTACAGCTAAGTGCACATGGAAGTCTTGAGTTTGTAAGTAGAACTGAGTATTACTAAATAAGATTGTTGCAGAAATACTCGTGTTATCTCTTTACTTATATTTATATGAATGCACCTTATGTTATAATGGGTTTATGAAATAATGATGTATTGATGTGCAACTTTACATGACTTATACTGTTATATGAATGCAATTACTGTTAACTATTTACGCAAAGCGTATCTTGTTGTATGTTGAAGTTATCGAACACTTAAGCTAATCTAAGTGATTACTAGGTTATATGTAATATTTGATGCACGTAAGTAGTGGATTCACCTATTCAGGGTCCGCGAAAGACATGCGTAAACATTCATGGAGGTATAGATGTTGATTAAGGGTAGTTATATTGATAAGCCCTAAAGGCTTATTGATCTACATGAAAGCAGATCTTGGGCATAAAACGACATCAAGTTCATCTCTGGGTGCAGAAACTTGGTTCCAGCATCCCCCCATACTGCTTTGGGTGAGACTTCAGTCTGTGGATTGATGCCAAGAGGGCCAGTAGTGTAGGGATTTGTTTGGTGAAACTAACTCTGAAACTGGGTCAAGACCCACTAAGCCAACAAAAGAATTTGGAATAGATTGCACCAAGAAACAATACAAAACATTGACATATTGTCGCAATATGATTCAATATCCACAGATGGTAAAATTGTAAAATCCCTTAAGATTGGATTGAAGTATGCACAAGGCATTTTATCAACTCTTGGAATGAAACCTGAAAATTACACTCAATATTCTTGGTGGTCTAAACCATGGACAGAGGATCAAAATTATCCAACATTCGAAATTGTGGATGAAGTGGTTGATGATTCTCCGCTGAGTTGTTCCAAATTTGTATTCCAATCTTCATCATCATTGGTACACAATGAAAGTAAATTGAAAATAATGGAAAGTGAGTGGAGACATGAGTTGGTTGAAATTTTAGATTCCATTGATGAATGTAAGCAAAATGATAAAGCTAGTGGTGGATCTTGATGGTAAGGATATGTTTAAAGCATATTTGGTTAGTTAGTTGAATGGAAATCTGACATTATCCAAAGATAGGTTGACGAAACTGAGAAATGGGGTCTACTTTAGGCGAGATGGGAAGGCTCCACAAAAGGGTGTTTCAATTGGATTTGGAATTGGATCAGATTTTGTGGTGTTGTTTGAAAGCAACTAAATTCCCCCCATTGGACATACTACAATAAAATTTGTTCCTTGAAGCACAAAACAAGGTTTTTCTTGTGGAATGTGGTACATTGGAAGGGTTAAAATAATAAGGAAGAAGGATGGTAATAGGGTGTTTGATTACCATAATGGAATTGACCTTTTGGATAGATTGGAAGGCATCAGGCTTCAATTATGTTGGTATATTAGAATAAAGGGGCAGCGCATGTATAAGTGTGATTTGACAGATCATGCATTTGTACAACTTGACTTTGTTATAGAAATCACAAACTTATCATACAATGTTAGGAATGATACATTCAAATTAGAAGAAAGTGATTACAAAGTTTTTCAGATTTTGTTCAAAAATTGAACAAGGTAGATCTTCAAAACATTCTACTTTCTCTTTCCTTATGTATTTTCATATGTTGGATCATTTATAAATAATTATTGGTTGTATTTTTGTTGATTTTTTTTGTATGAATCTGATGTTAATTTTGTAATTTTTGATTTTAGGTCTAGTGAATAGTTCAAATGGTGAATGTTTGGGATAACTCAACCTTTTTTTGCTACCTACTTTTTGGTGTAAGTTTCTTTCACTAGACATTCATCTTTTTGTAGTTTTGTTTCATTAAAACATCAATTTGTGTTGGGCATGGGATCCCCCAAGGTAAGTTTTGGGGCGTAAAGTGCAGGTTTCGACTAAATTCGATGTAAAGACTCCGCACTTGATGGGCACAGAGTGTGAGCTTGTAAATGCGGCATAGGGTTGTCTGCCCTCATTTTTGTAATGTAATGTCGGCTTTAGAGATCTACCCATGGTCCATGGACCATGGGATTGTATAAATAGAGCAAGGCCCTGCAGCTGAGTGCGCAAAGGTCTAGTAGTTCGTAGCTAAGTGCACGGACCTCTGCAGTTGAGTGCGCAGGGAAGGTTGAGTCTGTAACCATTGGAGAAGTAATAAAGAGAAGTTTTATACCATTCCTTTGTATTTATTTACTATTTCTACATTGAATGTATTTGGTATAAATTTTGTTGTTTATATGATGCACAAACTTATATGATTGTGTTGATTAAGTGAATCTAAGATACAGTATCTATTTACACGAAGTTAACTAACAATTATAAGAAGATAACTAAGATCTATGGTGTAACTTGGGGAAATAGCGTAGATCGTTGCTTAGTAGCACGAAAGCACCTCAGCCCCTGGTTAGGGTTGCATGAAGGCAACTATAACAGATCGTGAAGGCCTCACAGGTCAGGGCAGTGTGCGAAGTGACCTGCACAAAGCCATTCACATTTGGACTAAATCGACCCATCAGACATATCAAGGGTGCAGAAACTTGGTTCCAGCATCCCCCCATACTTCTTTAGGTAAGACCTCAGTCCGCGCTCCACGAGTTGTTGCCAAAAGGGCCAGTAGTGTAGGGATTTGTTTGGCTAATTAAATCCAAACTTGGGTCAAGCCCCCTCAAGCCAACAAATTGTTCTGTTTTTGGGACCAGAATCTGCATAGAGATGTCTGATGTCGTATCATTGGAATCCAACTAAGAAGGAAATTGAAGGGTGGTTGGATAGGAGAATTCACGAGTTCGCGGTGCAGGAGAACAGGAACCCACGATTGACGAAAGAAGATTAGTTAGACTACTACATGTACACAGAAATCCACGAGATCTTTTTCACATATTTCCCTACTGAACTGTATGAGTGGATCGCAAAGCTAGCATATAGCCAAGGAAGGTGGAAACTCGACAATCCTATTTTGTGGACCCCAGAGTTAGTGTGTAGATTGGAAGCATCAGAGGATAAGATCATGTGCAATGTTGATCTAGCTCGATCGGATTATAGGAGGGTTCATTACTGAGTTCGCGGTAGATACTTTAGTCAGCTATAGTGAGGCATAGCAACGCTTTCTCAAAGGACCATGAAGTAAGTACGTAAAGTCTCTGAATACCTGGATTAAAATGCTATTATGTGAAAAGAGGGTTATGAAATTACCTTGATGTTCAGAGCTACGGAAGTGGAAAAACCTATAGAAACGAAGGAAGTAAGGGACTAGAGAATAGCCCTTTGATTTCACCTCCGCAAGGGGATGAGGAAGAGCTCACGTAGGTCTCTCTATGGAGTGAGATCCATTTGATAAGGTAGAGGATTCCACGCATACCACCCCAACCCACACCGCCACCAGCTTCACTACCTTCACCTCCATATTCACCCGTACCACCTCCGCCACCATCGCGAGTGAATATGGCAAGCATGATAAAGTTGCCTGTGTTCGAGGGAGTAGGAAAAGAGGATACAGATCAATTTTTCTTCGTCATAAAAGCCGTATGGGAAGCGCAAGGAGTTACATATGATAATATAGAGAAAGCGACACTGGTTAGCACCCTACAGGACCGCACGCTGACTTGGTATATTAAGAATTCTAATGCAATCTGAATGTGGGAATCGCGGATATCCAAGCAGTGTTAAACAAATAATTTTGTAGGCCGGAGTCTGAAGCACAGTCGATCATTGGGTTCAAAGAAATCACGATGCTACTAGGTGAAAATCCTTGTGAGTTGGATTAAAGGTTGAAGTGTATGATTCACGAACATAATATGAATCTGATGGATGGACAACATTGCGAATGGTTTGTAGCATCGCTAACACCACATTTAAGGAGTGTGTTATCATAGTAGAAGTTAACGACTCAGGAGGAGGCCTTAGAGATCGCGATGAGGATGCATGAGACCCCGATGCATGTTCCTAACTTGGGAGTTCAACAGATCCATGCGTAGTTGAAAAACTTATGCCTTGAGATGCAGAGTCTGAAACAGGACAAGACAGCTCGCCTAGAAGTGTGCAAAGAAGTGTGGTGAGTAAAATGCAAGGGTCAGGGCCATGATAAGGACCACTGCCCAATGTTCACGAATTACCTCGCGGGAGGAGGACCGATGCTGTTAAGGGTAGGAGCACAAGAAGGAATTAGTGTGACACCTACTTTGTGGTGCACAATTTGTCAAATAGGAGGGAAACACACTACCGACAACTGCCATTTGTTATAGAAGTACACGCAGAATTCACAACAATTGTTCTGTAACTTTTGTAGGTCAGTGGGACATGATGAGCACACTTGTAGAAGCTATGAGTTAATGATGGATAGAACTCCCACCTATAGAGTTCAGGCCGAATCGTAGGCCCTAGACCCGAATGTAGGAGTGGCAGGAACCAGATTCTAGTGATCCAGAATTAAACAGGAACGCAACAAATTACATAGATAACCATAAACACAGATATGCAGCGGAAATAACACTTCACTTCATTAATGTAAAATACTGTAATATGCTTACAAACAGTAATGGAAATAAACTAGCTAGGGCGATGGTATCTTATCTCTGAGAAGAGATGTGGTGGCTACATGCCTCTGAACTCCCTTACAATAAGGCTCGAAGGCCTATTTATTGTTGAGAAACAATGGAAAACCCTTAACATTCCAAAACCTAACCCTAGAAGATGAAACGCCAAACTGTGGGCCCCGTTTGGGTAAATTGGTACATCAACTTCCCGGGGTCGTAACTTTGGCATACGATCTCGTTTGACGCGTATAATAGCTCGTTAGAAAGATCTATCCGAGCACTAGCACTTTTGGAGTACCCATGTTGCCCAAGATTTCCCAAAAAACGTTTTTTAGGGCCTCAAAACGGCTCTGGAAGTTCAGGACCCGAAAAACTGCTAAAAGTAGTAAGTTGTGCTACAATTAAGGAAACTGAAAATGCTAAGAGAAACAATGGTGGGGGTCCAGGTGGACTTGGCAGGTGACCACCAAGATCCACCTGGATCATTCCTCCCCCCTTAGGAAGCAATGGTCCCCATTGCGCTGAGTTCCTCCATGAGATGAGGAAACTTTTGCTGAACTTGGTCCCTGGTGAGCCACTTGCCCTGGTGAAGGAGTTGGCCTGCTTTGACAACTCGATACAGTTGTATATTCCATTGGCGAGTGTTCTTTATCGGTGTGTCCATGATTCGATCAGCTGCAGCTTGTTCCATGCAATCTGGATTTAATTCTGTGGGTGTGAGCTATTCTGCAATGTCAGATGTGTCTAGCAATGGTGGAAAGTATGGCCGAAGGCGGTCCACATTGAACAATGGGTGTAGGCCAAGGAATGGGGGAATGCTAAGCTCAAATGCATTGTCTCCCACAGCCTTAGTAATGGTGTAAGGACCATATTAGAGTGGTCTCAGTTTCCGATAGGCTCCAGTAAGGCGTTCCTTTTGCAAATGCAACGAGACTTTGTCGCCCACCTGAGACTTGTGTGGCACCCGATGTTGATCATGTCGCTGCTTGTACTTGGCATTTGATTTCTCTAGAATGTCATGGACCTGCTGGCGAATATGTTGGATGTGCTCAATGAAGTTGGTTGCCTTATTTGTTTTGGACTAGACATGAGCTGAATTTGTGTGAGTAGTTGCAAGTGGCATGGCCACATCAATGGGGCATAGTCGCTGGAATCCCAAGCCCACCTGAAAAGGTCTGTGGCCAGACGAGCTGTGAAGAGCTCGATTGTAGTTGTGCTGAACATAGGGGAGGCTCTCGTCCCATGTGCATGGATGCTTTGAATTGTACATGCGTAAAATGTGTACAATCATTCGATTGACAACCTCTGTCTAGCCATCAGTTTGAGGATGGAAGGTTGTGGACTTATGAGTTTGGTGTCCAGCATTGACCAGAGATTGGACCAAAATGTACTGAGGAACCGACTGTCCCGATCTAAGATGATAGACTGTGGGATCCCAAAGTTCACCCACACTCGTTCAAAGAAGAATTTATCAGTGGCTTCTATTGTGATATTCTTCTTGCAGGCCGCCATAATGGCCATCTTCGAGAACCTGTCGTCGACCAAAAAAACACAATCCTTTCCATGCTTAGTGGAAGGAAGGCCTGACATGTAATCCATGGAGATGGATTCCCAAGGTCGACTAGGGGTAGGTAGTGGGGTATAGAGGCCTTGCTTCTTGATGGTTGGTTTGGCAATGGCACAGGAAGTACATGATCTGATGTACTTCCCAACATCCTGTCGAAGATTTGGCCAATAGAAATACTTTTGCAGTACTGCGACCATTTTCTCGACCCCGAAATGCCCAGCAGCCCAACTGTAGTGTGCTTCCCTAATCATCTTGGCACGCTCGCTTGAAGGAACACAAAGGTGACCCAGGTGGCATAACAGGGCATCCTGGAGGTGAAAATATGAAACATGCCGACCCCCCAAGAGTGTCTGGTATGTGTGGCCAAATTCTAGGTCTCTTTTGTAGAGAAGTGGCCAATCAGAAGTCTCGTGCCCACAAGAGTTGAGCACAGTGGTTAACGCCATGATCAGTGGTCGACTAAGGCAATCTGCAACATTATTGGTGTTGTCCTTCTTATACTTGATATTCAAATGGAACTGTTGTAGATATGTAGACCACTTCTGATGGCAATCATTCTACAATTTCCCTTGGGTCTGTATGAACTGCAGGGGTCGGTGGTCTGTGTGGATGACCGTTTCCTTCCCCAAAATGTAATTCTTCCATTATTGGCAGGGCTGCACAATGGAATACATCTCTTTATCATAAGTGGGATACTTCTGGACTGTGTCTAAAATTGTTTCATTGTGATATGCCATTGGATGCCCATGTTGAGTAAGGACTGCCCCAATAGCATAGTCAGAGGCATTTATCTCGACCTCAAATGGTTGTTGTAAATCTGGTAATGCAAGCACTAGTGTCGTGCAGAGGCGATATTTCAACTCTATGAATGCCTTCTATTGAAATTCAGACCAAAATAATTTCGCTTTTGCTCCTCCCTTGGTGACTTGACTCAAGGGCCAAGTGATATGAGAAAACCCCAACACAAACCTGCGGTAGAAGTTGGCAAGACCTAGAAAGCTGCGGAGCTCTGTCAGAGTGGTTGGAGATGGCCAATCCTGAATGACTTGGATCTTGGCTGGATCCACATGCACCCCCTGTTCATCAATAATGTATCCCAGATACTGAACCTGGGTCATGCCAAAAGTGAATTTCTCCAAATTGGCACATAGCTTGTGTTGCCGCAGTGTTTGAAGAACCTGTCGGATGTGGTGGAGGTGCTCTTCAGAATGTCATCCAAGTATACCACTACAAATGAGTTGGTGAATGGCTGC
The DNA here is from genome assembly GCA_031772625.1 of Pinus tabuliformis. Lineage (NCBI taxonomy): Eukaryota > Viridiplantae > Streptophyta > Pinopsida > Pinales > Pinaceae > Pinus > Pinus tabuliformis. The sequence continues at coordinate 486,009,310 of CM062814.1, read as the reverse complement.
AATATGTCATCCTTTAGCCTCATGAAGGTTGTAGGAGCATTCGTCAATCCGAAAGGCATAACCAACCATTCGAAGAGGCCCTCCTTGGCTTTTAAGGCAATCTTCCACACATCAGAGGGTTTGATTGGTACCTGGTGATATCTTGACTTCAGATCAATCTTGCTGAAATATTTTTCCCCCTTTAGTTGGTCCAAGAGGTCATCAATCCACGAGATCGGGTACCAATTATGGATAGTGATCTTGTTCAGTGCCCGATAGTCAATACAGAGTCTCCAAGTCCCATCCTTCTTCTGTAACAACACGATTGGGCTCCCACAAGGTGATGAACTCGGACGGATGTGACCTTTTTGTAGCAGCTCCTGAATTTACCTCTTGATTTCATCGTTCTCCAGAACGGAGCATCGATAAATTGGTCCATTGGGTAGCGGCGCACCTAGGGTCAGATCGATGGAGTGCTTGACCTAACAGTGCAGAGGAACCCCTGCAGGGGAGGTGAAGATGTCCTCGTACTCCTTCACGACCTTATCCATCTGTAGTTGTCGTGCGGAGGGGTCCTGTCTCGAGGCCGTGGCCACCATATTTTCCTTTCCATGAGGGCGTATCATCAGGAAAACAAATTTCCCAGTCTTGGAAATGAGCTTACTGCATTGTTTTGCAGTAATCAAAGAGATGGCGGTAGGTGGTGCTACCTCTGGTATCCTGTACAACTTATTCCCCAATGTAATAATAATAGCACGAGGCCTTGATTCATGCATAGCATGTCGCTTCCACAAGTATGGTTGTCCTAATAACACATCACAAACTTCAAGGGGAGCAATGTCACACAATACCTCATCTGTGAAGGGCTTGATGTTGTATGGAAGGCGACACTGTTGGCTCACGCAAAGATCCCATCCTTGGTGAAGCCACCCGATGGTGTATGGTTGTGGATGTGTTGTGGTCGGTAAGCCCAACTGCTTCATGACCTCTTTCAAAATGAGGTTCTTTTGGCTCCTGCTATCGACAATGAACTGTAGCGGGGAGCCCTTTACCCACATCTGGGAGTGGAAGAGACGCTCCTCCTACTATGGATCTTCGGGTTCATTTTTCTGGATCTTGGCGGTAGCAACAGTGGTGTTGGGATCCGCGTCAATGATCTGCTTACCTTTGTCATTCCCCTTGTCGGGTTCTCACTCAGAGTTAGAATATGCATGTGATTCTGGAACCTTTAGCTTAGCCACCAGTGACTGCTTGGCCCAACACTCACTGGTGTTGTGAGTGGAGCTCTTATGGAACTCACACCATTTTCCCATGTCCTTTTTCATCTTCGCGGCGCTGTTCTTTGCCTGCAGCTTTGGCAGGTTGTCTTGGGCTGCCCCGCCTTGGCTTTGTCCTTTGTTATGTGTTTTAGGGGCACCTTTCCCTTTCTTCAGATTTGAAGATCCAAAGTCTTGCTTCTTTTGTTTAAACTTCTGCTCGACCTTGACGGCATATCCGTACACTGTACCGAGCGAGGAGATGTTCAGGAATTGTATTTCTTCCTGGATGTACTTGTGCAGGTAGCCGCGGTATTTGAGTATCAAAAATGCTGCTCCGTATCCTTGATACCCAACTTTGTGCGAAGGGTATGGAAAAGATTGGTGAACTCCGACACGTCTTGGTCCCTTCCCTGCTGCAGCGTGGTCCATTTTATGTATTCATGCTCATAGCTTCCGACAGGGTAGTACTGCTCCTTGATGGCATCCCGGAATGAATTCCAGGTAGGTGCAGTTGAAAATAGTGAGCCTTTATTTTCATCCTTCTGCTCATAGTAGGTTTCCCACCAGTCCTTGACGTGGGGGGCTGCTTTGAGAAGAGCAAAAACAATCTTTTCCCGACTAGAAAATTCATGAACGGAAAAATACCCATCCAGCAGATTTAACCATTTATCTACGGCATCTGCATCTATCTGACCTTCAAATATGTGGATTTCAAAATTAACTTGTACCTTAAAGGGCGTGGCGTTTCCAGAGTAGCTGCTGGAAGCCAATGCGTCGCTTCTAGGTAGCCGCTGAAGGATTTGGGCAAAACTGTCCATCATCGCGTTCCGTTGTCGCTCGAGGGCTTCTTCGAGCAAGATTTTGATAGGATCTCCAGCCCCCTCATCTTTCTTCTCATCCGCCATAGGAGGCCTTCAAGATTTGCGAGGCTGGTCTCGCAAAGGTTCGACCAGTTCAAGCCCTAACTCCTTATATCCCGACCTCATTGGGGACATGCAAAGAAAAACAGAGAAAAAGCAGATCGCTCTGATACCACTGATCCAGACTTAAACAGGAACGCAAAAAATTACAGAGATACCCATAAACACAGATATGCAGCGGAAATAACACTTCACCTTATTAATGTAAAATACTGAAATATGCTTACAAACAATAATGGAAATAAACCAGCTAGGGCAATGGTAGCTTATCTCTGAGAAGAGATGTGGTGGCTACATGCCTCTGAACTCCCTTACAATGAGGCTCGAAGGCCTTTTTATTGTTAAGAAACAATGGAAAACCCTTAACATTCCAAAACCTAACCCTAGAAGATGAAACGCCAAACTATGGGCCCTCTTTGGGTAAATTGGTAAATCAACTTCCCGGGGTCGTAACTTTGGCATACGATCTCCGTTTGACGTGTACAATAGCTCGTTAGAAAGATCTATCCGAGCACTACCACTTTGGGAGGAAACATCAATCCATTGACCCATGTTTCCCCATATTTCCCAAAAAACTTCATTTAGGGCCTCAAAACGGCTCCGTAAGTTCAAGACCCAAAAAGCTGCTAAAAATATTAAGTTGTGCTACAATTAAGGAAATTGAAAGTGCTGAGAGAAACAATGGTGGGGGTCTAGGTGGACTTGGCAGGTGGCCACCAAGATCCACCTATATCATCTAGGGGCATGGATGAGGTCAAGGTGGAGGAGGACCTGGAAGAGGTCACAGACAGCTAATATGTTATAATTGTGAAGGGCCAGGACATTATGCCCATGATTGTATGGACCCAATGCATCCATCATGTCTGTATTGTACCTTGTTTGATCATGAGATGGAAGATTGTCCTACATTGATAGCTAGGATACGCGACAAGGGAGAGTTACCACCTCCCCCGACTTAGAACCTGCAGATGATGAGGTTTGAGCCATGTGAGGAAGATCCAAATGTGAACATTGTGCTCGGAAGTGGAATCACGACGGGAGATGATAAAGGCAAACAACCCGAAGATAGTAGTTGGGTTCGTGCTATGGGGTAAAATGCATGGTGTATGGAGAATGAAAACTACCCTCAAAGGTCTTCCCAGGACCTTCGACAGACTGTAAGATTATCTGCAGAAGCTACCAAGTTATACACATGTTCATCTATCAAATATCAGTTAACAAAGTATGGAAAGAGGATTACCTCAAGTCTCCTTCTAGATTTGTTTGGAGATCTCAATGCAGCCAAGAAGAACTCCTTCAAAGCCAGCTCCAAATCAATTCCTGCACAAAGGAAAGGCAAACACAATCACAACATACAATCTTGAAAACTAATATAAGAATGCACAATGAACATCTATTTGCATACAACTAAACCACTCATCTAAACAAGTATCAAATGAACAACTTAATGAACAAAGGTTACTGACACCATGGAGTAGGGATCACAACTGCAGTTTTGTATTAATAACGGAAGAGTGATTACAACCATCTGTTATATCAGTCTTTCTTTGCCCCTTCCGCTTCTCTCTCTCTCTTCTAGCTCACTTCTTCAAGTAGGTGACAATTCACAATAGCTTAGTAGGCTATCCTTTCAAATGCTCTGACCCCTTTCACCATAACCCTCACCTTGCTTATATGGAAATTGAGTTAGGGTTTCCAAGCTCCTCCTTGAGTTCACTAGGGAAAAAGCAATGAACTTGCCATGCTTTTTAGCTCTTTCCAATTTGCCTCCTTTTCTCGGACTAGAAATCCTCCAAATATCTTGATTTTGGATGTTTCCTCGCTTTTCTTGCATAATTTTAGGAACAAATATCTAGATATTTATGAGCCAATTCGTTCTTTTGACCCATTGAACTTCATCAAGTTTCACTAACGTTGTCCCCTTACTACTAACATGAGTTAGTGAGGTCACTAACGCTCCCTTAGGCTTGGTAACAAGCTTTATAAAGCGGGTTTTCAATGTGCAACTAGCGTTAGTGTGGAATCAAGGCTTCCAATTGTGGTCTTTGCTTCAGTCATCAAGTCTTTCACCTCTGAGTTGATGACGAGGTCATTTTGTTGTATAACAGATGCCCCCTAAAATATGAGATCAGAGGCAAAGACAATGGCCGAAATAATTTACTGAAACTGTAATTTTTCCTGTCAAAATGTAGAGAGAGAGAAGCTTCGGGCAGCAAGGGAAACCTGATACAACACACACACACACACACACACACACACACACATATATATATATATATATATATATATATATATATATATATATATATATATATAGATAACTGCTAAAATAATGTCCTGAGTCGGGCATCCCATGCTCAATAGCTATGTCAGAGTAATCTTCTCATAAGAGATATGACGATACTGGTGGCCGATAAGCACAATGCAGGTCTAGTGTCATAATAAGATCATCTTGAAACTGTTGTCTTTAAAAAACAATATCCGCAGCTTGGGAGAGGAAACAAGGCTGAATGATGCAAGCCTTTGCCCAAGGTCTTGATTTTCGCTTCATCGAACAACATAGATCAATACATGTGAATATATGCGTTGACGTCGAACATGCACGAAACCATCTGATTACCAGTCAATAATGGAGACTGTTAACAGATGCGAGGAAGGCCACCGATAAAGGTGATGGTCTCCAAGATGCACAGTACAATATAGCGAGTGTGAAAAATGTCTTTGTTGTCAAACACCCGTAGAATCGCTTAATCAGGAGCTAATAATGAGAACCCCTGACCAAGCACAAGGCAACTTACCACTAATGTCTGCAAGTACCAAGGCACTGAATTTATTTCTGGGTTATCTTCGTAGATAGAGTGTTGAAGTCGATAAGAAGAAACTTGTCGAAAGGTAGGCAATAATGTGTCCTACATCAATCGACATGAAACAGAACAAGAATAATTTTGTTTTTGAGGAATCTTTTGATCATTTGGGTCTACACAATGGAGGGCATGATGAAAGGATATGTTTGATTGGTTGATGGAGGAAACAAAGGGGTAACCCTTGAACAATAGAAGGCACGACAACGGTTTTAACCAGACATCACTAGACTCATGAACACTACAGAGTGTTAGGATACAAAGACGCAATTGCATCAGGATATATAGGCTAAAACTCATAGGATGGTAGGGTTCATATTGAGAGGCCATCAAAAAGGAGGTTTATCTGAGGGAGTGCCATGTTCAAGGGAATGACAGCTGGCAAACCACACTTTCAAATACGGAATACAGTTGTATTGTCCACTTTCCCCGTCTGATTAATTTTATGAGTCCAGACGGGTAAACTCATTGATCTTTTCATTTTTAAAGAGTCTGAAAACGACCAAAAAAAGAGCAACTCTTTGCCCTATCTGATTAGTTTAATGAATCCAAACAGGCAAACTCATCGATTTTTTCATGTTTTAAGAGTCTGAAAAGTATCATAAAAAGAACGACTCTATATCTTGTCTATGTAATTTAAAGAGTTTAGATTAGATAACTCAGTGATCTTTTCATATTTAGAGAGTCTAAAAAGATCGTAAAGAGAGACTCCATGGTGGTCCCTTTGTCATAGTTGCTAACCAGGTGCGACAAAAGGTTAACAGTATACCCGGATCGGTTACTTTTCCATAAGTTAATCTATTGAACCCGGATAAAGAGAAACCTATTTTCAATAGATGTCTACCTCAATTTGTTACGAGTACGAGTCGACAGACTAAACTCGTTTTTTGTTGTGAATTTTTAATGAGTCACGCGATGACAAAATCAATACCTTCATAAAAAAATTTAATGAGTCAAATGAAGAAAACTCAGGGTATCTTTTTTAGTTTCATGAGCAAGAAAAATAATGAAAAGAATAGCTCATCCCTTCTTCATAGTTTTAACGAGCTTGAAGGAGGGGAAAAACTTGGGGATTTTTCGATTTAAGAGCAAGAAATGGTCCCAGAAACGAAATTGCTCTTTCTACTACCGTATATTTTTAAGGAGCCTAGTAACAAAAACTCGGGAATTTTTAGTTTAACGAGCGAGAAAAGTACCTAAAAGAATGCTCGGGTCTCTTTATAAAGTTTAACGAGCCTAAAGCCAAAGCTCGGGATTTTTTCAGTTTAAAGAGAGAGAAAAAAATACCTAAAAAGAAATGCTCCCTTGGTCTTTTTCAGTTTAATGAGCTGGAAAAAAGATCAAAAAAGAGTTTCTAAGAGCATCATTGCATAGATTTAACGAGCGCAACAATGAAAACTCAGAGATGTTTATATTTTTTAAAGAGCAATAAAATATCTCAAAAAGTGCTCTAACCATCATCGCATAGATTTAACGAGCTCAACGATGAAAACTCAGAGATGTTTATATTTTTTAAAGAGCAATAAAATATCATGAAAAGTGCTCTATTGAGAATTGCATGCAGCTTTTACTGCTTTTCATTCCTGAAGGTGCTTTCATCAAAAAGCGGTAAAAAGTATAAAAAACGTAGAAACTCCTATCATATGGGTTCATGCGTGATAAAATATCATGGAGAATGGACTACTTCAACTTTAATGATTTCAGGAAATCATGTATCCAAACATAATATAAGGAAATGTTTTGAGCTTTCACATGCATCATTTTCACTATTTGAGAGAGCATTTTAGAGCTAAATAGGAGCATATTTTCTGCAGACCATTGTAGGAGATCGGGGCAACCATTCAATGTGCCGTCAGTCCCATGTGAAAACTAAAACCTTGCTCTATGCATTACTGAACCTTTCTTGATAGTTTTATGGGTGGAATTTTGTAGATTTGAGGTGCCCTAAAGCCCTATCTGCGCACTAACGCCCTCCAAATGGCCAGTAAGGAGCATTAAACGCTCTATATGAGCCACTAGAGGGCGTTAATCCTCCCTATGCAGCACTAGGGGTAGCATTAGAGCTAAAGGGCACAATGAAAACCCTCATGCATGGATTCCTTAAGTGTTTTTGCCCCATTTGAACTATTTTTAGGGTTATTTTGTGCATGTTTCAGGCCGAAATGACTCACCTATGGAGAGAACAGGCCCATGATAATGAAGAATTCCTGATGAGAAACAATCCAGCATGCATATTTACATTACATCGCTATAGTTTACTAAAATATGCAAAGCTGGAGCTAATGAAAGGGCAGGATGATTCACTAAGATGGATTATCCAGCGCTAGGATGAACACAAGCAAGTGTTCAGGATTGGAGATCAGGTGCTAGTTATCGACCGTGATGACATATATTTTTTGACTAGTTTTTCGTGCCATGGGGCACAGGAAAAACTCACCGGTGGTAGGCTAGATCCACGATCTACCTCAGAGATGGTGCAATCCTACTGCATCCCTAAGAGTGGACTAGTCAGCAACAGAGTCCCTATAGAGAGGATAAGATATTGGTCTATGAGGGCAGTTTTATGGTTGATTGTGTGATTGGCGGGGTCAAAGAGTCCCCACATTGTGACAAAGGCCTAACTGTTGCTTGTAGTTGACTCTGTCCAGCCACAAATGTTCAAGTGGTGTGAAGTAGTGCTTCGCTAGTTGAAGGTAGAATTAACAGCATGCAAGACTCGTACCCAACATAGTTTTGGGTATGGTACTATCATAGTCTCATTATTCCTTGAAAGGGTACCTGTTATGCGCCCAAGAATGAGCTTAGGTCCCCTTTATCTGAGGGAGCCAAGGTAGGGTCGCTGGTCATCACTCGATCCTCGCACAGGAGGACCAATCCGGCATTTCTTCGACGAAGATTTCTTCCAATGGCTTCATAGCCAAATTGTGATTATTGATGACTATGCCTATGAGGGCATGGAATTTATTGGTGACCCCGACTTAATGCTACCGCCCGGGACCAACTGGGGTCCTTAAGGTGAGAATAATTTTTTACTATACTTTAAGTGGTTTTAGATTTTCAATGTTTATGTAATGTTTTTATAGGCGAGATAAGTATTGACATGAAACTTTTATGCTTAACAAATGTGGCGCCATTACGACCTGCAAGCGAACCTCACCACGTGTGACGAGGAGGCCAAATACTTGCTGGAGGGGGCAATGCCGACAGTCTCTGCGAGGTTCTGAGGAACCTGGAGGGTTTGACCATGGGTATCCCCCCCCTTCCTAAGAGGGAGATTCCTGCTCATATGCAATGGCACACAGTTGGTGTACCTAAGCATTTTCTTGTTTCTCTTCGGAGGGTAGCTAGAGCGGTTTTAGCATTTCTGGAGCAATAGGCTCTTTTTAGCAGGTGTTTTGGCGTAGCCACATGAGTGTTTGTAGTTGGGCTTTTATAGCCATTTTGTACTTTAAAACATCCAAGTTTTGAAAATTTTTGATGTAAAAGGCTGGATGTCGAGCTATATATATATATATATATATATATATATATATATATATATATATATATATATATATATATATATACAGACATTTTTGGTATTATGGTGGTGTAAATGTGTTCTTAAATGTTTTTTGTAACAAATTTTTAACTCAGTAAATGTTTTACTTTTCATGCATGCTTCTATAAACATTGAGACAAATGCCAATCTAATACATAGTTAGTTAATGAATCAGCAAATGTATTTAATTGTTGAGGAACATGTTCATATGTGATTATTTCAAATCGACGTTCTAGGATTCACACCCTTAGATAATGACGTAACAAGGTTGGATTACGAATGTGATAACGGTTATTCAATTGCATAACGACTAGCTAGGAGTCTAACTTGAACACCAGATTGGAGATTTCCCTTGACGAAGCTTCCATGAGAAGTGAAACAACAAACATATATTCGGAAATATTGTTGGTGGCGGTACCAAGAAAGACCCCCCCACGAGAAAAATAGTTCCAACTCGGGTGTGTAAATTACCCAAGCAGCTGATGTAATGTGCCATGTGTGATGACTAGCACCATCTGCGTATCCTGCGTATGCTAAAGGTAACAATGACATCTACATTATGAGAAGGATGCATGAGACAAGTACTCCACTAAATAACAAAACAATCCAATCACACCAAAAAAGGGTAGCAAAATTTATGAATACATAAAATTACAAAGCATATGCCCAATGCAATCCTAGGCCTAATACTTTTTCAGATAGAGTCCATATGTGGGCTTCTTGAGTGGGACTCCTTCCCGGTCCTACAGTTCATATGCCCCGGTGGGGAGGACTTTCGTTATGACATAGGGACCTAGCCTTTTGGGTTGAAGCGTGCATGCCTCCAAGAGGTCATCTTTTGGATGATAGAGCAACACAAGGTCACCCTCTTGGTAAGTAGGAAACTTAAGCTCTTTTGAAAATAGGGATTGTACCTGGCGCTTGTGAGCCTTGAGTGCCAAGTCAACATCTCTATTGGTTTTATCCATTTGTTTAAGGTATAATAAGCGTTCTTCTTTGGCGGTTGTGCTGGGCATGGGTTCAACTGCTATTTCCAGGGAAGGGATCTAATACTCAATGGGTTTGTCATTGTGTGCGATAGTCAAGGGATTAATGTCAGGCATTTGCTCGTGAGACCCATTGAATACATCGTGGAATTCCTGAAATAGGTAGGTGGAGCTTGCAATTTCCTCAAGATTGCAATCCGCTCTCATCTAGATGTTTTCCATGATGCCTGTCTTGACAAAAATATCGATGGGCAATGATCTGGAAGTGTCGCCCATTTTTCCTTTTGCATCCAAAGTTTGGATGGTTGTGTATAGAGAGGAAATTATTTTTGGTGTGTCAGGGGGTAGTATTTGGAGAGGTATCATGTCTGAGTTAGATATTCGAACATGATGGTGCCAATCCTCCCAATGTTGCTCTCCAAAACTCATGATTTCCTGAATAGCTTCATCCATAGGAAGGATTTGATTGAATGGATCTAAAGGAGGAGTGGTTATGGGAAGGGCGGTTGTACCATCGACCGTAACCATCATGACCAGAGATGCGGATGTGGATTGAATGGTTTGGTGGGCCAATTCAGCTGGTGACAGTGGCATCTGGTCTCCGAATGTGTCAAGGTTGGAAGGAGCCAGCAGGATCCATGGATCAATTAGTTCATGAAGAATATATGAAAGCATGTTGACCATTTTTGAAACCTTGGGTGGTTGAAGAGGAAAACAACCCATGAGGGAAGAAGCCTTCAGTAGATCGATACCTAAACTGACATAAGAGTTAGCTCCAACTCCTACTAAGGGTATGGAGCCACTTGGCAATGGTGAATAATTAGGGGTGCAGAAAGAAAACTGATCTACTGTAAATACCTTTCCACCAATGGAAATAGGATGATGTGAAATATAGTAGATACGACGGCCATCATGGCATATATCCAACTGCAACCCAACAAGAGATTATAGTTGAGTTTTTTGTCTATGACTTCTATGTCCACCATTATAGTTTTCCCATATAAAGTGATGGGGAAACTAGCTAGGTATCCTTTTGGGATAAAGGTGTGGCCTTCGAAAGCTTTTAGGGAGTTTGACGGCAGGGTTAGGGTTGGAGAACCTAGGGCGAGCCAACATGAAGTCGACATGACTCAGATAGAAGCAACTTTGTCCATGACAGTTCTGTGTATACCTTTACCTTTCGAGGTGATATGCACTTGGAATGCAAGCTGGCGAGAAAGGGGAGGTTTACACTTGTCCATATCGAAAATAGCAAGCATGGAATCCATTAGGTCAATACCTCCAATAGTCGAAAGCAAAGCTTTCTGTTGTATCGGGCATGTTTGTAATACTTCGAGCGTCGACATAGCCGATGGCATTTGCGCCAAATCCTCTACAATGTTGTAGTGTTGGACAGCACATGCAGATGTATTATGTGTTGTGCATCGAAGTGCCCCTTTTGGGGGTCAAATTACAAGGTCCTCAATTGGCCTTACGATATGCAAATCGTTATGCAGCGGTGGGTTTTGACCTGAGGATGGTTCTTTTGCAGGACCGACAAGAGCTCCATATGATTTGGCTCTTGTGGCGAGTTCTACTATTTCAAATGTGTAAACAGTAGAAGATCCTTCACCAACTGAAGGATGTTGCAAACCATAATTTCCCCCTTGTGGGGGTTGCAGTTGGTTTTCAATAAGATTTTTCTATTGTTGAGTGCGAAAAAGATTTCTAAGGACAGCGGGGGCCTTACCAGAATCCCTTTTGGCAAGGTATTCTGTGCATTCTTGAAGCCGCGGACAACACCAAGCCGTGTGGTCTTCAGAACAGAGTTTGCAAGGATATCTGGTGGGTTTTTCCTTTTCCTCATCAGTAGGCACAATAGCCTTCTGTTTTGGGTTGGACTGCTTTGGTGACTGCTCTTCAGAAGGAGCAGTCTTTTTCTTATTCTTCTTGTTCTTGCCACTGGATTTTTGCGTAGACTACACAGAGTTTATCGCAGTGGCAGGAAGAGCAGGCATATTAGTAGAGGGGCCCATTGCCAGCTCAGTAATATGACCACTGAGTTGTTTTAGAGCAGCCCCAGAGGTTGCGCCGACAATCCCGTTGGTGTGCACTCCAGGGTGTTGAGTGGCGGAAGCATTGGGGTTACCAGAAGAATTGGGGATTATGTCGTAAAGAATGCCAGATTGTGAATATATCAAATCTAAGTGTTGGGCACAATGTATGGATTGGTCTTCTGTGACCACACCACCTAGAGTGACATCTCTAGCGATTTTCGAGAGTAAGGACTTGCAGAACCAGTCCGTTAAGAGAAAGTCTCGGATGGGAGATTTTACTAACCTCCGCCTATGTATCCATTCATGAATATGATCAGAGATGTGGGTGGTCGTATCTTGACGAAATGAACTGAGGAGCTCTGTCCCAGTCTCATAACGGATTGGTAACTGGAAGAGCTTTAGGAATTCCATCGCTAAAGTTTCAAAGGTGTTTACTGACGCGCATGGTAACTCAATTTACCATTTCTCTACATTTCCAATGAGGGTGTGGGGAAAACGATGTAACCTGACACTATCATCCAGCATAGAGTTTAAAACACACCAGATCCTCCCCTTATTTCCCATCAAACTTTGGGATATCCATTGGTATTTTATGCAGGATCGGCGACCATTGTAAGTTGTGATAGATGGGGTGGTTTTTCAACTTGTATAGGTCGGGTATATCCAATGTTGCCAAGAAAGGCAGAGAGTTAGGTTCCCCCAACTCAAACCATGGTGATGACGGATGACTTGAGGAGCTTTGCACTCCTCCCATCTTTTAGTTCCCCATATTATACATGGGTTGCGTGGTGTAGTAGTTGCTTTGAGGTATGGTGTTGTAGAGTGGATTTCCATGAGGATTTTGATACTGGGGTATGGAATTTCCCCCAGTATAAGTGGTGCCCCCTTGACTCATTTGAAGATGTGAGTAGGGTGCCCCCATGGACTGGTTGGGAACCCCTTGAGGATTCCCGCCCGACACAGAACTAACCATTTGTCCTTGATTGACAGAGGGAACACTCATGTCAATTAGTGACTGACCATGCATGCCTAAGAATAGAGGGGGAACTGTTACATTCCCTACCGGCATGTGCATATTGGGAACCCCCCCAGGTATATGAGTCTAGGGGTTTGAACTGTACATTAGCGGCCAACCATATTGTTGGTAAACGTGAACCACGCCCATAGTGCCGCACTGAGTGTTATAGGGAGCACTATATGTGGCACTTTTCGAAGGTATGTAGTTTGGCACCATAGGGGTGGAACCTGGGATTTTTTGGGTTCCACTCATATCGGGTGTCATGTGAGTGGTGGTACCTGGGACAAATGGGATAGCGAGATTCGTCATTACCAGTGTTGTGGTGACTGTCGACTGGGGGAGTGGTGAAGGACCAAAAGTGTCCCTAAAGTTCCACAACCTGTTAGTTGTCCACTGGATAGATGGAAATGTTCCAACTACCGAAGCAGGAAGTATTGGTGCCACCGAAATCAAGAGTGGGTCCAACTGATTCGTGAGCAGAGGGTTAAAATGAGGAAGAAATCCTTCCGTGAAGAAATCCTCTAGAAAAATTGAATCGTCGGTTGTCCAAATAGATCCCATGTGAGATTTGGGAGACTGATTTCCCGAAGATGGGGAATCCGGTTCACAGGAGCTCGACAAATCCTCCACAATGAGTGGAGGAAGTCCTAACAATCATCTAGAGTGACGACAAGGACTGGATGTAGCCTTCCGTGAGACTGATTCATGAGCAGAGGGTTAAAATGAGGAAGAAATCCTTCCGTGAAGAAATCCTCTAGCAAACTTGAATCGTCGGTTGTCCAAATAGATCCCATGTGAGATCTGGGAGACTGATTTCCCGAAGATGGGGAATCCGGTTCACAGGAGCTCGAAAAATCCTCCACAATAAGTGGAGGAAGTCCTAACAATCGTCTAGAGTGACGACGAGGGCTGGATGTAGCCATGGTGACCATTAATTTTATCAATAAATTTTATCGTGATGTTCGTTAAACTCTCAAAATGATAACACTCAAGTACCTAATAAAAAATACACTAAGTCTATCAATCAACAACCAGAGGGAAAATACCATGTCTGATAAGCACCTATCACTGGAGATGAAACCCGATATCTCAATGAATAACAGAGAAGGATGGCCAGATGTACATTTACAGTTAATTTAGAGCTTCGCCTGAACCTCATATTGAGGGGCCAAGTACTCTCATGAAGACGAGCACCCTCCCAAAAACTGAAGACAAAGTAGGTGAGTCTGTGTTAGTTACCAGGACAGCTCGTCCCGGTCACCTTGTGTAAGTCCCTATAAGTTTGGCCACTAAAGGTACCTCAGATCATAGACACCACCGGGGGGGGCACATAGTTGTAGATAGCACGCTGTGTGGGTAGGATACCTAAGTCCCAAATCAGCTCCAAAATCCCTGAAGGGATCCCCAATACACAGAATACCGAAAGCATTTGTAAGAGAAGGCGAGCTACCTTCACTTACAGTCCGATTTTGTCTCATATTTAGCTCCACTTTGACTGGAGTGGTCTTGGTAGTATGAGTGTAGAAGGAATTTTTCACTCATTAATGACACTAGTTTGGTTTTCAACCTTGGGTAGTTCACTCACATGCTTATCGCAAGATCCTAGCCTAGCTAATGTTGGTTTGCTCAAAAGAGTAACTGATTGATTTTAATGTAAATTTTATGTGTACTTGATTATTGTCTTCGGTAGGGATGTTGACGTATGAAATATTGTGATACTCTTGACTCAATAAATCATGTAGAAACAATGCTTTGAAAAAAAAAAAATCAATTTGATGCAAACAAGTTGTATTCTACATATTCATATTTTTCACATATTCATAGTTTCTTCCATGCATCTTTAGTCTTACAACACATGCATAACCAAAAGATTCTTTTCCAATATTTCTTAACAACTACTTGAAACCAAAATGAAGCAATTCACAACTATTTAAATAGAAGGATGAACACAAATTATCAGTCTTTCTTTCAGAAAAAATGCTTTTTAAGAGAGAAAAACTAAAACTTTTTCCTAAAAATAAATTTCTAGGACACCAATTTTGATTACATAATACAGTTACAGATCTTATTTCAGCCCATGAGGAGATTTTCCATCCCTTTTGGTCCATAAATACTACTGGAAATCAAGGCAAAGGGAGACTAATGCTTTGTAACAGTGGCTACAGAGAGTTAGTAGCATCACTAACGCTCCCTGTACACAATCACAGTGCTTTATAAAGCTCTGTGAAGCCTGGTAACTTGCGTTAGTGTGGGAAATGTATCACAACAAGGGTTTCCAAGATCAGTTTCTGAGATGAATGTATACTAGTAGGATGCATCAAGATATTTGGTGGATCATAAAAACGATTGTTGAAGAATAGGGAGCTCTTGGAAGGAAGAGAGAACAGAGAAAAGTTTGGGTAAACTGGGAACTAGATGTATAGTCCCCAGCGGAGTCGCCAATTCTACTATGGGTAAAATGCACGGTGTATGGAGAATGAAAACTACCCTCGAAGGTCTTCCTGGGACCTTCGATAGACTGTAATATTATATACAGAAGCTACCAAGTTATACACATGTTCATCTATCAAATATTAGTTAACAAAGTATGGAAAGAGGATTACCTCAAGTCTCCTTCTAGATTTGTTTGGAGATCTCAATGCAACCAAGAAGAACTCCTTCAAAGCCGGCTCCAAATCAATTCCTACACAAAGGAAAGGCAAACACAATCACAACATATAATCTTGAAAACTAATATAAGAATGCACAATGAACATCTATTTTCATACAACTAAACCACTCATCTAAATAAGTATCGAATGAACAACTTAATGAACAAAGGTTACTGACAACATGGACTTGGGAACACAAACGCAGTTTTGTATTAATAATGGAAGAGTGATTACAACCATCTGTTGTATCAGTCTTCCTTTGCCCCTTCCGCTTCTCTCTCTCTCTCTCTTCTAGCTCACTTCTTCAAGTATGTAACAGTTCACAATAGCTTAGTAGGCTATCCTTTCAAATGCTTTGACCCCTTTCACAATAACCCTCACCTTGCTTATATAGAAATTGAGTTAGGGTTTCCAAGCTCCTCCTTGAGTTCACTAGGGAAAAAGCAATGAAATTTCCATTCTTTTAATCTCTTTCCAATATGCCTCCTTTTCTCGAATTAGAAATCCTCCAAATATCTCGATTTTGGATGTTTCCTTTCTTTTCTTGCATAATTTTAGGAACAAATATCTAGATATTTATGAGCCAATTCATTCTTTTGGCCCATTGAACTTCATCAAGTTTCACTAACATTGTCCCCTCACTAGTAACATGAGTTAGTGGGGTCACTAATGCTCCCTTAGGCTTGGTAACAAGCTTTATAAAGCAGGTTTTCAGTGTGGAACCAGCGTTAGTGTGGAATTAGGGCTTGCAATTGTGGTCTTTGCTTTAGTCATCATGTCTTTCACCTCTGAGTTGATGAGGATGTGATTTTGTTGGTTCACAAGGCTCCAACAAAAGAAGTATAGTTTTATTTGGAGCACGCTAAGGAAACCTTCATGGAAGCAAAGAAGAGCTTCGTTGATGCCTCCACTTTAGGAAGAAAAGATAGATCGGAGCTGGAGATGGACCCATCTATGCTTATGAAGTTCCTAGAAACATGCATGAAGCTACTGTGTGACAATAACGTTGTAAAGGGATTGCAGGAACTCATTAACAAATGCGCTGGGACCATGCCAAGAGAACCGCACATAGTCAGGAAGATTGGAAAGCATAAGACGAGGAGGGGAAAAGAAATGAAGTTAATCGCGTAGATTGGAGAATATGAGATGGACCAAGTAATTTTGGATTTAGGATCAGACACGAACATTCTGCCGAAGCAGACATGGGAGCGCATGGGGAGGCCTACATTGCAATGGTCTCCTATTCAGTTGCAATTGGCGAACTAGGAGAAGAAAATATCTATGGGGCAATTGTAGGGAATCACAGTGGATATTGAGGGAGCAAGCACACTAGTAGACTTTGAAGTAATAGAGATTGTTGATGACTGCAATCCCTACCCTGCGATCCTAGGAATTGATTGGGCCATTGACATGAATAGGGTGATTAATCTGAAGAAGAACAAGATATTTTTGAAAAAACGTCTCTCTGCGTAGTTATACCCTTGGACCCTGCGAAAGTATTGCGCTATACATAACCGGTGCACGACTATGACAATGACGATGATTTGGACTGCATCTACAAAATAACTGCACGAGAATAAGACTAGGTAAATACCACCACGGATGGATGAATCTCATGGGAGTGCGAAAGCTCCTGGATACAGATGAAGAGATAGAGCGATGGCAGAGCCAGTTACATGAGGTAACCACACTAAACTATAATATGATGACAAGATCGTTGCATTGTGTATTGACAAAAGTGAGGGATCTTCCTACTTATGATGGGTTATGTGAGGTAGATACTTTCCTAGATAAGTTTGAAAGGGAGGTGCCAAAAAAGCAACATTTCCATGCTTTGAATTGGATGCTGCACGCTACGCTCGGGAGGTGGTGGGTTATGCACAAAGGGAGCTTTGAGGACTGGTGTGAATGTAGGAGAATGATGTGCACGCAGTTTGGAAAGCCTAGGGTGTGATTGGCCGATAAATACAATGGACGGGATGGTCCACATGCATCTATCGAGGTGGGTACAGGCATATGGAAAAAAAACCTACGCAAATGCACATGAACTTCGCGTTGGGAGATACGGTCAATAAGCATGTGTTGGGGGGGAAAATGCGCTAATGATTCCTCAAATTGGAACAACAAAATGTGGAGAGAATGATCACGCAGAAGGTTATCCATGAAGAAGCATTTAACAAGGTGTGCGAAGCACTGAACAAGATATGTAGTGCGCAATGAAGTGATTGGGACCTTTGTGTACCAATAGTTTTATGGGCTTAGAGGACAACATGCAAGAAAATGATGGGACAGATGCCCTCTAGGCTAGCCTATGGATCGAACGCCATAATGTCGATGGAGTATATCATGCCTAGTCTGCACATAACGGCACCCATGGATATGATGGATCGCGGAGCCTTGGAAGAAGGGATTACGCAGTTGGAAGAACTCGAAGAAGAACGCTTGGGACCTAATGAAGAGATCCAATAGGGTGATCTTAGGCTCCAAGAACTCATGAATGAAAGAGCTCAATTGAGGGAGAAAAGTGCCCTGGTGGAAGTCGAAGTCCAGAAGCTTGAGGAAGAAATAAAGAGAGACTTTCTTGATAAAAAACCCGTGGTGATAGAACAAGATGAGTGCATTGACAACCTTTAGGACCATCGCCGAGAGTTCTTCAGTTTGCTGCATGAGATGGGACCGTATTTTATTAAGGAAATCACAGATGGTCGCATGGTATAGTTGGAGAAGTTAAAAGGCGAACTCTTCCCAAAGAATGTAAATGGAAATTGGTTGAAGTTGTACACAGGTGGTCCGGCCAGCTGACTAGCTGCAGGAAGTACAATCTTAGTGCTCCAAGCAGTTGAAAGGAGGTGTGGGAATATAAACTACTCTGCCCAAGAACTGTGTGATGACAGGACTGCGTGCATGAGAGAAGTGTCACAAGGTCCATGACAGCGCATGGGTAGCTACACTACCGCACGAGTTGGCTGGAAAATGACCATTATAGTCACTATTCATGATGTGATGCTTGGTTTGAGACCAAATGGAGCGGGTGGTAGGACCCAAACATACAACACTTAGAAACAGAGGCATGTGAGCTGTATCAAAAGTACGATGACATAAAAGGGACCGCAAAGATGGTGTTCCTTACACAAAGGCTTGCATGGATGCAACGGGAAAAAGCACTCAAAGAGCAGGTAGACGCGTGTGACATAAGGAAGCAGTTTTGAAGGCATGTGTATAACCTTGGATGGATGAGGCATTCGTCATCACAACCTCGATCAAAGCCAAGATTGTGCATATGTAGGGAATGTAGGAGCAGATGCAGGGAAGCCGTTCAAGTACCGTGGTCTCTGAACAGTGCATCCAGGAGGTACAGTAGGTAGCTGCTCAGTGCGTTACCGACATTGCAGCGGTCTTGGTAGAGTTGGGAGGTCTCCGCGTGAAGATCTCCACATCAATAGAGTAACTCGAGGGCCAGTCACGATGTTTGTCTTGGGGGCCTATTGGGCACGTGATCCCCCAAGGAAAGTTTTGGGGCTTAAAGACCGGGTTTTGACTAAATCTGATGTAAAGACTCCGCACTTGATGGGCGTGGAGTGCGAGCTTGTAAATGAGTCATAGGGTTGTCCGCCCTCATTTTTGTAATGTAATATCGGCTTTAGAGATCTACCCATGATCTGTGGACCATGGGATTGTATAAATAGAGCAAGGCTCTAAGTTGTAAATCAGAAAAAGGGAAGTAGAGTCATGAAGTAATAGATGGAGAATTGAATCTTATCCAAGTGTAGAGACTAATCTCGGGTCGTAGAGTAGGAGAAGGCTCTGAAACTAAATGCGCAGAGGCCTAGTAGTCCACAGATGAGTGCGCGAACCCCTGTAGCAGAGTGCACATGGCAGGTTGAGTATGTAACCGTTAGAGAAGTAATAAAGAGAAGTTTTATACCATTCTTGTGTATTTATTTAATTTTTCTGCATTGAATGTACTGGGTATAAATTATGTTGTTTATATGATGTGCAAACTTATATGATTGTGCTGATTAAGTGATATAAGATAAAGTATTTGTTTACACAAAGTTAACCAAAAATTATAAGAAGATAAGATCCGTGGTGTAACTTGGGGAAATAGGGCAGATCGTTGCCTTAGCAGCACGAAAGCACCTCAGCCCCTAGTTAAGGCTGCGTGAAGGCAACTATAACAGATCGTGAAGGCCTCGCAGGTCAGGGAAGTGCACGAAGTGACCTGCACGAAGCCATTCATAGTTGGACTAAATCGACCCCTCAGACATCTCAAGGGTGCAGAAACTTGGTTCCAGCATCCCCCCATACTACTTCGGGTGAGACCTCAGTCCACGCTCCATGGGCTATTGCCGAAAGGGCCAGTAGTGTAGGGATTTGTTTGGCTAATTAACTCTGAACCTAGGTCAGGCCCCCTCAAGCCAATAATTTGGTATTTCCTCCATAAAAAAAAAATAGAATTACATACCTATATAACTATATGTACCCCTTACCTCAACACATATATATAATTTGGAGATAAGGGTACCCCTTACCTCAACACTTATGTTGGATGCCTTCCACTGTGTTTCCTCTGAAGTTGGTCCATTTAATCATAAAAAGAAAGAAGAGGTGGTTCCTTTTTCATGAATATGTTTTGCAGATACGTATGTGGTTCTTATCACTAATGTTAACGTTTTCCTTGAATTTTTAGATTAATGGTTCATTTTCTAGAAAGGATATCAAGGATATGATGGCACTAGCTTCAGTCATGATGGTTTCTACTCACTCAGGTCAACAAATTTACACTAGATCAATGTCTAACACATGACGAGAATTTTATTTTGAATGTTGATGTAGCAGTCGGCTTTCCTATTTTTTAAACTGGACATATATATCAAATCCTATAGTTCAAATGTTCCATCAAAGTCTTTTTGGAAGTATTTATATTTTGGCCATACACATGGGGTCTACAAAAATTAAATTGCACTTGGTTATTATTGACAATTGAGTCGTTAGTCATCTTTTGGGAATTTCCTTTCAGTTCTTTCACTAAATGACATTAACACTAATTACTATCTGTAAAGGCTTTTGGACATGTGATGGTAGTTTGTTTTTAAATTATTTGCAACTTTATTGAGATATTTGTTTCTATTAGATTGGAAAGGTGATGGCACTTTGCTTTCTTATTTTTGCCTACATTGATATATATGTGTTTGATGGGCCTTAAAACATGTGCATTTTATCCAAGGGGTATTTTAAGGCGAATGGTATCTAATTTTTTGTAACTTTTGGATTGATATGAATTTGGAACTACTTGTAATTTGTTTGCAAGGTATTCAATTCAGAAATATACATGTTTAAAAGATTTCCATGTCTTGCAGAAAGAAAACAAATGAAATTTTCAGCTGTTCATGACCCATTTAAGCATAGCAGATTTATTTCCTTTTACTGTTTAACACACTAAAATGAATTTGTTCTGCAAAATAAATCAACCACAAATGCAAAAGAAGTTGATAAAGCAGTTCACCCCTCCCAGGCTACGTCTGTTGGGTCCAAAGCTCCCAAATGGACTTGTCCTTGTTTTCATTAAATGCTCAAATTAAATATACAGCTGAATAGAAGCATCTATAGGTGAAATAGATGGTAAAAATGGATTCAAAACACTTGAATCCTTCGGGATTGACTATTGGATCACCTCCAATGGATACCTGCAACCCTATACAGTCTTCACAATCCTAGGCCCTAGTGGCTCCTAGAACTTTCACGGCTCCAAAAACTCTACAAATGACCTCATATGGCTGTAAGACCTGCACCAATGGCTTTAGAAGGTCGAAAATACCCAAAATAGAAAAAAAATCGTCCAAAACCGCCTTTCCTAGCCAAAGGTATGGTCATTTAATGATCCCCTCCAGTTTAGCCTAAAAGAACTCCAGCTAACTTTAGTTAATGTCTAGTTAGCTCCACCAAATCTGGGCGTCCTCCAAATTTGGCACCACCGCCAAAAAATCTCCCAGTCTAACTGTTACTTAACTGCCCACAAATTCCGCATGTGACCACGTTGCAGTTATTCTTGGATTGCGCGTTGGTGGTTATGTTTGGCCCACGGTTCTCGGCCCAAGGTCATATGGTATGGGGGGCTGGCCCCCTTTGGTTTCCGCCCAACTGAATTTTAGACTTCATATTAAATTCTTTTCGCCCTTCTAACAAGAACCAATACCGTGGGCTAATGGTAAGGTGCTTGAGTGTTATGCCATAGATCATGGGTTCAAAACTTTGAACTCCCAAAAAATTTTAATTATATCCGCCCATGAGCTTGCTGATGTCATCTAGGGGGTGGCAGATTTCTATTGGTTGTGCGAAGGGAATATTCCCTGAAATATTCCAAGGAATATTCTGTGGAATATTCCTTTTTAATTTATTTTTTCAAAAAATAAAATTTCCAATTGTTATTGACAAATTCTTCTTTTTGCCATAACTTCCTCATACAGCGACCGTTTTTCGAACCGTTTGTGGCGCCGGAATCGAGAAGGCGATAACTTTCCAGTATTTCAACTTTGAACCAGTTTTGAGCACTTTAAATTTTGAGAATTTTACGACACTTAGGACATGAGCACCTGATCACGCCTCCCCATTGGGAAGCTTTTGGACCCCAAAAGCCTTCAACTACCTGTTAAAGAGGTGAGGGTACAGCTCCCTCACTCTGTCCACCTCCATCCACTTTGCCTTGTTTGGTTTGCTGCCTTTGAAACCAACCCAAACATAATCTACACTGCCCCTTCTTGAAGTGCGTGTCCTTCTGTCAAGGATTGTATCTTCTTTCAGCTCATCTAAGAATTCTGGCGAGAAATCTTCTATAGATGGCAGCTGAACAGCACTTTCATGATCAACAATCAAAGGAGGTTCATACAAACATAAGTTCTCCACATTGACAATAGAATACATTTGCATGTAGGAAGGAAAATCTAATTGAAACGCATTATTTCCAACCTTCTTAAGGATTTTGAATGGACCATAACGAATAGGCTTCAGCTTTTTACCTTCTCCTTGCATCCTTTCCTTACTAATGTACAGCCATACTTCATCCCCTTCTTGAAACTTGTGATCGACTCTATGCTTGTCGTCTTTCCTTGTACTTGCCTTGACTCTTCTCAAGTTGTTCTTGAATTTGCTGATGTATTTGCTGAATTATTTCAATGAATGAACGAGCTTTGTCAATATCACTATGTCCCTCAATGGCGACATCTTTCTCAAGAATGAAATCAAGAGGTGATTTTGGCAAGTAACCAAAACAAGCTTCAAACGGTGAGGTGTTTGTGGAAGAGTGCTTGGCACGGTTGTAAGCATGTTGTATGTAGTGCAAATCTTCATCCCAAAGCTTGGGATTCTTACTGCAATAACCTCTCAAGAGGTGCACAATGGTTCTATTCACAACTTTGGTTTGTCCATCTGTTTGCGGATGGAAAGCAGTACTTTTCATCAACTTTGTGTCCATCATCTGCCATAGGTTGGACCAAAAATTCCCCACAAATATGGAATCCCTGTCACTAATAATGGAAGTAGGCAAACCAAAGTGAATCCATACATGATGAAAAAATAATTCAGCAGTTTGTTCAGCAGTTATAGTTTTCTTACAACGCATAAGGATACACATTTCGCTGAAACGATCAACTACTACATATAAATAATCATGTTGCTTTCTAGATTTTGGCAAACCTCCTACAAAATCCATAGAGATGCTCTCCCATGGTCTAGAAGGTACCGGCAAAGGAGTATACAAACCAAGCTTCCTATTGTTAGGCTTGCTTGTAGCACATAATGAAAAACCTCTTATGAACCTTGAAACAGAATCTACCATGTGAGGCCAATAGCAATACCTCTGTAGATGTGCAATTGTTTTTCTCACACCAAAATGGCCAGCAATAAGAGAAGAATGAGCTTCTCTTATGACATTCATCCTCTCCCCCTGTGGTATACACAGCTTGCCCAAATGAAACAGCAAATTGTTATGCATGTGATAGTCATTTTCCTCTACATGATTCCCTTTACTCAAGTTAGCATACACATCTTTAAAGTCATCATCAGATGCATATTTTTCTATGTAACTATCATGTACAATGGAATAATTCTTAAGTAACAGCACCAATAATAGGCCTTGAAAGCATATCAACAACCTTATTCAAAGTACCTTTCTTGTATCTTATTACCAAATGGAACTGTTGCAAGAAGCCCATCTATCTGAAGTGTCGTGACTGTTGTAACTTGCTTTGTGATTGCAAGTACTGTAAGGGCTGATGGTAGGTATGTATAATAGTTTCTTTGCCCATCAAATAGTGTTTCCACATTTTGACGCTTTGTACCAATGCATACAACTCCTTATCATATGTAGAATAATTTACAACAGTACCATTAAAAGTTTCAGAATGAAAAGCAATAGGCTTACCATGTTGTAGAAGAACTGCACCCATGGCATAATCACTAGCATCGGTTTGTATCTCAAATGGCTGTCTCAAATCTGGCAATGCAAGGACTGGAGCTGAACTAATCTTCTCTTTCAAAGATTCGAAAGATTTTTGCTGCTTTCCTCCCCATTGGAAAGCATGCTTCACACTTGTCACTGCATGCATAGGAGCTGCTATAGAAGAGAAGTTAGAGATAAACTTCCTCCAATATTGAGCTGCACCCAAAAAAATTCTTACCTCTATTATGGATTTGGGAGTAGGCCACTTCACAATAGCCTCAATCTTAGCAGGATCAATTCTCAAAGCACCTCCTCCTACTATGTGTCCCAAATAAACCAAATAAGTCTTTCCAAATTCACACTTTGACATTTTAAGAAATAACTGATTCTTCTTCAAAACATCAAGTACTTTCCTAACATGCATGACATGATCTTCTCTAGACTTGCTGAAAATTAAGATGTCATCTAAGTAGACAATAACGAAATCATCAAGAAAAGGACGCAAGACATCATCCATTACCTGCATGAAAGTTGTAGGTGCATTGCACAAACCAAACGGCATCACAAGCCACTCAAAGAGTCCTTGTTTGGTTTTAAAGGCTGTCTTCCAAATGTCACTTTCTTCAATTCTTACTTGATGATATCCACTGCGCAAGTCTAGCTTAGTGAAATATCGAGCATATTTCAGCTGATCTAGCAAATCATCTATCCTTGGGAGTGGGTAACGATTCTTTACCGTTATTTTGTTCAAGGCCCTGAAATCAACACACATACGCCAAGTGCCATCTTTCTTTGGAATCAATAGAATCGGTGACCCACATCGCGAAGTACTTGACCTTATAAAACCCTTGTCCAACAAGTCCTTAATTTGCTTCTTTATTTCAACATTCTCCATAATAGACATGCGGTACATGCCTATGTTTGGAAGAGGACAATCTGGATGCAAATGGATTTCATGTTGAATCTCCCTCTTAGGAGACAAACCTGTTGGCTCCTGAAACATCTCATGATATGCATCAACTACATCATACAGATCTGATTTAAGTTTTGGATCACAATTGTCAAATGACTCATGATTCACATCAACCTTGGGCTTAATCATAAGAAGAACAAAATTCTAACTTGAATTGACCAGCCTTTTTACCTGTCCTGCATTCACCATCGCTATATTTGTCTTCTTGCGATGAGCTCTAACAATGAACTCCTTGCCATCTTTGAAAAGATGATATTTGTTTTCATGGCGATGAAAGATAGCTTTCCTGTCAAACAAGTAAGGACTTCCCAAAACAATTCCTGCTATATCAAAAGGTACCACATCAAGTTCAACTGTGTCAATAAAATGTGCAGCAATTGCAAAGCGCAATGTGCACTTTCTTGAAACTTGTAAATTTGCATCCTTGCAAATCCATCCAAGTGGATATGGCTTTGGATGTGGAACGGTCTCAAGTTTAAGCTGCTTGACCAAGTCCTCTGATATAAGGTTTGCTTGTGACCCACTATCAAAAAGTGTGTCAATTTTAGTATGTTTTGAAATCACCCTCACATGAAACAGTTCAATTCTTTCTTCCTCATTAGGAGCTTGTATATGGCAGTTTGAGGTACTAGTGCTGGCTTGAGTTTCAATTTCTTTTCCCTTCAAGTTTTTCAAACCCATGGCTGCAATTTTGGTTTCATCACCTGAATCATCCCCTAAATCCTGTGGTGTAGATGTAGTAGCAGCAGTTTTCTGTTTCCCTTTGGATTTGTTAAATTGAGGTCTTTTTCAAGATATAATTTCCAACAGTTTTTCTCCTCATGGCCTGGTTTAGAACAGTGTTTACAGATCACTTTCTCACTCTCCTGTTTGACAGATGCATTCTTTTTTCTCTTTCCCTTGGAGGTTTTCTCTTTGTTTTTCCCCTTGGGGGGCTTGTTTCTACCCTCTTCAAATGTGTTTTTTCCCCTTTCCTCTAAATGGGTAGCTTGGACACAAACCTCGTCCAGGCTAGTAGGGTTAAACATCAAGATGGTGTGTCTAAGGTAGCTACGCAAGCCACCAATGTATTTCAGCAAGGTTTCCTGGGTCTGTAAATCTACCCCTAACAAGAGAGCTCTTCTCCTGAATTCTTGGGTGTAGTCTTGGACACTCTGACCCTTAAGTTGTCTGAAATTTTGCCAGTTCATGATGGCTTTTTGCATGTGAGCAAGAGGATAAAACTGTTTTTTAATGGCTAACAGAAATTTAGGCCATGTTAAGGTAACCTTACCAAATTTCTTGATCTCCTATTTAGTCTTGGCCTCCCACCAGACCAATGCTCTTCCATCCATTCTCAAAGAAGCCAACTGAATCTTTGTGGCATCATCATGCATATTTTGGATCCTCAAGTAAACTTCCAACTGCCTAATCCAGTTGTCAAGCTTTTATGCATTCACTTCACCATTAAACATAGGTAATTCGAATTTTACATCAAGCTTCAAAAAAGGACATTTTCCAGAGGATCTATGCTTATGCATAGAAGAAGAAGATGAGGATGAAGAGGAAGAAGGTGACAATGAGGGTGGTGGATCACCATTTCCTCCATGTCCTTTCTTGGAATGATCATCATCCTTCTTACCTCCTGAAGATCCTCTCCTTCATGTGGATGTTTGGACCCTTCTCCAGCCAATTTCTCATTTCTTTCTTGGTACAATATCCTCACCATTTCAGTGAGGTCCAAGAAAGCCTTTCTGAAGACTCTTTCTTCTTCTTTTGGATCCATATCTGCGGGAATTTCTCCTTCATGTGCAGACATTCCTGAAGCTTCTGCTGAGACTCTTGAGGGTGAAATTGAAGGTGGAGGTGATGGCTCTTTCTCCTTCCTTGACTGAGGATTCTCTCGTTCTCTAGTCAACTGCCCTTCCCCTCTTTTAAGTTTCAACCTGGTAAGCATCAATACTTGCAAGACAGTTAGAAGATCTTTGCACAAAACCCTGAGCTCTGATACCAACTTGATCTGAATTTGAAACTACTTGTAATTTGTTTGCAAGGTATTCAATTCAGAAATATACATGTTTAAAAGATTTCCATGTCTTGCAGAAAGAAAACAAATGAAATTTTCAGCTTTTCATGACCCATTTAAGCATAGCAGATTTATTTCATTTTACTGTTTAACACACTAAAACGAATTTTTTCTACAAAATAAATCAACCACAGATGCAAAAGAAGTTGATAAAGCAGTTCACCCCTCCTGGGCTACGTCTGTTGGGTCCAAAGCTCCCAAATGGGCTTGTCCTTGTTTTCATTAAATGCTCAAATTGAATATACAGCTAAATTGAAGCATCTACAGGTGAAATAGACGGTAAAAATGGATTCAAAACACTTGAATCCTTCAGGATTTACTATTGGATCACCTCCAATGAATACCTGCAACCCTATACAGTCTTCACAATCTTGGGCCCTGGTGGCTCCTAGAAATTTCACGGCTCCAAAACCTCTGCAAATGACCTCAGATGGCTATAAGACATGCACCAATGGCTTTAGAATGTCAAAAATACCCAAAATAAAAAAAAAAATCGTCCAAAACCGCCTTTCCTAGCCAAAGTTACGGCCATTTAATGATCCCCTCCAGTTTAGCCTAAAAGAACTCCAGCTAACTTTAGTTAATGTCCAGTTAGCTCCGCCAAATCTGGGCATCCGCCAAATTTGGTGCCACCGCCAAAAAATCTGCCACTCTAACTGTTACTTAACTGCCCACAAATTCTGCATGTGACCACGTTGCAGTTATTCTTGGATTGCGAGCTGGTGGTTATGTTTGGCCCACGGTTCTCGGCCCAAGGTCATATGGTATGGGGGGCTGGCCCTTAGGGGCTGGCCCCCTTTGGTTTCTGCCCAACTAAAGTTTAGACTTCATATTAAATTCTTTTCGCCCTTCTAACAAGAACTAATACCGTGGGCTAATGGTAAGGCGCTTGAGTGTTATGCCATAGGTTGTGGGTTCAAAACTTTGAACTCCCAAAAAATTTTGATTATATCCGCCCATGAGCTTGCTGACGTCATCTGGGGCCACGTAGGGGCCTCTGGGCCTGCCACATGGCATATTTCTATTGGCTGTGTGAAGGGAATATTTCCTAGAATATTCCAAGGAATATTCTGCGGAATATTCCTTTTTTAATTTTTTTTTCAATTTTTTTTTCAAAAATTAAAATTTCCAATGTTATTGACAAATTCTTCTTTTTGCCATAACTTCCTCATACAGCGACCGTTTTTCGAACCATTTGCGGCGCCGGAATTAGGAAGACGAGCACTTTCTAGTCATTCAACTTTGAACCAATTCTAAGCACTTTAAATTTTGAGCATTTTACAACACTTAGGACATGAGCACCTGATCATGGATTGACAAGAATTTGACAAGGTGAATTGTAGAATTTTCTCTACAAATCAGCTAGCTCACTGATATCATTTAGAAATTTCACCTACAAATCAAACTAATATATGCAATGTACTAAAGCATAATACTAGATCTACATCTACCATAAACTTTGTGGAAGCTTAATTGAACATGAGCAACATCAAGCATGAACAAATATAATTGAGAATGAGAAGTAATCAACCATGACATAGAAGATATAACCTGGGGAAAGCACTAGCCTAAAACCTCATCTTTGTATTATCAATCAAGTGGAAATCCTCAACAACATACAAAAAGAATCAGCTCAAAAGCTATCATGCTCTCTTTGTACTCTGATGATGTAGCTCATGGACTATCTAGGCCTGTATATATAGGCTCCACAAGTCCTCCAAGCCCCTATTTCCTTGCGCAGTTTTGATTGGGGTCCAATTACATAACATGTGTGAATTGACCCAAATCATACCTGTTGTCACCTCAGGTCCAACTACGTAGTACTAGAAGGAATAATATTCCTTCCTCATGCAAGGAATATTCACTAGGAATATCCTAGCAACGGATAGTACACTGTCCCTCATCTGATCTCAACTGGGTCTTTGTCTGAACTGACATGCATCAGTTATCCATGAGTGAATACTCAGTTATCTAAAAATACTAGTTGTCACATGCATGCAAGCATCAACAAACTGAATCTCATTAATTTAACAACTTGTTAAATTAATCTAATTGGACTTGACTAAGTTAAACGAAGTCAACTGATCCTCTCAATATAGAACTCATCCTTAATTGCTCAATCATTGGATAAAATCAAGGACACATTCCCCAATCAGTGGAGAAATTATTGCATGTTCTCACAAAGACTTCAATTTTGACTTTCCTTAACTAATTAACTCAAATTGAATTAATTAATTAAGATTCAAACTGTTGGTAAGACCAAATTTGAATTTTACTTCCTATTTCTAGTCTAGGGACTGAATAAAATAGGAATCCACACTGCAATGCTAAAAATAGAACGTCTATTTTTAGCACTTCCATTTTTCATTCCATTTTGCCCAATCCAGCACTAATGCCCAAACTACTATTTTTAGCACTTCTATTTTTAGCAATTTCTTGTTGCCAATTTTCAACATGAATGGTATGCAAATTTTAATTGATTTTATTTTTCCAAAGAAAGAATGCATAAGTTTCTATTTCATGGTTTGGGAAAGGAAAATACATAGAAAAGTTCTTATAGCATGACATATCACGTCCAAAAAGGAAAAGTATGCCACTTGGTGGCACTTTTCACAAATTTTCATACATCATATACCTATGATCTCTCCCAGGAACACTACTAGAAGAAAAGAATATGTGTTGATGAGCGAGGAAAATTCTTTCTGTTGCTTATTGGCCTCTCCATTATCCCAGAATCTCAAAGATGGCTGGTAAGCTTTTCTAAATCTTGAATTCTTGCAGTAAATGATATGAACTACAGAAGCACTTTGAAAGGGAACTTCTGAATGAATTTGAATATCATGTAGTTTGGACACTTGTTACAGGGCACTTCTGAATCAATTTGAAAGGGTCCTGGGTCATTACGAAATGATTTATTTTATGAGGCTAATTTGTAGCAATCTTGCATTTCCTTTTGGCTCATTTAAGGAACATACTATCGCTTTCCTAAGGCCCTTCTCAACCTTTCTGAGACCCCCCCACCCCACCATGTCTGAGGCATATTTGTATTACTTTCAAGCCTATTTTGGAACCTATTTGGGCCCTCTTCTTGGAAAACCTCGGTAGTATTTGACCTAAGTCTTTTCAATGGCATCTCTGTGGACAAAATTTGGGATTCTTCTTAGTGAAGTTGGAGGACATTATTGTGTTATCTCTCTATGCTTTCTAGACTAATCTAATGCTCATTTAAGCCTATATTCTGGGCTCTTATGAAATCAATCTATATCTATTCAAAAGACCTCCAAGGTAGATTCTTTGTAGCCTTATCCTCACCTTTTGTAAGATCTTGGGAGTGAGATCCCCCAAGAGCAGTTTTGGGGCTAAAAGCCCATGTTTTAGTCAATTTTTTGTAATATTATTGTAAATAATTTGCATTTTGTGGTTGTGGAGCATGGCGGTATTATGTGTCACAAAGTCTGCCCTTAGTTTTGTAAAGTAAAGTTGGTTGTAAGAGATCAACCCATGGTCCACGAACCATGGGATTGTATAAAAAGAGCTAAGATCTAAGTAGTTAAGAGGGAAAAACACAAGGAAGAGAGTCATAGCTTTAGAACAAGAAGTATATGTCTTGGGTTGTAGTGTAGGTAGAGGCTCTGTAGCTGAGTGCGTAGAGGCCTAGCGTAGAAGTCCATAGCTGAGTGCACGGACCCCTGTAGCTGTGTGCGCAAGGTGAATAGAGTCTGTAATACTTGGAAGATATTAATAAAAGGAGTTATTCTGCAATTTCTATGTATTTGTTCTGTTAATGGGTTTAGATATGTTGTGTATGAATTTCTTTTATTATGATTATATGATGTGTGAATGAATGCCATTACATTGAATAATTGAACGCAATTGCGAATATATGCTTATGCAGTGATAACTTTAAGTATTTGACAAGATAAGCAAATCATTTAGGATAATTAAGGAATCTACACGACATGCTGCTATAGCAGTCTGAAAGTACCTGAGCTATAGGTTAGAGTTGGGCGAAGGTCGATTGTGTACTTTCACGAAGGCATTAAAACCCGAAACAGAGGGTTTGTCTTACAAGACCTAGAGCGAGATCACCTACACGAAGGCAAGGATAGAAGAGATCAGCTAACATCACAACCATCTCAAGCGCGTGAAAACTTTGTTCCAGCATTCCCCCCATACTGCTTCAGGTGAGACTTTGGTCTGCTATTCACGAGCTGATGCCAAAAGGGCCAATCGTGTAGGGATTTGTTTGGCTAAATAACGTTGAACCTAGGTCAGGCCCCCTCAAGCCAACAAATGATTCCATTGCCAGGACTGGAATCTGCATAAAAGATGTGTGATGTCAAGTCACTGGAATCCAACTAAGAAGGAGATTGGAGACTAGTTGGATAGAAATATTGACGAATTTGCAGCACAGGAGAACAGAGACTGGCAATGATCAAAATAATAGTGGTTGGATGGATACCTATATATAGAGATCCATGAAATATTTTTCTACTCTTTCCCTATTGAGCTATACGAGTGGATCGTGAATCTAATAGATAGCCAAGGAAGGTGGAAACTTGATGGTCCTATTATGTGGACCCTAGAGCTAGTGCGAAGGTTGAAAGCATCAGAGGATAAGATCGCCTGCGTTGTCAATCATTGGCTCAATCACATCATAGGAGGATTTGTGACTGAATTCGTGGTCGACACCTGAGTAAGCTATAGCGAGGCAGAGCGGCGCTTTTTCAAAGGACCACGAGGTAAGTACATAAAATCTTTGAATACTTGGAATAAAGTGTTGTTCTGCAAAAAACAGGTTATGCTGCTACCTTGATGTTTGGGACTACGCGAAGCGGAAAAACTTATAGGAATGAAGGAAATGAGGGTCTGGAGTATAGACCCTTGATTTCACCTTTGCGAAGAGACAAAGAAGGGATAACGAAGGTTTCTTCATGAAGTGCTATCTAGTTAATAAGACAAGGATTCCCGTGAATATCACCTCCATCCACACCACCTCTGACTTCACCACCATCACCTCCAACTTTGCCCGTACCACCTCCACCTCCACCGTGGTTTAGTATGGCAAACACAATGAAGTTTCCTTTTTTCAAAAGCTTGGGAAATGAGGACCCAGACCGATTCTAGTTCATTGTGAGGGCTGTATGGGAAGCTCAAGGTGTTACATATGATCATGTAAAGAAGGCGACATTGATTAGTTCTCTATAAGATCGTGTGCTAACCTAGTATATTAAGTATTATAACGATAACCCGAATGTTGGAGTAGTGAACATCCAAGCAACACTAAATAGGGAATTTAGTAGGCCTAAATCTAAGGCATAGTCGATTGTGGGATTCAAAGAGATCGTGATGCAACCAGGCAAGATGCCTTGGGAACTAAATCAGAGGCTGAAATGTACAATCTGTGAAGCCAACATGAATTTGATAGATGGACAACATCGTGAGTGGTTTGTGGCTCCACTACTACCACACTTAAGGAGTGCATTGTCGCAGCAGAAGATAACAACTCAAGTAAAGGCCTTGGATATTTCCATGAGACTACATGAGACTCTGATGCAAGATCCTAATCTAGGAGTTTAGCAGATCCATGTGCAGCTAAGGAACCTGTGCCTTGAGATGAAAATTCTGAAGCAGGAAAGGACGGTTTGGCCAGAGGTATGCGAGGAGGTATGGTGCTTGAAATGCAAGAGTTGGGGTAACGACAAAGACCATTGCCCGATTTTTGCAAATTACCTTACGGGAGGAGGACTGATGGCTTTAAGGCAAGAAGCTCAAGAAGGACCTAGTGCGGGGCCTACCTTATGGTGCGCTATCTGTCAGGTAGCCAGAAAACCTGCCACGGATAACTGTCACTTGCTACAGAAGTATGTGAAAGCACCGCAACAGCTGTTCTAGAACTTTTGTAGGTCAGTAGTACATGATGAGCATACTTGCAAGACCTATGAATTGATGATGGATAGAACCTCCACCTACAGGGTTCAAGCTGAAACGCAGTCCCTTGACCAGAATGCAAGGATGGCGTGAACAAGATTTCAGGGGTGCGGAGGAGGCCAAGGCGGAAGAGGACTTGGTAGAGGTCAAGGACAGTTGATTTGCTACAATTGTAGAGGACCAGGACATTATGCCCGCGATTTCACTAATCCAACGTGTCTGTTGTGCAAGTATTGCATGTTGTTTGTGTTGGATACCTATACCAATAGGTTTCATATTTCATGATTGGCAAATTCCAGAGCCAAATATGCTCTGCTTTGATGGTACAAAGCTCCCATATTTTCAAGAAAACAAGGTGTGTAAATAGTTTCATGTTCTCTCAAAATTTGATGGACGGTCCAACAGCCTAATCTGGATCATGCCATGTTTGAATTTTCTGTTGTAGAATAGAGAAAGAAGTCTGTCCAAACTGTCTAATCTTGGCAAACAATTAGCTAGGTAGAGAATTAAGGTTCCCAACTGCTTAATCTGGGGCCTTGGAAGGAATAAGGGCAGTACTAGATAGGAAGTCAAAGGAAAAAGCCAAAGGAAAAGAAAAGGCACACAAAGGGTCTGCAAGTTTAAATGCACCCTCCAAGAAGAAAAAAAAATGCTAGGCAAGTAGATGGGTAGGCAGATGGGGTTGCAGAAGTGTCATTCATTACAATGGAATGTGTGTTGGCCCATGTTCACAGAGCAAAATCAATGAATTGAGAAGGTGTTCTTCTCCATCAGATGGCAGCAAAGCAAAGAAGCATGTCTAACCTCCCTTCTTTCCCTTTTCCCATTTGTTACTAACATCCCCTCATCAGTTGAGATGCATGGAAAATTTTATGGTTTCATGGTGGTTCTTGTTCACTTAAAAGCCACATTTCTTGTCTAAAATTCTTTTCATTTTGATCTACTCCCTAAACTAAGTGATTTTCAAATAAACTTAGTGATATTTCCCCTCATCCACCCATTTCATCCATATTAACCACTAACTCTATTATCTAAATCCCCTATAGTCCCTTTTCCCTACTATAATAACACTATGGTGTATAAATCCCAGCATTATCTAAATATCCCCCCTTGGCACTATAGCTAAATAAGTTGTTCAGGGAGACTGTGGTCCAACTGGGACTATGGTCAACCCTATGATGGGATTGCTTTAACCTTTGGTTGGAGTGATAACCTTTCCCCTAAGCCCTTACCTTCCTTCTGCTAAAAAATGCCATAGAAAACCCTTTTCCCCCTGCTAAGCCCACTCCTAAACCCCTTTTCCCTTATAAAACCCTTGAAAAACCCAAAAAACCCGAAAAACTCACGAAAACCCACAATCCTAAAGTTTTCCGCCGAAGGTATTTAATTGAATATTTAAATAAACCGGCGGGACCCCCCAACCTACACGATCCGTCGGAGGACCCGCCAGCCGTCCGATCCCTGCCGCCCAAGATCTAACGGTGGGCGGTCATTTGCGCTCCCCGACCTGCCGACCTTTAGCGTCCGGGGAAAGTGGTTTTGGGCGCCGTACCCTGGACGCGTGTCAAACGCTGGGGTTGTTCGGAGCCCCCCTCCCCGATACCGCCTTTGCCCAAAGGTGGTGCGGGGAACCCGCTTACCACCATCCTGTTACCGCCTTCCCCTTGCATCATCAATACGTCAGCATGACGTAGCGCCTTTCCCCGCCCCCGCGCCGTGTGGCCCTCCACGTAACCCTGCCACCTTATCCACCCGCCACCGTGTCCTGCCACCCTGGCCGACACCTCAGCAGCCACGTCATCTCCGTACCCGGGGCCCCACCATGACGTCATGCTGACGTCATCGGCGGAAAAGCGCCAATTGCACGTTTTGTCCAAATTTGTCGTTATAAAACGACCAAATTAGCCGTTTTTGGTCATTTTCACGCGCAAAAGACGTAGCCGTTGTCAACCAGCTACCGCGAAAATTCGTTTCCAGCCATCAAATTCAAGTTTCAGACCGCTACAAGTCAAGAATTCAGCTGCCTTAAGCCTTCACGGTCCAGCCCGCAGGCTTTCAAGCTAGTTTGTCCAGGTATTCACCGTAAAGCTTACTTTTCACCCATGCATTCCTTTTCTCTGTAAAATTGCCATTAAAACACCTGTAGAAGTCCACATAAACTCTGCACCTACTACCTAAAACAAGCTAAGCTGACCTATTGACCCCTAGAACCACAAATTCAACATCAAAACAGTCAATTCGCGGGCCAGAAACTGTAAAATTCTCCTCGAGGTGCTCGGCATTGTTCCCTTTTGCCGAGTACAGGCCAGCTTCAATCTCTGCCAAAGGAAACCTCATACTCTCTGCAACATACCATTAGCAATTCACATCCCTGTGAAATTTGCAGCAAACTGCAGAAACCAGCCTACATTTTTTCACTGACAAAAACTCCTCAGACTGTGTCTACATTTGACCTATCACTGAAACTCTTAAAGAAACTTCCCAAACCATTGCCATTACCTATTCAAATTCAGATTATATCATGGCAGCCTCTGCATCCTCATCCCTCAGTGTTGCTCCATTAAATCCACCAAATAAAGAGCTGGAGGCCTTGCCATTTGCTGACAAGGACTATCTTATTGAAGACTTTGAGGGTGACAGGGACTTCTTGCAGACCTTCTGTCAATTAAGAGAGGACTATAAGGATGGTCATGGTACACATGGGATATGGGAGTCAAACCTACCATACTATTGTCTCCCAGCTGTAAATGTCTTCCCTGAAATCATTCACCTATGTGCTGAAAACTATGATGAGCAGCACAGAGCTATTAGCACTCCATCTGGGAGGATCCTTTTCTACATTAATGCTGAGTCCATCAACAAAATGTTACATTTTGATCAAACAGAGTTGCTAATCCCATTTTCCATGAACTATTTGCTGGACACTGGTGCCAAGATGACCAGTGAGGAGATTCAAAGGGTCACCAGGAATTTCATGAGACCTGAGTGCCAGCCTACAGGGCCACCTCCCTACCTGGCTGTCCATTTCAATGATGTAGGCAGGCTTTTACTGGACATGATTTCCTATGTGTTGGGATACAAAAACAGTGAGCATGTGGATAAAACAATGCTGGTATTGCTATCTGCTTACAGCCCACGCCAACCCCCTGCCCGCAAATATAACTTTGCTAAGTTCATAGCAAACAAGATTCATCATCAGTTGAGTAGAGTGGACAGACAGGGGGTCTTCAAGTACTCGGCCTATATTTACCACCTGTTCATGTACTACCATTCTGAAGCCTTCCCATGCTACATCAGAAGGCTGGATCACAAAGGGGAAAGAAGATCTGTCATCTTCTGGACCTCTGTCTATCACAAAGTCACAAATTCACCCTATACCTACTGTGAATTTGTTGACCAATTTGTATACCCAGTCTCTTGCCTGTTGATGAGGTCACCTCCTCCCAGAATATCAAATGAGATAAAGAAAGCTCTGCAGCTTTCCAAAAAATATAAAATAGGTGACTGGTACCTATATGAGAACCATACCGTCATTAGGATCTATGGCTGTGAGCTCTGCCCATACAGGCTCCCAAAATATGTACCTATGAGGTTATTTGCCTTGGAGTATTACAGGCAGTTGATTCAGTCCGACCTCACCCATTTCCACAGCGCCAAAAAGAAGGCCCACCTCAAGTTCAAACACCAGTTGGGCCCCTTCATCATGAACAAGAAAGAAGGGTGGGAAGAGGCAGACCTAGTCCTTAAGGATAAATACAAACTGTCCTATAGTTTTCGGTGGGTCCATTATGACCCTGAAGGTTTCATCACTGCTAGGAGAAACAAGTATAGGCTTATAGGCATTAAGCATTGCCAGTACCCACATATTGAAAAATATGCCAACCTGCAAGAATGGCAGATGGATACTCTAGTTGAAAATTTAACTGAGGAAGAGACAATGCTAAAGAATAGGAGGGAGCTTGAAAAAACTATTGACCTGGACTATGTGCAGCAGGTACCTTTCAGACCGCCTTATTCAGTGGGAGAAGGGACCTCGGCCACAAGGACTGCACCACAGGCGCCATCTACATCAGCACCGCTGACAGACAAAGGCAAAGGCATAATGGGTGCAGAGGAGGAAGCAGTGAAGGAAAAGTCTGCCCCTGTAACAGAGCAGCAAACAGGGCAGCAAACAGAGCAGCAGCCAGAACAGCAGCAAGGGCAAACTGTCCTACCACAAACTGGGCTACCAGCAGCTCCAGCACTGCAAATTCCACCCCCACAAACTGAGCCAGTAACTGCCCCAATTTTGCAGACCCCAGCACATGAGGAAAGGGGTACAAAAAGAGATAGAGAAGAGTCCACTCCTCTTAGTGGATCCTCCCACCAGCCAGAAGCCAAAAGGCAAAGAGCTGACTCCCCAGAGGTAGAAGACATTACTGAAGATGTCTTGGACAGTGCAAGAAAAGACAGGGAGGGTAGTCAGCATACAGGTACAAGCTCCTTTCAGCAGGAGCAAACTTTACAGCTCGGTTTGGAAGTGTCCTCCTCTTCCCAGCAGACCAAGAAGCCCAAAATCACTAAGGCTTCTTTCAAACAAATAAAGGCTCAAAATGAGCTGCTAAGGGCTGAGGTCTACAAGCAATTCATAGATGCAACACCAGCCCAGCAAGAAAGGCTAATGTCGGTGTATGACATTCAGAAGGAAAAGATAATCTTCAGCCACTTTAAGCCCAAAGGGCCGGAGCCTAAGACAGCTGCAGATTTTATAAAGACAAGGGTGGAGGTCCTAGCCAGAGATATACATCCCATGGACCAGATTGAACTCCATAAGCAAGCTGGGGAGATGGTCTATGCAACCTTGGTAGAGAAGGCCACCATGGCACATGAGCTGAAAGAGTCCCTGAAAAACACCAACACCCAGTTGGATTTTGAGAGAATGTCCTCTCAGGCCAAAGACAATAGAATAAAGTCTCTTGAGGAGATCATTATTGATCTAGGACATGATCCTAGTGATCCAACGGGTGTGAAGGCCCTCATGAAGAAGAAAGATGATGACCTCAATGCATTGAAGAAGAGGTTAAAGCTGCAGCCCACAGAGCATCCTCAAACAGCAGAACTTCAAAAGCAAAAACAGGCTGAGGACCAACTGGACCTCCTAATGCAGCAAGACCAGAGGATCAAGGAATTGGAGAGAGAGCTGGAAGGAGCATTACAAGATAAACAGGCAGAATCCACCTCCCAAGCTCCTCCAACTACTTCAACAACAGCAGCAACTTCAGGGGCAGCAGTGGCCCCCACAACAGAAGCAGCAGGAACAGCAGCAGCTCCAGATGCCAGCCCAAGTGTAGAGGAATTGACCAAGGCCGTCAAAGCAATGGAGATCCAGGCAGATGAAATAAAGAAGGCCAAGGAGAAGTTGGCAGAACTGGATGCCAAGTATGACAAGTCCAAAGTGACTGTAGCAGAACAGGGCAGAGAAATAAAGGCCCAAAAAGAAAAGATAAAGGCCTTAGAGAAAGAGTTGAATCTGGAGACTGCTATGGCCGACATAAAGAGAATCCTATGGGCCAAAATTGGCCAATCCATCAGACAGCAATGGAGGTCAATAAAAATAATGCATGAGCAGATGGATTTAATGGGCCAAGCTCAAGCAGAAATTCAGAAGGCCAAGACAGTGCTAGGGAACAGAGCAGAGCAGGCAAACAGAATGATAGACTTCCTGAACAGGCAAGAAAGGGAGGAATTGGCAGCTATAGGCATTCCCAACAGAACAGAGGCTGTCCTCTCTGCTAAGAAGATACTAACTCTCAGGAACTATATACAAACAGTAGAGAGGAAGTACTATGAGATGCAAGCAGATGTGGAGGAATACAAAGTTAAAATGGGAGTGCTCCAAGCAAAAGGCCTGCCCAGCTTACTAAGTGGTGCAGGAAAACTGATCTCTCCAGATCAAATGGCCAACAGAATGGCAACCACTATTGAAAATCAGATTATTGCATCTGCCAGTTCATCTGAACAAGCGGGGCCTCCCACAGGGCAGAGCTTATATGACAAACTTGAAGGCCTGTTCTTCATTGAGAATGAAGTGAATCACCTGTTTGAAACCCCTCCCAATCTTTATAGACATACAGAGGCCGAGGAAACATTGATAAAGATGCGCAGACATCAAATGCCTAAGGAAGATTGGTGGCAATTCATGCTTCAGATTTTGCCACGGTAGCTTAGGTCATTCGGCCACTGCCAGCTCCAGGTCACTACAAGACAAATAACATGGCAAATGTCAGCAGTTAAAGCAGCTATAAAGTGACTCATCACGTACACAATGACAGCTATCCAAGTTTCAGATAGCACATCTCTAGCCGACTCTAACAGCCATAAAGTCCAAATATCTTCTGACTATTTTGACAGCTGACGCATTAAGGAATTACGGCAGCATTCACTCCTTCAGCTACTGCATTCCAGAGATTAGCATATCATAAATGAGATATTAACTCATTCGCTGATATTTTTGATGTAAATTTTGTATATATACTCCCCTGAGTAACTCATAAGGGGTTGGTAATTTTCTCTATGAGACAAATGTATTATACACTTTCTGAATTATCTAATACAAAGGGCTGGATGAGCTCAGTGATTTCCTGAAATATTTGATGTCTGGATGATGCTCCATGTGCTGATGCAGAATCCCTGTGCTGTCTGATTAAATAACAAGTTTTTTCCTTAATCTCTGTTCTTGTCTTTCTTATGTTTATCAAATCATACTCATCTTATACTAAGCTAGCAGTAAAAAGAAAGAATAGTGCAGGACTTGTTTCACTACACCTTGTACTCAATTTTTACTACTGTAAATGTTTGTCTTCAGGATTACTATGCACATGAATTCTTAATTGCTCATGTAGCTGTTAATTCTATATGTATGAATATCACCTAGAAATTCTTAAATGCTCCTAGGTCAATATTCTCACTGTCTTACTCCAAAGGTTTACTGTAAGATTCTTAATTGCCTTGCATAAACTGGACGCAACTCACCCAATCACTTTATGAAAGTTTATTTCTCAGGCACTAACCTTGCTCTACAGCATCACTACAGCAAATCACTCAGCACCTCAAAATAACTAAAGGACCACTGACTCCATAGCCCAATGGACTAGAACACTTTGGAGAATGCATAAGCAGCTTGACTGAAATTATCATCCAACCAAAACATAAACCAAAACCTGAGCCCAATAACTAGCCTAAAATACTATCAAAACAGAGACAAATTATAAAGAGAGAGCCCTCTCTGATCACAGTTTGGCTAGAAACTGTGATCCAAAGATTGGTTAGTGGTTACCCCGGCCGTATTCCCTTGGGAGTCATAGGGAACAACCTGGGTGTTAACATAAATGGCGACTCCACTGGGGACTATTTAGGATTTTCCAATTTCTATCTATCT
The DNA here is from genome assembly GCA_031772625.1 of Pinus tabuliformis. NCBI lineage: Eukaryota > Viridiplantae > Streptophyta > Pinopsida > Pinales > Pinaceae > Pinus > Pinus tabuliformis. The sequence continues at coordinate 485,969,236 of CM062814.1, read as the reverse complement.
CCCAAAGCTATAAACCAAGCCTATATATCAGTCAGGAAGCCTTTAAAACTGTTTCTGTGTAACATTAACAGCTTTAGGGAAGAGCTGCTTCAGTCAATCTTCTTAGCTTTGAAACATATATAGCCATTTCAAAATCTTTATCCAGTCCTTGCAGATATAAAAATTTCCTATAAAATCCTAAAAACAGTTAGAAGCTGGCTCCTAAGAAAAATCCGCGGCACACTAGGGCAAATCCTGACCCTAATCCACCCATCATTGTTGATAATCCAAATATCATCCCTAGAAACTTTAGGAGGCAGCAAAGGCAGGAGCAGCCTGCTGATTTGACCTCAGATTCAGATCATCCCAGCCTTATCTCTACTCCATGCAAGGTCCTTTTCCGGTCTACCCCTAGTTCCCCTAGTTCACCATCCGCATCTCAAAGTCCTCCTCTCACATCTTCATCCACTGCACATATTCCCTTGACCAATACTCCTGGTGCAGCTTTACCTGTTACCCCTGTGGTACCCATCGTTCCTTTTGTCCCAGTTGCCCCTGTTAATCCTTTAAACCCTCTAAATATGGCTAACAGATATGCACCCTTACAGTTACCTGCTAATCCTGCAGCCTTACCTCAGGATTACCAAACCAAAATCACATACTTTGACTCCACTGGCCCTTACTCTACCATCCAACATGCCAAGAGGATGCAAGATCACTTTGAAAACTATGAAATAGACGATGACAGTGTGAGGATGAGAATTTTTGTCCAAAGCCTAACAGGTGATGTTAGAACCTGGTTCAGGTCACTTGCTGCAAACACTATCACAACCCCTGATGAGATTTATCAAGCATTTACTAATAGATGGGAGAAGAAGAAGGATCCCCTGCACATACTTGGTGAATATGGTACAATCAAGAGAGGTCCTCAAGAGACCGTTCTAGAGTATTGTGCTAGATTCAACAATGTGTACAATGCAATACCGCAAAACCTAAGACCTCCTCCTGATTTGGCCTTGTACAAATTCCCTGATGGATTTGATCCTGACATGGCATATCAGTTGAAGGAAAGAGCACCTGAAACCCTTGAAGAGGCCCAAAAGGTTGCTGTCACAGTGGAAGCAAACCTGATTGCTAAAAGAAACAGGGCAAGGTTGGAAAAGAGAAACATATACAAAGAAGAACCTTCAGCCTTTGATCAAAAACTTGATGCAATACTTAATGGAATGAAGAGGTTGGGTGATAGGGTGGAATCAGTAGAGAGGAAAGCATCATGGGAAGCACCACAAAACAACCCTATCAGGAATCCAAACTTTAGGAGAAATCCAAACCCAAACGTTGGCAAGGCCAATGCTGATCCAGAAATCAGACCTCCATTTCAAGAAAACTATGCTGAAACATCTACTTCAAATGAGCAAGAAGATGACACCCACATCAACCTGATGGGTTTGAATGATGGGCATCAAGTCTTCCTAAGTCAAGAAGATCACAAAGATGATGACATTCCACAATTCCAAACCAAATCAGGTGAGTCATTTGACTTCAAACAAGGCTATGACACAGTTGTTTATGAAGTTCATAAACAGTACAAATTAAGGAGCAGAACTGTAAATATAACACAGCCTGAGAAACCAAAGGGCAGGCTGCAGCCTAAAGGAGCCATAGTCACTGAACCAATCAACACAACTGATTTACCTACAACAGAGGCAATTGTGGAAGAGATTACTGAACAAGTGTCCTCAACACAACAGCCACTGGCTGTACCTTCTTTGCAGCCTAAACCAACTGATAATCCTCAAGAGATGAGTGCAAAGGACAAGGCCCAAGATCAAGGTAAAAACCAAGAGGAAAACACAGTGAACAAAGAAAAGGTTACGGCCCAAGCCACTAAGTTTCAAACTGAGAAACCTTTTGACTTGGAGACTGAAATTGGCAAACTGAAAGTGGCCATTCCCCTCTCAGAATTAGCCAAACATGACATTTACAAACAACAGATCAAGAAATCCCTTCAACTCACTCATAGTAAAGATAATGTCAATGTGTTGGATGACACCCCAGAATTGCTGTTTGGTCCAGAGGTTGATGGAAAAATAGCAGTCACAGGGATATTACCCTTCTATGTTAGTTTGCATGTGCATGACAAGATTCTACACAATGCAATGTTTGATTCAGGTGCCTCTCATAACCTCATGCCCAAATCAGTGATGGAGAGGTTGAATCTAGACATTACAAGACCATATAAGGACCTATTCTCATTTGACTCCAGCCAAGTCAAGTGTTTAGGCTTGATAAAAGACTTGTGTGTATCCCTTGTCCAATACCCAAACAAAACAATCCTAATGGATGTTGTAGTCGCTGATATCCCACCCAAGTATGGGATGCTGTTATCAAGATCATGGGGGGCTAAACTCCAAGGTTCCTTACAGTTAGACATGTCATATGCCACAATCACAGTCTTTGGTCAACCCAAGAGACTATATAGAGAATCCCTCATGAAATATATGGTCAGCAGTGAAGAGAAACCTCAAAATTTTCCCATATATGCTGTCCACTCTGATATAGATTCATACATTCTCTTCAATGATAATTCAGGTCTAATAAATAATGATGAAACCAAGACACCAAAACAAGAGCAGGGCCGTAGTGAACAAGATACTGTTGTCCTAGAAGTAAAGCTGATCCAAACAAGTGATGAGACTGTCCTAAAAGATAAACCAAATGAAAAACCAGAACTTCAGCTCACAATCCCAGACCATAGAGAAGTTATTAAATCTCCCCTAGAGCAGCAGATCTTATGGTTCATGGAGTTTGATGGGTCAGTCAACAAGTTAGGGGCAGGGGCTGGAATTTGGATACACAATAAGTAAAACAGTCATGCAGAGGGCAGAGCTTATAGATTAAACTTCAGATGCACTAACAACATGGCTGAATATGAGGCTCTTATACTAGGTCTCAAGCTAGTAAAGTCCCTGCAAGCTATAAAAGTCTCAATCCTAGGAGATTCAGACCTAGTTATCCAACAAGTCAAGGGTAATTTTGTCACCAATGACAAAAGACTGAGGTCTTACAGGTCTGTTGCTGCTGAATTATTAAATTCATTTACTGAATTTCAGATTACCAAAATTCCTAGGACTCAGAACCTGCATGCTCATAGCTTGGCCACATTTGCAAGTACCTGTAAGTTACCTTTTGAGCCCCACCACTGCTTTACAGCTGAGATAAAACACAGACCATCTGTCCCAAACAATGTTAAGGATTGGCAAGTGTTTGATGATGACATGCAAATAAACAATTTCTTGACTTTGCAGCAAGAATTTTCAGGACTAAGTATTGACAATGATAGAGCAAGTCAATCACAAATACTTGAAAGAGCAAGTCAATCACAAATACTTGAAAGAGCAAGTCAATCACAAATACAGTATGAAAAGGACAATAAAGCAATATCACCGAAAACAGCTAACCAAATGCTAAATCCCACAATTTTTAACAAAGACAACATACTGGAAATTCAACAAATTGACTGTGAAGAGACAGCTGATGATGAAGCTGAAGTTATACAATTGAAAGATAATTTTCTTCCCACTGGCTTAGCTCCTTTGGAAGACATTTTTGATTCCAATGATGTTCCCAGCAAACCAAAAATGCAGCCCCTCAACACTGCCATAGAAGAGTGCAACATTGGGACCGCTGAACAACCCAAAATCATAAAGCTGTCTGCTGCACTACCCCCTGATCAAAAGCCTAAATACATTGACCTTTTCAAGGAGTTTCAGGATGTCTTTGCTTGGAGTTATGAGGATTTAAAATCCTATGACACCTCTGTAATTCAACACACCATCCCTCTCAAGCCAGATCAAAAACCCTTTAAACAAAAACTTAGGAGAATTAATCCTATGCTTCTCCCAGCAATGGAACAAGAAGTACAGAAAATGTTTAAGGCAGGGATCATAGCACCAATCAGATTCTCTGATTGGATTTCAAACTTAGTCCCTACAAGAAAGAAAACCGGGGAGATAAGGCTTTGTGTTGACCTAAGGAACTTGAATCAGGTTTCCTTAAAAGATAATTACCCCTTACCCAAGATGGATCACATCTTGCAGAGAGTAGTGGGGGCCTCAAGAATTTCTTTACTTGATGGATTCTCAGGTTTCAACCAGATCTTAGTTCACCCTGATGACCAGGAAAAAACAGCATTTACAACCCCATGGGGAACCTTCAAATATGTTAAAATGCCTTTTGGGTTGAAAAATGCAGGGGCCACATTCCAAAGAGAAATGGATATTGCTTTTGCCAAAGAAATTCATGACTTCCTTGTCATTTACCTAGATGACCTCACACCTTTTTCCAAATCTGACCAAGAACATTTGAAACATCTGAGGCAAATATTCATAACTTGTAGAAAATATGGAATTTCATTAAATCCCAAGAAATCCCTGTTTGGATTGGAGGAAGGTAAGTTGTTGGGTCACATTATCTCAAAGGATGGTATTAGGATTGATCCAGACAGAATCCAAGCCATCTTACAAATGCCTCATCCAAGAAATGTGAAGGAATTGCAAGCCTTCTTGGGGAAAATCAACTTCCTAAGAAGATTCATCCCAAATCTGGCCGAATTAAGCAGACTGCTCAATAACATGCTTAAAAAGGATTCAAAAGTAAAATGGTCAGTAGAAGCAAGTCAAGCATTTGAAGGAATAAAGGTGGCCCTCACCCAAACTCCAGTCCTAACAAATCCACAATTTGATAGGGAATTCATCATATTTTCCTTTGCCTCCCAACACACAATTGCTGCTGTTCTATTACAGAAAGATGACCAAGGAAATGAGAAACCCATTGCTTTCTTTAGTAAAGCTCTTAGAGATGCACCCCTGAAATACCAGATCATGGAAAAGCAAGCATATTCCTTAGTCAAGGCTACTAAAGACTTTAGAATCTACATACTATACTCCCATGTCATAGCCTATGTACCAAGCCCAATTGTGAAAGACATACTTACTCAAGAGAACTTAGAAGGTAGAAGAGGAAAATGGATTGCAAATATTTTGGAATTTGATATTGAAATAAAACCTACAAAACTGATAAAAGGGCAGGGCTTGGCCAAATTAATGTCTGAAACAAATTTCCAAGCCTTGGACATCAACCAACTGGACAGTGAACCGGAGCTGGCGACTCCAAAGATCAATGTAGCCTTTGAACAATCCCCCTGGTATTCTGATATCTGTTATGTGTTACAAAACCTGTGTGCTCCCCCAGGACTGTCCAGAACTAAATGTAGGTTTGTAAAAATGAAAGCTTCAAGATTCTGTGTTATAAATGGCAATTTGCTTTGGAAAAACCATGAGGGTATCTTACTAAACTGTTTGATTGAAAATGAAACTAACAAGATCAAGGAAGAATTTCATGCAGGTGACTGTGGTGGACACTTGTATTGGAAGTCCACTGTGGACAAAATACTGAGGGCTGGTTACTATTGGCCCACTTTGTTCTCTGATGTTAAGAACTTTACTACCTCATGCCATAAGTGTCAAATATTTGAGGGAAAAAGAAAGTTGTTGCCACTTCCCTTAAGGCCTATTGCAACAGAAAGACCTTTTCAGCAATGGGGCTTGGATTTCATTGGAGAAATTCATCCCTCATCTTCAGGCCAGCATAGATGGATTCTAACAGCTACAGACTACTTTACCAAATGGGTTGAGGCCATCCCATGTAGACAGGCAAATGATTCAACAATTATTCAGTTCTTGGAGAATAACATATTGTCTAGATTTGGTTGCCCCAACAAGATAATAACAGACAATGCTGCTGCTTTCAGATCCAAGAAGATGGTCAACTTCTGCCACAAATTTCAGATTACTTTGGGCCACTCCACTGCTTACTACCCTCAAGGAAATGGCCTAGCTGAATCATCAAATAAAAGCCTAGTGAACATCATAAAGAAAGTGTTGGAAGAAAACAAGAAGAATTGGCATAAGAAACTAGTGAATGCCTTATGGGCAGATAGGCTAACAACCAAGAGGTCCATTGGGGTCAGCCCATATGAGTTGGTCTATGGACTAGAAGCCAAATTTCCTTCTTCACTAGGGGTTCCTGTTATGAAACTTCTTCAAGAAAGCCAAGCTGAACCAAATGATATGCAAAGGAGGGTGAATCAAATTATATGTCTGCAGCAAACTAGAGATCAAGTGTATAACAGAGTGCAAATCCTACAAGAGAAGCTGAAGAAAGCTTTTGACAGAAGAACAAAGGCTGAAGATTTCAACATGGGTGACAAGGTCCTCAAGTGGGATTCAAGAAGGGAGGATAAAGGTAAACATGGAAAATTTGATTCCCTTTGGAGAGGACCATTTATCATCCAAGCAGTACAAGGAAACAACACTTACTTTCTTAAGAACCTTGATGAAACTGATCTGGATGAAGGTCCTGTGAATGGCAGGATGTTGAAGCACTATTTTGACTACCTTCCATGAAAATAGCATGGCTGTTCCCTTGTACATAATTCACTGTGTATAGTGTTTTTCGTTTTTCAGCATGTGAATAACTTAGTTTCAAGGATATTGCAGAAGAAAAAAGGGCTTTAGTTCAGCATGATCTGCAAAGATGACAGTTGACAGTTTTTGAGGTTTCAAAAGAAGAAAAGACTCCAAGTTTTGCTAAAGAAAGGTCAAAGAGTCAAGACATTCTGACCTGCTGTTCTTGGTCTTTCAAGAAGAAAAACCATCCCCATGTGGAGCCACTGTTGGATACCTATACCAATAGGTTTCATATTTCATGATTGGAAAATTCCAGAGCCAAATATGCTCTGCTTTGATGGTACAAAGCTCCCATATTTCCAAGAAAACAAGGTGTGTAAATAGTTTCATGTTCTCTCAAAATTTGATGGACGGTCCAACAGCCTAATCTGGATCATACCATGTTTGAATTTTCTGTTGTAGAATAGAGAAAGAAGTCTGTCCAAACTGTCTAATCTTGGCAGACAATTAGCTAGGTAGAGAATTAAGGTTCCCAACTGCTTAATCTGGGGCCTTGGAAGGAATAAGGGCAGTTCTAGATAGGAAGTCAAAGGAAAAAGCCAAAGGAAAAGAAAAGGCACACAAAGGGTCTGCAAGTTTAAATGCACCCTCCAAGAAGAAAAAAAAATGCTAGGCAAGTAGATGGGTAGGCAGATGGGGTTGCAGAAGTGTCATTCATTACAATGGAATGTGTGTTGGCCCATGTTCACAAAGCAAAATCAATGAATTGAAAAGGTGTTCTTCTCCATCAGATGGCAGCAAAGCAAAGAAGCATGTCTAACCTCCCTTCTTTCCCTTTTCCCATTTGTTACTAACATCCCCTCATCAGTTGAGATGCATGGAAAATTTTATGGTTTCATGGTGGTTCTTGTTCACTTAAAAGCCACATTTCTTGTCTAAAATTCTTTTCATTTTGATCTACTCCCTAAACTAAGTGATTTTCAAATAAACTTAGTGATATTTCCCCTCATCCACCCATTTCATCCATATTAACCACTAACTCTATTATCTAAATCCCCTATAGTCCCTTTTCCCTACTATAATAACACTATGGTGTATAAATCCCAGCATTATCTAAATATCCTCCCTTGGCACTATAGCTAAATAAGTTGTTTAGGGAGACTGTGGTCCAACTGGGACTATGGTCAACCCTGTGATGGGATTGCTTTAACCTTTGGTTGGAGTGATAACCTTTCCCCTAAGCCCTTACCTTCCTTCTGCTAAAAAATGCCACAGAAAACCCTTTTCCCCCTGCTAAGCCCACTCCTAAACCCCTTTTCCCTTATAAAACCCTTGAAAAACCCAAAAAACCCCAAAAACTCACGAAAACCCACAATCCTAAAGTTTTCCGCCGAAGGTATTTAATTGAATATTTAAATAAACCGGCGGGACCCCCCAACCTGCATGATCCGTCGGAGGACCCGCCAGCCGTCCGATCCCTGCCGCCCAAGATCTAACGGTGGGCGGTCATTTGCGCTCCCCGACCTGCCGACCTTTAGCGTCTGGGGAAAGTGGTTTTGGGCGCCGTACCCTGGACGCGTGTCAAACGCTGGGGTTGTTCGGAGCCCCCCTCCCCGATACCGCCTTTGCCCAAAGGTGGTGCGGGGAACCCGCTTACCACCATCCTGTTACCGCCTTCCCCTTGCGTCATCAATACGTCAGCATGACGTAGCGCCTTTCCCCGCCCCCGCGCCGTGTGGCCCTCCACGTAACCCTGCCACCTTATCCACCCACCACCGTGCCCTGCCACCCTGGCCGACACCTCAGCAGCCACGTCATCTCCGTACCCGGGGCCCCACCATGACGTCATGCTGACGTCATCGGCGGAAAAGCACCAATTGCACGTTTTGTCCAAATTTGTCGTTATAAAACGACCAAATTAGCCATTTGCGGTCATTTTCACACGCAAAAGACGTAGCCATTGTCAACAAGCTGCCGCGAAAATTCGTTTCCAGCCATCAAATTCAAGTTTCAGACCGCTACAAGTCAAGAATTCAGCTGCCTTAAGCCTTCACGGTCCAGCCCGCAGGCTTTCAAGCTAGTTTGTCCAGGTATTCACCGTAAAGCTTACTTTTCACCCATGCATTCCTTTTCTCTGTAAAATTGCCATTAAAACACCTATAGAAGTCCACATAAACTCTGCACCTACTACCTAAAACAAGCTAAGCTGACCTATTGACCCCTAGAACCACAAATTCAGCATCAAAACAGTCAATTCGCGGGCCAGAAACTGTAAAATTCTCCTTGAGGTGCTCGGCATTGTTCCCTTTTGCCGAGTACAGGCCAGCTTCAATCTCTGCCAAAGGAAACCTCATACTCTCTGCAACTTACCATTAGCAATTCACATCCCTGTGAAATTTGCAGCAAACTGCAGAAACCAGCCTGCATTTTTTCACTGACAAAAACTCCTCAGACTGTGTCTACATTTGACCTATCACTGAAACTCTTAAAGAAACTTCCCAAACCATTGCCATTACCTATTCAAATTCAGATTATATCATGGCAGCCTCTGCATCCTCATCCCTCAGTGTTGCTCCATTAAATCCACCAAATAAAGAGCTGGAGGCCTTGCCATTTGCTGACAAGGACTATCTTATTGAAGACTTTGAGGGTGACAGGGACTTCTTGCAGAACTTCTGTCAATTAAGAGAGGACTATAAGGATGGTCATGGTACACATGGGATATGGGAGTCAAACCTACCATACTATTGTCTCCCAGCTGTAAATGTCTTCCCTGAAATCATTCACCTATGTGCTGAAAACTATGATGAGCAGCACAGAGCTATTAGCACTCCATCTGGGAGGATCCTTTTCTACATTAATGCTGAGTCCATCAACAAAATGTTACATTTGGATCAAACAGAGTTGCTAATCCCATTTTCCATGAACTATTTGTTGGACAGTGGTGCCAAGATGACCAGTGAGGAGATTCAAAGGGTCACCAGGAATTTCATGAGACCTGAGTGCCAGCCTACAGGGCCACCTCCCTACCTGGCTGTCCATTTCAATGATGTAGGCAGGCTTTTACTGGACATGATTGCCTATGTGTTGGGATACAAAAACAGTGAGCATGTGGATAAAACAATACTGGTATTGCTATCTGCTTACAGCCCACGCCAACCCCCTGCCCGCAAATATAACTTTGCTAAGTTCATAGCAAACAAGATTCATGATCAGTTGAGCAGAGTGGACAGACAGGGGGTCTTCAAGTACTCGGCCTATATTTACCACCTGTTCATGTACTACCATTCTGAAGCCTTCCCATGCTACATCAGAAGGCTGGATCACAAAGGGGAAAGAAGATCTGTCATCTTCTGGACCTCTGTCTATCACAAAGTCACAAATTCACCCTATACCTACTGTGAATTTGTTGACCAATTTGTATACCCAGTCTCTTGCCTGTTGATGAGGTCACCTCCTCCCAGAATATCAAATGAGATAAAGAAAGCTCTGCAGCTTTCCAAAAAATATAAAATAGGTGACTGGTACCTATATGAGAACCATACCGTCATTAGGATCTATGGCTGTGAGCTCTGCCCATACAGGCTCCCAAAATATGTACCTATGAGGTTATTTGCCTTGGAGTATTACAGGCAGTTGATTCAGTCCGACCTCACCCATTTCCATAGCGCCAAAAAGAAGGCCCACCTCAAGTTCAAACACCAGTTGGGCCCCTTCATCATGAACAAGAAAGAAGGGTGGGAAGAGGCAGACCTAGTCCTTAAGGATAAATACAAACTGTCCTATAGTTTTCGGTGGGTCCATTATGACCCTGAAGGTTTCATCACTGCTAGGAGAAACAAGTATAGGCTTATAGGCATTAAGCATTGCCAGTACCCACATATTGAAAAATATGCCAACCTGCAAGAATGGCAGATGGATACTCTAGTTGAAAATTTAACTGAGGAAGAGACAATGCTAAAGAATAGGAGGGAGATTGAAAAAACTATTGACCTGGACTATGTGCAGCAGGTACCTTTCAGACCGCCTTATTCAGTGGGAGAAGGGACCTCGGCCACAAGGACTGCACCACAGGCGCCATCTACATCAGCACCGCTGACAGACAAAGGCAAAGGCATAATGGGTGCAGAGGAGGAAGCAGTGAAGGAAAAGTCTGCCCCTGTAACAGAGCAGCAAACAGGGCAACAAACAGAGCAGCAGCCAGAACAGCAGCAAGGGCAAACTGTCCTACCACAAACTGGGCTACCAGCAGCTCCAGCACTGCAAATTCCACCCCCACAAACTGAGCCAGTAACTGCCCCAATTTTGCAGACCCCAGCACATGAGGAAAGGGGTACAAAAAGAAATAGAGAAGAGTCCACTCCTCTTAGTGGATCCTCCCACCAGCCAGAAGCCAAAAGGCAAAGAGCTGACTCCCTAGAGGTAGAAGACATTACTGAAGATGTCTTGGACAGTGCAAGAAAAGACAGGGAGGGCAGTCAGCATACAGGTACAAGCTCCTTTCAGCAGGAGCAAACTTTACAGCTCGGTTTGGAAGTGTCCTCCTCTTCCCAGCAGACCAAGAAGCCCAAAAGCACTAAGGCTTCTTTCAAACAAATAAAGGCTCAAAATGAGCTGCTAAGGGCTGAGGTCTACAAGCAATTCATAGATGCAACACCAGCCCAGCAAGAAAGGCTAATGTCGGTGTATGACATTCAGCAGGAAAAGATAATCTTCAGCCACTTTAAGCCCAAAGGGCCGGAGCCTAAGACAGCTGCAGATTTTATAAAGACAAGGGTGGAGGTCCTAGCCAGAGATATACATCCCATGGACCAGATTGAACTCCATAAGCAAGCTGGGGAGATGGTCTATGCAACCTTGGTAGAGAAGGCCACCATGGCACATGAGCTGAAAGAGTCCCTGAAAAACACCAACACCCAGTTGGATTTTGAGAGAATGTCCTCTCAGGCCAAAGACAATAGAATAAAGTCTCTTGAGGAGATCATTATTGATCTAGGACTTGATCCTAGTGATCCAACGGGTGTGAAGGCCCTCATGAAGAAGAAAGATGATGACCTCAATGCATTGAAGAAGAGGTTAAAGCTGCAGCCCACAGAGCATCCTCAAACAGCAGAACTTCAAAAGAAAAAACAGGTTGAGGACCAACTGGACCTCCTAATGCAGCAAGACCAGAGGATCAAGGAATTGGAGAGAGAGCTGGAAGGAGCATTACAAGATAAACAGGCAGAATCCACCTCCCAAGCTCCTCCAACTACTTCAACAACAGCAGCAACTTCAGGGGCAGCAGTGGCCCCCACAACAGAAGCAGCAGGAACAGCAGCAGCTCCAGATGCCAGCCCAAGTGTAGAGGAATTGACCAAGGTCGTCAAAGCAATGGAGATCCAGGCAGATGAAATAAAGAAGGCCAAGGAGAAGTTGGCAGAACTGGATGCCAAGTATGACAAGTCCAAAGTGACTGTAGCAGAACAGGGCAGAGAAATAAAGGCCCAAAAAGAAAAGATAAAGGCCTTAGAGAAAGAGTTGAATCTGGAGACTGCTATGGCCGACATAAAGAGAATCCTATGGGCCAAAATTGGCCAATCCATCAGACAGCAATGGAGGTCAATAAAAATAATGCATGAGCAGATGGATTTAATGGGCCAAGCTCAAGCAGAAATTCAGAAGGCCAAGACAGTGCTAGGGAACAGAGCAGAGTAGGCAAACAGAATGATAGACTTCCTGAACAGGCAAGAAAGGGAGGAATTGGCAGCTATAGGCATTCCCAACAGAACAGAGGCTGTCCTCTCTGCTAAGAAGATACTAACTCTCAGGAACTATATACAAACAGTAGAGAGGAAGTACTATGAGATGCAAGCAGATGTGGAGGAATACAAAGTTAAAATGGGAGTGCTGCAAGCAAAAGGCCTGCCCAGCTTACTAAGTGGTGCAGGAAAACTGATCTCTCCAGATCAAATGGCCAACAGAATGGCAACCACTATTGAAAATCAGATTATTGCATCTGGCAGTTCATCTGAACAAGCAGGGCCTCCCACAGGGCAGAGCTTATATGACAAACTTGAAGGCCTGTTCTTCATTGAGAATGAAGTGAATCACCTGTTTGAAACCCCTCCCAATCTTTATAGACATACAGAGGCCGAGGAAACATTGATAAAGATGCGCAGACATCAAATGCCTAAGGAAGATTGGTGGCAATTCATGCTTCAGATTTTGCCACGGTAGCTTAGGTCATTCGGCCACTGCCAGCTCCAGGTCACTACAAGACAAATAACATGGCAAATGTCAGCAGTTAAAGCAGCTATAAAGTGACTCATCACGTACACAATGACAGCTATCCAAGTTTCAGACAACACATCTCCAGCCGACTCTAACAGCCATAAAGTCCAAATATCTTCTGACTATTTTGACAGCTGAGGCATTAAGGAATTATGGCAGCATTCACTCCTTCAGCTACTGCATTCCAGAGATTAGCATATCATAAATGAGATATTAACTCATTCGCTGATATTTTTGATGTAAATTTTGTATATATACTCCCCTGAGTAACTCATAAGGGGTTGGTAATTTTCTCTATGAGACAAATGTATTATACACTTTCTGAATTATCTAATACAAAGGGCTGGATGAGCTCAGTGATTTCCTGAAATATTTGATGTCTGGATGATGCTCCATGTGCTGATGCAGAATCCCTGTGCTGTCTGATTAAATAACAAGTTTTTTCCTTAATCTCTGTTCTTGTCTTTCTTATGTTTATCAAATCATACTCATCTTATACTAAGCTAGCAGTAAAAAGAAAGAATAGTGCAGGACTTGTTTCACTACACCTTGTACTCAATTTTTACTACTGTAAATGATTGTCTTCAGGATTACTATGCACATGAATTCTTAATTGCTCATGTAGCTGTTAATTCTATATGTATGAATATCACCTAGAAATTCTTAAATGCTCCTAGGTAATTATTCTCACTGTCTTACTCCAAAGGTTTACTGTAAGATTCTTAATTGCCTTGCATAAACTGGACGCAACTCACCCAATCACTTTATGAAAGTTTATTTCTCAGACACTAACCTTGCTCTGCAGCATCACTACAGCAAATCACTCAGCACCTCAAAATAACTAAAGGACCACTGACTCCATAGCCCAATGGACTAGAACACTTTGGAGAATGCATAAGCAGCTTGACTGAAATTATCATCCAACCAAAACATAAACCAAAACCTGAGCCCAATAACTAGCCTAAAATACTATCAAAACAGAGACAAATTATAAAGAGAGAGCCCTCTCTGATCACAGTTTGGCTAGAAACTGTGATCCAAAGATTGGTTAGTGGTTACCCCGGTCGTATTCCCTTGGGAGTCATAGGGAACAACCTGGGTGTTAACAGTTTGATCATGAAACAGAAGATTGTCATATGCTAATAGCTAGGATACGTGACAAAGGGCATCTACCACCTCCGGTGATTTAGAACCTACAGATGATGAGATCTGAGCCCTGTGAGGAAGTTCCAAACTTAAATATGGTACTTAGAAGTGGAATCGCGATGGGAGATGACAAAGGGAAATAGCCAGAAGATAGTACATGGGTTCGCAAAGCCCCAGCGAAAGAGGTTGAGTTCGATTTGGAGCACTCTCGTGAAACCTTCACGGAAGCTAAGAAGAGCTTCGCTAAGGCCTCCACCTCAGGAAGCAAGGATAAGCCTGAGCCTGAGATGGACCCCTCTATGCTCACAACGTTCCTGGTGTTAGTGTTAGTATTTGCATCCTACCATCAGTCATAAAAAATCCTCTTTTCATATCATTTTAGGGGTCCGATTCAACAATTTTTTATCATTCCACTAGGTCATGCAAAAAATTTGTCACTGATGGTAGTCCTAGTCCAAAAACATCACTCTTCCCTAAATGTGATTACTTGCTGGCATAGTTTCATATCTTGTTGATTGTACATCATCCATAATGTTATTTTTATCATGCCATTTGTATCAGTCATGAGGTCATTATGTCATCTTGAAATTCAGTCCTTCAAGGTCTCATTAGTTATTTAGGGTTTTTCAAGGTTTCATTAGGTCATTAGGGTTGCCAAGGTTCCATTCCATTTCATAAGACCAGCAAGTAAAGGGTGATCAAATAACATCCTTTCACCATGTGAAGATGATTTGTAAAGAGAAATGATTATTTCATTATGTAATTTTATGTCTTTCAAATGTAATAACTTCACCATCCCAAGCTGTTAACTCAGTGTTCCAAAGATTCTAGACCATCAAAAGATCAATTTTTCAAGAGGAAATAGTCAAGTGAAAGGGTAAAGTTTCAAATAGTTAAGTGCATGCCAAAGGGAGTTGTTTTTTCCCAAGGGTGTCCAAATCGTCATTTTCCACAAGCACTAAACCCTAATTTTCTCACACATTGAGCTAGGGTTGGCTATGGAATCAGAGACATATGAGTATATGAGGCATAAGGGAGGTCATTTCAGTGATTATGAGGCCATTCCAACTCATACACATCATGTCTTCATCATTTTTCAATAAGTCATTCCAAGGGACAAATCATTTGCCACACGTAAGTCTCAGAATCTTACCCGCGCCAACCGATTTTGGAAAAGTTTTTTAACAAACGCACGCCCGAGAGTTTTTTCCTTTCGACTCATGAGGCTTTTCAAGGATAATGTCAATCTCATGGATGTCGAGATTCATCATATCTCTATCCACAATAGCTTTTCGAGGATAATGTTTATCCCATGGATGTCTAGATTCATTGTATCTCTTCCTCCTCCTCCATCTATAAAAGCTTGCTCTGGTGCATTTGACAAGCTAGTTTTGGAGCATAGGGAGAATGATATTGTCAGAAGTCTGAGAGATTGTTGTTGAGTCTTCTTTGCATTCATAATCAAAGAGAGAGAGAGGCTTGTCCCTGATCCCGACAAGCTTTGCAAGACATATGTAGCTAATCACCCAGCCAAAGGAGGATTTGACGTCAGAACTTCGGTTGTATACTCCTTTGTTTATCAATAATAGATGACTATCATTATGGTTCCATTCTTGTTGTTCATTTTGATGATGATTGAATTATATCTTTTCTGACCGATATACAATTGCATCTATTAGATTTTATGCTTGTATTCGTATCGTTCTTTGCATGTGCAGGTGTCCATTCACGGAGATCGTGAGGATCGTGACCGGCCGAAGTAAAGGAACGGGAGTATCAACTCTTCTACAACACTAGCTTTGGAATCCAAGTAGGTTCTCGTAATCCACCTTTAATTTGCAATTAGGAACTTGCATGATAGCATTGTTTGATTGTTTCTAGACCCATTTTGGGCTAGTGGGATCGCCTCTGTCCGCAGAGGGGATTTACCTCTCCAAAAATTTGGCGACTCCACTGGGGAAGTTATTTGTTGTTTGATTCGTAAACTTTGGACGGAGCCTGAAGTACGGCCAGGTAGCCTTCGAAACACTATTGCTCTGTATTAGCGAAGTAGATCAATGCCACTTCAGTCAACCTCCGGTTTGGTTTACGAACCGAACAGCTTGGAGTTTGTCTTGCACTTTGGTTTTCTCTTGTTTTCTTGCTTAGATAAGCTTTCTGGGTTGATTTTTAAGTTGTTTCTTACTGCCTGGTCTGTCTGGATAATGTCGATCAGACCCTGGGCTGCTTGTTTTTATTTTTAAGCTAGCAAACTTTATTAGTGCGATTTTTCCCTGAAAGTCGCGCCAGTGGGCGCATGTTGCACAAAAGCAACTCACGCTAATCCCTTAATAGCGCGAGTTACAACCTGATAGTCGCGCCAGGCCTATGAACTTTTCCAGTTTGCCTGTTTGGAAGCCTTCTGAGCTTGGGTTTCTGTTTTTTCATATCTTTTTCAACTACTGGAGTGTGTCAGAGCTTTGTTTGACTGGTTTTTGACCTTCATCCTTTGGGTGGTTGCCTCTTTCTATCGATTTCATATCTCAGCCCTAGAGCATCTAGTGGCTTTGTACATCGAGCCTTCCGTGGGAGTTTTTGGTTCTTTGATTGTCCAGATGACTTCTTGGCTATTTTTTGCACTTGTCTAGTGGTTGTCAAAACTTTTTATTGTGTTCTTCGAACAATCTACCTCTTTTTTCATTTGGATTTCGCTTGGCTTTGTTTGGGCATAGATCACATAGTTCATTGAGGTTTTTGTGATTTTTCTTGGTTTGAAAGATTGTCTTGGTGCTTCAGACTTGATTTTATTTTCATTGAGTTAAATTTGTCTTTTTACTCTTTGTTATTATCTCTCAAATTTGTTTAAGTGCATTTTGCCATCGAAATAAAAACAAACAATCTCTTTTGCATTGCATTAGTTAATGGAAATTAGCGTTCCTCATTGTTATTAGCAATTAGTCACTTTTAAAAAAAGAAAAGAAAAAAAGTTTCATTTATTGCCATTAGTTGCATTAGAGTCATTGTTGATTGTTTGATGGTCATTTTGTTTGATTGAAAGATCTCAACTCTTCTGTAGTTAGCATTCATCGAATGGAATGATATATTTTGGCATATAGATTTCATTTATGAAATTGTGAGAGATTACATACGGTAGGACCTGGAAACTGAAACCTAATCAAAGATCAACTGTAAAATGAACTGAATTAATCTAAAAACGCATTGGAACTTAACGCATACATCTAGAGGTCTAGGCTAGAGACGTGTTCCGGCATCGTCAAACCTAGTCACTGTTGTTTCACATTATGGTTTGGTGATTCCTCCTTTTGTGACTCGATAGTGGTCTAACACGGATTTGTGCTCCCACGTATCGTCAAGTATATGTGGAGACCCCACTAGGTTATCATCCTTTATCCACAGGAAGTCATGTCTGCCGCCTGACAAGCCGTAATGCACTGAACACAACATTCGGGAAGATTGACTGTCGTACAGGAAGTCCTTGGTTTTCGTATGATTGCCAAGGTGTATATGCAGTTTTCCGGATTGTTTGGTAAACCTTTTGCCTAGTTCTCCAGAGTAGTCACTTTTGACCCTTTTCGGACTCCCTAAAAGAAAAGGTTCACCTGAGCATTTGTCACTTCGGGCTCACTAAATATTCGAAGGAGACTAGAGTCATCTTTTTGTCCTTTTCTCGACTCTGAAAACATGAAAAGGTCAAGTTCAGTTCCTTTGTCTTAAAATTTATTCAGCCACGATTCACATTTACCTGGTTAGATCTTGTTTACGTTAGCTTGAGTAGGGTCCCGTCTCATTAGATTCCCTAGGATTTTGTGAAGTTTTCATCCTGGCGGAATTACCAATTTCGTCTTCATCCTTTGCCGAGATACCGGTTGTGAGTGATACTCTTCCTGTTATTCTGAGTATACAACTGATTAATTCTCGTGCTCCAGGCGACGAGACTTACAAATTTCATTGGAATCCCGTTTGGGAACCTTTTGAAGACGGTATCCCTTTTTGGGAATATACTTCCCCTTGTATTTTGGCCCCACTATTTTCTTCGGATATGGAGGAAGTATCTCCTACTTCAACTGAAGAATCTGTTGCGACGAGCGGTGAAATTCCCACCGCAATGGAACCTATACTTGTTAGTAGCACCCCTACTACTGGGAGACTACCTCCAGGTTATAAATCATTACACGATGCTATGTCTTCTAGGACTCCCTCCACGAGTTCTATTTGGTCACAACTCGCCATTCCGACCACGGAGCCTTTTAATCCGCAAAGTCGCAGTACGTCTGTTACCTCAATCCCAACCATTCCAACGGTATGTGTAGCTTCTTCGACTCCCGTTCTCAGTGGTCCTTCGGCCTCTATATTCGGAGTCTTTGATCCTACGTCAAACGTCCCAGTAGAGGGGCCATACGACCAGTATTTACCACATCTTGGTAGGCCTTTGTCGTCTCAACCGACTGTTGATATTTCAGTCTCGTTGTCAATTGATTGGGGGCCCACCTATTATCATGGTGGCCAAGTATCGTCTGCGCAATCCCAAGGACCACCTAATCAAGACCAACAATCTCACACAAGGCGACCTAGGAGCCAACAAGGACAACCCTTCCAAGGACAACCTTTGGCCTCTAGTGGTCCGTCTTTCACCCCTTATGCTCAACCTTCTGGCAACTCAGGTCAATCTTCTGTTCAACAAGCCCAGCCTGGTATCCAGCACGGTTATCCTACTAGACAAATTGGTCAATCGTATGTTCACCCAAACCAACCTAATGTCCAGTATGGTCTAGCATCTGGACAAGCTGGTCAATCGTATGGTCAACCCACCTGTTAGAAAATTATATATTACGGAGCAATGGAACACATAAAATATTGCAGAAATATAAACACAGAAAACGCACAAAACAAGAGAGACACAGATATACGTGGTTCACCCAGTTTGGGCTACGTCCACCCCGAACAACCAGTCCTTCCTTTTTATTATCCAGCAAAATGAAGAGACACAACCTACAGCAAATCTGCTGTAATATCCTCTGTTTTCTCTCACAGTCTCACCTCTCTGTTTCTCGCTCACAGAATACACATCTATCACACAGCCTCAAATACAATACCCTCATACAAAGAGAGGGGTTGCCTTCTAGGGAAAAAAACCATAAACTAAACATAAGTTCTACCGTCAGATCATCCGCCTAATGAACGGCCCAGATTGACTAGAAATTACTATACTTTTACAAGGCAATTTTACAGCTGTTTTTAGCTTCGGGGGCGCTGCCCCCGAAACCCCCCGCCAGGAGGGGGGCTCCCAAAGTTCACAGCCACCCCCCCTAGACCCCCCCTGCAGCGAACATTTTACGGGCGGCAACATCGAACTGGGGTCCTATGTGGCGATACCTTTGAATATAGAAGATAATCAGGCTCCACACCCAACAATCTCCCACTTGGAGACTGATTGTAGCAACTCCACCGCTGCTCCATTTGCTGGACAATGACTCCTCTTTGGACCTGGCTGTTTCTCATCTTCATCGTCATCCTTGAAGACCAACTGAAACTGAGCATATTCTCAGTTTCTCCCTGGTTACAACTTTTGTTAGCATATCTGCAGGATTCTGGCTAGTGTGTATCTTTTCCAGCTTCAACTCTCCATCTTCCAACACTGATCGTATGAAATGATACTTGAGCTGTATGTGTTTACTCCTGGAATGAAACGTTGAGTTCTTTGCAAGATGAATGGCACTTTGGCTATCACTGTATAACGTGCCCATATCATGCTCCTTACCCAGTTCACCCATAAACCTTTGTAACCAAATCATTTCTTTACTAGCCTCTGTAGCAGCAACATACTCTGCTTCTGTTGTTGAAAGTGCAACAACACTTTCGATTTTTGAAACCCAACTGACAGCTGTTCCTCCAACAGTAAATACATATCCTGTAGTGCTCCTCCTGTTATCTCTGTCACCTGCCATATCTGCATCAACATATCCTTGTAGGGAGATGTTTGAACCACCAAAGCATAATGCTTGATTTGTGGTACCTTTCAAATATCTGAGAATCCATTTCACTGCCATCCAATGTTCCTTTCCTGGATTTTTCATGTACCTGCTTACAACTCCCACTGCATGTGCAATATCAGGCCTTGTGCAGACCATTGCATACATTAAGCTTCCAACTGCTGATGCATATGGAACTTTAGACATATAATCCATGTCTTCTTGGGTCTTTGGGCACATTTCCTTGCTAAGTTTGAAATGGCTAGCAAAAGGTGTACTAACTGGTTTTGCATTGTGCATGTTAAATCTTTTCAACACCTTTTGTATGTACTCATTCTGAGACAATGTTAATTTACGATTTTTCCTGTCTCTAGTTGTTCTCATACCAAGGATTCGTTTTGCAGCTTCCAAATCCTTCATTGCAAATGAATTTGCCAATTTTCTTTTGAGCACATTTATTTCCTGCATGTTAGATCCTGCAACAAGCATGTCATCTACATACAGTAACAATATAATATAGCTGCCATCATTTTGCTTTTTCAAATAAACACAATGATCAGAGTGACATCTAGTATAACCTTGTTCAGACATAAACTTGTCAAATTTTAGATACCACTGCCTTGGAGCCTGTTTTAAGCCATACAAGCTCTTCTTCAACCTGCACACTAGTTTCTCCTTCCCTTTCACCTCATATCCTTGTGGCTGCTGCATATATATCTCTTCCTCCAAATCCCTATGGAGAAAGGTTGTCTTTACATCTAACTGCTTAAGATGCAAATCTTCAGCTGCTACAAGACTTAAAATAGTTCTGATTGAGGTCATTTTAACAACAGGAGAAAATATTTCATCAAAATCAATACCTTTCTTCTGTGCAAACCCCTTCACCACAAGTCTAGCTTTATACATCTGTTTTCCTCCATCTTCTTCCTTCAGCCTGTAAACCCATTTATTCTTCAATGTAGTTTTTCCTACAGGAAACCTGACTAAATCCCAAGTCTGGTTATGCATTAAGGAGCCCATCTCTTCTTCCATGGCTACCTCCCACTTCTTCCTGCTTTCAACCTGCATTGCTTCTTCATAACATTCGGGTTCACCGGAATCAGTCAACAATAAATAATATAATGAAGGAGAGTATCGTTCAGGGGGTCTACCTATCCTGGTAGATCTTCTAACACCACTTTCAGATGTTTGGGGTGCCTGTTGCTGTTGTGGTGGTTGTTGTTGTTGTGGTTGTTGATTATTATTATTTTCAGGCACCTTTACTTTTTATCTGATTTCATCAAGGACTGCGTATTCCTTGTTTTCCTTTTCCTGTTTCTTTTCCTGCAACTGATTCTTATACAAGACCTTTTCATTGAATATTACATCTCTGCTCCTAATGATTTTGTGATTTTCGTAATCATATAAGCGATAACCAAAATCATTAACACCATATCCAATAAAGGTACATTTCTTTGACTTTGCCTCAAGCTTTGTTCTATTTTCTTTATCAATATGGACAAAGGTCTCACAACCAAAAGGCTTTAAAATAGAGTAGTTTACCTTTTTACCTGTCCATGCTTCCTCTGGAACACCACCATCCAAGGAACTTGAAGGCCCTCTGTTTATTAGATAAACAGCAGTATCTACAGCATCTGCCCAAAACTGTAAAGGCAATCCTGCATGCAATCTCATGCACCTCGCACGCTCCATGATTGTTCTGTTCATCCTTTCTGACACACCATTTTCTTGTGGTGTTCTTGGAACTGTCTTCTCTCTGTGAATTCCATGCTCTGAATAGTACCTATCAAACTCTTTGCTGCAATATTCACCTCCATTGTCTGATCTAAGACACTTCAATTTCTTTCCTGTCTCAATCTCAACCAAAGCTTTCCATTTCTTGAAAGTATCAAATACATCAGATTTATTCTTAATACAATAAATCCAAGTTTTTCTAGTTGCATCATCAATAAAAGTAACATAATAACGAGAGCCACCGAGAGATGATACCTGAGCAGGTCCCAATACGTCTGTATGCACAATCTCTAATTTTTCGTTCTTATTTTCTTTCCCAACTCTGAGAAATCTGACTCTCTTCTGTTTTCCATAAATGCAGTTCTCACAGAAATCCAAATCAACATTCATTAAACCCGGCAACAAATTCCTTGAGTGAAGAATCTTCATCCCCTTTTCACTCATGTGTCCGAGCCTATGATGCCATAATGCTGCATCTGCTCCTCTGGAAGTTAAAGCATTAACAGAGTTAGAAATACCATTGCATAAATACAATGTACCAACCTTTTCGCCTTTTGCTATTACCAGGGCTCCTTTAGTGACCTTCCAAGCTTTATCTGTGAAAGTTGTCACACAACCTTCACCGCCTAACTGCCCTGTTGAAATCAGATTTTTCTTTAGATCTGGAACATGCCTTACCTCCTTTAATAGCCATTGATTTCCATTCTGCTGTTTTACAAGAACCTTACCCATTCCAACGATTTTACAGGGTTTATCATCACCTAGACGAACTTGTCCAAAATCTCCTTGAACATAGTCATGAAAGTATTTCTTATCAGGTGTGGCATGGAATGAAGCCCCTGAATCTACCACCCAGGAATCAGTAATATTTTCAAAAGAAAGAATCAAAGCATCTTGTAACACCTCACCTGTCACATTTGCTTCATGATTGTTTTCTTGTTGTGCATCTCCTTCTTTTCCCTTCCGAGATCTACAGTCTTTCTTTAGGTGTCCTTTCTTTCCACATTTCCAGCACACTATCCCCGATCTGGACTTGGATCTGCCTTTCCTTGATTTACTGCGATATCCTGAGCTCTTTCCTCTTTCCATTTTTCTTCCTCTAGACTCTGCACTCAAAGCATTTCCCGATGTCTCACCGGAGCTTTTCCGTCGCATTTCCTTGCTAAGGATAGCACCGACAACATCATCAAACTTTAAAGTACTAGATCCAGAAACGGAGTTACTAATGGCCATTACCAAACCATTCCAACTTTCTGGTAATGAGCACAAGAATAACAGAGCTCTAACTTCATCGTCAAAGTTTACCCCTACAGAACTTAACTGACTCGTAACTGTATTAAAATCATTTAAATGGTTTGCAACAGATCCACCTTCCGACATATTCATATTAAATAACCGTTTCATAAGAAATACCTTGTTTGAGGCCGAGGGTTTTTCATATAGTTTCGACAATGTCTGCATCAAACCCTTTGTCCTGGTTTCCTTCGAAATATTGAAGGCGACTGACGCAGAAAGGCACAACCGTATTGTTCCGAGTGCCTTTCTATCGAGAAGGTTCCATTCTTCGTCTTTCATACCCGTCGGCATCTTTGTTTTTCCGCCCAATGGTAGGTATAGATCTTTCTGATACAGATAATCTTCCACAGCGAGAAGTTTTGGCCGTTAAATTTCTCGACCCTAAACTTACCATCTTCCGCCATTGCTCCCACCCGAACCAGGAACACTTCTTTCCTGCGAGTTTATCAGCCAAATAGACCTTCGGCTCTGATACCAGTTGTTAGAAAATTATATATTACGGAGCAATGGAACACATAAAATATTGCAGAAATATAAACACAGAAAACACACAAAACAAGAGAGACACAGATATACGTGGTTCACCCAGTTTGGGCTACGTCCACCCCGAACAGCCAGTCCTTCCTTTTTATTATCCAGCAAAATGAAGAGACACAACCTACAGCAAATCCGCTGTAATATCCTCTGTTTTCTCTCACAGTCTCACCTCTCTGTTTCTCACTCACAGAATACACATCTATCACACAGCCTCAAATACAATACCCTCATACAAAGAGAGGGGTTGCCTTCTAGGGCAAAAAACCCTAAACTAAACATAAGTTCTACCGTCAGATCATCCACCTAATGAACGGCCCAGATTGACTAGAAATTACTATACTTTTACAAGGCAATTTTATAGCTGTTTTTAGCTTCGGGGGCGCTGCCCCCGAAACCCCCCGCCAGGGGGGGGCTCCCAAAGGTCGCAGCCGCCCCCCCTGGACCCCCCCTGCAGCGAACATTTTACGGGCAGCAACGTCGAACTGGGGTCCTATGTGGCGATACCTTTGAATATAGAAGATAATCAGGCTCCACATCCAACACCACCGCCGAGTATAATCAAGCACCTGGGCAAGTCGGCCAGCGTCAAATCCAATCAGGCCAACCAACTGCCCAGCCCACTCGGCCATCTGGTCCGTCAAGACAACCCTCAGTTGTGCAACAACAACTCCACCCCCATCAAGTACAACCTTCTGGGCAGGTGGGCCAACCTCAATATCAACTAGGTTATCCTTCCGGCCAGATAGCCCAACCTACAGGACATCCTTCTAGCACTGCTCAACCCGATTTTTTGCCCCAGGCTAGACCTTAGGCCCCATCTGGTCTTCAAATGCAAGTTGGAATTCAATCCCAACCACTCTACCAAACTCACCCAGTTTCTCAAACTTAGTTTGGAGTCTAGCCACCTTATGGTTACCAGCAACCCCAAGGGAAACCTTCATTTGCCCCATATCAAAATTATCAACAACTGCAGACAAATCCTTATCAGAATTATCCGCAACCGTATGGTGCTCCTGCAGGATAGTTTGGTAATCCATGGAACGCTGGGGGCAGAACCAAAATCCCTACGGACAAAACCCTATGGGGCCAAATCCATCCGGACAAAGCCCATGGGGGCAACCACCAGTTGGTTGGAACCCTGGTGCTCCATCCTACCAGCAGCCCCAGATGTCCTTCAATCCTCAGTTACCTTTCTTAGCAACCTTAGAATTACCGGATGTGTCCAAACTAACCAATGATTCCATTCTCCATAATCCGTATTAGCCTCCGGTTCCGACGAAAATTCCCGATGATTGTCCCAAATTCGATGGTAAAGCTAATGAAGATCCTCAAGCTCATGTCATGACCTATCACTTGTGGTGTTCATCCAATTCGTGGCTTTATTATTCGATTCAACTTCGCCTTTTTCAAAGGACTCTCACTGGCTCTGCAGCTAAGTGGTATATTGAGCTCACTCGCAGATCCTTTCAGTATTTCAACTCGTTGGCTATGGCATTCCTCACTCATTTTCAGTTTCCCATTCGATATGAAACGGGTACACACCTCCTATCATCCTTAAGACAGACAACGGCTACGCATATCTCTGATCATATCCATGAATGGAGATGGCGTAGACGTATGATCAAGTTTTGGATTCCCGACCAACTTCTTACCGACTGGTTTACGACTTCATTCGTTCCTCCAATAGCTCGAGACATTTCCATGGGAGCATGTGTCACTCAAGAGCAAGCTATCGCACGCGCTCAGTACCTTGACTTGGTTTATTCTTAGTCTGGTACATTGTATGATTATTTGCCTGATGCCCCGAGACCAGGAACATCCAAAGCCCCGCCAACACCAACTATTGACGGCATTATTGGTTCTGTTAACTCATCCTCGAAGAAAAATTTTGCGAACCCTGGGAAGCAAAAATCAAATGCTTCGAATGAACACACTTCTCAGGTTACACCCACTTCGAATATTACTTCCGAGGCCAATGTCGTCTAGTCCACCACGGCAAACAAAGCCTCGAAAGGAAAGAAGAAAGGAAAAGGGAAGAATAAGCCAGATCAACCTAAACAGGACTCCCTTAAACCTCCACCCGAGGAAGGTGCCAAGCGCAAACCCAAGTATCCTTGTCTTATCTGTGATGAAGATCACTATACCAAAGACTGCCCTAGGAGGTCTGAAGTTAGTCGTTTGTTGAAAGGCCCCTGGGACTCCTGCGGTGCTCAAAGAACCCTTTCCCTCGCAACAAACTCAAATGGTGGCTGACCCCTCTCAACCTCCATCTTCCTTCGGTTCTCAAGTATTTATGGTTGTAACGATACCTGTCCACATCAGTACTCGAACAAAATAATATCCTTCATCTGCCGGGAAAGAGCCTGAGGTCCCCTCTAGTGCTCCTCCATTCAGTTCAGGCCCGCTCCACATCGAGAGACCTAGCACTGAGACGCCTATTCGACCCCCTCCAAAAGGAGTACTCCGGAAATCTTCTTACAACCCAAATGCTCGTGCTGCACAGCACTACAATATTGTTGAGGACTTAGCTCAGACTCCGTCGGCTATGTCCGCTTTAGAAGTTCTCCAGAGCTGCCCTTCTCAGAGGAAGTCCTTGCTATCGGCTATCGGTGGCATAGACCCAGCTGACTCGGATTTGATTACTTTTGACTTGGAATGCCATACGCCGAGACTGCCTCACCAAATCGCATTCCTCATACAGGTTATTATTAATTCCAAAACGATTCATCATACAGTCATTGATGAAGGTGCTTCAACTCACATCATGTCTGTTGCCTGTTGGAAAGCTATTGGTTCTCCGACGTTGAGCTAGTCTCCCACAACCTTGGAAGCTTTTGATGGAAGAGCATCCCGTCCTTATGGTATACTCCAACGTTTTCCCATCTCTTTGGAAGAGAAGACGGTCGAGATGGAAGTTGAAGTTGTTGATGCTAATCTTACCTACAACCTCCTTCTCGGACATAGTTGGATATACGCGATGCAAGCTGTAGCTTCATCTTTGTTTCGTATCATCCGTTTCCCTCATTAAGGGAAGATTGTTACCGTAGACCAGTTGTCATTCTTCGCTTCCTCTTCTGAAGGCAACATCCCTTTTGTGGAGCATACCTGATGAGCCCCAATTTTTGGTACAATTTGGGCTCATTTTGCCTACTTTCTCTGCTCAAACCATTCATTTTTTATTGCTTATGCATTCATTTCTTGGTTTATTCGTGTTGTTTGTAGGAACAAGGGTAGGCATTCTATCTACGTGACTAATACATGATAATTTCAGGTTTTTGGCATTAAAAGGGAGCAAAGATCACGAAAAAGGAGACAAGGAGACAATGAGTTGGCACTGCTGGTTTTTAGGAGAGGATGTCCACAGTCTTGGGGACCTTCCTCGTGATTCCCACCATAGCTCCGAGCTCCAATCCATCTCCCCGCCGAGCTTAGAGGCAGCCAACTGTTCTACAGGAACAGCAGTTATAACTGTTCTACAGGAACAGCAGTTATGACTGTCCTACAGGATCAGCAGTTTAAACTTCAGTTGGACAGCCGAGCTCCACAAATCAAGGACACCTGTTGGATGATCATTTTTCATAAATACTGAGGCCGTAGCCTTGGATAGAAGCTTTTTGAATTTTTGTATTGCTCTTGTAATTTGGAAGAACGAGCTACAGCTCGGTGTTTGTTCCTTTTGTAAGCCAGTTTTGGCATGACATCAGACTTTCGTTTATGAATAAAGGCAGGCAGATTTTGATCTCATTCTGAGTTTCTAAGGGAGCTATAGCTCTCAGATTAGGGCCCAACCTGAGAGCAATAGATCTCCTCGGTGTTGTAATGTTGTTTGCATTTCGTTCCAGCACTTTGAGTTTTTACTTTAACATGCAATTCGAATTTATAGTTTGTTAATTTAGTCTTTTTCATGAGCTTAGATAGGATTAGTTTATGGTGAATTTGTTTTCAGTTGCTTAGATTCGATAGGAGGATAGTTATAATTTATTGGAGCTCCAGCAAAAGGTTGTTAAGGATCACTACCATCTCTCTTAGGGATTGGGGTGCGGTCCATAACCAACCACCAAAAAGAAACGCAGTTCTTCTCACTTCCATGCAAGCTGCAACATAGACATTTTCGTTGAAGATCCATCCATGCACGTTTGATACTTAATCATACTTCTACATTTCACTTCCATGCACGAGTTTCATTTCTTGGTTTTCCATTGCTGTTCATAGGTTTCATGGCACAGTTATCATAGGTTAATGAACTCTCGTTTTTGGTGCATAAGTCATTTGTTTCATTTACGCTGCTCCATATCATTCCACTTTCTTCTTCTTCTTCTTGATCTCTCCTCAATCCACCTACTCAGCCTATGTCCAACTCATTTACCCTCCAACTCATCCATTAATCACTTAGCTCCATTTACTTATACTTTCGTTGATCCCATCCTTCCAACCATCAAACCACTGCATGCACTCTTCCTCCATCTGATTCTTCTGCTCCTGAGCCATCACCAGCTCCATCTCCATCTCATTTATCCTCCCACACCACTCCAACACTGCACCATCTCCCAAAACCTTCCATGGCCAGACATCCTGTAGAATTGCACAGACTTCCTGTAGAAATCCCTGAGTTTCCTGTAGGATCCCCTGCAGACTTCCTGTAGAAGCCTGCAAACTCGGTTGCTGAGCATCTGAACGTGGTAGACTTCTGTGGATCGATGCTAGAGACCCTCTGGGACCTCCCCTAGCCATCCTAACCTTGCCCATGCTTTCCTTCCATTCCAACCGCTCCTGCACAACCAAACCCTAATCAAAAGCATCATCACAATAAATCCAACCACTTAATGAAAAAATACAAAAACATGTCTTTCCAGATGCAAGTAGCCTAGATGCATGTATTTCAGTTCACAGCAAGTAATGGCATTATTGGTAGTGGTTTCATTCACAGTTTTGCATAGTTAGGGTCTAGCTAGTCAAATTAGGGTTTACTAGGGTTTACATGCTTTGTTGACTTTCAGTTCCTTTCTGCAACTAGATTAGTCTTCTTTAAGTTAGCTTTCATCCATCATTCATAAAGCTTCTTCTGTGAGCCTATAGAAGTTGGCTTGAGCCCTAGCGGACTTGTGCCAGCTGACCAAGTGACAGCTGCGACAAGAGCTAGTACTTGTGCATACAGCACCGTCGCTTCCAAGTTTGTACGAACTACCGGGTTGATAAAATTAGAGATAGGAAGCTCCAGGAGTTGTAGCATTATTGCTACAATAATGGAGCCCACCATCTTTTTGGCGCCATTGCCGGGGAAGCGTCAGAGTATTAGTAATTGTTGCTTTTCTTCTATTTTCTTACTCTTGCCTTCTGCTAAGTAGTTTACTTCATTTCCATTCTGCAAAAGTAGCATAGACATTTCCTGCTTTCATAGATTAGCATTTCCTGCTTTCATAGATTAGCATTTCCCTGCTTTCATAGATTAGCATTTCCTTTCTGCAATTTCATTTGAGCAAAGTAGAATAGTTCTTTCCTGCTTTCAGTTTAATTTTGCATCTTTCATAGTTAGTTGTAGATCAATCTGTCTCAGTTTTGCAGGTACCAAAAGAAAAGAAAAGCAAAAACAATCAAAGAAAAAAGAAAGTCTTTTCCATTTCATGCCTCGTAGGAACCGAGATAGATCAGGCAAATTCCTACCAAACACCCCCACCACATCACTGAGTCACCCTTCTCTCTTCTTTGGTGACAGTGACCCAGAAGAACCTATAGGTGAACATATTGAGATATCTAAAGACCCTATAGTAGAAGAAGAGTTAGAGACCACTCCATCTGAAGCTATGGCTGACAATAGGAGAGAAGATGAGAGAATAGAAGGTGCCTTCCCCATCCGAGAGACCAATGGAGAGATGAAAATGAAGAACATTAGCCCCTCCGCCTTACCTCACTTCCATGGGCTGACCACTGAAGATCCAGATACCTTCCTGTTTGAGTTTGTTGTCCTTTGTAGAACCTATGACTATACTGAAGATGAGCAAAAGTTGAAACTTTTCCCTTCCACTCTTAAGGATGCAGCACTACGCTGGTTCATGGGCTTACCTAGGAATAGTATCACCACTTGGGCTCAGATGCAGCAAGCTTTCAACACCAAGTACCGGGATTACTGTAGGTCCAAGGAAACAAAGGGGGAAATCTTTCGGATGTCCATGGGAAATGATGAGTCCTTAGAGGATTATGAGGAGAGGTTCCAACTAAGCTATAAGCGGGCCAGGTGCACACTTGACCCTGAATCCCTCAAGTTGGTCCTGCTCCGAGGAGTCCCTGAAGACCTCTTAGATACCCTTCACATGTTAGCTGGGGGGGACATTTACCAACTGCCTTATGAGGACATCAAGATTGTGTTTAGAAACCACTCCAAGGCAGCTCGGAAACGAGGTAGAGGAAACCACCTCTCAACTAGTGTCCCTTTCTCCAAACTTGAGCTTGCAAATCAATTAGAAGATCTTAAGAGTGAGGTGAGACAGACCATTGCGATGCAGCTTGACACATTCAGGATTCAGCAAAAGAAAGAAGAAGCTGAGAGAGCCTTGGTTGTTTTCTGCCCTAGGTGCACAAGGAGACACCCTAAAAACGAATGTCCATTGCATTCGGTTGAAGTGTGTTTCGTTTGTGAGGAGGACCATCCCACAAATCAGTTTCCAACCTTACCTGGGTTTAAAGCCATGTACCAAGGGACAGAATCTCCCACAGAGCCTCTCTATTACCTCAACCAAAGGAGGCCACAGGGATCTAGACCTTATCAGCAGGGGATGCAAGGGGCATCTCAAGCTTATTACAGCCCCAACCAATCGACTCCTATGCCTTCTTGGGGTCCCCCTGCTCATCCTTCATGGTCCATGCCTCCTCCATGGTCTTATCCACCTCAGTACCCCACTCAACCTACTTCTCATTCATGTCACTCACATGCCCAGCCACAGCCTCAATGGAATGCACCTCAGTCGGGGTGGAGGCCCCAATACAACACTCCTCCTGCCATCTTGCCTCCACCACCAGTTCAACCTCAGCCATTACCTCCTGCTCCTCCAAGGCAACCTCAAATGCCTGCTCAACCGAACCCGAACCCCAACAATAGACAGGCCCAGCAGGTATACACTGGGGAAACCTCATGCCCTACCTATGCTGTGGAGATCCAGGAGATCAATCTTCGATCTGGAAAGACTCTACCAGATCGCCAACCTCCTCCCCCAGAGGATGAGGAAGATAAACAGGAAAGTGAACCAAAGGCTATTCCACCCTTTCCTGAGAGACTAACAGCCACCACACAACCCAACTCAGAAGAGGATGAGCTTCTGGGTGAGCTCAAGCAGTTGTGTGTAAAAATACCACTTCTCCAAGCCATCAAGGATGTGCCAATATACAACAAGCTGGTTAAGGAGAAGTGTTTCAAACACCCAGGCAGACGGAAGAAAGATGCCTCAACTATCAATGTCATAGGACAACTGTCTGACCTTATGTTAGGACAAGTCATCTGCCCAAAGTACCTAGATCCTGGAAGTCCTGTAGTAGATGTTCACATCAATGGCACCATTATACCTCACACCTTGATTGATCTGGGGGCTGCCATTAATGTGATGACCAGGGATACCATGCTTAAGCTTAATCTTCAGGGTTCCTTGAGGAAGACCTCGACAGTACTGCAATTAGCAGATCGCTCCACCGTGACTCTCGAAGGGATTGTGGAGGATGTCTTGGTCTCTATTGACTCTTGGGAATACCCTGCAGACTTCCTGGTCCTGCAACCAAAGGCCAAGCTTACTGGATATCCTCTCATTTTGGGAAGGCCTTGGTTAGCTACTGCAGATGCTTACATAAGTTGTCGTGCAGGAAACATGACCATCAAAAATGGTCCCATGTCCAAGCAGCTAGTCCTATACCCTCCTTGGAGCATGACTTACCACTCTGGTTGGAAGAAGGAGAGGAAGGCGAGGTGTACTCAGCACCTCTGTGCACCTTAGATACCACTAGAAGAG
The DNA here is from genome assembly GCA_031772625.1 of Pinus tabuliformis. Taxonomy (NCBI): domain Eukaryota; kingdom Viridiplantae; phylum Streptophyta; class Pinopsida; order Pinales; family Pinaceae; genus Pinus; species Pinus tabuliformis. The sequence continues at coordinate 485,937,841 of CM062814.1, read as the reverse complement.
ACCCCCCAACCGAGGATGACTTGATCGAGACCTTGATCCAGAATCCACCTTCCAGTGCACTACCCTTAGAGAAATTGGTGGAGGATGCCCAAGCCAGCACCTTAGTGGATCTTTGTACAACCAACCCTGTTACTCCCAGAGTCAAGAATGTGGAGTTCGGCCCTGAGAAAGCATTGAAGATCAGCTCCTCCCTATCTCCTTCCCAGGAAAAGGAGCTGTGTAGTCTTTTGGCCAATCACCTGGATGCTTTTGCTTGGAGCTATAAGGAAATGAAAGGAGTCCATCCTTCGGTCTGTACCCATCATATATACATCAAAGAGGATTGTAAACCGGTTAGGAAACCTCAGAGGAGAATGAATCCAGCCCTTAAGGACATTGTCAAGGAAGAATTGCAAAAATTGTTGGATGCCGGATTCATCTACCCCATCTCAGATAGTGAATGGGTGTCCCCTATAGTGTTGGTTCCCAAGAAAAATGGGAAATGGAGAATCTGTTTGGACTACCGAGAACTGAACAAAGCTACCAAGAAGTACCATTTCCCTCTACCTTTCATAGATCAAGTGTTGGATGGACTGGCAGGAAAGAAGTTCTTCTCTTTCCTGGATAGGTTTAGCGGGTACAACCAAATCCAAATCAGCTTGGAAGACCAAGATAAGACCACCTTCACTTGTCCTTGGGGTACCTTCGCCTATCGAGTCCTTCCCTTTGGGCTATGCAATGCTCCTGCTACCTTTCAGAGAGCTGTCTTGAGCATCTTCTCGGAGCTGGTCCATGATGCAGTAGAAATCTATATGGATGACTTTACTCCTTATGGGGCCAACTTCCAGGAAGCATTGTCCAACCTGGGAAAAGTCCTAACCAAATGCACCGAGATGAACTTGTCCCTTAGTCCTGAAAAATGTGAATTCCTAATGACTGAAGGGACCGTGCTAGGCCATACCATTTCTTGCCAAGGATTGTAGGTGGATCCTAACAAAATTGCTCTCATCAAGAGGGTTCCACCTCCTCAAAAGGTCAGGGATGTCCAGAGTTTCTTGGGATTAGCAGGATACTACCGAAGATTCATTAAAGATTTCAGCAAGCTAGCCTCGCCATTGTTTGGCCTGTTGGCAAAAGATGTGGAGTTTAATTGGACTGACGATTGTCAGAGGGCTTTAAATGAATTAAAGGACAAGTTGGTGTCATCCCCAATCCTGAGAGGTCCAAACTGGGCCCTACCTTTCCACATCCACACTGATGCCTCGAACAAAGCCATAGGTGCAGCTTTAGGACAAGTTGAGCAAAAACTTCCATATGCCATTTACTTTGTTAGCAAAAACTTGTCCAAAGCTGAGCTGAATTACACTATAACCGAGAAAGAATTCTTGGTTGTGGTCCATGCATTGAACAAGTTCCGACATTATATTACTGGTTACCAGACCTTTGTACATACTGACCATGCTGCTATTAGATATTTAATGAATAAACCAGATGTGAATGCTCGTATTATTAGATGGTTACTTTTATTGCAGCAGTTTGATTTGACCATTGTTGACAAACCAGGTAGAGAAAATGTTGTTGCTGACTTTTTATCTAGATTGGATTTGTCTGCAGATGAGGATGGAACAGTGGATGACCAGATGCCCGATGAACATCTGTTTGCTATTTCAGTACTCTCTCCATGGTTTGCTGATATAGCAAACTATCTTGTTTCAGCACAGTTCCCCCCACACCTATCTTCCAGAGAGAAGAGCAGAATCATCAGAAAAAGTGCCTCATTTACTTGGATCGGGGGCAATCTGTTCAAGCTTGGCCCCGATCAGATCTTAAGGCGTTGTGTAAGGGAGGAGGAAGTCTTTGATATCCTCCTCACTTGTCATGATGGGCCTTGTGGAGGACATTTTGCAGCAAAGAGAACTGCCTTCAAAATCCTGCAGGTAGGCTACTATTGGCCCACACTTCATCAAGATGTCAGAAGATATGTCAGTCAGTGTGACCAATGCCAAAGAATGGGGAAACCGACCCAAAGGGATGAGATGCCTCTCCAACCTCAAGTGACTCTTGAGCCATTTGAGAAGTGGGGCATGGACTTTGTGGGCCCAATCAACCCCTCTTCGAGGCAAAGGACTTACATCATTGTGTGTACTGACTATTTGACAAAGTGGGCAGATACCAAAGCAATCAAAGCAGCAACAGAAGAAAAGGTGGCCGAGTTCCTAAGAGAAAACATCTTCTATAAGTTTGGCTATCCAAGAGAGCTGGTCACCGATCAAGGGAGCCAGTTCACCTCCAACCTGGTTGAAGATCTCCTGGCTCATCACAAGATCAAGCATAGGACTTCCACCCCTTATCACCCTCAAGCAAATGGGCAGGTGGAAGTCACCAATAGAGCATTAGAAGGGATCTTGACTAAGGTGGTGAGCAGCAGCAGAAATGACTGGGCAGATCGCCTGGTTGAAGCCACATGGGCTTACAACACCACTTGGAAGACCACCACCGGCTTCACACCGTATGAGCTGGTCTATGGGAAGAAAGCTCTGTTGTCCATTGAGTTTGAATACAACACTTTGAGGATGGCAGCTCAGCTGGACCTAGATCTCAGCCATGCACAACAAGAAAGGCTACTGCAGCTGAATGGCCTGGATGAGCACCGAATGCAGGCCCTCCTTCACTCAGAAGTGGTTCAACTTCAGAAAAAGGTGTGGCATGACCAACATCTCCATGACAAGCAATTTCAGCCGGGAGATTGGGCTTTGTTGTATGACTGCAGATACAAAGATTTCAAGGGGAAGTTGAGAACCAGATGGCTAGGACCATATGCAGTGGAGAAATGCCATGACAATGGATCTGTCCTCATTCGAACCATTGATGAGGAAGCCATTCCCATGCTTTTCAATGGGCATCGATTGAAGATCTACAGGAGACCTCTCTCAAGACAAGAGTTCATCAAAACTGTGGAGAAATCTGTATTGGTCATAGAGAAGGGTTCTGCCTCTGCTTTTGGCATACCCTGAGGGATATGAAAAAAAAAAAATAATAATAATAATAATAATAATAATAATAAAGATTCTTGGGTGAAAACCTCTCTGAGGCGCCCAAGGCAGGTAGTAGGGGTGAAAACCTCATTGAGGCGCCCCTATTGTCTTTCAAAAAAAAAGGAAAAAGGTGAAAAAGATCCTTGAGTGAAAACCTCTCTGAGGCGCTCAGGGCAGATGGCACGGGTGAAAACCTCTTTGAGGTGCCCCTGTTATCTTTCAAAAAAAAAAAAAGAGAAAAAAGAGAAAAAAAAGAAAAAAAAACAATAAGCAAAATATGGTAAAATTGCATGCAGGTTGCAGATGTTCTACGGAGGAGAGGAAGCCCTTCAACTCAAAGCCAAGGGTCCTTATCATGCTGTCAAGGAACCTCACCAGCACCTCCTCCAAGGGTACCCATGTTTTTTCAAGGTATGTGCAATTTTATCATGGTTTGAATCTTCTACAGGAAGATGTTGTCTTTCTACAGGAAGATGCAGTCTTTCTACAGGAAGGCGTGGATTTTCTACAGGAAAGTACAGACTTTCTACAGGAAGGCCGAACTTTCTACAGGAAGCTCTGTGTTCTACAGGAAACTTCCTGTAGGAGTTTTGGACGGCCAGAATTCATCTTAAAAGGAGATTTAGCGACTATGGATTGGTTTGGATGCATGCAAGCCTCTGTTGGCACCCTTGCACATTGCTGTCACCTTGCTCCACCATCCTTGTCGACATGCGACCAAGTTCCCTACACCAACAAAGAAGATCGATGAGTTCTCGCGGGAAAAGCCATTTTAAAAGTTAAACAAATGCTGGGATCTCATACCGCAGGCATCAAGAGCTCCGGGAACGTGATTGAAAGGCCAGAACCTCCGTCATGCAGCATGCACCCAAGGAGAAAGGACTGTTACGAGACACCTCGCGGGAATCCTGTAACAGTTCAACCTGCTCGAGTGGATACCATTCGCAGCACCGCCATCTGAAATGAAACGCGGGCGCATGCAAGCAAAACATCCACTCCATCGTTGGCAGTCTGTAACCACGAGCCTCCAGGTCTGTGTAAGTCGCATGCAGCAGGTAGATCCACTCACCATCGTCCAAGAACTGGAAAAATCGTGTGCAGCCACGCAGGTAAGTGTCTCAACCCTTCCTTCCATCAAATTGCATGAATCTTACTTTGAAATTGTTTGCATAGTGTAAAATTGAATGGTTGAGCAGTCGTATGGCCAGTCGACTAGCCACGTCGGCTAGTTAAAGTGTAATTGGATGTTTGGGTGGCGGCCACGACAAAGAGAATGAACGGCACGCACGTGAGAGCACTCTCGTCAGAAGCATGAGTTTAACAGAAAAAGGCGGCGGCAAATCTGCGGGAATGGATGCGGCAGCAAGTGAATACGCAGGCGGATGATGGATGACGTCGCCCAACGGTCTGGTGGGGACAGCTCATCCCCCGCGCCACGGATTGCGCCGATTCAAAATCTAATCGGCTAGATCATGCGCATGCATTTATCATCCAACACTTCAAACTCGGGTGGCTATTCTGATCTCCTCTGCACTTTGATACGCCGAGCTGTTGGCTACCAGAACGCTGGTAAAGCACACCTCGAGCGCGGGCCAACTACAGTCCTCCCCGAGAATTGTGCACTGCTTCTACAGGAACGCAGTTCTACAGGAACGCAGTTCTACAGGAACGCGGTCTTCTACAGGGAAGCGGGTGCCTCACAAAAAAAGGTGGCCAATTAAAGAGGTAACCCTGAACTCTTCATGCAACTGGTTAGTAAAAGTGGCAAGACCATCGTCCACAGTCGGGTCATAAAGATATTGGTGGAATTGTTGTTTGCTGTGCCTATGCTGTCGTTCTACAGGATGTCAGTATAAGTAGACTGTGTTGAATTTTGTGGATTATGTGCATGTTCTGTCTTAATAGACCAAATCTCTTTTGCATTTGCCACCTTTAATTAAAACGACCGTGTTCATCATGCCAGGTGGGTTTATAAGACGGGAACCCACTGATTCAACCAAATTAAGGGAAAACCCGGCAGTGGTAGAGCTCTTCACCAGAGCACAATGGATGCCTTTTTGTGATAAGCTGCAGGGTTACGATGATGAAGTGGCCGAAGAATTCTTGCAGGCTCTGAAGCCTAAATCCCAGACACTGGCCACAGTGAACTTCAGAGGTCTAAGCCTCAAGCTCACCCCAGAACACATCAGTCGGATCACAGAACTTCCTATGGGTTTGCCGTGGGATAAGGAAGAAAGAAAGTTGAGCCAGCAGGCAAAGAAAGAATTCTTTCCACCTGAGGAAGAATTCTCGGAGGACAAAAATGGGGTGCGAAGAACGAGCCTGTTGCCACCTTGGAATGAAGTCAGTTTGCAAATCATGAAATATATTACTTGTGAAGGCCGTTTCAGCATCGTGTATGCATATCAGTTTCGGCTGCTCACTAAGTTGAGGCACCAAATTGACCTTCCTGTAGAACAAAAACTGAGCATACCTTATTACCTCCTGCAGTCTCTAATGGAGTGTGCTACAAAGCTGAAAGAGGGAATACCAGATCAGATAGCCCACCATGGGTTGATCAAGCTTCTTGTGGAGGATGCATTGCATTCATATAAGGTTCCCCTCTCATGGGAATCCTTCCAGAATTTGACAAAAGATGGGGACATTAAAATGTTGATCGAAGAAACGGGTTCCTCTAGCAGTGAGGAACAAGAAGCAGTGGCCGAGGAACAGGAAGAAGAAGGCCAAGAGACCCCGACAACAGTACAGAAGAAGGAACAAAGGAAGAAGCATGAGGAAAAGGAGGACCAAGAAAAAGGTGGCACACCTATCTTGTCAACAAGGGAAAAGAGGATGAAGAGCAGAATGGACAAAGCTGAGGTGGTCCACGTCAGCCCAAGTACCTCAACAGCCCCTGCAACCAAAGCAAAAAGTAAAACTCAGGCAGGCAAGCAAGCGGAGGTGGAGACACCTGGGTCTACAGGAAAGCAAAAACAGGCTTCTACAGGAAGACCAAAAACAAAAACAAAGGTTTCTACAGGAAGCCCGAAGATCATTGAGAAGCAGGCTTCTACAGGAAGCTCGAAAATCGTTGGGAAACAGGCTTCTACAGGAAGCCCAAAAGAGGAGACAAAGGCTTCTACAGGAAGCCCGAAATTGCAAAAACAGGCTTCTATAGGAAGCCCGAAGACAGAGACAAGGGCTTCTACAGGAAGCCCGAAATTGGAAAAAGGGGCTTCTACAAGAAGCCCGAAAGTCATCGAGAAACAACCTCCTACAGGAAGCCCAAAAGCGGGAAAGAAAGAATCTTCTACAGGAGGCCCGGAAGTGGGCAAAGCAGGGTCTTCTATAGGAAGCCCGAAATCTGAAAAGGAGGGGCCCTCTACAAGGAGCTCTGAGAGAGCAAAACGCAAGAGAGAGAAGGCTGGTATTCTAGAAAAGGAGGCAGCAGCGGCGCTGGCCGCCCTCAGTACACCTCCAAAGCCGAAGGAGAAGAGAGAGAGGGAAACCCCTCTACCATCTGAGGCTAGGAGAAGCAAGCGGATAACCACGGGCAAGCCACAGCCTCCACCCGGCAGCCAAACCACTTTAGGGGATGTCCCTACTTCACCCAGTGCAAGAACCCCTCTAAAACATCAGCCACCCCCGAGAAGGGGAGCCCAAAAATAACTTCCTGGACACAAAAAATAGGCCAATCGCCTTCCGAAGCCCGGCTCAAGGAAATAGGAAAGGGGGAAGAAGCATCACCTTCGTCACCACCAGGGGCAGCGAAGGCAGGGCCGCCAAAAACGGGCAAGGAAGAAGCGCCACCCTCGGTAGAAAAGGCAAGGTCACCAAAAACAGGAAAGGAAAAGCATGCTCCGGGCTCTAGTTCTCGGCCAAAGACGAGGAGCCAGGGCAAAGTTGCTCAAGGATGAGCAAATAGTTTAGCTGGGGGGTGATGATGAGCCCCAATTTTTGGTACAATTTGGGCTCATTTGGCCTACTTGCTCTGCTCAAACCATTCATTTTTTATTGCTTATGCATTCATTTCTTGGTTTATTCGTGTTGTTTGTAGGAACAAGGGTAGGCATTCTATCTACGTGACTAATACATGATAATTTCAGGTTTTTGGCATTAAAAGGGAGCAAAGATCATGAAAAAGGAGACAAGGAGACAATGAGGTGGCACTGCTGGTTTTTAGGAGAGGATGTCCACAGTCTTGGGGACCTTCCTCGTGATTCCCACCATAGCTCCGAGCTCCAATCCATCTCCCCGCCGAGCTTAGAGGCAGCCAACTGTTCTACAGGAACAGTAGTTATAATTGTTCTACAGGAACAGCAGTTATGACTGTCCTACGGGATCAGCAGTTTAAACTTCAGTTGGACAGCCGAGCTCCACAAATCAAGGACACCTGTTGGATGATCATTTTGCATAAATACTGAGGCCGTAGCCTTGGATAGAAGCTTTTTGAATTTTTGTATTGCTCTTGTAATTTGGAAGAACGAGCTACAGCTCGGTGTTTGTTCCTTTTGTAAGCCAGTTTTGGCATGACATCAGACTTTCGTTTATGAATAAAGGCAGGCAGATTTTGATCTCATTCTGAGTTTCTAAGGGAGCTATAGCTCTCAGGTTAGGGCCCAACCTGAGAGCAATAGATCTCCTCAGTGTTGTAATGTTGTTTGCATTTCGTTCCAGCACTTTGAGTTTTTACTTTAACATGCAATTCGAATTTACAGTTTGTTAATTTAGTCTTTTTCATGAGCTTAGATAGGATTAGTTTATGGTGAATTTGTTTTCAGTTGCTTAGATTCGATAGGAGGATAGTTATAATTTATTGGAGCTCCAGCAAAAGGTTGTTAAGGCTCACTGCCATCTCTCTTAGGGATTGGGGTGCAGTCCATAACCAACCACCAAAAAGAAACGCAGTTCTTCTCACTTCCATGCAAGCTGCAACATAGACATTTTCGTTGAAGATCCATCCATGCACGTTTGATACTTAATCATACTTCTACATTTCACTTCCATGCACGAGTTTCATTTCTTGGTTTTCCATTGCTGTTCATAGGTTTCATGGCACAGTTATCATAGGTTAATGAACTCTCGTTTTTGGTGCATAAGTCATTTGTTTCATTTACGCTGCTCCATATCATTCCACTTTCTTCTTCTTCTTCTTGATCTCTCCTCAATCCACCTACTCAGCCTCTGTCCAACTCATTTACCCTCCAACTCATCCATTAATCACTTAGCTCCATTTACTTATACTTTCGTTGATCCCATCCTTCCAACCATCAAACCACTGCATGCACTCTTCCTCCATCTGATTCTTCTGCTCCTGAGCCATCACCAGCTCCATCTCCATCTCATTTATCCTCCCACACCACTCCAACACTGCACCATCTCCCAAAACCTTCCACGGCCAGACATCCTGTAGAATTGCACAGACTTCCTGTAGAAATCCCTGAGTTTCCTGTAGGATCCCCTGCAGACTTCCTGTAGAAGCCTGCAAACTCGGTTGCTGAGCATCCGAACGTGGTAGACTTCTATGGATCGATGCTAGAGACCCTCTGGGACCTCCCCTAGCAATCCTGACCTTGCCCATGCTTTCCTTCCATTCCAACCGCTCCTGCACAACCAAACCCTAATCAAAAGCATCATCACAATAAATCCAACCACTTAATGAAAAAATACAAAAACATGTCTTTCCAGATGCAAGTAGCCTAGATGCATGTATTTCAGTTCACAGCAAGTAATGGCATAATTGGTAGTGGTTTCATTCAAAGTTTTGCATAGTTAGGGTCTAGCTAGTCAAATTAGGGTTTACTAGGGTTTACATGCTTTGTTGACTTTCAGCTCCTTTCTGCAACTAGATTAGTCTTCTTTAAGTTAGCTTTCATCCATCATTCATAAAGCTTCTTCTGTGAGCCTATAGAAGTTGGCTTGAGCCCTAGCGGACTTGTGCCAGCTGACCAAGTGACAGCTGCGACAAGAGCTAGTACTTGTGCATACAGCACCGTCGCTTCCAAGTTTGTACGAACTACCGGGTTGATAAAATTAGAGATAGGAAGCTCCAGGAGTTGTAGCATTATTGCTACAATACTGGAGCCCACCAATACCTCCAAATCATCTGAGAGTCTGGGAGCCAGGCTTTTCAAAGATCCCACCCTCATGGGTGTTTTTCCGCTGCCACCTCCTAACGTCGCTTCCGTCAATATGATTACTACTCGTTCTGATCCGTTGATCCTCCCTCCCACTGATCAATTAAAATCTTGGGGCGATGAGATGCCGTTGACTCCTGTCGAGCTTAACTACATTGAAATCATTGCTGCATCGACTCCCTCTTCTGAACCTACTCCTTCGAGCAAGGTTCCCGACTCGTTCGCTCCATCCTCATGGCTTGGAGATGAGACTTCTTCGGACCCTTTAAATGAAATATTCCCTTCTGACGAAGCCATTATTGAGACTATGTCTCCCTAGGAACCTCCTTAGCATGATTCTCACCATCGTTCCTCGTTTCTTCCTGCCCATCAGGATATGCTTACTTGTCTCGAGCGGTTTGCTCCTTGTCTCCCATTTCAAACCCTTCAAACACCTATCCAAGTTTATCAAGTGTCCTCTAAAGGAAATATGGCGAACATCATGCAAACCCAGCCTATCGACATCTCTGAGAAACCAGGGATTGTCGAACATCTGCACATTGGAGTCACTTATACTCCAGAGGAGATTCGACTCTATAACAATCTTTTTCGTGAATTGCGTGACGTCTTTGCATGGTCCTACGAAGAAATGCCTGGCATTGATCCTAGCATAGTGGTGCATGAGATAATCACGTACCCGGGTGCTAAGCCTGTTCATCAACATTTACGCCCTGTACACCCCCACAAGGCTGCAGCTATTAAGGCGGAAGTGGAAAAGCTTCTTAAAGCTGGTTTTATTTACCCTATCCCTCTCACAGATTGGGTCTCCAACATCGTGCCTGTGAATAAAAAACAGGGGACCATCTGTGTTTGTGTCAATTATCGTGCTATTAATCGGGCATGTCGTAAAGATAATTTCCCCACACCATTCATTGATCAAATTATTGACGAGTGTGCCGGAAGCGAAAAGTACTCTTTTATGGACGATTTTTCTGGGTATAACCAGATCAATATTGCCCCCGCTGATCAACATAAGACCGCTTTTATCTGTTGATGGGGCACTTTTGCCTATAAGAAGCTCCCTTTCGGTCTCAAAAGTGCCGATGCTACCTTCCAACATGCAATGTCTTACGCTTTTCATGACATTTGCCACATTGTACAGCCATACCTAGATGATCTACCAGTTCATTCAGCCAAACGTCAGGACCACCCTACTCACCTTCGCGATATCTTTCTTCGCTGCCGACATTATCGTATCAGACTCAATCCTCACAAATGTGTCTTCTGCGTTGAATCTGGCCGACTTCTCGGGTTCGTCGTCCCCCTACTTCTTTACAGCAATTGCAAAGCTTGCAGGGTAAAGCAAACTTTCTAAGATGATTCATTCCAAACTATGCGGAGGTGGCTAAAGGTTTCACACGGTTGCTAAAGCGAGATGTCCATTTTCATTGGGATACCATCGCTCAGGAATATTTTGAGCATCTCAAGGGTCTCCTTGTTTCCGCTCCATTGCTCCATCCTCCGAATTATCATTGTGACTACACTTTGTATTTGGCTGCCGCCGACACCACTATCGGCGCGGTTCTCGTTCAAAATGACGATGATGACACTGAGCATGTTGTATATTATCTCAGCTGCAACCTTTTAGACACGGAAACTTGATATGCTTATGTTGAGAAGTTGGCTTTGGCCGTCGTTTGTGCTGTCCAACACTTCCGTCACTATATTCTACTGCGCACTACCACCATGGTTTCTGATTGCAACCCCATGACGTACATTTTGTCACGCCAGTTGTTGGGGGGAAAGTACTCAAAGTGGATTGTCATCCTTCAAGAGTTCGACTTGGAATTTACCACTGCCAAGTCCAAGAAATCCCTTGTATTTGTTGAGTTACTTTGCTCTTTGCCATCTTCTTCCCCGCCCTCTCACTCAAGGATCATATTCTGGATGAGACTTTGTTCTCATTAGCACCCTTGATCCCTGGTACGGGGATATCATCATATATCTGTAAACGTCCTCCTTTTGCCCCGGCGTGTCTAAAGACGCTCGGCGAAGGATTCGTCATCAGTCTCAACCATACCGTATCATTGGGGACACATTATACCGCCTCGGCGCCAACTCTATTCTCCGACGATGTCTAACTCTCGAGGAAGCTGAGTGTGTTTTGAATGACTGCCACTCTGGCGCCTGTGGTGGTCACATGTCCGGATATGCCACTGCCCAAAAAATCCTCCGTGCTGGCTACTTTTGGCCCTCTATCTTTAAGGATTGCATTCTTGCCGTCCGCTCTTGTCATGAGTGCCAGATATACCAACGGAAGATGCAAGCGCCTTCGCTCCATTGCACCCTGTTGTCACCTTCGGCCCTTTTGCAAAATGGGGCATTGATTATACGACCTGTAACCCTCGCTCGGCCGGGGGGCATGGGTTTATTATCGTTGTCGTCGACTACTTCACTAAATGGGCTGAGGCGATGCCTACATTAACTGAATACGGTCACACAGTGGCGCAATTCTTGTTCAACCACATTATCTCGCGATTCGGCATCCCTCAAGCCATCGTCACTGATCACGGGAAGCATTTCCGTAATCATATGATGACGGAACTAACAACCCAGCTGGGCTTACAGCAAGATAGTTTGACTCCATACTATCCTCAGGCCAATGGCCAAGTTGAAGCTATCAACAAGATTTTGGTTACAATGCTTCAGCGTACTGTTGGCATGCATAAGTCTAACTGGCATTTGATGTTGTTCCCTACCTTATGGGCCTACCGAACCTCCGTGAAGGATGCCACTGGTTGCACTTCATTTCAACTAGTTTATGGACTGGAGGCGACCCTTCCAATCGAGTGAGAAATCCCTTCATTAAAATTGGCCATCGAGCTACTTCCCAACACTACTCCATTAGAAGAACGCCTTCTTTACCTGGAACAGTTAGACGAAACCAGTCGCCTAGCCTCTTTGGCCATCGAAACACAAAAGAAGCGAGTCAAGACTCACTTCGATCAGACTGTCCATCCACGTTCTTTTGTTGAGGGAGATTTAGTCCTGCTATACGATCAGGCAAACGATAAGCTGGGAGCAGGAAAACTCGAGCCCATGTGGCTAGGTCCTTACATTGTCAAGAAAGTTTTGCAAAAAGGGGCCTACGAGCTAATTGACTATGAAGGGAACCCTCTCGGGAAGCCCCGAAACGGGCTGCACTTGAAAAAGCACTATGCGTGATGCTTGTACACTTTTTTTTGTACATACATGTATTTTAGCAGGTGTGTTGTGTATGTGTGTTTTATCTTTGAAGGCGTGACTGCCGCTTATTGTGTCTTTCACTTCTTGTGCAGATGTCTGATGCACCTTATGTTGGTTTCATTAATGGTGCCTGTCGTAGTACTCGCAACTTGTCATCTGCGGCGTGGGTGATCTATGATCCTCATAGCGAGTTGATAGATCTTCAAGGTGTGTGTTTGGGCCGTACCACTAACAATGTCGCTGATTATTGTGCTGTAATTGAACTACTTGCTGAAGCAATTAATCTCGACATTCGTGCATTGGTAGTGAACCTAGACTCTCAACTTGTCGTCCACCAGCTGAACGGGCGATATTCCGTCAGAGACCATCGTATTCTAAGGTTGTATTTACGTGTGAGATTGTTAGAAAGGAACTTTGATTTCATCACATATCGACACATTCCAAGACAATATATATGTTAACTGATGCATTGGCTAACCATGTATTAGATAGACATTTGCGTAATATGTAAAACATCATACAAGAAAGCATATAAAGTGCAATAATAAAACTATAGAAATAGGCATATGTTTATATATGTTTGCCGTAATGTTTGCACCACGTGCATAATATATTTCAAAAAATAATACATGTTCCTCTCAAATACATCAGGAGACAACATGTCTCTCAAAAAATATGCAGGAAAAGGAAACCTAGGTCTAGTCCCGGTGGTGCTCATGATAGCACAACACCGCGCGCACCAAGCGTTTCAACAGACGATGGACACGATTAGGCACCCCCACTATGTGCCTCTGGTATGCTAGTGGCATATCTCCCAGTCTAGCATAATCAGGAATCCCTCGGGTGAGTCCCTCGAGATTCTGAATCAGTTCATCTCCCTCGGCACCCTCTTCCTGAGGGTCGGCTGCGGGCTGGTTCCTCTGAGCGATAAGAGACATGCCAAATGGTCGCTCTGGGCCAACAACTGCATGTATATACAATTGTTGTTAGGACAAACATGTATTAACACAAAAAAACATATAAAACATCAAAAACAAAAAGAGATCTTACCCAGCTCCTCATCCCACTCCTCTCCCTCGGGTACTGGGCGATCTGGGTCTCTGGTAAAATCGGTCCCTGCATAGGGCCAATCCTCCACCACAATCAGCTGACGGTGGAGCCATATGAAGAACTCGGGCCTCCAGGACATCTACTGGCCCCCTCCTCCCCTGGGCATTAGTGCTACCCAGCGAGCCATCCTAGGCTCTCGTGGCAAAGGATCAGCCACTATAGCTCCCTATCCCTGAAAAATTGGTAATCGTTCCAAGAAGAACGATACCACAATCGAACCATACCCAAACTGCTTTACCTATCCTCGCTTGCACTTTGTAAGCTGCCTCTTGATGTTAGTAGTCACTGCGGTGGCCCAGTCAAAGAGGGTAGGATTTAGGCATTCTGCGGCCAACAGAAGATGGTTCTTGCTTGCCTCATGGGGCGCCTGCACTCCTGCAGCTCAAGTAATGGTGAACAGTATCACCCTGAGTGCCAAGTCTGGAACGGCGGGAATATCCACCTTTGCACTGTTCTTTCCAAATTGCGCCCCTGGGCACACTCGGTCTCGAACTTCAGTCATCTTCTCCCCGGAAGGTCTACTCCCGGTCAAAATTGGCCTCGCCCCTCTCCGTGATAACCCCATGATGAAATAGACATCGGATACATCGAGCCCCAGCACTTGGTCCCTTAAACGGAACACTTGGTCATCAACATCCCACATATCAATTAAGAATTGTAGTAGCTCGGGTTGAGCGCGCATGTAAGGCGTAAGAAAGAATTTCTTAAGCCCACAGTCCCTTAGGGCGTTCATGCACCCTTCATCCTCAAGGAACAAAGCATCCTCGGCATCATGTTCTCGTTCCTTCCATTCTACTACTATTTTTCCTGCTTTCCTGCACCCAAAAGAACGCATAAACCGCAATTAGATCACTGGTAAACTTGTAATCCAGTTAAATTCAAAATGCAATGGGAGATTTCAAGCGGAAAATCAAGTTGCGCAGTTGGCGCGACTGTTTCTAAAACAGTCGCGCCAATGAGCGTGACCCCTTTAGAAAAATCGCCCCATTAGTGCGGGTCTGTGCCGGATACCCGCGCTAATGGGCGAAACCCTAAATTTTTTAACTCCCTCTTGCAGAGGTCAATCAGGAAGCCAAAATGCATAAAAAATGTATGGAAACGGAGCTAAGGGAAGCGCCTCTTACCTAGAATCGACGAAATCCCGAATGGTTGCACGGATTGGCTGTAATCACCGTCTGAAGTTCACTCCCCAAACAAACCACTACTACTATTCAGAGAGGTAAAAAGTAAAAGTAATTCTATTTTTTACCATTGTCACCATATTTATAAACTTTTTGACTTATACTTAGGTTTAAAAAGTTACTTTTCGAATATTTTAATATATTTTTGGTCGAAAATGGATTTTACGCTTGCTTCTTGTGCAGCGACAGGTCTTTTACACAACTTCGATGGTGGAACGAGTTGTATTTTATACTTTTTCGGACTCGGTAAATACACGAAAAAGTCACTGTGGAGTCATCTTTCAGCTCTTTTCTGACTCGCTAAACATGAAAAGATCGCCGAGTTATCCCTCTTGACTCGTTAAATGTAAATAAGAGGCGGTCGTCTTTAAACTCTTTTCCGACTGTGTAAAAAACGAAAAGATCGTCGGACCCTTGTCGTTTCAGGTTCGTTAACAGTTATGAAGCGACGTGGTTTCGATCGCTTTTTTACTTTTTTAGGTCGAAATCACTACTCATGAAAAGTACTCCTCGATCGTAATGGTCGGGCGATTCTTTCAAGCATTGTTTTATACTTTTTCGAGCTCGGGAGACACAACTTTACGAAAAAGGACACCCTTGGAGTTTTCTTTTCCGATGTCTTTTCAAACTCTCTAAACATGAAAAGGCGTCGAGTTCTTCCTTTGTCAAACACGTTAAAACTTGATGACATTGGAGTCTGTCAAGATGGCGTTACAAGCACATGCTATCCCCGTCAAGCTTGTAAATAAAAATAATTGGGGTACTCGCCAGAAATGGTGGGGGAAAATGGAACCATAATTATTGTCGTGTCGGCAGTATGTCGCTCTTGAACATGGCACTTGTTTGCTTTTGTGTCTGGGTGGGGACATCTCATCTCATTTTTCACTTGCCTCTGTGTATTTGGGTAATCCTATTTGACCTCTCATCTGCTCATTACCTCATCACCATGACCTTTGATCCATTGATGTCAAATACTGCCAATTCCACTGTCGTGCTGCCGATATGTTCAAGAGAAGTTGACCTCTGCAGAATAACAACCTCCTTCTGATAGCTCACATAATTCTGATCCACCACAACATTCTTTCTTTGTCTCGTGTCGATGATGTGGGAAACATTATGGCCCACCTTCGATCAAGGTCACTTCCTGTCGACTTCAGCTCATTATCCAGGAAGCTGATCTAGAGACTCCCTTCTGGTGCCTTGGAGCCTGCATGCCTCAATGGCAGGTTCTTCGTGTTCAACGTGAGGTTTTCATCATTGACCTCCGATCGAATGATTCTACGGGTGTTCGACGCCAGCTCACTGATTCACACGCCGTAGATTGTACCTATAGTACCTTGAGGGCCATTGTCATTATTTGTGGTACCTCTCGCGTCTGTTAACAATTTTCATTATTGACTGGTAATCAGACAATGTTCATGCATGTTCGACTTCAACTCATATATTCACATGCTTGAACTTGTACTTTTGTTTGGGTCGAGATGGAGCGCAAGACCCTGGATTTTGTCTGTTGGAATCCAGGCTACGGTTTTGTAGATTATTGTTACATGACTCATTCACTGGATGGCTGTGACCATGCCTGAGTCTATTCATCGATCCTCACCGGATGGCTGCGCCCATACCATGGATCTAGATTATTATGTACTCTATTATGGATGGCTGCGCCCATACCACATATATCATGTACTTGAGCTATCAGTTGTATCTCTCTATACAGATTCTCCGGTGGCAGCTACATGTGTTCTTGTAAAGCATTTCACCCCTCTCTCTCTCTCGAGCCTCATGCTTTAGGGGGCATATGTTACAAAGTAATTTTTCACCATTGGTCACCATCCCTGTTACCCCTTTCCCGAACTTTGGAGGACTCATTCTGGGACTTGTGAGAAGTGACATGGCTTGAAAACACTTGCATTATGTTCCCCTAAGTATGGACTTCATAGGCCTTGAAGACATCTCCTGCAGAATATCCTTAAAAAGTCCCCTTTTTCCATTAGCGCAGATCCACAGTGTATCACCCGCGCCAATGGGGGAAATTCTCCAAAGAGGGCGCGCCAGTTGGCGCTCTATCTCAGAATCTTACCTGCGCCAACCGATTTTCGAAAAGTTTTTTAACAAACGTACGCTCGAGAGTTTTTTCCTTTCGACTCATGAGGCTTTTCAAGGATAATTCTAGCTCATGGATGTCGAGATTCATCATATCTCTATCCACAATAGCTTTTCGAGGATAATGTTTATCCCATGGATGTCTGGATTCATTGTATCTCTTCCTCCTCCTCCATCTATAAAAGCTTGCTCTGGTGCATTTGACAAGCTAGTTTTGGAGCATAGGGAGAATGATACTGTCAGAAGTCTGAGAGATTGTTGTTGAGTCTTCTTTGCATTCATAATCAAAGAGAGAGAGAGGCTTGTCCCTGATCCCAACAAGATTTGCAAGACATATGTATCTGATCACCCAGCCAAAGGAGGATTTGACGTCAGAACTTTGGTTGTATACTCCTTTGTTGATTATCAATAATAGATGACTATCATTATGGTTCCATTCTTGTTGTTCATTATGATGATGATTGAATTATATCTTTTCTGACCGATATATAATTGCATCTATTGGATTTTATGTTTGTATTCGTATCGTTCTTTGCATGTGCAAGTGTCCATTCACGGAGATCGTGAGGATCGTGATCGGCTGGAGTAAAGGAACAGGAGTATCAACTCTTCTGCAACACTAGCGTTGGAATCCAAGTAGGTTCTCGTAATACACCTTTAATTTGCAATTAGGAACTTGCGTGATAGCATTGTTTGGTTGTTGCTAGACCCATTTTGGGCTAGTGGGATCGCCTCTGTCCGCAGAGGAGATTTACCTCTCCAACACCTGGCATTGCCTCGTCACAAATCTCAGATGAAATTTTGCATTCATGGTATGAGGAGCAGCAAGGTAATCCATTGGATGAGCTAAGTCCTAGTGCACATGAATTATAAGATCCTAATGAAAAAAATTTGGAGTCAGATAGAGAATCCATATTATTCAATCTCGGAAAATTTGGATCTGTTTACAAGTTTTCATGGGAGTTGCATTTCAGTAGTACTCTCTTGTTGCTCATAAGAAACCACTTTCAGAGAATTAAAACAACAACCAGAATGCTTACTTGGTTGCACTAGTTGTTTCATTTCACTTGGTCAGGTGAGGAATGGATCACTTAGAGTAGGGTGTGATTAATAAGCTCACAAAAATGAGCATGGTTCATTCAGTTTCAAAGTTGGTTTGTGTCGTCAAGTCATCAGTTTTAGTCATGCATTTCAATTTAAGTTTTTAATTGTATTGACCCACATGGTTAGGCACTTGGTCTACAGTGTTCTTGACACCTCCAATGAGCTTCCATGCCCAATAAGGCCAATGTTAGTTTCAATATTTGCATCTTGCCATCAGTGATCAAAAATCCTCTTTTCATATCATTTTAGGGGTCTGATTTAGCAATTTTTCTGCCCGAGAGCTGCGCAATGTTGGAGCTGTGCGCAGAAGCATAGAGTCATAAGGTCCGCAACTACGTAGGGGGCGCTGCGCTGCCGCGCGGGTTGACCAGAAAGTGACCGTTGAAGTCACTATTCACGATGGGATGCTCGACTTGAGGCCAAATGGAGTGGGCGGTATGCATTTAAGATGCAATTTATGGGAAAGATTTGGTAAAATCTACAGCCAAAGGATTATTAATGAACTAGATTTTGTGGGAGCAGTCGAATTCAAATTCAAAAAGCGTTATAAATTACAAAGGGATACCCAACAAACAACACTTGGTCATTTCTGAATTAAGCTATTGAGCAGACCCCTGATTGTTGAGTGTCGAGCGTTAATTGAGCCCCTGAGATCACGAGTGATAGATTTTTGCACAGATACAATGG
Source organism: Pinus tabuliformis (assembly GCA_031772625.1). NCBI lineage: Eukaryota > Viridiplantae > Streptophyta > Pinopsida > Pinales > Pinaceae > Pinus > Pinus tabuliformis. Next base: position 485,919,301 of record CM062814.1, on the reverse strand, counting down.
CAACAACTAAGGATGTTATGGAGATAATAGAAATAACCGTTGAGGAGGCCGTGCAGGCCCTGACTATGGGGGATGTTCCGGAAGGCATCGGGATTATGGGAGAAATCCCAAAATCACCACGCACGCTAAGACCCAAGAAGGACAAAAAAGCAATGGTCCTCGTACGTGTGTCCCCGCAGAACCCGTTGTGCACCAAGCTATCAATGGAGGAGAAGGGGAAGTTGTCATCATAGAGACCGATGAAGAAGAAGAAGATCTGGAGGATCTTATCATTACAGAGGAGGAGGATGAAGGCATGGAAGAGGACACTTAGCTTGTGCACCCTGCAACAAAATTTCCCACCTATGTCCCCCCACAAAAAGGAAGGCTAAAGTGCCCAAGGACATGGAGGAGACCAAGAGCTTGCTCTAGAGATCACTCCTCCTAGACAACATTATGTTTGAAGGCATGCACCTGGGATGCGTGCCGAGCCTGAAATCTGAATATTGGGACCTCACTGACCACAAGAAGTTCCCTCACATTGAGACCAGGAACCTCATGAAGCCCAAGAAAAACACCATGGCGAGGGTCATAGAGCTAGAGCTACGAAAGTGGTTGCGCGGATTGGAAAAGGCTAGGCTACTGAATCTGCTCTTAGTGTTGCACTTCCACTGCACACCAATAACCATTTTCGTCATCAAGCAGCTGCTCTACCTGGTGCATGATGGGTGTTTGTGGTTGGAGGAGCCCATCCCCATCATGGTAGACCTGATTCACCACATCTCCTGGCTTCCATGTAAAGGAGAGGAACCCACAGACATATCGGAAGGGAAGGGCAACGACTTGGCCATCGCGGAGGACATGAAGAAAAAGTACAAGCTCGAAAAGACGAAGAGGGGCTATGCCATCTCTAGCATCAAGGAGAAAGCAGTGCGCATGGTGACCCAAATCCTAGCAGGAAAGGTCATGCGCAAGTGTCACGCGGACTAAGTACCCGCGCCGGTGGTAGAACTAGCTGAGCAGTGCATGGAGGGGGTCTAGTTTAACTGGTCTGAGTTCCTCTACAAGGCGTTTTTAGAAAATTGTCACGAAGCTCATGAACAGGGGAAAACGTTCCACTATGCATGGCTTTTGCTATCCATAGTGCTCGTGGCAGGGGAATTACCATAGGATAGTCATTTCCCCATAATTGACAGGGACCTGTCAGAGGCCACAAAGTACGCTTCGCTCTAGGCCACAAAGGATGCTAAGGGGATCCAGGCAGTAAAATCTTCTGGGTGTTCATGGAAATGAACCTCATAATGGGGATCAACGCAAGCCGCAGTTGTCACCCACTGTGTACAACAGTTTGCAGAGTTTTATAGAATTCAAGGCAGACATGCATAACTTTTATATCAAGGCGCGCAAGGACCCGACCAAGAAATGGGTAAAGCTACACTTCGTAGCCACCGACGACATCATTTTTAATGTACTGGAGGCATGGCCACCGGAGTGGCATGCCCCAGACATCATAGAGATCGAGAAGTCGACGGTGTAAAGAAAGAAAGACGAGGCCAAGCTGCGCATCGCACAGTTGGCCGAAAAAAGAAGGAAGGAAGTAGTGGCAGCAGAAGTGTGGGCAACACGAAACACGGCACAAAAAGAAACTAGGTAGGAAAAGGCTGCAGTAGCAACAACAACATAGGAAGCAGACATGAAGGCGGGGGGAGCCAAACAATGCCTTCGCAAGAGCACAGAAGAGGGAGGCACAGACCCACAAACCGCGTCGATACAACTAAAGCACCAACACCCAACAAAGCAAGCGGGGTCGCGTAAGAAGATCAAGGCATCCAAGTTGTCTATTGACCTAATCACCCTAACCGACGGTGATCTGCATGACATTGGCGAGATGGTGTGTGATGTCACCAATGAGACCCTCCAAGATTTCATGCAGGAGAACCAAATTGTGTTGGGGGCCCTCAGAGCGCAGTTGCAGGAATTACAGGTGCGCCCTCCTCAGGTTGGTACCATTACGACCAACCTCGTAGTTGGCTCCATGGAAGCAGAGCAGATGTTGCACGTGCGGATGATGAACACCATAGTGCTACCAGAAGGGGCACTAGTCACAACAAATGAGGCCGACAGACCTTCGATCATCGCATTGAAAGATCTCGGTATCAATATAGCTGCACTACCGCGCAAGACCTTATATGTGTTGCAGGATGGGATAACTACAGAGTTGTGAGCTAGGGAAAGACACGTGCTCCAAGTCCTCAATGAGCAAAAAAAAAATATGGAACAACTAAGTTTGTAGCATGACAAAGTGGTGTCGCAAAATCAACAGCTGGTACAGGTGATAGACGATGCTTACCAAAGCATCTTGAAGCTGGCCATCCTAGCAGACATGCCAGTAGAAGCGCAGATCCACAGGTTAGCAGTAGGGGTCCGCGAGGCAAGGGAAGAAATGACAAAGGTTCAACTGGAGCTGAACCTTCAAATCACCAAGCTACGGTTGAAGGCGTAGCCACCCACCCCCACGGAAGTCACAGAACAGAATGCTATCACTATCACAGTGGGACTGGAGGAGATTGGCAGTGCAGTGCAAGACTGCACCAGTATGTTGGAAGTATCACTTGAGGTCCTCACAAATCTGCAGGAGGACCTCAACATCCAGCACTTAGAGACAGAGGCGCAAGAACTCCAATAGCAGTATGACAGTGTCCGAGGAACTGCGTAGACGGTGGTCCTCACTCAAAGGCTTGCACGGATGTAGCAGGCTAAAGTGCTGAAGGAGCAGGAGGACGCAGCATGACATAAGGAAGCAGTCTTGAAGGTGCACGTTCAGCCTTGGATCGACGAGGCCTTCACCATCACGGCAGAAATCGAAGGCAATCTTGCACACATGCAGGGGATGCACGTCCTGATGCAGAGAAGCACTCCAGACATGGAGGTTCTGAAACAACATATGCAGCAGATCCAACAAGCAACAGCTCAGTGTGCTGCTGACCTTGCTGCAGTTTGAGAAGAGTTGGAGGGACCCCGCGCAAAGATCGTCGCACTGATAGAGTGACTTGAGCGCGAGTCACAATGTTTGTCTTGGGGGCTTGTTGGGAATGGAATCCCCCCAAGGCATGTTTTGGGGATTAAAGCCCAAGTTTTGACCGAATCTTGTTGTAAAGCTCCGCAAATTGCAGGCGCAGGGCACGAAAGTATGATAGAGTCACAAGGTTTTGCGCCCTAGTTTTGTACTGTAATGTCGGCTGGATAGACCTACCCATGGTCTGCAGACCATGTGATTGTATAAATAGAGCAAGGCTCTAAGTGTAAAAGTAGACTAAGAAATAATGAAGGAAGAAGAACAAGTCTAAGTGGTGGAGTCAAAGTGTAGAGTGTGTCTGTGGGTCGTAGAGTAGGAGAAGGCTCTGCACTGAGTGCGTAGAGGCCTAGTAGTCTCCAGCTGAGTGCGCAGACCCTTGTAGCTGAGTGTGTAGGGCGATTCAAGTCTGTAACTGGGGAAAGAATCAATAAAGAGAAGCTTTGCTATAATTCTGTGTATCTATTCTTGGGTAAATGCATGATAGATATAATTTGCAAATATATTGTTTATTTACTATGCGCACCTGTATGAAGGTCCTATGTTGTTAAATATAACTTAAAGCACTCAAGTAGGCAAAGATAATTAACTAATATTGGAATATAAGCAAGGTTTTGGGTAATAACGCAGAGAACGACGCATAACCTCTGGGTAGGACTGCGTGAAGGCAGTATATCAGACCGCGAGGAATGGGAAAGTGCTCAAAGTAACCTACACGCAGGGACAAACCGCGAACCAGACGAACTCATCAGAAATCTCCAGGGTGCGAAAACCTGGTTCTAGCACCCCCCATACTACTTCGAGTGAGACCTCAGTCCGCGCTCTGCAGACTATTGCCAAAAGGGCTAGTAGTACCGAGATTTGTTTGGCTAATTAACTCCGAACCTGGGTCAGGCCCCAACAAGCCAACATTCACATGGCCCTAACCTTCAATTCATATACTTTCGTGCTGCTAAGGCAGCGTATTGCACAGATTCCCAAGTTATCTTAAGAATCTTACTTATCCTGTCAAATAATCACATTTATCACCACATAAACAGATATCCTTATTTGCATTCAATTATCCAACATAATTACATACATTTGCGTATCACATAAGTATTATAAATCAAATTCATACACAATATGACAAGATGTATTAACAAGAAACAAAGGCACAGAAATTGTAGAATACTTCTCTGCAGAGCCTCGACCTACACTAAGACTCGAAACTTAGACTTTCCTCCTTATCGCTCAATACTTCATCTACAACTCATGACTTGTTAAGACTACTTAGAGTGATCTTACTTAGCTCTTTTTATACAATCTCGTGGTCCGCGGACCATGGGTAGATCTTTACAGCCGAATTTAGTTTAAAAAATTAAGGGCGGACAACCCTTTATGAATCATGACACTTACAATTTTATTACAAAATTCGACCCAAAACATGGGCTTTTAGCCCCAAAACTGTCCTTGGGGGATCCCGTTCCCAACATCCAATGATGTGAACTTGTCATCTAGTGCAAAGAACTTGAAATTAGGGCATGCAAGCTCTAAGGTACTGGAAGGGAGTCTCTTGGCCAGCTTCCTAGATAATGAGCTGAATTTGACAGGAAGTGTCCATGTCGAAGGAGGGCCATGATGTATCCCACATCATCGACACGAGACAAAGGGATGCAAATGATTTCAGATGATATAGAGAATCAAGAGTAAGTTTAACTGTATAAGGACTAGCTCTTGAACATATTGGCAACATGATTCGGGAGTTTGGCAGATGTTGGATCCATAGGATCAGTTGTCATGATGACGTGGCAGAGATCAAATGGAAGGAAAAAATGAGCAGCCCAACCTGGGAAGGTCAAATGAAAAGGAGGATATCCCAACCCAACACGAAGCAGAAAGTGTCATGTTCAAGAGTGAGCTGCTGACACAACTGACCGAATTTCCAAATTTTCTCCACCATTTCTAGCAGGTACCCCAATTATTTTTTATCGTAAGCTTGAAGGGGATAGCATATTCTTGCACTGTAAGTTCATCCTTCGTACAAATGTAACCTAGTAAGTTTAATGAACCCTAGGAAGGAGAATCTCATGTTGATTATGGCGATGAATTCAATCTTGTTTAATGTTTTAACGAGTCCAACAAAGGGGTGTTGATGCCTCAGAAATCGCTGCATCAACATCGGGGAAAACCACCCGGTCCGGACCTTAAAGGCATCTCCTTTTCCATTTGGTGTGGTGGCTCCGATTGGATATAATGGGACCAGTTTCCCAATGGTTTGTAAATAGGATGAATAAGTGGTTGATTTCCTATTATCTAATGATAATGGATGGATGATTTAATCTAAAAAGTAAAATTATAAACAACTAATCTATCCCGGAAATTTTTGCTTTAGTGTAACTTTTGATGATCTTTATTTACAAACGAGCATATAGATGACTCTATTGGTAAAAAAATACATTCATTCATATGATAATTACTTTGTTCAAATAGTTGAACAAAGTAATCATTAAAACGTTATTACACTATTCCTCATATATCATTGACATAAATATGATTGAAAGAATAACACTCCTTAAAACATTCAATAGTGATAAGTATAAGGACTTTTGTTAAAACACATACATATATCCAATGATAGCAAGATTAAATAAATGTTGATTCATATAAAGAATGGAGCAAAGACATAGATAATAGTACCATATGTAATTCGGATCCCTCCCGATATCAATCGCATTCAAATTCCTTCTTCTAACTTAGAAACACTTCCACAAAAAGCAATAGTGCATATCTCATGAAGGCATTCTTCATTAAAATTCAGAATATAGGCCCAGTCTTCATAAAAAAAAATATCAGAAGCACAATAGTGTGACTTCCCGATCCAAGTTTTATACAAAAATTTAGGACCCTTTCTAAATACATGAAAGGGTCTATAAATACTATCTAAGCTAACTAATTATGAAATAAAAATGCTATTAGGTGGTATAACCAAATCATGAAGATCTCCTTGAAATAGGTTTGTTTGCAGTCGGTAACATGATTCACTGTGTCGGATGATTGTCCTTTGGCTTGAGCTGGCAGATAGCAAGCATAGGTTGCAATTATAGAGGGCGACGCAAACGAGAATGCAGTTGGGCTGAATACGTAGAATCATGAATTTCAGGAATCATGTAACCAATTGCATCAGTTAAACATTTGAGTGTTGCCCTTTGACTGTATGGTTTAACTAGGAAGAACCAAAAGGTGTCCCAGGTTAAACTTTAGATGCCTCTGATTAATCGCTCCTTCTTTTCCAATTCCTGGTTGCATGTTTGTTCCAATGCTTTGGCCAATGGAAATTTACCTGGAGTGCACTGTGAAATCAAATTAGGCAGATAAAGAGTATTATTGATTAACTCAATTAAATTACTGGTTGCTGATATGCATCTTGAGGTTTCCCTTTCTGCTTTCATCAATTATGACTACCATTCTAGGAAAAGAATCTACACTGCACTTTGGTCTATCCTTTGTTTCTCCTTGAGCAATTGTTCGTGTAATTGGTTGTTTACCTGCTGTTGTGCTGCTAACTGTTGTTCTAATTGTTCTATTCTTTGTTGTCTTTCATATACCTATGCCTGCAATGAAACAATTGTTTGGTCTTTTTCCTTGAGTAAATTGCTTACTTCCGACGCTTTATCCATAGTAGCTGCCGAGTAGGCTCCGCCATATTGAGAGAGTTTTGTGAAGTCTTTGGATGGATTGAATTCTTCTTTCCATACCACATTAGTCATCTCTATCTGTGTAGGAACAAGGGAAGATTGATCAAGCCTTCTCTTTTTCCTTTGTCTTTTTACTACAGCCCTATGTTTAGGACTGTAAAAGACATCTAATGGTGGTATTTCTTCTATCTGCAAAACAATTTCATCCGATGGATCCTTAGGAATTATCTCTACATCTTTGCTGGTGGGTAGGCCACTAGTTCCTTCAATCAGAACCGTACTTGTTGCTATCTTGTGACCAATTGTCACTTCAGGTGTATTAAAACCCTATGAATTCTCAGGATTGCTTATAATGGAATCGAATTGTTGCCATTCTTTAAGGAGCTTGGGATCGATTTGAGTATCTATATCCATGTGTTCACTGCCTTTTTCCTGTTCTTTCTCCTATTCTGGCTCTTTTCCTTTCTCGGGAATTTTTTCCACAGCAGGAGGTTTGTTACCAGTTTTTTGTTCAGGCTCGCTTGACTGGATTACTGGGGTGGTAGCTAATAAGTCCAGAGGCAGAGTTTTCAACCCCTGTTCTCTGAGCCTATGGAACACTTCTAGCCCTTCATCTTTATATTTGATCCTGGCCAATGTTTTTACCTGAAAAAATGATTCTGCTGAGGAAAACAGGTCATCAAATTCATCCTTTTCGTGATCGAACCTTATAAGTTTGGCTTGTTCAAGAACATTATAGGAAACTTTTCTAGGATCATATTGTCTATTGGGGATGGTTGCAAGATTTAGCATTTGTATTTTTTCTGCCTCCTTTTCTGCGTGTTTATAATCATGGAGAGTGTAAACACCGCATCTCAAAGGAAATGTAGGCCATACCTATTTCTTAGAGTTTCTAAGGGTTTTGGATGTCCCTTCTATTGTTATTTGGTAGGCCAATTCTCGAGCTAACAACTTATCGAGCACATAAAGAGGAAGGACATGTGGTTTGTAAGGCTACCAAAAAGCCTTATATAAGTGAACTTGTCTTCTCCGAACCAATTAGTAACCACAGTCAAGTCTATCCCTGCTTCCTCAGAAATCCTAGGGGCAGGTTTATCAAAAATAGCATAATAAACAGGCAACATAAAACCATTGCAAATTCTGTACAAATGATCTTTGTAGTGGGCTTTCCATAACATTTGATGATAAATATGGATTGGCTTGGGGTCCTGGGGAGTCCATCTCCATCCAAGTACTGGATATTCAGAGTTAAAACAGAGAGTATCCATAATATAAGCACTATAATAAAAAGGGGGAATGGTCCTGGTAGTTTTGCGTGAATTTGATCTAAATTCAAGAATTGTTGTGGCCAATTTGTCGGACAAAATGTTTGCCCAATCCATCACATAACTATTGACTGTTGCTTCCATTAAAGGGACCATTTCAATGGTGAATTTAGCAGAATCATGTATCCCCCACATTCTACACATCATAGCCCTGGCATAACAGTAAGGAGAAGCCAATGAGTCCACCGAGTACTTACTTGATGATTCGTGTTTGTGCTTCTCGGGGTTATGTCTCCACTGCTTAATCAGGGCCGATTCTATCTCATTTTCATTCGCAAATTTCTCAAGGAAGGCTTTGTTGTACCTCTTTTCAGGTTCGGGCAAGTGGTACATTTTCCTTAGATCATCCAGCTGAAATGATCCAAAAATCCTTCCGTCAATTGTGCAAAATGTTCTGTTTGAAACTGGAATTTCTTCTACCACCCATCTTACTACATCAGTGTATGGAAGAATCTTTTCTCGTGCTGCTATTCTGTGCAAATATGAACAGGCTAAATCTCTGAGGGATGCTTCCGATTTGTTAGTTGAGTCAGCTGTGGCGCTTTCTGATATCTCCTCAGGCTCCTCTACTTCAATTAAATTGTAAATGCTTTCCCAACTGGTATTTCCAAGGCCGAGGCATGTAGTGTCTGAGATTAACCCTTTTTTGCTTGGCCCTAGATCCTTGGTTGGCTGCACTACTGCTGTAGGAGCTGCGGCTGCAGATTTCTTTGATTTCTTCCCCATTTGTTTCAAATTTCTTATTTGAGCGGAGTTCTACACAAGTGATGAGAAAAACGTGATATAGAGAAATGCTTCTATAGACCAATATGAAAGAATTACGTCAATCAGCGGGTGATAATGGATTAAAGTGAAATTGCCGCAGATAAAATCTACAGAAAAATCTTCCCTTAACTACTTCATTGATTAGCCGTTTAACCTGTCAATCATGGTAAAGGAGGTTTTAAATGTCCATCACGTCGTTTATATGCCAAATGATTCATTGAAGCGTGGCTTAGATTTCTTTAATGGATAATCAGAGGTAAATCATGAATCGACGATTGGTAATGTGAAAGGAAAGGCTTTAATATTCGTTTAAAATATTTCCGATCACCGAAAGGTGATATAATGCATGCAAACCTTTTAAATACGTTTTCGAACTATGTGCCTCATTTAATGCATCACAATCGGGGAATGGGTTCGGGTTTTATTACCGTGTCAATGTGATTTCGCCGATCGCTGATTGCGATACACTTTATCGCATCAGAGGATTCGAGTATGCCTTTCAATCATGTGTTGACTGTTATCGCCGATTGCCGATGGCGATAGCTTTATCGCATCGGAGAAATCAAGGGGGCTATTTCATTGTGCTTTGTGATTTGCCTTTCCCGATATCCGATAGCGATTACCTTTTCGGATCGGAGTGAGTGAATGTGTCCTTATATATGTTTCCCTTGTTATTGCGATATGCGATCTTGCGATTGCTTTATCGTAATAACAAAGAACTTTATGATTTTAAAAGACCCACTTTATTTCTATTCAAAAGGTTTTTAAAGTACTTCATTTACATTAATCCTTTTGATAAGGGTTTTTCTTATGATGGTTAATACCAATTTATTCACACATCTAAGTTTATTTTAAAAGGGACCCATTTCATATTATGATTTTGTATAAAAAAAAAATTGAAATGGGGGGTTGTTGTACAGCACAACAAGGGGTAACTCAGTTTCTTTTTCATGTTTAGAGAGTTAGAAAAGGACACAGAAAAGAAAACTCCACATGGTCCCTTTTCATACATTTGTGTCTCTCAAGCCCGAAAAGGTAGAAAAAAATACTTGAGAGAACTGCTTGACCATGTCAGCCAAGGAGTACCTTTCTCATAAATAGTTTATCTCAAACCAAAAAAGGAGTAAATGTATAATGGGTAAACGACTTTTTGCAGCCTTTAATGAGTTCAAAACAACAAGAGCTTGGTAAATGTTTCATGTTTAAAGAGTCGTAAAAGAGCTTGAAAGCAGACCCCCCATTTTTATTCTCTTTTACGAGACAAAAAGGGAAAAATACTTGGCAATCTTTTTATTTTTTACAAGTCAGAGAAGAGCTTAAAAGTGACTCATCCCGGAGGAATGAGTGGTATAAAGGGTAGCAACTGGTTCCAGCAATGGTGGAACTACTCAAAACATGTAATGGTCAAGAGGCTGGCTAATAAAACCACTCATTGTTGTGGTCCCTCAAGAAAGGAAAAACAACCAAGTTAAAGCATATGATCGGCCAAAGAGATGGTGGCGATGGAATGAAACAACTAAGGCTCGTCTAGCAGAAACTAGCTGATAAAAACGACAATCAAGAGATGTAAATTGGGCATAGGTTCATTTTTACATAAGCTTGAACCATGGAGAATTCTGCTTGGATTCCGTTTCATGCTTACATAAGCTTGAAACAAAAAACTGTGCTTGCTATGAGTTTGCATGCCCCCAGCATAATGACTCAATTTGAGGTACATGCCCCCCCAGCTTCATTTCAATCAGCTAGGTGAATGGAATGAATGTTCACTTTCCAAATCCAAGAAAGACTCGACTAGGATTTTTACGAGATCTTAATCAAAGACTCGGTTTGGAAAAGGGAGTTGTTTCATTTTTTAACGAGGTTGACAAAGTAAAAGAACTATCCTCGGACATTAGTTTCATTTTTTAGCGAGGTTGATACATGAACAAACTATCATCGGTCTCCTTGATTCATTTTTTAACGAGCTTGACACAAGACAAGGAACTATGCTCACATCCCTTGTTTCATTTTTTAAGGAGCTTGACAAAAGACAAGGAACTCTTCTCCACACTCCTTGATTCATTTTTTAACGAGGTTGTCACAAGACAAGGAACCATCCTCATGACTCCTTCTTTCATTTTTTGACGAGGTTGACACAAGAGCAGGAACTATCCTCACCATGTTTATTCATGACCCATAAGAGAACATGGCTCCCAAGAGTTCTTCACTATATGGAAGAACCATGCTCCAGGAGGAATACATGTCATTTGGTACCAAAGATAGATCAGGTTCCAATTCCCCCAGTACATAATGTACAATACCATCTGTGTGATCATCAGTAGATGTGGAGATGAAACGGGTAGCCAAATAATTGACCTATGGTGGGGAGGGCATTGCTTGTAAACAAGAACCAATAGGGGACGATGGTTGCAGAGGAGGCACCTGGTGACTAATGAATGAAAATTGATCAATGGTCACTATTCTCCCTTCATGTGAAAAACAAACCACATGAAATAGCAAAGAAACAAGAACTCCCATGACATAGACATATTCGCGTCCAAGGAGAAGATTGAAATCTAAAGGACCTTGGACTACCAGCATGTCTATACAGATAGTCTTTCCTCCCAAAGTAATAGGGAACTTTGGAAGGATCCCTAAGGGTTGACTGGTTCCTCCGTTGAAATCCAACAGATTCTGGGTGACAGACACAAGATGTGGGGAATCCAAATCTTGCCAAGTAGTAGAAGACATGATGCTAACAGATGCTCATTCATCTAATATAGTGCCATGTACTACCATATTATAGGCTTGTACTATGATCTAGAAAGGCACATAAGATAGAAGGCGGAATGCATTCAATTGGATCCAATCAAAAGAAACGATAGCACTACTTGGTGGGGGTATCATATGATTTCCCCCATGCCTTGCAGGATAAGGAGAAGCACTCTCCTGAACAACTGGGACAGGAGGGTCACTCTTCGATTCATGAGAATCTGAGGAGACAAGAAGAACATGAGCAGTATGATCACTACTCTCTTTGGGAACAGAGTGAAAACGTGAAGGCAGAGCCAAGTTGACACTCTTTTCAACCAATGGTCGGTTAGGAACAGACATAAGAGAGTCATGATCAGGAAGAGTGGGATGGGAAAGAGATGAATCCAATTCAATCTCTTTACCAACTAGGAGAGGGTTAGAAGAAAGCCTCTGATAACCAACATGAAGTTGGGGTTGAGGAGCTGCAAGGTTTTCCAAAACTTTGGAAGCTTTATCCATAAGAGGAAAAAGGTGAAGAAGATGCTTCCCTTCACATAACCTACATGGGAATCTAATATTTCCCTTCTTCTTACCATCACTAACCGAGGGTGCAGCATCGACATGATTTCCAAAGGTCGATGGGGATGGTCGATCTAGATTTTGAGACCATACCTCTAAGACTCTGGGAATGCCAGGACAGTCTCGAAGGAGATGGTCACCCTTACACAACTTGCAAGGGAATTTGACCTCCCATAGAGGATTAGAAGGTTTGTTGATAGGAAGCACATTTAGAGCAATAGTTGCATGGTTGGCCTCTCACTTATTTGACTTCTTCTTCTTCTTAGCCTCCTAGTTACTAGATTTGAAACTTTCACCAGGTGACGTATAAGAGGAGGGTGAAGAAATGGGGGAAGAAGGCGAGGGGTCAACCTTAGAATCATCGTGATGTGATTCAAATGAAGGAGACATTTGGACAGGAGTTGGGGCACACGGAACCACCGAGGTCAAAAACAACCAAACAGGTAGACTAATGGTTAACCCAGGAAGGGACAACATTGCCATATAAGGAGCACCAATGTTTCCAAAATAAGGAAAAGGAACAGGATTCCCATCTAAGGGGAACCATTGACTGGTAGATTTTGGAAATGTTGCCATTGGAATCGACCCTAAAGAATTAATAAGGAATATAAATTTAACCAGGTATATTTCATGGGAAGTTAATTTTAGAACACTGAAACAAAAATTTTCCTTTTCATGTTTTAAGAGTCGAGAAAAGTATGAAAGGTGACTCTAGTCACTTTTAGAATTAATGAGATTGAAAGGAAAAGTGCTCGAGGATCTTTTAAAATTTAAAGAGTCAGTAAAGATCAAAAATGACTACTCAAGGTACTCTAGGCAAAAGGGATTACTAGGTAACCATGAACTGTAAAATACCTCCTAGCAAACCAAAAATTACAAGCAGGCTATCTCCTCGAATTTTGTGTTCGGCGTATCACATTTACAAGGCGGCAGACTCGTCTTCCTATGGATAAAGGATTGCAAACCTAGTGGGGTCTCCCTTTATATACTCGATGATACGGGGAGCACAAGTTCGTACTAGCGTTGTCTAGTACCGAAGCGAATGACAGTTGCTAGGTTTTAAGACGTTGGAACACGTCTCTAGCCTAGACCTTCTAAGATGTGATCGTTAGATTTCAAATGTGCCTTAGGTTAATTGAGTACATTTTATATTTTATCTTGAAATTATGTCTCGGTTTTCAGGCCTTATCGATGCGACTCAAAAACACCTATATGCAACTAAATGAGACAAGACCCTTTCAATTTGATGAATTATATACACTAATGAGAGTATAAATCATACTCAAATGCAACAAAACAAGCAATTGAAAGCAAAATGATTTTTCACTATTTCGTCTTTTGAAAACAAAAATCATGAAAAAATCTTTCCAATTCCTAACTTTCCTATCAAATGCACTTCAAGTGGCCCTTTCACTAATAAATAGAATTCATTTCTTTTGCAATGCAAGTGACGATGCAACTGTAGCCTTCAATGATGCTAACTAACGTCACATATTGATGCAGTAAAGTAGAGTTATGTAGTTTTCAATGAAATGACGGGATGAATCTTTCGCAAACACTTCACACTTCAATGAAATATTCACAATACAATCAATCACAAGCGAGCATAAAAGAGAATTCTTTTCAAAATTAATGAAGCAAAGATTGAACCAAAAACAAGATGGGCAATGTGATATGTACCCTAAAAGAGACGCTCAAACACTAAACAAAACTTTCCAAACTTGTCAAATGGAAATTGAAGGAATGAAAGGACTGATCAAACGAAATGCAAGGAGAAATTTGACTATGGACTTGACTTTCTGAGTAGGAAAACAAGTGAATGGGTGATGACCTAGATGCCCTAAGGTTATACACCATCCAAGAACTCAAGAAACAAAGTGAAGGAAATGCAAATTAACTAATCATACAAACTAAGCTAAAAGAGCTTTCCAGCTAGGGAGAACACAGTCAAAATGAGCTAAGAGACAGAAATTAGAAGGGCAAGACACACTGGCTATGATCTACGATGAACCTTGATCTTCTCCTACGGGAATCGATGTGATTGCCTAACTGACAACATGCGCCAAAAGGGGGTCGTCGTGACTGTTTTTGAGAAACTCACGCTGATCAGCGTGACTATAAGAAAAATAAACGTGATGACCGAATATTCGAGGAAAAAAATAAAAAGTTTCAAAGGCTAAGACCAAACTTGACATTGTAAATTTCAAGCTCAGAGCAGTAAACCAGGCAAAGCATGGAACACTAAAGGTAAATGGTGATACTAGAAAAGTTCACACAAAACCATAAAATGATAATCAATCAAACAGAAGGATTGGCTCCCTAGTGGAGTCACAAATTTGTGGTGCAGGTAAATTCTAAGTGGGGACACAAACAATTCCTCTAGCCCGAGAGAGCGGGTCTAGCCACAAAGAAACAATATATGGAAAATCTCCTTAAGCTAGAAGCAATTAATAGGGGCCTACCTCTTAGAATGTTATTCCACTTGGTGATGATACTTCTTCCTCACTCCGGCTATCTTCCGTTTCCTTCCTTCGAATACCTGAAACAAGCAAACAACAACAACAACAACAACAAATGTGACAATATGAAATATTGTATTCAACCTACTTAATAGGTCAAGGAACATTAAGCCATAAAGATGTAAAATGACACTTCATGTAGGAAATCAATCCATAGTTGCATTAATATAAATCAGAAAGAGATTACAGTCAGTGCCTTGACGTTGTTAGTCTCCTCCGACATATCCAGGTTCCCACACTTCTGTTAACACTTCATGGATAGCCCCAACAAATGGAATTTTAAGGCCTCTTTCCATCTAGTCTCAAACCAAACCAAAATCACACTATTCTTCCTCAAACACACACTAGAAATCTATAAGCTATAAGTGGCCTGCTGGTTATTCACACTTGCTCCAAAAATCCAACTAGATTTTGCTTGGGAAAAAGAGAGGCTTATATAGCTTGGATGGATGGGAGATGGTTCCTCTCATCATGGGAGAAGGTCTTATCTCTTGAGATTGTTCCATCCTAACAGGGGAAAGGAGCCCAAACTAACTTCCTTGGCTCTATCCATCCCAACCATCTACCAGACTTCTGTTATGAAGCTTCTAGATATGGAAGCTTTGGCTCCTTATTTAAAAAACCTTCCAAAAGAGGATCGACATGACTAGAAAAGGGCTCAGTTGATCTGATCAGTTCCAGGGTTAGTTTTAACCTCTGTAAATCAGCGCGAGGAGAAAACTGGTTAGTAGTGTCAGTCTTGTAAACTGTGATAGAAGGAAAATTCTTGGGAAATGACACAAAGGGGAATTATTTTGCTCATGAAGAGGGACATATTGGGAGTTTCTTCATGATGGGACATCATGTCAGGTACACTGTAGAGGTCCTCCAGGATCGTAGATGGGGAGTATAGAGACAGTGATAAAATGTTGTGTAACAGTGGGGCTCGGTCATGAATTGACTCAAAGTGTTTACTGCATAGCATATGTTTGGACCGATTTTCACAATGAACATCAGAGCCCCAATCAGTTGTCTATATTGAGATGGATTTTCTAAGTCTGGCCCTGTAGCATCTCCACATAATTTCTTGAAGTTCATTTCCATTGGAGTGACCATGGATTTACATTCAGTCATTCCAAATGATTCCAACAATTTTACAATGTATTTAACTTGTGAAAGGAAAATCTCAGCAGACTTTTGCCACACTTCAAGGCCCAAAAAGTAGTGCATGAGACCAAGGTCATCATCTCACTACTTTTCAAAAATATACCATCAACATACAAAACCAAAATCAATGGCATACCTTTGACTACCTTTAAGTAAAAGATGGGATCGACATTACTTCTCGTGAATCCCAACTTCACTAAGTAACTGTCAATATGTGCATACCAAGCTTGGGAGCTTTCTTTAAACCATACAATGCCTTATTCAACCTGCAAACATGTGTTCTTCGATCTTCCACTTCGAATCCTTGTGGTTGTTCAAAATATACCTCTTCCTACAACATGCCATGGAGGAAAGCGGTCTTTACATCCATCTGATGAAGAGTCCATCCCTGACTTGCAGCAAGGGAAACTATAGAACAGATGGTTTTATATCAAGCTATAAGAGAAAATATGTCATCTTAATCTCCTCCCTCTTTTTGAGAGAAGCCTCAAGCTATGAACCTTCCTTTATATTTCTCAATGCTACCATCAATTCCATGTTTGATTTTAAATATCCATTTCAAAGTCACAACAGACTTCCCTTTCGGTCTAGGTAAAATATCCCATACACATTTTTTCATAATTGATTCATATTATTTAGCCATATCATCCTTCCAAACTTGTTCTTTTACTTCTTCGAAGGTGGATGGTTCGGTGTGAATCATAATACTCATAGCATCAACATATACCTGATACCTGCATGGTTGTTTCCTTTCTCTAAATGATCTACGAATGGGGACATTTCTTTTAGTATCTTGTAAAGTATCGTGAAGCCAAATTCATCTCTTCTTAGAGGGTGGACCACTTGGAGGAGGAACTAATGGATCCATGGGCTCTATGGGATCATCAACCATATTAGGCTCAGGTGCAGACGAGCCATCCAAAATATCCCAGTCATCATTCTCTTCCTTGGAAGGAGGAAGTGGATAAAGATCTCTTGCTTTTCCAATAGTTGTACCTTCATCAAATGTTACATCCTTGCCAATTTCAACCTTCTTATAACCATGAATATAAATTCTATATGCTTTAGAATTTTCACAATAACCCACAAACGTACCTTTTCTACTAGTGGATTTTAGTTTGTTCCTTTTGTCTTTTGGCACATGAAAATATACTGGCCATCCAAATACACGAAGATGGCTGATATCAAGCTTAGTGCCTATGAATATTTCTTCAGTAGTCTTGTTTTCCAATGCTTGATGAGACACCTTGTTATGAACATATACCGCAGTAGATGTAGCTTTGGCCCAAAGGAACTTTGGCACCCTTTGATCATGGAGCATAGCACGGGTAGCTTCTAATATAGACATGTTCTTTCTTTCAGCTAAACCATTATGTTCAGGAGTATATGGAACAGTATTTTCCTTCTTGATTCTATCTTTCTTTCAAAATTATATGAATCCTTTTGACATGTATTATCCTCCATTGTCAGACCTGAAGACTTTGATCCTCTTTTCTGATTGATTTTCGATCAATGCTTTGAATTTCTTGAATGTTTCAAAGGCTTCATCCTTGTGCTTAAGATAGTATATCCATGTCTTTCTTGAGAAGTCGTCAATAAACGTTATGTAGTAGAGATGACAACCAACAAAATGTATAGGAATCAGACCACATATATCAGAATGAATGAGATGAAGGATGTCATGAGTTTTGTTCTCACTGGAGGGAAGTGATCCCCTTGCTTTCTTTCCACTTACACAACCTGGGAAAACTCCATCTTGATGAGCCTAAACATCGGGAATTCCATAGACCAATTTCTTCAATTTCGGAAGTACATCATAGTGAATATGACCCAATCTACAGTGCCATAATTCGCTCAAGTGATTGGTATTGTGAACCAATGCAAGGAGAGCTCTTCTAGTGACCCTATAGATTCCTTCAAATATTTATCCTAGTGTGAAGGCATCTCACATAGATGAATCAGCAGGCCAAGTTATAACTTTATCTTTGATAAAGGAAACCCTCATCCTTTTGTCTTCCAATGCAGATAAAAATACCATATTCTTCACTAATCCTCGTACATACATGACATCATGCGGCAGAACTGATTCCACAGAATTAAGCTAAAATTTGATAGACCCAAAACCTTTCACGGGATGAGAAAAATTGTCTCCAAGAATGATATTTAGCTTAGTCTCCCTCTACCAAATCAGAGATGATTTATTTATAATCATAGAAATGATGAGTGGCCCCACTATCAACTAGCCAACTACCCCATGAATCCAGTGGGGAAGAACTAGTAATAGAAGAAATGATAATGTATTTAGATTTATTTACAGCATTACTTTCATACACGGGAGCCCTTGGCTTCTTTTGAGGACGATGATTTTCTTCACGGTCACTTGAGGAGTCTCTTCTTCTTCTATCATCTCTTTTGTCACGGTTATTTCTTTAATTGTCTTTTCTTCTTTTGTTATTGCAGTTGCCTCTAGTGTTGTACCGTGACCTTTTTCCTTTCTCAGGACAGTCTCGTGCATAATGACCTTTCTTATGAAAATTGAAGCATTCAATATGAGATGTCAATCTGTCATTCCTTCTTTCTGTATTTTGAAACGAAGGATTCTTTGATGAACCTCCTCTTGTCTTCTTTCTTTTTCCATTAGTGATGTATGCAGCGGGTTCTCCCTCTTCATGCTTTTGAATCCTTCCTCTTTTTATCATTCTAGATTCTTCTTGAGTTAATTTTTGAACAAACTCATCATATGATGGAAGGACATTGTTGTTGCTGATAGTAGTAATGAAGGTTTCCCAAAAAGAGGGGAGACCTCTAAGATTCACTACTACTAGCTCCCTGTCAGGTACATTTTCTCCAACCCTCTGTAATTGATCTCTAAGACGAAAGATCCTCATAATGTAAGATTGAACAACATCCCCTTTGTTCATTTTGACTTCCTTGAGTTGATCTTTCAAGGTGATGATTTCATTTAGGTTGTTGACTTCATACATGTCGGTTATCTTTTCATACATACCTTTAGACTTTCTTAAATTCCCAACATAATGTTATAGACATTTTTGTGCCTTACAGCATTGAGCATGAAAGGTCCATAATCTAAGGGATCCAAAGTCCCTAAACATGTTGTTCCTACCCCTAGAGGAACAAGGCTAACAAACCACAGCAATTCACAGAAGTTCTCCACCAGAAACTGCTCAAAAACAAGTCAATTTAGGATCAATTCAGTGGCTCCACTAGCTGTCTGCGCTGAATGTGAAAGCCAACACTGGCTACCTGCGTTGAATGTCAAAGCCAACACTGGCTACCTGCGCTGAGCGAGAGTTGACATGTGGCAAGTTCATTCCACGAGGTGTCAAAACCCAGGAAGCTTCCAGAATCTTCCTCAATGACACTTGCCTCAGTAAATTCGACTGGTGATGAGTAAGAGGTTCCTAATCTCCAAGTGGAAGCAAGAACCTCCAAGTGGAATCAAGAACTGACAAAGGGAGAGGACACTAGTCAGATCTCAAGCTGACTCATCCTCTCTCCAAACATCTATATATGGATCTCTCCTCCATGAGATCTAGAGGCTGGAATTTTGTTATTGCAAAGAATTGTTGTTGGTTTGAGATTGGAATCATTGGGTGCTTAATGCTTTGAAGGGGGTGAAGATAGGAATTCCATTTGCTAGGAAGGAGATGCTGGATTGGAGCCCTTTGGGTTGTATCTCTTCCTGAACCTTGTTATTCATCAATAAAGCTATCTTGGTTTCTCCTATATACTGATGTATCTTTGATGTATGATTGCATTAGTATGTTTAGTTTATTTCTAATCCTGAATTAGTTATGAATATGAATCAATTTCTTGTGTAGTGTTCTCTTCTTGTGATCTTGCAGAAACCTCTTGAAGCTAGGCGAGCGAGAAGGCAAGTAGCTGGGAACCCTCAAAGAGAAGAGAGACCGGATCGAGGGACAAACGGAAGACACCGGTTAGTCCATCTATCTCTCTTCATTCTTAATTCATAAAGGAAGAATACTAGAATAGCTGTCTCTGTTTGTTGCTAAGGCACTGTCACACCTTAGGTGGATAGGATCGTCCTGCATAGGCGTTTTTCCCCACAACAAACTGGCGACTCCACTGGGGAGATCTGTTTAGTCATTTTATTTGTGTTTCTATCATTGTTTGTTTCATAGACTTGACAGCAACAATCGAACTGCATCTGCTACTCCCAGATGCAAAGTAGACAGTTGCTGCTTTGATCCAATCACTGGATTTGTCTATGATTTGAACAATGGACTCACAAATGATTTGATGATCCTTTGTGATAGATCTTAGTACTCCCTCAAAGCATCCCTTTGATTGTACCTTGCTTGTTGCTTTGATTTGGCCTGAAACAGTAGATTAAATAGCAATCTGTGACCCAGAACCCAGTGAGAAACGAGAGTTTCTCCTTCAGCGCAAACCCTGTGAAGGGATTCTACATTTCAACGCAGGTCCCGTGAAGGCTACCTGCGCTGAATGTCAAAACCCCTGTGTTGAGGTTGCGCTGATCCAGTTTGGCCTTGTGCAGTTGGGGTTCTCTGCTCTGTTTTCCCTTGTTTTGATCTCTGATTTTTGCAGCCTGTAACCAGCATAGGTACCAGTCTGATAACTCCTTTTCTCTGCTTAAATTCTGCCTCCTTTTGTACAAAAAGACTGTGAGTGTTTTTATGTGTTTGTGGCGTCATTTACAGTTTTCCTTTGCAAGACTGAAATAGTCATCCTGTAGCCCTTGATTCAGATCTGTTGATTGTGATCTTAGAAGAGAGTTCATTGGCTGTTTACAATTGATTATACATTTGCTTTTGCTTATTGGTTTGAGTTTGTCTCTTTTAAGTGTCAAAACAAGTCTTCATTTCGAAAATCGTTAAGTGTTGTAATCTCTTCTACCCTCTCTGATTTCGAAAAAGTAAACTTGTTTGTATTTGTCATTTAAAAGCAAATTCAAAGTTGTACAAAAAAGTTTTCTTTGTAGGCATCAATACTAAGAAAGCGGAAAACAAACACCTGCATTGTGCATTTGCATCTTGATAGTTTGCATGTTTGATTTAGGAAAAGTGCATTAGAGTGTGTTGATTGCTCTTTGAGAAAAGATGGTGTCTTTCTTTTCCCTTAGTAGCTAGGATTTTCAAAGTTGAAAAGATATGACGCTTGCTTATCATCTTTAGACTGCATTTAGGAATTGTATCATACATCTCGTGGTGAACCTCAAAAGGAAAACTTCTAAAAAGATCAACCTAAAATAAATTGAATGAACTTAACAATGCTTTGCAACATAACGCACAACATAGAGGTCTAGGCTAGAGACGTGTTCCGGCGTCGTAAAGCCTGGTGACTGTCGATCTCGTTGATGGTGGGTGATTCCTCCTGAGGGACGATAGCGCCAGTACGGATTGTGCTCCCACGTACCGTCGCGTATATATTGGGAGACCCCTATAGGCATAAACCTTTATCCTTAGGAAGCCGTGTCGGCCGCCCTACTGATGGCAATGCACTGAACACAGCATTCAGGAAGATCGACCACCCGTACCCTAAAAAGTATTTTGCAGTTTTGCGAAAAGTTTGGCACACCCTCTGCCTAGAACTCCAGAGCAGTTCCTTTTGGCCTTTTTCAGACTCTATAACGGAAAAAGTCCATCCGAGCATTTGTCACTTCGGGCTCGTTAAAACATCGAAGGAGACTAGAGTCATATTTAGCTTTTTCTCGACTCTTTAAAAGTGAAAAAGCAAGTTGTGTCTAAAGCGTCGTTAAAATTTATTTTAAACGGAACAATCACCCTTTTATTCCTGCGTTGATCTTTAGGTTGAAAAAATGGAGCACACCAACCAAGGAATTCCCCTTGGTGGAAATCCTAGTCCCTTCTCCTCTTGGGGAGATGTTGGTGCGCCCCATATGGCCACATTGTCGCTTCCAGGACTGACAATTGGCTTGTCGGTCTGGCTCTTTTCAACCAATGTCGTTCAGAACACCACTATTCCTGAACAGTCGAGTCAACAGTTAGACCAGACCAGAGTTGCCCACCAGCCTTCTACTTCATCTAATTCTTCCTCTCCTCCTTCCTCTTCGCTTGACAGAACTGGTAAAACAAAAAACCAAGTTCCTAAGGAGAAGAAGGAAAAGAAGAAGAAAGAGAAGAAGAAGAAGGAGCCAAAAGCGACAGGGGGCAAACAAGTGTCGTCTGACAAAAATCCACACACAGCACTGACTAGGCCTAAATCGCCATGTGTCATATGCAAGGGAGACCACTTCCACAAAGACTGTCCCTGCATCCCTCGGATACTAAGGGACTAGTCTCCCCGTTTGCACAATTCGGTAGCATCAACCTCTGATAGCCATGTTGACTGCTCATCGTCAACTAGTGAAAGTGAAGCCACAGGACAGAGAGGGAAAGCTAGATTTCACTGCAAACTGTGTGAAGGCGATCACGCCATCCACCATTGTCCCTTCTTAGACGAGGCTAAAAGAGTTTTGGAAGATCGCCCGATCTTACGAGCGCAACTTCCTCCTGGATATCAAAAACTCCTGCCAAGTCCTTCACTAGTTGAGAACCCGGCTGGCCCGCCCAGGTGGTCAGCCGAAGTACCTATCATTGAGGATGAACCATATGAATCCATACCTGACGAGAGTCAAAAGGTTGAGGCGGCAGTTGACCCGGTTTTGCCTTCAGAGGCTCTATCCTCGAATGATACCATCACAGAGGAGAATAAAGACGACACCGTCCAAATTCTCTTCATCAACACAGACTCCGACGAACAAGGGGGCAATTTTCCCATTCCTTTATCGCAGGAAGGAACTTCGTCAGAGTCATACCCGGTCGTCTACTCGGTCCCACCACCAAGCAACCTGGTTGTGTCCTTCGACTGGAACCAACTAGGCAGACCCCGGTTGCCAGCCAGCATACCATTCAGAATTATCGTTCAAATATACAGAATGGTAATGGCTGGCACTATCATTGATGAGGGGGCATCTATGAGTATCCTTTCCTCTATTGCTTGGAAAGTGCTTGGTTCGCCAGCGCTTTTGCCTGAAATGAGAAATCTATCAGGCTTTGATAAAGGAACCAGTCGACCTTTAGGGATCCTCCCCAATGTGCCCATAACATTGAAAGGGAAGACCGTTCAAATGAACGTGATGGTCGTTCAAGGACCCTTGGATTATAACCTACTCCTTGGACGAGACTATATATATTGCATGGGAGCCATCGTCTCCTCACTCTTTAGAGTAATGTGTTTTCCGCACGAAGGAAGAGTGGTCAAGCTCGTGGACCTGCTTTCATTTCCCAGATCACGCATCGCAAATAGTCATATACCATCCCTAAATGGTCTCTTCACGCAATAAATGTCTCAACCCACGGTCCGTCCTCCTGATGAGCGCGAGTAATCCGGGAGGATATGACTGGAACCCAGGGGGCATGCGTCCTGGTCTGCTTCGGCAGGAAAACTTTGGGTATAGGGTAGGTTTCCGCGGGAGAATATGACTAGTCCGTACCCCGTCCGTCTAGGAAGAGGGGTTGTTCTAGAATAAGATTCTTTTGTCAAAGTTATTAGAGTTGGCGGGCATCGTCGCTCACCTTTGTCTATTTTGGTAGACATTGCTGAGGAAGTGTTTTGTTTGAAAGATTAACGAGACAATCTTTGGGTAACCTGAAAGAGGTAAGCCTCTCTCGTTAAAACAAATGTTTTGACGGAAAAGAAGTAGAGGTAACCTTGAAACTCTGTTTTATGCCTGGGGGCATGCAAACCTTTTGGAGTGCAAGCAAAGAGCGGTTATTTATCTGTTTTTTAGGTTAGCCGTTTCCTAACTTGCATAAAGAAAGGATGCGGGGCATAGCTTTATAAGATGAAGCTCCATAAAAAATAGAATCTTAATGAGACATTCTTATCATATGACTGGGTAATCGAGTAGTTTTAGCACACAGTTCATGCTCGTTAAAAAATAGACGCAAGATCCGAGCAGTTTTAGCACATAGTTCATGCTCGTTAAAAAATAAACATAAGATCGAGCAAATGTTTCCACCCGCGTTTAAGCTCGTTAAAAAATGAACTATCCCGGTAAATAACCACTGTGAATGTAATATCATCAGCCATTAAAGCCTTGGTCTTGTTTGCACCGTCACCTCCACTTTTCATTGGCTGATCGTTCACCTCCATATGATTGTTTACCCATTTTGAGGAACAGCTGCGAAGAGTGATTTCACTAAGCCATCCTTGTGACACTGCCGTGATTGGAAAATTCCAACCTGTACCTGGAATCAGCTGCTAACCTGTTTCATCACTCGTTCCTCAAAAGACGAGTCTTCTTTAAGCTCTTTTCATCTGACTCGTAAAATATGAAAATATTGTCGAGTCCTTGGCCTTCCAGCTCGTTAAAGGGACAGGAAGTGCTATCCCTCCTCTAGATTTTAATCTTTTTGGACCTGAGGGATTATTGCACAAAAAGATCGAGCGCTTGTTTTATTTGGCTCGTTAAAACTATCGAAAACTCATCCCTTCTGTATTGTTTTATACTTTTTCGGACCTAAGGGATTAGATGACGAAAAAGGACTTTTGGAGTTAACTTTATGTACCTTTTCAGACTCTCTAAAAATGAAAAGGACCAAGTTATCTTTGTCGTTAGACTCGTTAAAATCATTAAATAGCGACAAACTTGTCTTTAGACGAGAACGAGTTTCACTATCGCTAGGCTCGTTAAAACATAGGGATGGGCTTGCCCGAAGGGCAGGTTATAGAACAAGCATATGTTATCCTCCTCAAGCTTGACAAAAATAAAGAGGTACTGGTCAGCAATGACTGGGGAAAAATTGGGAGAAACTCAAGAAAACTTTGATGGTAGCAAGTCGCTCTTGAACATGCCACTTTTCCTCCGTACCACAATCGGGTTGGGTTGTTTCATTCACCGGTCACATCCATGGTCTCGCCATACCATCCATATTTGGGGTAATGCTACCAATCCATCGCATCAGTGTCGCCATATGTTCAAGAGAAGTCGTTCAGAAAAGTCAACCGTGTCCCATCCACTGCCGTACATTATCCTTCATCCTTTCATGACCGCCACCCTGAATCATATGTCACAGATCGTTTTCACCTCCATCAAAATCATTAGCTCCGTTCCGTGTCATTGATGTGGGATTCATTAAGGCCCTCCTTTGACGGATCGCTTCTTGTCGACATCAGCTCATTATCCAAGAAGTTGATCTAGGAACAACCCCTTCAGTACTTTGAAGCTTGCATGCCTCAATGGCAAGTTTCTCACTTCCGGCGACAGGTATACATCAATGACCTTCGACCGAAAGATTTTGCGTGGTGTTCGACGCCAAGTCCTTTATTCACACCACGTGAATTGTACTGCAGTACCTTGAGGGTCATTATCATTATCGGTGATTCCTCTCGCGCTTGTTAACGGTTTACCTCATTAACCGGTAATCAAGCGATGTCTTTCCATGTTCGACTTCAGAACATTTCTCACATGGATCGACTTGTACTTAGAGTGAAGATCGAACGAGTTTGAAGACCCCGGATCTAGTTTCATCCATCCGGGTTGCGATATATATTCAGGAAAGATAAAGACATTGACATGTACATCACTGCAGCAGATAATCATCCTACCCCAAAGGATGATAATTTCATCAAAATTATCAGTCTACCACCAGACGATTGTCTGTTCTATGTACAGAAAAATGAATTTATAAAGCTGAGCATGGGAATGCCCGCCTCAGCTAGATCATGAAAGCAGTATGAAAAATAATTTATTGTATTGTATCTTATTACAGGTCTCCTCCCAGCATTGGATGAACTTCGGATCCCCCTGATAAAGCATTTCACCCGATAAACGGCCTCATACTTTAGGGGGCAACTGTTATAGACATTTTTTTGCCTTACAGCATTGAGCATGAAAGGTCCATAATCTAAGGGATCCAAAGTCCCTAAACATGTTGTTCCTACCCCTAGAGGAACAAGGCTAACAAACCACAGCAATTCACAGAAGTTCTCCACCAGAAACTGCTCAAAAACAAGTCAATTTAGGATCAATTCAGTGGCTCCACTAGCTGTCTGCGCTGAATGTCAAATCCAACACTGGCTACCTACGTTGAATGTCAAAGCCAACACTGGCTACCTGCGCTGAGCGAGAGTTGACATGTGGCAAGTTCATTCCACGAGGTGTCAAAACCCAGGAAGCTTCCAGAATCTTCCTCAATGACACTTGCCTCAGTAAATTCGACTGGTGATGAGTAAGAGGTTCCTAATCTCCAAGTGGAAGCAAGAACCTCCAAGTAGAATCAAGAACTGACAGAGGGAGAGGACACTAGTCAGATCTCAAGCTGACTCATCCTCTCTCCAAACATCTATATATGGATCTCTCCTCCATGAGATCTAGAGGCTGGAATTTTGTTATTGCAAAGAATTGCTGTTGGTTTGAGATTGGAATCATTGGGTGCTTAATGCTTTGAAGGGGGTGAAGATAGGAATTCCATTTGCTGGGAAGGAGATGCTGGATTGGAGCCCTTTGGGTTGTATCTCTTCCTGAACCTTGTTATTCATCAATAAAGCTATCTTGGTTTCTCCTATATACTGATGTATCTTTGATGTATGATTGCATTAGTGTGTTTAGTTTATTTCTAATCCTGAATTAGTTATGAATATGAATCAATGTCTTGTGTAGTGTTCTCTTCTTGTGATCTTGCAGAAACCTCTTGAAGTTAGGCGAGCGAGAAGGCAAGTAGCTGGGAACCCTCAAAGAGAAGAGAGACCGGATCGAGGGACAAACGGAACACACCGGTTAGTCCATCTATCTCTCTTCATTCTTAATTCATAAAGGAAGAATACTAGAATAGTTGTCTCTGTTTGTTGCTAAGGCACTGTCACACCTTAGGTGGATAGGATCGTCCTGCATAGGCATTTTTCCCCACAACACATAAGCAAGTAAATGATCTTGAAAACCATCACCTATAATTTGCTTTTCTTGAGACTCACCTTTCCTATACCTGTTCTTTAGAGAAGTGAAATCATTTTCTATAGGCTTGGGCATCCTTTCTTGAATGTATTCCAACACATCATTATTGTCAGCTATGATCTCCAATCTGACTTTCCATGCAACAAAGTTTGATGCATCACCCAACTTTTCATGCTCCGTGAAGGTAGAGGATGACATCTTGACCTTGAATAGGCAATCTTCTTTCTGAAGGAGAGGGCTTCAAAGATTGTCTTCTATTGAGCTTGACTTTCACCTTAGCTCTGATACCATGTTAAATTTTTAGATTGTTCAATGTTGAATCAGTTACTTTAGCTCAATTTATCTTTTCATTAACAATGCATCCAATTATTAGTAGGATAATCAACCATAAATGTAACTGAAGGAAGAAAAATGTATGCAATGAAAGAGAAGACCAAGGAAAAACCCCACAAGGGGTAAACACTTTCAAATCTTCTTCTTTAGTAGATCGTCATAAAAATATTTCAGCAGTGAGTACAATGAGCCCAATACATATGATTTGCAGCAAAAAAATAAATCAGATCTACATATCTGTTATAACAGCAGAGAAATCTAGATCTAAATCATTAAAGTTGACTGAAGCCAAGATGTCCAAACCCCATATCTGAATTGGGTCGCTCTCATCAACATTTTCTACGGGCAACTGAAAATTTAGGGTCACTCTCATGAATATAGTATGCAAGTGACTGTGACTATAGAGTCGCTCCCAAGAGGTCTCTATGTGTGCGACTCTGGCACTTAACTGCAAATACCCAAATTCGCTACTCTATAATTTCCCAGAAATTCTCTACAAATCTCACTCTAAGACCATGTAGAAAATCTGAATGTAGATTAACTCAATAATGCAATATACCAAAGTAAAATATTATAATCTACTTCTACTATCAATTTGAGGAATCTTAAATATTGAGAAAGATCGATTTGAACACATATAACCAAAAGAAGAAGAATCAATGCACAATACACACAAAAATACTCAGGGGAAAGCCTCAACTAAAAACCCCACTATTTGTGTTATCATACAAGATGGAAATACATCAAAATTATACAAAGCCTTAGCTCTCACAACTAGCCAGCTCTCAATACAATCCTCCTGGATGCTCACAGGAAAACAAAGGTTCTCACAAGCCTTCTCCTCTGCCCTCCAAGCTCCTACTCCCTTACACAGTTTCTCCTGGGTGATCCTCCTGTTACCAAGTGGAAGGCTGATCACTCACACTAATCCTACACCCTGTCAAAACTGCACAATCCTCAAGGAACCTTATTCCTTCTGCATGCATGAGTTTCCTTTATAGGAGAAGACATGCAACTGATAGTACATTGTCCTTGACATTTAGCTCAACTGGGCCTTTCTCAGAATAGACATGCATGAGTTTCTGATAAGGGAATCTTTAGTTATCTAGAGTAGACTGGTTGAGTGCATGCAGGCATCAATTGACTGATAACTCACAATTAGTTCCTCAAACAGTTTGGAACTAATTTAACTGGACTTTAACTTAGTAAACTGAGTTAACTAATTACAACTCAAATATAACTCAATCTTATCTCCTTAATTAAGGGATAATCTCCTTAATTTAATGGATAATTGTTGCATGACTTCGAAAGACTTCTAACTTGAATTTCTCCAACTAATTAATCCATAATGAATTAATTAATTATTTTGAAGCAGCTGGTGAGACTAAATTCGAATTTAATTCACAATTTTAATTCAAGGATAAATTAAAATTGGAATTTCTGGATTCTACTTTTATAATTTCTTGTTGCTAATTTCAACAACTACCTAGTCAAGTTGTGCAAGCGATCGACAAGCCAAAGTTGCACTCTTGTCATGTTGTGCGAGAAACTGAGATGATAGGGTCACTCCCTGGGATACCTAGTGTGAGTGACTGGGGACCAGATCCTTCCAATCTACCTCTAAACCCAAATTCGCTCTCATTAAACTGTCTTTGAGCGACCAGAGAGCCAAATTCACTCTCTTGCCTACTCTATGCATGTGACCGAAGATGAAAAACTTATGTTATGTGCCAGAAACCAAGATCCAGAAAACCCTAACCCAGAGCGAACCTTTCACCTGTACTTTCAGACCCAATGCGAACTTCTATTGATGAACTTGTGCGAGCCAAAACAAAATAGAAGAACACAAACATGCTTTGATCAAGTGTTTTCAAATGAGCTTGAGGTTGCTTCATTTTATAGGCTTTCTTGAGGGTTTACTTGGGGTTGAGGTTGACCTAAGCCATTACCCAAGTGGTTAGGGCTAACCCATTCCATAATTATTGAATGAATAAAACAATTCAAAACTTAACTTCCGCTTAACTGAATAGGGTAATATTTAGGTCGATTTTGGTCCTCTCAAAAAGAGGAATTTAATGCAAGCATCATCTTGATCATTTGAGTTGTCTAATGTGGAATTTGACCCTAGTTTTAAAATTAACATGATATGTTGACCTCTGATATGAATTCATTACTCCACGTGGCGACTCCCTAATGGTGACGTGTCACCCGAATTTGGCCCATTAGGAGACTTAATAAAGTTGAATCTTCCTACCACATATCTTGTCTTATTGCCATGTCATGTTGATGTTAGTTGTCACTACAGCTTCTCGGAGCCAATCTTGTTCCGCCATGTTTACTACCATAGGAGAGAGAAGACGGTTCGTCAAACCTTGGTTTTGCAACAGGATCCTATGTTAATTTTCTTCGGCATTCATCAAGGATTTTTATCACAATCAGCACTATCGGATATCGTAACTTCTAAAGGTTCCTCTCTTAAGAAGTTTTGATATTCTGATATCTGATATGCCACTAGCTCCTATATCCCAATGTCTGATACTCCGATGTTCTGATATTCCAATGCTTCAATGCTCAGATGTGCTAATCTTTGGGGTTCTGATATCAGTTCCCTATGGGCTTCTACCTCCAATATTCCATCCTTCTACAAGCTTCAAGTTCCTGGACTTCGGAAAACCATAGATTTTGATCCAGGAATCCATTTTTGGACTTCCTCTTATCGTTGGAAATCTCTTTCAAAGAAATTTTCATTATATAGGGTCTGATGTAGGCTTTGAGTCCATCTTCTACCTCTAAGATGGTTGTAAAATTTTTGCTACACTTTTATCCTTGAATCTTCTTCTTGTGCTTGGAATGTTGAACTCCCAACCACCATAGTCATCATTTTATGGATTTTCCAGTAAGCCTGCTGCTGTGATGATTCTCTACATAAAGCCTATAGCTACCATTGAATTCCATCTGGTAAGCTTGCTACTATAAGCCTCATTTTATGGCTTTTCTTTTAAGCCTGCTACTATGATGATTTTCTATAAAGCACTCCAAAAACCATGGGATTCCTCCCGAACACCCAATAATCACGCTGGCCCCTGTTGAAATCAATGCCTCACTAACATAGCCACCCATACACCACCAATTGTCCAACAATATCCCCCTTTGGCATTGATGGCAACACCATAAGCTCCCCCTCAGTCTATGCATGGTTGACTTTGATTCCAATATTCTCCTCCTTTGACATCAGTGGCAAAGAATACTTCTTGAATACTCCACTTGAACCATTGCATCCTAATCTCCCATGAGTTCCACATGTTGAGTATCTTCCACCACCTACCAAAATGAATTCATTTGGAGGGAGGAGTCACAACTCCTATCTGTTGCCTAAGATATTCAAATGGTTCTCTTTCCAATGGCTTGGTAAAGATATATGCCATTTTCTCTTTAGTGGCCACATATTCAAGTCTGACAGTGTTGGTTGCAACCTGTTCCCTCAAGAAATGGAACTTGATAGGAATATTCTTAGTCTTTGAATGCATGACTAGATTTTTGGAGATGTTAATGGCACTTGTGTTGTCACACATTATTGGAATGGGATCAATTAGTTCTACCTGAATATCTTTCAAAGTTTGCTTCATCCACCGAATCTGTGTACAACAAGTAGCAGTAGAAAAATACTCTGCTTCAGCAGTCAATAGAGAAATGGAGGCTTTTTTATTGCTGACCCACGACACCAAGCATTTTTCTAGGAAAAAATATGCACTTGAAGTACTCTTCATGTCATCAAGGCTTCCATCCCAATCTACATCTATGTAGGCCTTCAACTTGAATTCTTATTTCTTAGCATACCACAATCCTAAAATCTGGCCACAAGCCCCACTGCTTGCATGATGTTTGGCCTTGAAGTAGTCAAGTACAATAAGTTTCTTATCATCGATCTACATTTAGTATATTTTACCAACAGTGTTCCATATTCTTTGCACAACTTGCAGCCTGTAGTCATAGGCATGCTTACTGGTTTGCAATCTTCCAGCCTAAATTTCTTCAAAGTTTCCTTTAGATATTTGGGTTGGGATATAAACATTCCTTATGGAGACTAAGAAGTTGTAGACCTAGGAAGAAGGAAAACTCTCTGATCATGGACATTTCAAATTTTGTTTGCATACATTTTGCAAATTGATGCCCCAATTGTTCCATATCACTACCAAATATTATATCATCCACATACATGGCTACTATCCGTAGATGATTACCTTCAAAAATTACATATAAGTTATTTTAAATTGTACCTTTCTTAAATCCTTGTTGCTAAAGATATTTATCCAGACTTTTGTACTAAGCTCTAGGAGCCTGTTTTAGTCCATACAGGGGCTTCTTCAGTTTGCATACGAACCCTTCATCTGAGGTGAGTATAAATCCTTATAGATGCTCATTGTAAAATTCCTCTTCCAAATCTCCATTGAGAAATGAAAACTTCGTATCCATATGATATACCTTGATATTCTTATGGGTGGAAAGAGCAAGAAAGATCCTGATAGCTTCCATTCATGCTACTGGTGCAAAGGTTTCTTCAAAATCTACCCCTTTTATTTGGGCATACCCTTTGCAGACCAATCAAGCTTTGTTCCTGATTACTTGACCCTATTCATTTAGTTTGTTTTTGAAAACCCATTTGGTTCCAATAACATTTTTCTCTCTAAGCCTTGGAACAAGCTCCCAAGTGTCATTATTTTCAATCTGATCAAGTTCTTCATTCATAACTTTCACCTAGAACTTGTCTTCACTTGCTTGACAGAGGTTCTTGGGTTCTATCTGTGATAACAAAGCCAGATTCACATAACTTGTACTACCAACAAGTTTCCTCCTGGTTTGGACACCATGTCTTTGATCTCCAAGTATCTGAATCTCAAGATGTTCCTTTTGTACATACATGGAGGGTGTCTTTGGCCTTGAAGTTGTGCTTTCTTCCTCACCTTCACTATCTAAATCTGTTTCCTCCAAATCCATGGACCTCATATCTAAAATTTCTTCATCATATAAGTTCATATTTCTTTTAGAGGACTCAGGTTGTGAACCTACTTCATCTACTATCACATCAATGAAATCCTCAATCTTCTTTTTTGACTTGTTGTAACACATATATCCTTTGCTTCGAGCAGATTACTCGAGCAATATCCCTTCGTCAACCCGTGAATCAAACTTTCTAGGATTCTTATCATTCCTTTTGATGAAGCATTTGCTTCCAAACACCTCGAGGTGTTTAACTGATGCAGGTCTTCCTTTCCACAACTCATAGGGATTTTATTACTATTAGGACTGATTTGAGTTCTGTTTGACAGATATAATATTTCATGGGCAGCT
Source organism: Pinus tabuliformis (assembly GCA_031772625.1). Classification (NCBI taxonomy): domain Eukaryota; kingdom Viridiplantae; phylum Streptophyta; class Pinopsida; order Pinales; family Pinaceae; genus Pinus; species Pinus tabuliformis. The sequence goes on along the minus strand of CM062814.1, from coordinate 485,886,863 downwards.
TCTCCCCAAAATTTTTCAGACACTCCTTCTTCATCCAACATTACTGTGGCCATTTTCTGGATTATTTTGTTCTTCCTCTCTACTACTCCATTTTGTTGTGGAGTTATATCCACTGAGTACTTCCTCATGATGTCGTGCTCTTCACAAACTTTCTCAAATTCTCTTAAGGTGTACTCTCCTCCTCTATCTGATATTAAGTATTAATATTTAAGTCTTTCTCATTTTCTACTTGTGAGATTTAAACTTCTTGAAATGCTTGAATGCTTCCGATTTTTCTTTTGAGAGAACAATCCAAGTGACCCTTGTGAAATCATCAATGAGCAGCATGAAATACCTTTTTTCCTTTCATTATTTTTCTCTAGCTGGGCCACAGATGTCTGTGTTAATGAGATCCAAATGTCTGGATGAGGAGAACTATTTCGACTTGAAATGATCCCTAGTCTGCTTGCCAAACTAACATGACTTGCATATTAAATTATTGAGCCTTAACAGTCTTGGTAATCCTCTCATGGCTACCATATTACTAACCTTTATCAAACTGTCAAAATTCATATCCCCATTTCCTCTTGTGCCACATCTGTGTTTCATTCATTTTTATTAAACAACAGTTAACCCTGGAATCATCAAATACGTATACATTATTGTGGGTTTTGGTTTCTTTCCCTACTAGCTTTCCATTCTTCATGTTGTGGATCTCACAGTCTTTAGATCGAAAGGTTACATTATAGCCATTATCACACATTTGTCTAACACTAAGAAGGTTGTGCTTGAGACCTTCCACATACAGCACATTTTGTGCTTCTATTTTTTTATCATGACTGACAATTCCTTTACCCTTGATTCTAGCTGGAGCATTTTTCCAAAGGTGGCATTGTTTCCTCTGTCATTTTCTTTTAGCGGTAGAAATTTGTTCTTGTCCCCAGTCATATGTTTGGAACAACCACTATCCACATACCATTTGTTTTCTTGATTATGAGTTGATAAGGAAAGTCCACACTGCATCCTCTTTTTAGTCTTTCATTTCCAACTCCTCTTATCCTTTTGGATAAATGACTGTCTAATATTTTGGGACTTAGATAGGTATTCAAACCTGCATATGGACTCACTATCTTTGTGACCAAAATTATTACATTTCAAACATTATACTTCACTTAGCAAGGGAGAGAATACATTTTGATTTCTGAGAGAAGTGTTTTGAGATTTAGAAATTTGATCCATATTATATATGGGATTTTCATCTCTTTCAACTTTGATCCTTGTATAGTCAATAGTTTTATGTCCAAAGGTATGACACTTATAACAATGACCATAAAATAAATAGGCATGCCTATTGTTGGAAGTATTATGAGATTATCGTCTGGATGATTGGTTCATTCTCTATTGACGATCTCCTCTTTTCCCTGCTACTCTTTTGTCTTCATTAATTCTTTCATGATGCTTATTCCCATGGCTCTATGGTTCTTTGAATCTTGTGGACCTGAATTTTATCTTCCCCATAGAAGATTCTTGTGTCTTAGAGTATCCTAGACCGGTTTTGATTCCTGAGGGCCTTTGACTATTCAGGATCTGATCTAGTCTCCTTGTCCCTTCAGAAAATTTTTCATTTAAACCCTTCTTGGTCTTTGTTCTCTCAAGATCTGTTCTCAAAGAGATAACCTCTACTTTAAGACTTTGACATATCTCTTCCCATTCTTGGATCAGACCTTGAAGAACCTCTTCTTTTCATTTATCCTCCTCCAGTTTAACTTTCAAAGACATAATATCATATTTGCATGTCTGTGAGATTATTTCCCTCTTTAACTTGAGCAACTCTTGTTTTAAATGCTTATTCTCCTCTTCTAGTATTTCACAGATTCCTTGTTTTTCTTCTAGTAGAAGGACTAGACTATCTCTTCTCTTGATATCTTCCTCAAGATTTTCTTTCTGATAGGAAAACTCCTTGTTATCAGAGTTATACATACCTTCCTTCGCACATTGTAACTGTTCCTTCAGCTGCTTATTCTTTTTCCTTGCTTTCTGTTATCACAAAATCACACACTGAAGGCTGCCTATCAGTAAGATAATGTGTAACTATTTCAAACCTAGCTTTGGACTAAGGCTTAGCCTCCTTAGTCTGAGAGGCCTCTCTCACAGATTATGAATGTTGATCATTAACAAGGAAAGATGGCTAACTCTTTAACAAACACATGAAAATAAGCTGGCTGGACAGATATCAGATTGATTCCCATTGGGCTTATGGAGTCTCACACATTTCAGCAAACCAAAATACTATTTTTCATGGAAGTCAGGGCTCTTTACATCTATGCTCAAACATAACTAACATAAAACACAGTCTGCCATAACATACAGGAAGTCAGATCATGTGGGCATGAGTTCTGAGTGATTATGCAATAACAGAACTGTAAAAGAACACTAAAATAACAAGCCACCATACATTTGAACAATGAGATCTATTGAGAATCCTGAGGCAAAAACAACAGTCATTTGTATTCCTGAAACATGCTTTACATAAACCAAAATAGACTTGTTCTCTATCAAAGTATCCAACCCCTACTACATCCAAGTTTGATCCATATATAGGAATACATGCTTAACCACCTCGAGCTTCCTCCTCCAGCATGAGGGGAGCATCGAAGGTTGCTATTAACTATCCTTATCTACTGTATAACTAATTCATTAATTACATGATTGCTGAACTGTAATTACAAATGGTCTTAATTTACTCAAAACTCAAAATCTGTCCTCCTCGTAGCATGATGCTTTTCTGACTCTTGACACATGTCCTCTATCTGTTTTGGTTGAGGTATCTTGGAGGAGAATACACTGAACGAGCTGGCTTTGGATTCTAGTTGCGCAGATGGCTCATTAATTAACCAAGAGAAGTGCTCTGTTTTTACGGTCCCTGTCTCCCATCATTCTTCATCACTTAAAGAACATGTCCCCTGCTCTCTAATTCTTCATAAACAACGCATATCACCATACTCTCCAATGAGCTGGAAGCCTTGTGAGCTGAACAAGTGTACAAACAAAAATCTCCGATAACCTTAACAGGAACCCTAACAATTCGGTCATAAAGTACCTTTAACGAGACTTGAGCTAGAAACAAAATATTTCACCTTTTCCAAAATGCACATCTGTCATTTTCTGAATAGCTAGGAGAGTCTTTTAAGGTTTCCCTTATGTCCTTGAGGCTTTTCCTTCAAAAATTTGCTGACCTCATCATTAAACTCCTTGTTTTTCTTATAAAACAGCACCTACGCGCTACGAAACTGCTATTTTTGCTAAAACAGAATGCATTTGCACTAAAGCTTCCTTTGCTTGAACTTTTGACTTTTCAAACTTCCTCTACAGGTGTCAAAGACTTAGATGACTTCAAAATAGTGGAACTCAAACAAAATTGACCAAAACTGAAAATATCACCTTTTCCTCAAATCAATGAGCTAGCTGACCTAGCCGTATCTTCAAATTTGAAATCTCCTTCTTTAAAGCTTTGTTTTTAGCTCTCAGGGTCAGGTTCATTTTTCTGAGGAGTTTAGCTTGCTTGAGGGCTGGGACCGTCCAGGTATATACATCAGCCACGGAATCTGTCTGACCCACTAGGTTTTTGCTGCCCTTTAACACAGCTCTTTTATAGTTGGCATACCTAACTGCACGCTCCTTAATCACATTTTTGGCTTTGACAATTTCTTCTTTGGTTGCTCCCACCTGATCCTTTATGGTTGTTTCCACTTGACTCTTTATGGCAATCACATTTCCTCCTTGGGTGATGATGACCTTCTTATTCTTGTCTTTATGTTTGACTGCCTCCACTTTTTTTGTCAATACTTCAATTACCTCTGTTCTGGGTGACTTTACAGCTTTCTTTGCTTTATGCACTTTCTCCTTTACAGCTTCTTCTCCTTTATGCACTTTCTCAGCCTCTTTAATTTGTTTCCTTGTAACTGGCCTTCTTGGCTTGAACATAAACTCCTCACTAGGCTCATCAAACCTTAATCTTTTCGAAGCTTTTGATTTCTTAGTGCTCTCAGGAGAAGATTGGGTCAAATCAATATGTATGGGTTCAAGATGCACTGGTTCTTCCTGCTCAAATTAAATAGCCTCAAGTAGGTCACTTAGGCTGGCCTTTGAAATTGGAATTTCTTCCACAGCTACTGATTTACCTTTCTCCTTGCTTAGTTGACCCCTAGTTTTAACTCTTGATGCTTTTTCAGATTCAGCTGATCCATGAACATCCTTCTTTTGCTTGACTTTTTCCTTTGATGATGACTGTGGTGGCTGAGGTGGCTCTTTAATAACCAAGGCTTTGACTGGTTTGTTCAACTGAGATTTAACCTTCTTTTTCTCCCTAGCCTCCTTTCTAAGCTCAGCAATAGTAGGTTCCTCCATTAATTCTTCTCTTCCTCTAAGTGGCTGTGGGGTGAGGCCTGTCTTACTCTGGAAACCGGCCACATAGATGAAAGAATCCCAATCCCTACCAATCTTCTGCAAACCATCCATCACTAACAGTTTAACTAGGCCATGATGAAACAGTGATGACTCACAATCATCCTTCCTCAATTGAATTTTATCACACATCTTACTGAGGCTTCGAAACAAGTAAAATGGGAGATCTATAGATGCTTTACCCGTGAAATGCAGCAACAACTTGAAATGATATGAATAAACTTTGTTATATCTGCCCTCACAAGTTAAATATTTTTGAATACAAGTAAGAAGCATAGCATAACTCTCCTTAACATAACTTCTAGGTACAGCCTTGGTTAAATCTTCATTCACATAGGCTTCCTTCAAGAATACTTTACAGGGGCTCATATCAAATTTGAAATTTTTGAACCACTCCTACCCTCCTCTAGGAATCTCAGTTACCCTAGCAATAGCCTCTGGAGATACTGGAAATTCTAACATAGATACCTTGGAACTTAAGCCTGTAAAATTCAAGGCAAATTCTTTTGTTACCTGAGTGTGTCCTCCCTTCAGCTTTTCACAAAAACTCCAGCAGCCAGCGTCTTTGAAGGCCTTTTTAACACCTTCCTCCCTTAATGTCAAGTCCAATCCTTCGGGCTCTGCCCTTTGACACCTTCCGGACCGATGCTCCTTCTTCTCCATTACACCTTGAAAACTTTTGCACAGAGAAACACCGGCAGCTTCAACTCGAAAATCAAATTCAAACTTTAGAACACAGGCTCGCTTGCAATGCAGCTCTCTTGAAGAAGAAACTCGGGCTCGTTTCAATTCAAATATCTTAACATATAAGCTGGCCACTTCATGTAATAATAACAGAACATCATGACACAACTATGCATGACAAAAACATTTGAATGAACTTAATGTGCATGACTATGAACCTATTGGTGGAATGATGGCTCGTAAGTGCTTGGAAGGTACACTAACTGACAACAACCGACCGGACTCAATGACTCATCCCCAGACCTGACATTTCGAAGATCTACGCTGCAAAATCCCCGAATCCGCGATTTCGTAGCGCGGACAGTTATAACTTAGCGACATGTGCTGCGAAATGGCTGGCGCTACGAAAAGGCTAAAACATTATTGCGCTTCAAAATCAGCCAATCAAACTACGCTACGAAACTGCGAAAAGGACAAATGACATATACGAGATAAGACATGTCTTAATCAATCACGATGGAGGATGACTAACGGTTTTGAAAATGATTCTCATCAATATCATTGAAAAACATGACCCCTAAGTAGTAAACATAGGATAACAACCATTTGACATCCATTTTTAACAATGAAATTTTGGACTCAACTTATATACATGTGACTGCAGTTCTCAGTGATAACACTTTCTTTAACTCGTCAAGGGGACTAATGAGTTCCCCTTCAAGGTCCACTACTCCTTCTTCTTCCTCTCCAAAGTCCATAATACCTTGTTTCTTGTAGTTTGTTTCGAAATCCATAAGAAGATAATTATTTGAATCATTCTCTGACGAGTTTTCACTGCCTGATTTTGGTGCTGAGTTATCCTCTTTGGGGTAGAACCCCATTTTCTTATAGATATTTACTTCTGATGTGCCTGAGACTTGTTTCCAAATTTTAGATCCTCTTCCTTTTCATCCTTTTCCTTATAATGGAATTTGGACAAGAAATGTCCAACTCTTCCATAGTCAAAACACTTAAAGGGAAACTTCCCTTTATATCCTCTTGAGCTACTCTTTAGTTTTATAACTACTTGAGCCAGCTCCTGATCAGATTCAAAACTGGAGCAGTCTTGATGATCTTTATACTCCTTGGCCTTTCTAGATACTTTGAATATTTCTTCCTTAGGTTAAAAGTTTTATATTCCTACTCTTATCTCATAGGTTGTGAGAGTACCATGTAGTTGGTCCATCTTGAGATCCTTTAAATTATCCATTTCTTCAATAGTTGAGACTTTGGCATTAAATCTCATGGGTAGAGATATTAATATTTTCTGAACAATCATCTCTCCCTTGACCTCTTCACCAAGTCCTCTAATGATATTAGCTACTTCATCAGCTCCGAGGAAGTATTTTTCTATGCTTTTATTTTCACTCATTCTCAAGCTCTCAAACGTTAGTCTAAAAGTCTGAAGTTTTTCCTGCTTGACTTTGTCATCTCTTTCATGACTTTGATTAAGCTTTACCCACACTTCCTTAGCAGACTTATAGTGCATAACTTTTATAAGTCTGATTGACTAAGGCCAAAGATAATGGAATTCTTGGCTTTAGCATTGTTTCCATATAATTTTTTACCATTTGAATTAGTGGGAAGAATATCAGGGACATTGTAGTATACTAGTGCTGAAGTCCAAACATCTACTCCCAAGGACATTACGCTTCCATTCCTACTTTCCAAAAGGCATAGTTTGTCCCGTCAAAGACTGGTATTCTACTTAAGTAAGCCTCTTGACTCTCTTTCCTATACATAATCCCTTATAGATCTAGCTTCTAGTGATTAGACTGTTGTTGAAGGAACCTTAGCTCTTATACCAATTATTGAAATAAGGAATTGTTGAGAGGGGAGGGGTGAATCAATATTTATGAAACTCTTTTTCTTTTTCTATTATGCTTACAATGCCTTCTTATACTATTTTACTTGTGAGAGCATTTATTCACAAAAGCAGTGAATCAACAATTTCAAACATATGTCATGTTCATACAGCAATACAATGAGCAACACACACATTTGACATAGTGTTTTTCACGTGGAAACCTAGAGGGAACTACGCCAGGAAACCAACTCAACCAGCCTCTGGGTTCAAGCTGGCCTTTAAACCAGAGGGGTCTCCCTCAGTTGTTACAAGGCTTTATTTAATGTTGTTCACCTGTCAATGAACAACAGCCTTTGAAGCACAATGGACAAATTTATGGCTTTAATTGGGGGTGGTAGACAATCAATGACAATTCCTATTTATGATTTAAAGGCTCTCTTGTAGGGTTCCCTTTGGAAGAGTCAGCGTCCAGCCTGACAGAACGACTTGATTTGTATAATAATTTGACCAAATAATGTAAGGAGAATCCTAATAATTGAGTGACAATACTGATTACTTCACAACTAGGACGACTTTGATGCATGTAGAAGGTTTCTACAGCCCAACAAAACATATTCAGGGAAGATAGAAGTACAAACAATAAAATCAATTCAAAGAGGAGCTAACTCAAACAAACAGTCCAATATACTTATCTCTTTAAATGATTATTAATTTGAAGGGGATTTCAGGAAGATTGAAACTCAATCTATCCTTACCCATATCTTCTATAATGCTTGGAACATGTGCAGAAAACATATATGGAAATACTAGAAAAACATACTTGAAGCACAAAATTCTGTCAAAACTAGAGTCATAAGGCTATCATTATAAATACTACAACAGAAACTTTATTACAGAGTGAAAATCCTTGGCATCAAAATCCCACCACCTTTCTTATTACAATTCATCAAATATATATAGTAATAAAAAATGATAAACTGTTACAAACTTTCATGAATAAAATCCTGAACTATATACTAAAAATAAATAATATCTCTTAATTAGTTGCCGGAAATCTGGAACTGTTGCAAGTATCTTGCCTTGAAATCTGGAGTTGGTTCACTAGTGCTGATATTTTGCCTTCATTTGTTGAACTGCTTGAGTCAATTTTCCCACCTAAACACCAACTATCGCACAACACTTTTTCTTTTTCCTTTGGGCATTTTCATAGGACATAAGGCCAATGTCTCGCTATACTTTGATATTGCACCTACAATGTCTCCCTATTGTCTCTTTAGGTTTCCTTTAAATGCATTCATTTAAGATGATAGCTTGAAACATAAAATACTTTCAGCAGAATCATTTCAATGCTTCCAGGAGTGCCAAAACCTTAGATTTTGTGCTTACGTTCCTTTAAATAAAAACAATTTTATCACTCTTGTTTCTGAGAGAATTTCATGTACCATGTTCCTTTAATCTATTTGAAGAACATCTTTGTCTGCATTATAAAAATTACAATTTTGGTATCTTCCTTTCGTTCAAAATCTTCTCATGCTCCAAATTTAGCATGTTATTTCTCCATGGTTCCATGATTATTCACTTTGGTGTGATGAATGTGAAACCTTATAATTTGTTGCTAATCTTTCTTTTGGAAATACTCTGTAGAATATGTAAGAAGTTCAAACTAAGAGCAACATGATTTCCAACTATGGCACTCTACACTTCTGAAAATTTGAAAGCTAGAAAATTACATCAAAATAACCCCATATTCTTATGATAAACTTACCCAAAAGTTGTCTTGTTCATAACAAGGCACAGAGGAAAATCTAATCTTACATTATTTTTATGATTGATATGTTGTGTTAAATAATATTATTGATCTTCCATGATCATACTGTATGGTTTTGATGCAATAGGGATGTATTGCGACATATACTTGTATGGAATTCATTTAAATGGATTTATGAGGAAATATGGGTGTGTACCCTTCAGAGAACCATCGAAATATCCCTAATTGTTCAAAATCTGGAAAAAAATCCCACAATACACTTAATTAACATGATTCTGCACAAAACCCACATTCCATATTTTTGAAATTTTCCATTGTTTCTCCAAAATCTGCAGTCGAATTTCACGGTTTGAAAACCCTGTGAAAATTTGAGGAAATATGGGTGTGTACCCTTCAGAGAACCTTCAAAATATACCTAATTGTTCATAATCTAGAAAAAATTCCTATCGTGCACTTAATTAACAAGATTCTACACAAAACCCATGTTCCAAAATTATGAAATTTTCTATTGTTTGTCCAGAATCTGCAATCGAATTTCACTATCTCAAAACCCTGCGAAAATTTTAAATGAAATGCAAAAAAAAACTTTCTTTGACCATTGGATCCCATTCTTTGCCTTGCGCTGACAGTTATTAAACCATTTTCCACTCAAGACTTCGATTTACGTTGCAAATTTTGATGTTTCAAATGGTGAGTATGACCCCATAGACTCTTCGCAAGAATCACTTTTCCAAAGTGATCTGCCATTAATGCAGTCGTCATCATAGTAGAATCAATAACTGTCGGACGCAAATTCAGATGATTTTGTTTGATCATCACTGCAACTCTCGCCACATGGGTTGTGACCGTACTAGTGCCTAAGACCATTGCCAAGTTATGCTCTGATCAATTGTAGTTCCCACATTTACCAAGTATCCTCCCCTGTAATTTCCTTGTAGACTACAATTCGAGCTCCAGGTGCCATGCCACTTGTATATCTGTAGTTGAAACCATTTACAGGTTCAGGAACTCTATGGTTTCTAGTGGTAATTGAATTTTTCACCTAACACATAAAGCTTGTATGTCTACCAAAGGAGCTATTCCACAGAACCATAACCAAGTGCATAAAAACTAAAACGTCAATAGAGTGTGAAACTTGCAAAAGTATCTCTACCACCTTAAACCCTTCTTCGCAGATTAACCTTCGCAATATTCCTTGTGTTATCACAAAACCCAACCCTGATAGGCTGCTGACCAGGAGGACTTTGAGTAACTATTTCAAACCAAACTTTTGGTTGAGGCTTAGCCTCCTCAATCTGAGAGGGCTCTCTCACTAGGTTAAAGATTTTAGTTTAAAGATTATATGGCTAACTCTATGGAAAAACAAGTGAAAAAGTATAAATAGTTGAACACAATCAATAAAAATCCATTGGGCTTATGGAGTCAGAATATGTTTTAGTATCATAGAAAGATTATCTTAACATGGAAGTCAAGGCAAAAAGAGTTTTAATGTATCAGCAAAACAAAGAAATAATGTAAGGAACACAGTCTATAAACACATGAAGGAAGTTAGAGAATTGCCAATGAATTCTAAGTAACATGTGTTCATACCACTGCAAGTAAGTAAATGAAGAAAACCATAAGAAATCAAACATTAAAACTCTCCTCTGAATCCTGAGTAGTGAAGCAAAAATCTCTTTATTAACATGAAAAACACAGTCTCCCACAATGACATAGTGTGACTGTTTCTTTTGAAAATTTCCAACCCTAAGGTATTCCACCTCTTGTCCTTTATAAATTCGTCCTTAAAATATTGGATTCCCTGATCCAACATGAGGGGAAATCGAATTTCCTATCTTGACACCTATTCATTCCTAAAACAAACTATTAATTACAAGTAGCAGTTATCTAACAGTCCTAGAGTCCTAATACAATTAGGAGTACAACTCCTTATTATGATTGTAGCAACTTAAACTAGGAAATAAATTTGATGTTTGACAGCTACTCCTCCTTAACTTCGACCTTGGTGATGACCATAACCCTGTTGTTGGCCTTCAATAACTTCTCCTTCATCTGTCCTGAAAATTAGGAAATTGTTCCCTGCAGTGTAGTCTTGGTCTTCAATGATGTTCCTCGAAGAAAGTCAAACTAGATGAGCTACGAAATGAACTGTTGTTTTTGTAGCGCAAGGCTTAGTTTTTTCATATATCTTTCATTCCTTAAGTTTTTCTTCACTTAGGCTTTAAACCTTCTAAAATGATCTCCTTACATTTTTGCAGCAACATTCTTCTTCAAAAATAACCCCTTTCTTCCTTTGAATATTTTCCAAAAAGAACAAAACTGCACCTACAGCAGTTTCATAGCGCGCTACGAAACTGCTGTGCATGTCACCTACAGCAGTTTCATAGCGCGATACGAAACTGCTGTGTGAATTAATTTACACATTTTTTTCCCAAAAACTTTCCTTCTAAGGATTCTTCACAGCTATTTCATTATGTAAATATGTCATCACCCATCCATGAAAACAACTTCAAAAGTAATGTCTTCAAAAAGAAATGTCTTTGTTTTAACCAAAATTGTATTAGTGTTTCATCACTTACTGCCCTGTTTATTTGTGTTGAGGCTGACCTCCAGACTTGTTCAGCTGAATTTCCAAGTCTTCGATTTGTCTTTTCATCACCCTAATATTAGTTCTTAGTCTATCATTGATCCATCTAATTTACCTTGCTTCACTAATTGCAGGGACAGTCCAGGTGAAGTATTAAGCATCTTTACTAACTACTTCCGGTTTTGAAGCTTCTATTTCTTCCCATATGGCCTTCATTCTTTTGAAATTGGCTTTTTCAATTGCATGTTTCCTTGCCCTTTTCTTAAGTCGGGAAATATCCAGATTTGCAAGCTTTAATTTCTTTTTGACTTCCTCATAGTCATTTTCTTCTTCTTGAGTATCAACTGTTATGTTTCTGTCATCTTCGTGCATGTGTGATAGTTGCACTACTGGAACTACGAGCTCTTCACAGAATCCTGATTTCTCCCCTGTCTCACTTACCTCCAGCTCTACCTCCTACAACCTTTTAGACTACCTAGTCATAGGCCTTCTAGGCTTAAAAACAAAATCTAAAACCTGATCATCAAATTGTAGCTTTTTAGAGGATTTCATCTTTTTTTACTTTCCCTCACCTAATTCAATGAAGTTTGCTTGGACCAGAGGGGACTCCTCAATGTCAATTGCCTGGAGAAGATCATTCAAATTGCCCTTTGAGGCTAGGCTTTCATCAGTGACCACTATTTTACCCTTATCTTTGGCTATTTGGCTTCTAGTTACCCTTCTCTAGACTGTTTCACCAATGGACTGCTCTTGTGCTGCTTCTTTAATCTGGACTATTACACAGTAATTTGTCACTGTCTCCCTATCAGTCTTCCTACTGTGTCATGAGTTCAAATTCATCATGCTCATGCTCTCTAATGTGGCCAAATGACCCACTTTTCCAAAGTTTTTCCCATCATCGCGACTGTTATTAAAATAACCGCGCTGACTGGCGCCTCATAATACAACTAATGCGTTGCCAGCGCGGAAGCACACATGTTTTCCGCGCTGGTCGAATTTCATGAACCAGCGCATCTTATATTTATATTAGGTCGCGCTGACATAACCTTCCTTGTTATTCAGATGCGATGTCAGCGCTCCAGTGCAGTTATACACCCGCGCTGATCTTGTTTGGGCGAGTTTGTTTTAACAGCCGGCCTTCCAGATGACTCCAGACCTGGTTGTTGGCCTTGTAAATGTCGCCCTCCCTTCTCTGGCATGTTTGTTTCGTCATTTGAGCCACCTTCCTTGGAGATAAGCTCATCCTCCCACCATTCATGGAGACTCCTTCTCCTATTTAAGCCTCTACCGTTGCCATGAGCAGCTAGTTTTTGATAGTGTGGAATTGATGGTGCTTAGAGTGCTGCTGTTAGTAGGTAGTTGGTGTGACAAGTGTGGGATTGCTAGAGAGCTTAAGGAAGGTTGTGAAGTGTTGCTTTCTTGTGTGGACTTGTGTGAGAGAGATTTTTTGTCTTGGGAGATCTACCTCCAAGGGTGAATGCTTAAGAGACTTGCTGGCTGGACCCTCTTGAGAAGGATTCGACGTCAGAACTTTGGTTGTACTCTTCTTTGTTATTGATTAATAATAGATGACTACTATTATGGTTCCACTCTCATTTGTCTTTGTAATGGTTAATGTGAGTTATGTCCTTTCTAACTGATGTATAATTGCATTTATTAGATTTCACGCTTGTGTTTGTGTTTCTCTTTGTGTGTGCAGGTGTCTATCCACGAGGATTGTGGAGGATCGTGACCGGCCAAAGCAAAGGAGCGAGAGCGACGGCTCTTCATCAAACAATAGCGTTGGAATCCAAGTAGGTGTTCATTTCCTACCTTTTATTTGCAATTAGGAACTTGCATAGTAGCATTGACTGATTGTTGCTAGACCCATTCTGGGCTAGTAGGGATCGCCTCTATCCGTAGAGGGCATTTACCTCTTCAACATGGACTTTCTTCTTTTGTGACTGCTGAGGAGTACCTTGAACAGCCAATGGTGTTCTGGTCACTGGTTCCTTGACTTGTTTTCTAGCCTTCAATTTAACAAACGTTCTTGACCTTTCTTCTACATGGTGACTAATCACTAGTGATGATATTTCCTTAGCCCTAGGGCTAAGTCCTGTTTCGGCTCTAAAACCAGACATGAAAAGAAATGAAGAACACTCTCTATCTACCTTCTGAATTTCATGCAAGACCATTAATTTAACTAAACCATGATGGAACAATGATGTTTCACATGCCTCTTTATTCAACTATATTTTATCAGACATCTTGCCTAAGCTCCGAAACAGAAAGAAAGGTAGATCTAGAGATATTATGCCAGTGAAATGCAAAAGGAGTTTGAAATGGTAAGAATACACCTTGTGGTATCTTCCTTCACAGGTGAAATACCTTTGTATGCATGAGAGTAAATTAGCTAATGAATCTTTAACATAACTCCTTGGCACTGCTTTAGTTAAATCTGTGTCCACAAACTCTGGCTTTAGGGATATCTTGCAGGGTGCCATCTCAAACTTGAAATTCTTAAACCACTTTTCCTGACCTCTGGGAATTTCTGTGACTAAAGATATCACTTCAGGAGAAACTAGCAATTCTAACACCCCAATCTTTGTATGTAAACCTATGAAGTTAAGAGCAAATTCCTTGGTCACCTGGCTATGTCCTCCCTGTAGTTTCTCACAAAACCTCCAGCAACCTACTTTTTTGAAAATTTCTTCCACTGCTTTATCCTTTGTGAGGGAATCTAAGCCTTCAGGTTCAATTCTCAAATAACGGCCTAACCTGTGATTCTTTCTTTCTTCCGACATTTCTCCAAATAGAACAACCTAAAAGAAAATGCCCTGCTTAATTGAAAAGTTGTCTCGCTTGAATTTGATGAAGAGCTTCCTCACTTGAAACCTGCGGAAGAATTTTGGTCTCTGCTCACTCTGGGCTTGTTTACTTCAAACTTAAGAACAGCACCAAGTGTCTCTTGCATGCATATGAGCAAGATCAACACGGATATGACCAGGATCAACTAACCCTTTCCTCTTTTGAAATTTGAAATGACTGTGGACAAATGACCCCTAACGAATCTAATGATTGATATGAATGGTTGCATGAAAGTGGTAAGGTTCATGGATTGACACCTAATGATGAAAATCTATCGGATTTTGGTGGATTTGACAGCTAGACTTGATTGAACACGAATTTGCAATTTTGTCGGGCATCCAGTGTAAATTCAGGGTTTTGCTCTACGAAAACACCTAACTACAAATCCCCGATTTCGTAGCGTAGGTAGTGTAATTTCAGGACTTTGCGCTACAAAAACGCCTAGACAATTTCGTAGCACATTCAAAAGTTTGAAATGACCATACACATGCAACTTAAAACATGATATTGGATCTATAAGAGGCAAAATAGGGTTGTTGAAATTTATTTGATGATGGAAATGAGACTCTAATCCTATGACTTAGACTCTAAAAACATAAAAATGACTTGACCATGACTGACACAAAAATTTAGAAACAATGTAGGTTGTCCAAATTTTTTTAAGAAATTTTTAAAGTGATAACAGTGGCTCCACTTAGGATAGTGTGCCCTTGTGGTACACTAAGAACCTACAGTTCCAGTGCTTTATCCATTTATGATAAAAACAGAAATTTTGTTGACAAGCATCCTCTTCAAAAAATTTGGGCCTTCACCTCGGGCTTAAGATTTCTGTTTCAGCTTGTCATTATTAGCAAAAAACTGATAAAAATGGATATATACAATGTTATGAGAGATTGGTAATACTTCAACAATGATAATGCTTTAGGAACCTTCCATTAATAGGCCCTCCAGCATATGCTCCTCCATCAATTTCCTACAGTATATAAGTGTTGTTCCCATGAAAACCAGCAACCTGAAAAGGGCCCTTCCATAAATTCTCAAACTTATCGTGCTTGCCCTTTTCTTCAATTCTGGCCTCCCATTTCAGCACTTTGTCTTAAATCTGAAAACTATCTTCTTTGATCTTTTTATCAAATGTACTCTTAATTTTGTTCTGAACATGTTGATGATTTTCATAGACTTCGCTTCTCTTCTCTTGTAGGGCTATCAGCTGGTTGATTCTCCTCTGAAATATAGATTCAGCACCATAAACTAGTTCATATGGCGAAGTCCCAATTGATCTCTTTGTACAAATCCTATCAGCCCATAAAGCATACTTCAGCTTTAAGTGCCAATCTTTCTTGTTCTCTTGCAATACCTTTTTGATGATTCTAACAATGCTCTTGTTTGATGATTCAGCAAGCCCATTGCCTTGCGGATAGTAAGCAATAGAATGTCCAAGAGTAATGTGATATTGATGATATAAATTTATCAATTTCTTAGACTTGAAAGCTTGAGAATTATCTGTTATAATCTTCATGGGGCAGCCAAATCGAGACAATATATTATTTTCTAGGAAAGAAATAATTACAGAATCATTAGCTTGCCTTGTTGGAATCACCTCTATCCATTTGGTGAAGTAATCTGTTGCTATAAGAATCCAACGATGCTGCCCTGATGAATGAGGATGTATCTCTCCAATAAATTCTAGCCCCCACCACTGAAAAGGAGCTTCTACATAAATAGGGATCAAAGGTAAAGGCACAAGCTTCCTTCTTTCTTAAAAAATTTGGCACTCATGACATGCAGCTATCTTCTTGTAGATATCCTTAAACATTGTTGGCCAAAAATATCTGTCTCTTAGGATCTTGTTTGTTGTAGCCTTCCAATAATGATGCCCTCCGCAATCTCCTTTATGAAATTCTTCAATGACTTTATCAACTTCTTCCTCAAGGAGACAATTCAACAAAATTCCTCCTGCATCTTTCCAAAATAGATTTTGATCATATACAAAATATCTCAAAGACTTCATCTTAACAAACCTTGCTCTAGACTTCATTAGATTGACAAGAGCTTTATTATGTTGTAGAACAAAAGCCACATCCTTATACCACTCTGAAACCAAGAATTTCTCATTGATTTGGACCAATTCTTCCTCATTTTCAGAAATTTCTAATATTTTTGCATTCAGATTTATGTCAAGACGGTCTAGATTTGACTGAGTCATTAGCTTTTCCAAGCCTTGTCCCTTCACTAATTTGGTTGGTTTGATCTCTATATCATATTCTAGCAATTTTTCTATCCACTTCCCCTTTTACCATCAGGATCTACTTGAGTTAGAATATCTTTTATTACATCACTTGGAACATATGCCACAATGTGAGAATGCAGAATATAGATTCTGAAATCTTTTATAGCCTTTACCAATGCATAAGCTTGCTTTTCTAGAATATTGTACTTCAGTTCAGCATTTTCTAGTGTCCTGCTAAAGAAAGAAATAGGTTGTTCAGTACCTTTCTTTCCTTTTTGTAGCAGAACTCCAGCAATTGTATTCTCCGAAGCAAATGTAAAGATAAGAAATTCCTTGGAAAAATTTGTACTGATGAGTATCGGTGCTTGTGTAAGTGCCTTCTTGATTTCTTCAAAATATTTCTCCGCTTCAGCTGTCCACTTAAATTCACTCCTTTCTTTAACATCCTTGTTATATCCTTGACAATCTCAGCAAAATTAGGAATGAAGCACCTAACAAAATTCACCTTTCCAAGAAAATATTGGATCTCTTTCCTACTTCTTGGCAGATCTACATTTTGAATTGCACAAACTCTATTAGGATCAATCCTAATTCCTTCTTCAGAAATGATATGACCAAGTATCTTGCCTGATGTTAAAGCAAAGATACTTTTAGTAGGATTAAGAGAGATACCAAACCTTCTACATTTCACAGAATTTTCTCTAGGTGTTTCAAATGATCTTCTTCTTTCTTTGAAAAGATTGTGAGGTCATCAAGATAAACAACCATTGATTTATCATTTTCTTCAGAAAAAGCAATATCCATTGCTCTTTGAAAGGTGGCCCCGTATTCATGAGACCAAAAGACATCTTGGCATACATGAATGTGCCCCATGGTGTTATGAAGGTTGTCTTCTCCTGATCATCTGGATGCACAAGAATCTGATTCTACCCTAAGAAACCATCAAGCATAGACATTCTTTGTGAACCAACAATAGTTTGCAGAATTGAATCCATCTTGGGAAGAGGATAGTTGTCCTTTAATGAAGCCTTATTCAAATTTTTGAAATCAATACAAATTTTTATTTCTCCACTCTTCTTTCTAACCGGAACCAAATTTGCAAGCCAATTTGAGAATCTGATTGGGACAATGATTTTAGCATCAAAGAGTTTCTTAATCTCCTTTTCAATCAATGGCATGAGAAGCGGATTAATTCTTCTCAAATTTTGTTTGAAAGGTTTCTCATTTTCTTTAATAGGAATAGTATGCTGAATAATGGAGGGATCATACTCTTTTAAGTCAGCATAACTCCAAGCAAAAGCATCAACAAACCTTTTCATCATATCAACATATTTGACCTTCATATTAGCTAAAAGAAACTTTGAAATTTTGATCATCTTAGGTAAAACTGAAGTACCTAGATTGCAGCTTTCTATTTCCTCTTCATCAGCTTGTATCTTTGGTGACTTGAACACATCATTCTGATCAAACAACTTTTCAAGAGGAAGAGGACCCTTTGGTTTGAATTATTTTTTAATTGCAAGACTTCCGAACTTTCTTTAGACTCAACAAGCATGTTTTGTTGATCTACCTGAGTACTGTCAAACTCTTCCTTCAATTCAATAAAATTCTTTACCTGTTGATCATTTTCAAATACTTGCCAATTGGTGATATTATCTGGTATAGCTGGTATATGACGAACTTCAACCTCATATTTTTTAGAAGAATGAAAAGGAATGACAAACAAACTTACCGAAACAGCAAGAGAATCAGCAATGGAGTTTTGGTCTCTAGTTTTGATAATGAAAGAATATGCTTGAAAATTTTCCAACATATCTAAAACTAGATTTCTGTATGCTCTCACTCTTACAACCTTTGTTTGATAGACACCCTCAATCTGTCTAATAACAAATTCAGAATCTCCAAAGACAGAAATATTATGAGCCTTCATTCTTACCAAAACTTCTAGGCCCAAAATCAGAGATTTGTATTCAGCCATTTTATTTGTGCAATCAAAATCCAATTTGTAAGAGTAAAAATTACCTTCATCACTTGGACTTGTGATCCAAATTCTAGCTCCTGCCCCTTCTTTTCCTATTGATCCATCAAAGTACAAAGACCACCATCCCTTCATCCCTTTCTCATCTTCTTGTTGATTTTCTGAGTGCTGATTTTTTGTTTTCATCTCTTCCTGTCCATTATCAACTGACTCATTAAAAAGTATGGCAGATCCAAATTCAGTATCAAATGAATAAATAGGAAAATTCGGAGATTTGTCTTTGCTTCTTACCATATAAGCCATTATGGTCTCCCAATACAATCTCCTTTGCTCACGAAAAACAGGAATGGTGGCATAGGTGAGATCCATCTACATTGTGCCTTTGATTTTTGCAGCCCTTGATCTTGATAGCAACATCCCAAACTTTGGCGGAATGTCAGCCGCAACAATGTCCATAACAATTGTATTTGCTGGGATTTGTGTTAGACCAGCAACAACATCTTTCATTAAACCAATACATTGGAATCTTTTTGAATCAAAAGAGAATAAATCCTTATATGGTCTTATTACCTGTAATCCTAACCTCTCCATAATTACTTTGGGCATGAGATTATGAGAAGCCCCTGATTACAACATAGCATTATGTAAGGTCATATCATCAATACTGATTCTTACATAGAAAGGAGGAAACTCTTCATTTTGATCATCTTCTAACCTTGGACCCAAATATATAGTAGGATTATCTTCTTGTACATTTAAAATATCAGCAGCTCCTGGTTGTGAATTTATCATCTCTACAATCTTTCTTCTGTATTTATCTACCTTGAGAATCTCACTAAAAGGGACTGATATCTTAATTTTTGTAATTTCATTCTCAAGATTGAAAACAGAAACAGTTTTTTCAGCTTCTTTGATAGGAGGGGGAAGTTGAGTGTCCTTTTTACCAAGTGGAGAGTCTTCCTTACCTTCAACGACCTTTGGGGTATCCTTTTTGGCTTCAATAGCCTTTGAAACATCTTTCTTGGGTTGTGTTTTGTTTGCTATAATTGGCACATTTCTGTTTCTAAGATTGTATTGTTTTTGCATTTCAAAGATAGCATGTTGATACCCTTTTAAATAATCTAAAGGATCTTCCCCTTGATTGGTCAAACTGGACTCATCATGTTTTTCTCTAGTCAAGAAAATTCCTGGCATCTCTTCATCAAGACAATGGATAGATTCTTCAGGAATCTCAGGATCATCTTCTTCATCAACCAAATTCTGCTAAAAAGGAGGTCTCACTGGAGGATCAGGCTGTTGATTCCTATTTTCTCTTGGTCTTTTTTGGTTTTGAGGTCTCCTGAATTGAGGGTTTCTAAATTGAGGTTCCTGTTGCACAGGGGGAGTAGATGTGTTTCCAAGAGCTAACCTATCCATCAACTTCTCCATGGTTTTCATCATTGAATCTAATTTATCTTCAGGAGTTGAAGAGGAAGGTTTCTCTTCTTCTTTCAATTTAGCTTTTCCCATTTTTGATTTTTTGGTAGCTACCATGTTTACCTCTACCTTTATTGCATCATTTTTCATATCAGCAAGTGTGGCAGACTCTCTCTCTCTTAGCAAAAGAGAAAAATCAGAATCAAATGCTTCAGCATATCTCATTTGTGCTAAGGCTTCTGGAGGTTTCAAACAAGCTGGAATTGAGTTAAACACTTTATTGAACCTCTTTGAGAAATTTTGAATAGTTTCATTAGGTTCCCTTCTAAGATTGTTGTACTCAGTAAGTGCTTGAACTGGATTAGTTCTATTTCCCCATTTCCTTAGAAAACTATCTTCAAATTCTACCCAATTATGAATGCTTCTTGGTGTAAGAGCTTTAAACCATTTTCTAACTTCGCCAATAAAGGTCTGTGCAAATAATCTTAGTTTCACATCCTCATCATCAACTTCCTCTCTGTCGAAAAAATCATTAAATTTATCTACATGTTCCTCTGCTATAATTTCTTCATCACCACCCCATGTTGGGATTCTTGCAGCATATTTGCTAGGAAGATCATGCAAAACAGCAGGGAGTGCAAGTGGGGCATACCTAGCAGGTACAGCCATGATTAAAGGAGGAACAGTAGTGACAGGGATAAAAGGGACAGAGGATGAAGAACTGATATGAGGAGGACTGCTTGGTTTCTGAAAGCCACTAGGAATAGCAGAAACAAAAGATGAGGAACTGATACGAAGAGGACTACTTGGGCTCTGCAAACCAGTGAGAAATGTACTCCAATTTGGAAGAGGTAAACTAACTTTATATTTTAGTAAGACTTCAAAAGGATCAAGTTCTTTCAGTTTATCTAAGGCTTCCCTTTCTGGCAGTAGCTTAGAGGTAACCACTTCCCAAAATTATTCCTTGTCTTCTTGTGATACTAGGGCTGAGGTATCAATTCCTCTCTTTTACAAATCTAAGATAATACCAACAAGTTCTTCTTGATTTTCTGATCTAAACAAAACTTCATGAATTTTATCATCAACTATTTTGTCTTCAAAACTTCTTGAGAATTCAAAGCGTAAATATTTTGAATAAGATGGAGTACCTGGTGTTTCTCAAAATCTTTGACTTGCTCTTGAAACTGTGTTCAGATTGTCCACATGAGTAGGTGGATTAGGGTCAGGATTGCTCTGTGTATATCTCCTTCTCGAAGCCACCTTTAAAACTTTGAAAATGTATGGAGTCACCAAGGTAGATTGCAACCTCAAAAAGTTATCTGAGCTCCTGCTACCTTCAGAAGTTCAGCTTCTTGATTTTGGGAATGAGTAATTTTCGACTCATGGCAGACGCACCAAAATGTTATCACAAAACCCAACCTTGATAGGCTGCTGACCAGGAGGACTTTGAGTAACTATTTCAAACCAAACTTTTGGCTAAGGCTTAGCCTCCTCAACCTGAGAGGGCTCTCTCACTAGGTTAAATATTTTAGTTTAAAGATTAGATGGCTAACTCTATGGAAAAACAAGTGACAAAGTATAAATGGTTGAACACAATCAGTAAACTTCCATTGGGCTTATGGAGTCAGAATATGTTTTAGTATCATAGCAAGATTAGCTTAACATGGAAATCAGGGAATAGAGAGTTTTAATGTATCAGCAAAATAGAGAAATAATGTAAGGAACACAGTCTATAAACACATGAAGGAAGTTAGAGCATTGCCAATGAATTCTAAGTAACATGTGTTCATACCACTGCAAGTAAGTAAATGAAGAAAACCATAAGAAAATCAAACATTAAAACTCTATTCTAAATCCTAAGTAGTGAAGCAAAAATATCTGTATTAACATGAAAAACAAAGTCTCCCACAATGACATAGTATGACTATTTCTTTTGAAAATTTCCAACCCTGAGGTATTCCACCTCTTGTCCTTTATAGATTTTTCCTTACAATATTGGATTCCTTGATCCAACATGAGGGGAATTCAAATTTCCTATCTTGACACCTATTCATTCCTAAAACAAACTATTAATTACAAGTAGCAGTTATCTAATATTCCTAGAGTCCTAATACAATTAGGAGTACAACTCCTTATTATGATAGTAGAAACTTAAACTAGGAAATAAATTCGATGTTTGACAGATGCTCCTCCTTAACTTCGACCTTGGTGATGACCATAACCCTAATGCTAGCCTTCAATAACTTCTCTTTCGTCTATCCTGAAAACTAGGAAACTGTCCCCTGCAGTGCAGTCTTGGTCTTCAATGATGTTCCTCGAATCTCCTGCTAACCAAACTAGCCCCTTTAATCATATAACACATGTTGAATTTAGCTATAGAACCCTGCTCTTATACTTGTGCCAAATCTGAACTTCTTGAAGTTGCTTGAAGAAAGTCAAACTAGATGAGCTACAAAATGAATTGTTGTTTTTGTAGCGCAAGGCTTAGTTTTTGCAGATATTTTTCATCACTTAAGTTCTTCTTCACTTAGGCTTTAAACATTCTTAAATGATCTCCTTACATTTCTGCAGCAGCATCCTTCTTCAAAAATAACCCCTTTCTTCCTTTGAAGATTTTCCAAAAAGAACAAAACTGCACCTACAGCAGTTTCGTAGTGCGCTACGAAACTGTTGTGCATGTCACCTACAGTAGTTTCGTAGCGAGATACGAAACTACTATGTTAATTAATTTACACAGTTTTTTCCCAAAAACTTCCTTCTAAGGATTCTTCACAACTATTTCATTATGTAAATATGTCATCACCCATCCATGAAAACAACTTCAAAAGTAATGTCTTCAAAAATAAATGTCTTTGTTTTAACCAAAATTGTATTAGTGTTTCATCACTTACTGCCCTGTTTATTTGTGTTGAGGCTGACCTCTAGACTTTCTCAGGTGAATTTCCAGGTCTTTGATTTGTCTTTTCATCACCCTGATATTAGTTCTTAGTCTATCATTGATCCATCTGATATACCTTGCTTCCTTAATTGCAGGGACAGTCCAGGTGAAGTATTGAGCATCTCTGCTAACTACTTCCAGTTTTGAAGCTTCTCTTTCTTCACATATGGCCTTCATTCTTTTGAAATTGGCTTTTTCAAACACATGTTTCCTTTCCCTTTTCTTAAGTTGAGAAATGTCCAGATTTGAAAGCTTTAATTTCTTTTTGACTTCCTCATAGTCATTTTCTTCTTCTTGAGTATCAGCTGCTTTGTTTTTGTCATCTTCGTGCATGTGTGATGGTTGCACTACTGGAACTATGAGCTCTTCATGGAATCTTGATATCCCCCTGTCTCACTAACCTCCGGCTCTACCTCCTGTAACCTTTTGGACTGCCTAATCACATGCCTTCTGGGCTTAAAAACAAATTCTGAAACCTGATCATCAAATTGTAGCTTTTTAGAGGATTTCATCTTTTTTGACTTGCCCTCACCTAATTCAATGAAGTCTGCTTGGACCAGAGGGGACTCCTCAATGTCAATTCCTTGGAGAAGATCATTCAAATTACCCTTTGAGGCTGGGCTTTCATCAGTGACCACTGTTTTACCCTTATCTTTGGCTATTTGTCTTCTAGTTATGCTTCTCTAGACTATTTCACCAATGGACTACTCTTGTGCTACTTCTCTAATCTAAACTTTCTTCTTTTGTGACTGCTGAGAAGTATCTTGAACAACCAATGGTGTTTTAGTCACTGGCTCCTTGACTTGTTTTCTCGCCTTCAATTTAACAAACCTGCTTGACCTTTCTTCTGCATGGTGACTAATCACTAGTGATGATATTTCCTTAGCCCTAGGGCTAAGTCCTATTTCAACTCTAAAACCAGACATGAAAAGAAATGAAGACCACTCTCTATCTACCTTATAAAGTTCATGCAAGACCATTAATTTAACTAAACCATGATGGAACAATGATGTTTCACATGCATCTTTATTCAACTGTATTTTATCAGACATCTTGCCTAAGCTCCGAAACATAAAGAAATGTATATCTAGATATATTATGCCAGTGAAATGCAAAAGGAGTTTGAAATGGTAAGAATATACCTTGTGGTATCTTCCTTCACAGGTGAAATACCTTTGTATGCATGAGAGTAAGTTGGAAAATTAATCTTTGACATAACTCCTTGGCACTGATTTAGTTAAATCTGTGTCCACAAACTCTGGCTTCAGGAATATCTTGCAGGGTGCCATCTCAAACTTGAAATTTTTAAACCACTTTTCTTGACCTCTAGGAATTTCTGTGACTAAAGATATCACTTCAGGAGAAACTGGAAATTCTAACACCCCAATCTTTGTATGTAAACCTGTGAATTTAAGAGCAAATTCCTTGGTCACTTGGTTATGTCCTCCCTATAGTTTCTCATAGAACCTCCAGCAACCTACTTTTTTGAAAATTTCTTCCACTAATTTATCCTTTGTGAGGGCATCCAAGCCTTCAGGTTCAGTTCTCAGACAACGGCCTGACCTGTGATTCTTTCTTTCTTTCGACATTTCTCTAGATAGAACAACCTAAAATAAAATGCCTTGCTTAATTGAAAAGCTACCTCGCTTGAAACCTGCGAAATAATTTTGGTCTCTGCTCACTCTGGGCTTGTTTACTTCGAACTTAAGAATAGCAACAAGTGTCTCTTACATGCATATGAGCTAGATCAACATGGATATGACCAGGATCAACTAACCCTTTCCTCTTTTGAAATTTTAAATGACTGCGGATAAATGACCCTAACGAATCTAATGATTGATATGAATGGTTGCATGAAAGTGGTAAGGTTCATGGACTGACACCTGATGATGAAAATCTAAAGGATTTTGGTGGATTTGGCAGCTAGACCTGATTGAACACAAATCCGTGATTTCGTAGCGCATCCAATGTAAATTCGGGATTTTGCGCTACGAAAAAACCTAACTACGAATCCCCGATTTCGTAGCGCAGGTAGTGTAATTTCAGGACTTTGCACTACGAAAACGCCTACACAGTTTCATAGCGCGTTCAAAAGTTTGAAATGACCAAACACATGCAACTTAAAACATGATATGGGATCTATAAGAGGCAAAACAAGGTTGTTGAACTTTATTTGATGATGGAAATGAGACTCTAACCCTATGACTTAGATTCTAAAAACATAAAAATGACTTGACCATGACTGACAAAAAAAATTAGAAACCATGTAGGTTGTCCAAATTTTTTTAAAAAAAATTTACAGTGATAACACCTTGAAATCATCAGCAGATTTTGGAGGGGTTCCATGTTGGTAAATGGTTTTGTAGCTAGGGGGCCGAAATGCTCCAGATGATGTCGCGTGCCCAAGAGTTGTTTTGCCAAAATAATTAATTTCGGACCCCCGCCAGCTGTTAAAGCTCGAATGACCCTGGGGGTCCAAAATGAATGGAGACCGTTCTATTTTATTTTCGATTATCTCTGTCATTTAAAAATTCCCAAACATTTCCTTATGCTTTAACTTTGACTTGGGCAAATATAAAAATCTTTTATAATATAATTTTAATTTTAAAATAAATATTTTCAAATATATATATATATATATATATATATATATATAACTATATTTTTATAAAAGTAATATATTTTAAATAAAAATTAATATATAAAAGAAAATTAAATCTTTCAAAAGTATAATATATCTCTCAACATTTCTAGCTTAACGAAAAATTGACAATTTTTCACTGAAAATTAAAAATTTTAGGTGTGCCAAAATATATTACAACATCGACTCCAATGGGGACTGATTTCCCTGTGGGATGCACAGAGCAAGTAGACTAGTTGCCTTTAGTGTTGGGCATGGAATCATACTATAAACCTGATCATCAACCATCATCTACCATAACCAACTCTCCTAGATCAACCCTGTCATTTGAATAGCCTACTAGTGCAGACTGCAACCTGCAACTGTGAAATGCAACCATATGCCAGCACTAATCCGGATACTCTTTCAAATCTGAAAACTGAAAAATTCTAAAGACTGAAAATATAAGTTGATCTATCATATACTCTTCAAATCACACCATTCATTAAACAATGAGCACGCTGATCTACTGCATACTGAAATTCTGAATATCTATCCAATCCCCACACTTCTATCTAACTGAACTGGAAAAGCTTACACTGTTAGGTGAAATCTGCTTTCCAATGTAACCAAGTGCAGAGTGGATTTATTGACAAACCACATTGCCAACAGCTGAAAATCTGAAGAATATATACAATATGAACATAAACTCCAATGGAAAACCTATACTCACATGTATCCTTTAGAAGTTGCATCCTCTGCTGACATTTTAGATTTCTAATCAAGGCTGAGAGGGAGATACATATACTGCTTACTACAAGTATCAACAAACCTCGCATAGTAGTAAAGGAAATTGAAATTTCAAAACAAGATTGGGATCAGTAATCCAGTGGAATCACCATCCGACAAAGTGGAGTCACAAGGTGAAATTAATGTAACCAATACAAATTCCTATTCCTTGTTCACTAGCAAGAAATAGATCTAAACTTTATCGTTCCCTAGAGAAATATCTTTACTTTTCTCTCCGGCAATGGCACCAAATGTTGTACCTATTTCTTGTAGACAGCCCTTGGCTGCAAGAACTACATTAGGAAACCAACTCAACCAGCCTTTGGGTTCAAGCTAGCCCTTGAACCATAGGGGGCTCCCTCAGTTGTTACAAGGCTTTATTTAATGTTGTTCACTTGTCACTCAACAACAGCCTTTGAAGCACAATGTCTAGATTTATGGTTTTAATTGGGGTGGTAGACGATCAATGGAAATTCCTATTTATGATATAAAGGAACTCTCACAGGGTTCCCTTTGAAAGCGTCAGTTTCCAGCCTGGCAAAACGACTTGATTTTATAAGAATTTGACCAAAGAATGTAAGGAGATTCCTAATAATTGAGTAACCAGACTGATTACTTAACAACTAGGAAGATTTGGATGTGTGTAGAAGGTTTCTACAGCCCAACAAAACATATTCGGTGAAGATAGAAGTAAAAATAATAAAATCAGTTCAAAGAGGAGCTAACTCAGACAAACAGTCCAATATACTTATCTTCTTAAATGATTATGAATTTCAAGTGGATTTTAGGAAGATTTAAACTCAATCTATCCTTACCCAGATCTTCTATAATGCTTGGAATATGTGCAGAAAACAGATATGGAAATACTGGAAAAACATACCTGAAGCACAAAATTCTGTCAAAACTAGAGTTGTAAGGCTGTCATTAGAAATACTACAACAGAAACTTTATTACATAGTGAAGAGCCTTGCCATCAAAATCCCACCACCTTGCTTATTACAATTCATTAAATATATATAGAAATACAAAATGATAAACTGTTACAAACTTTCACGGATAAAATCTTGAACTGTATACTAAAAATAAATAATATATCTTAATTAGTTGCCAGAAATCTGGAATTGTTAAAAATATCTTGCCTTGAAATCTGGAGTTGGTTCTCTAGTGCTAATATTCTACCTTCATTTGTTCAACTGCTTGAGTCAATTTTCCCACCTAAACACCAGTTGTTGCACAACATTTTTTCTTTTTCCTTTGGGCATTTTCACAGGACATAAGGCCAATGTCTTGCTATACTTTGATGTTGCACCTGCAATACATCCCTGTTGTCTTTTTAGGTTTCCTTTAAACACATTCATTTAAGATGATAGCTTGAAACATAAAATACTTTCGGCAGAATCATTTCAATGCTTCCAGGAGTGCCAAAACCTTAGATTGTGTGCTTACTTTCCTTTAAATAACAACAATTTTATCACTCTTTTTTCTAAGAGGATTTCATGTACCATGTTCCTTTAATGTATTTGAAGAACATCTTTGTCTGCATTATAAAAATTACAATTTTGGTATCTTCCTTTCGTTCAAAAGCTTCTCATGCTCCAGATTTAGCATGTTATTTCTCCATGGTTCCATGATTATTCACTTTGGTGTGATGAATGTGAAACCTTATAATTTGTTTCTAATATTTCTTTTGGAAATACTCTGTAGAATATGTAATAAGTTCAAACTAAGAGCAACATGATTTCCAACTATGGCACTCTGCACTTTTGAAAATTTGGAAGCTAGAAAATTACATCAAAATAACCCCAAATTTTTCTGATAACCTTGCCCAAAATTTGTTTTGTTCACAGCAAGGCGTAGAGGAAAATCTAATGTTACATTCTTTTTATGATCGATATGTTGTGTTAAATAAGATTATTGATTTTCCATGATCATATTGTACGGTTCTGATGCAATAGGGATGTATTGCGACATATACCTATATTGAATTCATTTAAATGGATTTATGAAGAAATATGGGTGTGTACCCTTTATAGAACCTTCTAAATATCCCTAACTATTTAGAATCTGGAAAAAAAATCCCATGAAGCACTTAATTAACATGATTCTACACAAAACCCACGTTCCGGATTTTTGAAATTTACCAAAAATTTGTCCAGAATCTGCAGTCAAATTTCACTGTTTGAAAACCCTGCAAAACTTTGAGGAAATATGGGTGTGTACCCTTCAGAGAACCTTCAAAATATCCATAATTATTTATAATCTAGAACAAATTCCCACCATGAAATTAATTAACATGATTCTGCACAAAACCCATGTTCCGGATTTTTGAAATTTTCCATTGTTTGTTCAAAATCTGCAGTCGAATTTCACTGTCTGAAAACCCTGCGAAAATTTAAAATGATATGAAAATAAAAACTTTATTTGACCATTGGATCCCCTTCTTTGCCTTGCGCTAATATCTATTAATACATTTCCTGCTGAATACTTTGATTTATGCTACAAAATTTGATGTTTCAAATGGTGAGTATGACCCCATAGACTCTTCACAAGAATCGATTTTCCAAAGTGATCTGTTGTTGATGCAGTCGTCATCATAGTGGAAGCAATATCTGTGGGACGCAAATTCAGATGATTTTTTTTTATCATCACTGCAACTCCCACCACATGGGTTGTCATCGTACTGGTTCCTGAGACCATTTCCAAGTTCTGCTCTAATCAATTGTAGTTCCCACATTTACCAAGTATCCTGCCCTGTAATTTCCTTGTAGACTGCAATTCGAGCTCCAGGTGCCATGTCACTTGTATATCTGTAGTTGAAACCATTTACAGTTACAAGAACTCTATGGTTTCCAATGGTAATTGAATTTTTCACCTAACACATAAAGCATGTATGTCTATGTTGGCTTGTTGGGGCCTAACCCAAGTTCGGAGTTAATTACCAAACAAATCCCGATACTACTGGCTCTTTCGGCAACAGTCCACGAAGCGCGAACTGAGGTCTCACCTGAAGTAGTATGGGAGGGTGCTAGAACTAGGTTTCCTCACCCTTGAGATGTCTGAGAGGTTTGACTGGTCCCACTTATTGTCCCTACGCACAGGTCACTTCACACACTTCCCTGTTCCTCACGCCCTGATACACTGTCTTTGCACAGCGCTGACCAGGGGTTGTGTAGCTTCGCACTGCTAGAGCCACATTCTGCACTATTACCTGAGATATTACTTATCTTCTTATACCAATTAATTACCTTTGCATACTTGGATGTCTTATGTTATAACTATTTATACAAAACCTTCATATAAGTTCGTGCAACAAATAAACAGTATACTTGCAAATTATACCCAATCATATATATTAAAATAGGAAAAGATGCACAGATATATGGTAAACTTCTCTTTATTGATTCTTCCAATGGTTATAGACTCGACCTACCCTACGCACTCAATTGCAGGGATCTACGCACTCAGCTATGGACTACTAGGCCTATGCACACTCAGCTGTAGAGCCTTCCCCTACTCTATGACCCAAAGACACACTTTACACTATTGCTCAATTACCTAGACTTCCCCTGCTCTTCTCTTATATGATCTCTTCTACACTTGGAGCCTCACTCTATTTATACAATCCCATGGTCCGCAGACCATGGGTAGGTCTATTAAGCTGACATGACATTACAAAGTGAGGGCGGACAACCCTGTGACTCTATCATAATTCCGTGCTCTGCGCCGACAATTCGCGAAGCTTTTACAAGAAGTTTTGGTCAAAACTTGGGCTTTAAGTCCCAAAACATGTCTTGGGGGGATTCCATACCCAACAAGCCCCCAACGCAAACATCGTAACTCGCCCTCGAGTCACTCTGTCGGCGCAGAGTCCCTCCAACTCTACTCGAACTGCTACAAGGTTGGCAGCGCACTGAGCTATTACCTGTTGGATCTGTTGCATGTGTTGTTCTGAGACCGCGATATCGGAAGTGCTTCTCTGCATCTGTGCCTATATCCACTGCATGTGTGCGAGCTTGCCTTCAATTTCTTCTGTGATGGTGAAGGCCGCGTCGATCCAAGGCTAAACGCATGCCTTCAGGATTGCTTCCTTGTGTCGTGTTGCATCCACCTTTTCTTTCAGAGGTTTGACCTGTTCCATCCGTGTGAGCCTCTGAGTGAGGGCCACAGTCTACGTTATTCCTTTGACACTGTCATACTGCTATTGGAGTTCTCGCACCTCTGTCTCTAAGTGCTAGATGTTGGGGTCCTCTTGCAGATTGGTGAGGACCTCAAATGGTTCTTCCAACATGTTGGTGCAGTCTCACACTGCACTGCCAATCTCGTCTAGTCCCGCTGCAATAGAACTAACACATTGTTCTCTGATTTCCGGAGGAGTGGATGGCTACTCCTTTAACCATAGCTCGGTGATCTAAAGGCTCAGCTCCATCTGAACCTTTTTCGTTTCCTCCCGTGCCTCACGCACCCCTAGTGCTAACCTATGGATGTGCACCTCTGCTGGTATGTTTGCTGGGATGGCCAACTCTGGGACGCTTTAACAAGCTTCATCTATTACCTGTACCAGCTGTCGATTCTGCGACACCACTTTGTCGTGCTACAAGCTCAACTATTCCATGTTGATTTTCTGCTCATTGAGGACTTGCAATGCACGGCTCTCCCTAGCCCGTAGTTCTGTAGTTATCCCATCCTGTAGAATGTATAAGGTCTTCCGCGAAAGTGCAGCCATGTTGAAGCTGAGACCCTTCAACGTGCTAACCGTAGGCCTGTCAGCCTCATTTGTTGTCACTAGTGCCCTTTCTGGTAGCACTACGATATTCGTCACCTGAACACGCAACATCTACTCTGATGTCGTTGTTCTGACTGTGAGGCTAGTCGAAAGGGTACCATCCAGAGGAGGGCACACTTGCAACTCCTGCAGCTGCGCTCTGAGGGCCCCCAACACAGTCTGGTTCTCCTGCATGAAATTTTTGAGGGCCTCGGAGGTGACATGGCACATTGTCTCACCGATATCATGCAGATCACCCTCGGTTAGGATGATCGGGTCAATGGACAACTTCTATGCCTTGACCTTCTTGTGTGGCCCTGTCCGCTCGGTTGGGTGTTGGCTCTTCAACTATGTTGATGTAGTTTGTGGATCCGCACCTCCCTCTTCTTCCTTTGCTTCATGTCCATGTGAAGGTGATGTTTGGCCCTCGAGCACCTTCGCAGATGCCTCCTACACTACTGCTGCTACGGTGGCCTTTTCCTGTTTAGTCACTGTTTGTGCAGCGTCCCACGCTTCTGCCATCACTACCTCCTTCCTTCTCTTTTATGCCAACTGTGCGATGCGCAGTTTGGCCTCTTCTTTCTTCCTTTGTGCCGCCAAATTTTCTATCTCTGCGATGTCTGGAGCGCGCCACTCTGGCGGCCATGTCTCCAGTACATTGAAGATTACATCATTTGTGGCTACAAAGGGTAGCTCTCTCCATTGCTTCATCAGGTCCTTGCGTGCTCTGATGTATAGGCTGTGGATGTCCACTTTAAAATCTGCAAAACTCTACAGGTTTTTGTAGGCAGTAGGTGACAACCACAGCTTGTTGTTGATCCCCATTCTAAGCTTCATCTCCATGAACACCCATAATATATTACTGTCACAGATCCTATTCGCATCCTTTATGGCCTAGAGCGAAGCATACTTCGTGGCCTTCGGCAGATCCCTATCAATTATGGGGAATTGACTATCCTCCGGCAGTTCCCCGACCACGAGCACTATGGACAGCAGAATCCATGCATAGTGGAATGTTTTTCTTTGTTCCTGGGCCTCACAGCAATTTTCTAGGAACTCCTTGTAGAGGAACTTGGACCAGTTAAATTGGACCCCCTCCGCGCACTACTCAGCCAGCACTACTACCGACACGGGTACCTCATCCACACAACACTTGCGCGTAATCTTACTGGTCAGTATTTGGGTAACCACTTTCACTGCTTTGTCATTGACACTGGATATGGCATAGTCCCTTTTCTTCTTTTCCAGCTTGTACTTCTTCTTCATGGCCTCCGCGATGGCCAAGTCACTGCTCTTCCCCTCCGAAATGTTTACGGGGTCCTCTCCTTTGCACGGCAGCTGGGTAATGTGGTGAATCAAGTCTTCCATGATAGGGATGGGCTCCTCCAGCCATAAACACCCACCATGCACCAGGCAGAGCAGTTGTCTGATGATGAAAATTGTTATTGGGGTGTGGTGGAAATGTGGCACCTAGAGCAGGTTAAGTAGATCTACCTTTTCTACTCTGCACAACCACTTTCGCGGCTTTAATTTTGTAACCCCCACAGTGGTGTTCTGCTTGGGCTTCATGAGGTGTGAGGAGTGAAGGTGAGGGAACTTCTCGTGGTCAGCAAGGTCCCAATCTTCAAATTTTATGCTCGGCACCCATCCCAGGTGCGTGCCCTCAAAAATAATGTTGCTTGGGAGGAGCAGGGTCTAGAGCGAGCTCTTGGTCTCGTCAAGGTCCTTGGGAACTTTAGCCTTCCCTTTCCATGGGGGGACATAGGCAGGCAACTTTGTCGAGGGGTGTGTAGGCTCGGTTTCCTCCTCCATGCCTTCGTCCTCATCCTCTTCGATACTAATGTCCTCAAGGTCCTCTTCTTCTTCATCAGTCTCTATGGTGACGTCTTTCCCCTTGTCCTCCATTGATAGCTTGGTGTGCAATAGGTTCCGTGGGACACATGTACGGGAACCATTGCTTGTTTTTCCTTCTTTGGTCTTGGCGTGCGCGGTGATTTTATGATTTTTGCCACAATCCCAACACCTTCCAGAGCATCCCCCATAGTCAAGGACTACATAGCCTCTTCAGCAGTCGTTTCTATTATTTCAATAACTTCCTCAGCTGTTGCCATCGTGTCTGTGCATAAATCTATCACTCGTGAACTCAGGGGCTCAATCAATGCTTGGCACCAAACAAACAGGGCTCTGCTCAATAGCTCAATTCGCAAATGACCAAGTGTGCTTGCTAGGTAGCCCCTTGTAATTTATAGCACTTTTTGAATTTTAATTTGATTGTTCCCCCCAAATCCGATTCATTAATGCTCCCTTGGCGGCAGGATTTCCTAAATCTTGCCCATAAATCGCATCTTAACTGTCTACCGCCCACTCCAGTTGGTCTCAAGTCGAGAATCCCATTGTGAATAATGACTTCAACAGTCACTTTTTGGCCAACCTATGCGGCAGTGCAACCCCCCGTGTGCGATCATGGACCTTGTGACGCTTTGCTTCTATGCGTAGTTCCAACATCACGCAGCTCCTGGGAAGAATAGTTTATAGTCCTGCACTTCCTTTCAACTACCTGGAGTGCTAAGACTATACTTCCCTTGGCTAGTTAGGTGGTCACACCACCTGTGTAAAGTTTCATCCTGTCATCCATCACAGTTCCTGGAAAATACCCACCTTTTATTGTTACGGGCGACATCGCGCACTTTATCATCTACAATGTGCTACCCTGGTCGATTCGCTTAGTAAGGTGTGGTCCAAGCCAAGGCATCAGACTAATAAATTCATGGAAATAGGCCTCAAACCTGTCATTGTGATCATGTGCATCCTGCCTTATCACCATGGTCTTTTTAACGAGAAAATCTTCCTTTATTTTTTCCTCCAACTTCTTGACTTCCGCGTCTATCAAAGTTCTTTTATTCCTTAATCGTACCCTTTCCTCTTCAAGTTCTTGGAGCCTAGAATTTCCCTGTTGGATTTCTTCTTCCAAGGTTCTGTGAACCGTCATATCTACTGGTGCTATCATGCGTGGTCTAAGATTTTCGTGTACTATAGGGATTACAACGTTTACTTTACACTCCAACCTTGGTGGTGCCTATGCAGTCAGGTTCTTGCATGTTGTCCTATAAGCCCATAGAACCTCTGGTACGCATAGGTCCTAGTAAGTTTCCTTCGCATTGTGGACCTTGTTCACCATTTTGCGTACTTTGTTAAAGGCTTTTGCATGGATATCCTTCTATGCACAAGGTCTTTCCATACGTCCTGGTCCCAACCGGAGGGGTCATTCACACCATTTCCTTACTTGCACCTGCTTACTGATCGTGTCTCCTACCACGAGGAATGTGTGCATTCGTGCAGGTTTTTCACCATATGCCTGTATCCACCTAGATAGGTGGGTGCGCAGGTCATTTCATCGGACAATCTTGTTTGTTAATCGCATCGGAGGCTTGCCAAATGGTGTGCGCATCATCCTTCAGCAGTCGTGCCAGTCCTCAAAACTTCTTTGGTGCATACCCCACCACCTCGCGGGCATAGCGCACAGTACCCACTTCAGAGCATTGACATGTTGTTGTTCCGCTACTTCTCTTTCAAATTTGTTCAAGAAGTCATCCACCTCGCTTAACCCATCATACATAGGTAGATCTCCTACCTTTGTCGCTACTCAACGCAACAACCTCGTCATCATGTTACAGTTGAGCATCGTGACCTCGTGTAATTGGTTTTTCCATTTCTATATCTCCTCGTCAAAATCTGATGTGCAGGAGCTTTTTCTCTCCCATGAGATTCAGCCATCCATGGTTGGATTTACCTAGTCTTACTCCCATGCGGTTATCTTGTAGATGCAGTCTAGATCATTGTCATTGTCGTAGTCGCGCATTGGCTCCGTGTAGCACGATATTTCTACGGCGTCTAAAGGTAACACTACGCGCAGTGACTTTTTCTCAAAGATCATCTTGCGCTTCTTCAGATTTATCACTCTATTCATGTCAATGGCCCAATCTATTCCCAATAGCACGGGGTAGGGATTGCTATCATCAACAATATCTATCACTTCGAAATCTGCGAGCGCGCTTGTTCCTTCGATATCTACTGTGATTCCCTGCAATCTCCCCATAGGTAGGATCTTTTGTTGGTTCATCATTTGCAGTTGGATAGGAGACCATTGCAGCGCAGGCCTGCCCATGCGCTCCCATATCTGCTTTGGCAGGACATTCACGTCCGATCCTAAATCCAGAATCACTTGGTCCATTTCATATTCCAAAATCTGCACGGTCAATCTCATCTCCCTTCCTATTCACATCGTGTGCTTCCCAAGCTTCCGGATTACGTGTGGTTCTCCTAACGCGGTCCTAGCGCATCTAGTTATGAGTCCTTGTAGCCCCTTTACTGCCTTGTTGTCACGGAATAGCTTCATGCATGTCTCCAAGAACATAGTGAGCATCAATGGGTCCATTTTCAGCTCCATATTGTCTCTACTTCCTGAACTGGGGGCATCAATGAAGCTCCTCTTAGCTTCCATGCAGGTCTCCTTGGCATGCTCCAAATCAAATTTTGGTTCCTTCGTTGGAGCCTTATGAACCCAGGTACTTTCTTCAGACTTCTTTCCTTTGTCATCCCCTGTTGTAATTCCACTCCATAGCATGATATTTACATTAGGGTCATCCTCGCACGGCTCAAACCTCATCATTTGCAAGTTCTGAGTTGGGGGGATTGGAGTGCTCCTTTATCACGCAGCCTCGCTATCAGCGTGAGACAATGCTCTGTCTCATGATCAAACAATGTACAATACAAGCATAATGGTTACATCAGATTCATACAATCGTGAGCGTAATGCCCTGGCCCTCCGCAATTGTAACATATCAGTTGTCCGCGACCTCTTCCTGGTCCCCTTCCACCTCAGCCTCATTCATGCCCCTGAAATTCGATGTGCGCCCTTCCTGTGTTTTGATCGAGGGGTCATGTTTCAGCCTCAAATCTATAGGTAGGAGTTCGATCCATCATTATCTCATAACTTTGACAGGTGCGCTCATCATGTCCTACTGACCTACAAAAATTACAGAACAACTATTGTGAATTCTGCGTATACTTCTGTTATAGATGGCAGTTATCTGTAGCATGCTTTCCTCCTATCTGACAAATCACACACCATAGTGCAGGCGTCATGCTTGGTCGTGCTTATGCCTCCGGTCTTAGTGGCATTTCCCTCCTCCCGCAAGGTAGTTCGTGAACACCAGGTAGTGGTCCTTATCGTGCCCCTAGCACTTACATTTTACGCACCATACCTCATCACGCATCTCTGGGTGGGTTGTCCTATCTTTTTTCAAACTCTGCATCTCAAGGCATAAGTTTTTCAACTGTAAGTGAATATGTTGAACTCCCAACTTTTTTTCTTGTACCGGGGTCTTGTTCAACCTCATCGTGATCTCCAAGGCCTCGGCCTGAGTGCTTAGCCTCTGTTATGACAGCGTATTCTGTAGATGCAGCATTAACGATGCTACAAACCATTCACGGTGTTTCCCATCTGTTAATGTCATGTTCGCTTCTCAAATTGTGCACTTCAATATTTGATCCAACTCCCACGGGGTCTTGCCTGGTAGCATTGTGATTTCCTTGAACCCAATGATCGAATGTGCCTCTGACTTTGGCCTACTAAATTCTTTGTTTAGCATAGCTTAGATATCTGTGATCGCCGCATTCGGATTGTCATTGAAATGATTAATCTACCAGGTCAGCGCGTGATCCTGCAAAGCGCTGACCAATATTTCCTTCCTTATATTGTCATTCATGACTCCCTGTGCTTCTCATATAGCCTTTAACACGAACCAAAACTAGTCTGGATATTAATTCCCTACTCCCTTGAACACTGGTATCTTTATCACGCTTGCCATACTGCTTTGCAGTGGTGGCGGAGGTGGTATGGGCGAAGATGGGGGTGAAGACGGTGAAACTAGTGGTGGTGTGGTTGGGGGTGGTATGCACAGAATTCTCTGTCTTATCAGATTGATCACACTTCTTGGTGAGACCTTCACGAGCTCTTCTTCGTCGCCTCATGGAGTTGAAATCAAGGGGCTTGTTTC
The DNA here is from genome assembly GCA_031772625.1 of Pinus tabuliformis. Taxonomy (NCBI): domain Eukaryota; kingdom Viridiplantae; phylum Streptophyta; class Pinopsida; order Pinales; family Pinaceae; genus Pinus; species Pinus tabuliformis. The sequence continues at coordinate 485,849,896 of CM062814.1, read as the reverse complement.
TAATTATGTGTTACCTTCGTTTCTTTAGATCCTCCTACTTCGCGTAGCCCTAAACATCAATTTCTTCACATAACCTGTTTTTCACACAGTATCATTTAATCCAAGTGTTCTAATATTTAACATACTTACCTCGCGGTCCTTTGAGGAAGCGTCGTTTCGCCTCACTATAACTAACTGAAGTATCTACTGTGAATTCAGTGATGAATCCTCCTATGATTCGATCAAGCTAGTGATTGACAGCATGCGCGGTATTATCTTCTGATGCTTCCAATCTATGCACCAATTCTGGAGTCCACGCAATAGGTTTGTCGATTTTACACCTTCCTTGGCTATCTGCTAGCTTTGTGATCCACTCATACAACTCAGTGGGAAAGGATGAAAAGAAAATTTCATGGATCTCGGTATATAAGTAGTAGCCTAACCACTCTTCCTTTGATAGTCGCGGATCCCTGTTTTCCTGTGCCATGAACTCGTGAATCTTCCTATCCAACCAATCTTCAATTCCTTTCTTTATCAGATTCCAGTGATACGACATCAAACATCTCTATGCAGATCCTGGTCCTAGCAACGAAACCATTTGTTGGCTTGTTGGGGCCTGACCTAGGTTCGGAGTTAATTAGCCAAACAAATCCTGGTACTACTGGCCCTTTCGGCAACAGTCCGCGGAGCGCGGGCTGAGGTCTCACCCAAAGTAGTATGGGAGGGTGCTAGAACTAGGATTTCACACCCTTTAGATGTATGAGAGGTTTGACTAGTCCCACTGGTTGTCCCTGCGCGTAGGTCACTTCACGCACTTACTTGTTCCTCATGCCCTGATACACTGTCCTTGAGCATCCCTAACCAGGGGTTGTGGAGCTTCCACATTGCTAGAGCTGCGTTCTGCGCTATTACTGGAGATCTTACTTATCTTATTATACTAGTTAATTACCTGCGCGTACTTGGATGTCTTATGTTATAACTATTTATACAAAACCTTCATATAAGTTCGCACAGCAAATAAACAATATACTTGCAAATTATACCCAATCATATATATTAAAAGAGGAAAAGATGCACATAAATATGGTAAACTTCTCTTTATTGATTCTTCCAACGATTACAAACTCGACCTGCCCTATGCACTTAGTTGTAGGGGTCCGACACTCAGCTGCAAACTACTAGGCCTTTACGCACTCAGCTGCAGAGCCTTCCCCTACCCTACGACCCAAAGAAACACTTTACACTACTGCTCAATTACTTAGACTTCCCCTGCTCTTCTCTTCTATGCTCTCTTCTACACTTGGAGCCTCACTCTATTTATACAATCCCATGGTTTGCGGACCATGGGTAGGTCTATTAAGTCGACATTATATTACAAAGCGAGGGTGGACAACCCTGTGACTCTATCAAAATTTTGCGCTCTGCGCCCCTAATTCACGGAGATTTTACAAGAATATTTGGTCAAAACTTGGGCTTTAAACCCCAAAACATGCCTTGGGGGGATTCCATGCCCAACAGTCTACTAGGGGAGCTATTCCATAGAATCATAACCAAGTGCATAAAAACTGAAACATCAATAGCGTGTGCATCTTGCAAAAGTATCTCTGCCACCTTAAACCCTTCTTCGCAAATTAACCTTTGTGATATTCCTTGAAACCACCAGCCGATTTCAAAGGGGGTCCATGCTGGTAAATGGTTTTGTAGCTGGGGGGACGAAATGCTCCAGATGATGTCGCATGCCCAAGAGTTGTTTTTTCCAAAACAACTAATTTTGGACCCCCCCCAGCTATTAAAGTTCAAATGACCCTAGGGGTCCGAAATGAATGGAGACCGTTCTATTTTCTTTTCGATGATCTTTGTCGTTTATAAATTCCCGGACATTACCTTATGCTTTAACGTTGACTTGGGCAAATATAAAAACCTTTTATAATATAATTTTAATTTTAAAATAAATATTTTCAAAAATATATATATAACTATATTTTTATAAAAATAATATATTTTAAATAAAAATTAATATATAAAAGAAAATTAAATCTTTCAAAAGTACAATATATCTCTCAGCATTTCTACCTTAATGAAAAATTGACAATTTTTCATCCAAAGTTAAAAATTTTAGGTGTGCCGAAATATCTTACAACAGGAAGACCATATCTTTTGATCCATGAATCCATTTTTGGACTTATGCATATCGTTGGAAATCTCTTTCATAACACTTTTTATTAGATAGGGTCTGATGTAGGATTTGATTTCATCTACTACCTATGATATGGATGCAAACTTTATGCCACACTTTGCTCCTTGACTCTTCTTCTTGTGCTTGTAATGTTGAACTCCCAACCACCATAGTCATCCTTTTATGGCTTCTCCAATAAGACTGCTATTGTGATGATTCTCTACATAAATCCTATAGCTACCATGGAATTCCATCTTGTAAGCCTGCTACTATAAGCCATTTTCATCATTTTATGGCTTTTCCAGCACGCCTGCTACTATAATGATTTTCTACAAAGCACTCCAACAACCATGGGATTCCTCTCGAACACCCAATCGTCATGTTGACCCTTTTTGACATCAATTCCAACACTAACACAACCACCCATACACCACCAATTTTCCAACAAACCTCAACGATGAGAAATATGTTGCATTGTCAAAAGCAAGTAAAGTCGGAACACTAAACTTGGTAATGATATTTTGTTTAAAGAATTTGATGACTTCATAATCATTCACTTGCTTGAGTGGAACCACTTATGTCCACAATGTGAAGTAATCTATGGTAGTAATAATATAGGGGTGTTGCTTTGATGAGTGCGGAAATATCTCACTGATAACATCTAAGCCCCATTGTTGAAATGGTTCTTCCATAGCAATAGGCTGCAACGGGGTAGCTGACTTATTTTCTTGTTCGACATACTTCTGACAAACCTAACACTTTCAGGCATAAGCATGATCATCTTTGAAAAATGTGGGCCAACAAAAACCAATCTGCATGACTTTATGCACCCTAGTGTCACCCATGAAGTGCCCTTCGGATGATCCATCATGAAGGTCACGCAACACCTTTTCTGAATCTAGTGCTTCCAAGCATCTGAGAAAGTCTCCATTATGGTGATTTCTGAAAAGCACTCCATGTACCAACTCGTAAGAAAAACTTTCAATCTAACTACAATCTTCTGTTTTTCTAGTAAATAAGAGAGAAGAGTATCATGCTCAAGGTATTGTCGCACATCTGCATACCAAGAGGTTGGAGTGTTAGTGGGGGGAGCTCACTCCACATTGTACATCTCGATCTCCTGCTCCTATCCAGATGAATCATCTTCTAGTGTATTCACTACTTTTTCTATTAGCTGGAATAGACCATCACCCTTTATACTGTGAACTGGTTTGAATTAGAGATCATTATCCTGTAGACCAATGACCCAGTTCACTCTTCTTTCACCCAAATCTTGTTGAACAAACAATGATTTGATTGTTCGGTGTGGGACGAAGATAATACAAAGATTCTTCAAAAGATAGGGTTGAAAGTGTTTCACAACATTGTAGACTACATAATCATGTTTATCAATGGCGAGATAGTTAAGTTCAGGTCCCTGGAATTTGGCACTCATGAAGGATATAGGTCGCTCATTATTTTGATCATCTTTCTGTGTAAGCACAGCGATAAGAGAAGTATCAAAAGCAAAGGTGTAGATCAAGAAATCCTTGTTGAATTTTTGGAAGTACAGGGTTGGTGCTTCTACAATTTCTTGCTTTATACAGCAAAATGCATCCTTTTCCTTCTTATCCCACTTTTGTATTGCATCCTTCTTCACCATCTCCTACATTGGTTGTACTATCTGGGCATAGTCAGAGATGAATTTGTGGAGAAAAATTATCTTCCCCAAGAAGGATTGCATGACTTTCATGTTCACTAGGAAGGGAATTTGTGTGATGGCCTTGACCCTTTCATGGTCACTTTAATACCACTTTTTTCAATGATGTGGCCCAAGAGATTCCCCTCAGACACTACAAATATGCACTTCTTTGGATTAAGAGATATCCTGTATTTTTGACATCGCTCAAAAATTTGCTTCAGATGGCCTAAGTGGTCGGATATTCTTTTTTAAAACACCATGACGTCATAAAGATACACCACTATGCTTTGATTGATCAAACCGCAAAATGTGATGCCCATCACACGTTGGAAGGTTTCACCGGCATTAACAATCCCAAATGGTATTCTCCAGAAAGAAAATGTGTGCCATTTCATTTGAAATGTTGTTTTTAGTCTATCAGGTTCTGACACTAGAACCTAGTTGTAGCTTAAATATCCATTAAGTAAAGAAAACATCTCTGACCCTGATATTGTTTGTAAAAGTATGTTCCATTGATAGCACTGGGTAGTTATCTTTGTCTGAGGCACGACTAAGGTTACGAAAATCCACACACAGTCATATTTCCCCAGAATCTTTCCATACTGGAACCAAACTAGAATGCCATATTGAATGTCACACTTTATAGATGATCTGAGCATCCAACAGCTTCTTTAAATCTTTTTGAATAAGAGGCTTGATTGTCGGATGAAATTTCTGCAGCTTATGTTGGAAAGGCTTAGACCCTTCTTTAATCGGAATAACGTGTTGGATTATTCATGTGTCATGAGTTTTGATATCATCGTATGTCCACGTGAAAACATTTCAATACTGCTTGAAAAGGCGGATAAAATATTGCCACTCTTGAGGCGTGCAACAATTACCGATATTGATGCACTTAATATCCTTTTCTATGCTAATATTGATATGTCCGTGCAATAGAGTTGAATTGTGATTTTTCGCATTTGAACTGTGAGTTTTCACATTTATCGGTCCTCGAAAGTGATTCTGCAAATCATACAGCTTTTCTAGTGACACCACGCCCTTATGCATGGGATCCTCTTTGCTCACTCGAGCCGCATCTTGCAATGCTTTATCGTGCTCATCTTCATCAATGGATGCATCCTTGAACACATCAATGTTTTCCATGAAATGCAATATCTACTAATCATCATTGGAAACCCTCAAATTAGTGATATTATCAAGGACAGATGGCTTGTAAATAAGTTTAGTAGAAAAACCATAGCTAAGGAGTGACAACCTAGCAGCAACATTCAATAATGCATATGGAGCCGCATTACATATTCTAAGAACATAAACAATATTGAAAGCTTGGAATTTCAAAATTAAATGCCATACCTCCTGTTGATAACTTTTGAGATTAGGTGACACATAGTGTATAGTATTATGTACCTGTCGTACGATGATATCAGAGTCATATATCGCTTTAAGAACACCAACTTTGAGGTCAATGGATTTTTGGAGGCCCAAGATGAGTGCTTCATATTTTGCAGTGTTTTTGGTGCACTCAAATTCCAAGTGGAAAGAGATCAAGTGTTTTCTCTGTTGTGGATCTACTAAAACACAACTAGCTCCATAGCCCTAATGTATCTTTGAACCGTCAAAGTATAAAACCCAAGAATCAGAATATGAGAGTTATGTCCTATGTTTGTACTACTAATATCTACTATACATAAGTCATTTCCACCAGTTGGACTAGGAAGGAGTTCCAACTGTGTATCTAGTGGGATTGGGAAAGGCTGAGCAAGATAACACCCAAGGTGAGTTTCCAAAAATAAATTTCAAAAAGTTAAGCATGCAAAAGAAACAGGCTTGTTCTACCCCTCAAAGGGGTTGACAATGTGTTTCATGTAAGTTGCTTATTCTTACAGAATTTTTTTATTCTTGCCCTTATATGGAAGCCATAAATGCGACCATTCAGTAGCAAAATACCCCTGTAATTTGCTACACAAGTCTCTACTTAGTAATACATCGGAGCCTTTGGGATGTCCACAATCATTATGTTTATACACTGGTGAACTCGGTGATCAGACAATAATCGAATAAGAAAATTCTTGAGTTCACCAATAGCTTGGACAAGATACATGTTCAGCTGAATAATTTTTGCATCATTTTTAACCCATTTGTCATTGATTTTCTTGGCGATAGATAATGGCATTATGTTCACAGATGCACCAAAATTGAATAAACAATTATGGACATTGTAATTCAAATTTTTGAAAGTCAATAAAAATGAAAGGTAGAGAACGCTGGCTTCTAACATTGCAGTGTTAAAACCTAATTCCAGAGGACCAGAATACTTACCAGACACCTTCTACGAGGAAAAGGCATTATCACATGATGAAGGTTATGAAAGGGCTTGGCCAAGCAGTTCCCGTTCGCCTACTATCCTTATAAGCTCAAAGATTGAAATATTTATGCGAACTTTATTCATGTCTTCCATTGTATTGTAATCACGTGTTTCATATGCAGCAGGCATTACCAAAGTACTTGGAGGAGTGACTTTCTTTTTACACTTATGGAATGGTAGACTTTATTTTATTATTGGTGGAAGTGTTTTTCGTTGTAGCAACATTTCCAAATTTTTTGAGTGTTTTGAGCTGGGTTGACAGGTGGTGTATTTTTTCTTAACAAGTGTTCCTTCAATTTTTACCTCGTCAGTTCATGTTCAGAAACAGACCCTTGAATTCTCAACTTGTATTGACTATTTTGCTTCTGAGTTGGGACCTCATTCAGTGGTGGTTCTTGAACATTTTTATTTTCAGAAGTGAATACACAACTAAAATTATTCGCTACATGTACAATACTCGTAGTTTCTTCAGCCACAATGGGTTCTTCATTTTCTTCCATCTGTTCAGTCTCCTCATCTGAAAGTATTTTTTCAATGATGTGCATATCCAAAGCGTTGTGGTTCCATCGTGGGCACGTCTTTTCTAAATGTGATGAAAAGATCACTATTTGTCCATGCCCATTCTTTCAACATTTATCACAACATTTGAGCTTTGTGTAGATGTAGCTGGATGATTACTGTTGTTGTTGTTGTTGTTATTCCTTCTCATGAAGTTGAACTTGGGAGGCTTGTTTCTAATAGTGGTCTCACTCGTCCTTTGTTTTAACTCTACCAACTCATTGGACAAAGACTTGAGGGTCCTGGTCAAGCTTTCAAGATAAGTAACTTCTCTCTCCTTGGCCTTGCTTGAGACCTAAGACATTTTACCAGCTTCCTTGTAGTCTTTAGATGATTCATCATCAATAACGAGTCTAATAGCATGCAATTCCTTTCCTACTGTGATGGCTTCTTCAAAATTATACACCAAAGATTCTTTCACAACTCTCTTCACGAATTGTGAAATGCTTGTCAACAGGTAGAAGTGTAGTAACCAATAGTGATTGAGTCATGAGGTTTCGTATCTGGGGGAAACTTGTTCAATATTTGATTGAACCTCTGATTGAAATCCTTAACTTTATCCTTTTCCCCATCTTTAAATTCCCTAACTCCTTTAATAACATGGTTTGGGTTTCATTGTCAACAAACTTTTAGAGGATCAACCTTTTAAACCCCCTCCAATTCTGAATTGAATTTACAAGAAGACTATGATATCAGATAGTTGCTCTACCATCTAAGCTACAAGGAAAGATTCTACATGCAACATCATCATAACATACCTCGAGAATTTGCAAGTGTAGGTAGAAATTATCCAAGTGATCTTTCACTTTGATTGACTTGTCATGGTCATATTTCGTTAACAATGTTTCCGAGTTTCTTGGCATCTTATGTAAAATACCCAGGAGAGTGAGTGGCTCCTGAGTCATCCAATCCAGATATTCTCTTGCCATGTTCTCATCTATGTGTTCCTCCTCCTCCTCAGAATCTGAGAAATATTCTCCGCAACCATCTATCTCATGGAAAATTTCATCTAAAAGCACAACGTTATCCTTGTACCCTTCGTTGAAAGGTGGAAGTTGATCTAGATGTTTTATGTCGTCTATGGGTTCTGCTAACTCTTCAAGAGTGGAAAAAACTAGGTCTTCCACTGTAGAAATCACTATCATGGTATGAGTTGTTTATTTTCTTTTGTGCTCCGAGAATTAGTCTCATAGCCTTCACAAACTGACGGATTATAGGTCGAATTTCATGAATCTGAACATAAGTAAATTTGCAGGTTGGTTTCGTGTGAGGCTGAGAAGATTCACATATTTCAGGAATATGAGTTGGATAAGTACTGGGAATGTTGCTTCCTTGTCCGGAAGAAGAATGATATGGGTGTGTAGAGTTATCAACCTTAAAAAACTCGCGACCCTCCTTCTAGTGTCATAAATGTTGACAATGTTGGACCTACCAACATTCAAGAGGGTCTCCCTGATATGAGGTCCCAATAAGAACTCAGACCATTTGGTGTAGGAGATCAATCCATAATACAACCCAGTTGTCGTCAACTTAAAGATTTTCCTTGGCTTTAAGTGTCAGCAAGAGACATAATTTCATATGTGCCTTTGAAAAATCAAGAAAGTGTGCCTAGTGAATGTTTGGTTGCAGGTGTATCAAGATTCTTCTACTCCAGAGGGAGAGAAAAGTGATCCTCTAAGGGAGAGGTAACAGTACCACCCTAGCAGAGTTGTACATAAACAGGAAAGATTCATCTAACATCTGGTGGAATAGTCCACATAGATGCAACAATCATTACAACCACTACAACACATTCTCAATATGATAAGCACTAAAATAACTGAAATAGTTCAACTACTTTAGTACAAGAGAAGAAAACATGAAGCATAAATATTTACAAAACAATCTTACAAATATTCATAATCCATGCATGAAAATCATGTTGGCCATCAAGCTTCAAATATTAAGCAAAAGTCTCAAGATACATGAATACAATGAACATCACTAGCTCAAGTAGTGGAGCATTGGAGCCACTAATTGCTTCCCAAAAGTACTAACTATGTATCTCTGATGCCTTATGGGAGAAGCCAAGGTGAAAAGTTGTTTACTTGTACAATGAGGGTGTATATATAACAAATGGGGTGATCCTTCACCTCCCTTGTGACTCTTATACTACCCTCATGATTGTTTGACTTCCCTATGAATTTTCGACTCTTACATGACTCTTCACATTTTGTACATGTCCTTTAGACTTCCACTTTATAATAAATTTTCGAATAAGAATTTACATAATACACAAATGAAGTGGCACATGATGACTCATGACATGACATTGATGACATGGGCTATAAGATGACATGGCAATGTCAAACCATTCTTTGTTTTTGTTTGATTTGTGTCTTCTTGAAGATAGAACATGATCTCTTCTTCCACATGCATATGGCTTAGAGATGAGGAGTCTTCAAATGTTATTTGGATCTTGAGTTTTTGTCACAATCTGATGTCCCTTTGCTACCTCTTGATTGATCAACTTGTACTTTTAGCTACAAAGGTTTCTTCTAGCATGGCCTCCTTCTCCATCTCTTTCATCATCATCCTATCATAGCATCATAGAATACCAATGACTGCAATTCACTCATGACAAGATGACATCAGTCAGATAAACCCATAGTCTAATATGTAGCATGATGAACCATTGACTAATCTAGAACTGGGTGGCAGGCTGAGAGAGAGGATCAAGGATTGCACAGTTGTGCAGCTCGGGGAGTTAGTGGTGAGGACTGAACTTTGAGATTAGGCAATGTGAAATTCAAGTTGGATTGGCTTGAAAATTATGCAGTTGAGGGATTCAAGAAGTCAAGTTGAGGGCTTAAGCACTGAGTTTTCCATGTGTAGTTCTAGAAGGACAAGAGGACATGTCATTACGCAAATTTGCAATTCAAGAGCTCAAGGCTGAGGCTTGAGGAATGAGACTACACAAGGCGCAATTCAAGCTTGGCTGGAGGAAAATATTGTGCATTTTTGGAGCTTAAGGGTTAAGGATAAGCACAATTTTTGCGCAGTGTGAAATTCTATGAGGCAGGGACTATGTATTGAGCAGTGTCGATGTTTGATGATGTTGTCATTGATGTCAATCCATGGAGTTGACCGGGTTTGAGTTTCACTAAAAACACCAACCATTGGTGTCAACTGGACACTAAATACTTCTTAGTAATTCTCGGATTACATCAAGATAGCAGCTATACTGTTGGATGGTTGAAAACCCAAGTTCTAGGGTTTCGGTTCCCTGGACTAAGGATGTACCCCAAATTTGTTGAGGGTTTTTTGTAGGTCAAATCATTTAGTTTGAGTCATATATATATGTCATTAGATTCTCCTCAAAAATATGTTTTTGTTGATCTGTGGTACACCTCGAGAGGCCTCCTAGTTTAAGAGATATTCACAATTAAAGTTGGTGACCCCAATTTCTGGGCTAAAACCCCTAGGATAGTGATATGACACCTCCTCCTATGGTTGTAAATATATGAAATTTTTTATCACGGTAATCTCACCACATATAAGTTTCATAACTTCAAGAAACAAAGGCAATAAACCAATCATTGACTTCACCACCTTAAGACCATATACACTCATTTAAACCAAATTAGGGTAGCAACCCTCACCTTAGAATAAAAGTCATATAATAAGTATAAAAAAATTAAACGATTAGGATCCTAAAAATTCTCTCCAACATACATCATGAGATGCCCCTCAAATGGACTAATCAAAAACTATGAAAAGAGATCATATGTTTCTCAAAAGCATAACAAACATAACCTATTATTCCTCTCTGAAATTTTCACTCTACCTGTGGAAGAAATTTTCAACCTACCTAAGAAATTGTATAGGATTGGTTTTGGTAACTTTGCTTTTGGTTTGGATGTTTTTCTTGGGTCTAGTTTATGTATTGTTTCAGGGATACGGTGCTCCATAATTCTAAGATTCGGTTGAGATAGTGTCTCTATAAACCAACAAAGGAATACACATGCTTGAATCTCCTAAAAATATCATTTTTGGCATTCGTTGGGTTGCATTCGGTGGCATAGTCCTCTAGGGTATTTTCTCTAAAATAAACGGAAGGTACTATCTCTCAACTATATGACAACGAAGGTGTATCTTTCTTATTCTATTTTTCTCCTTGGCATTTTAGTCCGGCATTTAAAGATCTCTAGTTAGGGCAACAAGTTATCAAGGAACATATATGTATTTTAGTGAACTATATAGTGAAACCTACAGTGAAGAAATTGACTTCAAAAGTCCTAAAATTTCTATGAGAATACTTTGCCTTGAAGTTATTATTCTTTAGCATAAATACTACTACTTCTGTAAATATTTGGACCTATTATAGGTTCCTAAACCCCACAATCCTACTTGGGGTTAATTTCATAACCAAGTATCTAGCAAAAGATGCATTAAACATTGTGGCAAGTTTTTACATACACCTGTTGATCAATACAAAATATATTGTGATCTCTAGAAACCTAAATTATGAATATAAAAGGTCAATGATATTTGTAGGGTTTCCTGAGATATCCACTTTTGCAGTACTCCTTCAAGAAAGACTTGATAGTGTATGACAACTTGACTTGACTTAATGTGTACTTACATTTACCTCAGTGATTCACTTGGCTATCCAAGATATATATATACAGTTAACTAGTGCATAAACATCACATAGAATTCTGATATATAAATGACTGTGATATGATTGAAAGGTTTATAGTTCCTTGTTGTTATCCTAATGTAACAGTAAGAAATTTATTGGATTTTTTATTTTGGACCTTCTAATGTCTTGACTTTGGCATAGTAGTAACTTTGATACATGTACAGTACATTAATGAGATAATTTGACTTGACAATAGCTCAATGCATTATAATATTATTTGGGACCGATATCTAGAACTAATAATATTGTGACCTTATTTACTCTTTGACATTGTTCAATGACCTCAGAATTGATGATATGCTTGTGTTGTCTTGAGATGTAATTGACTTGACATCTCACTTGATATAAGTTATAGCTTGAAGACCTATGACTTTATATTATGTCTTACTGTAATGACATTTAGCATAACAGTTGGAAATTTGACTTTGACTTGGCATTCACCTTTAAGAAACTTAGACCTAGGCATAACAAGTATATTGACACTTTGATTATGATTTATTAAATGAATGACAATTGATGTTATCTACAACGAGTGACACATTAACAATTGATACAATATCTTGACTTTGACTTACATGACCTTGACAGTTGCTTGATACCTTGACAATACCTTAAATATGAAGTAAAAAAAGTGATTGACTTAGTGAGCATTTTATGATGTTTGAGTAATACCTTGACATGGCCTTAAGTTGACGCCTCAACCTTGACTTAATTCTTTGAATAAGACTTAGCTATGACACATGGTTTGAAATAATGAGTTTACATTTTGTTTGACAAGTGCTTTAACTTTAACTACACTTGACTAAGACATTAGATGACAATGTTGCAGTACTATTGAAGACATTAACATTTAGTTGACACCTTAAACTTCGGGAACCAAGTCTTTTAAGGTAATATAATCCAATTGTACATCATATTAATGTAAAGATGGATAGTAGGGTTTGACCAGCTGAGCAACAGTTTTTTGACATATGCTAGTAGTACTTCGTGGAAAAATCTTGAGAGCATTAGTAATAGGTCATAGGGATGACTTGAGGCACCTTGGTTTGTGCCATCATTTGATTGCAGTGCCAGATGATTGCAGCATCGTGAGTAGTTTCTAACAGTGAAGCAACATGAAGTATGATTGTTTTCATTTAAGCATAGATGACTATTCATTCGTGAAGTGACATTTAGTGTATCCAGTAGTGATGTAGTGATTTAAAGTGAAAGTGATTTGCAGTAACAATGATGACATTGGTTGTGCATTGATGACTATTCATTCATGTGTAGTGATATGTAGTTTGCAGTGACAGTGATGTGCAGTTGAACAATGATAGATTGGTGTGTAGCATTATGCACTGATCAGATTTGTTAAATGATCCAAAATACAAAATTCATAGTTCACAAAGTTAGGATAGAATATTTATTTATTTAGAATATTTAATTAAATATTGGAGACACTTAGAAATAGAATATTGTTGTAAAAGATATGACATCTAGAATAATGTCGTATCTTAGGCTCCAATTTAGGAGTAGAGTTAGTAGATTGGTTAGAACGGCATTTATTGTAAATGGACTCTTGTTAATTTAATAAGTAGTCCATAACTAGAATAGGTTAGGAAATTAAGCTTATATATAGTTCATTCTCCTAATTGCAAGAGTGTTGGAGTGTGTGTTTGTAAACTCTTGCAAAATTAATATGTAATTTCTTTTTTGATTAATAAAATTGTTTGTCTGACGACACTTCTACCATTAAGATTGTGGGAAAAATGATCAGTGGCTAACAAGGTTCGACATTTATTCTACATCTTTATCCAGTTATTCTACATTGATTCAGAGTACAAGGGATCCAGTATCAAAATTGTGAAATGTGATCTACCAACTCTTTTGGGTGATTGGAGTCACCTTTAGGTTGTGACCTTAGAACACTTCAAGCTGGCAGGGTGGTGCTAGGGAAAGTTGTGACTTGCACAAGGTGTTGTGGAGTCAATTCAGTTGTGACTGATAAACTAACGGGGCAGTGAAGCATCCTTTCCAACAGCAGCTGATAAATAGAGTGTTGTGGCACTCATCAGCTTGTGGTTTGATCTACAGGGCATTGGGGTGACCTTCTGATTACAATAGGATATTAGGGTTTAGTAGCGTCCTATGGGTTGTGGCATGTGAATTAGGGGGTTGATGCATCCCTCAGTAGTAGCTAAAATCTTGATTTAATTAATATCTCTTTTAAATAGATAAGAATACAATTACTAGAGAAGTGTTCGGTGGTTTTTGACCTGAAGGGGGTTTTCCACCTAAAAATATTTGTGTCTATTGTTTTAGCTTCCCGCATTTTTGTATGGTGTTGTTTATTGCTAATTATTATTTATAATTGTTGGAGAATACATTAATAATAAATGAAGAATAACTAATGCTCTGAAAAGGATTAAAAAGTTTTAATTGCTAAGAAATACAGATTCACCCCCCTGTCAGTGTTTCCAAAAATTGGTATCAGAGCTTGGTTCCTTCAATAATAGCTTAACCATTGGAAGGAATTTTTCAAAGCATAGAGATGGGAAAGTCAAAGAAGCGGGTTGCAAGGATTTCAAAGGAAGGTACAGGTACAACAAAATTTGAATAAAGTGAGTATTGTGTACCAACCCTTGATTTTGATGCATATAATCGCTAGATATGGGAATCTGGGATGGAAGTACATTTGTAGGCACATGGAGTATGTGAATCAGTTGTCTTTAGAGACACATCTACCGATCAAGCTAAAATATACAATTCAAAGGCCATGAATGTAATTTTGAATGTTTTTCTAAAGCCTGTGAAAATAAAATTTGGTCAATGTTCAACGGCTAAAGATATTTGGGAAAAGCTTCATAATCTCTATTCAACAAAGAAATCAGGTCAAGATGTTATTGAAAATTTAGATCCTTCTGATTATGATGATGAAATTGGAGAAATGTGTAAGACAGAGTTCCAAAATCAAGTGATCAAGGTGATAAAGGAACTCAAAAGTCAAAAGGAAAAGATAAGACTTTTGGAAGCAGAATTGAAGACAGCAAAAGAACTCATCAAGGAAAATGAAGAGTCTGAGAAAATGATTAGCAGTCTTATAATTCAATTGGAAAAAACCAAAAAAGTTGAAGTCAATCAAAAGCAACAAGAACTTGATGTAGTCATGGTAGAGATTAATACGCTTAAGAAACAAGTACAGGAAGCTGAAATGGAAAGGAAAGTCATGGCAAGCCAATTAAAGGAATTAGCAACATCTTCATTATAAATAAGAAGGCTCATGATTGAAAATTAGAAACAAAAGGAACAAATGCAGGTTCTCAATAGAAAAGTAGAGAAGACCACTCTTCTCAAGCTACAAGTTGAGGAGGCATAAAAAAAAAGGGAGATCTTGAAAAGATGGTTTGAAGAATATCTTGCTCAAAGGAAAGAAAAACTTGATGTAGTGCTTAATGAAACCAACAAGCTCAAAGAAAAGGACCATTTATAGGTTATAGAAAGGACAGATAAACAATTGGAAAAAAGAACATGTAAGGCTCCAATTAATGAAGGTACGAGATCCACATCTTCGCACGGTGAGATTGAGAAGACGACTGAACCAAAGAAGAATGTTGCAACTTTGGAGAATGATGCCAAAGCAATCAAGGACAAAGGACAACAACAGACTACAGCACTGCCTCCAAATAAGAATGAAAAATCTTCTATGTATGCACATTAATTTACTAGTTATTTCTTTTTATGTGCTAACTATGGTCATATGGTTAGGGATTGTGAAGTTTTGACAAGCACAACTATTATCTACAAAACCCTAGAAGCAAGTTTGGAGATTCTTGAGACAGATACCATATGGCATCTTCTATGGATGACATTGAATGCTTTAAATTTCATAATCATGGACACATAGCTCGTCACTACAGCAACAAAATGGAATTAATAATGAATATTTATGACGAGAATAAGAAGGTTTGGAAGAGGAAACAGGTAGAGGATGAAAAAATATAGGAAGAACAAGTAAAGGATCAGTAGGAAGTGCAGAAAGATAAAAAAAAAATATCCCAATAGTCATGCTTTCAGGATTCGTAACATGTTCAAGGGAATAGAGTCAAGATGACTTGTTAGGTAAATCATTATTTTGAATGATTTGTCTCATTAACTCCTTCAAGTTTGTATGGGTGGGGTCTATGCAGCAATATATGGCATAAGTCTATGATTTGAAAACAGATAGTTTGAACAAGATAGCAGTTTCATAACAGGCTCAGGGGGAGCAGAATAGTTGAAGGATTACAGCTTCACAAAGGAAGGTTCCTCTTCCAGGGAAGCACATATAGGACACATGTCCATAGGGATCGTCATTGAAAAACTATTAAATGAAGGATTATCGTCAAGGGGAGCACAGGAAGATAACAGGTCCACATGAAGCAAGCAAATTCTCAGGGGGGTAACCCTTTTCCATCGATATCAAGTGGGGGAGAAAAACCTGAGATAGAGATTGAAGTATCAAGAAGGAGGTGAAGCATGATGTCAGGGGGAGTTGTACTCATATGAGGAGTATGTGTGGTGCCATCAATGACAAAGGCACAGATTTTTTGATTATTGTCATCATTGATGTCATCCCATGGAGTTGATTGAGTTTGAATTTGAACAAAAACGTCAGTGATTGTTGTCAAATGGATAATTAACGCTTCTTAGTAATTGTCAAATTACATCAAGATAACAATTATAATGTTGCATGGTTGAAAACACAAGTCTTAGGGTTTGGGTTCCCTGGACTGAGGATGTACCTCGACTTTGTTGAGGATTTTTCATAGGTCAAATCATTGAGTTTGAGTCGGAGATCTATGTCATTATATTCTCCTTGAAAATATGTTTTCGTTGATATGTGGTACGCCTTGAGAGGCCTCCTGGTTTGAGAGATAATCATAATTGAAGTTTGTGACCCCATTTTCTAGGTTAAAACCCCTATGATAGTGATATGACACCTCCTCCTATGGTTGTTAATATATGAAATTGTTTATCATTGTAATATCACCACATATAAGTTACATAACTTCAAGAACCTGTTGTGGCCAGCAACAACCCCCCTTCTTATTTGGTGTTATTACTAATACTAAATAAGTAAGGACCCTTAGTCAAAATTTTAAAAAATCAACTAGTGCTTATATTTCCTTTTTCAATAAAACTTACCATCTTAAACTTAGGAGAAAACCCTTAAAAAAACAAAAATCCTAAGTTTTATGGTAAAGTAGCATTATTCCTTGGGAAATATCGCATCGCAAAAGGATCATGAATATCCCCTTGCAAGCCAAATTCTAAAAATGCGAAATCGCGATATGGGACTACGGACATATATCGCATCGCATGCGTCAAACACCGCTTCCATTGAAAAACTTTAAACTGTCGATATGCGACGGCGCATATCGCAAATCGCAGGAAACAGATTAACGAAAATTGTCATATGCCACACTCCCGCGATATCGCGATATTGCGATAGAGCAATTCTGCAATATTATGATAAAAGTGGCAATGCAATAGCACGATTATGCGATAATGCGATATCGTAAGTTTACGATACAACAAGAAAGCGATGTCGTGATTCTACGATGTTGCGATCTGCGATATTGCGAAGCAAATCGCAAAATCACTTCATCACAGATCTTGTGGGCTCGTGGTTCAAAAAAGTAGTTTCCATAAACTGAGACTTGGTTATGCGCTTTAATGCTAATTAATGACATAGTTGCCAGTAATTAATGGAATAGGGTTTCATGCTTATCAAAAAATCATTTCACGTAAGGTGGTGTATTTTATATGTCTTCGGCATTTAAAGCTTTCCCGACACCTTTCATTATCATTATTCTCACTTCACTTGTAAATTACAGGAACGAAGAATAGAGAATGATACAAAGCAATACGCAGGATACTATGGGAAAGAAAGGCAAAGCCCCGAGCTCTGAAGAGAAGGAAATGGAGCCCTTGTATACAGACACCGCCTGCAACCGAGATGCTGGTATTGCTACCTAGGAAGGCATGTACAATCTACTTGAGGAAGAGAATCCCAGAATAATTGAGGTTGAGGCTACTGCAGGTTCACATAGTTCCTCTGAAGCATCCCTTACAGAGCTAGCTTGTTCATTCTTACACCGAATAGCAGCAAGGCCCAAAATTCCTCCATACATAGACATGGTTAAATGGATACTAGACAATGTGGATATCAGAAACATACAGTTTAAGACTCAGGGTCAAGAGCTTGTGGAATCATTATTTTTACAAATTTTGAGCTTTATATCCGCTGAAAGAAAAAGTGCAAAAGGTGAAAAATGCACCAAGGAAGCCCGGATCGAGAAACGGAGGCAGTTTCTGATGCGCGATTAGCACCTGAGAAAAACTTCTTGAAAAGGAAATCTTCTAATTGCTCAGTCACCTGCAAGCCCTTGAATTTGCAAGAAAGCAACGATAGAGGTAAACAGTAAAACTTGAATCCTAGACCACTGGTATTTGTTAGAAATATCTTCAAAATGGTATCTACCAAAGGTGCAGCAACTACAGGAAGACTGGAAACAGAAAGCTCAAGAAAAGGCAGAATCAATCCAAAGGTTAACCAAGTTAAATTGGGATTCTTACTGGATGTACTTGGTAAAACCACACAACTAGTGCATGACTCTCAAGTGTATCATCAATTCTGCCGAGAAGATGGCGCCAGCTCTTACCGATTCTATTTTCTCAGCACAGCTGAAATCGGAAGTCGGCCAGCCGACTCTGCTCAAACAGATGCTGAATGCGTGCGATTTCAAGGATCAGATACACAGTTAGTTAGTAATTTTAGTATTTTTAGTTTTAATTTTGTTTGATTTTTTGCTCAAAGTAAGGATGGTCATTTAAACCGCATCCTACATTTTTGTAATAAGTTATTTTTAGGTTTAGTTAAGTAGTATTTAAACCCTTCTCATGCATTTAGAGAAGGGTCCTGAAATTTGTCAAAAACTTATCCCCAGAACATGCACTTTTGTACCCTCTGAGGAGGTTTTGATGAATGAATGGAACAGGATTTATTGATATCTGTATTTAATATCTGCTACTGATGTTGCACTTTTGTACTCTTAGTGGATGTTGGATTAAGAAGAGATAAATCATTATCACTTGAAGCTCATGAGTAGGACTAGTTATAAATGGTACTTCTATCTCTTAACTATTTATGCCTTTTGTGTTAAAAGTGATATTCAAGTTTAGTTGTTTATATATTGATGTGTGAATGCTTGAGTTATCATTTGGCACTTTTGTACGGTGATAGCTATTTATTTATGCTTAATGTATGAATATCTTATTATGCGATATGTTTTTCACAACTGTTTCGTCTAACTTTTTATACGAAGTGGTTCATCTTTATTGAATTCTTTTCTCATAGCAGTTGAATGATCTTTATTACCAATTGTTATTTGAAATCATTTTAGATCGCATAACAGAAGGATTACACCCTGGGTTAGTGTAGAATTAGATGTTTCTGTTTATTAGAATAAAATTTGCATGTTATTAGATTAGATTAGAATTAGAGCATCTCACTTAGGAACTTTTAGAACGGAAATATCAATTCTTCACACACACACACACACATAAATTGGGAAACTGGTCCCATATCCCCATTCGGACCCACTACACCAAATGGAAAAGGAGCTGCTAACCAAGGTCCGGACCAGGTGGTTATCCCCCTTGTTGTAGACCCGATTTTCGGGGCTTCAACATATTTGGCACTAGAAGGAGGGCCACGAACTGTGAATGGCAAGTAAATCCAAATCTAAATACCATTCTGAGAGTAAATCGCCCTCACCTTCTCCCCCGACTTCTCCATTGCATTTAGAATCTTTAAATCCAGAGCCAGAAGTCGCTAGAGCAATAGCCACTGCTACAAACCCTGACATTTCATAACAATCTACTATTGAACCTCCTGAAGTTGAATCTTTGATTCACAAACTTCAGCGATTTTCTATATCTCCTTAGAAATCTGATAAATATCAAGGTAGCGTGACTTCACAATATAACCCTGCTCATCCTCTTACCAGATTAAAGAGTGAAAAGTTTGGTGTTCAGCCAACCGAGTTACCTCTACCTACAAGGAAGAGAGCAAGGAAATCTCCTAAAGGGTCTGATAGTGAGAGTCTTTCATCATCATCATCCATCTCAACCTCTTCACCGTTGTTAGCGCTTGAATCTGCTTCAGGCTAAATGAAGGCGAGGTTCAAGGCAACATCAAACCAAGCTCAGCCTCATAGCTAGCCCTATGAGGACAGGAGAGGGCTCTCTCCAGTCAATCTCGATACAATGAGAAATAGGGTGCGAGATGACTTAAAACAGGAACTGATTTTAGGCTAGTAAATGAATTTGAATGAGGGATATTTGATTTAATGACTAAGTTGTTGGGTTGTATGGGACGAGGACAGCATGAACAGAGATTTAACCAAAGGCACAGGATATTTCATAAGGCGAGATAAGCATGAGATTTTAGCAATCGAATTGAAATTAAATGGGGTGAAAAGACTGTTTAAGAAAGCTGAAAAGGGCATTAATGTATGAATCCTTTCCAAGCAGAAGAAAACACATAAATACTGAACACTTCCTCAAGGCAGAGCAATGACTGAATTCTACCTTTCTCACTTGAAAGTATTCAGCTGGAAACAATCATGAATGGACTACAAAACAACACATGATACATATGAAACAGAGAGAAAAACACATTTCCAAAACTCATACCGCAAGGATCTTATAAATCAGAGCTGCACCATCTAATTATTTCTCTGTCAAAACTGTACAGTGATAGTGTTGGGTTTTTTCTTCCCACACTCTTTCTCAGGACTCATAACCCTTTACAAATGATTTTTTATGCAATAAATAAGCTTTACTGTGGGAAATGGATCGACCCAAAGTGAGGGGTTATTTAATCATTGTTAATAGAAATGAAAAGCCAACCATCTGTTCTGAAGAAAGGAGCGTTACACTTGAAAACTATTTGATAGCCCATGAAGAGGCAACACCTGTAGCGTAGATATTTTGAATCATAACTAAAGTCCAACAATAGGCCATCTGTTCCTATTTCTTTGCCCTGGTAGATGTCTTTGATTTAAATTTTGGCTTTTTGGTTTCTGCGTTTTTCTAGAATTTGATCTATCCCTCTCACTGATACTCCACTCAAGATTTCTTCTAAGACCGAAATGGAACCAACTTCAAAGAGTCTCAATTAATTTCAGATGATATTTCTTCTCTCATTCTTTATGACTGAAACTAGTATTCGACCCAAAAAAAAGGTCAAGTCTGGTAATGAATTTATTTTATCGAACTTACACCCAAACTACAGGGTACTTAAAAATTTGTTGTAGCTAAATTATGCTTGTAGCAGTGCATTCTTTCCACTGAGGCACACATCAGAAATTGTTCGACTCATCTCTTTAAAATCAAACTGCTGTAGAAAAGTGTCTTTAAATAGCGCGAGGAATCTTGGATTTCGTTTTTGGTTAGAAAATTTGGAAGTGAACCATATTGTTGGTAATCACATTTCCAAAAGATTACTGCGAGCAAAAAAAAAATGCCTTTGTTTGTGCCATCAATCCGCAGAAAATCATACCCCTTGCTTCTTACTTCCTCCTGAATAATATTAAGCATTTTTCGAGTCTGAGAAAAGACTAGCACTCGATGGTCCTCCGCGATGAGCTTATCCAGCAGTGCCATTAAGAAAACAATTTTGCAGGATGCATTTCCATGTTTCTTCTCTCCATTTTTTGGCCATTGTCCTTTCTTGAATCTCTTTCCACAGGATTAATGCCTCACCCGGCTTTTGAGCTTTTTCATAACCATTCACTAGACTTCCATATGTGGCTACAGTGGGATGCAATTTCTGCTCTTTCATCTGTACGAAAATATTTTTGGCATCGTCCATCAAACCTGCTCTACTGTAACTTTCTATCAACATGTTCCAAGCGACTATATCTACTCTCACCCTAGGGTCTTTCTACATTTCCTCGAACACTTTTTCTGCATGCCTTGTCTGACTGTTCATTGCAAAGGCCTTCATCAATGTGGTATAACTGATAACTGATGGAGGAATTGCAGCCTCCCTCATCTCATTGAAATATGTAAGATCTCCTACATTGTCATCAACGCCAATGCAACCATTTATCAGCGTATTATACGAGACAACATCAGGAGCAATCCCTGCCTCCTTCATGTCCTGCACCAAAGCTTCGGCTTTATGCATCTGACCTAATCGGCAGTAGCCATTCAACAGAACGTTATAAGTGATGAGATTTGCAGGAAATTTGTTGGCGGCCATTTCCTGAAGGACTTTGCGCGCTTCATCCATCAAACCCATTCGAACAAAAGCTGAAATTGCAGTTGTATAGGTCACTTCATCTGGGTGGCTCTGGGAGTCATCCTCAATCTGCATTTCCCTCAGCATCTGCAACACATCATCCAATCTTCCTTTTTGCATATACCCTTTCATTAAAATAGTGTATATCTGTGAATTGGGTTTGTAACTCCTTGGCAATAACAAGTTTGCAATAGAAACAGACGGCTTTTTTATTTGGTCCTGAGAGGACTTATTCTGCTGTGAAAGGCTGGCTTTAGTGTGTTGGTTCTGACTGAAAGTTTCCTCAGAATCAATAAGCACTTCATCAGAAGGCCCAACTTCTGCATTGATTCCCCTTAAGACAGCACAGATATCTCTCCTGCCGCAGCGACTTCCGCGTGCATCTCTTCTTCCTCGGTAACACCTACTCCCTTGATCATAGATTCCATTCCTTCTGCTATGTCATCAGCTGCTCTCTTTGTCAATAGTCCAGGATGGTCACATATCTTTTTCAATACCGTTAAAGCAGCCAGAGTCGAACCTTCAACTGACGAATGAGCTGTTTCACTATTCAGAAATGTTGTGCACAATCGCCGCTGGCATGCTTGCTTCAATAAGGGAACTGAAATTCTCTGCTCCAAAGGCATAGCGTAAAAGAACTTTATCTCTTGTTTGAAGGTGTGAGAATATAACCTCTCCTGGACTTCATTCTCTTCCCTAGTTAACGGCTTAGCCAGTTTGTCTAGCACCCTTTCAGCTGTTAATGATGGTCCCTGATCTTGAAGAAAGACCCTTTCAATCCACTCCTTGTGTGGGTGATCAAAATTAGATTTTGAGGCTCTGGTAATTTCATGCCCCAAGAAATTATAAAGCATCGAGCAAGGGGTCAGAGTAGCTATTGTGTATGCCAGTATTTTTGTTTTTTCAACAGGATTTAGCCCCTTCCCTCCTTCCACCCTGCCAGCAGCGGTTTCTAGTAAAACATTTGAGTACTCAAGTGTCACCATATTGGGAGAGCACTCCTTTTCATTAATCATTCCTTGTTTCTTCTTTAAATCCTGTAATTTTTTAGCGTATTTCACAGCTTCTTATCTTACATGTATTATTGAATCCTTCTGATTCTTATTATCTTTATTGCCTTCGCAACCTTCTTCCAGCTTGCACTTTCTCACAATATCATCAAACACATTAATTTTGGGTGGCGGCCAACCAGGAACACTGTTCTGAGCTGCGGAGCAATGTCACTTTCAGTTCTTTCCAATGCCTGATTGAAAACAGCAATACAATCCCTCGGTGTCACTTCTGATGGCTTCACATTTAAGAGGGCGTTCAAATGAGGGTCCAGAGACTCTAAAACCAGATCTCGAACGTCTGAAGGATAAACATTTGGTTGTAAAGGAGCATGATGGGCAAGCCACAATAACCCTTCTCTTAAGCAATCATCACTTAAAAAAAAAAAAAACCCTTTGACATCATTTTCATTCTCTCTATCAAGAATAACAGACCAGCTATTAATCCTCATCCTATCCAATTTATGAAGCTCTAACAGGTTCTCTATTGTGATTCCTTCAACATTTCCAGAGCTCAAGATCAGGAGAGGTAAGTGGGAACCCGGTTGAACACTCCTTACAAGAGACTGCAGTCTTGTTCGTTCAAGATCCCGTCGAACATTGTCAGCCAATAGAAACAGAAGGCCGCTTGCTCCTACTAAGCTAGCCTCGTTGCTTTCAAGACTGTCAGCATCAAAAGCCACATCTCTCAAAATGGACAAACTTAACAAATCATGAGTGCCACTACCTTCAGTATCCATGGCAATCCATTTCTTCAAAATAGTCATATCTGACTTGCACTCTTTGCTGTCTATTTCACCATTGCTCATTAATTCAGCACGCAACCATCGCCCCACCATGGTGCTGTGAAAGTTACATGATTCCATAGAATGGCCTAAGTTATCTTGCATTCGAGAACATGTCACTAACTCCCAACATAGACACTTGGCATGAGGATTTTTTTCTTTTAAATAGGCATGATTATCTCAGGCCCATCCAGTCTTGACCACATTCTTTCATGTCTCTTACGTCTTTCTCTTATAATCTGATCAATCTTGATCTCTAACGCCGGTGGAGGACACGTGGGTATGCCTGCCACGAATTCTTCATAGCATGCATTCACTTTGTTGGATCTAACAGGAGGGCCCAAAAAGAGAGAATTCAGAGCTTTAGCAGCCTTCATTCGACGCATATTGTGCGCCCTTGATCCCTCTGAACGATGCATAGGTTTAAAAAGGCATCCTTTGCGTGCCCAGCATGGAGATGGCCACGTTGTTACTGAGGAACACGTGTATATACAGTTAAATTTCAGCTCCAGCCGAAAAGACATAGGCATTTCCCAACCATGCGGCGGTCTGAACTGTTTCAAACGAATCACGGAATACATCTATGGAAATTGCATGGAAACACTTTCACCGAGACAATGGCTTCCTTTATTACATCGAGGCTATGAACATATGACTGAAATCTTAGACTATATAATGATGTTGCGTGTGTATTTTCGGGGCCGTCACTGTTATTTGACTGCATTCTAATTGTGACTGCATTCCATATTTCCCAACGACGAAGTAATAAGCTTTAACCATCTGGAACTGCAGCAAGAGAATTGGATTTTTTGTAATGTTTGTCGCACAATTTAGCATTGGGAGGCTATGTGCGTCGTGCGCGCGCCCAGTGAGCCGCGCACGCCATGTGCGTCGGGTGCGCCATGTGCGCTGCGTGCGCCATGTGCGTCGCGCCCTATTAAAAATAACATTGTGGCAGGAGGCCCAGTGTGCCGCACTGCGCCTATGCGCCGCACGGGAAACTCAATGTGCCATAACTTATACAGGAAATAGGATAGCGCCAGATTGGTTTGGGGAGCTCGGTTACCTGACGGGAAAATCCTGAAGTCATCATAAAAATTGCTAGATTTGCAACGCCTGTTCCAATTCCCATCAAAAAGTCCGGTACCAAAGCAGCGATAATCATCATCAAACTCTCAACCACAGCAATTGTTCCAAGCAGATCCAGAAACCAGTATGAAAAGTGAACACAAGCCTGATGCAACTGCACCATGAAAAATACAATTGCGGTAAAGAATCTGGCCACCATTACTAGGTATGGCAAAGATGATAAAAAATTCGCAATTGCAAAACTGCCACTCCATAGTGTCCACTGAGCCTCTCATGGTGGAAAACCTTCATGCTCTCTAAGAATGATGGGAAGCCTCCTGTAGACATGAAAGTCATGAATCCTACTACGAAGGCACCACAAGAGCCCCTTGCCACAATGGCATGATATATCGATGTATATATCATTACTCTCAACCAGTAATACTCAATTTCTCTGTACATATTAACGAAAGACCTCCTTGTCAATGTCAGGTGTGGCCTCTAGAAGCTCACTTGACTTCCATTGGATTTTAACATTGTTCCTTTAATTTGAGACATTTCCTGAACCACAGCATAGTGCTTCTAAGCCTTGTCAATCTTGTAGTCACTGGATAACAATCAATAATTTGAAAGAGCAAGTTCATAATCACGCAACATAAAGGCATAGTCTCCCAAAATTATGATCTGAGACTCTATCGAACTAAATGTGTAGATGGACCCATTCAAAACATCAGCAGTATCATCCTTCTGTCACACGGAATTTGTCAAGGGTGCGGACACGACTGACCTTCCTAGAAGTCTAAGACGTTCTAATGATAAACAAGACAAAATGGAGTGATCTTTCTCTAAATACACCTTTTACAACATGAAAACTACAAGTGTTTAGGCTTACCTTATTCCAAAACGCTGTTGTTGAAGTCCGTTCTTGACGATCCAGATGAGCTCCTCCTTCAAGTCAATTCCTGCAACCACAAACAATCAAACAATTACCAAGCACTTGCATTTCATATAATAAAACATATATTCAACATGCAGACCAAGGAACACATGAAATAACTCATTAACACAAGCTATTGAGAAAAATAAACCAGTTTGTATTAATAACGAAACAAAGAAACTCTTACAACCTGGCCTTGGTGTTGTGCAAGTTCCTCCCAGGGTCCATCAAGGGTTTTCCTCTACTTTGACAAAGCTCACCCTCTCCCAAGTAGAATCAAGTGAAGACAATCTCTCCTCACAAAGGCTCTAATGGAAGACCTAAATCCTGCAGCATTTACCCAAAGAAAATGTATAGCTCCAACCTCCTCTCCTTCTGGCTCAATGCCTTTATTTATAGTGCTGTAAAGAGGTTATTCAGGTCCACTATCAATGGGATCATCCCCCTCTTTGGGTGGGATAGCTCCCTTATTGATGGGATTAGTTCCCCCTTAATAGAGATACATGAACCAACTGGAGGCGCATCCATTACATCAAACCGACCTCTAGAATGTTCTAGAAGTAACCACAAGTAACTTTTTCAAGATAAAACTCGCGCATTTTGCCTTTTACAGAGGGACGCACCTGTCCCTTAACATACAGAGCGTCCATGGACGCATATTTTGTGAACAAGGTCAGCGTCCCCGCAGGTAAGGCTAGAGAGAACCTGCGACCCCAGAGATAAACATAGTTTTTACAAGACTTTCTCTCTTCTTTGAGTTTGAGATGGATAACAGAGGCATGAGACTTGCCTAAGAGGGTAGCATGACTGTTGATTTGAGCCATACTAACTGTAAGTAGTCAAGGTGACATTTTTTAGTGTAACAGATTGCCCCCTAAAGTGCGAAGCCTGGAATAGAATAGGGTTTTGTAATTCTAGGAAGGGTGAAGCGCTTTATCATTTCAAGGATTGTCTTGTGGATGGCCTGGTTGGAACCTGCAATTTTCAACACAAAATACATGGATAAGATTATATCATCACTGAGGTAGGCATTCCCATACTCAGATTCAAAACTTTAACTAATGGACTAACTATTCTGATACAGGAATGATCTTGCAGTACATCATTTTAATAGACTTTTGTAGACACAGTATGGACGCAGCCATCTGTTTATGATTAGTCTACATAGATAATGAATACAAAACTCCTCGCAGCCTGGATGGTAGAAACTAGATCCAGGGTCTTCACTTCTACTTCCCGAATTGGTACGATTCTAGCCATGTGATTAAATGATTCGATGTCGAACATGGTAGAAACCACTTGATTACCAGTCAATGATGTAAACTGTTAACAAGCGTGAGAGAAACCACCAGTAATGTCAATGGTTCTCAAAGTACCAAGCACAACCCGTGAAATGTGAATAGATGTTTTGATGTCGAACACTTCACGGAATCCTTTGATCGAAAGTCAATGATGTAAACTGACGTCAAAGGCGAGAAACCTGCCATTGATGCATGCAGACTTCAAGGTACTGTCGATTCCTAAGTCATCTTTCTAGATAATGTGCCGATGTCGATAGAAAGCGACCCGTTGCAGGCAAGCCCGCAACACGAAATCATTGTTCAAGTTGAAGAAATGTTGCCGTAAGGACTGACTCAGGGATGGTCAAATGGATGACAAGTATTTTGCAGATGAAAGTTTTGCTTGCAGACCTCTTGAACACATAACGACACAACAGATGGCTTGGTGACGAATAACTCAAAGTTAATCCCCGAAACCCGGTTAAAGACTTTCAAAGTGATTTGGTCAACTGTGAGGTAAAAGATTTCCCAACCCAGGTGAATGAAAAGTGTCGTGTTCAAGAGCGGTAATAAAGTTTCTTCTGAGACAAAAGGTGACAAATAGGTTCATTCTTCTCTTTTTTCCCCCACCATTTCTGGCAAGTACCTCTTTATTTTTAACAAGCTTGAGGAGGATAACATATGCTTGATTATAAGCTCATCCTTCGGACGAGTCCAACCTAGTTTAAATTCGAACCCTAGGAAGGAGTGGTTCGTTCCTGTTTGTAATTGAACAGGTCCTTTACTGTAAAAGTTTAACGAGCCCAGTATAGGAGAAACTCGGCGTTTTTCAATTTTAGAGAGTCTGAAAAACTTAAGGAAACTCCACGTTGAACTTTTTCGTAAATTTGTGTCCCTCAAGCCCGAAAAAGTATAAAATAATACCTGGGGGAACCGCTTGATCTTGCGACCAAGGAGTACTTTCATAATAGTGTCGTCGACCTGAAAAGTAAAAAGCGATCAAGGACACGTCGTTTTATTTCCTTATCGAGTTTGAAACGACAAAAAC
The DNA here is from genome assembly GCA_031772625.1 of Pinus tabuliformis. Classification (NCBI taxonomy): domain Eukaryota; kingdom Viridiplantae; phylum Streptophyta; class Pinopsida; order Pinales; family Pinaceae; genus Pinus; species Pinus tabuliformis. The sequence continues at coordinate 485,821,950 of CM062814.1, read as the reverse complement.
CCGGCAATCTTTTCCTGATTTTACGGTCAGAAAAGAGCTAAAAGGGGACCGTCTTTTAATTCCGTTTTAACGAGTGTAAAAGAAACGCTCGGCAATCTTTTCATGTTTTAGGAGTCAGAAAAGGGCTTAAAAGATGACTCTGAGGTTTCACTTTTTCGTAAGTTTTAACGAGTTCGAAAAAGGGATAAAAATGTACTCATGGTTTTCATTTTTTCGTAAGTTTTAACGAGTTCGAAAAAATGATAAAAATGTACTCATATGGCCGACTTTCAATTTAATTTACGAGCAGGAAAAGACGGAAAGAACTCGACATTTTCATTTGTTTTACGAGAATGAAAGATAGCAAAATAATCTCGGTATTTTCATGAGTTTAACGAGTCTTGAAAATAACTGAAATTGACTCGAGATAGGTTTCATTTTTATAAAAGCTTGAAAAAGAGTAAAACTATGCTTTATGCCCCCTAAGCACAACTGCTAGAGCGCATGCCCCCCAGCTTCATTTCATTCAACTAAGTACAAGCTGGATGGAATGAACGAGATCGTTTGAAAGACTCGACCTAAAACTGTAAGAAAATTAAGCAAAAACCTAAAATAACTAACCTAAATATACAACCTAACATCTATGAGGTCTAGTCAAACTCTCGACTCAATTAGAGGAGGATTTGTTTCATTTTTTAACGAGCTTGACACAGGAAAAGAACTATGCTCGGATTCAGTTTCATGTTTATGCAAGCTTGAAACGAAAAACTATGCTTGTTATAAGTCCACATGCCCCCAGCATAATGACGCGAATCAAGGTACATGCCCCCCAAGCTTTATTGCATTCAATGAGGTGGATGGAATGAAGCTTTACTTTCAAAATCTTGGAAATACTCGAGGGAGTTGTTTCATTTTTTAGTGAGGTTGACACAGGAAAAGAACTATCCTCAAACCCTTGTTTCATTTTTTAAACGAGCTTGACACAAGATAAGGAACTATGCTCATAACTATTTCTACAATCTACCTAACAAAAACTTCTACTCTAAAAACCTTGATTCATTTTTTAACGAGCTTGACACAAGACAAGGAACTATGCTCTAAAATCCTTGATTCATTTTTTAATGAGCTTGACACAAGACAAGGAACTATGCTCATGACTACGCTCTACAATCTACCTATTTAACCTACCCTTGTTTCATTTTTTAAAGAGCTTGACAGAAGACAAGGAACTATGCTCAAGAAGTTCACATGCCCCTAGCATAATGATGCAAAGCAAGGTACATGCCCCCCAGGCTTCATTGCATTCAACCGGCTGGATGAAATGAAGGTTTACTTTCAATATTTAACTTGAAAAGGGAGTTGTTTCATTTTTAAGGAGGTTGACACAAGAAAAGAACTATCCTCAAACCTGATTCATTTTTTAACGAGGTCGACTCAGTAACAGGAACTATCCTCAAACCTGATTCATTTTTTAACGAGGTCGACTCAGTAACAGGAACTGTCCTCAAAACCCTACTTTCTACAATCTACCTACATATCCTAAAATCTACCTGATTCATTTTTTAATGAGGTTGACTCAGTAAAAGAACTGTCCTCATGCTAGCCTATTTCATTTTTGAACGAGGTTGATACAGGAAAAAACTATCCTCGTACTCACTGATTCATTTTTTAACGAGGTCGACACAGTAAAAGGAACTTTCCTCGTACCATCCAGTTTCATTTTTTAACGAGGTTGAGAGAGGAACAAACTATCCTCGTAGCAGCCTATTTCATTTTTTAACGAGGTTGATACAGGACAAAACTATCCTCGCACACACTGATTCATTTTTTAACGAGGTTGACACAGTAAAAGGAACTTTCCTCACTCCTGATTCATTTTTTAACGAGGTTGACTCAGTAACAGGAACTTTCCTCTCAAAATCCTACTTTCTAACTATCTATATAGCCTAAAATCTACCTGATTCATTTTTTAATGAGGTTGACTCAGTAACAGGAACTTTCCTCATAACATCCAATTTCATTTTTTAACGAGGTTGAGAGAGGAACAAACTATCCTCATACACACTGATTCATTTTTTAACGAGGTTGACACAGTAAAAGGAACTTTCCTCGAAACACTCCAGTTTCATTTTTTAACGAGGTTGAGACAGGAACAAACTATCCTCGGAACATCCAATTTCATTTTTTAACGAGGTTGAGAGAGGAACAAACTATCCTCGTTCATACTGATTCATTTTTTAATGAGGTTGACACAGTAAAAGGAACTTTCCTCACAATTCTACTTTCTAACTATCTATATAACCTATCCTTGTTTCATTTTTTAACGAGGTTGACACAAGACAAGGAACTTTCCTCGGAACTCCTTGTTTCATTTTTTAATGAGCTTGACACAAGACAAGGAACTATGCTCATGACTTCCAGTTTCATTTTTTAACGAGGTTGAGACTAGAAGAAACTATCCTCACTACAGCCTATTTCATTTTTTAACGAGGTTGATACAGGAAAAAACTCTCCTCGTATCCACTGATCATGGCTTCCAACTGGAAGAAAGACATGTCAATGGACATACCTTGATCATGGCTTCCAAGAGGTCTTCATCAGAAGGAAGAATACTTCTTTGGAAGGAACACATGTCAAGGGACTCAAAAGGGATAAGAACATCGTGTTCAAGTAATCCCATAGAGTTTTCCATGTCAATTACCGGAGCTAAATCAAAGGAAGATGAGCAAACAGTGAGAGGCTCACTTACATCGGTAACTGAAGTCATGGGACCAGTTGCCACATAATTAACCCGTGGCAGGGTAGATACCACTTTAGAATCAGGAACATTTAGGGGTGTCATATTATTGGTAGTTGAAACAAGACTAGGGAACGAAAGCTGGTCTACAGTCACAATACTGCCATCGTGAGGGAAAGACATCACGCGAAAGAGTGTCGATACGACAGCTTTCATTGCATAAACATAGTCTCGCCCAAGGAGTAAATTGAAATCCAAGGGACCTCGAACTACCATAAGATCAATACAGACAGTTTTACCTTCCAAGGTAATAGAAAACTTAGGAAGGATCCCTAAAGGTTCACTAATGGTTCTGTTAAAAGCTTTCAGATTCTGCGTAATAGGCGCAAGCTGAGGGGAACCCAAAGCTTTCCAAACAGTTGAGGATAAAATACTAACAGAAGCACCTTCATCTACCTGAGTACGATGTATGTCCCTACCACCAGCCTTGACAATGATTTGGAAAGGGATGGAGGAAGGAAGACGAGGTTCTGTCAGTCTATTCCAATCAAAGGAAAAGACCTCAGTGCTTGGAGAGGGTTCTATAGAAACAGGTGAAATACCCCCCGGTATAGAAGAATCTGATGTAACAAGAAGAACCTGAGCGGTATGAAGTTCACTCTCTAAAGGGAAAGTGGGATCGACTGAATGTGAAATTGAATCGACCACTTGATCAACTAACGGATCATCAACCTGAGTGACATGAGTTTCACTCTCCAATGGAAGAGTGTGATTGACGGTACTTGAATTTAGATCAATCACTCCGTTAGATGACGGTAGGTTGGGAGAAAGTTTACGGTAACCAGTTGGAAATTCTTGCTGTAGAACAGTAAGTTTTTCCAACAATGTTGAGGCTTCATCCATGTGAGGGCAAATGTGAGTTTGATGACTCCCTTTGCATAACTTACAAGGAAACCTAACTTTACCCTTTTTCCCAGAAACCTGACTATCACTGGTTGATGGATCAATGGAAAGTTGATGAGATTTTTCTGACCATACTTCCAAGACCTTTGGAATACCAGGACAATTGACAAGGAAGTGGTCACCCTTACAAAGCCTGCAAGGGTATTTGGGTTTACGGTGCATGTCGGAATTTTCCTCAACACAACTAACACTTACAGCCATGGTTGGTTGGTTGACTTCTTTCTTATCTTGCTTCTTCTTCTTCTTCTTCTTCTTCCCTTTCTTCTTCTTCTTAGCCTCCTGGTTACTAGCATCAAGGCTTTTACCAGGCGAAGAGGAAGAAATGGAGGAAGAAAAATTAGGCGAAGAAGGTAAAGGGTCAACAGAAGGTTGGTCATGTTGAGATGGTGAACTCTGTTGAGGTGAAGCATCCGGTTGAGGTGGAACAATTGGAGTATTTTGGGCCAATGAAGTTGAAAATAACCATATCGGTAAACCTATTGTAAATCCAGGTAATGACAAAGTAGCCATATAAGGAGGACCAACATTTCCAAAGTAAGGAAAAGTACTAGGATTCTCATTAGGAGGGGTTCCTAGGTTGATAAATTCCGGAACATTTGCCATTATATTCAACTTCAGTGAATTTTATTAACAATTTAAAACTAAAATTAACAATTCACAATTCACACTTAACAACTAAAATTCACAATTCACACCTATGGTCTCTAAAAGTAAAAACAAACAAATTAACACGCGCTATCAAATCTAGGAGTCAAACCACACACAAACAGTAGCCTTCCGGACCGAAAACACTAGTTGGTGATTAAGCCCAACCTCGCAGAATCCAGTACAGAAATAGTGGGTGGAACAGTTACCCCGACAACCTGCTTAATGAATAGACTGGACCAAGTTCCTCCACTTTAACCGTCTCGAAGTGAAGCGAACCCCCCGGAAAATCCAAGTGAGTATAACCGACGTCTGCTCCAGGTACAGTGGGACCTTCCCTCCACCGTCACCTCGGTAGAACCCTAAAGATTATGGTCACTAAGGTCACCAACAGTAACAAATACACCTGGGGGAACAGTCTAAACTCCGACAGCACGCAAGGGCAGAGTAGCAAGCTCAATCCCCTTACCGGCTCCTTGACAACAATCCAAGGTTTACCGATAAGTGACCCCTGGCTCCTCGACAATGGTTAATCCGAGGTTTACCGTTTGTAATACGTACTGTCTGGCGTCGTTCCCAACGAGGGGGGAATGATCCCCTCACTGGTTCGGACACGAGCTCGTGCTTCTCCTTTAAGAGGAGCTTTCCCAGAGTGCAATTGAAACAATTGGATTTATTCTACTCAAGATAAACTATCTGTTTGGTTTTGTAGTCTTGGAGAGTTAAGTACTCACCTACTCCAAGACCCTAGCCTAAGCTATGTTGGTGTTTCAGAGCCCTAGAAATGTAAAAATTACTAGATGAATTTTAATTAAGCGCTGTGTTATTAAGGCTGTTATTACTCAAATGGGTAAATGGAGATGAAACCAATGGTGTTATGACCCGACTCAACTGAATGCAATCGAATATGATAATGCAATCCTTTCAATTCGATGAATCCTAACTAGAGTAAGGAGAGAGTTTCCATTCACTTCCAACAATGCAAAAAATTGATCATTAAGAGAAAATTTAACAAATTCTCTAATGCACTAATTTCATCAAGAAAAACTAATGCAAATCAATTCCAAACCAATTTTTATTTTTATTTTTGTGTAAATTCAAATCAAAGAAAGTTGATCTAAATCTACGATTGATTTTTCAGAATGTAAACTATGCAATTGTAATCTATGCACAATTCACATGAAAAGTATGCAAATGTAATCTATGCACATTTTTCATTCATATTCTGAAACTGAGAACTCTAATTATGCAAATGTGATCTATGCAAGAGAATTCTCAAACACAAGATGATTCTAATGTAATCTAAGAACCAATCAAGTGCAAGTTGAGAAAATTGGGTGAGAGTTCCAAAGATCAAAACATAAAAACACTCAAAGGCGATTAACACTCATACACAATTTAGCCCCCCCCCGGTGAATGAGGGGGAAATTTTTTTGCAAAAACAAAAGCAAAAAGATGCAAAATTGTGAAAGAACTGAGAGAAATCTCCAAGTAATGACCAAAGGAAAATAAATCAAGAATTTCTCAAGAAAGAGACTCAAAACACCCAATTGATGAAAGCTAAGAGCAGGAACAAGCTCAGGTGAAAATTTTTGACAGGGTACTAAAGGATCTGGGCAGAAAACACTAAGAAAAACCAAAATCTAAAAGCAATTAAAGCAAAAAATGGAATTTTCCTAAATTTTACAGGAAGACGCAGGCAACCCGTTGTCACAGGTGCGGCCCCGCTCTGTGCAAACGGCAACAGCGCGTCCAAAGACGCACTGTGCAGTACTCAGAGGGTGCGTCCTTCGGGAAAAGTTAAGAAAAACCAAGACTAACCAGATCTAAAGCTAAGCCACCCAAATACTAATTCTCACAGTCAAAAACCAGAAAACAAAAATGATTTTCTCAGAGCAAAGTTCACACAAAGGAAAAGACTCTCTCATTAATGGATTCCCCAGCGGAGTCGCCAATTTGTCACACGGAATTTGTCAAGGGTGCAGACACGACTGACCTTCCTAGAAGTCTAAGACGTTCTAATGACAAACAAGACAAAATGGAGTGATCTTTCTCTAAATACACCTTTTACAACATGAAAACTACAAGTGTTTAGGCTTACCTTATTCCAAAACGCTGTTGTTGAAGTCCGTTCTTGACGATCCGGATGAGCTCCTCCTTCAAGTCAATTCCTGCAACCACAAACAATCAAACAATTACCAAGCACTTGCATTTCATATAATAAAACATATATTCAACATGCAGACCAAGGAACACATGAAATAACTCATTAACACAAGCTATTGAGAAAAATAAACCAGTTTGTATTAATAACGAAACAAAGAAACTCTTACAACCTGGCCTTGGTGTTGTGCAAGTTCCTCCCAGGGTCCATCAAGGGTTTTCCTCTACTTTGACAAAGCTCACCCTCTCCCAAGTAGAATCAAGTGAAGACAATCTCTCCTCACAAAGGCTCTAATGGAAGACCTAAATCCTGCAGCATTTACCCAAAGAAAATGTATAGCTCCAACCTCCTCTCCTTCTGGCTCAATGCCTTTATTTATAGTGCTGTAAAGAGGTTATTCAGGTCCACTATCAATGGGATCATCCCCCTCTTTGGGTGGGATAGCTCCCTTATTGATGGGATTAGTTCCCCCTTAATAGAGATACATGAACCAACTGGAGGCGCATCCATTTCATCAAACCGACCTCTAGAATGTTCTAGAAGTAACCACAAGTAACTTTTTCAAGATAAAACTCGCGCATTTTGCCTTTTACAGAGGGACGCACCTGTCCCTTAACATACAGAGCGTCCATGGACGCATATTTTGTGAACAAGGTCAGCGTCCCCGCAGGTAAGGCTAGAGAGAACCTGCGACCCCAGAGATAAACATAGTTTTTACAAGACTTTCTCTCTTCTTTGAGTTTGAGATGGATAACAGAGGCATGAGACTTGCCTAAGAGGGTAGCATGACTGTTGATTTGAGCCATACTAACTGTAAGTAGTCAAGGTGACATTTTTTAGTGTAACACCTTCCCCTTATGCCACCTAAGGTTTTTAAACTGATTTTTCAACTCCTTCCTTGTTGCTAAAGCCTGTTGATTCAAGGAGCGTATTTTCTACTCCATGTATGGGATAATATTCTTTACAAAAAATTCTTGCATGAATTTATTAATCTATTCCAAGTCATTTCTGTTTGTGATTTTGCAGGGATAGGGGCTGCTGAACCTAGCAAGATGGGCAGGTCTGCCTGAAGAGCTGTAAAACCTTATCAACCATGTATTGAACGAACTTAATAATTTCTTCTTTAAAACAGAGTTTTGAAGAAGAACTGTTCTTCAGCATTATTAATAATGTGGATCTTGAAGTGAAACCTAATTGAAGCTCTCTTTGGCCTGCGGGAATTAGTGAACACTTCTGGAGACAAAACCCTGGACTCAAGGATTAAAATGACCCTTTTTGACCAAACTAGTATTTGATGACTGCAGATGACGAGAAATGAACCTTAGTGAATTTGACTCTGACAGAATACTGACAAGACTGAGTCTAACAACCTCGAAGTCAACCATCCACCCCTCCACTTCAGATCATTGTCCATCAGTCCATCGGCACTACCACATCATCTTCTCAATCATCTGGAGTCATAATATCCTCATCTTCTCAACCACAGGGATCATCTTCTGCAATTCCAAGAACAATTGTTGATTAAGTTTGGTGATGATAGGTCTACAGCGACACTGATCAACGACCTGTCTAACCTTAGGGCCGAGTCAAAAGAACCTATCAAAGATTTCAATTTAGGTTTCAATAAAATCTTAAACAAAATCCCTGCTGCTTCCCAGCCTAGCGAAGAAGTGCGAAGTGAATGGTACATTACTGCTTTAGCATCAAACATAGCAATCTTTATTGATAGGGATAACAAAACAACTTTAGTTGAAAATATGAAAGAAGCAATAGCAGTAGAGAAACGTATTATGGCCTTAGAAAAGAAAAATGCAATAGAAGAACGAAAATCCAAGAAATTGTCTTTCAAGGAAGATCCCAAGAAAAAACAATCGAAAGATCCATTCAATTTAGAAGGATTACAAAAAGTTTTGAAGACCATGTCTAACGAGATGGTCGACATTAAGAAACAAGTGGTAGAAACTTCTTCTAAAAATTCATACAGACCTTTCAAAAGAAACCCTTCAACCAATTCCAAACCCCCTAACGCCATTACGAGTGTTGAATCCGAAGAAGAAGAAGAGGAAATCGCTACTGAAGAACATACCTATGAAGAAGAAGTTGTAGAATTACAAGGTATGTGGGATTTCATCCTCCCATATGAAGAGGATCAAGAGGTATCCCCAGTTAGTACTCGCAGCAAAAATCAACTTGATCCTCCTCAACCTACACCTAAGGCAAAGAGCGCAAGCTCAATGACTAAGGATAAAGTCGCAGCCAAGGAAACGTCACCTAAAGTTTCTCAAACCAGCCCAGTCCAAACAGACCCATCAACTCAATCTAAAATGTTGATCGTTTTGGATGAAATGGAGTATAATATCATAGAAGACATGAAAAAGACTAGGGCCAATATTACTTTTTTCGAATTGAGCAAGTAAAAACTCCAACAAAAGGTACTTTTGAAAAAATTACATGTTGTACCAGTTGCACCTTTACCAGTCGTTGTAATCTCTCAAGCTTCCCATGACATGGGAAGACCTCCAACTAATACGATGAATAAAGTTGATCCAAATGATATCGCCTTAATTGGAGGAAGATCGATATCTCATACTCCCCCATTTCTTCTTACTTATGAAATTTTCAAAAAAAATGTGCATAATTGCTTAGTGGATTCTGAAGCTTCATCGAATATTTTACCAAGATCAATATGTGAAAAATTGAATTTTCAACCACAGAAATCCATTGTATGCATAGTTTAGCTAGATCGATCGCAAGTCGAAGTGATTGGCGAATTAAATCAGGTCACCATAACGATGTCATCCAACCCAAAGGTATGTCAAGTAATCGATAATTTAGTTGTTGATATTCCGGAATTTTATGGCTTAATTCTTAGCAAAGATTGGTCAGGAAAACTTCATGGATACTTTGCAATTGATTGGTCGCACATGTGGCTTCCTTACAATGGTAAACCAAATTAGATAAAAGTTGAGCGGGAAAGACATCAGAAATACGTAGTAACAGAACTCGAGGGAGAAAATGAACCAGTAGCATATAATTCTAACATCATTGGAAACTATTCAGTAGATTCTTTCCCAGGAAATTTTAATGCTCATACTTCACCTTACTTAGAACATTCTATTTTATCCCAAGTAGAAAAATTCTCTCAAACAGATAGTTCTAGATGTATCAATTTTATAGATAGTCCTGTAAATAAATCTTTATTTTGGAAATTATTTTTTGATGGTTCTAAGTCTAACGAAGGAGTAGGAACATGATGCGTGTTAATAATTCCATAGGGAGATAAGACTATGCTAACTTGCAGACTCGAATTTGATTGCACAAACAATACAGCAGAATACGAGGCTTTAGTCCAAGGGTTGTACAAAGCAATCATATTAAACGTCAAATATCTTCAAGTTTTCGGAGATTCTGAAATTGTAATCAGACAGGTACGTAATACTATACATTTTTTATCAGGTCATTTAAAACATTACCAATCTTTAGTCCAAGATCTGACTGAACACTTTATAGCATTTAATATTTCATCAATTCCTAGACTCCAGAATGCTAGTGCAGACCTCTTAGCCAACATAGCTTCCAAACTCATTCCTTCAGAAGAGTTCAGCCCTGATCAATTTTCAATTGAATTAGTTTTTAGACCATCTATTCTTGATAACATAACCAATTGGAGGATTTTCAACGACGATCCTGATATTGTGAGTTTCCTCACACCTGAAGGATCCTACACCAATCAAATAATTGACGAACACCAACATGACCAACAATTGCAACAAGATAGCATTAGCAATGCCATACCTAAGTCAGTAGTCAAGTTAGAAGATCTTTATGATTTGAAAGATCGGTTTAAAAGATCTACCAATTCAAAACTCCAAAGTTCAACTCTGAATTATGAATTAGTAAATCTAGGAACTGATACCAAACCACAAAATATCAATCTAGGCCTTGGTCTAGCTCCTGAAGAAAAATTAGCGTATATTCGTCTCTTGAGACAATAAAAAGGTGTCTTTGCTTGGAACTATGATGAACTCAAAACATATGACACATCCATCATCCAACATACTATTCCAATGATAGACAATGAAAAACATGTCCAACAAAAGTTTAGAAAGATCCATCCCAATTTAGAAAACTAGATCAAATCTGAACTCAATAAGTTATTGAAAGCAAAAATAATTTGTTATGAAACCAACTCAAGAATGTTGGGTCCCTATAATACTAGTGATTACCCCATTACTATTGTAGTTATACCCCTTATTTATATTGTTGTGCCCCTATTACCCCATATTGTTATTTTTGTGCCCCATAGAATCCCTCTATTGTTATTTTTGTGGCTTTATATTATTATTGTTAGGTCGGCTGGATTATATTGTGACTCCTTAGACTCCTATCTATAGAAAGGAGGTTTTGTCATTTGTATCATCCAAGAATTGTTCATTTATGTAATGTAAAGGAGGTTGCCCCCTCGAAGAGGCTGAATTCTAAGGCGTGGATTTATCTTTTCTATCTTTTCTTGAGCTGGTTTCATAACATTCGGTATCAGAGCTTTGGATTTTAGGGTTTCGCTGCTCCAAATAGGTCATCGTGAAATTTTCGCCATAACTTTTTTCTGTAACGTTTTAGAAGTCGCAAAAAAAACCCATTTGATAAGAAATCGCGTTGAACCTTGGGTCCGAATTTCAGAGCTTTTTGCGTGATATTTGCGGAGATATGATCTGAGGAAGTTGGTCTTTTTGTAGACTTCTGAATTACATTCAAAACAGGTGACCTGGGGAAAATAGTCATAACTTTCTCTCTGAGCATTGGATTGAAATTTCGTAAGAAGGTACAGAAAGAGGACGGATTTTAGTTTCTTGTATATCTTTTTCAGAGCCATAGGTCAAAAAATTGACACGTGGCACTTCATACAAGTTCGCTCTTCTGGAAAGGTCTATAATCTGATCATCTTGGGAGATTGTGCATAACTCTTTTTTGGAGAATCCAATTTGGATCAGACTGGTGGCATTGGAAAGAGGACACAGAGGGATACTACAGGTAGCAATTTCAAAACTTAAATATCCACAAGTATAGAGTTACAGTCATTTCAAGATCGAGGTCCTAAAATCAAGAAAAAGCAAGATGAGGAAGTTTGATGGCAAGGATCCGGTAAATTGGATACTTCAGATGGAGAAATATTTTGATCTACATGGTGTACCACTGTTACAAAAGGTATGTATTTCATCTTCATATTTAGAACCAGATCAATTTTTATGGTATAAAGGGCTTTGGTCTCTTAAACAACTTGTTACGTGGTCAATTCTCATGGAGGAAATGATAACACATTATGAGGATACAAAGAGCAACACCTTCTTTAGAGCAACACCACAACAATTGGAAAGAGTAAAAGGGCTTTGTGACATATTTGAAAGTAAAATTATGGCAACAAGGAATTCTACCCCTCACAACTTTAAAGATGGATGTGTTGTTTCTCCTAACCTTCCACAACCTACAAGGGTTACACCACAACAATTGAAAGAAAAAAGAGAAAAAGGGCTTTGTTACAATTGTTACAACAAATGCACTAAAGGTCATAAGTGTGCTAAGAAAAAATTATTTTACATAGAGTATGAAGAGGAAGAAGAAAAGGATCAAGAAACTTCAAAAGATGAGGATATATGCCAGGACCCGACCCTAGAGAAAGAAGAAATGAATCAGAACATATCTTGTAAACTATTGGCAAGAATGACCACTCCTCAAACTCTCAAGATAGAAGGAAATATCAAGAAGAAAAAGGTGCAAGAAGTGAAAGATCACATCAAGAAAGAAGAAATGAATCCAGCCATATCTTGTAGTTCACTGGTCGGAATTACCACTCCTCAAACTATCAAGATAGAAGGACATATCAAGAAGAAAAATGTTCAAGAAGTGAAAGATCACATCGAGCGTCAAGAAATGAATCCGACCATATCTTGTAAAGGATTGGAAGAAATTACCACTCCTCAAATTCTAAAGATAGAAGGACATATCAAGAAGAAAAACGTTCAAACAGTGAAGGATCACATCGAGCATCAACAACAAGTTCTCCAACTTTTAAATGATAACACCACTTCGGTGCAAAATCAAATGAAACAACAAGTAGATCAACATCATAGTGAAAAATGTTTTGATGTAGGCGACTGGGTATTTTTACTGCTACATCTAAAGCAAGCTATTTATGAGAAGGAAATGTTGGCAATACTACATGCACTTAAAAAATGGCAACCTTACCGAATGGGAAGACTCTTCAAGGATGAGGATGTGGAAGCATTGTTTTGTGCTATTTCTATTATCCAACCAGATTGGATAAACGAAGCAAGGGATGAATGGAAGAAGGACAAAGAAGTATGGCCACTTATTCAAAAGTTGCAAAAGATCCTAATTCAAACAATATTGCCAGAACTTGACGAGGAAGGAAAAATTATATTGGAACCGGAAACAGTCACAGAAACAAGAACTCGACAGCTACGAAATCGATCAATTTCGGAGTATCTTATCAAGTGGAAGAACTTATCCGCTGAAGATTCCACATGGGAGGATGAGAATTTTATGCAGAAGTATCCAGAACCACTCAAGCGTTGAGGACAACACTTTTTTGAAGGAGAGGGGCATGTTGGGTCCCTATAATACTAGTGATTACCCCATTACTATTGTAGTTATACCCCTTATTTATATTGTTGTGCCCCTATTACCCCCATATTGTTATTTCTGTGCCCCATAGAATCCCTCTATTGTTATTTTTGTGGCTTTATATTATTATTGTTAGGTCGGCTGGATTATATTGTGACTCCTTAGACTCCTATATATAGAAAGGAGGTTATGTCATTTGTATCATCCAAGAATTGTTCATTTATGTAATGTAAAGGAGGTTGCCCCCTCGAAGAGGCTGAATTCTAAGGCGTGGATTTATCTTTTCTATCTTTTCTTGAGCTGGTTTCATAACAAAGAAAAAGATAGAAAATATAGATCAACGCCTTAGAATTCAGCCTCTTCGAGGGGGAAACCTCCTTTACATTACATAAATGAACAATTCTTGGATGATTCAAATGACAAAACCTCCTTTCTATATATAGGAGTCTAAGGAGTCACAATATAACCCAGTTGACTTAACAATAATAATATAAAGCCACAAAAATAACAATAGAGGGATTCTATGGGGCACAGTAATAACAATATGGGGATAATAGGGGCACAAAAATATTAATAAGGGGTACAACTACAATAGTAATGGGGTAATCACTAGTATTATAGGGACCCAACATGCCCCTCTCCTTCAAAAAACTGTTGTCCTCAATGCTTGAGAAGTTCTGGATGCTTCTGTATAAAATTCTCATCCTCCCATGTGGAATCTTCAGCGGATAAGTTCTTCCACTTGATAAGATACTCGAAATTGATCGATTTTGTAGCTGTTGAGTTCTTGTTTCTGTGACTGCTTCTGGTTCCAATATAATTTTTCCTTCCTCGTCAAGTTCTGGCAATATTATTTGAACTGAGAGCTTGTCGCCTATAACCTTCTTTAAACATGAAACATGGAAAACTGGGTGCAATCGAGAAGCTGCAGGAAGCTCCAATTTGTATGCCATAGTACCAATTTTTTTCAACACCTTGTATGGACCATAATACTTTGGTCATAATTTGTTATCCTTCTTAGCTTGCTTGAGGGACATTTGCTTATATGGTTGTAGCCATAGGAATACCCAATCACCTACATCAAAACTTCTTTCACTATGATGTTGATATGCCTGTTGTTTCATTCTATTCTGTGCCAACACGAGGTTATCCTTTAAGAGTTCGAGGACTTGTTGTTGATGTTCAATGTGATGTTCCACTGCTTGAACCTTAGAATTTTCTCTTAAATATGATGTGATGGATGGTGGCTGATACCCATAAAGTGCCATAAATGGTGTCATTTTTGTTGTTGTATGGAAGGAAGTGTTATACCACCATTCAGCGAGAGGCAACCATTTGACCCATTGTGTCTGCTTATCAAATACAAAGCAACGAAGATATCGTTCTAAACATTTGCTTACTATCTCAGTTTGCCCATCATATTGAGGATGATAAGATGAGCTATGAGCTAACTGAGTACCAAGACAAGAAAATAATTATGTCCAAAAATTTCCAGTGAAAATGGGATCTCTATCACTTACAATAATCTTTGGGTTTCCATGTAGCTTTTGAAGTATTTCCATAAATGCAGTAGAAACTGTACTGGCTTTAAATGGATGTGATAATGCACAAAAGTGTGCATACTTGGTAAGTCTGTCAACTACCACCATGATGATACTCTTTCCCTCAGACTTGGGTAAACTTGTGATAAAATCCATTGAAACCTCCTCCCAACGTTGACATGGAATGGATAAAGGTTGTAATAGACCCAGTGTCTTAATTGTTTCAACTTTATTTTGTTGGAAAACCAAACATTCCGCCACAAACTTTTGAATATCTGCTTTAAGGCCATCCCAAAAAAATTCCTTCTTAACCTTGTGATAAGTTTTTAAAAATCCTGAGTGCCCTCCTAAGGGAGAAGTGTGAAATTCCATAAGAATCTTTTGTTTTAGCTGGGAATTCTTCCAGAGGTATAAGCGATCTTTTTACCATAACGAATCATTTTGCCAGCTAAATGTATCAGACATACTGGAATCTTGTTTTAACTTTCGAATGAGTGCCCACACTTCTTCGTTATTCTTCCATTCCTCCCTTGCTTCGTTTATCCAATCTGGTTGGATAATAGAAATGGCGCACAACAATGCTTCCACATCCTCATCCTTTCTTGAGAGTGCATCTGCCACCACATTTTGCTTCCCTTTTTTGTAGATGAGTTCAAAGTCATAACCCAACATCTTTGTGACCCACTTTTGTTGCTCTTCAGAGGATAATCTTTGTTCTAAAAAGTATTTAAGGCTATCATGATCTCTTTTTACCTTGAAGTGTCTTCCCATTAGGTAGGGTCGCCATTTCTTAAGTGCATGGAGTATTGCCAACATTTCCTTCTCATAAATAGCTTTGTGTAAAAACTTTCCCTTGATTGGACGACTTTCAAATGAAATGGGTCTTTCATCTTGCATTAAAACAGCACCAATTCCATTTCTTGAAGTATCACATTCCACAATAAAGGTTTTTGTGAAGTCCGGTGTAGCTAAGACCGGTGCTTGGCACATTGCCTCTTTAAGATGTTCGAATGCCTTTGTTGCTTTTGGAGTCCATGAAAATGCATCTTACTTCAATAATGTTGTTAGAGGTGCTGCTATTCTCCCATAATTCTTAACAAAATTGCGATAATACCCTGTCAGCCCGAGAAATCCTCGCAGATGCTTTATGGATGTGGGAATTTTCCATTCCTTAATGGCTTTAATTTTGCTAAGGTCTACCTTAACTCCTTCATGAGATACAATATGACCCAAATATTCCACCTCTTGTACTCCAAAGAAACATTTGGATCTTTTTGCATATAATTGTTTCTCCTCCAATAGTTGTAGCACCCTGTCAACATGTTCAACATGATCCTTCCAAGACTTGCTGTAGATTAGTATATCATCAAAAAATACTAACACAAATTTTCTAAGGAATGGTTTGAAAATTGAATTCATCAAACCTTGAAATGTTGAAGGTGCATTGGTAAGGCCAAAAGAAATGACCAAAAATTCATAATGACCCTCATGAGTTCTAAATGTTGTTTTCGGAATGTCTTCAATCTTCATTCTGATTTGATGATATCCCGAACGAAGATCCAACTTGGTGAAGTAAATTGATCCATGCAATTCATCCAGTAATTCATCAATGAAAGGAATGGGAAACTTATCTTTAATAGTGAGCTTGTTGAGCTCCTTATAATCCAAACACATGCGCCATGATCCATCCTTCTTGTGCACCAATACGACTGGAGCAGAGAAAGAAATTTGACTTGGTTGAATTATACCAGCCTCTAGCATTTCTGCAACCATACGTTCAATTTCACTCTTTTGGGCATAGGGATATCTGTACGACCTGATGTTTGGAGGAACACTTCCTGGAATCAGATGAATAGCATGATCATGATCACGAATAGGTGGGAGACCTTTGGGAGTCTCAAATACCTTGGAATGATTGTTCAAGACTTTTTAGAGATCTGGAGAAATAGATGATTCCACTGTGGACACTTCTAGCGAACATAATTGTGCAATTACACCTCTTTGTTCCTTTTTTAGAAGCTTTGTCATACCGTTAGAGCTGATTATCTTTCCTGGTTTCCCTGCAATACCCCTTAATTCAACTTCCTTTCCTTCCACAGAAAATTTCATGAAAATTTTTTGAAAATTAAAAGCTATTGTACCCAAGGATTGTAGCCATTGGACTCCTAGTACAACATCAGCACCTCCCATTGGAATGGAAAGCATTGAGCTAGCCAATACATATTCTCCCATGGATAGCTTGATATTATGGTGCTTTCCCGAGCAATTTATTGTTCCTCCATTTGCAACCATCACTTGACACTCTGGTGCTCGATATAAGAAGCAATTCAATTCTCTTGCTATCTTACAATGAATAAAATTGTGGGTACTTCCTGAATCAATCAACACTATTACCTTTTTCTTCTTGATTTGTACTTCTATCTTGATGGTTTGAGGAGTGGTAATTCCTTCCAATGCATTACAAGATATGGTCGGATTCATTTCTTCTTTATCTAGGCTTTGCTCCTAGAGTATATCCTCTTCTTTTTACCTTTCTTGCTGCTTTTCTTCTTCCTCTTCACAATCTATGTAGAATAATTTCTTCTCAACACACTTATGACCTTTAGTGTATTTGCTATCACAACTGTAACAAAGCCCTTTTGCTCTTTTTTCTTCCAATTTTTGTGGTTTCAACCTTATAGGTTGTGGAAGACTAGCGGCAACAAAACTTCCGTCTTTATAGTTGTGAGTCGTATGCTTCCTGGTTGCCATAATTTTGCTTTCCATTTTTCTTGCTAACCTGAATGCCTTCTCTAATGAATCAGGTTCCCAAAGGTGAACATCATGTTGGATATTATCCTTTAAAGACCCTATGAACACATCAATCCTATGCTCCTCCAGAATATCTTTTACCCTTATGTTCAATTTTTGGAACTCCTCAATGTGCTCCATTATTGAACCCTTTTGTTTAAGACTTATCAATTGGCTAAAAAAAGTGTTGCTTTTTGTATCCTCATAATGTGATATCAATTCTTCCGTAAAAATTGCCCAAGTGATAAATTGTTTACGAGAGCAAAGCCATTGATACCATACAAACTGATTTGGTTCCAAATATAAAGTTGCAATACGTACCTTTTGTGTGTTTTGCACATTATTGAGATCGAAAAATTGCTCCATCTGTCTTGCCATCAAACTTCCTCATATCGATTTTTGGAATATGGTGGGTCTTTGATCCAACATTAGAGTCTATGGAATCATGATTAACATTTCTTTTGTTCTCATCATGAGTTTCCTTTACTACCCTTTCACCATTAGTGACCCTTTCTTGTAGCAACTTATTCATATTTATCTTCAATTCTTCCATGTTTGTCTTCAAATCTATCTTCAAATCATCCATCTTAGCTTACATGCCATTCATCTTAGCTCCTACACCTTTTTTTAAACAATCCATATTAGCTTCTACGCCTTTCTTTAAACCATCCATCTTAGGTTCTGTTCCTTTTTGTGCAAGGGACAGTTGTTGCACTTGGTCTTGTAATTTTGATATATCATGTTGCATTTCTTCCTCTTCTTCATGAGTCATGCTAGAGCTTTCAGGTTCCTTACTATGCATTTGCATTTTCTTTCCTCGGGGCATCAGTTACCAATAATAATGTTCTACTATGCCCTTTGAATTCCTTCAAAATAAATTTTCAAACCAAGCTTAAGCAAAAATTTAAGAAAATCTACACACCTTTTTTCACTTTGTAGGAGCTCGATATTGCCTCTGATGTATCTCTGTACTTTCAAAACATCTAGATCTAAATTTGCGCCCTACAGTAGCCCTCTATGTCCTCTTTCCAATGCCACAAGTCTGACCCAAATTGGATTCTCCAAGGAATAGTTATGTGAAATCTCCCACAGTGACTTGATTATAGACTAATTCAGTAGAGCGAACTTGTACGAATTTCCACGAGTCACTGTTCGACCTTTGTATCTGAAAAATAAATACAAGAAACTATAGTCCATCCTCTTTCTGTACCTTCTTACGAAATTTCAATTTGATCCCCAGAGAGAAAGTTATGATTCTTTTCCCCAGGTCACCTGTTTGGAATGTAATTCAGGAGTCTGCAAAAAGACCAACTTCCTCAGATCATATCTCCGCAAATATAGCGCGAACAGCTCTGAAATTCGGACCCGAGGTTCAGCGTGATTTCTTCTCAAATGGGTTTTTTTTGCAACTTCTGAAACATCGCAGAAAAAAAGTTATAGCGAAAATTCCATGATGACCTGTTTGGAGCAACGAAACCCTAGAATCCAAAGCTCTGATACCAAATGTTATGAAACCAGCTCAAGAAAAAGATAGAAAAGATAGATCAACGCCTTAGAATTCAGCCTCTTCGAGGGGGCAACCTCCTTTACATTACATAAATGAACAATTCTTGGATGATTCAAATGACAAAACCTCCTTTCTATATATAGGAGTCTAAGGAGTCACAATATAACCCAGCCGACCTAACAATAATAATATAAAGCCACAAAAATAACAATAGAGGGATTCTATGGGGCACAGTAATAACAATATGGGGATAATAGGGGCACAACAATATTAATAAGGAGTACAACTACAATAGTAATGGGGTAATCACTAGTATTATAGGGACCCAACATAATTTTTCCCGTTCGACATTCCAAATGGGTTTCCAATATGGTCCCTGTTAGAAAGAAAAACGGAAACATTAGAATCTGTATTGACTTTCGAAATATTAACAAAGCCTGCCAAAAGGACAATTTTCCTTTACCTCCCATGGAACAAATACTACAGGCGGTTGCAGGCTCAGAATTGATGTCCTTCTTGGATGGATTCTCAGGATACAATCAAGAGTTGGTACTTCCCGATGATCAATTAAAAACCGCATTCAGAACTAAATGGGGCACATACGCATATCAAAGGATGTCATTTGGTCTGATTAATGTTGGTGCCACATTTCAGAGAGCTATGGACATCGCATTCAAAGGGTTAGTTAATAAATCAGTGATATTCTATTTGGATGATATAATTGTATATTCCAAGAAACGAAACAATCATCTTAGAGATTTAAAACAGATCTTCCAACGTTGTCAAAAGTATGGGATTTCACTTAACCCAAAAAAATCCTTTTTCGCATTAAGTGAAGGAAAACTTCTTGGATTCATAGTGTCAAAATTTGGAATTCACATTGATCCTCACAGAATCAAGGAGATTTCCGCAGTACCCCTACCCCACAACAAGAAATTCATGCAATATTTTCTTGGCCAGATTAATTTTGTAAAGAGATTTGTTCCAGATTTTTCAGGAATTGTGTCTCCTTTACAAGAAATGAAAGAACTCAAACTTTAAATGGGGCCAAGATGAACATGAGCCATTCAATCTGATCAAACAAGCAATCATTAATGCTCCATCTTTAGCATCTCCAAATTTTTCCGATCCTTTTATTTTATATACATTTTCCTCTGAAAGATCATATGTTGTGATACTCACCAAAGTAAATCAAGAAAAGGCAGAAGCCCCAATTGCTTTTTTCAGTTCCAATTTACAAGGGGCTGAGTTGAATTATTCAGATGTGGAGAAACAAGCTTATGCTGTTTTCAAAGAAATTAAATATTCCACACCTTTTCTACTCAAAACACATACAAAAATCATAGTACCATTTCCAGCGATAAGAAATCTTCTCGTACAGAAAGATGTGGGTGAAAAAAGAGCCAATTGGGTTACTGCCTTACAGGAATATGACATAAAAATCAAACAAGAAAATATTGTAAAAGGTCAAGGCTTTTGCAAAATGCTGGCAGGAGCATCGCTGATCTCAGAAATTCCATCTGCAGAGATATAATGTGCAAGGTAAGCCTAAACAGTGTTGAGTCATTATACGCTGATATCATTTATTATCTAAAAAATGGATATGCTCCTTCAAACCTCGATCATACCAAGAAAAGAGCTCTAAGGCTGAAAGCCAAACAATATCAGCACGTGAATAATGTTCTTTTTAGAATAAATTATGATTTTGTTCTCCTTAGGTGTCTTGAGAAATCTGAAGCTGAAAAAGTATTGCAGGAACTCCACGATGGGCCAACAGGCAGACACTACGTTGGAGACGCTACTGCTCATAAAATCTTACGTGCAGGTTACTACTGGCCCACACTATTCAAAGACTCACATAACTACGTGAGTAAATGTCAAGTTTGTCAAACCGCTGCTGGGAGACAAAAGAAACCATCCTTGCCACTGCAACCAGTTAACATTGAGCAGCCCTTCGATCAGTGGGGATTGGACATAATAGGTGAGATCGTTCCTCACTCTTCTAAGCAGCATAGATATATCCTTACAGCAACATATTACTTTACTAAATGGGTAGAAGCAGTTCCACTCAAGACGGCTAATGCTGAAAATATCATCGAGTTCATAGATCAGTTCATAATCACCAGGTTTGGGTTGCCTTCTTCTTTAATGTTTGATAATGCGTCATATTTTTCTGGTAATACAATGACCGAATTTTCACTCAAAAGAGGTTTCAAACTCAAATACTCTGCCAAATATTACCCACAAGGGAATGGGTTAGCTGAATCTACAAATAAGAATTTAATTAGAATCATTAAGCGAACCATTGACCAAAATCATAAAAATTGGCATAAGTCTTTGATATACGCTTTATGGGTAGATAGAATAATGCAGAAAGCCTCAATAGGCACTTCTCCCTTTAATTTAGTTTATGGGAAAGAAGTGGTTCTTCCAACTCATTTGGCAATTCCCTCTTTAACCTTGGTTCAATATATTAATGAAGCACCAACTTCTTCCTTACAGCTAAGGCAACAGGAAATAATCAAGTTATAAGAACAACGAGAACAGGCCAAGATAACTCACACTCATCATTAAGCCTTAGTAAAATCCTCTTTTGATTCCAATAAGATATCTGCAAAGGATTTTCAGATGGGAGATCTAGTTTTAAAATGGGACAAGGCTCATGAGGAAAAGGGGAAACATACAAAATTTCAACGAATGTAGCTTGGCCCTTTTCAAATCATAGAAGTCATAGGTCCATCTACATTTATGTTACAGGATTTAACAGGAAAAAGAGATTCTTTACCTATTAACTCTCAGATTCTCAATTAAATTTTTTCCATAGGAGATCATTCTTCTATTTTGTAGAATAGTTATTTTAGTTTCATAATAAAACCGGTTGTAAATGGTTACATTCGGGATTCATGAAAAAGACATAAATTCTCTTTTAGATTTTGTTTTTCACTTGTATAAATAGAATTCTTTTTAGAAAATTGATCATTATTAATGAAAGATATAGTTAAAAGTTCTAGGCCTAGAAATGATACTAGTTTCAACTGTATAAATTTTGATAAAAAACGACTTTTAGTAAAGAAATTGTTTTGCATCAGTCCAATGAAAGGTATCAATAATAAAACAAACATTCTCTGTATAAAAGCTCTTTCCAAAAAAAAAAAAAAATTATTGTCGTCCAGAGCCATCTTAAGGAAACAATGACTTCCTCCCCACCTAGGAAGCTACAATATTCAAGGAACAATCCAATGATACAATTTAAACTTAAAGAATAAGAGGTCTCATCACGAGCCTACTTATCATGATCATAGATATTATAGCTTGCTGACTTTGCCAATACTACATACCACAACAGGGAAATGACTCAAGATTGTTGCAATCAAAAGACAAGGGGTCTCATCACGAGCCAGCTTGTTCAGCAAAGTTATAAATCAGTGAATGACTGTGTCATAAATTGGCTACCAAACCAAGACATTGTTCTTTAAGGATAAAAAAGAAAATGAAAGAAATAAGTGTGGATATGGATTTCTCTTTGAAAATTGTAAATTTCTCTAAGTAGGATACAGGATCATTGCTGGGTAACAGGTAACCCTGTCGAGGCTATAAACGCCTGCTGGCAGCAGAGGCTCTACCTACGACAAATGAGCATATTCAAAACTGATTTACAGAGAAGGCTTTGTTTTTATCTTTATAAACTAAGTAATAACTGATGTAGATACAAGGACTAGCTTGAGGGAGTAAATAATCAAAGTTGAAAATAGAAGAAACAAAATATCATTGATAGGTAAAAGCATAATGCACTTTGTCTTTCTATAATAAAGTTTAATTTCCTGGAAAATTTTCTGTTTTGGAAGTTAGAAAATTCAAAAGAAAAACAGAGATAACTGGTTCTTCCAAGTGAATCGCCAATTGTTGTGGCCAGCAACAACCCCCCTTCTTATTTGGTGTTATTACTAATACTAAATAAGTGGGGACCCTTAGTCAAAATTTTAAAAAATCAACTAGTGCTTATATTTCCTTTTTCAATAAAACTTACCATCTTAAACTTAGGAGAAAACCCTTAAAAAATAAAAAAGCCTAAGTTTTATGGTAAAGTAGCATTATTCCTTGGGAAATATCGAATCACAAAAGGATCATGAATATCCCCTTGCAAGCCAAATTCTAAAAATGCGAAATCATGATATGGGACTACGGACATATATCGCATCGCATGCGTCAAACACCACTTCCATTGAAAAATTTTAAACTGTCGATATGCGACAGCGCATATCGCAAATCGCAGGAAACAGATTAATGAAAATTGTCATATGCCACACTCCCGCGATATCGCGATATTGCGATATTGCGATAGAGCAATTCTGCGATATTGCGATAAAAGCGGCAATGTGATAGCACGATTATGCGATAATGCGATATTGTAAGTTTACAATATAGCAAGAAAGCGATGTCGTGATTCTGCGATGTTGCGATCTGCGATATTGTGAAGCAAATCGCAAAATCGCTTCATCACAGATCTTGTGGGCTCGTGGTTCAAAAAAGTAGTTTCCATAAACCGAGACCTGGTTATGCGCTTTAATGCCAATTAATGAGGTAGTTGCCAGTAATTAATGGAATAGGGTTTCATGCTTATCAAAAAATCATTTCACGTAAGGTGGTGTATTTTATATGTCTTCGGCATTTAAAGCTTTCTCGTCACCTTTCCTTATCATTATTCTCACTTCACTTGTAAATTACAGGAACGAAGAACAGAGAACGATACAAAGCAGTACGTAGGATACTATGGGAAAGAAAGGCAAAGCCCCGAGCTCTAAAGAGAAGGAAATGGTGCCCTTGTATACAGACACCGCCTGCAACCGAGATGCTAGTATTTCTACCTGGGAAGGCATGTACAATATACTTGAGGAAGAGAATCCGAGAATAATGGAGGTCGAGGCTACTGCAGGCTCACATAGTTCCTCCGAAGCATCCCTTACAGAGCTAGCTTGTTCGTTCTTACACCGAATAGTGGCGAGGCCCAAAATTCTTCCATACACAAACATGGTTAAATGGATACTGGACAACGTGGATATTAGAAACATACAGTTTAAGACTCAAGGTCAAGAGCTTACGGAAACATTATTTTTACAAATTTTGAGCTTTATATCCACAGAAAGAAAAAGCGCAAAAGGTGAAAAATGCACCAAGGAAGCCTGGATCAAGAAACGGAGGTAGTTTCCGATGCGCGATTAGTGCTGCTGAGCAAAACTTGTTGAAAAGGAAAGCTTCTAATTGCTCAGTCACCTGCAAGCCCAAGAATTTGCAAGAAAGCAACGATAGAGGTAAAAAGTAAAACTTTAATCCTAGACCACTGGTATTTGTTAGAAATGTCTTCAAAATGGTATCTACCAAAGGTGCAAAAACTACAGGCAGATTGGAAACCGAAAGCTCAAGAAAATGCAGAATCAATCCAAAGGTTAACCAAGTTAAATTTGGATCCTTACTGGATGTACTTGGTAAACCACACAGCCAGTGCATGACTCTCAAGTGTATCATCAATTCTGCCGAGAAGATGGCGCCAACTCTTGCCAATTATGTTTTCTCAGCACAACTGAAATCGGAAGTCGGCCAGCCGACTCTGCTCAAACAGATGATGAACGCATGCGATTTCAAGGATCAGATACACAGTTAGTTAGTAATTTTAGTATTTTTAGTTTTAATTTTGTTTGATTTTTTGCTCAAAGTAAGGACGGTCATTTAAACTGCATCCTACATTTTTGTAATAAGTTATTTTTAGGTTTAGTTAAGTAGTATTTAAACCCTTCTCATGCATTTAGAGAAGGGTCCTGAAATTTGTCAAAAACTTATCCCCAGAACATGCACTTTTGTACCCTCTAAGGAGGTTTTGATGAATGAATGGAACAGGATTTATTGATATCTGTATTTAATATCTGCTACTAAAGTTGCACTTCTATACTCTTAGTGGATGTTGGACTAAGAAGAGATAAATCATTATCACTTGAAGCTCATGAGTAGGACTAGTTATAAATGGTACTTCTATCTCTTAACTATTTATGCCTTTTGTGTTAAAAGTGATATTCAAGTTCAGTTATTTATATATTGATGTGTGAATGCTTGGTTATCATTTGGCACTTTTGTACAGTGATAGCTATTATTTATGCTTAATGTATGAATAGCGTATTATGTGATGTGTTTTTCACAACTGTTTCGTCTAACTTTTTATACGAAGTGGTTCATCTTTATTGAATTCTTTTCTCATAGCAGTTGAATGATCTTTATTACCAATTGTTATTTGAAATCATTTTAGATCGCATAATAGAAGGATTACACCCCAGGTTAGTGTAGAATTAGATGTTTCTGTTTATTAGAATAAAATTTTCATGTTATTAGATTAGATTAGAATTAGAGCATCTCACTTAGGAACTTTTAGAAGGGAAATATCAATTCTTCACACACACACACATAAATTGGGAAACTGGTCCCATATCCCCAGTCGGACCCACTACACCAAACGGAAAATGAGCTGCTAACCAAGGTCTGGACTGGGTGGGTATCCCCCTTGTTGTAGACCCGATTTTCGAGGCTTCAACAGAACCAAAGGCAATAAACCAATAATTGACTTCACAACCTTAAGACCATATACACTCATTTAAACCAAATTAGGGCAACAACCCTCACCTTAGAATAAAATTCATATAATAAAAAATATTTTTTTTAAATGACTAGGCTCCTAAAAATACTCTCCAACACACATCATGATATTCCCCTCAAATGTCCTCATAAAAAACTATGAAAATAGATCATATGTTTCCCAAAAACATAACAAACATAACCTATTATTCCTCTCTGAAATTTTCGCTCTACCCGTGGACGAAATTTCCAACCTACTTGAGAAATTGCAGAGGGTTGGTTTTGGTAACTTTATTTTTGGTTTGGATGTTTCATTTGGGTCTAGTTTGTTGATTTGTTTAGGGCTACAATGCTCCACGATTCTAAGATTCAGTTGAGATAATGTCTCTATAAACCAGTGAAGAAATACACATGCTCGAATCTCCTAAAAATACCATTTTTGGCATTCGTTGGGTTGCATTTGGTGGCATGGTCCTCTAGGGTATCTGCTCTAAAATAGATGAAAGGTACTATCTCTCAACTACAAGACAATGAAGGTGTATCTTTCTTGTTCAATTTTTCTCATTAGAATTTTAGTTCAGCATTTAAATGTCTCTAGTTAGGGCATCAAATTATGAAGGAACATATATCTATTTTAGTGAACTATATAGTGAAACCTACAGTGAAGAAGTCGACTTAAAAGTCCTAAAATTTCTATGAGAATATTCTGCCTTGAAGTTATTATTTTTTAGAATAAAAACTACTACTTCTCTGAATATTTGGACCTATTGTAAGTTCGTAAACCCCACAATCCTACTTGGAGTTAATTTCATAACCAAATATCTATCAAAAGATGCATTAAACACTATGGAAAGTTTTTCCATACACATTTTTATCAATACGAAATATATTGCGATCTCTGGAAACCTAAATTATGAATATAAAGTTCAATGATCTTTGTAGTGTGTCCTGAGATATCTACTTCTGTTGTACTCATTCAAGAAAGACTTGATAGTATATGACAACTTGACTTGACTTAATGTGTACTTACACTTACCTCAGTTATTCACTTAGCTATCCACGCTATATATATATATATATATATATATATATAGATATATAGATAGTTAACTACTGCATGAACATGACATAGAAGTCTGATATATAAATGATTATGATATGATTGAAATACTTATAGTTCCTTGTGACTATCCTAATGTAACAGCAAGACATTTATTGGAGTTTTGATTTTAGACCTTCTAATGTCTTGACTTTGGCTTAGTAGTAACCTTGATACGTGTGTAGTACATCATTGAGATTATTTGACTTGACAGTGGCTCAATGCATTACAATATTATTTGGGACTGATATCTAGAACTAACAATATTGTGACCTTATTTACTCTGTAACATTGTTCAGTGACCTCAGACTTTAGGAGATGCTTGTGTTGTCTTGAGATGTGATTGACCTAACACCTCACTCTATTAAAGTTATAGCTTGAAGACCTATGACTTGATATGAAGTGTCTTACTATAATGACATTTAGCATAACAGTTGACAATTTGAATTTGACTTGACATTCACCTTTAAAATACTTAGACCTAGGCATAACAAGTATATTGACACTTTGATTATGATTTATTAAATGAATTACAGTTAATGTTATGTACAAGGAGTGACACATTAAAAATTTATACCTTGATAATACCTTAATTATGAAGTAAAAAAATGTGATTGGCTTAGTGAGAATTCTATGATGTTTGACTTTGACATAATAGTAATACTTAGGCATGACCTTAAGTTGACACCTCAACCTTGACTTAATTCTTTGAATAATACTTAATTATGACACATGATTTGAAACAATGAGATTACATTTTGTTTGAAAAGTGCCTTAACTTTAACTATACTTGACTAAGACACTAGATGACAATGTTGCAGTACTATTGAAGACATTGACATTGAGTTCACACCTTAAACTTTGGGAAGCAGATCTTTGAAGGTAATTTCATCTAGTTGTACAATATATTGACGTAAATATGGATAGTAGGGTTTGACCAGCTGAGAAAAATGTTTAGACATATGCCAGTAGCTCTTCATGGATAGTGCTTGAGAGCATTGGTAGCAGGTCATACAGATGACTTGAGGCACCTTGGTTTGTGCCATCATCTGATTGTAGTGCCAGATGGTTGTAGCATCATGAGTAGTTTGGAATGGTGAATCATAATGAAGTATGATTGTATTCTTTTGAGCATTGATGACTATTCATTCATGAAGTGACATTCAGTGGTAGCCAGTAGTTATGCAATGATTTTCAGTAACAAATGATGACATTGGTTGTGCATTTATGACTATTCATTCATGAGAAGTGATATCCAATGTTTAATGACAGTGATGTGTATTTGAATAGTGATAGCTTGATTTTTAGCATTGTGCAATGATCAATTTGTGGGAACAATGATCAGTGGCTACAATTATTCAACATTTATTCTACATATTTCTTACAACTATTCTACATTAATTCAGAGTACAGGCGATCCAGTGTGAAAATTGTGAAACATGATCTACCAACTCTTATGGATGATTGGAGTGACCTTCAAGTTGTGTCTTCAGAACACTTCAGGGTGGAGGGGTGGTTCTAGAGCAAGTTGTGGCTTGCACAGAGCGTTGTTGCATCCATTCAGTTGTGGTTGATAAACTAACAAGGAAGTAAGGCATCCTTTCCAACAATAGTTGGTAAACAGAGTGTTGGGGCACTCATCAGGTTGTGGCCTAATCTACAGGGCATTGGGGTGTCCTTCTAGTTATAGCAGGCTATTAGGGTTTAGTAGCATCCTATAGGTTGTGGCTTGTGAATTACGGGGTTGATGCATCCCTCAATTGTAGCTGAAATCTTGATGTAATTAATGTTTTTTTTAAAGAGATAAGAAGATAATTACTAGAGAAGTGTTTGGTGTTTTTTGACCCAAAGGGGTTTTCCACCTAAAAATATTTGTGTCTATTGTTTTATCTTCCTGCGTTGTTGTATGGTGTTTTCTATTGTTGATTATTTTTTATAATTGTTGAAGAAGAACACTAATAATAACTGAAAAATAATTGATGCTCTGAAAAAGGATTAAAAAGTGTTAATTACTAAGAAATATTGATTCACCCCCCTCTCATTATTTCCAACATCCAAGAGGCAATGTTTTTGCTTGAGGACTGACACTACGAAGTGCGCAGTCCAGGAGGGGTGAATGAAGTTGAGTGGCCCAATGGGGGAGTTTTCCTAGTTTTGACTAAGTGTTGGATTAGTGAGATGAGGCTAAACAAAAGCAAGACTTGAACATGATCACACACCTATATTACTTGATGAAACAACAAGGAACACTTAAAATACATGAACAACATACTTTTCCTCAATGCGGCAGCCTACACCAAAGATACACTTTGCGACAATAATGACGACACTTGTGCAATATAGCTTGAAACTTTGGAAATGAGTGCGATAGATGTTTTCAAGATAAGAACAACTCATTTACATAAGGATTACCCCATAAAACACACCAAAAATGGATTTTGTATAATGTGCGACACTTAACATGCTATAATACGACACTTTGATCTTCTCACAAGTGGGACTAAAACACTTGGAGAGAACACATGCAATGACTCTTAATATTTGCGGCGACAACATGTAAAGTCAAAGTAGGCTCTGAAATTTGGATGTAGGACAAAATTTTGGAGGGTGTTGTAGCAGTGACAACACTTCCTTAAATGACTTAGGGATCTTTGAGTCAAGACCCATAATTTCATCTTCCCTCTCCTAGATTTTTCTTGATCTACGAAACCTTTACTTTAATGTCCCACATAAGGGAGTGAGTGTCTCACAGTTTCATTTCCTACTTGTTGAGAACACACGCTTACACTCAGACGGAGGGTTGAATCAATATAAGGTAAAATTCACTTATTTAAATATTCATGAACCATAAGAAAACAATTACATATGTAGAACATGGAACATAAGATTTATATGGAAATCCTTTCATGAGAAAACCACAAAACTTCTTTTTATAATAATTTTTATAAGCACCAACCAAATGTTACAAAATATTTTTAGGAACCAACTTATGGAGACACTGATCCCTAATGCCACAAATATTTTGTAGGCACCAAGATACTAGAGACACCAATCCACACAATTACATATATCCATAGGCACCAACCTACTGGAGACGCCAATCCCCACTAAATCTTCTTGCTACTTCTACCTTTACTAGCTCTACTTATTACTTATATCTTTACTCAATCTTCTCAATTAAAATGTAGGTACCAAAATACTAGACCAATATATTCTCTCTATGATAGTTCTCATATTTAAACTATTAGGTTTCTCTATTTTGATCTCAATTAGCCTCTAAGCACACCCTTCTCATCATTAAGGGATATAACTAGCATTCAATTTATTTTACAAATCATTTACACCATATTCTACCAAGATCTCATGCCCATGTGTCCAAGCGGTAGGTTCATAATCTTACGATGACTTTGGAACACTGAAGGAGTTATAAATGGTGCTCTTACCTCTGACCCGATGTACTAGACCACACCTAATGGAAATTTTGACATTACCGGGGATTTGGGGATTCAATACTTCAAAGTTTGATGTTATATCATCCTATCAAGAAAAACCCCAAATTTTGGATAACACTAAAAACAAATGCAAAACCAAGACCCTTTGGCTTGGAGGATGAAAAAATTATTGTCACTTGCGGGTAAAGTCTCTATCACTTTACAACCCCAGACACCAAAATATAAAGATACCAAAGGATATGGTAAATAGTACTTTTGTTTCATCCCAATGTAACAGAAAATAATTAAAGGCAATATCTATGTTAATTAATATAATGTATGTTGGGGTGTCAACACTCAAGCTTTATATTATAATACTAGAAAAACCTAAAAATTGGTTAATGAAGAAAATCATCGCAAAACCAACATACAACGAAATTTCCTATTAATTGCCTACAATTGTTTTGTCAATTGATGGAACCAGCACACTAGAATAACACTAGAATATTGTAATATCAAAGAAATTAATAAATGAGACTTTTCTTCCATCCCTATGTTTTTTTGTCCTAGAAAACATACTTCTATTAACAATTGTTTCCCATGTCAGTTGATAGACACTAGCATAATAGAACACCATAATATTGGACAATCCAGTTGTTTTACAAAATATCAATGTGGTTCTATCTTGGTAGACTGACTTCGATTGACAGAAAAATTTCATTAGTTGAAGGCATGGGCATACCAGAGCACCAAAATATCAAGGAATTCACTGGTTTTAAAAACTCCTATTGTCGTTCTATCCTAGTGTAATAGACAAAATATTGCAATTTTCCATTAGATGATAAATTGAGTACCAGAGGATCAAGACTTTGCATGAATTCCTCTTATAAAAAAATTGGTATAGTATCTCCTAGTGGGCAGACTATTCTTAACATTTCTTTTCCTGTTAGATGACAAAAATGATGGATACTCAACAATTTTATGGTTTACATGTGTTTTACTCTATTATGATGTTACACCTTCACAATAATACCCTTCTGTAAACAAACAGACCACTAACCTCTTGCCATTTTTCTCCTTGCATGTCTCATATCTCTTTTTCAGTCACAATTCATTTTCTTGCTCACCTTGGATCTCCTCTTCTTATTTTCCTCAGATCTCCTCACTACTTCCACAATCAAAATTTTTCAAATGCACTCAAAAATTATTTATTTATAAGAATTATACATATGGATCTGATTTGTAAACTTTGGTTGGGATTAGACTGAATTTCATATATCTTCTCCCTCTTACTTCGATATGTTCTTCCCCTGACTTGAGCTAACACCCAATATATTTGGTCTCCCCCTGAACTTAACATCAATGGCAACACTATATTCAACATTATTCTTGTTACTTCATTTTTAGATAGGTATATGTTAAGCCCTCGAGGTGAGCGCATACAACCGAGATGGGGCGAGTGTAATGACATCACCATTAATAGAAATGTGACATTTGATGCAAAAATTATAGGAAATTTTGGGTTTCTATGTGTATGAGTAGGCTCGATGGATTGAGTGCACCATGGGCACGCTAAGACGAGCTAGCATGATTAAGCACAGTAGTGGACACAAACACCTAACCAAGACAACATTGTATGTTTAAGCAACTTGAGCGTTGGCATGTGGGCATAGATAGGGGAACACATACTCGACCAAGTTGAGATGAGTGGCATTAGGGCACAACAAGGAACATGCACACCCAACCAAATGGATGAGTCGATGCATGTAACAAGTGAGATAATTTATGCAAGAGGTGAAATGAGTGTGGACAGGTTAACTTGGAAGATGGAACTATGCTTGAGTGGACAAAATTCCAAGGTGCATGCACTTTGTCATCCCCATGCCCCATATATGTGTGAAAGGTTAAGATTATAGGAGAAACTTGGAAAAGTGAAGATCTCAGACAAGGAGGAAGATCGCAATTCAAGGCATATCATAGTAAGACAAGGAGCCACACTGCAACAACAAAAAGGGAATGAGTGTTTTGGGGTTTCATTATTTGGTGTCGTGTGGTCTCTCTTCCAATCAGGTGCACCGAAGTGCTCCAGCCCCTCAAGCATGTTGGCTTTGTGGGCCCTAACCCAGGTTCAGCGTTAGTCAGCCAAACAAATCCCTACACTACTGGCCCTTTTGAAATTAGCTCGAAAAGCGTAGATCGAAGTCTCACCCAAAGCAGTATGGGGGGATGTTGGAACAAAGTTTATGCACCCTGAGATGGTCATGATTTCGGTTTATACCCCCTGCTCCTGCCTTCGCGCAGGTCACTAAGCCTTAGGTCTTATCGATCTACCCTCTATCCTTCCCTTCAATACCTTCACGAAGGTGTACAATTGACATTCGCGTAGCCCTAACCAGTGTTCAGGTACTTTCGTGCTCCTATGATGATGTATTGCATAGATTCCAAAGTTATCTCACGTGTTTTATTTATTCTACTAGTAAATTACAGTTATCATCACGTAAACTGATATTCTTACTTACGTTCAATTAACAGATATAATCACATACTTTCGCGCATCAAATAAACATTGTAATATAAACCCAAATCGTAACGCAATATATTCAGATGCATTAAAAGAGACTAAATAGACAGTAATTGCAGAATATTTTTCTTAATTGATATCTCTAGTTTAATACAGACTCTATCCACCCTGCACACACAGCTGCAGGGGTCCGCGCACTCAACTGCAGACTTCTACCCTAAGCCTTTGAGCACTCAGTTGCAGAGCCTCTACACTAAGAACGGAAACACTTAGAATTTTACCACTCTTCTTCACTACTAACTTAACTACTTAGAGCTTACTTACTTAGCTCCTTTTTATACAATCCCATGGTCCACAAACCATGGGTAGATCTTTACAGCCGACTTGACACTTTACAAAATAAGGGCGGATAACCCTTTATGACTCTTGACACCTTCGCACTCTGCGACCACAAAATGTGGAGACTTTGCAACTTTATTACAAAATTGTCCCAAAACATGGGCTTTTAGCCCCAAACTGCTCTTGGGGGATCTCATTCCCAACAGGCCCCCAACACAAACATGGTTACTTGCCCTCAAGTCACTCTGTAGGTGCGGAGATCTTGGCATGAAAACCTCCCAGCTCGACCTGTATAATTGCCACCTCGGTGGTGCACTACGTGGTCGCTTGCTTCACTTCTTCGACTAATTGTTTTGTCGTTGGTTTGGAACTATCAACCTGAAGCTTCTGCTGAGTTTCCTGAAGACTAGAAAGCTTGCCTTCAATGGAGGTTATGAATGAATAGGCCTCGTCCAACCAAGGCTTCAAGCGTGTCTTCAGCTCTGCCTCTTTGTGATGCACTGCATCTACCTGTTCCTTTAATGTTTTGGCCTCCTGCAGCTTCGCAAGTCTCTGTGTGAGGGTGACAGTGTGCACTATTCCTTTTACCTCGTCATAGCATTGATTCAATTCTCGCGCCTCGGTCTCCAACCTTTGTACATGAGGATCTTCTTGCAGATTGGTCAGTACTTCGAATGATTGTTCAAACAGCCTTGTGTCGTCTGTACTGCATTGTCTATTACCACTATTGCCTCTGTGACAACAATTGTGTGCTTCTCTTTTACTTCCAGCAGAGTTGAAGGTTGGGCCTTCAACTACAACTCTGCAACCTGGAGGTTCAGCTCCAGCTGAAACTTGGCCAACTCTGTGTGAGCATCGCACACCCCCATAGCAAGTTTTTGAAATTGTTCATCGGCCTTCGCCTCCTCAAGAATGGCTAATTCGGGGACCATTACGAAGGCTTCCTTCACAGCCTTAATCATGCGTTGATTTGTGTTAGTAAGTTCCACCATGGAAGTGAGGATGGTGTCGCGCTGTAGGACCATTTGCACATTATAGATCTTCTGCTCACTAATCACCTACAAAGCATGTTGTTCGCAGGCCCTCAACTCTGCGATCACCCCATCCTGTAGTAGGTGGAGCACCTTGCCCGGAAGTGCTACCAAGTTCAGCCCTACTCCCTTGAGGGCAGTAATATCAGGCCTGTCAGCTTCTACCTCTGTGGTCAGTGCTCTCTCCGGCAGCACTATTGCTCAAGAGTCCTTCATGTGCATCATCCAAGTAGCTTCTATAGTACCAATGGCGAGGCTGGTGGACATTGCGCCAGTCTATGATGCACAGATCTTCAGCTCATGCAGACCTGTCTGGATGGCCCCTAATACTTGTTGTTGTTGCTGCTCGAACTGTTGTATTACCTTCATGGTGACATCCCACACTATATCTCCAATGTCATTCAAATCTCCCTCTGTTAGGGTGATTGGGTCCAGCGACATCTTACTAGCCTTGGATTTCTTTCACAACCCAACTTTTTCAAGCCCTCTTGGATATTTGATACAGAACGACATCGTCTATGGGTCCGCTCTATGTTGCTTTGTCTGCTCGTCCATTTCTTCCTCTGTTTCAGGTGAGCGTGACCTCAGACCTTTGTCAGAGCCATGCTCTTCTCCACCTATCTGCTCTTCCACCTACTGTGTGGCATTGTGCTCTGCTTGGGCCTTGTAAATGGCCTCCTTCCTCCTCTTCTCGGTCGGTTGTGCCATCTTGAGCTTGGCCTCCTCATTTTTGCACTGCGTGGTGAACTTGCTCGATCCCACCTTCGAGTCTAAGGCAATGTGCCACTCTGTCGTCCAGTGATCAAGAACTGCATCGATCACGTCATCAGTTGCCAAGTAAGGAAATTCATGCCACTTTTGCTCAGGGTCCTTCCGTACCTTGATCGATACGTGCTAAAAGTCTGCCTTGAACTCCACGTACTCCTATAGTTTGGCAAAAACTATAGGTGACAATCGTGGCTTGCGATTGATAGCCATGTGTATATTCATTTCCGTCAAGATCCAAAATATCTTTCTATCCTTGAGGCACAGAGCATCCTTGGTTGCCCACAGCGAAGCATACTTTGCCACTTCTTGCAGGTTTGGCACGACCAAGGGGAATTGACTGTCTTCAAGAACCTCCCAGGCTACCAACACAATGGACAGCAAGAGCCACGCATAGTGGAAGGTCTTGCTCAGCTCATGTGCCTCACAGTAGTTTGCGAGGAACTCACCACAGAGATAGCACGCCCAATTAAACCGAACTCCTTTTGTGCATTGGGCCGCTAGAGCGACGACGGGTGTCGGCACTTCATCTGCGCGACACTTCCGCATAACTTTTCTTGCCAAAATCTGCATGGCCACCTTGACCACGGGATCACAAATACTCGAGATGGCATAGCCTCGTGACTTCTTCACAAGCTTGAATTTCTCCTTCATGACCTCCACGAGGGTATGCTCACCACCTTTTGCCGCCAAACATCATGGCCGGATTTTTCCCTATATATGGCAGTCGTGTGATCCTATGGATCAACATGTCAGTGGTGGGTATCGAGTCCTCTAGCCACAGATACCCATCATGCACCAAGCATAGAAGCTACTTGATTACCAATAATGTAATGGGTGTGCAATTGTAGTGTGGCACCCATAGCAGGTTGAGAAGACCTGCCTTGTCTACACCCTTGAGCCACTTCCGCAATTCAAACGCAGTCATACCGGTGGTTGTATGAACAACGCAGTGCATTAGCTGGTATGTCACTAAGTGAGGGAACTTCTCATTGTCAGCTAAGTCCCAATCTTTCAAATTCAATAGGGGAACTGACCCCAAGCACAGTCCTTCAAAGACAATCTCGTCTGGCAACAGAGGTATGTGCAAGGCAACCTTGCATTCGTCAATGTCCTTCGTCTCCTTGGTCTTGCCCTTGCACAGAGGGACGTATTCGGGCAACTTAGTAATAGGGTCAAAACCCTCGACTTCAACATCCTCCACTTCCACCCATATATCCTCGTCATCCATCGGGATGTCCTCAATTTCTTCCACCTCAGGTTCCAAGTTAATATTTTTGCCTTTTTCCTGTGCGGTGGGCTTGTCCTTCTATGGGTTTCTTCTAGGCGACACATGCATGGGTGTCATGGCCTGCTTTCCCTTCTTATCCTTTGCACTCTCCTTGGTCGGGGTAGGCTTTGGTCTAGGTGCCCATGGTGACTTGGGGACTTCAGCTAGTACCTCTGCAACCTCTGGAGTAGCTCCCTCTACCTCCATAACAACTTTCAGCACATCCCCCTCATTTGTCACTACTTCGAAATCCATAGCTTCTAATCCTGGGATAATGTCACGGATGATATTACAGTCGGACTCTGCAAATCGGTCAAAGGTTGGGTAGTCAAGCAATTCTTTGAAGAATGCGCAGTGCCTGCATGTCTGAGATCTCACCAGCTTAATGCTCAAAATACCAAGAGTTTTTCGTTGGGTATCCACATGTAATTTATAGGCCATTTTGAATTCAAACCTGACCGTTCCCCCCAAATTCAGTTCATTAATGCCAGATTGGTGGCATATTTTCAAGGATCCTACCCATAAATTTTGTCTTAAATGCCACCCCCCCACCTCCTACTCCCCATTTGGCCGCATTCTCATTGTCAAATCATGAACAGTGACTTTAATGGTCACTTTCCAGCTAACCTGTGTGGTTTTCCCCTGGGTAGCGTAGCTCTCTTCCCGTTGTTGCGAACCCTGTGACATCACCTTGTTCTACGCAATCCCCTGATCGTGCAGTTTCCCAACCTGGGCAATGTAGTTTATAGTTCTGCGCCTCCTTTCAGCTACCTAAACTGCTAAGACAATGCTACCTTCATATAGTCACATGGCCTGATTACTAGTGTATGGCTTCAATCGGCTGGCACTCACCTTTCTTGGGAAGGGATCTCCATTCAATTTAACCAACTAAACTTCTCCACTGTTGGTAATCTCCTTAATGACATAGGGCCCCGGCCAGTGCATCCTAAATTTCCCTGGAAATTTATCAAAATTGTTGTCATATAACAAAACCATATCATTTAGCTTAAAGGGGCGCAGTCTAATGCGCCAATCATGCCATGCTTTTTTGTGCTCCTTTTGTACCTGTTTGTGAAATCAAGCCAGAAACCTTTCTTCCTCAAGCTCAGCAAGCTGCGTGAGCCTTTCTTCCAGGGATCCACGATCTGTCATACCTGTGAATGTCGCTATGCGCAGACTAGGTACAATCTATTCCATTGGCATCACTGCTTCAACACCATATACAAGCCTAAAGGGTGTCTGTCTAGTCAAACTTTTGCACGTTGTTCGATAAGCCCATAGTACTGCGGGTATGCGTAGGTACCAATCATTTCGCTAAGCATTGCAAACCTTGGTCATCGTGTTCTCCAGTACCCTATTGAATTCTTCCACCGTCCCATTAGCCTGTCAATGATAAGGCATGCTTTTTTGGTGATATACTTGAAATTCCTCCGTCAGCGTGCTTATCGTTTCATTCAGAAAGTGTGTACCGCAATCACTCATCAAAATATTTGGACACCCAAATCGCGTCAGTACATACTCAAAGAGAAACTTCATAGTGATCGCGACTATACAGTACTTCACAGGTTGTGCCTCCGCCCATTGAGTCAAATATTCAGTCGCGGTGATAATGTATTGCGCACTCGTCTTCTTTCCTTGAGGCTGAATGGGTCCCATAAAATCTATTGCCCTTTTCTTGGAAGGTTTTAACGTCATCTATGGGTTCAGAGGAATCTCATCTCTCTGTGATGGCTTGTCAGTCCTTTGACACACGTTGCACGCCCTATAATAGGCTTTTGAATCCTTATGGAGGGTTGACCACCACAACCCTGTGCGTAGAATCTTCTGCGCAGTCACCCTTCCTACGTAATGCCCTCCCGCAGAACCCCCATGAGTGTCCGCGAGGATACTGCTTCTTTCAAACTCTGGTACATATCATCGCAATACTTCATCAGACCCCATTTTGTATAGATGTCCAGCAATGACAGAAAAGTCTGTCGCACACACCACTAACTCCTTTTTCTGTTGGGTGGTGTAGCCTTCCAAGGCAGTTCCTGTCATTAGGAAGTGTATGATGTCTTCAAAGTGACCATCCATGACACGTACTGCAAAGAGTTGTGTGTCAGGAAATCCTTCCTCCAAATTAGTGGGCTCTTCTCCTGTTTCGATGCGTGATAGATGGTCTGGTCCCTCGTTCAATCATCCAGGCTTCACAATAACTTCAAAATCATACTCTTGGGACAATAACAACCACCTACAGATTCTTCCCCCCAACATAGGCTTATTGACCAGGTATTTCAATGCAGAATGATCTATATACATCTTAAAATGTCCACCCAGCAAATAGTGTCTAAAATTCTTGAGCGCATATACCATGGCTAGTCCTTCGTGCTTGGTGGTGGAATAGTTCTTCTCAGCCTTGGAAAACCTCCTTCTTGTGAATGCTATAGGATGGTCCAATTCTCCTTCGCCATCCTATGTCAGTACTGCTCCCAGTGTTATACATGACGCATCTACATGTACATGAAACTCCTTCCAATCTGGGAAGACCAAAATCGGTGCGGTGACCATTTTTTCTTTCAGCACATCCAAGCGTTTTCGACAGTCCTCGTTCCAACAGAACATGACATCCTTTTTCAACAACTTCCCCACAGGCGCAGTGATCTCGGCATAGACCTGGATAAACTTCCTGTAGTACCTAGTATGTTCCAATGTTGCGCACAGCTGTTTCACACTCCTTAGCACCTCTAGGTTAATTATCATTGTGATCTTCACGTGATCTAGCATCAATCCCTGTCTGCATACCACATGACCCAGTAGAGTCCCAAAAGGGACACAAAACAAACATTTCTTCAGATTGAGCGCAATTTGGTACCTTCGACAAGTATCTAACATTAAGTGCAAACTGGCCACATGGCATTTTACCAACCCAAACATAGTCCATCCATCAAAGTACACCTCCAAAAACTTATGAATAAAGTCTTTGAATGCATCAATGACTACGCGTGAAAAAATTGCAGGCACATTCTTTAATCTGAAAGGCATTACGGTGTACTGAAAACATCCCCATTCAGTCGTGAAGGTCGTCTTGCTTCTATCTTCAGGCATGATTTTGATCTGATGGTACCCAGAGAACCTGTTAGTGAAGGAGTACGCTCCTGGCCACCTACATTATCCAATACCTCATCAGCAAAAGGAGTCGGGAAAGGATCATGCACGCAAGCGTCATTCAACTTCCTGAGATCTCTGCATATCCTTGTTTCATCCTTCTGCTTCTTTCCCTGTGTAGATTTTAACCCTATACAGAAATTACCTGCATACGAATTCTAAAACATAGAAAATAAACAATGAGAGAGCATAACACATAAAACACATATACACAGATATTTTCCCCTGGATCCCAAAACTGGGACTACCAGCTTGATTTTTCATTATATTCCTTTCAATGTTACAACACATATTTATACATGCCAAAGCATCTAATACCATGGACCGAAAACTATTGCATCTAAAACCATGGACCGAAAACCATAGGTAGGTCTGCCCAACCTAATATAGGGTCGAAAAAAAAATTTCTCAAACCCCCCGGACAAGGGGGGCTACCTCCCCCCCTCTAACCCCCTGATTCACTACGTAGGTTAGTCGTGGAAAGAATATAACACAACCCAACATTCTCCCACTTGTTGTTTTCTTTCCACAGGGGGTCACAAGAGAGCTTAGATATTTTTCTAGCCCTGAAACACCCATTGTTTCTCTACACCAGGAGAACTTCTCAGAGTTCATAGATTTTATCAATGCATCTGCAATATTCTTCAAAGTGTCCACCTTTACCAGCAACACCTTTTTTTCTTCTATCATATCCCTCACAAAGTGATACTTAACATCAATGTGCTTTGTCTTTGAATGATAAGCAGGGATATTTGCCAAGAAAATTGCACTTTGGATGTCACAGTCTATCCTTATATCTCCCTGTACTAACCCCATACTTGAACACAATCTCTGCAACCAAACTGCTTCCTTGCTTGCATGAGTGGCTGCCATGTATTCTGTCTCTTTAGTTGATAGTGCCACTACAGATTGTTTCTTACTCATTAAACTGACTGCACCTCCAAATAGGTTAAACACATACCCATTTATAGATCTTTTCTGATCCAAATATCCAGCCAAGTCTGCATCAACAAATCCACGGATATCCAAAACTCTGTCCAATCCTGGTCTTCCTTGGTAGCACCATAATCACTAGTGCCACGCAAATACCTGAAAACCTCCTTCACTGTTTTCCAATGCTCCTTCCCTAGTTTTGACATAAACCTGCTCAATACTCCCATTGCATTTGCAATGTCTAGTCTAGTACAAACCATTGCATACATTAGGCTATCAACTGCATTTGCATATGGAACATGGGACATATCCTCTTCCTCTTCTTTTGTCTTGGGACACTGTTCAGCAAATAACTTTACACCTATAGGAATAGGAACCTTCACCAGTTTACTATCCTGCATATTAAACCTCTGCAATATTGTCTCGACATACTTCCTCTGGTTTAACCAGAGCTTCCTCTTTGCCCGATCTCTTTTAATTTCCATGCCCAAAATATTGTTTGCAGCACTAAGATCTTTCATGTCGAATTTGGAGGACAATTGGGTCTTCAAATCCTGGATAATTTCTTTGTCATTTCCAACCAGCAACATATCATCCACATACAAGACCAGATAAATAACACAGTCACCAATTAATTTAAAATACACACAGTGATCTGCTTTGCTTCTAGTGAAGCCAAGTCCCCATATAAATGTATCAAATTTCTGATACCACATCGTTGGTGACTGTTTTAACCCATACAAAGACTTCTTTAACTTGCATACTAGTTCTTCCTTACCCTTCACCGCAAAGCCTTCAGGTTGCCTCATGTAGATCTCCTCTTCCAGATCCCCGTGAAGAAATGTTATCTTCACATCCATCTGTTCTACCTCAAAATCAAAAGTTGCAGCAACAGATAAAAGTAATCTAATAGAAGCTACCTTGGCAACAGGAGAAAATATATCACCAAAATATATTCCCGGCACCTGGGAATAACCTTTTGCAACCAACCGAGCTTTGTATTTCTCCACCTTTCCTTTTGCATTTGTCTTCTTCTTCAACACCCATTTGCTACCAATGGGTTTCCTTCCAGCCGGTAGCTCCACCAGATCCCAACTCATTTTTGTGCAAAGAATCCATTTCATCAACCATGGCCTCTTTCCAAAGTTTTCCATCCTCTGAATCTGCTGCTTCCTTCATAGTTCTGGGATCATCATCAGTAATAGATAAAGCAAAATTTGAACAGAAAGCAGATGGATTATACCTTTCTGGCTGCCTTCTTTCTCGAATTGATCTTCTTACACCTAGATTTTGTGGCTCTTCATCTTCTGATTCCTCCTTTGTTGTAGAGTTTGGTTCTTCCTCCATTAGCTCAAACTTTAGCTTCTCAGGTTCCTTTGGTTGGAATTCATGTTTAATAACATATTTCACCTCTTTAAACACCACATCTCAATTGTACACAACCTTCCTTGTTGTTGGGTTCTAAAGCTTATACCCCTTTAAACCATCCTTATACCCAATAAAGATGCACTTTTCAGATTTACTATCCAACTTGGTTCTTTTCTCCTTTGGAACATGTACATATGCATCACATCCAAATACCCTCAGATGTGAATGAGAGGGTTTCTTACCAGTCCATACCTCTTGTGGAGTCTTATCCTCCAACGTTGATGAAGGTGATTTATTGACCAGGTAACATGTTGTCTCCACTGTCTCTACCCAGAATTATTGTCCTAACCGGGCACCACTTAGCATGCTTCTTGCCCTTTCCATCAATGTCTTGTTCATTCTTTCTGTAAATTCATTTTTCTGAGGTGTATATGGAGTAGTCTTTTGTCGTGCTATACCACACTTCTTACAGAATTCTTCAAATTCCTTACTGCAAAACTCTCCACCTTTATTTGTCCTCAACACCTTTATCTTCTTCTCTGTCTGGTTTTCCACTAGAGCCTTAAATTCTTTAAACCTGTCAAAGACTTCAAATTTATTCTTAAGGAAATATATCCATATATTCCTTGAGAAGTCACCTATAAATGATACATAGTACACAGACTTACCCAGTAATGGAACCTTCACAAGTCCAAACACATCATTGTGCACAATCTCTAATATTTGTTTCGCTCTCTTACCACCAGAGGGAAAACTCACCCGATTTTGCTTTCCATATACACAAATTTCATAGAAATCAAAATCTAGAGAGTTATTACTCATACCTTCTACCATACCTTTACCATGAAGTATTCGAAGGCCCTTCTCTCCAATATGTCGAGGCCTTTGATGCCATAGCATTGTCTTCTCTCCAAAGACCGCTAGATTTTCTGCTCCACTTTCAGGAACCACAGAATTGTTACACCCATCAACAACAGTGCTACTTTGTAGCTTATACAGAGTTCCAATCCGAACTCCCCGCATCAATACTAGTGCTCCCCGAACCATCTTGCAGGTATCCTTCTCAAACACTGTTTTTACACCTGCATCATCCAGCTTGCTTATAGAAACCAGATTTTTGGCTAATGCAGGAATATGCAGAGCACCTGGAAGTGTTCTATCCCTTCCACCTTGCAACTTCAACTTTAATTTTCTGCGACCAACGATTCTAGCCTTCCTATCATCCCCTAAGAATACATCACCACCATTGTATTTCTCATACTCGCAGAACCACTCTCTATGGGGAGTGAAGTGAAACGATGCACCTGAGCCAATCAACCATGCCTCATGTTCTACATGTGTACTTGAATAAGCCAAGTGCACATCCCTGCCTTCATCTGAGGTGGTTTTCGCCTCTGCAGAAGAAGCATCATCAGATCCCTTTCCTTTGTCAAGAGCTTTAGATTTATGGTTTCTTTTGTAGTGCCCTTCCTTTCCGCATTTCCAACACACCACCTTTACAGGTTTTCCTGGAGATTTAGATCTCCCACTCGATGACTTATTTTTGTTTCTAATCTGGGACCATCCTCATATAGACAAGGAATCACCACTCTACTTCTCCATATTTTTCCGTCTCATCTCCTTCGTCAACAAGGATGAGACTATTTCATCAAACTGCAAGGTAGTCGCATTGCTACCTATTGCAATAACCAAACTATCCCACGAATCTGGTAGACAAGACAATAAACTAATGCACTTATCTTCATATGAAATTTTAATACCAACAGATAATAACTGACTCACCACTGT
This sequence comes from Pinus tabuliformis, assembly GCA_031772625.1. NCBI lineage: Eukaryota > Viridiplantae > Streptophyta > Pinopsida > Pinales > Pinaceae > Pinus > Pinus tabuliformis. The sequence goes on along the minus strand of CM062814.1, from coordinate 485,778,672 downwards.
ATTGAATGCGTTCAGATGCTCTATCACCAAATCTCCATCTTTCATCCTCAGGTTATACAAATTTTTCCGTAGGAACAGTTTATTCACTAGAGACTTAGATTGGTACAAAGTACCTAACTTGTCCCACAAAGCCTTCGTCGTAGCTTCCCTTGATACATTCAACAATATTGAATCTGAGACACACAATTGTATTGTGCTCTTAGCCTTCTGATCCAACTTCTTCTCTTCTTCGTCGAACACTCCTGTTGGTGTAGAAATTCCCACTGTAGATCAACAGATTATGTAATATACTAAAGAAAAATACAAGATCTACTTCTACAACAAACTTTGCGGAAGCTTAATCGAATATGAGCAAGATAAATTGAACACATATAACTGATAAGAAGAAATCAATCACACATAACACAGAATAAATAACCTGGAGAAAGCCTCGGCCTAAAACCTCAATCTTTGTATTATCATACAAGTGGAAATATAGTCTGGATTAAAAAAAGAAACAACTCACAAGCTATCTTGCTCTCTCTGCAATCCCTCTGCTGCTCATAAATAGTCAAATGCCTCTCTCAAACCTTCTCCTCTGCCCTCCAAGCCTCCTATTTCTTTGCGCAATTTTCCTTGGGGTCCATTGCAGCCACTTGTGTGAAATGGCCTCTTCAGACACTCACTAACCTCTGATCCAATTGCGCAATCCTGAAGGAGATAAATCATTCTCCATGGATGAGCTTCATTTATAGGAAAAATCCATCCAATTGATAGTACATTGTCCCTCCTCTGATCTCAACTGGGTCTTTGTCTGAACTGACATGCATGAGTTATTCATGAGAGAATATTCAATTATCTGAAGTGCAGCAGTTATATGCAAGAATGAATTAACTAACTGAACTCACATTAATTTAAACAAACTGTTTAAATCAATCTAACTGGACTTGACTCAGTAAACTGAGCCAACTAATTACAACTCAAATTAGAACTCATCCTTATCTCTTTAACTGATGGATAAATTCCTCAATTAATGGAGAAATTGTTGCATGTCCTCACATAGACTTCCTATTTGATTTTTCACAACTAATTAACTCATGGTGAATTAATTAATTTATTTTCAAACAACTGTTAAGTTCAAATTAAAATTTTACTTCCTATTTTAGTCCAGGGACTAACTAAAATTGGAATCCATCCTGAACTGCTAAAAAAAGCAATGTTATTTTTAGCACTTCCATTTTACATTCCCTGTTGTCCAATCCAGCACTGGTACCCAAACTGTTATTTTTAGCACTTCTATTTTTAGCATTTCTTGTTGCCATTTTCAACAGTTGGTTTAGTACCTAGATCTACTGTGATCCATTGATCTTTATCCACCAATAGATCCTCCATCTTGAGTTTCCACAACTGAAAACTCTGACCATTAAATTTCTCGATGTCTATCTTTCCACTGCTCGCCATCTTCTTTCACCACCAGAACCGATATCACAGATCTCCCACTAAACAAGGTCTACCACAAGCCCAAGCGAAACCCCTCAGCAACAAAGGCGTTCCCTTGAAGCCAAAACAGCTCTGATACCAAATGTAGGTTTTAACCCCATACAAAAATTACCTGCATACGAATTCTAAAACACAAAAAATAAATAATGTGAGAGCATAACACATAAAACACATATACACATAGATTTTCCCCTGGATCCCAAAACCGAGACTAACAGCTTGATTTTTCATTATATTCGTTTCAATGTTACAATACATATTTATACATGCCAAAGCATCCAATACCATGGACCAAAAACCATCGCGTCGAAAACCATGGACCGAAAACGATAGCTGGGTCCACCCCACCTAATATAGGGTCCAAAAACAAAATCCCCGGGCCGCTGCCCCGTCCCCCTCAAACCCCCTTGTGACCCCCCCGCTGCACAATCAGTGCAACGAAGGGGGTGCTCCGCCCCCCTCTAACCCCCCGGTTCACTACGTAGGTTAGTCGTGGAAGGAATATAACACAACCCAACATTTTGTACCACCATTGGGCTCACCCAATCAGATTCCTCTACAGGCTCAATGATGCCTGTCGTGAGCATATTATCTAACTCTAAGTAGACCTTCTCCTTATACTTTGGATTGAGACAGTAAGGTTATTGCTTGACCGGCTTCACGTCAGGTTTTAGCATGATCTTCATAATGCCCAGGTCTCCTATTATCCTCTTTAACTCCGTAAACTTGGTAGGGAACAAATCGTGGTATTCGCAAAGAAATTTGGTGACCTTATCTACTATCGCGTCATCCCAGTAATCTCCCATCTTCCCGAATTTGGGATCCGCCTCCATGCCAATATTTATCTATTTAGTTGGATTTCAGAGATCTGTGGTTTGTTCCCTTAAATCCCTAATGAGTATTTATCTCTTCCATCTTGCTCTTCTTTTATCATCTTTCTCTTAACCCTGATGATGGATCCCATTTGGGATTTGAAACGTTGGTGTAAAAATTCTCTTACTGTGGATTCTCCGGTCAAAAATCTATTTAGTTTTCAGCAGCATGGTCATATCAGGATTCTCGATTTTCAGTCCCTCAACCTCACGGTGACCCTTGGTTTCAGGGATATTAATATTTTGGGGGTCCTCGTCTTCTTCTTCAATAGTCATGTTATAGCATTCCAGCACGTGGCTCCACTGAGTAGTCCAATCGGGTTGAATCAGATCCAAAGGATCCTGCGGTATCCTAAAGATTACTGCTTTAACTTCTTATAGTGCTTCTTCAATACAGTCAAACCCATCTTCAAAGCTGAACATCATTATGAACCCTTCGCGCAAAATATCCCATTCTCATGTGCCATGGTGGAGCTCTGTCTCCAAATACCTGTTCATCGGGATGACATCCACGGTGTGATAGAACAAGTGCACCCATTTAGGTTGGGGCTCTGCTCCATAGGCCTTAGCCCATTTGGCCAAGTGTCCGCGCAGATCATCCTTCCCATCATACTTGTCAGTCACCCATACCTTCGGCTTCCCAAAGCGTGTTCTCATCATCCTCTTATACTTGTGCCAATCATCAAAACTACCCTTGTGCATACCCCACCATCTCGCAGGCATAGCACACAGTGCCCTATCCAAAGCCTGGAAGCTCTGCTTCTCTGGTACTTACCTCTCAAATGCATCCAAAAACACATCCACATCATACAATAAATCATAAGTGGGTAGATTTCTTACCTCTGACAACACATAGCACAACGACCAGGTCATCATGTTACAACTCAGCGTAGTTACTTCATGTAGCTGATTCTGCTAGCGCTCTAATTCTTCGTCTAATTCTAAGGTGCAAGAAATCTTGCGAGCCCATGTAATTCATCCATCCGCTATTGGATTCACCCAGTCTTGGTCTCGCACTGTTATCTTATATATGCAGTCCAAATCGTCATCGCTTTCGTAATCGTGGACTGGTTCAGTATAGCACGATCCTTCTGCAGGATCCTGTCATCCATAATTTATATTACTTCAAAATCAGCCAATGTGCTTGCACCTTCAATATCTATAGTTACTCCCTACAACCGTCCCATGGGGATGATCTTCTGTTGATTTTCCATCCTTAACTAAATTAGAGACCATTGCAGCGTGGGTCTCCCCATCCGCTCCCAAGTCTACTTTGGAAAAACATTCGCGTTTGACCCCAGATCTAGAATAACTTGATCCATTTCATATTCTCCTATCTGTGCGGTGAATCTGATCTCACGTCATGTCCTTGCCTTATGCTTACCAATCTTCCCTACAACGAGTGGTTCACCCGGAGCGTTTCTGGCGCATCTATTTATAAGTTCCTGTAACCCCTTCACATCCTTGCTATTGTGCAGCAACTTCATGCAAGTCTTTATAAAGGTTGTAAGTATAGAAGGGTCCATTTCCTAAATAGGTTTATCCCGGCTCCCTGAGGTAGAGGCCTCAGCGAAGCTCTTCTTTGCTTCCATGAACATTTCGCATGTGTGCTCCAAATCAAATTGAGCCTCCTTCTCTGGAGCTTTGCGAACCCACGCGCTGTCTTCAGGTTATTTCCCCTTATCGTTTCTAGTTGCAATTCCACTTCGGAGAACCATATTCACATTTGGATCTTCTTCGTGAGGCTCAGTCCTCATCATCTACAGGTTCTGACTCGGCTACGGAGGTAGCACCCCTTTGTATCATATCCTTGCTATCAGTGTAGGACAGTCCTCAATCTCATGATCAAATTGAGTACAATATTTGGACGATGGACGTGTTGGGTTAGTGCATTCGTGGGCATAGTGTCCTAGTCCTCCACAATTGTAACAGATCCATTGTCCCTGACCTCTACTAGGTCCTCCTCTGCCTCGGCCTTGTCCACGCCCATGAAATCATGTCCATGCCATCCCAGTGCCCTGGTCAGGAGGCCACATTTATGCCTAAACTCTATAGGCAGGTGTTCTATCCATCATCAATTCATAACTATAGCAAGTGCACTCATCATGCCCTACTGACCTGAAGAAGTTGCAGAAGAGTTGTTGCGGTGTTTATACAAACTTCTGTAGCAAATGACAATTATTAATTATATCTTTCCCTGCTACCTAACATATAGTGCACCACAACATAGGCCCTGCACTCGGTCCGGCTTAGGCTTCCGGCCTCAAAGGCATCGGTCCTCCTCCTGCAAAATAGTTTGCAAAGACTAGGCAGTGGCCTTTGTCATGCCTCTCACCTTTACATTTTAGGCACGATATCTCCTCGCGCGCCTCTAGCCTAAGTGTTCTATCCTTCTTCAGACTTTGCATTTCGAGGCAAAGATTTTGCAACTGCACATGGATTTGCTGAACCCCCAGATTCGGATCTTGCATCAGTGTTTCATGCAGTCTTATTGCAATTTCCAAGGCCTCTGTCTATGTTGTAATCTTTTGTTGTGATAGTGCAACACTTAGGTGAGGAAGCGGCAAAGCCATGAACCATTCGCGGTGCTGCCCATCTGTTAAATTCATATTAGCTTCGCAAAATTTACACTTCAATCTTTGATCTAGCTCCCAAGGGGTATCACCTAGTTTCATCGCGATTTCCTTGAATCCCACAATCGACTGCGCCTCAGATTTAGGCCTACTGAACTCTGTATTCAGCGTGGTCTGGATCTCTGCTAACGCAATGTTTGGGTTATCATTAGAGTACTTGATGTACCAAGTTAGCTCATGATCCTATAAAGCACTAACCAATGTTGCCTTCTTCATGTGATCATCTGTGACACCCTGATCTTCTCATACAGATTTTAAAACGAACCAAAACTAGTCGGGGTCCTCATTTCCCAAGCCCTAAAAGAATGACAGCTTCACTGAATTCGCCATGTTGAAGTGTAGTGGAGGTGGTGGTGGTGTGGGAAAAGTCATAGGTGATGGTGGTGAAGGTGGAGGTGGTGTAGGTAGAGGTGGTAGTCGCTGGAACCCTTGTTTTATCAACTAAACTGCACTTCATGGAGAAGCCTGCGCTACTCCCTCTTTTTCACTCAAGGGAGGTAAAATTAGTGAGCTATATTCAGGGTCCTTTCTTCCTTCATTCCTATAAGTCTTCCCACTTCGCGTAGCTACGAACATCAAGGTAGCTACATAACCTGCTTTTCGCACAATAGCATCGTAATCCAAGTATTTAAAGAATTCAAGTACTTACCTCGTGAACCTTTGGAAAAGCATCGCTCCGCCTCTCTGTAACTAACTGAGGTATTGATCATAAATTCAGTCACAAACACTCCTATGATACGATTGAGCCAATGATCGACAGTGCGGGTGATCTTATCCTCAGAGGCTTCCAGTCTCTACACTAACTCCGGGGTCTAGGCAATAGGACCATCAAGCCTCCACCTTCCTTGGTTATCTGCCAGCTTCGCGATCCACTCGTATAATTCAACTGGAAAGGAAAAAAAAAATATCTCGTGGATTTCTGTATACAGTTACCTCTCTAGCCATTGTTCCTTCATCAGTCACAGATTTCTTTTCTCCTACGCCGCAAATTCGTGGATCTTCCTATCCAACCAGCCTTCGATCTCTTTCTTCATTAGATTCCAGTGATACGACATCACACATCTCTCATGAAAATTCTGGTCTTGGCAACGAAACCATTTGTTGGCTTTGTGCGACCTGATCTAGGTTCAACATTAGTCAGCCAAACAAATCCCTACACTACTAGCCCTTATGGAATTAGCCCACGAAGCGCAGACTGAAATCTCACCCGAAGAAAAATGGGGGGATGTTGGAACCAAGTTTCTGCACCCTAAGATAGTCGTGATGTCGGTTTATACCCCCTGCTCCTGCCTTCACGTAGGTCATTAAGCCTTAGGGCTTATCAATCTTACCTCTATCCCGCCCTTCAGTACCTTCACAAAGGTGTACAATTGACCTTCGCGCAGCCCTAACTAGCGGTTTAGGTACTTTCACGCTCCTATGACGATGTATTGCATAGATTCCAAAGTTATCTCACGTGTTTTACTTATTCTACTAATCTATTACAGCTATTGTTGCATAAACTGATATTCTTACTTGCGTTCAACTAACAGATATAATCACATACGTTTGCGCATCAAATAAACATTGTAATATAAACCCAAATCATAACACAATATAGTCAGATACATTAACAGAGTCTAAATACACAGTAATTGTAGAATACTTCTCTTTATTGATATCTCTAGTTTAATACAAACTCTATCCACCCTGCGCACACAGCTGCAAGGGTTCGTGCACTCAGCTGCGAATTTCTACCCTAGGCCTTTGCGCACTCAGCTGTAGAGCCTATACCTACGCTAAGAACCAGAAACACTTAGACTTTTACCATTCTTCTTTGCTACTAACTTAACTACTTAGAGCTTACTTACTTATCTCCTTTTTATACAATCCCATGGTCCGCAAACCATGGGTAGATATTTATAGCCGACTTGACACTTTACAAAATAAAGGCGGACAACCCTTTATCACTCTTGAAACTTTCGCACTCCGCGACCACAAAATGCAGAGACTTTACAACTTTATTACAAAATTGTCCCAAAACATGGGCTTTTAGCCCCAAAACTGCTCTTATGGGATCTCATTCCTAACAAAGTATTAGTATCACAACCCCTATGCATCCTTAGCCCCAACAGCCATCGCCCCCTCAGGGTCAAATGTTTGCACAGTAGCGTGCGACCAATCCCCAAAATTTGAAGAAAAAGAATAAGGGGAAGGGTAACAAGGATAATCAGGGTAACTGGGGTAACTAGGGTAACCAAGGTAATCAACCTAGTGAACCCCAGGGGAACTAGCCGAACACCAACAACCAACAACAAGGAAGTCAGCCCAAGCAGAACAAGGTTATTCATATGAACAAGCCTTTTGCATGTTGTGGTGTACATGGCCATTATACATGTTGGAATTTCTAAGTCTGACACGTTAGAAACCCTTCATGCACTTTACTGATTTATTCCTACCTACTTGTTATGTTAATTAACTCCCCACTTCCACTCAAGTGGTGTGTGTGCACTCATTTCACACATAAAAAAAAAGGATCCTAGCCTTCCAGATGCCAAAGTTGGATGCCTTATTTAACCTGTCATGATCCCTCAGCCCATTCATGGCCATCTCTCTTCTCTTCTTGTTGACTTCTCCAAGTCTCTCTACTTCCTACATGGAAGTTCTTTGTTTGACTCTGGCTGAGTCTACTTCCCATCTAAAATTTCTTTGTTTGACTCCTGCTAAGTCTACTTCCCATCTAGAAGTTCTTTGTTTGACTCCTGCTGAGTCTCTCCACTTCCGTCTAGAAGTTCTCGGTTCGACTCCTACTGAGTTTCTCCACTTCCTGCTTAGAAGTTCTTGGTTCGACTCCTATTGAGTCTCTCTACTTCCCATCTGGAAGTTCTCAGTTCAACTCCTACTCAGTCTCTCTACTTCATGTCTGAAAGTTCTCTTCTAGACTCCCTCTAAGTCCTGATTTCCCACTTGGAAATCCTTCTGCCAACGTCAATTGCCCCTCTCCGATCGTCTATGTAACAAAAACACTGATCTGGATTCCTTGGCTAGAAATCTACCTCAGCAGCAACTCCCTCTACCTTGGACTTTCCCTATTAGGTATTGTTTTGACTACAGTACCCCACTAGCTCCACTCTACAACTTACCCACAGCCTCCTAAGCACCAGCAAACTGAAGGTTAGAGCTTCTAGGCTCTGCGAAATCCTGGCACCAGGAAAATTCGCACCTCCTAGCCATGGGCATCAATCCTTCCTGACTGAGAAATATGACCAGGCACTACATAAGTCGATTTTTCTCCCCTCTTGCACTGGGCTGATCCTCTTCCCAGCTCAAACTTGATGATGCAAGCACTGCGTCACCCCTTCCTTACTGCTTCTCTGCTAGGAACAACTTATGTCACTCGGGACAGTTATTTTCTACTACTACTGCCCTGCTCGATTGATGTCCTCAGTTCTCCTATGATCTGTAACCACCCTGTCACACGGAATGAGTCGATCTTGTGGACAAGATAGACCTCCCTAGTATCTAACGATATCTAGTGACAAGCAAGCCAATCAAAAACTATCTTTCTCTAAATATGCAATATATAAACAAAGGCAAACAAGTGTTTTAGGCCTACCTTGGGTCCAATGCAAGTTTGTGGAAGCCTCGCTCCTTTGATCCAAATGAGCTCCCTTGTAGCGAATCTGCAAACACAAACAAGCAAACAAATTAAATAGTACCTGAAAAGCCAATATCATAAAGCATACTTATCATGATGATCAAGGAATTCATGAAACAAATGACATAAGACAATTTGTTGAGAAAAATGAATCTGAGTGTATTAATTCAAATCAAAGAAGAACTTTACAACCTCTGCCTTGATGCTGTAAAAGCTCCTCCCAGGGTCCAACAAGAAGTCTCCTCTACTTTGACAACTTTCACTCTCTTCCCAATGAAGCCAAAAAAGGTATGTGATCTCTCCTCTCAAGATTAATTAGGAAGTCTCAATTCCACCAGCATTTACCCTCAAAAATGTTCAGCTTCTAACCTCCCTAGCAACCAGCCCAATGCCTTAATTTATAGTGCAATGGAGAGAAGTTACTAGGTCCTCCTTCAAAGGGATAGCTCCTCTCATCAAGGGATTAGCTCCTTCTCTTTTGGGATGCATGAACCACCTAAGAGCGAACAATCCACGTCAAAATTCCTTCTAGAATCATCTAGAATTAACCCAAAGTGAGTTTTTTGTAATAAACTTGCGCCTTTTTTACTTTCACAGGAGTCTGCACCCACTCCTTTAGAGACAAAGCGGGCAGGTCCGCAGGTAATGTGAACAAGGGGTGCGGGACCGCAGGCAACAGTGAGAGAAAGTGCGGAACTAGAGCTTTGTTGATTTTTAATGTCTTTCTCTCATTTTCAAAGCTTGACATGAAGAGTTGAGGTCTGAGACTTGCTTAGGAGGACAGTATAAGTGATGATAGACCCATATTGACTGCAAATAGTCATGGTGACGATATTTTTGTGTAACAGATTTCCCCCTAAAGTGCGAAGTCTGTAGTAGATATTTCATTTATCATCTAGGAAGAGTGAAGTACTTTATCATTTCGAGGATCATCTTGTGGAGAGCCCAGTTGGAACCTGTAAAAACATTCAATGCAAAATATATATATGAGATCATATCATCGATGAGGTAGGCATTCCCATACTCAGATCAAAACTGACTAGAAAACTAACTATTGCTCTGATATAGGAATGATCTTGTAATACATCACAAGTATAGACACATGTAGACACAGTATGGACGCAGCCATCTGTTTATGAATAGTGCACAGTATAATGAATACAAAATTCCTCGCAGCCTGGATGGCGGAAACTAGATCCAGGGTCTTCATTTCTACTTCCTGAAATAGTACGATTCTATCCATGTGAATGAATGTGTTGAAGTCGAACATGGTAGAAACCACTTGATTACCAGTCAATGATGTAAATTGTTAACAAGTGTGAGAGAAACCACCAGTAATGTCAATGGCTCTCAAATTACTCAGTACAATCCATGATATGTGAATAGATGTGTTGATGTTGAACATGCCACGGAATCGTTTGATCGAAGGTCAATGGTGCAACCTATCGTCGAAGGCGAGAAACCTACCATTGAGGCATGCAGATCCCAAGGTACTGACGATTTCTAGATCATCTTTCTAGATTATGAGTTGAAGTCGATAGAAAGTGATCTGTTGTAGGCAAGCCCACAACACGAAATCATAGATCAAGTTTGAAGAAATTTAGTTGCAAGGACTGACTCAGGGATGGTCAAGATGGATGACAGATATTTTGCAGATGAATGGCTTATTTGCACTGACCTCTTGAACACATAATGACATAGCAGATGGTTTGGTGACAATTGACCCAAAGTTAATACCCAGAAACTGGCTAAAGACTTTCAATGTGGTTTGATCAACTGTCAGGCAAAGGATTTCCAAACCCAAGTGAATAAAAGTGTCGTGTTCAAGAGTGGTTACAAAGTATGACAAACATGCTCATTTTTCTCTCTTTTACCCCACCATTTCTGGCAAGTACCTCTTTATTTTGACAATCTTGAGGAGGATAACAAATGCTTGAACAGGTCCTTTACTGTTAAATTTTAACGAGTACAGTATAGGAGAAACTCCGCGTTTTTCAATCTTAGAGAATCTGAAAAACTTAAGAAGACTCCAGGGTTGACCTTTTTCGTAAATTTGTGTCTCCCAAGCCCGAAAAAAGTATAAAATAATACTTGAGAGAACCGCTTGATCATTACAACTAAGGAGTACTTTTCATAATTAGTTCCTCTAATCCGAAAAAGTAAAAAAGCGATCAATGACACGTCGTTTTATAACCAATATCGAATTTGAAACGACAAAAATCCGGCAATCTTTTCATGTTTTTACGGTCAGAAAAAGAGCTGTAAGTGGTCCGTCTTTTTAGTTCCATTTTAACTAGTTTAAAAAGAAAAACTTGGCGATCTTTTCATGTTTTAGGAGTCAGAAAAGAGCTTAAAGGTGACTCTAATGTTTTTTTCGTCGAAAATGACCGATTTCGCCTGAAAAATCCATTATCCTGAACAAAAACTCAAACATTACTCATACCTGTTTGAAATGGATAAAAACGCTGCAAAAGTTACCTTTCTAAAGTGAAACATAAACAAATTTACAATTCATTTATCCAAAGAACTTATAAAAAGGGCTTTCGTCAATTCATTTTTACCATTTGAGATTTGGGTGAGAAAATAGAGCTTTTGGTCAGAAACTTCTCGTGAAGATTGCAGAAAATTCGTCCGTCAGAATCGAGCGTCGTCTCCTCCAGGTAATCCACATCATCCTACTCTTCAATTTCATCCATTTCAATTTTGTTTTTAGGTTTTAAATTCATTTTTTAGAGGATTTTTAGGCTAGAAACCCGCGTGCGGGGGCCCGCAGGCACAACACAGGTAACCTGCAGACCCCGACTTTTTCTCAATGGGGAAAAGTCAAGGGTCCGCACCTGCCGTGAAGACAAGGTGCGGACCCACGCACTGTCTCTAATAGAGAGGGTGTGGTCCCCGCAACAAGGGTTTTTAACCCTAACTTTCTCAAAATTCACCCAAAAATTTCAATTTTTAATATTCTAATTCGCCTTTTTGTTGGATGTAGAGTATACATCATGCTTGATTGGCGAGAATGGGAGCATGAGGACGTAGATCTTGCTGTGATAAATCACCAGCCTTCGATCGATGCATTGAAGGTGTTATCACTCAGGTTGTCCTTAAGCTCTAGAAAGGATACGGCTGAGGTAACCTGTTGATGCCTCGAAAATCGCTGCAACAACATCGGGGATAACCACCCGGTCCGGACCTTAGTACAGCTCCTTTTCCGTTTGGAATAGTGGCTCCGACTGGGGATAATGGGACCAGTTTCCCAAAAGTGGATAAACGGGATGAGTGAATGATTTATAAACTAAGCTAGCGATGAGCGAATAACTAAAACTATTAACAAGAATACATGAACTATGACCTATCCCGGGAACTTATTGAGCTTTAAAGTGCAGCGTTTAATGATCCGTATCTGTAAACAGGCATATAGATGACTCCATTTAACAGACATGGAAATTATTTCATTCATTATTACTATGCTTAAATAGTTAAGCAAAGCGATTGAAGCGATATTACCACACTTATCATTTATATCATTGACATATACATGATTAAAAGAAAGGCACATCATAAAACATCCAATAGTGGAAGGAATATAGATCTGCTGTTACAGCGCATGCATATAATCAATAATAGCAAAGATAATCACATAACAATTCATATGAAAGGAATGAATTCAGACATAGATAGAAATACCATATGAGCTGCTTGACACTCCCAATATCAATCGCTACTTGTAATTCTTCCTTCAACGCAGAAACATTCTCAACAAAGACAATAGTGCACAATTGCATAAAAAGCTTCCTTGTCGAATTAAGAACAACTGGTCCAGTTTCATAAAAGAATATTGACTGAAGCACAATAGTGCAAACTTCAGTCTTTAAGTCTGGTACAAAACTTTACGACCTTTTCCAAAACAATGAAAGGGTCTATAAATACTTAACTAATCTATCTATCTATAAAACAGAAATCCTATTTAATTGGTATCAATCAATCTTGATCTGATTTTCTTCAGCGATCTGGCAGTCAGCGGCATGATTCATCAGGTAGGCTGCTTGCCTTTATATCTGAGCTGACTTATCGCAAGCATTGGCTCTACTTCAAGTGGTTTGTCGAGGCGCGAGCTGAGCTGAGCGGCATAGGTGGCATCCTCAATATCGGGAATAATATACCCGATTGCATCTGTTAGGCACTTAAGGGCGGCTCTCTGTGAATGCGGCTTTACCAGGAAGAACCAATATGTGTCCCAGGTTAAACTGTTAATCCCAGCGATTAACCTCCTCTTTTCTTCTAGATCTGGATAACATGATTGCTCCAGTGTATTCATAGTTGTCAACTTTCCTGGTGTACATTGGGAAATCATATTTGATAAGTAGAGAGTGTTATTAACTAGCTCAACTAGATTGCTAGAAGTTGATTTACATCTTGAAGCCGCCCTCTCTGCTTTCAATAACTGGGACTGCCATTCTGTGAAGAGTATATCTTTATGCGTTTCTAGGATCCTGGGCAAATTCACCGCTTGTCCTTGATCAGAATCTTGCCAGTCAAGAAATGCAGCTATGGTTTCTTCGGCTTGATCCAATTCAGTTCTGGCCTTCTCTACCTGCTGATTTATGGATGCCGTTAATTCACACAGTGGGATATTAATGCAGTGTTTATTTGCAATGCTTCTGCTCTAAATTCAGCCACTTGTGGAACGCCCTTTATTTTTTCGAGATGCGATGACAATTGAGCAATTTGCTCATCTTTTGTTTTCATTATTTGCTCATTTGCTGCCTTTAATTGTGCCAATGCCTCTGATAATTGTTTCTGCTTCTGGATTGCGCTTTGGTCAATCCTTTGTTTCTCTGCCTGCAATTGTTGAGTTAGTTGACTGTTCACTTGCTGTTGTGTCAACAATTGCTGCTCTGCCTTCTGCTTTGTCTCAGCTAACTCTGCCTGTAATGAGAAAATCTCTTGATCCTTGGTTTTCAGTAGAAGACTTACCTCCGATGCCTTATCAATTGTCGCTGCCGAATAGGCTCCTGCATACTGCGACAGTTTTGTCAGGTCATCGGAGGGGTCAAATTCCTCCTTCCAAACCACATTGCCCATAACAGTTTGCTCTGGGAAAAGGGAAGGTTGATCAGTCCTTCTTCTTTTCCTTTGTCGTTTAACCACTGCTTTATGCCTTGTGCTGTAGAAGACATCCAGGGGAGGAATATCTTCTACCTGCAAAATGATTTGGTCGGAGGGGTCTTTTGGTATTATCTCAACTTCTTTGGAAATGGGTGGGCCGCTGGTTCCACTCTGAACCTGTGATGAAGTGATGTCCGGTGTGTCCGTTGTCTTGGAAGTGTCTGTATCCTTTGAACATTCCAACCCACTGATGATGGAATCAAATTGCTTCCATTCCTGGAGCAATTTAGGGTCAATATGAGTATCTATATTGACATCAATGGTGGTTTGTCTTTGTTTTTCAGCTTGGGACTCCTTCCGCACTTTTTCCAGCTCTCTCTTCTGCTTTTCCTCTTGCTCTTTCTTTTGTCTTTCCTCCTGTTCTTTCTGTTGCTTTTCCTCTTTCTCTCTTCTCTGTTTTTCTTCCTGCGCTTTCTTCTGGCTCTCTTCTTTTTCTTTTCTCTGCTTTTCTTCCTGTTCTCTCTTCTGCTTTTCCTCTTGTTCCTTCTTATGATCCTTTATTATAATCGGAGGTTCCTTTGACTGTTGTCGATCAGGCTCGCTTGATGATGTCGCTGGGGTTGTCGCTAATAAATCTAGAGGCAGAGTTTGCAACCTCTGTTCTCTAAGTTTATTAAATTCAGTCAGCCCCTCGTCATTATACTTTATTTTGGCCAAGGCTCTAGCCTGATTTGTTGTCTTAGTTGAAGAGAACAGGTCGTCAAACATATCTTTCTTATGGTCAAATTTTGTCAATTTGGCCTGTTCAAGTGCAGTATAGGCAACTTTGTTTGGATCAAACTGCCTATTTGAGAGAGTCGCGAGAGTCAATGATTTAATCTTCGTGGCTTCCTTTTCTGCATGTTTGAGATCATGCAGAGTATAGACACCACATCTCAAGGGAAAAGAGGGCCAGCCCTGCTTCTTATTTTTCTTGAGTCTATGTAACACTCTCAGCCATAATCTGGTAAGAGATTTCTCTTGCCAACAGTTTATCCGGTATGTATAAAAGGAGGACATGAGGTTCGGCTTGACTACCAAAAATTCTTATGTAAGTGAAGTTTTCCTCCCCGAACCATCTTCCTATTGAGGTTAAGTCAATTCCGGCTTGATAAGAAATCTTGGGAGCAGGTTTATCAAAAATAGAATAATGAACAGGTAACATAAAACCATTGCAGACTTGATACAAATGGTGTTTATAAGAGGACTTCCATAATTTCTGATGGTATATGTGAATAGGCATGGGGTCTTGTGGTTTCCACCTCCAGCCGAGCACAGGAAATTCAGAATTAAAACACAAGGTATCTAAGATAAAGGCACTGTAATAGAATGGGGGAATTATCCTTTCAGAAACGCGGGTCTTACTCCTAAATTCAAGAAGAGCTGAGGCTAGTTTATCTGAGAGAATAGTGGCCCAATCCATAATTACACTGTTGCATGCTGCTTCCATTAGGGGAACCATTTCTATGGTAATATTAGCAGAGTCATGCAATCCCCACAATCTACACATCATTATTCCAGCATAGCAATAAGGAGAAGCCAGGGAATCGACTGAGTACTTACCAGAAGACTCATGTTTGTGCTTTGCCGGATTTTGTCTCCAATCCCGGATGGGTTCGGATTCAACTTCATTTTCGTTTGCGAATTTCTCCAGGAACGCCTTATTGTATATCTTCTCTGGCTCAGGCAAATGATACATTTGCCTTAGATCATCCGCCCTGAATGACCCGAAAATTCTCCCGTCTCTGGTGCTGAAGGTTCTATCCAGGACTGGGATTTCCTCAATTGCCCACCGCACTACGTCAGTATATGGGAGAATTTGTTCTCTAGCTGCTATCTGGTGAAGGAAGGAGTCGGCTAAGTCCTTGAGAGTACCCTCAGATTTCCGAGTAGAATCTGTAGTAGCTTCTACTGTTGTCACTACTGGTTCTTCGGCTTCAATCAGGTTGTAGGTACCTTTCCAAGTAGTTCTGACGAGACCCGAACATGTAGTATCAGATATCAATCCCTTCTTTTTGTCAGTGGCGGCTTGCCCTGCAGCTGGCGCAGCGGAAGTGCCTGTGGTCTTCTTGGATTTCTTCCCCATTTTGTTTGAGCTTTCTCCTTGGGATGAATTCTTCACAGAGGCGAAAATAAACGTAACACGGAGAATTGCAATGAAAACTTCAAAGTAATGAGCTATGGTGACTGATACGTAATCAGGGATTAGCTTTTAAAATGGGCGCAGATACAATCCATGGGAGGATTTTAGGAATTACGATCACATTAAATGGCTGTTTAAAACCTGATAATCTTAAATGCCCATTATATCATTATTTGGCCGAATGGCCCGCTTAAGCGTGCTATGGATATTTTGGCAATTGGGCGCAGGTGCATCATTGCTTAACAGATTAAGCTTTAAATATGATTCGATCATAATATCCCTCCATTTAATGGCTTTTTGAAAACTGCACTTTATCGCAATCGGCCATCGGGGAGAGTTTTAACCTCTTGTATTGACACCATTTAAAACCCCCGATTGCCGATAGCCGATATCGCATCGCGTCGGGAGAATAGGGATTATATATGACATGGACAGCATATCGCCGATTTGCCGATTGCGATATCGCATCGCATCGGGCTGCATCACCTGGGCGCCTTATTATTGTGCATAGGATATTGCCGATTGCCGATTGCGATATCGCATCGCATCGGGGTGAAAGGCTTGGGGTGCTTTAAGACTGCGTATAGAGTATTGCCGATAGCCGATAGTGATATCGCATCGGCGGAAACCAATATGTCACTTATTTGTGTTCTCTATGTCATTGCGATATGCGATCTTGCGATCGCTTTATCGCAATGATAAAAGATTGTTTAATTTGATCAAAATGGGTTTTTCAAAAGGTTTTTATATATAACGTTTTCATTTGGTTATCGGACCTTTTTGAACAATACAATATTGATACCAATTAACTTCTAAAGGGACCCATTTCATATGATAATTTTGTAAATAAAAATGATATGAAATGGGGGGTTGTTGTAGAGCACAACATAACCACAGACCAACTTTGGACTGCAGGTTCTAGCCAACCTGTAATCAGAGAGGGCTCTCTCTTTTAGATTTAGCTTTGTTGAAAAGGATTTTAGGCTAGGTCTCGAGTTCAGAGGGTTTTTGTTTTGTTTTTGGTGGGAAAATTGATATTTCAGGTAGAGAGGCAAAGCATAGTCTAAGGGTTTTGAACCATTGGGCGTGGAGTCGAGGAGAAAAACTGCTGGTGCTTTTCCTTAAAAACAGTGAGGGAAAATGGAGCAAGATAGTTGAGCATGAAACAATGTTTCAGGCTTTAAGGGATGGAAAGAAGTGCTAAGTAATGAGAGGCAATTAAGAATCTCTCAATTATGCTTAACAAGGGAGAATGACAAGGCGCTACCTAGGGGCAGTTAAGAATCCCTAGATAATTGGCAAACACAGGTGAATCGGGGTAAACATGAGCCAGAAGGAATTCATATTCATAACCAATTCAATCAGAGGAAAACATAAAGAAATAGCAGAAATTGAGCATAGAGAGTATTTAAACTAATTTTAGGCTATTCTTTCTTTCTGCTATTCAGATAGTGATAACAATAAAACAGAGGTAAGATGCACTTATTGCTTCAGGCTGCAGCACAAGAATTCCATCTTCATATCTCCATAAACATTCATTCACAACAGACAGTTTGCTCTCCGAACTTTATGCAATCTTTGATTATAGAAACAGTCAGGTATACAGTGCGAGTCTCTAGTGAAAATTCTCAATCGACCAACCCTTAAAACTATACAGAGGGTGGTATATATAGGGCAAAACTTTCTATCCACGGAGTTCTTTATTACATCTTGACCTAATGAGGTCATAAAGAATATTTAATTTACCTACTCCTATCTGAAATAAATGCATGAAAATATCTCAGGCTGCGCTGGGCCGGCTGTATCAAAACTGAATAACTTATGTAGTCCTTGGTGGCTTGGTGCAGGTGCTTCTGAAATAAATGTGCATGGGTTTCTGCTTCTTTGCTGTCCTGTGGCTTTGAATGCCTTAATTGCGATTTGAAGGCAAGGATGGGCTGATGATGTCTGATTTGACTTTCTGGGGGCTTCATTAATGTACAGGTGCTTCGAGCCCCTAAAAAATCTTTGTTGATACTCTTTGGCGTCTTTTCTTTCTTCCGATACTCTCTGACAAAGTCTGGACTGCTGTTCTGATGTGCTGCGGGTCTAATCACGCATTGATGGCCGTTGTTCGGCCTCTGTATCCTCTGGAACTGTCTTTTGCTCCTTTCGGTATGCTCTGCGAAGAAAATGGGTCAGCATGATGTCAGCATGATGTGACGTTGTAAGGCGGGTGACGTCAGCGATGACGTCAGCATGATGTGACGTTGTAAGGCGGGTGACGTCAGCGATGACGTCAGCAGAATGACATGGCAGGATGATGTCAGCATGACGTCATCACGTACAGACGGTGACGTGGCATGACACGTGGCAAGGGGCCACGCAGGCATATGACTCGGCGACACGGTGGCAGGAGGCCACGCAGGTGGTTGATGTGTCGCGGTGACTGGGCAAGCGGGTGACGTAAGCGGCGACTGTGCAGGGCAGGAGGCAGTAAGCGGTATTGTGGCGCACCGCTTTTTGGAGATGGTGGTTTCGTGAGGGGGGCCTCCGCCACAGCCCAACGCTTGACGCGTGGCGGGAGGTACGGCGGAAATACCGCCCATCTCCCGGACGCTAAAGCTCGGGCAGCTCGGGGATGGGACGACCTGCCCACCGTTGATCTGAGGGGCGGGCGATCCAACGGTCGGCGGTCGGTGCGAGGTGATGGCGGGATAAATGACGGGGAATATGCAAGGAATATACCTTTTTTAATATATGCGCGGGTGGGTTTATGACTTAGGGAAAGTGGGTTCGGGGTTTTGAAACGGGTGCGATTAATATTTACAGTTGGGACTTAGGGTAAGGGATAAAATATGGGTTAAATGCGCGCGGGTTTAGGATTTTATGTACAGAACTTTGGTTTGGGGGCGAAGTAGGGGGTTTTTTTAGGGTTTTAGGGCTAGGGGAGAGGTTATTAGTCTGACCAGGTGTCAGATTAGTCTTTGTTATGACTCAGATGGGCTAAAAACAGCCCCAGATGGACCATTTTTTCCCCGGACTTATAAAAATATGGCTATATTGCCAGGGTGGGGATATTTACATAGGGGAGTTTTATGTACATAGTTTTAATAGGGGAAGGAAAAAACTGCTAGGGAGTTATATAATACTGTTAATAGTTAATATGAAGGTGATAAGCAGGCACTAAGGTCAGGGACATTAAGCTAGATTTGGAGAAAATAACTTGAAAGAAACTGAGATCCTTGAGTGAAGCAGATCTCCACCAAGGCAAGTGATATGGATGATGATGAAGCTAAGAGGAATCAAGCAGATCTTGACCTCTTTGGGGAAATTAGTGAGTGACTTGGGGAATTAAGAAGAAGGGGGAGTTAGTGATGTCCAGCTCTGAGCTCTTCTGAATGCAAAATTGCCTGCAATGTGATCTGTAAAGATAAAACACAGTTTGAAACACAAAATTGATCATAAATCACCTTTCTGCAACCACAGCTACCTACCCATCCTACTTTCCTAACATTTTTTCTTCTTTTCTGATTAGGGTGCACTTAGACTTGCAGACCCAGAATTACAATTTTTCTTTTGAATGTTTCCTATCTAAATCTGCACTTATTTCTGCCAGGGCCCAAATTAAACAGTTGGGTCCCTTTGATTCTCTACCTATCTACAAAATCTGCCAAGGTTAAACTGTTTGGACAGATGCATTCTCTATATTCTACAACAGGAAATTGAAACCTAGGGAAACCAAGCTTAGGCTGTTTGGCTTTCCCTTAACTGTGAAATCATTCAAAAATGGAACTTTTGCAATTTGAAAAAGATGAACATTTTTGGTACTTCCACTGTCAATCATGAAATATGAAACCTGTTGCAACAGGAGGCTAACAGTGGCTCCACTTGGGGATGGCCTTCCCTTGTGGAAGGCCAAGAACAGCAGGTCAAACTGCCTTGTTTTTCAACTGCTTCTGTACTCTAAACGTTTCCTCTTGCTGGCTGCTTTATTTATATACATGGTAGCAAACTCGAGGAGCCTTAGGGCCTTCACTTCGGGCATCAACTACATCAAGCTGCTATCAAACAGAAAATTGAAATCCTACCTACCTACCCTAATCAGCACTTGTTTGCTGGTTAGGTAAAATGAAACAACCAGTGCAACCATTTTAGCATTTGTAGAAGAAAACAAACTGCTTGACTGATAGTTGGTGAAATCAGAAACATTGTCAGGTCATGTGCTCTCAGAATCCAGATTGTAACATATGAAGGTATTTGCTGAATGTCTTGGCCTTCATAGAGAAAATATGTTAAAGATTTTGAGTTGAAAAGATCCTCCATATAATCAGCTACAGGATCTATAAAATCATTATGTGGGAGAGTTTCTTCTGAGCTTGCTTTGTCTGATGGAACAACTGTATCCTTAATAATCACCCCTGCAACCAATACTTCATTCTTTCTCTTGAAAGGATGATCATCTTTAATCTGTAGGTCAGAAGGTAATACAATTTCCCTATGACTAGGAGAAGGAAGATTTTGGAAAAACTCTTTAGGATTAGGAAAGTCATATAGCTGAATTTGAGAATGCAAAAATTCAATCTCTTTCTCATGCTCTTCAACCACTAGGTTCAGAAAAGATATTCTGATTTGAGGCTGCTCTATTATTTTGACCTTCAGCAGCACAGATCTAACAAAATCTTCATCAAGCTCATATTGGGATAACAGCTTCCTGAAATCATCTAAAGCTTGCTCTACTGCAAGATCTTCCACACGTCTAGACATCCTGTCTCACTATTAGCCCTTTGACATGGAATTACTTGGCCAAAGTGGTGTTCTGAAACTTTGAAGCTTTAGATCACTAAAGAAAAATTTTAGGCATTCTCTTTTCAGGCTCGCTCCTCCAGCGGAGTCTTGTTTGAAAATAAGGTGGAGTCGCCAGGTGGATGACTCAACTCTGAAGTGCCTGATCTGTGTCCACCATCATAGATCAGAACTGAACTTGTAATAATACTCCTGAAGGTCTGGTTCTCTCAGTGGAGCTTTCCAACTTTCTTTGTGAAACTTTGTAAAATTAACTGAGGAAAGTCCCCAGCGGAGTCGCCATTACGTTATCACTCAGGTTGTCCTTAAGCTCCAGAAAGGATACGGCCGAGGTAACCACAGACCAACTTTGGACTGCAGGTTCTAGCCAACCTGCAATCAGAGAGGGCTCTCTCTTTTAGATTTAGCTTTGTTGAAAAGGATTTTAGGCTAGGTCTCGAGTTCAGAGGGTTTTTGTTTTGTTTTGGTGGGAAAATTGATATTTCAGGTAGAGAGGCAAAGCATAGTCTAAGGGTTTCGAACCATTGGGCGTGGAGTCGAGGAGAAAAATTGTTGGTGCTTTTCCTTAAAAACAGTGAGGGAAAATGGAGCAAGATAGCTGAGCATGAAACAATGTTTCAGGCTTGAAGGGATGGAAAGAAGTGCTAAGTAATGAGAGGCAATTAAGAATCTCTCAATTATGCTTAACAAGGGAGAATGACAAGGCGCTACCTAGGGGTAGTTAAGAATCCCTAGATAATTGGCAAACACAGGTGAATCGGGGTAAACATGAGCCAGAAGGAATTCATATTCATAACCAATTCAATCAGAGGAAAACATAAAGAAATAGCAGAAATTGAGCATAGAGAGTATTTAAACTAATTCTAGGCTATTCTTTCTTTCTGCTATTCAGATAGTGATAACAATAAAACAGAGGTAAGATGCACTTATTGCTTCAGGCTGCAGCACAAGAATTCCATCTTCATATCTCCATAAACATTCATTCACAACAGACAGTTTGCTCCCTGAACTTTATGCAATCTTTGATTATAGAAACAGTCAGGTATACAGTGCGAGTCTCTAGGGAAAATTCTCAATCGACCCACCCTTAAAACTATACAGAGGGTGGTATATATAGGGCAAAACTTTCTATCCACAGATTTCTTTATTACATCTTGACCTAATCAGGTCATAAAGAATATTTAATTTACCTACTCCTATCTGAAATAAATGCATGAAAATATCTCAGGCTGTGCTGGGGCGGCCGTATCAAAACTGAATAACTTATGTAGTCCTTGGTGGCTTGGTGCAGGTGCTTCTGAAATAAATGTGCATGGGTTTCTGCTTCTTTGCTGTCCTGTGGCTTTGAATGCCTTAATTGTGATTTGAAGGCAAGGATGGGCTGATGATGCCTGATTTGACTTTCTGGGGGCTTCATTAATGTACAGGTTCTTCGAGCCCCTAAAAAATCTTTGCTGATACTCTTTGGCGTCTTTTCTTTCTTCTGATACTCTCTGACAAAATCTAGACTGTTGTTCTGATGTGCTGCGGGTCTAATCACGCATTGATGGCCGTTGTTCGGCCTCTGTATCCTCTAGAACTGTCTTTTGCTCCTTTCAGTATGCTCTGCAAAGAAAACGGGTCATTTTTGCGCCTTTTGGGCTTCCTGGGGCCGTATGATGAAAAGATTCCCTGAAGATTCTCCATTTCGGCCTAAAAAATCCTACGATGAGCAATTTGCGCTAGGCACAAATCGCTCATCAAAAACTGCCTCAGAATTGGATTCCGGGGCTCCGAAGTGCGACTTTTGCTCCTTCGCGCCAAAAAAGTGCTGATGATGTCAGCATGATGTGACGTTGTACGGCGGGTGACGGCAGCGATGATATCAGCAGGATGACATCAGCATGATGTCATCACGTACGGACGGTGATGTGGCATGACACGTGGCAAGGGGCCACGCAGGTATATGACTCGGCGACACGGTGGCAGGAGGCCACGCAGGCGGTTGACGTGTCGCGGTGACTGCGCAAGGGGGTGACGTAAGCGGTGACTGTGCAAGGCAAGAGGCGATAAGCGGTATTGTGGCGCACCGCTTTTTGGAGATGGTGGTTTCGTGAGGGGGGCCTCCGCCACAGCCCAACACTTGACGCATGGTGGGAGGTACGGCGGTAATACCGCCCATCTCCCGGACACTAAAGCTCGGGCAGCTCGGGGATGGGACGGCCCGCCCACTGTTGATCTGCGGGGCGGGCGATCCAACGGTCGGCGGTCGGTGCGAGGTGATGGCGGGATAAATGACGGGGAATATGCGAGGAATATACCTTTTTTAATATATGCACGGGTGGGTTTATGACTTAGGGAAAGTGGGTTCGGGGTTTTGAAACGGGCACGATTAATATTTACAGTTGGGACTTAGGGTAAGGGATAAAATATGGGTTAAATGCGTGCGGGTTTAGGATTTTATGTACAGAACTTTGGTTTGGGGGCGAATTAGGGGGTTTTTTGAGGGTTTTAGGGCTAGGGGAGAGGTTATTAGTCTGACCAGGTGTCAGATTAATCCCTGTTATGACTCGGATGGGCTAAAAACAGCCCCAGATGGACTATTTTTTCCCTGGACTTATAAAAATATGGCTATATTGCCAGGGTGGGGATATTTACATAGGGGAGTTTTATGTACATAGTTTTAATAGGGGAAGGAGAAAACTGCTAGGGAGTTATATAATACTGTTAATAGTTAATATGAAGGTGATAAGCATGCGCTAAGGTCAAGGACCTTAGGCTAGATTTGGGGAAAATAACTTGAAAGAAACTGAGATCCTTGAGTGAAGCAGATCTCCACCAAGGCAAGTGATATGGATGATGATGAAGCTAAGAGGAATCAAGCAGATCTTGACCTCTTTGGGGAAATTAGTGAGTGACTTGGGGAATTAAGTAGAAGGGGGAGTTAGTGATGTCCAGCTCTGAGCTCTTTTGAATGCAAAACTGCCTGCAATGTGATCTGTAAAGATAAAACACAGTTTGAAACATAAAATTGATCATAAATCACCTTTCTGCAACCACAGCTACCTACCCATCCTACTTTCCTAACATTTTTTCTTCTTTTCTGATTAGGGTGCACTTAGACTTGCAGACCCAGAAATACAATTTTTCTTTTGAATGTTTCCTATCTAAATATGCATTTATTTCTGCCAGGGCCCAGATTAAACAGTTGGGTCCCTTTGATTCTCTACCTATCTACATATTCTTCCAAGGTTAAACTGTTTGGACAGATGCATTCTCTATATTCTACAACAGGAAATTGAAACCTAGGGAAACCAAGCTTAGGCTGTTTGGCTTTCCCTTAACTAAGAAATCATTCAAGAATGGAACTTTTGCAATTTGAAAAAGATGAAAATTTTTGGTACTTCCACTGTCAATCATGAAATATGAAACCTGTTGCAACAGGAGGCTAACAGAAGGCATGTAGCTTGTACAAATTCTGGGCCATACCTGGCATGAGGGCCCAGGTGGACTTCTTGCAGTGGATGGTAGACAAGTGGAGCATACAGGACCAATGCTTCTTCATGGTGGTCACCAGCTCGAAATGGAGCCGGCAGAAATATACTTTTTGACTGGTTTTCCTAAGAGAGGTGAAGACTTGACTCTATTCGGGACTAGGCCAGGTGGCCAGTCTATCGATAGCCTCCGGCTAGAATCCTGTAACAACCAGACTAGAGACAAAGGGATAGACATCAAAACCATATCCCGTCCTGAACTCATGGTGATCGCATTTACTGTTACCAAGCTCTGTGGCAGCACCGCACTACATATAGCCACTGGATCCTAGATGCGGATGGCAGTTGACTGCTTTCGAGGCACCATATTCAACTGGTGCGATGCTGTGTTGGCTAATGTAAAAGGCCAACTAACCAGAGCCAAGAATGGACAACTGAAGACCTTTGGATATGGTGCTTTAGTTGTGAGATTTGGTCTGGAGAGGGTCCTAATGTTGGTCCCGCAGCACATCACTGTTGGAGGTGGACTTCCTCAAGAGCCCAAACTGATGCGATGGGTTACAGTTATGGCCCGTCATCCTGATGAGGGGACAGAGGTCGTTCGATTCAAACCTGAGTATTTCCATTGGTTGGAAAACCAGGTTTTTGCTATTCAGGACTTTCCTTATGCTGGGGTAGATTTTCACGGTGACCCAGACATGGCTCTTCCACCAGGAGAGAAATGGGATGACTCAAGTAAAATCATTTTCAACATTTTCCTAATTTAATTTTTTTTTGTTTTTATCTCGTCCCAAAATTGATAGCAAAAGTTTCAAATGCAGATGTGGTTCCACAGCGACCAGCCACTCTCCGGCCTTACGAGAGGAAAAAACCAGCTGCAGCGGCACCAGCCCCACAGGACGAATCAATAGAGACCTTGGCCGAATTGGAGACCCATCTAGAGCGTTTGACAGGAGACATTCCGGAGACCGGCATAGATGACATTCCTCGTCGACTATAGCGCTATGTGATTGGGGTCCCAGGACCTTTTAGGAGGTTCCTTTGTAAGGTGGCCCGTACAGTTGTTTCTTATCGAGATCATCACCAGTGATAGGATGATCGCCTATTGTAGACACATATGACATTTTTGCTTTTTGTACTATCATTTTTGTCGATCATAAGGTGTTTTTCAACTTATGATTGAGGACGATGTATATTTTGACACACTCCTATATTATACTATATCACTATTACCAGCTTATCTTGTAAAACATGTTATGGAATGTTTTTAAATTTATTTGTATGATTATTGCAAATGTCTACTTAACATTCGAGAAGAAATTGCATCTGCTAATGTATTTAAAGATCTTGGAATATGCTAATATTCAATATAATCAAATTCACGTTCCAAGAGATGCACCCTCAAAAATAATCTCAATAACACTGGATTTCTAATGGCATATACTCTATTAAGTTGTAATACAACGAGTTCAAAATCTAACCTCACTAGCAAACTCCGAATCCCAAATGAAATAGATTCATATAATAACTCAATCACTACACTATACTCTGCAATGTTGTTCGTTGTTTGACCGAGGCTTACCCCATGCATAGATACCAACTCGTCAGAGGGCGAATAAATAACCCAAGCTGCGGAAGAAATGTTCCGTGTACTATGACAAGCACCATCAGCAAAACCAATGTATGTTTGGAGAGGCATCGACATTTGCAATATCAAGAGTAAAACCAAGATAAGCTGGAATAATGATGAAAAACACTCTCTAAGCTAAGCACACTTTTTAAACTAAAACACACCAACTAGAAAGAAAGCTAACCTAACTAAAAATCTCCACACCCATATTTTAAGCATAATACCTCTTCAGGTAAAGACCATTTCTGGGTTTACCTAAAGAGACCCCGTCAAAGTCTATCAATTCATAGGCCCCTTTTGCTAGCTTTCGCTTGACAACATAGGGACCATGCCACATAGGTACGAATTTTCCAGCGCCTAATTTATCATTTGCTTGATCGTACAGTAAGACTAGGTCTCCTTCCGAAAAATTTCGAGGGGTCACATTTCGATCATACTGAGATTTAATACGTTTTGCATGAGTTTCGATCGCCAATGCAGCATCACGTCGATTCTCATCTAGCTGAGCCAAGTATAACAAACGTTTCTCCTCTTCGGAAGTGGCTGGAAGTAACTCAATGGCCATTTGCAATGACGGGATTTAGCATTCAATGGGTAACACAGCTTCCAAACCATAAACTAGTTGGAAAGGAGTGAACCCTGTTGATGTTTTTACTGAGGTTCGATACGCCCAAAGCGTTGAAAATAGCATGTTATGCCAATTCGACCGATGAATCCCAATGATTCTTCGGATCATGATGACTAGAACTTTGTTGATGGCTTCAACCAGACCATTAGCTTGTGGATAATAAGGAGTTGAACTATCGTGACGCAAGCCAAGCTGGCCTGTAAGTTCAGTCATCATAACGTTTCGAAAATGACACCCGTGATCAGTGATAATCGCTTGTGGAACACCAAACCTAGCAATTATATGATTGAACACGAAAATCACAGATGTTTTTCCGTCTGCCTCAAATGTAGGCATCGCTTTGGCCCACTTGGTAAAATAATCTACCGCAAGGATGATATACGCATGCCCCCCAGCCGAGTGAGGGTTACATGTAATAAAATCGATACCCCATTTTGCAAACGGACCGATGGCAATTATAGGGTGGAGAGGAGCAGGTGGAGCACGCATCTTTTGATCAAAAGTTTGGCAGTTGTGGCATTTTCGGACCGCGTTAATACAATCTTTAAACAAAGACGGCCAGAAGTAGCCAACGCGCAATATATTTTGGGTTGTGGCATACCCAGACATATGACCGCCACACGCTCCAGAGTGACAGTCATTTAGAACCCTTTCAGCCTCCCCATGAGTTAAACAACGTCAAAAAACAGAGTCCGCCTCACAAAAATAAAGAGTATCTCCAATAATTCTGAATTGTTGGGACTGGAATCGTATTTTTTGATGTTCTGACCTTGATATTTATGGCTGAAAGGATTGGGTCTGGAGATAAACGATGATATCCCCATACCACGGATTTAAAGTGCTAATTAGAAACAAGGATTCGTCCGCAATGGGCTCCTCCACCACAGTTTCCGTGTCAGCACGCAGGAAGTCACACATTAACTCCGCAAAAACTAAAGATTTCTTCGGCTTAGACTTTTCAAATTTCAAGTTGAACTCCTACAGGATCACAATCCATTTGGAGTACTTGCCCCCTAGTAATTGCTTGGTCAAAATATAGATCATAGGGTTGCAATCAGAAATTACTGTAGTTTTACGTAGTAAAATGTAATGACGAAAACATTGGACAGTTTGAACAGCTGCCAATGCCAATTTCTCCACATGTGAGTATTTTAGCTCAGTTGGATTTAGAGTTCGACTAAGGTAATATATCACATATTCAGTACCGAATTCATCTTCCTGAACTAACACCATTCCAATGGTGGAATGGGAGGCGGCGAGATACAAGAAGTAGTCCTGGTTGTAGTTGGGAGGATGCAATAACGGTGCATGGGTAAACGCGTGTTTTAGTGCATCAAAAGATTTCTCAGCTATCTCATCCCAAAAGAATGGAGTATTCTGTTTCAACAACTGGGTAAAACCCTTTGTAATCTTGACGTAGTTAGGAATGAATTGACGTAAAAAGTTTGCTTTCCCTTGCAAACTTTGGAGTTGGCGAAGACTCGAAGGAGGAGGCAATTTGACAATAGCTTCAACCTTCGAGGGATCAATGCGAATGTCGGCTTTCGAAACAACAAACCCCAGTAACCGACCCGTTTCTACATAGAAAACACACTTGTGTGGATTCAACCTAATCTGATGATGCCTACATCTCACAAAGGTTGCTCGTAAATGGATGAGATGATCAGCTCGATGTAATGAATGAGCAGGCAAATCATCGAGATAGGGTTGCACAATGTGCTTGATGTCATGAAACGCAAAAGACATGGCCCTTTGAAAAGTTGCCCCGGCATTCTTGAGCCCAAAAGGTAATATGCAATAAGCAAATTCCCCCATGGACAAATGAAAGCCGTTTTTGGTTGATCGGCAGGTAGAATATTGATTTGATTGTATCCAGAAAAACCATCCATGAATGAAAATATTTCACTGCCGGCACCATCATCAATGATTTGATCGATATAGGGAGTTGGGTAATTGTCTTTTGGACAGGCTCGATTAATATCCCTATAATCGATACATATTCTTATTGTCCCTTTCTTTTTGTTAACAGGAACAATATTCGATACCCAATCCGTTAACGGAATCGGATAAATGAAACCTGCTTTGAGTAATTTTTCAACTTCCGCTTTAATAGCGACAGCTTTTCTCGGGTGGATCTCACACAAACGTTGGCAGACGGGTTTAGCGTCCGGGTAAGTTTTTGTTTCATGAACAACAATTGCAGGGTCAATTCCTGGCATTTCCTCATATGACCAGGCAAACACATTGTGGAATTCTTGAAATAGGGCCTTATATATTTGAATTTCCTCTTTTGTACAAGAGGCACCTATATGAATGTTTTCAACAATTCCAGGCTTAACCAAAATATCAATAGGAATAGTTCGAGAAATGTTTCCCAAATTTAACTCTGAATCAGGATTTTTCATTGGATTCTAAGGGTCCTTGACATATTCAGTTGTAAAAATTGATGAAAAATCATTTTCAAAACGATCGCTCTCGGGTAAAAACGAATATCTATGATGAAGATCTTCCCATGGTAAATCATCGACACATAGGATTTCACGAATTTGCTCATCAGTGTGAACAAGTTCGGAAAACGTTGTTGAATCTGATTTTGATGTGAAAAGTGATTCCTCATGGACCATATTCATTAAGTCAAGTTTGGTTGAAGATGGGTCGGAAAATGACTGCACGGCCTGATACGCAATTTCATATGGACTCAAAGGCATAACATCACCAAATGAGTCGATATCAGATTCGGAAGGTATGATCCAAGGATCATCATAAACAATGGTGCCTGACGAAATCATATGAATGGCTACAGTAGAAGAGGATGCGTTGATAGGAGGAAAAGGAAAAGTTCCCAGTAAACCAGCATCTTTAACTAGTCCTACTCCAACTTCCTTATACGGGATAGTCGTTTTGCCGACATGCTGAATACTTTCAGAAGAGGCTGGGTCGGATGAAAAGTAAGTCAGCTGGTCTATAGTTACGATCTTTCCATCATGAGGAAACTTTATAAACTGAAAGACCGATGAAACGACAGTTGTCATAGCGTAAGACCAACTACGAACCAAGAGAAGGTTGTAATCTAGAGGGGCATCAACCACATCCACATCTACATTAACGGTTTTGCCTTCTACCCCTATAGGTAAATCCTGTAGAATGCCAAAAGGATGAAACCCACGGCCATCAAATTCCTTTAGAATCGTCGGGGATTGATTTAGCGAAGGAGAACCAAGCGATCTCCAACACTGTATCGACATAATACACGTTGAGGCTCCCTCATCAATCACAGTCCTATAAATAGGTCTGTTTTTTACTAACACTGGGATCTGGAAAGCCATTTGATGAGGTAAGCGCGGTGTACTATTTTCTAGATCGAAAATTATAAGGTTCGAGTCTTGAACGTCAACAACTCCTATAGACGACAACAGTAATTTATGCTGTGCTAGACATGATTGCAGCACTTCCAAAGTTGACATTGTTGAAGGTGAAATAGCTAAATCTTCAACAATGTTATAGTTTTGAGCCACTCTCGCATGTGGATTGAAAGCTGACTTTCGAAGTATACCCTTGGTGGGCGGTTTGATTACTAAGTCTGGATTAGGTTTCTCGATCTGTAGCGGATCGGAACCGGGAGCTGAGGTTGATGGGTTAGAATGAGAAGATTCTGCTTCTTTACCATCAACAGGACTTTTACTACCATAATCATGCGATCGAGTCGCAATCCTAACATGGGACATCATCAGTATGGGTTCTTCATTGGCATTTGAGGAAGAACCTATCATCTTACTATCTTGACTTGGAAAAGGATCCTTCAAAACAGCAGGCGTTTGGGAACCTTTGACAATTTTCGCAACCTCTGCACGATGAGGGTAGTCTCTTGTAAAATGCTCTTCATCAAAAATGAGACAAGGATAATGAGGTTTGCGTTTCTCATCATTTGATTCCGCTTTTTCTGGTTTCTCTTTTGAATTTTTATATGTTTTATTTTTCTTCTTCCCTTTCTTCTTACCACCGGATTTTGATTTGGCTGTAGATGACTCTACAACATGAATATCGGCGGAAATTTCCGCGGAAGAATCTCCTGTCGGGGAATCTGGCAAGGTTATGATAGGAGAAGAATTCTTGGAAGACTTCTTCTTACTTTTGGTATTAACCGTACCAATCATACCATCAGCGGCATGAGACCCTGAAGGAGCTACAACGATTTGATTTTGCTTAGGAAGATCGGGGATTTTCTCGTGTAACGTACCTGACTGCGTATAAACTAAGTCAAGGTACTCTGCTTGAGCAATTACTTGCTCCTCGGTAACGACTCCGGCCTTAGCCACATCCTCAGTGATCTTTGGCAATAAAGATTTTACAAACCATTCAGCTAAGATCTGATCCGGAATAAAAACCTTCACTAAACGCCGTCGACATCTCCATTCATGAATGTGATCTGAAATGTAAGTGGACGTTGATTGCTTTAATGAAGTTAGTAATTCCGTGCCATTGTCATATCTGACTGGCAACTAAAAATGAGTTAAAAACGAAGTAGCTAACTGACTAAAATTATAAAAAGTGGCTCGCGGTAACTCAATGTACCACTTGGCCGCAAGACCAATTAGAGTGCGCTGGAAAAGACTTAAACGGATTGAATCATCTGAAATGGAATTAGACGCACACCAGAGGTGATAAGCCATCACATGGTTCGACGGGTCCTCTCTTGATTTGCCTTCAAACTTAGGAATATCACTAGGCAACTTATTCGGCATTGGTGGCCAAAATGGAAGATAGTTAATGGGATCGTTCGTAAGGCGCGACAAGTCAGGCAAGTCCAAAGTTGCGATAAACGGTAACTAACGATTACGGTCCCTAAAACTCTTGGTCATGAGACCAGCCCCAAGAGGAGGATATCCAGGATAACTAGGAATTGGAATTGCATTTGGGATATTATATCCTCCTGGAAAACCAGGATTAACTGGACCGTACTGGGGTTGTTGAGGTTGTTGATATGTATACCCAGGGTACGATTGATACTGATAGACTGGCTGCTGCACAGCAGGACCGAATTGGTATTGTCCCTGGTACGGTTGATAAGTAAATTGAGGTTGACTTGTGACAACCGTACTTGAACCAGGTTGTCCTATAGGCATTTGAATCGAAGTTTGAATTGTGGATCCAGACTGAGGTAAAGATGTCTGAGGAGTTGATACAGGAACAGTAGAAACCGGAGCTTTCAATACTCCAGAAGTAGGTGGGGTAGATTGAACAGATGTTGCAGCAGTTGCAGCAGCCGTTTGAGGCAGAGTACGAGGCGTACTAGGCTCAGGCTGAGAAACTACAGAAGGTACAGAAGTTTGAATAGTAGACTGGACAGGTTGTTGGGGTGAACCAAAAACTAAGGGTTGTCCAGTTTGAGATGACAACTGTACATTCGGTTGCAAGACCTGTTGAGTTTGCGATGGATCCCACACTAAGTTCATTCCGGGGTATGGACCCATAACAGGTTGAGAATATTGAGGACCATAACCAGGTTGAGGATAGGGTTGATAATTCAGAGGTACATTTCCAGTTCCTTGAACATATGATTGACCAGAAGGTGGTTGGAAACCTTGGTTTGAGTACTGACCTTGAGGTTGATAACCCTGAGGCACGTACTGATACTAGGGTTGACCTTGAGGTACATATTGATACTGGGGTTGACCCTGAGGTACATATTGAGTCTAGGGTTGACCTTGACGTATTGTCCCGTAGGTATGTAGTGTCCTTGAGGTTGCCCCCCAAGCGCAAATTGGGTACCTTGAGGTTTCCCCCCAGTAGATAATTAAGGATTTTAAGGCTGCCCCCCAGGTGGTAACTGGCCACCTTGAGGTTGAGGATTAGGAATAGTACCTGACATCATGAGAATATCTTCTACAATCAACGGCTTAGTACCATTGTTTCCAGTTAATAACCCTTGTTCAATGGGTTGAGGAGATGCTCCCGAAAAAGTACCAGTAAGTGACTGATACCCAGAGGGAACAGAAGGACCACCGTACAAAAAGGATTCTGGAGATTGAGAAAACATGGACGACTGTCTTGACATATTTAACATATGATATTAACCCCTAGGTGTTGGGTGATAAGGAATACGAGGTGGTCAAAAACTTAGTCCCGGGTTTTCCAAAAAATTGGTCAACGAAAGATACCAAGCACTGCTCCTAGGTGGACTGTAAAATATTGATTCACGCTCCCTAAGTTCTATAACAGGTTGATTTTCAGGGATAGGGATGCCTACTTCTTCTTCCGGAGTAGCAAGTTCTTCAATAGCTATAAGTCCAGAAGGAAGATTTTGGGTAATTATTCTTTCTACCCTGGGTGAACCAGGACCACTAGAAGTTGGAAAGGTAAATCCCGATGTTGGAGTAGCAGCAAATTCACTTTCAGGTTCAGATATTTTAGGTTCCTCACCTAAATCACTAGTAGATGAAAAACTACCAGTAATTTCAGAAACAGACACAGATTGTGGATTATAATCTGCTACTAAAGCTTGAAAATTAGGATGTACCACCAAAGAAGACTCTCCTTCTTCAGTTGACCCAACTCTACTGTCTCTAGGAGTGACGAGGGCTCTTAACCCTTCAGGCTGGCTCGGTGAAAACTCAGGAGGTTGGCCCCGAAGTCTACGGGACTTCCTCAATAATTCAGCCACGATTAAAAAATTTAACTACTTAACACGCAAACAAAGTAAAATCTCAATGAAAACCACCTAAAGCCTATAAAGAACCAAACAAATTTGAATCGTACACCAAAAGAATCTAGGAGATCAAACCACACACAAACAGTAACTTTCCGTACTGAAAACACTAGTTGGTGATGAAATCCAACATCGCAGAGTTCAATACAGAAATGGTGGTTGGAACAGTTACCCCCGCAACCTGCTTAATGAATAGACTGGCACAAGTTCCTCCACTAAACCATCTCAAGTGAAGAGAACCCCCCAGAAAATCCAAGTGAGTCTAGCTGACTTCTGCTCCAGGTACAGTGGGATCTTCCAACCACCGTCACCTTAGGAAGAATCCTATAGAATATGGTCACTATGGTTACCAACGGAAACAAATATACCTGGGGGAAAATTCTACAATCTGATACGCACGCAAGGGAAGAGTAACAATTTCAATCCCCTTGAAGGTTCCTTGACATAATCCAAGGTTTACCAACAAGTGACCCCAGGCTCCTCGACAATGGTTAATCCGAGGTTTACCTTTTTTAATACGTGAATATTTGGTGTCATTCCCAATGAGGAAGGATTGATTCCCACACTGGTTCGGGCATGATCTTGTGCTTCTCCTTTAAGAGGAGCTTTCCCAGAGCATAGATGCAACAATTGGATTTTTCTCCTACCGTAAGATACAGCTACTTGTTTGTTTTACTATCTTGGAGAGTTAATTACTCCCTACTCCAACACACTAGCCTAAGCTATGTTGGTGTAATAGAGCCCTAGAAATAAAAAGATTACTAGATAGGTTTTACTTTAAGCGTTATTTTTATTGGTTTTTATTTAAGTCAAGAGGTGCGGAGATGAAACTTGTGGTGTGAAGACTCGACTCGAAATCACTAAAAAATGCACTTAAGATGATAAGAAATCTTTTCCCTTCAATGAATTTCTAGCTAGGAAAGAGTTTGAGAATTCAAATACTTGTAAACACAAATCTTTCTTAACAGACAAATCAAAAGAAGAGTTTTGTGTCTTTTCCAATGCACTCAAAACGAGACAACTAGTTATTTTCACAAAAATTTCCCTTTTCTTTCAAACACTCAAATACTACAAAAACAAACTTTTTCCAAAAGATATTTTATTATTTTTTATAAAACACTCAAAACTATGGAAATAACTAATCTTGAGATCTATAAACTATAAAAAAAACTATTTGAAGTCAAAGCTTACAAGGTGTCTTTTTCAAGGATGTTTTACTTAGCTATAAGCAAACTAAGGACTAATTTGTCCAGAATCACAAATCAGTCAAAAAACAACCAATTTTTGTTTTCTTTTCTAAAAATGAAATCCAAACTTTTAACACGAGCCTTTTCGAAGTTTCGCAAAGAGAAAACACAAGGTGGATTCCTCAACAAAGCTAGATTTTGCAAATGGTCAAACTCATAAGAAGGCCAGTAAAAACCAAGGTGATCTAAGGCTTCTACAGCTTCTAAGCTCTGAGCTACTACAAGACCAAAATGAAATCAAGCCCGGTAACCAAACTTCTAGGAATTTCACCTAAAACCCTAACACCAATGGAATTAACCTAAGAAAAATTCTTAACAAGTCATATGCAGGTCTGGGCAGGGAATAACAACATATAAACAAAAACTAAGCTGATTACAAGAGAAAATGTTAGGTTTTCCAAATTTTTGACAGGGTCCACAGGCCCACAGTTCACACAGGTGCGGTGCCGCTCTGTGTGAAAAGCAAAAGTGCGGACAGGTCCGCACTGTGTTGCAAGCTGAGTGTGCGGTCCTCTCCCAAAGTTATGAAAAATAAAAAATAATCCTAGATCTACTAAATCCACCCAATTCCACACACAACAAGCCAAAAACAGAAACAAAAACACAGTTTCTCAGTTCAAAGTAAAGCAAATAAAGAAATCAAGTCCCCAGTGGAGTCGCCATTTTGTCACACGGAATGAGTCGATCTTGCGGACAAGATAGACCTCCCTAGTATCTAACGATATCTAGTGACAATCAAGCCAATCAAAAACTATCTTTCTCTAAATATGCAATATATAAACAAAGGCAAACAAGTGTTTTAGGCCTACCTTGGGTCCAATGCAAGTTTGTGGAAGCCTCGCTCCTTTGATCCAAATGAGCTCCCTTGTAGCGAATCTGCAAACACAAACAAGCAAACAAATTAAATAGCACCTAAAAAGCCAATATCATAAAGCATACTTATCATGATGATCAAGGAATTCATGAAACAAATGACATAAGACAATTTGTTGAGAAAAATGAATCTGATTGTATTAATTCAAATCAAAGAAGAACTTTACAACTTGTGCCTTGATGTTGTACAAGCTCCTCCCAGGGTCCAACAAGAAGTCTCCTCTACTTTGACAACTTTCACTCTCTTCCCAATGAAGCCAAAAAAGGTATGTGATCTCTCCTCTCAAGATTAATTAGGAAGTCTCAATTCCACCAGCATTTACCCTCAAAAATGTTCAGCTTATAATATGCCTAGCAACCAGCCCAATGCCTTAATTTATAGTGCAATGGATGGAAGTTACTAGGTCCTCCTTCAAAGGGATAGCTCCTCTCATCAAGGGATTAGCTCCTTCTCTTTTGGGATGCATGAACCACCTAAGAGCGAACAATCCACGTCAAAATTCCTTCTAGAATCATCTAGAATTAACCCAAAGTGAGTTTTTTGGAATAAACTTGTGCCTTTTTTACTTTCACAGGGGTATGCACCCACTCCTTTAGAGACAGAGCGGGCAGGTCCGCAGGTAATGTGAACAGGGGGTGCAGGACCGTAGGCAACAGTGACAGAAAGTGCGGAACCAGAGCTTTGTTGATTTTTAATGTCTTTCTTTCATTTTCAAAGCTTGACATGAAGAGCTGAGGTCTGAGACTTGCTTAGGAGGACAGTATAAGTGATGATAGACCCATACTGACTACAAATAGTCGTGGTGACGATATTTTTGCGTAACACACCCTTTGATACCATGTTGGAATTTCTAATTTTGACACGTTAGAAACCCTTCATGCACTTTACTGATTTATTCCTACCTATTTGTTATGTTAATTAACAAGTTATTTACCGTGTAAATACTGTAAATAAATACAATTACATGCTCAACACATTACAAGTCATCAATTTAATGGAAATAGAAACAAGCACACAAGTGACACCGTTGTTTTTGGACTAATGTCCCCAGAAAAACCCAATGCAGAAAAACCGGTGCAGCTATTTGAGGGTTTGATTTATTAAGCAATTTCAAAATACAATCTGGGTACCAAATCTGGCTCACCCAACAGAGAAAAATCTTGGAAGTAGTACCTCTCTACTTGGAATCAAATATTTCAGATGAAACTCCACATAAACACACCGACGGCTCCACAGCTCCAATCTACCCCACGAAACCACAACATCAGCCTCTAGGGAATACGTCAGCCTCTCTCTGGCCCAGCGTCACTCTAGCTTGGCCTGCATCAGCCTCTAGAGGTCATGCGTCAGTCCTCTATCCCTCTACGTCACCCACGTTGTCCCTCTGAGGCACTGCGCAGTGCCTGGTGTTATAGACATTTTTGGGCACTACAACCCCAAGCATGAAATGTCCATAAACCAAGGGCTCCTAAGTCCCTAAAAGTGTTGTTCTAACCCCTAAAGGAACAAGGTCAACTGATTACAGCTTCTCCCAGAAGTTCTCCATGAAAAATTGCTCAGAATTGGTCAAAACAGGATCATTTCAGCTGCTCCACAGGCCAAGTGCGTTGCATCTCACCTAAGTACACTGTGTGGGTGCGTTGCATTTCAAAAATCCCTTCTATGGGGTGCGATGGGGGAGAAATGACAAATGGCAGTGTCATTCCGCGAGGTGGAGAGGCAATGGAAGCTTCCAGAAACTTCTCCTGTGACACTTGCCTTTCTGAATTTGACCAAGGATGAGTAAGAGATCATCAATCTCCAAGTGGAAGCAAGAACTATCAGAGGGAAGACACTAATCAAATCATAAGCTGACTCATCTCCCTTACAGATATCTATATATGGATCCCTCATCCCAGAGATCGAGAGGCTAGAATTTTGCATATTGTAAGGAATTGTTGTTGGTTTCTTCAGACAAACATCAGATTGTTGGGTGATCTAAGCTTTGTATGAGGTGAAGAGGGGATTCCTTGCTGAGAAGTTGATGCTAGGTCAGAACAACTGGTTGTAACTCCTCTTGGCTTTTTCTTATTTATCAATAAAAGCTATTCAAGTTTTCCTCCATACTCTTGTGTCATTTATGTTTGCTGCATTTGTATGGTCAATTTACATCTGATCCTAGATTGTTTATGATTATATATCCATGTCTTTGTATAGTGCTATTCTACTGTGATCTTACAGGTACTCTGTGAAGCTGGGCGTGCAAGGGAACAAGTAGCGAAAGACTATCAAGGAAGAGAGGAATAAAACCAGTAGATTAGCGCAAGACAGAGGTTGGTCTTCTTTGTTCCTCTCTATCTATACTTTATAAAGGAAAAATGAAAGTAGCTTTACTCTGTTTGTTTCTAAGGTAGCTATCACACCTTAGTGGGATAAGCAGTTCTGAGTAGACACTTTTCCCTGTAACAAAATGGCGACTCCGCTGGGGACGAATTAGTTTGTTTTTTTATCTTCCTTATTGTCTATTTCATAAACTTACAAACGGAGTCTGAAGTCGTGCCAGGTAGCATTCGAACTGTATTTTCCATAGCAAATGCAAAGTAGATAAATGCCACTTCAGTCCATCTCCAGGATCTGTTTATGATTTAAACAACTAATTCACAAACTCTCTGATTGCCCTTGTGATAGCTCTTAGATCCTCCTTAGATCTACCCCTGATTGTTGAATTACTCATTACCTTTTGCTCGACCAAAACCCATGAACTGAACTGCAAATTATGACCCCGAACCCAAGCAAAGTCTCGTTTCTGGCCTAGCACAGGTACTGTTCTGAGAATCTGAAATTCAGCGCACTTCCCGAGTGTAGAAGGTGCGCTGCATTTCAAATTCCCTGTGTTACAGGTGCGTTGATCAGGCTAGGCTTTGTGCAGTTTTGGTTTCTGTGATTCATTCTTTCCAGTTCTATTCATGAATTTTGCTGCCTGTGATCAGTATATCTCTATTTGAAACCCCTTTTCCTTGCTGATATTCCGCCTCCTTTGTACAAAAGAACTGTAAATGTTTTTGTGTGTTTGTTGAGTCATTTTCAGTTCTCCTTTACAAAAGTAGCGTAATCGTACTGTTGTCCTTTGATTTGAAAGTGTCGCAAGTGTCGATTTCAATCATAGGAAAGAGTTTGGTTGCTGTTGATAGTCGATTATCCTCTTACTATTATTTTTGGTCTGAATTTGTAATTTTTCTAGTGTCAAAAACAAGTATTCATTTCAAAATCGTAAGGTGTTGTGATCGTCTCCATTTTTTATTTCGAAAAGAAACTTGTTGATATTTGTCGCTTGAAAAGAAATTCAGATTTGTGCATCAACTTTCTTCTTATCATTCATATACTAAGAAAGTCGAAAACAAACACATGCATGTGCATTTGCTTTTAGACAGTCTGATTGGTTTGATTTAGGAAAGTGCATTTAGAGTGTGCTCTTTGCTCTTTGTGAAAGAATTTTGTCTTTCTTTCCTTAGTAGCTAGGATTTTCATTGCACAAAGAAGATAAAAATATTGTT
The DNA here is from genome assembly GCA_031772625.1 of Pinus tabuliformis. Taxonomy (NCBI): domain Eukaryota; kingdom Viridiplantae; phylum Streptophyta; class Pinopsida; order Pinales; family Pinaceae; genus Pinus; species Pinus tabuliformis. The sequence continues at coordinate 485,739,890 of CM062814.1, read as the reverse complement.
TATCATCTTAGATTGCATTTTAGGAATTACATCTACATCTCGCGGTGAACCTGAAAGGCAAACTTCATAAACAAGATCAACTATAAAATAAATTCAATCAATCTAACAACGCTTTGGAACCTAACACACAACATTTAGAAGTCTAGGATAGAGACGTACTCCGGTGTCGTAAAGCCTGGTAACTGTTGTTCTCACTGATGGTTGGGTGATTCCTCCACTTTGAGACGATAAGTGCCAGTACGGACTTGCGCTCCCACGTACCGTCGAGTATATTTTGGGAGACCACAATAGGCTTAATCCTTTATCCATAGGAATCCGTGTCTGTCGCCCTATTGATCGCAATGCACTGAACACAGCATTCGGGAAGATTGACTGTCGTACCGTAAAAATTATTCTGCAGTTTTGTGATTGGTTTGATAATCCCTCTACCTATATTTCCAGAGCAGTCCCTTTCGTTCCTTTTCAGACTCTTTAAGAGAAAAGGTCCATCTAAGCACTTGTCACTTCAGGCTCATTAAAAATCGAAGGAGACTAGAGTCATCTTTTTTTTTTATCGACTCTTAAAAATTGAAAAAACAAGTTGTGTCAAAGCGTCTAAAATTTATTTTAAACAGAATATTCATTACCTTTTCCTACGTTGATCTTGGGTTGAGAAAATGGAATCCACCAACCAAGGAATTCCCCTTGGAGGAAATCCTAGTCCCTTCTCCTCTTGGGGAGATGTTGGTGCAACCCATATGGCCACATTGTCGCTTCCAGGACTGACAATCGGCTTGCCTGTATGGCTCTTCTCAACCTATGTCATTCAAAACGCCGCAATTCCTAAACAATCGAGTCAGCAACTAGACGATTCCAGAGTTACCCACCAACCTTCTACTTCCTCCAATTCTTTCTCTCCTCCTTCCTCTTCGCTTGATGGGGCTGGTAAAGCCAAAAGTCAAGTACCTGAGAAGAAGAAGGAAAAGAAGAAGAAAGAGAAGAAGAAGAAGGAGCCAAAAGCGAATGGGGGCAAACGAGCGTCGTCTAGTGAAAATCCACACACTGCACCGACCAGGCCTAAATCACCATGTGTCATTTGCAAAGGAGACCACTATCATAGAGATTGTCCTTGCATCCCTGGGATCTTAAGGGACTGGTCTCCTTGTTTGCACAACCTGGTGTCATCAACCTCTAATGATCATGTTGAAAAAACACCGTCGACTAGTGAAAGTGAAGCCACAGGACAAAAAGGAAAATATAGATTTCCTTGTAAATTGTGCGAAGGCGATCATGTCGTCCACCGTTGTCCCTTCTTAGACGAGGCTAAAAGAGTTTTGGACGATCGTCCGGTTTCACCGTTACGACTTCCTCCTGGATATAAGAAAATCTTGCCGAGTCCGTCACTAGTTGGAAATCTGGCTGGCCCGCTCAGATGGTCGGCTGAAGCATCTATCATTGAAGACAAACCGTCTGAACCCATACCAGACCAAATTCAAAAGGTCGAGGCGGCAGTTGACCCGGTCTTGCCTTCAGAGGTTCCATCTTCAGATGATACAGTCACCGAAGAGAACAAGGATGACACCGTCCAAATTATTTTCATAAGCACAGAATCCAATGAACATGGGGGCAATTTACCTGTTCCTTTACCGCAGGAAGGAAGTTCGTCAGAGTCATACCCGGCCGTCTATTCGGTCCCACCTCCAAGCAACCTAGTTGTCTCCTTTGATTGGAATCAACTAGGCAGACCCCGTTTACCAGCTAGTATACCATTCTGAATCATTGTTCAAATATATAGAATGGTTATGGCTGGTACCATCATAGATGAAGGGGCTTCTGTGAGTATCCTTTCCTCGACTGCTTGGAAAGCGCTTGGTTCACCATCGCTTTTTCCTGAGATGAGAAATCTAATAGGCTTTGATAAAGGAACCAGTCGACCGTTAGGGATCCTTCCCAATGTACCCATAACATTGAGAGGAAAAACCGTTCAAATGAACGTAATGGTAGTTCAAGGACCCCTGGATTATAATCTACTCCTTGGACGAGACTATATTTATTGCATGGGAGTGATTGTCTCCACACTCTTTAGAGTAATGTGTTTTCCGCACGAAGGAAGAGTGGTCAAGCTCGTAGACCAGCTTTCATTTCCCGGATCACACAGATCAAATATTCATATACCATCCCTGAATGGTCTTTTCATGCAAGAAATATCTCAACCTCCAGTCCGTCCGCCTGATGAGCGCGAGTGATTCGGGGGACATGACTGAAACCCAGGGGGCATGCACCCTGGCCTGCTTCGGCAGGAAAACTTCAGGTATAGGGTAGGTTTCCGCGAGAGTATATGACCTCCGTACTCCCGTCCGAGAATGGAAGAGGGAGTTGGACTGGAATAAGATTCTCTTGTCAAAGTTATGTGGGTTGGCAAGCATCGCCACTCACCTTTGTTTATTTCGATAAACATCGCCGAAGAAGTGTTTTGTTTACGCCATAAATAAGAACAATCTTTGGTAACCTGTAAGAGGTATACTTCTCCCGGTAAAACAAATGTTTTAACGGAAGGAAGAAGGGGTAACCTTGAAACTCTGTTTTATATCTGGGGGCATGCAAACCTTTTGGCATGCAAGCGAAGAGCGACTATTTATTTTTAAAATTTGTAGGTCCTCTAACCCTTTAAACTCGTAGGATTGGTCGTTTCCTAACTTGCATAAAGAAAGGATGTGGGGCAAAACTCTAAAAGTTGCCATTTTTATATATGAGACATTCTTATCACACGACTGGATTAATCGAGCAGTTTTAGCGCGGACTTCATGCTCGCTAAAAAATAAACATAAGCAATGAGCATATGTTCCTCCAGAGTTTAAGCTCATTAAAAAATGAACCAATTTCCGGTAAATAACCATCGTGAATGTAATACTTCAGCCTTTAAAGCCTTGGTCGTGTTTGCACCGTCACCTCCACTTTTTCATTGGCCGATCATTCACCTCCATTTGATTGTTTACCCATATTTGAGGAACAACTGCGAAGAGTGATCATGTTAGCCATCCTTGTAACACTGTCGTGATTGGAAAATTCCAAACCTTACCTGGAATCAGTTACTTCCCATTTTATCACTCGTTCCTCAAAAGATGAGTCTCCTTTAAGCTCTTTTCAATTGACTCATAAAATATGAAAAGATTGCCGAGCCATTGGCCTCTCCAGCTCGTTAAAGGGACCGGAAGTGTTATCCCTCCTCTAAATTTTAATATTTTTGGACCTAAGGGATTATTACACAAAAAGATCGAGCGCTTGTTTTGTTCGGCTCGTTAAAAGTATCGAAAATTCATCCCTTCTGTATTGTTTTATACTTTTTCGGACTTAAGGGATTAGATGACGAAAAAGGAATTTTGGATTTTCCTTTACGTTCCTTTTCAAACTCTCTAAAATTGAAAAGGACCAAGTTATCTTTGTCGTTAAACTCGTTAAAATTGTAATAGCGACAAACTTGTCTATAAACGAGAACGAGTTTCACTATCGCTAGGCTCGTTAAAACATAGCGATGGGTTTGCCCGAAGGGAAAATTATAGAACAAGCATATGTTATCCTCCTCAAGCTTGATAAAAATAAAGAGGTACTGGTCAGCAATGACTGGGGAAAAATTGGGAAGAAAACTTGAAGAAACTTTGTTGGTAGCAAGTCGCTCTTGAACATGACACTTTCACTCTGCATCCAAGTCGGGTTGGGTTGTTTCATTCACCGGTCACATCACCATGGTCCCATCATACCATCCACATTTGGGGTTAATGCTACCAATCCATCACGTCAATGTCGTCGATATGTTCAAGAGAAGTCATTCAGAGAATTCACCTGTGTCTCACCCACTACAATACATTTATACTCCATTCTTTCATGACCGCCACCCTGAACCTTATATCACCAGATCGTTTTCACCTCCATTAAAATCATTTGCTTCGTTCCGTGTCATTGATGTGGGATTCATTAAGGCCCTCCTGTGACGGATCACTTATTGTCGACATCAGCTCATTATCCAAGAAGTTGATCTAGGAACACCCCATTCAGTACTTTGAAGCTTTCATGCCTCAATGGCAAGTTTCTCACTTCCGTTGACAGGTTTACATCAATGGCCTTCGACCGAAAGATTTTGCGTGGTGTTCGACGCCAAGTCCTTTATTCACACCACATGAATTGTACTGCAGTACCTTGAGGGTCTTTATCATTATCAGTGATTCCTCTCGCGCTTGTTAACAGCTTACATCATTGGTTGGCAATCAAGCGATGTCTTTCCATGTTCGACTCCAGAACATCTCTCACATGGATAGATTTGTACTTCGAGTGAAGATCGAATGAGATTGAAGACCCCGGATCTAGTTTCATCCATCCGGGCTGCGATATATATTCAGGAAAATAAAGACATCAAATGTACATCATTGTTGCACAGATAATCATCCAATCAAAGGGAGGATGGCTCTATCAGAATCATCAGTCTACACTCAGATGATTGTCTCTCCTATGTACATGAAAATGAATTTATAAAGCTGAGCATGGGAATGCCCGCCTCAGCTAGATCATGAAAATATTATGAAGATAATGTATTGTATTGTATCTTATTACAGGTCTCCTCCTAGCTTGAAAGAACTTCGGATCCTCATAATAAAGCATTTCACCCGACATCAAAAGATTAACGACCTCATGCTTTAGGGGGCAACTGTTATAGACATTTTTGGGCACTACAACCCCAAGCATGAAATGTCCATAAACCAAGGGCTCCTAAGTCCCTAAAAGTGTTGTTCTAACCCCTAAAGGAACAAGGTCAGCTGATTATAGCTTCTCCCATAAGTTCTCCATGAAAAACTGCTCAGAATTGGTCAAAACAGGATCATTTCAGCTGCTCCACAGGCCAAGTGCATTGCATCTCACCTAAGTACACTGTGTGTGTGCATTTCATTTCAAAAAGCCCTTCTATGGGGTGCAATGGGCGAGAAATGACAAATGGCAGTGTCATTCCGCGAGGTGGAGAGGAAATGGAAGCTTCCAGAAACTTCTCCTGTGACACTTGCCTTTCTGAATTCGACCAAGGATGAGTAAGAGATCATCAATCTCCAAGTGGAAGCAAGAACTATTAGAGGGAAGACACTAATCAAATCATAAGCTGACTCATCTCCCTTACAGATATCTATATATGGATCCCTCATCCTAGAGATCGAGAGGCTGGAATTTTGCATATTGTAAGGAATTGTTGTTGGTTTCTTCAGACAAACATCAGATTGTTGGGTGATCTAAGCTTTGTATGAGGTGAAGAGGGGCTTCCTTGCTGAGAGGTTGATGCTGGGTCAGAACAACTGGTTGTAACTCCTCTTGGCTTTTTCTTGTTTATCAATAAAAGCTATTCAAGTTTTCCTCCATACTCTTGTGTCATTTATGTTTGCTGCATTTGTATGGTCAATTTACATCTGATCCTAGATTGTTTATGATTATAGATCCATGTATTTGTATAGTGCTATGCTACTGTGATCTTACAGGTACTCTGTGAAGCTGGGCGTGCAAGGGAACAAGTAGCGAAAGACTATCAAGGAAGAGAGGAATCAAACCAGGAGATTAGCGCAAGACAGAGGTTGGTCTTCTTTGTTCCTCTCTATCTATACTTTATAAAGGAAAAACGAAAGTAGCTTTACTTTGTTTGTTTCTAAGGTAGCTATCACACCTTAGTGGGATAAGCAGTTCTGAGTAGACACTTTTCCCTATAACACCTGGCTGCCTTTGCGTGAGCCCTGCCTGGCTCTGCATGAACCCTTTGTTGCTTTTGCATCCCTCTCTCCAGATACTGCACTTATCCTCCCAGTACTATCTCTGCCTCTCTACTTCTGTATTCATTGCCCCTCAACTATAACTCTAATCACTCTCTCAACTTTCTCAGCAAACCCAGCCCCAGAAAGTCGAAATCTTCATCTCTTGGTGTGTTCTCCAAGTGACCCTCAAGCCTCCTCTTATACTTTTCTCGTTGACAAATCAACGGCCAAGATTAAGTCCGTAATAAAAAGCTAAGATTAGATCTAGCTTGATCCATGTCTTTTGGACCATTCTAACACAGTTTTATATTAATTCACATTAATATTTTATTTTCCCTAAGTTTAGACTCAAGGACTCCATTAAAAATAGTAATTATTTTAATATCTCCCAAACTGTTTAGAATCTGCCCAAACCCTTTTTGGGTATTGGACATCTCATGTGCCTTAGCCTCTCCACAGATTTTTATGGCTAGAGAATATCCTACCCCAAATCAATAATACACATGAGTGTCCTCTCTTACCCCAGATGCGCCAAATGTGGGAAGCTCAAGCAGCTTCTAGAGGTCAACCACCCATCCAGCAATCGCCTTAGAATCCTACGCCATCTCAACTGGAAGTGCTTACAAATCCTTTCCCTCAGCAAGGATTTGTTGTTGCTCAACCTTAGTCAGGTCAAGCAACCCATCCCCCCCAACCTTCTGGTCCTGGTGACTACCAGATCCTCATGATGAATTCTGATGAGGTTAATCCCTCTGATATCAACTTGCAAACTTGGTCGCGTCAATATGACAAGCCATCGACTTCGTCCACTAGTAAGTCCAAAACCAAACAATCTATTGAGCCTCTTATGACACCAAATGGCCCATTACAAATCCCTCAGCCTAAATTTGAGGAAATTCCCAAGATCCCCAAGGGTCCATTACACCGTAACGCAACTTCTAACCAAGTTTCCCATACATACAATATAGTAGACGACTTGGTGAAATCACCCACAACCATGTCAACGTTTGAATTCCTCCAGTCGTGCCCATATCAAAAGAAATCTCTAACAACTACTTTGGGTTCAGTAGATCCTTCCGACGATCGTTTGATTGTCTTCCCAGTTGATACATTAGAACATCCCCCATTACCTTCATCCATTGATTTCCAGAAACCAGTCTGAGTCCGTAATGCCATCATCTCTTGATGCATTATTGACGAAGGTGCATCCACCTATGTGATGTTCACTATCATTTAGAAACAACTTAAGTCACCTGAGTTGTCCCCATCCACCATCACTTTGTGTGCTTTAGACAGTCACTCCTCCAAGCCTCTCGGCATGTATTGCAATTGTCCAATGACACTTGAAGGAAAGAATATCCATGTAGACATTAAGGTTATTGATGCCCCTCTAGATTACAACATTCTCTTGGGTCGTAGTTACACATATGCCATTTCATCTGTTGCATCTGCGGTTTTCCACAAGATGTGCTTCCCCCATGAAGGGAATATCATCACCATCGATCAGTTGACGTACTACAAGCTGACATTTGTAACCTCCCCTGAATCCATTATCTCGTCAATGTCAGGTAAGCAGTCTTCAACTCCTCTCACCAGTGTTTCACCCGGAGTCTATAAAGACTCCTAATTGTTGGGTGCTTTCCCTAGTCCTCCCCCTCTCATCTTTGAGCCTAGCTCTTTGAGTGTTTGCATGTTACAAGCGTCACTAGTTTCTCACAAGCACTTCTCACAAGCATTCTAGTATATTTGATCAACAGCAAGCTCCTCAGCACCTTGTTGATACCCTCTCAACTGAGCCATCTGGATTCATCCCCCCATGAACTCCTCCATTTGTGGGTGCCTCTCCTATGTTCCCACCAGGAACTATTCATCCAGGTCTTAACCATCCAGGAGTTTTTCTGCCGGGACATTACCCTGTATGTTGTAGATCTGATCCAAAAGTATTATAGATAATGCAAACAACCCATAAACAATAAGAGAGAAATAGATAGAAATACTTCTTTATTGATCAAACCCTTAAGGTAGGGCAACACCATACATTCACTCCTTAAGGAAGGAGAACACTCCACAAGCCATATGCATGTTCATACAAGAATACTTCTCTTCATCTCCATATGGAGTCTCTAGCCTTTATATAGGCCTCATACATACAATACCATGTATCATTACCATGGTTTCCTCATACCATCAACTAATACCATGGGCCCCTTACATTATTATTAACTACTTGTGGTCCCTTACATGACATGGGTTAACCACCTTATTTATTACTATGGCCCCTCCCATTATTACATTATTACCTTGGGTACCTCCCTTGGTACCCCATATTATCCCCCCTAGGTACATAACCTTTCTTGTTTCCTCCTCCGAGAATCTTTTATGTCCCTGTCATGGATTTGTTGGTCCTCCCTAATATGACTTTGGGGATCCTAGTATGGTACATTGGTCCCCCTACAAGCACTCCGCCTAGTCAGCTAAGACCTTATCATTATTTGACCGTGGTTCAAATGGTCCCTACGGCCCCTTCTGCTGCTCCAGTTCCATCACAACCTCAACGGGAACCCACTCTTGTTGCGAAAGCATCTGGATAGGGGGGAAAATCCAAGAGGAAAGAACCTAAGGACAAGGCTCCCTAAGCTCCTCCAGGCACCAAGGCCCCAAATTCATCACCTCCATGTGCTTTGTGTAAAGTTGTTGGGCATGCCACCCATAATTGTCCTAAACTCCCTCAACTCAAACCTTTGGTTCATGAAATGTTCCTTGAGTCAAATATCCCCAGGGTCCATGTTACCTTACCGGGTCCAGCCAATAAAATCAAAACATTACGCACAAATCACCCTTGTGCCTTGTGCGATCATCATGGTTAATATTCCCATTATTACCCTCATCTCGACAAATTTCGCGATTGCCTTGAGATGCTTCGCGAATACGAGACCACTCGTAGTGGATCACCTACTCCTCTACCCGTGGATTCTGGTACCACTAGTAAACCAAAACAGGGGAAATTTGGTCCCACAATCGTGATCCCTCCCCCATTATGTCAAGATGACAGGCTCTGTTATCACCCTAAAATCTTTGTCTCTAAGCTTTGGAAAGTTGCCTTGTTTCTAGTCATAGTCTTATAATTTTTGAGTCATCTCATCACAATTAGTGTCATTCTCATTTACAAACCCTTCTTCTAGTCATGGTGTTAAAGGGTCTCTAGGTCATTTCATGCTTTAAAGGTTAGGTCATAAGGCTAGAAGTCTTTTAAGATCATATCTCTTTTCCAAATAATGTTTGACAGCCTCATTCCATGTTTTAGAAGTGTTACCAGGTGTTTATAAGTCATATCTCACATCATTTTGGAGAAATTTTGAAAGTAGCTACGAAATCACTGAACTAGGAGTTTTCGTAGTGCGCTACGAAACCCCTGTAGCAGCCTGTTTTAGCAGAAAAACTGTTTTTACTAGTTAACTTCCAAAAGCTTTCCTGATAAGCCGAGAACTTAATTTTGCAAACTGAAAGAGGATTTTCTTCCTAACATGCTGCACTACAAAAACCTCTTTCAGTTTCTTCAAATTCGTTCTGAGGTGGGAGGAATTTATGGTTAAACTTACGCTACGAAACTGCTGAAAGTCAAGCTTTGTCTACTAGTTTTAGCAGTCTTTTTCAAGATCAGTTTTTGGTTACAGGAAGATGTATTTTGGAATTCTGAGGGACTTTTATCTTCATAAAATGTCCAGATACAATAACCTATCTCACTTTATTCATAAGTGTTTTCAGTTGGGATATACTAAGCTTTCATTAAGACCCTAATTTCAGAAAACGGATTTTTCCTGTTTGCCACATGTTTTTCAAGGACAGTTTCTGGACAGCTGGAGAAATGTTTTCAAAAACCAGGAGAGGTTTTTGTTCTGGACAACATGGGCTACAAAAACCTCCTTAAGTTTCGAAAAATGTGTCATGGATGAAGAGATAAAGGCTCTGTCCCACGTGCCATTTTCAGGGATCCTAAACCTAAAAACAAGGAAACATGTTCCCTAATTTCTAGGGTTTGTCTTCAGCAGTCAGATGACCACGTGGGAGGCTTCATCAAATTCGACTTATTGAGGTTGCAAGTTGTCAAATAATGCTTTAAATGCTTAGATAAGGTTTTTGAATTATGATAAGGAGTTACACTCCTAGTTGCATTAGGTCTCTAGGACTGATAGTTAGGTGTCATTTGCATTTAATAATTAGTTTTATGTATCAATAGGTGTCATAGTAGGATGAATTCGAATTCCCCTCATGCTGGAGGAGGAATCTCAGTTATGTAAAGAGTTCTATATATAGCAGAAGAGCTGATGTACAAAGGGTTGGAAATTTTATGAAAAGCTGGTATTTGGCCTATGTAAAGACTCATTTTCAGTAATACATGCTTGACTTTACTTCTCAGGATTCATGAAGGATTTGTTATGTTCAGAATATGTGATGTTGTCATTTTCTTAATTCTTACAGTGGTATGGATGTATAATCACTCAGAATTCACTGAATGTGCTCTGACTTCCTGTATACATTTATAAACTATGTGGTCCCATATGAGTTTATGTTCTGAATGTTTAAATGTTGAATGCCCTGACTTCCATGTAAGGTTGAGTTCATTGTTATATTGAGGTGTTGTTGAATCCATAAGCCCAATGGATGTTTACTGATCATGTTCAACCATTCATATTTTTCACTTGTTTCATAGAGTTAGCCATCTAATCTTTATCAAAATCATTAACCTTTGAGAGAGCCCTCTCAGGTTGAGGAGGCTAAGCCTCAGCCAAAAGTTGGTTTGAAAGAGTTACATAAGGTCTTCCTGATCAGCAGCCTATCAGGGGCATGATTTTGTGATAACACTTAAGAATTAATAATTTTTTGTTATCACTTAAGAATTCCAATGCCAAATGTCTCACATTTGTTTGATGGTAAAGCACATAAATCCTTTTATGCAGTTTCGCAGCGCAACATGTTTAGGTGGTTTCGTAGCGCATAATTCATATTTTGCACTGGCTGCGCTACGAAATTGGGGAAATGAGTTCATTGCCTGATGTTGAGAGGCAAGCTATATTCAGGGAAGCAAAACAACACAACCATAGCCCACCCATATCACCTCTGTCTCCTATGGGTTCTGTGGGAATATCTGACTCGACATGTCACAGTGCTGGATCTTATCATCAATATACAAATAATACTGCTGTGTTTCATTCTCAAGGTTTTTCCTATAATCCCGCTACATTGGCCGAAGTTCTGGTATCCAGTGGAGGTCAATATCCTAGCATGCCTATTGTACAGAGTTCTGCTTCCCTCCAGAAATCTGCATCTAGTGAGAATCTCACAGGGGAACATACATCAGGTTACCTAAATTTTCCGTCATCAGATTGCCAAAGAGGAGCTATACATGGTAGTATCTTTGATGAAAATCCAGAATACATCAGGCAATGGCTGCAAGAGTTGGAGAGAGAACTTTTTAGTGATATTGATGAAGCAAGTATCATTAGCCCCGCTCAAAGCACATATATTGACAGGGAATGGGCAGACACAATAGAAAACCTCCTGTATGAGGATTCCCCTATGCATTCTCCGATGGAGAGCACAACCTTGAAGGATTATTCTAATGGAAGCATAGATTATCCCAGTGTTGCAAATATCTCTGATTCATGTTCTGTTTCACAAACTAATTCTTTGCAACAAGAAGCATATGCATCAACTGGTCACCGGCAAGATAATGTTCATACAGGGAGCTCTTCCAAACAGCTGTTAATTCAATGTGCAACTGCAATATCTGAAGGTGGATGCAGAACAGACAGATTCGCGGTTTTGTTTCAAAATAATTTCACCATCAGAACATCATAGGGACTGTGGAGGCAGAGCAGATTTCTGTTGATCATGTTGCACACTTAAAACCCTCAGATGGAGATATAAAGATGGCAGTATGACTTCTGGGAAGAACGGGCTCTTGCCACCTTTTCTTGTTTATAATTTGCAAAATGTCTTGAAGAACAGAAAGATATCCTAAGGAGCTTGTTCTTGCTGTTGACATAGAGCATTTAAATCTGTTTGCTGGCCTTGCTGATGGTGTTTAGTGTTTGGTGCAAGTTCAGTCAATATTATCAGAGGATGCTAAAATTGGGATATTACTTGAATATCTCGAAATTAGTTTTAATGATGCAACAGTTTTGAAAAGTAATCGACTACAAATGTCCTGCATCCCCGCTTCTCCTGAAAGTCTTGCATCAAGTCACTCTTTTTATTTGGAAAGCAAGTCTTCGATTACATGGGATTGCATTGTCCAAGGTTCTGACATTTGTATTATTGATTGTGCTCCATAGGTTACAATTATGTGCAATAAAGGATGTGCCCCCATGTTGTCTGATCAATCTGAAGGTAATGAGTTCCTATGTAGAGAAGTGCATTCTGAAAATTCTGAATCTCTTCTTTGTCTACTTATGAATGATTTTCTATCCCTTGCATTGGATCCGTTTTATGGGTTTGAAAGGGACTGTCCATCAAAGGTATCTCATTTCTTCCTAAAGTTCAGATCTCTGGTTTATCAGAAAAGTCTGACTTCAATTTCATCTTTGGAGGCATCTAAAAATGTTGAATCATTACACAAGGTCAGAGATATTCAGGAAACTAAGAACAGAAATGCTAGACGGGAGTTTGATCTCTTGTCATCCTTGCCAGAGTCAAATGATTCTAATGTCAAGGATCCCTTAGCTGATGAAAATGGCAATTCAGAACCAAATGAAGTTACTCCCTTAACAAATTCCAAGATGCAAAATTCTATGCCTCATGTCTTTAAAAATGGCAGAAGTCAACGTCTCGAGGCAAAGGAAAATAGGAAACGGAAGTTGGATGTGCAGTCTGATGGTTCTGGTTCTTTGAAAAGATTAAGGAAGCTAAAAGATTTGGAATCCATACCAAAGAGGTCTCGTTTAAAACCTAATGGCCACAAATCATCAGTCCTTTCAAGAACAGATTTAAAAGAATCAGTGCAGGAACAGCAGACAAAGCCTAGGAAATCCTCATTTGAAAAGTCATCTGATTCATCTAAAGCAATTGAAGGACCAATGGCACTTTGCATGAAAGTTCCTCAGGGATTCGCATTACCTTCTGTAGTGCAGTTGAAAGTTTGGTACAGGCAAATGGTTTTCAAAAAATCAGAATCGAATATAAAATTGGCAGAAGGAAGATGTTTGACAGATGACGATATCAGTAAATATGTTTTTTTTTTTTTTTTTAATTCACACTGAGGAACCTAAGTCCATTGAAACAAAAGAAGATAGGAATCAGGTAAAGAAGAACCTGCAAAGAGGGAGAGGTAGTATTGGAGAAGCTCAATCAAGAAAAAAGGAAGCTGTAACGAAGGCCTTACATACGGGACTTCTGGACAGGCAGAATGATTTGGATAAGTCTGTGCTTGCGAGCAAGCCAGGTGAAAAAGAAGAACTGCGTGAAATTCATAGGTGTGAAGCAGCGACACCCAATGAAATTGGTTCAAAATCCTTGTCAGATAATTTACCTTCCGCAAAAGGATTGGTTGAATGTTCTGTATCTCGAGCAGAAGATGGAAAGAGATCATCTAAAGCTTCTCAGAAGAAGAATGAGAAAAAGTGGCTACGGTTCCAAACAGTTCTACTAAGAATTCTATTTGTGGCAAGACCTTTGAAACTGAAGGGGAAGGCATTATTGCTAATGAATCATGTGAAGAAAATCAACAGATAGGTCCAGTGGCAATGGTTATGAAAGGTTTTGAAGCTGTTTTGAAATTACACAGCAGTTTCGTAGCGCGCTACGAAACTGCTGTAGGTGATGATTTTAACGCAAACAGGCAATTTTGAATTATAAGCGGCAATTTTGAAAGGGAAACATCTAAAAGGCGTACAAGGCATTATCTGAAGCTATCTAACCGTTAACCAGGTCAAGACACGTGGAGATAATATGGATTCGAATCCAACTTTGGATGTTTATCATAAAGGAAGCATATTTCATATTTATCACACTACAGGATATGTGAAACAGTTATAGTTGGCAAAAGTTTTGGCTTTCACGTATGCAAACGGTGGACAGCACATCAAAGACGTGGCAGTTTGCTCCATTTTGGGGTAATTAAAAGATAAAGGATATACTTCGTTGGAGCCAGACATGTTAAGGCAGACTAAAGACCGATACACAGGGACAGTTTCATACATTTCAGGGTACTAGACAAGGAAGTGTCATTAAAGATCAAACATGGAGCTTTGAACATCCATTACAGCCAAACTAAAGGGGAGCAGATGTCAAAGAACGAGGATCATTGTAATTAAAGCCATCATGCATGTAAAATGGAGTTAGAGTCATAGTTAATTTAGAACTCTTTAAAAAACTCCAGTCAGCACTTTATTGTATTTATTAGTTAGTTAAATAGCTGATAGGTGTCATTAGAGGTAGTTATCGAATTCCCCTCATGCTGGAGGAGGAAGCTCGAATTAGTTAGAATAAGGATTCTATATATAGCTGAAACAGCAATGTAATGAGGGTTGGATATTTTATAAAACAAAGTACTGTTTTGGCTTATGTAAAGACAGAGTTCAGTAATATAAGTTGGCTGCTTTTCTTCTCAGGATTCATAAAGGATTTCCATGTTCAGAATGGTGAATTTATTCTTTCCTTAATGTCTTTTACAGTTGTATAAATGCATAATCACTCAGAATTCACTGATCGTGCTCTGATTTCCTGTATGCATTTGTAAACTGTGGTTTTATATGTGTTGTGTTCTGAGCATCTAAATGCTAAATGCCCTGACTTCTATGTAAAGGCAGTATCATTGTTTACTGAAGTATGGTTGACTCCATAGGCCCAATGGAAACTAGTTTAATGTTTGTCCAGCCTTCATATTTGTTAATGTTATTCCACAAGAGTTAGCCATCTTATTAATAGTCAAAATCAATAACCCTTTGAGAGAGCCCTCTCAGGCTAAGGAGGCTAAGCCTTAGTCAAAAGATTGGTTTGAAACAGTTACACTGAGATAGTCTGATCAGCAGCCTATCAGGGTCCTATTTTGGTGATAACAGGCTCCATAGGCCATATCCTTTACCCATCTCATCCTTGAGTTCCTTGCATGCAAACCTTTCTGAGGTTTTTGCGCGAGCTCCTATCGAAGCTCTTTCGACAAAATCCCAGGTCTCAACATTTGTAGATCCTCCATCTACTAGCTTTTCATCTACCACTCCAGATGATGCGTATGTGAACCTTCATTCTTAGTTTGATGCACCAGGTACCTCCGCCGCATCATGTAGTCAACCTTCCTCCCATCCACCCATCTTCCATTCTGATGAGGACATCATGGAAGACATGTCTACCCCTGCTTATCCTTGGGATGATATGTAACATTGTGCATACTTCCTTCCATATTTAGAGTCCACCACTCTAAATACATCCATTACACCCATAGAATACTGGGGGGCACATAGGCCCCTACATCTCCTTATCATCCTTTGGAGGATCCCGTGCCAAGTTGGTTGAGATGCTTGAATCACTTTTTCGAGCACTCGAAACACAATGGTGCTCCAAAAACCCCTCCTGTTAGGGGGCATCATTCCCACATTTGCATACCAGATTAGTCCCCTCCATCACATATGTTTGTGGGAAGTATCCCATGCTTAGGGGAATGATGGTTTTTCCCCTAGTCATCTTCCCAATTGATTAACATAAGTCTCGGCCGAAATCCCACCGGATCTAGGTATGGTCAATTATCCTCCCATTCCTTGGATAGTTTTTCCTGTCGACCTCCCCGTCGAGCCATATTCACATTGCATATCATAGATGTTTGATACCATATCTTCAAATATTCTACTCTATGTCCACATAGTCCCCATGTTTGAATTCATCGATGAGGATGATTCTATACCTCCTCTAGTAGTTCATTCTTGTTTTCCTCTTCCCATAATTCTTCACCAGGAACCATCGTTCCAAGAAGCATTAAGGTCATATTTAGACAAAGTAAGGCCACTTGCCTAAAAGTCATAGATCTTGATTCTGATGGTCAGTTTTTCCGCTACAATCTCCACAAGTTTTAGGGCCTTCTCCCCATCTCAAATTGGAGGGAAAACACCCTTTTTATAGGAAAACCCACAATTTTTCTATCACACATTGCGACTAAACCATAGCTTAGTTTGATGAACCGTTAGCAACATTGGAAATCTCTCATCGAGTAATATAATGGGTCTCTCTTAGTTTTTTATGATTTGACACTTCACTAGGAATCCATTTTTCCAAGAAGGGTCACTTCGTCGCCTCTCAAAATCGAATTTCTTCATAAAGAGACACTTTTAATTTGAGTTCCACCTCCTGTTAATACTTGTCGTCTCACGTGTTGATTTTTTTCATGAGTAACCATCATGTACTCATGTCTTCATGGTACCCAGTGGGCCTATTCTATGTGGCAGCGTCATCGAGTCACCCTTGTTCAGAGCATCCGTGATGAGTCACCTTTGCATCCATGGAGTATGTTTCACACCCCATTGTATCATGTCATAGTATTCCATCCATCTTTTCATACCATTCATCATGTGTTGCCCATTTTTGCCTATAATCATACTGTCCACCATCCCCTCTAGAGTCAAGTCAGTCGTTGTTAGGTTAACCATGCACTTTATGGTCTAACAAGGGAAGTTGTTTGTTTGTTAGTCCCACTTTTTCCATTGTCCCTGGTGTCATTCCATCAATCACATTACTATATTCCCTCGTGCCTTTGTTGAGGATCCTCATTGCCTCACCTATCGCGACCCCTATTCTGTCGACATCAACTCATTTATTCTAGAAGAATGGCCTATAGGGTGGTGTAGCTTGGTTCCAGCTTCCATTCTTGTTCGGTACCTCAAATCAAGCAAGGGGACTCATTATTTCCCTTTGACTTGGTTGTTTCATGTTCTTGATTCATACACTTCAAGGTCCAGTGATGCAGCAGATTGTACTAGTGATTCCCGGGTGTGCGTGAGATGTTTCAGACCTCATGAAAAGGTGGCCCTTCAGGTAGCCCCCCACATGCCCGAATGCCTTCATATTATGCTACAACCTCAGATACAGTTCTGCATATTTGACAGGTTTGGTTCCTACCAATCGTAGTGTTCATAGCATGCATGTCTCCTTCAAATGATCCATTTAGTTTTGTAGAGCCCTTCCCTGCTCAGCAGGGCTTCTTCGGTTGTTCTACCCTCCCTCCCACCCATTTTTTGAGGGAAGGGCCATTATATCTCATGTACTCATATGATATTATATTCAGTCCTGGATCATGTCTTTTCCAGGTGCATTATGTATATGGGACACATTGTATTATTTTCTAGCTCAGTTATGCCAACGTGTCATGTACCATTCAGCATGGACTTCATTGCTCAATTTTACCTTTCTGGGCAAATCATTATTTTTGTACTAAATTATCTCGACGGGAATAGGTATGCCTCCCTCGCCTCACTAAGATCCAATACCACAACATAAAAGGATACTTGCATTGGTCTCGCCCCCTCTGTCCCTATCCTCTTTCGCTTCAACTCGTCTCTCTCTCTCTCTCTGACTCCACTTTGTTGTCCAGTGATTGTGTCTTTACAATGTACTTTGGTCATACGTTTTTCTCCTAACACTCGTACGTTGGGGGGCAATCTGTTATCACCAAAAAATTGATCATCTAGACTAATTTACTAGATGGATCTAAATGCATCATGTAAGGCCAATTTTACCATAGTAAAATTGTTTTCATTATGAGAAATTACTTAATAAACCACATTTGTTAAGTAATTCATAATTAAACCCATGAAGAATAATTTAATAAATCACTATTTATTTAATTATCTTCTAGCAATAATTAATTAAACCATTGATTAATTAATATTCCTTGTCATATTTGACCCAGTTATGAAAAACAAACGAATAAATTATTAATAATCTTACTTTTCTCTAGGAATAATTAATTAATCACTAATTAATTATTATTCCTTGTCAAGTTTGACTAAATCCCTCAGGATTAAATAAATCATTATTTTTTTATTATTCCTTAACCATATTGCTTGAGATGATAAATAAATCATTTATTTATTTATTATTTATAAATAAAAGTTCAAATACTTTTTCCCTCCTAACCAAATATAATAAAATATTCCAAGTGGTTATTTTTAGAATGGGGTAAATAATATTTTTTTATTGCTCATTATTTGAGGATAACTCAATATTTTGCTATAAATAGAAGGGTTTTCCATTCATTATTCACTTTCGATTATTTACATTGTTGCGCTCACTATTGTAACTCTGATTACTATCACTGTCGCATACCATTTTTCTTTTCCATTTGAGTTCCCATTGAGCTCAAACATTTTATTTGTTGGATTTATGCATTGTAAAGAAGAGACACTCTATCAAAATGCTGAAGACAATTGAAGATAGCCAGGAACCCATCCTATAGAGGGGGACTGGTAACATTTATTTGTTCCCTTTACAGGTTTTATTTAATAAAATCTATTCTTTGTACATCTGGTTTCCATAGGATTATTGGAGTTACCCTCATTTATTACTATTCCATTTTGTTGTTTAACTATGATTGTGGCATAGATCCAGACTTCGGCAGGCTTTGCTTCTATCATTTGCTGTAGATCTACAATGTTTAGTAGCCATTTATATTGTTGAGACTGTTTGTCATCCATAGTCTTAGGTGATTTCTTTCCATACACCTTTGAGAAGAAAACACTATAACACATATTATGATGAATTTTTGTATTGTACATGAATTATAATTGCATGTGTATGTAGGTGTTGTTGATGAAGACAAATATACACTTGGTTTTAGATAAAGTTTGAGATTTTGCTATATAACTTGTCTAAGATGTTTAATTAAAGTGTTGATTTGTGAGGCATAGTCTGGTCAAACTATTATTGATGTGGTTGGGCCATCAGTGAGAAACATGTTGGTGCCACATGACTAGAGATCATAAGGTGCCTAAAACTATGCAAAGTCTCTAGGGGCGTGACAGATGGTATAGAAGCACATAGCAGAGCAAATCATTTTAGCAAGGTAAAAAGCTACTAAGGTGGTGAAAGGAGTATCTTATCAGGAGCAAATTATTGTAGAAGTGACAATGAGTACAACTAAGATTAAGATCCAAGACAAGGCCTTTAGTCATTTGAGATAGTAGATTCTATATCAAGTGGTGTTTAGGATGGCTCCAAATTGGTAGAGAGGGTTGTCACTATGGAAGAATGTATGGGCCAGATGATGGATTCTATGTAGGCACATGGGAATGAGTCTAAAGAGATAAGGAGGTACAGGGGGACTATGAGGGAAGCTTTCCTTCATGGCTTCAGTGAGCTTGAGGGGATGGCATAGACAATGGAGTAAGATAATGTTGATGCATGGGGAGAACGTTTGAAACACCTAGAGGGTGAGGCAAATTCTTTTGTAGCATCAACTCATGAGCATGTGAACAAGATTTTAGTATTGAAAAAGGAAGTAGGGATGGGGATCGTTTGGTGCTTCATTAAGAGTGAAGATAAAGGAACTAAAAGCATATGATGGGAATATGAGTGTCAAGATGCTTGGGAATTTTTATTGGGATGTGTAGTAGTAATTGGATAATATGGGTGGGTGTTGGGATGAGGCTAAGGTGAATGTTGCTAATATGTATCTAACATGGATAGCGAAGTTGTGGCGGAAATCTCGAGTGGTGGATTTGGCATTTGGTTGCATCACGGAGAATATTTCTACATGGATAGAGATGAAGGAAACTTTATATGTTCAGTTTGGTCCAAGGAATCAAGCATGGAACTAGGAATCACCTTATGGCATTGAAGCATATAGGAAGGATATGGGCATACATCGAGGAGTTTTGGGGCCTTATGTTGGAGATTAGAGAGATGTTGAATGAATATTGGTTGTACCATTTCATCAATGGATTGCAACCATGGGCACAGATTGAGTTGAGGAGACAAAATGTCCAAACTCTTTTAGAGTGATTCATATTGGATCATTATATTGTTTGTCATCCATCTTGATGGTTTCAGAGTGGAAAAAGTGGAGGAAACAATTCCATACCATTTTTACCGGTGGGACCCAGTTTGGCACATTAGGGTCTGAAACCTTTTGGGAGCGTTTTGAGGCATCAAATGTCATTTTTTGGGGTAATATTTTCCTCTTTAACACAACACTTTTTTTTCCTATTCTACACATAAGGACCTTTCCAACGATGCAAGAATGAGTAAATCAGAATATGTATGCGAAAGTTATGCCACTCATAAGTTGACCTTCCTATTTTCACCACCATAATTTGAGAGAGTAGAAATTCATTGTAGATTAAAACTACTTATGTAATTTTGTAAAACAAAAGACTTTAATCTACTCTACTCATCAGCGGAAACAATTAATCAATCGAGAAATCATGAAGCATACAAGAGAAATAATTCAATCAACACATTACACAATGATTTCCTGGGGAAAGCCACAACTAAAAACCCATGCTATATGTATATTGCATTAGTCAGAAAATATGAGAAGATTACAATGCTTTTCTCAAGCCCGAGAAACCTTTGCACTATCTCTATCTGTCTCACAGCTTCCTAGACAAGCCTAGGCCAATACTTAACCAAATTTTGGCTTTCCCAAGTCCCTATTTCCTTGCGTTTTTTCCTTGGGAATTAGCCCCCTATTAATTAGGGAAATTCCTCAATATGAATTGCACAATCCTCATAGGCCTTCCTCTGACTGCATGCACCACCTATACAATTCAGATGATTATACAACTGATAGTACACTTCCCTTGAACTCCAATCTCAACTGGGTAACTCTCATATCTAACATGCATGAGTTATTTATGAGTGAATCGTCAATTAACTGATTGAACACATGAAGCAACACCCCATCAATTGGAACTAGTTTAACTGAATTTAACTCAGTTAAACTGAATTTAACTCAGTTAAACTGAATTAATTAATTACAACTCAAAATAAACTCAACCAGGGCTCCTATAAAGTAAAAGACAATCTACATGACTCAAGTTAGACCCTGAACTCAAATTAAATGAGCCAACTAAGTGAAATCAACTTATTTAACTCGTACAAGTTGTCTTGTAATGTGGAATTACAATTTTGTTCCTAATTTAATTCAAGGACAAAATTAAATCAGGATTTTCTTATTTCATTTTCAACACTCCCTCTCAACAAGAAAGGGATTATCAGATACCCCAATCCTGCGTCTATGGAATTGTAATTTTCCTCTTGATAGTGCCTTAGTCAAGATGTCTACATCATGTTCTTTTATAGGAATATACACCAGCAACATGATTATCCTCTTAACACAATCTCGTAGATAGTGATATCAGATGTCGATGTGCTTAGACCAATCATGAAAAATTAGATTCTCAAAGAGTTTGATACAACTCTAATTGTCACAATAAATCATTGTAGGATCCATCGGTAGACCAAATAACCTAATAAGGATCTTCCTCGTTCAGATAGCCTCACAAGCTACTTGACTAGCAGTCATGTACTCTGCTTCTACTGAACTGAGTGCAATTGATTTAAGCTTCCTGTTGTAACAAGAAATTGTTGCTAACCCAATACTGAAGATTCCACCTAATGCGATCTTCATGTCAGAGGGACTCTCTGCCTAATCTGCATCTGTGAAGCCTTACAGCTTCACTCCGTCTATCTATATGTACCAAAGACCAAACTAAGTGGTGCCTTTGAGGTATCTCAACACATGTTTAGTTGCCTTCCAATAGAGTTTGGTTGGCTTAACCATTGCTTGACTAAGTTGCTTAACTGAATGAAAAAAAAATAATAATAATAAAAATAAATAAACAAAATTAAAATTAAAATTAACAATTAACAATTAAAAAATAAAATTAAAAATAAAATAAAATAAATATATATATATATATATATATATATATATATATATATATATATATATATATATATATATATATATATATATAGATATAGATATATATATATTCAGTCGTGTTTTCACCAAATACATAAGTGAACCCACAAAAAAAAAATACATAAGTGAACCCACAAGATGCTTGTAAATAGTAGCCTCCACTACTTCGCTTGAAGTAGCATCTTCCTTCCTCCAATTTCCTGCTAGAGGAGTCTCCATGGGTTTTTTGCTATCCATGTGGAATTTCTTCAGTATATCATTGGAATACTTGCCCTAAGAGACAAACAGTTCTTCATCTCCTTTCCATACTTCCATACCAAGGAAATAATTTATGAGCCCCAAGTCCTTCATATCGAATTCTATTGCAAAATCCTCTTTGAAAGATTTGACAAGCTTCTCATCACCTGTTAGAATTAAATCATCGACATATAATATTATAATCAATAATTTACCTTCAACCACAATATGGTAAAGTTTTGCATCTGCTTCACTTTTGGTGAAGCCCAACCTAGTGAAATAGTTGTCAATCTTGGTGTACCAAGCACAAGGTGCCTGTTCCAATCCATACAATGCTCACTTGAGTCTGCACACATGTGATTCTCTATTGAAGGTCTCAAATCCTTCCATCTACTCAATGTACACCTCTTCCTCAATCACTCAGTTGAGGAAGGTTGCCTTCACATCCATATGATGTATCTTCCATCCCATTTGCGTTGAAAGTGCTAGAATAGATCTGATTGAAGATTACCTTGATATTGGGGCAAAGGTCTCCTCGTAATCAATTCCCTCCACTTGAGAGAACCCCTTGGCCACAAATATGGCCTTGTGTTTCTTGACACTCCCATCTGCTGCTTGCTTCACCTTGTAGATCCACGTAGAACCTACCATTGAATTGTTCTCTGGCCTTAGGAAAACTTCCCAAGCATTGTTCCTAGTAATAGAGTCATACACCTCTACCATGGCATCAACCCATACTAGTTTCTGCACTTCTTCCTCAAATGAGGATGGCTCAATCTCTACAGTCTCACTCATCAGGGCCATGTAGCTAGTGTACTGATCTAGTGACCTCCTCTACCTGCATTGTGATGTGGGTGCTCCCGCCTTTTCTCTAACACCATGCATCAAATTGTCAGCTTCTTTGGTGTGCTTCCTTCCATCTTTGGAAGTCTCTGCATGAGTGAGTGCTTCCACCCTCTACTCCTCTGCATGTGGTTGCTCCACATCATCCTTAGGTTCTTCCTTTGGAGCTAAAAGCTCCTCATTTGCATGTAACTGAAGCTCCCTCTCAAGGGAACATCTCATGGCCTTCTCTTCAACAAACTTCACATCTCTACGAACCGTTGTCATCCTGTGAGATGGTAGGTACACCCGATAGTTATGAGGTGTATTAGTGTACCCCAAAAATTTGCCCAACTCAGTTGTCGGCTCTAGATTTTTCCTTACATTCTTGGTAACATGATAGTAAATTGATGAACCAAAGATCCTAAAGTGTGCCACATCTGGTTTCTTACCTAAAAAAGCATCTTCTCGTGTACTCATCCCAAGAATTAAATGAGGACTCGTGTTCTACACATATACAGCTACGTTGCATGCTTCAGCCCACAAGTGAAATGATAGGCCCTGATCATGTGATATCGCCCGTGCATCTCCCATAATACTTATGTTCTTCATTTCAGCCTACCCATTTTGTTGTGGGTTATAGGGTGTTATTAACTCCTATTGAATGCCTTCTAATGCACAAAAGTTCTTGAATTCATTCAACACATATTCTCCACCATTATCGCTCCTCAGGGCCTTCACTTTCCTGCCAGTTTCTTTCTCAACAAGTGCTTTAAATTCACAAAATTTAGAGAATGTATGATCTTTCTTCGACATGAAGAAAATCTAGCACTTACGTCAGAAATTTTGAAAATAATGACAAGAAATGATAAAAATAGAATCGAGAAATTCCAGTCTAATTTGTCCTTGAATTAAACTGAGAATTAAAATCGAATTATATTCTCATAGCAACTTGTAATAGTTAAATAGAGTGAGTTGACTTAGTTAAAATAGGAATTTTGAGTTGGAAGTCTTTCTGAAGTCATGTATATGTTCTCCCTATATTATAGGGGTCAAGGATGAGTTAAGTATGAGTTGTAATTAGTTAACTAAGTTTACTGAGTTAAGTCCATTTAAATTAGTTCCAAACTGTTTGAGGAACTAATAGTGAGTTAACAGTCAGTTGGTGCACTAATGCATTAACTAATGCTACTCTAGTTAACTGAAGATTCACTCATCAAAATCTCATGCATGTCGATTCTATGAAAGACCTAGTTGAGAGTAGAGTGCAAGGACAGTGTACTATTTATTGTGGAATTTTCTAAATTGTACAAATGGTACATGCAATCAGGAACTGATCCTTGAAGGGATTGCACAGTTTTGGATGTAATGGTTTCCCTTTAAGATGGGCTAATCAGCCATAGAAATTGTGCAAGGAAATAGGGACTTGGACAACTGGAGAATTGGCTAAGCGTTGGCAAAGAGCTTGCTTGTGAGTTGGAGATTGATTTTACTGAGTGTTGTGATAGTTCTTGTGAGAAAAAGCATTGTATTATCATCTTGGATTTCTAATTAATGCAATATAGATAGGTGGGTTTTGTGCTATGGCTTTCACTAAATATTTATTGTGTTATGTGCCATTGATGTTCTTCCTCTTGTCAACTATTGTTATGCTCGATCTTTATGTGCTTCCGCTGTAAAGAGTAGAAGTAAATTCTTGTCTCTTGTTTTAGTAGATTACATGAGCTTGTGAATCTACAGGATTTTCTACATGGTATCAAAGATGATAATAGTATAATAGAAGAGATTTCAAAGTTTTGAGTTTTGGTTATAGGTGAAATTTGAATTTGCAATACATACTTCAGGATCAATAGATGGAATTTTATGGTTTGCAGCTCGACTTTGCCTTGGATGGAAGCTCGAATTATATAGCCTGGAAGGATAGGATGGAGGCCATGTTGGAGGATAATGGCTTGAAGGAATTCATTGATCAAGACATTCCTAAGCCACCAACCTCGGATGCTTAGAATTTGGCTAAATGGAATAAGTGTGTGCCAAGGGCGAGGCAGATAATCCTTGAGGGAGTTAGATACCACATTTTCTCAAGTCTCCATGGGAAGGAAACTCTGCATGCTATGTGGAAAGCATTGAAGGACCTTTTCCATAATAGTAGTGACCAAAGGAAGTTGGCACTAAAAGATAAACTTCGAAAAATCAAGATGGAGGTGGGTGACTCAATTCCAAATTACTTGACCAAGTTCACTCAATGTCGTGATGAACTTGGAAGTGTTGGAATCACGGTTGTTGAGGATGATATGGTGAGTCTTGCTCTTCTAGGACTCCCAAAGAGTTGGCATAGTTATCAGGACTCTGTCAATGGTCAAGAGAAGCTGCCAGATTTGGAATGACTGTGGTTGGATTTGATGCAGGAGGAGATTTAGAGGAACACTAGAGATGGGACCTCGTCCAAGGAAGTGGAAGAGGATTTTTCCTTAGCGAGTAAGGAAAAGAAGGCTAAGAGAAAGAAGCCCCAAGGCGAGGAGGGAAGAAAGAATATGGACTTGATGAAAATCAAGTGTTTTCACTGTCATGAGCATGGGCACTATGCCAAGAATTTCCCACAGAAGAAAGCAAGAAAGAAGGAGCTGACAGTAATGGCAATATCTGAATCTCTAGCTTCACAATTCGAACTTGATTTTACTCTCATTGCATGCATGGTCGACACTACCATGGGAGGCGTGTGGTATCTTGACAGCAGTGCCTCATTCCATATGACGGGGAATAGAGATCTCTTTAGTGATTTTGAGGAGAAATACCTCAAGCATAGCATAGAGTTTGGAGATGACAAGAGGTAGAGAGCTACCGGGACCGGTACGGTTACCTTTCAAAGGGAGTCTGGATCCCCTCTTAGGATCATAGATTTGATGTATGTTCCAGAACTAAAGAAGAATCTTGTTTCAGTCGCATTATTGGAAGACCGTGGCTATGATGTGTTTTTTAGTAAGGGAAAGGTTTTCCTTAGTCAAATCATCATGTGACAGGCGAAACAGATCGGTGCACGGGTCAAGAAACTGTATGCTCTTGAGGTTCAAGATGCATGCAAATCCTTGAGGAGCAAGGCAAAGGTTAGAGACTTGGTGGTTGAGAGGGAAAGTAAATTACCTCTTAACATGCAGCCCTAGAAGAAGCCTTTGAAGCAGCTTCAGGAATTTGTGGAGCAACCACAAATAGAGAAGCTGAGAGGAGACTGAGTGAAGAGATCCATTAAAACAGAGAAGAAGCAGTCTCAGATAATTGTGGAGCAGCCATAATTGGAGAAGCCGAGAGGAGACTAAGTGGAGGCATCCACTCATACAGAGACCTCCAATAAGGGGGAATTTTGATCCAAGTGGGCAGACGGATCACATGCAGCCATACCTCCAGGTGTGAGTTGGGGTGATGTGAAGTGATAGTCCCAATAGGGATGAAATTAGGCAGGGTCCATTGAGTGGTTTTATCTCATGGATTGTACCTTGCTACGAGAGCCCAAAGTACATAGTAGCGGGAGGAACCAGTGGGATTGATGCAATCAGAGATCAAAGTGACAAAAGCTAGAGAAGTCAGATACTAAAGAGTGTAGAGAGGGTTGAAAACAATGCATAAAGGTATAGTCAATAGAAGCACAGAGCTTTCAGTCGATAGAGGCAATAGCAATCAGAGACTTTGATGACAGAGGCATCATTCTGATTCAGGTTGGATGTTTTTTTTGTTTATGGAGTTGTTGTAGCAACAACACTAGAGAGAAGTGTTGCATGTAGAACATTCCAAAGTTTCAGGATCAGGATCGAGTTGAATTCCTTTCTTTTTGATAAGGAGTGTTGAAAATAGCAACAAGAAATGATAAAAATAGAATCTAGAAATTCTCGTTTAATTTTTCCTCGAATTAAACTGAGAATTAAAATCAAATTCTATTCTCATAGCAACTTGTAATAGTTAACTACAGTGAGTTGACTTAGTTAACTTAGGAATTTCGAGTTGGAAGTCTTTCTGAAGTCATGTATATGTTCTCCCTATATTATATGGGTCTAGGATGAGTTAAAAATGAGTTGTAATTAGTTAACGCAGTTTACTGAGTTAATTCTAGTTAAATTAGTTCCAAACTATTTGAGGTACTAATGGCGAGTTAACAATCAGTTGGTGCACTAATGCATTAACTAGTGCTACTCTAGTTAACTAAAGATTCCCTTATTAAAAACTCATGCACATTGATTCTGAGAAAGACCCAATTGAGACTAGAGTGTAGGGACAGTGTACTATTTGTTGTAGGATTTTCTGAGTTTTACAAATGGTGCATGCAATCAAGAACTGATCCTTGAAGGGATTTGATGAGCCCCAAATTTGGTAACATTTTGGGCTCATTTGGCCTAACTACCTTTGCTCAATCTTTCATTTTTCATAACTTATGCATCATTTTTTAGTATGTTTATGTCATTTGTACGAATAAGGGCAGTCACTATTCCTAGGTGGCTAACACATGCTCATTTCAGGTTTTTTGACACATGATTGGAACAAAACTGAGCAGATAAGGACCAGGAGACAGCCAAGATGGGGTTGAGGATTCGTAGGAGGGTTGTCCACAGCATTAAATGGCCTTCCTCGGGATCTTCACCCCCAGCTCCGAGCTCCAGCAGCCACCACAACCGGATTTAAAGATAGCCAAACGGATTTTGAGGAAGCAGCAGTTCACTCCTAGTTTGGTCAGCCAAGCCCCACTGATTTAGGAGGCCAGCTTGGGGCCTCGTGATGTATAAATGATAGGGCTTTAGCCTTCGAAAAGGACTTTTGAAACATTGTTGCACATCCTGCACTACGAGCTGCTAGCTTAGTTTTTCTCTTTTGTAGCCATTATTGGCATGCTATTTGACTTATGATTATTATTTTTTAATGGAAAGCAGTCGGATTTGATCTCAGTTCTGAGCTTTTAAAGGAGCCATAGCTCTCGGGGTTGGGCCCAACCTGAGAGCCTAAGGCCTCCTTCCTTTGTATTGTTATCTTTTTCTTCAGCATTATGGTTTTTTGTTCCTTTACATGCATTTAGAACGCAGTTTGTTGAATCAGATTTCTTGG
Organism: Pinus tabuliformis; assembly: GCA_031772625.1. Taxonomy (NCBI): domain Eukaryota; kingdom Viridiplantae; phylum Streptophyta; class Pinopsida; order Pinales; family Pinaceae; genus Pinus; species Pinus tabuliformis. The sequence continues at coordinate 485,712,077 of CM062814.1, read as the reverse complement.
TGTGGTTAAGTAGGTCGTTGGTAGAAGATAGAGTTTCTTTAGCTATTTAGAATAAATTGAAGAGATTGGAGTTGATAAAAGTTCCAGAAAAGGGTTGCTTGCACACTCATTTTCACCTCTTTCTAGGGGCTGGAATTGCAGACAGTGCTACCCACTTAAAACATTGGTTTATGAGTACATGCAATTTGTGGTGCAATAGTTTTGTTTGTAGAAGTTGTCCATGCGTTCAGACCTCTTGGAATATTTCCTTGCTTCAATACCATACATGGTTTTCCTTAAGAATAACGTTGTTGTTCATTAGTTCCATTAAACAGTTAGCAATGTTTTGATTATATGCAAGACGTGGTTGATTTGATTCAGTTTGCACTGTGCAGTACTATTCCCTCACTCTCTCATCCTTCTAAGCCTTGCCCAGACCATTACTCATCTCCCAATTAAACCCCTTGTCTCTCAGCTACACTACTGCCCACATTATCCCACCTTTTCGGCCTTCCATTCCATCTACTCTCCTCCAGACAACTTAGCTTAGCACACCCCCTCATCATCTCATCTCTCGGTTCCCAAGGCATTACAAACCCCTCTCCTACCTCCCTATCCACCCATGCAGCCTCTTCCACTCACCCATCACCCAAAAATCCGATTGTGGAACATCCTGTAGGAATTACTAAACATCCTGTAGAAGTTCTGAAACATCCTGTAGAACCCCTGCAGACTTCCTGTAGAAGCTCATAAACACGGTTTCTTGGGAGCCAAACTTTGTGAGACTCTTTGGAAGGGTGTTAGGGACCCCTTAGACCCTATCTGAACTCTCCCAACCTTTTTCAAGCCTTCCTCTTCCTCGATCCACTTCTGCACAAGTAAAAAAACTAGTTAAAAGCACATGCATGATAATTCTAATAATTGGAACAAAAATACAAAAAGTGTTTTCTTCAGATAGAGGTAGTCTAAACACCTGCATTTCACCTTCATAGAAGTAATGGCATCGCTTTCAATAGTTTGCATCCCCATCTCTGCATCAATAAGACTAGCTGGTAGAATTAGGGTTTGCTATGGTTTGTGTTTCTTGTTGGCTTTCAGTTCCTTTTTGCGAATAGATTAGCTTCTTTTGAGATTAGCTTTCGTCCAACAGTTCAAAAGCTTCTTCTAAGAGCTCATAGAAGTTGGCTTGAGCCCCTAGCGGACTTGTGCCAGCTGACCAAGTGACAGCTGCGACAAGAGCTCGTACTTGTGCATACAGCACCGTCACTTCCAAGTTTGTTACGAACTACCAGGTTGATAAAACTAAAGAAGGAAGCTCCAAGAGTTGTAGCATTATTGCTACAATACTGGAGCCCACCATCTTTTTGGCGCCGTTGCCGGGGAAGCGTCAGAGTATTGGTGATTGTTGCTTTTCTTCTACTTTCCTACTCTCGCCTTCTGCTAAGTAGTATTTCATTTCCATTCTGCAATTTCCTTTCTGCAAGAGTAGCATAGACATTTCCTGCTTTCATAGATTAACATTTCAATTCCGCAATTTCCTTTCTGCAAGCGTAGACTAGCATTTCAATTCTGCAAGCATAGCTTAGCGTTTCATTTCTGCAATTTCATTTGAGCAAAGTAGATTAGTTCTTTCATGCTTTCATTTCAATTCCGCATTTCCATTTCAGCAAGATAGTTAGTTGCAGTTCAATCTGTTTTAGTTTTGCAGGTACCAGAAAAAACAAAAGCAATCAGAAGTCTTTTCATTTCATGCCTCGTAGAAACCGAGATAAAACAGGCAAATTCTTACCCAACACCCCCACCACATCACTAAGTCACCCTTCTCTCTTCTTTGGTGACAGTGATCCAGAAGAACCTATAGGTGAACCTCCTGAGATATACGAAGATCCTATAGCAGAAGAAGAGTTAGAGACCACTCCATCTGAAGCTATGGCTGACAATAGGGGAGAAGATGAGAGAATTGAAGGTGCCTTCCCCATCCGAGAGACCAATGGAGACATGAAAATGAAGAACATCAACCCCTCCGCTTTACCTCACTTCCATGGACTGACTACTGAAGACCCTGATACCTTCCTGTTTGAGTTTGTCGTCCTTTGTCGAACCTATGACTATACTGAGGATGAGAAAAAACTGAAACTCTTCCCCTCTACCCTTAAGGATGCAGCACTACGCTGGTTCATGGGCTTACCTAGGAACAGTATCACCACTTGGGCCCAGATGCAGCAAGCTTTCAATACCAAATACCGGGACTACTGTAGGTCCAAGGAAACCAAGGGAGAAATCTTTCGGATGACCATGGGGAATGATGAGTCTTTAGAAGATTACGAGGAAAGGTTCCAACTCAGCTATAAACGGGCCAGGTGCACACTTGACCCTGAATCCCTCAAGTTGGTCCTGCTCCGAGGAGTCCCTGAAGACCTCTTGGATACCCTTCACATGCTAGCTGGAGGGGATATTTACCAACTACCTTATGAGGACATAAAGATTGTGTTTAGAAACCACTCTAGGGCAGCCCAGAAAAGAGGTAGAGGAAACTCCCTCTCAGCTGGTATTCCTTTCTCCAAACATGAGTTTGCAAATCAATTAGAGGACCTCAAGAGTGAGGTGAGACAGACCATCGCCATGCAACTTGATACATTCCGAATCCAACAGAAGAAAGAGGAACCTGAGAGGGCTTTGGCTATCTTCTGCCCTAGGTGTAAAAGGAAACACCCTAAGAATGAGTGCCCATTACATTCGGTTGAGGTATGTTTTGTTTGTGAGGAGGACCACCCACAAACCAATGTCCAACCTTACCTGGGCTTAAAGCCATGTATCAAGGGACAGAAGCGCCCACTGAACCTCTCTATTTCCTCAACCAAAGAAGGCCACATGGACCTAGACCTTACCAACAGGGGATGCAAGGGACACCCCAAGCCTATTACAGCCCCAACCAATCCGCTCCTATGCCTTCCTGGGGACCCCCTGTTCATCCTTCCTGGTCTATACCTCCTCCATGGTCTTACCCGCCTCAGTACCATACTCAGCCTACTACTCCTTCATTTCACTCACATGCCCAGCCACAGCCTCAGTGGAATGCACCTCAATCGGGGTGGAGGCCCCAGTACAATACTCCTCCTGCCATTTTGCCTCCACCACCGGCTCAACCACAACCATTACCTCCTGCTCCTCCAAGGCAACCCCAAATGCCTGCTCAACCGAACCCGAACCCCAACAACAGACAGGCCCAGCAGGTATATACTGGGGAAACATCATGCCCTACCTATGATGTGGAGATCCAGGAGATCAATCTGCGATCTGGAAAGACTCTTCCGGATCGCCAACCTCCTCCCCCAGAGGACGAGGAAGATAAACAGGAAAGTGAACCAAAGGCTATTCCACCCTTTCCTGAGAGACTAACGACCACCACACAACCCAACCCAGAGGAGGATGAGCTTCTGGGAGAACTTAAACAGTTGTGTGTGAGGATACCACTTCTCCAAGCCATCAAAGATGTACCGATATACAACAAAATGGTGAAGGAAAAGTGTTTCAGACACCCAGGCAAGCGAAAAAGAGATGCTTCAACCATCAATGTCATAAGACAACTTTCTGATCTTATGTTGGGGCAGGCCATCTGCCCAAAGTATCTGGATCCTGGGAGTCCTGTAGTGGATGTACACATCAATGGCACCATCATACCTCACACATTGATTGATCTGGGGGCTGCCATTAATGTGATGACCAGATACCATGCTCAAACTCAACCTTCAGGGTTCCTTGAGAAAGACCTCGACAGTCCTACAACTAGCAGATCGCTCCACCGTGACTCCCGAAGGGATTGTAGAGGATGTCTTGGTCTCGGTTGACTCTTGGGAGTACCCTGCAGACTTCTTGGTTCTGCAACCAAAGGCAAAGCTTACTGGATACCCTCTCATTTTGGAAAGACCTTGGTTAGCCACTGCAGATGCTTACATAAGCTGCCGTGCAGGAAACATGACCATCAAAAATGGTCCTATGTCCATGCAGCTAGTCCTGTACCCTCCTGCCCAACCCTTATTAGAGCATGACTTACCACTTTGGTTGGAGGAAGGAGAAGAGGATGAGGTGTACTCAGCACCTTTGTGCACCCTAGACACCACTAGGGGAGGCCTCCCAATAGAGGATGATTTGATTGAGACCTTGATCCAGACTCCACCTCCCAGTGCATTGTCCTTAGAGGAATTGGTGGAGGATGCCCAAGCCAACACCTTAGTGGACCTTTGTGTGACCGACCCTGTCACTCCCAGAGTCAAAAATGTGGAGTTCGGTCCTGAGAGAACATTAAAGATCAACTCCTCCCTATCTCCTTCCCAGGAAAAGGAGCTGTGTAGTCTGTTGGCCAGTCATCTAGATGCTTTTGCTTGGAACTATAAGGAGATGAAAGGATTTCATCCTTCGGTATGTACCCATCACATCTACATCAAAGAAGACTGTAAACCGGTTAGGCAACCCCAAAGGAGAATGAATCCAGCCCTTAAGGACATCGTCAAGGAGGAATTACAAAAATTGTTGGATGTCGGATTCATTTACCCCATCTCGGATAGCGAATGGGTGTCCCCTTTGGTGTTGGTTCCCAAGAAAAACGGGAAGTGGAGAATCTGTGTGGACTACCGAGAACTGAACAAGGCCACCAAGAAAGACCATTTTCCTCTACCCTTCATAGACCAAGTGTTGGATGGACTGGCAGGAAAGAAGTTTTTCTCTTTCCTGGATGGGTTTAACGGGTATAACCAGATCCAAATCAGCCCGGAAGACCAAGATAAGACCACCTTCACTTGTCCTTGGGGTACCTTTGCTTACCGAGTTCTTCCCTTTGGACTATGCAATGCTCCTGCCACCTTCCAGAGAGCCGTCTTGAGCATCTTTTCTGAGCTGGTCCATGATTCGGTGGAAATCTATATGGATGACTTCACTCCTTATAGGTCCAACTTCCAGGAAGCATTGTCCAATCTGGGAAAAGTCCTAACCAAGTGCATTGAGATGAACCTGTCCCTTAGTCTCGAAAAGTGTGAATTCTTGATGACTGAAGGGACCGTGCTAGGCCATACCATTTCTTGCCAAGGGTTACAGGTGGATCCTAACAAAATTGCTCTCATCAAAAAGGTTCCACCTCCTCAGAAAGTAAGAGATGTTCGAAGTTTCTTAGGATTAGCGGGATATTATAGGAGATTCATTAAAGACTTCAGCAAGCTAGCCTCGCCATTGTTTAGCCTCTTGGCAAAAGATGTTGAGTTTAAATGGATTGACGATTGTCAGAAGGCTCTGAATGAATTGAAGGAAAAGTTGGTGTCTGCCCCAATCTTGAGAGGTCCAAACTGGGCCCTACCTTTCCACATCCACACTGATGCCTCGAACAAAGCCATAGGGGCAGCCTTAGGACAAGTTGAACAAAAACTTCCATATGCCATCTACTTTGTCAGCAAAAACTTATCCAAGGCAGAACTGAATTACACTGTAATTGAGAAAGAATTCTTGGCCGTGGTCCATGCACTGAACAAATTCCGACATTATATCACTGGATATCAAACATTTGTACATACTGATCATGCTGCAATTATATATTTAATGAATAAACCAGATGTGAATGCTCGTATTATTAGATGGTTACTTTTGTTGCAGCAGTTTGATCTGACCATCGTTGACAAACCAGGTAAAGAAAATGTTGTTGTTGACTTTTTGTCTAGATTGGATTTACCTGCAGGAGAGGATGGAACAGTGGATGACCAGATGCCAGATGAACATCTGTTTGCTATCTCAATACTCTCTCCATGGTTTGCTGATATAGCAAACTACCTTGTCTCAGCACAATTTCCTCCACACCTATCCTCAAGAGAGAAGAGCAGGATCATACGGAAGAGTGCTTCATTCACTTGGATCGGGGGCAACCTGTTCAAGCTTGGCCCTGATCAGATCTTAAGGCGTTGTGTAAGGGAGGAGGAAGTCTTTGATATCCTCCTAACCTGTCATGACGGACCTTGTGGAGGACATTTTGCAGCCAAAAGGACTGCCTTCAAAATCCTGCAGGCAGGCTACTATTGGCCCACGCTTCATCAAGATCTCAGAAGGTATATCAGCCAATGTGACCGATGCCAAAGGATGGGGAAACCGACTCCGAGGGATGAAATGCCTCTCCAACCTCAAGTGACTCTTGAGCCATTTGAGAAGTGGGGTATGGATTTTGTGGGTCCGATCAATCCTCCTTCAAGGCAAAGGTCTTACATCATTGTGTGCACAAACTACCTGACAAAGTGGGCAGAAACCAAGGCAATCAAAGCAGCAACAGAAGAAAAGGTGGCCGAGTTCTTAAGAGAAAACATCTTCTACAAATTTGGCTACCCAAGGGAGTTAGTCACCGATCAAGGAAGCCAGTTCACCTCCAACTTAATTGAAGACCTACTCGCTCATCACAAAATCAAGCATAGGACTTCCACACCCTATCATCCTCAAGCAAATGGGCAAGTGGAAGTCACCAATAGAGCATTAGAAGGGATCTTGACTAAGGTGGTGAGCAGCAGCAGGAAAGATTAGGCAGATCGCCTGGTTGAGGCCACATGGGCTTACAACACCACTTGGAAGACCACAACCGGCTTCACACCTTATGAGCTGGTCTATGGGAAGAAAGCTTTGCTGTCAATTGAGTTTGAATACAACACCTTGAGGATGGCAGCTCAGCTGGACCTGGATCTCAGCCATGCCCAACAAGAAAGGCTATTGCAGCTGAACGGATTGGACGAGCACCGAATGCAGGCCCTTCTCCACTCAGAAGTGGTTCAACTTCAGAGGAAGATGTGGCATGACCAACACCTCAATGACAAGCAATTTCAGCCGGGAGATTGGGCGCTGTTGTATGATTCCAGGCATAAGGATTTCAAGGGGAATCTGAGAACCAGATGGCTGGGACCATATGCAGTGGAAAAATGTAATGACAATGGATCTGTTCTCATTCGGACCATTGATGAGGAGGCCATCCCTATGCTTGTCAATGGGAATCGACTAAAGATCTACAGGAAACCTCTCTCAAGACAAGAATTCATCAAAACTGTGGAAAAATCAGTGCTGGTCATAGATCAGGGTTCTATCTCTCTTTTGGGCATACCCTGAAGATCTTAAAAAAAAAAAAAAAAAAAAAAATAAAAATAAAGATCCTTGGGTGAAAACCTTTCTGAGGCTCCCAAGGCAGATGGTAGGGATGAAAACCTCATTGAGGCGTCCCTACTATCTTTCTGAATATGTTTGAAAAAGACTGTTGGAGAGGTAAATCCCCTTTGCGGACAGAGGCGATCCCACTAGCCCAAAATGGGTCTAGCAACAATCAATCAACGCTACCATGCAAGTTCCTAGTTGCAAATTGAAAGTGGATTATGAGAACCAACCTGGAGTCCAACGCTAGTGTCGTAGAAGAGTTGATACTCCCATTCCCTTGCTCCGGCAGGTCACGATCCTCACGATCTCCGCGAATGGATACCTACACATGCAAAGAACGAAGCGAATACAAGCATAAAATCCACTAAATACAACTATATATCAGTCAGAAAAGATATAGATCAAACATCATAACGAACAACAAGATCGGAACCATAATGATAGTCGTTTATTAATGAATAATCAACAGAGAAAAGTACAACCAAAGTTCTGACATTGAATCTCTCCTCTGGCTGGGCGAGCAGCTACACACGTCTTGCAATAAACCTTCTCTCTCTCAGACTTCCGGCAGCATAACCTCCCTATGCTCCAAGACTCTTACTATCACTTGAGACAAGCGTTATCACAACTAGCATTACTCAAAAACTAGCTTGTCAAATGCATGAGGACAGACTTTTATAGATGTAGTAGGGGAAGAAGATACAATGCATCAAGACACCCATTGTGGATTGGGATTATCTCCAAAAAGCCGCTATGGATAGATGTCAAGGATAGATGATGACTCTCGACATCTAGAAGATGAGCTTTATCCTCAAAAGACTTCATGACTTGAAGGGAAAAAACATCTAGGCGCGCGTTTGTCAAAAATCTTTACCAAACTTGGTTGGCGCGGGTGGTGTTCTAAGACAGAGCGCCAATGGTCGCACCCTCTTTTGAGGATCTCATTGATTGGCGCGGGTAGTACATTGTGGACCCGCGCTAATGGAAAAAAGGGCACTTTTCAAGGGTATTTTGCAGGAGGTGTCTTCAGGGAACATGAAGTACATACTTAGGGGAACATAATGCAAGTGTTTTCAGGTTATGTCACTGCTCACAGGTCCCAGAATGAGTCCTCCAAAGTACGGGAAAGGGGTAACAGGGACGGTGACCAATGGTGACAAATTACTGTGTAACAGATGCCCCCTAAAGCATGAGGCCCGAGAGAGAGAGGGGTGAAATTCTTTACAAGAACACATGTAGCTGCCGCCGAGAATCTGCATCGAGAGATACAACTGATAGCTCAAGTACATGATATATGTGGTATGGTCGCAGCCATCCATAAGAGATTACATAATAATCTAGATCCATAGTATGGGCGCAGCCATCTGGTTAGGATCAATGAATCGACTCAGGTATGGTCGCAGCCATCCAGTGAATGAGTCATGTAACAAGAATCACGCCTGGATTACAACAGACAAAATCCAGGGTCTTACGCTCCATCTCGACCCGAACAAAAGTACAAGTTCAAGCATGCGAATATATGAGCTGAAGTCGAACATGCATGAACATCGTCTAATTACCAGTCAATATTGAAAACTGTTAACAGACGCGAGAGGTACCACCAATAATGACAATGGCCCTCAAGGTACTATAGGTACAATCTACGGCGTGCGAATTAGTGATCTAGCGTCGAACACCCGTAGAATCATTCGATCGGAGGCCAATGATGAAAACCTCACGTCGAACACGAAGAACCTGCCATTGAGGCATGCAGGCTCCAAGGCACCGGAAGGGAGTCTCTAGATCAGCTTCCTGGATAATGAGCTGAAGTCGATAGGAAGTGACCTTGATCGAAGGTGGGCCATGATGTTTCCCACATCAGCGACACGAGATAGAGAGATAATGTTGTGAATCAGGATTATGTGAGCTATCAGAGGGAGGTTGTTTTTCTGCAGAGGTCAAATTCTCTTGAACATATCAGCGGCACGATAGTGGAATTGGCAGTATTTGACATCAATGGATCAGAGGTCATGGTGACGAGGCAATGAGCAGATGAGAGGTCAAACAGGATTACCCAAATCCACGGAGGCAAGTGAAAAATGAGATGAGATATCCCCACCCAGACACGAAAGCAGACAAGTGCCATGTTCAAGAGCAACATACTGCCGACACGACAATAATTATGGTTCCATTTTTCCCCCGCCATTTCTGGCGAGTACCCCAATTATTTTTAACAAGCTTGATGGGGATAGCATATGCTTGTGGTGCGTTATTTTGACAGAATCCGATGTCATCAGGTTTTAACGAGTCTGACAAAGGAAGAACTCGGCGTCTTTTCATGTTTAGAGAGTTTGAAAAGACAACAGAAAAGGAAACTCCAGGGGTGTCCTTTTTCGTAAAGTTGTGTCTCTCGAGCCCGAAAAAGTATAAAACAATGCTCGAAAGAACCGCCCGACCATTACGATCGAGGAGTACTTTTCATAAATAGTGATTTCGACCTGAAAAAGTAAAAAAGCGATCAAAACCACGTCGTTTCGTAACCATTAACGAGTCTGAAACGACAAAAACCCGGTAATCTTTTTATGTTTTAATGGTCGACAAAAAGAACTTAAAACGGTCGCCCCTTATTAACGTTTAACGAGTCAAGAGACTCGGCAATCTTTTCGTCTTTAAACGGTCAGAAAAGAGCTAAAAGCGGACCTCGTCCTGAAGGAACGAGTGGTATAAAGGGTAGCAACTGGTTCCGGCAATGGTGGAACTACTCAAAACATGTAATGGTCAAGAGGCTAGCTAATAAAACCACTCATCGCTGCGGTTCCTCAGGAAAGGATAAACAACCAAGTGAAAGCATATGATCGGCCAAAGAGATGGTGGCGATGGAATGAAACAACCAAGGCTCATCTAACAGAATTTAGTAGATAAAAGGCAATCACGAGATGTAAATCAGGTATGGGTTCATTTTTACATAAGCTTGAACCATGGAGAACTCTGCTTAGATTTGGTTTCATGTTTACACAAGCTTGAAACGAAAAACTATGCTTGTTATAAGTTCGCATGCCCCCCAAGCTTCATTGCATTCAACAAAGTGGATGGAATGAAGGTTCACTCTCGAGATCTATGAAAGACTCGACTTGTATTTTACCAGATCTTAATCAAAAGACTCGATTTGGAAAGGGAGTTGTTTCATTTTTTAATGAGGTTGACGCAGTAAAAGAACTATCCTCATAACCCTTGTTTCATTTTTTAATGAGGTCGTCACAAATCAAAACTATCCTTGGACACCTAGTTTCATTTTTTAAGGAGCTTGACACAAGAAAACGAACTATGCTCCAACCAAGTCTATTTTCATTTTTTAAGGAGCTTGACATAGGAAAACGAACTGTGCTCCGACCAAGTCTATTTTCATTTTTTAAGGAGCTTGACATAGGAAAACGAACTGTGCTCCGACCAAGTCTATTTTCATTTTTTAAGGAGCTTGACATAGGAAAACGAACTGTGCTCCGACCAAACTTCATCATAATGAACAGGAAGTCGGGGCTTCCAAGAGTGTCACTCCCGGTGGAAGGACAACATCTCGGAAGTCAGGACCCAATGCCCCCAGGACACTATGCACGACGGCGGCATCGCTGGATACAGGCACGAGATAGGTGGCCACGTAGTTGATCTGTGGTGGGGCAGATGCAAATGGTGGATGAAAACCAGGAGGGGATGACGACTGCGCAGGAGGGACCCGTGGACGAACGAACGATAATTGATCGATAGTCACAATTCTTCCATCGTTTGGAAAGAAAACCACACGGAAAAGTGAAGAGACAAGGGCCCCCATGGCATAAACATAGTCACGGCCAAGGAGAAGACTGAAATCTAAAGCACCTTGGGTAACCGATACGTCTATATAGACGGTTTTGCCTCCCAAAGTAATAGGGAACTTTGGAAGGATCCCTAATGGTTGACTAGTTCCTCCATCAAAAGCTGTCAGATTCGGCGTGACTGGCACAAGCTATGGGGAACCCAAAGCTTGCCAAGTAGTGGCAGGCATAAGACTGACAGATGCACCCTCATCCAAAATAGTGCCAGGTATCGCCTTATTATAGGCGTGTACCGTAACCTAGAAAGGCACATGGGATGGAAGGCGGGAGGTGGTCAAACGACTCCAGTCGAAGGAAACGACTGAACTACTTGGTGGGGGAATCGTATGATTGCCCCCCTGCTCTAAAGGGACCGAAGCAAGACTCTCGGGAACAGCTGGGATAGGAGAGTCATTTCCAGACTTAGGAGAATCTGAGGAGATGAGAAGAACATGGGAATTATGCTCTTTCGAAACAGAGTGATCGAGTGGTGAACTCGAGTCGACACTCTTTCTGACCAATGGTTGGTCTGGAACAGGCTTGGCAGAGCCAGGTTCAGGAAGAGGAGGCTGGACAAGAGAGGAATCTTGGTCGATCTCTTTGTCAGTATGGGAACGATATGCGGCTACAGAGAGACGTTGATAACCAACGGAAAGTTGAGGTGAGGGAACTGTAAGACTTTCCAAGACAACAGAGGCTTTATCCATGAGCGGACGAAGGTGAAGGGGATGATTGCCTTCACAAAGTCTACAGGGGATTCGAATCTTCCCTTTTCCCTTAACATTTCCAGCTGATAGTGTAGCATTGCCGTGAGCTTCAGAGGACAATGAGGCGCGGGCCGGATCACGAGACCATACTTCTAAGACCTTGGGAATGCCAGGACAATCGCGAAGAAGATGGTCCTCTTTGCACAACCTACAAGGAAATTTGACCTTCCGCAAAGGAGCAGATGGTGGCTCGACTTGAGTTGTACTTTTAACCTCTCGCTTAGGAGTCTTCTTCTTCTTCGTCTTCTTTTTCTTCTTCTTAGCCACCTGGTTACTTGAATCCAGACTTTCGCCAGGCGAAGTAGAAGATGAGGACGCAGAAATAGGCGAAGAAGGGGAGAGGTCCACCTTGGAATCAACATGATGTTGTTCGGGTGGAGGAGACGGTGGAACAGGAGTCATCACACTCGGGACCACCGAGGATGAAAACAACCATACGGGAAAACCGATGGTTAAACCAGGCAAAGACAAAGTTGCCATATACGGAGCACCAGCATTTCCAAAAGAAGGAAATGAACTAGGGTTTCCATCCGAGGGAACACCTTGGCCGGTAGACTCGGGGGAGGATGCCATTGAAAATGAGAAAGAACCATACTCAAGCTAACGCAAACAAGATCTGACCGGGTAAATGTGAATCGTGGCCGAATAAATTTTAAGACAAAGGAACTAAACTTGACCTTTTCATGTTTTAAGAGTCGAGAAAAGGACAAAAAGATGACTCTAGTCTCCTTCGAATATTTAGTGAGCCAGAAGTGACAAATGCTCAGGTGAACGTTTTCTTTTAGGGAGTCCGAAAAGGGTCAAAAGTGACTACTCTGGAGAACTAGGCAAAAGGTTTACCAAACAATCTGTAAAACTGCTTATACACCTTGGCAATCAGATGAAAACCAAGGACTTCCTGTACGGCAGTCAATCTTCCCGAATGCTGTGTTCAGTGCATTACGGCTTGTAAGGCGGCAGACACGGCTTCCTGTGGATAAAGGACGATAACCTAGTGGGGTCTCCACATATACTCGACGGTACGTGGGAGCACAGGTCCGTGCTAGACCACTATCGAGTCACAAAAGGAGGAATCACCCAACCATAATGTGAAGCAACAGTGACTAGGTTTAATGACGTCGGAACACATCTCTAGCCTAGACCTCTAAATGTGTGCGTTAAGTTCCAATGCGTTGTTAGATTCATTCAGTTCATTTTATGGTTGATCTTTGATTAGGTTTCGATTTTCAGGCCTTACCGTATGTAATATCTCAAAATTTCCTAGATGCAAACTATATGCCAAAATATATCATTTCATTCGATGAATGCTAACTACGAGAGAGTTGAGATCTTTCAATCAAACAAAACGATCATAAAACAAACAATGATAACTCTAATGCAGCTAATGGCAATAAAAGAAACTTTTCTCTAAAGTTACTAATCGCTAATAACAATGAAAAGCTTTAATTTCCATTAACTAATGCAAAGCAAAGAGATTGTTTGTTTCTTTTTTGATGGCAAAATGCACTAAGTAAATTTTGAGAGATACGATAACAGAGAGAAAAAAAAGCAAATTTCACTCAATGGACACAATCAAGTCTTTGAAAAGAAAGGCAATCCTTCAAACCAAGAAAAACTCCAAAATCTCAATGAGCCATGTGATCTAGGCTCAAAACGAAGCCATATGGAAATCAAGCAAAAAGAACTAAATTGCTCGAATAACCCAAAAACAAGCTTCAACAACCACCAAACAGATGCAAAAGAGTATCCAAAAAGTTGACTGGATCAAGAGAAGACCGAAACAGAAACTGGCAAACACCCAAAGTATGCAAATGTAATCTATGCACACTTTTATTCATATCCTGAAAATGAGAATTCTCAAACACACAATGATTCTAATGTAATCTAAGAACCAATCAAGTGCAAACCAAGAAAAACGGGTGAGAGTTCCAAAGATCATAAACTAAAAACACTCAAAGGCGATTAACACTCAAACACAATTTAGCCCCCCCCCCCCCCGGTGAATGAGGGGGAAATTTTTTTGCAAAAACAAAAGCAAAAAGATGCAAAATTGTGAAAAGATCGAGACAAACCTCCAAGTAATGATCAAAGGAAATCAAATTAATAATTTGCCAAAAAAAGACTCAAAACCAGTCAAAAAAGACTCTGATACATTCAGATGATTGAACAAAACAGGAAACCCAAGCTTGGGAGGCTGTAAACAAGCAAAATGAACAAGTTCACAGGGTTGGCGCGACTGTCAGGAAGAAAATTGCGCTAATTAAGCATTGGCGCGGGCTGTACACTGGCAAGTGGCGCCAATTGGCGCGACTGTCATGAAAAAAAAAGCGCCAATCAAGTTTGCTAGCTTAAAAATAAATCAAGCAGTCCAGGGTCTGATCGACAGTATCCAGACAGATCAAGCAGCAAGAAACAACTTAAAAACTAACCCAGAAAGCTTATTTACGCAAGCAAGCAAGAGAAAACCAAAATGCAAGACAAACTCCAAGTTGTTCAGTTCGTAAACCAAACCGGAGATTGACTGAAGTGGCGTTGATCTACTTCGCTAATGCAAAGCAATAGCGTTTCGAAGGCTGCCTGGCCGTACTTCAGGCTTCGTCCAAGGTTTATGAATCAAACAACAAATAGCTCCTCCCTAGTGGAGTCGCCAAATTGTTGGAGAGGTAAATCCCCTCCGCGGACAGAGGCGATCCCACTAGCCCAAAATGGGTCTAGCAACAATCAATCAACGCTACCATGCAAGTTCCTAGTTGCAAATTGAAAGTGGATTATGAGAACCAACCTGGAGTCCAACGCTAGTGTCGTAGAAGAGTTGATACTCCCATTCCCTTGCTCCGGCAGGTCACGATCCTCACGATCTCCGCGAATGGATACCTGCACATGCAAAGAACAAAGTGAATACAAGCATAAAATCCACTAAATACAACTATATATCAGTCAGAAAAGATATAGATCAAACATCATAACGAACAATAAGATCGGAACCATAATGATAGTCGTTTATTAATGAATAATCAACAGAGAAAAGTACAACCAAAGTTCTGACGTTGAATCTCTCCTCTGGCTGGGCGAGCAGCTACACACGTCTTGCAATAGACCTTCTCTCTCTCAGACTTCCGGCAGCATAACCTCCCTATGCTCTAAGACTCTTACTATCACTTGAGACAAGCGTTATCACAACTAGCATTACTCAAAAACTAGCTTGTCAAATGCATGAGGACAGACTTTTATAGATGGAGTAGGGGAAGAAGATACAATGCATCAAGACACCCATTGTGGATTGGCATTATCTCCAAAAAGCCGCTATGGATAGATGTCAAGGATAGATGATGACTCTCGACATCTAGAAGATGAGCTTTATCCTCAAAAGACTTCATGACTTGAAGGGAAAAAACATCTAGGCGCGCGTTTGTCAAAAATCTTTACCAAACTGGGTTGGCGCGGGTGGTGTTCTAAGACAGAGTGCCAATGGTCGCACCCTCTTTTGAGGATCTCATTGATTGGCGCGGGTAGTACATTGTGGACCCGCGCTAATGGAAAAAAGGGCACTTTTCAGGGATATTTTGCAGGAGGTGTCTTCAGGGAACATGAAGTACATACTTAGGGGAACATAATGCAAGTGTTTTCAGGTTATGTCACTGCTCACAGGTCCCGAAATGAGTCCTCCAAAGTACGGGAAAGGGGTAACAGGGACGGTGACCAATGGTGAAAAATTACTGTGTAACAAAGACCCTTGAGTGAAAACCTCTTGGAGGCACTCAAGGCAGATGGCAAGGGTGAAAACCTCATGGAGGCACCCCTGCTGTCTTTCAAAAAAAAAAAAAAGGAAAGAAAAACAAAAAAAACAGGGAAAGCAAGTTCACAATGTGGCAATGCATGCAGGTTGCAGGTATTCTATGAAGGAAAAGAGGCCCCTCAACTCAAAGACAAGGGTCCCTACTCTGCTACCAGGTGACCTCACCAACACCCCCTCTGGAAACACTCATCTTCTCGTAGGTCTGGGCACGATTTGATCAATTTAGCCTTCTACAGCAAGCCACAGGACTTTCTACAGGAAGTTCTGTATTTCTACAGGAAACTTCCTATAGAAGTTTTGGACAGCCCAGAACCAATTGTGTGGGGAGATCTAATGCCCGAGGTCCGACGCGGAGGCATGCAAGCTAATATTTTCTCCATCACGCATTGCTGTCACCTCCTTCTACCACCCCAGTTGCCATGCAATGGAAATACCTGCACAGTCAAAACAGAACATTGAATTATCAGAGGAAGTGATTCTCAAATGGAAAAAAGATGCAGAGACACCATGCACTACTTATCAAAGCCATCTGAGGGCCCTGCGATCGTGACTATGATGCCACCGTCTCCACTGCCTCAGCATGCGCCCGAGGAGGAACAACTGCTACAGGACATCCTACAGGAATCTCGTAGCAGTTCATCCAGCTAGAGTGTACACCATCAAGGCGCCTGCAACACATAGGGCGGGCACATGCACCACCCGCAGCCGAGTCACAAGCTTAGTCTTCATCAGCAGTCTGCAAGGAAGGACCCCCGGGCCTGTGCAAATAGCAGCAACAGGCAAATCCAATCACCCTCGTCCCGAAACCTGGAAACAACGTCGCGGCCGCACAGGTAAGTGCCTCGCCCTTTTTTCGTCAAATTACATGAATAATACTCTAGAATGTTTGCAAGTGTGGAAATGAACGAGTTGAGCAGTCGGGTAGCCATTCAACTGGCCACCACGACCAGTCAGATGGTCTAGTCAGATTTGGAAAGTGGTGGTCGTGGCAAGCAAAACGGGTAATGGACACGTGAGAAGCGTCCAGTCGGGGAGAAGCGGCGATTTAACGGAAATGGCGGCGGCAGATCTGCGGGGAATGATGTGGCAGTCAGGGAGATTTGCAGTGAAATGAGTAGGTGACGTCGTCCAACGGTCCGACAGGGACAACTCACCCCCGCGCCACGAGTTCGGCCGGGATTCAAATCCACCGCCTAGATCGTCACTCCACTCATTTATCACCAGCCGTTTTGCAGTCGAGTAGCGTCCGAATTTCTCTGAAGCTCGTTACTCCAAGTCCTCGGCTCGTTCAGACGTCTAGTGGTGGCACAGAAGGAGCAGAACCACTGACGTGCTCTCCGGAACCTGTGCGCGACTTCTACAGGAAGCTGCGCTACAGGAAGCTCACCGCTACGAAGGAAAGTTGGTTTATTCACGTCAAAGGTGGCCAATTGGAAAAGGTAAGCCTGAACCTGTTCCTCCCATGCAATTGGTTTAAAGGGTGGCAAAGTCGACGTCCTCAAAAATGTAAAACTACAGTCTTCCTTTTGCATGAAAGTTGTCGTCGAAGCATATGCGGGGTTTTCTACAGGATGTGGTGTGTAATCGAGCCCCTGTCAAGGCTCATCTGTAGATAGCCCAGAATTCACGAATTGTGTGCGTGACAGAGGCATAGTTCTACACTCTGTCCCAAAGAAATCCGAAAGGCCATCTCTTGATACGCACCCGCCACCTCCGGCTAACATAGCTCACCATGCCGGGTGGATTCATCATAAAAGAACCGACAGACTCAAAGAAACTACGGGAGAACCCGGAGGTGGTAGAATTGTTCACTCGGGCGCGATGGATGTCGTTCTGCGACAAACTTCAAGGCTATGATGATGAGGTGGCAGAGGAGTTCCTGCGATCGTTGAAACCAAAATCAAAAACGCTGGCCATTGTTAATTTCAGGGGTTTGAATCTCAGACTCACCCCACAGTTCATCAGCAGAGTGTCTGACCTCCCAATGGGGGTACCGTGGGACAAGGAGGAGAGGAAATTAGGCCAAAAGGCTAAAAAGGAGTTCTTCCCACCAGAGGAGCAATTCTCAGAGGATAAGAACGGGGTTCGCAGAGCTAGCTTACAGCCACTTTGGAGTGAGGCCAGCCTCCAAATTATGAAATACATCACATGCGAAGGACGGTTCAGCATTGTATATGGGTACCATTTCTGGCTACTCACTGAATTGAGACACCAAATGGACCTGCCTTCAGAAAACAAGTTGAGTATTCCTTACTTCCTCCTGCAGTCTATGACTGAATGTGCCACCAAGTTAAAAGAGGGCACGCCAGACCAGGTAGCCCATCATGGGCTCATTAAGCTCCTCGTGGAGGATGCACTCCACACCTACACAGTCCCGCTCTCGTGGGAAGCCTTCCGAAATCTGACTAAGGATGGCGATATCAAGATGCTAACCGAGGAGCTCACCACCTCCAGCAGCGAGGAGAAGGAGCCAGTACACACAAAGAAGAAAGGAAAGGCCAAGAACCCGCAGCCAAGGCACCGAAGAAAGAACAAAAGGGGAGACAAGAGAAACCCCAGGTTGCCGAAAAGGAGGATGACAAATCCACATTGACACCCAGAGAGAAAAGGCTACAGAGTAGGATGGAAAGAACTGAACCCGTCCACGTCAGTAAGGGCACCTCGAAAGCAGCCTCAACCAAGTCAAAAGGCAAAGCACCCTCAGTCAAACAAGCTAAAACGGTGCCACCTGTTTCTACAGGAAAACCAAAAACGGCTTCTACAGGAAGCCAGAAATCAGCTGATATAGGGCCTTCTACAGGAAGCCCTGAGAAAGGAAAACCAAAGGAAAAGAGAGCCGAAATTCTTGCAAGGGAGGCAGCAGCCGTGCTGGCCACCCTCAGTACACCTCCTAAGCCGAAGGAAAAGTGAAAGAGGGAGACCCCTCTATATTTCAAAGCCAGGAGAAGTGTGAGAATCAAATCGGGCAGGCCTCAACCTCCATCCAGCAGCCCAATTACTATAGAAGATACCCCTACCTCACCAAGGGAGAGGTCCCCCTCAAAAATATCGGTCACTTATGAGCGGGGGAGCCCGAAGACAACTACTTGGAAGGAGAGGATGGACAGGTTGGCTTCAAAAGCCCGGCTACAGGATGTTGAGGCCGCTCTACAGGAAACACTAGCCCAGCTTAAGGAGACAGAGAGGATGGAGGGAGAGGCACCCTCATCACCACTTAGGGAAGACGAAGTAGAGCCACCAAGGGAAGAAGAGAAAGAGCATATTCCAGAACCAAGTCCCCAGCTAAGCTTGAGCTCGTATTATAACTTTTTGGAGGCTGGGAAAATTATTCCACAAAAATTCACCGTGCCGCTTTTCTTTGCGTTGGAGGAAGAAAGGGTGAGAACCCACACGTGGATGAAAATAGCTAAATCAAAAGGTTTGGCAGATATAGGCCCCTTGGAGGAACAACTCAAGGAGGCAAGAAAGGAAGTAGCTATGGCTAAACACGTGGCAAACCGCCAGCGGGTGTTCCTACAGGAAGAGAACGAGAAACTTAGACTGCAGCTACAGGAGCTGAAGAAGGAAAAAGGCACATCCTCAGGGGACATTACAGCAGAACATCAAGGCAGAGAAGGACTGCAAGTTGGTCTTGGGGAGTCAACCTCGCATCTACAGGAAGGGGAACTGCAAGCACAATACAAACAGCAGTTGCAGCAAAAAGAGGCACAACTAGCTTGCATGGCCAGTTGGGCCATGGATGCTCTACAATGCAGACAGCTGGCCAAATCCTATGGCATGTACCTACGAGACCAGTGGCTACAATTTCAGATAAATGCATTGGCACAGAGGGGTATCTCCCAACTCTAAGACCCCCAACAGTTCACAGCGTTATGCAATAGCAGTTCATCAGAGGATAAGGCCAAACTCTCGGAGTTCTATCTCCATAATTTGGCCCTTCCTAACGTGACTACATGGGATCCCAACACAGTTGTAGGGGATATGAAATTGATGGCATTTGCCTCATGGTTGAACCATGAAGAAAAGAGGGCAGCAGAAGTCAAGGAGGTCATGGACCGAGAATTACATGAGCCACTGCTGATCAGAGCAGAGCCAGGGGATCCCACTGCGTTGATATCGGCCCACCAACACTTAGCCACCAACCCTCAAACTTTATTGAAATACATGGATCAGCAGGCACAGGCCATAGCACATTTCGAGGATATGGAGCGACTATTAGGGGACAACTGTGTTCATGCTTGCACCCGCCGATGGAACACATTGTCCCACAGCCTTAAAATCAGAGAATACCATACTCCAACTCGAATGAGGGAAGCTCTAGCACGGGTGCCCCTCTACAAAAAGTCCATACAGAACCTTCAAGCCAGCTAGATTGGCCTCAAGCTAAGCCCACCTCTGCTGTTAGGATTGATGGAAGGCAGCACAGAAAAAGAAGAGCATAAGCAGTGGGAGGAGGTGGAAAGGAAGGCTGGGTTCCATGCCAGTGAGGAAGAGACCACTTCAGAAGCCTGGGATGTGAGGGTGGCGGTGAAAGCAATGAAGGACGAGGAGCTGGATTAGTTGCTCAGGGATGAGCAATCATTTTCGCTGGGGGGTGATGATGAGCCCCAAATTTGGTAACATTTTGGGCTCATTTGGCCTAACTACCTTTGCTCAATCCTTCATTTTTCATAACTTATGCATCATTTTTTAGTATGTTTATGTCATTTGTACGAATAAGGGCAGTCACTATTCCTAGGTGGCTAACACGTGCTCATTTCAGGTTTTTTGACACATGATTGGAACAAAACTGAGCAGATAAGGACCAGGAGACAACCAATATGGGGTTGAGGATTCGTAGGAGGGTTGTCCACAGCATTAAATGGCCTTCCTCGGGATCTTCACCCCCAGCTCCGAGCTCCAGCAGCCACCACAACCGGATTTAAAGACAGCCAAATGGATTTTGAGGAAGCAGCAGTTCACTCCTCGTTTGGTCAGCCAAGCCCCACTGATTTAGAAGGCCAGCTTGGGGCCTCGTGATGTATAAATGATAGGGCTTTAGCCTTCGGAAAGGACTTTTGAAACATTGTTGCACATCCTGCACTACGAGCTGCTAGCTTAGTTTTGCTCTTTTGTAGCCATTATTGGCATGCTATTTGACTTATGATTATTATTTTTTAATAGAAAGCAGTCGGATTTGATCTCAGTTCTGAGCTTTTAAAGGAGCCATAGCTCTCGAGGTTGGGCCCAACCAAAGAGCCTAAGGCCTCCTTCCTTTGTATTGTTATCTTTTTCTTCAGCATTATGGTTTTTTGTTCCTTTACATGCATTTAGAACGCAGTTTGTTGAATCAGATTTATTGGTGTGGTTAAGTAGGTCATTGGTAGAAGATAGAGTTGCTTTAGCTGTTTAGAATAAATTGAAAAGATTTGAGTTGATAAAAGTTCCAGAAAAGGGTTGCTTGCACACTCATTTTCACCTCTTTCTAGGGGCTGGAATTGCAGACAGTGCTACCCACCAAAAACATTGGTTTACAAGTACATGCAATTTGTGGTGCAATAGTTTTGTTTGTAGAAGTTGTCCATGCGTTCAGACCTCTTGGAATATTTCCTTGCTTCAGTACCGTAATGGTTTTCCTTAAGAATAACGTTGTTGTTCATTAGTTCCATTAAACAGTTAGGAATGTTTTGATTATATGCAAGACGTGGATGATTTGATTCAGTTTGCACTGTGCAGTACTATTCCCTCACTCTCTCATCCTTCTAAGCCTTGCCCAGACCAGTTACTCATCTCCCAATTAAACCCCTTGTCTCTCAGCTACACTACTGCCCACATTATCCCACCTTTTCGGCCTTCCATTCCATCTACTCTCCTCCAGACAACTTAGCTTAGCACACCCCCTCATCATCTCATCTCTCGGTTCCCAAGGCATTACAAACCCCTCTCCTACCTCCCTATCCACCCATGCAGCCTCTTCCACTCACCCATCACCCAAAAATCTGATTGTGGAACATCCTGTAGGAATTACTGAACATCCTGTAGAAGTTCTGAAACATCCTGTAGAACCCCTGCAGACTTCCTGTAGAAGCTCATAAACACGGCTTCTTGGGAGCCAAACTTTGTGAGACTCTCTGGAAGGGTGTTAGGGACCCCTTATACCTTATCTGAACTCTCCCAACCTTTTTCAAGCCTTCTTCTTCCTTGATCCACCTCTGCACAAGTAAAAAAACTAGTTAAAAGCACATGCATGATAATTCTAATAATTGGAACAAAAATACAAAAAGTGTTTTCTTCAGATAAAGGTAGTCTAAACACCTACATTTCACCTTCATAGAAGTAATGGCATCGCTTTCAGTAGTTTGCATCCCCATCTCTGCATCAGTAAGACTAGCTGGTAGAATTAGGGTTTGCTAGGGTTTGCGTTTCTTGTTGGCTTTCAGTTCCTTTTTGCGAATAGATTAGCTTCTTTTGAGATTAGCTTTCGTCCATCAGTTCAAAAGCTTCTTCTAAGAGCTCATAGAAGTTGGCTTGAGCCCCTAGTGGACTTGTGCCAGCTGACCAAGTGACAGCTGCGACAAGAGCTATTACTTGTGCATACAGCACCGTCGCTTCCAAGTTTGTTACGAACTACCGGGTTGATAAAACTAAAGAAGGAAGCTCCAGGAATTGTAGCATTATTGCTACAATACTGGAGCCCACCAGGATTGTGTGGTTTTGGATGCATTGATTTCCCTTTAAGATGGGCTAATCAGCCATAGGAATTGCACAAGGAAATAAGGACTTGGAGAGCTGGAGAATTGGTTAAGTGTTAACCAAGAGCTTGCTTGTGAGTTGGAGATTGATTTTACTGAGCGTTGGGATTGTTCTTGTGAGAAAAAGCATTGTATTATCATATTGGATTTTTTATTAATGCAATATAGATAGTGGGGTTTTGAGTTGTGGTTTTCCCCGGATATTTATTATGTTATGTTCCATTGATTTTCTTCCTCTTGTCGATTATTATTTTGCTCTATCTTTATGTGCTTCTGCTGTAAAGAGTAGAAGTAGATTCTTTTCTCTTGTTTTAGTAGATTACATGAGCTTATGAATCTACAGGATTTTCGACAAGAAATCATCTACAAATATTACATAATACTTGTGCTTGGCCGTGGAAGCTGTTGAGAATGGTCCACACACATCTAAGTAAACTCTTTTAAGGATCACTTGCACTCAACTGTCCTTATCATGAAAGGTGGCTTTAGTGTACTTCCCTAATGTAAACCCTTTGCATGTATCTCTCTGCTCTAGGGCACCCTTGGGAAGCCCTGTAGAAATATGTTGCATGATCTTCAAATCTCCATGGTGAAGATGGACCAATCTTCTATGCCATAATTCACCAATGTCTCGGCTCTGCACCTTCTATGCTTTTATGCTCAATGTTGCACAATATTCTACATCCAATTTGTAGAGGTTCTTCACTTTAACCTCAATCCACTTCACTTGTCTTGAGGCTATGTGATGAAGGAAATCCTTTCCTTTGTTAAATATCATGATTGTAGCATGAACTTCTAACATAGCAAATAAAACTAAATTCATCTTCAGACCCAGAACATACATGGCATATTTTAATGTGAGAGAATAACTAGACTCCCTCTGAAAAGAAACGGTATCAATGTAAGTCGCGCTATACCTTCCATCATCTCCCATCTTGATGTGCATCTAGAGGTCCTTCTCCTCCAAGTCACTAAAAAATTATTTGTTGTCGGTCATATGGAATGAGGCTCCATTATCTAGATACCACACACATCCCATCATTGATGTCACCATTCAAGAAATTAGGGTGAAATCCAACTCAAATTGTGAAGAAATATCTTCACATGTCACTCCTCTTAGGGGCTTCTTGTCGACCCTCTTGTGTGGACACTTCGTGACATATTATCCCAACTCATGATAGTGAAAAATTTAATCTTTGACAAGTCCTTCTTGCCGTCATGACTGAAATCTCCTTTGGATTGGAATTTCTTTCCTTTCCCTTTCTTTTCCTTTCCATCTAAGGCATAGTTCTCCTCATCATCATGTTTGGATGAGGTTCCATCTTTGGTGCTCTGCCTTATCTATTCTTACACCAAGTTAGGCCACAAACGCTCCCACTTTGGTAGATGCTCCTTCCCATTTACTAAATCCTGGTAGCTGTGCTGGCTCTTGGGAAGGCCTAGAAGTGATAGGATGACCAGATCATCTTCAGCAACTATAATACTGACACTCCCAAGCTCATCCCAACATTGGGTGAACCTACTCAAGTATTTTGGTATTGTGTCGCCCTTCTCCATCTTGATCTTCCGAAGCTTGTCCTTCAGTACCAGATTCTTGTGGTTGTTGTTTTTCTAAAACAAGTTGATCAAGGCTTGCCACATTTCATATGGTGTATCCTTCTTGTGGTGGCTCGATACAATATGATCTTGAAATCCTTCTAGTGTGATCCTTCTCGCCTTTACAACACATTTCCTCCACTCTACCAGATCTTGAGCATATGTTGTTGGAGGCTTAGGAATATATTTTTCTGTGAATTCCTTCAGCCCATTGTCTTCCAACACTGCCTTCATCTTGTCCTTCCAAGAAATATAGTTCAAACTACCCTCAAGGGCATATTCAAGTCTCAATCTGTAGAACGAAATCATGTTGGATCTAAAGAATGATACTGCAAATTCGATTTCACCTGCAAAAGACAAACTTGTATTCTCCTCTTCTAGATTGATTTATACTCTGATACCATGTAGAAACTCCTTTTAGATTCAAACTGCTTATGTAATTTTCTAAAACAAAAGACTTGAATCTACTATACTCATCAATGGAAGCAATTAATCAATCAAGAAATCGTGAATCATACAAGAGAAAGAATTCAATCAACACATTGCATAATGATTTCCTAGGGAAAGCCACAACTAAAACCCCCAACTATCTGTATATTCCATTAGTCAGAAAATATGAGAAGATTACAATGCTTTTCTGCACTATCTTTATCTGTCTCACAGCTTGCTAGATGAGCCTAGGACAATACTTAACCAAATTTTGGCTTTCCCAAGTCCTTATTTCCTTGCATTGTTTCCTTGGGAATTAGCCCCCTATTAATTAGGGAAATTCCTCAATATGAATTGTGCAATCTTCATAGGCCTTCCTCTGGCTGCATGCACCACTTGTATAGTTCGGATGATTATACAGTTGATAGTACATTGCCCTTGAACTCTAATCTCAACTAGGTAACTCTCAAATCTAACATGCATGAGTTATTTATGAGTGAATCGTCAGTTAAATCATTGAAAACATGAAGAAACACCCCATTGTTTGACCTCTTACTAGTTCCTCCATCAGTTGGAACTAGTTTAACTGACTTTAACTCAATTAAATTGAATTAATTAGTTACAACTCAAAATAAACTCAATCAGGGCTCCTATAAAGTAGGAGACACTCTACATGACTCAAATTAGACCCTCAACTCGAATTAAATGAGCCAACTAAGTCAAATTAACTTAGTTAACTCATACAAGTTGTCTTGTGATGTGGAATTACAATTTTATTCCTAATTTAATTCAAGGACAAAATTAAATCACGATTTTCTTATTGCATTTTCATGGAAAAGATGCCACGCCAGCCCTCAATGTTCATGAAAAAGGGGCTAGCCACGTGATTATGAGGTAGAAGACTCTAGAAAAGTCTATATTGTAACTCTGGTTAAGAGTTGAGGCAGTCAAACTTAACCACTAATAGGCTATCAGGTTGTCTTATAATCAGGCTACTAGGAGGAAGAGGGGTTCCATTCTTTCAAGTGTATTTGTTCCATAGTTGAGAAAAAATACCCAAGATGGATAGGAGATAGAGACCATAGAGAATATTATGCACTGTAGTAGCCCACAGGCCACAAGCCATACTTCTTTATACTAGTAGCCATATTTATTCAAAGAAAGAGAGCAGAGCGACCTCAACTTCTAGCTAGGTTTTTCTCTTGAAAGGGTTTCCCAGATCATATCTTGTGTCAAATGTATGTGTTAGCCTTTATTTCATTGTTCTCTATTTTTTTCGTAATTTTTAATTCGCATGCATGCACTATTAACAATATTCTACATATCCATAAATCTAAAAGGAAATAAAACTGTAATAGTGTAAAATTTCATGTTTTAAATATAATTTTATTAGATTTGTTGTGACTAATTGTCTAGTGGAATATCCATGGAATTTTATAGATCATATAGGTTATCACCGTAGCAGATAAACTTTTGGATTTTTAACAAGAAGGAAATTCAAGAAGGAGGTCGTGGTGATAAGGGAATAAGAAGAAGGAACAAGGGAAGGCCAAGTATTCGAAGGAGGAAGAAGCTAAGTAGGAAGGTACTACAAGGGAGAATAAGCCCCTATCATGTTGGATAAGTCCAATGGAGTGTTTGACGAAGAATTACCCGTTGAGGTGGTTGTTTTGGAGCAAGAGGAAGCCCCAAGAATTGGATAACTATAAGTTTTGGGAGCAACTGCTATGAAGAAGGTTACTACAAAATAGGATTAGGAGAGGATTCAACCTGTTTTTGTGATTATGGATGTTAATAGTATTGAGGTGATGGCTATGATTGATAATGGGTCTACACAGAACTTTATGAGAGAGGATATTACTAGAGAGTTTGGATTGAGATTCAAACTAACCCAAGCATCCTTCAAGGTAGTTAATTTGGGAGAGATGCATACGATTGGCACATTTAAAGATGTTCCCATTCATATTGAAGAATGGGAAGGAAAGGTGAGCTTCATTATTGTGCATCTGGATGTAACAACCTTGGGTTAAGTTTCCATGTAAATAAATTAAACCAAGTTCATAGGACACATATCCAAGTTGAATGGAGGGAAAAATATTAAATTGGGAATCACTTATGGTTTATTATTGGCTATGGAAATTGGCATTGGAATTGGAAAATGAAAAGGGAAATAAATGACAATTTAATACAAGAAATAAAGGAAAATAGGAGAAAATGAAGATGAAGGGACATGAATATGCATGCAAGGGAAATTGAAGGAAAAGAAAAGGAAAAAAGGAAAAGAAAAAAGGGAGAGAACATTCACACACACTCTTGGGAACATTCTTGGGCACACTTTGAGACACGTTATTTGACATTATAGAATTCACTTAGAGAAGAGAAGAGAAAGAGAGAGAAAAAGCACTTGGGCACAAGGAGGACTCAAGCAAGCAAGGAAGGGAGCACAAGAGGAATTTTGGACAATAGAGAGCAAGGGAAGAAAATAGTTGTGGGTTTTCATGTAACATTGTGCATCTGTGA
The DNA here is from genome assembly GCA_031772625.1 of Pinus tabuliformis. NCBI lineage: Eukaryota > Viridiplantae > Streptophyta > Pinopsida > Pinales > Pinaceae > Pinus > Pinus tabuliformis. The sequence goes on along the minus strand of CM062814.1, from coordinate 485,685,268 downwards.
TTTAGCATGTTGGGATTGGATGCATGGTCTATGCATTGGTTTATTGGTCATGTTCAATGTTATTAGCATGGGATTTTCCTGGATTGATAGTGGTGTACAACCTTGCCTTTGTCATTTCCTAGATAGCCATGGTGCAATGGGTTCCTTGTTTTGGTTAAGATTTGGATTGCCAATAGTTTTTGGATCCTAGTTGAGATGATATCAAGAAAATTCCCAAGGGTTGAGGGTGAATATGATTTTCACCTCGAACTCTTGATAGGTGGGTGGAGACAAGAAAATTCATCTGGATATGGTGAAGAAAGCCTGAGGAATCCAATCTTGTATTTCTTTTGGTGATTTCTGGACCAGTTTAGGTGAAATCAGTGTGGTTGAGGGTTAAGGTGGTTTAGCCTCTGGATTTCCTTGTTTGTTTTTTTTTGTTTATCTCACGTGATCCCACATTCATGCTTAGAATATGGCACGGGGGTGATTGGCTGAAAGAATTGTTTGGTTCAGCCCAATCTAAGGTCAGGTGGTACATGGAAGTCCTGGACTTGCATATGTTATTATGTGTTATTTCTTATTGAGATCAATGAGAACATGTATTGGTTATTATGTTGATTTTATGACTGGTTTGCTACATATTCATTCTAGTTAAATGTTGGTTATAGGCATGGTACATTCTTATTGTATGATGTGCTGTTGTTATGGATCTTGTTCATGATTCGATATGTATTGGATGGATAAATGAATGCATGAGATAACTAGTGTTTGATGTAGCTGGCTTTAGAGGGAAGTGAGCCTTCCTGATGATTCTCTAATTAAACTAATGAGACAATGAACAAATATGCATTCATGACCTATAGTTACTATGTTTACAAAGTGTTTGTCTAAATGTTTATCATGTGTTTAGCAAGTTGGGAAACATATGAGCCTAAGTATAGGATACGTTGACTTGTGATAATCATCGACAGAATTCTAGAAAGTCCTAAGCAATTACGGGCATTGGCCTGTAGGCTGGCCCTAAAATTCAGGCATTAAATATGTGAGGTACAAAACTGGGGATTTTCAATTGTATCCGCATGGAGGATGACTTGTGTGTGCGACTAGAGCCTTCTAGCCACATGGACTAGACTGCATATGTGTGGTTGGTCTATAAAGCTTTGTAAAAAGATAGTTCCAACTCAGGGAAAGGTCATGAGTGGATGTTGTCTAACATTTGGGTGATCAGGTGTCCCTGGGAGGTTGCAATAAGTTCAGGATGGTATATCCCACCTCCATAACTATAACTTGGATGTTGGGTCATTCATAGTAACTCTCGTCTCATATTTACCTTGGTGAGCTTGTAAAAGTAGCTAAATGTGGGGTGGGGTGTCACAGAGTGGTATCAGAGTGAGGTTGAAGCACTGGACCTCGGGGTAAGTGCAGATTGTTATGCGTGCATGTATGTTGTATATATGTTTTCTACGTATGCATGTTAGTTACTTATTGATATTACTATTATATCATGCACATATGTTTTTTTGTGCTAATCTGGATTGGCCTGTGCAGATGCAATAGCCTCACCAACAATAAGTTGAGGTATGCTTTTGAGTGTGCTATTATTTAGCTAACAATGGTGTATTGTTGAAATAGAAGGGCAAGAGATAAAGAGAAGAATAGTTGAGTACAGTTCATATGACTCCTCGTACAATCCAGAAGAGACATTAGTGGGATGGGAGAAGTCAGTTAAGCAGCAGGGAGAGAGAGACTCTCCTGATCTAGAAAATACATTGAGAATTTTGAAGGCAGAGATCATAAGTTGCAAGGAGGACAATGAGAGGTTGATTGAACCACAAGAAATGCTTGTGAAAGTTCAAGAAAAGAAAGTTGAGGTTAATGCAGTAATCCTCCAAAGCCTTTCAGATTTGTAGAAGCAGGGACAGTTGGGAATCAGTCATGGGGACAAACAGGAAGAAAAGACTAATGGTACAGATGGAAGTAGGTCTCAGAAAGGCACAGGTTGGACATGGATGATACAGTGAAGATTGGAAGACTCTTGGATACGCTTAAAAGGAGGGTTAGTACTCATGGATTTTATTCTAGCTCTACTTCTAGGAGACATCATCACCATCACTGCCATCATCATTATAGGAAGAGTGAGAAGGGATAATTTCCCGAAGATTTCAGGAAAGTTGAACCTCCTACCTTTGATGGTGACATGACAAAGTTAGAAGATGCAAAAGCATGACTACTTGGGACGAAGAAATTCTTCAAACTTCATGATTACTCTGAGAATCTGAAAGCCAAGATAGCCACTTTCAATCTCAAAGGAAAAACCAAATATCTAGTGGGAAGATGTTAAGCATGTCATAGGTATCAATGAAGAGGAGATAACTTGGGAAGAATTTGAAAAACTCTTCAGGAAGAGGTACCCATCTAAGAGATATTATGATGGAAAGGCCAAGGAATTCTATGAGCTCAAGATAGGTGTATATTTTTACTTGTAGATTCAACATCTTATGTGATATGTCAAACATAAGACAAGAATCTACTCTACTAATCAGAGGAAACAAAAGTTGATCAATGAAAACACTAAGCAGAAAAAGGAAGAATTTCAATTGCACATAACACAATATTTTTCTAGGGAATTAAACTACTCAAAACCCTGGCTATCTATATTGCATTAACCAAAAGATATGAGAAGAAAATAAAATGCTTGTTCAACCCGAAAAATTCTTGCACAAGTACAATCTATCTTTCTGCTTCACAAACCAGCTCAAGCCAACACTTAGCCAATTTTGCTGTCTACCAAGCCCCTACTTCCTTGTGAAATTTATGAGGGAATTAGACCATATTTAATTGGGAAATTCTCTCTCCATAACTACATAATCCATCCATAGCCCATAAACTGATTGCATGCACCATTTGTACAACTGATAGTACATTGTCCCTGAACTCTAATCTCAACTAGGTCTTCCTCATAACTAACATGCATCATTTATTTATGAGTGAACCTTTAGTTAACTAGTGGCGCAGTGAAGTTGCACTAGTACTTGTCCCCACTACTAGACCTCCTACTAGTTCCTCCAACTATTTGAACTAGTTTAACCGACTTTAACTTAGTTAGACTGAGTTAATTAATTACAACTCAAAAGAACTCAACCTGGACCCCTAAAATTTAGGAATCACTCTACATTACTCTAGATAGATTTCCAACTCTAATTTACTAAGCCAAATAAGTTAAATTAACTTAGTTAATTGTTTGAAGTTGCTATGAGAATAGAATTTCGATTTAATTCCTAATTTAATTCAAGGGAAAATTAAATTCAAATTTCTTGTTGTTATTTTTAACACTCCCTCTCAACAAGAAAGGGATTATTTTCTACCCCGATCCTACCTCTGTGAAACTCGAATTTGCATCTTGACAAGGCCTTCGTCAAAATATATGCATCTTGTTCCTCTGTGGGAATGTACTCCAACAACACAATCTCGAAGATGATGATACCGAATATCAATATGCTTGGACCGATCATGAAAAAAAGGATTCTCAAAAAGTTTGATACAACTCTGATTGTCACAGTAAATTATTGTTGGATCCATCTGTTGACCAAACAAACCAACCATAATCTTCCTCATCTAGATAGCCTCACAAGTTGCTTGACTAGTAGCCATGTACTCTGCTTCTGCTGAAATGAGTGCAACTGATCTTTGTTTCCTGTTGTACCAAGAAACAACTGCTGACCAAATACTGAAGATCCCACCTGATTTGTTATTCTTGTCAGATGGAATCCCTACCTAATATGCATCAGTGAAGCCTTGAAGCTTCAATCCCTTTTTCCATCTATACCAAACACCATATTGAGTAGTGCCTCTCAGGTACCTCAACACATGTTTGGTTGCCTTCCAATATAGCTTGGTTGGCTTAACAATTGTTTGACTAAGTTGGTTAACTTCACAATACATGTATGGTCGTGTGTTCACCAAATACATCGGTGAACCCACAAGATGCATGTAAATAGTAGCCTCCACTACTTCACCAGAAGTAGCATCCTCCTTCCTCCAATTACCAGCGAGAGGAGTCTCCATGGGTTTACTGTTCTCCATTTGGAACTTCTTGAGTATCTCGTTGGCATGCTTTCCCTGAGAGACAAACAGTTCCTCATCACCTTGCCATACTTCCATCCCCAAAAAGTAGTGCATGAGCCCCAAGTCCTTCATTTCGAACTCTCTTGCAAGCTCCTCTTTGCAAGACTTGATCAACTTATCATCACATGTCAGAATCAAATTGTCGACATATAAAACAATAATCAAGAATTTACCTTCAACCACAATATGGTAAAGGTTCACATCTGCTTCACTTTCGGCGAAGTCCAACCTGGTGAAATAGTTATCAAACTGGTGTACCAAGCACGAGGTGCTTGTTTCAATCCATACAACTCTCGCTTGAGTCGGAACACATGCGACTCTCTGTTGAAGGTCTCAAATCCTTCAGGATGCTCAATATACACCTCTTCCTCAATCATGCCATTGACGACTTTTTTCTTTACATCCATCTAATGTATCTTCCATCCCATCTGCACTAACAATGCTAGAATGGACCTGATTGATGAGTACCTTGCAATAGGAACAAAAGTATCATCATAATCAATCCCTTCCACCTGAGAAAACCCTTTGGCCACAAAACTAGCCTTGTGTTTCTCCACACTACCATTTCTGTTGGAAATACTGATAGGGGCGTGAATCAATATTTCCTATTAATTTTCTCAATTCTAAAGACAATTTAGAGCATCATTATAAAACCATAAAACACATCACATGAAGATCAGTACACAAGGGATTTGGCTTTAACAAGCGATGTATTATGTAGTGTACAATGTACATACAATACTTTACCAGGAAGACCTGGAAGGAAGTGAAACACTCCCAAGAGTTTTCCAACAATCTGGAAGGAAGAAAAGCTCCCTGAAGGTTGGGTTCCCATACTAGGGAAAATTAACCAAATATAATAAGATAGTCAACAATTGCTACTGATGCATTGCTCTGACTACTTTCTATGACTGATCTACTACTAGTCCATTTGTTGCTGCTATATTATCATTGTCCGTTGTTACCATCACAAACGTTGTAACTGCTTGCACTACCTTCACTGCTTCAGTAACTTTAACATTGTTGTCTTCTACTGCTACTCCTACTATCAAATTGTTGTTTGTTGCACAACTACTACTATTCACTACTTTCTTCTTCACTTTTATCCCTACCCTTGCCATATCAATGCATATTGTCGTTGTTGCCACTGCTTCCACTGGTGTTTAGTGATTTCTCTATTGTCCACTACAACTGTTGTTCATTGCTATTGTCATTGACTCGCAATGCTGCAATTGCCATAGCTTTCTCAAGCTGGAATACTGTCACTGTCTTTTTCATGGTCTCTCATACATATATGTATAAATATATATAGAAGTCATGGTGGTGTACAGAAAGTCTCACATGCATCAAGTTCTAGCTGTTGTTATCCAATGTTGACCATCATTGGTTATTATTGTAGCCATCAAAGTCATGTTTAAGGTCATTTTAATGCTTATAGTCCAACAAAGAAATTTTCTCAACAACAGTGACTGTCAAGAAAACATATAAACCTTCACTGACATCTCACCAGTCATGTACATTCAACAAGCATAGCCCTCTCAATAAACCCAACTGCTATGGCTCTTTTCGAATCATGTCATCACAGTTATATTGTTCTTAAGAGTACAATGTATGTCATGATCACTATCACTTCTCTGCCAGCTTCATCATAACTTCAACACCTCGTATCAAAAGGAATGATGCAACTGTCTCACTATCTTGTCATATAAGAATTTTATTCAAAACAAAGTTATCATACCATTTTCACATGCTACACTAGTATCACAAGCTACCTCTACTCTCACTGTTGTACAACCTTCTACAACTGCCACTAACAATCTTCAGGCTTACAGAACCACCATAATTCACTGTTCATTCAAAATTTCATTGCATTGTCATAATACTATTGGAATTCTACTGTCACTACACATGTGTTGGATCAATTTCCAAGACAGTAACTATCAGATGTCGCTAATGTCTCACTAAGAATTAATATCAATATATGAATAACAATTCTCAACCAAGAACATGTCACCAATATAACAATTCTACACTTATGAAGTCATGGATTTCCACACTTCTTTTTCTTAGGTCAAGTTCTTTCAAGCCAAGCCACCATGCTGATGTTTGAAGTAAAGACAGACCTGATATTTGCACTTAGGAGACTTTTCTAGGAAGGTCGAGAAAGTTCGATGGCAATGTCTAAAATGCTTGACCGAGACCTCATTCAATTGTTTGTTGCTACAGGTCTGAGTCTTCAAATGATAACCAAAGTCCTGAATTGATCTGAGGTCTAACATAGTCTTGTAATGAATTTCGAGATGTGTGCTTGCTCCAAAATTGATGTCTCAACACAAATATAGCCCTACAATACATGCCTCGATGAGGGCTGAGATCTGTACACAGTTGTTGTTCTTCTATCCATAGAAAATCTATGTGATAACAAAGTTTGCTTAGCCCTTCTCACAGGGAAAAATGCGAGTAAATATGCCAGCATTCAGACTTTAACATATCTTATTGTGCCTTAGAAGTAGCCAGTGCGCTTACGCAGACTTTCTCGTCCAAATCTCACCTTAAGAAAAGAATTTGAAACCTTATGCAAAAACACTTGAACCAAAATGCAGTGATTAGGGCTTATTAAAAAAATGACTGTAGACCATCACGAATTGTTTCACCAAAATTTATTGAAGACCTGTCATGATATCCAATGAAACCCTAACCAAAATAAAAGGATAGCCCAGAAATCAAAAACCGCAAATGTCTTCATGCATTCCTTTTGGTGGCAAGAATAGATTAGCATTGAGCATAGCTTGAAACAAAATCCACCTCTTCGCTTTAGATAATATGTGTTCAATTTTTTTTAGGATATGTTGGTTGCACGGAATTTATTTGAGGGAGCCCACAAGATAAACAAACGCCAAGAACCCGTTACAAAATTCACCATCCAAAACCCTCTGTTTGTCGTAGAGCAAATCATAAAAAATGTTGAAAAGAGCGAGTTAACAACCAAACCCAAAAATGATTAATTACTGTCGTTGGTCTGAGATTTTCCTTCAGGAATGCAAGTCTTCATTGATACATTTTTTATTTAGATAAATGCCCTTTATATAGATTCCTCCTCAATTATTTGAGGCCACATATATGGAGGAGAGAAAAATAACTTTTAAATAATTTGGAATCAAATTAATTTTTAGTTGGTGCCAAAACAATAAGGGTACCAAATTTCCCTTTTTTTATTATCATTTCCTCCCCATCATAAAATTTCAAATAACCTTCCACTTAATTTGGACCATCATTTAATTTAGTTATTCATGGCTCTATGGTCAAGACTTTCCTTTTTCCCTTAATGTGCCATACTTCCTTTTGGGCTAACCAGTCATTTTTTTTAACATTTTCTCAACTTTTTGGACCATATAATAATTTTTATTTAATGAAGAAACCTTATTGTGATATGTACCCTAAACTTCAATAATTTTTTATTTTTTTCACATCATTCATTATTTCCTTGCCACCTCAACCACCCTTGTGGTTTTAGACCCTAAATTGGACCTTCAATTTTGACTGGGTGTTTCTCTCAAAACATGAGGGCCAATGAAATGCTCAGCATACCACTGAAAATAGCTTGACGAGAAGAATTTGATGGTGAGGGTCTTCGAGGCAAGCACATTGATTTGTTTCTCCAAAAACTTCAACAAAGACAAGGTGTCTCCAACATCCAAGGAACTCAAATCCTAGGGCTAGGGTTTCGTTCTTGCAACCTCTCATCTATTTGATACATGCACCTGCTCTTGCTTTGACATCAATGACCTGCTGCACACCTACTTAATCATCTTACAACTACTCCCGCTTTGACATCAATGACAACCTGTTCAACAATCTCCCCCTTTGTCATTGATGTCAACACACCAAGCATACAAGGTATGTTGCATCCTGCATCTCTCTCTCTCCCTGGACTCCTCCAAGTTTCTCTCCCCCTTTGACATCAATGGAAAAGGGTGATTGACACATCAAATGATATGGGTCCTCCTAACAACATGCTCTTTGCATCATCTCTGCAAGCTTCCCCTAATAATATGCTTGATCCTATGGACCTGTAATCTTTTAACTGTTCTTCTTCCCTTGCACCTGTTATGAGTTTGACATATCTATCTTGCTATTCTTTCCATGTTAATTGTTTATCAATTGTAGACTTATGCTGCATACCTCTTCATAAACTACCCTTGTAAACATGCTTTCCTGTTGCATTAGATCCTGTGTTAATGTCCCCTCTGAACAATGTGCTTCTACAAACTCCCCTTATCTTTGTGTATATATCAATCATGTAAGAGATCATGGGAATACATTATTTCTTTGCCATACCCTAGAGTTGTTGTCTTCCTGTCCAGTGAATGACCTACCTTCATGATTCTGCAGGGTCGACATCAAACTACTTCTACAGTCTCATGCAAAATGGCCAACATTGTGACATAAATAACATTCAACATTTCTTCCTTCCTACATCTGCAGGGTCTACTTCAATCCACTTTTTCAATCTCGTGCAAAATGGCCAAGATTATGGCACAAATAACACTCTACATTTGATCTCAATAATGGAGTAAAAAAGTTGTAGTTCCTGTTGTTATAGGTGTCTAGGATTTTGTCTCGTCTTCCAGAAAATCTGCTCCAATGTCTTTGATAAAACCCTTTGTCAATGCTCCCGCTATGTCCCCTGAAATCTCGAGCTCTATGTCCATAGTTAGGGCATGTGTAATAGTAACCATTGAATGTCTCTGCATACCTGGGTGTATGGGGTGAAGATATGTTGAAGTTGTCTCGCCCCAGAAAATGCTTTCGTTGCTCTCCACACCTGAATGTTCTATCTTGAGTTGGTGTCATGAATGCATCGTCCTAATTTGAAGCATTGGTCTTCCAACTCTCTTTGTTGATTGATTTGTATAGGACCTTTACTTTGGGCTTCTCTTCATTCTTGGGATGGGACTTCTTGACAAGTGGTTGTTCTTATTTTTTGGGATAAGACTTCTTGACAAGTGGTTGTTCTTCATTTTTTGGATAGGACTTCCTTTCAAAAGACTTCTTCTCTTCTTGTGGTTGTTCTTCATTATTTGGATGAGGCTTCTCTTCACGTGGTTGTTCTTCATCATTCAGATGAGGGTTCTTTTCTTGTGGTTGTTCTTCATTTTCTTTGACTTGTGGTTTCTCTTCATCATTAGAATGTGAGGTCTCACCAATATATCCAACACCTATCTTGATGAATGGAGATCTCTGGAAATTGATAATGTTTTCCAACACCTATGAAACTTTTGAGTTTTTGTTTCATTTTGTTTACGTCAGCTCTCAAGGAGACGATTTCTTGCTCATGGTTTATGCAATCTTCTTCCTTCTACTGTATCTGACCTTTTAAGACATCCTCGACCCTTTTGGCTTCTTCAAGTTCCCTCTTCAAAGAGGCAATGTAACTTTTCTTTATTCTGCTTGTTCCATTTGTTTGACTTTCCTTTTTCTTTATCCTTAAGCTAGTTTGTCAAGGTTCTTTCCCTATCGTTTACCTCTAGTAGTTTGCCTTTGAGATCCTTAACTTCCTTCTTGGATTCATCAAGTTCCTTATCCTTTTTGGACGATTGCATCTCATTGATTTGAGCTCTAAGTCGAATATTGTCAGCATAGGTAAAATGTTCACTATCATCAATCTTCTTCTTTTCATCCTTCAATTTTTCATGTTCATTGTGAAGTATATCATACATATATCTGGACCTGTCCCAGTCACGTGTTAGAATTCAAACCTTCTCCTTCAATGTTTTGACATCTTCTTCAAAATCATCAACCATTTTGTTAAAAATAATGTATGTTATGGATCTGCCTTCAAGTTGTTATGCTTCCAATTGAAGGACTTTCTCTGATACCAATTGTTGGAAATACTGAGAGGGGGGGTGAATCGATATTTCCTATTAATTTTCACAATTTTAAAGACAATTCAGAGCATCATTATAAAACCATAAAACATATCACATGAAGAGAAATACACAAGGGGTTTGGCTTTAACAAGCATTGTATTATGTAGTGTACAATGTACATACAATACTTTACCAGGAAGACCTGGAAGGAAGTGAAACACTCCCAAGAGTTTTCCAACAATTTGGAAAGAAGCAAAGCTCCCTGAAGGTTGGGTTCCTGTACTGGGGAAAATTACCCAAATACAATAAGATAGTCAACTACTGTTACTGCTGCACTGCTCTGACTACTTTCTATCACTGATCTACTACTAGTCCATCTGCTGCTGCTATATTATCACTGTCCACTGCTTCTGTCCATTGTTACCATCACAAACGTTGTAACTTCTTTCACTGCCTCCACTGCTTCAATAACTTTAATGTTGTTGTCTTCTACTATTTCTCCTACTATCACACTGTTGTCTACTACACAACTACTACGATGCGCTACTTGCTTCTTCACTTTTATCCCTGCCCTTGCCATACTAATGCATATTGTTGTTGCTTCCACTACTTCCATTGGTGTTTAGTGCTTTCTCTGTTGTCCACTACAACTGTTGTTCATTTCTATTTTCATTGGCTCACAGTGCTGCAGTTGCCATAACTTTCTCAAGCTGGAATACTGTCATGAATGTCACTGTCTTTTTCATGGTCTCTCATACATATATGTATAAATATATATAGAAGTCATGGTGGTGTCCAAAAAACCTCACATGCATCAAGTTCTAGATGTTGATATCCAATGTTGATCATCAGTGGTTACTATTGTAGCCATGAAAGTCATGGTTAAGGTCATGTTAATGCTTACAGTCCAACAAAGCAACTTGCTCAACAATAGTCACTGTCAAGAAAACATATAAACCCTCACTGACATCTCACTGACAGTCATGTACATTCAACAAGCATAGCCCTCTCAATAAACCCAACTGTTATGGCTCTTTTCCAATCATGTCATCATAGTTATATTATTGTTAAGAGTACAATGAATGTCATGGTCACTATCACTTCTCTGCCAACTTCATACATACCTTCAGCACCTCGTATCAAAGTGAATGATGCAACTGTCTCACTATCTTGTCATGTAAGAATTTTATTCAAAACAGAGTTATCATACCACTATCACATGTTGCACCAGTATCACTAGTTGCCTCTACTCTCACTATTATACTACCTTCTGCAACTCCCACTAACAATCTTCAGGCTTACAGAACCACCAAAATTCACTGTTCATTCAAAGTTTCACTGCATTGTCATAACACTGTTGGAATTATACTGTCATTGCATATGTGTTGGATCACTTGCCAAGACAGTAACTATCACATATCACTATTTTCTCACCAAGAATTACTATCTATATATGAATAACAATTATCAACCAAGAACATGTCACCAATATAACAATTTTGCACTTATGAAGTCACAGATTTCCACACTTCTTGTTCTTAGGTCAAGTTCTTTCAAGCCAAGCCATGACGTTGATGTTTGAAGTAAATACAAGCCTAATATTTGTGCTCAGGAGAATGCTTTAGGAGGGCCGAGAAAGTTCGATGGCACTGTTTAAAATGCTTGACTGAGACCTCAATCAATTGTTTGTTGCTACAGGTCTGTGTCTTGAAATGACAACCAAAGTCTCGAACTAATCTGATGTCTAACGTAGTCTTGTAACGAATGTCGAGATGTGTTCTTGCTTCAAAATTGATGTCTCAACAAAAATATAGCCCTGCAATACATGCCTTGATGAGGGTCGAGATCTATACACAGTTGTTGTTCTCCTGTCCATAGAAAATCTATGTGATAACATAAGTTTGCTTAGCCCTTCTCACATGAAAACATGCTAGTAAATATGCCAGCCTTCAGACTTTAACATATCTTATTGTGCCTCATAAGTAGCTAGTGTGCTTACGCAGACTTGCTCGGCCAAATGTCACCTTAAGAAAAGAATTTGAAACCTTATGCAAAAACACCTGAACCAACATGCAATGATTAGGGCTTATTAAAAAATGATTGTAGACCATCGCGAATTGTTTCACCAAAATTTATCGAGGACTTGTCATGACATCCAATGAAACCTTAACCAAAATAAAAGGATAGCCCAGAAATCCAAAACGCAGATGTCTTCATGCATTCCTTTTGGCGGCAATAATAGATTAGCGTTGAGCGGAGCTTGAAACAAAATCCACCTCTTCGCTTTAGATAATATGCATTCAATTTTTTTTTAGGATATGTTGGCTGCATGGAATTTATTTGAGGGAGCCCATGAAATAAACAAACACCAAGAACCCTTTACAAAAGTCACCATCCAAAACCATTTGGTTGTCACAGATCAAATCATAAAAAATGTTGAAAAGAGCGAGTTAACAACCAAACCCAAAAATGATTAATTACTCCCGCTGGTCTGAGATTTTCCTTCAGGAATGCAAGTCTTCATTGATACATTTTTTATTTAGACAAATTCCCTTTGTATATATGCCTCCACAATTATTTGAGGCCAACATATACGGAGGAGAGAAAAATAACTTTTAACTAATTTGGAATCAAATTATTTTTTAGTTGGTGCCAAAACAATAAGGGTACCAAACTTCCCTTTTTTATTATTATTATTTCCTCCCTTTCATAAAATTTAAAATAACCTTCCACTTAATTTGGACCATCATTTAATTTAATTATTCATGGCTCTATGGTCAAGACTTTCCTTTTTCCCTTAATGTGGCATACTTCCTTTTAGGCCGACCAATCATTTTTTTTAACATTTTCTCAACTTTTTGGACCATATAATAATTTTTATTTAATGAAGAAAAATTCTTGTGATATGAACCCTAAACTTCAATAATTAATTTTATTTTTTTTCACATCATTCATTATTGCCTTGCCACCTCAACCGCCCTTGGGGTTTTAGACCCTAAATTGGACCTTCAATTTTGACTGGGTGTTTCTCTTAAACCGTGAAGACCCACTAAATGCTCAACATACCAATAGAAACATCTTGACGAGAAGAATTTGATGGTGAGGGTCTTTGAGGCAAGCACATTTATTTGTTTCTCCAAAAACTTCAACAAAGGCAAGGTGTCTCCAACATCCAAGGAACTCAAATCCTAGGGCTATGGTTTCGTTCTTGCAACCTCTCACCTATCTAATATTGCACCTTCTCTTGCTTTGACCTCAATGACCTGTTGCACACCTGCTTAATCATCTTACAACTTTCCCGCTTTGACATCATTGACAACATGTTCAACAATTTGTTGCTTTCTTTCCCTTGTAAATCCATTTGGAACTCACTATTGACTTGTCTGTCGGTCTTGGGACCACATCCCAAACACTATTCCTAACAATGGAGTCATAATCCTCAACCATGGCATCAACCCAAACTAGTTGTTGCATTGCTTCCTCAAAAGAGGATGGCTTAATCTCTACACATCCACTCATCATAGCCATGTAGCTAGTGTACCTCTCTAGTGACCTCCTTTGCCTGCGCTATGATGTGGGTGCTCCCACATTCTATCTAGCATCATGCAATAACCTGTGAGCCTCTCTAGTGCACTTTCTCCCATCTATGGAAGACTTTGCATGAGTGGGTGTCTCCACTTTGTGCTCCTCTGCATGTGGTTGCTCCACATCATCCTAAGGTTCCTCCTTAGGAGCTAAAATCTTTTCAACCGCATGTAGCTCAAGCTCCCTCTCAAGTTAACATCTCATGGCCTTCTCTTCATCGAATTTTACATCTCTATTAACCATTGTCATCCTGTTGGTTGGTAGGTACACCCAATAGTTGTGAGGTATATCAGTTTACCCCACAAATATGCCTAACTTTGTTGTTGCCTCTATATTTTTTCATGCATCTTTGGTAACATGGCAGTAGACTGATGAACCAAAGACCTTGAAGTGTGCCACATCTAGTTTCTTCCCTGAAAAATCCTCTTCCGATGTACTCATCTCAAGAATTCTATGAGGGCTTTTGTTCTGCAAATAAACAGTTGTGTTGCATGCTTCATCCCACAAGTGTAATGGTAGGCCCTAATCATGCAACATCGGATGTGTCGCTCCCACAATACTCCTATTCTTCCTTTCAACCAATTGACTATGTTGTGGGTTATGAGGTGTTATCAACTCCTGTCAAATGCCTTCTGATGCACAAATTTTTTTGAACTCATTTGACACATACTCTCCACCATTATCAATCCTGAGAGCTTTAACTTTCCTGTTAGTATCTTTCTCGACAAGTGCTTTAAATTCACAAAACTTAGCAAAAGTCTTGTCTTTCTTCTGCATTAATACGATCCAACACTTATGAGAAAAATCATCAACAAATATCACATAATACATGTGCTTGGTCGTGGATGTTGTTGAGAATGGTCCACACATATCTTAGTGAACTCGATCGAGGATCGCCTATGCTTGATTGTCTTTGTCATGAAAGGAAACTTTGGTGTACTTCCCCAATGTACACCCTTTTCATGTGTCTACCTACTCTAGTGTACCCTTGGGAAAATTGGAAGAAATTTGCTACATGATCTTCAAAGCGCCATGGTGCAAGTGACCCAGCCTCCTGTGCCACAACTCACCGATATCTCGGCTCTACACCTTCTATGCTTTAGTGCTCAAGGCATCACAATCTTCTACCTCCAAATTGTAGAGGGTCTTCACTCTAACCCCTAAGAAAAATGTACAACCAAAATAAACTTTATAAGAACCAATAGGATTCAAGATGATGATGTGAACCATGGGGGATGATTCACCATTTTTGGAGTAAAAAGGTAAAAAAAGTAAAAAATAATAAAAAAAGAATAAAATAATAAAACTACTTTTTCAACCCATATTTTAAACGTATCCCCTAATGTTTTACTCAAATTTCGAGGAGTACTCATTGTATGCAAAATTTAATTTCCCATCCAAGGAGTACTCATGTTGTATACTTTCGATGGACCTTACTACCTGAAAATGAGAAATACATGGAAAAACGTGATTGCAAACACCTTTTTCATGTATTTCTAATTTTTTGTGTAGCAGTGTCCATCAAAATTATGCAAGGTGGGTATTCCTTTGATGAGGAATCAAATTCTGCATCCAATGAGTGTTTCCGCGCTAAATTTGAGTAAACCCATAAGGAGATAAGTTGAAAATACAAGTTGAAAAAAATAGTTTTTTTTTTTTTTGTTTCCCTCCAAAATTTGATGATGTAATCTAATCTTATTTTATTATTTCCACTATTATTTATAATTTCCTTAGGAGGCCCATTTTAGACCTCAAAATTCCCCTAATGGGATATGTGACGAAGGAACACCTTTCCCTTACTAAATATCACATCATAGCCTCTATCCTCCAACATGGCAACATAAACCAAGTTCTTCTTCAAACCAGGAACATACATAACATCTTGCAAAGTGAGGGGAGAACTAGAATCCATTTGAAAGGTAACTATACCGATGTCGGTTGCGTTATACCTCCCATCATCACCCATCTCAATATGCATCTAGAGATCCTTCTCCTCCAAGTTATTGAAGATCTCTTTGTTACCGATCACGTGGAAAGAAGCTCCATTGTCCATGTACCACACACTACCCATCATCGATGACACCATATAAGAGATGAGGGTAAAATCCAGTTTGAACTATGAAGCAAGAGCCTCACCTACAGCTCCTCTTGAGGGCTTCTTACTAGCCTTCTTATGTAGACACTTTCTGGCAAAATGTCCCACCTTGTGATAGTGAAAATACTTGATTTTCGACATGTCCTTCTTCTTGCCACCCTGACCAGAATCTGATTTGGAATGGGATAACTTGCTCTTCCCTTTCTTTGCCTTACCCGCTAAGGCGCAATTCTCCCCATCATCATGCTTTGATGATGATCTGTCTCTAGTGTTCTACCCAATCTCTTCCTGTACCAAGTCAGACCACAATCTTTCCCACTCTAGTAGCTTCTCCCTCCCATTAGCTGAGTCCTGGTAACTGTGCCAACTCTTGGGAAGTCCTAGAAGTGATAGGCCCACCAGATCGTCTTCGGAAATAGTAATCCCAACACTTCCACGATCATCTTGAAATTGGGTGAACTTGGTCAAGTACTTTGGAATAGAGTCGCCCTTCTCCATCTTGATCTTTTTGAGTTTGTCATTTAGTGCTAGCTTCCTATGCTCACTGCTATTTTGAAACAAGTCCTTCAACACCTTCCACATTGAAAATGGAGTTTCCTTATCATGGATATTCGAGACAATATGATCTCAAACTCCTTCTAGGATAATCCTTCTCGATTTTTCCACACACTTTCTCCATTCAGCCATATCTTTAGAATCAAATGTTGGAGGCTTCACAATATCATGATCTATGAATTCCTTCAGCCTGTTGTCTTCCAGCACTGCCTCCATCCTGTCCTTCCAAGCTATGTAATTTGAGTTGCCCTCCAGGGCATACTCAAGTCTCAAATTGTAGAATGACATACTGCTGACTCTGAAGTATGAACCTGCAAATTCGATTTCACCTACACAACAAACTTGAATTCTCCTCTTCTATAATGTCTTAAGCTCTAATACCATGTATATTTTTACTTGTAGATTCAACAACTTATGTGATATGCTAAAACATAAGACAAGAATCTACTATACTCATTAGTGGAAACAAAAATTGATCGATGAAAACACTAAGCAGAAAATGAAGAATTTCAATCTCACATAACATAATATTTTTCTGGGGAAAGAAACTGTTCAAAACCCCGACTATCTATGTTGCATTATCCAGAAGATCTGAGAAGAAAATACAATTCTTGTTCAACCAGAAAAATTCCTGAACAAGTGCAATCTATCTCTCTGCTTCACAAACTAGCTCAAACCAACACTTAGCCAATTTTGTTGTCTTCCAAGCGCCTACTTCATTTTCACAATTCTTGAGGGAATTAGCCCATATTTAATGGGGAAAATCTCTCTCCATAACTGTGAAATCCATCCATAGGGCCTTAACTGATTGCATGCACCATCTGTACAATTCGAAAAATTATACAACTGACAGTACATTGTTCTTGAACTCTAATCTCAACTGGTTCTTCCTCATAACTGACATGCATCAGTTATTTATGAGTGAATCTTTAGTTAACTGGTGGAGCAGTGAAGTTGCACTGGTACTTGTCCCCACTACCAGACCTCCTACTAGCTCCTGCAACTGTTTGAACTAGTTTAACTGACTTTAACTCGGTTAGACTGAGTTAATTAATTACAACTCAAAAGAAATCAACCTGCACCCCTAAACTTTAGGAATCACTCTACATGACTCTAGATAGACTTCCAACTCTAATTTACTGAGCCAACTAATAAATTAACTGTTACAAGTTGCTATGAGAATATAATTTCGATTTAATTCCTAATTTA
Source organism: Pinus tabuliformis (assembly GCA_031772625.1). Taxonomy (NCBI): domain Eukaryota; kingdom Viridiplantae; phylum Streptophyta; class Pinopsida; order Pinales; family Pinaceae; genus Pinus; species Pinus tabuliformis. Next base: position 485,667,847 of record CM062814.1, on the reverse strand, counting down.
ATTCAAGGGAAAATTAAATTAGGATTTCTTGTTGCTATTTTTAACAATGGGTTCCATGACAGATGAAGAGTATACAACCAGATTTCTAGAGTTGTTTATATATTTGCCCTATCTCAAGGATGAGCAAACAAAGATCGAAAGGTTTATCAATAGATTGTCATTATCATTCAAAGACCGGATTGATTTTTATGAGCCTCAGTCATTGGAGGAAGCCATCGGGAAGTTGAAGCATTGTTATGAACAGTAAAGTGCAAGCCTAAGTTCAAGTGTGACTGGAAGAGTAATGAGAAAACTAAAGGAAAATGGCCTAAGAAGCGAGGAAGATCTCAAGATGCAAGTGACAAGGAAAATGTGGCTCTGCATAAAAAGTTCAATGCAGTTAAGAGAGGACATGGGTCTTAGCCTAAGGAGCAACAAATAAAAGGGAATTGAATAAAACCATTGAAGTGTTGAACCTATAGTGGAGACCATCGCAAGAGGGATTGTCCATCATATTATGGTGGAAGGTCTGAGATCTACAATGCTCAGGAGGCGAAAATAGTTGGGGATGCAGGCAAGATCATTCCTTGAATCTATTCAACATTGGATAATAGGCAGGAAGATCATCAAGAATTCATTATCGAGATGGAAGGTTGCTACAGGGGCCAAGAGAAGAGTTCATCATTGGATGAAGTCTTGTGTATTTGAGCTTAATGGCATGTCTATGACAACATATTTGAATTTGCTTCCTTTGGGTTCACATAACATGCTTTTGGGCATGGACTGACTGTTTATTCACAAGACTAAAGTAGATTGTTATGACAAGGCCACTGAGTGCCTGGATGGTGATGGAGAAAAGAGAGTCTTGTAGGGAAAGAAGAAGCCTACATTAGTGAGGATGGTTACAGTTATGCAAGCCAAGTGCAACCACATTAAAGGATGTTTATTGTTTGGAGTACATGTTTCCAGTGACAAAGGGAAGGAGGATGAGGACGATGAAGTCCTGAGGAGCTATCCTATCTTACAGAAGTTTCAAGATGTGTTTCCTACAGAGATTCCATAACAACCTCCTCATAAAGAGGTGGGTTTCTCTATTGAGTTGATGTCAGAAGCAACACCAACATCTAAGACCTTACAGGATGAGCATGCATGAGTTGGTGGAATTGAAGTTGCAGTTTAAAGATATGCTTGATAAGGGATACATAATACCAATTGTGTCTCCTTCGGGAGCACTAGTATTGTTTGTAAGGAAGAAGGAAAGTACTCTCATATTGTGCATCGATTACAGGAAACTAAACAAGGTGGCTATCAAGAATAGGTATCCATTGCCTTAGATTGATAATTTGTTTGATCAACTGAAGGAGATGCAGTATTTTCGAAGATTGATTTGAGATTAGCATATCATCAAGTGTGCATCAAAGAAGAAGACATCTACAAGCCTAGATTTTTTACAAGGTATGGGCACTATGAGTTTGTGATGGTTCCTTTTGGTCTTACCGGCACTCCAGCCACCTTCATGTGTTTGATGAACAATATATTGCACCCTTACCTGAATAAGTCTATGATAGTCATTGTTGATGATATATTGGTATATTTAAACAATGAGGAGGAGCATGCAGAGCACCTATAAATGGTATTGAGATTGTTGAGAGAGCATAAGTTGTATGCCAAGCTCAATAAGTGTAGCTTTTTTCAGACTCATATTCATTACTTGGGACATGTTGTTTCCAAGGAGGGGATAACAGTGGATCCAGAAAAGATTAAGGCTATCATGGAGTGGCCAACTTCAAAGAATGTGGATGAGGTCAGATCATTCATGGGACTAGCAGGTTATTACAGGAGGTTAATCAGGAACTTCTCTAAGATTGGTTATCCTATCACATATTTGTAGAGGAAAGGGAAGAAGTTTCAATGGACTACTGAGTGTATAACTAGTTTTGATCAGTTGAAGAAGTTACTTACCAATGATCTAGTTTTGAATATTGCAGATCTTGATAAGGATTTTATGATTTATACAGATGTTTGTAAGGAAGGGCTTAGTGGAGTCCTAATGTAGGAAGGACCGGTGGTTTGCTATGAATCACGGAAATTGAATGAGCATGAGAAGAATTATTTGATTCATGATCTTAACTTAGCAATTATCATTCATGCATTGAATATGTATAGGCATTATCTCCTTGGCAGGAGGTTCATTTTGATGAGTGATCATAGTGGACTCATATACTTGTTTAACCAACCTAACTTGAATGCAAGGCAAGCTAGATGGTTGAATATTCTCAGTGACTTTGATTTTGATATCAAGTACATCAAAGGTAAAGAGAAGTGGGTTGCACGTGCTCTCAATAGGAGAGTGTAGGTAAATCATATTTAGGCTATGAGCTCTTATGGGACAAATTTACTGGTGTGGATCTTACGTGCAAGGCAGCATGATGAGAGGTACCACCATCTCAAGCAGAGATTATAGCAGCAAGGTGAAGGTGACAGGGATGAGGAGTATCACCTCCCAACATATGGCTTGGTTAGGTTCAGGAGCATGAATTTTGTGCTTGACAATGGTGAATTGAAGAAGCTTATTTTGAGAGAGTTTCATGTCAATTCATATTTAGGCCACTAGGATTCAAGAAGACTTTGAAAGCTATTAAGAAGTTATAATATTGGCTGAATTTGAAGAAAGAAGTGGATGAGTTTATTGCTAAGTGCTTGGACTGTCAATAGGTGAAAGCTAAAATGGAAGCATCGAGTTGTTTTGTTGCAACCTATTCCAATTTTGGAATGGAAATGGGAGGTCATTTCCATGGATTTCATTACATGTTTTCCTAGGACATCAAGGCAACATGACTCCATCATGGTTGTGGTTGATAGGTTGAGCAAGGTAGCTCACTTCATTGTAGTGAAGTCTACTAATTCAGCTAGTGAAGTGGCTCAAGTCTTCATTAAGGAGATAGTGAGGTTGCATGGAGTTCCTAAGAGGATTATATCATATAGAGATGCCAAGTTCACTTCCAGGTTTTGGAAGGAGTTGTTTGCAGGCTTGGGGATAGAGTTAGCCTTCAGTACAACTTATCATCTGCATATAGATGGACAGATAGAGAGGGTTAACAGGATTCTTGAGGATATGTTGAGGATGTATGTCATGCATCAACAGAGGAAGTGGGAGGAGTATCTTCCACTGGTAGAGTTTTCTTATAATAATGGGTATCATGAATCCTTGAAGATGAGTCCATTTGAGGCTCTCTATGGGAGGAGTTGTAACACTCCTATCAGCTGGAGTGATCCAGTGAGTAGGGTGTTGATTGGACCGTATATGTTGAGGGAGATGGAGTAGGAGATATAGGTTATCAAAAAGAATTTAAAGGCAACACGAGATAGGAAAAAGAGCTATGTGCATCAACATAGGGTATTCAAGGAGTTTCAGGTTGGGAAGCTTGTGTACTTGTGCATCAGGCCCAAGAAGATATCCTTGAGGATTGGATCATGTGCCAAGCTAAAACCTATATATTGAGGGCTTTCTGAGATCCTTGATAGGATTATACCAGTGGCCTACATACTTTCTTTTCCTCCATCTGTGAAATTCCATGATGTTTTCCATGTTTCATTGCTTAAAAGATGTATACGAGATGTTGATCTTGCGATTGATTGGTTTGTATTACAGGTGGAACCAAAAGGAGAGTTCCAGCTAGAGCCACAATGCATCCTACAGTGGAAGAAGATCATGCTCTGGAACTGAGAAATAGAGCAAGTGCAAGTGCAGTGGAAGCACTTTGGGACTGATGAAGCTACATGGGAGATGGCTAATCAGATGCAGGCATTATATCCTTCTTTATTTGTTGGTTGAAGCAAATTAGTTTTTGGTATATGTGCGTGTGTGTGATTGTAAATGTTGCATCGAATTTTGTTTATAAAGCTCCAATAAGTAATGCGTTTTATTTTCAGCAGTTTTGGTTGGTCACAGAACACCGAGGACAGTGTTCCCCCAGGGGGGAGGGGTTTGTAACAACCTTGGGTTAAGTTTCCATGTAAATAAATTAAACCAAGGTCATGTGACACGTATTCCAAGGAGAATGGAGGGAAAAATATTACATTGGGGATCACTTATGGTTTATTATTGGCTAAGGAAATTGGCATTGGTATTGGAAAAGAAAAAATGCAATAAATAATAATTTAATACAAGAAATAAAGGAAAATAGGAGAAAAGGAAGATGAAGGGACAAGAATATGCATGCAAGGGAAAATGGAGGAAAAGTAAAGGAAAAAAGGAAAAGAAAAAAGGGAGAGAAAATGCACACACACACTTGGACATTCTAGCATTCACTTAGAGAAGAGAAGAAAAAGAGAGAGAACATGCACTTGGACAGAAGGAGGACTCAAGCAAGCAAGCAAGGAACAAGCAAGGGAGTGTAAGAGGAAGTTTGGACAACAACAAGCAAGGGCATAAAATAGCTATGGATTTGCAAATAATATTGTGCATGTGTGATTTAGTATGCTAATATTTTATGCATGGTCTATGCATTGGTTTATTGGTCATGTTTGTCGTCATTGGAATGGGATTTTTCTTGATTGACAATGATGTACAACCTTGACTTTGACATTTCATGGATACACATGATGTAGTGGGTTCCCTGTTTTGGTTAAGCTTTGGATTGCCAATAGATTTTGGATCTTGGTTGAGGTGGTCTCAGAAAAATTCCCAAGGGTTGAGGGTGGAGATGGTTTTCTCCTGGAAATATTGATAGGTGGGTGGAGATAGGAAAATTCTTCTGATTATCGTGAAGAAAGTTTGAGGCATCCAAGCTTGTATTGATTTTGGTGATTCCTGGACCGGTTTAGGTGAAATCACTATGGTTGATGGTTGAGGTAGTTTAGCCTCTAGATTCCCTTGTTGGTTTTGTTTTGGTTTATCCCATGTGATCCCAATTCATGATTGGAATATGGCAGGGGGATGATTGGCTGAAAGAAAGATTTGGTTCAACCCAATCTATGGTCGGGTGGTACATGGAAGTCCCATACTTGGTTGGATTTATGCATTGTTATGCAGGAAATCCCTTCTATGGATATAAGCGATCCCTCTAACCCAATGTGTGGGTATAATAACAATCGTGAAAAAACAAGCAAAATTCCCTAACCTAAATCAGAATGACAAATGAGAAAGGGAGATGGCCTACCTCTCTCCAATGTGCTCAACCATTGATGATGATCCCGATCCCTTAGCTCCCAGGCTTGCTCCTCGCTATTCCTTGCGTCCAAATACCTGCAAGAGAGATCAAAAGACAACAACAAGAGAGATCATAGCATATGCATTCCAATATAAGTTATACAACAAATCAAGGAGTATTGTACTAAGAAAACCATCATAGACAAACTTATGGGATGTAAAACATGCTTTGTATTAATGATTAAATCGAAGAGGGGAGATTACAACCGGTGCCTTAATGTTGAAGGCCTCCTTCAGGATGGTTCCAAGTCCAAGCCAAACTTAACAAGCTATCCTTTCCTCTCTCACCAAAATGGCAGCATCTATGCACAATCGAGCAAAAGAATGACAACCAACAATGACCAACCCATTGAGGAAAGTGAAGAATGAATTTATAGTGAGGAAGAGGGAGTTAGAGATCCACCAAAGATTTATAGTGACGGTCTTCACTAAAAAGATTGAGAGCTCGGAGTCGAGAGTAAATCATTTGGAGGAGGATGGATTGATGCCTGATGTTTCTAGTGAGGACACGAGGGTAACAACTATGATGCACGAGTGTGGTCAGGGAGGTGTGCCTTGGTACAAATAGGTAAAGGAGGAGATTGGTTTAGCCACAAGAGACTTAGAAGGAGGTTGGCCTTGTTGCCTAGAGCTAGAGCATTTTATTGAAGAAGTGGAAGACAAGATCGATTCACATCCACCATTGTCGAGGTATCTTGTGGAGAACTATGGAGGAGTACCTCTAGCAAGACAAATGGGGATTGGAGATGGAGATGGTGGTCACCATAATAACCACACCTCACCTTCACATTGAGCCATGAGGATTTTGCCTAATTGTTGTAATTGGATAGTGAGTCATATCTTAGGTGCCTTTAGGGTACCACATATGAGTAGAGTAAGCAAAGATGGGTTACTTGGGTGATTTTAGGTTTGAGGTTATTGCATTTGTGTGAGCAATATGAGTTCTTGTGTATCTTGGTGCGACAATCGTATTAGCTAATTGATTAGCCCAGTGCCACAAGAGGATCCAACACATGGAGGACATGCGAGAGTGATTTTGGTAGATGCAATCAAATACATCATCCAAAGGAGTGACACTTCATGATGCAAGGCTTCAGTTTGTGACTTTAGGAGTTATAGATTTGAGCATTGCCAAGGACACCAATTATTTTGAGTGGGGGAGGATGTTAGGTCCTTAGAGCGGGCACACACATAATCGAGATGGGGTGAGCATGATGATGTCATCTTCATAAAAAAATGTGATGTTTAATGTGACATTTATAGGATTTTTGGGGTTTTTGTGTGTACGAACAAGCTCGATGGGTTAAGCAAATTATGGGCATGCCGAGACAAGTGGGTATGATTGAGTAGGGCAGTGGGTGCACCCACCTAATTGAGGTGACATAGTATGTTGAGAGGAATTGAGATGGGTTTGTGTGTAGGCACAGAGATGGGTGTATACACCCAATCAAGTTGAGACAATTATCATGTGGGCGCAAGGATGGGCATGCACACCGAGACGACAAGACAAGACGAATCACATGAGGTTGTGGCAAGGAGCACAATGCCCAGTTGAATGGATGGGCCGTCGCATGTGATGAGTGAGGCAAGCCATGCAAGAGGTGAAATGAGTGTGGATAGCTCGTCTTAGAAGACATAACAATGTTTGGATGAAAAAAGTGCCAAGGGTCACACCTTTTCACATTCCCACTTCATATGTGTGTGTGTGTGTGTGTGTGTGTGAAGGGTTGAGATGAGAGGAGCAACTTGGAAAAGCAAACTCAGACAAGGATAAGAGCTCAAACAAGGAGGAATATAGTAGGTCAACGCATATCACAACGAGACAAGGAGTTGCATTGCAATAAAGAAAAGAGAATCAAGTGTTTTGGGGTTTCCTTCTTTGGTGTTGCATGGTTGCTCTTCTAACCAGGTGGTTGGGACGAGTAGATTAAAGAGCTATTGAAACATGCTCAAATTGTAGATTGGTGTGCACGATTCGTGCTATGGTATTTCAGGTGACACAAACCATGGTAACTTTATATTGTATTATATTTGGTGGTCGATCAGGTGACTTGGTTGGAGACCTTAACTGAACCTTATATAAACACCAAAATTACAAATTTATGTAATTATACTCTGGAGTAAGGCCGCAAGGCACTCCCTCGTATCTTTTTATACATTTCATGTGATGGATGAATGTTGTTATGTGACGTTGGCATGCACATTATGATGAAGTTCTATGTTGTATATGAATTATAATTGCACATGTATCTGGGTGCTATTGATGAAGACATATGCACTTGGTTCTAGATTAAGTTTGAGATTTTGCTGTATAACTTATTTAAGGCTTATAATTCAAGTGTTGATTTGTGAGGCGTAGTCAAATTGAAGAATTTCTCAAGTGGTTAGGCAATTAGTGAGAAACACACTAGCACTGCATGACTAGAGATCACATGGTACTTAAAATCATGCGAAGTCTTTAAGGTTGTGATAGTGGCAAAGATGAAGAAGAAGAAATTAAAGGAATAAAAATTAAGAATTTGCTTTCCTAAAAATGAAAGGAGCTTCCATCAATTTATGCCAAAAATCTTGTGAAGCTCTACATACATTTAAATTTATGGCAAAAACCCTTATTAAATGTTCAATTTAAGCTATTTTTTCCTTTTTCCATTACTCAAGGTCTGCGGATCAAATCCGTGACTATTCAATGTTTTGTCGTAGCAAGTCAAGATAGCGTGCATGCGACCTTTGACTTTGGCATCCATAGTGTACAACACATGGATTTATAGTTATATAAATATTTTGAAAAGTTACAATAAGAATATGAAGTTGTCTTTAGTGCGATTTTTGGACTTTCCAGTGACGGAATCAGACAAAAAAATTTGAGGTGAAATGTTGATTTGTGTTATTTAAAATGGTTTTTTGAGTGTATATATGGATTCAGCACCCTGAAAAACCCCCTGGGGCACTTCAATTGTGCAAGTATTACCCATCAAACTTGTGATTTCAGTAAATTTCCCTAACGCCAACTCCTAAAAATACAAATTTTTTGTGCAATAAAAATTTTAAAAAGTAAATTTAATTGTATATTTTATTTTGAAAATTAAATATTGTATAGTGAAAATCAATTAGAACCCTCCCATAGTCCTCCTTTATAGTGACTTATAAGAAAGTGCCAACCAGGGAAGTTACTCTCACGCTATTCAAAGAATAAGAGGCTTTTACTCAGTTTTTTCTTCCGTTGGAAGAAAACTCAGATATTTCGCTACAGTAATAAACATAGAACCCAGCTCACCAAATTCCCACCAAATGGAACCTAGCTCACCAAATTCCCACCAAATTCATTACAGTTAGGATTCAGGATTCTGCTATCTTGCGTGTCCAAGACACAAACCGTGCTGAGAATTGAGAGCAACCTGCACCAATAAACTAGGTAGAAAACTTGCAGCCTGCATGATGCAAATTGCTTCTTGATTGTTGCTTCTCCTACATGCATTCATTCAAATTATTCAGACTTTCTGCAATTCCGCCCTTTCGCTGCTCAAACCATCGAATCGCAGCACCAGTAAGGAACATAATGGAATTCCCACACAGCGCCAACTCCACTACCGACTTCAAGATCAGCATCACTACGGTTTCCGGCCGAGCTCAGACTTTCTCCGCCCTATCAGCGCCAGAGGATGCCATTCTTTCCCGGGAACCCAATTTCCAGAACCAGGTTAGTATCGCCCACCGCCGCAGCCGCAGCCCTAATCGCAATTCATCATGCCCATCAAGAGTTTTCACATGGATAAGAACATCGTACTCATTAGCGATTCGCAGATGTCATCCCCAGGATTTTCCTGGTCCATTTCAGAAACCAGAAGGTGAGAGTCCTTCGGGTTCGTTCCAGGGACCTAGCAGTGGGCCTTCCGAGGATTCGCTCACGTGTCCTGGCTACGGGCCTCAGGGAGATTCGTGCCCGCAACCTAGAGGCGAGTTCGTTCTGCCCCGGGGGCAGGTCGTGAGGGTTTTTACCCAGACTAATCCCAACTTTTGGCTCGCGATCCGTGATGGGTCTGTCGTTTTGGCCTATATGAATCCCAGTGACGAGTTCCATGTATTTTTGTTACAATTTTTCTGGAAATTAGAAATTTGTATGTTTTATATGGGATTTTTGGTGCGCAGATTTTCTGAGTCTGCTGAGTTTATTTTCCCTTTTGTAGCAATGGGTCATGGATGAGACGTACAGCACGCTAAAGGACGAAGATGGCCGTCCTTCGTTTTCTCTGGTTAATAAGGCAACCAGTCAGGCCCTGAAGCATGGACTTGGAGAAACCCAGCCGGTAAGAAATCTGATAGTTTTTCCAGTTGCCTCTGAGATTAAAACAAAATACAAGTTTTAGTAAATATGATAAGCTTGATTTCAATTCCCTGATAGATACTCTAATTACAAAGATATTAGTATTAAAATTTTTACTGGTATTCATTTAAACCCCCAATTCATCTGACATATGAAATCAAACTGCATAAAATAAACATTAATCAACATGAACACAGAATACAGCATATTAATATTTGAACTTTTCATTAATTTAATGAATGATAAAGTAAACAACATTTTTGATGAGGTAAAAGGGCTTTTCTTAATGTTTTCCACTTCCAGAAAAAAGTTCGAGACTAGAAAGTGGAATCTTGCAGCAACATAAAATTATTTAGATAGATTTAAATGGATGATTGACTTTAATAGTTTTATTTATAATAATATGGTGTACAATTTTTTTGTTTTTTCTTACCGTGGTTAAAGATGATTGGATAAATGGTTAATAATAATAATGGTACTTTGATGAGGTCACATAACTGTTATTTTATTATGATGGTTAGGGTGCATTGTTAGTATTGAAAATTATTTACAAAATAATATGGGACAACATTATTTTGGGGTTGTATTTGTGTTGTTTGCACTTAATGGGCCAATATGTGTCGGTTAATTTTGGACAATTTTTGGAGTTGATTTGTCTGATAAGCAAGTTTGAGGTCATATGATGGTGGAGTGGAATGGAATAGAGATGAGGGTTATGTATATGAAAGTGTTATATTTAGGTAGAATTGCTCAAAATGTCGCAAGTGAACAATTTAAGGCGATAACAAACAACATAGAGGCACTTAGTGAAAGGACCTGAAAGGATCCAATCTAACTTTCTCCTATTGGAATGGTGAACCCTTGGTTCTTCATTTAGTGTGCATTGGTTAGTTAAGGCTCAGTTCACTCATAGTTTCTAAATGGGTTTATGTGCAATGTAACTAAGATGAAAATGTAATGTGCAACATGTAATCTACAATTTAATATATTTATGTGTAACCTATCTCGTTGTTTATCCTATCCAAGCTTTGAGCATTCATGAAAAAGAAACAATTTTGACATGAAACTTAGAGTAGGTACAAAATGGAAAGTAGCTTACCTTTATCATCAATACCTAATCCAACTAGCTAACCAAGGAACTGGTGAATGGTGAAGATAGCTCACAGCAATCACAACATCCCATTAGCCAACTAAATTTGTTTATGCACACATGAACATAAGCTTCAATTACCAATAAAAAGACATGCTTCATGTCATAAATTTTAAACTTGAAATAAGGAAACACATGCAAAAACACATAATATAGCTTATCTCTACTTGTGCACATTAGTCCCAAGCCTACTCTAAGTACTTGAAGATACCTATGTTTTCCAATAGTCACTTTCAACAAGCTATCATAATGTACAACAAACAAAAATGAACATTAAGAATCAACTAACTATCATTTAGGCCAAAACATCAACAAGAAACAATGTCTATCTTCACAACCACCAAAGAAATGAAAAATAGTAAAGAAAACTTGCAACTACTATCAATATCTTGGTATAGTGCATAACTTAACAATATCTTCTATTTCACATACAAAGATAGCTTAAAATGCAAAAAGATGGACCTTTGGTATAGTGCATAACTTAACAATATCTTCTATTTCACATACAAAGATAGCTTAAAATGCAAAAAGATGGACCTTTTGTAAAAGTGTAAAAACTTATATTATAAAAGTGGTAAGTGGTCTTTGGCTTTCCATGTGTCTACTTCTTGACTTTTTACTTTTGTGATTCTTGACTTTCAAATTTTTTATTTTTATTTTTGTCTTAATTAAATAAAAACAAATTGTTAATAACTCCAAATGTAACTTTAACGACTCTTTAAATTCGAAGCACAAACTTGAATTCTCCTCTCTTTCAAATCTTCAACTTCAACTTGACGATGCAACCTTTTCTTCATCTTTTAAATTTATATACTTTATGTGTACCAAAAAAACATTAACAGCTTCATAAAGCATTGAGCCTTTATTTTTTTTCATGGCATCACAATTCTTCTATCAAACTTACTAAACAAACACAAAAAAACTCACATTAATAAAAAAATACTTTTACAGAAGTCCACACAGTATTCTAGGTTTAACTCCTTAAATCAAACTTACATAAAATTGCATAAACTCTTCCCATGGTGAAATGCAACGCTCAATGGTGTGTTTATGAATTACATTTATTATAACCATACTTTTACAAAAGTCCACACAGGATTCTAGGTTTAACTCAAATCGAACAGATTGCATAAACTCTTCCTATTGTGAAATGCAACGCCCGATTGTATGTTTTTGAATTACATTTATTTTACATAACTATTAATTGGCTATAAATTTTGGCAACCAAAATTTCATGATTGATTTGAAATGCAATATCGCTATGAATTTTGCCCATTAATTTTTATTTTTATTTTTTTATTATTATTTTTTTCTTTAAACTGTGGTTTACGGTTACTAAGTGGCCGCTACATCCATGGGTTCGGGCAGATCCACCCAAAGGATCTACCCGTCGGCTTTTCTGGGCGAGCCTAACCCGAAGGGTGTCGAGGAGATTTGACCCGTGACCTCCCAATTGGCAAGGTACTTAGCAACGGGAACTTGACCAATTGAGCTATCCCTTGGGGCTGGCCATTAATTTTTTTTATTGATTTGAAATAGCCATCAATTTTTTTTTTTATTGATTTGAAATACAATAATAAGGAAGCTTAGAGTGTTTTTTAAAACATGTTTGTATTTTAGGGGAAGTTTTGAATTTAAAAATTCATTGTAAAATAAGTGTTTTTATTTATTTATTTTTTATATAGTGAGAAAATTTATCATATTTTAGTGGTTAATCTAGTAGTAGGACAGTGATTACTTGTTGCTATTGGCAAATGTAAGTTGACTCATCATTGTTATTCAAGGAAACCATGTCACTTGGAATTACATGTTAGTGGTCTGTAAGAGAGCAAGCTTTCACTCCAATTGGAGGTCTTTGAGTCTTGAGAGGTTCCCATGTTTCCTTACATCTAAAGAAAACAAGCTCTTAGCTAAGCAAAAACAATTTTAGGGATACTCTAGGCCCTAGAAAAATAAATACCTTATGTGCATAGGATATTTGTTTTGTTTTTCTCGATCAAACATTAGTTTTTTCAAAAATTAATAAATATTTGAACTTAATTTTTATAAATTTATTAAAAAAGTTTAAAAATGTAAATTGAATCACAATTGAAAAGGTTGTTTGAAAGTGCTCTTTTTTTAAGTTGGAAAGAAAGTGTAAGTATCATATTCAAGAGTACATAATCAATTTTTCTGAACAAAATCTTCAAACATGACCATGGAGAAACACATAGAATGAAAATCTTTATGTACAATGGAAATTTCAGTGTCATTTTCCCATCAATATCGTAGTTAAGAGTACATAATCAGTTTTGCCAAACAAAATCTTCAAACTTAACCATGAAAAAACACATAGAATACCAATCTTTATGTAATGGAAATTTCAATGTGCTTTTCCAATCTTTGTTCAAATTCAAATAGAATTTGTGAAATTAGTTTTTCCCATAACAAACACATAGAATGCCCTTCTTTATGTACAATGGGAATTTCAATGTCCTTTTCCAATATTTCTTTCAATTCAAATAGAATTTGTAAAATTAGTTTTTCCATGTAATGGTTTCCTTTGGTCATATTTATTTTTAAGAAGTTTTCATGTAATACCTTTTTTAGAAGTTTCTTTTTTATTTTTATTTTAAAGAATTTCAATTCATTTTTTTATTTTATTTATAAAATGAATTCTATATAACTTATAATTTGAATTTACAAATGTATGAGAGCAAATTTGAAATCTAAAATTAATTTATAATTTAAAAAATGATTATTAAACAAGAATATTAATAAATAATACGTTTCAAAAAATTATATTAACCATACTCTCAAACATGAAATGGTATAAATCAATTAGGATTACCTATCCTATTTTTATTTAACATTAATTTACTATAATAAAATTGGTTTTTAATACATTTCTCTTTAAATATAAAAAATATTTTATATTATTAATACTTTTAAAATAAATAAATAAATAATATTTTATACCATATTAAATATCTTGGAAAAAAATATTATTTTTATATATATTCAATTTCACTGAATTTTAAATCAATTACTTAATACAAATTTAGTTCATTAAAAGTATAATACAAATTCAATTCATTAAAAGTATAAATGTGAGTATTTGTTGGATATAAAACCCTTTTGATAATGATGATAATGATAGCGGTTAACGTCCACTGAGACCAAAATGGTCTATCGGACCTATACTTTTCTTAGTTTTTAATTGTCTGGCTCCTCGTCTTTCTTGGCGAGATTGATGTTGTAGCTTTCTTTTTTTTCTCTACGGTCTTCCAACTTCCTTCATCTTGCATCTCTTCTTTTTCTTGTGACATTGGTGTCTTAGCTTCGCGATCTATTGTGTTCGTCCTTTTGAAGATAGTTGGAGAAGAAGTTTGGTCTAGGAGATCTGCTTTGCTGTTAAATGAAGATTTATTTTGTGCGATATTCGAATCCTCATAACTGTTGATGCTTGAGAGGACGGGGCTTTCTCCATGCTTGCCTTGAGAGTTGTTTCTTTCTTGCCCGATTTCTTGTGATTCAGAGTTTTCTTTAGAGAATTCTTCTTTGATGACAGTGTAGTGTTCTTTTTGTGCTCCTTCCCACCATGTAGATCTGTGGTGGTTTTTTCTAGCAGAATTTTTCTGTGAGGCTTTTGGGCAATTTTTGGCTAGATGGCCTGTCTCAAAGCAGGATCGGCATCTGAAGAGGACACTTTCATAATCGAGTTTCTGGTTCCACACATAGTCTTTACTTGTTAGGTTTATTTCAGCTGGGAATCCGGCGCTGAAGTCCATTTCCACACAGATGCGTGCATAGGTGGTTCTGGCATATTCCTCTGTTTCTGGGCACCTGCAGTAAAATTTCCCAATTGCATTTCCAATGGCTTTTAGCGAGGAGAGATTCCAGAGATGCAAGGGTAGGCTTGGCAATCTCACCCAAACTGGTGCTGAGGTTATGACCGCTGTTGAGGGGTCGAATGATGGGTTCCATGGCTTCATGAATAGGCCTGAGTTTTCCCAAAACCAAGGGTCGGAATCTAGAATACATTGTCTGCTTTCAGGATTTTCAAAATCTACTATAAAGAAACCCCTAGCACAGGGGTAGATATTAATTTCATCAGAAATGACAGGCTTCCATACCTCCGAGATCCAATTGTGGAGAGCTGTCAGCCGCGGCCAAAAACCATTGAACCGGAAGATTAGGGCACTTTCGGAAAACTTCAAAGCCTCATCAAGTGAGGCCTGGACCACCTGGACAGTGGGAGCTGGGGCTTCACTGACGATATGGGCAGGAGCTTGCCCTCCAGAAGCAGACGGAACTGAGCCAACAACTATTTTCGCGAAGCTGGGAGCCATATTTTCCCGTAGAAATAAGGCAGAAGATTAGATCCAGATCTAGCCACAGAAAATAAGGCAGAAGATTAGATCTAGATCTAGATCTAGCCGCAGAAGGTTAGATCTAGAACCCAGCCAAAATTTAAAGTAACTTCAAACCTTACTAACTTTATTAACCCATTAACCTTATGCATGGATGGCATATCATTGATCTTATGCTTCTAGGCTCACGACAGCGTACAAATTACCCTCCAAAGAACTTGCGGCTGTGGTTGCGGCAAGAAAATATGGCAACAAACGATCGTTTATGACTAAGTTGCCGCAGAGATGAGCCGCAGAAATAAAAGATTAGATCAAGCTTCGATTGAGCCGCGGAGATATATTGAGCCGCAGGGAATATTGAGCTGCAGGGATATTTATCAATTGAGATATAACGTATTTGAACAATTGAGCCACAGAGAAATGAAAAACCCCACGAATTTTCCGAACAGAGCCGCAGAGATGTATTGAGCTGAAGAGACCACAATTAGAGACCACCGAGCCACAGAGACCACCGAGCGGTGAGCCGCAGAGACCACCGAGCCGCAGAGCCGTAGTGAGCCGCAGAGCAATGAACCTATAATTTTTTTCTAGCTTATAAAATATATTTTCATATAATATAACTATAAGGTTATATAAAAAATAATGAAATTGTTATATAGTGTGATATTGTATCATATATAGCCCATGGGGCTTTGGATTGACGGTGAATGGGTGTACTGTTAAGGCACTCCTTGTGATAGGTCACCAGTTCAAATCCCCTGTGGGTGCTTAGGTAGTATTATATAGAAAAGAAAGATATTGTATCATATATAAAAAAGTCATTATATAAAGTAAAACATTGTAATATAATACTAATTATTGTATATTAAAAATTTTAAACTTTTCATTGCCATTCTAGATTAAATGAATATGATCTTTTATTATTTTCCTTTAAAAGTTTGTTTTAGATTTCAAATTTATTATACTTATATGTGTAAATTACTTTTGAAGTAAGCAACTAAAGTTGAAAATTATTATAAGAAAAAAAGAATGATAATAAAAAAAATATATACAAAGAAAACAATCCTGAAACTAAAACATAAGTATGAGATTGTAAATTAAGGATTAAAATAAAGTTAGAAATGTGATTTTTATATATATGATTGAAAGTTAAAAATGTCTTCAAACTACAAATCAAATAGCAGTGTTGATTTTAGAAATGTTTATTCAAACTTAAACCAACTTAGATTCATTTTAACTTTGGATCTACCATTCGCTAAGAGAGATCAAATCTCTTTTCACTCTAAAAGAGGTTTGCACCTCAAAATATTTGATCCCTCTTTGCTCTTGGTAGATCCAGAGTTAAGATGGATCTATGATGGTGTATATATATATATATATATATTTTAATTTTAATTTTATTGTTATGTACATTTATCGAGTCAAAATGTTTACATAACATAACATAACCTTACAATATATCTTCCATTCTGGAAGCGCCTCTCACTGCAATGAAAAAGTAGCATCCACTTTTTATGTGAGGGTTGATAATGGAATCTTAAGCTATGGATTTTTCTAATAAATTTAAAAGAAGAAAATGTAACTTCAATTTTTAAATAAATTTATTGTAATTAAATCAACATGCTTAAATTCAAGAAAGAGAATTGAAAATTGGAAACTTAAATAAGCCAAATGAGTAAAAGTTACACTCAAATTTATAAAAGTAAGTTGAAAATTACATCTCCAACTATAATTGAGAGTTGGAAATCATGTACTAAAACTTGAAATGGTTTGCATATTAATTATAAAAGGAAAGTTGGGAATGTCATACTAAAGGTTTCCATTATAAGTATATGAAATAGCTAAAAATTATATTGTCAAATAAAGTGCAAAATAAATGTTAAGATACGAGGGAAAGGGTTGAAAATGCATGTGCAACTTCAAGCTTATTGTTTCTTTAATTTGAATACTAACATAATTAATTTCTCCCTTTAGGTTGGTAAAGGAAGCTAGTCAGACATAAGGAAAAAAGAAAGAAGATAAAGTATGTCAAGCAAGCCTAATAGAAAGACTAAAAGATAAATTTAAACATGAAGGAAAAAAGCACGAAGATAAAGTATGTCAAGCAAGCCTAATAGAAAGACTAAAAAGTTAATTTAAAAATAAGCTGAAGGAACTAATTTAAGTGGGATAGATATTACCCATGAAGATAAGCTCGAGAAGTCTAGCTTCAAGCAAACTAAAATTTGCATTCACAAGCTCGAGCATAAATTAAAAATTCCACCAAATGAATGGAATTCCTAGGCTAGAACATATGGGTTGAACTTTTCATTCTCAACCATGCCAAAGAAAGATGGAAAATATACATCAAACAAGCATGAAATTGCATCCATGAACTTGTAGAAAAAGGTTGAACATTACTCTTTCAAGCAAGTGAAGGCAGAGTTGGAAATTAATATTTATATGTAATCTTATCAGAGAACTAAAATGCAATTTTCAAGGAAGTTAAGTTTTAGTTTGTTTGAGTGCAAATGCAAATTTAAAACATGTTTGAATCAATTGATTTAAACTCAAATCAAAGCGATTTTCAACTAGTTGAATTTCTTAAAAGATTTAGCATACGGGGTTAACATGCACATAACTTGAAAACATGCCTTTCAACTCTTAAATAATGGTAAAAGACTAGTAAATCTCAAGCATGAATACATATGCTCAAGAAATCTTATAAACTTTTCCCTATCAATCATATGTAGAGAGAGTAGAATGTTTAGTTGAAAATTTAGGTTGCGGAGGAGGATTTGAGATTTTAATTATTCTCAAAAGGCTCATTGATCCAAATTAGATCATTATATTGTTGTTCATCCATCTTGATGCTTTTAGAGTGGAAAAAGTGTAGGAATCAACTCACAAGACCATTTTTACTAGCGGGATCCAGTTTGGGAAATTAGGGTATGAAACCTTTTAGGAGCAATTTGGGTCATTAAACAATGTTTTTTTGGGGTTAAAGCTTTATCACTTAAGCATATCACATTTTTGTGTTATTCTACACAGAGACCTTTCCAACGACATAATATTTGCTTCAATCGAAGTTCGTATGCAAAAGTTATGCCACTTGGAAGTTGACCTTCCTGTTTTGACCACCATAATTTGAGAGGATGCCACATCAACCCCCATTACTCATGGAAAATGGCCTATCCATGTGATCATGATGAAGAAGGCTCTAAATGAATTCATATTGTAACTCTAGTTAAGAGTTGAATGAATCAAACCTAAATGCTAGTAGGCCATCGAGTTGTGCTATAATCAAACCAATAGGAGGAAAAGGGGGTTTGATTCTTTTTGAGTGCATTTTGTTCCATAGATGAGCAAAGTAGCTGAGAGGGATAGGGAGAGAGAAAACAAAGAGGATTTGTGCATTGTAGCAACTCATGGACCACAATCCTCACTTCTTTGTACTTGCATCCATTTTCGAGTTAGAGAAAGAGAGCATAATAGCATCACATTCCAACTAGGTTTTCTCTCAAAAGGGTTTCTCAGGATATATCTTGTGTCAATTGTCGTTTGCGAGTTTTTATTTCATTGTTCTCTATTTTCCACATAATTATAATTTGCACTACACAGTAAACAATGATTAACAGATCCATAAATTTAAGGAGAAATAAACCCTCATGGTGTAGATTTCAGATTTTTTAATATATTTTAGTAGATTTGTTTTGACGAGTTGTCTAGTGGAATTTCCATGACAATTTACGGATCATATTGGTATTATATATGTTTCTTTGGGTATATTGTGGGGAGTTGTAGGGGATCTAGATTGGTTAAATTGAAAGTCACAAAACCCCATTCATGGCCGACGAATTTGTGAATGATCCTCATGATCCCCCAAAGGAGAGGTTTTTATGGCTGGAATCATAAGTTGTAGATATAAATTGTAATGTGAGCCTCTCATGATGGCCTTAACCAATCAACTCATGCTATTAGGAGAAGATGAAAGTTCTCACAGGTGTCCAATTAGAGGGGATATTAGAAGATTTGAAAGAAATAAAGGAGATGAAGAAAGAACTCGAAAAAGATCAACCCAATTCTAGTGTTGTGAACCAATCATAGTCCCTATTCAAAATGGAATTGAAGGTCGAAATTAAGCCATACCAAGGTGATATTGATGCTTTAAAGTCAAATCACTTGTTTCAACAATTAGAAGTCTATTTTAGTGTCCATCATATGGAGGAAGAACATAAGATTTTGTTTGCTTGAATGAAATTGGAGGGCCATGTCTTGACCTCGTGGGAAATACACACAGAGACCTTGAGGTTGGAGGGAGATCCTCCAATGACTAAGTGAGGAGATTTCAAAACCCTCATAAAGTCACAATTTTACCCTATTGGATATGTAGAGGACTAATGGAACTGTTGGCAATACTTCAGGCAAAAGCAGGGGTAGATTGTACATGACTACACCATTGCGTTAAACAAGATGGCCATAACACTAGATATCTCCCCAAAGAACCCATATGTACTCCTTAAGTATTTTGGGGGCCTACATAGCCATTTGTGGAAGCAAGTGATGATGTTCAAACCTAGGATTAATGGACGAGGGTTGTGTATAGGGATAGTGCTTGGAGAACATAGGCCAAAAGAAAGGGAAATCGAGTGGGTCGAAGCAAAAGGAGCACTATGTTGTTTCTAAGGAGGGGAAGAAAAAGTGGAAAAGGGGAAAAGATAAAAGGATGACAAACACAACACACCAGTGCAAAGATCCCAGCAACCACTATAACATTAATGGTCATAAAGAGGAGAAGTGTTAGAAGTTGCGTTTAGAGCTTAACACGAAGAACAAAAAGAAAGATGCGAAGAAGCGAAACCTCATGGCCACTGATTCAAGCACCCAGGTTGAAAGTAGCTCAAACATGGATGAAAAGATCGTTTGTACATCAATCCAAAATGAGGTGTATTTGAGTTGCCTTTAACAACATGAACATAAGGAAATGGCCAAACTCTTCCACATAAAGATACAGGGCAAGAAGGAAAGGGTTGATGCTTTGTTTAACTCAAGATCCTAGGCGAATGCCATTGCAATAGATCTAGTCAACAAATTGGGATTGGAAGTTTGTGATCATCCAAGCCCATCCATTAGGATGGGTAACTAAGGATGCAAAAATAAAGATAACCAAATGGTGCAAAATTAGATTTGTTATCAATGTTGATTTTATTGATGAAATATAACTAAATGTAGTTTCACTCGATGTATGTGGAGTGGTGTTTGAAAGCCCCTATATGTACATGTGAGATGCAATCTTCATGCTGGGATCTAACCAATACTACCTCATCAAGGATGGAAAATCATTCACCATCAATGCGCAAAAGGGCAAGTCCAAAATTTCATTAGTAAGTGCCAACTAACCCACGAAACTGACCAGTTCTAACAAGAAGTATGTTTTATTGTTTTAAAAGAAAATCAATATGTAGAAGAGTCAGCAAGAGCAAAGTCATCCCTGGAGGGGTGTATTATGAATAAAAACCAAAAATTGGAAGAGTTGTTACAAACATACATGGATGTTTTCTAGGAGCCTAGAGGGCTACAACCTAGGAGGGGAGTGGAACACGAGACCCAGTTATTGTCAGACTCCCCATTGCCAAACATTGGGTTGTATAGGCAATCTGTTATAGAAGTAACTGAGGTGAAGAAGCAATTGTATCAACTCTTGGAACAGGGTGTCATTTGATTGAGTACATCACCGCGTGGATCACCCATCATCATTGTGCCAAAGAAGGATGCGACTTGGCAAATGTGTATTAGATTACATGGCATTGAACAAAATTATGCTCAAGAACAGGTACCCCCTGCCCAAAATAGATGATATGTTGGATCAATTGCAATAAGCGAAATATATCACCAAGTTGGGCTTAAAGTCTAGATATCACTAGGTTTGAGTTAGAGAAGAAGATACCTAGAAGATCGCCTTCAAAACCAGTCAAGTTTTGTATGAGTGGTCAGTCATGCCATTTGGCCTATGCAATACACTAGCTACATTTGCAAGGTTAGTGAATGATATATTACACCCTTTTATATATTCATTTTTTATTATCTATTTGAATGATATACTAGTATACGGTGCTTACCTAGGAGGAGCACATATCACATTGGACACAGTTGCTAGAGACATTAAAGAAGCACCAATTGCTAGCAAATTTTAAGAAGTGTGAGTTTGTAAAACAATCTTTGGTGTATCTAGGGTATGTGATAGGTGGAGGAGAGATGAAGATAGATCTTTCCAAGATGAACGCCATCATGAAATGGCTAATGCTTACTAATGTTTCTAAGGTCGAGAGTTTTGTTGGGGAAACACAATACTTGAGGAAATTTTTAGTCGTATTTTCGGTAGTAACAACACCATGCCATCCATAACAAGTGGCAAGAGTTTCCAGTGTGGAAAGGGTTAACAAAGATTCGTTGAAGAGTTAAAGAAGAAGAGAAGTCAAACACCAATTTTGGCATTACCAAACTTGCAACAACCCTTCGAAGTGGATCAAAATGTGAGTGGGTATGCCATGGGAGTAGTGTTGATGTAGTGAGGAAGGCCTGTATGCTACCATTTTAAAGTATTTCATGGGGCAGTTCTTAACTATCCCACCTACAATAAGGAGTTATATGTCGTGCAAGTTGTGAAGAAGTGGAAGCACTATATGATGGGGAATGAGACAATAATCCACATAGATCATCAACCACTACAGTACTCACAAGCCTGGAGTAAGGTACACCAAATTAAGCATTACAAGTGAATGGGATTTTTATAGTAGTTTCATTTAGGGATTAAATACAAGAAGGGAAGCACAAACAAGTTGGTTGAAACTTCTTTTAAGGCCACCCAAATCAAAGATCACAACTTGGAGAACTATGATGCACATGGATCCATTCACCCATGATGCATATAGAGAGGCATATTCATAGGATGAGGATTTCAAGGAGGTGTTTCGACAGTTGCAGACCCAGATTCATTTGCGCGATGGTGCTAACACAATTGACGATCATCTCTAAGACATGTTACTCCACAAGTCGGATAAGTTATGTGTTCCTAAAGATGAACGATTGCAATTTATTAGAGAGGCAAAGGTATATGTTTTGGCCCAATATGCAAGAAAAAGTAGCTAGGTTCATAAGAGGATGCATGCTTTGTTGTACTAACAAGCCTAGTAACAGGAAACATGGTCTATATCACCCCTTACCTATACCCACTTGTTCTTGGGAAAGCATTTCCATGGACTTTGTCAGAGGTTTACCAACAACTATGAAGGGATATGACTACATGTTTGTGGTAGTTGACAGGTTCAACAAGATGTGTGTTCTAGTGCCCTATAAAAAAACCATCGACATGCAAGAAGTGGCGAATTTGTTCTTTAGATATGTCTACATGCACTTAGGGATACCAAGGAGCATCATTTCAGATAGGGACACAAGATTTCTCAGTGCGTTTTGCATTACATTGTAGGAGAATACTGACACAAAGTTAAAAAGGCCTACAACGTTTCATCCACAAACATATGGGCAGATAGAAGTAGTCAACAGGACTTTGGTGCAACGTTTGAGGGGTTATAATCAGAAGCATCTAAAGACTTGGGATGAAAATATCATGTATATACAACACTCTTATGATAGAGTAGTCCACACTTCTATTGGAAAGTCCCCATTTGAAACTTGTTTTGGATATTTTCCACCTTCAATTTTAGATATTACACGTGGGCAACAAGGAGTGAAGGAGGATCTTACAAGGGATGCCTTAAGGGCATAAAAAATTGTTGAGAAAATTAGTTACATCCATTAATAGACGCAAGAGACATTGCAGAAGTCACAAGGAAAATATAACGCCATGCATGATCAACATAGACTAGAGAAGTCGTTCAAGGTGGGAGATACAATATGGTCACAATTGAACAAGGATATGTTATAGGGTTGTGGTAAGAAAATCAAGGCTATATGATATGGTCCCTTTTAGATACTACAAAAGGTGGGAGATAATGTCTATAGATGTGGTCTACCCCTGTAAACCAAAACTTTCGGCCTTAAGCACATCATATTTTAGTACTATTCTACACACATAGACCTTTCCAACAATGCAAGAATTGCCTCAATCATAATCCATATGTAAAAGTTATGCATCTTAGAAGTTGACCTTCCACGTGATCATGATTAAAAAGACTCTAAAAGAATCGATATTGTAACTCTAGTTAAGAGTTGAACTAGTCAAACTTAACCACTAGTAGGCTATCGAGTTGTGTTATAATTGGGCCACTAAGAGTAGAAGGGGGTTTGATTATTTTTTAGTGCATTTTGTTCCATAGATGAGCAAAGTAGTTGAGAGAGATAGGGAGAGAGCGAACAAAGAGGATTTGTGCATTGTAGTAGTTGACGGGTCACAAGCTTCACTTCTTGTACTTGCATCTATTTTCTTGTTAGAGAAAGAGAGTAGAGCAACCTCACCTTCCAGTTGGGTTTTCTCCTGAAAGGGTTTCCCAAGATACATCTTATGTCAATTGTGGTTTGTGAGTTTTTATTTTGTTGTTCTCTATTTTTTCACATAATTATAATTTGCATGCATACACAATAAACAACAATTAACAATTTCAAAAATCTAAGGATAAATAAACCTTCAAGTGTAGATTTTAGATTTTCAAATATATTTAATAGATATATTTTGATGAATTATCTAATGGAATATCAATGACAATTTATAGATCGCTCACACAGTGCCAAAACTCTTTCTTGTGGCTGCCCATGAGTTTGAGGGCCCTAAACACCTCTAGAGTGAAACAAGAAATCACTTAGTACTTTATGAGGCCATACACCCCTCTCAATTGGACAAAAACACTTGCATGCAACTGCATAAATGCTCTTCAAGCTTGCAAGGTGTACATTCATGGAGGCATTAAGAACATTTCATTGTAAAACATCAAATTAGGCATTAGAGAGCATAGAGAGAGTGTAAGAATGCTTAGGAGAGGTCATTGAGCTTTTTGGAAGGAAAAACTGCTTAATATTCCAAGGTATCACCATTCATAGATTAGTAATTCAAGGAGTTTAGAGCAAACAGAGAGGATTTATGCATGATTGTGTGCTTCTTTGCCCACATCATTGAGTTGGGTGAGAAATTTGATTGTCGAGTTGAGTGAGTGGCTCTTGTGAGGTCTCATCATTGAATTGAGTGAGATTGCTGTCAACACAGAGGAGCGCGATGGTAATGGAATTCTCTCACCTAAGAGTGAGATGGCTCACTTAGGTTGACCTTTCATTATATTTTCTCTCTAAAGTTAATTTTTAAATCACCTCTCCGTTCTCATGATTCCATTACATGATTTCCAAGTTTTAAGCTAATTTTTAAATCACCACTCTACCCTCATGATTTGATTCCCTGATTTTGGAGGACTTAGAGCATGTTATATAAAATTTAATTTTTAAATCACCTCTCCTTTCTCATGATTCCATTACATGATTTCCAAGTTTTAAGCTAATTTTTAAATAACCACTCTACCCTCATGATTTGATTCCCTGATTTTGGAGGACTTAGAGCATGTTATATAAAATTTAAGGTGGAGAAAAGGGGTTGGGAGTAGGGATGGAATTTGATGGGTATATTGTCTATGTTTTATGGTTAAAATATCTCATATTAGTTAATTTTTTTCATTCAAGTTATTAAAATGAGTATTTGCATTGTCAAAAGTATGAAATTTGACAAGGTGTTTAATTTGAAATTCCAACCTTCGTCAGGAGTTAAAGTATTATGCTAGAGAAACTCACCTTGAAATTGAATGCATGTCAAGATGAAGAGAACCAAGTGGATTGTGGTTTCATTTAGCCATTGATGACCATGGGAGGCTTAACAGAGTTTGGTAAGATAGGATGTTTATTTTTTCAATATGGGGTGTGAAACCTAACTTACATACTCTTACCAACATTACAAATGCATCTCAACTTCTATAAGTTTCAAAAATTGCTCCTAACAACTTCAAGACACAAAAAATCTAATTAAAGGGGGCTTGTGTAGAAACCCATGGCTTTTTTAGAATTGGACATGTAACTTTTCAACTGGTCATTGTATTGAGAAATGAATTTCATTACATAATATACTCAAAAAGATTTTTAGCAAGTGGTTACATACCTCATTCTAATATTGAAAACCCATATTTTATTATCCCTTAAGTTCAACAATCTTCCATGGTGGGCTTTCATTAAAGCACATTTACCTAGTTACAGGTGCTGAAAGGTGACATAATCCAGTTTTGTTAGCTGCATTTAATATGTAAGTCCCAAAAACCCTTGGCTATGCCCTTATAGTTTTATAATTAGCATTTTGACTTGACACTCTTTTTTTACATGCAAAAGTGTTTTAATTGAAGAGCAAGTTTTGCACACAATGGTGCTTCATTGAAATTAAGTTCCATTTGTTTGTGGGATTACCCATCATTTAACCAAATATAATCTATGAAAAAAGTTTAATTGGCATATGACGCCAACACTTAGCCAAAAATTGCCAATCTTATCACTTAGGCTTGCTGATGGGAGGAATGACTTGATTGAACTTAAACAAGGTAGGATGATATGCTTTTGACATCAAAACCACCATTATATTTTGGTTTGCCCATTTCACTACCTTAATCCACACTATGCCCTTCAAAGCCCAAGGCACTAAATCAAGAATCAAGTGGTGCAATTATATGAGAAACACTATTATGAAATTGCAATATGAGACTCATTTAGAGGTCAACCACACACCTCCATATTATTAACATTTACATGTATTTGTATTTTGCAAATGTGAAAGTACTTAGATGCCCTCATCAAGATTATGGATTCATTAGTTGAAGTGTGTAGTTGTTTAAAAAATGCTTTTACATTGTCAAGTGCAACTTTTTAGTAAGTCATTCACATTAACGCTCCAAATAATGTTGTTGTAAATCTAGTCAAAGATATTTCATCAAATAATCAAACCAGACAATTTAAAAATAAATAAAAAATGAAGCATGAGTCAAAACCTAGCTTACAATACATCTATCATGAATGCAAGAAAACATGTGAACAATAGTCAAGTGACATATAAAAATGACAAAAAGAGAGAACAAATGTCATTCATGAAACTCATTTAAAAATCAAATCAAGGTCTTAAACTTCATAAACTTGGGATATGTTATGACCTTAATAAAGTAAAAAGAAGCTTACATTTTGTTAATCACGAGCCAATGACAAAGAGGGTAAGTAAACCTATGAAATATGAGAGGATGAATGATTGTTTCCTCAACTCTCTATGGGCATTCTAACAATATAACTATACTCTTTCTTCTATATGGAAATATCTCCCTAATCCTTTTTATAGGTGAATAGGAAATATAGAAATAGTTTTCATATAAACTCTCTTTATGTATCCATGAATCACAAAATTAATAAGCATTATGAAAGATTAAATGATTGATATTTTTGAAAATGAAAGTCAAATTAGTTTCACTATGGAAATACCTCCCTAATCCTTTTTATAGGTGAATATGAAATATAGAAATAGTTTTCATATAAACTCTCTTTATGTATCCATGAATCACAAAATTAATGAGCATTATGAAAGATTAAATGATTGATATTTTTGAAAATGAAAGTCAAATTAGTTTCACTATGGAAATACCTCCCTAATCTTTTTTATAGGTGAATATGAAATATAGAAATAGTTTTCATATAAACTCTCTTTATGTATCCATGAGTCTCAAACTTAATAAACATTATGAAAGATTAAATGATTAATATTTTTGAAAATAAAAGTAAAAAATGTTGGGTTCACAAAAACTCTGTAACAAGTCATTCCTCCTCTCTATCTAAAACCATCATCACCTGTATGGATTCATTATTTAACAATAAAAATCAAGTTAATTTCACAAATATATTACATTAGCGAAACAAATATATCTATATTTATAAACCATATATTACCTATATTTATAATTTTATAAGAACTATACAATCTCAACAAAATTGTCAATCATCTTATATAAAAAAATAGATAATAAATTATATCACTTTAAAAATAATTACATAAAATATACAAATATATTTAATAATAAAATAAATTAAAAAATTCCAAATAAAAATACTCAATTAATACCAAACCACTAAAAATTAAACTTAAAATACACAAAAGCTCGTTAAATTAATATTGCATTAATAACATTTTAATGTAATATTAAAAAAAATCCAAATAAAAATGCTAAAAAATAATACAAACTAATAAAATTAAACTTGAAATACACATACAAGCTGGTTAAATTAATATCACATTGATTAAAATTAAACTTAAAATACACACACAAACTCATCAAATTAATATTACATCAATATAATATTGTGTAAAATTTTTGTAATAAAGAAGAAAAGAAATATAATATTGTGTAAAACTTTTGTAATTAAAAAGAAAAGAAGAGGAGGTCAAACCAACAACTCAAGAAAAGTGAGGCTTCTCCTTTATCTTTTCAAAATGGTGTAAGCCTATTTGGATGGATATCCTCCTATATATCTTTTCAAATGTTCCTTTACCAAATTAATTTTCCCTTTTAAAATGGGAAAATGATTTATTGATGATTTAGGTCAACTAAAGTTATCATCTAAATAACAAAGCACCTTGTATAGTAAATTGAGCAATGTTCTTAATTTATTGATAGATTTAACTTTAATAAATAGTAAATAGGTTAGGTTTTCTAATTTATTTATAAATTTACCATCTAAATGACAAAGCTTCTTGTAGAGTAAATTGAGCAATGTTCTTAATTTATTTGTAGATTTAACAAATAAGTCATGTTTTCTAATTTATTTATAAATTTAACACGGTAAATTTTAAGAAATATATTTTTTTATCCAAATTGAATGAAGATAAATGTAGGGAGGTCATTAATTTAAGACGTTGTTTACTCAAGTCATAATTTTGTTTGGATAACGAATTTCTTGTTGGAATTTGAAGAATTTTTTTTTCAAGAAATCTGATTGTGTTAGCGTTTAAAACATTTTTTTGATGGCTTTAATGGATTAAGCACCATCAAGAACCCTAGGGCATCCAAAATCCTGAAGCTTGACTATTGTAACCCGAGTTTTCTAAAATATGCTAGATTTTCTCAAAATATTGCTAGAATTTTGAAAATTTATGTTGGATTTTCTCAAAATCTTGCCAAAATTTCTATTGTTTTCTGAGCGAAATCGTAATGTCTTTAAACTATGTGCTAACTTAATGAGAGTGAATGAATTTGTGTAGATGACATGAGTACAAATTTAATGAAAATTTAATAATAATATTCTATGTAAATTATATTAATATTTTAATATACGAAGTTATTGATATATGTAATTTTTTTTAAGGTGATAAAATTTATCAATATTTAATTGTTAATTAACAATGAGAATAGTCATTACCCCGATGGGGTGGAAGATCAACAGTCGATTTGAGGGGGGATTCTAAGATCACTACTGTGGGTGGTGTGGCTTGACCTTGCGCCCCCCAATGCATCATTTGTGCAAGGTCTAGCCATTATTTGACGACCTCCTTCTTATACGAGCAAACTGCACTCCAAGACTCTAAGTGAACCTCCAGTGAATCTCAGATGAATCTCACAATAGTCGTAAGATTTATAACTCAGAAATTATGCAGATACCAGACATGCATTGATCAACAATAAACTTCTTCTTTATTGCATTCAGAATAACTGGTGATAGATATACATAAAGTCTATTTTTCTTTCTAGAGATGGACTGCTAAGGCTTTTATCACATATTCTAACTCAAAATTGAGTATAGACATTGAAGGCTACCTGGCCTTTTGCAGACTCTATCTAAGAATCAGAGATTTTTAACACAATACAAGACTCAATCATAAAAGTTTGGCCACTTTAGGTTCTCACCAAGATTGTTCTTCTTGATGCGCAGGCTTCTTAGACTTATCACACTCTATGAGAACGTTTCTGTGTTGCAAGCAGATTGCTTAAGAAGCGCAAATGCAGAGCAGGGAGTAATTCTTGACTTCCAAACTCCAAGATCGAATCCCCCTAATGCTTATGCAGGAAAATTGTAGATAGTACCAAGAAAAACAAAGGCTGGGTCATGATGTGGCCATAACAATTTTAATTCAAAAGATGGATCTCTTGCTCGATTGATCACAAAATATTTGTGATAAATATTGAATCGATTGTTTTCTTCTTGTCAAACTTCAATTAAATCTTTAAAATGAAGGTTTAATGCCTCTTGTGCTTCTTTTGCTAATTTATTGGAATGGCTATATACCATGTTAGGAATCCATCGACTTGATTTTGGATATATTTTACTTTCTGGAACTAGATGTTGGAGATCTCCATGTGGTTGGAGGTTTGCATTTAACACTTGTGTGTTTCGGAGTTTCCAAGTTGGTCTCCAACTGTCTATATAATATTGCCATCGGGTAGAATCTGGGATTTTTCTGTAGATTTCCTAGTTGCGCTGGACATCCCATTCAGTGAAAATAAGCATGAGGTGTGTCGGCCCTTGGAGATTTTCTTTGCTAAGAAAATATGGAATGCAATTTGTGACATCCTTAATGTGTTTGATATCAAAATCGAAATTGGAGAACAGGGCCTGCCATCTTGTGAACTTGGCTTCTCCTAGTCTCTTAATATCCTTTGTTAGGATCCTTTTCATGGCAGAGGCATCTGTTCTTAAAAGAAATCTTTTACTTATCAGATGGATATCAAATTTGTCAATGCAGCTCCAGGCTGCTTTGACTTCTTTCTCAATTGTAGAATAATTTTGTTCGGTAGGATTCCAAACTATTGAAGCAAATTGTATAATTTTCTCATCTCCATCCTTGTCTTGTTTAAGAATTCCTCCTCAACCAAGCTCACTAGCATAAGATTCAATGTTTTTAAACAGATTTTCAACAGATACATATAAAATGGGTAGGACTCAAACTTTTTCTTTTATTTCCTTGACTGTAGCTATATGAACTTCAGTCCATGGATTGGGATTCTTTTTCGCATGTTGATTGAAGATTCTTCTATCTTGGGCGCAGTTTCTATAGAAGTTGCAGACATAATTCATGCAACCCTAGGCTAGAAACTGCGCCCAAGACAAAAGAATCTAGAATCAACATTTGAAAAAGAATCTCAATCCATGGACTGAAGTTCATACAGTTGCAGTCAAGAAAATAAATGAAAAAGTCTAAGTCCTACCAATTTTATATGTATCTAATGAAAATCTGTTTAAAATCGTTGAATCTGATGCTAGTGAGCTTGGTTGGGGAGAAATTCTTAAACACGACAAGGATGGTGATGAGAAAATTATACAATTTGCTTCAGGAGTTTGGAATCCTGCCAAACAAAATTATTCTACAATTGAGAAAGAAGTCAAAGCAGCCTGGAACTGCATTGACAAATTTGATACCCTGTTAGACCTGAGACTTTTGTGATCCATATTGTACATATCTGTCATTCGGAATAATCACATCATTAGGATTTGGTCAACGTTTCGAACCAACCAATGTGGTTCATCCTTAGGACAACCATCTGATAAATAAAAGATTTATTTTAAGAACAGATGCCTTTGCCATGAAAGGGATCCTAACAAAGGATATTAAGAAACCAGGAGAAGCTAAGTTCACAAGATGGCAGGCCCTGTTCTCCAATTTTGATTTTGATATCAAACACATTAAGGGTGTCACAAATTGCATTCCAGATTTTCTTAGCAGAGAAAATCTCCAAGGGCCGACACACCTCATGCTTATTGTCACTAAATGGGATGTCCAACGTAACCAGGAAATCTACAGAGAAGTCCCAGATTCTACCCGATGACAAGATTATACAAACAATTGGAGACCAACTTGGCAACTTCGAAACACAGAATTGTTAAATACAAACCTCCAACCACATGGAGATCTCCATCATCTGGTTATAGAAAGTAAAATATATCCAAAATCAAGTCGATGGATTCCTGACATGATATATAGCGATTCCAACAAATTAGCAAAAGAAGCACAAGAGGCATTAAACCTTCATTTTAAATATTTAATTTAAGTTTGGCAGGAAGAAAACAATTGATTCAATATTTATCACAAATATTTTGTGATCAATTGAGCAAGAGATCCATCTTCTGAGTTAAAATTGTCATGGTCACATCATGACCCAGTCTTGGTTTTCCTTGGTACTATCTACACTTTTTTTGCATATAAAAATTTATGGTGGAATCTCCTTTGCAGAGATAAACCAGGTTGTACATACTACACACTGATGAAATTTGGGTCACTATTCCTCACTCAACTTCATCATCAACCGCAATAGCTCACTGAATGGTGGGGAATGTTTTGAACTCAACAACTCTGCCATGGACCCACTTTATTTTGAATTTGCTCGTTAGTTGGAATATGAAAAATGTCAAGGTAGAGAATGCTTCAATTTTGCCTATACAGTTGTCTTGGATCTCAGTAAATACTTTGACAATGAGATCCTCTTAGATTTTATGTCCAAACATCACCAGTGGGCTATCATGACTAAAGTTAAGCATCAAATTATTTTGGGAAAGCCCATGATAGTCCGTAGGATTTTTACAAAGGCATGGGACACTAATCTATATCGCAAAATAAGATTCCCTAGCTCCATCCTATTGGGAGTTTCATAATTGTACTCATTATTCGTTCCTCGTGGACTTTGCACGATAAAGGTATACACTGTGTAATGTAATGTCTAGTCACATGACTATGATTGTGACCATTTCGTGGGATTCCGACAAGATCTCCACATTGTAAATAGTTTGATACACTAGGATCTTAGGGATCCAGAAGATTGTGATGAGACTCGGAGCACTTCTCCGACTTTTGGTGAGATTTGACTCACATCTCATCCAATCCTACAGAAAGATTATGAGTTGTCTTCTGAAGATGCTTTTTGTCTCCTCTCGATTACTATAAATAAGGAGAGGAGTAAGCATTAGGGGCATTCGATCTTGGAGTTTGGAAGTCGAGAATTACTCCCTGCTCTACATCTGCGCTTCTTAAGCGATCTGCTTGCAACACAGAAATATTCTCATAGAGTGTGATAAGTCTGAGAAACCTGCATATCAGGACGAACAATCCTGGTGAGAACCTAAATTGGCCAGACTTTTAGGATTGAGTCTTGTATTGTGTTAAAAATCTCTGATTCTTAGACAGAGTCTGCAAACGGCCAGGTAGCCTTTAGTTTCTATACTCAATTTTGAGTTAGAATATTTGATAAATGCCTTAGCAGTCCATCTTTGGAAGGAAAAATAGACTTTATGTATATCTATCACCAGCTATTCTGAATTCAATAAAGAAGACGTTTATTGTTGATCAATGCATGTCTAGTATCTGCGTAATTTCTGAGTTATAAATATTATGACTGTTGTGAGGTTCATCTGAGATTCATCGGAGGTTCACTTAGAGTCCTGGAGTGTAGTTTGCTCGTATAGGTAGGACGCTGACAAAGAGCGTGTTTTGCATTGGACTTGTCTAAAGGTTTGTGTACGGGTTTGTGCAAGAGTTCATGTAACACAGTCACCAGTTTGTAACTCTGCAAGCTTCATTCTTCGTTGGAGGAAGCCTCTGCGGCCAACATGTTAAAATTGAGTGATGAAGGAAGGGGTTCCAATTATCTCTATGGGTCAAGGTTTCAGATAATACAGTGGAAACCTAAAAAAAGAGGGTTGTTTGAATGACAGTGAAATTATGCTTTTATCTCTTATTTTAGAACTGGAAAATTTCTTTGCTTTTGTTTCCCAGTTGCCCCCATCCCATAGATACGAGGTTCTAGGTCATGATCTTCTTCAACAAATTAACAAAAATATGATTAAAAGCATATGAAATTTGCAAACAAAAACCAAATTCCAAAACTGTCGAAACAAACATTCTAATTAAATTTCAATTCAATTAATTAATAAAAACTAATTTTAAGCTCGTAGAGGCTTTGTATTGTGATATAAGTGGCAAAATGTTAATTTGGAAACAAATTTCGTACAACAATATGTCCTCTCCTAACAAATGATATTTTTCCAAAAACTCATTAAGAAAATCAAATTAGTTACAAATTCACAACCTTGATTTCTACTATTTTTTAGAACATTAAATGTCTAAATTTGATTGATTAACTGTCTCCAAATTATTTTC
Organism: Pinus tabuliformis; assembly: GCA_031772625.1. Taxonomy (NCBI): domain Eukaryota; kingdom Viridiplantae; phylum Streptophyta; class Pinopsida; order Pinales; family Pinaceae; genus Pinus; species Pinus tabuliformis. Next base: position 485,634,697 of record CM062814.1, on the reverse strand, counting down.
ATCTTAATTATCTTTCCCATAAGTCCTCTTGTAAAAGGATCTTGTGAAATCCCCGGGATAAATATTTTGGGCTGAAAAGCCAAAAGAACAGTCCCGCGTATGGAGGATTATAATATATATATATATATATATATATATATATATATGTATATATATATATATATCTTTGATACCTCGCTTTTAATTTAACCTAACATGGCATATAGGTGAGGCTTTTAAAGGAGGATTATATATTTATCATTAAGCGTATGAAGATTTATTATATAGTGCATGTGCGACTATTATAATATGGCTCGGCCATGGTGGTTACTACACTGATTTATTTATTATTTATAACATTTATTTAAATGGGTATATTTACAATATATTTTTTAATATATATAATTATGTATTATATTTACAATTTATAGTTTTAATATAAATTTTTAAAATTAATTGAAGAATAATAATAAAATTAATTGATAAATAATAAATTAAAATTATATTTAAATATTAATTGAATTAATCATTAACTAAATAAATTATATTTGATATTTTAATTAATTTTATTTATATATATATATAGTTGTTTAGAGACTTTCGCAACGATTTTTGTTGACTATATTTATTTTATTATTATTTGTTTCGAAAGATAATTGTGTCTAATAGTTAGTCTATCTAAGGTGTTTTCAGTGGAACTCCACTCATCTTCAAGGACTAGTAAATTATGTGATAGATGAGCGAGGGTCAAAAATATCTTTTAAATAGATGATTTTGCTAAGTAATTGTTAAAGAAATATTATAAATTAATTAAATGATTGTTTGATGACATTTAGAAAGTAAGAATTAATTAAATAAATAATTAGAAGATGACTTTGATAAAGGATCAAAATATTAAATGATTTGGAATTAAATATTTTACATATGAAATGAAGTAATTATTATAATATAACATTAGAGGTCCGAAAGAGAGGAAATGTTTATGCATTAATTATTATTATTATAAGGATTTGAGGTAAAGATTCAAGAATGATTCATTATAATAAGGATGATAGATTAAAGGGTTGCGATTAATATAATATATCAAATTAAGATTCAAGAACGAAAAGGAAAACAATCAAGAAAAAAAGGGAAAACTAATAAGGAACAAGGATGCAGAGAGGAGATGGAGATAAAGAATCGGAAAAGCAAAAACGAGGGGAAGGGTAGGGGAAAGAAAGACATTTTTTAGAGAGTTGATGGCTTGCAGGCTTCCAGGATTGGCTTATTATATAGCTATCTTCTCTATTAAAGTTATCAGGGTGCTTTTCAATCTCAAGAGCTTCTTTGATGATACGAGAATTGTGGTAAACCTAATAACCTAGCTAAATTACTCCTACTCCTATTCTAAATATATACAAAAATTAACTAGGTGAAATGATATTTCCAGTGGAACCATCTTTTCATTTTTATTCCTACACGTATGTAACTTTCAAACATCAGTGTTAAGAACAAAACTTTTCTTGGACTGTTAATGTTGGATGTGGAATAAGAATGTGTAACTTCAGTTGGAATTTTGTCTGAAATTTCTTTCTCATGAAAACTTCTTTCCAACTGGATACCTATTGGATCATAAAAATCAGGATGAATTTCTGTTATGGATTGATGATCTCGTAATAGGAAAGATGACAAGCCAGGTTGCGAATATGATCTTTCAGTTTTAATGGCCTGTAACCTACTGTGCGTTAAAGTCAAGCTTTTAGCAATTTCTTGTAAAAGGAAAGTTTCCATATATAAATCACTAAATAAATCAATGAAGAATAGATGGAAATTTCTGGAAAGAGATTTATCAATTGGCGCGAATTGCCGACAAGTTTCGAAAGGTACTTTCCTTCGTTGATGGTGTTTTGGATGCCAAAGAAGTTTTTTAAGGAAGTCTGGTATTGATTGATCTTGGAATTGAAAAAGTTCTATACTTCCTTGACACAGTTTAGCTTTCCAAAATGGTAGCACATCTTTCGAATGTTCTTTGATAAGGTGCTCAACATACCATAGTAATCTATCAAAAGTCTGAAAATTTAAAACACAATCCGATTTTGTACAAAATGAGTGCAAGTGAGAAAGAAAGAAATGATTATCTGTACAAATAATGTTACAGCACAACTGGGATTGACTTGGAATATCTTGTTTTTCACAAGAACTGGCCAGAATTATGGGATCTGAGCAATTTCGAGTTCCGTCTTGTGAATCAGAAGACAAGTTATGATCGTGTACAGGCATGGGGGTTTCCTCATGATATGAATCATAGATCGGGGTATTGTTTTGGATAGTAAAATCATGCAAATGATCTTTTACTTTGAAATGAGGATTGACTGATATGATTCCTGAATTAGAATATCTCTCATTATCTTAGCTTTGTTGAGTTACTTGGGATAAATCAACAACATCATCGTTGTCAAAGTAGCTATCATAAATGATTTTACAGGCTTCCCTGGATTTCTCTTTTTCGTCATATATTTTCAGACAAGGAAGGTCAAGTGGTTCTTGTTTGAAAATGATCAAAGGATGTTCTATAGCTGTCTTTTTATCTTGAAAACTTAATGATGACTGATTTGAATAATCCTCTGTACTTTTTGAGATATCTTTAATATTGAGAGGGGAAAAATTATCATCACTAAAAACATCAGGATAAAGAGAAAAATGCGATTCTGGAACAATGCATTTGAAAATATCATCATGGAAAAATCTTTGTTCATCAGATTCATCATAGACATCGGGCTTTAGATCATACCTTTGTGTACTGATACTTTTTGAAAGAGAAATAGTTTGCTGTTCTAACCTTGGCATCTGCATTTGTTGATTTGCAACGATATTATCTGACCTTGTATCAAAGTTATCTCCTGGTTCCAAGGCAGTCTTTCCTCCAGCATTCTCGCTTTTGTCTTCTTGCATTAGAGGATGCATGTCTCCTAGGCTTTAGGAACTTTCTTCATCATGGCTGATTTGTATATTCAAATTGGAATTCTCATTCACATTAGAAGAAAATGAGACAAAACTTGGACTAATTTCTGCTTGATCAGACATAGGAGGCAGGGAATGCTCAGCATAATCTGAAGATTCTTCATCTATGAGTTCACTTTCAAGATCATACTTTAGACAATTAAGATGAAATCGCATATTAAAATCCCTAACAGATTCATCTTGTTTCCGTAGATAATCAATTTCATCATATACCTGGTCATAGTCATAACAATCAAATTCACAAATGAAAGTCTTGACGAATTGGTCCCAGCTGTGAATTGAGGCAACTGGGAGGGTTCTGCACCATTTTCTAGCTTCCGCCGTGAATGTAAGAGTAAAAATTCTGCATAAAACGCCTTTATCAATTCTTTGAACGTCCGAACTTGAAACTCTTTGAATAAATTGAAGAGCATGATTAAAAGCAGAAGAATTATTCTTACCATTGAATTTTACCTGAGACAAGAGTCTTACCACTTCAGGTGGAGTGTTGGAAGAGGTAGGAACATGGATGCAACTCCAAATGGGAAGTTTGCGAGCAGCCATCCTGATTCAAATGTTATAATTGAAAATCATTCCAACAGACAATATGTTCAGGCCCTCCTTCTAGCGCCAAATATGTTGAAGCCCCGAAAATCGGGTCGACAACAAGGGGGATACCCACCCGGTCCGGACCTTGGTTGGCAGCTCCTTATCCGTTTGGTATAGCGGGTCCGACTGGGGATAATGGGACCAGTTTCCCAATCTAAGGGTGTATGCGTGTGTGTGCAGAGTTGGATGTTGCTGATCTAAGAATACTTAAAGCTAATTTAATTCAAACTTTTAAACTAACTCTATGCTATTGTAATCTAATGAGAAACAACACATCTAATCTACGCTAACCCGGGGTGTATTTCTTCTACTATGCGATCTAAAGAGATTTCAAACAATAACTAGTAATAAAGATCATTCAGCTATCATAAGAATAGAAATCAATTAAGATAAACCACTTTGCATAAAAAGTTAGGCAAAACAGTTGTGAACATCATATCGCATAATAAGTTATTCATATATCAGACATAAATAAATGGCTCCACCGTATAGAAGTGCCAAATGGTAACTCATACATTCATGCAGTAACATATAAACAATTGAAAACTGTATATCACTTTAAGAATATAAGCATAAATGGTCAAGAGATAAAAGTACCATTTATGACTAATCCTACTCATAAGCTTCAAGCAAAAACGATTTATCTCTACTTGTTCTAACATCTACTAAGAGTACAAAAGTGCAACATCAGTAGCAGACATCAAATGCAAACATTAATAAATCTCGATCCATCCATTGATCAAAACCTCCTCTGAGGGTGCAGAAGTGCATGTTCCGAGGACAAGTTTTTGACAAATTTCTGGACCCTTCTCCAAATGCATGAGAAGGGTTAAAATACTACTTCCTAATTCTAATAATAGTGTATTTACAAAATTTAGGATGCGGTTTTCAAATGACCGTCCTTTTTCTAATCTAATTTTAAAGAAAAAAAACAACATTCTAAAATAAGGCTACTTCTGAATTTGGTCTTTAAAGCTGCAAGTGTTCATCATGGGTTTGAGGAGAGTCGGTTGACTGACTTCTGCGCTGAGCTGGGCTGCGAAAACAGAATCTATGAGAGCTGGCACTACTTTTTCGGCCGCGTTTATGATGCATTTCACAGTCATCCATTGACTATGCGGCTTGACCAAGTATGCCCAGTAACACTCCCAATTTAACCTGTTTAATGCTTGGATCGCTTTTCCCTTTTCCTGCGCCTTCTGCTTCCATTTTGCTTCCAGTCGTAGTTTATTTGGTAGGTACCCCGGGGTGGTCTCTTTGATTAAATTGGCCTTGTGTAAATTCTCATTTACACAGTCTCTTTCCCTGTATAACATGAATCTTTGGAGGTCATCTGGAGACAAATTTGACTGAGCTTCCTGCAAATTTCCTGGAGTGAGCTTTTACTCTGAAATAAATCATCAAACAAATCTTTCTTTCCAACGAATACTTTTATCTTGACGTTCGTTGTGAAATCTTGGGCAACTTCATTTGGGTCAAATGACATTGCTAGGAATTTAAATAATTGTAGACACGTCACATTCTCCACTTCGGTGAAAGCGTGTCCTACATCGAACAATGAAAAGTCCCCACAAGCTACAGGAAACTGAGGCCATATGGCCTTCTTTTTGTCTTTTAGGTCTTTGGTCAGGCCGCCTTCTGAACAGGTTTGATATGCAATTTCCCGAGCCAAAAGTTTATCGGGGATATACAGAGGCAGGACATGAGGAGGTACAGTGCTTCCAAACACTCTAATATAGGTGAACCATTCTTCCCCGAACCATCTTGCGATGGGGATGATATCTATATGTGCCTCGGGTGAGCACCTCGGGGGGTCTTCATCATACATCATTCTATACAAGGGTAAGATAAGCCTGTGACAAATCTAGTAGAGGTGTGGGACGAACTGAGAATCCCATAACATCTTATGATAAACATGGATAAGTAATGGGTCCTGGGTAGTCCATTTCCAACCCATAGTGGGAAATTTAGACACATAACAAATAGAATCCATAACATATGCGAACAGATAAAAAGGAGGATAGATCCTTTGAGACAAGGATCTTTTAGACCGGTAATTGATAATAGCCATGTATAGATTATCAGAAAAAATCTTGGCCCAATCCATAATATCGGCATTTGTGGCAACATCTATTAATGGTAGCCATTCAGACGAAAACTTATTGATATCCGGCATCCCAAATAATCTACAAAGCATGGCCGCAGCAAAAAAATACGGAGAGGTGAGGGAACCAGTGCTGTACATACCGTTTTTGTCTTTTTTGAGCGGCTCCTCTTTTCTGGACCAATCTTTGGTGGTCTCTGCTAGGTTTGGGTTCTCTGCCACAAATTTCTTAACGAATTGTGCATTGTAAGTCGCCTGCGATTTAGGAAGATGATACATAAGCTTTAAATCTTGTGCAGCGAATGATCCGATGAGCCCATGTCCTTGAATCTTGAATTGTTTGTTGTTCATCTCTGCATTGTCAAGTATCCACTTGATCATATCCGTATATGGTAGAATTTTGGGCCTTGCTGCTATCCGGTGAAGAAATGAACATGCTAGCTCCTCTAAGAACGCCTCGGAAGAGCGTTGTGAGCTCGCGACAGCAGTAACCTTCATTATTCTGGGATTCTCTTCTTCAAGCAGTCTGTACATGCTTTCCCATGTCGATATCCCTGCGTCTCTGTTACATGCTGTGTCTGTATACAAAGGCGCCATCTCCTTCGTCTTTTCCTTCGCCTCAGAGCCTTGAGCTTTATTTTTCTTTCCCATTTCTTCCTGCGTTTGGTTTTGAATCGTCTTTAGTTCTTCGTTCCTGCAGCTTACGAGTGAAATGGAAATGACTGATCAAGAAAGGTGATGGGAGAGTTTTAAATGCAACAGATATATCAAGTATGCCACCTTACGTGAAGTAATTCTTTACAAAAGCACGCGTCTTCATTTCATTTAATAGCTGACAACTAATTCCTTTACCATCATTAAAAGCGCATGATCTTGAGTCAGATTATGGTAAGTGGCTTTTCTTTGAATAGCGTGCCCGAAGGATTCGTGATGAAGTGATTTATGATTTGCTTACGTAACATCGCAGATCGTGCCATCGCAAATCGCACCATCGCAGATCACGCAAACATACGAATATAATATCGCAACGATCGCAACATCGCAGGTCGCAGAAGTTTAATGTTTGTCGAATCTTGTCAGCTCATTTCTGCGATATGCGATCTTGCGATCGTGTTATCGCAGATCGGTAAATCTTGAAGTTTTTTCCTTATGAGTATTACTTTATTGCGATGCGATATTATGCTTAACACGAGAGTCTTGCGCATACCGATATTATAGAGAAATGGAGGCATTTCCTATCTTTTTTGCAACGCGGCTTTAAAGATATTTCCCTTATCATAGACTTAGGTTAAAAAATATTCAAAAGACCTTTCTAAGCTTACGATGGTAACCTTATTTTGAAGGAAGGAAACTCTTGCTTTCTTTTCTAAAATTTAACTAAGGGTCCCCATTCATTTAGTATTTTGGACAACACTTAAATGAACAAGGGGGGGGTGTTGCTAGCCACAACAGCAAGCAAGCAAGGAACAAGCAAGGGAGCGCAAGAGGAAGTTTGGACAACAACAAGCAAGGGCATAACATAGCTATGGATTTGCAAATAACATTGTGCATGTGTGATTTAGTATGCTAATATTTTATTCATGGTCTATGCATTGGTTTATTAGTCATGTTTGTCGTCATTGGAATGGGAATTTTCTTGATTGACAATGATGTACAACCTTGACTTTGCCATTTCCTGGATACGCATGATGTAGTGGGTTCCCTGTTTTGGTTAAGCTTTGGATTGCCAGTAGATTTTGGATCCTGGTTGAGGTGGTCTCAGAAAAATTCCCAAGGGTTGAGGGTGGAGAAGGTTTTCTCCTGGAAATATTGATAGGTGGGTGGAGATAGGAAAATTCTTCTGGTTATCGTGAAGAAAGTTTGAGGCATCCAAGCTTGTATTGGTTTTGGTGATTCCTGGACCGGTTTAGGTGAAATCACTATGGTTGATGGTTGAGGTAGTTTAGCCTCTAGATTCCCTTGTTGGTTTTGTTTTGGCTTATCCCATGTGATCCCACATTCATGATTGGAATATGGCAGGGGGGTGATTGGCTGAAAGAAAGATTTGGTTCAACCCAATCTATGGTCAGGTGGTACGTGGAAGTCCCATACTTGGTTGGCTTTATGCATTGTTATGTAGGAAATCCCTTCTATGGATATAAGCGATCCCTCTAGCCCGATGTGTGGGTATAGTAGCAATCGTGAAAAAATAAGCAAAATTCCCTAACCTAAATCAAAATGACAAATGGGAAAGGAAGGTGGCCTACCTCTCTCCAATGTGCTCGACCATTGATGATGATCTCGATCCCTTAGCTCCCAGGCTTGCTCCTCGCTATTCCTTGCGTCCAAATCCCTGCAAGAGAGATCATAGCATATGCATCCCAATATAAGTTATACAACAAATCAAGGAGTAGTGTACTAAGAAAACCATCATAGATAAACTCATGGGAAGTAAAACATGCTTTGTATTAATGATTAAAACAAAGAGGGGAGATTACAACTGGTGCCATGGTGTTGAAGGCCTCCTTTAGGATGGTTCCAAGTCCAAGCCAAACTTAACAAGCTATCCTTTCCTCTCTCACCAAAATGGCAGCATCTAAGCACAATCGAGCAAAATAATGACAACCAACAATGACCAACCCATTGAGGAAAGTGAAGAATGAATTTATAGTGAGGAAGAGGGAGTTAGAGATCCACCAAAGATTTATAGTGACGGTCTTCACTAAAAAGATTGAGAGCTTAGAGTCGAGAGTAAATCATTTGGAGGAGGATGGATTGATGCCTGATGTTTCTAGTGTGGACACAAGGGTAACAACTATGATGCAAGAGTGTGGTCAGGGAGGTGTGCCTTGGTACAAACAGGTAAAGGAGGAGATTGGTTTAGCCACAAGAGCCTTAGAAGGAGGTTGGCCTTGTTGCCTAGAGCTAGAGCATTTTGTTGAAGAAGTGGAAGACAATATCGGTTCACATCCACCATTGTCGAGGTATCTTGTGGAGAACTATGGAGGAGTACCTCTAGCAAGACAAATGGGGATTGGAGATGGAGATGGCAGTCACCATAATAACCACACCTCACCTTCACATTGAGCCATGAAGATTTTGCCTAATTGTTGTAATTGGATAATGAGTCAAATCTTAGGTGTCTTTATGGTACCACATATGAGTAGAGTAAGCAAAGATGGGTTACTTGGGTGATTTTAGGTTTGAGGTTATTGCATTTGGGTGAGCAACATGAGTTCTTGTGGAGCTTGGTGCGACAATCATATTAGCTAATTGATTAGCCCAGAGCCACAAGAGGATCCGACACATGGAGGACATGCAAGAGTGATTTTGGTAGATGCAATCAAATACATCATCCAAAGGAGTGACACTTCATGATGCAAGGCTTCAGTTTGTGACTTGGGGAGTTATAGATTTGAGCATTTCCAAGGACACCAATTATTTTGAGTGGGGGAGGATGTTAGGTCCTCAGAGCGGGAACACACATAATCGAGATGGGGTGAGCATGATAACATCATCTTCACAAAAAATGTGATGTTTAATGTGACATTTATAGGATTTTTGGGGTTTTTGTGTGTATGAACAAGCTCGATGGGTTAAGCAAATTATGGGCATGCCGAGACAAGTGGGTATGATTGAGTAGGGCAATGGGTGCACCCACCTAATTGAGGTGACATAGTATGTTGAGAGGAATTGAGATGGGTTTGTGTGTAGGCACAAAGATGGGTGTATACACCCAATAAAGTTAAGACAATTATCATGTGGGTGCAAGGATGGGCATGCACACCGAGACGACAAGACAAGACGAATCACATGAGGTTGTGGCAAGGAGCACACATGCCCAATTGAATGGATGGGCCGTCGCATGTGATGAGTGAGGCAAGCCATGCAAGAGGTGAAATGAGTGTGGATGGTTCGTCTTAGAAGACATAACAATGCTTGGATGAAAAAAGTGCCAAGGGTCACACACTTTCACATTCCCACATCATATGTGTGTGTGTGTGAAGGGTTGAGATGAGAGGAGCAACTTGGAAAAGCAAACTCAGACAAGGATAAGAGCTCAAACAAGGAGGAATATAGTAGGTCAAGGCATATCACAATGAGACAAGGAGCTGCACTGCAACAAAGAAAAGAGAATCAAGTGTTTTGGGGTTTCCTTCTTTGGTGTTGCATGGTCGCTCTTCTAACCAGGTGGTTGGGACGAGTAGATTAAAGAGCTATTGAAACATGCCCAAATTGCAGATTGGTGTGCACAATTCGTGCTTTAGTATTTCAGGTGACACAAACCATGGTAACTTTATATTGTATTATAGTTGGTGGTCAATCAGGTGACTTGGTTGGAGACCTTAACTGAACCTTATATAAACACCAAAATTACAAATTTATGTAATTATACTCTGGAGTAAGGCCGCAAGGCACTCCCTCGTATCTTTTTGTACATTCCATGTGATGGATGAATGTTGTTATGTGATGTTGGCATGCACATTATGATGAAGTTCTATGTTGTATATGAATTATAATTGCACATTTATCTGGGTGCTATTGATGAAGACATATGCACTAGGTTCTAGATTAAGTTTGAGATTTTGCTGTATAACTTGTTTAAGGTTTATAATTCAAGTGTTGATTTGTGAAATTGAAGAGTTTCTCAAGTGGTTAGGCAATCAGTGAGAAACAAACTAGCACCACATGACTAGAGATCACATGGTACTTAAAATCATGCGAAGTCTTTAAGGCTGTGATAGTGGCAAAGATAAAGAAGAAGAAATTAAAGGAATAAAAATTAAGAATTTGCTTTCCTAAAAATGAAAGGAGCTTCAATCAATTTATGTCAAAAATCTTGTGAAGCTCTACATACATTTAAATTTATGGCAAAAACCCTTATTAAATGTTCAATTTAAACTATTTTTTCCTTTTGCCATTACTCGAGGTCGGATCAAATCCGTGACTATTCAAGGTTTTGTCGTAGCAAGTCAAGACAGTGTGCATGCGACCTTCGACTTTGGCATCCCTAGTGTACAACACATGGATTTATAGTTATATAAATATTTTGAAAAGTTACAATAATATATGTTGTTTTTAGTGCGATTTTTTGGACTTTCCAGTGCTGGAATCAGAAGGAAAAATTTGAGGTGAAATGTTGATTTGTGTTATTTAAAATGGTTTTTTTGAGTGTATATATGGATTCAACGCCCTGAAAAACCCCTGGTGCACTTCAATTGTTCAGGTATTACCCATCAAACTTGTGATTTCAGTAAATTCCTGCCAGATTTTAGAAAAATTAGCCCAGAAAAACTCATGGAAAAGTTTCCCAAAAATTGCCATAACACCAACTCCTAAAAATATAAACTTACTGTGCAATAAAAATTAAAAAAAATAAATTTAATTGTATATTTTATTTTGAAAATTAAATATTGTATATTGAAAAGCAATTATAACCCTCCCATAGTCCTCCTTTATAGTGACTTATAAGAAAGTGCCTGCCAAGAAAGTTACTCTCACGCTACTGAAAGAATAACAGACTTTTACTCAGTTTTTTCTTCGGTTAGAAGAAAACTCAGATATTTCGCTACAGTAATAAAGATAGAACCCAGCTCACCAAATTCCCACCAGATAGAACCCAGTTAGGATTTTCAGGATTCTGCTACGTTGCGTGTCCAAGACACAAACCTTGCTGAGAATTGAGAGCAACCTGCACCAATGAGAAAACTTGCAGCCTGCATGATGTAAATTGCTTCTCCTACATGAATTCATTCAAATTATTCAGACTTTCTGCAATCCCGCCCTTTCGCTGCTCAAACCATCGAATCGCAGCACCAGTAAGGAACATAATGGAATTCCCACACAGCGCCAACTCCACTACCGACTTCAAGATCAGCATCACTACGGTTTCCGGCCGAGCTCAGACTTTCTCCGCCCTCTCAGCGCCAGAGGATGCCATTCTTTCCCGGGAACCCAATTTCCAGAACCAGGTTAGTATCGCCCACCGCCGCAGCCGCAGCCCTAATCGCAATTCATCATGCCCATCAAGAGTTTTCACATGGATAAGAACATCGTACTCATTAGCGATTCGGAGATGTCATCCCCAGGATTTTCCTGGTCCATTTCAGAAACCAGAAGGTGAGACTCCCTCGGGTTCGTTCCAGGGACCTAGCAGTGGGCCTTCCGAGGATTCGTTCACCTGTCATGGCTACGGGCCTCAGGGGGATTCGTGCCCGCAACCTAGAGGCGAGTTCGTTCTGCCCCGGGGGCAGGTCGTGAGGGTTTTTACCCAGAATAATCCCAACTTTTGGCTCGCGATCCGTGATGGGTCTGTCGTTTTGGCCTATATGAATCCCAGTGACAAGTTCCAGGTATTTTTGTTACTTTCTGGAAATTAGAAATTTGTATGTTTTATATGGGATTTTTGGTGCGCAGATTTTCTGAGTCTCCTGAATTTATTTTCCCTTTTGTAGCAATGGGTCATGGATGAGACGTACAGCACGCTAAAGGACGAAGATGGCCGTCCTTCGTTTTCTCTGGTTAATAAGGCAACCAGTCAGGCCCTGAAGCATGGACTTGGAGAAACCCAGCCGGTAAGAAATCTGATAGTTTTTCCAGTTGCCTCTGAGATTAAAACAAAATACAAGTTTTAGTAAATATGATAAGCTTGATTTCAATTCCCTGATAGATACTCTAATTACAAAGATATTAGTATTAAAATTTTTACTGGTATTCATTTAAACCCCCAATTCATCTGACATATGAAATCAAACTGCATAAAATATACATTAATCAACATGAACACAGAATACAGCATATTAATATTTGAACTTTTCATTAATTTAATGAATGATAAAGTAAACAACATTTTTGATGAGGTAAAAGGGCTTTTCTTAATGTTTTCCACTTCCAGAAAAAAGTTCGAGACTAGAAAGTGGAATCTTGCAGCAACATAAAATTATTTAGATAGATTTAAATGGATGATTGACTTTAATAGTTTTATTTATAATAATATGGTGTACAATTTTTTTGATATGTTTTTTTCTTACCGTGGTTAAAGATGATTGGATAAATGGTTAATAATAATAATGGTACTTTGATGAGGTCACATAACTGTCATTTTATTATGATAGTTAGGGTGCATTGTTAGTATTGAAAATTATTTACAAAATAATAGTTTGTTTTTGGGACAACATTATTTTGGGGTTGTATCTGTGTTGTTTGCATTTAATGGGCCAATATGTGTTGGTTAATTTTGAACAATTTTTGGAGTTGATTTATCTGATAAGCAAGTTTGAGGTCATATGATGGTGGAGCGGAATGGAATAGAGATGAGGGTTATGTATACGAAAGTGTTATATTTAGGTAGAATTGCTCAAAATGTCACAAGTGAACAATTTAAGGTGATAACAAACAACATAGAGGCACTTAGTGAAAAGACCCAATTTAACTTTCTCCCATTGGAATGGTGAACCCTTGGTTCTTCATTTAGTGTGCATTGGTTAGTTAAGGCTCAGTTCACCCATAGTTTCTAAATGGGTTTATGTGCAATGTAACTAAGATGAAAATGTAATGTGCAACATGTAATCTACAATTTAATATATTTATGTGTAACCTATCTCGTTGTTTATCCTATCCAAGCTTTGAGCATTCATGAAAAAAGAAACAATTTTGACATGAAACTTAGAGTAGGTACAAAATGGAAAGTAGCTTACCTTTATCATCAATACCTAATCCAACTAGCTAACCAAGGAACTGGTGAATGGTGAAGATAGCTCACAGCCATCACAACATCCCATTAGCCAACTAACTTTGTTTATGCACACATGAACATAAGCTTCAATTACCAATAAAAAGACATGCTTCATGTCATAAATTTTAAACTTGAAATAAGGAAACACATGCAAAAACAGATACTATAGCTTATCTCTACTTGTGCACATTAGTCCCGAGCCTACTCTAAGTACTTGAAGATACCTATATTTTCCAATAGTCACTTTCAACAAGCTATCGTAATGTACAACAAACAAGAATGAACATTAAGAATCAACTAACTATCATTTAGGCCAAAACATCAACAAGAAACAATGTCTATCTTCACAACCACCAAAGAAATAAAGAAAACTTGCAACTACCATCAATATCTTGGTATAGTGCATAACTTAACAATATCTTCTATTTCACATACAAAGATAGCTTAAAATGCAAAAGGATGGACCCTTTGTAAAAGTGTAAAGACTTATATTATAAAAGTGGTAAGTGGTCTTTGACTTTCCATGTGTCTACTTCTTGACTTTTTACTTTTGTGATTCTTGATTTTCAATTTTTTTTTTATTTTTTTTTTTTGTCTTAAATTAAATAAAAACAAATTATTAATAACTCCAGATTTAACTTTAACAACTCTTTAAATTTGAAGCACAAACTTGAATTCTCTTCTCTCTTTCAAATCTTCAACTTCAACTTCAACTTGACGATACAACCTTTTCTTTATCTTTTTAAATTCATATACTTAAGCGTACCAAAAAAACATCAACACCTTCATGAGCCTTTATGTTTTTTCATGGCATCACAATTCTTCTATCAAACTTACTAAACAAACCCAAAAAAACTCACATTAATAAAACAATACTTTTACAAAAGTCTACACAGTATTCTAGGTTTAACTCCTTAAATCAAACTTACATAAAATTGCATAAACTCTTCCCATTGTGAAATGCAACGTTCAATGGTGTGTTTATGAATTACATTTATTATAACCATACTTTTACAAAAGTCCACACAGGATTCTAGGTTTAACTCAAATCAAACAGATTGCATAAACTCTTCCCATTGTGAAATGCAACGCTCGATTGTATGTTTTTGAATTACATTTATTTTACATAACTATTAATTGGCTATAAATTTTGGCAACCAAAATTTCATGATGGATTTGAAATGCAATATCGCTATGAATTTTGGCCATTAATTTTTTTTATTGATTTGAAATAGCCATTAATTTTTTTTGATTGATTTGAAATACAATAGTAAGGAAGCTTAGAGTGTTTTTTAAAACATGTTTGTATTTTAAGGGAAGTTTTGAATTTAAAAATTTATTGTAAAATAAGTGCTTTTATTTATTTATTTTTTATATAGTGAGAAAAATTATTACCTTTAGTGGTTAATCTAGTAGTAGGACAGTCATTACTTGTTGCTATTGGCAAATGTAAGTTGACTCATCATTGTTATTCAAGGAAACTATGTGACTTGGAATTACCTGTTAGTGGCCCGTAAGAGAGCAAGCTTTCACTCCAACTGGAGGTCTTTGAGTCTTGAGCGGTTCCCATGTTTCCTTACATCTAAAGAAAACAAGCTCTTAGCTAAGAAAAAACAATTTTAGGGATACTCTAGGCCCTAGAAAAATAAATACCTTATGTGCATAGGATATTTGTTTTGTTTTTCTCGATCAAACATTAGTTTTTCAAAAATTAATAAATATTTTAACTTGATATTTATAAATTTATTAAAAAAGTTTAAAAATGTAAATTGAATCACAATTGAAAAGGTTGTTTGAAAGTGCTCTTTTTTTTGTTGGAAAGAAAGTGTAAGTATCATATTCAAGAGTACATAATCAATTTTGCCGAACAAAATCTTCAAACATGACCATGGAGAAACACATAGAATGAAAATCTTTATGTACAATGGAAATTTCAATGTCCTTTTCCAATCAATATCATATTTAAGAGTACATAATCAATTTTGCCCAACAAAATCTTCAAACTTAACCATGGAGAAACACATAGAATGCAAATCTTTATATAATGGAAATTTCAATGTGCTTTTCCAATCTTTGTTCAAATTCAAATAGAATTTGTGAAATTAGTTTTTCCCATAGCAAACACATAGAATGCCCATCTTTATGTGCCATGGGAATTTCAATGTCCTTTTCCAATATTTCTTTCAATTCAAATAGAATTTGTAAAATTAGTTTTTCCATGTAATGGTTTCCTTTGGTTATATTTATCTTTAAGAAGTTTTCATGTAATACTTTTCTTAGAAGTTTGTTTTTGTTTTTTTTTTTAATTTTTTTTTAAAGAATTTCAATTCATTTTTTCATTTTTTTTTATAAAATGAATTCTATATAACTTATAATTTGAATTTACAAATTTATGAGAGCAAATTTGAAATCTAAAATTAATTTATAATTAAAAAAATGATAATTAAACAAGAATATTAATAAATAACACATTTCAAAAAATTAGATTAACCATAATCTCAAACATGAAATTGTATAAATCAATTATGATTACCTATCCTATTTTTATTTAACATTAATTTACTATAATAAAATTAGTTTTTAATACATTTCTTTTTAAATATAAAAAATATTTTTATATTATTAATACTTTTAAAATAAATAAATAAATAATATTTTACACCATATTAAATATTTTGAAAAAAAATATTATTTTTATATATATCCAATTTCAATGAATTTTAAATCAATTACTTAATACAAATTCAGCTCATCAAAAGTATAATACAAATTCAATTCATTAAAAATATAAATGTGAGTATTTGTTGGGTATAAAACCCTTTTATGAACTTATAATTTTTTCTTAGCTTATAAAATATATTTTCATATAATATAACTATAAGGTTATATAAAAAATAATGAAATTGTTATATAGTGTGATATTGTATCATATATAAAAAAAATAATGAAATTGTTATATAGTGTGATATTGTATCATATATAAAAAGGTAAAAAAAATAATGAAATTGTTATATAGTGTGATATTGTATCATATATAAAAAAGTAATTATATAAGGTAAAACATTGTAGTATAATACTAATTATTGTATATTCAAAATTTTAAACTTTTCATTGCCATTCTAGATTAAATGAATATGATCTTTTATTATTTTTCTTTAAAAGTTTGTTTTAGATTTCAAATTTATTATACTTATATGTGTAAATTACTTTTGAAGTAAGCAACTAAAGTTGAAAATTATTATAAGAAAAAAAAAATGATAATAAAAACAATATATACGAAGAAAACAATTCTGAAACTAAAACATAAGTATGAGATTGCAAATTAAGGATTAAATTAAAGTTAGAAATGTGATTTTTATATATGATTGAAAGTTAAAAATGTCTTTAAATTACAAATGAAATAGCAGTGTTGATTTTAGAAATGTTTATTCAAACTTGAACCAATTTAGGTTCATTTTAACTTTGGATTTACCATGCGCTAAGAGAGATCAAATCTCTTTTCACTCTAAAAGAGGTTTGCACCTCAAAATATTTGGTCCCTCTCTGCTTTTGGTAGATCCAGAGTTAATATGGATCTATGATGGTGTAATATATATATATATATATATATATATATATATATATATATATTATTTTAATTTTAATTTTATTGTTATGTACATTTATTGAGTCAAAATGTTTACATAACATAACATAACTTTACAATATATCTTCCATTCTGGGAGCGCCTCTCGCTGCAATGAAATAGTAGCATCCACTTTTTATGTGAGGGTTGATAATGAGCTATGGATTTTTCTAGTAAATTTAAAAGAAGAAAATATAACTTCAATTTTTAAATAAATTTATTGTAATTAAATCAACATGCTTAAATTCAAGAAAGAAAATTGAAAATTGGAAACTTAAATAAGCCAAATGAGTAAAAGTTACACTCAAATTTATAAAAGGAAGTTGAAAATTACATCTCCAACTATAATTGAGAGTTGGAAATCATGTACTAAAACTTAAATGGTTTGCATATTAATTATAAAAGGAAAGTTGGGAATGTCATACTAAAGGTTTCCATTATAAGTATATGAAATAGCTAAAAATTATACTATCAAATAAAGTGCAAAATGAATGTTAAGATACGAGGGAAAGGGTTGAAAATGCATGTGCAACTTCAAGCTTATTTTTTCTCCAATTTGAATACTAACATAATTAATTTCTCCCTTTAGGCTGGTAAAGGAAGCTAGTCAAACATAAGGAAAAGGGAAAGAAGATAAAGTATGTCAAGCAAGCCTAATAGAAAGACTAAAAAATAAATTTAAACATGAAGGAAAAAATCATGAAGATAAAGTATGTCAAGCAAGCCTAATGGAAATACTAAAAAATTAATTTAAAAATAAGCTCAAGGAACTAATTTAAGTGGGATAGATATTACCCATGAAGATAAGCTCGAGAAGTCTAGCTTCAAGCAAACTAAAATTTGCACTCACAAGCTCGAGCATAAATTAAAAATTCCACCAAATGAATGGAATTCCTAGGCTAGAACATATGGGTTGAACTTTTTATTCTCAACCATGCCAAAGAAAGATGGAAAATATACATCAAACAAGCATTAAATTGCATCCATGAACTTGTAGAAAAAGGTTGAACATTACTCTTTCAAGCAAGCGAAGGCAGTGTTGGAAATTAATATTTATATGTAATCTTATCAAAGAACTAAAATGCAATTTTCAAGGAAGTTAAATTTCAATTTGCTTGAGTGCAAATGCAAATTTCAAACTTGTTTGAATCAATTTATTTAAACTCAAATCAAAGCGATTTTCAACTAGTTGAATTTCTTAAAAGATTTAGCATATGGGGTTAACATGCACATAACTTGAAAACATGCCTTTCAACTCTTAAATAACGGTAAAAGACTAGTAAATCTCAAGCATGAATACGCATGTTCAAGAAATCTTATAAACTTTGCCCTATCAATCCCATGTAGAGAGAGTAGAATGTTTAGTTGAAAATTTAGGTTGTGGAGGAGAATTTGAGATTTTAATTATTCTCAAAAGGATCATTGATCCAGATTGGATCATTATATTGTTTTTCATCCATCTTGATGCTTTTAGAGTGGAAAAAGTGTAGGAATCAACTCACAAGACCATTTTTACTAGCGGGATCCAGTTTGGCAAATTAGGGTATGAAACTTTTTAGGAGCAATTTGAGTCATTAAACAATGTATTTTTGGGGTTAAAGCTTTATCACTTAAGCATATCACGTTTTCGTGTTATTCTACACATAGAGACCTTTCCAACGACATAATATTTGTTTCAATCGAAGTTCGTATGCAAAATTTATGCCACTTGGAAGTTGACCTTCCTGTTTTGACCACCATAATTCGAGAGGATGCTACATCAACCCCCATTACTCATGGAAAATGGCCTATCCATGTGATCATGATGAAGAAGGCTCTAAATGAATTCATATTGTAACTCTAGTTAAAAGTTGAATGAATCAAACCTAAATGCCAGTAGGCTATCGAGTTGTGTTATAATCAAAGCAATAGGAGGAAAAGGGGGTTTGATTCTTTTTGAGTGCATTTTGTTCCATAGATGAGCAAAGTAGCTAAGAGGGATAGGGAGAGAGAAAACAAAGAGGATTTGTGCATTGTAGCAACTCATGGACCACAATCCTCACTTCTTTGTACTTGCATCCATTTTCGAGTTAGAGAAAGAGAGCATAATGGCCTCACCTTCCAACTAGGTTTTCTCTCAAAAGGGTTTCTAAGGATATATCTTGTGTCAATTGTGGTTTGCGAGTTTTTATTTCATTGTTCTCTATTTTCCACATAATTATAATTTGCACTACACAATAAACAATAATTAATAGATCCATAAATTTAAGGAGAAATAAACCCTCATAGTGTAGATTTCAGATTTTTTTAATATATTTTAGTAGATCTGTTTTGACGAGTTGTCTAGTGGAATATCCATGACAATTTACGGATCATATTGGTATTATAGTATGTTTCTTTGGGTATATTGTGGGGAGTTGTAGGGGATCTAGATCGGTTAAGTTGAAAGTCAAAACCCCATTAATGGCCAACGAATTTGTGAATGACCCTCATGATCCCCCAAAGGAGAGGTTGTTATGGCTGGAATCATAATTTGTAGATATAAATTGTAATGTGAGCCTCTCATGATGGCCTTAACCAATCAACTCAGGCTATTAGGAGAAGATGAAAGTTCTCACAGATGTCCGATTAGAGGGGATATTAGGAGATTTGGAAGAAATAAAGGAGCCGAAGAAAGAACTCGAAAAAGATCAACCCAATTCTAATGTTGTGAACCAATCATAGTCACTAGTCAAAATGGAATCGAAGGTCGACATTAAGCCATACCAAGGTGATATTGATGCTTTAAAGTCAAATCACTTGTTTCAACAATTAGAAGTTTATTTTAGTGTCCATCATATGGGGGAAGAACATAAAATTTTGTTTGCTCGAATGAAATTAGAGGGCCATGTCTTGGCCTCGTGGGAAATACACACAGAGACCTTGAGGTTGGAGGGAGATCCTCCAATGACTAAGTGAGGAGATTTCAAAACCCTCATAAAGTCACAATTTTACCCTATTGCGTATGTAGAGGACTAATGGGACTGTTGGCAATACTTCAGGCAAAAGCAAGGGTAGATTGTACATGACTACACCACTGTGTTAAACAAGATGGCCATAACACTAGATATCTCCCCAAAAAACCCATATGTACTCCTTAAGTATTTGGGGGGCCTACATAGTCATTTGTAGAAGCAAGTGATGATGTTCAAACTTAGGATCAATGGATGAGGGTTGTGTATAGGGATAGTGCTCGGAGAACATAGGCCAAAAGAAAGGGAAATCGAGTGGGTCGAAGCAAAAGGAGCACTATGTTGTTTCTAAGGAGGGGAAGAAAAAGTGGAAAAGGGGAAAAGATAAAAGGATGACAAACACAACACACCAGTGCAAAGATCCCAACAACCACTATAACATTAATGGTCATAAAGAGGAGAAGTGTTAGAAGTTGCATTTAGAGCTTAACACGAAGAACAAAAAGAAAGATGCGAAGAAGCGAAACCTCATGGCCACTGATTCAAGCACCCAGGTTGAAAGTAGCTCAAACATGGATGAAAAGATCGTTTGTACATCAATCCAAAATGAGGTGTATTTGAGTTGCCTTTAACAACATGAACATAAGAAAATGGCCAAACTCTTCCACATAAAGATACAGGGCAAGAAGAAAAGGGTTGATGCTTTGTTTAACTCAAGATCCTAAGCAAATGCCATTGCAATATATCTAGTCAACAAATTGGGATTGGAAGTTTGTGATCATGGATGGGTAACTAAGGATGCAAAAATAAAGATAACCAAATGGTGCAAAATTAGATTTGTTATCAGTGTTGATTTTATTGATGGAATATAACTAGATGTAGTTTCGCTTGATGTATGTGGAGTGGTGTTTGAAAGCCCTTATATGTACATGTGAGATGCAATCTTCATGCTGGGAGCGAACTAATACTACCTCATCAAGGATGGAAAATCATTCACCATCAATGCGCAAAAGGGCAAGTCCAAAATTTCATTAGTAAGTGCCAACTAAGCCACGAAACTGACCAGTTCTAACAAGAAGTATGTTTTATTGTTTTAAAAGAAAATCAATATGTAGAAGAGTCAGCAAGAGCAAAGTCATCCCTGGAGGGGTGTATTATGAAACAAAAACCAAAAATTGGAAGAGTTTTTACAAACATACATGGATGTTTTCCAGGAGCCTAGAGGGCTACAACCTAGGAGGGGAGTGGAACACGAGATCCAATTATTGTCAGACTCCCCATTGCCAAACATTGGGTTGTATAGGCAATATGTTATAGAAGTCACTGAGGTGAAGAAGCAATTGTATCAACTCTTGGAACAGGGTGTCATTTGATTGAGTACATCACCATGTGGATCACCCATCATCATTGTGCCAAAGAAGGATGAGACTTGGCAAATGTGTATTAGATTAAATGGCATTGAACAAAATTATGCTCAAGAACAGGTACCCCCTGCCCAAAATAGATGATATGTTGGATCAATTGCAATAAGCGAAATATATCACCAAGTTGGACTTAAAGTCTAGATATCACTAGGTTTGAGTTAGAGAAGAAGATACCTAGAAGACCGCCTTCAAAATCAGTCAAGTTTTGTATGAGTGGTCAGTCATGCCATTTGGCCTATGCAATACACTAGCTACATTTACAAGGTTAGTGAATGATATATTACACCCTTTTATATATTCATTTTTTATTGTCTATTTGAATGATATACTAGTATACGCTGCTTACCTAGGAGGAGCATATATCACATTGGACACAGTTGCTAGAGACATTAAAGAAGCACCAACTGCTAGCAAATCTTAAGAAGTGTGAGTTTGTAAAACAATCTTTGGTGTATCTAGGGTATGTGATAGGTGGAGGAGAGTTGAAGATAGATCTTTCCAAGATGAACACCATCATGAAATGACTAGTGCTTACTAATGTTTCTAAGGTCGAGAGTTTTGTTGGGGAAACACAATACTTGAGGAAATTCATAGTCATGTTTTCGGTAGTAACAACACCACGCCATGCCATAACATGTGGCAAGAGTTTCCAGTGTGGAAAGGGTTAACAAAGAGTCGTTGAAGAGTTAAAGAAGAAGAGAAGTCAAACACCAATTTTGGCATTACCAAACTTGCAACAACCCTTCGAAGTGGATCAAAATGTGAGTGGGTATGCTATGGGAGCAGTCTTGATGTAGTGAGGAAGGCCTGTATGCTACCATTTTGAAGTATTTCATGGGGCAGTTCTTAACTACCCCACCTACAATAAGGAGTTATATGTCGTGCAAGTTGTGAAGAAGTGGAAGCACTATATGATGGGGAATGAGACAATAATCCACATAGATCATCAACCACTACAGTACTCACAAGCCTAGAGTAAGGTACACCAAATTAAGCATTACAAGTGAATGGGATTTTTATAGTAGTTTCATTTAGGGATTAAATACAAGAAGGGAAGCATAAACAAGTTGGTTGAAACTTCTTCTAAGGCCACCCACATCAAAGATCACAACTTGGAGAACTATGATGCACATGGATCCATTCGCCCATGATGCATATAGAGAGGCATATTCATAGGATGAGGATTTCAAGAAGGTGTTTCGACAGTTGCAGAGCCAGAGTCATATGCGCGATGGTGCCAACACAATTGACGATCATCTCTAAGACATGTTACTCTACAAGTCGGATAAGTTATGTGTTCCTAAAGGTGAACGATTGCAATTTATTAGAGAGGAAAAGGTATATGTTTTGGCCCAATATGCAAGAAAAAGTAGCTAGGTTCATAAGAGAATGCATGATTTGTTGTACTAACAAGCCTAGTAACAGGAAACATGGTCTATATCACCCCTTACCTATACTCACTTGTTCTTGGGAAAGCATTTCCATGGACTTTGTGAGAGGTTTATCAACAACTAGGAAGGGATATGACTACATGTTTGTGGTAGTTGACAGGTTCAACAAGATGTGTGTTATAGTGCCCTATAAAAAAACCATCGACATGCAAGAAGTGGCGAACTTGTTCTTTAGATATGTCTACGTGCACTTAGGGATACCAAGGAGCATAATTTCAGATAGGGACACAAGATTTCTCAGTGCGTTTTGCATTACATTGTAGGAGAAGACTGACACAAAGTTAAAAAGGTCTACAACATTTCATCCACAAACATATGGGCAGATAGAAGTAGTCAACAGGACTTTGGTGCAACGTTTGAGGGGTTATAATCAGAAGCATCTAAAGACTTGGGATGAAAATATCATGTATATACAACACTCTTATGATAGAGTAGTCCACACTTCTATTGGAAAGTCCTCATTTGAAACTTGTTTTGGATATTTTCCACCTTCAATTTTAGATATTACACATGGGCAACAAGGAGTGAAGGAGGATCTTACAAGGGATGCCTTAAGGGCATAAAAAATTGTTGAGAAAATTAGTTAGATCCATTAATAGACACAAGAGACATTGTGGAAGTCACAAGGAAAATTTAAGGCCATGCATGATCAACATAGACTAGAGAAGTCGTTCAAGATGGGAGATACAGTATGGTTATAATTGAACAAGGATATGTTATAGGGTTGTGGTAAGAAAATCAAGGCTATATGATATGGTCCCTTTTAGATACTACAAAAGGTGGGAGATAATGTCTATAGACATGGTCTACCCCTATAAAATTAGTCAAAACTTTTGGCCTTAAGCACATCATATTTTTTTTACTATTCTACACACATAGACCTTTCCAACAATGCAAGAATTGCCTCAATCATAATCCATATGTAAAAGTTATGCATCTTAGAAGTTGACTTTCCACGTGATCCTGATCAAAAAGACTTTAAAAGAATCGATATTGTAACTCTAGTTAAGAGTTGAACTAGTCAAACCTAACCACTAGTAGGCTATCAAGTTGTGTTATAATTGGGCCACTAAGAGTAGAAGGGGGTTTGATTCCTTTTTAGTGCATTTTGTTCCATAGATGAGCAAAGTAGTTGAGAGAGATAGGGAGAGAGCGAACAAAGAGGATTTGTGCATTGTAGTAGTTGACGGGTCACAAGCTTCACTTCTTGTACTTGCTTATATTTTCTTGTCAGAGAAAGAGAGTAGAGCAACCTCACCTTCCAGTTGGATTTTCTCCCGAAAGTGTTTCCCAAGATACATCTTATGTCAATTGTGGTTTGTGAGTTTTTATTTTGTTGTTCTCTATTTTTTCACATAATTATAATTTGCATGCATACACAATAAACAACAATAAACAATTTCAAACATATAAGGATAAATAAACCTTCAAGTGTAGATTTTAGATTTTCAAATATATTTAATAGATATATTTTGATGAATTATCTAATGGAATATCAATGACAATTTACAGATCGCTCACGCAGTGCCAAAACTCTTTCTTGTGGCTGCCCATGAGTTTGAGGGCCCTAAACACCTCTGGAGTGAAACAAGAAATCACTTAGTACTTTATGAGGCCATACACCCCTCTCAATTGGACAAAAACACTTGCATGCAACTGCATAAATGCTCTTCAAGCTTGCAAGGTGTACATTCATGGAGGCATTAAGAACATTTCATTGTAAAACATCAAATTAGGCATTAGAGAGCATAGAAAGAGTGTAAGAATGCTTAGGAGAGGTCATTGAACTTTTTGGAAGGAAAAACTGCTTAATATTCCAAGGTATCACCATTCATAGATTAGTAAGTCAAGGAGTTTAGAGCGAATAGAGAGGATTTATGCACGATTGTGTGCTTCTTTGCCCACATCACTGAGTTGGGTGAGAAATTTGATTGCCGAGTTGAGTGAGTGGCTCTTGTGAGGTCTCATCATTGAATTGAGTGAGATTGTTGTCAACACAGAGGAGTGCGATGGTAATGGAATTCTCTCACCTAAGAGTGAGATGGCTCACTTAGGTTGACCTTTCATTATATTTTCTCTCGAAAGTTAATTTTTAAATCACCTCTCCGTTCTCATGATTCCATTACATGATTTCCAAGTTTTAAGCTAATTTTTAAATCACCACTCTACCCTCATGATTTGATTCCCTGATTTTGGAGGACTTAGAGCATGTTATATAAAATTTAAGGTGGAGAAAAGGGGTTGGGAGTAGGGATGGAATTTGATGGGTATATTGTCTATGTTTTATGGTTAAAATATCTCATATTAGTTAATTTTTTTCATTCAAGTTATTAAAATGAGTATTTGCATTGTCAAAAGTATGAAATTTGACAAGGTGTTTAATTTGAAATTCCAACCTTTGTCAGGAGTTAAAGTATTATGCTAGAGAAACTCACCTTGAAATTGAATGCATGTCAAGATGAAGAGAACCAAGTGGATTGTGGTTTCATTGAGCCATTGATGACATGGGAGGCTTAACAGTGTTTGGTAAGATAGGGTGTTTATTTTTTCAATATGGGGTGTGAAACCTAACTTACATACTCTTACCAACATTACAAATGCATCTCAACTTCTATAAGTTTCAAAAATTGCTCCTAACAACTTCAAGACACACAAAAAATCTAATTAAAGGGGGCTTGTGTAGAAACCCATGGCTTTTTTAGAATTGGACATGTAACTTTTCAACTGGTCATTGTATTGAGAAATGAATTTCATTACATAATATACTCAAAAATATTTTTAGCAAGTGGTTACATACCTCATTCTAATATTGAAAACCCATATTTTATTATCCCTTAAGTTCAACAATCTTCCGTGGTGGGCTTTCATTAAAGCACATTTACCTAGTTACAGGTGATGAAAGGTGACGTAATCCAGTTTTGTTAGCTGCATTTAATATGTAAGTCCCAAAATCCCTTGGCTATGCCCTTATAGTTTTATAATTAGCATTTTGACTTGACACTCTTTTTTTTACATGCAAAAGTGTATTAATTGAAGAGCAAGTTTTGCACACAATGGTGCTTCATTGAAATTAAGTTCCATTTGTTTGTGGGATTACCCATCATTTAATTGAATATAATCTATGAAAAAAGTTTAATTGGCATATGACGCCAACACTTAGCCAAAAATTGCCAATCTTATCACTTAGGCTTGCTGATGGGAGGAATGACTTGATTGAACTTAAACAAGGTAGGATGATATGTTTTTGACATCAAAACCACCATTATATCTTGGTTTACCCATTTCACTGCCTTAATCCACACTATGCCCTTCAAAGCCCAAGGCACTAAATCAAGAATGAAGTGGTGCAATTATATGAGAAACACTATTATGAAATTGCAATATGAGACTCATTTAGAGGTCAACCACACACCTCCATATTATTAACATTTACATGTATTTATATTTTGCAAATGTGAAAGTACTTAGATGCCCTCATCAAGATTAGGGATTCATTAGTTGAAGTGTGTAGTTGTTTAAAAAATGCTTTTACATTGTCAAGTGCAACTTTTTAGTAAGTCATTCACATTAACCCTCCAAATAATGTTGTTGTAAATCTAGTCAAAGATATTTCATCAAATAATCAAACTAGACAATTTAAAAATAAATAAAAAATGAAGCATGAGCCAAAACCTAGCTTACAATACATCTATCATGAATGCAAGAAAACATGTGAACAATAGTCAAGTGACATATAAAAATGACAAAAAGAGAGAACAAAATTCATTGATGAAACTCATTTAAAAATCAAATCAAGGTCCTCAACTTCATAAACTTGGGATATGTTATGACCTTAATAAGTAAAAAGAAGCTCACATTTTGTTAGTCACAAGCCAATGACAAAGAGGGTAAGTAAACCCATGAAATATGAGAGGATGAATGATTGTTTCCTCAACTCTCTATGGGCATTCTAACAATATAACTATACTCTCTCTTCTATATGGAAATACCTCCCTAATCTTTTTTATAGGTGAATAGGAAATATAGAAATAGTTTTCATATGAACTCTCTTTATGTATCCATGAGTCACAAAATTAATGAGCATTATGAAAGATTAAACGATTGATATTTTTGAAAATGAAAGTCAAATTAGTTTCACTATGGAAATACCTCTCTAATCCTTTTTATAGGTGAATATGAAATATAGAAATAGTTTTCATATAAACTCTCTTAATGTATCCATGAGTCACAAAATTAATGAGCATTATGAAAGATTAAATGATTGATATTTTTGAAAATGAAAGTCAAATTAGTTTCACTATGGAAATACCTCCCTAATCATTTTTATAGGTGAATATGAAATATAGAAATAGTTTTCATATAAAATCTCTTTATGTATCCATGAGTCTCAAAATTAATAAGCATTATGAAAGATTAAATGATTAACATTTTTGACAATAAAAGTCAAATTAATTTCACAAATATATTACATTACCGAAACAAATATATCTATATTTATAAACCATATGTTACCTATATTTATAATTTTATAAAAACTATACAATCTCAACAAAATTGTCAATCATCTTATATAGAAAATAGATAATAAATATATCACTTTAAAAATAATTAACTAAATTACATAAAATATACAAATATATTTAATAATAAAATAAATTAAAAAATTCCAAATAAAAATACTCAAATAATACCAAACCACTAAAAATTAAACTTAAAATACACATAAAAGCTTGCCAAATTAATATTACATTAATAACAAAATGATTTATATAATATTTAAAAAAAAATCCAAATAAAAATGCTAAAAAATAATACAAACTTATAAAATTAAACTTAAAATACACATACAAGCTGGTCAAATTAATATCACATTGAGTAAAACTAAACTTAAAATACACATACAAACTCATCAAATTAATATTACATCAATGTAATATTGTGTAAAATTTTTGTAATAAAAAAGAAAAGAAATATAATATTGTGTAAAACTTTTGTAATTAAAAAGAAAAGAAAAGGAGGTCAAACCAACAACTCAAGAAAAGTGAGGCTTCTCCTTTATCTTTTCAAAATGTTGTAAGCCTATTTGAAAGGATATCCTCCTATATATCTTTTCAAATGTTCCTTTACCAAATTAATTTTCCCACCAAACCAATGAACATGGGTATGGATTTCACATTTTTCCCTTTTAAAATGGAAAATGATTTATTGATGATTTAGGTGAACTAAATTTATCATCTAAATACAAAGCACCTTGTATAATAAATTGAGCAATGTTCTTAATTTATTTATAATTTTATCATCTAAATGACAAAGCACAAAGCACATTGTATAGTAAATTGAGCAATGTTCTTAATTTATTTATAGATTTAACTTTAATAAATAGTAAATAGGTCATGTTTTCTAATTTATTTATAAATTTAACACGGTAAATTTTAAGAAATATATATTTTTTTATTCAAATTGAATGAAGATAAATGTAGTGAGGTCATTAATTTAAGACGTTGTTTACTTAGGTCACAATTTTGTTTGGACAACGAATTTCTTGTTGGAATTTGAATATTTTTTTTTCAAGAAATTTGACTGTGGTAGCATTTAAAACATTTTTTTGATGGCATAAATGGATTAAGCACCATCAAGAACCCTAGGGCACCCAAAATCCTGAAGCTTGACTATTGTAACTCGAGTTTTCTAAAATTTATGCTAGATTTTCTCAAAATCTTGCTAGAATTTTGAAAATTTCTGCTGGATTTTCTCAAAATCTTGCCAAATTTTCTATTGTTTTCCGAGCGAAATTGTAATGTTTTTAGACTATGTGCTAACTTAATGAGAGTGAATGAATTTGTGTAGATGACATGAGTACAAATTTAATAATAATATTCTATGTAAATTATATTAATATTTTAATATATGAAGTTATTGATATATGTAATTTTGTTTTGAAGGTGATAAAATTTATCAATATTCAATTGTTAATTAACAATGAGAATAGTCATTACCCCGATGGGGTGGAAGATCAACGGTTGATTTGAGGGGGATCCTAAGATCACTACTGTGGGTGGTGTGGCTTGACCTTGCGCCCCCCAATGCATCATTCGTGCAAGGTCTAGCCATTATTTGACGACCTCCTGCATATACGAGCAAACTGCACTCCAGGACTCTAAAAGTGAACCTCCAGTGAATCTCAGATGAATCTCACAATAGTCGTAAGATTTATAACTTAGAAATTATGCAGATACTAGACATGCATTGATCAACAATAAACTTCTTCTTTATTGCATTCAGAATAACTCGTGATAGATATACGTAAAGTCTATTTTTCTTTCTAGAGATGGACTGCTAAGGCTTTCATCACATATTCTAACTCAAAATTGAGTATAGACATTGAAGGCTACCTGGTTTTTTGCAGACTCTATCTAAGAATCATAGATTTTTAACACAATACAAGACTCAATCCTAAAAGTCTGGCCACTTTAGGTTCTCACCAAGATTGTTCGTCTTGATGCGCAGGCTTCTTAGACTTATCACACTCTATGAGAATGTTTCTGTGTTGCAAGCAGATTGCTTAAGAAGCGCAAATGTAGAGCAGGGAGTAATTCTCGACTTCCAAACTCCAAGATCGAATCCCCCTAATGCTTTTGCAGAAAAATTGTAGATAGTACCAAGAAAAACAAAGGCTAGGTCATGATGTGGCCATAGCAATTTTAATTCAAAAGATGGATCTCTTGCTCGATTGATCACAAAATATTTGTGATAAATATTGAATCGATTGTTTTTTTCTTGTCAAACTTCAATTAAATCTTTAAAATGAAGGCTTAATGCCTCTTGTGCTTCTTCTGCTAATTTTTTGGAATGGCTATATACCATGTCAGAAATCCATCGACTTGATTTTGGATATATTTTACTTTCTGGAACTAGATGTTGGAGATCTCCATGTGGTTGGAGGTTTGCATTTAACACTTGTGTGTTTCGGAGTTTCCAAGTTGGTCTCCAATTGTCTATATAATATTTCCATCGGGTAGAATCTAGGATTTTTCTGTAGATTTCCTAGTTGCGTTGGACATCCCATTCAGTGAAAATAAGCATGAGGTGTGTTGGCCCTTGGAGATTTTCTTTTTTAAGAAAATATGGAATGCAATTTGTGACATCCTTAATGTGTTTGATATCAAAATCGAAATTGGAGAGCAAGGCTTGCCATCTTGCGAACTTGGCTTCTCCTGGTCTCTTAATATCCTTTGTTAGGATCCTTTTCATGGCAGAGGCATTTGTTCTGAAAAGAAATCTTTTATTTATTAGATGGATATCAAATTTGTCAATGCAGTTCCAGGCTGCTTTGACTTCTTTCTCAATTGTAGAATAATTTTGTTCGGTAGGATTCCAAACTCCTGAAGGAAATTGTATAATTTGCTCATCTCCATCCTAGTCTTGAATTCCCCCTCAACCAAGCTCACTAGCATAAGATTCAACGTTTTTAAACAGATTTTCAACAGATATATATAAAATGGGTAGGACTCAAACTTTTTCTTTTATTTTCTTGACTGCAGCTATATGAACTTCAGTCCATGGATTGGGATTCTTTTTCAAACGTTGATTGAAGATTCTTCTGTCTTAGGCGCAGTGTCTATAGAAGTTGCAGACATAATTCATGCAACCTTAGGCTAGAAATTGCACCCAAGACAGAAGAATCTAAAATCAACATTTGAAAAAGAATCTCAATCCATGGACTGAATTTCATATAGTTGCAGTCAAGAAAATAAATGAAAAAGTCTAAGTCTTACCCATTTTATATGTATCTAATGAAAATCTGTTTAAAATCGTTGAATCTGATGCTAGTGAGCTTGGTTGGGGAGGAATTCTTAAACACGACAAGGATGATGATGAGAAAATCATACAATTTGCTTCAGGAGTTTGGAATCCTGCCAAACAAAATTATTCTACAATTGAGAAAGAAGTCAAAGCAGCTTGGAACTGCGTTGACAAATTTGATATCCTGTTAGACCTGAGACTTTTGTGATCCATATTGTATATATATGTCTTTCGGAATAATCACATCATTTGGATTTGGTTGACGTTTCGAACCAACCAATGTGGTTCATCCTCAGGACAACCATCTGATAAATAAAAGATTTATTTTAAGAACAGATGCCTCTGCCATGAAAGGGATCCTAACAAAGGATATTAAGAAACCAGGAGAAGCCAAGCTCACAAGATGGCAGGCCCTGTTCTCCAATTTCGATTTTGATTTCGAACACATTAAGGGTGTCACAAATTGCATTCCAGATTTTCTTAGCAGAGAAAATCTCCAAGGGTCGACACACCTCATGCTTATTGTCACTGAATGGGATGTCTAGCGCAACCAGGAAATCTACAGAGAAGTCCCAGATTCTACCTGATGACAAGATTATACAGACAGTTGGAGACCAACTTGGCAACTTCGAAACACAGAAGTGTTAAATACAAACCTCCAACCACATGGAGATCTCCATCATCTGGTTCTAGAAAGTAAAATATATCCAAAATCAAGTCGATGGATTCCTGACATGGTATATAGCCATTCCAACAAATTAGCAAAAGAAGCACAAGAGGCATTAAACCTTCATTTTAAATATTTAATTTAAGTTTGGCAGGAAGAAAACAATCGATTCAATATTTATCACAAATATTTTGTGATCAATTGAGCAAGAGATCCATCTTCTGAATTAAAATTGCCATGGCCACATCATGACCCAGCCTTGGTTTTTCCTGGTATTATCTACACTTTTTTTGCATATAAAAATTTATGGTGGAATCTCCTTCGCAGAGATAAACTAGGTTGTACATACTACACACTGATGAAATTTGAGTCACTATTCCTCACTCAACTTCATCATCGACTGTAATAGCTCACTGAATGGTGGGGAATGTTTTGAACTCAACAACTCTGCCATGGACCCACTCTATTTTGAATCTGCTCGTTAGTTGGAATATGAAAAATGTGAAGGTAGAGAATGCTTCAATTTTCCCTATACAGTTGTCTTGGATCTCAGTAAATACTCTGACAATGAGATCCTCTTAGATTTTATGTCCAAACATCACCAGTGGGCTATCATGACTAAAGTTAAGCATGAAATTATTTTGGGAAAGCCCATGATAGTCCGTAGGATTTTTACAAAGGCATGGGACACTAATCTATATTGCAAAATAAGATTCCCTAGCTCCACCCTATTGGGAGCTTCATAATTGTACTCATTATTCGTTCCTCGTGGACCTTGCACGATAAAGGTATACACTGTGTAATGTAATGTCTAGTCACATGACTATGATTGTGACCGTTTCCTGGGATTCCGAAAAGATCTGCACATTGTAAATAGTTTGATACACTAGGATCTTAGGGATCCAGAAGACTGTGATGAGGCTCAGAGCACTTCTCCGACTTTTGGTGAGATTTGACTCACGTCTCATCCAATCCTACAAAAAGATTATGAGTTGTCTTCTGAAGATGCTTTTTGTCTCCCCTCGATTACTATAAATAAGGAGAGGAGTAAGCATTAGGGGGATTCGAGCTTGGAGTTTGGAAGTTGAGAATTACTCTTTGCTTTGCATATGCGCTTCTTAAGCGATCTGCTTGCAACACATAAATATTCTCATAGAGTGTGATAAGTCTGAGAAGCTTGCGTATCAGGATGAACAATTCTGGTGAGAACCTAAATTGCCCAGACTTTTAGGATTGAGTCTTGTATTGTGTTAAAAATCTCTGATTCTTAGACAGAGTCTGCAAAAGGCCAGGTAGCCTTCAGTTTCTATACTCAATTTTGAGTTAGAATATTTAATAAATGCCTTAGCAGTCCATCTTTGGAAGGAAAAAGAGACTTTATGTATATCTATCACTAGCTATTCTGAATTCAATAAAGAAGAAGTTTATTGTTGATCAATGCATGTCTAATATTTGCGTAATTTCTGAGTTATAAATATTATGACTGTTGTGAGGTTCATCTGAGATTCATCGGAGGTTCACTTAGAGTCTTGGAGTGCAGTTTGCTCGTATAGGCAGGACGTTGACAGAGCGTGTTTTGCATTGGACTTGTCTGAAGGTTTGTGTACGGGTTTGTGTAAGAGTTCGTGTAACACAGTCACCAGTTTGTAACTCTGCAAGCTTCATTCTCCATTGGAGGAAGCCTCTGCGGTCAACATGGTAAAATTGAGTGATGAAGGAAGGGGTTCCAATTATCTCTATGGGTCAAGGATTCAGATAATACAGTGGAAATCTAAAAAAAGAGGGTTGTTTGAATGACAGCGAAATTAAGTTTTTATCTCTTATTTTAGAACTGGAAAATTTCTTTCATTTTGTTTACCAGTTGCTCCCATCCCATAGATATGAGGCTCTAGGTCATGATCTTCTTCAACAAACTAACAAAAATATGATTAAAAGCATGTGAAATTTGCAAACAAAAACCAAATTCCAAAACTGTCGAAACAAACATTCTAATTAAATTTCAATTCAATTAATTAATAAAAACTAATTTTAAGCTCGTAGAGGCTTTGTATAAGTGGCAAAATGTTAATTTGGAAACGAACTTCGTACAACAATATGTCCTGTCCTAACAAATGATATTTTTCCAAAAACTCACCCTAACAAATGATATTTTTCCAAAAACTCACTCAGAAAATCAAATTAGTTATAAATTCACAACCTTGATTTCTACTAATTTTTGTCTAAATTTTATTAATTAGCTGTTTCCAAATTATTTTCATCTGAATTATCTTTCCATTGAGTCCTCTTGTAAAAGGATCTTGTGAAATCCCCGGGATAAATGTTTTGGACTGAAAAGCCAAAAGAACAGTCCCGCGTATGTTAGCGGGGAGGATTAATATATATATATATATATATATATGATAGCTCCCTTTTAATTTAACCTAACATGGCATATATGTGAGGCTTTTAAAGGAGGGTTATATATTTATCATTAAGCGTATGAAGTTTTATTATAAAGTGCATGTGCCATATTATAATGTGGCTCGGCCATGGTGGTTACTACACTGATTTATTTATTTATAACATTTACTTAAATGGGTATATTTACAATATATTTTTTTAATATATATAATTATGTATTATATTTACAATTTATAGTTTTAATATAATTTTTTAAAATTAATTAAAGAATAATAATAAAATTAATTGATAAGTAATAAATTAAAATTATATTTAAATATTAATTGAATTAATCATTAACTAAATAAATTATATTTGATATTTTAATTAATTTTATATATATATATATATATATATATATATATAGATATTTTTGCCTAGAGATTTACGATTCTTGTTGACTATATTTATTTTATTATTATTTTTTTTAAAAGATAATTGTATCTAATAGTTAGTCTATCTAAGGTGTTTTGGGTGGAACTCCACTTATCTTCAACGACTAGTAAATTATGTGATAGATGAGCGAGGGTCAAAATATCTTCTTTTTTTTTTTCCGGAAGAAAAAAACCACTTTTTATTGAGC
The DNA here is from genome assembly GCA_031772625.1 of Pinus tabuliformis. NCBI lineage: Eukaryota > Viridiplantae > Streptophyta > Pinopsida > Pinales > Pinaceae > Pinus > Pinus tabuliformis. Next base: position 485,600,390 of record CM062814.1, on the reverse strand, counting down.
AGAATAAAAAGTTACATACAGTGATCCACTTGCAGACCTGTTGCAAGATTGTTGCGCTGTAGAGTACACAAAAAAACACAGTCCTAATTGACTGTTAGAAAGGAGTTCAGATAACTAACACTCCGAAGATATGGACATATAGCTACCTGTTTGGTCTTCCTCCTTGGGCGAGTCTTTGAGCACTAAAACTATAAGAAAACTTTTTCAGATCGAGGTCTCCTACAGAGAGGATAGAACACACTCTTACAAAGCTGTTTTCAGAACTTCAGGCGAGATGAAGATCAGTATGATGCGGAATATATAATGGAGTTCTGATATAGGTCAAAATATCTTTTAAATAGATGATTTTGCTAAATAATCATTAAAGAAATATTATAATTTAATTAAATAATTGTTTGATGACATTTAGAAAGTAAGAATTAATTAAATATATAATTAGAAGATGACTTTGATAAAGGATCAAAATATTAAATGATTTGGAATTAAATATTTTACATATGAATTGAAGTAATTATTATAATATAACATTAGAGGTCCGAAAGAGAGGAAAAGTTTATGCATTAATTATTATTATTATAAGGATTTGAGGTAAAGATTCAAGAATGATTCATTATAATAAGGATGACAGATTAAAGGGTTGCGATTAATATAATATATCAAATTAAGATTCAAGAACGAAAAGGAAAACAATCAAGAAAAAAAGGGAAAACTAATAAGGAACAAGGAGGCAGAGAGGAGATGGAGATAAAGAACTGGGAAAGCAAAAACGAGGGGAAGGGTAGGGGAAAGAAAGACATTTTTTAGAGAGTTGATGGATTGCAGGTTTCCGAGATTGGCTTATTATATAGCTGTCTTCTCTATTAAAGTTATCAGGGTGCTTTTCAATCTCAAGAGCTTCTTTGATGATACGAGAATTGTGGTAAGGAACAGAGGCATGGATCTTTGATTGGTCAAAGCAAATAAGATGCTTGGTGTTGAGAGAGTGTTCAATGATAACATATTTTGCTACTCGATGACAGTTGGTGTCTGCAATGTGCTCTTTAAGATGAAATTTAAAGGTTCGCCATTTTGGACAATGTAATACTTACCATAGGAACAAGGAATTTGGTACACACCAAATCTAAGTAATGGATCATATTTGTCTTTGGCTTAACGAAAAACTTGGTTAAGAGTTTTATGGGGTTTAAATATGGTTTTAATATTCTTTTTTGCTAAAATCTTAGCAATGAGATCTGTGGTTCCCTTTTATGTAAGGAAGAAAGACTTGGCTTGAGGGGGGAGAGGAATCATAGTGTTTAGATTTAGGATTGAACACGATTTAGAAGACTTTATTAATTTGAGAGGAGGTACAACTATTGACTTTGAATACTTAAATTAGGTGGGATTTTTCAGATGAAAGGAATATTTTGACCCTTTATTAGAGTCATCATCTAATTATTTGTTTAATTAATTTCTTCTTTATACCGGTCATCAAATGATCATTTAATTAATTATAATATTTTTTTAATGGTTATGTAGCAAAATCATCTATTTAAAAGACTTTTTGGCACTTTCTCATCTATCACGTAGCTTACTAGTCCCTCATGATGCATGGAGTTCAACCCAAAATGTTGGACAGCCTTACTATTAGACACAATTCTTTTCTGGATTTTTATGCTCAGGGAATAAAAATAATCGAAACTTTAATTAATTACAACTTTCAAATCAAGAGACGGTATTGAGTGAAATTTTTGTCATTAAAAAACTATGAGGAAGATGAAAGCAATGAAATCGAGGAAAATCAAAATCACTAAAATTAAAACAAGATAAAGTATTTCAAAAATAACATTAGCAAAATTCATATAAAAAAAACTCCATAATTTTGAAAAAATTAAGAGAAAATATTAATGCCTCAACATAAAGTGATATAATATTGTAAACCAAACTTGAATTCTTAAATTATTATCACTTGAAAATTCAAATTAATATATTTACATATTTTTAAAATTTAATAAAATATAAATTTTTACATATTTACTATTTACTTTATCTACTTTTCCAATATAATTAAATTTACACGAGAATTATTATTCTTATTCCCTTTGCCAAATTCCATTGCAATTATACTTATTCCTTGTACCAAAATTATTATTCTTATTCCTTGAAATTATGCTTACCCCTTATGCCAAAACTACGATGGTTCCTTATACCAATTTTTTTTTTCCAATCAATGTAGAGATGTGCATATGTTTCTTTCTTTTGGGAAAATGGGCCATGGTTTATTTAGATTCATAATAAATGTGATTTAAATTTTATCCACATTTCATATAGTATGTGATCGACAATATTGTATAATAATTAAATAATATTTTAAATTTATTTATAAAATATTAAAATTAAATTATTAAATTATTTAAAATTTTAAATGTTTTTTTATTTATTAATAAATAAATTTAATAATAGGGTAATATAAAAATGTGATTTTCAATTTTGTATATAAAATTTGGAGATTATAATAATTTTTTTTGGAAAATTAATTGAAATTGAATAAAAATTTATTAATTTCACATTATTTTAATCTAATTTATTATATAAAATTTGGAGATTATAATAAATTTTTTTGGAAAATTAATTGAAATTAATAAAACTTTATTAATTTCACATTATTTTAATCTAATTTATATAATAATAAATATAAGTTTTTAAATTTATTTATTTATTTTTAAAATATAAATAAATATTATTTTATTATTGATTTTTTCAATATATATATGTGTGGCGAGAGGTATAAGGAGATCTGAACCTAAGGCTTTTATGCTCTTTTGAAGCTTTCAACCTTTCTTTTTGCTATGGCGACTAATTTCTTATTAGTCCTTGTTGCAGGCAAGGCATTAACTTAAGTTGCTTATGATGACCAATAACGAGTTATTATCGCGAATAAACAAACTTTTTTTACACGAATCGCTTTGATCGTCTCATTTGGCCTCTTCCCGAGGCGGGACGCCAAAACCATAGGCTATATTCTTCTTTTTGCTGGAAATTTGCTTCGCAACTGGAAAGAGTAAACTGATACTAGTATTAGTTAAAAAACAATCTTCACCGCTTTTTTACATATAAGTGGCCACTGCTTCCTAGATGTCCATCTGCCGAAGGCTTTTGTCTTGTATGCCTGCCACCGCTTCAATCTAGGTGCCATACCCCATAACAATTGTACAATCACTGAACCCTTTGCTACATGCAACCAGCCAGTTGGCTGTCCAATTTCCCAGATTGGGTACATGTCCTTCTCGTTGGAAATACCTATTGCTGGCTATGGTCATCTGGTTATAAGTGGAAATGGATGGTAGGTGGGATGCACCTGGGTCTGGTAAGCATGGATGGCATGCTTGTAAGTAATATGCTCGTACTCTTTCTGAACCACTCCCTTTTTGTAGCTTCCTGTTGAATAAGTAGACGCTTCAAGCAGTGGTAGGCATGGATGACATGCTCGTACTCTTTCTGAACCACTCCCTTTTTGTAGCTTTTTGTTGAATAAGTAGATGCTTCAAGCAGTGGAGGCTTGTTCCGCGAGGCTGCACGAGCTAGGATTTGTTTCTATACTTACATACCTTAGCAATCTCCAGGTTAAAGAAGTCTTTGTGAATGAGGTTAGTCGCAAGTCCTATAAAACATTGATCTAATAAATACCTCTCATTCTTGACTTCATATACAAAGGTGATCATATCGTAACTTAAAAAGTTAATATTATATGGAATTCAAACCTCTCTAGTCAAATTGGGACTATTGCACTACTGTGTGTGTATAAGATACTAATAGAAACAGCTGCTAAATCTATGCAGTTTCTAGGTAATCCTAGAACTAGACTCCCTAGACGAGGTATTAACATTAAGAATAAAATCCAATACATTACATTTAAAGCATCAAACACATTACTTTTCTTGTTTTTTTGTTCTAATGCGCACTCCCCCTTGCCTATCAACTACACACTATGATGTATTCATTAAGTAAACATTGCAGAGGGGTCATGCAAACAAGGTCTGTTTCTTTTGTCCACTATATGAAAAAAATGCTTATGTAATAGGCTGCAGTATAAAAATCAGTAGTACGATGTACCTCAAGACAAAGTTACACTCCATTGCCCTCTCATAGAGAATTTTGTATCTCTTCTGTAAGCCCTAGCCATAATTTTTTTACTAATACAAATTTACTAGTGTTTGTTAATGAAAATAAAAAAACATGTCTGTCTGAATCAAACAATCATTAACCACAATAAACTGTGGTAAGAGATATCATAGTCCATGGTATTTACAGTAAAATACTCTAGCCAATTTATTTAATGAGCTCAACTACTTCAGACTTAGCAGAGTAAGAATCCACGAACAAACAAAACAAGCCCTAACATCCATACTTTCTTGGAAGTCCAAATAAAAACAGAACTCACCTCACAGGGCGCTGATCCTAGAGATTTCCCTATTGATGTGAACTTAGTTCTGGGAGATGTTTTTCACTCCAAAACATTCGTACTTTCTTGGAAGTGCAAATAAAAACAACCCTCAACTCATAGGGGATTGATCTTAGATATTTCCCTATTGATGCGAACTTAGTTCTGGGAGATACCTTTGCACTCGAAATTTGTATTACACAGATTGCACTATTTTAATTCCATCGGCCGTTTTGTGGTAGAGTTATATTTTCCTCTCTTATTTTATTTTACCTAGGTAAAGAATCTAAATAATTTACTCTAGAACTTGATTTCAAAAAGGAACTTACCGAGTCATGCGCCAGATAAGTATCACAATAATCACAATAATACCTTCATAGTAAAACCAAAGTTTAGTCCCATCACAAACTAATTAAAATGAGAGCACATAAACGGAGGGGAAATTTATCAAGAATTTCAGTAATCCCAATGCTCCTCTTGACATAATTGTCCATTGGTTTTATTGTTTTCAAATAATGCTCGAACACCTCGTAGGCTAGGTGGTCTCATGCAAGTATACTAATGTACCTTTGATTTTCATTTTTTTCATCCTTTTATGTGAAGGCTAAAACACAGAGACCTAGATTGGAGCGGTTTGTATCATAACAACCATTCCTTCCTTCCGCACGAGAGGTTGGCCATCATATACCCCTTATCGGAGCGTCCTTTTAGCGCTTTAGTGGAATGAACCTTACCCAAGTATTATTATGGTTCATTTGTGTGTCACCTTCAGGGAAAGAGTTTGTCCTCAGACACACAGGCTCTACAGGCCCAGGTTAGTTACTGCTCTAGAGTCAGTTACCACTACAGAGACCTCTTCCCTACAGAAGTTGACTGCATCATTCTAAAATATTCTAATGCCTCATCCACCAGCGCCATTAACACTCAAGAAATTTTATGAATAGCCAACTTACCATCCATCAACTTACTAGGATGAGGGTCTTACCACTTCTCCGCATGAAATTGAAATTTGTCTTTCGTATCCAAGGTTAGGGATTTTCATGCATACAAGTATCTTTGGTAGCGATCCTCAGGTGTTACCTTAATGTTTAACGTATTCACTCACAAAGTCGTGTCTTACCTTTTCGTTGCAACTTACCTCGGTGTTTAAACACGTATTCACTCACAAAGTCATATCTTACCTTTTTGTTGCAACAAATAGTAAAATAAGTTAATTTTTGGAAATGCATATCATTCTTTTTATATGGGTCATTTTTAATATTATTTTAAATGAATAAAATTTGTGGAATTTTGATCATAGCATCTTACTTCGACTATCTAGGAGTATGACTCACTAGATCTTCGTATTCAAATGCCCCTTGATGACCATACAAAACCACGAATCATCCCCAACTTTATATTTTGAATCCTTTTATCATAAATATTATTATAAATACGCTTTTTTAAAAGCTTGACTTGTTCTATCATGGAATAAAACTAACGAGTTATTTAGCTAAGGATGTCATTATCTAGGCTCTTTTCCTGATTTTGTAGCTGCTAAGTGTTAATCTCAATACAGGATTCCATAGTATGGACTCTACAACGTAATGTTCCGGATCATAAATCATTTAACACGAACTCAGTAACCTGGACTAAATATGTCAATCCAGGTTACTTAGCTCTATGTAAGCTTATCTTGGTGTAGACTAGTACATGTTACTCCATGCACTCAGTAATTAAGCTTTTCATGTAGAAAACAATTGATACAATAGTATCCATGTTACCTCCTGGAGCTCATTAACCGAGTATTAGAAATGCAGTGACATATAGCTTGAACATGATACCAATAGTTTTTCAGCATTGTGGAGTATGTCAGTGTTTATAGTTCATAACTAGTATATAAGAACAAAGTGGTTACTTCGATACAGCTTTGAGCACGTCAAAGTGACGCTTGGTAAAAGTTTACATGAGTACCAGAACATAATAAATACACTGCTCTTAGTGAGCTATTAGCTTGTTCTAATGCTTAACACATAATAACATGTGACTTATAACAATAAGTTTGTCTGAATCCATATATTACATAAACCATGTCTTTCGTTGCTTCATGTTACTCTAATACCCTAGCTCCCCTGTTTCAGGAGCTCTGATTTCTTATCGTGGTACACCTATAACCAGGCTCTACTACTTAATCAGTGAATCATTTAAACACCTTATTGCAGACATAAAATTAGTAATGTTTCATTCCTTTCACCTACAAGAATGAAAACTGATGAGTCCTAGATTTCTTCCACTCGCTAAAAGAGATAGACACAACATGCCGGGACTTGTGGCCTCTATAGCCCTTCTTGTTTTTTCAGATTTGGTCCCTAGGGATCGATCTAAAGGAAAATACTTACTTCATTATTGTAAAGTCCAAAGTATTTTTTTACAGGTGCCTTTTTCGGAGTTTGATTGTGTGGATCTAGGTGGCAGATCCAACCCTAGATCATGTTCCTTGTTTATTTTTTATGAGGGTTTCATTTTTTTTCCAGGGGAGCGGAAGTCTAATGTTTCCAGGTAGGGGCTACTTGGAGATTTTTCCCGTGCTCTTTCGATTTCCAAATGGATTCGACTTTTATTTCCTGCCATGCATATTGATGATGTGGACTATGAGCTTGAAAGCCCATGCTCATCTAGCATTTTTTTAAGTGACATTGAGTTTATCCATAAGAGTCTCGCTACATCAGTAGCTGAGCTAATTTCTGATGCTTTACGTCTTGACGACAATGGAAATGGCTTTGGACGTGGTCCAACCATGGTTCCTTAGTTTGGTTCAGACCTTCCAAGTTCGAATTCTTAACGAAATGCTAGTTCTAGCCTGAGCTTTCTTAATGATTTTGGATACAAATCTCAATCAGAAAGGACGAAGAGGAAGCATGTGAAACCACACTCAACAGTTGATTCGGTGATAGGGGAGGATGTCAGGTTATCAGAGGTTTGTTCCCGTTAGAAATGGAGATCGTGGGTTGGTTTGTAGGAAAGTTGATCATCATGGATTCCTATAAAGTGCGGTTAAAGGAAACCAAGGAATTTGTTCTACATTACATGTCATACTTTAACATTTTGCTATGAGGTTAGTTCTGTGTTTTGCTTGCGAATTGTTCGGACGTCGATTTTTTTTGAGTCAGGATTGGTAGTGGGGAAGGTCGGGATTATGTCTCCAGAGGTAGTGGATCAATTTCAATTCATCCAGAGAGAACATGGCTTTGCAAAAAAAATTGGGCTACTCTGCATGGGCCCTCGATGTCTTTCTAGACATAAGACTTTCTTCGAGCGATTGGGAATAACTTGGGGAGATTCATCTTTATAAAACTAAGCTATATGTCAAAACTATATTGTAGATGTGTGGGGATCCAGGTCGAGACCAATGTAATGGAAGGGTTGTTGGTGGAAGTTGAATTACAAATAGGAGGTCATAAGTGGTCACGACTAATGGATTACTGGCATATATCGTTTTGTTACTTCAGTTTTAAAGGGATCAGGCACGTAGCAAACCACTGTGAGCAGAGGTGAAAGGATTACAGGCCAAGGAAAAAATTTTGGGTTTTGCAAATCAGCCCAAAGTATGTTGGTGTAGTCTAGGACTGAGGATCTGAAGGAATGTTTGGAAGTTCTAAGAGGTAGGGCAACTTGAATCTCATATAAAGTGTTTAGATAAAGGCACATTGATGCATGATTTGGTTTCCTCTTTTATCGAAACTTATCTGCTCGCTTCCCTCTCCCCCATTGAATAGTTCCGAGATTAGTCCATTATTGTCTCAACCGCTTTCCTCACCTCTGAAAGACTCAACTTTTCCCTTGCCTCCTTTGATTCCTTGCTATTTTTTTGAATTTGATGAGATGGTTATCATCCCTTATTCTTCCTCTTTGACAAAGATGCATGAATCATTAGTATCTCTAAGCGAAGGCCATGAGGTCTTGGTCCATATGTAGAAAGAAGGGGGCAAAAAAATTACAAAATCTTATGCCCTTAGATCAAGATTTCAAGGGTCTCTTGAAGTGTCATCTCAAGGTGGTATGGAAGTGGATGCCCTAGGGAAAAGCAATGTAAGCGGAAAAACCCTCCTTTGTAAGGCTCAATCCAGAGAAAAATATGATATCATAAAGGGTAGATAGGCGACTATACATGGGGACCTTGGAGCCGAAAAATCCTCGTTATGGGCTCCTAGATGAAAATTCTATTGCTTTACATGACAAGGTTTGGGGACTCCCCCATTAAACTTTCCCTAAAACGTCTCCTTCAAATTCATAACCCATAAATCATTATGTTTCAAGAGGTTATGGCATAGACTAGAGAAAAGGCCAGATTAGTTTTGGAGACATGGTTGAAATATTGGTCTTTTAGCACCTTGGATGTGGTAGGCCTATTGAGTGGCTTTATCACTACTTGGAAATTTTCATATAAAGCCATTTCTTCTTCCTCGACATAGAATATGATTTCGATTGATTTGGAGGAAAAGGAGTTTGGCTTGGTTTGGAGGATAATCAATATCTACGAGCCCTATGCTGATTAAAAGCTTTTTGGGAAGCTCTAGGGGGTTTAGGTTGGTTTTGCTACCCTAATTTCATAATAGGTGGCGACCTGAATCGTAATGGGACCATTATGTTGCACAACCCTATAGTATTTTGATGACCACGCACAATCTCCATCAACCATGTCTGCTTTAGAGGTCCTTCCTTCAAACACATCCCAATTCAACGGAAAGCACTTCTTTCCATGTCAGGTGTTATTGATCCTTCAGATTCACACTTAATCACCTTTGATTTGGACAACTCAGAACCGCAACTACCATCCATAGTCACATTCCAAATTCTAGTGACCATTTGAAATGTCATTATACATCGTTGCATCATTGATGAAGGGGCATCCCCCTGTATCATGTCAAAGTCAATTTGGTAGAAACTAGGTGCCCCCAAACTTGTTGTAACTTCCTCCATCACGTTGAGGGAAAATGACAGTCGCCCATCGTCACTTGTGGGACTATTTTTCAGAATGTCTTGATTGAACTTGTCGGAAAGACTATTCTCGTCGATATTGATGTTCTTGATGCCATGCTTGATTACAACATCTTGTTTGGATGTAGTTATGTGTACGCCAGGAAAGTTGTAGCATCATCAATCTTTTGCACCATGAGTTTCCCCCATAATAGGAAAATCATTACCATTGACCAATTGACACATTATGAGACAAGGACTTCTTCCTCCATCGATAATGTGTTACCCTTTGTCATGTCCCAAAACGAATTGGTCCCTTCCTTGACTGAAATTGGTCCAGGAATCTTCAAAAATTCATCTCTCCTCAACACATGTCCAGGAGACCCACCAATCATCACACCTGCTTCTGCAACTCTTGTATGCATGATGACCACATCAAATGGTAACCAGGCTCAAGACCCTTAATCGCCAAATCTGGTAACCCCCAACATTGTGGCAAGCGTACTCACTTTTCTCCCTTACAAGATTACACAAACCCCTTTCATGTATCCTCCACCTAGTTTCATCTCACACCAAGTCATGGCAACCCTTACCTTGCCGAATATGGCTTTCTTAATGCCTATCTGGTATCTGACACCCCTAGCCATGTCAGCTATCTCAGGTACCACATCTATAGGACCAATTCCCTCAAACCCCCCTTAGGAAGCTTTACTACCTATAATAACATCTGCATCGACAGCAGAGGGTACCACCAAAAAGGATATACAGAAATTCAAGAAGAATGACACCCCAACCACCTCTTCTCCTAGGGTACATCCCCCATGTGCCTTATGTGATGTGACGAGACACCCTATGAATCAATGCTTATCATTGGAAGAGCAAAAATTCCTCCTTCATGCTCGTTCAGGCATTTGCACCTTCTCCCTCCCCTCCAAGAGAGAAGCCAAGTACATGCAATAAGGGATTACGCACCAACCATCCATGCGCCATTTGCACACAATGGGCACTATAATCATCATTGACCCGATATCCCTTGATATCAAGATGTTTTGATCATCGTTCATCAATCCAATACGATCACACCATCTCAGTTGCAAATGACAGACGCAAACCATCTATTGCATAGCCTTAGAAGTTGCACCATGTGCACTATACCCATGTGTTATTTGCACCAACACTTCTCACAGTGCATCTACATGTCTGTTGTTTCAGATATTTGGGCGGCTTTCTATAGTCCAACGCCCCCCATACGCGAACTCGGAGGAGCCTCATCCCTCGCCAAGCGATGATGATTCCTCCACTTTAGCTACCAAGACATTGAAACTCCCGAGAGTCTTCTCACGTTCACACCCATACATTGAATAGGGAGATACTTCCGCTCCGTAGTGTTGATGACACGTAAAATCATGTTCGCTTCATTTCTTCTTCCGAAGGAACCATGATTAAAGTTGTTTGCTCATCATTCCACAGTGTCGAGATCACTTCACCTGTTGCGAAGGTTGCACCATCTATGATCACATGGACCCAAGTTGTTTATGCGTTTTCAACATCTCTTGGTTCTACTGCAACAAGTACGTAGTCATTCCCCTGCTTGTCAACTAACATTTCCATGTGCCAACCAATGCCTCACGACCTATCATCCCCTCCGTCACCTTTTTTGAATCCCTTTCATTCTGACGAGGGTATCCTCGAGGTCAACATAGAACCCGAGTATCCATGGGGTGCCATGCATCATCGCTCTTTCTTCCTCCCAAAAAAACATTTACACCTACTAATGCACCAACCAACATTATTTGTGCAATAGAAACCAAAGATTTTATTTTGGGCCCATTTCACACCCATAGTACTTGTCAAGTGCGCCTTCCTGTCTTTTTGGTTACATTTTTTTATTTAGTATTTCTCACTATACATATTATTTTATGAAGATGCTTTCACTTGCAGTTTTGGATTCAAAGCTGTGGGTCATTTTCAATGTACATGCAAAACTGAGACCTCTCGTGCACTAATTGACAATTTAAGATATCATTCCTCAACAACTTGGTAGGTTCCCTCTGAACTATTGCATATCCTGGCATCATTTCTTTGAAGTTAACCATAAGGTCCACGATCTCGGCCATGTTTACTGTCACCTTCCACCTGCTCCCAATAAACATTCATGTTGGTTGATAGAGCCTTCACCCACATAGATTACCTCATTTAGTAGTTCCCACTACACTATCGATATCCATGCCCATTTTCTCCGCCTTGGGAGTCATTCATCTGCGTGACCTTGAAGATAGGCCTCATCTTTCTTCTTCACCTCCTTGCTTACCACCTCCTCCCAAGCCACCATTCTTTTTCAAATCATCATAAATATGCCACAACATTCTGCACTTGGCCTACCATCCCCCTTCATTTGCCTCACATTGAGGCCAACCAATGGGGTCCCCACCCTCTGCAGATACACAACCACATCATTAAGCAGACCACTGCACTCTTGGGGCACCTATCTCTGTGTTTGTACATCCAAAACCACTTTTAAATTCTTTTGGCAAGTGTACACAGATTCTTTTAGAAAATATTTTTCTCTCATCTTTTTGTGTCTTTTACCCGGCAGCAATCCCTTGTTGCCCTTGGTTGGGGTTCACATCATACTCACTTTATACCCACATCATTAATCACCATTTGTTCATTCATTCATCATGACAGTCAGAACAATCATATATGTCCCTTTGGACATCCTCTCGATCCCAAGGGTCTATCTCTCAGAGTTATTGTTTTGGCTGGCATCACTCGCATTATAGCTACAACCTTGGGCAGTTGTCAATATCCCTCTTGTATTTTAAATCTCTATTATGATGCCTTTAACCTGTCATATCACAATACCTACCTCAGCTACATATGGATTTCCTGAAACCATTTTCCAGATAGTCGGTGCTTTTTTTTTGTAGACTTTAACACTCATATTCTAGAATCGAAGTAGTACCTTGGTTGCTCCCCACCTTTTTGGGGACAATCTCAGGTGGAACATTGGGAAACCTCATTGTCCACTGATTTCACTGGTCCCCTTGATGTTCAGCACTAGCACAAGTTTTCACATCAATGGTGTATCAAACTTTATGATTGTTGCAGTTTTCTCATTTAGACAAAGACCCATGTGTTCATATCACACCCCCTGAAACAATTTTTTGTATTTGATGCATGGGGGCACTCGGTTCGGCCTATTTGACAAAGACGACCTTGAGAGCAAACGTAGTTATCTTCTTCAGCTAACAGGGTATCAACCACCACAATGCTGATTTCACAGAATTTTCCTCTGTATTTGTAATATCTTAGTTAGAGTCATCATAATGAGCATGGGACATGCCAACCTGTATAAACACTTGTATCAATATTTCTTTCGAGCATGATTTTCTTTTGGTTCTCAATAAAGGTTTCGTCCCTTAATCATCTCCACAACAAGTTTCTCTCTCTTAATAAGTCGACATGACTCATCGTTAGGAACAACAAAACATGATGTATTTTGGTTGTACACTTGTTCCTAACCTCATACATCAAGGGGCAACTGTTAGTATGAAAAAATGGTACACTCATTTGTACACAACATATGATAGAGTTAGTAAGCATAATGTACAAAGGACACATTTTCAGCTAAAAACATTATGAAAGACAAAAATTAAAAGTTTTTCCTAAAGTTGGTTTAAAAAATCAACCCTCGTGGGTGCTCTAAAGACATTTTTTGCACCCTCGCGACTTTTTCTTCGATAGCCGCGAGGGTCACAAAAAAAAGAGTTATCACCTCGGGAGACACATTTGCTTCAAGTAGACTCAATCCTGTGACATGGTAGGGTTGACCATTCGAACCTTGAGGTTCAAGAAGCCTTAATTGAAGGAGGATAGTAGCTCCCATTTCATTTATGAGCCAAATAACCTTATTGATAAGCCAAAGGAAGAAGAGGATGTTCAAAATTTTTACAAATGCAAGAGGACAAAGAGACAAAAGATAAGAAGTTGTGCATTGTTATGCTGTCAAAATTGCTCCAAACAATCAATCATTCCAATGCTAGGAAGTTTCCACCATTGAGATATGTTCTTCTTAGCTTCTTTGAGAGTGATGTAGGGTTTCCCCCGCTTACACCCACAGTATGCATGTGATCTGCATAAACACATTTGTCCTAGGTATTTAACTCACCAAGGAGTCAAATCTTCAACCATCAATGGTAATAACTCATAGACTAACCAACATAGTCTAACCCTTAGGTAATATCCACCTACCGGGGCCTCAATTAACCCTCAAGCCTTCAAATAAGACTTTATTAAAGCCTTTAATCTATGAATTCCTATCGGGACTAAAACCCTCTCATTAACTCTTCGCTAACCCCTAAACCATATATATATAACCTTTCTCTTCTTTAACCATTGGTTACATATATTAACACGTAAATTCTCCCATCGGCACTACTTTCCTTTATAACACATTTACAAAGGAAATACTCACAATCTTACCTTTTTTACCGGGGCTTCACTTTATCAAATTACAAAGGAAAACTCAATCAAAACACATAGGCCAAACTTCAAACCTTATAAACCCCCGTTCATGCTTATTGTCGGGTCTACAACTTTAGTCGCTCCACAGCGCTGCTCTGATCCTCGATTACCAATTGGCCTGATCTCTAATCGACGCTATATCGGCCTATCGGTGATATCGCGATGTCGCTTTCCTCCGATCTCTAATCAACAACTCGCACACAATCTTCCTCCGACACTATTTTCCTTTATAACCATTTACAAAGGAAATATATGCAAACACACCTTTTCCGCCTTGGTACGGCCTTGACACATTTGTCGAGGTTTACCTTTTCTCTTATCGCAATCGCTATAGTCCGCGGGTCACATTAACATGTTGTCCCCATCTCCTTCGATATGCGATTAACCTCTTGAACCCAAAACATATTAACTGCGCCATATAACTCCTTTCGGGTCCGCTTACTTTGTGTGTCGCATTCTTCCCCCCGCCGTTGATCTCCTCCCACAAGATCCAACAGTTCATAATAGATTTCGGATCGACCAAAAACACGGGGTTTAACCGTCTGATAAAGCGGTTTCCCCTCTCACCTCTGCTGCTATGTGGCGTGATATGTATGGGATCGACGCTCAACGCTCAATACCACTTATGGTTTCTTCGCCGCCTGAAATACCATTTCGCTTATAAACCAACCTTTAGCTAGTTACTTCCCACACTCTTCTATCACGCAATGACCGTTGATCTTTGAGATCTAACAGTTCATATGCACTGATACTTCACTTCTCCGCTCTTCTTTTTTACTTAGAATTTACGCTAATTCTTTAGCGTTTTCTCTGTGGTTTGGGTTTTTCTTCAGGGTTTCACTTTCCACCTCTGTTGCTCAACTTCTCTGAGTTTAACTCCTCTACGAATTCTCACTTCGCTACTTCTCTCCAGAGCTTCACTCTGTTTTTTCAATTTGATTCTAAAACCCGTGATGATTCCTCTGAATCATTCTCTCCCTCTGCGCGTTCTACAAAACTTTGTCTGTAACCCTGTTACAGAACCTACGAATTCATATGTAATTCATTCATAAAATACTCATTTCACACATTTACACAGCTAGGAATAAACCTCTGTATACATAAGTATAAACAAATGATTACATTCGAGACTCTGTGTCTCTCACAAGCCTAATCTTCAACTATTAGTGGCCTCTTCCTTCACTCTGCCCGTAGGCTTACATTTATACCAGAAAGGTTCTTTGAACTAATTCTGGTTCAAATCCTAGATCTACTGAATTGACTCCTAAATGTCCTCTATCCTCTATGTCCACTTCTAACTTCATTTAATTCCTAAGAACTCTCTCTAGTTCCTCGAATCATGAACTGCTTTAAGAGTTATAATTGACTTCTAACTCTTTTGTCATTACTAACCACTCATGTTCTCCTTTATTCGAGAGCATTTACAAGATATCTCACATTATCTAATTAATTCCTTAAAATACATGACCCCCCTATGTCTACTAATTTACAATGATTTTCCTTGGGTTGAATGCTCTTGCATCAAACTGCCAAAGTAGAAAATATTCATGATCTCCTGATCATGTGGTTTTGATCTTTGTCTTCCTGGATCCCATACTTTGTTTTGTAACTGCCCAAATGTCTTGCACCTTTGTTTCTACTGTATTTTGCTCTATCTTCTTCTCCTTGTCAATCAGGTTCATACTCTGATTGATCATCCTTCATGCTGCTATCATTTTCCTCCCTATGGATTGTTTTATCATTAACTGCGACATTTCTTCAATCTCCATCTCTAGTACATCCTTGGACTGGTCTAAACTTTGCCACTTACTTCTGCCTCTTTCTCTTTGTTTCAGGTTGTTGCTGCTGTTCACCAACTCTTCAATCCATTGTTCTTCTTCTTGAAGTTGTTGAATGCTATCACTTACTCTTACTCTTCTTCTCATTTTTACTTGTTCTGTTATTCTTGTTGCCTCCCTTTCATCCTTACCCTCTTTCATGATTATTTCTGTCTGCACTGAATCATGACTTTCCAACATTCTCTCTAGTAATTGAGCATCTCTGTTCCATGGATTAAATTCTTCCACGGAATCTTCTTCCATTTTTATTTGGCTGCTCATCTGTGCCAAATTTCCTTCAGCATCTGCAACAAAACCTGCACTCAAAAAGCACTTGTTAAAATAAAAAACATAAGGCTTTTGTGCCTTATCTTCCTTTGGCAACAATTCAGTTTGTTGCTCTGTTTCTTTCTCCTCTGTGAGCACATCAATATGTTGTTTTGAAATTTCAAAAGAACTCATGAGACTATCAACTAGTCTCTCTTCCACATCATCTGCTCTAATGATATCTTCCTGCTCTTGTCCACTGTAGTGAACTCCTTCTTTTGCAGTGTCAATCTACTGAACTTTCATTACCATCTCTTTTTTCTTATGATTTTCATTCATGACAATTCTTTTGTCTTCCTTTTTCAACAATCTATCTTGAACACCTATCCTCTGTTTTTCCAACTCCCTTCTTTGAAAGTCTAACTTTCTATATAACTCAATAAGTTCAATTGGAGTAGAATTTGGAAATTTCACACAATTTTCCATACCTTCTTTTGTTATTGATAAATAATCAGATGTCATTTTTCCTAAGGTTAAATCCTTTACATAGGTTTCTTCCTTCTTAACATCCTTCAGTAGATGTCCTTCTTCTTCACTGACTATCTCAACATCTTCCATGGCTATTTCCACTGTGTCTATCATCATGGTGAATTGATGATCCTTTACTATGTTTTCAGCTAACATAGTCTCTTCTTCAAGTTTTCCTTTAATCTCTTGCTGTTTACCTTCTCCAAGAGCTACCCTTGTCTCACCATCTGCATTAATATTCTCCTGCATTTGTTCTTCATCAAAATCATTAATCAAACTCATTCGATTACCTTTCCGAGGCAATATTCCTTCATTCTTCATCAGAATAAGATCCCGGTTCCTCATCTCTATGACAGCTTTTATAGACTCATCCATCGACTTTTCCTTTTGTATGCAGTCAAATTCTTCTTCTTCTGAGAAGTTTTCCTTGTCACCTTTTACTTCTAGATCTTCATCTACTCTGAAGATATCTTCAAAAGATTGCTTTTCTCCTACAATACCTGCCATCATACACAAACTATCAGTTTTAAAAACATAAGACCCTGTGGTCTCATTTGATGTTTCAGCCACCATATCTCCTTGTTGTTCCAAGTTCTCTTTATGACTCAGAAATTCTTCGATGGTCTCTTCTTCAATCTCCTCAAGCCCTTCACTTGGTTGCTTGATATCTTTCCCCAACTGTATATGAGACCTATCTATCTCATCTTCTTCCAGAACAGAATTTAGATTCTGCTTATCTTCTTCTTCCTTTATGACAATATTAGCAAATTGTCCTTCTTTACATGTTTCACCTGCAAACATACACAAATTGTCAGATTTAAAACCATGTGACCCTTTGGCCTCACTTGAAGTTTCAGTCTTCAAGTCTTCATCTTCAGTCAGCATCTCCTCATGTTGTTTTGAACTATCCCAATAGTCCATGAGATCTTCACTTGATCTCCATTCTTTAGCTTCAGTGTAGTCTTCACTTTTTCCCATAATTTCCCCCTGTTCTGGTTCACAAATGGACTCTTCCATTTCCAACTCAACTTCCTTGAGTTTTCCCCTCAACCACTTTACTTGCTTTTGTTGTAGCCTTCTCTGCATCTCATGCCACTCCATTGGCTTCTTCCTCAAGACCCAACCTAGTCTCTGGTTTCCCTCTAGTATCCTCCTTAATGCATCGAGTTGTTCTTTTAACTCTGCAATCTCTTTGTCAATTTCCTCTTGACTCATCCTCTTGCCATTTGTCTTGGCATCCTCTTTCTTCATCTTTCTTCTGCTGTGGTCTTCCTCAGAACCTCTACTATGACTATCAGTAGTCATCTTCTTCTCTTCTATCTTCATGAGCTCCTCACTTACTCACTATGAGCTGCATTAAGCCTCTGCAACAACAAGTCCTCCTTGTTGTCTCTTACCTCACCAAGCTTTCCTCTGTACTTGGTCTTTTGGCAAGCCCTTAGTTCTCTATCTCTAGAACCTCCTTTGAGCACTTCCCTCTGCTCCTTCTAGGCTTCAACTCATCTGCACTTCTCAAGAACACAATTGTCCTCTTGTATTTCAATCACAATGAAATACTTGGTTTTGACCACTTCTTCTTTCACTTAGAAAGTCTTACCAGCTTCCTTCATTACCTTAGCAATTCTACCCACATCCTCTGTGGATTTCCTTTTGTGATCTGCAACAATACCTCTGCAGTAACAAGTCTCCTTCTTGCTACATATGCCTCACTAAGCTTCTCTCCTTTGAGCTAAGTCTTTTAGCATCTTTCTGGTTCTTTCCTCTGGAACCAATTCAAGCACTCCTCGCTCTAGATTGCTGCAGCTTTCTCACCTTTATCTGTGCATTAATGTACAAACACACATTCTCAAATCAAAACAGAACTTATCACCTCACCTTCAAGATCTCTGCATGATCTTGTTTCACCATTCTACCTGTACCTTGAATGGATTTTCCTCTGTTTCTTGCATCTACAAGTTCTGCTACACATCACCTTTGTGTGTCTACTTCTTGTCAGATTAGAATCTGATCCCTCCTTGCCTTCATAAACATCTTTGACACGTAAATTTGTTCTTAATTCTTTCACATAGAATTTCTTTGTTTTTAACCAATTGTTTCAATTACAAACCTGCTCTGATACCACTAATGATGCAGGGTTTCCCCCGCTTACACCCACAGTATGCATGTGATCTGCATAAACACATTTGTCCCAGGTATTTAACTCACCAAGGAGTCAAATCTTCAACCTTCAATGGTAATAATTCATAGACTAACCAACATAGTCTAACCCTTAGGTATCGATCAAGGCACACCTTGGGCCTTCTTCGATGGAGCCGCAAACATGCAGAGCTGTGGGGGCGGCATCATCATCCATATATCAGAGCATCATCTATTCAAAATAAAGGCGGGACTGGGTGCTGGAACCAACAATTATGCTGAACTTATCACACTGCGCCACTTACTTCATTTTGCATTGAGTCACCACTGCACTAGTATCAACATTTTCGGGGATTCTCAGATCATCATAAATTGGTTCAATGGCATATCCACCTGTCACATACACACACTCAGCATTATATTGAATGAAGTTCTCGAACTCAAAGCGGCATTTAACAATATCACTGTTTCTCACATCTACAGGGAATATAACAAAGGCGCTGATAAATTATCCAAGGAGGCCGCGCTGATGGACAAAGGCATCTGGGAGATCACTGAGGTCCAAGATCAACAGGAACAAAATTTTTATCACCGTCCATACATAGACCCGGGTTATCCAACAACGGGTCATCTAACAGTTTAAATGAACTTGCATGTATATGACAGCAGTATATATTTTGACAAACTTTTATTTTTGTTTTCAGTTAGATAGATGCCGGAAAGGCACACTGTAATCTGCTCAAACAGAATACCCTGCGTGGTAAATCTGTACAGCAACTCATACCGATCTTTTTGCAAAAAGCACAAATGTATAAAATGACTACGACATATGCTTCAATGCATCTACACATGTAATTTTTCATATTAATGAAAATTACGGATTTTTCCAGTGGGAAAAAAAAGTCTAACCCTCAGGTAATATCCACATACCGGGACCTCAATTAACCCTCAGGCCTTCAAATAAGACTTTGTTAAAGCCTTTCATCTATGACTTCCTATCGGGACTAAAACCCTCTCATTAACCCTTCGCTAACCCCTAAACCATATATATATATATATATATATAACTTTTCTCTTCTTTAACCATTGGTTACATATATTAACACGTAAATTCTCCCGTCGACGCTACTTTCCTTTATAACCCATTTACAAAGGAAATACTCACAATCTTACCTTTTTTACCGGGGCTTCACTTTATCGGATTACAAAGGAAAACCCGACCGAAACACATAGGCCAGACTTCAAACCTTATAAACCCGCGTTCATGATTATCGTCAGGTCCGCACCTTTAGTTGCTCCACAGCGCTGCTTCGATCCCCGATTACCGATCGGCCTGATCTCTGATCGACGCTATATCGGCCTATCGGTGATATCGCGATGTCGCTTTCCTCCGATCTCCGATCAACAACTTGCACACAATCTTCCTCCGACGTTATTTTCCTTTATAACCATTTACAAAGGAAATATATGCAAACACACCTTTTCCGCCTTGGTACGGCCTTGGCACTTTTGTTGAGGTTTACCTTTTCGCTTATCGCAATTGCTATAGTCTACAGGTCACATTAACATGTGGTTCCCCATCTCCTCCGATATGCGATTAACCTTCGGAACTCAAAACATATTAACTGCGCCATATAACTCCCTTCGGGTCCGCTTACTTTGCATGTCGCATTCTCTCCCCCGCTGTTGATCTCCTCCTGCAAGATCCAACAGTTCACGGTAGATTTCGGATCGACCACAAACACGGGGTTTAACCGCCCGATAAAGCGGTTTCCCCTCTCACCTCTGCTGCTACATGGCGTGATATGTATGGGATCGGCGCTCAACGCTCAATACCACTTATGGTTTCTTCGCCGCCCGAAATACCATTTTGCTTATAAACTAGCCTTTAGCTAGTTACTTCCCACACTCTTCTATCATGTGATGACCGTTGATCTTTGAGATCTAACGGTTCATATGCGTCGATACTTCACTTCTCCGCTCTTCCTTTTTACTTAGAATTTACGCTAATTCTTCAGCGTTTTCTCTGTGGTTTGGGTTTTTGTTTAGGGTTTTGCTTTTCGCCTGTACTGCTCAACTTCTCCGAGTTTAACTCCTCTGCGAATTCTCACTTCACTACTTCTCTCCAGAGCTTCACTCCGTTTCTTCAATTGGATTCTAAAACCCGTGCTGATTCCTGAATCATTCGCTCCCTTTGCGTGTTTTACAGAACTCTGTCTGCAACCCTGTTACAGAACCTACGAATTCATATGTAATTCATTCATAAAATACTCATTTCACACATTTACACAACTAGGAATAAACCTCTGTATACATAAGTATAAACAAATGATTACATTCGAGACTGTGTGTTTCTCACAGGCCTGATCTTCAATTATCAATGGCCTCTTCCTTCACTCTGCCTGTAGGCTTACATTTATACCAAAAAGGTTCTTTGAACTAATTCTGGTTCAAATCCTAGATCTACTGAACTGACTCCTAAATGTCCTCTATCCTCTATGTCCACTTCTAACTTCATTTAATTCCTAAGAACTCTCTCTAGTTCCTCGAATCATGAACTGCTTTAAGAGTTATAATTGACTTCTAACTCTTTTGTCATTACTAACCACTCATGTTCTCCTTTATTCGAGAGCATTTACAAGATATCTCACATTATCTAATTAATTCCTATTCTATGCACTCAAAAGCCTAAATATTACATTAATTCATCACTTAGGAATCCAAATTCCTTAAAATACATGACCCCCCTATGTCTACTAATTTACAATGATTTTCCTTGGGTTGAATGCTCCTACATCAGAGTCTAGCAATTGCAAAAGAGATTGAAAAGGGGAAATCCTTGTTGAGAGCTACTGAACACCATTGCTCAAAAAACTCTCTTCAAGTGTCTTAAAAGTCTATTTATAACTCTTCCACTACCAACAATCAATAAAGAAGGTTTTTTCCCCATTACTTTGTTGATTTGTTTTGCTTCATTTGCTTGTTTCGAGTTGTTTAGTCTAGTTTGTTTCATGGATTGTTTTCATCTAATTCAATGTTTTATTTAGTCCATGTTTAACCACTAATATCATTCATTGTTTGTGTATTCTTGTAGGATTCAACCAACTACAAGATAAGAGAATTAGTTGGAGACCTTAATTGAACCTTATGTAAACACCAAAATTGCATATTTATATAATTATACTTTGGAGTAAGGTCGCAGGGTGCTCCCATGTATCTTTCTGTACATTTCATGTCATACGTATTATGATGAAGTTTTATGTTGTACATGAATTATAATTGCTCTTATATTGGGTGCTATTAATGAAGACAAAGATGCATTTGATACTAGATTAAGTTTGAGATTCTGATATATAACTTGTCTAAGACTTATAACTCAAGTCTTGATTTGTGAGGCGTAGTTTGAGTGAAGAATTTTCAAGCTGGTCAGGGTTAGAAGCAAACTGGTGCCTCACGATTAGATATCACAAGGTGCCTAAATTCATGCGAAGTCTCTAGGGCTGGGCCAACGACGAAGATGAAGAAGAAGAAATTAAAGAAATGAAATGAAGATTTCCTAAAATTGAAAGGAGCTTCAATCAATTTGTGTTAGAAATCTTGTGAAGCTCTACACACATTTAGAATTTATGGCAAAACCCATATTAAAAGTTCAATTTAAGCTATTTTTTTCCTTTTTCCATTACTCAAGGTCCGCAGATTAAATCCCCAACTATTCAAGACTAAGTCTTAGTAGGTCAAGACATGTGTGCATTTTGGAGGCAGATAATGAGAATTTTGTCAGAGTTTTCTTGTTTTTTTGTTGTTGGTTTTAATGGTTGATCACAATGAGGATGAGTTGTACATGGCGTTTCACATGACCTTGTGGTAATCAAATCCAATCCCAAAGCAAAGCAAGCTGAGGGAAAATACAAATACGAATGTAATTGCAAATGTAAATACAAATGCAAATGCAGAGGATTCTCCGTCTGAGACTCCTTAAACTATCAAGAGGCATTTGTGGTGAGAGCTTCTTGTAGTTGCTACTGAGAAGAGTATTAAATTTTGGGTAGCTCGGAAGGTATTTCCGAGAGGGAAAACCCACCTAAAGGAATTAGTTGGGCAAGTTATCTAGAGTTGGAGTTTTGAACCCAAAGTAGTGGGTTTAGGACCTAAAGAAATTAATAGTTTATTC
Organism: Pinus tabuliformis; assembly: GCA_031772625.1. NCBI lineage: Eukaryota > Viridiplantae > Streptophyta > Pinopsida > Pinales > Pinaceae > Pinus > Pinus tabuliformis. The sequence continues at coordinate 485,577,568 of CM062814.1, read as the reverse complement.
TAATGGGTTGAGAGACTAAAACCCTAAGATATAAAGGTTTCCTAAACGACTGAAGAGAAAATGATAAATAGAGCCAAAGGAGGGTCTCATTGGGTGCAAAAGAGGTATGACTTCTCTTGTGTAAGGTGTGCCCTAGTAGAGGGTTGAGTTTTGCTCATGGAGGCTGAGATAATATTGAGACGATCGAGACTCTAATTTTGAGAAGGTTGAGTCAAAGTTTAAAGGGGGAACAAGGGTGTTGAGATCTTGGAGAGTTGGAGAGCAAGGTTGAGTTTGGTTTAGGGCCTGGTCTAAGGAGATTGAGCCATGTTGATGTAAACCTTGAAGGAGGTTGAGTGCCTCGGTTTGTGTGAATAGAGTGCACAAGGACAAGATTGAAGGGTTTACACGAGTGAGAGAAGAACCAAAATAGCAACTCATCTTGTGTCTACATTAGCCCAAGAAGGAGATGCAGAATTTCAAGAGCCGCTGCAGCAAGAAGAAGCATAAGTTTATGGTATGTTTTGTGTGGGAAAGACGCTAAGTTTTCCCTAGGAGATAGGTCAAGAATTCTGCAGGTAATTTGTGCCTTAAGAGGGCTCTGTCCAAGTTGAAATAAGGAGCAAGAAGACACCAAAAGTTCTAAGACTGAAATTAGGGTTTTGTTCTGTGAAAAGGGAAGAGGGTCAAGCCCTAAAAGAAACTTAACAAGCCTCATATCAGACTATGGTGGAGGGATGAAAGGCCTCGGAAGATTTGCTAGATTTTTGTCAAGGCAAAGCCTTTATAAACCAATTGTATAAAATGGTTTTTGGAAATGTTTGAAACCACTCAACTTTACCTTGCCGCGACTTTGACATCTACATTCTATTTTGATAAGTTTCAATAAGAGTATAAATTCTTTGAAAAGTAAATTTAATTATATATTTATTTAGAACATTAAACATTATATAGTGAAAATCAATTATATTCCTCGATTTACAATGATATAAATGACATTCTATTGTGATAAGTTTCAATAAAAGTATAAATTCTTGAAAAGTAAATTTAATTATATATTTACTTAGAACATTAAACATTATATAGTGAAAAGTAATTATATTCCTCCTCCACAGTGACTATTGAGAAAGTTCCAAGAAAGTTACTCTCACTATTCAAAGGAATAAAGAACTTTACTCTATTTTTCCTTGGGTTCAAAGAAAACTCAAGAGTTTAGAACCTTCTTTATAGTTTCTCTCACATCAAAGAAATAAGAAACTTTTCTGAGTTTTTTCTTCGGTTCAAAGAAATCTCAGAGATTTAGCTGCTGGAATAAACATATAACCCGACTCACCAAATCTGAAACGATTTAGGTGCGAATTTACAGTTGGACTCCCACCAAATTGACTCCATTTATTTTCCTAGGATTCAGGATTGTGCTACAAGCCTTGCTGAGAATTGAGAGCAACCTGCACCAATATACTAGGTAGTAAACTTGCAGCCAGCATGATGCAAATTGCTTCTTGATTTTTGCTTCCCCTACATGCATTCATTCAAATTATTCAGATTTTCTGCAATCTCTCCTTTTCACTGCTCAAACCATCGAATCGCAGCAACAGTGAGGAACATAATGGAATACCCCCACAGCGCCAACTCCCTCACAGATATCAAGATCAGCATCACCACGGTTTCCAGCCGAGTCCAGACTTTCCCCGTCCTCCCCGCGCCAGAGAATACCATCCTTTCCCGGGAACCCAATTCCCAGAACCAGGTTATTATTCCCCACCGCCGCAGCCGCAGCCTCAGCCCTACTCACAGGTCATCATGCCCACCAACTGTTTACACATGGAGAAGCACATCATGCTCATTAGGGATTCGGAAATGCCATCCCCAAGAATTTCATCATCCATTTCAGAAACCAGAAGGTGAGACTTCCTCGGGTTCGTTCCCGCGACCTCGCTGTGGACCTTCCGACGATTCGTTCACGTGGCCTGGCTACGGGCCTCAAGGGGATTCGTGCCCGCGACCTGGAGGTGAGTTCATTCTGCCCTTGGGGGGGCAGGTCGTGAGGCTTTTTACCAAGGCTAATCCCAATTTTTGGCTCGCGATCCGTGACGGGTCTGCTGTTTTGGCGTCTGCGAATCCCATTGACGAGTTCCAGGTATTTTTGTTACAAATTTTCTGGAAACTTGTATGTTTTATATGGGATTTTTGGTGGTCAGATTTTCTGAGTCTGCTAGAGTTTATTTTCCCTTTTGTAGCAATGGGTTATGGATGAGACGTACAGCGTAGTAACGGACGAAGCAGACCGTCCTTCGTTTTCTCTGGTCAATAAGGCAACCGGTCAGGCCCTGAAGCATGGACTTGGGGAAACCCAGCCGGTAAGAAATCTGTTTGTTTTTCCAGTTGCCTCTGAGATTAAAACAAAATGCAAATTTTAGTAAAAATGATAGAAAATTTTGGGTGATCCTACTGAATAACAAGTCTGATTTCTGCAAATTTTAGTAAAGATGATAGAAAATTTTGGGTGATCCTACTGAATAAGAAGTCTGATTTCAATACCTCTGATAGATTATCTCATTACAAAGATACTAGAAATTATTAAAAATTTTGCTGGTGTTCATTTAAACCCCAATTCATCCAACATATGAAATCCAACTACACAAAAGAAACCGTAGTTAACATGAACACAGAATTAAATCAAAGAATATTAATTTTTGAACTTTTCATTAATATAATGAATAACTAGTATAGATCTTGGATCTAATATAAGTTAGTATCTAATATAAGTTAATATAAGTTAGTATCTAATATAAGTTAAGAGATATTCAATTTTTTCATATAATTTAAGAGATCTAATTTCTTTACCTGTAAATTTTTTAATTTTTATTTTGGCTAACATAAGCAAATTTTCAACTTTGATGATGGACACATCATACTGGTATGTAAATTTGTAAAATGAGCCTCTAAACTCAATAAAGTAGAGGAAATGAGCCTCTTGGCTCAATAAAGTAAACAACATTTTTATGAAAAAGTTTGATGAGGTAAATGAGCTTCATAGCCCCTCTTTGGAATGGAATTTTTCATTTCATCATGTGTTAATTTCAATCTTGATTAATAAAGCTAGATATTACAAAGTGAAATGAAGAGAGTGAATTATGAAAGGAGGATTTTTTAGATCTTTGTTTTTTTTGCCTGAATTTGATCAATTTTTGGGGTTGAGCTGGCTGATTTCAGTAAGTTTAAGATTCTATGATGGTGGGGTGGTGTGAGGTAGAGGGTGAGGGTTATGATAAAATTAGATAGAATTGCTGAATATGTCACAAGTGAACAGTTTTAAGGTGATAACAAACAACATAGATTCTTTTGACGAAAGGACCCAATGAAACATTATTCCATTGAAGAAATGGTGAACACTTGGTTTTTCATTTAAGTATGCATTAATTGGTTAAGGCTCAGTTCATCCATAGTTTCTATGTAATATTTCTCTTTCTATATATTTCAATGTACCCTGTCTCGATGTTTATCCTATCCAAGCTCCATCCACGCACTCGCTAAATAGAAATAATTTTGACATGAAACTTAGAGTAAGTTCAAAAAGCATGAAAGGTAGCTTACCTTTACCATCAATATCTAATCCAACTAGCAAACCAAGGAAATTGTGAATGGTGAAGATAGCTCACAGCCATCACAACATCACATTAGCCAACTAACTTTGTTTATGCACACATGAAGATAAGCTTCAATTACCAATAAATGGACATGGTTAATATCATAAATATGGAACTTGAAATAAGGAAACACATGCAAAAGCGGATAATATAGTTTATCTCTACCTATGCACATTAGTCCCAAGCTTATGCCAAGGACTTGAAGATAGCTATGTTTTCCAAGCATCACATTCAACAAGCTATCAAATGTACAATAAGCAAGAATGAACATTTTTTTTTTTTTTCTAAGTAAGGCTAAACTATTATATTACAGCAAGAGCAAAGTTACATCATCAAAATTACAACGGGGCCGCGGCCCTGTAAGATTTGTCCTAGGACAGACAGTAGACACCGGAGTATTCATGCCAGGAGTACATAGGACACATGGACAAAAACTTAGAGCAACACTCATGTAGCTGACACATGAACAAAAGCACTTGAAGAACATCGACACAGAACAAAGATAACAGAAAACCGACACAATTACATAGAGACAGAGTAACAGATTCATATATGACTGCGTAGGGAGCTGACAGAGAAAAATTCTTGCTGTAAAACCTGGAGCGCGAGCTGGGCATGTTAATCTTCATCAGTAGTCTGCGGTTCATCTTCCGCCTTGCAGCAGGGAGGCTGGAGGATGGCCTTACCAGGGTTGCGCGTTCCACGGTCACTTGGGCCAGCGCCATAGTCACAAACAGGTTCTCTCGGGCCTGCTCCCGGGTCATGTATGGGCCGCATCATCTCAACAGCAGGGAATTCCATTTCCACCGTAGGAACAATCCCAGGAACACGCGGAGGGTTGGCACGGGGATTGCCTTCCTCATCTTCCCAAGGATTGCTGCAGTGCTCCACAGAGACAGTCACGAAGAAAGTAGAATTGGCTAAGGTGCAGGGAAGGCGGTATCTCACCATTGGGTGTTCCGTATGCCCACAGTCCATTCGCGCTGGAGGTTCCCCTATTCTGCCTCTGCCCGGGGGCCTTCCCCTCGGCCTTCTGCACTCAGAGGTTTCTTCAATTGAGGAAGAAGTCGAGGGGGCTCTTCCACTGTAGCCTCCCCTTCCACTGTAGCCTCCCCTTCCACTGTTACCCCTTCCACGATTGCGCTGCATTCTGGTCCTCTGAACAGGGCGATCAATTCCCCAACGCAACACCACTGTTGGCACAGGTTTACTGCTAGACCGAATCCTAGCCTCCCAATTGCCCAAAGCTGTGGCTGCAGAGCCTTGACCTTCGCTCTCAAAGCTTGAATGAGAGCCGAGACTCTGAACCTCCACCACTTCCTTCGAAACCAGAACAAGAGCCAACGAGAGATGCGGGTAAGTAAGCACTGCCAAATTCTCAGAATCGCAACTGGCTTGCTTGTGAGCCTGCCAATTGCCCCACTCTGCAGCTGCTAAACACTTACATTCGCTCTCAGGGCCAGAATGAGAGCCGAAGTGCTGAACCTCCGTCACCTCCTGCAAGATCAGAACAGGTGCAGACGGGAAATGCGGGAGAATGTCCGAGAGATTGCAGTTATGAAGCGCCATGTTTCGCTTCTCAAGACGCGCCATGAATGTTGACAGGACGCCTCTGTCAACACCCTTAACTCCCTTCCTTGAATGCAGCGGGTTGGTGAATTTATGGTGTGTCCTCCTGGCATGCGTGGCTCGTCCGGGCGGACACCTGCCCTTCGGACGAGCCTTATGCGCCATATGTCTAGCAACCACCCGCATCCGGGGAAGCAAGAATGAACATTAAGAATCAACAAGCTATCATAATGTACTATAAGCAAGAATGAACATCAAAAATCAATTGTCATTTAGGCCAAAACATCAACAAGAAACAATGTCTTTAGTCACAAGCACCAAGGGAATAAAAAATAGTAAGGAAAGCTAACAACCATCATTAATCTCTCATTAATCTCACATTAGTATAGTGCATAATTTAACAATAACCTTAGGATAGCTTAAAATGCAAAAAGATGGAACATTTATGAAAGTGTAAAAACATATTTTATAAAAATCTTAAGTGATATTTTGCCATACATTTGTCTGCCTTTTGACTTTCTATATTTATGATTTCGGTCTTTCAAATTTATTTAATTAAATTAGATTGAAAATTTTCTCTTAGATTGACCAATTCATGCATGCATTTTTCTAAATTTTATTTATTTATTTTATAATGTCTAAATTCTCCAATAAATCTACAAAATTATAAAAAATCTTATAAAATGGTATTTGTTTTTTGTGCTTTGAAAGAGAGTATAAATTATATTTCAAACAAGAAGCCAAACTAAATCCCCATACATGACCGACCATGGAGAAACCCATAGAATGCAAATCTTTATGTGTGGAATGGAAATTTCATTGTCCTTTTCTAATATTTGTGAAATTAGTATTGGCATGCGATGGTTTAAATTTAGGAATTTTCTAGGTAATGTTTTTTTGTGAAATTAGTATTGGCATGCGATGGTTTAAATTTAAGAATTTTCTAGGTAATGTTTTTTTTGGTTTAGTTTGATGATATTTGTATTTAAGAAGTTTTAATGATGGGTTAAAATTATTATTATTATTATTATTATTATTTTTAATTTCAATTTACTATTTTTTATTTACAAAGTGAACTCTGTATAACTTATAATTTGAATTTAGAAATGTGTGAGAGTAAATTTGAAATTATTTTATAATTTAAAAAAGAAATTATTAAAATTTGAACTCATTTTTATAATTAAAAAAAAATCATTTAATAAAAATATTAATAGACAATAACATTTTAAAAAATTGGATTAACAATAATTATTAACTTGGAATTGTATAAATCATAAGTATTTATTTTATTTTTATTTAACAATAGTTTACTATAATGAGATTATTGTTGTAATACATTTTTTTTTTAATATGATAGATATTTTATGTTATTAATACATGAGAAAAAATTAAGAAAAAAATCATTATTTTTATATATATTCAATTTCAATGAATATATATATATATATATATATATATATATTCTTTACAGAAACGGTTATGGAGTGTTTATATTAATCTTGGCCTGAATGCCGAAAATTTGATTACATTATGAGTTTCTTTGTCCTGATGTATCTCACTGCTAAGGATGAGAGTGCAGCTGAAACTTGCAGATTTCTTCCTTGGAAAGGCACCCAGAGAGTTGATTTCAGAGATTTTCCCCCACTTGAAGATACAAACAAATTTGTTTAATAGCAGACAGTAGAACATGGCAGCAATCAATTTATGGAATGGGTTCCCATGATTCTTCTTCCTCTTTCAACTTGACCCCGGCAGAGAGTAGGGCAGCTTTATTGGCTTCGATGTCCGCCTTTTTATTGTGGATTCTCAACACATGGTAGTACTTCAAGTTCTGAAAATTGTTTTCCAAACCTTTGATCCTAGTAATCAACCTTGCTAGATTAAGGTCCAAAACTGGAGTATTGGAAACCATTGCGTTTATAATGACCTGGAAATCGCCTATAACAATTGCTTCATTTATGTCCAGACCTTTGAGGATCTTGAGTCCTTGGAAGAGGGCCAAGGCCTCAGCTTGAATGCTGGTAGAATATCTAAGTCCCCAAGCATAAGAGAGAATTTTTTCCCCAATTTGATTTAGAACAACACCTCCTGCACCAGCTTTGCCCGGATTTCCCTTTGCTGCTCCATCAAAAAAGAGGAAGTGCCTTGCTTGCGATTTAAGCCAATCTTGAAAGTTGTTCTCAGGTTTCCTTATTTGCCATTCTTTAATAGTAGGGGCTTTTCTGGCTGCTGGATGAAATTGAAGTTCTAGAGTTGATCCCATGCAATGTCTTGTTGACTGAGATTGGAGTCGTCTTTTATATCAGTCAAGCACTCCTTTATGTGGCATTTAATCTTGGATTCTAAGACTTTGTGGCTCTGCTTTATATTTCTAAAAAATCTTCTGTTATGTTCTAGCCATATTTGCCAACAGATAATCTTTGGAGGACAGCCCATGCTGATTTAATAATCAAGTTTTTTGGGGGTGAACCTGGATATCTGTTTGCCCATTTAGAGAAAAGTTCAGAAGTGGAGCAAGGAAGAGTGAAATTAGGATCCAAATCTTGGATAAAGAAAGACTAGATCTGCCTGGAGAAGCTGCATTCTAGAATTAGATGAACTGTTGTCTCTGTGTTTCATTGCACAGTGAGTAGATGGAGGGGTCGTGTAATCCTTTCCTCTGCAAGTTGTCATAAGTTAAGATTTTGCCATGACAGAAAAGCCAGGCAAAGAAATCCACCTTGGGCCATGAAGACAGTCGCCAGACACCTTGCCAAGGAGCTGGATCAAGGGGAACGTATGGCCTCTCGTTCAGTTTAGCGCACCCGAAGGAGACTGTGTATCCTCTGGCTTTCGGCCCCCAGCCTTTCACATCTCTTTTCCTCGAGTGCGTGGGTGCCAATCCGTGCAGGGAGTCAAGCAGCGTGGTCCATTCGGAGTTCAGGTTATCTAGCACATTTATATGTTTCCAGCCTGCCCATACCAAGTCGTTCCAGCATGAGATATCCCACAGTGTTCACAGTCCCTCTCTGTCCATCCAGCAGCGCAGCGAGTTAATGGAGACTCTGTCTTCTATTGGTTCCTTATTCATGATTCTGTCCGTCCAGATGTTGATTTTTTTCCCGTTGCCTGGGATCCAGTAAGAGTGAGCGGTGATGAGAGGGGCAGCTCTGGCATATATTTTGAGGAATGACGAGTTTGGCAGATGGATCACGTTTTCTAAACATCTGGATCTTGGTCCTCTGAAGTATTTTTTCCAGAGCGCCTTTTGAGCCCAGCCAAGATTGGGCGCAATGATCCTCCAAATGATTTTTGCAGCCATTGCCACATTCTATTGACAAAGATTTTTAAAGTTAAGACTACCTCCCACAGTGGCTTGGAGATGGTTTCCCAACTGATGAGGGGGATCTTTTTTTCATTCAGTTTTCCTCCCTTCCAGAAGAACCTCCTTATGTACTCCTCCATTTTTTTTAGAATGGATGTCGGAGCGAGAAGCCCAGCGAATTGAAATAGAGGCAAGCTGGTAAGTACTGATTTAATTAAGACTGTTTTGCCAGCAGTATTCAGCCAGGAGTATCCCCAGGCTTGAATCTTAGCCTTGAATTTTTCCAGCTGAGGGAGCCATTCTTTGCTTGCAGGTCTCTTGTGAGATACAGGGAGGCCTAGATATTTAAAAGAAGACCAAGAGGTGGAAGCTGCAAAGCCCAAACATCTGGAGATGGCAGATAGCAGTCTGGGCGTAATATTCCAGCTGAAAATGTGGCATTTGCTCTTATTAACAACGCTGCCTGAGGCCTCACTGAAATCATCCAGAACCGCTTTGAATTTTGTGGCAGAGGAGATAGAGGCAGGACCCAAAAGCAAAGTGTCATCCGCAAACAAGGCATGATTAATATTTTTGATCCCTCTTGCAATACACAGTCCATTAATTTCTTGGTCTTGCATCTTTTTGTCTAGCAGGAAGCTAAGAACTGAGGCTTGGATGACAAAGAGCAGAGGGGATAGAGGACACCCCTGCCTAAGTCCTCTCGAAGCTTTAAAAAAGTCTGTGGCTCTTCCATTAACAAGAGGAGCAATCCATGGCTCCAAGATGCATGCCCGGATCCATTTAATGAAATTTGCTCCAAAACCAAACTTACTCATAACATTTAAAAGAAAGCTATGATTTACTCGATCAAAAGCATTTGCTAAATCAAGTTTAATCACCATACCTTGCTCTTTTCGAAGGAGACTTGAATGAATTGCCTCTTGTACCAGGATGAAGTTGTCCACGATCTGCCTTCCTTGGATGAAGCCTCCTTGATTCTCTGGAATTATTTTGGGAAGAATGAACTTCAGTCTATTTGCAATTACTTTGGTGATTAATTTGTACCCTGTGTTGCATAGGGAAATCGGCCGGAATCTGCTGAAGTTATTGGCACCTTTTTCCTTGGGTATGAGGGCTAAAGATGCAGAATTAGTACTGCCTGCTATTTTCTGAGTGTTTTGAGATTTTTGAACCATTTTGAGGAGGTCCTTTTCAACAATCGACCAACAAGCTTGAAGGAATCTAGCAGAGAAACCGTCCGGCCCAGGGGCCTTATCCGGGTCCATATCGAAAAGAGCATTTTTCACTTCATCTTTAGTGACTTTGGCCTCGAGAGATTCATTAATTCGCTGAGTGATTACAAAGGGTATGTTATCTAATAGATCTGGATAATGGCTTGGATCCTTGTCTTCACTATACAAGTTTTTGGAAATGAGCAAAACTTGCTTTCTTTATGTGATCAAAATCCTTATGGATATCGCTCTCTTCTTTAATCTATGAGATGGTATTGAATCATTTCCTTGCCTGGGCTTGTTTGTGGAAAAAAGCAGTGTTCCTATCCCCTGCTTTAAGCCATAGGTTACGAGATTTTAATCTCCAATACTCTTCTTCAGTTAAGCAGGCTTTGTGGTAGTGCTGTTGCAACTGGGCTTCTTGATCTAATAAATCCTTTGTGAGCATAGCGTTCTCCATACCATTTTTATGGGAAACAAGAGCAGCTTTAATGGTTTTCCTTTCTATAGCCGGATTGGACAGCGTTTTGGCCCATCTTTTTAGAGCTCCTTTCACCCTTCTGAGCTTTTCCTCCCAAATATAGAATGGTGATCCTTTAACTGGCTGATTCCAACATTCCTTGACAGTTTGCATGAAGTCTGGCTCCTTTACCCAGAGAGGGCTGAATCTAAATGGAATAGGGCCCAGATCAAGGTGAGCTAGGAGTTCTAGCTTTATGGGCTTATGATCAGAGATGCTGCTAGCAAGAATATGCATTCTGGGCTCTAAACCTAGCAACAAATAAGAACTTTGAATAATAAATCTATTTAGCCTGGCAGCAATGTGTCCAGGTCCCACTCTTTTATTAAACCAAGAGTACTTACCGGAAGAAGGTTTGATGTCCAGCAAGTCCCAGTCTTGCACTATGTCCTCCACCCATTCCCTAGCCGGGTCTCTAACTACGCTGCCTCCCCTTTTTTCTGATGGATGAAGAGTGAGGTTGAGGTCGCCAGCAATTATTATATTTTCAAGGTTTGTCAAATCTGCTTGGTGTCTTATAAAGTCCCAACAATCTTTTTTTTCCCCTACATTGACTGGAGAGTAAACATTGAATAGACAAAACGTTTCCTTAGTGTCCAAGTTCTGCATTTTCAGCAACAACCAATGAGTATTCCTAGCCTCAAATAGGACTGTAAATTTATTGGCATTCCAAAGAGTGCCTATCCCTCTTGAGGCACCCCGGGCAGAGATTACTCTTGCTTCACTTTTATTCCAAAGTTTCTTGCTTGCTTGAAGGAAGACTATGCCTTCCAGCTTTGTCTCCTGGACGAGAAGTAAGTCTGGGGTTTCTGTCCTGATTAGGCTTCTGATGGCTTCTTCTTTAGCTTTGCTCCCCATACCTCTGCAGTTCCAGGAGATGACCTTCATTATTTATGCTTCTGGTGGGCTCCCTTGGAGCCTTGGGGAAGGTTTTTCATTATCTTAGGCTTTGAGGCTAGCATTTTTTCCAAAGTTGGTTGGCTTCCCTGAAGTTTCTCTTTGTAGGTCTCCTGATCCTTTTTCTCCCTGTCAGTTTTCCGGCCTCTTGTTGATCTTCTTACCGAGGTATGGGACTCTCCTATTTCTCCTTCCTCTTCTGATTCTTTCGTTTCCTGCTCTTCTTCCTCATCTTCTATAATCATACCTTTTGGGTCTTCAACACTTGTTCCTTTGTGGGAGGCTGAGGGAGTACCTTTGCTTGTGGGAGCTATTTTTTGAGCCTCGGTCTCCTGAGTAGCTTTTGCCTCCTTTTGAACCTCGCCCTCTTGTGTGTTCTCTGGTTGCGAACTCAGGGGATCGTACTTATTTTCTGAAGTGGATTTGATGGGGATCTGCTGGACAGTGGCCTGATGGGTTCCTTTGCCATTAGGGCCTCCCTGCTTCTGATTCTTGGGATAGGGTTTGGATCGCTTGACTTGATTCCATCCATCCTCTTTCCCCTGCACAGCCTCATTGTTGGTTGGGCAGCCTCTGGCGAAATGACCATAAACATGGCATTTCCGGCATTTGAAGGGTAGCTGCTCATAGTCTAGTTTCTGCATATGCGTCCAACTTCCGACCTTTATTGTGATGGCCTCTGGTAGTCCCACCTCCAGATCTACTTCTACACAGATCCTGGCACAGTCGTACTGGTCCTTGTTGTTCGCATGATCTATAAATTTCCCCAGGGCGTTTCCAATGTGCCTCAGAGAATCCCAGTTCCAGCAGTGCACTGGGAGATTTGGGAGCCTGACCCACACCGGGACTGCTTTGGGCACATCTACTGCCGGATCAAAGTCCGGGGTCCATTTATTCAAATACAGACCCTGAGGGCCCATGAAGTAGGGGCCATTTTGGAAGATCAGGTCTTTGTCTTCTTTTGATGTGAATTCGAAGAGGAAGTATCCTCTCCCCAGAAAGTAAGAGGTGACACTTTCTTTGATCAGTGGTGCCCAGTTTCTGTTGACCCAACTTTCAGTGGTTTTTGGGGACGGCCATAGCCCAGTGAACTGACCGATGAGAGCCCGTTCAGCCAATGATAGGGCAACTTGGATCGGGGTTTCTGGAGGGAGGGAGATCACCAGAATATCGTCCAATCTTTTGACAAATTTCGCAGCTTCAGTATTTTTCTTCTTTGGCAGCCCAACCAAGAGCCTGTTGAAAGCCTCAGAAGACGAGATCGGCAGAGGAGGCGGAAGGGATGCCTGGGGAGTGCCCAGCCCCTCCATGGTCGCAGTCCCTGGGATCGGGTCTGTCAGCTAGCAACTCGATCCATGAAAGTCAGGCCGCAGCAAGCAGTGAGACCTTAGGCGGACAAGTTCGCAGGAGCCAGGCCAGCAAAGGGCGGGGGCTCGAGGTCTGCAACTCGCGAAAGGTGCGGATCTCAATTTTTGCAGGGCCGAGGGTTGCAGAGCTCGCTAGCTGGATCAATCTACAAACGCAGCACCATTCAAGTTCAATTTCAATGAATATTAACGTGGGTACTTTTTTGATATAATTTTAGTTTATTAAAAATATAATTGAGAGTATTTGTTAGATGCAAAACCTTTTTATTAACCTACAACTTATTTAGTGTATAAAATGTATTTTCATGTAACTATAAAGTTGTATACAAAATAATGAAATTGTTAGTGTGATATTGTATTATCTGAAAAAAGATAATTATACAAGGTAAAACATTTTAACATTTATTGTGAATGTCCAAAATTCTAATTTTTTCATTACCCTCCTAGGTTTTTTTCGTGGTGAATTGAAGCAGTTTGTATTCATAATCAAAATAAAGAGTTACAATGAGTTTATCAAAATCAATCTTAGGTCCCCTAGAAGTACTAGAGTCTTTTTTTTTGGTGAATTGAAGTAGTTTGTATTCATAATCAAAATAAAGAGTCACATTGAGTTCATCAAAATCAATCTCAGATCCCCCCATAAGTACTAGAGCAACTAAACTCCCTAAACACCTCCATTACAACAATCCGAACATAAGATGTTCATTAGTATATTAGTTACCACATCAACGACTCGTACCTAGATTATATTCAAGATGACAGAGATTGTGTATGAGCCCATTACATTATCAAATGCATGCCATCACACATAAATGAATGAGAACACTATGAAAAACCAGGGAAGACCAATCAATGAAATATATATCACTTACTCCAAATTGGGCTACAATCTTCCATAAAGACCTCTGCAAACGATGCCCATCTACGCTTCACTTCAGAAAGCTACCAATATGTATACATAGATGTCCAAAAACCGTGAGGAGGCATTCAATAACATAAATTCAACAACTAAAACTCTGTATAATGTCTCCAACACAAAATCGATCATCAACATACCCTGAGACAAAATCATTCTTTGCTAGCAGGACCAAGATAAACTAAGTTACAAGTGTGTTTGGGATGTCAACCCAGACAAGAGTCATATGCATCGAAACAAAGTATTGTCCACAAAAAACTAGGAGCAGACACCACACTCCACATAGAAGCATTGAAAGTGGATTAGCTACAAAACAATGAGAACCATCCACCTTCGAACCATAAGCAAAATTTCCATAACAAGAGTCCCTCCAGAGTGCATAGAGAGCACAAGGAACAAAAATTCACCATTGAAGAATCCATAAAAAAGGAAGCAAGAGCCCAAACAATGCTCAAGCTTGCATCAGGTCGACAATAAGCATAATTAAACAAAGTCTTTCAGTAGAAATCACATGAGAGAATTTTTTGGCCGACGTGTTTCGAACCAAGTGTGGTTCATCATCAGGACCAGATGAAGAGGCAGACCATGGCAAAGGCTTAAATAGAGAGCAATGTAGAGACATAATTTCAAGAGAGTCTCTACATCGTTTTAGAAAACCCAGATCTGTCTTCAACTTGGAAACCCTTACGCGAGACCGTTCAAAGTGATGAACTTTAATAGCAGTGGCCCTTCCATATAGGGTAGTAATTTCTGTATTCAAGCTTCTGTGATCCATAATGAATTAAACAAAGTCTTTCAGTAGAAATCACATGAGAGAATTTTTTGGCCGACGCGTTTCGAACCAACAAGTGTGGTTCATCATCAGGACCAGATGAAGAGGCAGACCATGGCAAAGGCTTAAATAGAGAGCAATGTAGAGACATAATTTCAAGTAAGAGTCTCTACATCATTTTAGAAAAGCCAGATCTGTCTTCAACTTGGAAACCCTTACGCGAGACCGTTCAAAGTGATGAACTTTAATAGCAGTGGCCCTTTCGTATAGGGTAGCAATTTCTATATTCAAGCTTTTGTGATCCATAATGAATTGAACAAAGTCTTTCGGTAGAAATCACATGAGAGAATTTTTTTTAATGATTTCTACCGAAAGACTTTGTTTAATTCATTATGGATCACAGAAGTTTGAATATAGAAAATAAGCATAATGTTAGCACAATTCACTAAAAAATCTGTTGACACCTAATCCTCAACGGATGGGTGAACTGGAACGCGATCAGTCATCAAGAAGATGAACTGATCCGTCCTATTTCTGTATATAAATGATAGTTAGCTAATGAATTATGCAATCAGTTTTCTTCTGCCTATTCTGGAGTTACCCTGGCCTGACATGGTATCAGAGCGCAGGTCCCAGGTTCTTAAAATAGCCGTAACTCCTTCATTTCTGCTGTTGTCCTCTGTCGTTCTGCCACTGCCTCTGCCTGAACGTTTCCCTGGCGCCTCTGCCTGAACGTTTGCCATAATGCCTCTGTCCTGCGTGTCATTGGGTCTCTGCGCATCGGTTAAGAGTCATTGATTGTTCTGCGGCCTGTTCTCGCTCTCCTCCCTCTCCGTCTGCCCTCCGCCGTCTGCTGCCTCCAGTTACACGGCATCTGTATCTGACATATCAGATTTGGCGGAGCGAAAAGCGAGTGTGAGTCCCGATGAGGCACTGCAACTGCTATGGGCTTCGCTGGTTTCCACCACGCCTTTGAACGACGTTTTCCGTGCTGCTCTCTGTATTTCTGAATTTTGAATATGCATTTTCAAGATAGTCATTAATCGAAAGAAGTTTTGTTGCCAGTACTCGGCAGTGTAATCCATAGGTCGCATACAGAAGAAGTTTGTGTAAAAGGCGCGCTCGATTTTATATGAATCGAATACCATTTTACACCGGAGGCCCGCATAAGATATTGTTGTGGCTCTATACTTGAAGCGGAAAGGATCCCGAGGGTCTTTTTCATGCATTCGTTGAACACGAAGCTGTTTGAATAGTTTTTGAATGCGCTGTTTTAAGGAGGATATGAGGTTACATACAGAGGATGGAGTCAAATATGGTTGTTGTGGGAAGATTGTAACATCTGGCGCCGTATGTGGGAAGTCTTTGAGAGTGAACATTGCTGCGTATGGTAACAAAACTGTGTTTAGTAGTTCAAATAGTATTGCGCAGTTTATATATATCATCCAAAGCATTTATATAAGCAGTTTTCAAAGCATTCAAAGTTATATCAGTCAGAGTGTTTATATATCAAAGCATTTGTAGTATTGCATGATATATTTTAATATATTGAAGTGATATATTAATAGAATGAAGTGATATATATTGAAGTGATCCATTGCGCATTTTTTCAAAACATAGTAATATTGCAGTGATATAAGAAATGCTGATGCTTCTATCAAACGTTAGAAGAAAATAAAGTGCATAAGGCTGTGGCATAAGGATTTTTTCAGCAGAAGTTTTTTTTTTATCAACAAAAGTTTTTTTTAGCAGAGATATTCTTTTACAGAATGCATTCAATCATTTCTATGGTAGGAATAGTTCTCACTGGCAAGGAGAACTATTCAGAATGGTCTCGGATGGTAAAACACACCCTCATCTACAATGAGTTGTGGAAAGGAGTGTGTGTCGGAGAAGAAGACAAAGACCCTGTGCAGCCTACATCAGATAAAGAGCTTGTCATTGGGAAAACAAGAACAGCAAAGCCTATGCATTGATCGCAGCATCTGTAAATAAAGAAGTAAGTCGTCATATTTCATCCTATTCCACTGCCTTTGAAGCTTTACAAAAGCTGAAAGAACTCTATGATTCACATTCTGCACTTGAAGTTGTTCAGCTCATGATTAAACTCTTCACTCTTGAACTAAAAAATAATGATCCTCTTGCTCTTGCATCTGAAATAAAGTCTATAATGCATGATATTAAATCCACTAAGGTTGAGCTGGATATCTCTCTTATTGCCTTTCTCAAAGCACTCTATCCTACCTACTCCAATTATCTTGAGTCTTTACAAGCAAATGGAAATCTTAAAGACATAACCTTTGAGTCTCTTGTGAAAAAGTTTGCTGAAAGAGAGAAAGCCTTTGGAAAGAAAACAGTCCCTGAATCTTCTGAAGAGACTGTTTGCCTTGCTCATAAAGAAAAGCATCCTGCTCAAGATTCTACAAGAGGAAGAGGTGGACGAAGAGGAAGAGGAAGATACTTCAGAGGCAAGGGGGGCAGACATTCTCAAGGAGAAAAGGCAGATCTGCATTGCATTCGCTGCAAACGAAATGGATCACATGATGCTTCTACATGCAAGCTACCATGGGACAAAATTGAGCAGAGAAGAAATCAGCAGAAAGGTAAAACTGATGACACAGACAAAGGTAAAGCACCTGAATCCGCTCACTATATTGAGGCACAATGTAACATTGGAGTAAATGAATATTTGTTTAATGCTTCACTTGCTTCTTCGAAAAATGACTGGTTGCTTGATTCAGGAGCAACCTGTCATATGACTCATAGGAAAGATTTTTTTTGAAGATTTCACTGACAATGTTGATGGAGCAGTATACTTTGCAGATCAGTCAAAAATCAAGCCATCAGGGCTTGGCACAATCAGGCTTAAACTGCCTGGTCTTCCAGACTTTCTTCTGGATCATGTTCTATATCTCCCACAACTCAAGAGAAACTTGCTGTCCCTGGTCCACATCCGCCAGCAAGGTCACTCCATTCATATGTTTGATGGAAAGCTTGAGGTAAGAAAGGCATCTGACCACTCACTTGTCATGAGGGGTATAGAAGAAGAAAGACTTCTTAAACTGCAAGGAACCTCTGCTCATGCACAACATTTCTCATATATTTCTCATCATGAAGAAGGTACACTTCCGTCAAGTTTATTATGGCATGCTAGATTTGGACATTTAAACTATGATAGTCTCCGCTTGTTGAAGAAAAATGGTGTTGTTGGTTTGCCTACAATTCTTAGAAAACATAAGCAATGTGATGCTTGCATTCTAGGAAAGCATAACAAACAGTCTTTTCATGATTCACATTCAAGAGCACATAGGAAGCTTGAACTCATTCATTCAGATTTATGTGGTCCAATGCCTGTTCCTTCTGCAAATGGAAATAAATATATCATGACATTTATTGATGATTACACCAAAATGTGTTGGGTTTATTTATTGAAGAACAAATCTGATGCTTTTCAAACATTCAAGAATTTTCATAAATGGATTGAAAATGATGCACAATCTCATATTGGGTCTATTCACACTGATAATGGAAAAGAATATACATCAAATGAATTTGAACACTATCTTTGCCAACATGGGATTAAACATCAAACAACTGTGCCTTATAATCCTCAACAGAATGGTGTAGCTGAAAGAATGAACACAACAATTTTGAATATGGTACGATCCATGCTTTTCTTCAAAATTGTAAAGATAATGTTTTGGGCTGATGCTGTTCTATGTGCTGCATATATAAAGAATAGATGTCCATCTAGTGCTATAAGAAACAAGACTCCTTATGAATTGTGGTATGGACATGTTCATTCGGTAAAACATCTCAGGATCTTTGGTTCCACCTGTTATGCTTTAATACCAAAGGTACATAGAAACAAAATTGGTGCTAGAAGTCGTAAGTGTATCTTCCTGGGGCATTCAAACACATCTAAAGCATACCGTCTCTATGATGAAGTAAATAAAAAGTTTGGTGTATCTAGAGATGTCATTTTTCTTGAATCATCCAAATCTGACAGTGTTGTTGAGCGGAAACTTGATCGCTTGGATAGATTTACAAAACCGAAATCATTTCAAGAGTTTGATAATCAGATTCCACATCTTGAAGGGGGGATTCCTATACTAGATCAACATGTGGAATCTTCTTTTGAAGAACAATCTCCCCTGCATGACACTCCAACAACGGATGATGCTTTAAGTGATGTAATTGATAGAATTGGGAGACTCAATCTTGATTCAGACCCAACTCAATCAACAGAGCAACCTGGACCATCTCAGAAAGGTCCCCCAAAATGGCTGACAAAGACACTTGAAAGTGTTCATCCAGATGAAATTGGAAAAACAGGAACCAGAAATACAAACCAACAAGATGGAGGTGATGTAGATAACTCTAATTCACCTGTTGATATGGATGTTACTTATGATTGTGAATTGAACTTGTCTACAGATTTTGAACCAACTTCCTTCAAAGAAGCTGCTTCTCATGATGAATGGAAAGAAGCGATGCAGAAGGAGTATGATGCCCTCATAAAGAATGGCACTTGGAATCTGGTTGATCCTCCATTTGGAACCAAACCAATTGGCTGCAAGTGGGTCTACAAGAACAAATACAAAGCTGATGGCTCACTTGACAAGCACAAAGCTAGGCTTGTGGCAAAAGGTTTTGCACAGAAGGAAGGGGTCGATTATGAGGAAACTTTTGCCCCCACAGCAAAATGGGCCACCATCCGGACACTCTTTGCACTAGCTGCTCAGAACTGTTGGAAAGTCCATCAAATGGATGTAAAAACTGCATTCTTGAATGGAGATTTAAAAGAGAATGTTTTTATGTCCCAGCCTGAAGGATTTGCTGTGAAAGGACATGAACATAAAGTATGCAAACTTGTGAAGTCCTTGTATGGCCTCAAACAAGCACCACGAGCCTGGTATGAAAAACTAACTGAGCATCTTCTGAAACTCAACTTCAATCATTTTGATCTTGATGATGCAACTTTATTTGTCAAGAAAGTTGGCAAAACAGTTGTATATCTTGTGGTATATGTAGATGATCTTCTAATGACAGGGAACAATGAAAGCTATATTGCATCCATAAAGAAAGAATTAGGAAATTTTTTTGAAATGACTGATTTGGGCTATGTTCATTACTATCTTGGCATTGAAGTAACCCAACATCCAAAATCCATATTTCTTTCTCAAAAGAAATACATTGGAGATTTGTTAAACAGATTTGGCATGACAGAGTGCAATCCTCTTTCTACTCCAATGGAACAAAACTTGAAGATCACATCTATTGAAGGAAAGGAATTTGAGGATGCAACAAAGTATAGACAGCTTGTAGGAAGTCTCATCTACCTCACTACTACCAGACCAGACATTTCATTTGCTGTTGGAATCCTCTCCAGGTTTATGCAAAAGCCTTGTGAGGGACATTGGTCTACTGCAAAAAGAGTTCTAAGGTACTTGAAGGGAACTCAAGACCTTGGAATCAAGTATACACAGGGGGACGACTTCAACTTGATTGGATACTTTGATTCAGACTTCGATGGAGACAAAGAAACTGGGGTATCTACTTCAGGATATGCTATGAGTCTTGGATCAGGAGCTGTCTCCTGGAGATCACGCAAACAATCAGTACCAGCAGATTCCACAACAGAAGCAGAATATGTGGCAGCAGCTGAAGCAACGAAAGAAATTGTGTGGCTCAGGAAAATTCTTGAAGATTTGCAGGTAAAACAAATACAATCAACTCCACTCATGATTGATAACACCTCTGCAATAAAGTTGGCCAAGAACCCAAAGTTCCATGATCGTACTAAGCACATCAATACTAAATATCATCTGATCAGACATCATGTTGAGGCCAAAACAATCCATCTCCGTCATTGTTCCACAAACGAGCAAATTGCAGACATCTTCACCAAAGCGCTTGGAAGA
The DNA here is from genome assembly GCA_031772625.1 of Pinus tabuliformis. Taxonomy (NCBI): domain Eukaryota; kingdom Viridiplantae; phylum Streptophyta; class Pinopsida; order Pinales; family Pinaceae; genus Pinus; species Pinus tabuliformis. Next base: position 485,557,456 of record CM062814.1, on the reverse strand, counting down.
GAAAAGCTTGAAAGATTCAGAACGATGCTTGGACTCACCAACATCCCTTCAGATTAAGGGGGGAATGTTGACACCTAATCCTCAACGGATGGGTGAACTGGAATGCGATCAGTCATCAAGAAGATGAATTGATCCGTCCTATTTCTGTATATAAATGATAGTTAGCTAATGAATTATGCAATCAGTTTTCTTCTGCCTATTCTGGAGTTACCCTGGCCTGACAAAATCAAATAGATAAGTAATTTGCCATAAAAATTGTAACTCAAGGACGCATGACCAAAAATTGACAATAAAACTTTGAAGCCCACCATCACTAATCTTGATATGAGGAAATTATAGTAGGGTTTTTCCCATGATCAACCAAAGGATCAGTGAGGTCTCCAAAGACAGAGTCACTCACCAGGAAGCCTTCTACATGAGCCAAGTGAGAGTCTAGACTATCCAAGCAATACCTGAGATTATGAATCATTTGTTTGGCATCCTCCAATGAGGAAAATATATTATAGGCCTCAACATGTTTGTCTTTGAATATCAAGCGTAGTAGAGTGGTCATTTGCTGGTGTAAGGCCAACAAATTCGTAAAATGAAGCCTTTTTTTCCCTAAATCTGCCAGGTTCTAGAACCCATTTCATATCCTCCCCCATCACCTCAGAATTTGAGTGACAAGGGCGGTCTCCAGCCTCTTTACTTTCTAGCAGTAAAATCTCCTTACTAAATTCCAAAGGAATTTAGATCTGAAAGTACCTCCACCTCTCCTGCTACACATCCTCTGCCTAGGAGGCATGAGGGTAGCAACCAAAGAACACTGAGAACAAGAAAGAAAAGAAGCCTTGCCTTCAAAACAATAAAATGGGCGATATACACCACCTTGAATCCCGAACCGGAGAAATACCAAATCATAGGAGCAAATATAATCAAATTTTCAATTGCCCTACAACTTAGAGACATGATATAACCCCACAACCAACAGTGGAATTCTTCAAAGCATAGTTTGAAATCAAAGAAACTATAACGATACCCAAAACCCTTAACTTTGTTAATTGATACTAGGTTGTGAAAAAATTGACCAAATTGAAACATGACAATTAAACAAAACCCCAACACATAAGACCCAAACACTAAAACCTTTAGTGGGCGAACACCATGAGTACAATTACACATTACTCACAAGTCAACAATCACCTTTAAAGACCATAGAAATGGAAAATCGATCTTCAATAAACTAGGCAAGGAGAAAAAAGAGTCAAGCTTGCCTAAACCATAACACCAGTCTAGCACAAGGGAAGTGACAAACTTGACAAATTGCAACAATCTCACCTGAACAATGTTTTGTGGCGTAATACACACTAGTTGCCTGAGAAATTTATTGTGCCACTCATAGCAACAGAGGCTAAACAAAAAATTCACCAACTTAAAACAAAAAAGGGAGGATGAGGAGTAGACCTTGCCTCCTTTCGCATAGATCTTGTACCTCTACCATACTGTCTTCATAAATGTCAATTTAAAGCTTCGGGCCTAGCTGGTAACCTTCTCTCACACCTCAACGATCTTCTGCCATGTTACACAAAAATATCGTCACTATGATTATTTACAGTCAGTATGGGTCTATCATCACTTGTACTGTCCTCCTAAGCAAGTCTAAGACCTCAGCTCTTCAAATCAAGCTTTGGAAATGGGAGAAAGACATTAAAAATCAATGTAACTCTGGTTCCGCACTTTCTCTCATGGTCACCTGCGGTCCCGCACCTTCTGTGTACAAACGCTGCGTACCAACCCGCTCTGTCCCTAACGGTGTAGGTGCGGACCCCTGTGAAAGTCAAAAGGCGCAAGTTTTATCTTAAAAAACTCACTTTGGGTTAATTCTAGAGTTTTCTAGAAGGAATTTTGACGTGGATTGTTCGCTCTGAGGTGGTTCATGCATCCCAAAAGAGAAGGAGCTAATCCCTTTGAAGGAGGGCTTTATCCCTTTGAAGGAGGACCTAGTAACTTCCCTCCATTGCACTATAAATACAAGCATTAGGGTGAGGACTAGAGAGGTTAGAAGCTGAACATTTTGAGGGTAAATGTTGGTGAAATTAAGACTCTTTGGTTGAGCTTGAGAGGAGAGATCACATACCTCTTGGTTCCATTGGAGAGTGAGTGAAACTTGTCAAAGTAGAGGAGACATCTTGTTGGACCTGGGAGGAGCTTGTACAACGTCAAGGCAAAGGTTGTAAAGTTCTTCTTAAGTTTTTCACCACCTCGTGCTCCTTATCATCCTAGAGGTTTTTATACTCCCGTAAATATGTCAGGTAAGTCGTCCATGTTTACTCAATCGCCTGAATCTTTTTTGTACGGCGGTCCTTCTGTTCCCTCTGGGTATCAGTCACTTTCTGGTACTTTTTCGGGAGCATCTCCTCAACCCATTGAACAAGGGTTATTCACTGGAAGCAATGGTGCAAAGCCGTTGAGCGTAGAAGACATTCTTATGATGTCAGGTTCTATTCCCAATTCTCAACCTCAAGGTGGCCAGTTACCGCCTGGGGGGCAGCCTCAATTAACGCCTGGGGGGCAACCTCAAAGTACACAATTTGCATCTGGGGGGCAACCTCAAGGACAGTACGTACCTACGGTACAATACGTTTCTCAAGGTCAACCCCAGACTCAATATGTACCCCAAGGTCAACCCCAGTATCAATTTATACCTCAAGGTCAACCCCAGTATCAGTACGTGCCTCAGGGGTATCTACCCCAAGGTCAGTACTCGAACCAAGGTTTCCAACCACCCCAAGGTCAATCTTATGTTCAAGGAACGGGAAATGTACCTTTCAATTATCAATCCTACCCTCAACCCGGTTATGGTCCTCAATATTCTCAACCTGTTATGGGTCAGTACCCCGGAATGAACATAGTGTGGGATCCATCGCAAACTCAACAGGTGTTGTAGCCAAGTGTACAGTTGTCATCTCAAACTGGACAACCCTTAGTTTCTGGTTCACCCCAGCAACCAATCCAGTCTAACATTCAAACTTTTGTACCTTCGGTAGTTTCTCAGTCTGGGCCTACTGCGCCTCGTACTCCATCTCAAACGACTGCTACAACTGCCACAACATCTGTTCAATCTACCCCACCTACTTCTGGAGTATCGACGGCTCCGATTTCTACTGTTCTTGTATCTACTCCTCAGACATCTTTACCACTGTCTGGATCCACGATCCAAACTACGGTTCAGATGCCTGTAGGACAACCTGGTTTAAGTATGGTTGTCACTAGTCAACCTCAATTCACCTATCAACCGTACCAGGGACAGTACTAATTCGGTCCTGCTGTTCAGCAACCAGTGTATCAGTATCAACCGTACCCTAGGTACACTTATCAACAACCCCAGTATGGTCCGGTTAATCCTGGTTTTCCGGGAGGATACAATAACCCGAACGCGATTCCTATTCCTAGTTATCCTGGATATCCTCCTCCTGGGGTTGGTCTCATGACCCAGAGTTTTAGGGATCCTAATCGCAGTTACCATTTATCGCAACTTTGGACTTACCTGATTTGTCGCGCCTAACGAACGATCCGATTAATTATCTTCCGTTTTGGCCGCCAATGCCGAATAAGTTGCCCAGTGACATTTCCAAGTTCGAAGGTAAATCTGGAGAGGACCCGTCGAACCATGTGATGACTTACCACCTCTGGTGTGCGTCTAACTCCATCACAGATGATTCGATCCGTCTTAGACTTTTCCAGCACACTCTAATTGGTCTCGCGGCCAAGTGGTACATTGAGTTACCGCGAGGCACTTTTTATAATTTTAGTCAGTTAGCTACCTCGTTTTTAACTCATTTTCAGTTGCCAGTCAGATATGACAATGGCACGGAATTGTTAACTTCGCTAAAACTATCGACATCCACGTACAATTCAGATCATATTCATGAGTGGAGACGTCGACGACGTTTAGTGAAGGTATTTATTCTGGATCAAATCTTGGCTGAGTGGTTTGTAAAATCTTTGTTGCCAAGGATCACTGAAGATGTTGCTAAAGCCGGAGTTGTTACTGAGGAGCAAGTGATTGCTCAAGCACAGTACCTTGACTTGGTCTATACTCAGTCAGGTACGTTACACGAAAAGATCCCCGATCTTCCCAAGTCAAATCAAATCACTGCAGCTCCTTCGGGATCTCATGCCGCTAACGGTATGATTGGTACGGTTAACACTAAAAGTAAGAAGAAGTCTTCCAAGAATTCTTCTCCTATCATAACCTTGCCTGATTCCCCGACAGGAGATTCTTCTGCAGAGGTTTCCGCCGATATTCACGTTGTAGAGTCATCTACGGCTAAATCAAAATCCGGTGGGAAGAAGAAAGGAAAGAAGAAGAATAAAACGGACAAAAGTTCAAAGGAGAAACCTGAAAAGGCGGAATCCAATGATGAAAAGTGCAAACCTCGTTATCCTTGTCTCATTTGTGACGAAGAACATTTTACAAGAGACTGCCCTCATCGTGCAGAGGTTGCGAAGATTGTCAAAGGTTCCCAAACTCCTGCTGTCTTGAAGGATCCATTTCCAAGTCAAGACAGTAAGATGATAGGTTCTTCCTCGAGTGCCAATGAAGAACCCATATTGATGATGTCCCATGTTAGGATTGCAACTCGATCGCAAGATTATGGTAGTAAAAGTCCTGTTGATGGCAAAGAAGCAGAATCTTCTCATTCTAATCCATCAACCTCAGCTCCCGATTCCGATCCACTACAAATCGAGAAACCTAATCCAGACTTAGTAATCAAACCGCCCGCCAAGGGTATACTTTGAAAGTCACCTTTCAATCCACATGCGAGAGCGGCTCAGAATTATAACATTGTTGAGGATTTAGCTGTTTCACCCTCAGCAATGTCGGCTTTGGAAGTGCTGCAATCATGCCCAGCACAACGTAAATTACTTTTGTCGGCTATAGGCGCTGTTGACGTTCAAGACCCGAACCTAATAATCTTTGATCTAGAAAATAGTACACCGCGTTTGCCTCATCAAATGGCTTTCCAGATCCCAGTGATAGTAAAAAACAGGCCTATTCATCGGACTGTAATTGATGAGGAAGCCTCAACGTGTATTATGTCGATACAGTGTTGGAAATCGCTTGGTTCTCCTTCACTAAATCAATCCTCGACAATTCTTAAGGCCTTTGATGGCCGTTGGTTTCATCCTTTTGGCATTCTATAGGATTTGCCTATAGGGGTTGAAGGAAAAATCGTTAATCTAGATGTGGAGGTGGTTGATGCCCCTATAGATTACAACCTTCTATTGGGTCGAAGTTGGTCTTACGCTATGACAACGGTCGTTTCATCGGTCTTCCGAGTAATAAAGTTTCCACATAATGGAAAGATCGTAACAATAGACCAGCTGGCTTACTTTTCATCCGACCCAGCCTCTTCGGAGAGTATTCAGCATGTCGGTAAATCGACTATCCCATATAAGGATGTTGGAGTAGGATTAGTTAAAGATACCGGTTTACTGGGAACTTTTCCTTTTCCTCCAATCAACGCATCATATTCATTTGCAACCATTCATATGATTACATCAGACACCATTTTTTATGACGATCCTTGGATCGTTCCTTCTGAATCTGAAATAGACTCATTTAGTAATTCCATGCCTTTGAGTCCATATGAATTGCCTATGAAGCCGTGCAGTCTTTTGCCGACCCGTGTTCAACCGAAAATGACTTAATGAATGTGGTCCGTGAGGAATCACTTTTCACATCAACCTCGGATTTAACTACGTTTTCTGAACTTGTTCACTCTGATGAGCAAATTCGTGAAATCCTATGTGTAGATGATTTACCATGGGAAGATCTCCATCACAGATCTTCGTTTTTGTCTGAGGATGATCGTTTTGAAAATGATTTCTCATCAATCTTTACGACTGAATATGTCAAGGAACCTCAGAATCCAATGAAACATCCTAATTCAGAGTTAAATTTGGGAAACATCTCTCAAACTATTCTTATTGACATTTCGGTTAAGCTCGGAATTGTTGAGAACATTCATATAGGTGCCTCGTACAGATGACGAAATTCAATTATATAAGGCCCTATTTCAAGAATTCTGCGACGTGTTTGCCTGGTCCTATGAGGAAATGCCAGGAATTGATCCCGCGATTGTTGTTCATGAGATCAAGACTTACCCGGACGCTAAACCCGTCCGGCAACGTTTGCTTCAGATTCACCCACGAAAAGCTGCTGCAGTTAAAGCAGAAGTTGAAAAACTGTTGAAAGCAGGTTTCATTTATCCGATCCCGCTAACGGATTGGGTATCGAATATTGTTCCGGTCAACAAAAAACAGGGGACAATAAGAATATGCATCGACTATAGGGACATTAATCGAGCCTGTCCAAAGGACAACTACCCAACTCCCTATATCGATCAAATCATTGATGATTGTGCCGACAACGAAATATTTTCCTTTATGGACGGTTTTTCCGGATACAATCAAATCAACATTCTACCTGCCGATCAACCAAAAACGGCTTTCATTTGTCCATGGGGGACATTTGCTTATTGCAAATTACCTTTTGGGCTTAAGAATGCCGGAGCAATTTTTCAGAGGGCGATGTCTTATGTGTTTCATGACATCAAGCACATTGTGCAACCCTATTTCGATGACTTGCCTGCTCATTCATTACATCGAGCTGATCACTTTGTCCATTTACGAGCAATCTTTATGAGGTGTAGGCATTATCGTATTCGGTTGAACCCACACAAATGTGTCTTCTGTATAGAAACGGGTCGATTGCTGGGATTTGTAGTTTCGAAAGCCGGCATTCGCGTTGATCCCTCGAAGGTCGAAGCTATCATCAATTTGCCTCCTCCTTCGAGTCTTCGCCAACTCCAAAGTTTGCAGGGGAAAGCAAACTTTTTACGACGATTCATTCCTAACTACGCCGAGGTTACAAAGGGTTTTGCACGGTTGTTGAAACAGAACACTCAATTCTCTTGGGATGAGATAGCTCAGAAATCTTTTGATGCACTCAAACACGCGTTGACCCATGCACCGTTGTTGCATCCTCCCAACTACAACCAGGATTACTTTTTGTATCTCGCCGCCTCCCATTCCACCATTAGAATGGTCTTAGTTCAGGAAGATGAATTCGGAACGGAACATGTGATATATTACCTTAGTCGAACGTTAAATCCAACTGAGCTAAAATACTCACATGTGGAGAAATTGGCATTGGCAGCTGTCCAACGTTTTCGTCACTACATTTTACTACGTAAAACTACGGTAATTTCGGATTGCAACCCTATGATCTACATTTTGACCAAACAATTGCTAGGGGCAAGTACTCTAAATGGATCATTATCCTGCAGGAGTTCGACTTGGAATTTGAAAAATCTAAGTCTAAGAAATCTTTAGTTTTTGCAGAGTTAATGTGTGACTTCCCGCGTGCTGACACGGAAACTGTGGCAGAGGAGCCCATTGCGGACGAATCTGTTTCTAATCAGCACTTTAGATCCATAGTATGGGGATATCATCGTTTATCTCCAGACCCAATTCTTTCGGCCAGAAATTTCAAGGTCGGAACGTCGGAAAATTCGGTTCCACTCCCAACAATTCAAAATTATTGGAGATACTCTTTATCGTCGTGGGGCGGACTCTATTTTTCGACGTTGCTTAACTCACGAAGAGGCTGAAAGGGTTCTAAATGACTGCCACTCTGGAGCATGTGGCGGTCATATGTCTGGGTATGCCACAGCCCAAAAGATATTGCACGCTGGCTATTTCTGGCGGTCCTTGTTTAAAGATTGTATTACCGCGGTCCGAAAATGCCACAACTGCCAGATTTTTGATCGTAAGATGCGCGCTCCACCTGTTCCTCTCCACCCTATAATTGTCGTTGGTCCTTTTGCCAAATGGGGTATCGATTTTATTACATGTAACCCTCACTCGGCCGGGGGCATGCCTATATTATCCTTGCGGTAGATTATTTTACTAAGTGGGCCGAGGCGATGCCTACATTCGAGGCACACGGCAAGACAGCTGCAATTTTCGTGTTCAATCATATAATTGCTAAGTTTGGTGTCCCACAAGCGATAATCACTGATCATGGGCGTCATTTTCGAAACGTTATGATGACCGAACTTACAGGCCAGCTTGGTTTACGTCACGATAGTTCAACTCCTTATTATCCACAAGCGAATGGTCTGGTTGAATCCATCAACAAAGTTTTAGTTATCATGATCCGACGAATCATTGGGATTCATCGGTCGAATTGGCACAACATGCTATTTTCAGCGCTTTGGGCGTACCGAACTTCAGTAAAAACATCAACAGGGTTCACTCCTTTCCAACTAGTCTATGGTTTGGAAGCTGTGTTACCCATTGAGTGCGAAATCCCATCACTGCAAATGGCCATCGAGTTACTTCCAGCTACTTCCGAAGAGGAAAAGCATTTGTTATACTTAGCTCAATTAGATGAGAATCGACGTGATGTTGCATTGGCGATCGAGACTCACACAAAACGTATGAAAGCTCAATATGATCGGAATGTGACCCCTCGAAATTTTTCGGAAAGAGACCTAGTGTTATTGTATGATCAAGCTAATGATAAATTAGGGGCTGGGAAATTCGTTCTTATGTGGCATGGTCCCTATATTGTTAAGCGAAAGCTAGCAAAAGGGGCCTATGAATTGGTAGACTTTGATGGGGACTCTTTGGGTAAACCCAGAAATGGCCTTTACTTGAAGAGGTACTATGCTTAAAAGAATAGGTATGGAGATTTTTAGTTATGACAGTTTTTTCTTTCTAGCTGGTGTGTTTTAGTTTAAAAAAGTGTGCTTAGCTTAGAGAGTGTTTTTTCGTCATTATTCCTGCTTATCTTGGTTTTACTCTTGATATTGCAGATGTCGATGCCTCTCCAAACATACATTGGATTTGCTGATGGTGCTTGTCGTAATATACGGAACATCTCTTCCACAGCTTGGGTTATCTATTCGCCCTCTGACGAGTTAGTTTCTATGCATGGGGTAAGCCTCAGTCAAACAACAAACAACATTGCAGAGTATAGTGCAGTGATTGAGTTATTATCTGAATATATTTCGTTTGGGATTCTGAGTTTGATAGTGAAGTTAGATTCTGAACTCGTTGTATTACAGCTTAATAGAGTGTATACCATTAAAAATCCAGTGTTATTAAGATTATTTTTGAGAGTGCGTCTCTTGGAATGTGAGTTTGATTACATTGAATATCAGCATATTCCAAGGTCTTTAAATACATTAGCAGATGAAATTGCTTCTCGAATGTTAAATAGACATTTGCAATAATCATACATGTAAATTTAAAACCATTACATAACATGATTTACAAGATAAGCCGGTAATAGTGATATATATATAGGAGTGTGTGAAAAAATACATCGTCTTCGATCATAGGTTGAAAAACACCTTATGATCGACAAAAATGATAAGTACAAAAAGCAAAATGTCACATGTGCCCACAATAGGCGATCATCCTATCACTGGTGATGATCTCTATAAGAAACCACTACATGGGCCACCTTGCAAAGGAACCTTCTAAAAGGTCTCGGGACTCCAATCACATAGCGCTGAAGTCGACGAGGAATGTCGTCTATAGTGGTCTCAGGAATATCTCCTGTCAAGCGCTCGAGATGACCGTTCAATTCGGCCAAAACCTCTGCCGATTCGTCCTGTGGGGCTGGCGTGGGTGCAACTGGTTGCCTCCTCTCGAAAGGGCGGAGAGCGGCTGGTCGCTGTGGACCCACATCTGCATTTGAAATTTTTACTATCAGTTTTGAGACTATGGAAAAATAAAAAAAAATTAAAATAGGAAAAGTTGAAAAGGATTTTACTTGACTCGTCCCACTGCTCTCCTGGTGGAAGAGCCATGTCTGGATCACCACGAAAATCTGTCCCAGCGTAAGGGAAGTCCTGAATGGAAAAGACCTGGTTTTTCAACCATTGGAAATACTCAGGTTTGAACCGAGCAACTTCTGTCCTCTCGTCCGGGTGACGGGCCATGACTGCGACCCATCGCATCAGTTTAGGCTCTCGAGGAAGCCCAACTCCAACAGCAAGGTGCTGTGGGATTAGCATAGGAACCCTCTCCAGGCCAAAACTCACGACCAAAGCCCCATAACCAAAGGTCTTTAGTCGTCCGCTCTTGGCCCTGGTCAGTTGGCCTTTGACATTGGCCAGCACAGCGTTGCACCAGTTGAAGATGGTGCCTCGAAAGCAATCAACTGCGATACGCATCTGGGATCCGGTGGCAATATGTAATGCGGCAGCTCCGCAAAGTCTGGTGACAGTAAACGCAATCACCATGAGCTCAGGACGGGATATAGTTTTTATGTCTATCCCTTTGTCTCTAGCCTGGCTGTTGCAGTACTCTAGCCGGAGGCTATCGACAGACTGGCCACCTGGCCTAGTCCCGTGCAGAGTCAAGTCTTCGCCTCTCTTAGGCAAACCAGTCAAGAAATAAATGTCCGCCGGCTCGATTTCGAGCCGGTGGCCGCCAATGAAAAAGCACTGGTCCTGTATGCTCCATCTATCAACCAGCCACTGTAAGAAATCCACCTGAGCCCTCATGCCAGGAATGGTCCAGAATTTGTACAGTCCGCACGCCCTCAAAGCATCAAGTGAAGGCTGATGATTCCATGCGGCAACATCTACGTCCTTATGCTCTCGTTCGCGCCAATCTAGCATGATGTACTCTCTGCATCAAGTATAAAGATTAATTAAATTGCTAGAAAATATTTTGATTGGTCCATTTTTGAGAATCTTTGGGTTCAAAACCCTTGCGGCGGGGTACGCACCCTCCGAGTTAGACACAGTGCGGGGGTCCGCACTTTGTGTACACGGAAGGTGCGGACCCCAAGCTTTTTCCCAATGGAGAAAAAGTCGAGGTCCGCAGGTCCGCAATGGTAAACCTGCGGACCCCCGTGCGTGGGTTTTGCGCCTAAAAACCGTCCCAAAAAATGAAATGAAGGACTAAATCAAAAAACTAAACGGTTGAAAATGAAGAGTAGGATGATGTGGATTACCTGGAGAAGACGGCACTCGATTCCGACGGTTGGATTTTCCACAATCTTCACGGGAAGTTTTCTAAGCAAAAGCACTATTTTCTCACCCAAACTCAAACGGTAAAAATGAATTGACAAAGGCCCTTTTTATAATTTTTTTGAGTAAATGAATTGCAAATTTGTTTATGTTTCACTTTGAAAAGGTATTTTGCGACATTTTTATCCATTTCAAACAGGTATGAGTAATGTTTGTGTTTTTGTGCAGAATAAAGGATTATTCAGGCGAAATCTATCATTTTCAACGAAAAAACAAGTAGAGACATCTTTAAGCCCTTTTCTGACTCCTAAAATATGAAAAGATTGCCGAGCGTTTCTTTTACACTCGTTAAAACGGAATTAAAAGACGGTCCACTTACAGCTCTTTTCCGACCGTAAAAATACTAAAAGATTGCCGGATTTTTGTCGTTTCAAATTCGATATTGGTTATAAAACGACGTGTCGTTGATCGTTTTTTTTTTACTTTTTTGGATCAGTGACACTAATAACGAAAAGTACTCCTTGGTCGTAAAAGATCAAGCGGTTCTCTCAAGTATTATTTTATACTTTTTCGGGCTTGGGAGACACAAATTTACGAAAAAGGTCAACCCTGGAGTCTTCTTAAGTTTTTTCAGACTCTCTAAAATTGAAAAACGTCGAGTTTCTCCTATACTGGACTCGTTAAAATTTCACAGTAAAGGACCTCTTCAATTACAAACAGGAACGAACCACTCCTTCTTAGGGTTCGAATCTAAACTAAGTTGGACTCATCCGAAGGATGAGCTTATAATCAAGCAAATGTTATCCTCCTCAAGCTTGTCAAAAATAAAGAGGTACTTGCCAGAAATGATGGGGGAAAAAGGAGAAAAATGAGTCTGTTTGTCATACTTTGTAACCACTCTTGAACACGACACTTTCATTCACTTGGGTTGGGAAATCCTTTGCTTAACAGTTGGTCAAACCACATTGAAAGTCTTCAGCCGGTTTCTGGGTATTAACTTTGGGTCAATTGTTACCAAGTCGTCTGTCGTGTCGTTATGTGTTCAAGAGGTCACTGCCAATAAGCCATTCATCTGCAAAATATCTGTTATCCATCTTGACCATCCCTGAGTCAGTCCTTGCAACTAAATTTCTTCAACTTGATCTATGATTTCGTGTTGTGGGCTTGCCTGCGACGGATCGCTTTCTATCGACATCAGCACATTATCTAGAAAGATGATCTAGGAATCGTCAGTAGCTTGAGATCTGCATGCCTCAATGACAGGTTTCTCGCCTTTGACGACAATTTACATCATTGACTTCTGATCAAAGGATTCCGTGACATGTTTGACATCAACACATTTATTCACATCTCATGGATTGTACTGGGTACTTTGAGAGCCATTGACATCACTGGTGGTTTCTCTCACACTTGTTAACAGTTTACATCATTGACTGGTAATCAAGTGGTTTCTACCATGTTCGACATCAACACATTTATTCGCATGGATAGAATCGTACTATTTCGGGAAGTAGAAATGAAGACCCTGGATCTAGTTTCCACTATCCAGGCTGCGAGGAATTTTGTATTCATTGTGTTGTGGACTATTTATAAACAGATGGCTGCATCCATACTGTGTTCACACGAGTCTATACTTGTGATGTCTTACAAGATCATTCCTATATCAGAGCAGTAGATAATTTTCTAGTTAGTTTTGATCTAAGTATGGGAATGCCTACCTCAGCGATGATATGATCTCACATATATATATCTTGCATTGAATGTTTTTACAGGTTCCGACCGGGCTCTCCACAAAATGATCCTCGAAATGATAAAGTGCTTCACTCTTCCTATATGATAAATGAAATCCTCATCTACTACAGACTTCGCACTTTAGGGGGCAATCTGTTACACATAAATATCGTCACTATGATTATTTACAGTTAGTATGGGTCTATCATCACTTGTATTGTCCTCCTAAGCAAGTCTAAGACCTCAGCTCTTCAAATCAAGCTTTGGAAATGGGAGAAAAACATTAAAAATCAATGTAACTCTGGTTCCGCACTTTCTCTCATGGTCACCTACGGTCCCGCACCTTCTTTGTACAAAAGCTGCGTACCTACCCGCTCTGTCCCTAACGGTGTAGGTGCGGACCCCTGTGAAAGTCAAAAGGCGCAAGTTTTATCTTAAAAAACTCACTTTGGGTTAATTCTAGAGTTTTCTAGAAGGAATTTTGACGTGGATTGTTCGCTTTGAGGTGGTTCATGCATCCCAAAAGAGAAGGAGCTAATCCCTTGACTAAAGGAGCTATCCCTTTGAAGGAGGGCTTTATCCCTTTGAAGGAGGACCTAGTAACTTCCCTCCATTGCACTATAAATACAGGTATTGGGGTGAGGACTAGAGAGGTTAGAAGCTGAACATTTTGAGGGTAAATGCTGGTGAAATTAAGACTCTTTGGTTGAGCTTGAGAGGAGAGATCACATACCTCTTGGTTCCATTGGAGAATGAGTGAAACTTGTCAAAGTAGAGGAGACATCTTGTTGGACTCTGGGAGGAGCTTGTACAGCGTCAAGGCAAAGGTTGTAAAGTTCTTCTTCTTTTGAATTAATACAATCAAACTCATTTTTATCAACAAGTATCTTATGTTATTTGTTTCATGGACTCCTTGACTTTCATGTTAAATATGTTTTATGCAATTGGCTTTTCAGGTGCTATTTAATTTGTTTGCCTAGTTTGTGTTTGCATATTCGCGAAAATGAGCTCATTTGGATCAAAGCAGCGAGGGCATCCACAAGCTTGCGTTGGACCAAAGGTAGGCCCTAAAAACACTTGTTTGCTATTGTTTATCAAAGCATATTTAGAGAAAGATAGTGTCTGGTTGGTTTGCTTGTCATTAGGTCTTCTTTAGATTCTAGGAAGGTCTATCTTGTCCACAAGATCGACCCATTCCGCGTGACATGCCACTTCATTAATAAGACATAACTCTTGGAAGGATGACACACCATCCAAAGGCTCTCCCATAGCCAGGACATCACGCCATCGGGGTCATTACCCTCCAAATAAATATGATCATTTATTATTTTTCTTAAAAAGTCCATTTTACATCCCAAATCTATTATACTTAGATCCAAAAAGAAAAAATGGAAATTACTCTTAATGTAAGCAACCAAAGCTGAAAATTATCATTTAAAATAAATAAATGTTAATAAAAACAGTATACATAAAGTAAACCATTTTGAAACTAAAAAATAAGCAAAATAGAGCTAGAAATGTGCTTTTTATATAGAACATTGAAGGGTAGAAATGTTTATTCAAACTAAAAATTAAATAGCGGCATTGACTTTTAATGTGAGGATTGATAATGTAGATTCAAGCTAAATAATTAAATTTAGAGTAAAGTGTAACTTTAATTTTTATATGTAATTTTAATATAATAAAATCAGCTTGCTTACATTCAAGAAAGAGAGTTGAAAATTGCAAACTTAAATAAACCAAATGAGTAAAATTTACACTCAAATTTACAAAAATAAGTTGAAGATTACATTTCTAACTACAATGGAAAGCTAGAAAAATGCACTAAAACTTAAAATAGTTTGCATTTTAATTATAAAAATAAAGTTGGAGCATCATATACTAAAACTTAAAAGGCTCCCATTTTAATTTATATGAAATAGCTAAAAATTGTACTCCCAATTAAACTTAGAATTGAATGTTAAGATATGAGGAAAAGGGTTAAAATGCATGTGCAATTTCAAGTTTATTCTTTCTTCAATTTGGACAATAAAATAATTAATTTCTCTCTATAAGTTGGTAAAGGAAGCCAACCAAACACGAAAGAAACAAAACACGAAGAAAAAGTATGTCAAGCAAACCTAATAGAAAGATTAAGAGTTAATTTACAAACAAATTAAGAGTGACCTATCAACAGAGAATAATTATTTTAGACAGTGAGATAATAAGATGAAACAGTGAAGCATTCATGCTTACTTTTAATTAAAGTCGAAGCTTTCCAAACAACAGGTTTGAGACCAGCAACCTTCCTCAACTGATCATGCGCGAGCACCACGACCTCTCTCCAGGGGTCTTCACAACTCCAACGCCTTATAATATCAAGGTACTTTTGGATAGTGAAACTATCCTCAGACAGACGGCCCAGTAGGCTTCAATATTAATAAAAGCAAACAGAATACAACAAGCTTATTACAATATGGATTCTCAGAGTTCTCTCAGGCAATGCTCTCTAGCGATCGATGCCTTGAACTTCTGCAAACCCTTTCTTATATAGAGCTATACAGAATCTAATCCTATCTAAGCAATGACGTAAAAGTGGAAATTATTGAGGGTCCTGTCGGTATTTCTTTTACCGACGGTGTCTACTCAATCTTTTCCAGTACAAAGATTCTTGCTACAACATGTGACCACATTGTCACATTGCTAGCAAAGATTCTACCAGGGTCCCATCGGACTCCTGTTCTCCCACATGTCTTCTTCTGATGATCCTGGAGATGGTTCGTATTCATCAATTATCCTTTTGAGGTGGCTGTCCATCAAACGATTGTACTCTTCGTCGATTCCTTCTTCGGGATCCTGAGCATCTGTCAATTCATCTTTTTCTTTCGGTGGCATTATTGTCCTGCTAGATGCCTTTGATGATGATTCTCCCTTTTCAATATTCGTTTTTATCTTATGGAGACCCAGCTGTTGAGGTGTATGCATCAATTCTTGCTTTTCCCACTTGTTCAAAAAAGGTAGTGCGCTTATTTCAATATCAAGGAAAGAATCTTTAAAGCGTTCCGGGTTGCAGGTGATCTTTGTACTGCCAACTCAATGCCATTTAACAGTTCCCATTTGAATATTTGGAACATGTTGGTGGAACTTTCAATTGCATGCTGAATCCATGATCTACAGTTTTCA
This sequence comes from Pinus tabuliformis, assembly GCA_031772625.1. Classification (NCBI taxonomy): domain Eukaryota; kingdom Viridiplantae; phylum Streptophyta; class Pinopsida; order Pinales; family Pinaceae; genus Pinus; species Pinus tabuliformis. The sequence goes on along the minus strand of CM062814.1, from coordinate 485,541,524 downwards.
TTTAAAAAATCTCTATGCTGCCAACCGAGTTCAAAAATCATGGATGTGCATATTTTCTTGGAAATCATTAGGCTTATTATATGGATGACATTATTATTCCAGTTTGGAGAAAGAACTGAAATAGTGACTAATGCCTTCTGATTAATTGCAAACTTTAAAACCTTAGGCTGTCCTTGTAAACCATCCATTTTGTTGAGAATTTGGAGCTTTTCATCCAACCTTAGATTCCCAAATTCATGGAACCATTCGGCATGCTGCTTAATTAATTCCTGATTGTTACCAGTTTTCAATTCGCCGATCTGTTCATGGCTGAATACTTGAGCAAATGGATTTGGATCTATGCTTTCTCTCAGCCTTAGGCTATGAAAATCCCAAGGAAACGCAAATGTTCTCAAGTATTGTAATGATCTTTGAATACATTGAGATACTCTGGTAACCTGTATTTTTCTACACATTCCTCCTCTGATCTCCCAATCTGCAAAATTCTCAAAGATCTCATACTGAGGGAATGTATCAGTAACATGATAATTTTCATCAATTCTTTGTAAGAAGGATGCTTCAAGTTCTTCAAAAATATCTGGAATCTTTAAAGAGACTAGGAACTTTATTAATTCTTCTTTTATGGGGATTTCTTCGAGATCTAAGATCCTTGCACCTGTAGATACTGAATGCAAAATCAACACTTCCAATGATCTGATAATAGTTTAAAACTCTGAGTGTCCAGATCATTTTTCAGTAAACACACTAGACCATAGATCACATAGACTCTTAAAGAAGAGTTTTACTTTCATGTTTGGTAAAGAGAAAACTTTTACCAAATTTTCATCTAGGCCTAGGGAGATGCCCAAATTTTTTGATTGCCAAGCTTGGCACTTTTTTATCCACATGTTCCTTCTTAATCTCAATCCCACCAGTTTTTTAATTTCTTCCACAATAGTTCCTGCATGATTTTCAAGAATTCGAAATCTATCTACAAAAGTGGCAAAATTATCATCTTTAGCAGTTTTGCTGGGAATTTCAAAAACTGAATATTTACAAGTTATAAACATCTTATTCATGTCTCTAGTCAAGGAGTCTGTCAAGAAATTAGAATTGCCTGGTATCCACTCAACCTGAAAATCAAACTGCTGAAACCAGATTTGCCAGGCTAAAATCCTGCCTTTTGCAATTTGCCTTGAAATCTTTGCAGACAAAAAATATTTGAAATTTCTGGAGTCTGTTCTAACTAAAAATTTGACTGGGGTGAGATATACCTCAAAACGCTGAATTCCATTAAATATAGCCAAAGTCTCCTTTTCAGCTATGAAGTAGTTTTTCTGGCTTGGTGTGAATTCTCCAGAAGCATATCCACACAGTCTTTCTTCAGTTTCACCTTCACTGTTTTTTCTCTGTTCCAAAAGTACAGCTGCCCAAAAGTCTAATGAAGCATCAGTTTGTAAAATGAGTAAACCATCACCTGGTGGCTGAAGTTTCGGCAGATGCTGACATTCTTCTTTTAGCTTTTTTACTGCTTCAGTTGCTTCCTGAGACCAACCTTGATTGATGTGTCTTCTGATTGGGGCTGTTTTTTCTGACAAATTTGGAATATATTTGTGAAGATAATTTAGCACTCCCAAAAATCTCTGAATTGTCTTTGTGTCCTTCAATTCATCAGGAAATTGTGTTAATTTGGTTAGCACATGGGGTTGCATCTGAATAGCACCATTAGCAACATTAATCCCCAAGAAATCAATGCTATCCTGAAACAAAGACATTTTTCTTTCTGACAGAACAATCACGTGTTGTTTAACCTCCTTAAGAAAAATCTCTAGATGTTTTAAATGAGTATGTACATCTGGGTTATGAATTAGTATATCATCTATATATGTGACAATAAAATCATATTTTGCAAAAATATAGTCCATTCTCCTTTGGAAGAATGCCGGGGCATTTTTTAGACCAAACGGAACAACTTTCCACTGAAAGAAACCTGCTGGACAGATGAATGCGGTTTTGTGTCGGTCTTCTGGTTGGATCTGGATTTGATAATATCCTGACTTCATATCAAATTTGTTGAACACCTTACTATGCTGAATCTTTTGCATAATTGTTTCTGGCCTTGGCAATGGATAATTAAAATTATGAGTTATGGCATTAAGAGGTTTATAATTTATAACCATCCTTGGCTTTCCTCTTACAATCTCAGAATGATTTCTTACTAGAAATGAAGAACAAGCATAATGAGATTCACTTGGTTCAATTAACTACATTTTTAGTAGCTCTTCTATCTGATTCCTTATTTCCTGTTCATCAGCTGGTGTACAAGGGATCAACTTACCTTTTACTCCATTGTCATGTAAGGTGACAATCTCTTGCATCGGACTCTCGGTTTCCCAAAATTGTTGTGGGTTGTCTGAGCAACTCTTTAGAAGTCTTTGATGGATATCCTGCTGTTCTGTCGACCAGTTGGGATTAATACATGCCAATTGTTTTGACTTGTTTTCTGCTTTGGCCTCATAGATTTGCAGAACTTCTTGCCAATCATCTGAATCTTTTGATGGCCTTCTAGTTTTTGCTTTTTTTTTTACTATTCTCATATCTAGCTTCTGAATTTGCCAGAGACAATCTAGGTACAGAGATTTCTTTCTTTTTCAGATTAATAATCAGCTTATCCTGGCTGATTGTAACAGGTAGCACAGAGTTTATAAACGACATTCCCAACATTAAGCTTGTTGAGGGATCATAATGCTGGATTGTTGAAATCTTTATAATACTCCCCCCAAATTTTAAAGAAACATTGTCTACATAATGTGTGAGGCTTACAGATCCTCCAATGGTTTCTGAAACCAATATGTTTTTTAATGGTTTCCACAGAGGTTTGAACAAAGATGGTCTTGCCAAGTTATTAGAGCCTCCAGTATCAACAAATGCATCTACTGAGATCCATTCATTTTTTACTTGCACTTGAACTGGAATATAAATAAGACTATTAGTTTTGACAATCTTTTTCAACAATGTATTCTGTTCTTTTTGGCTAACCTCTGGTTGTGGCAAACTGGTTGAAGTTGTTGTTCTTTTTTCATATGGACAGAACGAATTCAAATGAGGCAAAGGTGATACTGAGCACTTACCTTTGTCCGTTGTGACTGATATTGCACTTTCAGTGTCGTCATCTGAATCATCTTCTGTCTCACTTGTTAATTCAGTGTCTGAATAACTTTCTTCATCACTATAATGCTTTTCACTAGAAAATTCACTATCTGTACAAGATGGGCATACATTCATTTTCTGTACATTATCTTCTTCAACATGTGAAACTTCAGTAAGAATATATACATCTGAAATTTCATCATTTGACTCTACAACTGACCAGTCATCTTGGAATTCTTGAATATCTACACATGATTTAAGTTTGCTAGATGACTTCTGTGGGCACTTTCTTGCAAAGTGTCCTTCTTTTTTGCAGATGAAACAACAGTTGTTGTTTCGAGGCTGTGTTCTTTTTTTCAAAAATTTAAATATTTTGAAAGGCTTCTTTGGGTTTGATATTTTTTTGGGCTTGAATCTACCATACCTTTTTGTTTTCTTTCTTTTGAAAGGCGTCCATGGTAGCATTGTTCTGCAGACATCTGAGCTTGGAGTGATGTCATGTGCTTTCTTCTGCCAACATAAATATTTAACCTTTTCTGAAACTCTAAACAGAAGATCAACCCAATAAATCTGATCTAGACTTTTCAATTGCATTTCTAGATCTTTCATTACAAGATCTCCCAAATTGCCTGGTAGTTTTGACAAGAATGAAATTTTTTGAGCAAGGTCATTGGTGAGACTAGCTTTGAATACCTTAGCCATATAATCTTTACTAAATTGATCTAAATATTTTAGATCTTTCAGTTCCATTCGGTTAAGATATGTTATGATCTGCTTTCTCTCATCTATTGGTTCAGGCACAAATTGTGTTTTCAATAATACTTCTAGTGTAGACAATCCAGCTTCCATGACTGCTCTTCTCTCTTCATCTGATGGTCCCATCCACCAGTCATAAACAATTCCAGTCATTCGTTTTTCAGCTAGAATCATAATGGATATATTATCTAATCTTGTGGTGACCTGCATCCGGTACAATGCTCCTATCCAGATTCTGATAGATTCTCCTGGATTTGAAGAATTATCAAGATATAACACAGCCACTAGTATTTGCTGCAAACAGGTCTTCTTCGATTCTAGGATATTTGCTGACTTCTTTTAGAACATGAGCTTTGTTCTGATTTTTTATAGACGGTAGGATGAAATATGGGAATCTAGATGTAGCTTGTTCTAATGTCATGAATTCCTTTTTTGACTTGAAAGGTTTATCAACTTTAAATGATTTTGTCTCACTAGTTAATTTTCCAGTGTCTCTGGAAGTCCCTTCTCCTGCACTAGAAGTAGTTGTTTCTCTTCTATCTTGTTCTTGTTCTTCTTCTTCTAAATCCCAAAAATTGGGTGCAGACATGTCCACATGAAATTTAGGAATTTGCTTGGCCTTCTTTTTCTGTTTTCTGTTTTCTCCTCTCCTCTCCTCCCTTTCTCTTTTTTCTGCCTGTTGCTCATCATAAAGCAACTTAAGATTTGCATTAATCAAATCGGCTTGTTGTCCTAGATCATCTAGAACACTTTCTGCATGTGAACACCAAGTAGTCAAATAGTTTCCTACTTGATATACTTGATCCATATCATTCGGGTTCTGAGAGTTGTGTTCTAGTAGTGGAGCACAGTCTGCTCTTGTAGAGGGCTGCCTAGATTGAGATGAAGAAACACAGAACTTTGTCTTGGGTGGCCATTTTCCTCCTTTTACAAACCTCTTATTTACAAACTGAAATTCTTCAAAAGGTGGATAAGTATTTACATGAGTCCTAAACATCTTATTTACTGCGAAAAACGGCTTTTCTTTAGGTATATACAACTAATTGTCAGACCGAGGTGTACTAGTGGAAGCTTCTTCAGGTATGGAGACTTGTCTATAAAAATACCTTCTTGCACTCTGATGGATTGGTTCTTCAACTGGCAATACATGTTTTTTTGGTAAGATTATTGGCCTCAGAATTCTAGGTTGGTTAGGATTAGGAATTATTTTAACATAACCATTTGCGACATACATCCTCTTAATCATACTATTTGAATTCTCTGCGGCCAAATATTTGTATTGAACATACCAGTCACTGGGTAATGATTTTTTATCATAATGCACACCTTCAATTTGTGCATTTCCTACCCCTACTATGACACAATCATTAACACCGGCTGTTTCAATTTTGGATGCATCGTGTTGGTTAACTGGAAAGATGTTTGAACTATTACAGACAGAAATTCACTATCATCTACCATGGATAGTCCTTGTACTCCTATCAAGGCTTTCCAACAATCCTTAAGATGAACATCTGTTAGACTGATAGCATAATCAGGGTAGATAGTTCCATGCTGGCATCCTGATGACAAATTACCCATTATGGTTCCTATCTGAGCATGATCATATGTATTATGCCTTGTGTCAAATAGTTCTGCTATACAAGGAGTATTCAACCCATGTCTAAACAATGGAGCTAAACCAATTCTAATTGCTCCAAAATGTAAATAGAAAAATCTTCCTTCAGCAGCATACTTTCTAAACTTTTTGATTTCATCTTCTGAAAATAAATTTAATCCTACTATTTGCACAGACGGACCTTTGATTCTGACTTTTATCTCAACTTCTTTGAAATAGTATTTCTTTGACAGTTTAAACAAGACGGGGACTGGATAGATTTCTTTTGTATTCAATGCAGGCGGATTCCAATTTTCAGGGTCTTCGACTTTCTCATGTTCAGTTACTTCTGACTCAAGTGATCTATTTCCTACTTCAGATATTGATCTTTTATCAATGGTAGAAAAGGATCTCAAGAAGTTGGCCATAGTAGACTGATACAAACTATTCCAGAAGTCGACTGAAGGAGCTTTTATCTACTCAGCACAATGTAAAACAAAGATGCTTTTCGAAGGCTTCCTGGCTTTCTTCAGATTCTGTCTATAGAATGTATTTCGTCTGAGATATCTAATTAAGGATCGATATACATTCTATAGACATAATCTTAAGAAAGCCAGGAAGCCTTCGAAAAGCATCTTTGTTTTACATTGTGCTGAGTAGATAAAAACTCATTCAGTCGATTTCTGGAATAGTTTGTATCAGTTTACTATGGCCAACTTCTTGAGATCCTTTTCTACCATTGATAAAAGATCAATATCTGAAGTAAGAAATAGATCACTTGAGTCAGAAGACACTGAACATGAGAAAGTCGAGGACCCTGAAAATTGGAATCCGCCTGCATTGAATACAAAAGAAATCTATCCAGTCCCCATCTTGTTCAAACTATCAAAGAAATACTACTTCAAAGAAGTTGAGTTAAAAGTCAGAATTAAAGGTCCGTCTGTAAAGATAATAGGTTTGAATCTATTCTCAGAAGATGAAATCAAAAGGTTTAGAAAATATGTTGCTGAAGGAAGATTTTTCTATTTACATTTTGGAGCCATTAGAATTGGTTTAGCTCCATTGTTCAGACATGGGTTAAATACTCCTTGTATAGCAGAATTATTTGACACAAGGCATAATACATATGATCATGCCCGCATAGGAACCATAATGGGAAATCTGTCATCAGGATGCCAGCATGGAACAATTTACCCTGATTATGCTATCAGTCTAACTGATGTTCATCTTAAGGACTGTTGGAAAGCCTTGATAGGAGTACAAGGATTATCCATGGTAGATGATAGTGAATTTCTGTCTGTAATAGTTCAGACATCTTTTCAGTTAACTAATACGGTGCATCCAAAACTGAAACAGCCGGTGTTAAAGGATTGTGTCACAGTAGGGGTAGGAAATGCTCAAATTGAAGGTGTGCATTATGATAAAGAATCCTTACCCAGTGACTGGTATATTCAGTACAAGTCTTTGGCCACAGATAACACAAATAGCATGATAAAAAGAATGTCTGTCGCAGATGGTTGTGTTAAGATAATTCCTAATCCTAACCAACCCAGAATTCCAAGGCCAATAGTCTTACCAGAAAAGCATGTATTGCCAGTTGAAGAACCAATCCATCAGAGTGGAAGAAGGTCTTTTTATAAACAAGTTTCCATACCAGAAGAAGTTTCCACTAGTACACCCCGGTCTGACAATCAGTTGTATATACCAGAGGAGAAGCCGTTTTTTGCAGTTAATAAAATGTTTAGGACTCATGTAAATACTTATCCACCTGTAGAAGAATTTCAGTTTGCTAATAAGAGATTTGTAAAAGGAGGAAAATGGCCACCCAAAACAAAGTTCTGTGTTTCCTCATCTCAATCTAGGCAGCCATCTACAAGAGCAGATTGTGCTCCACTGCTAGAACACAATTCTCAGAACTCGAATGATATGGATCAAGTTTATCAGGTAGGAAACTATTTGACTACTTGGTGCTCACATGCAGAAAGTGTTCTAGATGATCTAGGACAACAAGCAGATTTGATTAATGAAAATCTTAAGTTGCTTTATGATGAGCAACAGGCAGAAAAAAGAGAAAGAGAGGAGAGGAGAAAAAGAAAACAGAAAAAGAAGGCCAAGCAAATTCCTAAATTTCATGTAGATATGTCTGCACCCAATTTTTGGGATTTAGAAGAAGAAGAAGAAGAACCAGATAGAAGAGAAACAGCTGCTTCTAGTGCAGGAGAAGGGACTTCCAGAGACACTGGGAAATTAACCAGTGAGACAAAATCAACAAAATCATTTAAAGTTGATAAACCTTTCGAGTCCAAAAAGGAAGTCATGACATTAGAGCAAGCTACATCTAGATTCTCATCCTTCATCCTACCGTCTATAAAAAATCACAACAAAGCTCATGTTCTGAAAGAAGTCAGCAAATATCCTAGAATCGAAGAAGACCTGTTTGCAGCAAATACTAGTGGCTATGAGTTAGATCTTGATAATTCTTCAAATCCAGGAGAATCTATCCGAATCTGGATAGGAGCATTGTACCAAATGCAGGTCACCACAAGATTAGATAATATATCCATTATTATTCTAGCTGAAAAACGAATGACTGGAATTGTTTATGACTGGTGAATGGGACCATCAGATGAAGAGAGAAGAGCTGTCATGGAAGTTGGATTGTCCACACTAGAAGTATTATTGAAAACACAATTTGTGCCAGAACCAGCAGATGAGAGAAAGAAGATCATAACAGATCTTAGCCGAATGGAACTGAAAGATCTAAAATATTTAGATCAGTTTAGTAAATATTATATGGCTAAGGTATTCAAAGCTAGTCTCACCAATGACCTTGCTCAAAAAATTTCATTCTTGTCCAAACTACTAGGTAATTTGGGAGATCTTGTAATGAAAGATCTAGAAATGCAATTGAAAAGTCTAGATCAGATTTATTGGGTTGATCTTCTGTTTAGAGTTTCAGAAAAGGTTAAATATTTATGTTGGCAGAAGAAAGCGCATGACATCACTCCAAGCTCAGATGTCTGCAGAACAATGCTACCATGGACGCCTTTCAAAAGAAAGAAAACAAAAAGGTATGGTAGATTCAAGCCCAAAAGAATATCAAACCCAAAGAAGCCTTTCAAAAGATTTAAATTTTTGAAAAAAAGAACACAACCACGAAACAACAACTGTTGTTTCATCTGCAAAAAGGAAGGACACTTTGCAAGAAAGTGCCCACAGAAGTCATCTAGCAAACTTAAAGCATGTGTAGATATTCAAGAATTCCAAGATGACTGGTCAGTTGTAGAGTCAGATGATGAAATTTCAGATGTATATATTCTTACTGAAGTTTCAGATGTTGAAGAAGATAATGTACAGAAAATGAATGTATGCCCATCTTGTACAGATAGTGAATTTTCTAGTGAACAGCATTATAGTGATGAAGAAAGTTATTTAGACACTGAATTAACAAGTGAGACAGAAGATGATTCAGATGACGACACTGAAACTGCAATATCAGTGACAACGGACAAAGGTAAGTGCTCAATATCACCTGTGCCTCATTTGAATTCGTTCTATCCATATGAAAAAAGAACAACTTCAACCAATTTGCCACAACCAGAGGTTAGCCAAAAAGAACAGAATACATTGTTGAAAAAGATTGTCAAAACTCATAGTCTTATTTATATTCCAGTTCAAGCGCAAGTAAAAAATGAATGGATCTCAATAGATGCATTTGTTGATACTGGAGGCTCTAATAATTTGGCAAGGCCATCTTTGTTCAAACCTCTGTGGAAACCTTTAAAAAACATATTGGTTTCAGAAACCATTGGAGGATCTGTAAGCCTCACACATTACAACGACAATGTTTCTTTAAAAGTTGGGGGGAGTATTATAAAGATTTCAGCAATCCAGCATTACGATCCCTCAGCAAGCCTAATGTTGGGAATGCCGTTTATAAACTCTGTGCTACCTGTTACAATCAGCCAGGATAAACTGATTATTAATATGAAAAAGAAAGCAATCTCTGTACTTAGATTGTCTTTGGCAAATTCAAAAGCTAGGTATGAGAATAGTAAAAAAAGAGCAGAAACTAGAAGGCCATCAAAAGATTCAGATGATTGGCAAGAAGTTCTGCAAATCTATGAGGCCAGAGCAGAAAACAAGTCAAAACAACTGGCATGTATTAATCCCAACTGGTCGACAGAACAACAGGATATCCATCAAAGACTTCTAAAGAGTTGCTCGGACAATCCACAACAATTTTGGGAAACTGAGAGTCCGATGCAAGAGATTGTCACCTTACATGACAATGGAGTAAAATGTAAGATGATTCCTTGTACACCAGCTGATGAGCAAGAAATAAGGAAAAGGTGTTCAGCGAATTCGATATGAAGTCAGGATATTATCAAATCTAGATCCAGCCAGAAGACCGACAGAAAACCGCATTCATCTGTCCAGCAGGTTTCTTTCAGTGCAAAGTTGTTCCGTTTGGTCTAAAAAATGCCCTAGCATTCTTCCAAAGGAGAATGGACTATATTTTTGCAAAATATGTTTTTATTGTCACATATATAGATGATATACTAATTCATAGCCCAGATGTACATACTCATTTAGAACATCTAGAGATTTTTCTTAAGGAGGTTAAACAACAAGGGATAGTTTTTTCAGAAAGAAAGATGTCTTTGTTTTAGGAGAGCATTGATTTCTTGGGAATTAATGTTGCTAATGGTGCTATTCAGATGCAACCCCATGTGCTAACTAAATTGACAAATTTTCTTGATGAATTGAAGGACACAAAGACAATTCAGAGATTTCTGGGAGTACTGAATTATCTTCACAAATATATTCTGAATCTGTCAGAAAAAACAGCCTCGATCAGAAGACATACTAATCAAGGATGGTCTCAGGAAGCAACTGAAGCGGTAAAAAAGTTAAAAGAGGAATGTCAGCATTTGCCAAAACTTCAACCACCAGGTGATGGTTTACTAATCTTACAAACTGATGCTTCATTAGACTTTTGGGCAACTGTACTTTTGGAACAGAGAAAAAACAGTGAAGGTGAAACTGAAGAAAGACTGTGTGGATATGCTTCTCGAGAATTCACACCAAGCCAGAAAAACTACTTCATAGCTGAAAAGGAGACTTTGTCCATCTTTAATGGAATTCAACGTTTTGAGGTATATCTTACCCCAGTCAAATTTTTAATTAGAACAGATTTCAGAAACTTCAAAAATTTATTGAATGCAAAAATTTCAAGGCAAATTGCAAAAGGTAGAATTTTAGCCTAGCAAATTTGGTTTCAGCAGTTCGATTTTCAAGTTGAGTGGATTCCAGGCAATTCTAATTTCTTGACAGACTCCTTGACTAGAGACATGAACAAGATGTTTAGAACTTGTACATATTCAGTTTTTGAAATTCCAGGTAAAACTCCTGAAAATGATAATTTTGCTACTTTTGTAGATAGATTTTGAATTCTTGAAAATCATGCAGGATCACTTGTAGAAGAGATTGAAAAAGTGGTGGGATTGAGATTATGAAGAAACATGTGGATAAAAAAGTGTTAAGCTTGGCAATCAAAGAATTTGGGCATCTCTCTAGCCTTAGACGAAAATTTCAAGGCAAATTGCGAAAGGTAGAATTTTAACCTGGCAAATTTGGTTTCGGCAGATCGATTTTCAAGTTGAGTGGATTCCAGGCAATTCTAATTTCTTGACAGACTCCTTGACTAGAGACATGAACAAGATGTTTAGAACTTGTACATATTCAGTTTTTGAAATTCCAGGCAAAACTCCTGAAGATGATAATTTTGCCACTTTTGTAGATAGATTTCGAATTCTTGAAAATCATGCAGGATCACTTGTAGAAGAGATTAAAAAAGTGGTGGGATTGAGATTAAGAAGAAACATGTGGATAAAAAAGTGTCAAGCTTGGCAATCAAAGAATTTGGGCATCTCCCTAGGCTTAGACGAAAATCTGGTAAAAATCTTCTCTTTACCAAACATGAAAGTAAAGCTCTTCTTTAAGAGTCTATGTGATCTATGGTCTAGTGTGTTTACTAAAGAAATGATCTGGACACTTAGAATTTTAAACTATTATCAGATCATTGGAAGTGTGGATTTTGCATTCAGTATCTATACAGGTGCAAGGATTTTAGATCTCGAAGAAATCCCCATCAAAGAAGAATTAATAAAGTTCTTAGTCTCTTTAAATATTCCAGATATTTTTGAAGAACTTGAAGCATCCTTCTTATAAAGAATTGATGAAAATTATCATGTTACTGATACGTTCCCTCAGTATGAGATCTTTGAGAATTTTGCAGATTGGGAGATCAGAGGAGGAATGTGTAGAAAAATACAGGTTACCAGAGTATCTCAATGTATTCAAAGATCATTACAATACTTGAGAACATTTGTGTTTCCTTGGGATTTTCACAGCCTGAGGCTGAGAGAAACCATAGATCCAAATCCATTTGCTCAAGTATTCAGCCATGAAAAGATCGACGAATTGAAAACTGGTAACAATCAGGAATTAATTAAGCAGCATGCCGAATGGTTCCATGAATTTGGGAATCTAAGGTTGGATGAAAAGCTCCAAATTCTCAACAAAATGGATGGTTTACAAGGACAACCTAAGGTTTTAAAGTTTTCAATTAATCAGAAGGCATTAGTTACTATTTCAGTTCTTTCTCCAAACTGGAATAATAATGTCATCCATATAATAAGCCTAATGATTTCCAAGAAAATATGCACATCCATGATTTTTGAACTTGGTTGGCAGCATAAAGATTTTTTAAATGAAAACTGTAGATCATGGATTCAGCATGCAATTGAAAGTTCCACCAACATGTTCCAAATATTCAAATGGGAACTGTTAGATGGCATTGAGCTGGCAGTACAGAGATCACCTGCAACCCGGAACGCTTTTAAAGATTCTTTCCTTGATATTGAAATAAGCACACTACCTTTTTTAAACAAGTGGGAAAAGCAAGAATTGATGCATACACCTCAACAACTGGGTCTCCATAAGATAAAAACGAATATTGAAAAGGGAGAATCGTCATCAAAGGCATCTAGCAGGACAATAATGCCACCGAAAGAAAAAGATGAATTGAAAGATGTTCAGGATCCCGAAGAAGGAATCGACGAAGAGTACAATCGTTTGATGGACAACCACTTCAAAAATATAATTGATGAATACGAACCATCTCCAGGATCATCAGAAGAAGACATGTGGAAGAACAGGAATCTGATGGGACCCTGGTAGAATCTTTGCTAGCAATGTGACAATGTTGTCACATGTTGTAGCAAGAATCTTTGTACTGGAAAAGATTGAGTAGACATCGTCGGTAAAAGAAATATCGACATGACCCTCAATAATTTCCACTTTTACGTCATTGCTTAGATAGGATTAGATTTTGTATAGCTCTATATAAGTGAGGGTTTGCAGAAGTTTAAGGCATCGATCGCTAGAGAGCATTGCCTGAGAGAACTCTGAGAATCCATATTGTAATAAGCTTGTTGTATTCCGTTTGCTTTTATTAATATTGAAGCTTACTGGGCCGCCTGTCTGAGGACAGTTCCGCTATCCAAAAGTACCTTGATACTATAAGGCGCTGGAGTTGTGAAGACCCGTGGAGAGAGGTCGTGGTGCTCGCGCATGATCGGTTGAGGAAGGTTGCTGGTTTCAGACCTGTTGTTTGGAAAGCTTCGACTTTAATTAAAAGTAAGTATGAATGCTTCACTGCTTCATCTTATTATCTCACTGTCTAAAATAATTCTTCTGTGTTGATCGGTCACTCCCAATTTGGTATCAAAGCCATATCTCGTTCCTTAGGAAGACATCTCAGACGGAATACATTCTATAGATAGAATCTGAAGAAAGCCAGGAAGCCTTCGAAGAGCATCTTTGTTTTACATTGTGCTTAGTAGATAAAAGCTCCTTTAGTCAACTTATGGAATAGTTTGTATCAGTCTACTATGGCCAACTTCTTGAGATCCTTTTCTACCATTGATAAAAGATCAATATCTGAAGTAGGAAATAGATCACTTGAGTCAGAAGAAACTGAACTTCAGAATCTCGAGGACCCTGAAAATTGGAATCCGCCTGCATTGAATACAAAAAGAAATCTATCCAGTCCCCGTCATGTTTAAACTGTTAAAGAAATACTATTTCAAAGAAGTTGAGTTAAAAATCAGAATCAAAGGTCTGTCTATGCAAATAGTAGGATTAAATTTATTTTCAGAAGATGAAATCAAAAAGTTTAGAAAGTATGTTGTTGAAGGGAGATTTTTCTATTTACATTTGGAGCAATTAGAATTGGTTTAGCTCCATTGTTTAGACATGAGTTGAACACTCCTTGTATAGCAGAACTATTTGACACAAGGCATAATACATATGATCATGCCCGGATAGGAACCATAATGGGTAATTTGTCATCAGGATGCCAGCATGGAACTATCTACCATGATTATGTTATCAGTCTAACAGATGTTCATCTTAAGGGCTGTTGGAAAGCCTTGATAGGAGTATAAGGACTATCCATGGTAGATGATAGTGAATTTCTGTCTGTAATAGTTCAAGTATCTTTCCAGTTAACCAACACGGTGCATCCGAAACTGAAACAGCCGGTGTTAAAGGATTGTGTCACAGTAGGGGTAGGAAATGCACAAATTGAAGGTGTGCATTATGATAAAGAATCATTACCCAGTGACTGGTATGTTCAATACAAATCTTTGGCCGCAGACAATGCAAATAGTATGATTAAGAGGATGTCTGTCGCAGATGGTTGTGTTAAGATAATTCCTAATCCTAACCAACCTAGAATTCCGAGGCCAATAGTCTTACCAAAAAAGCATGTATTGCCAGTTGAAGAACCAATCCATCAGAGTGGAAGAAGGTCTTTTTATAGACAAGTTTCCATACCTGAAGAAGCTTCCACTAGTACACCTCGGTCTGACAATCAGTTGTATATACCTGAAGAAAAACCGTTTTTCGCAGTAAATAAGATCTTTAGGACTCATGTAAATACTTATCCACCATTTGAAGAATTTCAGTTTGTAAATAAGAGGTTTGTAAGAGGAGGAAAATGGCCACCCAAGACAAAGTTCTGTGTTTCTTCATTTCAATCTAGGCAGCCCTCTACAAGAGCAAACTGTGCTTCACTACTAGAACACAACTCTCAGAACCTGAATGATATGGATCAAGTATATCAGGTAGGAAACTATTTGACTACTTGGTGTTCACATGCAAAAAGTGTTCTAGATGATCTAGGACAACAAGCCGATTTGATTAATGCAAATCTTAAGTTGCTTTATGATGAGCAACAGGCAGAAAAAGAGAAAGGGAGGAGAGGAGAAAAAGAAAACAGAAAAAGAAGGCCAAGCAAATTCCTAAATTTCATGTGGATATGTCTGCACCCAATTTTTGGGATTTAGAAGAAGAAGAACAAGAACAAGATAGAAGAGAAACAACTGCTTCTAGTGCAGGAGAAGGGACTTCCAGAGACACTGGGAAATTAACCAGTGAGACAAAATCAACAAAATCATTTAAAGTTGATAAACCTTTCGAGTCCAAAAAGGAAGTCATGACATTAGAGCAAGCTACATCTAGATTCCCATCCTTCATCCTACCGTCTATAAAAAATCAGAACAAAGCTCATGTTCTGAAAGAAGTCAGCAAATATCCTAGAATCGAAGAAGACCTGTTTGCAGCAAATACTAGTGGCTATGTGTTAGATCTTGATAATTCTTCAAATCCAGGAGAATCTATCAGAATCTGGATAGGAGCATTGTACCAGATGCAGGTCACCACAAGATTAGATAATATATCCATTATGATTCTAGCTGAAAAACGAATGACTGGAATTGTTTATGACTGGTGGATGGGACCATCAGATGAAGAGAGAAGAGCAGTCATGGAAGCTGGACTGTCCACACTGGAAGTATTATTGAAAACACAATTTGTGCCAGAACCAGTAGATGAGAGAAAGAAGATCATAACAGATCTTAGCCACATGGAACTGAAAGATCTAAAATATTTAGATCAGTTTAGTAAAGATTATATGGCTAAGGTATTCAAAGCTAGTCTCGCCAATGACCTTGCTCAAAAAATTTCATTCTTGTCCAAACTACCAGGCAATTTGGGAGATCTTGTAATGAAAGATCTAGAAATGCAATTGAAAAGTCTAGATCAGATTTATTGGGTTGATCTTCTGTTTAGAGTTTCAGAAAGGGTTAAATATTTATGTTGGCAGAAGAAAGCGCATGACATCACTCCAAGCTTAGATGTCTGCAGAATAATGCTACCATGGACGCCTTTCAAAAGAAAGAAAACAAAAAGGTATGGTAGATTCAAGCCCAAAAAAATATCAAACCCAAAGAAGCCTTTCAAAAGATTTAAATTTTTGAAAAAAAGAACACAGCTACGAAACAACAATTGTTATTTCATCTGCAAAAAGGAAGGACACTTTGCAAGAAGTGCCCACAAAAGTCATCTAGCAAACTTAAAGCATGTGTAGATATTCAAGAATTCCAAGATCGCTGGTCAGTTGTAGAGTCAGATGATGAAATTTCAGATGTATATATTCTTACTGAAGTTTCACATGTTGAAGAAGATAATGTACAGAAAATGAATGTATGTCCATCTTGTACAGATAGTGAATTTTCTAGTGAAAAGCATTATAGTGATGAAGAAAGTTATTCAGACACTGAATTAACAAGTGAGACAGAAGATGATTCAGATGACGACACTGAAACTGCAATATCAGTCACAACGGACAAAGGTAAGTGCTCAGTATCACCTTTGCCTCATTTGAATTCGTTCTGTCCATATGAAAAAAGAACAACAACTTCAACCAGTTTGCCACAACCAGAGGTTAGCCAAAAAGAACAGAATACATTGTTGAAAACGATTGTCAAAACTCATAGTCTTATTTATATTATAGTTCAAGTGCAAGTAAAAAATGAATGGATCTCAGTAGATGCATTTGTTGATACTGGAGGCTCTAATAATTTGGCAAGACCATCTTTGTTCAAACCTCTGTGGAAACCTTTAAAAAACATACTGGTTTTAGAAACCATTGGAGGATCTGTAAGCCTCACACATTACGTCGACAATGTTTCTTTAAAAGTTGGGGGGAGTATTATAAAGATTTCAGCAATCCAGCATTACGATCCCTCATCAAGCCTAATGTTGGGAATGCCGTTTATAAACTCTGTGCTACCTGTTACAATCAGCCAGGATAAGCTAATTATTAATCTGAAAAAGAAAGCAACCTCTCTACCTAGATTGTCTCTGGCAAATTCAGAAGCTAGGTATGAGAATAGTAAAAAAAGAGCAGAAACTAGAAGGCCATCAAAAGATTCAGATGATTGGCAAGAAGTTCTGCAAATCTATGAGGCCAGAGCAGAAAACAAGTCAAAACAACTGGCATGTATTAATCCCAACTGGTTGACAGAACAGCAAGATATCCATCAAAGACTTTTAAAGAGTTGCTCGGACAACCCATAGCAATTTTGGGAAACCGAGAGTCTGATGCAAGAGATTGTCACCTTACATGAAAATGGAGTAAAAGGTAAGTTGATCCCTTGTAAACCAGCTGATGAACAAGAAATAAGGAATCAGATAAAAGAGCTACTAAAAATGCAGTTAATTGAACCAAGTGAATCTCATTATGCTTGTTCTGCATTTCTAATAATAAATCATTCTGAGATTGTAAGAGGAAAGCTAAGGATGGTTATAAATTATAAACCTCTTAATGCCATAACTCAGAATTTTAATTATCCATTGTCAAGGCCAGAAACAATTATGCAAAAGATTCAGCATAGTAAGGTGTTCAGCAAATTCGATATGAAGTCGGGATATTATCAAATCCAGATCCAGCCAGAAGACTGACACAAAACCGCATTCATCTATCCAGCAGGTTTCTTTCAGTGGAAAGTTGTTCCGTTTGGTCTAAAAAATGCCCCAACATTCTTCCAAAGGAGAATGGACTATATTTTTTCAAAATATGATTTTATTGTCACATATATAGATGATATACTAATTCATAGCCCAGATGTACATACTTATTTAGAACATCTAGAGATTTTTCTTAAGGAGGTTAAACAACACGGGATTGTTCTGTCAGAAAGAAAAATGTCTTTGTTTTATGATAGTATTGATTTCTTGGGGATTAATGTTGCTAATGGTGCTATTCAGATGCAACCCCATGTGCTAACCAAATTAACACAATTTCCTGATGAATTGAAAGACACAGAGACAATTCAGAGATTTTTGGGAGTATTAAATTATCTTCACAAATATATTCCAAAGTTGTCAAAAAAAACAGCCGCAATAAGAAGACACATCAATCAAGGTTGGTCTCAAGAAGCAATTGAATCAATAAAAAAGCTAAAAGAAGAATGTCAGCATCTGCTGAAACTTCAGCCTCCAGGTGATGGTTTACTCATTTTACAGACTGATGCTTCATTAGACTTTTGGGCAGCTGTACTTTTGGAACAGAGAAAAAACAATGAAGGTGAAACTGAAGAAACACTGTGTGGATATGCTTCTGGAGAATTCACACCAAGCCAGAAAAACTACTTCATAGCTGAAAATGAGACTTTGGCTATATTTAATGGAATTCAGCGTTTTGAGGTATATCTCACCCCAGTCAAATTTTTAGTTAGAACAGACTCCAGAAATTTCAAATATTTTTTGTCTGCAAAGATTTCAAGGCGAATTGCAAAAGGCAGGATTCTAGCCTGGCAAATCTGGTTTCAGCAGTTTGATTTTCAGGTTGAGTGGATGCCAGGCAATTTTAATTTCTTGACAGACTCCTTGACTAGAGACATGAATAAGATGTTTATAACTTGTATGTTGGCATTATGGCACAGGTGTTGTCCTTGATGGCAGCTCTCTTTGGTAACAGATCTCAGTTCAGGCTTTCAGAATGAAGGAAAAGACATATACGCAGGTTCATCTAGACAAAGACGCGTATACATGCGGGTTAGACGTTTCAAAGACGCGTATGCGTATACACGCACTTTCATGCAAGGAAAAGCGCGTATATGTTGGAGAACTTACTTTTGGTCCGAGGTAGTTAGTCCTTGGTATTTGAACCTATGGTTTTGGACCATGGTACCTCGTCAGAAGTGTTGATCCCAAGTATTGGGTCCGTGGTATTGGTTTATTATGGTTTTGGACCGTGGTATTGTGAAAGGCCTAAACCTATAAAAGAGGAAGGAGATCATGTGGCAAAAGATCATATGAATTATTATTGAATATCTGATAAAGTGCTAGATCTGGAATACTCGTAATTGGGTTATGATACAGATCTGGATCTGAATGAAGGAGGAACCTAAGCGCAAAAGAGAAGGATAAGTTCTATTGATGGATCATAATCTTTAAGCTTGAATGATAGTATCTTTGTATAATTTTGATCTGTTATATGTGGCGCTTGCTTGATCTATAGATCTGATAATCTGGGTTAATTAGTGTTTGAATATCTGAAAGAGTGAATTATCCTTTATAGATCTGTATGCAGGTTCAGTGAAGCGAAGGCGCGTATACACGCCGGTTCAGTGAATGAAAACAGCGTATATGCAGTTTTTTCCATACGCAGAAGCGTATGCACGCAGGTTTCAGGTTATTGAAGTAGCGTATATCTTTTGAGTTGTGATCTAGCTGCTACTGTTTATTGCTGCAGTGTTCTGGGTTTAGATTTGGTGTGTGGTTACTGTTACTGTGATCTGGGTACAGTCGTCAGAGAAGTGTTTATTTTGATTCAGTTTTGATTGGTGAAAAGGTGATTGGTTGATGCAGAAATTCTTGATGTTTGATTGATGTTATTTGTGGATCCAGTCTGAAAATTTATGAAACGTGGTCCCTGAAAGAAAGAGAAGGTTGTAGCCTTCTGTAGGCCAACACCTATGTACTAGTATCTTGGTTAGTGCAAGAGCTAAGGGGGTTGTAGCTCCCTTCAAGGAGAAGCTGGAGAACGAGAGAGGGTTGTAGCTCTCTGCAGGATGCAGCCTGTGTACTGGTAAAGGACTGCACCAGTGCATTGTAAAAGAAGTTTCTAATTTAAAGGAAGATAGAGACGAATTGCAGCAGGTGGTTTTCACCCACATTGGGTTTCCACCTTGTATCTTGTGTTCTCGTGTGCGATTGTCTTTCTGCTTTGTTTTACTGTTTCTAGTTACTGGTTAATTGATTCTGAAAGCACAGATTAACAATCAACATCAGAAAGATAAAGTAAATTAAAATTTTGCCTTGTATACGCTGGTTTCCTTCTGCAAAGTTGCGTATATACGCAGTTTAATTAACTGAAGTAGCGTATATCATTTGATTTTGACAAAGGAATATTTGACTTTATAATACTGATTCACCCCCCCTCTCAGTATTATTTCCAACAATTGGTATCAGAGGAGGTCCTTCAGAAGAAGCTTGATCGCTTGAAGGAAGATCTTTTATCATGAGCAACTACGAGAGGGAAGCATCAATCAGGCCACCGATTTTTGATGGGACAAACTTCGTATATTGGAAGGTAATAGTTACTGCCTATCTTCAATCTCTTGGTACAGAAGTCTGGGATATCATAGAAACAGGGTATACTTTTCCATCAGCAACTCCTACAGATCCGACTGAGAAGAAGAAATATGAAACAAATGCAAAGGCGGTCAATACTCTATTAGGATGCCTATCTCAATCAGAATTTGTGAAGGTTATGCAGTTTAAATCCGCAAAAGAAATATGGGACAAGATTGTTATGAGCTATGAAGGAGATGACCAGGTAAAACGAGTAAAACTTCAAACCCTCAGAATTCAGTATGAAAATCTCAGAATGTACAATGATGAAAGTGTGGCTAACTATTTTCTTCGTGTAGATGAGATTGTTAATTGTATGAAAAACTTGGGTGAATAAATAAAAGAGGTTGTTGTGGTTGAAAAAGTTCTAAGATCTTTGTCCCCTAGGTTTGACTCTAAAGTTTCTGCAATAGAAGAAAAAGAGAATCTACAAAACCTTAAAATGTCACAGCTGCATGGAATTCTAACTACTTATGAAATGAGAAAAGGAGGTCCATCAGACAGGAGAGAAGCTGCCTTCAAGGCTTCAGGCAAAGGAGAGTACTATGAGTCAGGACACGTGTTAGACGAAGAAGAAGAATCAAATTTTGTTAGAAATCTTCAACGGGGTGCTGGATGATTCCGAAGTAAGTTACCTTTCAAATTCTTTGCTTGTGGGAGAGTCGGTCACTATGCTGCCAAATGTCCTCATAAGAATAAAACTGACAAAGGGAAGGAACCTATTAGATGGAACAAGAAACATAATTTAACTAAGAAAAGTTACTACACTCATGAAGATAGTGATGGTCTTTCAAATAGTGATAAAGATGAACGAGGTATTAACTATAAACTTTTAATGGCCTTTGAAGATGATGATTACATGGATGCTATAGATGTGGATGGCTTTTATGAAGAGATTTCTAGACTCAAAACATGTTTAGAAGAAAAGAATGTGATCATTGATACTCTGTAATTCCAACTTGATGAAAAAGAAAAATTTCTTGAGAAGTTAGAATGTAAAATTGTTGGCCTTAGAAAAGAAATTGAGAAAACAAAGGCTCTTAATCTTAAATTTTTTAAAGGATCTGAAACTCTGGATGAGATTATCAATGTACAACGTTCTCCACTAATCAAGACTGGTCTGGGGTATAATGGAGAAGCATCTCAAGCATCCACCTCAAAGAGTTATCTCGATGCAGCAAGGAGGAATGAGCAAAATCCCAATGGAGATCACCAGGTAAATCAGGGACGAATTACATCAAGAATAAACAAAGACTACCAGGTAAATCAGGGGCAATCCACCTTAAGGATGAACAGAAGCTACAACCAGCCACAGGTAAAATCTTCTCAATTTACCTCAAGAATGGATGACAATAGAAACTACAATCATTTGGCAGGTAGATTTGATAATCAGAGGAGTTTCTTCAATGGCCAATGTTTCTCTTGCCATAACTTTGGCCACAAAGCAGCTCAATGTGTTGCTTATAAGACAATCATGACTAGAGAAGCTCAAAAACAAAGAAGTATGTGTGGAATCATGAAAAGAACCTATAACAACTTTTCGGCCCTTGAAAATGAAATTGAATGTTCTATTTGTAATAACTTTGGTCATGAAGATTCTGAATGCAGGAGTAGGTTTTGGAAGACAACTTAGAGGGAACAAACCTCAAGTGCTAGAACATGGAAAGTGAAGGAACCACAAAGAGAAAGATGTGGGATAGCTTTATATGCAGAAGGACAAGAAAATCAATGGTACATCGACATCGGATGTTCGAAGCATATGACAAGTGATAAAGAAAAACTTGAATCATATAGTGTTTTAGAAAAGGGAAAGAAAGTTTCTTTTGGAAATGATACCCCTGCAGTCATAAAAGGAAAAGGCACTGCCCAGTTGAAAGAAAAGGTCAAAGCAGGAAATGTTTTGTATGTTGATGGCTTGAAGCATAATCTTCTGAGTGTCAGTCAGATGTGCGATCAAGGAACCGAGGTAATATTTCGATCAAATGGATGTAGTGTTCGTGATCTTGATACAGGAAAAACAATGATCAAAGGCAGAAGAACTCCAAATAATTTATACATATTTGAAAAAGGACAACAACAATGTTATTTGAGCAAGGATGATGAACACTGGTTATGACACCGGAGGTTGGGGCATCTAAGCTTTTCACAAATAAGGAACGCATGCAAATACCAGGCAGTTCGTGGTCTTCCAGATATCAAAATTCCAGACAACACAATATGCAAATCATGTCAGTTTGGTAAGCAAACCAAAACTAACTTCCTTGATAAGGAAGGATCAGCTAGCAGGCCTCTTGAGCTAGTCCATACAGATGTATGTGGTCCATTTAGGACAAGGTCACCTCGAGGAGAAGAATACTTTATATTATTCATTGACGACTTATCTAGGATGGTTTGGTTAGGACTTATGAAGCACAAAGACGAAGCATTCGAAAAATTCAAATCCTTCAAAGCCTTGGCTGGAAACGAATCAGATCACAAAATTAAGTGCCTCAGATCCGACAGAGGTGGGGAGTTTACCTCAAATGAATTTTTCGATTTCTGTGAAGAACATGGAATAAGAAGGGAATTCTCTACAGCTAGGACTCCTCAGCAAAATGGAGTGGTGGAAAGGATGAACAGAACGGTCCAACAAATGGCTCGTGCTATGCTTGATGAGTCTGGAACTCACGCAACCTTCTGGGGTGAAGCTGCATTTGTTGCAGTTGTTATTCTCAACAAAAAAAATGTCCGAGTGAACAGCACTCAAACTCCTCATGAGCTCTGGTATGGTGAGACTCTTTCGGTAAAGCATTTCAAAATTTTTGGAAGCAAATGCTATATTAAAAATAATGATGAACAGCTTGGAAAACTTGAACCTAGAGCAAATGAAGGCATTCTCCTTGGTTATTCTCCCCACAGCAAAGCATATAAGTGTTACAATAAAAGATTTGGAAGAATTGTTGACAGCATTGATGTAGTGGTTGATGAAAAAGGATACATTCCTAGGCAAGTAAATTATGAAAATATCGAAGAGGATGAAGACTACTCTCCAAATCAAACTGATGATGAAAAAGAACCTCAAGAGGCACCAGAGGAACAAATAAGGATAGAAGAGAAGACTCCATCCAGGTACGTTCAGAAGAATCATCCAGAATCTCAGATTTTGGGGCAGAAAGAGGCAGGTGTACAAACAAGAAGAACAATTGCAGAAGCTTCAAGATATTTGGCATTGCTCTCCTCCACTGAACCACAAAATGTAAGAGAGGCATGCAAAGATGAATGTTGGGTCAAGGAAATGGATGAAGAACTTGACCAGATCGAAAAGAACAACACTTGGGAGTTGGTTCCTAGACCAAAAGATAAGAATGTCACAGGGACAAAATGGATCTTCAAAAATAAGTTGAATAAAAATGAGGAAGTAATTAGAAACAAGGCCAGACTTGTTTGTAAAGGGTATGCTCAACAAGAAGGAATAGACTTTGAAGAAAATTTTGCTCCCGTTGCTAGACTTGAGGCCATCCGAATGTTCCTTGCTCTCTCAAGCTTTCAGAAGTTCAAAGTATTTCAAATAGACGTGAAATCAACCTTTCTGAATGGAGACTTAGAAGAAGAAGTGTACATTGAGAAACCAGATGGTTTCATTCTTGGGAATGATCCAAATCTTGTATGCAGACTAAAAAAGGCTCTCTATGGTCTTAAACAGGCTCCAAGGGCTTGGTACTACCGTTTGGACAAATATCTTCATCAACAAGGTTTTTCAAAGGGATCAGAAGATAGCAATCTTTATATAAAAATTGAAAAGTGACAAATTGCTAATACTTGTTGTATATGTAGATGATATTATCTTTGGCAGCAATGAAGAAGCTATGAGTCAAAGCTTTGCCTTGGTGATGCAGAAAGAATTCGAAATGTCTTTGCTTGGAGAACTGACATATTTCCTTGGATTGCAAATCCAACAAAATGAAGGCGGGATCTTCTTGTCTCAAACCAAGTATCTCGAGCAGATTTTGAAGAAATATGGCATGGAAAATGCAAAACCAGTATGTACCCCCATGGTCACAGGATGCAGCCTCAGTGCAAATGATGAATCAGCAGCAGTGCATCAACCAACCTACAGATCTGTGATTGGAAGTCTACTATATTTGACAGGTACCCGACCAGACATCATGCATGCAGTGGGAATAGTTGGGAGATTTCAGGCAAATCCAAAGGAAACTCATCTTCAGGCAATGAAGAGAATATTCAAGTACCTTCAAGGAACTCAAAACTATGGCTTATGCTATCCTAGAGATACAGATCTCACACTTCATGCTTATACAGATGCAGATTGGGCCGGAAGCGTGGATGACAGGAAGAGCACAAGTGGTGGTGCATTCTTTATGGGTTCCAGATTAGTATCTTGGTTCAGCAAGAAGCAGAGTTCGATTGCTTTATCTATAGCTGAAGCGGAATATGTGGCTACTGCATCTTGTTGCATTCAACTTCTTTGGATGATGCAAACCTTGCAGGCTTTCAAATCACTTGTACACCACATATCTCCATCTTATGTGATAATACAAGTGCAATCAGCATTTCAAAGAACCCAGTCATGCATTCAAAGACCAAGCACATACCGATCAAGTATCACTTTCTCCGGGAACAAGTGTTGGAACAAAAGGTCAAATTGGAGTATGTTCCTTCTAAGGAACAAGTTGTTGATATTCTCACCAAACCACTGCCCAGGGAGACATTTGAATACCTCAAATAGAAGCTGGGCGTAGTTGATGCATCATCTTGTTGTTAAAACTTGTCTATTTCAGAGGAAAATTGGTGTACGCGAGTTTCATGAGGAGTACCCGCGTACATACGCCGGTTTGTGCAAAGACAGTCGTGTATATGGAGGTTTGATGGATATTAGTAGGGATAGGCTCTGGTTGAAGATATTCTGATATGGGTCTGACTGAGACCATCCGGCACAGGTTAAGGGGGATGAGATAATCTTCTAATAATGCATTGTTGGCATTAGCTTAGAAGCTTTTGGTTCTAGATCACCGCTGTTGTTGATTTCAGGTGGAACAGACACAGAGGGAGAACAGAAGGAAATCTTGGTTGCTGATTTGAATGATGATGGACAGATGTTGCTGCTATCAGTTATTGGTGACTTTCATAAGTCTCGTTCTAGATATTTCGTCTCTATGTCATGTATCTCTTTTGTGGTATCTCTTTTATGGTGTCAAGGTCATGTAACGGCCTATTTTGGTTTCCCCGCTATGCCTGGGATGAACATGTAACGATATTGGTTGTCATATGTAAATTTTTGATGTATCCCCACTTGGTTGGGTGATGGATGTATGTATTGAGTCTTTTGGTGATAGGAATGTCTTTTATGATGCTTAAGTCATGGTTCTTCTTGAAGAACATCTTTTATAGATCTTGCCTACAGTCAGGGGGAGCATGGTCAGCACAGCAGGGCAGAAATTTCAGCTTGTACTAAGGGGGAGCACAACTCTTTGTCCTTGATGACAAAGGGGGAGAATGACTTTGAGGATTTTGGGTTGCCATCAAGTCCAAACAGGGAGATTGTTGGCATTATGGCACATGTTTGGAGCTATGGCACATGTGTTGTCCTTGATGGCAACTCTCTTTGGTAACAGATCTCAGTTCAGGCTTTCAGAATGAAGGAAAAGACATATATGCAGGTTCATCTAGACGAAGACGCGTATACACGTGGGTTAGACGTTTCAAAGGCGCGTATGCGTATACACGCACTTTCATGCAAGGAAAAGCGCGTATATGTTGGAGAACTTACTTTTGGTCCGTGGTAGTTAGTCCTTGGTATTTGAACCTATGGTTTTGGACCATGGTACCTCGTCAGAAGTGTTGATCCCAAGTATTGGGTTCGTGGTATTGGTTTATTATGGTTTTGGACCGTGGTATTGTGGAAGGCCTAAACCTATAAAAGAGGAAGGAGATCATGTGGCAAAAGATCATCTGAATTATTATTGAATATCTGATAAAGTGCTAGATCTGGAATACTGGTAATTGGGTTATGATGCAGATCTAGATCTGAATGAAGGAGGAACCTGAGCGCAAAAGAGAATGATAAGTTCTATTGATAGATCATAATCTTTAAGCTTGAATGATAGTATCTTTGTATAATTTTGATCTGTTATATGTGGCGCTTGCTTGATCTATAGATCTGATAATCTGGGTTAATTAGTGTTTGAATATCTGAAAGAGCGAATTATCCTTTATAAATCTGTACGCAGGTTCAGTGGAGCGAAGGCGCGTATACACGTCGGTTCAGTGAATGAAAACAACGTATACGCAGTTTGTTCCATACGCAGAAGCGTATGCATGCAGGTTTCAGGTTATTGAAGTAGCGTATATCTTTTGAATTGTGATCTAGCTGCTACTGTTTATTGCTGCAGTGTTCTGGGTTCAGATTTGGTGTGTGGTTACTGTTACTGTGATCTGGGTACAGTCGTCAGAAAAGTGCTTACTTTGATTCAATTTTGAATGGTGAAAAGGTGATTGGTTGATGCAGAAATTCTTGATGTTTGATTGATGTTATTTGTGGATCCAGTCTGAAAATTTATGAAACGTGGTCCCTGAAAGAAAGAGAAGGTTGTAGCCTTCTGTAGGCCAGCACCTACGTACTAGTATCTTGGCTAGTGCAAGAGCTAAGGGGGTTGTAGCTCCCTTCCAGGAGAAGCTGGAGAACGAGAGAGGGTTGTAGCTCTCTGCAGGTTGCAGCCTGCGTACTGGTAAAGGACTGCACCAGTACATTGTAAAAGAAGTTTCTAATTTAAAGGAAGATAGAGACGAATTGCAGCAGGTGGTTTTCACCCACATTGGGTTTCCACCTTATATCTTGTGTTCTTGTGTGCGATTGTCTTTCTGCTCTGTTTTACTGTTTCTGGTTACTGGTTAATTGATTCTGAAAGCACAGATTAACAATCAACATCAGAAAGATAAAGTAAATTAAAAGTTTGCCTTGTATACGCTGGTTTCCTTCTGCAAAGTTGCGTATATACGCGGGTTTAATTAACTGAAGTAGCGTATATCATTTGATTTTGAAAAAGGAATATTTGACTTGATAATACTGATTCACCCCCCCTCTCAGTATTATTTCCAACATTGTAAATATTCAGTTTTTGAAATTCCCGGCAAAACTGCTAAAGATGATAATTTTGCCACTTTTGTAGATAGATTTCGAATTCTTGAAAATCATGCAGGAACTATTGTGGAAGAAATTAAAAAACTGGTGGGATTGAGATTAAGAAGGAACATGTGGATAAAAAAGTGCCAAGCTTGGCAATCAAAAAATTTGGGCATCTCCCTAGGCCTAGATGAAAATTTGGTAAAAGTTTTCTCTTTACCAAACATGAAAGTAAAACTCTTCTTTAAGAGTCTATGTGATCTATGGTCTAGTGTGTTTACTGAAAAAATGATCTGGACACTCAGAGTTTTAAACTATTATCAGATCATTGGAAGTGTTGATTTTGCATTCAGTATCTATACAGGTGCAAGGATCTTAGATCTCGAAGAAATCCCCATCAAAGAAGAATTAATAAAGTTCTTAGTCTCTTTAAAGATTCCAGATATTTTTGAAGAACTTGAAGCATCCTTCTTACAAAGAATTGATGAAAATTATCATGTTACTGATACGTTCCCTCAGTATGAGATCTTTGAGAATTTTGCAGATTGGGAGATCAGAGGAGGAATGTGTAGAAAAATACAGGTTACCAGAGTATCTCAATGTATTCAAAGATCATTACAATACTTGAGAACATTTGCATTTCCTTGGGATTTTCATAGCTTAAGGCTGAGAGAAAGCATAGATCCAAATCCATTTGCTCAAGTATTCAGCGATGAACAGATCAACGAATTGAAAACTGGTAACAATCAGGAATTAATTAAGCAGCATGCCGAATGGTTCCATGAATTTGGGAATCTAAGGTTGGATGAAAAGCTCCAAATTCTCAACAAAATGGATGGTTTACAAGGACAGCCTAAGGTTTTAAAGTTTGCAATTAATCAGAAGACATTAGTCACTATTTCAGTTCTTTCTCCAAACTGGAATAATAATGTCATCCTTATAATAAGCCTAATGGTTTCCAAGAAAATATGCACATCCATTATTTTTGAACTTGGTTGGCAGCATAGAGATTTTTTAAATGAAAACTGTAGATCATGGATTCAGCATGCAATTGAAAGTTCCACCAACATGTTCCAAATATTCAAATGGGAACTGTTAGATGGCATTGAGCTGGCAGTACAGAGATCACCTGCAACCCGGAACGCTTTTAAAGATTCTTTCCTTGATATTGAAATAAGCGCACTACCTTTTTTGAACAAGTGGGAAAAGCAAGAATTGATGCATACACCTCAACAGCTGGGTCTCCATAAGATAAAAACGAATATTGAAAAGGGAGAATCATCATCAAAGGTATCTAGCAGGACAATAATGCCGCCGAAAGAAAAAGATGAATTGACAGATGCTCAGGATCCCGAAGAATGAATCGACGAAGAGTATAATCGTTTGATGGACATCCACCTCAAAAAGATAATTGATGAATACGAACCATCTCCAGGATCATCAGAAGAAGACATGTGGGAGAACAGGAGTCCGATGTGACCCTGGTAAAATCTTTGCTAGCAATGTGACAATGTGGTCACATGTTGTAGCAAGAATTTTTGTACTGGAAAAGATTGAGTAGACACTGTCGGTAAAAGAAATACCGACAAGACCCTCAATAATTTCCACTTTTACGTCATTGCTTAGATAGGATTAGGTTATGTATAGCTCTATATAAGAGAGGGTTTGCAGAAGTTCAAGGCACCGATCGCTAGAGAGCATTCCCTGAGAGAACTCTAAGAATCCATATTGTAATAAGCTTGTTGTATTCTGTTTGCTTTTATTAATATTGAAGCCTACTGGGCCGCCTGTCTGAGGACAGTTCCGCTATCCAAAAGAACCTTGATACTGTAAGGCGCTGGAGTTGTGAAGACCCGTGGAGAGAGGTCGTGGTGCTCGCGCATGATCGGTTGAGGAAGGTTGCTTGTCTCAGACCAGTTGTTTGGAAAGCTTTGACTTTAATTAAAAGTAAGTTCGAATGCTTCACTGCTTCATCTTATTATATGAATGGCTAGTATGACTCTTTTCTGTTGATCGGTCTCCCCAAAATTGGTATGGTAGATTCAAGCCCAAAAGAATATCAAACCCAAAGAAGCCTTTCCAAAGATTTAAGTTTTTGAAGAAAAGAACACAGCCACGAAACAACAACTGTTGTTTCATTTGCAAAAAGGAAGGACACTTTGCAAGAAAGTGCCCACAGAAGTCATCTAGCAAACTTAAAGCATGTGTAGATATTCAAGAATTTCAAGATGACTGGTCAGTTGTAGAATCAGATGATGAAATTTCAGATGTATATATTCTTACTGAAATTTCAGATGGTGAAGATGATAATGTACAGATAATGAATTTTTTAGTGAACATCATTACAGTGACGAAGAAAGTTATTCAGACATCGAATTAACAAGTGAGACAGAAGACGATTCTGAAAGTGCAATATTAGAGAACTCTGAAAGTGCAATATCAGTCACAACGGACAAAGGTAAGTGCTCAGTACCACCTTTGCCTCAGTTGAATTCATTCTGTCCATACGAAAAAAGAACAACAACATCAACCAGTTTGCCACAACCAGAGGTTAGCCGAAAAGAACAGAACACATTATTGAAAAAGATTGTCAAAACAGATAGTCTTATTTATATACCAGTTCAAGTGCAAGTAAAAAATGAATGGATTTCAGTAGATGCATTTTTTGATACTGGAGGCTCTAACAATTTAGCAAGACCATCTTTGTTCAAATCTCTGTGGAAACCTTTAAAAAACATATTGGTTTCAGAAACCATCGGAGGATCTGTAAGTCTTACACATTATGTAGACAATGTGTCTTTAAAAGTTGGGGGTAGTATTGTAAAGATTGCAGCGATTCGGCATTATGATCCCTCAGCGAGTTTGATGTTGGGAATGCCATTTATAAACTTTGTGCTACATGTTACAATCAGCCAGGATAAGCTGATTATTAATTTAAAAAAGAAGGCTATATCTGTACCTAGATTGTCTCTTGCAAATTCAGAAGCTAGGCATGAGAATAGTAAAAAAAGAGCAGGAACTAGGAGGCCATTAAAAGATTCAGATGATTGGCAAGAAGTCCTGCAAATTTATGAGGCCAGAGCAGAAAATAAATCAAAACAGCTGGCATGTATTAATCCCGACTGGTCTACAGAACAACAAGATATCCATCAAAGACTTCTGAAGAGTTGCTCGGACAACCCACAACAATTCTGGGAAACCGAGAGTCCGATGCAAGAGATTGTCACCTTACATGACAATGGAGTAAAAGGTAAGATGATTCCTTGTACACCAGCTGATGAGCAAGAAATAAGGAATCAAATTCAGGAATTACTAAAAATGCAGCTTATTGAGCCAAGTGAATCTCATTATGCTTGTTCTGCATTTCTAGTAAGAAATCATTCTGAGATTGTAAGAGGAAAGCCGAGGATGGTTATAAATTATAAACCTCTTAATGCCATAACTCAGAATTTTAATTATCCATTGCCAAGGCCAGAAACAATTATGCAGAAGATTCAGCATAGTAAGGTTTTCAGCAAGTTCGATATGAAGTCAGGATATTATCAAATTCAAATCCAGCATGAAGACCGACACAAAACAACATTTATCTGTCCAGCAGGATTTTTTCAATGGAAAGTTGTTCCGTTTGGTCTAAAAAACGCCCCAGCATTCTTTCAAAGAAGAATGGATTATATTTTTGCAAAATATGATTTTATTGTCACATACATAGATGATATATTAATTCATAGCCCAGATGTACATACTCATCTAGAACATTTAGAGATTTTTCTTAAAGAAATTAAACAACATGGGATAGTTCTGTCAGAAAGAAAAATGTCTTTGTTTCAGGATAGCATTGATTTCTTGGGGATTAATGTTGCTAATGGTGCTATTCAGATGCAACCCCATGTGCTAACTAAATTGACAAATTTTCCTGATGAATTGAAGGACACAAAGACAATTCAGAGATTTTTGGGAGTACTGAATTATCTTCACAAATATATTCCAAATCTGTCAGAAAAAACAGCCCCAATCAGAAAACATACTAATCAAGGATGGTCTCAGGAAGCAACTGAAGTGGTAAAAAAGTTAAAAGAGGAATGTCAGCATTTGCTAAAACTTCAACCACCAGGTGATGGTTTACTAATCTTACAAACTGATGCTTCATTAGACTTTTGGGCAGCTGTACTTCTAGAACAGAGGAAGAACAGTGAAGGTGAAACTGAAGAAAGACTGTGTGGATATGCTTCTGGAGAATTCACACCAAGTCAGAAAAATTACTTCATAGCTGAAAAAGAGACTTTGGCCATCTTTAATGGAATTCAACGTTTTGAGGTATATCTCACCCCAGTCAAATTTTTAATTAGAACAGATTCCAGAAACTTCAAATATTTCTTGAATGCAAAAATTTCAAGGCAAATTGCAAAAGGTAGAATTTTAGCCTGGCAAATTTGGTTTCAGCAGTTCGATTTTCAAGTTGAGTGGATTCCAGGCAATTCTAATTTCTTGACAGACTCCTTGACTAGAGACATGAACAAGATGTTTAGAACTTGTACATATTCAGTTTTTGAAATTCCAGGTAAAAGTCCTGAAGATGATAATTTTGCCACTTTTGTAGATAGATTTCGAATTCTTGAAAATCATGCAGGATCACTTGTAGAAGAGATTAAAAAAGTGGTGGGATTGAGATTAAGAAGAAACATGTGGATAAAAAAGTGTCAAGCTTGGCAATCAAAGAATTTGGGCATCTCCCTAGGCCTAGACGAAAATTTGGTAAAAATCTTCTCTTTACCAAACATGAAAGTAAAGCTCTTCTTTAAGAGTCTATGTGATCTATGGTCTAGTGTGTTTACTAAAGAAATGATTTGGACACTTAGAGTTTTAAACTATTATCAGATCATTGGAAGTGTGGATTTCGCATTCAGTATCTATACAGGTGCAAGGATTTTAGATCTCGAAGAAATCCCCATCAAAGAAGAATTAATAAAGTTCTTAGTCTCTTTAAAGATTCCGGATATTTTTGAATAACTTGAAGCATTCTTCTTACAAAGAATTGATGAAAATTATCATGTTACTGATACATTCCCCCAGTATGAGATCTTTGAGAATTTTGCAGATTGGGAAATCAGAGAAGGAATGTGTAGAAAAATACAGGTTACAAGAGTATCTCAATGTATCCAAAGATCATTACAATACTTGAGGACATTTGCGTTTCCTTGGGATTTTCATAGCCTAAGGCTGAGAGAAAGTATAGATCCAAATCCATTTGCTCAAGTATTCAGTCATGAAAGGATTGGTGAATTAGAAACTGGTAACAATCAGGAATTAATCAAACAGCATGCCGAATGGTTCCATGAATTTGGGAATTTAAGGTTGGATGAAAAGCTCCAAATTCTCAACAAAATGGATGGTTTACAAGGACAGCCTAAGGTTTTAAAGTTTGCAATTAATCAGAAGGCATTAGTTACTATTTCAGTTCTTTCTCCAAACTGGAATAATAATGTTATTCATATAATAAGTCTAATGATTTCTAAAAGAATATGCACATCCATGATTTTTGAACTCGGCTGGCAGCATAGGGATGTTTTAAATGAAAACTGTAGATCATGGATTCAGCATGCAATTGAAAGCTCCACCAACATGTTCCAAATATTCAAATGGGAACTGTTAGATGGCATTGAGCTGGCAGTACAGAGATCACCTGCAACCCGGAACGCTTTTAAAGATTCTTTCCTTGATATTGAAATAAGCGCACTACCTTTTTTGAACAAGTGGGAAAACCAAGAATTGATGCATACACCTTAACAGTTGGGTCTTCATAAGATAAAAACGAATATTGAAAAGGGAGAATCATCATCAAAGGCATCTAGCAGGACAATAATGCCACCGAAAGAAAAAGATGAATTGACAGATGCTCAGGATCCCGAAGAAGGAATCGATGAAGAGTACAATCGCTTGATGGACAGCCACCTCAAAAGGATAGTTGATGAATACGAACCATCTCCAGGATCATCAGAAGAAGACATGTGGGAGAACAGGAGTCCAATGGGACCTTGGTAGAATCTTTGCTAGCAATGTGACAATGTGGTCACATGTTGTAGCAAGAATCTTTGTACGGGAAAAGATTGAGTAGACACCGTCGGTGAAAGAAATACCGACAGGACCCTCAATAATTTCCATTTTTACGTCATTGCTTAGATAGGATTAGATTCTGTAGAGTTCTATATAAGAAAGGGTCTGCAGAAGTTCAAGGCATCGATCGCTAGAGAGCATTGCCTGAGAGAACTCTGAGAATCCATATTGTAATAAGCTTGTTGTATTCTGTTTGCTTTTATTAATATTGAAGCCTACTAGGCCGCCTGTCTGAGGACAGTTCTGCTATCCAAAAGTACCTTGATACTGTAAGGCGCTGGAGTTGTGAAGACCCGTGGAGAGAGGTCGTGGTGCTCGCGCATGATCGGTTGAGGAAGGTTGCTGGTTTCAGACCTGTTGTTTGGAAAGCTTCGACTTTAATTAAAAGTAAGCATGAATGCTTCACTGCTTCATCTTATTATCTCACTGTCTAAAATAATTATTCTCTGTTGATCGGTCACCTGTCCTTCAATTCATCAGGAAATTGTGTTAATTTGTTTAGCACATGGGGTTGCATCTGAATAGCACCATTAGCAACATTAATCCCCAAGAAATCAATGCTATCCTGAAACAAAGACATTTTTCTTTCTGACAGAACAATCCCGTGTTGTTTAACCTCCTTAAGAAAAATCTCTAGATGTTCTAAATGAGTATGTACATCTGGGCTATGAATTAATATATCATCTATATATGTGACAATAAAATCATATTTTGCAAAAATATAGTCCATTCTCCTTTGGAAGAATGCTGGGGCATTTTTTAGACCAAACGAAACAACTTTCCACTGAAAGAAACCTGCTGGACAGATGAATGCGGTTTTGTGTCGGTCTTCTGGCTGGATCTGGATTTGATAATATCTTGACTTCATATCGAATTTGCTGAACACCTTACTATGCTGAATCTTTTGCATAATTGTTTATGGCCTTGGCAATGGATAATTAAAATTTTGAGTTATGGCATTAAGAGGTTTATAATTTATAACCATCCTTGGCTTTCCTCTTACAATCTCAAAATGATTTCTTACTAGAAATGCAGAATAAGCATAATGAGATTCACTTGGTTCAATTAACTGCATTTTTAGTAGCTCTTCTATCTGATTCCTTATTTCCTGTTCATCAACTAGTGTACAAGGGATCAACTTACCTTTTACTCCATTGTCATGTAAGGTGACAATCTCTTGCATCGGACTCTCGGTTTTCCAAAATTTTTGTGGGTTGTCCGAGCAACTCTTTAGAAGTCTTTGATGGATACCCTGTTGTTCTGTCGACCAGTTGGGATTAATACATGCCAGTTGAAGCTAAAGGAACTAATTCAAGTAAGATACATATTACATTTGAAAATAGGGCCCAAAAATCTAGCCTCAAGCAAACTAGATTTGCATTCACAAGCTTGAACATGGATTAAAAATTCTACCAAATTAATTTCATTCCCAGACTTGAACATATGGGTTGAACTTTTCATTCTCAACCATGCCAATGAAAGATGGAAAATATACATCAAACAAGCATGAAATTGCATCCATGAACTTGTAGAAGGCTGAAAATACTATTTCAAGCAAGCAAATGGAGAGCTAGAAAATTATGTTTATAATCTAGCCCATGAAAGAATTGAAATGCAATTTTCAAGGAAGTTAAATTTAATTTTGCTCGAGTGTAATTGCAAATTTCAAGCATGTTTGAGTCAATTTATTTAAACTCAAATTCCATGCACAAAACTTGAAAGCATACCTTTTAACTCTCAAAGAATGGTAAAAGACTAGTAAAGCTCAAGCATGAATACCCTGTAATATCCAAATTCATAAAAACAATGCTTAAGAAATCCTATAAACTTTGCATTATTAATCCCATACAAAGAGAGTAGAATGTTTAGTTGAAAACTAAGATTGTGGAGGCGGATTTGAGATTTTAATTGTTCTCAAAGGGCTCACCGATTTGGATTGGATCATTATATTGTTTGTCATCATCTCAATGCTTTCAAAGTGGAAAAAGTGGAGAAATCAATTCACAATACCATTTTTACCATCGTGACCCAGTTTGACAAATTAGGGTCTAAAACCTTATGGCAGCAGTTTGAGGCATTAAACAATGTTTTTTGGGGGTTATAACTTTGCCACTTGAGCATATCATTTTTTTGTGATATTCTACACATAGATACCTTTCCAATGATGTAAGGAATGCCTCAATGAGAGTATGTATGCAAAAGTTATGCCACTCGAAAGTTGACCTTCCCATTTTGACCACCATAATTCGAGTGGATGCCACGTCAACCCCCATTAATCATGGAAAAGGGGCTAGCCACGTGATCATGATGAAGAAGACTCTAAAAGAATCCATATTGTAACTCTAGTTAAGAGTTAAACGAGCCAAACCTAATCATTAGTAGGCTACCATGATGTGTTATAACTAGCCCAATAGGAGGGAAAGGGGGTTCAATTATTTTCGAGTGCATTTTGTTCCATAGATGGGCAAAGTAGCTGAGAGGGATAGGGAGAGAGAAAACAGAGAGGATATGTGCAATGTAGTAATCCACGAGCCACAGGCCTCACTTCTTTGTACTTGCATCCATTTTCCATTCAAAGGAAGAGAGTAAAGTGGCCTCACCTTGCAGTTGAGTTATCTCTCGAGAGGATTTATTAAGATATATCTTGTGCTAATTGTGGTTTGTGAATTTTTATTTTGTTGTTTTCTATTTTTTGTATAATTATAATTTGCATGCATACACAATAAAACGTAATGAACAAATCCATAAATTTATGGAGAAATAAACCCTCGTAGTGTAAATTTCGGATTTTCTAATATATATTAGTAGATCTATTTTGATGAATCGTCCAATGGAATATCCACCACAGTTTATTGATCATATTGATATTATAACATGCTTCTTTGTGTATATTATGGGAGTTGCATGAGATCTAGATTAGTTAAGTTGAAAGTCACAAAACCCTAGTCATGATCGATGAATCTGTGAATAACCCTCATGATCCTCCATATGAGAGGTTTTTGTGGTTGGAAGCACAAGTTGCATATATAAACCATAATGTGAGCCTCCTCATGGTGGCCTTGACTAATAAGCTTAGGTTATTCAAAGAAGATGAAGGTTCTAATGCAGAGGTTTGATCAGAGGGGAGCTCAGGAGATCCAAAATAAACAAAGAACGAGTCGAAAAAAGAACCCAAAAAAGATCAACCCAATTTGAGTGTTGTGAGCCATTCACAGTTCCTATTCAAAATTGAAGAAAAGGTCCACATCAAGTCGTACCAAGATGAGATTGATGCTTTGAAGCTAAATCACTTGTTGTTGCAATTAGAAGTTTATTTTAGTGTCCATCATATGGAGGGAGAATAGAAAATTTTGTTTGCTCGACTGAAATTAGAGATCCATGCCCTGACCCTGTGGGAAAGTTGAACAAAGACCTTGAGGTTGGAGGGAGATCTTCTAATGACTAAGTGGGAGGATTTTAAAACCCTCATAAAGTCACAATTTTAACCTATTAGGGATGTCGAGGACTAGTGGATCTGGTGGCACTACTTTAGGCAGAAGCAGGGGCAAAGTGTACATGAGTACACCACTGAGTTCTAAAAGATGGCCATAATTCTAGATATCTTGCCAAAGAACTTAGATGTACTCCTCAAGTATCTGGGGGTTTACACATCCATCTGCAGATTCAAGTGATGTTGTTCATACCTAGATCGATGGACGAGGCTTGTGTGCATGCATAATACTTGAATAACATAGGCCAAAAGAAAGGACAATTAAGTGGGTCAAAGTAGAAGGAGCACCATGGTGTTTCTAAGGAGGGGAAGAAGAAGTGGAAACGGGGAAAATATAAAAAGGTGATAGCCACAACATACCTCTGCAAAAATCTCAACAACCACTGCAACCATTGTAACATTGATGCTCATACAGAGGAGAAGTTCCAAAAGTTACATTCAGAGCTTAACTCGAATAACAAAAAGAAATATGCGAAGAAGAACCTCATGACTCGCTAATTCAAGCAACCTGGTTGAAAGTAGCTACAACAAACGAGGCATTACAAGTGGATGTGATTTTTATAGTAGTTTCATTTAATGATCAAATACAAGGGAAGCGTAGAAAAATTAGTTGAAATGATTTCAAGGCCACCCACATCAAAGATCACAACTTGGAGAACTTTGATGCACATGGAACCATTCACCCATGACGCATACATAGAGACATATTTAGAGGATGAGGACTTCAAGGAGGTATTTCATCAGTTGCAGAGCCAGAGTCATGTGCACAATGGTGACAACACAATTGACGACCATCCAATATGAGTTACTCTACAGGTTGGATAAATTATGTGTTCCTAAAGGTGAGAGATTGCAACTGATTAGAGAGGCTCACACCTCCAAGGTTGTAGGGCACTTTAGTATTGGGAAAACAATGGCATGTGAAAATTCCTCAAACCCAGGAATCCCTACTGCAGCAACTGATGATATTTCTCCTACTTGTTATATTTACATGAACAAGTTATTTGCAGTTTCCTACGATAAACATCGAAATACATACACTGCAACCTACACCATTAAAATAATATGTCGAAACAAGAAATTGAACAATAGAGAAAGATACAACACAAATGACACAAATGACACAATTGTTTTTGGACAAATGTCCCTGGAAAAACCCAATGCGGGAAAATCGGTGCAACAGATCTAAGGGTTTTTATTATTAAGCAGAAGTAAATCTGAATACAACCTCTTGATGCCTTGTTGGAAATCTAGTACAGAGAATATCACTCGGCATAAGAAATTAGTGAGATTACCTCGCTCTACACTGCAAGTCCCCGTTGATCCGACAATTGAACCAATGAGTTCCCTGACTACTTTTGCGCTGCCCCTGCATGGGCCTGCGTCAGCCTCTAAGGCACTGCATCACCCTCTCTAACCTCTGAGCTGCCTCTTCTGTGTGTCTCTCTGCCTCTCTGCTAAGTATTCTTTGCTTCAGAGAAGATCCTCCAGCCAAAACTCCTTATGCCCCTCTCTGCGTGATCACTACAAATCACTGTGTTGCCTTTAGCTTCAAGAATTCGATCTAATTGATCAACTCTCTGTGTGTCTTCCAAATGACCCTCAAGCTTCCTTAAATAATCTTATCGTTGACATTCAATGGCTTTGATTAGAAGCTAATCAATGGCTAAGACCATTTCTGCTTGATCCTTGTCTTCTTCTAGAAGTTACACCCACAATTAGATTAATACTCATTAATTATTTTAATTTTCTAAGTTTAGACTTAAGGTCCCATTAAGAATAATTAATTATTTTAATAAAATTGTCTTCGGGTGGAATTTCCTAAAACGATTTCTGGGTTCTTTGGAATACATGTGCCCAAGCCTCCTTGCAAAATTTGAGACTTAGTGCACATTTGATGCTACCAGAAATCAACATGGCTAAATTGCAAAGATTTGTGTATTGGCCCAATATGCAAGAACAAGTAGCTATGTTCATAAGAGGATGCATGCCTTGTTGTACTAGCAAGCCTAGTAACAGGAAAAGGGGTCTATATCACCCCTTACTTGTAAGCACTTGTCCTTGGGAAAGAATTCCCATGGACTTTGTGGGAGGTTTACCAACAACTAGGAAATGACATGACTACCTGTTTGTGGTAGTTGACATGTTCAGTAAGATGTGTGTTCTAATTCCATGTAAAAAGAACATTGACGAGCAAGAAGTAGCAAACTTGTTATTTGGACATGTCTAGGTGTATTTTGGGATACCAAGGAGCATCATTTCAGACAAAGATACAATATTTCTTAGTGTGTTTTGGATTACATTTTGGGAGAAGACGAACACAAAGTTAAAGAGGTCTACAACTTTCCATCGACAGACAGATGGGCAGATAGAAGTATTCAACATGATTTTGGTGCAACTTTTGAGGGGTTACAATCACAAGCTTCCAAATACTTGGGATGAAAATATCGTGTGTATACAACACTCTTATAACAGAGCGGTCCACACTTCTACTGGAAAGTCCCCATTTGAAACTTGTTTTGGAAATTTTCCACCTTCACCTTAGATATTATATATGGGCAGTAAGGAGTGAGGGAGGATCTTATATGGGATGCCTTAATAACAGAAAAATTTGTTGAGAAGATTAGGCAGATCCATCAATAAGTACAAGAGACATTGCAAAAGTCACATGAAAAATATAATGCCATGCATGATCAATACAAAATAGAGAAGTTGTTTAAGGTGGGAGACATAGTATGGTTACAGTTGAAGAAGGAGAAGCTATAAGGTCCTAGTAAGAAAATCAAGGCTATATGATATGCTTCTTTTGAGATACTTGAAAAGGTGGGATATAATTCCTTTAGACTTAGTCAAAACTTTGTGGCTTGAGCACATCATTTTTTGTGCTATTCTACACACAAACACCTTTCCAACTATGCAAGAATTTCCTCAATCAGAGTCCATATGCAAAATTTATGCCACTCAAAAGTTGACCTTCCACGTGATCATGATGAAGAAGACTAGAAGAATCCATATTGCAACTCTGGTCAAGAGCTGAACTAGTCAAACCTAGCCACTAGCAGTCTATCGGGTTGTGTGGTAATCAAGCCACTAGGAGCAAAAGGGGGTTCAATTCTTTCTGAATGCATTTTGTTCCATAGGTGAGAAGAGTAGCTAAGAGGGATAGGGAGAGAGAAAACATAGAGGATTTGTGCATTGTAGCAACCCATGGGCCATAAGCCTCACTTCTTTGTACTTGCATCTATTTTCCAGTCAGAGAAAGACAACAGAGCAACCTCACCTTCTAGTTGAATTTTCTCCTGAAAGGGTTTCCTTGGATATATCTTGTGTTAATTGTGGTTTTTGAGTTTTTATTTTTTTGTTCTCTATTTTATGCATAATTAAATTTTGCATGCATATACAATAAACAATGATTAACAAATCTAGAAATCTAAGGAGAAATAAACCTTTATAGTGTATATTTCAGATTTTCAAATATATTTTAATAATTCTTTTGTGACAAATTATCCAATGGAATATTCACAACACTTTATGGATCACTCATAAGGTGCCAAAACTCTTTCTTGTGGTTGCCCATGAGTTTGGGGGCCTTAAACAACTCTGTAGGGAAACAAGAAATCACTTAGTACTCTATGAGGCCATACACCCCTCTCCATTGGATAAAAATGCTTGCATGGAACTACATAAATGTTCTTCAAGCTTGCAACCTATACATTCATGCAAGCATTAAGAACATTTCAATATAAAACATCAAATTAGGAATTAGAGAGCATAGAGAGAGTGTAAGAATGCTTAAGAGAGATCGTTGGGCTTTTTGTAAGGAAAAACTACTTGATATTCCAAGGTAGCACCATTTATAGATTAGCGAGTCAATGAGTTCAGAGTGGATGGATGGCTAAAGTGAGTGATTGCATGTTTCTTTGCCCACATCACTTAGTTGAGCGAGAAATCTAATTGTTGAGTTGAGTGAGTGGCTCTTGTGAGCTATCATCATTGAAGTGAGTAAGATTGTTGTCAACACAAAGGAGAGCGATGGTAATGGAATCCTCTCACCTAAGTGCAAGATAGCTCACTTGAGTTGACCTTTCATTATATTTTCTCTCTAAAGTTAATCTTTAAATCACTACTTCACTCTCATGATTCCATTGCATGATTTCCAAGTTTTAAGTTAATTTTTAAATTACAACTCCACCCTCATGTTTAATTCCATGATTTCCAAGTTTTTTTGGGAGGACTTAGAGCATGTTATATGAACTTTGAGGTGGAGAAAAGGCGCTGGGGGTAGGGATGGAATTTGATGGGTAAATTGTCTGTGTTTTATGGTTAAAATATCTCATATTAGTTAATCTTTTTCATTCGAGTTATTAAAATGAGTGTTTGCATTGTCAAAACTATGAAATGTGACAAGGTGTTTAGCTTGAAATTCCAACCTTCATTAGGAGTTAAGGAACTATGCTCGAGCAACTCACCTTGAACTTGAATTCATGCCAAGATGAAGAGAGAACCAAGTGGATTGTGGCTTCATTTGGCCATTGATGACCATGGGAGGCTTAGTGAAGTTTGGTAGGATAGGGTGTTTATTTCTTCAATATGGGATGTGAAACTTGACATACATCCCCTTACCAACATTACAAATGCATCTTAACTTCTATACATTTAAAAAACTGCTCCTAACAAGTTCAAGACTTGCAAAACATTTAATTAAATGGGGCTTGTGTAGAAACTCGTGGCTTTTTTAGAATTGGACACGTAACTTTTCAACCCATCATTGTATTGAGAAATGAATTTCATTATATAGTATACTCAAAAATCTTTTCAACAAGTGGTTACACACCTCATTCTAACATTGAAAACTCATATTTTATTATCCCTTTAGTTCAACAATCCTCCACGATGGGATTATATTAAAGAACATTTACCTACTGTGAGTGTGAAAGGTGATGTAATCCAATTTTGTTAGTTGCATCTAATATGTAAATCCCAAAACCCTTAGCTAGGCCCTTATAGGGGTAAAATTGGCATTTTGACTTGAGACCCCTTTTTATGCAAAAGTGTTTTTTAATAAAAGAGTAGGTCTTGCACACAATGATGCTACGTCAAAATTAAGTTCCATTTATTTGCGGTATTATTCATCATTTAACTGATTATAATCCATGAAAAATGGTTAATTGGCATATGACACCAACATAGCCACTAGTATTCGTTGCATACAGGTCTTCTTCAACACGAGGATATTTATTGACTTCTTTCAAAATATGTGCCTTATTTTGATTATTTATAGATGGCAGAATAAAAGATGGGAATTTAGAGGCAGCTTTTTCTAAGGTCATTACTTCTTTTTTAGATTCAAAGGGTTTATAAAGTTCGAATACTTGATTTTTCACTCTCTATTAATTTGGCTAGAAATTCTTTATTCAAATCTCTGTGGAAACCACTAAAAAATATTTTGGTGTCAGAAACAATTGGAGGATCTGTTAGTTTAACACATTATGTAGACAATATTTCTTTAAAAGTTGGGGGGAGTATTGTAAAAATCTCTGCAATTCAGCATTTTGATACCAAAATACTAGTGGTTATATCCTAGATCTAGATAATTCTTCAAACCCTGGAGAATCAATCCGGATTTGGATAGGAGCATTATATCAAATGCAGGTTACTGCAAAACTGGATAATATATCCATCATGGTCCTAGCAGAAAAAAGAATGACTGGAATAGTCTATGATTGGTGGATGGGAACATCTGAAGAAGAAATAAGAGCCGTCATGGAAGCAGGACTGAGCACATTGGAAATTTTGTTGAAAACACAGTTCGTGCCAGCACCAGTAGATGAGAAAAAGCAAATAATAACAGATCTTAGTCGAATGGAATTAAAGGATCTGAAATATCTTGATCAATTCAGTAAAGATTTCATGGCTAATCTCTCAAATGATGTGGCTTAGAAAATTTCATTTTTGTCAAAATTACCAGGCAATTTAGGAGACCTCGTGATGAAAGATCTAGATGTACAGAACAAAAGACTAGATCAAATTTATTGGGTTGACCTTCTGTTTAGAGTTACAGAAAAAGTAAAATATTTATGCTGGCAAAAGAAGGCGCACGACATCACACCCAGTTCTGATGTCTGCAAAATAATGCTACCATGGACACCTTTCAGAAAAAAGAAGAAAACAAAAAGGTATGGTAGATTCAAACCCAAGAGAGTCTCTAATCCAAAAAAGCCTTTCAGAAAATATAAATTTTTGAAGAAAAGATCCAGACCTCGAAACAACAACTGTTGTTTCATCTGTAAAAAAGAAGGACATTTTGCAAGAAAGTGTCCCCAGAATTCATCTAGTAAATTAAAAGCATGTATAGATATAGAAGAATTTCAGGATGATTGGTCGATAGTAGATTCAGAAGATGATGTTTCAGATGTATATATCTTAACTGAAATATCAGATGCTGAAGAAGAAGAAAATGTTCAGAAAATGAATTTTTGTCCGTCATGTTCCGATGATAATTTTTCAGAAGAAAATCATTACAGTGAAGAGGAGAGTGAAATTGATTTTGAAATCACCAGTGAAACTACAGATGACTCAGATGAATGGATATCTGTAGATGCATTTGTTGATACCGGTGGTTCAAATAATTTGGCTAGACCATCTTTATTCAAATCTCTGTGGAAACCACTGAAAAATATTTTGGTTTCAGAAACAATTGGAGGATCTGTTAGTTTAACACATTATGTAGACAATATTTCTTTAAAAGTTGGGGGGAGTATTGTAAAAATTTCTGCAATTCAGCATTTTGATCCCTCAGCTAGTTTAATGTTGGGAATGCCATTTCTAAATTCTGTGCTTCCAGTAACAATCAGCCAGGATAAGCTGATTATCAATTTGAAAAAGAAAGCTATTTCTGTTCCTAGATTATTTATTGCAAATTCAGAAGCTAGGTATGAAAATAGCCAGAAAAGAATAGGAGCCAGAAAGCCACAAAAGGATTCTGATGATTGGCAGGAAGTCCTGCAATTTTATGAAAAAAGAGCAGAATCTAAAACAAAACAATTGGCATGTATTGATCCCAACTGGTCTACAGAACAAGGTGATATCCATCAAAGACTTCTAAAGAGTTGCTCAGAAAACCCACAACAGTTTTGGGAAACAAAGAGCCCGATGCAAGAGATCATAACCTTGCATGACAATGGAGTCAAAGGAAAGATGATTCCTTGTACCCCTTCTGATGAGCAAGAAATAAAGAAGCGGATAAAAGAACTGTTACAGATGCAGCTCATCGAGCCGAGCGAGTCTCATTATTCTTGTTCAGCTTTCCTTGTGAGGAATCACTCTGAGATAGTCAGGGGTAAACCAAGAATGGTGATAAATTATAAACCCCTCAATGCCATTACTCAGAGCTTTAATTATCCATTGCCAAGGCCTGAGATAATCATGCAGAAAATTCAGCATAGCAAGGTGTTTAGTAAGTTTGATATGAAGTCAGGGTATTATCAGATTCAGATCCAGCCTGAAGACCAGCATAAAACCGCTTTCATTTGTCCAGCCGGATTTTACCAGTGGAAGGTTGTTCCTTTCGGTTTGAAAAACGCCCCTGCATTCTTCCAGCGAAGAATGGATTTTATTTTTGCTAAATATGATTTCATTGTAACATACATAGATGATATTCTTATTCATAGTCCAGATGTACATACTCATCTAGAGCATTTAGAAATTTTCCTGAAAGAAGTTCAACAGCATGGTATAGTCCTGTCAGAAAGAAAAATGTCTTTATTCCAAGATAGTATTGATTTTCTGGGAATTAATGTTGTCAATGGTGCAATCCAAATGCAACCTCATGTTTTAACAAAATTGACACAATTTCCTGATGAATTGAAGGATACCAAGACAATTCAAAGATTCTTGGGAGTTTTGAATTATCTTCACAAGTATATTCCAAATTTGACAGAGAAGACAGCGCCGATCAGAAGACATCTCAAACAGGGATGGTCACAAGAAGCAACAGAAGCTGTTAAACAATTGAAAGAAGAATGTCAACACCTGCCAAAGCTTCAGCCACCAGGTGATGGTTTACTCATTCTTCAGACTGACGCTTCTTTAGATTTTTGGGCAGTTGTTCTATTAGAACAAAGAAAGGATAGTGAAGGTAAATCTGAAGAAAAACTTTGTGCATATGCTTCTGGTGAATTCACACCTAGCCAGAAGAATTATTTCATAGCCGAAAAGGAAACATTGGCTATATT
Organism: Pinus tabuliformis; assembly: GCA_031772625.1. NCBI lineage: Eukaryota > Viridiplantae > Streptophyta > Pinopsida > Pinales > Pinaceae > Pinus > Pinus tabuliformis. Next base: position 485,496,537 of record CM062814.1, on the reverse strand, counting down.
CAACGGGATACAGCGATTTGAGGTATATCTTACTCCCGTAAAATTTTTGATCAGAACAGATTCCAAGAATTTCAAATATTTTCTATCTGCCAAAATATCAAGACAAATTGCTAAAGGAAGAATTCTAGCTTGGCAGATCTGGTTCCAACAATTCGACTTTGAAGTTGAGTGGATCCCAGGAAATTCCAATTTTTTGACAGATTCACTAACCAGAGACATGAATAAGGCATTCATAACTTGTACAGGTTCATTTTTTGATATTCCAGGCAAAAGTTCAAAGGATGACAATTTTGCTACTTTTGTAGATAGATTTAGAATTTTTGAAAGTCATGAAGTTCATCTTGCAGAAGAAATAAAAAAGGTGGTAGGAATGAGGTTGAGAAGAAATACTTGGATAAGAAAATGCCAGTCCAAGAATTTAGGTGTCTCTCTAGGCCTAGATGACACATTGGTAAAAGTATTTCCTTTGCCAAATATGAAGGTGAAACTCTTTTTCAGGAGTTTATCTGATTTATGGTCTAGTGTATACACTGATGAAATGATCTGGACTCTCAAAGTTCTAAATTATTATCAGATCATTGGAGGAATTGATTTTGCCCTCAGTATTTTTACAGGAGCAAAACTAATGGATCTTGAAGAAATTCCTATCAAAGCCGAGTTAGAAAAATTTATTGTGTCTTTAAAGATCCCTGATATTTTTGAAGAATTGAAAGCCTCTTTTTTGTAGAGATATGATGAAAATTATGTAGTCAGCGACACTTTCCCTCAATATGAGATTTTCGAAGGATTTGCTGATTGGGAAATCAGAGGAGGTTTATGTAGAAAATAGCCAGCTACCAGGGTATCTCAGTGCATTCAACGGACACTACAGTATCTTAGAACTTTCTCATATCCTTGGGATTTTCACAGTCTTAGATTAAGAGAAAGCATTGATCCTAATCCGTTTGCATAGGTGTTTAGTCATGAAAGAATAGGAGAAATAGAAAATAGCAACAATCAAGAAATGATCAAGCAGCATGCCGATTGGTTTCATGAATTTGGTAACTTAAAGTTGATAGAAAAACTCCAGATTCTAAATAAAATGGATGATTTACAAGGAGAACCTAAAGCTCTAAAATTTGTAATTAATCAAAAGGCTTTAGTCACCATAATTGCTCGATCACCTAATTGGAATAATAATGTCATTCATATTATCAGTTTGATGATCTCAAAAAGAATCTGCACTTCAATGATTTTTGAACAAGGATGGCAGCATAAAGACTTTATGAGTGACAATTGCAGATCATGGGTTCAACATGCCATAGAAGGTTCCACAAACATGTTTCAGATATTTAAATGGGAACTATTAGACGGCATCGAGCTGGCAGTTCAGATATCACCCGCAGTTAGAAATGTCTATAAAGATTCCTTTCTAGACATAGAGATAAGTGCTTTACCTTTTCTTAACAAGTGGGAAAAACAGGAAGCTATGTACACGCCTCAACAACCGGGCCTCCACAAGATAAAGACGAATATGGAAAAGGGAGAATCTTCAAAAGCAGCATCTCGAAGGACAATAATGTTAGATAAAGATGCCAAAGGAAAGGACGAATTGATGGATGCCCAGGACCCAAAAGCAGATATCGACGAGGAATATAATCGGCTGATAGACCGCCACTATCAAAGAATACTCGATGAGTATGAGCCATCTGGAGGATCTTCAGAACGAGACGATTTGGATAGGAGTCCGACGAGACGGTGGTAGAATCTTTAGCTAGCAATGTGATAATGTAGTCACATGTTGTAGCTAGAATATTTGTACTGGAAAAGATTGAGTAGGCACCGTCGGTGAAAGAAATACCGACAGGACCCTCAATAATTTCTTTTTTACGTCATTGATTAGGTAGGATTAGATTCGTTAGAACTCTATATAAGAAAGAGTCTGCAGATGTTCAAGGCACCGCTTGACAGAGCATTGCTTAAGAGAGAACTCTAAGACTTCTGATTGTAATAAGCTTTATGTATTCTATTTGTTTTGTTAATATCAAAGCCTACTGGGCCGCCTGTCTGAGGACAGTTCCTGTATCCAAAAGAACCTTGAGCTGTAAGGCGCTGGAGTTTTGAAGACCCGTGGAGAGAGGTCGTGTTGCTCGCGCATGATCGGTTGAGGATGGTTGCTTGACTCAGATTTGCTGTTTAGGAAACTTCGACGTTAATTAAAAGTAAGTTCGAATGCACCAAAGCTTCATCTTATTATCTATATGTGTATCAAGCTTTATCATATTATCTGTTGAGAGTCTCTGTTGAACGATCACCCGCTTAATTTTGGTATCAGAGCGGGTGACCGTTCAACAGAGACTCTCAGCAGATAATATGATAAAGCTTGATACACATATAGATAATAAGATGAAGCTTTGGTGCATTCGAACTTACTTTTAATTAACATCGAAGTTTCCTAAACATCAAATCTGAGTCAAGCAACCATCCTCAACCGATCATGCGCGAGCAACACGACCTCTCTCCACGGGTCTTCGATATTTTCATGTTCTTTTAAATATATCTCAAGGGATCTATTCTCTACTTCAGACACAGATTTCTTATCAATGGTCGAGAAATATCTCAAAAGCTGGCCATGTTGAACTTTTACAATTCTATTCCAGAGATTGACTGAAGCAGCTTTTATTTACTCAGCACTCGTAAAACAAGATGCTTTTCAAAGGCTACCTGGCTAACTTCAGTCTCTGTCTATAGAATGTATCTTGTCCAAGGAACGGGGTGTGGCTCTAATACCAAAATTAAGCGGGTGACCGTTCAACAGAGACTCTCAACAGATAATATGATAAAGCATGATATACATATAGATAATAAGATGAAGCTTTGGTGCATTCGAACTTACTTTTAATTAACGTCAAAGTTTCCTAAACTGCAAATCTGAGTCAAGCAACCATCCTCAACCGATCATGCGTGAGCAACACGACCTCTCTCCACGGGTCTTCAAAACTCCAGCGCCTTACAGCTCAAGGTTCTTTTGGATACAGGAACTGTCCTCAGACAGGCGGCCCAGTAGGCTTCGATATTAACAAAAACAAACAGAATACATAAAGCTTATTACAACAAGAAGTCTCAGAGTTCTCTCTTAAGCAATGCTCTGTCAAGCGATGCCTTGAACATCTGCAGACTCTTTCTTATATAGAGTTCTAACGAATCTAATCCTACCTAAGCAATGACGTAAAAAGGAAATTATTGAGGGTCCTGTCAGTATTTCTTTCACCGACGGTGTCTACTCAATCTTTTCCAGTACAAATATTCTAGCTACAACATGTGACCACATTATCACATTGCTAGCTAAAGATTCTACCACGGTCCCATCGGACTCCTATCCGAATCGTCTCGTTCTGAAGATCCTGGAGATGGCTCGTACTCATCTAGTATTCTTTGATAGTGGCGGTCTATCAGCCGATTATATTCCTCGTCGATATCTGCTTCTGGGTCCTGGGCATCTGTCATTTCGTCTTTTCCTTTGGCATCTTTATCTAACATTATTGTCCTTCGAGATGCTGCTTTTGAAGATTCTCCTTTTTCCGTATTCGTCTTTATCTTGTGGAGGCCCGGTTGCTGAGGTGTGTACATAGCTTCCTATTTTTCCCACTTGTTAAGAAAAGGTAAAGCACTTATCTCTATGTCTAGAAAGGAATCTTTATAGACATTTCTAACTGCGGGTGATCTCTGAACTGCCAGCTCGATGCCGTCTAATAGTTCCCATTTAAATATCTGAAACATGTTTGTGGAACCTTCTATGGCATGTTGAACCCATGATCTGCAATTGTCACTCATAAAGTCTTTATGTTGCCATCCTTGTTCAAAAATTATTGAAGTGCAGATTCTTTTTGAGATCATCAAACTGATAATATGAATGACATTATTATTCCAATTAGGTGATCGAGCAATTATGGTGACTAAAGCCTTTTGATTAATTACAAATTTTAAAGCTTTAGGTTCTCCTTGTAAGTCATCCATTTTATTTAGAATCTGGAGTTTTTCTATCAACTTTAAGTTACCAAATTCATGAAACCAATCGGCATGCTGCTTGATCATTTCTTGATTGTTGCTGGTTTCTATTTCTCCGATTCTTTCATGGCTGAACACCTGTGCAAACGGATTAGGATCAATGCTTTCTCTTAATCTAAGACTGTGAAAATCCCAAGGATATGAGAAAGTTCTAAGATACTGCAGTGTCCGTTGAATGCACTGGGATACCCTGGTAGCTGGCTTTTTTCTGTATAAACCTCCTCTGATTTCCCAATCAGCAAATCCTTCGAAAATCTCATATTGAGGGAAAGTGTCGCTGACTGCATAATTTTCATCATATCTCTGCAAAAAAGAGGCTTCCAATTCTTCAAAAATATCAAGGATCTTTAAAGACACAATAAATTTTTCTAACTCGGCTTTGATAGGAATTTCTTCAAGATCCATTAGTTTTGCTCCTGTAAAAGTATTGAGGGCAAAATCAATTCCTTCAATGATCTGATAATAATTTAGAACTTTGAGAGTCCAGATCATTTCATTAGTGTATACATTAGACCATAAATCAGATAAACTCCTGAAAAAGAGTTTCACCTTCATATTTGGCAAAGGAAATACTTTTACCAATGTGTCATCTAGGCCCAGCGAGAGACCTAAATTCTTGGACTGGCATTTTCTTATCCAAGTATTTTTTCTCAACCTCATTCCTACCACCTTTTTTATCTCTTCTGCCAGATGAACTTCATGACTTTCAAACATTCTAAATCTATCTACAAAAGTAGAAAAATTGTCATCCTTTGAACTCTTGCCTGGAATATCAAAAAATGAACCTGTATAAGTTATGAATGCCTTATTCATGTCTCTGGTTAGTGAATCTGTCAAAAAATTGGAATTTCCTGGGATCCACTTAACTTCAAAGTCGAACTGTTGGAACCAGATTTGCCAAGCTAGAATTCTTCCCTTAGCAATTTGTCTTGATATTTTGGCAGATTGAAAATATTTGAAATTCTTGGAATCCGTTCTGATCAAAAATTTTACGGGAGTAAGATGTACCTCAAATCGTTGTATCCTGTTGAATATAGCCAATGTTTCCTTTTCGGCTATGAAATAATTCTTCTGGCTAAGTGTGAATTCCCCAGAAGCATATGCACAAAGTTTTTCTTCAGATTTACCTTCACTATCCTTTCTTTGTTCTAATAGAACAGCTGCCCAAAAATCTAAAGAAGCATCAGTCTGAAGAATGAGTAAACCATCACCCGGTGGCTGAAGCTTTGGCAGGTGTTGACATTCTTCTTTCAATTGTTTAACAGCTTCGGTTGCTTCTTGTGACCATCCCTGTTTGAGATGTTTTCTGGTCGGCGCTGTCTTCTCTGTCAAATTTGGACTCAGATATTCGGCAAAGGAAACACTTTTACCAATGTGTCGTCTAGGCCTAGCGAGACACCTAAATTTGCTGTTTAGGAAACTTCGACGTTAATTAACATCTGATATTTGGCAAAGGAAATACTTTTACCAGATCGTACCAAGCGGATGACCGTTCAACAGAGACTCTCAACAGATAATATGATAAAGCTTGATACACATATAGATAATAAGATGAAGCTTTGGTGCATTCGAACTTACTTTTAATTAACGTCGAAGTTTCCTAAACTGTAAATCTGAGTCAAGCAACCATCCTCAACCGATCATGCGCGACCAACATGACCTCTCTCCACGGGTCTTCAAAACTCCAGCGCCTTACAGCTCAAGGTTCTTTTGGATACAGGAACTGTCCTCTTCATTGTAATGATTTTCTTCTGAAAAATTATCATCGGAACATGACAGACAAAAATTCATTTTCTGAACATTTTCATCTTCTTCAGCATCTGATATTTCAGTGAAGATATATACATTTGAAACATCATCTTCTGAATCTACTATCGACCAATCATCCTGAAATTCTTCTATATCTATACATGCTTTTAATTTACTAGATGAATTCTGGGGACACTTTCTTGCAAAATGTCTTTTTTACAGATGAAACAACAGTTGTTGTTTCGAGGTCTGGATCTTTTCTTCAAAAATTTATATTTTCTGAAAGTTTTTTTTGGATTAGAGACTCTCTTGGGTTTGAATCTACCATACCTTTTTGTTTTCTTCTTTTTTCTGAAAGGTGTCCATGGTAGCATTATTTTGCAGACATCAGAACTGGGTGTGATGTTGTGTGCCTTCTTTTGCCAACATAAATATTTTACTTTTTCTATAACTCTAAACAGAAGGTCAACCCAATAAATTTGATCTAGTCTTTTGTTCTGTACATCTAGATCTTTCATAACGAGGTCTCCTAAATTGCCTGGTAATTTTGACAAAAATGAAATTTTCTGAGCCACATCATTTGAGAGATTAGCTTTAAATACCTTAGCCATGAAATCTTTACTGAATTGATCAAGATATTTCAGATCCTTTAATTCCATTCGACTAAGATCTGTTATTATTTGCTTTTTCTCATCTACTGGTTCTGGCACGAACTGTGTTTTCAACAAAAGTTCCAATGTGCTCAGTCCGGCTTCCATGACGGCTCTTCTTTCTTCTTCAGATGGTCCCATCCACCAATCATAGACTATTCCAGTCATTCTTTTTTTTGCTAGGACCATGATGGATATATTATCCAGTTTTGTAGTAACCTGCATTTGATATAATGCTCCTATCAAAATCCGGATCGATTCTCCAGGGTTTGAAGAATTATCTAGATCTAGGATATAGCCACTAGTATTGGCTGCATACAGGTCTTCTTCAACACGAGGATATTTATTGACTTCTTTCAAAATATGTGCCTTATTCTGATTATTTATAGATGGCAGAATAAAAGATGGGAATTTAGAGGCAGCTTTTTCTAAGGTCATTACTTCTTTTTTAGATTCAAAGGGTTTATCAGCTTTGAATGACTTTGTTTCACTGGTTAATTTTCCAGTATCTTTAGAAGTACCCTCTCCTGCACTGGTTGCAATTATTTCTCCTTTTGCTTCCTCTTCTTCTTCCTCTAGATCCCAATAGTTGGGTGCAGACATATTTATATGAAATTTTGGAATTTCTTTGGCCCTTTTCTTTTGTCTTCTTTTTCTCCTCTCTTCTTTTTCTAGCTTCTCTGATTGTTGTTCATCATAGAGCAATTTAAGATTGGCATTTATCAGATCAGCTTGTTTGCCTAGATCATCTAGAACATCTTCGGCGTGAGCACACCAAGTAGTCAAATAGTTTCCTATCTGATATACTTGGTCCAAGTCATTTGGATTTTGTGAATTATGTTCTAGCAATGGGGCACAGTCAGCTCTTGTGGGTGGCTGTCTGGTATTAGATGAAGAAGTACAAAACTTTGTTTTGGGTGGCCACTTTCCTCCTCTTACAAATCTATGATTTGCATACTGAAATTCCTCTACTGGCGGGAAAGTATTTACATAGGTTCTAAACATCTTATTTACTGCAAAAAACGGCTTTTCTTCTGGTATATACAACTGATTGGCAGATAGTGGTGTACTGGTGGAAGAACTAGGCTCCTCTGGTATAGGAATATGACGATAGAAAGATCTTCTTCCACTATTATGGATTGGTTCATTTTCTGCTGGTAACACATGTTTTTCTGGCAAAACTATTGGTCGTGGTATTCTAGGTTGACTTGGAATGATTTTAACACAACCATCTGATACAAACATTCTTTTGATCATACTATTTGAACTATCAGCGGCGAAAGACTTATATTAAATGTACCAGTCGTTAGGCAAGGCTTCTTTGTCATAATAAACACCTTCTATTTGTGCATTTCCTACTCTTACTGCAACACAATCCTTCAACACTGGCTGTTTTAACTTAGGATGTACAGTATTTGTCAATTGAAAAGAGGTCTGGACTATCACAGACAAATATTCACTATCATCAACCATTGACAGACCTTGCACTCCAATCAAGGCTTTCCAACAATCTTTGAGATGGACATCGGTTAGACTGATTGCATAATCAGGGTAGATTGTTCCATGTTGGCATCCCGAGGAAAGATTTCCCAGTATGGTTCCTATTCGGGCATGATCATATATATTGTGCCTTGTATCAAAAAGTTCTGCTATACATGGAGTGTTTAAACCATGACGAAACAATGGGGCTAGTCCTATTCTAATCCCCCCAAAATGCAAATAGAAAAATCTCTTTTCAGCATGATATTTCCTAAACTTTCTGATTTCTTCTTCAGAAAACAAATTTAAACCTATGATTTGTACAGATGGACCTTTTATTCTGACTTTCAGTTCAACCTCTTTAAAATAAGCCTTCTTGGTCAATTTGAACATCATCGGAACTGGATAAATTTCTTTTGTATCTAATGCAGGCGGATTCCAGTTTTCCGGGTCTTCGACCTTTTCATGTTCTTCTAAATCTGTCTCAAGGGATCTATTCTCTACTTCAGACACAGATTTCTTATCAATGGTCGAGAAAGATCTCAAGAAGCTGGCCATGTTGAACTTTTACAATTCTATTCCAGAGATTGACTGAAGCAGCTTTTATTTACTCAGCACTCGTAAAACAAGATGCTTTTCAAAGGCTACCTGGCTAACTTCAGGCTCTGTCTATAGAATGTATCTTGTCCAAGGAACAGGGTGTGGCTCTGATACCAAAATTAAGCGGGTGACCGTTCAACAGAGACTCTCAGCAGATAATATGATAAAGCTTGATACACATATAGATAATAAGATGAAGCTTTGGTGCATTCGAACTTACTTTTAATTAACGTCAAAGTTTCCTAAACAACAAATCTGAGTCAAGCAACCATCCTCAACCAATCATGTGCGAGCAACACGACCTCTCTCCACGGGTCTTCAAAACTCTAGTGCCTTACAGCTCAAGGTTCTTTTGGATACAGGAACTGTCCTCAGACAGGTGGCCCAGTAGGCTTCGATATTAACAAAAACAAACAGAATACATAAAGCTTATTACAATCAGAAGTCTCAGAGTTATCTCTTAAGCAATGCTCTGTCAAGCGATGCCTTGAACATCTGCAGACTCTTTCTTATATAGAGTTCTAACGAATCTAATCCTACCTAATCAATGACGTAAAAATGAAATTATTGAGGGTCCTGTCGGTATTTCTTTCGCCGGCGGTGTCTACTCAATCTTTTTCAGTGTAAATATTCTAGCTACAACATGTGACCACATTATCACATTGCTAGCTAAAGATTCTACCACGGTCCCATCGGACTCCTATCCGAATCGTCTCCTTTTGAAGACGAATCTAATAACTTCAGCGGACCTCTACTAAAATTCTAACAACTTTTACCACTATTGACTAGAAAAAACCCCAAAATAAAAACACACACATTTCAAATTTCAATATTTAATTATTTTTTTATATATTAATTAATTATATATTTCAAAATATCATAATTATGAATGAATTATTATTTTTTAAATTTATTTTGGTGTAACACATATATTATGATTTTTTTCTATAAAATTATTTATAATTTTATAATAAAAACAAAATATTGAATTAAATTATATTTTATTTTTTAATTTAATGTTTCATTTAAAAAACTATGTCATATCTTCCTATTTCGCTGACATTTAAATATTTAAAAATAGTGTACTCCACACTGAGCTTAGTAAACTCTAAAACACCTCTAACCTCAACAATTAAAAAAAACCTCTAACCCAACGATTCAAGAAAAAGAAAGAAAGAAAAAAAAAATTAATATACTAAACCCTCTGCCAGAAGTGGCTTTCTTCTTTCTTCTTCAAAGGAGTGTACATAAATAACTCTCTGTGGATTTTGTGAGTCGGGCGCACAAAATCCATGAAGAGGACGAGAGTGAAAATTCACAGGAACTCTTAGAGAAGAGTTGTTCAGATCTGTTATGAACCTTCGAGAACGGAGCGAAGCTTTCCAAAACAGAACGAAGCTTTCCAGTCCTATTCTGGAACCTTCTAGAACAGGTCCTTTATTCTTCAGTAAGTCATATAATATACCCTCCATAGAACAATCTGCGAAGCCTGCAAATAAATCCATATGAGTAAAAATTCACAGAAGCTATGAGAGAAACAGAACGAAGCTTTCGAGCTCTGTTCTGGAACCTTCTAGAACAGGCCCTTTATTCTTCAGTAAGTCATATAATATTACTCTCCATAGAACAATCTGCGAAGCCTGCAAAAAAAACCCTTATGAGTAAAAATTCACAGAAGCTATGAGAGACAAACTTTCATGCACTGCACGGCCCGCCTCAAGTTAATCAGCGCAGTGGCCTTAAGCTGTTATTCATTGTTATCTCTACATGACTGTTGTTGGTAATTATTTGCAACCCCAAACATTGGCCAACACTTTTTCAATGTAAAGGAGAAACCAAATAAAAAACCGTTTATACTTCACAGAAACCCAGGTCCAACATATCTTCGCAGCTTTACAAATCTGTGAAACATGCTTAATTTTCAGGTTTGTATTTTGGACACATTTCCACCCTAGCATGTAACATACCAGTATTTGACCTATATTGTGTTCCAAGAAAGAATCTCAATACCTACTAATTATTACAACAAATATATGTTGTAGTATATGTTTTTAATTATTACAACAAACAAATATTTGTTGTGGTATATGTTTTGGCAGTGAAAACAATGAAAATTGCAAAAACTTCATTGGATAAATCTAGATAAGGTGAATTGAATGTAGTTTAAGTGGTTGGAAAGGTTTAATAATAATTTTTCTATCTAGCTTCAAGTTTATTTGACGTGATATTTTTTTAAATTGTTTTTATGCAGTTTTATTGTGCGTTGTCTATTTAATGTATCTAGGTTCAAGTCTATTGACATGACGCCCTTGTGTAAGCTACCTTTATACTGGTCCATTGGGAGCCTTACCGGTTCCTTGATTCTTGTGAATAACAAGAAAAGAGAAACTAATAAATTGAAAAAGAAATGTTGTTTTATTGGTATCGGCTTATCTAATGTTTATCTTGACTATCTTTAGCCATATAAATAATCACAGAGATCAGAAAGTTGAGCATCACTGGCCAATTCAAGCACCATACTAACCTCCTAGCCCAAAACAGATCTAACTGACAATACTCCTAAATACTTTTAAAAACACTATTGTAGCTTAAAATACTTATGTTGTAGGTCAGTGTTCCTTGATTATGGAGAATAACAAAGAAAAATAAAAAATCCAGATAAGGTGCTAGACAAGAAAAAAAAGGCATGTTGCCCTAAAACTGTTTTTGCTTAGCCAAGACCCGGGGACATCTAGCCGGAGTGAAAGTTTGAACCTAAGACTCGGAGATTCATCTAAGACACGGAGACATCTGACAGGGGTGAAAGTATGCCCCCTTATTCTAGGTGGTGTGGTTTTCCTTGAACAACCACTTATTCCAAGTGGCTTGGTTTTCCTTGAATAACCGTGATGAGTCAGTGTACGTTGGCCATTAGCAACCAAAAATAGTTATCTTCATTGCTGATTTGACCACTGAATTATGATAGATTCTCCCCACTAAAAAACAAAAAACAAAAAACATTTACATTAATTTAATTCAACCAGAAATAATTATCTTCATTGCTGATTTGACCACTGAATTATGATAGATTCTCCCAACTAGAAAACAAAAAAAAAAACATTTACATTAATTTAATTCAACCTATGTGTAAAAATCAGAGGTATTGAACGATAGTTTCGAACAAAAGCTGTGCCGACATAATGATTTTCCGGATTCATCCGTTTCTTTCCTTCTAGAAAATGGATAAAGATTCACAATAAATGCGCATTAAATTTTATCCATATTTCGTTTAATATACTTTATTGACAATAGACAATATTGTACGTAAATTAATTAATATTTATAATAATATATTTTAAAATTTGAATTGTGATTTCGTCACAATAATCTTAAAATCATAGTTTATTAGTTTATTATGGATATGTACAGAAAGAGTTTTTTTTTTTAAGAGTTTGAATTGGTTTTTATTTAGTTAAGAGTTTATTTAGATGGGAAATAGATTAACCATTTAGTATCTAAAGTTGTCTTCACTAATAAGTTTTCTTATTAAAAATAATAATAAAATAATTAGTTTGTTTTATTTTTTGTTTTCACTAATAAATTTTCTCACAAAAATAATAATAAAATAAATAAATATATATATATTTGTTTTTTTTGTTTTTTTAGTAAAAAATTAATTAAGAATACAGTGTAATTAAAGTCATGGTAAATTTTTGTGAACATTTTTGAAATTGTAAATTTTATAATATGTTTGTTTTTTAAATGATTATTTCTGAATAGATTAATAGGCCTCTTTTCAATTTCCAAGGCTTCCCTAAACTTACTATGATAAAAATGATCCATTCTTGCAATGACTCTGGCCTCTTAAATGCAAATATATAATAATAATAATAATAATAATAAAGCTTTTTATAATTTTGATACCTTAATTCTAAAAAATAAATAACAAAAAAACAAAAGAAAGAAAAAGAAAAACACACACAAAATTTATTAATATGCTATTTTGAATTTATATTAATATGCTCAATTTATGAAAGGTAAAAAACTTGTAAACATTGCTCAATTAAATAAAAATAAAATGATTTATAAAAGGTAAAAGATCTGTAAACATTACTCAATTAAACAATGATAAAATGTTAAAACTAGTATAGTACCGACTATAAGCTAGACGTTGGGGTGTTTGTAAAATGTTAAAAATAATAAAAATCATTTTTTATGTTGTAATTTTGTTTTTATTCATAAAATTATGAATAACTTTTTAGATAAAAGAACATCATAATATACATATCACATTAAATTATATAACATATAAATAATAGCTATAAGTTAAGATCTATTTACCTTATAAATTATAATAATGATTAACTAACCATTTGTAAATTTAATTAATAATCACATAAAAACATTAATACTTATAATAAATTTACAACATAATAAATTTTTTAACTCTGGATATTCATGCTCACTTTACCATAAATATTATTAACTTGTAAATAGACTTCGTTACAATACCATGGGCCAATATGATAGTTCACAATATCCCACATGCCCAAAAACCATCTCTCATTTTACAATCAAAATACTTTATAATTACTTTTGAGAAACCTCTATCACATTAAATTATATAAGATATAAATAATAGCTATAAATTAAGATCTATTTCACCATTTAATTAAAATAATAATTTTGTAACCATATTTAACTCTCATTAATAATTTTGTAACTATATTTAACTTTCAGTAATAAGCACATAAAAACTTGATACTTACCATATAATAAAATTTTTAATCATGGATATTCACCCTCATTTTCCTATGGATTTTATTAACTTGGAAATAGACTTTGTTATAATATCATGAACTAATACCATGACTCATCAATACTAACTCTCCAACCTAATTTGGAAGAGATGTTGTAATGTCCTATTATGTTATGTTATCAAAACATTTTTGACTTGATTAAATTACATAAAAATTGTAAAAATATAAAATTATCAATTAAAATTATTAATTAAAACATGTTGGCTAAGCTAAATTACACAAAAATAATAAATAAATAAATAAATAAAATTATTAATTAAACATTTTTGACTTGGTTAAATTACATAAAAATAAAAGTAAAAATATAAAATTATCGATTAAAATTATTAATTAATACATTTTGGCTAAACTAAATTACACGAAAATAAAAAATAAATAAATAAATAAATAAAATTATTAATTATAACTTTTAATTATTAATAGTTAAACCAACTTAGACTATAGATCCATCAAGCTCCCATAGGGATCAAATTTCTTGAGGTGCGAATATTTCCTCAAGGTTTACACTAAAAAAAGAGATTTGCACCTCCGTAAATTTGATCCTTCTCGAGTGCTTGAGTTAAACTTTTTTTTGTTAAGGTTCGAACCCAAGATGTCAGACTTCATTCCGCAGCCATCGCCACTTGAGTTACCCCACCAATATGTTAAAATTTTAATTTGATTAATACGTATAATTTTTAATTTACAAAGTAAAACTTCAACATATTATTGGTTAAAATTGATCCAAAATAAAGAATATATTATTTTTCAAAAACTAGTCATTTTAATAAATTAATAAACTAATATCAATATTTAAATATTATTTTTCAAAAACTAGCCATTTAATACATTTAATATAGTCATTACCAAATAAGCACTTTGTTGAAATTATGTCTCTACATAGCTCTCTATTTAAGCCTTTTCCATGGTCTGCCTCTTCATCTTGCCCTGATAATGAACCACACTTATAATATAGGCCAAAAAATTCTCTTATATGATTTCTACATAAAAACTTTGCTTAATTCATTATGAATCACAAAAACTTAAATACAAAAAATACAATAATCATTCATTTCAACTACTTCAACTATACATATATAAAAATATAAATCATCATAACAACAACTCTGATCCAAAATAAAAATATAACAATCAACTCGATCAACTAAAAAAAATTATATTTATATATATTTTTAATATCATAACAACTTATTTCTTCAAGTTATAAAGTTTCGTTGAAAAACTAAATACTAGAATTTTCAAGTTATAAAGTTTCGTTCAAAAATAAATAATAGAATTTTCAATGCATACAGTGATGTATTCAAGTTATAAAGCTTCGAGAACACCTTGGAAAATTAAATATCAGAATTTTTAATGCACAAGGTTGTATAATAATAAGTTTGAAACCATAAGATTAAGATATTAAGATATTATTATTTAATAATATGTAATTTATTAAAAGAAAATAAATATATAAATAGTAAGTTGTTTTCTTGAATTTTTTTGAATTTTTTTTGGGTTTTTTATTTAATTTTTCTAAATTTTATTGGGAATTTATTAAAATCATAAGTTTGATTACTAATTTCTACATAATCGAAGTGTTTTAAAGGTTTTCAGAGTGTTGAATTTATATATATACACTCAAAAAATTTATTTATGTGATAGATCATAAAAACATTTTTCTATATAAAAAGTTTGTTTATAAAACATTTTTATGAATAAAAATAATAGAATAAATAATTTTCCGTTTCATAATGTTTTTTCAAGAAAGTTCTTCTAGTAAATCATATTTCAGATTTTTGGATCAGTCATTTGGAACCATTAAGTACAATTCATCATCAAGACTATAATAAATAAAAATAATAACAAATCATTTATATTTTTATAATTAATTTTATATTATATATTAATATTGATTTAATTTAAAATTATTTATTTTTCTCACTAATATTCACGTAATTTAAATTTATTTATAGAAAATAATTTAAAAGCCATATAGAATATAATTAGAATTTTTATTTTTATTTTTTATAAATAACTCAAAATCATCTAAAAACTAATTCAAATGTTAAATTAATTAAATATGCAATTTTTTCTTTTTACAAACTAATTAAAATTTTGAATTCGCTTAAACAATATGAACGCAAGTCCTATTACCAATTTTGGTGCTTGGAATTGATTTGCAAGTAGTCTTACCCATGTTCAAATTTTTGAAGTGTCACACATACACTCATAGTGTAGGAAAATACAAACAATATGAAAACAAGTACCATCACCAACTCTGAGCTTTGGAGTTTTGGTGTTTAAATCTCTAGAGGCGTCACCCATACCAACGTAGTGTAGGAAGATACAAGCAATATGAAAGCAAGTCCCATCACCAAAGTTTTGGTGTTTGGAATGGATTTGCAAGTAGTCTCACCCGTGTTCAATTCTCTGGAGGGTCACCCATAAGACCATAGTGTAGGAAGATACAAGTAATATGAAAGCAAGTCCCATCATCAACCTCCTACTTCTAGAATTTTGGTGTTTAGAATCAATTTGTAAGTAGTTTCACCCATATTCAAATCTACAAAATACACCTATAATGTAAAAAGATACAAACAATATATTTAGCGTTTGAAATCAGAGTAGTTTCACCCTTATTATTTTTTCACTTTAAAAAATATTTTATTTTTTTAGACGAACCAGTTGATGGTTCAAAAGAGAATTTGGCAAAAATAAAAACCTGTCCCGTTTCGTAAATAAATATTTAAAATTCCTAATAATTCAAATTTCCTAATTTTTTCTCTTCTAAAGAGTGGTTAAAATTCCCAAGTTTCCTGGGCTTCAACGAAAAAGCAACTTTACTCAATCGCTTCTTTTTACTAAATTAAAAGAAAAAAACCCAAATTATACCTGCACGCCTCCCAATTCACTTTTGAATTATTTTAATGGATACGGTTGAATGATTTCTCTGTGGGGCCAATCTAACGGTCACGTGACAGACACATCAAACCTGGTCGGAAGCAACCTGCTACGAAATAACGTGCAGCCTAGGCTTTATCCAATGTCAGCTCGATGCAAATTGCTTATTTATTTTTGTTTCCCCTTCATGCATTCATTCACATTTTTGAGGATTTCTGCGTTCTCTGCTTTTGGTCACTGAAAGGATCGACTGAGAGCCAACCGTAATTAACTTCATGGAATTTCCATCCGGGCACCACTCCCACCACCATAAAGATCATGAAGAAGAACGCCGCGAACGCGAACACCATCATCATGGTTTTCAACCGAGTCCAGAGTTTACCCCTCCTCCCAGAGCTGGAGAATATTATCCTCCCCCGGGAACCCGATTCCCAGAACCAGAGTATTACGCCCCACCGCCTCCGCCCCAGCCCTACTCCCAGGTAGAACATCATGCTCACCAACCCCCTTCACAAGGAGAAGACTATCGTGCTCATCAGGGATTTGGGCATGTCGTCCAACACGAATCTCATCGTCCATTTCAGAGACCAGAATATGGCACTCCCTCCGATTCGTTCCCGCGACCTAGCTGTGAGACTTCCGAGGGTCCGATCGCGCTGCCTGGCTACGGGCCTAGCCGGCCTGGACACAAGCCTGCTCTGCCGCGGGGACAGGTCGTGAGGGTTTTAAGCAAGGGTAATCCCGATTTTTGGCTCGCGATCCGTGATGGCTCTACCGTTTTGGTCCATGCGAATCCCAATGACGAGTCTCAGGTATTTTAGTTACGAAATTTCTGGAAATCTATATGTTTTATATGGGATTTGCGATTGTCAGATTTTCCGAGTTTGCTGATTTTATTTTTACCTTTAATAGCAATGGGTGATGGATGAGACATACAGCACCAAAGTGAAGGACGAGGCTAGCTCTCCTTCGTTTTCTCTGGTCAATAAGGCAACCGGTCAGGCCCTGAAGCATGGACTTGGAGAAACCCAACCGGTAAGAAATTTGCTTGTGTTTTCTAGTCGTCTCTGAGATTAAAAAAAAGGAAGCAGCAAATTTTCGTAAAGATCATGGACAAATTTGGTCCATTAGAAGTCCGAAATCAATAGATCAATTAGAAGCCCGAAATCAATATATCTAATAGAGACTCTAACTGCAAAGAGAGGTCAAAGAGCAAAGCCCTTGGGTTCAAGTGATTGATCAGCAAGCCAGGCTAAGTGCAGTGAAGCCTTTTGTGCGTAGATCGTTTGGCAAAGTACGGCTTATCAGGGTTGGGTGAGTTCCGGAAGGTGGAGTATATTACGACTTAAAAGTACCTTTTTTTTTTCCTTTTTGGTTTCGGTACCGGAAAATGTCGTCTAAAATCTGGTAAAAAAGTCGATCTTCGGTATAGTTCTACTAAGTTCTTGATCCCAATGATTTTTGGCGATTCTAATTAGTGTTGTTTAATCATTATAAGCTTTGGAGTTTTTGGCCAGATCCAGTAATTTTTTCTAATCAAATTTTGATCTTTGTTCTTTGTTGTTTAAAACCAGATCCAGCAATTTTTTTTTTTTTTTTTATCAACTTGTGATCTTTGTTGTTGGGCAAATTAGACGAAAAAATAAGGCGGAAAAACCTTCAAAATAAACTATGTAAAATAATTCAACTTAAAATCTGGAATTTCTATTAGACTCAGTTGATCAATCGAACCGTTTTTCCCTGTAATTTGCTTCACTGTTGTTTTACACCATCTTAAATGCTTTTTATTAAGCTCTAATGTGTACTTGCAGAATGGTCTCATGCTCAAAAAATAACGCTGATCTCAAAGTAACGAGGCCGGACCTAAAAGGTGCCTTTTACCCTTTGCATCTGTATTAAAAGCCGATTAGAATAGCATAAGGAGCAGGTGCAGGCCTCGCTTAAAATATTCTTAATTTGAACTGTAGTTAACATCCTGGCTGGAATTTCATAAAGTCAGACCATCTGGAGGATCATCACTTGGAGGTCGAAAATCTCTGTCCGTAACTCTGCAAGCTCCATGATGCATTGTTCGCAAGTTCCCTGGGTCCAGGGGCCACTCAACGAATTGGACACTTTATGCTCCTACCCCTTCCCTCGATCTGTACATGATTGACGACGTCCCCATGAACTGGATGCCATGGTTGCCCACACCCTATGCAGAAGAAGACTGCTCCAACATCAAGAGAAGACAGGGCTCTCTAAGCCTATTAATGAACAAAGTTGCTAACACATAAAAGGAAATCCGAGACCATGGACCCGACCTTGAATTGAGGGAAGGAAAATTAAGTGCTACCCGATCGCTAAAGCCCAATGAGCCCCACCTAGAATCGATCTTGAAGAGAGAATTTTTGCAGCAAGACCGCTGCTTCCCAGAGGACTTAGTTGCTCTGAGCCCGACAACCCACCATCAAACTGTAGCAGCTCAGGCCCCCACTCTGACTTAGCCGCCCGATCGCTAAAGCCCAATGAGCCCCACCTAGAATCGATCTTGAAGAGAGAATTTTTGCAGCAAGACCGCTGCTTCCCAGAGGACTTAGTTGCTCTGAGCCCGACAACCCACCATCAAACTGTAGCAGCTCAGGCCCCCACTCTGACTTAGCCGCCAGAATGAAGCTTACTATGCTTCTCGACTTCCATTTATTCCAATTACCCATCAGTGAGATCGTGTGGGGCTAGCTTGAACTTGCGAGAGTGTTATTGTTCCCATGCAACTTCAACATCAAACCTTTGAGAGTATCTTCATGCAGTCGAGCCTTCATATTAATGACCCGTCTAATCCTTGCCTGGGAAGATGAACACTGTACCTTGGATGAGCTGCTACACGCAGGAGACCAGCAGGGGCGCCTTGCCTTGAAACAATCCATCTGCATACTCCCAAGACTTGAGGGCCACCACGTTGAGTCTGCCGATGGCTTCCAATGCCATCAGACATGGGAGATCCATCATGGGATAGTTAATACTTTTTATGGCGAAATGATTATGCCATGGGAGATTGTGCGAAGGGAGTAGAAGGTACTAGGGGAATGACGACAGAGAGGAGGGATTAATCCATAGTTTCCAAGTTAGATGGGGAGGGATAAAAATAATGAGAGAGGCGGGACTCAGCATATATAACATCAGGGTATGGAAAGATTATCTACCAATCCATTAATATTAGTGATGCCCTCCTCCAGCAAGCATGCTTTATTGGCCATTTGATCTGCCTCGGCATTAAGGGACCTTAGGATATGAAAGGGGTGTGAAGCAGAGGAGGAGGAAAGTATACCTTTTATTCGGCAAATTAATAGATTGATCCCACTGTCACTAGAGAAAGAGTTAGTTTTTCAATAAGCGGATTATAAAGAGAGAGTCTCCTAACATGTAAATGTCCTTAATTCCTCTTGTCTTGGCTAAGAAAAAGCCGAAATACAATCCATAATCTTCAGCTCGATTGTTGGTTTCCAAGCATAATTATTGGCAATTATTCCTTTGGGATTAAAGAGAATCCCTCCCTCTCCTGCCATCCCAGATGAGGATGAGGATTGTTATGATTACTAATATTAGTAAATATTTATTTTTGGATCATATTTTATTTCAGTTTTAGCATATATAGCTTCATGTATAAAGGTTAGTTTTGGAACCTTTAATGTACAACCTCATCTATAAAGGCTATTTTTAGATTTTTGTCTCTATAAATTGATATAGACTTGGTTTTCCTTCTAAAATGTCATTTATATCTCTCCTTCTTTCTTTTTGGCAAGATAATGTGTTATTAACTTATATATATAATATATAAGAGATGTTTTGCCCTACGTTTTGGGCAACGTTACAATTTTTCAAGGGTTACTGTACTCGTTTTGGAAACTTCTAGATGTTTCAACATTTCGTGCAACTTAGGTACAGGTTATTACCAGTTTTCATCATTTGATTCCCTTCACCAACACTCGTACAGGTTATGTTATTACCAGTTTTCATCATTTGATTCCCTTCACTAACACTCATTTTTGATAATAGAGATTTTAATTTTTCAAGACAGCTAGTAGACACATACTAAAATTCAGTGCAACCTACAACTCTTTGAAAGAAAGCTTAGATAGAAAACTGAGATTCAACCAATAGAGTGTCTACTTGGTACTTAGAAGTACACGCTAAATTAATGCCCAGCGGCAAGCTAGCCTTAGAAAGTTTATCTGCCTTATGAATTAAATTATATAATATAAAAATAATTTCATTTAAGTTAGATAAATGAATTATAAATATTTAGGTATACATGTTTATTATTTTATGTTATATTTTATTTTAAGGATTATGTAAAATAATAAACTATGTATATCTAAATATTTATTCATTTATATAACTTAAGTAAAATTATTTTTAAATTATATATATATATATATAATCAAACCTAATGGTGAACCTCATCTTAACCTTATTAACATATTCAAATTTAAATCAAACTTAATCATTGTTGAACACAAACACGAACCATGTGACATAGATATGCACACACAAACATATCATTCCCGTTTTACATTATACCCCTAGATTTTATTACATGAAGCCTCCCTTGAAGTGACTTACAATCACTTGAAATGAGTAGGGGAAGTGGGATCCTAGGTGACAATGGGTCTCCTTTCTAGGTTGCCCTTGCTTTATCACAAGAATGGATCTTGCCTATCTGAGTGTGAGAAACAGGCACAATTCTTGATCAAATAAACCTGCAAGTAACTTACAAAGCCAAATGGCCTCACAATTCACTGTATGAGTTGCCATACACTCTTCCTGTGTTGAGCTAGCTCCTGTCTTGAATGGAATGATACATGATCTCTATGTGCTTTGACTTCTCATGGAATATTGGATATTGAGAGAGCTTGATACAAGTGAGTGTCACATTATATCATTGTGCGATTCAATTCTTGATCAAATAAACCTGCAAGTAACTTACGAAGCCAAATGACCTCACAACTCACTGTTCGAGTTGCTATACACTCTTCCTGTGTTGAGCTAAGTGCCACAAAACTTTGTTTCTTGCCGAATTAGGATACCATCATTGATTCCAAACTAAATCAACACCTTGAGATGCTCTTCTTGTCGATTGCATTTCCTGCTCAACTTGAGTCTGTATACCCCTGAAAATACACCTCACCATTTCCATGATATCTCAGACAACACTTCATTGTGCCCCTCAAATACCTGATCACATGTTTTGCTGCATATATCTAGTTTGGTATTGACTAAACACATCAAAGAATCTATCAATTTCTTCTACAACATGTGATCGCTTAAATATGAATTCGAAGTTGTCGCCTTCTTCGGATTGGTGACCCTCGATCCGAAATCTCTGAAGTATGTCAGTTGCATACTTACCCTACCCAAGGAATATCTCCCCTTGTTTTTTCCAAACCTCCAAACCCAAGAAGCAATGCATCATGCTAACGTCCTTCATCTTGAACTCAACGAACATATTCGCTTTGCACCTTACAATGAGCTTCTTTGCACTTAAAAGAACAAATCATCTACATACAACACCAAAATAAGCAGATTAACAAATATAAAGTATAATTTTGGATCTGCCTCACTTTTGGTGAAGCCCATACTAAACAAGTATCCATCGATCCTGGAAGACTATGCTCTGAGTGCTTGCTTAAGTCCATATAAGGCCTTTTTAAGCCTGGAAACATAGGACTCGTTCCTATGTACCTAAATTCCTTTATGTTGCTCATTGTAGACTTATTTCTTAATGATCCCATTAAGTTATCTTCACATCCGTTTGATGAATCCTCTATCCAATGACTTAAATAATTGACATAACAACTCTAATGGAAGTGTATGTGGCAATTGGAGCATAATTTTTTCTCATAGTCCACTCCCTCTATTTGGGAGAACCGTCTTGCCACTGTCCTTGCCTTGAATTTATTAACGCTGCGATTTGCAGTGTGCTTGCTTTTGTAGATCCACTTGGGACTAACGATTTATTTCCTCTTTGGTCTCAACACTATGTCCCAAACATCATTGTTCTTGATGGAGGTGTACTCTTCCACCATGGCATCTCATCATACTCACTAGTTTGCTTCCTCTTAAAAACTAGAGGGCTTGAAATCAATGATGTTGCTCATCAATGCCATATAGTTTTGAAGCTTCTTTGGAGGCATGCTCTCCCTAAATGTGCTCTTAGGAGCCTTAAAATACTCTTCAACGTTCCTCAATGTTTGTGTTAACCATCGAGGTCTCCTAACAAAACTAGAAGGGGTTAATGTTTTCTCTGCCTGACTTGAAAATTGATTTCTTGATTTGGAATTTTCTTGTGTCATAGGTGACCTTGGCTCAATCTTTAGAGCTTTTTGTTCCTCATCTTTTGTCATTGGAATGGGCTATTGTGATTTTGTGGATGCAATGTGACCTTGGCTCAATCTTTGAAGCTTTTTGCTTCTCATCTTTTGTCATTGGAATGGGCTGTTACGAATTTGTGGATGCAATGTCCTCCTCAAAATTTATGTCCTTGCTTACTACTCTTTTCGTTTGTGTTGGAATATAGATCCTATAGGATTTTGAAGTTTCACTGTAACCCATAAATAAACCCTTCTTATTGGAGGTCTTCAACTTGGACCTTTTCTCTTAGATACATGAATATAAATTGGACAACAAAAAATGCGAAAATGACCTACCTCTGGCTTCACACCAATGAATGCCTCCTCTGGTGTATTGTCCTCCAAGATCTTGTGCAGACACTTGTTTAGGATGTAGACTGTTGTGTCGCAATCCTTTGCCCAAAGAAACATGGAAAAGTGTGATTCATGGATCATGGCCCTTGCAGTCTCTATGATGGATTGATTTTTTCGCTTCACAAACCCATTTTGTTGTGCTTGTACAAAACTGTCAGCTCCCTCTTGATTATAGTCTCCTTGCAGAAATTCTTGAAATTGTTGGAGGTATACTCATCCCCATTATCTGTTTTGAAAACCTTGATCTTCATTCTTGTTAATCTGGATCGGATCACTATATAATTTGTCATCCATCTTGATTTTAGAGTGGAAGAATTGAAGGAATCGACTCAAGGGAGCATTTTTAGCAATGAGACCTAGTTTGGAGAATTTGGGTTTGAAATCTTTCGGGCTTAGTTTGAGGTTTTAAATGACATTTTGGGGGGGTAAAACTTTGTTGCTTAAGCATTGCACCAGGTGACACTATTCTACAAGCAAAGAGCTTTCTGAGGAATTAAGAAAGGCGTCAATCGGAGTTTGGATGCAAAAGCTATGCCTCTCGGAAGTTGACCTATCATGAGTTGACCACCATAATTTGAGAGATGCCATGTCAACCTCCCTTACTCACGGAAAAGGGGCTAGTCACGTGGGGATTATGAAGAAGACTCTAGAAGGGTTGAGTTGTAACTCATGTTAAGGGATGAATGGGTCAAATTTAACCCCTAGTTTGCTATCAAACTGCGTTATAATGGGGCCACTGGAAGGAAAAGTGGTTCGGAAAAGTGGTTCCATTCTATTTGAGTCCATTTTGTTCCATAGTAGAGTGAAGTAGTTGAGAGAGCCGATAGAGAGAGTAGAATGAAGGGGTTTTGTATTCTGTAGTATCCCAGGGGCCAGAAGTCTTAAGTAACTTCATAGGGAGTGCCTTCTTTCTTGTGTTTGCATCATTTCCATTCAAACAAAAGAGACCATAGTAGCCTCCCCTTCTAGTTGGGTTTTCTCTTCAAAGGGTTTTATAGATCATATTTTGTTGTTCATTGTAATTGGTGTGTGTTTGTATTTCACATTTCTCTATTTTTTGCATTTTATCTATTTCGCACATAACTAGAAAAACAATTTTCAAGAAATCTAGAAATCTAAGGAAAATTAACTCTCATAGTATGGATTTTAGACTTTTAGTCTAATTTTATTAGATTTGTTGTGACGAATTGTCCAATGGAATATGGTAATTTACAAATCATATTGGTATTAGGGCATGTTCCTTTGAGTGTTTTGTGGGAAGTTGCAAGGGATTGGATCAATTTATGCAGAAAATCGTAAAACCCCCATCCATGGTCGACGAATTAGTTTATGATAATCCTTGAGATTTGATAGAGGAGAGGTTTGTGTAGTTGGAAGCACAAGTCACAGATATAAACCATGGCGACCCTAACCAATAAGCTTGGGTTGTTTGGAGAAGATGGATGTTCTAATGCAGAGGTTAAATCGGGGGTCAAGAAGAACCGAAGGAGGAGTCCAGGAAACCCAAAAAAGAGGTCAAGTTTGTGCACTGTGAACCATTCATAGTGTTTCTTCAAGATGGAAGCGAAGATGGATTATCAAGCTATATTAAGGCGAAATCGATGCTTTGAAATTAAATCATTAGTTGCAACAGTTAGAGGTTTATTTTAGTATTCACCATATAGAGGAGGAATATAAAATTTCATTTTCTCATTTGAAATTAGAGGGCCATGCCTTGTTCTGGTGGGAAAACCACACGAAAACCCTGAGGCTAGAGGGGGATCCTAAGTGGGAGGATTTAAAACTCTCATAATGCCCCAATTCTTCCCTATTAAGTATGTGGAGGACTAGTGGATTTAGTGGCATTACTTAGGCATAGCATATATAGGGGCAAAATGTACAAGAGTACACTGCATAATTCATGAAGATGTTGGGTGTGGAGCTTGATTATCTTCTGTATTCTGTGGAGCTGGACCCTAGTTCAAAATGGGGCGGCAATGCCGCCCAAAATATTCGCTGCAGGGGGGTTCTAGGGGGGCGGTTGTGACTTTTTGGGAGCGGGGGGGATCGGGGGCAGCGCCCCCGAAGCTAAGAATAGATGTAAAATTGCCTTGTAAAATGTTGCAATTTCGTAGTCAATCTGGGCCATTCATTAGGCGGAGATTTGACGGTAGAAGTTATATTTAATTTAGGGTTTTTTGCCCTAGAAGGTAACCCCTCACTATATATGAGGGAATTGTATTGCGTCTATGTATATCTGTATTCTGATTGAGGAAGAGAGAGGAGATTGAGAGCGAAGAGGGAGTTACAACGGATCTGTTGTAGGTTGTATCTCTTCAGTTTGTTGGATAATATAGTAAAAGGAGGATTGACTGTTTCTCCGTGGACATAGCCCAAACTGGGTGAACCGCGTATATCTGTGTCTCTCTTGTTTTATGCGTTTTCTGTGTTTATATTTTTTCAATATTTGATGTGTTCCATTGTTTTGTAATATATAATTTTCTAATAACTGGGATCAGAGTCGAAGGTCTATTTCGCTGATAAACTCGCAGCAGAGAAGGGTTCCTAGTTCGAGTGGGAGCAATGGTGGAAGATGATAGGTTTAGGGTCGAAAAACTCAACGGCCAAAACTACCAGCTGTGGAAGATGCAGATGGAAGATTATCTGTATTGGAGATATCTGTACCTACCATTGAGTGGAAAGACAAAAAAGCCGACAAGTATGACAGACACAGAATGGAATATTCTCGACAGAAAGGCACTTGGAACAATACGGTTGTGCCTAGCGGCGTCGGTAGAATTTAATATTTCAAAGGAAAAGACAACAGAGGATTTAATGTCGACATTGGCCAAACTATATGAAAAACCCTCGGTCTCAAATAAGGTATTTCTTATGAAGCGTTTATTTAATATGAAGATGTCAGAAGGTGGATCTGTTGTAGACCATTTAAATGATTTTAATACAGTTATAAGTCAGTTAAGTTTTGTAGGGGTAACTTTTGATGATGAAGTTAGGGCTCTGTTATTTCTGTGCTCATTGCCAGAAAGCTGGAATGGTTTAGTTATGGCCACTAGTAACTCTGTCTCTAGATCTAGTACTTTAAAGTTTGATGATGTTGTCAGTGCAATCCTCAGCAAGGAAATGCGACGGAAAAGCTCCGGTGAGACATCAAGTAATGCGTTGACTGCAGAGACTAGGGGAAGAAAAATGGAAAGAGGAAAGAGCCCTAGATATCGCAGTAAGTCAAGAAAAGGCAGATCCAAGTCCAGATCGGGGATAGTGTGCTGGAAATGCGGGAAGAAAGGACACCTGAAGAAAGGCTGCAAGTCTCGAAAGGGAAAAGAAGGAGATGCACAACAAGAAACTAATCATGAAGCGAATGTAACAGGTGATGCGCTGCAAGATGTTTTGATTCTTTCATTAGAAAATATTATTGATGCCTGGGTGGTAGATTCAGGGGCTTCATTCCATGCCACACCTGATAGGAAACATTTTTATGATTATGTTCAAGGAGATTTTGGACAGGTTCGATTAGATGATGATAAACCCTGTAAAATTATTGGAATGGGTACAGTTTTCATAAAACAACAAAATGGAAATTAATGGCTATTAAAGGAGGTAAGGCATGTCCCAGATTTGAAGAAAAATGTGATTTCAACAGGGCAGTTGGGAGATGAAGGTTGCATAACTACTTTCATAAATAAAACTTGGAAGGTCACTAAAGGATCCCTGGTAATAGCGAAAGGAGAAAAAGTTGGTACATTGTATTTATGCAATGATATTTCTAATTCTGTTAATGCTTTAACCTCTACAGGCTAAGATACGACATTGTGGCATCATCAGCTCGGGCACATGAGTGAGTAGGGGATGCAGATTCCTCACTCAAGAAATGTTGCCAGGATTGAAGCATGTTGATTTAAAATTCTGTGAGAATTGTGTTTATGGAAAACAGAAGAGAGTCAGATTCCTTAGAGTTGGGAAAGAAAAGAAGAGCGAAAAATTATAGCTTGTGCATACAGATGTATAGGGACCTGCTCAGGTATCATATCTTGGTGGCTTTCGTTATTATGTTACTTTGATTGGTGATGCAACCAGAAAAACCTGGATTTATTGTATTCGAAATAAATCTGATGTATTTGATACTTTCAAGAAATTGAAAGCGTTGGTTGAAAATGAGACAGGAAAAAAGTTGAAGTGTCTCAGATCAGACAATGGATGTGAATATTGCAACAAAGAGTTTGATAGTTACTGTTCAGAGAATGGAATTCGTAGAGAGTGATGAGCCCCAATTTTGGTACAATTTGGGCTCATTTTGGCCTATTTTGCTTGCTCAAACCATTCATTTTTATTGTTTATGCATACACTTCTTAGTTTATTCATGTTGTTTGTAGGAGAAAGGATAGGCACTTTATCTACGTAGCTAATGCATTGTGATTCCAGGTTTTGGCATTAAAAGGGAGCAAAAGACAACGAAAAGGTGGCAAGGAGACAACGAGTTGGCATTGCTGACGTAAGGAGAGGTTGTCCACGGTCTTGGGGGACATTCCTCGTGATCCTCACCAAGAACTCCGAGCCCCACTCCATCCTCCCTCCGAGCTTAATACACGGCCAGCTGTTCTACAGGAACAGCAGTTCAAAATTGCTCTACAGGAAACAACATTTATGATCATCCTACAGGATCAGCAGTTAAACTATAGATTGAACAGCCGAGCTCCTAGAATCATGGATACCTGTTGGAGCATCGTTTTGTATAAGTATAGAGGCCTTAGCCTTGGTTAGGTTGTTGAAACTCTCGTATTGCTATTGTCATTTTGGAGCACAGCTCAAGTTTCGTTCTCTTTTGTAAGCCAATTTGGCATGTTATCAGATTATGAATAAAGAAGGCCACTTTTGAGTTAGTTCTGAGTTTTCTCAAGGAGCTATAGCTCTCAGGTTAGGGCTCAACCTGAGAGCCATAGACCTCCTCAGTGTTGTAATGCATTTACCATTCGTTCCAGCACTTGAGTTTGTTTAGTTTCCTATGCAATTCGGATTTCCAGCTTGTTAGTTTAATTGTTTTCATTAACATAGATAGGACTGGTATGATGCTTTGCTTTCAGTATTCAAGTTTGATAGGTTGGTAGAATAAATCTCTTGGAGCTCCAACAAAAAGGCTGTTAGGACTCACTGCCATCTTTCTTGAAGATTGGGGTGCAGCCCATAGCTAGCCACCAAAAACACGCATTTCTTCACTTGATGATTGCTGCAATACAGTCACTGTTACGTTAGATGCTTCCTTGTCATCCACTCATGCACTGCACTCCTTTACCACAGCTTCATGCAAATTCTCTTTCGCGTTTCTGATTGTTGATCATTGGATTATGAGCACAGGTAGTTAGGTTGATGCACTTTCGGTTTGATAACAGTCATAAGCATTTGTTACGTTTACACTTCTCCCTCTCGGCCCATTACGTTCTCCTCCACCTTGATCACACATGCACACACATCTTCTCGACCTTCACTCCGCTCTGCTATCTCTCCAAAGACTTTCACTCCTCGCATAGCTCCATTCTCTAGCCCTCGTTGTTGACCTAGTCCTCCATCTTCCAACCTACTCCCTACATTCACTCCCTATCCCATTCCTTCACTTCTACATCCATCACTAGCCTCATCCCCACCTTGCACATCTCCCCCTACCATTCCATTACTCCTCCATCACTCCAACCACTCACGGTAGGTCATCCTGTAGCCATTTGTAGACATCCTGTAGAAAACAGAGGATCCTGTAGGATCCTCCACAGCCATCCTGTAGGAGGCCACTCTCTCGGTTGCTGAGCATCTGAATGCGAGGAACCTCTGTGGATGGATGCTAAGGATCCTTAGGGACCTCCCCTAGCCTTCCCAACCTGTCCCACGCTTTCCTTCATTCTCCATCCCATCTGCACAACCAAACCCTAATTAGCACACAATCACAATCATTCCACACATTTAAAGGGAAAATACAAAAACATGTCTTTTATGATGCAAACAGCTTAGATCCATGCATTTCCACTTATTAGAGGTAACAGCAGCATTGGTAGAAGTTTCCTTCACATTCCTTGCAGTATAGAGGTTAGACTAGTTAAATTAGGGTTTCCTAGGTTTACATGCTTTGATTTGCTTTCAGATCATTTTCACCAAGTAGAGTAGTTTTCTCTGAGTTAGCTTCCGTCCATCATTGATAAAGCTTCTTCTGTGAGCCTATAGAAGTTGGCTTGAGCCCTAGCGGACTTGTGCCAGCTGACCAAGTGACAGCTGCGACAAGAGCTAGTACTTGTGCATACAGCACCGTCGCTTTCAAGTTTGTACGAACTACCGGGTTGATAAAATGAGAGACAGGAAGCCCCAGGAGTTGTAGCATTATTGCTACAATACTGGAGCTCACCATCTTTTTGGCGCCGTTGCCGGGGAAGCGTCAGAGTATTAGTAATTGTTGCTTTTCTTCTACTTTCGTACTCTTACTTCTGCTTAGTAGTTTATTTCATTTCCCTTCTGCAAAAGTAGCTTAGCATTTCCTGCTTTCATAGATTAGCATTCCTGCTTTCATAGAGTAGCATTTCCTGCTTTCATAGATTAGACTTTCGATTCTGCAAGTGTAGATTAGAATTTCAATTTTGCAATCAATCTGTTTCATTTTTGCAGGTGCATAGAGAAAAACAAAAGCAATAAAAAAAGAGAATTCTTTTCCATTTCATGCCTCGTAGGAACCGAGATAGATCAGGCAAATTCCTACCAAACACCCCCACCACATCACTTAGTCACCCTTCACTCTTCGGTGGTGACAGTGATTCAGAAGAAACTATAGGTGAACATCCCAAGACATACCGAAATCCTATAGAAGAAGAAGAGTTAGAGACCACTCCACCTAAAGCTATGGCTGACAATAGAGAGGATGAGAGGATAGAAGGAGCTTTCCCCATCCGAGAGACCAATGGTGAGATGAAAATGAAAAACATTAGCCCCTCTGCTTTGCCTCACTTCCATGGAATGACCACTGAGGATCCTGATACCTTCCTATTTGAGTTTGCTGTCCTCTGTAGAACCTATGACTATACTGAGGATGAACAAAAGCTAAAACTTTTCCCTTCTACTCTCAAGGATGCAGCACTACGCTGGTTCATGGGTTTGCCTGGGAATAGTATCACCACATGGGCTCAGATGCAGCAAGCCTTCAACACCAAGTACCGGGATTATTGTAGGTCCAAGGAAACAAAGGGGGAAATCTTTCGGATGACCATGGGAAACGATGAATCTTTAGAGGACTATGAGGAAAGGTTCCAACTTAGTTACAAGCGGGCCAGGTGCACACTTGACCCTGAATCCCTTAAGTTGGTTCTGCTCCGAGGAGTACCTGAAGATCTCTTAGATACCCTTCACATGTTAGCTGGGGGGGACATTTACCAACTGCCTTATGAGGACATCAAGACCGTGTTTCGAAATCATTCCAGGGCAGCTAGAAAACGAGGTAGAGGAAACCTCCTCTCCACCGGTGTCCCTTTCTCCAAACATGAGCTTACAAACCAATTAGAAGATCTTAAGAGTGAGGTGAGACATACCATTGCCATGCAGCTGGACACATTCAGGATCCAGCAAAAGAAAGAGGAAGCTGAGAGAGCCTTGGCTGTCTTCTGTCCTAGGTGCACCAGAAGACACCCTAAGAACGAATGTCCATTGCATTCGGTTGAAGTGTGTTTCGTTTGTGAGGAGGACCACCCAACAAATCAGTGTCCAACCTTGCCTGGGTTTAAAGCCATGTACCAAGGAACTGAAGCCCCCACTGAACCTCTCTACTTCATCAACCAAAGGAGGCCTCAAGGATCTAGACCTTATCAGCAGGGGATGCAAGGGGCATCTCAAGCTTATTACAACCCCAACCACTTGACTCCCATGCCTTCCTGGGGTCCCCCTGCTCATCCTTCCTGGTCCATGCCTCCTCCATGGTCTTATCCACCTCAGTACCCTACTCAACCTACTTCTCATCCATATCACTCACATACTCAGTCGCAGCCTCAATGGAGTGCACCTCAGTCGGGGTGGAGGCCTCAATACAACAATCCTCCCGCCATTCTGCCTCCACCTCCAGTTCAGCCACAACCATTACCTCCTGCTCCTCCAAGGCAACCTCAAATGCCTGCTCAACCGAACCCGAACCCCAACAATAGACAGGCTCAGCAGGTATATACTGGGGAGACCTCATGCCCTACCTATGCTGTGGAGATCCAGGAGATCAATCTTAGATCTGGAAAGACTCTTCCAGATCGCCAACCTCCTCCCCCAGAGGAGGAGGAAGACCATCAGGAAAGTGAACCAAAGCCTATTCCACCCTTTCCTGAGAGACTTACAGCCACCACACAACCCAACCCGGAGGAAGATGAGCTTCTGGGAGAGCTCAAGCAGTTGTGTGTGAAGATACCCCTTCTCCAGGCCATCAAGGATGTGCCAATCTATAACAAGTTGGTTAAGGAGAAGTGTTTCAAACATCCAGGCAGACGGAAGAAAGATGCTTCAACTATCAATGTCATAGGACAACTGTCTGACCTTATGCTAGGACAAGTCATCTGCCCAAAGTACTTAGATCCTGGAAGTCCTGTAGTAGATGTCCACATCAATGGCACCATCATACCCCACACCCTGATTGATCTGGGGGCTGCCATTAATGTAATGACCAAGGATACCATGTGCAAGCTCAATCTTCAAGGTTCCTTGAGGAAGACCTCGACAGTACTGCAATTAGCAGATCGCTCCACTGTGACTCCCGAAGGAATTGTGGAGGATGTCTTGGTCTCTATTGACTTTTGGGAGTATCCTGCAGACTTCCTGGTTCTACAACCAAAGGCAAAACTTACCGGATATCCCCTCATTTTGGGAAGGCCTTGGTTAGCCACTGCAGATGCCTATATCAATTGTCGTGCCGGAAATATGACCATCAAAAATGGTCCTATGTCCAAGCAACTTGTCCTATACCCTCCTGCCCAACCCTCTTTAGAGCATGACTTACCACTCTGGTTGGAAGAAGGAGAAGAAGACGGGGTGTATTTAGCACCTCTATGTACCATAGAAACCAATAGAAGAAATCCCCCAACCGAGGATGATTTGATCGAGAACTTGATCCAAAACCCACCTACCA
This sequence comes from Pinus tabuliformis, assembly GCA_031772625.1. Lineage (NCBI taxonomy): Eukaryota > Viridiplantae > Streptophyta > Pinopsida > Pinales > Pinaceae > Pinus > Pinus tabuliformis. The sequence continues at coordinate 485,464,463 of CM062814.1, read as the reverse complement.
GTGCACTACCTTTAGAAAACTTGGTGGAGGATGCCCAAGCCAGCACCTTAGTGGATCTTTGTACGACCAACCCTGTCACTCCCAGAGTTAAGAATGTGGAGTTCGGCCCTGAGAGAGCATTGAAAATCAGCTCCTCCCTATCTCCTTCTGAGGAAAAGGAGCTGTGCAACCTGTTGGCCAGCCACTTAGATGCTTTTGCTTGGAGCTATAAGGAGATGAAAGGAGTCCATCCCTCGGTCTGTACTCATCATATATACATCAAAGAGGACTGTAAACCGGTTAGGCAACCGCAGAGGAGAATGAATCCAGCCCTTAAAGACATTGTCAAGGAAGAATTGCAAAAACTGTTAGATGCCGGATTCATCTACCCCATCTCAGATAGCGAATGGGTGTCCCCTCTAGTGTTGGTTCCCAAGAAGAATGGGAAGTGGAGGATCTGTGTAGATTACCGGGAGCTGAACAAAGCTACTAAGAAAGACCATTTCCCTCTACCTTTCATAGATCAAGTGTTGGATGGACTGGCAGGAAAGAAGTTCTTCTCTTTCCTGGATGGGTTCAGCGGGTACAATCAAATCCAAATCAGCCCGGAAGACCAAGATAAGACCACCTTCACTTGTCCTTGGGGTACCTTTGCCTACCGAGTCCTTCCCTTTGGGCTATGCAATGCTCCTGCTACTTTTCAGAGAGCTGTCTTGAGCATCTTCTCGGAGTTGGTCCATGATGCAGTGGAAATCTACATGGATGACTTTACCCCTTATGGGGTCAACTTCCAGGAAGCATTGTCCAATTTGGGAAAAGTCCTCACCAAATGCATTGAGATGAACCTGTCCCTCAGTCCCGAAAAATGTGAATTCCTGATGACTGAAGGGACCGTGCTAGGCCACACCATCTCTAGCCAAGGATTACAGGTGGATCCTAACAAAATTGCTCTAATCAAGAAGGTTCCACCTCCACAAAAGGTAAGGGATGTTAGGAGTTTTTTGGGATTAGCGGGATACTACAAGAGATTCATTAAGGACTTCAGCAAGCTCGCCTCGCCATTGTTTGGCTTGTTGGCAAAAGATGTGGAGTTTAAGTGGACTGACGCTTGTCAGAAGAGTTTGAATGAGTTAAAGGACAAGTTGGTGTCAGCACCAATCTTGAGAGGTCCAAACTGGGCCCTACCTTTCCACATCCACACTGATGCCTCAAACAAAGCCATAGGGGTAGCTTTAGGACAAATTGAGGAAAAACTTCCATATGCCATTTACTTCGTTAGTAAGAACTTGTCCAAAGCTGAGCTGAATTACACTGTAACCGAGAAAGAGTTCTTAGCTGTAGTCCATGCACTAAACAAGTTCCGTCATTACATTACCGGATATCAAACATTTGTACATACTGACCATGCTGCTATTAGATATTTGATGAATAAACCAGATGTGAATGCTCGTATTATTAGATGGTTACTTTTATTGCAGCAGTTTGATCTAACCATTGTTGATAAACCAGGAAGAGAAAATGTTGTTGCTGATTTTTTATCTAGATTGGATTTGTCTGCAGGTGAAGATGGGATGGTGGATGACCAGATGCCTGATGAGCATCTGTTTGCTATCTCAGTACTCTCTCCATGGTTCGCTGATATAGCAAACTATCTTGTTTCAGCTCAGTTTCCTCCGCACCTCTCTTCGAAAGAGAAGAGCAAAATCATCAGAAAAAGTGCCTCATTCACTTGGATCGGGGGCAACCTGTTCAAGCTTGGCCCTGATTAGATCCTAAGGCGTTGTGTAAGGGAGGAAGAAGTCTTTGACATTCTCCTCACCTGTCATGATGGGCCTTGTGGAGGACATTTTGCAGCAAAGAGAACTGCCTTCAAGATCCTGCAGGCAGGCTACTATTGGCCCACACTTCACCAAGATGTCAGAAGATATGTCAGCCAGTGTGACCAATGCCAACGAATGGGGAAGCCTACCCAAAAGGATGAGATGCCTCTCCAACCTCAAGTGACTCTTGAGCCATTTGAGAAGTGGGGCATGGACTTTGTGGGTCCAATCAATCCCTCTTCGAGGCAGAGATCCTACATCATTGTGTGTACTGACTACTTGACCAAGTGGGCAGAGACTAAAGCAATCAAAGCAGCAACAGAAGAGAAGGTGGTCGAGTTCTTAAGAGAGAACATCTTCTACAAGTTTGGCTACCCAAGAGAGCTGGTGACCGACCAAGGGAGCCAGTACACATCCAACTTGGTTGAAGATCTACTAGCTCATCACAAGATCAAGCATAGGACTTCCACCCCCTATCATCCTCAAGCAAATGGGCAGGTGGAAGTCACCAATAGAGCATTAGAAGGGATCTTGACCAAAGTGGTGAACAACAGCAGAAAAGACTGGGCAGATCGCCTAGTTGAGGCCACATGGGCTTACAACACCACTTGGAAGACCACCACCGGCTTCACACCTTATGAGCTGGTCTATGGGAAGAAAGCTTTGTTGTCCATTGAGTTTGAGTATAACACTTTGAGGATGGCAGCTCAGCTGGACCTAGATCTCAGCCATGCACAGCAAGAAAGGTTATTGCAGCTGAATGGACTGGATGAGCACCGCATGCAGGCCCTCCTTCACTCAGAAGTGGTTCAACTTCAGAGGAAGGTGTGGCATGACCAACATCTCCATGACAAGCAATTTCAGCCGGGAGATTGGGCCTTGTTGTATGACTCCAGATTCAAAGATTTCAAGGGGAAGTTGAGGACCAGATGGCTAGGACCATATGTGGTGGAACAGTGCCATGACAATGGATCTGTCCTCATTCGAACCATTGATGAGGAATCCATTCCCATGCTTGTCAATGGGCACCGATTGAAGATCTATAGAAGACCTCTCTCAAGACAAGAGTTTATCAGCACTATGGAGAAATCTGTTTTGGTCATGAAAGAGAAGAGCAAAATCATCAGAAAAAGTGCCTCATTCACTTGGATCGGGGGCAACCTGTTCAAGCTTGGCCCTGATCAGATCCTAAGGCGTTGTGTAAGGGAGGAGGAAGTCTTTGACATTCTCCTCACCTGTCATGATGGGCCTTGTGGAGGACATTTTGCAGCAAAGAGAACTGCCTTCAAGATCCTGCAGGCAGGCTACTATTGGCCCACACTTCACCAAGATGTCAGAAGATATGTCAGCCAGTGTGACCAATGCCAACGAATGGGGAAGCCTACCCAAAAGGATGAGATGCCTCTCCAACCTCAAGTGACTCTTGAGCCATTTGAGAAGTGGGGCATGGACTTTGTGGGTCCAATCAATCCCTCTTCGAGGCAGAGATCCTACATCATTGTGTGTACTGACTACTTGACCAAGTGGGCAGAGACTAAAGCAATTAAAGCAGCAACAGAAGAGAAGGTGGTCGAGTTCTTAAGAGAGAACATCTTCTACAAGTTTGGCTACCCAAGAGAGCTGGTGACCGACCAAGGGAGCCAGTTCACATCCAACTTGGTTGAAGATCTACTAGCTCATCACAAGATCAAGCATAGGACTTCCACCCCCTATCATCCTCAAGCAAATGGGCAGGTGGAAGTCACCAATAGAGCATTAGAAGGGATCTTGACCAAAGTGGTGAACAGCAGCAGAAAAGACTGGGCAGATCGCCTAGTTGAGGCCACATGGGCTTACAACACCACTTGGAAGACCACCACCGGCTTCACACCTTATGAGCTGGTCTATGGGAAGAAAGCTTTGTTGTCCATTGAGTTTGAGTATAACACTTTGAGGATGGCAGCTCAGCTGGACCTAGATCTCAGCCATGCACAGCAAGAAAGGTTATTGCAGCTGAATGGACTGGATGAGCACCGCATGCAGGCCCTCCTTCACTCAGAAGTGGTTCAACTTCAGAGGAAGGTGTGGCATGACCAACATCTCCATGACAAGCAATTTCAGCCGGGAGATTGGGCCTTGTTGTATGACTTCAGATTCAAAGATTTCAAGGGGAAGTTGAGGACCAGATGGCTAGGACCATATGTGGTGGAACAGTGCCATGACAATGGATCTGTCCTCATTCGAACCATTGATGAGGAATCCATTCCCATGCTTGTCAATGGGCACCGATTGAAGATCTATAGAAGACCTCTCTCAAGACAAGAGTTTATCAGCACTATGGAGAAATCTGTTTTGGTCATAGAGAAGGGTTCTGCCTCCACTTTGGGCATACCCTGAGGGATCTAAAACACAAAAAAAAAGAAAAAAGAGAAAAATAAAGATCCTTGGGTGAAAACCTCTCTGAGGCGCCCAAGGCAGGCAGTAGGGGTGAAAACCTCATTGAGGCGCTCCTATTGTCTTTCGAAAAAGAAAAGAGAGAAAAATAAAGATCCTTGGGTGAAAACCTCTCTGAGGCGCCCAAGGCAGGCAGTAGGGGTGAAAACCTCATTGAGGCGCTCCTATTGTCTTTCTAAAAAAAAAAAAAAGAAGAAAGAAAAAAAAGGAAAAAGCAATCAGCACCATAAAAGGTTTGCATGCAGATGTTCTATGGAGGAGAAGAAGCCTCTCCACTCCAAGCCAGGGGCCTTCATCATGCTAGCAAAGGATGTCATCAGCACCTCCTCCAAGAACAGCAATGCTTTTTTAAGGTATGTGCAATTATTATCATGCTTTGGATCTTCTACAGGAGGATACAGTTTTTCTACAGGAACAGACAGTCTTCCTACAGGAAGACGCGGATCTTCTACAAGAAAGTGCCAATTTTCTACAGGAAGCTCTGTGTTCTACAGGAAACTTCCTGTAGAAGGTTACGTGGCCGAAATGTGTTTCAAATGAAGATCTAGCGACTGAGGAGTGGATTGAATGCATGCATGCCAATGATGGCACCCCTGAACATTGCCATTATCGTCCTCCACCATCCTCGTCGCCATGCAACCAAGATCCCTGCAGCAGCACAACAAAGTAATCAGTTCTCGTGAGAAAGCATCTGTCAAAGAAAAACTAGGCACCGAGAACCATACCACATCCACGTTGATACATCAGAAGCGCTGGGATCGTGATCGAGAAGCCAGAACCGCCAGCATGCAGCATACACCCGAGGAGAGAGAACGGTGACAAGACCCCTCGCGGGGATCCTATAACAGTTCAACCTGCTCAAGTGAAGACCGTTCACAGCACCGCCATCTGAGATCAAACACGGGCGCATGAACGCAGAACCATTCACACCATCGGCAGCATCCTGTAACCACGACCCTACAGGAGTGTGCAGCCACATGCGGCAGGTAGATCCATCGCTCAAAAAACTGGAAATCATGTGCAGCCGCGCGCAGGTAAGTGTTCTAATCCTTCTCTCCATCAAACTGCATGATTATTACTTCGATTTGTTTTGCATGGCATAAAGGTGAATGGTTGAGCGGCCTAAAGGCCAGTGATTGGCCACGTCGGTTAGTAAAGGGATAGTCAGAGGACGAGGTGGCAGCCACGACGAAAGAAACACACAGCAAGCACGTGAAGATCAGTCCCGTCAACCGAGAAGTGAAGTTGAACCGAAAAGGGCGGCGGCAGATCTGTGGGAATGAATGCGACAACAAACGAATGTGCAGGTGGGTGATGGGTGACGTCACCCAACAGTCCGGCGGGGACAGCTCACCCCCGCGCCACGAGCTGCGCCGATTCAAAATCTAATCGGCTCGATTAAGCGTGTATCTCCATCAACCTCACTTCAAAACTCGAGTCGATCCTCTGCTTACCTCTGCATGTTGATACGCCGAGCTCTCGGCTACCTGAACGCTGGTAAAGCACCTCTCGACTGCCAGCCAACTAAAGCTCTTCCCGAAGCCTGCGCACTGCTCCTACAGGAACAGTTTCTACAGGAACGCCGTCCTACAGGAAGCAGTTTCTACAGGAACGCGGCTCTACAGGAAGGTGAAGTCTTCACGTAAAAAAAGGTGGCAGAAAAGAGGTAACCCTGCAACTCCTTCCGCAATTGTCTTTCCAAAGGTGGCAAAGTCATTTTTTTCACCAGCTGGTCATAAAAAATTGGATTGCCGTGCCTATACTATCGCTCCTACAGGATAGCTGTATAATCAACTGTGGTCTGAAAATTCATTGCATGTTCTGTCTTTAAGACCGAATTTCCTGTGTATCCACCACCTCTGGTATAAACCACTGTGTTCATCATGCCTGGCGGGTTTATCAGGCGAGAGCCCACTAATTCAAATGCATTAAGGAGAAACCCGGCAGTGGTTGAGCTCTTCACTAGAGCGCAATGGATGCCTTTCTGTGATAAACTACAGGGCTACGATGATGAAGTAGCCGAGGAATTTTTGCAGGCTCTGCAGCCTAAATCACAGACATTGGCCACGGTAACCTTCAGAGGTCTCAGCCTCGAACTCACCCCAGAGCATATCAGTCGGATTACAGAGCTGCCCATGGGTCTGCCGTGGGACAAAGAAGAGCGGAAGATGAGCCAGCAAGCAAAGAAGGATTTCTTCCCACCTGAGGAAGAATTCTCAGAGGATAAAAATGGGGTAAGAAGGACGAGCCTAACACCACCGTGGAATGAAGTCAGTTTGCAAATAATGAAGTATATTACGTGTGAAGGCCGGTTCAGTATAGTATATGCATATCATTTCCGGCTCCTCACTGAGTTAAGGCACGGAATTGACGATCCTGTAGACCAAAAACTAAGCATCCCTTATTATCTTCTACAGTCCCTCATGGAGTGTGCTACCAAATGTAGACAGGGCATCCCTGATCAGATAGCCCATCATGGGTTAATAAAATTGCTTGTGGAAGATGCCTTGCACTCATATAAAGTTCCCCTCTCCTGGGAGTCGTTTAGGAATCTGACACGAGATGGAGACATTAAAATGCTGATCGAAGAGAGTGGCTCCTCCAGCACTGAAGACAAGGAAGAGGTGGCTGAGGAAGAAGAGGCTAAAGAAAAAGCTGACTCCCCCATCCTGTCAGCGAGAGAAATAAGGTCAAAAAGCAGAAGAGACAGAGTCGGGGAAAGCCACGTCAGCCCAATTACCTCTCCAGCACTCGCAAGCAAACAAAAGGATCAAAACACCGTAGAGAAAAAAGAAAAAGGGAAGACACCTACCGCTACAGGAAAGAAAAAGCAGGCTTCTACAGGAAGCCCAAAAGCAAAGACCAAGGCTTCTACAGGAAGCCCGACACCAGCGTCTACAGGAAGCACAAGGGTGCAAGAACAGGCTTCTACAGGAAGCCATGCACAACCAAAATCTGAGAAGCAGAAGGTGGATGTTTTAGCCAGAGAGGCAGCGGCCGTATTAGCTGGCCTCAGTACGCCACCTAAGCCAAAGAGAAAAAGGAAGAGGGACCCTCCTCTCTACTTCAAAGCACGGAGGAGTGTTCGGATAAAAACAGGGAAACCACAGCAGCAGTCCAGCAGCCCAATTGTCATTGAGGACACCCCTGTTTCTCCCAAAGACAAATCTCCCTCAAAGGTCACAGTTACCTATGAAAAGGGCAGCCCGAAGAAGAGCACATGGCAAGACCGAGTGGACCTGTTGGACGAGAAAACCAGGCTACAGGAAGCTGAGAACGTCCTACAGGATACCTTAGCTCGACTACAGGAAACCGAACAGAAAGAAGAAGGAGGACCTTCATCACCCAGGGTGGATGAGGCAAAACCCCCTCAAGAAACAGCAAGAGAGCATATACCTGAACCTAGTCCTTCACCCAATCTGAATTCATATTACACTTTCTTGGAGGCAGGCAAGATCATCCCACAAAAATTCACCGTACCTCTATTCTTCGAATTGGAGAAAGAAAGAGTCCGCTCCCATACCTGGATGCAAATTGCCAAATCAAAGGGGGTGGGGGACATAGGCCCTCTACAAGATCAGCTCAGGGAGGTCAGAAGTGAGTTCACTATGGCTAAACATGTGGCTAGCTGCCAGCAGGCACTTCTACAGGAAGAAAACCAAAAGCTACGGTTGCAGCTGCAAGAACTCCAGGCAAAGGCAGGACTATCCTCCAAGGGCATCACATCTGAACAAGAAAGCAAGAAGGAGCTGACCACCAATATTGAAGGACCAAAAACAGTTCTACAGGAAGAAGAACAACAGTTAAGAATTGAGGTGCAAGCCTTAGAGGAGCAGCTGCAACAAAAGGGGACGCAATTGGCTTGCATGGCTAGTTGGGCCATGGAAGCCTTGCAGTGCAGACATCCTGCAAAGTCCTATGGGCTGTACTTAAAGGATCAATGGCTACAATTCCAGATCAGCACCCTAGCACAAAGAGGTATTGAGCAAATTCATGACCCACAGCAGTTTACTGAAGTATGCAACACTAGCTCAGCAGAGGATAAAGCTAAGCTAGCAGAATTTTATATCCACAATCTAATTCTGCCCAATGAGGTCTCTTGGGATCCCAATATCGCCTTGGGCGATATGCAACTAATGGCTTTTGCATCATGGCTGAATCATGAGGATCAGAGAGCCACTGAAGAGAAATCGGTCATGAACCGGGAAGTGAGTGAACCACTGTATATTCGGGCAGAACTAGAAGATCCGGTTGCCCTCACCTCAGCCCGCCAACAGTTATCCAATGATCCTGCAGCTTCCTTGAGATTTATAGACCAGCAAGCCCAAGCAATAGCCCATTTTGAAGACGTGGACAGACTCTTGGGAGAAACTGCTGGCCATGCTTGTGCACGCAGATGGCATGCTTTGGCACATAACTTGAAAATCAGGGAATACCATACCCCGACCAGAATGAGGGAAGCATTTGCAAGGGTGGACCTGTACAAGAAATCAGTGCAAAGACTTCAGGGCAGCTGGGTTGGCCTCAAACTCAGCCCTCCATTGTTGCTAGGATTGGCTGAAGGAGGTACAGGAAAGGAAGAAAGGGCACAATGGGAAAAAGTGGAAAATACAGCAGGGTTTCATATCAACCATGAAGACATCACCACAGAAGCTTGGGATGTAAGGGGAGCAGTAAAGGCCATGAAGGATGAGGATCTTGACTAAGTTGCTCAAGGATGAGCAAATGGTTCAGCTGGGGGGTGATGATGAGCCCCAATTTTGGTACAATTTGGGCTCATTTTGGCCTATTTTGCTTGCTCAAACCATTCATTTTTATTGTTTATGCATACACTTCTTAGTTTATTCATGTTGTTTGTAGGAGAAAGGATAGGCACTTTATCTACGTAGCTAATGCATTGTGATTCCAGGTTTTGGCATTAAAAGGGAGCAAAAGACAACGAAAAGGTGGCAAGGAGACAACGAGTTGGCATTGCTGACGTAAGGACAGGTTGTCCACGGTCTTGGGGGACATTCCTCGTGATCCTCACCAAGAACTTTGAGCCCCACTCCATCCTCCCTCCGAGCTTAATACACGGCCAGCTGTTCTACAGGAACAGCAGTTCAAAACTGCTCTACAGGAAACAACATTTATGATCATCCTACAGGATCAGCAGTTAAACTATAGATTGAACAGCCGAGCTCCTAGAATCATGGATACCTGTTGGAGCATCGTTTTGTATAAGTATAGAGGCCTTAACCTTGGTTAGGTTGTTGAAACTCTCGTATTGCTATTGTCATTTTGGAGCACAGCTCAAGTTTCGTTCTCTTTTGTAAGCCAATTTGGCATGTTATCAGATTATGAATAAAGAAGGCCACTTTTGAGTTAGTTCTGAGTTTTCTCAAGGAGCTATAGCTCTCAGGTTAGGGCCCAACCTGAGAGCCATAGACCTCCTCAGTGTTGTAATGCATTTACCATTCGTTCCAGCACTTGAGTTTGTTTAGTTTCCTATGCAATTCGGATTTCCAGCTTGTTAGTTTAATTGTTTTCATTAACATAGATAGGACTGGTATGATGCTTTGCTTTCAGTATTCAAGTTTGATAGGTTGGTAGAATAAATCTCTTGGAGCTCCAACAAAAAGGCTGTTAGGACTCACTGCCATCTTTCTTGAAGATTGGGGTGCAGCCCATAGCTAGCCACCAAAAACACGCATTTCTTCACTTGATGATTGCTGCAATACAGTCACTGTTACGTTAGATGCTTCCTTGTCATCCACTCATGCACTGCACTCCTTTACCACAGCTTCATGCACATTCTCTTTCGCGTTTCTGATTGTTGATCATTGGATTATGAGCACAGGTAGTTAGGTTGATGCACTTTCGGTTTGATAACAGTCATAAGCATTTGTTACGTTTACACTTCTCCCTCTCGGCCCATTACCTTCTCCTCCACCTTGATCACACATGCACACACATCTTCTCGACCTTCACTCCGCTCTACTATCTCTCCAAAGACTTTCACTCCTCGCATAGCTCTTTTCTCTAGCCCTCGTTGTTGACCTAGTCCTCCATCTTCCAACCTACTCCCTACATTCACTCCCTATCCCATTCCTTCACTTCTACATCCATCACCAGCCTCATCCCCACCTTGCACATCTCCCCCTACCATTCCATTACTCCTCCATCACTCCAACCACTCACGGTAGGTCATCCTGTAGCCATTTGTAGACATCCTGTAGAAAACAGAGGATCCTGTAGGATCCTCCACAGCCATCCTGTAGGAGGCCACTCTCTCGGTTGCTGAGCATTTGAATGCAAGGAACCTCTGTGGATGGATGCTAAGGATCCTTAGGGACCTCCCCTAGCCTTCCCAACCTGTCCCACGCTTTCCTTCCTTCTCCATCCCATCTGCACAACCAAACCCTAATTAGCACACAATCACAATCATTCCACACATTTAAAGGGAAAATACAAAAACATGTCTTTTATGATGCAAACAGCTTAGATCCATGCATTTCCACTTATTAGAGGTAACCGCAGCATTGGTAGAAGTTTCCTTCACATTCCTTGCAGTATAGAGGTTAGACTAGTTAAATTAGGGTTTCCTAGGTTTACATGCTTTGATTTGCTTTCAGATCATTTTCGCCAAGTAGAGTAGTTTTCTCTGAGTTAGCTTCCGTCCATCATTGATAAAGCTTCTTCTGTGAGCCTATAGAAGTTGGCTTGAGCCCTAGCGGACTTGTGCCAGCTGACCAAGTGACAGCTACGACAAGAGCTAGTACTTGTGCATACAGCACCGTCGCTTCCAAGTTTGTACGAACTACCGGGTTGATAAAATGAGAGACAGGAAGCCCCAGGAGTTGTAGCATTATTGCTACAATACTGGAGCTCACCAGAGAGAAGACAGTTCCAGGAACACCACAAGAAAATGGTGTGTCAAAAAGGATGAACAGGACAATCATGGAGCGTGCAAGGTGCATGAGATTGCATGCAAGATTTCCTTTACAATTTTGGGCAGATGTTGTAGATACTGTTGTTTATCTAATAAACAGAGGGCCTTCAAGTTCCTTGGATGGTGGTATTCCAGAGGAGGCATGGACAGGTAAAAGGGTAAACTACTCCTTTTTAAAGACTTTTGGTTGTGAAGCCTTTGTCCACATTAATAAAGAAAATAGAACAAAGCTTGAGGCAAAATCAAAGAAATGTACCTTTATTGGATATGGTGTTAATGATTTTGGTTATCGCTTTTATGATTATGAAAAACACAAAATCATTAGGAGCAGAGATGTTATATTCAATGAAAAGGTTTTGTATAAGGATCAGCTGCAGGAAAAGAAACAAGAAAAAGAAAACAGAGAATACACAGTGCTTGACGAGATCACAGAAAAAGTGATGGTGCCTAAAAATCATAATGATCAACAACCAGAACAACAACCACAACAGCAACAAGCACCTCAAACACCTGAAAGTGGTGTTAGAAGATCTACCAGGATAAGTAGACCCCTTGAACGATACTCTCCTTTATTATATTATGTATTATTGACTGATTCTGGTGAACCAAAATGTTATGAAGAAGCAGTGCAGGTAGAAACCAAGAAGAAATGGGAACAAGACATAAAAGAAGAGATGGAATCCTTAACACATAGCCAGACTTGGGACTTAGTCAGGTTGCTTGCAGGGAAAACAACATTACAAAATAAATGGGTTTACAAGTTGAAGGAAGAAGATGGAGGTAGAAAAAGGTACAAAGCTAGACTTGTGGTGAAGGGGTTTTCACAGAAGAAAGGTATTGATTTGGATGAAATATTTTCTTCTGTTGTTAAAATGACTTCAATCAGAACTATTTTAAGTCTAGTAGTAGTTGAAGATTTGTATCTTGAGCAGTTAGATGTAAAGACAATCTTTCTCCATGGGGATTTGGAGGAAGAGATATATATGCAGCAACCACAAGGATATGAGGTAAAAGGGAAGGAGAAACTAGTGTGCAGGTTGAAGAAGAGCTTGTATGGCTTAAAACATGCTCCAAGGCAGTGGTATCTAAAATTTGACAAGTTTATGTCTGAAAAAGGTTATACTAAATGTCACTCTGATCATTGTGTTTATTTGAAAAAGCAAAATGATGGCAGCTATATTATATTGTTATTGTATGTAGATGACATGCTTGTTGCAGGGTCTAACATGTAGGAAATAAATGTGCTTAAAAGAAAATTGGCAAACTCATTTGCAATGAAGGATTTGGGTGCTGCAAAACAAATCTTTGGTATGAGAATAACTAGAGACAGGAAGAATCGCAAATTAACATTGTCTCAAAGTGAGTACATAGAAAATGTGTTGAAAAGGTTTAATATGCAGAATGCAAAATCAGTTAGTATACCTTTGGCTAGCCATTTCAAATTAAGTAAGGAGGATTGTCCCAAGACTCAGGAAGAAATGGCCCATATGTCTAAAGTTCCATATGCATCAGCAGTTGGAAGCTTAATGTATGCAATGGTCTGCACAAGGCCTGATATTGCACATGTAGTGGGAGTTGTAAGCAGGTACATGAACAATCCAAGAAAAGAACACGGATGGCGGTGAAGTGGATTCTCAGGTATTTAAGAGGTACCACAAATCAAGCATTATGCTTTGGTGGTTCAAACATTTCTCTACAGGGATATGTTGATGCAGATATGGCGGGTGATAGAGAGAACAGGAGGAGCACAACAGGGTATGTGTTTACTATAGGTGGAACAACTGTCAGTTGGGTTTCAAAAATACAAAGTGTTGATGCACTTTCAACAACAGAAGCAGAGTATGTTGCTGTTACAGAGGCTAGTAAAGAAATGATTTGGTTACAAAGGTTTCTGGATGAATTGGGTAAGAAGAAGGGGTTGGGTAGGTTATACAGTGACATCCAGAGTACCATACATCTTGCAAAGAACTCTGCATTTCATTCCAAGACTAAGCATATATAGCTCAAGTACCATTTCATACGGTCAATGTTGGAAGATGGACAGTTGAAGCATTTGCAGTAGTAGAAGAAGTAGTAGTGGATGATGATGGTATAATGGGTGATGATGGACCTGCCAAATTGGTAACAATTGGGATGACGATAGGTTGAGTAGAATAAGGAAATATAGATGAGGTTGAAAGAGGAAGAGTATGTAATGGATGATTAGTGGTTGAAGTAATGGTAGGTGTATGTGGAGGTGAACCAAAAGAGATAGTTCCACTAGTTGATGAATCATAACCTGTAATAGGTTTCTTTCTATGATGAGTGTCTAAAGTAAACTCAAAGGGTTTAATTCCTAGCTTCCCGCTTTGAGCTCTAGTTAGAATGTGAGAACTCTTCATTGATGAGGTAACACTTCCCTCATAGGCTTCAAACGCTTTAGGTTGTTCTCCTGAAATAGATAATCCTTCGATCTCTTGGATAATGGTTCATATGTTAAGGGAAACAGGTGGATCTTGAGGTAAAGCTGTATTGACTGAAGGTTCATTAGAGAATCTTCTAACAGTGTTAGGAAGTGTGTGAAAAGGATCAACAACTTTAGATCATGGGGGAGGTGATGATGAATGAGATCTAGAAATTGGAGGAGAGATCAAAGGCAGAGATGAACTCTTTGAATGGCTTGCAATTTTCGTATGAGGTATTTTTTCCATTCACAGTCTAATGGCCCTCCTTGTAGCGCTAAAAATGTTGATGGTTTGTTGACAACGTTGGCAGTTCACCAACACAGGGGGTCTCCCCGGTATGAAGTCCCAACTAGACCTCACATAATTTGGAGTAGGAGTCCCATCTAGATAATATGATCGACCGCCATAACTTAGAGATTTGCCTTGGTTGCAATAAACAACATAAGAGAGTATGTGCATAACTTTTGAAACATGCAAGTTAATACTGTGAAGCATATAATTACAATGCATATAAGGTTCTTTCATAGATAGAAAAGAGAAAGTGATTCTTTAGAAGAAAAGTAATAGTACTATCCCAATAAAGACACACACAAACACAGAAAGAACCGTTGATAAACCTGTGAAATAGTTCACATAGTAACAACGATCATGCAAGTAAGTAACAACACACATTCAACAAGATATATACCAAATCCAATGAAATATTTCATTTTCTTTAGTATGTATGAACATAAACATATACCGCAAACATTAAAAGAATAGTCTTACAACATCCACGATACATGCATGAAAGTGTGCTGACTCTGAGAGCTTCAAATATTAAGTGAAATTTCCAAGATAAAAATTATAACGATGTAACACTAACCCCAATAGTGGAACATTAAGTCACCACTTGCTCCTCCAAATAATGATCTTCTCTCCTATGCCAAGCTAGAGAATCCAAGGTGAAAAGTGCTTTGCTTGAGGCACGAGGGCTTATTTATAACAAATGAGGTGACCTTTCACCTTCTGTGTGACTCTTGACATCCCTCATGACTCTTGATCTTCCATGTGACTTTTGAGCTTCTATGTGACCTTTTAACTCCTACACGACTCTAGGACTTCATAGTGACTTTTAACATTCCATGTGTGACCCTTGGGCTTCCACACATTTTACATTTTCTCATTTTTGAAATTACATAATTACATTTCACCAATAATGTGGAAATAATACATGAGACAAAACAACACTCTTGTGTTGACACTTTGAAGAACCATAATTTGGCAATTGCGACACAAAATTCCTTGTAATGTGCCAATGGCAAGTTCTTCTCTTTGCTGCTAAGTCTCGAACTCTTCATAATATATATAACTTGTACTTAATCTTCACCCTCCAAGGGGTCTATATGAGTATTGGAACATTCTAAGTCAACATGAGTTGCCATCTCTCCGTCATGGTCCATAATTCCTTTATTCCTGCATGATAACATATTTGTGTCTTGTCTCCACGAGTGTCCTCGTAAACTCCTTGAGCATCATGTTGCCATGATAAGGCGTTATCACCTGCAAATGAAGTTCACCCATGACAAGACAAAATTAACCCCCAAATCACCTATTCTACTTTTGCTTGCTCATGTGAAGATGATTGTGATGGGATAATGCACAAGGACTGAGAAAGCATCTTGGGGATGCGTAGTGTACAAAGTTAAGAGGCAGGGAGTGAAGGACTGGGCACTACAATTGCACAATGTGCAATGGCAAGGGAGAGGCAAGACATGAATTGCATATTGGGCATGTTCAGGATTCAAGGATAACACACTTAGGCACTGTGAATGCGTAATGTGTAGTGCTTGAAGGAGGGGATCCATGTATTACACAAGTGAGCATTGTAAGGGTTGAAGAATGACCCCACTATCTACTGAGATTGCACAATGCACAGTCAGGACAAGGCTGGCCAAGGCATTGCGCAATTGAGCTCCGTAGGAGACAAGAGTGGCAGGCTTGGGCACTATAACTAGACAATGCATAATGGCTGAGAAGATAGCTCTTGGGATTGCGTATTTGAGCATTGTAAGGGTTCAGAGATGACCCCACTATCCACCGAAACTGCACAATGTGCAATATAAGGAAGGATGGTTCAAGGACTGCATAGTGGGAAACTGTAAGAAAAAAGGTTGAAGTTTTGTACTCTAAGGTTGCTCAATGCACTATTTGAGGAGGTTGTCCTCAAGATGGGCACAATGCATAGGTCCAAGCGGTAGGGGTCTCATCACTAAGGCTTAGGAGTGTGCAATGCACTCATCACTTGATTAGATGGTTGAGTGTGCTTGTGAATTGCACAAAATGTGAGGACATGGATGAACTCCAAAATTTGACTAAGTATGAGATCAATAAGACAAAAGAGTAAGAGCATATAATAGGTATTGAACATGATCACACACACATACACACCCAAGCACATCACAAGAAGATATGCAATACCCAAAATCAACAAGCAGTGAAATGATAGTAAAACGACACTTATCTCCAAGTGTGACACTTAAGATGTACCTTTACAACACAAGTGTCGCAATGCAACCAGAAGGTGCGCTATGCCATAACTATGTGTTTAGTGCATGTTTGTTAAGTTATGGTATGTTCTATGCTTATAACAGTTTACTTCTTTTTCTTATTATATTCCACCGATTAGCAATCACATGTACATAAAGTAAAGTGCAGATAGAACATTAAACGATCGACAGAAAACAAGCCAAGACAAGAGACACAAGATGTGGCGGCTAGCCAGGGACAAACCCCACAATGTGTGGGGAAACCCTTTGATCAAATCTTCTTTTATCTTCAATAATTCAGCAGAGAGAAATAGTACAATAAATCTGATTCATATCAGCAGTAGCAAACCCTAGATCAGTAACATCACCATTAGCAGCTTCATTATCAAACTAGGGCAGACCATATCTCACAAACCGACAGTCGGATTGACTTCATTCCACCACCAAAAGTTTCGGCTTCCAGAGGAGGTTCAGATGAACCTACAGCGCAGTTCAGATGAGGAGATCTTCTAGGCCACGCAAGTCAATCTTTACTTCTGCAGTTGCAGCTTCAGTTTCAGCAGTTTTCGACTTCAAACTAGGGCAGTCGATATCTTGCAAACCGTTCGTCGGATTGACTTCATTCCACCTCCAAAAGTTGCGGCTTTCAAAGGAGGTTCAGATGAACCTACAACGCAGTTCCAAAGAGATCTTCTAGGCCACGCAAGTCAATCTTTACTTCTGCAGTTGCAGCTTCAGTTTCAGCAGTTTCCGGCTTCAAACTAGGGCAATCGATATCTTGCAAACCGTTCGTCGGATTGACTTCATTCCACCACCAAAAGTTGCGGCTTTCAAAGGAGGTTCAGATGAACCTACAACGCAGTTCCGAAGAGGAGATCTTCTACGCCACGCAAGTCAATCTTTACTTCTGTAGTTGCAGCTTCAAATTCAACAGCTTCCGGCTTCACATATGTGAAAGAGAGAGACCCATTTCAGCGCAATAGAAAAGAGACTCATATCTGCGCAGTAGAGAGAGAGAGATGTGATGAGATGAGTGAGTCCAAATGAGGAAAAATCCTCTTATATTTATACACAACGTTGGTGGGTGAATAGATGCGACTGTTGGGCTTCTGAGCCTACATGAGTTGTAGGTCGGCTTGATAATAATTCCATAATCAAAATAAATTCATATCTCCATGAATACTTATCGGAATTGGATGATATTTATATCAATCCTACACCTCTCAACGAGAGGGATCTAATAAAAATATTATTAGCCATGAATAAGATGACCCACTTGAAGTTTTGCCCTGGTTTCCAATTTTAACACTCCCTCTCAACCATGGAGAACTTCATCTGCAATCTGTCTATCGATCGTTACTATTCATCCATCAAATGCACTGCCTTGTACAGCCTGACCCTTGCCCTGCTCTGCTCTATTTTGCCTGTTCTGCTTTGTCTTGTTCTGCCCTGCACTGATCTGTACTGTTTTGTTATGTTCTGCTCTGCTCTTGCATTGTTCTGTTCTACTCTGCTTTTGTCTGAATTATGAAGAAGAAGAAATGATCGAGGATGTATCATACTGACTCAAAGTCAGTCTCAGAGTATGTACCACTGGTCCCAGACCAGTCTCAACCAACCCAAAGTCAGCGTCATAGTGAGTACAACTCCAATGGTCCCAGACCAATATCATCCTCCACTGACTCAAAGTCAGTCTCAGAGTATGTACCACTGATCCCAGACGAGTCTCAACTGACTCGAAGTCAGCGTCATAGTATGGTACAACTCCTACCACTGGTCCCAGACCAGTATCATTGATCCCAGATCAATGGAGGTCATCCTAGCGTAGGGAGTACGGTAGTTACAACGATGCGTCCATCGGTACTACTATGATCCCTAACTTCATTTCCCTGCTCATTGATCAGATGAGAGGTACTTCCCATGAGTCCCAGACTGCATGGGTAGGATGCCTCGACAGGAGAACCAATCAATCCTGTCCTCACAGGAGAACACATCAATCCTGCTACAATTGCCATGGAGAACACATCAATCCAGGCCTCACAGGAGAACACATCAATCCTGCTACAATTGCCATGGAGAAAACATCAATCCAGGCCTCACAGGAGAACACATCAATCCTGCTACAATTGCCATGGAGAACACATCAATCCAGGCCTTACAGGAGAACTAATCATCCTGCTACACAGGAGAGCGAATCATCCTGTTCCACAAGAGAGCGAATCATCTTATCCCACAAGAGAGCGAATCATCTTGTTCCAGTGTGCACCACTAGGGGAGGGTGAGTCACCCTGTGGTCATATGTTGCTCCAGTAGGAACCGCAAGCCCTCAGAGCTCCCAGAGCTCAATGTATGCAACATGCAGGACCCTTGTACAAGGGTTTCTTTCCGACTCCAAGTCGTTTGGGAAAATCACAGATTAGATCTTTCCTTGGGGCTTTGACAAGGTGTATCAACCTGTACATCATCTTAATGTGATGGAGCTTCCTTGCTCATCGACTTACCATATCCCAGATGATGTCTATCTGCTGGAGCAATTGACGAATACGGGATTCCTCAATAATCGAATCCCACCTCTGGTTGTTACAGAGAATCACAGTGGTATCCAATGTAAATCCAAACAGCTCACTGAAGAGCTTTCGCAACCAGACTGCCTCACATGAGGTTATGCTAGCAACAATATATCCTGCTTCGGCGGTGCTCAAAGCCACCGACTTCTGCTTCCTGCTCATCCAGGATATCGAAGCAAATCCCAAGGTGAAACAATACCCGGAAGTGCTGTTATGGTCCACCACACTGCCTGCCCAATCAACATCAGTATATCCAAGTAGTCTCACATCTCTGGCAGTGTATCTTAATCCATGAGAGATTGTGTCCTGAAGACATCTCAGAAGATTCCTGGCATCAATCCAGTGAGGCTCAACCAAATATGAGCTCACAATGCTAACTGCAAAACGTATGTTCGGACGGAGGTTCACCAAGAACATCAATGCGAAAGAGTTTTTGAAACTCAGAGGCATTTCCCAAGTCTGGTCCGACATCACTACCATATAACTTCTAAAAGTTAAGATCCTCGAGGTAGTCACAGGCTTGCAGTCTATCATACTAAATCTTTCCAATATCTTTACCACATATTTCCCTTGAGATAGGAAAATTTCCCTTGGCTTCTGCCATACTTCAAGTCCTAGGAAGTAGTGCATCAGTGCTAGGTCTTTCATTTCAAATTCAGAGGCCAGCTCCCTCTTACATTTGTGAATGAGAGGGTCTGCACCTGTTAGAAAGAGGTCATCCACATACAATACCAGTATGAGAGGCTTGTCATCTTCAACCTTAAAGTAAAGGTTAGGATCAACTTCACTCCTAGTGAATCCCAGCTTCATCAAGTAGCTATCGATCCTCTCATACCATGCTCGGGGTGCTTGCTTCAGCCCATAGAGAGCTTTCTTCAACCTGCATACATGAGATTTTCGATCATAAATCTCAAATCCTTCGGGTTGCTCCACGTAGACCTCTTCTTTGATCGAGCCATGCAAGAACGCAGTCTTGACATCCATCTGATGTAGGTTCCATCCTTGTGGAGCGACAAGGGCTATGATCGAGCGGATAGTCGTATATCTGGCAACAGGTGCAAATATCTCATCATAGTCTATACCTTCCTTTTGGGAGAAACCTCGAGCAACAAAACGAGCCTTATACTTTTCCGTGCTTCGATCTGCTACATGCTTTATCTTGTAAAGCCATTTGGAAGTAACAACAGTCTTGTCCTAGGGTCTGGGAACTACTTCCCAAACATCATTCTTTATGATAGACTCATATTCTTCGGTCATAGCATCCTTCCATACTTTATGCTTGACGACATCTGAGAATGACGAAGGCTCATTTTGTATGATCGTGCTCATGATGGTCAGGTATCCTTGATACCTATTAAGTTTCTTACTTTGATGGAAGGTTCCTCAGGGTGCAGTATGTCCTTCAGCATCATCAAGTATCCCCCTAAGCCATGAAGGCCTCTTCCTAGAAGAGGAAGGCTCATGTGGATGAGGATCAATCGGATCCATGGGTTCTTCTACATCAGGCATTGATTCATCATCCTTTTCTTTCAGTTCCCTGGTGTCGGCTTCTTGAGAGCTAGTCAAAGTCAGCAGATTGTCCACCTTGCTGAGGGCCATATCTTTGTCAAAGGTGACATCATGACTAATCACGACTTCCCTTTGACCGATGGTGAACATTTCTTCAGGAGTTTAGGAACCCAATGCTTGATGAGGGCATCAATTTTGTACATATACAACGGTGATTGTAGTTTCAGCCCATAGAAACTTCAGAAGTCTTTGATCATGTAGCATGGCCCAGACAGCTTCCATCATCGTGTGGTTCTTCCTTCTCACCACACCATTCTGCTCAAGAGTATGTGGTGTAGTAGTCTCCCTCTTAATGCCAACCTCAGGTATGCCTGAGTGAACCAATTGTAATATATCGGAGGTCTTGCTTTGGCTTGAGGGGAATGGTCCCCATTTGAGCTTTCCTTCGGCACATCCTGGACATACACCTTCTTTCTCTACTCAGAATTCGGGCATCCCTGTCACCATCTGTCTTACATCGGGTAGAGCTTTGTAATGAAGGTGGGCAAACCTCCGATGCCAAAGTTCGGACTAAATAGTTGTGTCACAAGACATGACACCTAGCAGACTTCCATCGACCTGATATAATGAATCAACACTAAACCCAAGAGTAAAGGCATCTTTAACATTATTTTTCCATATACATACCTTGCCATCGCTGAAGGTTACCTTGTAGCCTTTGTCTTCCATTGCCGAGATGGACACTAGGTTATTTTTCGAGGTCAGGTGCATTTAATACATCTTGGAATTCCTGGCCTTCTTGAATGCTTGTCCTCTTCCTTGATTCCCAGCTCTCCTCTTACCTTTGCTATTGAATTTGTCGTTCCTTTGATTGCCATCAGAGGGATTTTGATCATCGTCCTAGAGTGAGTCCTTTCTATTAGGGCACTCCCTTGCATAGTGACTTGCTTTATCGCAAATGTAACATCGTCATTTTCTTCTAGCCTTAGGTCCAGCCTTTCCTTTTGATTTAGTCCTGGAATTATTTCTTTTCTTTGCATGAAAAGAAAAGGCAGCAGGAGGACCTTTAGGCATGGGCATTTCTTACACTTCTTCCCTTGTTTCTTCTTGAATGCATCTAGCCATTAATTCCTTGAAACCATGAATTACATTATAGTTCAGAAGAGTAGTCCTGAACACATACCATTCAGATGGTAATCCTTCAAGAGTTGTGAGTGCCATTTCTATGTTAGTAATAGTTTCCCCAATAGATAGGAGATCGTTCTTGATCTCGGTGATTCTTAAGAAGTATGCTTGCATACTTTCATATTTACCCTTCTTGATTTCCCTCAGCTTATTTCTAAGAAACAAAACTTGATTTGCATCATTAACTTTAAATAAATTCACCAGTCTGTCGTAGATTTCCTTGGAGGTGTCTAGATCAGAGATGTAGGCCACCAAGCGCTTGTCGATAGAGTCCCGGTTGATCTTCTTTGTTTTGACTTCTCCATTTTTCCATTTGTTCCAAGCAGCAGCAGATGCATTTGATGAAGGCTCAACAATATTGCCTCTTACATGGTCCAACACTCCTTGATCTTCAAGGGTTAGATCGATAGACATCTTCCATCCGTGATAGTCAGCTTTCTCACGGAGCTTGTCTTTTAGGATGGCCTTGCCAATCTTCTCTTCAATGATGGCTCTTGCTCTTGCTCGGGCTTTGTCTTCATCTCAGCTCTGATACCATGTTAAATTATGGTATGTTCTATGCTTATAACAGTTTACTTCTTTTTCTTATTATATTCCACCGATTAGCAATCACATGTACATAAAGTAAAGTGCAGATAGAACATTAAACGATCGACAGAAAACAAGCCAAGACAAGAGACACAAGATGTGGCGGCTAGCCAGGGACAAACCCCACAATGTGTGGGGAAACCCTTTGATCAAATCTTCTTTTATCTTCAATAATTCAGCAGAGAGAAATAGTACAATAAATCTGATTCATATCAGCAGTAGCAAACCCTAGATTAGTAGCATCAGCATTAGCGGCTTCATTATCAAACTAGGGCAGACCATATCTCACAAACCGACAGTCGGATTGACTTCATTCCACCACCAAAAGTTTCGGTTTCCAGAGGAGGTTTAGATGAACCTACAACGCAATTCAGATGAGGAGATCTTCTAGGCCACGCAAGTCAATCTTTACTTTTGCAGTTGCAGCTTCAGTTTCCGGCTTCAAACTAGGGCAGTCGATATCTTGCAAACCGTTCGTCGGATTGACTTCATTCCACCACCAAAAGTTGCGGCTTTCAAAGGAGGTTCAGATGAACCTACAGCGCAGTTCCAAAGAGGAGATCTTCTAGGCCACGCAAGTCAATCTTTACTTCTGCAGTTGCAGCTTCAGTTTCAGTAGTTTCCGGCTTCAAACTAGGGCAGTCGATATCTTGCAAACCGTTCGTCAGATTGACTTCATTCCACCACCAAAAGTTGCGGCTTTCAAAGGAGGTTCAGATGAACCTACAGCGCAGTTCCAAAGAGGAGATCTTCTAGGCCACGCAAGTCAATCTTTACTTCTGCAGTTGCAGCTTCAAATTCAACAACTTCCGGCTTCACATGTGTGAGAGAGAGAGACCCATTTCAGCACAGTAGAGAAGAGACTCATATCTGCGCAGTAGAGAGAGAGAGATGTGATGAGATGAGTGAGTCCAAATGAGGAAAAATCCTCTTATATTTATACACAACGTTGGTGGGTGAATAGATGCGACTGTTGGGCTTCTGAACCTACATGAGTTGTAGGCCGGCTTGATAATAATTCCATAATCAAAATAAATTCATATCTCCATGAATACTTATCGGAATTGGATGATCTTTATATCAATCCTACACCTCTCGACGAGAGGAATCTAATAAAAATATTATTAGCCATGAATAAGATGACCCACATGAAGTTTTGCCCTGGTTGCCAATTTTAACAATGTTCGTATGATAGATAAGACTAACTAATGCAAGAGAGTGCGTTGGAACTGCCTCTAGAAATTGTGCCAAGGTGCTCTTAACAAGATATAAGAAAACAAGTGAAAGCGACACATGCAAGAGTGAAAGTGACATGTGAACACAAAAGAAAACACAAGTGACACATGCAAGAATAAAAGCAACCAAAATCAACACTTGAAAAAGATAGAGCAGGAAAAAACGACACATGTGAGAGAAAAAGAAAGAAAAAGTGACCGTCGAGAAACTCACTGAGAAGATGGGGCATTTGCAACCAAGAATGCTCTTTATGCTCTAAGAATGCACAAAGCTTCAAATGCTGAATGTGAGAATGAGCTCTAGATTGAACTCTTTACATAGGGAGAGGAGACATGCGATTAGAGTTAGAGTTTGTGTGAGTATGCTTTGTGCATGTCAGGGAACTAGGAGTCAAGTGTAAGTTGATTTCCACTAGGGGGTGCAACAGTTTTGACTTGAAGAAGCACACTCTCACTGTCAACAAAAATTGCACAATCACCATCTATAAAGGACGCCCTTACACTGCCACTATCAACTGCACAATCACTGTGGACAACAATTGCGCAGTGACTGTGAGCAAGGATTGCGTAGTGGCTATGAGCAAGGGTTGCACAGTGACTGTCACTAGCAACTGTGTAATCACTGTTGGAAAGGATTACATAGTCACTGTCTCTAGGGACTGCACAATCATTGTTTCCCAACAAGAGATGCGCTATCTTTCTTGCTTGGAAGAAGTGTGCTTGTGAAGCCATCAAGCACTGGGTATGTGAAGGCAAATAGTTCGACACTTAGAATTATTAAAGGGAGACTTGAACTTTGTACAACATGACCAAGCATGACCTTAGTGGATTGAAATAAAAGATGGCATGATCATAAGGAGGCTCCAAAATTTGGATGTAGGAAAATTTTTGGAGGGTACTTTTCACAACGACAACACTTGGCGACACACTAGTAGAACCCTAGCTTCTTTGTTTAGGTGTAACATTAAGCACGAGGTTTAGAATTTTGGAAGTATTGTCTCATCCTATTGATCACCCTAACTTCCTTACTTAGCCCTGTTACAGATGTAGTCCCTTCTATTCCTCTTGTCGGCTTAACACACTTCACAAGACTAGTCAAACTTCAGTGGTTTCGATTAGGGAGTAGGAGTATGTAAATTCTACGAGTTTAATATGTTCAGAGTTTTATTATTGTCTCTGGTGTTTCTCTGCTGCCAGCATGTTTGTTCAGTACCCCGACAGAGTCACTTCAAGGAATCAAAATCATTGCTTCACTGCCAGCAAGCAGGTTCGGTACCCCGACGAAATTGTTTGCTTCACTTCTCTACGTAGGAAGACTTTCCCTTCTTTCACCCTTTCTTTATTTTATTACTTTATGCTCATTGACATTTCATAAGCATTTATTTTGCTAAGGGTGAAAGACGGATCCTGGCTCATTTTACGAGCAAGAGAGGTTGTTCCTTGTTTTACAAAGATTTTTATGCATATAGCTCTAAAATTAATATGCTCGCTTACATTTCTCCTCCTTTCCCTTCTCTACTCAACATAGTCAACACAAGTTGAAACCAATCAATATAAATGGTCGATTCAAGGAATGAAGACCCTATAATAGATACGAGCAATGTAGATCTGCTTGAGCTTTCACTTAGGATGAAACTTATATTCCGTACATGCATGATTGACCTTAAAAGATGTTCAGGCCCAAACAAGGAAGTGGACCAAAAATAAGCCAAGCGTTTCTAATTGTTGTAGTTTCCCTTTTGACTTTTTCCACATTACCATAAAGTCAAATTGGAAAACTTTCACACGTGGTCTTATTCAAACAAAATACGAGCAAAGACACGAAAGAAAACACGACACGAGATAAAAGACAAAACATACAAAAGAAAAGTAAAAACTGGTAAAGAGCATGTACAAAATAAAACTCAAATGAGAAAGGGAATGCAAGAAAAGTATTGTAATGCAAATGCAAACGTAGTTAGCATGCAATGAAGCAAAAGAATAGAACTAAAACTAAATCCTAATTGATCTAAACTAGAAGGTCAGGATCATGTGAAATAAAATTTCTAATGAAACCACGAGGGCTGCTCCCGACCTACAAAGAGAAAGATATCAAAGATTAGAACCATTATGAAATAATGTACAAAGATAAAGATCTTTACCTGGACAATTTACACAAGAAACTAAAGGTCTTGTCTGCAAGCAAAACAATGTGATATAAAGACTTGCTTTATCCAACTTGTAGATTTACCTTGACGAAGGGAGCTTGCAAATGCATGTTCATCCATATTTTCATTAAGCTCAAGATAAAATTGGAACTTATGATTAACAATGGAACTTGTGAGGTACAATTCTTCCAACTAGTCGGAGATTGGAACTTGATACTGAAAACAACCAGTTTGAAAAGATTGAAATTCTTGTAAAGATAGGTAATTAATCAGTGCATTAGCCCTATGAGGAGAATCTTGTAAGAAAGGGATAACCATATCTTGTTCAAGATTTTTTTCAAAGTCACGAGTGCTTGACTAACCATCAACAAACACTGAAGTGCCTCAACTACTTGACAATTATCCTAATGGTATGATGGTGAATTATAAAAAATGTGGGTTTAATGAAATCAACAAATTTAAGCCAACAAATATCATTAGATAGACCAATGGGAAAATAATAAATGAGATGACAATTGTTAGTATGCCAATAAGATCCATCAATTAGCACATGAGTTCCTCTATCATTTAAAGGTAAACATGTGTTGATTTGTGAGGTTTCACAAATGCTATGTACATCTGTGTTAGATATGCATTCCAAACCGGATTTTAGCACAAGGGATTTGCGGGAATTATTAACTCTATTTTGAGGATTAAGAAGATTAACTCGATAACGTTGAAAATACTTCAGGGGCGAGCTTAGATCCAATGAAAAATGTTGAGCAAAGGAATATGCAAGATAATTCTAATCTGACCTAGTTCAGAGATCCTATCAGAATTGCGAGAACTTGACATAACCATCAGCAGAAGATGAAGTGCCTGGACTTCCTGACAAGACTTTGAACATTCAAATGTCGGATGATTGAATTTTGCAAGCATGGTCAAATAAGCATTTGTGTGAAGACAACTATCATCAATTGTTTCAACAAGATCATTATGAATCATATGACAATTGTTAGAATCAATGGTTTCATTGGTCATCCCATCATCAAACAAATTACACAATAAATGCTCAATAACTAAATTACCTTCTTATTCGCACACAACCTCATGACCTTGTGTCGCTTTGAAAACTAGCTCATCAAATGATGGATCCAAAGAGCATAGCACATTTTCTCCATTTGTTGTTTCATTACATGCATCAAGGGATAAAGTGGGGCGAGAAGGAGAAATTCCAGTAACAAATTCTTCTATGATCATATCGAATTCTAAATCAAAATCCTACATATCCAAGTTAGTTTGAGAAATCAAGAAATCGACAGATGAATTTGGGTACTCATCACCATTTATATCAGTGGAGTCATTGTTATCACGATGATGGTTGCCTAAACCTTCATTTTGATCAAGGGCTCGAATTTCATTTGAATGCTCACCAAGATCACAAGATTCTTGATCAACTAAAAATGTGGAAGGATCATCTAAACATGGATGTATTTGAAAAAGAGAAGTAAGATAGAATGAATATTCATCCTTTTGCTCCTTAACTTGTGAAATGTATACATCTTGTATCTGATCACTGCTTGAACCAACCAATTGAGAATCAAGGGTATTGGAAGAAAATGGTGATGAAGTAGGTTGATTGAGTGAATCGAAAAATAGGGAGCCATATGGTGTAAATGATAAAGTCTAAAAGGTATCCTTTGAAGAGGCAATGCTTTCAATCAGATCAGATTCAATATTAAGATTATGTGCATTAATGTCATCTTGGGAAATCAAGGGATCAACCTTTACATTAGGCTCTATGAATGTGTCAGAAAATTCAAAGCTCCTCTGGATAAGATCTTGATCATGGGAAGGAAATGAGGGTTGAATAAGTGGATCAACAATATGACATTCAAGTTTCCCAACTTTAAAATCAATACGTGAGTATACTCTATTCAGTGAAGAAAAGGAGGAGAAGGAACAAAAGGGACATCAGATTCTTCCTCTGGCATTTGAGGTGCCTCATGACTGAGATGAGATTTGACAATAGAGTTTGGAATGGGGCTTGAAGATGATTCAAATTCAAATTATGCAATAGAGCCTCGAACCAAATATTGGAAATTTTCACTCATGAAACCCCAATCCACATCTTCCTTAGGAATCTCATAACAAAGATGAAGAAATCGATCAAGAAAATCTTCTAACGATTCATCGGATTTCATTCTAAGTCAACTAACCCTTATATAAACATCTTGATAATTGTGCCTGTCAAAAGCTTGATGAAGCTCCTCGAAAAGTTCAAATGAATGGATAGAAGCATTTGGAAAGGTAAGACATTATTGCTTAGTGCGACCTTCAAAAGTGAGGATGAATAATCTACAAGCAACATCTTCACAATCCACTTGATGAAACTTACAAAACTTAAGAAACTGAAGTGTATGTTCAACTATAGATGTGCCATCCTCGCCACTTAAACTTCAAATGTGACAAGTCATGAATTTGTTCCGCGGGTACTATAAGATTTCCACTTGTAGAAAACCACCTTGGGATTATGATTTGAGAAGAAGCCATTTAAGATGGGAGATTCAAAACAAACTTCATGGGTTCAACTTATCATCTAGCCCTCCTTCTAGCACCAATTTTTGATGGTGTTGGAAGTCTGCCAACACAAGGAGTCTCCCTAGTATGAAGTCTCAACTAGACCTCACACTGTTTGGAGTAGGCGCCCCATCAAGATAATATGCCCGACCACCATAACTTAAAAATTTGCCTTGGCTGCAATAAACAACATAATAGAATATGCACATAACTTTTGAAACATGCAAGTAAATTGAGATTATGAAGCATACAATTGTAATGTCTATAAGGCTTTCATAAAACTTAGAAAAGTAAATATAAGAATTTTCAATGTACAAAATTGTATAACAATAAATTTCTAACCATTACATTAATATATTGTATAAAAATTTTGTTTATAATATATTTTTTTATAAATAAAATTAATAGAATGAATCATATTTGTTAGCCCAAAGCATAGATTGAAAATATATTGTATAAAAATTTTGTTTATAATATATTTTTTTATAAATAAAATTAATAGAATGAATCATATTTGTTAGCCCAAAGCATAGATTGAAAATATATTGTATAAAAATTTTGTTTATAATATATTTTTTTATAAATAAAATTAATAGAATGAATCATATTTGTTATGCTTGTTAGCCCAAAGCATAGATTGAAAATATTTTAATGTTATGGATTTGGAAATACAAAATCAAAATTAACCTTATCATTCAAAATATTTTAATATTATGGATTTGGAAATACAAAATCAAAATCGCCTGATTTTTTAATATAATATAATTAGTTTATAAAATAATTTTAGAAATAAAAATAATAAACAAACAATTTTATAAAAATTATATTATAAATTAATAATGATATTTTATATTAATATTAATTTTATTCAAAACTCTATAAAAATATTTAAATCAATTTAAAATTTGCAACAAATATTTTACTATAATTTTATATAAAAAAAGCCATACAAAGTATAATTTTTTTTATTAAATTATAAATAAATTAAAACCATCTAAATACTAATTAAAATTTCAAATTAATCAAATACGTAATTTTTCATTTTAAAAACTAATTAAAATTTCGAATTAATTAAATCTTCGATATTTTCACTGTAATAAGCTTTTAAAATTCCTAATTAGTCGATTTTTTCCTTCTAAACGTGGTTAAAATTCCAAGGTTTCTTTTTTTCCAGAAGAAAAATCTATATATGTTATATTAAGGTCATATAAGCATTTGATGATTACATGGTAGTATGGATCGGAATGTACCATCGATCATATATCAATTCCTTCATGGTCGATCTAATGAGAAAAATAGCAAAATGGGGAAATAAGTGTTCAGAAACCATAGATACAGATATACACATACATGTCCTTGATCATCGGCCGACCAAAATGGAGAACTGTGGCTAACATTCATAGAAACCAATATTCACTGAGAAGATAGCATGAGCCGGAACTCGATGATAAAGGAAGCAGGAGGAGGACGATCCGGCAGTGGAAGGCCGTCAGAAGAGAGGGGCCGAAGAGAAATGAAAACTAATCCAGAGGCAGAGAGCCGGTAATAGAGGATATGATGATCGCAGGAGGAGAAAGTTGATCCTGAAAAACACAGCAACAACGCCATTTCCAAACATGCCAGAGCGTGAGGAGGAAGATGGCGTGCCAGAAGGGCCGCTGTGTAGACCACCAAGAGAACGCCTCCTTGACCGAGGGGAAAGAAAGGACAGGAAAACCATAGGTCGAAGATAGATCGCTCCAAATGGCAGTGGAGACAGAACATTGAAAGAACACGTGGATGTTCGTTTCCAATTGAGAACGACAAAGGCAGCACTGGCTTGGACCATGCCACCCTCTATGTTGAAGAACATCCCATACTAAATTCCTGTCGTGAAAAAGTAGCCAGCCGAACAGAATTGATTTGAGAGGGCATTTGGCTTTCCATAGCTTGAGTGGAAAGAGGGAGGGTGGAGGCGGCCTGTGAGAGAGGGCGGTGTAGAGTCGATTGACGGTAATGGGGTGGGTAGTGGAGTCCGTGGAGCAAATGAGGGAGTCGTGAGTGCCCAGTTGAAGGATGTTGAGGCGAGAGAAATGTTGGGTGGCGGAGGACCAAAGGGGGCGGAGGGGGAGGGGTAACTGAAGCTGATGATCCGATTTCCAGATGGGAGATAGAGAGGACCATTTGTCAATGAGCCTGGACCAGGTGAAGATGCCCCTGGAGTGGAAGAAGGTAAGAAGCGGCGGAGGGATATGAGATTCCAGATTGTGAAGGGTGGGATCGAGTGCAATGAAGACGGAGGAGCCAGAAGAAAAGGTCCATTTGAGAAAGCTGAAGAGGAGACGCTGATTCTTACGGAAGCAGCACCAGATGGGAGAACCATGGCAGATCCCAAGAGTGGATCTTCTGAGCCAAAAAACTAAGCTGCGATTCTTCAAATATTTTTGTTTGATGAGAGCAGACCATGGGCTGTTCCCGAAGAAGGCCCTGTACATAGATTTTGCGATGAGCGCGTTGCCAAAACGCCGCATGTTGATAAGGCCCCAGCCTCCATGTTTTTTGGGGGAGGTGATAAGATCCATACTTGCAAGGTGAATTTTAGATTGATAGGAGTGGCCTCCCCAGAGGAAGTTAGCAGCAATTGACTGTATGATTTTGTGAACTTTGGCAGGGAGTACAAAAAGATGACCCCAATATACTGCTAATTGGGATAGAACCGCTTGAACTAGGACGAATCGGCCAGCCAGGGATAAAAGCCTGTGTTCCCATCGGGAGATTTTGCTATAGAACCTGTCAATGAGCCATATCCAGTCAGCGAATTTGTTATTTTTGACTTTGAGCCGGAAACCAAGATATGGGAGACCGTCCGAGAGGAGCGCCAAATTGATGCCAAAGCGAGCCGCTACCCAGAGAGCGTTGGTCAGATTGGAGTTGTTATGATACAGCTTTGTTTTGTCATTGTTGATGAAGAGGCCGGTAGCAGCATTGAATTTCTGAAGGATTATGAACAAGCATGCCCAGGAGGATTTACATAGCATTGCAAAAATAAGAATGTCATCAACGAAAAAATTGTGAGAGAGAGAGATGTCCTTACAAATCATAACCGGCTTACATCTCCCCTGTGAGACTGCAAGGTTGATATGCGAACTGAGAGAGTTCATTACCAATATAAAGAGGAGAGGGGATAGTGGACATCCCTGACGAAGCCCTCTTTCCGCGTGGAAAAAGGTAGATGGAATACCGTTGATAATGACAGAGTAGTGAACAGATTCGACACAAGCCATAATCCAACTACAGGCACGCGGCGAGAGTCCGATTTTAGCAAGAAGCACTTGGATGAAACTCCAACTGACACAGTCGAATGCCTTTGAAAGGTCAATCTTGAGGGCAGCCGCATCCAAGTTTTTGGAGGATATGGCGTAGAGACCTTCTTGAGCAAGTGCGACTGCGTCGAGAATGAGCCGGTCCTTCAGAAAAGCGTGTTGCTGAGGAGAAATGAATGAGCAGAGAGTTTTTTTCAGGCGCTCAGCAATAATCTTTGAAATGATTTTATAAAGAGCATTACAGAGGGCGATGGGCCTGTAATCCCCAAAGGTGGCGGGATTCTCTTTCTTCGGAATTAAGGCGATGAAAGTGGCCGATAGGGCACTGTTAATGTTCCCAGCTTGACAGGTAGCATTAACCATGTTAAGAAGGTCGTCCTTAAGGACATTAAAATTCCAAGGTTTCGCTAGATTCAATGTAAAAAAGCTTTATTCAATGGCTTCCTTTTCCGGAATTTCTTTAAAAAAGGGGGGCCAAATTATACTTGCGAGTCACCCAATTGACTTTAAATTATTTTAATTGGTACAATTTGATTTATGTTTATGTGTGGGACAATCTCATGGATGAGTAAAAATCAAACCTCAAAGCAATCCATATTCTATATATATAATATTTTCCTGAAAGATATAAGGTTTGATTATATATATAATTTGTTAATTTAGGTTATTTTTTGTAGTTGAGTAGAATAGTGGTTATCTATTTCACTTAAATTTAATTATATATAAGTGACATAATAATAAGAAATATTGTTGTAATATTTTTTTTTTTTTTCTAAATAAGACTAAGCTAAATTATATTACAGCGAGAGCAAAATTACATCATCAGTATTACACCAGGGCCGCGGCCCTGTAAAACTGGTCTTGGGACCGACTGTAAACACGAGAGTATTCATACCAGGATTACAAAAGCTAGAACCTGAGTGACACTTATGTAGCCGACACATGGACTGAGACAACATAGACACATAGAGGACACCGACACCATAACAGAAGTAACAGATAACCGACACCATAACAAAGATGGACAGAAGTACAAAATGACTGAGTGCAGATACATATATGGTCGCGAAGAGAGCTGACAGAGAAAAAATTCATGCTGAGAATCCTGAAGCACAAACTAGTCTTCTTCCGTTGTCTGTGGCTTATCCTCCATCTTGCAACAGGGAGGCTGGAGAATAGCCTTACCCTTACCAGCATTGCGCTGCACAGGCTCGCTTGGACCAGCTCCAGGATCATGAACAGGCCTCAGCATATCAACGGCCGGAAATTCCATTTCCACAGTGGGGACAACCCCAGGAATCCGCTGAGGGTCAGCATGAGGAGCATCATCATCACCCCACGGATTTCGGCAATGCTCCACTGAAACAGTGACGAAGAAGGTAGAATTGGACAGAGTGCACGGTAGGCGGTATCTAACCATTGGATGCTCAGTATGCCCGCACTCCATTCTCTCCGGAGGATCCGCGACTCTTCCTCTGCCCGGAGGCCTTCCTCTTGGCCTTCTACCCTCAGAGGAATCTTCAATTGAGGAGGAGGGAGAAGGGGCTCTTCCACTGTAACTGCCCCGCCTACTGGTGCCCCGTTGCCTTTCACGCTGCATTCTGAAAGTGAGCGGATGTCGAGCGTGCACACACAGATTGTCCCCCTGAACCAGACGCCCAATCCCCCAGCCAGACTGCGGATGGAAGGTTTGCAGCACCGCCAATCTACCAGGTTCACGACCAAACTGCCTGGAAGCTTTCCAATTGCCCCAGTCTATGGCTCCTGAACCATCGCAGTCGCTCTCAGAGCCTGACGGAGAGCCGAAACAGTGAGCCTCCGCCACTTCCTTCAAGACCAGAACAGGTGCAGACGAGAAATGCGGGAGAATGTCCGAGAGCTTCCGGCTATGAAGAGCCATGGTTAGCTTCTCAATGCACGCAGTGAATGTCGAGGGGACGTCTCTGCAACAAGATTTAACTGCCCTCCTTGAATGCTGCATGCCGGAGTGGTTAAGGCATGTCCTTTGGGTGTACGTGGCTTGTCCGGGCGGACACCTGCCCTGCTGACAAGCCATGGGCCCTGTATAGCTAACAACCACCCGCATCTGGGGGGGAAAGATCCTTTTGCACCAAGGTGATGCAGTCTTTTTTGAGGTGTTCATCTTCGACTATGTCCAAGGATCCTGAGAAGAAGGTTGATGAGTGAGAAACTCCTTGGTTGGCTAGTCTATCGGCGACTTGATTTGCTGTTCTTCGCACATGCTGAAAGGATAGGCTATGTGGATTTGTAAGCTTTGCTGCCAAGGCTTCCAACCTGCTCAAAAGTCTCCAGCTGGTTGCAACTTTGTCCGCAGCTGTTCCTGCTTGGATTTTCTTGGCTGCATTGATAAGGATCAGAGAATCACCTTCAACCTCTAGTGGAAAGAAGTGAAGTTGCTCAGCGATACAGATCCCCTGCCAAAGTCCTTCCATTTCCGCTACATTATTAGTGTCTTTACCAAGAGAGCCATAATAGATGTGCATGGGAGCGCCTGTATGACTTCGGATGATTCCTCCATAGCCAGCTGGACCAGGATTACCCTTTGCTGCTCCGTCAAAGTTGAGCTTGAAAGAGTTAAGAGCTGGTAGGGACCATGAGGACGGTGAGGTGGGGCTGCTAGGGGGACGCGTGATGACCTTTGCAAAGGCAAGAGGGTCAAGATTCCAAGCTTTTAATATGTCCCTTTCCTGCTGCCCTTCTGGCATATCAGTGTCGTACCAGGTTTTGATGGCTAAGTGTTGTAATAATTTAGTGACTATAAATATTGTTGTATTGATTTACTTTAAACAATTTTTGTTGTTTAAAATGTGTAAAGTTCTTTTCAGGGAAAAATACTACTAATCTTCATTAAAAAACACAAAAGTAGTTACATATTCAATTATGTGTTGTCTCCAATATCTAGAAATGAACAAAAAGACCTCAGACTCGACTAGAGCTTACAAAATGGCTTCTAGAGTTCACAACTCTCAAACTTGTGATTCCAGTGTAGAGATCACAACTCAAACTTGTGATTCCAACAAATCCCTGCTAGAACTATGCAAAGTTCGCAACTCAAACTTGTGATTTCGACAAATCCAATTTAATATTTTTCACAACTCAAGCTTGTGATCCTAGCAAATCAAATTGTGTTGAGATTCAAACTCGTAATTATGGCAAATCCTTATCAAAATTGTATAGAATTCACAACTCAAACTAGTGATTTCAACAAATCCCTACTATAATTCTAACAAATTTTATGTTAGATCATTTTGGGATTCAACTGCGTTAAGTAAGTCATTGCTTACAAAATGGCTTCTAGAGTTCACAACTCTCAAACTTGTGATTCCAGTGTAGAGATCACAACTCAAACTTGTGATTCCAACAAATCCCTGCTAGAACTGTGCAAAGTTCGCAACTCAAACTTGTGATTCCGACAAATCCAATTTAATATTTTTCACAACTCAAGCTTGTGATCCTAGCAAATCAAATTTTGTTGAGATTCAAACTCGTAATTATGGCAAATCCTTATCAAAATTGTATAGAATTCACAACTCAAACTAGTGATTTCAACAAATCCCTACTATAATTCTAACAAATTTTATGTTAGATCATTTTGGGATTCAACTGCGTTAAGTAAGTCATTCATGTATGACCATTTCCATGAGAGGTAGTCGTAACTGACTAATTTTTCATGATTTTTGAATAGTTCACTTAGTTCCTGGGAAGTCCTGGTTACCGGGTGCAAGCCCCCCGGAAGTGATGATTGATGCTATGTGATTCATTTCACTAGTTTCAATCCCACTTCTTCACCCCTGTGAGCATCACCCGATGCAATGAGTGCTAAGTGAACTATTCAAAAATCATGAGAAATTAGTCAGTTACGACTACCTCTCATGGAAATGGTCATACGTGAATGACTTACTTAACGCAGTTGAATCCCAAAATGATCTAATATAATGCACTGCGTAAACCCCCGTACTTAAATTCAAAAAGAGTCAAGGGATCTCTAATTGAATGGTTCATGAGGCACAATACTTGCTAAGGTTTTGCAAATGGGGTAGCAAGCTAAGTGGGCTTGATTGTGGGGAAAACTCCACAGTTAAGCGCGCTTGAGCCAGAGGAGTTCTGGGATGGGTGACCTCCTGGGAAGTCCTGAGCTTACTAAACTCTAAAACACCTCTAACCTCACAAATTCCTACTAGAACTGTGCAAAGTTCACAACTCAAACTTGTGATTCCAACAAATCCAATTTAGTATTCTTCACAACTCAAGCTTGTGATCCTAGCAAATCAAATTGTGTAGAGATTCAAACTTGTAATTATTGCAAATCCTTACCAGAATTGTATAGCGTTCACAATTCAAACTAGTGATTTCAGCAAATCCCTACTATAATTCTAACAAATTTTATTGTTATTGACTAGAAAAAGCCCCAAAATAAACACACACATTTCAAATTTCTATATTTAATTATATGTTGATTAATTTTATATTTTAAGATATCATAGTTATCAGCATGAATCATTATTTTTAAAATTTATTTTGATGTAATATATATTTATGATTTTTTTTAAAAAAATTATAATTTTATAATAAAAACAAAATTACAAAATAATAAATTAAATTATCTCATATTTTATTATTTTATTATTTTTATGGTTTGATTTAATGTTTCATTTAAAAAAAACTATTTTATATTTTCATATTTCGTTGAGTTTAAATATTTAAATTAATTTATAGATATTTTTTATTTTTTGATTTAATGTTTCATTTAAAAAAATTATTTCATATTTTCATATTTCACTGACATTTAAATATTTAAACTAATTTATAAATAATTTTTATTTTTTGATTTAATGTTTCATTTAAAAAAGATATATTTCATATCTTCCTATTTCGCTGACATTTAAATATTTAAATTAATTTATAGATATTTTTTATTTTTTGATTTAATGTTTCATTTAAAAAAATTATTTCATATTTTCATATTTCACTGACATTTAAATATTTAAACTAATCTATAAATAATTTTTATTTTTTGATTTAATGTTTCATTTAAAAAAGATATATTTCATATCTTCCTATTTCGCTGACATTTAAATATTTAAACTATAGACACTGCATCTTCCCTATACTCCCTAAAACACCTCTAACCTCAACAATTTGGAAAAAAAAAATTAATATTCTAAAACCTCTACCAGAAGCTTTCGAGCCCTGTTCTGGAACCTTCTAGAACATGGCCTTTATTCTTCAGCAAGTCATATAATATACTCTCCATGGAACAATCTGCGAAGCCTGCAAAAAAATCCTTATGAGTAAAAATTCACAGAAGCTATGAGAGACAAACTTTCAAGCACTGCACGGCTAACCCCCGCCTCAAGTTAATCAGCGCAGTTGCCTTAACCTGTTATTCATTGTTATCTCCCCCGCCTCAAATTAATCAGCGCAGTTGCCTTAACCTGTTATTCATTGTTATCTGTGCATGACTGTTGTGGGTAATTATTTGCAACCCCAAACAAAGGCCTTTTCAATGTAAAGGAGAAACCAAATAAAAAACCCCTTGTACTTCACAGAAACCCGGGTCCAAAATATCTTCGCAGCTTTACAAATCTGGCGAACATGTTTAATTTTCAGGTTTGTATTTTGGACACAATTCCGCCATAGCCTGTAACATACCAGTATTTGATCTATATTGTGTTCCAAGAAAGAATCTCAATACTCACTAATTATTACAACAAATTACATTTTTGCAATAGTGAAAACAAAGAAAATTGCAAAAACTTTGTTGGATAAATCTAGATAAAGTCAATTGAATGCAGGTTAGGTGATTGGGAGAGTTTAATGATAGTCTCCCTATTTAGGTTCAATTCAGGTTCAAGTCTATTGACACGATGCTTCTTTGTAAACTGTCTTTATACTGTTCCATTGAGAGTTGCCTATCTAATGTATCCAGGTTCAAGTCTATCAACATGATGTTTTTGTGTAAGTTGCCTTCATACTGTTCCATTGGGAGCTTTACTGGTTCCTTGATTCTTTAGGGTAACAAGAAAAGGGAAATTAGTATATCGACTTGCAGGTAGTTGGATGTACCCCTGGTACTATAGAGGCAGTTATGAGGATTGATCCTGGGTCTCCCATAAATTAGCACTGGCAGTTACCAATTCACCATGTAATTAAAAATAAAAAACAAAAAAAGAGAAATTAATAAATTGAAAAAAAAAAATACTGTTCTATTGAGAACCACCTATTTAATGTTTATCTTGACTATCTTGACTATGTACCTGTTCTTTGATACCTGAAAACACCAACAAAAAAATCAATAAATTGGAAAAAAAAAATCTAATAAACAATATAAAAAGACATATACAGCATAAAAACAAAATTATGGCAATATAACTGACTTCAGGCATATAAATAATCACAGAGATCACAAAGCTGAGCATCAACAAGTACCATACTAACCTCCTCGCCCAAAACAGATGTAACTGACCATACTCATTTTTTTTTTTTATTAAAACACTATTGTAGCTGAAAATAGCTATGTTGTATTTTTGTGTTCCTTGATTATTGAGAATAACAAAGAAAGAAATAAAAAATAAAATAAAACTAAATATCTAGATAAAATTTTAGGTATTAAAAAAAGGTATGTTGCCTTAAAACTATTTTTGGTTAGGATTTAAGAAAACAGGTACAAGATTGGTCGGCATCTAACAGGAGTGAACTTGACATTTGGGAGGAGTGAAACTCTGCCCCTTTATTCTAAGTGGTGTTGTTTGACAGGAGCTCAATACCTTGATGAGTCAATATACATTGGCAGTTAGCAGCCAGAGATAATTGTCTTCACCGCTAATTTGATAACTAAATTATTATAAATTTTCTTAACTAAAAAACATTTACATTAACTTAATTCAAAGTAAAAACAAAATTATAGTAAGTAATATAACTGAACTGGGCCCAAATAAAATATCACAGAGCCGACAAAGCTCGCATCAGTGGCCAATTCAAGCACATACTAAACTTCCAGTCGGAGTCCAAAACAGATGTAGCTGACAATACCCAAAAAAAATTTTTTTTTTCAGAGGGAATACCCAAAAATATTTTTTAAAACACCATTGGAGCCGAAAATACATTACGGATAAACAGTGTGCAAAATGGGCCACTCTCATATTTCTTCTAGTTACTCTAGCAGCGGCCGCTTGTGTTCTAGTGTGAATCTTTGCGGCCGTAATGAATGGAGTTGTTTATGGAGAGGGAGTAATTGTCCGCAAGATTAAAAGTAGTTGAATTTGAACAAAATGATTTCAAAGAATTTTGTAATAGTGTTTGAATTATGTTTTTGATGGTAGAAATAAATTCAGCACCATCAAAAACTTCCAAAGCACCCAAAATAATGAAATTGACAACTATGATTTACATTTTAGAAAAATTCTTACCAAATTTTATCGAAATATAACCAGAATTTCCATGATTTTCAGGGAAAAACAATGTGTTTAGACTACCGAATAATGAATTATATAAGGTTTCCCGAGAAAAGTTAGAACCCGGGCAGTTTGATTCAAGTTGAAGATTTATCGGCTTGTTTTGGCGGGATAGAATAGGTGGCTAGGAAATTAGGAATCAGAGGAGACAGGTACAGATGTGTAAAAATCAGAGGTACTGGAGGATAGTTTCGAACAAAAGCTGTGCCAACATAATTATTTTCCTGATTCATCCGTTTCTTTCCTTCTAGAAAATGGATAAGATTCACAGTAAATGCGCATTAAATACGTAAACTAATTAATATTTATAATAATATATTTTAAAATTTGAATTTATAATAATATATTTTAAAAATTGAATTGTGATTTCGTCACAATAATATTTAAATTATAGTTTATTATGGATATGTACAATAAGAGTTCCTTTTTTAAGAGTTCAAGTTTTGTTTTTATGTAGTTAAGAGTTTACCTTTTTTATTAGATGTGAAATAGATTAACCATTTAATATCTAAAGTTGTCTTCGCTAATAAGTTTTTTCAATAAAAATAATAATAAAATGATCATTTCTTTTTAATAAAAATTATAGTTTAATTATATTCATGGTAAGTTTTTGTTAAGAGAGATTTTGATTATTTTTAGGAAACTTTTATGAATAACCTTAATCCTTTGAAAATGAATGTTTGGTAAGAAACTTTAAAAATAAGGGAGGATTGTAATGAATGAACATTTTTGAAATTGTAAATTTTATAATATGTTTGTTTTTTAAATGATTATTTTAATTTTGTAATTTGATTTTTATTAGTGATAAGAAATTGTTATTAGTTTGAATTTAATTAAAAAATATATTAAAAAAGTTAAAATATGAAAGTGTTTGATTAATTTATTGTTTTTAGGAATTTATATATACATATGTTAAGATTTTTTTTGGTGAAAATCACATAAGAGAAATTTTTTGTTGACGCTTTTTGAATCAAGTGTGGTTCATCTTCTGGACAAGATTATGAACCAGATCTTGGCATCAAATTAAAATAGATGTAGAGAGATGCTTTCTAGCCATTATAATATAACAACTCGGTGTGACTAAACAATTATTATTAGTTTTGACTAATAACAGTTGACAAATAACTGTAAATAATGAATTAAATTAATTTTATTATTAGTATCATTAATATTTTAATAAAAAAGAAAGCTATAGAGAAATAACTAAAAATAAATAATAATAAGGTCAACTTAATAAAGTGAATAAAATAAATAACACTAAGAAAAAATAAAAATGAAAACAAATTGAAAAATAAAATAAATAGAAATCATAATTTTTTTTTATTCTTCCCATTATTAATATTTAAGTAAAAAAATCCTATAGAAATAACTTAAAAATAAAAATAAAATAAATAATATGGCCAAACTTAATGGCTCCAAATAATAAAACTAATAAATAAAATAAATAATAAGAAGAAAAAAGAAATAAAATAATTAATAATAATAATAATAAATGAATTATAAAATAAATAATAATAATTAAAAAATAAGGAAGACAAAGCATGTATTCAATATCTGTTTATACTCTAATCATCTCTCTATTCAAATTAATAGGCCTCGTTTCAATTTGCAAGGCTTCCCTAAACTTACTATGATAAAAATGATCCATTCTTGCCATGACTCTGGCCTCTTAAATGCGCGCGCGCACACACACACATATATAAAGCTTGTATAATTCTGGTACCTTAATTCTAAAAAATAAATAACAAAGAAAAAGAAAAACACACACACAATTTATTAATATGCTATTTTGAATTTATATTAATATGCTCAATTTATAAAAGGTAAAAAACTTGTAAACATTGCTCAATTAAATAAAAATAAAATGATTTATAAAAGGTAAAAGATTTGTAAACATTACTCAATTAAATAATGATAAAATGTTAAAACTATAGGCTGTTTGTAAAATGTTAAAAATAATAAAATTCATTTTTTTATGTTGTAATTTTGTTTTTATTCATAAAATTATGAATAACTTTTTAGATAAAAGAAAATCATAATATACACATCACATTAAATTATATAACATATAAATAATAACTATAAGTTAAGATCCATTTACCTTATAAATTATAATAATGATTATCTAACCATTTGTAAATTTAATTAATAATTACATGAAAACATTAAGACTTACAATAAGTTTACAACATAATAAATTTTTTAACTATGGATATTCATGCCCACTTTACCAGAGATATTATTAACTTGTAAATAGACTTTGTTACGATACCATGAGCCAATACCATAGTTCACAATACCTCACATGCCCATAAACCATCCCTCATTTCACAATCAAAATATTTTATAATTACTTTTGAGAAACCTCTATCACATTAAATTATATAAGATATAAATAATAGCTATAAATTAAGATCTATTTCACCATATAAATTAAAATAATAATTTTGTAACCATATTTAACTTTCATTAATAATTTTGTAACTATATTTAACTTTCATTAATAATTTTGTAACTATATTTAACTTTCATTAATAAGTACATAAAAACTTAGTACTTACCATATAATAACATTTTTAATTATGGATGTTCACCCTCATTTTCCTATGGATTTTATTAACTTGGAAATAGACTTTGTTATAATATCATGAGCTAATACCATGACTCATCAATACAAGCTCTCCAACTTAGTTTGGAAGAGATGTTGTAATGTCCTATTATGTTACGTTATCAAAACATTTTTGACTTGATTAAATTACATAAAAAAAAAAAGTAAAAATATAAAATTATTAATTAAAACATTTTGGCTAAGCTAAATTACACAAATAAAAAATAAATTAATAAAATTATTAATTAAACATTTTTGACTTGGTTAAATTACTTAAAAATAAAAATAAAAGTAAAAATGTAAAATTATCAATTAAAAGTATTAATTAATACATTTTGGCTAAACTAAATTACACAAAATAAATAAATAAATTATTAATTATAGCTTTTAATTATTAATAGTTAAACCAATTTAGACTATAGATCTATCAAGCTCACATAGGGATCAAATTTCTTGAGGTGCAAATATTTCCTCAAGTTTGAGTTAAAATGGATCTAAACTGGTTCTACTCTCATTTAAATTCAATATTTTAAATTTTTTTGTTGTTGTTAAGGGGTAGTACAAGATTTGAACCCAAGATCTCCCGTGATAAGACTTCATTTCATTCCACGCCATCACCACTTGAATCACCCCAGATGCACCAATATATTAAACTTTTAATTTGATTAAT
Organism: Pinus tabuliformis; assembly: GCA_031772625.1. Taxonomy (NCBI): domain Eukaryota; kingdom Viridiplantae; phylum Streptophyta; class Pinopsida; order Pinales; family Pinaceae; genus Pinus; species Pinus tabuliformis. Next base: position 485,422,483 of record CM062814.1, on the reverse strand, counting down.
ATGTATAATTTTTAATTTACAAATTAAAACTTCAACCTATTATTTGTTAAAATTGATCAAAATAAAGAATATATTATTTTTCAAAAATTAGTCATTTTTAATAAATTAATAAATTATATCATTATTTAAATATTATTTTTCAAAAACAAGCCATTTAATATAGTCATTAAATTAGTCATTTTTAAGAAATTAATAAATTAATATCATTATTTAAATATTATTTTTCAAAAACAAGCCATTTAATATAGTCATTACCAAATAAAGCAGTTAGTTGAAATTATGTCTCTACATAGCTCTCTATTTAAGCTTTTGCCATAGTCTTCCTCTTCATCTTATCCTAATAATGAACCACACTTATAACATAGAACAAAAAATTCTCTTATATGATTTCTACATAAAGGCTTTGCTTAATTCATCATAAATCACAAAAATTAAATACAAAAAATACAATAATCATTCATTTCAACTACTTTAACTATACATATATAAAACTATAAAATATCATAACAACCCTGATCCAAAATAAAAATATAACCATCATTTATCTCAACTACATCAACTAAAAATAATTTATATCTATATATTTTTTAATATCATAACCACTTCTTTCTTAAAGTTATAAATTTTCGTTGAAAAACTAAATAGTATAATTTTCAAGTTATAAAGTTTCGTTGAAAAAATAAATAATAGAATTTTTAATGCATACAGTGATGTATTCAAGTTATAAAGCTTCGAGAACACCTTGGAAAAGTAAATATCAGAATCTTTAATGCACAAGGTTGTATAATAATAAGTTTGAAACCATTAGATTAAGATATTAATATATTATTATATTAATAATATTAATAATGTGTAATTTATTAAAAGAAAATAAATATATAAATAGTAAGTTGTTTTTATGATTTTTTTTTTGAAATTTTTTAAGGTGTTTGGATTTAATTTTTTAAAATTTTGTCGAGAATTTATTAAAATCACAAAGTTTGATCGTTAACTTTTACACAATCGAAGTGGTCTAGGGGTTTTTCAGGATATTGAATTTATATACACAATAAAAAATCAAGATTTCACCTCAATTTTTTTCCGTCCAATTCTAGCACCGGAAAGTCCAAAAAATTGCACTAAAGATAACTCCTATAAGTAATTGGTTTGAAACGGTTAGCAACTTATTCATGTGATAGATCATAAAAACATTTTTCTATACAAAAATGTTTTTATACAAAAGGTTTGTTTATAAAATATATTTATGAATAAAAATAATAAAATAAATAATTTTCTGATTCGTAATGTTTTTTCAAGATAGCTTTTCTAGTAAATCACATTTCAGATTTTTGGATCAAGCATACAATTCATCATCTATAATAAATAAAAATAATAACAATTCATTTATATTTTTTATAATTAATTTTATATTATATATTGATATTGATTTTATTTAAAATTTCCAACTAATATTCACGGTAATGTAAATTTATTTATAGCAGAAAAAATAATTTAAAAGCCATATAAAATATAATTAGAATTTTTGTTTTTATTTTTTATAAACTATTCCATATTTTAAATTAATTAAATATGCAAATTTTTCTTTTTTCAAATTAATTAAAAGTTTGAATTCACTCAAACAATATGAAAGGAAGTCCCATTACCAACTTGGGCCTCTGGAGTTTTGGTGTTTGGAATTGATTTGCAGGTAGTCTTATTCATGTTCAAATTTATGGAGAGGTCACACATACACCCATAGCGTATGAAGATACAAGCAATATGAAAGCAAGTCCCATCACAAACTTCGACCTCTGGAGTTTTGGTGTTTGGAATCGATTTGCAAGTAGTCCCACTCGTGTTCAAATCTCTGGAAGCGTCACCCATACACCTTTGGTGTTTGGAATGGATTTGCAAGTAGTCCCACCTGTGTTCAAATCTCTAGAGGCGTCACCCATACGATCATAGTGTAGGAAGATACAAGCAATATGAAAGTTTGGAATGGATTTGCAGGTAGTCCCATCCGTGTTCAAATCTCTGGAGGCGTCACCCATGCACCCTTAGTGCAAGTCCCATCACTAACCTCCTAGAGTTTTGGTGTTTGGAATGGATTTGCAAGTAGTCCCACCGGTGTTCAAATCTCTAGAGGCGTCACCCATACGACCGTAGTGTAAGAAGATACAAGCAATATGAAAGCAAGTCCCATCACCAAAGTTTTGGTGTTTGGAATGGATTTGCAAGTAGTCTCACCCGTGTTTTGGTGTTTGGAATGGATTTGCAAGTAGTCTCACCCGTGTTTTGGTGTTTGGAATGGATTTGCAAGTAGTCCCACTGGTGTTCAAATCTCTATAGGCGTCACCCATAAGACCGTAGTGTAGGAAGATACAAGCAATATGAAAGCAAGTCCCATCACCAAAGTTTTGGTGTTTGGAATGGATTTGCAAGTAGTCTCACCCCTGGACGCGTCATCCATATGACCATAGTGTAGAAAGATACAAGCAATATAAAAGCAAGTCCCATCACCAACCTCCTGCTTCTGGAGTTTTGGTGTTTGGAATCGATTTGTAAGTAGTTTCACTTGTATTCAAATCTCTAAAATACGTCTATAGTGTAGAAAGATACAAGCAATATGAAAACAAGTCCCATCACCAACTTCTCCCCATAAAATTTTGCTTTTGAAATCGAAGTAATCTCACCCTTATTATTTTTTCACTTTAATAAATATTTAATTTTTTTGGACCAACAAGTTAATGGCTCAAGAGAGAATTGGGCAAAAATAAAAATCGGAGTTGTATATAATGCGACTTTTTGGAGATTTTGGTGACGGAATCCGGCGGGAAAAATTGAGGTTAAATGTTGATTTGTATTAATTAAAATGGTTTTTAACTGCATATTTGGATTCAGCACCCTGAAAAACCCTGGAACGCTTTGATTGTGCAGAAACTAGCTATCAAACTTGCGATTCCAATAAATTGCTGCCGGATTTTGACCCAAAAAACCCACCGGAAAAGCTTCCAAAAAATCGCATTATAGACAACTGCATAAAAATCTGTCCAATTTCGTAAATAAATATTTAAAATTCCTAATATTCAAATTTTCTTATTTTTCCTTTTCCAAAAAGTGGTTAAAATATTTTCTTATTTTTCCTTTTCCAAAAAGTGGTTAAAATATTTTCTTATTTTTCCTTTTCCAAAAAGTGGTTAAAATTCCCAAGTTCGTGGGCTTCAACGAATAAGCAACTTTACTCAATCGCTTCTTTTAACTAAATTAAAAGAAAAAAAACCCAAATTATACCTGCACGCCTCCCAATTGACTTTTGAATTAGCTTAATGGATACGGTTGGATGTTCTATGTGGGGCCAATCTAACGGTCACAGACACATCAAACCTGGTCGGAAGCAACCTGCTACGAAATAACGTGCCAGCCTAGGCTTTATCCAATGTCAGCTCGATGCAAATTGCTTCTTTATTTTTGTTTCCCCTTCATCCATTCATTCACATTATTGAGGATTACTGCGTTCTCTGCTTTTGGCTACTGAAAGGATCGATTGAGAGCCACCCGTAATTAACTTCATGGAATTTCCATCCGGCCACCACTCCCATCACCACCATAAAGATCATGAAGAAGAACGCCGCGAACACGAACACGAACACCATCATCATGGTTTTCAACCGAGTCCAGAATTTCCCCCTCCTCCCAGAGCCGGAGAATATTATCCTCCCCCGGGAACCCGATTCCCAGAACCAGGGTATTACGCCCCACCGCCTCCGCCCCAGCCCTACTCCCAGGTAGAACATCATGCTCACCAACCCCTTTCACAAGGAGAAGACTATCGTGCTCATCAGGGATTTGGGCATGTCGTCCACCACGAATCTCATCGTCCACTTCAGAGACCAGAATATGACACTCCCTCCGATTCGTTCCCGCGACCTAGCTGTGGGACTTCCGAGGGTCCGATCGCGCTGCCTGGCTACGGGCCTAGCCGGCCTGGACGCGAGCTCGCTCTGCCGCGGGGACAGGTCGTGAGGGTTTTAACCAAGGCTAATCCCGACTTTTGGCTCGCGATCCGTGATGGCTCTACCGTTTTGGTCCATGCGAATCCCAATGACGAGTCCCAGGTATTTTAGTTACGAATTTTCTGGAATTCTATATGTTTTATATGGGATTTGCGATGGTCTGATTTTCCGAGTTTGCTGATTTTATTTTTACCTTCAATAGCAATGGGTGATGGATGAGACATACAGCACCAAAGTGAAGGACGAGGCTAGCTATCCTTCGTTTTCTCTGGTCAATAAGGCAACCGGTCAGGCCCTGAAGCATGGACTTGGAGAAACCCAACCGGTAAGAAATTTGCTTGTGTTTTCTAGTCGTCTCTGAGATTAAAAAAAAGAAGCAGCAAATTTTCGTAAAGATCATGGAAAAATTTGGTCCATTAGAAGTCCGAAATCAATAGATCAATTAGAAGCCCGAAATCAATATATCTAATAGAGACTCTAACTGCAAAGAGAGGTTCTCAAAGAGCAAAGCCCTTGGGTTCAAGTGATTGATCACCAAGCCAGGCTAAGTGCAGTGAAGCATCGCCTCTTGTGCGTAGATTGTTTGGCAAAGTACGGCTTATCAGGGTTGGGTGAGTTCCGGAAGGTGGAGTATATTAGGACTTAAAAGTACCTTTTTTTTTTCCCGGAAAATGTCGTCTAAAATCTGGTAAAAAAGTCGATCTTCGGTATAGTTCTACTAAGTTCTTGAACCCAATGATTTTTGGCGATTCTAATTGGTGTTGTTTAATCATTATAAGCTTCGGAGTTTTTGGCCAGATCCAGTAATTTTTTTTTATCAAATTTTGATCTTTGTTGTTTAAAACCAGATCCAGTAATTTTTTTTTAATCAAATTTTGATCTTGTTGTTGGGCAAATGAGACGAAAAAGTAAGGCGGAAAAACCTTCAAAATAAACTATGTAAAATAATTCAACTTAAAATCTCGAATTTCTATAAGACTCAGTTGATCAATCGAACCGTTTTTCCCTGTAATTTGCTTCACTGTTGTTTTACACCATCTTAAATGCTTTTTATTAAGCTCTACTGTGTACTTGTGGAGAGGTCTCATGCTCAAAAGATAACGCTGATCTCAAAGTAACGAGGCCGGATCTAAAAGGTGCCTTTTACCCTTTGCTTCTGTATTAAAAGCCGATTAGAATAGCATAAGGAGCAGGTGCAGGCCTCAATTAAAATATGCTTAATTTGAACTGTAGTTAACATCCTGGCTGGAATTTCATAAAGTCAGACCATCTAGTTACACTTGCTGTTTACAAAGACATTTGGATAATCATCAGTGAACAGAGTTGCTAACTTACTTTTAATTTGCTCCATATTTCATTTGGACTTTCGTCCGTGAGCTGAGCTGCTTAGTTTCAATTTCCTTCATCCACGGGTCACGAAGATCGTTATGACCTTCATTTGGTTTTGGATGAGGTATTATAGGGGCAAATAGTCAGTTATATATATAATTTTCTTGGTCTTGAGAGTGATCAAAGAGAAATTGAAGCACATATCTATTAGATATCTGTTTATTAGTAGAATAAAATGAGTACAATCCATATATGCTTATAAAGTATTCCGTTACACTCTGTATGCCAATTTTTTTCCTATCTTTGTGATATCTTATGGCAATAGCCATCAACCATATCTATCCACTACCCTGATCTTGTTCATTGTAAAGTATAGCAAAAATTTAAAACAAATAATAAACATTTGTTTAACTATCTCATCCAACCCATTACATGAAGGATCTGTACAGGCCTATGTTGCACAAAACTCCTTCATGTGCGGCGGACTGGTACTGAAGGCGAAAACATACCAAAATGTTGAAACTTGGCCGAAACTTCCCCAAAACGTTGTTAGTTGTATCATATGACATTTCACAATTTCGAAACACTGTACATTACGACTGATGGTGTTTTAAAGCCGTTTTGGTCAAAAACTGCCACGTTTTGGAGTGAAGTGGCTATTTTGGGCACACTCAAGCGACCAAGAAGGGCATGGGTGGCCCAAAAACGCTTAATTAAACATTTTTCTTAAAGTTTATTTCACTCCTAAGTTAGCTTTATTAAAAAAAATTACAGTTAGATCTCTCTTTTGTTGCTGTTGGTATTAGTGGTGATTCAAGCAGTTCTGGTAGTTCTAGTAATTTTGCCTTTTCTGCTGTACAAGCATCTTTGATATATTTTTGTGGATGAGGATGAGGATTGTTTTTTAACAAGAATGAGTACTTTTTCATTAAATCCGCGCCCCAGTTGCGGCAAAATCCCGAGATATTTACATTGTAGGAGAGTTTTAAACTTCAAAACTAACTTGAGCTAGCTGTAGCAGAGTCCACATTACACACAGAACCACATAACTTACAAGTACTCTTATTCTAGTATTAGTATATATCTGACAATATTTAGATAGAAAAACTAAACATTTAAAAAGAGTCATCTATCATCAAGCTCATGCATGAAGGTCAGCATGACGGCTTATGTCAATTTCTGTACTCTCATCTGCCTTTGGGCTGCTCGGTTCATTCTTCTGAACGTGAAGATGTTCTATGATGCTGTGAATTGCCTCCATTTTGTCCTCCAAGCTGGCAATCTTCTGGCGCTGGTTCTTCATTGTGTCTAGAGTGCTGTTTAGAGAGGTGCTCTGCTGGTGGATCATCACTTGGAGGTTGAAAATCTCTGTCCATAACTCTGCAAGCTCCATGATGCATTGTTTGCAAGTTCCCTAGGTCCAGGGGCCACTCAACAAATTGGACACTTTATGCTCCTGCCCCTTCCCTCGATCTGTACATGATTGACGACGTCCCCATGAACTCGATGCCATGGTTGCCCACACCCTATGCAGAGGAAGACTGCTCCAACATCAAGAGAAGACAGGGCTCTCTAAGCCTATCAATGAACAAAGTTGCTAACATAGAAAAGGAAATCCAAGACCACGGACTTGACCTTGAATTGAGGGAAGGAAAATTAAGTGTTGCGCGATTGCTGGAGCCCAACGAGCCCCACCTAGAATCGATCCTGAAGAGAGAATTTTTGCAGTAAGACCGCTGCTTCCCGGCGGACTTAGTTGCTCTGAGCCCGACAACCCACCATCAAATTGCCGCAGCTTGGGCCCCCACTCCGACTTAGCTGCCAGAATGAAGCGTACTATGCCTCTCGACTTCCATTTATTCCAATTACCCATTAGTGAGATCATGTGGGGCTAGCTTGAACCTGCGAGACTGCTATTGTTCCCATGCAACTTCAACATCAAACCTTTGAGTGAAATGACTCTTATCTTCATGCAGTCGAGCATTCATATTAATGACCCGTCCAATCCTTCCCTGGGAAGATGAACACTGTACCTTGGATGAGCTGCTACATGCAGGAGACGAGCAGGGTTGCCTTTCGTTGAAATAATCCATCTGCATACTCCCAAGACTTGAGGGCTTCAACGTTGAGTCTGTTGATGGCTTCCGATGCCATCAGACATGGGAGATCCATCATGGGATAGTTAATACTTTTTATGGTGAAATGATTATGCCATGGGAGATTGTGCGAAGGGAGAAGAAGGTACTAGGGGAATGACAACAGAGAGGAGGGATTAATCCATAGTTTCCAATTTAGATGGGGAGGGATAAAAATAATGAGAGGGGTGGGACTAAGCATATATAACATCAGGGTATGGAAAGATTGTCTACCAATCCATTAATATCAGTGATGCCCTCCTCCAACAAGCATGCTTTATTGGCCATTTGATCTGCCTCCGCATTAAGGGACCTTAGGATATGAAAGGGGTGCGAAGCAGAGGAGGAGGAAAGTATACCTTTTATTCGGCAAATTAATAGATTGATCCCATTATCACTAGAGAAAGAGTTAGTTTTCAATAAGTGGATTATAAAGAGAGAGTCTCCTAATATGTAAATGTCCTTAATTCCTCTTGTCTTGGCTAAGAGAAGGCCCAAATACAACCCATAATCTTCAGCTTGATTGTTGGTTTCCAAGCATACTTATCGACAATTATTCCTTCGGGATTAAAGAGAATCCCTCCCCCTCCTGCGATCCTAGATGAGGATGAGGATTGTTATGATTACTAATATTAGTAAATATTTATCTTTGGTTCACGTTTTATTTCAGTTTTAGCACATATAGCCTCATGTATAAAGGCTAGTTTTGGAACCTTTAATGTACAACCTCATCTATAAAGGCTACTTTTAGATTTTTGCCTCTATAAATTGATATAGACTTGGTTTTCCTTCTAAAATGTCATTTATAGCTCTCATTCTTTCTTTTTTGCAAGATAATGTGTTATTAACTTATATCTATCTATCTATCTATATATATATATATATATATATATATATAAGAGATGTTTTGCCCGACGTTTTGGGCAATGTTACAATTTTTCAAGGGTTACATTTCCAGCCATACTCGTTTTGGAAACTTCTAGACGTTTCAACATTTCGTGCAACTTAGGTACATGTTATTACCAGTTTTCATCATCTGATTCCCTTCACTAACACTCATTTTTGATAATAGAGATTTTAATTTTTCGAGAAAGCTAGTAGACACATACTAAAATTCAGTGCAACCTACAACTCTTTGAAAGAAAGCTTAGATAGAAAACTGAGATTCAACCAATAGAGTGTCTACTTGGTACTTAGAAGTACACGCTGAATTAACGCCCAGTGGCAAGCTAGCCTTAGAAAGTTTATCTGCCTTATGAATTAAATTATATAATATAAAAGTAATTTTATTTAAGTTAGATAAATGAATTATAAATATTTAGGTATACATGGTTTTTATTTTATGTTATATTTTATTTTAAGGATTATATAAAATAATAAAGTATAAACTATGTATACCTAAATATTTATTCATTTATATAATTTAAAATATATTTTTAAATTATATATAATCAAACTTAATGGTGAACCTCATCTTAACCTTCTTAACATATTCAAATTTAAATCAAACTTAATCATTGTGAACTCAAACACGAACCATGTGACATAGACATGCAACATAAAGATATCATTCCCGTTTTACATTATACCCCTAGATTTTATTACATGAAGCCTCCCTTGAAGTGACTTACAATCACTTGAATTGAGTAGGGGAAGTGGGATCCTAGGTGACAATGGGTCTCCTTTCTAAGTTGTTCTTGGTTTATCACAAGAATGGATCTTGCCTATCTGAGCATGAGAAACCAAGTGGTAACATGATCTATTAGGGCACATGATCTAGGGAATGTCTAATCTCATTTACTTCCTTTCTTTGTATGTAAAAGTGTTGATCATGTTGTAAAAGTTGACACACCTATTTGGGAGCATGCCTATGCCCTTGTATGGACTCCCCTCCACCTTATGTATTGTGACACTTCGGCTGTGGACTCTATTTATACTTTGGTTTTTAGTTGTTCATACATTTGCACATTTCTTAAAGCAATCACATAGGCCTTGATGTAGTTCACATTTCTTGAGGCACTGATCATATTATCCAAGGCATGAATGGGCTATTTATGCATGCACAAACATCCTCTACACATGCTACATTGAGGAGCCTAGAGTGCTGTTTTGTTTCAACATCTTTTGAGCTATTCTACATGTGATTTGGGGGCTGACTCACTCATTTGCATGTCATACTAGATGTTGGGGGTTTTATGACCCATTTTACGACTTGGAGGGTCACTTCGCTTTGTAGAGGTATCCTTGCTTGAGATATACACATGGCCTTACCTCAGAGGTCATTCCACATAAGGAGGCTAGATGTTGGCATTTTGCTTGCTTGGGATAATACTACACCATGTTTTGAGGCTTGGAATATGATTTTCAAGGGGCACGTTGAGCTTCTATCCCAAGTTGACTTAATCTTTTGTGGGATATCCCCTCACTTGGAGGGTTGTATGTATGTGTGGCATGCTTTACTTGTCATTTGTCTTAGTCTCCTTCCTTATGTGGATGACAAGTCACTTTATTGTAATTTTCCTAAGCTAATTTTAGGGTGAAAGAAAATAATAATGAATGAGGAGTTAGAACCCTTATCTATAAATAAAGGCTCTCCTCTCCATTCCAAGTTTGTCTCTGAATGCCTCAAACTTCCCTTTTGCCAAGGGCTTGGTTAGAATATCAATAACCTGTTGAATTATGGGTACATACTGGAGCTTCATTGCTCCTTTCTGAATCTTGTCTTGAATGAAATATGTGCTTTGACTTGTCATGGAATATTGGATTTTTAGAGAGTTTGATACAAGTGAGTGTTACATTATATCACTATGGGATTCGATTCTTGATCAAATAAACCTGTAAGTAACTTACGAAGCGAAATGGTCTCACAATTCACTGTATGAGTTTCCATACACTCTTCCTGTGTTGAGCTAGCCCCTGTCTTGAATGGAATGATACATGATCTCTATGTGCTTTGACTTCTCATGGAATATTGGATATTTAGAGAGCTTGATACAAGTGAGTGTCACATTATATCACTGTGGGATTCAATTCTTGATCAAATAAACCTGCAAGTAACTTACGAAGCCAAATGACCTCACAACTCACTGTTTGAGTTGCCATACACTATTCTTGTGTTGAGCTTAAGTGCCACAGAACTTTGTTTCTTGCCCAATTAGGATACCATCATTGATTCCAAACTAAATCAACACCTTGAGATGCTCTTCCTATCGATTGCATTTCCTGCTCAACTTGACTCTGTATACCCTTGAAAATACACCTCACCATTTCCATGATATCTCAGACAATACTTCATTGTGCCCCTCAAATACCTGAGCACATGTTTTACTGCATATATCTAGTTTGGTATTGACTAAACACATCAAGGAATCTATCAATTGCTTGTACAACATGTGATCGCTTAAATATTAATTCGAAGTTGTCGCCTTCTTCGGATTGGTGACCCTCCATCCGAAATCTCTGAAGTATGTCAGCTACATACTTACCCTACCCAAGGAATATCTCCCCTTGTTTTTTCCAAACCTCCAAACCCAAGAAGTAATGCATCATGCCAACATCCTTTATCTTGAACTCCACGACCATATTCGCTTTGCACCTTGCAATGAGCTTTTTTGCACTTAAAAGAACAAATCATCTACATACAACACCGAAATAAGTAGATTAACAAATATAAAGTATAAGTTTGGATCTGCCTCACTTTTGGTGAAGCCCATACTAAACAAGTATCCATCGATCCTGGAAGACTATGCTCTTAGTGCTTGCTTAAGTCCATATAAGGCCTTCTTAAGCCTGGAAACATAGGACTCGTTCCTATGTACCTCAATTCCTTTATATTTCTCATTGTAGACTTATTTCTTAATGATCCCATTAAGTTGTCTTTACATCCATCTGATGTATCCTCTATCCAATGACTTAAATAATTGACATAACAACTCTAATGGAAGTGTATGTGGCAATTGGAGCATACTTTTTTCTCATAGTTCACTCCCTCTATTTGGGAGAGCCCTCTTGCCACAGTCCTTGGCTTGAATTTTTCAATGCTGCGATTTGCAGTGTGCTTGCTTTTGTAGAGCCACCTGGGACTCACGATTTAATTCCTCTTTGGTCTCAACACTATGTCCCAAACATCATTCTTCTTGATGGAGGTGTACTCTTCCACCATGGCATCCCATCATACTCACTAGTTTGTATCCTCTTGAAAACTAGAGGGCTTGAAATCAATGATGCTGCTCATCAATGCCATATAGTTTTGAAGCTTCTTTGGAGGCATGCTCTCCCTAAATGTGCTCTTAGGAGCCTTAAAACAATCTTCAACATTCCTTAATGTTTGTGTTAACCATCGAGGTCTCCTAACAAAACTAGAAGGGGTTAATGTTTTCTCTGCCTGACTTGAAAATTGATGTCTTGAACTAGAATTATCTTGTGTCTTAGGTGACCTTGGCTCAATCTTTAGAGCTTTTTGCTCCTCATCTTTTGTCATTGGAATGGGCTATTGTGATTTTGTGGATGCAATGTGACCTTGGCTCAATCTTTGAAGCTTTTTGCTCCTCATCTTTTGCAATTGGAATGGGCTATTACGACTTTGTGGATGCAATATCCTCCTCAAAATTTATGTCCTCGCTTACTACTCTTTTCGTTTGTGTTGGAATATAGATCTTATAGGATTTTGAAGTTTCACTGTAACCCATAAATAAACCCTTCTTATTGGAGGTCTTCAACTTGGACCTTTTCTCTTAGATACGTGAATATAAATTGGACAACAAAAAATGCGAAAATGACCTACCTCTGGCTTCACACCAATGAATGCCTCCTCTAGTGTATTGTCCTCCAAGATCTTATGTAGACACTTGTTTAGGATGTAGACTATTGTGTTGCAATCCTTTGCCCAAAGAAACATGGAAGAGTGCTATTCATGGATCATGGCCCTTGCAGTCTCTATGATGGATTGATTTTTTCGCTTCACAAACCCATTTTGTTGTGCTTGTACAAAACTATCAGCTCCCTCTTGATTATAGTCTCCTTGCAGAAATTCTTGAAATTGTTGGAGGTATACTCATCCCCATTATCTGATTTGAAAACCTTGATCTTCATTCTTGTTAATCTGGATCGGATCACTATATAATTTGTCATCCATCTTGATTTTAGAGTGGAAGAATTGAAGAAATCGACTTAAAGGAGCATTTTTAGCAATGAGACCTAGTTTGGAGAATTTGGGTTTGAAATCTTTCGGGCTTAGTTTGAGGTTTTAAATGACATTTTTGGGGGGTAAAACTTTGTTGCTTAAGCATTGCACCAGGTGACACTATTCTACAAGCAAAGACCTTTCCAAGGAATTAAGAAAGACATCAATCGGAGTTTGGATGCAAAAGCTATGCCTCTCGGAAGTTGACCTATGGTGAGTTGACCACCATAATTTGAGAGATGCCATGTCAACCTCCCTTACTCATGGAAAAGGGGCTAGCCACGTGGGGATTATGAAGAAGACTCTAGAAGGGTTGAGTTGTAACTCATGTTAAGGGATGAATGGGTCAAATTTAACCCCTAGTTTGCTATCAAACTGCGTTATAATGGAGCCACTAGGAGGAAAAGTGGTTCCATTCTATTTGAGTCCATTTTGTTCCATAGTAGAGTGAAGTAGCTGAGAGAGTCGATAGAGAGAGTAGAATAAAGGGGTTTTGTGTTCTATAGTATCCCAGGGGCCACAAGTCTTAAGTAACTTCATAGGGAGTGCCTTCTTTCTTGTGTTTGCATCATTTCCATTCAAACAAAAGAGACCAGAGTAGCCTCCCCTTCTAGTTGGGTTTTCTCTTGAAAGGGTTTCCTAGATCATATTTTGTTGTTCATTGTAATTGGTGTGTGTTTGTTTCACTTTTCTCTATTTTTTGCATTTTATCTATTCCATACATAACTAGAAAAACAAATTTCAATAAATCTAGAAATCTAAGGAAAATTAACCCTCATAGTATGGATTTTAGATTTTTAGTCTAATTTTATTAGATTTGTTGTGACGAACTATCCAATGGAATATGGTAATTTACAAATCATATTGGTATTAGGGCATTTTCCTTTGAGTGTTTTGTGGAAAGTTGCAATGGATTGGATCAATTTACGCAGAAATTCATAAAACCCCCATCCATGGTCGACGAATTAGTTTATGATAATCCTTGAGATTCGATAGAGGAGAGGTTTGTGTAGTTGGAAGCACAAGTCACAGATATAAACCATGATGTGAGCCTCCTTATGGCGACCCTAACCAATAAGCTTGGGTTGTTTCGAGAATATGGATGTTCCAATGCAGAGGTTAAATCGGGGGTCAAGAAGAACCGAAGGAGGAGTCTAGGAAACCCAAAAAAGAGAAGTCGAGTTTGTGCACTGTGAACCATTCATAGTGTTTTTTCAAGATGGAAGCGAAGATGGATTACCAAGCTATATCAAGGCGAAATCGATGCTTTGAAATTAAATCATTAGTTGCAACAATTAGAGGTTTATTTTAGTATTCACCATATAGAGGAGGAATATAAAATTTCATTTTCTCATTTGAAATTAGAGGGCCATGCCTTGTTCTGGTGGGAAAACCACACGAAAACCCCGAGGCTAGAGGGGGATCCCAAGTGGGAGGATTTAAAACTCTCATAATGTCCCAATTCTCGCCTATTGAGTATGTAGAGGACTAGTGGATTTAGTGGCATTAATTAGGCATATACAGGGGCAAAATGTACAAGAGTACACTGCATAATTCAGGAAGATAGAAATAATTTTGGGTATCTCTCCCAAGAATCGAAATGTACTCGAGTATCTAAGAGGTCTATGCAACCATTTGCGAAAGCAACTGATGCTATTTAAACTTTTAGAATGCAGACGATGCTTGTGTGTGTGTGCAATACCTAGAATCATAGGGTAGATGAAAGGGAAGTTGAGTGGCTCAAAGCAGAATGAACACATGAAGCTTCCAAAGAAGGGAAGAAGTGGAAAGGGGGGAAAGCAATGTTGCGAACATTGGCATCGGGATAAAATCGGCAAGGGTCCAACAAACCAAAAAATCGTAAAAATCAAGAAAATATTGGTAAAAATTGGCAAACATCGACAAAATCAAGATACCATCAAAATATCGGTAAAAATCGGCAAACATTGGCTAGGCCAAAAAATTGTGATTTCGAGATAAGATCGGGATGTTATCGAGATGTTCGCAACACTAGGGGAAAGGACAAGACGACAACAACGCTAACACATTAGTGTATAGATCATAACAACCACTGTAATATTTATTGTCACACAGAGGAGAGGTGCTGGAAATTACGTCCAAAACTCAACCCAAAGAACTGGAAGGAGGTTGGGAAGTAGAAAAATCTCATAGCCACAAATTCGAGCAATCGAAAGGAAAGCAACTAGGGCGTGGATGAGAAGATTGTCTGCACATTAGTGTAGAAGGAGGTGAATTTGAGTAGCCTTTAGCAATGAGAAGAGAAAGAGATGACCTAACCCATTGCGAATCTTATTTCCGTAGATCTGATCAACAAACTGGGATTGGAGGTTCTAGATCATCCTAGCTCTTATCCATTGGGATGTGTAAATAAGGATGCAAAAATCAAGTTAACAAAACAGTGAAATAAAATTTGATTCAAGTGTTGATTTTATTGATGAAGTAGAATTGGATGTAGTTCCACTTGATGTAGGTGGAGTCGTGTTGGGGAGTCCCTTATATTTACATGTGAGATGCAATGTTCATGTGGAAGGCCAACCAGTACTGCCTCATTAAGGAGTGAAAATCCTTCATCATCAACGTGCACAAGGGGATGTCTAAAATGTCGCTAGTAAGTGCCAACCAAGCAAAGAAACTGAACAGTTCTTGCAAGAAGTATGTTTTATTGTTTTAAAGAGAAAATTAGCCTATAGAAGAGTCAATGAGAGCAAATGCATCCCTTGAGAGGTTCACTTTGGAATACAGACAACAAGTGGAAGAGTTGCTATAGATATACAGGGGAGTGTTCCAGGAGCCTAGAGGGCTACCAACCAAGAAGGAAGTAGAGGACGAGACCTAATTGTTGCCACACTCCCCCATTGCCAAACATTGGACTTTATGAATAATTTGTTTTAGAAGCAAGTGAAGTGAAGTGAAGAAATAGTTGCAACAACTATTGGAGTACGGTACTATTTGACCTTGTACCTTGCTATGTGGGTCACCCATCATAATTATGGTTAAGAAGGATGAGACTTTGGAAATGTGCATTATTTACAGGGCATTAAACAAAATTACGGTCAAGAAAGCATACCCCTTGCCCAGAATAGGACCACTTGTAGGTAGAATAATATTTCACCAAGTTGGATTTAAAATTAAGGTATCACTAGGTTCTAGTCAAAGAAGAAGATATTTGAAACTAGTAAGTGCCAACCAAGCAAAGAAATTAAGGTATCACTAGGTTCTAGTAAGTGCCAACCAAGCAAAGAAACTGAACAGTTCTTGCAAGAAGTATGTTTTATTGTTTTAAAGAGAAAATTAGCCTATAGAAGAGTCAATGAGAGCAAATGCATCCCTTGAGAGGTTCACTTTGGAATACAGACAACAAGTGGAAGAGTTGCTATAGATATACAGGGGAGTGTTCCAGGAGCCTAGAGGGCTACCAACCAAGAAGGAAGTAGAGGACGAGACCTAATTGTTGCCAGACTCCCCCATTGCCAAACATTGGACTTTATGAATAATTTGTTTTAGAAGCAAGTGAAGTGAAGTGAAGAAATAGTTGCAACAACTATTGGAGTACGGTACTATTTGACCTTGTACCTTGCTATGTGGGTCACCCATCATAATTATGGTTAAGAAGGATGAGACTTTGGAAATGTGCATTATTTACAGGGCATTAAACAAAATTACGGTCAAGAAAGCATACCCCTTGCCTAGAATAGGACCACTTGTAGGTAGAATAATATTTCACCAAGTTGGATTTAAAATTAAGGTATCCCTAGGTTCTAGTCAAAGAAGAAGATATTTGAAAGATCACCTTCAAAACCAAACAAGGTTTGTATGAGGGGTTAGTCATTCCTTTTGGCCTATGCAATGCACCAACTACACTCATGAGACTAATGAATGATACACTACGCTCATATTTAAATTCATTTATTATTGTTTCTTTAGATGATATATTGGTATACAATGCTACTTGGGAGGAGCACATTTCACATTTGATGCAAGTGCTAGAGACACTAAAGAAGCACTAATTGTTGGAAAATATTAAGAGGTGTGAGTTTGCACAACAATCTTTGGTGTATGTAGCCGATGTGATTGGTGGAGGGGAGCTTAAGATAGACCTTGCCAAGATGGAGGTCATCATGAAGTGGTTGGTGCCTATTAATGTTTTTAAAGTCAAGAATTTCGTTGGGGCAACACAATACTCGAGAAAATCCATAGCCTCATTTTCAACAGTCTGCACCATTCCCGCGATAACAACGAGTGGCAAGGCTTTCTAGTAGGGGAAGGGTCAATAGAAAACCTTCGAGTAGTTGAAGAAGAAAATTATTCAAGCACCAATGCTTGCATTACCAAACTTGCAACAACTCTTCGAAGTGGAGATGGATGCGAGTGGGTATGCTATGGGAGTGGTCTTGATGCAAGGAGGAAGCCTTGTGCACTACCATTTCGAAATGTTTCATGGGGCGGTTCTCAACTATCTTACCTACGACAAGGAGCTCTATGCTTTGGTACAAGTTGTCAAAAAGTGGAAACATTGTTGGATGGGCAAGGAGACAATCATCTACAAATATCATCAACCACTATGATACCTGCAAGCCCATAGTAAGTTATAATAGACTAGGCATTACAAGTGGATGGGGTTTTTACAACAATTTCATTTAGTGATCAAGTATAAGAAGGGAAGCACCAAAAAGTTGGATGACATGCTTGAAAGGTTGCCCACATCAAAATTATAGCTTTGTGAACTCTGATGCACATGGAGCCTTTCACCCGTGATACATACAAAGAGGCCTATAGAGAGGATGAGGACATTAACGAGGTGTTTCAATAGTCAGAGCTAGAGTCATGCAAACAATGGAGATAGCACAATTGACCGTCATCTCCATAATGGGTTACTCTACAGGCTGGATAGGCTATGCGCTCCTAAAGGTGAGCTCACACCTCCAATGTTGTGGGGCATTTTGGTGTAGGGAAGATAGGTGTTAATTTGCAGAGATATGTGTATTGACATATAATGCAAGAAGATGTAGCTAGGTTCGTGAGAGGATGTCTGCTTTGTTGTACTAACAAACATAGTAACAAGAAACAGGGTCTATTACTATCCCCTTCCTATGTGCACTCATCATTTGGAAAGCATTTCCATGGGCTTTGTGGAAGGTTTACCAACAACCAGGAAGGGATATGACTACCTGTTCTTGTGGTAGTTTATAGGTTCAATAAGATGTGTGTTCTCATGCCTTGTAAAAAGACCATTAGTGGGCAAGAAGCAACAAACTTGTTCCTTAGATAGGTATGGGTGCACTTTGGGATACCAAGAAGCATCGTTTTAGACAAGGACACTAGATTTATTAGTGCATTTTGGACTACATAATGGGAGAAGATGGGCACACAGTTGAAGAGGTCTACAACACTCTATCCATAGACATATGGGCAAACAAAAGTAGTCAAAAGGGATTTGGTGCAACTTTTGAGGTGTTACAATAAGAAACATTTGAAGACTTGATGGAAATGTAGTAAGTCCACACTTATAACAGAGCAACTGACATTTCTACTGGTAAGTTCCCATTTGAAACTTGTTTTGGATATTTGCCACCACCACCTTTGGATATTGCATATGGACAATGAGGAGTGAGGGAGGGTCTCACAGAGGATGCTTCAAGGGCAGAGAGTTTTTTTGAGAAGATCATATAGATCATTTTGTAAGTATAAGAGACACTAAAGAAGTCATAGGAAAAGTACAAGGCCAGGCATGATCAACATAGAATCGAGAAGTTATTTAGATTCGGAGACTTTGTATGGTTATAATTGAACAAGGAAAGGCTATAGGGTCTTGGTAAGGAATTCTAGGCTCTGTGATATGGTCCTTTTGAGATATTGGAAGAGGTGGGAGATAATTCCTATAGATTCAGTCTACCCCCATACATGAGCATTTACTTAGTGGTGAATGTGGAGAATCTGAAACTCTATGAGCTATCGATACTGGATTAGGAAGAGGAGTAGGACCTACGTTCCAGAGAGGACTTTGCTCCCAATACTTAGGTAGAGTTGACAAAGGATACAATTTTGTATAAGAGTTGTAGAACTACAATACGGGGGGCAAGGTAGAGGAAAAATTTCTTCACCTCATTCAATAAAAGCTATGTTGCACGAAACTTCTAGGAACCTGATGTTTCAGGCCGTACCCGTACCCGAAACTTTGAAACTCGGCCGAAACTTGACCGAAACTCGACCATCATGTAATCATGTATGAGTGTTAATATAGACTTGTTTTCCTTATAAATTGTCATCTATGGGTCTTATTCCCTTTTTCCTTGCAAGATAATGTGTTATTCACTTATTTATAACCTTTTTTTATATATATCTAGACATATATAACGTTTCCATTGACGTTTCGGTCGATGTTTCTATTTTTGGGAGGTGACGTTTCTAAACGTACCCATTTCGGAAACTCTGAAATGTTTCAGCGTTTCGTGCAACATAGAATAAAAGCATTTGGGGAACAAAAGCCTCCCATAGTGGGGAGGTATGATCCAGATTGGATCACTATATAATTTGTCACCCATCTTGATGCTTTCATAGTGGAAAAGTTGAAGGAATCAACTTACGGGAGTAGTTTTAGTGGCAGGACCTAGTTTGGGGAATTAGTGCTTGATCAAGTATCTTTGTAAATTAAATTCTAGTAAGTTTGCATATTTACATTTTTACACATATTTATTAAAGTGTTGAAGAACTCGTAAATAATGGTGGTCAGTAACTCTTGGTAAGTATATTTATTTACATCTTTTTCCTTATCCTATCTTTTACACAAATGCTTTCTTAAATTATGGTGGGTAGTAACTTATGGTAAATGTGTTATTTACGTGAGTATGAGCTATTTTCAACGAATGGTCATGTCCTTAGAGACATGATTCTTCAACACTAATGATTAGTTAATTAATTATTCAATATATACATATTATTCATAAAAGGCTTCTAGGAAGGGGAATTAGCCCCTAGTTGCACTCTTTAACCCTCCCTCTCAACTAGGGAGAAATTCCACCTGTCAACATTCATCAATGACTATGCTATCGTGTCCATCATGTGCCATCTTTGCAGCTTGTCTCGACTCTCGACCCTGCTGAAGATTAATATCACAGTCTAATAATAAAGGATTGAAAGAGGGTGGGTCTCAAGACCCTACCACTCTTGCCAAAATGATAGAGGCAAGTCCTCATGTTCAGGGATAAAATCCCTACCAGGCTTCATCCTTAGTGATCAAGCTGTTGAACATCATGCATCCTAGTCATAGGGAATACAGTAGTACCTGACATGTATGTCGGTAGTACTAATTAACCCTAACCACTTTTCCCAACTCATTGGCCAAATGAGAGGTACTTCCCAAGAGTCCCAGACTACAAGGGTAGGATGTATGCTAGGGTTTCCACAAGGGAAGGTGAACCACTCACCCTGTTTTCATATAGTGTACTCCATAGGGGAAGGTGAACCACTCACCCTATGTTCACATGCTGGGGTATGTACTCCACAGGGGAAGGTGAACCACTCACCCTGTGCTCATATAGCTCCAAGAAGTACCCCAAGCCCCCAGGAGCTCCTAGAGCTCAATGTCCAACTCAATCGGGACCCTCATGGGAGGGTCTTTCCACGACTCCAAGTCTCTCTTTCAAGGCTAAGAACTTGACCTTTTTCAAAGGCTTTCTGAGGATGTCAAAAACCTATTCATCCATCTTGATGTGTTGGAGCTTTATTGCTCGTCGTTGTACCATATCTCAGATAAAATGGTACCTAATATCAATATGCTTGGATCGGTTGTGCAACACGAGATTCTCTAAAGGGCGAATCCCACTTTGATTATCACAATAAATGATGGTGGTATCCAACACGTGCTCAAATAGCTCACTGAAGAGCTTCCTCAACCAAATGTCTTCACAACAAGCCATACTGCTATAATATATTTAGCCTCAACGATGCTTATTGCAACAGATTGTTGTTTTCGACTCATCCATGGGATGGAAGCAGATCCCAAAGAGAAACAACATCCAGATGTGCTTCTTGTATCCACCACACTGCGAGCCCAATTTACATCAATATATCCATGTAATCTCAGATCCTTGGTAGTGTACCTTAGTACATGGTTGATAGTACCACGAAGATTATGTGTAGCAACCTAATGCATATGATGAGGCTCAACCATAAATTGACTCAATATAGTAATAGCAAAGCATACGTCTGGTCTTGTGTTTCACCAAGAACATCAATGCTCCCACAAGTTGTCTATATTCGGTAGGATTTGCCAAAACTGGACCAGTAGCACTTCCACATAGCTTCTTGAAATTTAGTTCCATTGATGTAGTCACAAACTTGCAGTCCACCATGCCACATCTTTCTAACATCTTCATAATATATTTTCCTTGAGAAAGGAAAATCTCACCTGGCTTTTGCCAAACCTCCAAGCCTAGGAAGTAATGCATCAATCCTAGGTCCTTCATCTCGAATTCAAAAGTCAACTCCCTCTTACATTGATAAATGAGAGGGTCTGCACCAGTCAGAAATAGATCATCAACATATAAGACCAAAATAAGTGGCATGTCCTTTTCAACCTTGAAGTATAAGTTTGGCTTAGCATAGCTCTGTTGATCTAGATTGTCATTGATGTCAATATGGCAATATTCTAGGATACTAAATGATGATATGAAGCCAAGGAGAAACAAAGCATATCCGTGAAATAACAGGAGCAAGAAGCCAAGGAGGAAAGCCATCAGGGAAGCCATTGGAAGTCATATCGGAGCAAGAGAAACATATCGAGAATCAAATAGTAGCTATCGGAAGTCATAGGAGCGACGAGCTAAAGTGAAGAAGAGCCATATCGAAGAAAAGAATAAATCGTGGAAACCCTTTAAGAATCTACAGTGCATCGCAGTTTAACATATCGACAATATTATATCGGCGGGCTTTATTATGTGCTACCACTTGAATTCCTCGATTGCGATATGTGTATTGCGGACCTGCTGGACCATTACAACACTCCTTAATGAAACATCGTGTCTGCCACATTGGAAGGTATCACAAAGTCTTAATGGTATGTCACACTAAAAACAACGATTGCGATATAATATGCGGACCCGAACAGGTTATAGTAACAACCCTAATATAACATCACGTCCGGCTATCGGAAGTTACACAAATCATAAAGGGTTGTCACCGTCGAACCGCCGATTGCAATAAAGCGGTGGACCTAACGGGCTTATCAAAAACTGTTTGATATAATATCACATCCGCTTCATCGGTAGTATGAGTATCGACAATGTTACATCGGTGATATTGAAGGTTGCGATTGCGGGACCTCCGAAAGTTGCGATTGCGATTAAGATGATGTGGCAGGTGGGACCACCCATTATATGGCTTTAGCTATATTGATATGTGATTTTCGAGAATAAACAAGTTTAAGATAAAATTAACATAAAGGGCTCTCCGATGTATTTTTAATAAATAAGTCGGCCTCCCTCCAATTAACATGTCTCTTGGTTATTGGTGAGACTCGTATAAATACAAGTTAAAACACATCACCTTATAAATTGAGCTCATGCATCAAAAAACAGAGAATAAGGAGAGTTCACAACTCGTGAAGGTGAAAGTAAGGCGGAGGTTGAGTGAGATAGAGAAAAGAACGAAGCCGAAGGCCAAACAACAGAAAGAAGAAAGCCATAGGTTGAACAACGAGAAAGGAGGCTGAAGGTTGAGCGACTCTGCTGATTGGGGTAATCTTCGAAAGGCTTGAACCTGTGATGAATTGATGGAAGAAGTACAGATCGTGACTCGAAGAACAGTGTAGTGAAGCGAAATAAGGTTTGATCTGCCATTGTTTGAAGGGTGTAATAGACTACACCAGTATTGAAGTATTTGTGAGTATGTTCCTTGGAAGTAAGATGTCGCGACACTAAGAATAGTGAGAAGCAGTCACTCCTAAAGCACTTACCGCGGCAGATAGAACAGAGGGTTGAAATAGAGAATTGTTTGTGTGCAGATGATGAGGCTTAGTGTAATCTACTAAAGATATTTTGTTGAAAAGCTTCAGCAGATCTTGGAGACTTTATTGAAGATCATGATGCATTGTTAAAATCATCATGAGGTAAACTTTACAGACTCTGTTGGACAACATGAAGAGTTGTGAAAACTCCATATGAAGACAGGTTGTCATTGATGATGTAGCATGGAGACTACAGTGAAGCTGTAGATTGAAAAAACTCAGTGGAGAAGATTTTTGGAGCTGAGAATTACTATCAAACATATCTAGACAAAGTATAGCAGTGGGTTGGAGCCTCGAATAGACAAGGTAGGTGCCTTGAAGGATTGGGTTGGAGCTGTAGAGGATCAATGTCCTCAAGAAACTAGGTTGGAGCCTGTACCAGAGAAGGGTTGGAGCCTCTAAACATAAGGTTGGTGCCTTGAGAAGATAGGGTTGGTGCCCTAGAGGTTGGAGCCTCACAAAAGACCAAGTTGGTGCTTGGCAACAGGTTGGAGCCTGGGAGATTGAAGATCGATGTCTTCATCAGGGGTTGGAGCCCTATATACATTGTACTTGATTCATTATAAAGATTATATTAATAAAATAATTTATTCCTATTGTTCATTTTGTGTTCTAAATATAAGTGATCTAACTGGTAAAAGTAATAATTGAAAAGGAATACTGATTCACCCCCCTCTCAGTATTTCAAACAAGCTCCTTGTAAATCCCAACTTCATGAGATAGCTATCAATCCTCTCATACCAAGCCCTAGGGGCTTGCTTTAACCCATAAAGGGCTTTCTTCAACTTGCATACATGAGTTTTTCTATCCTGCTCTTCAAACCCCTAAGGTTGTTCCAAGTAGACTTCTTCCTTAAGTGAGCCATGTAAGAATGTGGTCTTGACATCCATTTGATGCAGGCTCCATCCTTGATTTGTAGCAAGAGCAACTATGGATCATATAGTGGTGTATTGGGCAACAGGAGCAAAAATCTCATCATAGTTGATTCCTTCCTTTTGTGAGAAGCCACGAGCCATGAACCTTGCCTTGTATTTCTTAGCACTTCCATCAACTCCATGTTTAATCTTGTAGATCCATTTCGAAGTGACTACGAACTTGTCCTTGGGTCTAGGCACCACTTCCCAGACATTGTTCTTCATGATTGACTCATATTCCTCAGCCATAACATCTTTCCATACCTGGTGCTTCACAACTTCTTCGAAAGTGAAAGGTTCGTTTGAATGATAGTACTCATGGCAGCCAAGTATCCTTGATACTTGGTAGGCTTCTTACTTTCTCGAAAATTTCCTCTTGGGGCAGCATGATTTTCTACATCTTGAAGTGTATCTCGAAGCCATATTGGTCTTTTCTTTGAGATAGAGGGATCACAAGGAGGTGGATCAAGTGGATCCATCGGGCCATCAACATCGAGCATAGGTTCATCCATTGGAGGTTCTTCTTGACTTTTAGCAGCATCATCATCCTTCCTTGTGATGGGGAGATCCCTTGCTTTTCCGAGGGCAAAGTCCTTTCTCTGACCAGGTACATAAATTTGATATGCCTTTGAATCTTCACTATATCCAACAAATACACCTTTCTTCCTAGAGGCTTCCAACTTGTTCCTTTTCTCTTTTGGTACATGAAAATATACAGGACAACCAAAGATTCTAAAATGTGCAACATCAGGTTTCTTACCAGTGAAGATTTCTTCGGGTGTCTTGAAATCCAAGCTTTGATGAGGACTCCTATTTTGAATGTACACAACAATGTTCACAGCTTCTCCCCATAAAAACTTCGGTATGCCTTGATCATGAATCATGGCATGGGTGGCTTCCATAATTGTACGATTCTTTCTCTTGACAACTCCATTTTGTTGTGGATTGTATGGAATGGTGAGCTCCCTCTTAATACCTGCCTCTTTGCAAAAGTCATTGAATTCATTAGATTCATATTTGGTTCCATTATTAGTTCTCAATGTCTTGATCTTCTTGCCTGTATGATTCTCCACTAATGCTTTGAAAGAGTGAAACCATCTAAATACTTCATCCTTCTTCTTCAAGAAATAAATCCAAGTTTTGTAGGAGAAGTCATCCACAAATATCACATAGTATAAGTATCCTCCCAATGAAGTCACGAGCAAAGGACCAACCATGTTAGAATGGATCAATTGAAGAATATTAGTTGTTTTGCTCTCACTAGAAGGGAATGATCCCATTGTATGTTTTCTTGCTACACAATCTTGACAAACTCCTTCATGATTCATATGAAATCCGGGCATTCCTATGACCATCTTCCTTACACTCTATAAGACTTTGTAATGTAAATGAGCAAATCTCTGGCACCATAGCTCACATTGAATAGAGGTGTCGTTTGCCAAAGCTCCCAAAGGACTTCCATTGACTTGATAAAGACCATCAACCCTAAACTCAAAAGTAAAAACATCTCTAAAGTTCTTATTGCATGCACGTACCTTTCCATCAGTGAAAGCTACCTTGAAGCCTTTATCCTCCATTGCAAAATTAGATACCAATTTCTGTTGAAATTTGGTACCGGAGAACAAGTGGTTCCCTTAGGCTTTGATCTTTTGGCCTAGGGGAAAGTGTCCAAAAGAATTTAATTTTTCTCCTAAAGTGACTTTATAATTTTATAAAGTTAAATCTAATTTAAAAGTGACTTTAAGTGATAAAGTTACTAAGTCTAATTTTAAAGTGACTTTTATAAAGTCAATGAAAAATTAGAAAGGAAAAGTGATTTTGGAAATAAATGACTAAGTGGGTCTTTATTAGAGTGGGATGAATTAAAAAATAAAAAGTGAGATTTAAATGAGCATTTAATCTCAGCCTTGGATCTCAATCTATTTCAGCCATTGGATTTAGGGATCACCCAAAAGTCACTTGGATCACCTAAAAGTCACTTGGGGTTAGATTAAAGGAGGAAAAAGAGTAAAAGGTTATTAATTCTTTCATGAGCAGATTGAGAGAAGGAGAGCAAGAGAGCAAGGGAGATTTCTGGACAGTGAGCTGCGGAGTTTCAACAGCGGAGTTTCAGCAGAGCAGAGTTTCAGCAGCGGAGTTTCAGCAAGTCTGTACAGTGGAGTTTCAGCAAGTCTGTACAGCGGAGTTTCAGCAGGGCGGAGTTTCAACAAGGCGGAGTTTCAGCAAGGCTGAGTTTCAGCAAGGTTGAGTTTCAGCAAGGCTGAGATAAGTTGTAAAAGGTTGTTTGCTGATTTTTGCTGAATATTTCTCTTACTGTAAAAAGGCATTTTCCAGAAATAAAGAACTCTCAAACTGGTTTTCCCCAAGAGTTGTATTGGGTTTTTCCAGGGTCACATTGACAAAAAATCTCAGTGTTTAAATGTGTTTTAATGGTTGTTTATTACTGCTGATTTTTGTTTCTGCAATTTCCAGCATTCTGTAAAATTTTCAGAATTCGTGTTTTCAGCAAATTTATTTTTTCCAGCTTGTTAAATGTATGGTTATGGGAAAGGGCATTTAACTATATGGGAGAAATAAGGAGAAACTGAAAACCGGGGTGGGAAATGAGAAATTTCTACATGGTATTAGAGCTTGAGTGCTGAAGGATAGTTTGGGACAGCAAAAGGAAAAATTACAGCTGCTGATTTTTCACTCGGAAAATTCCAGAAAGTTGATTTTTTTCATAAACAACAGTTTTATCTTTACTACAGCAGTGCTATTTTTCAGTTTTAGGACAGCGGGATGTCATTGGGATTGAGGGTGGAGGATAGGCTGGATGGGCATACAAATTACAGCGTTTGGAAGGAGAGAATGCAAAGTATCTTTGAGGAGGCAGAAGTCTGGGATATCATGGTGCATACCACACAGAACCCTGTTGTTGTGCCTACTGATGCTACTCAGTTGACAGCTTATAATAAAAAGAACAACAAGGGTAAGAGGCTGATTCTAGACGGAATCAAAGACCATTGCATTCCTCATGTGAGAGGAAAGAGCAATGCCCATGAGATGTGGACAGCATTGTCCAATCTCTACCAGAGTACCAATGAGAACCAGAAGATGGTCCTGAAGGAGAAGCTGAAGAACATTAATATGGGTAATGATAGTGCAGCTGGATATCTCACAGAGATTACTAATGTGAGAGATGAGTTGGCAGCGATTGGAGAGGCCATTCCACCCACTGAGTTGGTGCGGATTGCAGTGAATGGCCTCCCTCGTTCATGGTTGAACTTTGCTGATGGGGTTTGTGCACGTGAGACCCTTCCCACATGGGAGAGGTTTTGAGATGATTGCATTCAGACAGAGATCAGGAAAGGTCGCTTGGGGTAGCCAAGCCAGTTGAGCAGGATGAGGATGTAGCACTGGTGGCAGGAGGCAAGAAAGGCAAAGGGAAGAAGCAGGCTTCCACAAGCAGTGGTGGGGGCAAAGGCAAAGGTAAAGGTAAACAGGGGAACACACAGAAGGACTATTTCAAGGTGAAGTGTTGGAATTGTCAAAAGATGGGACACTATGCAGTTGTGTGTCCGGAGAAGAAGAAGAAGAAGGGGAAGAACCAGGACGTGGCAGCTTCAGCAGAGATTGAGGACTTTGCAGGTCGTTTTGACCGGGAGTTTGCGTTCACTACGTGTGAGTCCTCTAGTGCAGGATCACCTGCCACACAGGTTTAGAGGGAGCATGCTTTTCCCTCGATTAGCGGAGCATTTTCAGGTATCTGGTATGTGGACAGTGGGGCTTCACGTCACATGACAGGAGTCCGTGAGTACTTCTCAGAGCTTTCAGAGGGTGGCACTGATATAGAGGTAGTACTCGGTGATGACAGAGTTGTTAGAGCAGTCGGGATGGGGACACTTACATTTCAGAGGGAGTCCAAACCTCCCTTGAAAGTGTCAGATGTTCTTTATGTGCCAGGGATGAGGAAGAACCTCATATCCGTCTCAGCTTTGGAGGACAGAGGATATGAGGTACTGTTCAGGGGAGGACAAGTGTTGATGTATCCCAGGGGCACTCCAGCTGATTTAGCTAGAGTGATAGGTGTACGCCATGCAAAGGTGTACAAGTTTGCATTCCAACCCCTTTTGGCATTGAGTAGTAGTACAGACAGCAGAGCTAGCAGTTCTGAGCTGTGTGAGATTTGGCACCGCAGGATGGGACATATGTATCATGGAGCCTTGAGGACATTGCGGGAGATCACTACAGGTGTGCCAGATTTCAGTATTGATCACTTTGATACTTGCAGAGGTTGTGCGATGGGCAAGTTTGCCAAATCCCTTTTTCCCAGCAGTGACAGCAGAGCGACTTGGATACTTGATTTGATTCATTCCAATGTGAGCGGTCGGATGTCTCATGTTTCCTTGAGTGGATATGAGTACTATGTTTTATTCATTGATGATCACTCCAGGAGGACCTGGATTTATTTTTTGAAGACCAAGAGTGAGGTCTTCAAGCGGTTTCAGAAGTTCAAAGCTCTTGTGGAGACACAAACAGGTCGAAAGATCAAGTCCCTGAGGTCAGACAATGGAGGAGAGTACACCCGTGGAGAGTTTGTTGACTATTGTGTGGAGGCAGGCATTAGGAGGGAGTTCACTGTTCCTTACAACCCCCAGCAGAACGGGGTTGCAGAGAGGAAGAACAGATCCATCATAGGGGCTGCCAAAGCCATGTTACATGATCAGGGGTTGCCATTGTTCTTGTGGGTAGAGGCCTGCAACACAGCTGTTTACTTGCAGAACAGGAGTCTGCATCGTGCCTTGGGGCACATGACTCCGGAGGAGGCTTTCTCTGGGAAGAAGCCTGATATTGGTCATCTTCATATCTTTGGATGCATTACATACTCCTATATACCCAAGGAGAAGAGGACCAAACTAGAGCCCACCACAGAGAAGGGTATCTTTGTGGGCTACAGTGAGACCTCAAAGGCCTTTCAGATTTACATTCCTGCACAGAGGAGAGTTGTTGTCAGACGGGATGTGAAGTTCGAGGAGGACAGGGCCTTTAGGAGGTCACGGGAGTTAGAGTATTTGGATCAGCCAGACCCTCAGCAGCAGTTGAGTCAGTCGCAGGGATCCAGTGGGCAGGGATTAGGAGGATCAAGAGGTACATCTATGAGGATGTCAGGTCTGTCAGTGAGCAGTGGCTTACCGAGCCAGAGGGGTGGTGCTCCGGGCAGCATGCAGAGCAGTTCACAGAGCAATTCACTAGGGAGTCCACTGATGGACAGTTCACACGGTACCTCAGCTTCTACAGGTTCAGGTGCAGGCAAGAGGACAGCAGACAGGCAGTCAGGAGTTCAGGCTCCTGATGATGATGAGGAGTTTCATTCTCCGGTGGGAGAAGTGCGCTCAGGGAACAGGAAGCCCAAGTGGCTTCAGGACACCTTGAGAGATGCCTCATCTGTTGCTAAGCCGAAGAGGCTGGTCAGAGAGAGTAGACCACCTGAGAGGTTTTGTAGCTATATGGCGATGGTTACCAGCATCCTTGACTCTGAGCCTTCTAGCTATGAGGAGGCAGCTAGCCAGCAGGTCTGGAGAGAGGCCATGCAGGAGGAGTATTCTTCTATCATGAAGAATGATGTTTGGGAGGTGGTGCCGAGGCCTGAGGGCAAATCCGTGGTTACTTCCAGATGGCTTTACAAGGTAAAGCATGCTGCAAATGGCAGCATTGAGAAATTCAAAGCAAGGTTTGTGGCTAGAGGGTTCTCCCA
Organism: Pinus tabuliformis; assembly: GCA_031772625.1. NCBI lineage: Eukaryota > Viridiplantae > Streptophyta > Pinopsida > Pinales > Pinaceae > Pinus > Pinus tabuliformis. Next base: position 485,393,170 of record CM062814.1, on the reverse strand, counting down.
GGTAGAGGGAGTTGATTATGAGGAGACCTTCGCTCCCGTGGCTCGATATACTTCGATCCTCTCCATTATATCGATAGCAGCAGAGATGGGTTGGAAGATCCACCAGATGGATGTGAAGACTGCATTTCTCAATGGCTTCATACAGGAGGAGGTGTACATTGAGCCCACAGGGCTTTGAGGTGCATGGGAAGGAGTCCCATGTGTGCAGACTGAAGAAGGCCCTTTATGGCCTGAAGCAAGCTCCCAGAGCTTGGTACTCCAGGATAGATACATATTTGCAGGGGATGGGTTTCACAAAGGGTGAGGCAGATCCGAACCTTTACTTTATTGTGATTGGTGAGAAGCCTCTCATTCTGGTGTTGTATGTGGATGACTTGGTCATTACAGGTGCAGAGAGACTCATAGAGCACTGGAAGAGAGATCTTGCGATGGAGTTTGAGATGAAGAACATCGGCTTGATGCATTACTTTTTGGGCTTGGAGGTGTGGCAGGAGGACGGGCATTTCTTCCTGGGGCAGGGGAAGTATATTGTGGACATCCTTAGCAGATTCCACATGGAGGATTGTAGACCCATGTCAACATCGATGATCACCAACTGGAAGAAGCTTCATGCTTCGGATTCCGAGTTGGTGGATCCCACATTGTACAGGCAGCTGATTAGTTCCTTGATGTATTTGGTCAACACTAGACCAGATATCTGTTTTGCAGTCAACACGATGAGTCAGTTTATGTGTGAGCCTAGGAAGGTTCACTGGGTCGCTGCAAAACACATTTTGCGGTACTTGCAGGGGACAATGGATTATGGTCTGGATTACAGGCAGGGAGATGGAGTGAGATTGGCAGGATACACTGACTCTGATTGGGCAGGTTGTGCTTCTGATAGGAAGAGCACTTCAGGGTGCTGTTTTGGGTTGGGTTCAGCAGTAGTGTCATGGTTCAGCCGGAAGCAGCAGTCAGTAGCACTGAGTTCAGCGGAAGCAGAGTATATGGCAGCCAGTCTAGCTAGTTGTGAGGCTATCTGGCTTCGCAAGATGTTGTTTGGTTTATTTGGTCAGCCGTTGAGACCTTCAGTGATTTACTGTGATAATCAGAGTTGCATTAAACTCACGAAGAATCCAGTGTTTCATGACAGGTCAAAGCATATCGGGATCAGATATCATTTCATCAGAGACTATGTTCAGAAGGGAGCTGTGAAGCTTGAGTATATTTCCACTGATAAGCAGGTTGCAGATATTCTTACCAAAGCCTTACCACGGAGCAAGCATGTCTACTTCAGAGACAAGATGGGTGTGGTGAGGAACACCTTCCTTGGTAAGAGGGAGTGTTGAAATTTGGTACCGGTGGACAGGTGGTTCCCTTAGGCTTTGATCTTTGGCCTAGGGAAAAGTGTCCAAAAGAATTTAATTTTTCTCCTAAAGTGACTTTATAATTTTATAAAGTTAAATCTAATTTAAAAGTGACTTTAAGTGATAAAGTTACTAAGTCTAATTTTAAAGTGACTTTTATAAAGTCAATGAAAAATTAGAAAGGAAAAGTGACTTTGGAAATAAATGACTAAGTGGGTCTTTATTAAAGTGGGGTGAATTAAAAAATAAAAAGTGAGATTTAAATGAGCATTTAATCTCAGCCTTAGATCTCAATCTATTTCAGCCATTGGATTTAGGGATCACCCAAAAGTCACTTGGATCACCCAAAAGTCATTTGGGGTTAGATTAAAGGAGGAAAAAGAGGAAAAGGTCATTAATTCTTTCATGAGCAGATTGAGAGAATGAGAGCAAGAGAGCAAGGGAGATTTTTGGACAGTGAGCTGCGGAGTTTCAACAGCGGAGTTTCAGCAGTGGAGTTTCAGCAAAGCAGAGTTTCAGCGGTGGAGTTTCAGCAGAGCGGAGTTTCAGCAAAGTTGAGTTTCAACAAGTCTGTACAGCGGAGTTTCAGTAGGGCGGAGTTTCAACAAGGCTGAGATAAGTTGAAAAAGTTTGCTTGCTGATTTTTGCTGAATATTTCTCTTACTGTAAAAAGGCATTTTCCATAAATAAAGAAGAGCTCTCAAACTGGTTTTCCCCAAGAGTTGTAGGGGGTTTTTCCAGGGTCACATTGACCAAAAATCTCAGTGTTTAAAATGTGTTTTAATGGCTGTTTATTACTGCTGATTTTTATTTCTGCAATTTCCAGCATTCTGTAAAATTTCCAGAATTTGTGTTTTCAGCAAATTTATTTTTTCCAGCTTGTTAAATGTATGGTTATGGGAAAGGGCATTTAACTATATGGGAGAAATAAGGAGAAACCGAAAACCGGGGTGGAAAATGAGAAATTTCTACAATTTCTTATTCAAATCAGGCACATACAAAACATCTTGAAGATGTATGGTTTTACCATAGTTCAAGTGAAGACTAACAATTTATATTCCTTTCAAGGGGTAGGTGGCATTGTCTCCAAGAATAATATTTAGATTAGTCCTCCTTTCAATTAAATTTGAGAGAACCTCCTTATATCCAGTGAAATGCCTTGAGGCTCCACTATCAATTAACCACTAATCCAAGGTGTCTGAAGGAGAGGCAGTAGATAAAGCAGAAATGAGATAATACTCATCTTGTTTTTCAACAACATTATTTTCATCATACCTGGCATTTCTTGTCCTCTTGGGAGGTTGATTATTTCCTTCTTGAGCAACAGGAGCATTCCATTTTCCTTTGTAGTTAGACCTATTGTTTCTTTGATTGTTGTTGTTGTCCCTTGGAGGATTCTTCTTGTGAGGACATTCTCTAGCATAGTGGCCAAACTTGTTGCAATTGAAGCATCTTCCTTTGCCTTTTCCTTTGAATCCCTTCTTAGATCCAAAACCCTACCTTCTTGAATTTGATGGACCAACATCATTTCTCCTTTTAGCATGTGTAGAGAAAGCAGTAGGTTCACTTCCATTAATAGACTTATCTCTCTCCATCATCCTTATTTCCTCTTGAGTGCATCTAGCCAATAGCTCATCAAAACCAGGTATCCTATCATTGTTGAGAATGGTGGTGACAAATGTTTCCCATGGCCTTGTAAGACCTCCAAGTGCAATAAGGGTGAGTTCCTTGTTAGCAATAACTTCTCCAATAGATAGCAAATCATTCTTTACTTGAGTTATTCTCATGAAATATGCTTGTATAGACTCCCCTTTGTCCATTTTGATATCCTTCAACTTGTTCTTGAGAAAGAGAATTTGATTTGCATTGTTGACTTTGAACATCCCTATCAACTTATCATACATTTCCTTGGAAGTTCCCAGATAAGAAATATAAGAGATTAAATGCTTTTGAATGGAGTCAACTAAGATTTTCTTAGCTTTGACCTCTCCTTTTTTATTCTTCGTTCTAGCAGCGACAAGTGCATTTGAAGGAGGTTCCACCACTTTCCCTTGCATATAATCCAACACATCATGTTCCTCCTGTTGAGAAACCTAGGGCATTCAATGTTAACAGTTTCTCTGCTTGATAATTGCTTGTGATATGCTTGTTCTTCTTTTACTTGTGATCTTTCACTTTGTTAGCTTATTAGAGTGTTCTTTTTCATCAAGACAATTATCAAAATAAAGACAAGTGACACAAAATATAGGCTTCTCCAGCGAAGGGCAAAACCTCTCACCTCTTGAGAGGAAAAATCGATAAAATTCTTCTTCTACATCTTCAATTGATAAGAACCAAGACCATAACATTGATCTGCTTCTCCATTCCCTTGTCTTTCCTCCTAGAGAAACTCGGTCTCTATCTCGTTGTATTGTACCTTCACTACTTCTTTAGAGAATCTCGATCTCTATCTCGTTGTACTGTACTTTCACTACGTCCCTAGAGAATCTCGGTCTCTAGTTCTTCTAGAGAGAACCTCAGCTTCTACTTTGATCACTTAGTATAGTTTCTCTCTTGCTGCCCAGAAGAATCTGTTGCCCAAACTTTGCACTTCCTAGAAGATCCTGTTGCCTAAACTTCGCACTTCCTAGAAGAATCTTTGTTGTACCCAGTAGATGATGACCCAGAAGAATCTTCATCCTACCCTTTTGCTGCTTCTTCTTCGTCCTCCTTTTAGTCCTCTTTCTTCTACCTTCTACTTCGCACTTTTCCAGTGAATGCTTGTACGAATTATGTGTCTCCAAATGAGGCCAAGTAGGGCTATATATACCCTTCTTCGTTGCCCTTTAGGCTGACTTGACAGCTAGAGTTTAGGCCGACTTCATCTTGCAGCTTCCTCATAGTTTGTAGGCCGACTTGAAGGGGTTTGGTGACAAGTTCTTGGAGGATACTTTACATAGACAATATTGACCTTTTTCCAAGTGTAACATGACTTCATTTACATGACAATGACTCTTTTATGACTAGATGAATAAAACCCAAAGACTCTCAATGGGAGTCTTGACTCAAAAGCAAAATCCCTTGCTCATGAAATGCATGAAGCAAGTCAATATAATATAAAATCATAATTGCATGTCATTATGAAGATCGAACCTAGTTACACTTTTTCAACACCTCCAAGGTCAAATCAAGAGTCATATTCCAGGCATGATAATCTGATTTGTCATTGAGCTTATCCTTTGTCTTGAAATAAGAGTGAGTAGCCATGGAGACATGTTCCAACAGACCTTGTTCAACAACAATTATTCATCAGTGATTGCTTCTCTTGTTTCTTGGGTTTGTCTTCACTTGGGTTCTGGTACCATGTTAAATTTTATGGTATGTTCTATGCCTGCAACAATTACTTCAATGTCTTATTAGCCCAATAGCAATCACGTTAAAACCTTAGTGGCATTCACTTTAGATCATCATTGACAATGATTGTAGATAGAACTTCAATAAGTATAAGATGATATGCGATGATAAGTGAATTGTGTAAAATGAAAAGTTGCAAGTGAATTTTATACTCAAGATACCCAAGAGACATGTATCTTTGTAAATTAGATCACGTATCTTTGTAAATTAAATTCTAGTATGTTTGCATATTTACATTTTTACCAATTGCTGAACAAAAGACTTGATACAGATCCCATTTTGTTGGATGATATTGATCCATCTTCATAATGGGTGGATGAGTCTCATCCAACTGAGTTTGATGTTGATTTTGATATTGATGCCATGGAGTTGGGGGGTGTTAATCCCAATGCAGATCTGATAGTTGAATTGGTAGCTGGAGGAAGCGAACCATTAGGACCAAGCATGGCACACGGTATTGGTGAGGGGAGCAATAGTCATCCAACTCGACCAACTCGTGCTTCTAGTTCCACTAGGCTTGGTATTGCTATTGAGGGTGGAGAGGAGTGTGAGGAGTCATCACACTTTGACCCAGGTGATGTTTATGTAGCTCTTGCTGACGATCCCATCCCTAGTAGTGGTGATGAGTTTGATGAGTGATCATCTTGATCAATGATTTGCACTTTGAGTTTGAGTTTGTACTTTGCACTTTTAGTAGGCTAGTGGCCTAGTAGCTTGAGTTTTAGTTTTTTTTTTGGACTCTAGAGGCCATTTAGGGCGTCATTGGTTATATATTTTGTGGATGATATCATTGATATGTATTGCACTTGGTGCCATTTTGATATATGCACCCTTACATGGTACATAGATGAGAAGAATTTCCATATTTTGTCTCTAATGGTTTGGAATCATGGTTTGTAATCTTAAAAATAAGTTTTTTCATTAAAAAATAAACATTTTTATGTATTTTTTTCAATTCCCGGTTTATTGAATCCGGTTTGATCCGGTTCCGGTTCGAATCATGGTTAGATAGGTGACCGGTTCGATGTCCAATTCTGGTTTTTAAAACTATGACTGGAACCTTATCTTTAGCCCCCCTTCATCTTGACTAAATAGGGCCAGGTTTTGGTCACCACCCTTCTTGTTGGCCCTTGACTCCATGTGTGTCTCCTTTCTGGATAGAATCATCTCGTAGTCTTTCAAAAGTGGTTAGCTGCTCGTCAGGACAAACAACTTTAACAAACGATTTCCATGAAACTAGGAATCCATTTAGTGCCATGTTCACCAACATAGTGTCTTCCACCTTCTCTTCGATAACTGCAAGTTGGTCATGAATCTATGTGATCTTCTTCAGCTAATTAGTGATGATGTTAGTTTTGGTCATCTCTATGACACTGAGTTTGTTTTGTAAAACATTTTGTTGTTAATGTTCTCATTTTGGTAGAGGCTTACCAATGCATTGAACATCTTTTAGTAGTGTTCTTCTCAGATATGTGAGGGATCAAGTAATCTTGATTCTTAATGGCATCCATGATCTTTTGCTTGGCTTTTACCTCCTCCTTGTTTTGGGCTGCCAACTGTTACGGATCTGTCGGTGATGTCATTGCATCTCATGATGTCCTAGAGATCATTCTCTTTCGACAAGATAGTAAGATCCAGTAAGATATGAAATTAGAGGCACCATCCAATCTATCCTTGAACATGAGGCTAGTTGATGCCATCTTTGATTTGCACTCAAATTGCTATTCTTTGATTTTTAATCAGAATAACTTTGATACAACGTAAATTTTCCAAACCCTAGGTGACTATTTTCGTATGCTTCTTTATTAAATAAATCAGATGTTGAATTTACTCAATAACAGAAATAAAAATCTTAGTGTGCATCAATTACACAGATGGTTGGAAAATAGGAAAAGCATAAAAATCTTTTTCTCACACAAGTAATTACTCGAGAGTCCAAATCTACGTTGCAAGAAACGCCCTGTCCATACTGGTATACCCATACCCGAAATGGTGAAATGTCGTTGAAACTTGAAATGCAACATAAATGTGGCCGAAATGCCTATATGGCTTTTCCTGATTTGGAAACATTATTGAGATGCTTTGGCAGTGTTTCAGCCCAAATCCGCCATGTTTTCGTGATCTTTTTGCTTTTGCGGGCTTAGTCAAGCACCCAAGAACACTGTGGGGCCCTTCCATGGCCAAAAAAGATTTAATCTACCACTAAAACTCATCTCTAATTACTTCACAAACTAATTTATCTCTAATCAATCCACGCTTTAGTTTTGCTAAAAAACACCTTATTCTATTCATTGTTAATGAGGATGAGTATGAAGATTATTAGGTTATGTAATTGTACTTGTCATTTAGCTCATGTTGTATTTCATTTTCAACATATATAACTATTCATAAAGACTGATTTTGGATACATAGACTCACGTATAAACGTCGATTTTGGAATCTTGGTTGTACAACCTCATCTATGAAGGAAAATATTGGATTTTGAATCATGTAATCATCTATAAGTGTGAATATAGACTGGGTATTCCTTCTAAAATGTCATTTATGTGTCTCATTCTTTTTCTTTTCTTGCATGATAATTTGTTTTTAACTTATTTGTAAAAATTTACGTACATACCGACATATGTGATGTTTCACCCAACGTTTTGAGGGGGCGGGGGAGGGTACGGGTGGGGGTGTTCACTTTTTTCCAGCCATTCCCATTTCGAAAACTTCTAGATGTTTCCACGTTTTGTGCAACTTAGCTCCAAACAGATTTTCATTCCATCGAAAAAAATAAGGAGAAACCTCCATATGTTGCCCAAAAAATTAGCATGCTTGGATACCAGAAAATGCTTTAACTTGTACAACCTATTGAAAAGCCTAGGAACAACAAAAAATTGTTGTACAACCCGCAAGAAAGCTTTGATGGTTTGTCTGTATGACTATATAAAACAATATGGACTATTGTCTCATATTGTGTGCCATCCGAGAATGCCTTTTTCTTGATTGCCTACTCTCTCTCTCTCTCTCTTTCAACTGCTCAAATGTGTGTAATAGCCTCTACCTTGCCCTATATTTGTGGTTTTAGAAGGTAATCTATTTTTAACATTATTTCCAATCTAAGTGCAATTATAGACTCAAATGCTAAAAATAAGATTTTCAATTTTTACTAACAAATGAATTACAAAATAGAATTACTCCCCAATTTTTTTTTGTTTTTTTTGTTTGTTTGTAAGTTTAAATATCTTGAATTACTTGTTGCATGTTCACATTGAACATATGTGGAAGTTTCTATCAGAGGTATAATTCTCAATAAAGTAGTTATCTATTAGATCAGTTGCAACACACAAAATACTTCACCAAACTGGATTTAAAATCATAATACCACAAGGGCCAAGTCAAAGAAGACACTTGGAAGAGTGCTTTCAAAGCTACACATGGTTTGAATGAATGGTTGCTCATGCCATTTGATTTATGCAATGCACTAGCTATGTTTATGAGACTAAGGAATGATGTTCTATGCCCCTATTTGGATTCATTTGTTATTGTTTATTTGGATGATTGTGTCAACAAGCGCTCTACAACCCAACATAGGGTAGATGTGTAGGTGTATTGTAAGAAAGTTTGTCAACATTTTTACATGTCGGCTCAATATGATGAATTTATAAAAGGTAAAAGATTTGTGAACATTGCTCAATTAAATAATGATAAAATGTTAAAGCTAATATAGAACCCAGTGTGGGCTAGATGTTGCAGTGTCCATAAAATGTTAAATTTTAAAAGTAATAAGAATAATAAAATTCAATTTTTTATGTTGTAATTTTGTTTTTATTCATAAAAGTATGAATAACTTTTTAGATAAAAGAAAATCATAATATACATATCACATTAAAATATATAACATATAAATTGTAGCTATAAGTTTTTCTTTTTCTATGTTAGGCTAATTCTATTACTGAAAAAATATTGTACACTGAGGCCTTAGCTTGTGCCTATCCATGCCTGAGAAATGGCAAAAAGTAGCATAGACAAAGTCTGGACTGCCCATAATGGGAAACCAGTCCGAATCAAAAATCGATTTCAAAATTTAACTTGCTGTCCACGAAGGGGAAACCAGCAAATGCGCAGAGTTTTTTATTAGTTTTCAAGGTGAAATAGAAACCAACCAAGGAACCTAAAACCATCAGTTTTTTTCCAGAACCCCATTAAAGAAACTAGAAAGTAAAGTTCCAAAAACCCGAGAAAAACAGACACGTGGCAAGTTGTGTGGCGAACACTCAGTGAGTTGTGTGGCAAACACGTGGCGAGCAGTGTGGTGAACACGTGGCAAGCAAAGTGATTGACTAGGAGTGAGGCGGAGATGATGGGTGTTCCTCCACGATGAAGCTCCTGTAATCTTCCATGTCGACACCTGCTTGTTGTGAGGCCTCAGTGTTGCTTGCCTGCTGCGCCGAATGTTCCTCCTAAATGAAACAGCAATAAGGGTCCATGGCTTCGTCTTCATGTTGGTCCTTGCCCGCCTCCTTCTCCGCTTGTCCTATCTCCTTCTCAGTTTGCCTCTTCCCTGCTCCGTGGGTGCTCGTTTGAGCCATGTCTAGTTCTGCTTTGGTGTGGCCACCACCTTCAGTGGCCTGCTCCTCAATTGCTCTGGTGCGACCACCACCTTCAGTGGCCTGTCCCTCAATTGCTTGCTCCGTCTCGTGAAAGAAAATGGAGATAGTGGCAGTGATGATGGGTCTGTTCAGGGATGAACGAAATGTGAATTGGGTAGTCTGGAGATGCGGCTGTGGATTGGATTGAGTGCCTCTGGGAGGCGAAGCGCAAACGGAAGGAATGCCGCTGGGAGGCAAGGCAGGGGGCATCGAATGGAGGCGGTAAGATTGAGAGCAGCCTCTTCCACTACGGGTGTTTGGGTAGTGCCCAATAACTTGGCCAGAGAGGAAGTGGATTCAGAAACTGGAGAATGATGGGGACGGGTCAGGCTTCCTCTGCTTCCGCCCCTGCGACTGTGCATACGATGATGCGTTCTCAGCATGTTGGCTCCAGAAGTATGAGAATTTCTTTCAGGATTGGGCTCAGAGTGATGTAGAGGCTCAGTCAAATGTACGAGCTGCTCAGTGGGGGGACTAGGAGCAAAGGCCGAGTGGAAAACAAAATGGCAAGCTAGGCTCTGGGTAAAGTGAATTCCCAGGCCTAAATCAATGCAGCAGAGGAGGTGGCAGCGTCTCCCGGTGGTAGTGCGGGAGCTGGGTGCTGCAGCGGCTTGAGGGCAGAGGCATTGCAGTGGCAGAGGATGATGGACAGGTGCAGTGGTAAAATTATCCCTGGAATTCATGTTTACGTAGAGCCGAGGTGGGTGGTTGCTTACAGGTTGGAGACAGCACCCCCTTAAATGCCATTTATGGCTGTTGTTAATGCTAGTTTTAGACCACTGTGCCAAACTACGGAAGGCCATGTGGTCTAGCCACATGCCATTCCGTTCGACCGCCACCTCATTGTCCTTGTTGAGCACCCGCTTCCAGGAAAATAGTAGCTATAAGTTAAGATCCATTTACCTTGTAAATTAAAATAATGATTATCTAACCATATGTAAATTTAATTAATAAGCACATAAAAACATTAATACTTACAATATAATAATATTTTTAACCATAGATATTCATGCTCACTGTACCATATATATTATTAACTTGTAAATAGGCTTTGTTACAATACCATGGGCCAATACCCCATAGCTCACCAATACCACATGCCTAAGTTGCATGAAGCATTGAAACGTTTCAGAGTTTCCAAAACGGGTACGTTTAGAAACGTCACCTCCCAAAAATGGAAACACATCATCTGAAACATCATACATATATGTTTATATATATAAAAATAAATTTATAAATAAGTGAATAACACAATATCTTGCAGGAAAAAAGGGAATAAGACTCATAGATGACAATTTAGAAGGAAAACCAAGTCTATATTAACTATCATAGATGATTACATGATGGTCGAGTTTCAGTCAAGTTTTGGTTGAGTTTTGGAGTTTCGGGTATAGGTATGTCTCGAAACGTTGGGTTCTTAGAAGTTTCGTGCAACATAGCCACATGCCCATGGGCTATTTTATTAATTTTCTAAAAATTTTGAATACAAACTTTACTTTTATTCAAATGCTTGTAATAAATATAACAATAATTTTGGTAATAATCATAACATTAATAACTTTTCCTCCCCCTCGTTTCAGTCAAGTTGGCCAGTCAAGTTGGCCTATAATGTGATTTTCGCCGAAAAATCTTCTCATTAAACTATCTCTCATTTCACAATCAAAATATTTTATATAATTACTTTCGAGATATATCTAAACCCTGTATCACATTAAATTATATAAGATATAAATAATAGCTATAAATTAAGATCCATTTCACCATATTAATTAAAATAATAATTTTGTAACCATATTTAACTTTCATTAATAAGCACATAAAAGCTTAATACTTAAAATATAATATTTTTAATCATAGATATTCACCTTCATTTTCCCATGGATTTTATTAACTTCTAAATAGGCTTCGTTATACTACTGTGGGCCCATATGCCCAAAAAGCATCTCTCATTTCTCAATCAAAATATACTATTTTTTTTTTTTTTAATTTTATTTTATTACATTTTTACATTAAGAGGCACTCCCTAGCCCACTTTGGAAGAGATGTTGTAATGTCCTGTTATGTTATGTTATGTTATCAAAACATTTTGACTTGGTTAAATTTACATAAAATAAAAATAAAAGCAAAAAAAGAATGTTATCAATTAAAATTATGAATTAAAACATTTTGGCTATAAGCAAAATTGCACCCAAAAAAAAAAAAAAATATTATTAAAATTATTAATTATAACTTTGGATTATTAATAGTTAAATCATCTTAGATCCATCTTAACTACGGATCTATCAAGCTTTGAGATTGATCAGATCTCTCGAGGTGCAAACCTTTCCTCAATTTTTGCACTCAAAAAAGAGGTTTGCACCTCGGGAGATTTGATCCCTTTCGGCTCTTGATAGAGCCAGAGTTAAGATGGATCTAGGCTGGTGTATTGGTTTACAATGCTCTACTTGGGAGGAGCATATCTCACAGTTGATGCAGATGCAAGAGACTCTAAAGAAGCATCAACTGATGGCAAACCTTAAGAAATATGAGTTTGCTTAGTAGTCTTTGGAGGGGAACTTAATATAAAAAAAATGGAGGCCATCATGAAGTGGTTAGTGCCTACAAATGCCTTTGAAGTCAGGTGTTTTGTTGGGGTAGGACAATACTTGTGAAATTTCATAGCTTTGTTTTTAGTAGTAGGCGCACCACTCCAACCATAACAGTAAGTTGCAACAGTTTCAAGTGAGGGAAGAGTTAGTAAAAGGTCTTTGAAGAGGTGAAAAGGAAAATCAGTCAATCACTAATTCTCGTGTTACCAAACTTGTAATAGCCCTTTGAAATGGAGATCGATGCAAGTGGGTATGCCATGGGAGCAGCCTTGATGCAAGGATGAAGGCCTAAATGCTATAATTTTGAAGTATTTCATGATACAATACTCAATTACCCTACCTATGACAAGGAGCTCTATGCCCTAGTTCAAGCACTCAAAAAGTGGAAACAATGTATGATGGGAAAGAAGACCGTCATCCACACAAATCACCAGTTGCTACTATGTTTGTAGGCCCAAAGTGAGTTACAATAAACCAGACACTGCAAGTGAATTGGGTTCTTACAACAAATTTATATAGTCATCAACTACAAGGAGGGTAGCACAAACAAGTTGGCCAACATACTTTCAAGGCCACCCACATAAAAAATTACAGCTTTGGGAACTTTGTTTTGAAAAGTGTAGCAAAGAAGGTCTTCTTTGGCTCATGCCTTAGCCAGAAAGATCGAGTTGTCTTTCCTTTGACCATGGAGATGGCGAGCTTAGCTTCCAGTTGCGGGAAACGGTTCACAAATCCATGTGTAGTGTTGGAGGACCAGTTACGTGCACCTTCTTCAGTTTGACTATAGGAATAAGTGGCAGTTATAAATTTAGATAAAACGAATTGGAGCTTTAGTCTTTGATTGAGGAAAAGATGAGTTAGACAAGCAATTCGACTTAGTTAACTTGTCATCAACCACTCGAGTTCTAAATTTGTACCTACCAAATTTAGCATGGATCGAGCCTATAAAGGAAGGACAAAGGCACAACTTGTATCATTATTGTCTTGCATGAGTTTGTGTGTGAGAGAGTTCCTTGTTGTGGCAGCGTATTTTGGAGGAGCTAGTACACAGTTTGTAGAGAGCTTCCTTGTTGCAGATTTGCGCTAGGAAATAGGAGTCGAGCCCTAAGTAATAGGGAGTCCCCTGCACTAGGAAGTAGGTAGCTTGTGTGGAAGGAAATCAGGCTATCTCAATGCAAGGAAGTAGGTGAGCAAAGGTCGAGTGCTTGCAGGATGTCCGCTAGTATAGTGAGGACAAGTGTGTTCTCTGGGTCACTATTTGCCTTGTAAAGAAATTAGATTGCTTAGTCTCTATCAATAAAGAATACTACAACAATGAGAGGGTGTTTTCCTAGTTGGGTTTCACTAGATAAATAATTATCTCGTGTGACGATGTTCTTTATCTTTGTGTTTTATTCAGTTGCTTATATAAATTAGTTTCAGATTGTTCATCATCGCAGTTGCAGAATTTCATGGAAAATCTACATTCTGATACACACAGAGCCTTTCATCCATGATGCATACACAAAAGATGAGGACTTCAAGGAGGTGTTTTGGCTACAAGGCCAAAGTCATGTAGAAGATGGTGACAACAATGCTGACTATCATCTCTAGAATAGTGTGATGTTCCCAATTTTGTGCATGCAAAAATCACTAGGGAATTTTGCTAATATTAAATAGGGAAAATTATTATTTTGTGAGAAAAGGCAGAAATCATTATTTTAATGGAATGGAGGCAAAATAATATTTTATCAAAGGAAGGGAGACAAAATAGTATTTTATTGGAGAATGATGGAAAATTTTATTTTATTGGAGAATGGCGGCAAAATAATATTTTATTGAGAAAGGAGGCAAATTATTATTTTATTTAAAACGACGGAGAGAAGCCTCCTAGTGGAAAATGGGCCCCACCAATAAAATAATAGGAAAAAAGGAGAATCTAGAAGCTAGAAGCGTTGAAAATAATAGCGAGAAAGGGTTCCTTGATTTGTGCCTTAATCAAAGGAACCATAACGAGTTTGTCCTTGAGCATGGACAAGTTCCTATGAGTTAGGAGCTATTTCCTAAAAAGTAGGATGAATTCCTAAAATTTAGGGTGAATTCCTAAAAGTTAGGAGTGCAAGAGGCAGTTGACTAGTGCTAATTAGTGGAAGGCCGAGTTTATTGTCTTCTAGTGCAAGTTATTTCGGGTAAAGGGCGAGTTGATTGAGTCAGACCCCTAAATTATAGGAAGGACGAGTTAACACAACTAGTAAGCTTTTTTTAACTAGTCAATCAACAATTCAACTTTCCTCAAATAGAACTTTCTAGTAATAGCCTAATCAAAGTGCTTATAAGGAGGAACGAAGGCACTTTTGATCATTGTCTTATGAGCATAAGTTGGTGAGACAAGGCAGTAGAGAACACAGGTTGGTGCTTGTGTGAGTTTGATAAAGACTAGATAGGGATCAACAATCTTGCAAGGGTTTCAAGCTCAGTTTAGGCACGAAAACAAGTTTGTTTTCAGATTGAAATTAGTTGTATTTGTAAGAGATCTAATGCTCAGTTTTTATCAATAATCAAACAGAGGGTTTCCCAGTTGGGTGTCGTAGAAAATTATTGTGTTTTTATTGTGTGATTGTTGTTATTTCTGTTCCTAGTCTGCTACAAAGTTTAATAGAGAAATTCTATGATTAATGAGAAGAAATTATATTTTTAGAATTTCTACATGGTATCATACCATGGACCAGAATAAATATAGCACATACAAAAGCAATCTCATGCCTTGAAAAAAGACCATCAAAAGATAAGAAGCAAGAAATTGTTCTTTAAATAGGTCTAGGTGCACTTTGCGATACCAAGGAGCATCATTTCAGATAGGGACACCGGATTAATAAAGTGCATTTTGGACTCCATTGTGGGAGAGGATGGACACAAAATTGAAGAGGTCAACAACATTCCATTCTAGACATGCTGGCAAACAAAAGTAGTTAACAAGGCAAAATTCGAACGCTTGGGATGAAAACTTGACCTATATACAACACTATTATAATAGAATAGTTCACACTTTTGTTGGTAAGTCCCCTTTTGAAACTTTCTTTGGATATTCTCCAACTTCACCTTTGGATGTTGTATATGGACAATAATAAGGAGGAGCAAGGGAGTACCTCATAGGAGATGCATTAAGAGAAGAAAAAATTGTTGAGATGATTAGGCAGATCCATTTGTAAGTATAGGAGATGTTGAAGAAGTCAGGAAAAATATGAGGTCAAGCATGATCAACACAAGACAACGAAGTCTTAGAGTGGGAGATGAGTATGGTTACAATTGAACAAGGAAAGACTACAAGGTCCTGGTAAAGAAGATCAAGGCTCTATGGTATGACCCTTTCGAGATATGGGAAAGGGCGGGAGATAATGCCTATAAACTCAGTCTACCCCAATACATGCATATTTACTCAATCGTGAATGTGGAGAATCTCAAACTCTATGGGCCTTCCATATTGGAGTAGGAGGATAGGCATGTCTTACCTTCCATGGAGGACTTAGCACTAGATGCTTAGGTAGAGTTGGTAAAGGACACTGTTTTGTAGAAGAGGTCTAGAAATACAAGATAGGGGCAACATGAACTGTGGCAAATTGGGTTGAGAAGACAGCTTTTAGTCAAAGAAAATTGGTACTCTAGGGAAGGTAGAGGAAAAATTCCCTCACCTCATTCAATAAACTGTTGGGAGACCAAAAGCCTCCCAAAATGGGGAGGTATGATCCGAATTGGATCATTATATTATTTTTCATCAATCTTGATGCTTTCAAAGTGGGAAAATTGGAGGAATTAGTTTGTAGGATCATTTTTACTGGTAGGTCCTACTTTTGGAGAATTGGGTTTGAAACTTTTCAAAGCCTTTTTAAGGCATTAAGTGATGTTTCTTGGGGGTCAAAACTTACACGCTTAATTGTTGAAACCCTAAATGTTGTTCTACACTAATAGACCTTTCCAACAGTGGAAGAATCATGTCAGTCAACGTTCATATGCACAAATTATGCCTTTCACAAGTTTACTTACTGTGTTGACCACCATGGTATGAGTGGATGTCACATTAGCCCCCATCACCCATGCATATGGGGCTAGCCATGTTTGGAGTTCCAAGAAGACTTTAGAAGGTTCAAACTCGTAACTCTAGTTTACGGTTGAGGGAGTCAAACCTTACCCCTAGTTGGCTATTAGGTTATGTTACTATTGGGCTATTATGAGGAGTAGGGGTTCCATTGTATGCTATTGTATTTTGCTACAAAACCGGATTCGTCCTAAACCCCCTGCGAATCCCGAATCCGGCGAATCCGACACGATTCGGTCCGGATTCGTGTCCAAATCACAGGACACGTCGTGTCCAAGGGCGTGTCGTGATTTTCAGGGGCGTGTCGCAATTTTAGGACACGTGTCCGGTTTCCAGGACTTGCTAAGCTCAGTGCGGGAAAGAAAATGGTGTGTTTGCTCATTAATATTTTCATTTGGCAAGTGATTTGTGCTGTTGCAGCAAGGAGTAGAGCATTTTGGCAGCTTCATGATCAAGTCTAGGCCCTAGTATTGATATGCTATTCATGGTAATGTTAAATTCTTAAAGTAAAAGTGACATTCTCCTTAATCTTCATTTTCATCCTTTTACTTAAATTTTTAACATTACCATGAAATGACTCAGGATGTTTGAGAGTGGTTCCGACCTCATTGGATTTCATATGGAGAAAGTAGAATTTTAGATTTCATTCAAAATCCAGCAGACTTATCAGTTTTTCAGGATTTTAGGATTGGGGGATTGCAATGTTTCCATTGAATTTTGTCATGTATTAGGGTATGGAACTCGTATTTAATCAAGAGCACCAAACCAAGAGCTTCTGAATATGTCGCTCCCGCTCCCGTTTTCGCTCCCGCTCCCCGCTTTCGCTCCCGCTCCCAAGTAACACTGTTCCTAATGATATGGGTCTGGACACCACTGTTGAGTTGGCATTGGCCAACATGGATCTCAATGATCCAGTGCTAGAGCCTGTTAGATTTGATGACTTAGAGGGGTCAACCTCCATACCAACAGATGTAGAGGCGACTATGGATACAGGGGAGGAGGAGGATGCAGAGGAGAGCAGTGGGGACCATGATGATGGGGACACTACCTATGTAACACATTTTGATTTGATGACTTAATGAGAAAACTACAATTGTCAGTGTGTTTATCTTACTATCTTGTAGTTGTAAGTTGTCTTTCAGTTATGAATTATGAATCATGATTTAAATTTTTAATAGATTTATCATTTATGTGACCAGTACCATTGACATTTATTTGAATTTTGTATGTACTATGCATGCTAATAGCTATAGATGAAGATCTATGTTTGAAATCAATAAATTTGTATCATTAATTAAAATTTGTGTAAGAAATATGATAATATCTAATTTTTAATATATATATATATATATATATATTTTTTTAATAAAATAATATATAACGTGTCCTGTTCCGGGGGGTCAGCGTGTCCGAATCCGACACCACGAATCTCGAATCCTACGTGTCCCGAATCCCTGTGTCAGGTGACTTAGGTATTTTGTTTCATAGTTGAGCAAAGCAATTGGGAGTGGGAAGCTAAAGAGCAATGTAAATGTCTCTTTCTTTGTACTTCACATTTTCCATCCTAGAGAAAAGAGATCAAAGCAACCCCACCTTCTAGTTGGGTTTTCTTTCACAAGGGTTTCCCAGGGAAATTGTTTGTGTCTACTATGGATGGTGTGTGCATTTCTTTCTATTTTCTCTTTCTTGCATTTTAGTGGATTTAATTAATTAAGCAAAAGATCAGTGAACTAAAGCATGTGGAATGTAAGGAAAAATTAGCAATAAAGAGTTAAATAATTTTATCATATTTGTTTTGACAAATTGTTCCATTGGAATATCCACGATAACTTATAGATCATGAGCCAAGATGGGTAGAGCAAGGAAAACAAGAGGCACAAATCCAACGTCTAAAACATAGATAGATAAAAGCACCAACCCAAATTGCCAAACACCACTAGTAGGAAGTCCAAACACCCAACACTAACAACTTGAGGTCACCAGAACACAGAGTTCCAAAACAATAGACGCCAGGGTTGGAAGCCCCAATAGAGCAGAATAGATCAATCAACAAAGAACATTCAATCCATCATGCCAAATGTTCGAATTACTAAAGTTGGGATTAGGAATGTACTTGGGGGTCCTACGTTTAAAGATGTTCTCGTAGGGTCCTAACCCCTTGCTTCCTCCAAGATGTGTACACTTGCAAATCAATCACAAAAGCATAGATAGAATATATAATTCAAAGGGGGCATGCATAAGAATAAATAGCAATTTAAATTGTCATTCATAAGATGACAACATATATGGGGAACAAGACATGAGTTTCTTTATTGATGAATAACAATAAGTACATGATAGATACAACCTGATCTAGGCCAAAGGCACTGACGAAGCCTTCCTTTGGATCTGTCCAGCTTGAGCCACGAAGACAACCTCCCTAATAGATGCAAGGAGATGCTAGATAAGGGAGTGAGCATCTCTGCAAAGGAAATTAGGGTTTCCTAGAGACTGGGAGTGCAGGAGGCACAGGTAAAGCATACTTGATCTGGGGGAAATCAAGTATAATGTCAATACCTCTCTTCTTCTATGCATTCAGCCTACCCAAGGGGGGTATATATACCACGTCAAATTAGTTTTTTTAGTTAGGCCACGGGTTCTTATAGGTGGGCTCTCGGTAAAACCTGTAAACCCCGCTTGAAAAATAGCTTTTTATTTATTTTTTTCAAATTTAAAAATGTGGATGCGGGTATAGTGTTTTAGGACCCGTGTATGTACGCGTTTTTGTGTGGGCAGAGCCACGCATGGATTTTGAAATATACTTTTTTAAGATAACCTCAAGTCTGCAAGGGTAAAGGAACTGCCCAAGGCCATATAAGAGCATCTGGTCTACAAGAGTGGTGAATGATGCTATAACAATACATAGACCCGAAAAGGACTAAAAACCTTATTTGGAAGAAAACTATCCTAAAGTAGGTCCACTACTCAACAATGTCACTGAAACCAACTATGCAATGTGCCATTTTCCCACCTGAGCTTTAACAAGACGCACAAGATGGTTCAAAATGCCATTCAAGAATTAAGACTTGCATGTGTGAAACTTGGGGTGGGCGAGTTCTTTCATATCATGTTCTTTCGCATAATATTGTATGGCAGTGGAGGCGCCCTGACATTTATTATAATATATCTCCATAACCTATAACATACAAATGATTAAGGTATGTAAAGCATGTCCCCATTTTTCCGAAGAACCCAACATTGAGCCTTCGCTTCTTTAGCTAGAGTATTAGCTTGTTGGTTGTATTCTATTAGAACTTGGAAGAAAGAGACATTTTGAAATCTGCGAACTTCCTTTTGGATCCATGCTAGTAGGGATGCTAGCTTGCTGTCAATAGGAGTCTTCTTTGAGGTCATTAAGTTAATAATTATACTTGAGTCACCAATGACAATTAGTGTCTTTGCTCTGAGCGCATTTACTAAGAAACACCAAAGGAGGTCATACGCCTTGATGTGATTATTTGTGGAATTCCCTAGACCCCAAGCCTAAGTCGTTTTTAGTTCCTGTGGATCAAGAGTAATTTCCCCTGCACCTGCCACCCCTCTTGTTTAACTGGGAGTTGACAGGCACATGGATACAGTTTATTTTAGAAGTATGTTGTTAGGGATGTCAATTGTTCAACCCTCCCGTTTGAGTGTTAAAGTTGCCCGTTGGCACAAATAACCTCCTGATATGTATTCATAACATGCTGATGAATACCTTTTGTCCAAAGACTCCAAACACGTGGATACAATGGCTTTTCAGTATTGTCAGTTACCAATGTCCATACAAATATTAGCTACTAAGAGGGTCTTTTACTTCATTCCTTATTACTTGAGAGTGGAGACTGTATTGAGTAAACTGGGCTAAATTCACCATTATCAGTTCCTTTTAGAAGAGATCAAGCACCCTACACTGTTGATGCCCTCTAGCACGCACCTAGTTGGCCTTTGCCCTGTTGTTGATTCTTGAATAAATTTTACCAAAATATTAACGTTTTGCGAAGGTTTTTTTAACTATTGCAAATATTTTATTATAATATAAATTCTGAGTAAATCCATCCAAATTTGGCTTTTCACATAATGCCTAATCGTGCAATGGCTTCTTGCTAGAGAAATAAAGCTCTGATGACCTTTAATCATAAAGAGGTACTTTTTCTCAGTAGTTTGATAGGACAAACGCATGCTCTTTCAGGTACAGTAGAGTATATGCACATGTAATGTATTGTAGTCATTTATTTCATTGTATATATGTCCTACGTTTTGGATATTGATGCTGATGGACGCAAATTTTATATCATTTTAGTTCAAGAATGTGAATGATGAATGGGAAGCATTTGCAACAATAGGAACAATTTATTTTTATTTTTTTGAATGTGGGAATGACATGATATGGAACGATTTGGGCCAATGTTGGCAGGTTCTCTTGACGCGATATGAGCCAAACAAATTTGATGAGTCTATTCTTTGGACCACGAGTGGTGACATGGGGCAAGGGTTCAGAACAATACGATTGGTTAACAATATTCACTTGAATTTGGATGCTTTTCATGGAGATAAGAAATCAGGAGGAATCAAAGATGGTAATCCTGTAGTCCTTTGGTCGTGGAAGAAAGGAGATAATCAGCTCTGGAAGATAGTACCTTTCTGTAAGTATTAAAATTAGTAAGATCTCTAACGTACTTAATCTGTTTTTTATGTCTAGTTTTAATGAACTAATTTGAAACCCTCATGGTGGTATGCAGGATTGTTTGACACAACTGCTCTAATGATCTTGTAGCTGCGCAATACCAAGCTTATTTCCATTAACTATTGCTTAATAGAATTTAGCCAACTATCCTGGAGGACTTTGCTTTAGGTGTGAACTTGAGCTATTAATATCATATGGAGTTTGAAGCACAAATATTTCATATGAAGTAGCCTTAGAAAGAAGGCAACTGAAGTTTTTGATTGGTTTTAAGTAGACTAGTGAAAGAACTCCATCTTTGCCTCTGAGCAAAGAATATGCTTTGAAATATCAGTTATGATGTGGCAGATAGCCTTATGCTCTGTTTTCTATGCTTTAAAATATAGCCTTACTCTCTGGATTCTATGCTTTAAAACATCAGTACTTTATGCTCCAGTTTTGATGCCTTTAAACATCAGCGCCTTTATGCCCTCGCTTCAATTCCTTAAAACATAAGTAGCTTTATGCTCCGGTTTATATGCTTCAAAACATCAGTTATTGCGTGGCAAATAGTGAAGTGAGATAAAAGTTTTCACATGGAGTTTGCAACCCAAATAGTGGCATATTTTGTGCATGTTTTCTTGCTATTTTCGTGCTTAACCATTTTGCTTCTCAGTAAAATTGATAAAGATGGTATCGTTAAATTATTGCAACCGACGGTATGTGTTCTGGGATACCAGTGGAATACCTGACAGCTATGTGAATTTCTTTCCACTTACCCTATCTTTATGTAGGTAGCCAGAAAATAGACCATCCAAAATTCTAAGTGGTTCTGAGCAAACAATATGCTTTGAAACATCAGTTATGGTGTGGCAGATAGCTTCATGATTGGGTTTCTATTGATTTTATGCATTAAAATATCAATTATGGCGTGGAACATAGAAAAGTGAGATTAAATGCCATACGGAGTTTGAGGCCCAAATACTGTCATTTGTCCTGGTTTCTATGCGTTGAAACATCAGTTATTTTGTGGCAAATCTCAAAGTGAGATAAAAATGCTACATCGAATTTCAAGCCTAAATATTATCCTATGCTGTGCATGTTTTTATTGTTACTCTCCCGTTCAACTCTCTTGCGTCCCAATAAACTTGTTTATATATGTGGGATTATTTAGTTATATATACGTGGGATTATTTAGTTATTGCAACTTTTGGGATTATTCATTTGTTGCAATTGTGGTTTTGCTAATCCTCCTTGGAAGGGGGATGAAGAGAATTCAAGAGAAATTCACAAGAACAAATACTAGATCCCAACTTAATTGATAAGAATAATGGAATGAATTCAAGGTAAGATATGAGCAAACTCAATTGATAGGTACAAATTACAATGGAAAGAATTAGAGCTAAGATATGAGCACAACAACAAAGGCAAGTCAGGCAAGTCCTTGGTGTGAGGGAGTTGACGAAGGTCATGGTTTTAGGGAGTTTAGAGGCTTGAGTGTAAGGTGAGTGGAATCCTAGCATAAATTTGATAGGAGATTTTAGTAACCATTAAAGTGCTAAAGTGAAACAAATTTTGTGACTCTAAACTAAGTCTAAAAGATTGTTATTCATATGGTAAGTAAATCCACAAAGGTGTTATAGGAATAATAAATAACCTTTGTGAAAAAGTACAATGACTCTACCACACATTTGTGGATTAAATTGAGGGATCTATTTGTGGAGTTTTTAGTGAACTCAAGGTGTTTAATTCCTTGGCTTACAAGAGATGAATGAGGTTGCCGTCATACACTAGAGAAATGGCTAGGGGTGGAATGAAAAATAAGGAGATCCACTTTTGTTCATTTCATTCATTGTGAGTGCACACATCAGATATGAGGATGTTGAAAATCTTGAAAGACATAATGTTATATTTAAAGTACATTGATATAGGATGGTGTATATAGTAAGGTATACAATATTTATTGCTTTATTATAGGGTACATTGATATAGGATGGTGTATATAGTAAGGCATACAATATTTATTGCTTTATTATAGGGTACATATTGTTAACTTTGCTTAAGCATTAAATATTAAACTAAGAAATGCATTTGTATACTTAGGCCTAGCCAAGGGGCTAACTAATAGGGGACTAACAACACATAGGGCACATATTGAGTATTTAGTCTATGTAAAACATGCAATTTCTTTCCAATATTCTTTCTTGAATTATTGGATGAAATAAATATAATAGAACTTCATAGCTATTAATATTCTTTCTTGAATTATTGGATGAAATAAAATAATAGAACCTCAAAGGTATTAATATTGATTAATGAATGATCATATTCTTTGAAATATTTATATTTTACCAGTTTCGATGTTAAGTTTGATTACTTATTAGATGGAATTTAATTTTTCATCCAATAAGTACTCACACTTGATACTTCACAAGGACCAAATTTTCTTTCTCTTTCTTTTACTCTACAACTCCTAAAGTCTTATTTTATTATTCTTAGGAGGTCCATTTTAGATGTCAGGCCAGGAGTAACTCCACGAATACGAATTGTTTTGCATTAAGGGAGAATATGAATATATACAACCCATAAAACCCAAATTTAGATATTCACCCATGGACATATGAGTACTAAAATAATAACCCCTCTTGACTCCCTCTAAATAATTTCTCTTGATTTTTTCTTGCAAACATGTTTTTGGTTAGGGTTGTTCAATGCTATTAGCCTTTGCCATACCAAAGTGGAACTAGTTCAATGCCATAAGCCTTTGCCATACCAAAGTGGAACTATGTAATTTCCTAACTAAATTGGTTAGTTTTAGGTGTTAAGTATGCAGGAAGTTCAATTTATATTTTTGATTTTAATTACTATTATCAGAATAGTGAATGTAAGTAAAAATATTTATCAATTTAACTCAATGTAAGAGTACGAATGTTATGTGAGCATAGAAGAGAAAATTGGGTTTGTAATATATTAATAGGAAATAAAATTTAAGAAATTTGAGAAGTTGACTCCATATCCATCAGTCAAAGTAGATTATGACCGGCATAGAATAGTATCAAGTGATAATAAAGAATTGGATTTGTTGTATTTGTAGGTAGGATAAATGTAAGAAATTATAGGAGTCTTTGTATTTGAGGGAATGTTCATTTGACCAATTACATGTTTATAGGATATTGTTGACTGTCAAATAAGAGGATGACCAATTGGACTCAAAACACAAATTGTGGAGAGCATGTAGATGTCCCTCATCATCTATCAAATCAATAATGCTTTATTTTTTGTTCACATTCTGTTGGAAATAATTAGCATGCATATATAGTTTTTAGTTTAGTGTTTTCATGACATGTTGCACATACACAATCTCCTTAGATGTTCTTTGCATGGGATAGATTGAATTTTTGTCGAGATTGATCGTTCGAATTAGTTGAGATCCTATATACAATTATATCCCAAAAATTAAGGTAACAAATTTAATGTGTTGTATCATGTGTATCTATAAATAGTAATGCTTTTCTTAGATACACTCAATGTTTCCCTTATTTTCTATTGACATTCAAACGTGATCTTATAAGGTAAAAAATAGTTATATTTAAATAGTAATGTTTTTGTTATTAGATATATTTTTCATTTTCCATCTTTTCTCTTGATATTTGAATGCTGCTTCGTTGATGATTATGATTTGTATTTCCATATTTTTTGTATTATTGATTAATTTTTCCATGCCTTTTTAAGGTTCAATTAAGGTGTCTTACATTTTCTATTCCATTTGGCTCAACAATGCTTTTAAGTTTTTAAGGGCATGGTGTACTTGTTATTTGAGCTATATCACAAAAACAAAAACATTATGTGTTAGTATTTAATTCTTTACTTTGCTCATGCTCATGCTCAATGTAGACATATCTCCTCCCCATCTCATTTGTCAATCATCCTTTGATAGAAATATTTTCCTCTTGCAAAGGTACAAATAAATTAATGATTATGTTGTGTTGCTCAACTTCTTCCATGGTTAGCATTCTTGTTCTTCTCACTTGTTTTGTTTCTCAAGGGTCACTCCCTATTGACCTCTATTTTATCCTTATAAAAATATTCACATCTATCTTCATTTTTTGCTCCTTGTTAAATTTTATGGTATGTTCTATGCTTGCAAAAATTACTTCAATATCTTATTAGCCCAATAACAATTCCACTTCAGATTCAATAATAAACTTCAACAATCACTTTATCATTTACTTATTGATAATGATTGTAGATAGAACATCATCAACAATGCACAAGAAGACAAGCCAAGACAATGAACACCAAGATTTAGGCTAATCCCTGGGCAAAACCCCACAAGGGGTAAAACCCAATCGATCCTTATTATTGATTAATATCAAATGTTCAACAGAGAGAGAAAATCCAATTTGTACAATGATGACAAAGTGAAAGTCAAAACATTGACTATTCAGAGATTCAAAGATGACCAACTGGAATCAATGCCAAAACAAGAAGACCAATTTGATCCAAATCTCTATGTCAAATATGCAATGTTGAACTTTGTCGACAACAATTAACTTGCCCTAACCAGAGAAGTCAACGGTGGTCAAAATCCAATCAAACATTCTCCAAACTTTTAGTCAAGCATCCCAGTTAATGCAAACTTAAGAGCATATCAAAATGATGCCAAAGAAATCCAAAAGTCCACTGTCAAAGGAGAGAGTAAACACGAGAAAAATATGCGGTCAACCTAAGGTTAGACCCTGTGGTCAACGCAGGTCAAATCTCATCAAAAACCTCAGTTCTTGTGCTAGAATGTGCGGTCTGTCCAAACAGAATTATCGTCACAAAAATTGTAGCAAAACAGTGCCAAAACTATTGTCAATGCTGGTCAAAGTCAACTGTAGGAGTCAACGCAGAGAGCAGAAGATGGCAAGAAGTGTCTCTCGCATGTGTGGAGAAGTAGCTTCCTCAGATGCTATGCTAACCAATCAGAGGGGAGAAATGTGTATGGTGTTTCTATGCCAAAATGAGGTGAACTTGGCTTATATCTATAGTGGTTGATGTGGGGTGAAGAGTCATGTCTATTCACCAATGGGGCTGACTTGTAGATGAAGGAAGAAGGCTAACATAAAGAAATGCCATTTGTAGAAGTGCAAAAATTTTGATTTTCGATACCAAGGAAGATGCCATCAAGGGTGACCCAAATGTGCAAATGAGCCATCAAGAGGGGTTTCCAAGTAGGGGAATTAGCCCCTAGTTGCACTCTTTAACATATCTCCTCCCCATCTCCTTTATCGATCATCCTTCAATAAAAATATTTCCCTCTTGCAAAGGTACAAATAAATTTATGATTATGTTGTGTTGCTCATTTTCTTCCATGGTTAGCATTCTTGTTCTTCTCATTGCTTTTGTTCCTCAAGGTCCACTCCCTATTGACCTCTATTTTATCCTTGTAAAAATATCCACATCTACCTCCATCTTTTGCTTCTATGGGATTTTAGTAGCCTTACATGTGGTAATTGTCCTTTTGTTTGTCCAATTCCCCTTTGGCATTAAGATGTGGGGTGAAGAGTCATGTCTATTCACCAATGGGGCCGATTTCTAGATGAAGGATGAGGCTGACATAAAGAAATGCCATTTGTAGAAGTGCAAAAATTCTGATTTTCGATGCCAAGGAAGATGCCATCAAGGTTGACCCAAATGTGCGAATGAGCCATCAAGGAGGGGCTTCCAAGTAGGGGAATTAGCCCCTAATTGCACTCTTTAACATATCTCCTCCCCATCTCCTTTATCAATCATCCTTCGATAAAAATATTTTCCTCTTGCAAAGGTACAAATAAATTTATGATTATGTTGTGTTGCTTATTTTCTTCCATGGTTAGCCTTCTTGTTCTTCTCACTGCTTTTGTTCCTCAAGGTCCACTCCCTATTGACCTCTATTTTATCCTTGTAAAAATATTCACATCTACCTCCACCTTTTGCTTCTATGGGTTTTTAGTGGCCTTACATGTGGTAATTGTCCTTTTGTTTGTCCAATTCCCCTTTGGCATTAAGATTAAGTAGTTTGGTCCTTGGGGTGCTATCAATTCTCTAGTAGAATTTGCAATTGGGATGGTGTAGTACTCACATGGCATTGGGTTGACTGCATCTGCTACCACTATAACCACTAGGTGAATTACACCTTCCCCTAATGTGGACACATGTTAATCAGATGATGGAACCAAGGACCTCATATTATTTTACATAACACCTTTATAAGGTTTTCCAAGTGAGATTATGTATGAGCTTGAGCAAGGTTTGTATTCACTACTATTTCTCAGAGGCAAAATCATCATAGATGTTGTAAGGTGGTAGTGCCTTGTGCCATTGTTGGGACATATTTACATTTTTATATGAAAGGTGGTAACTCTAACATAACCTCCACATAAAATCTTATTGACAAAGAAAGATCTAATATAAATTATAACCCCAATAATTCCTTTTATTAGTACCAATGATAATAGATTATAATACTAATTTCTTCCTTGTAGTTCCGACAATCATAATTTACAAAATAAGGGCTTTGTACCTACACCTTCTTCCTCCTCTTTTTGTCCCCACTACTAAGCGTGGACACAATGACAATGTCCACAACAATGGGCTAGCAATTGGAACATGAAGTGTTCAAGTGATCATAGGAAGCTTAATCATGTCACTAATATATTTGGCACAATAAGCTTAATCATGTCACTAATAGACCTGGCACATTGCAAGAAATTCATTAGTGGAAATTTGGGGTCTAAAATATGCCACCTATAAAATTTCTTAAAAATATAAACACTAAATGTTATTCTTCAATTAATAGGATTTAGGATGATGATGTCTACCCCATGGATGAAGAGTGTTGGAGGGAAAAACCTTTTTTTCCTCCGTTTATTTTCAATTTATCTCTTTATAGTTTATTAAAAGTATGAAGTGCATGCATTTGTTGGATGCACTATTAAATTCATCCAACGAATATTTAGATATGATGCTTTCATAAACATGTCATGGATTAAAATGAAGTTACATGAAATACATATCTTTTTGAGAAATACATTTTTGGTTTAGTATAATTTCAGAAAGAGAAATACATGTTTAATGTAAATCAATCTATATTAAGACATTTTTCCATGTAATTTTAGTTTATTTCATGATAGATTTATTAAAAATGTTAAGTTTGATTACTTATTAGATGGAATTTAATTTTTCATCCAATAAGTACTCACACTTGATACTTCACAAGGACCAAATTTTCTTTCTCTTTCTTTTACTCTACAACCCCTAAAGTCTTATTTTATTATTTTTCTTAGGAGGTCCATTTTAGATGTCAGGCCAGGAGTAACTCCACGAATACGAATTGTTTTGCATTAAGGGAGAATATGAATATATACAAGGGGAGGGAGACTATTGGGTTTCATCTCCGAATGTCTCTTTGTCTTCCAACTTTTATTTTTACTATTTACAATATCTACATAAGTTTATCTAATCCCAAAGATTAGGTGTCAACATCACCCCCTTAATCTGAAGGTATGTTAGTGAGTCCAAGCATCATTCTGTATATTTCAAACTTTTCCCTTCCAAGTGCTTTGGTGAAGATGTTTACAATGCTTATTTGTGGAACAATGCCATAGGTGGATTGTTTTGGCCTCAACATGATGTTGAATCAAATGATATTTTGTATTGATGTGCTTGGTTCGATCATGGAACTTTGGGTTCGTGGCCAACTTTATTGCATGAGTGTTGTTAATCAAAAGAGGATTTGAATGCACTTGTTTCTCCTGCAAATTTGATTACTTCTTTAAAATGCAACAAAGTACAAAATAAGAAAACATGGGAATACTAAATGATGAACATAGCAAAATATCTCCATGCCAATTCCTGTGATCACCTCTAATCAGGACACACATTTGCCATGATGTTCCTCCTCTCTTACTTGGCAAGTTCGCCTATCATTTTCACCTTAATTGCTTGAATTTTCCACTATTTGGAGTTGGGAGCGATCAATTGTCGGTTGCTTGCCATAGTGCAGAAACAGAGATTGACCTGACAGTCTTTCATTCCCTGACTGCATGGAGCTCCATGTTGAGAAATTAATTCTCAGGTGACCTGCACACTGCTTCCTGAGTCCCATACCTCCATTTACTCACTGAAGACGTGCGTCGGAGCACAAAGATGGCTTGTATCACCTCAAGGTAGACCCAAC
Source organism: Pinus tabuliformis (assembly GCA_031772625.1). Classification (NCBI taxonomy): domain Eukaryota; kingdom Viridiplantae; phylum Streptophyta; class Pinopsida; order Pinales; family Pinaceae; genus Pinus; species Pinus tabuliformis. Next base: position 485,364,253 of record CM062814.1, on the reverse strand, counting down.
ACTCTTTCCTGCAGATCGTGGTCCTTGCTGCCTTGACCCAACAATATTTGACAATCGCCATTACTCCTGAGACAAACTCCTTTGTTCCTGCATTTAATCTTGCAGTTGCCAACCCATATGCCTTTAACTCTATTTACCGTGTTTATCGGATAAATTCCATATCGCAATCTTCACAGTGGTACAGTATCCTAATCTTCTAATTTCCAACCTCTGATATGACGAGATCCCTCTGCTTAGCCCTTCCCACATTTCTCACCATAGGATCGAGGGTTGTGACCTGCCACTTAGCCTTGAGGCGCTAGAGTGTTTTTGTTCCTGCTGGGGGCTATTTTTCCTTTGTTAAGTGCTTAGCACCCTTGGTTCTCTAAGTTCTTCTTGACCATGAACTAGCCAAATATCAGAGTCCCTCTCATCGAAAGTTTCAAATTGGGGATTTAACTTTGGAGTTGCGATATTCCCACTTTCAATGTAGCCCATAACTCTCAGTGCTCGGCCCCAATTGCGCGCCTTTGGTTCTTTAAGACTTTGCGACCATGGTGCCAACCCAATATCAGAGCCCCCCCCCTTATTGGAACTTCTTCAAGTATCAAGTGTTACAAAGTACCGACATCCTCAACCTTTGATATTACGTCATCACTCCACATGGCACCTCATGAGTGGTGATGCATGTCACCCAAATTTGTCCCCTTAGGCCCCCTCAAAATGCCAAAAATGCCTGCCATGTATCATTTCGTACCACCACATCATGCTGATGTCAGATGCCACTGTAGCTTTATTGGAACCAATCATATGCGACCATGTGTCCTGCTAGAGGAGAGAGAAAAGGGCTTTGTGATTAAATCCTTTGCTAATCCTTTATCTGTGTTCCTAGCGGTTTTTAACACTATCGACACTTTACCCATGTCACAACTTTTAAAAGGTTCTCATGTTCATAAATTCTGATTCTCTGATCACCGATATGCTTGATGCTTCGATGTGTTGATGTAACATCCCTAAAATGACTCATGGTAAAATAAATAAATAAAAGTTACATATCAGTTATGAAAACTAATTCTAAATAAGGATGAAATCAAGAAAGGAGGAAAAACTGTTCGGTAGAACTGCGGGATGTGGAAGAGGTGGCAAAAGGTATTTCAGTTGTGAACTTGTGGATGGATAACACACCGTTTCGGATTTTCGGAGGAATCTTTTAAGCTCGAGGCGGAGGGATTTTTAGTTCTTGTTTTTTTTTATGCACGTATTCCTGGTGGAGATGGATGCCGGTGAATTAATAGTGAAAGAGTAATGTGAAGGAAGGGGAAGATGGCGAGTGTGCGAGGTATTGCAATGGCGGAGTGGCAAATCTCTTGACTGTCACTGCGTTTTCTGTTGGCATTTGCATTTTCTGAGGTTGCAGCTGATGAATGAGAGAGTCTACTTTCCGAAATTGCTTCTGAACCAAAGGAGTATCAACTGTGCGTAAGTTGAGAACTTGGACTACAGAGCGCACATACGTTTTCTCAGTTGGATGCGGAAGGCTCGTTTTCTCAGTTGGATGCGAGAAGCTCTCACAATGCCGAAGTCGGACATCATTGATCATGCCGGTCTTGACTTTGTTGTTTTCCATAGGATCTATATTGTGTGTTTTTAGAGATATAGCTCTGTCCGCGGTTTGGATAGCTTCTTGGTGGTCAACTAAAGAGATAAGTATATGTTATTTTGCTCATAGAAATAACTATTTCGGGTAAGGAGAAAACATATTCAAACAATAACTACTGCATTCTTGACATATTAAAGAAAAATAGAAGTAAATATTACATTCTTGGAGAAGAGAATGCACATTAAAGAAATAGACGTAAATAATGCATTCTTGGCATATTAAAGAAATAGAAGTAAATAATGCATTCTTGGCATATTAAAGAAATAGAAGTAATTATTGCATTCTTGGCATATTAAAGAAATAGAAGTAATTATTGCATTCTTGGCATATTAAAGAAATGGAAGTAAATATTGCATTCTTGGAAAAGAGAAGGCATATTAGAGAAATAGAAGTAAATATTGCATCTTTCGAAAAGAGAATGCATATTAAAGAAATAGATGTAAATATTTCATCTTCGGAAAAGAGAATGCATATTAAAGAAATGGAAGTTAATATTGCATTTATGGAAAGAAAGAATGCATATAATAGAAATGGAAGTTAAGTTGGATTTTATTGGAAAGGGAAATATGCTTTATTGCATTGGGACGACTTCTTGATTTTGGCGCATAAGAGGTTAGATTAACCTTGTTATGGTTTCTTGATTTTTATTCATAAATATAGGGTATCTTTAATAGTTTCTTGAAAGGAAAAGCATGAGAAACTTACTTATAGGAAGATAGAGAAATGGGGTTATGATGACTTTTCTTAAGAAAGAAGTAAGTAATTGCTTACATGAAATAATGGTAGAGTTCTAAAGAAGGGGATATGTATTGCATATATATTAAAGAAGGGATATTAAGATAAGCTAATGGATGCTCAAAGAACAGTGATTGTGTTATGGAGATGTGTTCTTTATATGTTAGAAAAACTATGTTAATTTCTTGAAAAATAACTATGTGAAAGGAACGCATGTGCAAAGGCGCAGAAACAATAGTTTATTACCTGTATGTAAACATAACCAATGTGTTATATGTTTAAAAAAGAATCATGGACTTGTAAAACTAATGGTTAGATCTCTTAGAGAGAGATATGTACCAGTGTGAATAAGCGTTGTGAAAAGTAGAACAAGAATTTACTTGAATAGATGTACTAGTTAGTTAGTATGTTATGCTTGCTCATGCAGATGAGTAGATGTTAAAAGATCACTTTTAGAGGTTGTTAATGAATTATTAATAATGTATCTAATATTGTTGCCAAAGTTTGTTGACAACTACATTGACAGGAAACGATGGCGGATGGTGCCAAAGGAAAAGTGATGTTAACATTGTGGCAGGAAAAGGATTAATGGTTCATGTAGATGAGTTCGGTTGTAGGATCGTACAACGCCAGAACAATCATGCCACAAAGAATGTTGTATGTGGCGGTATGTAAGTAAAAGATTACATGAGAACTGTATTAGCTTTTAGCTAGTTATGTGATAACTTAATGATAACTCATTGTAATGATCTTATAACAATGGTTAAGGGATGGAATCCCTTATAAGCCATTGAGTGAGGGGTGAAATCCCTCACGAGCGTTTAATAATAAGATTAAACGTTTGCTGGTTTTCACCCTACGGGGTTTCCAGGGTAAATTGGTGTTCAAATGGTGTGATTGCCTTTTGTGTCAGTTTGATAATGATGAGTCCTTGATGTTGAGGGTTCTTTATTTGATGTGACAACCATAATGTCCTAGTACATGATTATTTAATATGGATGCAAGGATTCATGAGACAGTTTATGTTATTACACTACCACAGTGGTGGTTAAAGGTTATGCAATGGTTATGCAACTTACTGTCTTTGATGGCAATTTACTTGACGTACTAATGAATATTATATCTAATGGTTAATGATGATTTGTGGAGTTGTGATTTGGTTAATTACTTGTGGTAATTGTATAAAAAAAATTCTAACTCCCTACTTTTACATGCGAGGTTACCGGGGTATGTGACAGTTGAACTCCTCCAAGCTCTGATGTTGATCGCCGATCTCTGATGTCTCTGGACCTCTAATATGCGATGCGATGATATGATTGATGCTCTGATGTTGTGATGCGCTGGTATTCCCGACCTCCGATATGCGATCGCTGATATATCTGATGCTCTGATGTTGCAATCGTCGATATCTCTAGACCTCCAATATGCGATCTCCGATATTCTGGACCACCGACATGCGATCTCTGATATTCTTTCCTTCCTGAGGCTTTAATCCTTGAAACTTCAGCAGACCATATCTTTTGATCCAGGAGTCCATTTTTGGACTTCCACATATCGTTGGAAAGCTTGTTCAGATCACTTTCCAATGGAGAGGGTCTGATTTAGGCTTTGAGTCCTTATGCTACTTAGAGAATGACTACAAACTTCTCTGCTCATTTACTCTTTGGACGGCTAAAAACATATTTTGTAGTAAGTGACAACAATACCAATCAACCTGAACATCTTCATCTAGGTTAGAAGTGTCTAAAATTTTATTAAATCAAGAGTTGAAATCTTTAACTTTTTCATTAGGGCCCATATTTATATTAGATAATTCAATTATTAAAGAGGCTGGAGTCTTATCATTATTGAATTTCTTTAGAAATATTTCTTCAAAAGTATCCCAATCAACAATGGAATTAGTAACTCGAGATAAGTACCACGATGCAACTTCACGTTCAAAAGTATATGGAAATAACCTACAAACTACATCTTCTTAATAAACAACATTCAAATTAATAGCCAACATGAAGTTATGTATCTGTTCTTTAGGACGAAGACCATTATCAAGATTAAATTTTGGTAACCATATTTTAGGGTGTTTGGGAAGAGGATGTAATGGACCCTGTAGATTAAGAGCCCTTGGGTTTTCCCATGGTCTATGTGCCATCTTAGTAGAGGTAGAGGTTGCACCATTTGCAGTAGTAGAAGAAGTAGTAGTGGATGATGATGGTATAATGGGTGACGATGGACCTGCCGAATTGGTAACAATTGGGATGACTATAGGTTGATAGAAGAAGGAAATATAGATGAGGTTGAAAGAGGAAGAGTATGTAATGGATGAGTAGTGGTCGAAGTAATGGTAGGTGTATGTGGAGGTGAACCAAAAGAGATAGTTCCACTAGTTGATGAATCATAACCTGTAATAGGTTTCTTTCTATGATGAGTGTCTAAAGGAAACTCAAAGGGTTTAATTCCTAGCTTCTCGCTTTGAGCTCTAGTTAGAATGTGAGAACTCTTCATTGATGAGGTAACACTTCGCTCATAGGATTTAAATACTTTAGGTTGTTCTCCCTAAATAAATAATCCTTCGATCTTTTGGATAATGGTTCAAATGTTAGGGAAAACAGGTGGATCTTGAGGTAAAGTTGTATTGACTGAAGGTTCATTAGAGGATCTTCTAACAGTGCTAGGAAGTGTGTGAAAAGGATCAGTAACTTCATATCATGGGGGAGGTGATGATTAATGAGTGTTTTGGGAAAATTTAGTGTTTTAACAAACGCCTAACCCTCTAGACTTAGTAGCTAGTCTAGAAACAACAGACGAAGTAATTTGCTACCTTTTCTTTAATCAACAGATAAGAGAGGTAAGAAAAGAAACCAACCTGTAGCTTTCTCTTTCCCCCTCTCTCCCTTTATCGATCCTGTCACTCCTTTTTGTACTTAACCCGCTTAGAAAGTACCTGCACACAAGCTGAGACAGAAACCAATCAAAGCATACAATAAAGATTTGTTAATTAAACATATCATAGAATCTAGAATACGATATACATATGAGAACATGAATGGAAAAAGCTTTGAATTATTTATTGATAAAAGGAAATATTACAACCCATGAATGTTCATGCTTGATTCAGTGTCTTCCTTCCAGTTCAATCCCTTCTCTCCTCATGAAACAACAATTTGACATCATTACAATACTCTTACTAATCTCATTCAAACAACATCTCCTTAGAAATCCAACCTAGACTAGCCTTTGAATGCTTGATCAATTTATAGTTGAATGGAGGAGGTTAAGCCGTAATGGTCTTCATGAATGCTCTGCCAAAATTGGGAGGTGGTTCCATGGAGGAAGGGATAATGGATTGAGGTTCATTCATCCTCTTCCTCATCCAAATGCAAGCTCAACTAACCTGGAAACTTCCAAAAGTATCCATTGGATGAGGAATCCAATGGGTTCATTTAAAAAATTCGATGAATCTCGCTCAGCACATGCGAAACAAAGGTTAAGTGCGTTGCAGTGCACCTAGTCAATGCAGTTTCTGCATTGCAATGCAGCCTGATAGAAGGCTACCTGCGCTGATCTCCTTAGGGGCAATTTTTGGATGAATGGTGTCATGGAAACTCTTGGGAGGCAAGCATGATGTAGGTTGATCTCATTAGGGAATGTAAACAACTGAATTAGGGCTCGATGGACCCTAATAATATGGATCTGGAATTCGGGATTGATGTGCCCAAATTGACCTGTAACAGTTGCCCTCTAAAGCATGAAGTCGAAAATAAACATGTCGAGTGAAATGCTTTACCATTTGGAGAGAAGGTTTCGAAGTGGAAGGAAACCTGCATCAGTTACAATACAAATATCATGATAATTTGATTTTTCTCATGAACTAGCTTAGGGAAGGCATACCCATTCTCAGCTTATAAACTTTCATTACATGTACAAATACAGTCGTCTATAGATATAGACCCATGAATGGATGACCATGAATGTAAGGCCATTGTACATTTGATTTAGTACTCCTGAAAAAATATCACAGCCCGGATGGATGAAACTAGATCTGAGGTCTTCAATCTCATTCAATCTTCACTTAAGTACAAGTCTAACCATGTGAATAGATGATCTGAGGTCGAACATGGAGAGACATTGTCTGATTACCAACCAATGATGTAAGCCGTTAACAGATGCGAGAGGAATCACTCATAATGATAATGACCCTCAAGGTACTGTAGTACATTTCGCATGGTATGAATAAATGATTTGAAGTCGAACACCATACGAAGTCTTTCGGTCGAAGGCTAGTGATGTCAACCTATTGCTGAAAGCGAGAAACCTGCCATTGATGTATGCAAGTCTCAAGGTACTGAATGGGTGTTTCTAAGTCAACTTCTTGGATGATGTGCTAATGTCGACAAGAAGCGACTCATCGCAGGAGGGCCTTGATGTATCCCACATCAACAAAACAAAATGAGGTAAATGATTTTGGAGATGAAACATCGACTGACGACACAAAGTTCTGGAATGGCAGCATGAAAATGAAGGTTTACAGTATTGTAAAGGATAAAGTTTTGAACTGAATGACTTCTCTTGAACATATCAACGACACTAAAGTGAATTGGTAGCATTGACCCAAAACGAAGCAATGGATGGTACGATAGACCAATGGTGTGATAACCATCAAGTTGAATGACCCAACCCAAATAATCACGGCGATGAGGTGAAAAAGTCATGTTCAAGAGCGACCTGCTACCATAAAGTTTTCTCGGCTTTTTCCCATTTTCCCCAATTATTTCTAACCGTACCTCTTTATTTTTATTAAGCTTGAAGAGGATAACATATGCTTGTTGTATAATTCCACCCTTCAGGTGAATTCATCGCTATTTGATGTTTTAACGATTCTAGCGAAGGTGAAACTCGATCTTGTCTAGATGGACAAGTTTTTCGCTATTTAATGTTTTTAACGAGTTTAACGACAAAAATAACTCGGTCCTTTTCACATTTAAAGAGTCTTAAAAGGGACTAAAATGAAACTCCACAAGTTCTTTTTTGTAAATTTGTCTCTCAAGTCCAAAAAAGCATAAAATAATACAAGAGAGAACCTATTGATCATGTTCGATCAACGAGTACCTTTTTCGTAGTTAATCTATCTCAGCCTGAAGAAGGATTGAAACTATACTGAGTAGATATCGATTCTAATCCGTTAATGAGCTAGAAACGACAAGCCCTTGACAATCTTTTCGTGTTTAGAGAGTCTTAAAAGAGCTTAAAAAGGACTCGATTTTGAGGAACGAGTGGTGTCTAGGGTAGCAACTGGTTCCGGTGATGTTGAAACTTCTCAAAACATGTTGATTTATGTGAAGCGGCTGGCTAATAAGACCACTCATTGTAACTGTTCCTCGAAAAAGGTAAAACAACCAAGTGAAAGCGTATGATCGGCCAAAGGGATGTGGCGATGGGATGAAAACGACCAAGGCTCATCTAATGAAAGAGGATGATAGAATGGCAATCACGAGGGTTAAAAATGGAAATGGGTTAATTTTTAGACAAGCTTGAACTATAGTGAACTGTGCTTGGATTCAATTTCATGTTTACAAAAGCTTGAAATGAAAAACTATGCTTGGATTCAGTTTTATTTTTACACAAGCTTAAAATGAAGAGCTATTCTTGGATTCAGTTTCATGTTTATACAAGCTTGAAATGAAAAACCATGCTTGAATTCGGTTTCATTTTTGCACAAGCTTAAAATGAAAAACTATGCTTGGAACTAGTTTCATTTTTACACAAGCTTGAAACGAGAAAAAACTTTGCTTGACACTGATTTCATTTTTACACAAGCTCGAAACGAGGAAAAACTATGCTTGAAATTGGTTTACATGCCCCCAACATGATGAAAAGGAGAGTCTTTTGTAACCAGATGGAAGTCGCTGCGGTGAAGCAAGACAATTATCCAACACCTATTTGGCTTCGTCCAGATAGGGACAAAGGTCAATGGGGTGATTCCCTTCACATAACCTATAGGGAAACTTAACTTTACCATAAGGTGCATGCCCCCCAAGCTTCATTACATTCACCTAAGTAGACTACTTGTGGCCATTAGGTGGATGGAATGAAGGTTCTTTTACGAGATCAAGTGAAAGACTCGACTGGGACTTTACGAGATCTAATCAAAGACTCAACTTGGAATTTTGCTCCAGGGGACCTTGTTTCATTTTTTAATGAGCTTGACACAAGACAAGGAACAATGCTCATACCCTTGGTTTCATTTTTTAATGAGGTTGACACAAGACAACAAACTGTCCTCAAATTCTTTGTTTCATTTTTTAACGAGCTTGACACAAGTCAAGGAACTATGCTCATATTCCTTGGTTTCATTTTTTAACGAGGTTGACACAGTAAAAGAACTATCCTCGGGCTTGGATCACAACTCATAAGAGGTCATGAAGGAGAGATTTGGTTCCAATGCCCCCAGTACATGACGTACAACATCATTGAATTGATCGTTAGTTGATGTAGGTATGGAACAGGTTGCCACATAATTAACCCATGGCAGGGATGATACCATTGGTACAAAAGGACCACTTAGGGAAGATGGTTGAATAGGAGCTATATTTGGACCGGGAAATGAAAGTTGGTCAACGGTGACAATTTTGCCTTCATGCAAGAAACAAATCACTCGAAAGAGTGTTGAAACAATAGCTCCCATGCCATAAACATAGTCACACCCAAGAAGTAAATTGTAATCTAAAGGGCCTGGGACAACCATCACTCGTTTTCTTCCCAAAGTAATAGGTAACTGAGGGAGGATCCCTAATGGTTGACTGGTTCCTCTGTTAAAACCCAACAAATTCTGTGTAACAGGGACAAGCGATGGTGAACCAAGCACATGCGAAGTAGTTGAGGAAAGGATACTCACTAATGCACCTTCATTTATAATAGTGCTAGATACAATCATATTACAAACTTGTACTATGATCTGGAAAGGCACATCAAAAGGAAGACAAAATCTAGCTAGTCAATTCTAATCGAAGGAAGTGACCAGACTACTTGGAGGGGGTACCATAGAAACAAGAGGATTAACCCCTTGAGTTACGAGAGCAGGAGGATTTCCCCCACGCTGATTTGAATCTGAAGAAACAAAAAGAACTTGAATGGTATCATATTCACTCTCTTCGGGAAAGGTACGATTAGGTGAAGGTGAAATCGAGTCAACTGTTGCCTCCACCTGTTGATTTGGGTTGAGTATAGACTCATAGGATTCACTTTCAGAGAGAGTGGGTTCGACCGATGGTTGATTTTGGTCAGTCAATTCATCAACTAGTGAAGGATTTAGGGAGAGTTTCTTGTAACTAGATGGAAGTCGCGCAGTGAAGCAGGACGATTATCCAACACTTTTTTGGCTTCATCCAGATAGGGACAAAGGTGAATGGGGTGATTCCCTTCACATAACCTACATGGAAACTTGACTTTACCCTTCTTTCCATGATCTTTACTACCACTAGTTGATGGTGTGTCACCAACATGATTTCCAGAAGTTGATGGCACAGGATGGTGTGAACGAGAAGACCATTCTTCTAAGATTTGAGGAATATCAGGACAATTTCGAAGAAGATGGCCTCCCGCACAAATTTTGCATGGATATCAAACTTTGTGAGGCTTGACGGGCAGTTTCTCATTAGATGCTACATTCAAATAAATGGTTGCTTTGTTGCCCCTCTGCTAAATTTGCTTCTTCTTCTTCTTCTTAGCCACCTGGTTACTAGTACCAATACTTTCACCAGGTGAAGAGGAAGAAGGGGAGGAAGAAACAACCGAGGAAGAAGGCAAAGGGTCAACTTTAGGATCAACTGGAGGTTGATTTTGTCCAGTTGGAGGTGTACTCGATTGTGGAGAAATCACGACATTTTGAACCAAGGAGGTTGAAAACAACCATATTGGCAAGCCAATGGTAAATCCCAGAAGGGACAATGTAGCCATATATGGAGCACCAATATTTCCAAATGGAGGAAAAGGACTAGGATTCCCATCAAAAGGAATTCCTTGATCGGTGGACTCTGGATTTGTTGCCATATGTTTCAACCTAAGATCAACTAAGGAGTGAGCGTGGAGGATGTTATCTGCGGTCAATTAATTTTTACGACACTGGAACACAACTTTTCTTTTTCATTTTTAAAGAGTCGAGAAAAAACAAAAGATGACTCTAGTCGCCTTCGATGTTTAATGAGCCTGAAAGGACAAGTGCTTAGATGATCCTTTTACTTTTAAAGAGTTGAAAAGGAACAAAAGTGATTGCTCTGGAGATTCTAGACAAGAGGGTTTACCAGACAAATCGCAAAACTACAATATACACCTTGGTGATAAATGAAAGAGAAATGACCAAGGATTTTACGTACGACAATCAATCTTCTCGAATGTTGTGTTTAGTGCGTTGCGATCGGTAAGGCGGCAGACTTGGCTTCCTAGGGATAAAGGATTTCAACCTATTGGGGTCTCCCACCGTATACTCGACGATACAGGGAGCACAAGTCTGTACTAACACTTATCGAATTAGAGAGGAGGAATCACCCAACATTAGTGAAAACAATAGCCACTAGGTTTAAAGACGTCGAAACACGTCTCTAGCCTAGAACTCTAGATGTTTTTCGTTAAGTTCCAATGCATTATTAGATTAATTAATGTAAATTTTAGGTTAATCTTGCTTAAAATTTACCTTTGAAGGTTCACCACGAGATGTTTTCCGAAATTCCTAAGAATGCAACTAAAATGAGAAGCAATCTTTCCATTTAGTTTCAGCAATGAAAATCCTAGCTATGAGGGATAGAGCATACAAGTACTTTTTGAACAAGCAACAAAGAGCACAAACTAATGCAATTCCCTAAACCATTCCTTTCAAGCATTCACAAACTCAAACTCTAAAATGCAAATTGCATGTATTTCTTTTCAGTTTCTCTTAATGTGAATGATGCAATAAGAAAAACTAATGCACAAATGATTCAGACCTTCTTTCATAAAAAATGACGATTTGTGACAATTTCTTTTAAAGGGAAAGGAATACTGTACGACACTTTCGATTTTAAATGAAGATTTTCGACACTTTAAATGAAAATACAAATCAAATGCACACATCAATCAATCGATCTTTCATGAATGAAGACTTTACGACAATTCAACTTTTGAAAGAAAAGACGATTTTACGACACTTTCTTTCGACAAAGATCAATCAACTATATTCTAACTTTGACTATAGACTGATAATGACAAAGAAAACATTAAAGAAACATTAATCAATCCAATCAAAGTAGGGCTGGATTAAGGAGATGAAAAACTATTTTCAGAGATAAGACATCATTGATATTCAACAAGCAAGCAATCAGAAGAATTTTGGCAAAAACTCAATCCAAAGGTGGGAATTTAACCTAAGGTTGATCAACGCAAGTCAAAGAGGAGCTAACTGCACTGCAGAGCACTGTCTCTCACTAAAGCCTGCGCTGATTTCAATGATTTCAAGATTGATCAGCGCAGGTCAAAGAGGGCTTATCTACACTGATCAGCGTAGGCCAAAGAGGGCCAAATTACGCTGATTCAAATATTCCAAGGTAAATCAGCGCAGGTCAAAGAAGGCCTAACTGCACTGCATAGCACTGTCTCTAAGGCTAGCCTATGCTGATTCCTGTGAGGCCACTCAAGAGTCATCTAACCTCAAATTTTGACCAAAATTCAATGCAAAAGGCTGAATTACAACAAGTAAAGTATGTCAAGGTGTCTAAGGAGGTGGATAAGCTACTAAAAGGGCTAAGAAGTCCCCAGTGGAGTCACCAATTTGTTTTGGGCAAATTTAGTGTTTTAACAAACGCCTAACCCTCTAGACTTAGTAGCTAGTCTAGAAACAATAAACAAAGTAATTCGCTACCTTTTCTTTAATCAACAGATAAGAGAGGTAAGAAGAGAAACCAACCTATAGCTTTCGCTTGCTCCCTCTCTCCCTTGATCGATCCTGTCGCTCCTTTCTGTACTTAACCCGCTTAGAAAGTACCTGCACACAAGCCGAGACAGAAACCAATCAAAGCATACAATAAAGATCTGTTAATTAAACATATCATAGAATCCATAATACGATATACATATAAAAGCATGAATGGAAAAAACTTTGAATTCTTTATTGATAAAAGGAAAGATTACAACCCATGAATTTTCACGCTTGATTCAGTGTCTTCCTTCCAGTTCAATCCCTTCTCTCCTCATGAAGCAACAATTCGACATCATTACAATACTCTTACTAATCTAATTCAAACAACATCTCCTTAGCTCAAGAAATTCCAACCTAGACCAGTCTTTGAATGCTTGATCAATTTATAGCTGAATGGAGGAGGTTAAGCCATTAATGGCCCTCATGAATGCTCTGCAAAAATTAGGAGGTGGTTCCATGGAGGAAGGGATAATGGATTGAGGTTCATTCATCCTCTTCCTCATCCAAATGCGAGCTCAACCAACCTGGAAACTTCCAGAAGTATCCATTGGATTCATTTAAAAACTTCGATGAATCTCGCTCAACGCAGGTGAAACAAAGGCTAAGTGTGTTGTAGCACACCCAGTCAGTGCAGTTTCTGCATTGCAATGCAGACTCATAGAAGGCTACTTGCGCTAATCTCCTTAGGGGCATTTTTTGGATGAATGGTGTCATGGAAACTCTTGGGAGGTAAGCATGATGTAGGTTGACCTCATTAGGGAATGAAAACAACTAAATTAGGGCTTGATGGACCCTAATAATACAGATCTGGAAGTTGGGATTGATGTGCCCAAATTGACCTGTAACAATGAGATCTAGAAATTGGAGGAGAGATCAAAGGCAGAGATGAACTCTTTGAATGGCTTGAAATTTTCGTATGAGGTCTTTTTTCCATTCATAGTCTAATGGCCCTCCTTGTAGCGCTAAAAATTTTGATGGTCTGTTGACAATGTTGGCAGTCCACCAACACAGGGGACCTCCCCGGTATGAAGTCCCAACTAGACCTCACACAGTTTGGAGTAGGAGCCCCATCTAGATAATATGATCGACCACCATAACTTATAGATTTGCCTTGGCTGCAATAAACAACATAAGAGAGTATGTGCATGACCTTTGAAACAAGCAAGTTAATATTGTGAAGCATATAATTAAAATGCATATAAGGCTCTTTCACAGACAGAAAAGAGAAAGTGATTCTTTAGAAGAAAAGTAATTGTACTATCCCAATAAAGACACACACAAACACATAAAGAATCATTGATTAACTTGTGAAATAGTTCACATAGTAACAATGATCATGAAAGTAAGTAACAACACACATTCAACAAGATATATACCAAATCCAACAAAATATTTCATTTTCTTTAGTATGTATGAACGTAAACATATATCGCAAACATTAAAAGAATAGTCTTACAACATCCACGATACATGCATGAAAGTGTGCCGACTCTAAGAGCATATAATAGGTATTGAACATGATCACACACACATACACACCCAAGCACATGACAGGAAGATACACAATACCCAAAATCAACAAGCAGCGAAATGACAGTAAACCGACACTTATCTCCAAGTGCGACACTTAAGATGTACCTTTAAAACACAAGTGTCGCAATGCAACCAAAAGGTGCGCTATGCCATAACTATGTGTTTAGTGCATGTCCGTATGATAGATAAGACCAACTAATGCAAGAGAGTGCGCTGGAACTGCCTCTAGAAAGTGTGCCAAGGTGCTCTTAACAAGATATAAGAAAAAAAGCGAAAGCGATGCATGCAAGAGTGAAAGTGACACATGTGAACACAAAAGAAAACACAAGTGACACATGCAAGAATAGAAGCAAGCAAAATTGACACTTGCAAAAGATAGAGTAGGAAAAAGTGACATATGTAAGAGAAAAAGAAAGCAAAAGTGACCGTTGAGAAACTCACCGAGAAGATGGGGAATTTGCAACCAAGAATGCTCTTTGTGCTGTAAGAATGCACAAAGCTCCGAATGGTGAATGTGAGAATGAGCTCTAGATTGAACTCTTTACATAGGGAGAGAAGCCATGCAATTAGAGTTAGAGTTTGTGTGAGTATGCTTTGTGCATGTCAAGAAACTAGGAGTCTAGTGTAAGTAGATTTCCACCAGGAAGTGTGACAGTTCTAACTTGAAGAAGCACACTCTCATTGTCAACAAAGAGTGCACAATCACCATCTATAAAGGACGCCCTTACACTGCCACTATCAACTGCACAATCACTGTGGACAGAAATTGCGCAGTGACTGTGAGCAAGGGTTGCATAGTGGCTGTGAGCAAGGGTTGCACAGTGACTTTCACTAGCAACTATGTAATCACTGTTGGAAAGGATTACGTAGTCACTATCTCTAGGGACTGCACAATCATTATTTCCCAACAAGAGATGGCTATCTTGCTTGCTTGGAAGAAGTGTGCTTGTGAAGCCATCAAGCACTGGTATGTGAAGGCAAATAGTTCGACACTTAGAATTATTAAGGGAGACTTGAACTCTGTAAAACATGACCAAGCATGACCTTAGTGGATTGAAATAAAAGATGGCATGATCATAAGGAGGCTCCAAAATTTGGAGGGTGTTTTTCACAACGACAACACTTGGCGACACATTGGAAGAACCCTAGCTTCTTTGTTGAGGTGTAACATTAAGCACGAGGTTTAGAATTTTGGAAGTATTGTCTCATCCTATTGATCACCCTAACTTCCTTACTTGGCCCTATTACAGATGTAGTCCTTCTATTCCTCTTGTCGGCTTAACACACTTCACAAGACTAGTCAAACTTCAGTGGTTTCGATTAGGGAGTAGTAGTATGTAAATTCTACGAGTTTAATATATTCAGAGTTTTATTATTGTCTCTGGTGTTTCTCTGTTGCCAGCATGTCTGTTCAGTTCCCTGACATAGTCACTTCAAGGAATCAAAATCATTGCTTCACTGCCAGCGAACAGGTTCAGTGCCCCGGCGAAATTGCTTGCTTCACTTCTCTAAGTAGGAAGAATTTCCCTTCTTTCACCCTTTCTTTATTTTATTACTTTATGCTCATTGACATTTCATAAGCATTTATTTTGCCAAGGGCGAAAGAGGGATCCTGGCTCATTTTATGAGCAAGAGAGGTTGTTCCTTGTTTTACAAAGATTTTTATGCATATACCTCTAAAATTAATATGCTCACTTACATTTCTCCTCCTTTCCCTTCTCTACTCAACAGAGCCAACACGTTGAAACCAATCAATATAAATGGTCGATTCAAGGTACGAAGACCCTATGATAGATACAAGCATCGTAGATCCGCTTGAGCTTTCACTTAGGATGAAACTTATTTTCCGTAAATGCATGATTGACCTTAAAAGATGTTCATGCCCAAACAAGGAAGTGGAGAAAAAATAAGCCAAGTGGTGCTAATTGTTATAGTTTCCCTTTTGACTTTTGCCACATTACCATAAGGTCAAACTGGAAAACTTTCACACATGGTCTTATTCAAACAAAATATGAGCAAAGACACGAAAGAAAACATGACACGACATAAAAGACAAAACATATAAAAGCAAAGTAAAAACTGGTAAAGAGTGTGTAGAGAACAAAACTCAAATGAGAAAGGGAATGCAGGAAAAGTATTGTAATGCAAATGCAAACGTAACTAGCATGCAACTAAGCAAAAGAATAGAACTAAACCTAAATCCTAATATATCTAAACTAGAAGGTCAGGATCACGTGAAATCAAATTTCTAATGAAACCATGAGGGCTGCTCCCGACCTACAAACAAAAAGATATCGAAGATTAGAACCATTATGAAATAATGTGCAAAGACAGAGATCTTTACCTGGACAATTTACACAAGAAACTGAAGGTCTTGTTTGCAAGCAGAACAATGTGATATAAAGACTTTCTTTATCCAATTTATAGATTTACCTTGACGAAGGGAGCTTGCAAATGCACGTTCATCCATCTTTTCATTAAGCTCAAGATAAAACTGGAACTTATGATTAACAATGGAACTTGTGAGGTACAATTCTTCCAACCAGTCGGTGATTGGATCTTGATACTGAAAACAACTAGTTTGAAAAGATTGAAATTCTTGTAGAGATAAGAAATTAATCAGTGCATTAGCCCTATGAGGAGAATCTCGTAAGAAAGAGATAACCATATATTGTTCAAGATTTTTTTCAAAGTCATGAGGGCTTGACATAACCATCAACAAAAACTGAAGTGCCTCAACTACTTGACAATTATCCAAATGGTAAGATAATGAATCATAAAAAAATGTGGGTTTAATGAAATCAACAAATTTAAGCCAACAACTATCATTAGATAGACCAGTGGGAAAATAATTAATGAGATGACAATTTTTAGTATGTCAATAAGATCTATCAATTAGCGCATGAGATCCTCTATCATCCAAAGGTAAATATGTGTTGATTTGTGAGGTTTTACAAATGCTATGTACATCTGTGTGAGATATGCATTCCAAACCTGATTTCAGTACAAGGGATTTGTAGGAATTATTAACTCTACCTTGAGGATTAAGAATATTAACTTGAAAACGTTGAAAATCCTTCAGGAGTGAGCTTAGATCCAATGAAACAATGTTGAGAAAAGAATTATGCAAGATAATTCTAATCTGACCTAGTTTAGAGATCCTATCAGGATTGCGAGAACTTGACATAACCATCATCAGAAGCTGAAGTGCGTGGACTTCCTGACAAGACTCTGAACATTCAAATGTCAGATGATTGAATTTTGCAAGCATGGTCAAGTAAGCATTTGTGTGAAGACAACTATCATCAATTGTTTCAACAAGATCATTATGAATCAGATGACAATTGTTAGAATCAACAGTTTCATTGGTCATCCCATCATCAAACAAATTACGCAATAAATGCTCAATAACTGAATTACCTTCTTATTCGCAGATAACCTCATGACCTTGTGTCGCTTTGAAAACTGGCTCATCAAATGATGGATCCAAAGATCATAGCACATTTTCTCCATCTGTTATTTCATTACATGCATCAAGGGATAAAGGAGGGTGAGAAGAAGAAATTCCAATAAGAAATTCTTCTATGATCATATCAGATTCTAAATCAAAATCCTACATATCCAAGTTTGTTTGAGAAATCAAGAAATCAACAGATGAATTTGGGCAGTCATCACCATGTATATCAGTGGAGTCATTGTTATCACGATGATGGTTGCCTAAGCCTTCATTTTGATCAAGGGATCGAATTTCACTTGAATGATCACCAAGATCACAAGATTCTTGATCAACTAAAAATGTGGAAGGATCATCTAAACATAGAGGTATTTGAAAAAGAGAAGTAAGATAGAATGAATATTCATCCTTTTGCTCCTTAACTTGTGAAATGTATACATCTTGTATCTGATCACTGCCTAAACCAACCAATTGAGAATCAAGGGTATTTGAAGCAAATGGTGATGAAGTAGGTTGATCGAGTGAATCGAAAAATAGGGAGCCATCTGGTGTAAATGATAAAGTCTAAAAGGTATCCTTTGAAGAGGCAGAGTTTTCAATCAGATCAGATTCAAGATTAAGATTATGTGCATTAATGCCATCTTGGGAAATCAAGGGATCAACCTTTACATTAAGCTCTATGAATGTGTCAGAAAATTGAAAGCTCCTCTGGATAAGATCTTGATCATGGGAAGGAAACGAGGGTCGAATAAGTGGATCAACAATATGCCATTCAAGTTTCCCAACTTTAAAATCAATACATGAGTTTACTCTATTTAGTAAAGAAAAGGAGGAGGAGGAGGAACAAAAGGGACATCAGATTCTTCCTCTGGAATTTGAGGTGCTTCATGACTGAGATGATATTTGACAACAGAGTTTGGAATGGGGCTTGAAGATGATTCAAATTCAAATTATTCAATAGAGGCCTAAACCAAATACTGAAACTTTTCACTCATGAAATCCCAATCCACATCTTCCTTAGGAAACTCATAACAAAGATGAAGAAACTGATCAAGAAAATCTTCTAACGATTCATCAGATTTCATTCTAAGTCGATTAACCCTTATATAAACATCTTGATAATTGTACATGTCAAAAGCTTGATGAAGCTCCTTGAGAAGTTCAAATGAATGGATAGAAGCATTTGGAAAGGTAAGACATTATTGCTTAGTGGGACCTTCAAAAGTGAGGATGAATAATCTACAAGCAACATCTTCACAATCCACTTCATGAAAATTACAAAACTTAAGAAACTGAAGTGTATGCTTAGCTATAGATGTTCCATCCTCGCCACTGAACTTCAAATGTGACAAGTCATGAATTTGTTCCGCGGGGACTGTAAAATTTCCACTTGTAGCAAACCACCCCAGGATTATGATTTGAGAAGAAGCCACTTAATATGGGAGATTCAAAACAAACTTCACGGGCTCAACTTATCATCTGGCCCTCCTTCTAGCGGCAATTTTTGATGGTGTTGGAAGTCCACCAACACAAGGGGTCTCCCTAGTATGAAGTCTCAACTAGAACTTACACCGTTTGGAGTAGGGGCCCCATCAAGGTAATAGGCCCAATTGCCATAACTTAAAAATTTGCCTTGGCTGCAATAAACAACATAATAGAATATGCACATAACTTTTGAAACATGCAAGTAAATTGACACTATAAAGCATACGATTGTAATGTATATAAAGCTTTCATAAAATTTAGAAAAGTAAATATTAAAATTTTCAATGTAGAAAGTTGTATAACAATAAATTTGAAACCATTACATTAATATATTGTATAAAAATTTGTTTATAATATATTTTTTGTAAATAAAATTAATAGAATAAATCATATTTATTGGCCCAAATATAGATTGAAAATATTTTAAGGTTATGGATTTGGAAATACAAAATCAATATTACCTTTGTCATTTAAAATATTTTAATATTATGGATTTGAAAATACAAAATCAAAATCGCCTTTATCTTTCACTTTGATTATTTTTCCTAATATAATATAATTAGTTTATAAAATAATTTTAGAAATAAAAATAATAAACGAACAATTTTATAAAAATTATATTATAAATTAATAGTAATATTTTATATTAATATTAATTTTATTCAAAACTCTATAATATCAATTTAAAATTTGCAACAAATATTTTACTCTAATTTTATATAAAAAAAATCCATAAGAGTATAATTATGATTTTTTTTTATTAAATTATAAATAAATTAAAATCATCTAAATATTAATTAAAATTTCAAATTAATCAAACATATAATTTTTCATTTTAAAAACTAATTAAAATTTTAAATTAATTAAATCTTCGATATTTTCACTGTAATAAGCTTTCAAAATTCCTAATTAGTCAATTTTTTCCTTCTAAAACGTGGTTAAAATTCCAGGGTTTCGCTAGATTCAATATAAAAAAGGTTTACTCACTTGCTTATTTTTCCGGAATTAAAAAAAAAAGAGAAAAGAAAAAAAGAAAAAAGCCAAACTATGCTTGCGCGTTACCGAATTGACATTAAATTATTTTAATGGCTCAATGTGGATGAGTAAAAATCAAACTTCAAAGCACTCCACACTCGATATATATAATATATAAGAGTTTCCTTTGGTATATTTTTTAATATTTTAAATGTGAAAGGTATAACATTGAATATATATAGTTTGTTAATTTAGGTTATTTTATGTAGTTGAGTAGAATGGTTGTTATCTAGTTTATTTAAATTTATTTATATGTAAATGATATAATGATAAGAAATATTGTTGTAATGACTTAATGCCTATAAATATTGTTGTATTGACTTAGTTTAAACAATTTTTAGTCATATTGATTTTTTGTTGTTTAAAATGTGTAAAGTTTTTTTCAAGAGAAAAAAACAAGTAACTTTCATTAAAAAAATACTTAAGTAGTTATATATTCAATTATGTGTTGTCTCCAATATCTAGAAATCAACAAAAAGACCTATCTGAGACTGGACCAAAGCTTACAAAGTGGCTTGTAGAGTTCACAACTCTCAAACTTGTGATTCCAGTTTAGAGATCACAACTCAAACTTGTGATTCCAACAAATCCCTGCTAGAACTGTGCAAAATTCACAACTCAAACTTGTGACTCCAACAAATCCAATTGTTTATTCTTCACAACTCAAGCTTGTGATCCTAACAAATCAAATTGTATAGAGATTCAAACTTGTGATTATGGCAAATCCTTACCAAAATTATATAGAGTTCACAACTCAAACTAATAACTTCAGTAAACCTCTACTAGAATTCTAACAACTTTTACTATTATTGACTAGAAAAAACCCCAAAATAAAAACACATACATTTCAAATTTCAACATTTCATTATTTTTTTATATATTAATTAATTATATATTTTGAAATATCATAAAAGCGATCCTTTTCTCATGGCTTCTCTTCTCCAACAAGAACCTCACCTGGGAGGTTCTTCAAAAAAAAGGTTGGCATGGTCCCAGCAAGTGTCATTTGTGCTCTTCTCATCTAGAAACAAACTTCCATATGTTCTTCGAGTGTCCAGCTTCTTCTTCAATCTGGTGCGAGCTCTCTCTCACTTATGGTTTCTCTCACCGGTTCTTTCCTTCTGGCTTCTTCTGGTGGAGCTCTCAGCGTCCCTCCTGGCGTGCTTTTTTTATCCTCACTCGCTGGTTCATCTGGAAATGGAGGAACAACCGTATCTTTCAGAATTCTTGCCAGCCCCTGCATTCCATTTTGATGTCTATTTCGGACTCCATGCCCTCATCGGATTAGTTCCTCTTCTTCTGGCAGTTTTTTTCCGAAGGCATCCTCTCTGCCTGTTTTTCTTCTGATATTTTCCTCTGAAAAAGGAAATCGAATGTGCTGAATTGTTTTTGTCGATTTTGAAAATCCCTTTCCGTCTCTACAGCTGTGGCAATCGAACATGGTGAAATGCTTGATATGGAATCGATCTTATCTTGAAGTTTGTATAGCTGCAGGGTATCGAATGCGTTGTTCTCTTACAGCTATCAGATATCTCTGTACATCTGATTATATATAAGTTTTTATTCATGCCGTTACTTCTCTGAAAGATCTACGATGACCCTGCCGCAAAATAGGGTATTTCTCCCCCTGTCCCCTTTCATGCGGACTTCTACATGTAACCAGTATCCTCTCTATCTGAAAAATGTCCTCCGAGACATCTGTAAATGATGCTTTTTATATCATCTTAATATAATCCATTCTGATTTTTTCCTCTGAAAAAGAAATATCATAATTATGAATATGAATTATTATTTTTTAAATTTATTTTGATGTAATATATATATTATGATTTTTTTCTATAAAATTATTTATAATTTTATAATAAAAACAAAATTACAAAATAATAAATTAAATTACATTATATTGTATTTTTTAAATAAAATAAAATATCACAGCGCTGAAAAAGCTCACATCAGTGGCCAATTCAAGCACATGCTAAACTCCCAGTCGGAGTCCAAAACAGATGTAACTGACAATACCCAAAAATATTTTTTAAAACACCATTGGAGCTGAAAATACATTACGGATAAACATTGTGCAAAAATGGGCTACTCTCTTGTGTTCCAGTGTGAATCTTTGCGGTTATAATGAATGGAGTTGTTTATGGAGGCGGAGGAATTGTTTGTCTTAAAATCAAAAGTGATTGAATTCACGCAAAAAAATTTAAAAAATGTTGTAGTAGTGTTTGAATTATGTTTTTGATGGTAAAAATAAATTCAACATCATCAAAAATTTCCAAAGCATCAAAATATTGAAGTTGACAACTATAACTTAGATTTAAAAAAATTCTTACCAAATTTTATCAAAATATAACCAGAATCTCCATAATTTTCAAGGAAAAAACAATGTGTTTAGAATACCACATAATGAATTATATAAAGTACAGATGTGTAAAAATAAGAGGTATTGGAGGATAGTTTCGAACAAAAGCTGTGGCAACATAATTATTTTCCCGATTCATCCGTTTCTTTCCTTCTAGAAAATGGATAAGATTCATTTTAAATGCGCATTAAATTTTATCCATATTTCGTTTAATATACTTTATTGATGATAGACAATATTGTACGTAAATTAATTAATATTTATAATAATATATTTTAAAAATTGAATTGTGATTTCGTCACAATAATATTAAAATCATAGTTTATTATGGATATGTACAATAAGAGTTCTTTTTTAAGAGTTTAAGTTTTGTTTTTATTTAGTTAAAAGTTTACCTTTTTTATGAGATGTGAAATAGATTAACCATTTAATATCTAAAGTTGTCTTCACTAATAAGTTTTTTCACGAAAATAATAATCAAATAATCAAATTTTTTATTTTAATTTTTAATAAAAATATTAATTAAAAATATAGTTTAATTATATTCATGGTAAGTTTTTGTTAAGAGAGATTTTGATTATTTTTAGGATACTTTATGAATAACTTTAATCTTTTGAAAATGAATGTTTGGTAAGAAACCTTAAAAATAAGGGAAAATTGTAATGAATGAATATTTTTGAAATTGTAAATTTTATAATATGTTTGTTTTTTAAATGATTATTTTAATTTTGTAATTTGATTTTTTTATTAGAGATAAGAAATTGTTATTAGTTTGAATTTAATTAAAAAATATATTAAAAAAAGTTAAAATATGAAAGTGTTTGATTAATTTATTGTTTTTAGGAATATATATATATCTATATATATATGTTAAGATTTTTTTTGATGAAAATCATACAAGAGAAGTTTTTTCTTGACCCGTTTTGAATCATCAAGTGTGGTTCATCTTCTGGACAAGATGATGAACCAGATCTTGGCATCAAATTAAAATAGATGTAGAGAGATGCTTTTTAGCCATTATAATATAACAACTCGTTTTGACTAAAAAATTATTATTAGTTTTGACTAATAACAGTTGACAAATCACTGTAAATAATGAATTAAATTAATTTTATTATTAGTGCCATTAATATTTTAAAAGAAAAGAAAGCTATAAAGAAATAACTAAAAATAAATAATAATAGGGTCAAATTAATAAAGTGAATAAAATAAATAACACCAAGAAAAAATAAAAATGAAAACAAATTGAAAAATAAAATAAATAGAAATCATAATATTTTTTTTTTATTCTTCTCATTATTAATATTTAAATAAAAAGTACTATAGAAATAACTTAAAAATAAAAATAAAAAAATAATATGGCCAAACTTAATGGCTCCAAATAATAAAACTAATAAATAATAATAAGAAGAAAGAAATAAAATAATTAATAATAATAATAATAATAAATGAATTATAAAATAAATAATAATAATAGTAATAATTAAAAAAACTAAGGAAGACAAAGCATGTATTCAATATTTGTTAATACTCTAATCATCTCTCTATTGAGATTAATAGGCCTCGTTTCAATTCCAAGGCTTCCCTAAACTTACTATGATAAAAATGATCCATCCTGCCATGACATTGACCTCTTATATATATATATATATATATATACATATACATACTTAAATGCATATATATATGTGTGTGTATAAATTAAGTTTGTATGATTCTAGTACCTTAATTCTAAAAAATAAATAACAAAAAAACAAAAGAAAGAAAAAGAAAAACACACACAAAATTTATTAATATGTTATTTTGAATTTATATTAATATGCTCAATTTATAAAAGGTAAAAAACTTGTAAATATTGCTCAATTAAATAAAAGTAAAATGATTTATAAAAGGTAAAAGATTTGTAAACATTACTCAACTAAATAATGATAAAATGTTAAAACTATAGGTTAGACGTTGGGGTGTCTGTAAAATGTTACACATAATAAAATTCATTTTTTATGTTCTAATTTTGTTTTTATTCATAAAATTATGAATAACTTTTTAGATAAAAGAAAATCATAATATACACATCACATTAAATTATATAACATATAAATAATAGCTATAAGTTAAGATCCATTTACCTTATAGATTATAATAATGATTATCTAACCATTTGTAAATTAAATTAATAATCACATAAAAACATTAATACTTACAATAAATTTACAAAATAATAATTTTTTTAACTATGGATATTCATGCCCACTTTACCATAGATATTATTAACTTGTAAATAGACTTTGTTACAATACCATGAGCCAATACCATAGTTCACAATACCCCACATGCCTAGAAACTATCTCTTATTTCACAATCAAAATATTTTATAATTACTTTTGAGAAACCTCTATCACATTAAATAATATAAGATATAAATAATAGCTATAAATTAAGATCTATTTCACCATATAAATTAAAATATTAATTCTGTAACTATATTTAACTTTCATTAATAAGCACATAAAAACTTAATACTTACCATATAATAACATTTTTAATCATGGATATTCACCCTTATTTTCCTATGGATTTTATTAACTTGGAAATAGACTTTGTTATAATATCATGAGCTAATACCATGACTCATCAATACCAACTCTCCAACCTAGTTTGGAAGAGATGTTGTAATGTCCTATTATGTTATGTTATCAAAACATTTTTGACTTGATTAAATTACATAAAAAAAGTAAAAATATAAAATTATCAATTAAAATTATTAATTAAAACATTTTGGCTAAGCTAAATTACACAAAAATAAAAAAAATAAATAAATAAAATAAAATAATAAAATTATTAATTAAACATTTTGGACTCGGTTAAATTACATAAAAATAAAAATAAACTTAAAAATGTAAAATTAAAATGGATCTAAACTGGTTCTATTCTCATTTAAATTCAATATTTTAAACTTTTTTTTTGTTGTTAAGGGGTAGTACAAGATTCGAACCCAAGATCTCCGGTTCAATAAGACTTCGTTCCACGCCATTGCCACTTGAGTCACCCCAGACGCACCAATATGTTAAACTTTTAATTTGATTAATATGTATAATTTTTAATTTACAAATTAAAATTTCAACATATTATTTGTTAAAATTGATCAAAATAAAGAATATATTATTTTTCAAAAACTATCCATTTAATATAGTCATTACCAAATAAAGCAGTTAGTTGAAATTATGTCTCTACATAGCTTTCCATTTAAGCTTTTGCCATGGTCTTCCTCTTCATCTTGTCCTGATAATGAACCACACTTATAACATAGAACAAAAAATTCTCTTATATAATTTCTACATAAAAACTTTACTTAATTCATTATAAATCACAAAAATTTAAATAAAAAAATACAATAATCATCCATTTCAACTACTTCCACTATACATATATAAAAATATAAAATATTATAACAACCCTCGTCCAAAATAAAAATATAACAATCATTTATCTCAACTACATCAACTAAAAAGAATTTATATCTATATATTTTTTAATATCATAACAACTTATTTCTTAAAGTTATAAAGTTTCGTTGAAAAACTAAATAGTATAATTTTCAAGTTATAAAGTTTCGTTGAAAAAATAAATAATAGGATTTTCAATGCATACAATGATGTATTCAAGTTATAAAGCTTCGAGAACACCTTGGAAAAGTAAATATCAGAATTTTTAATGCACAAGGTTGTATAATAATAAGTTTGAAACCATTAGATTAAGATATTAAGATATTATTATATTAATAATGTGTAATTTATTAAAAGAAAATAAATATATAAATAGTAAATTGTTTTTGTGATTTTTTAAAGAAATTTTTTCAAAGATTTTTTAATTTAATTTTTTGAATTTTGTCGAGAATTTATTAAAATCAGAAAGTTTGATTGGTAATTTCTACACAATTGAAGTGGCCTAGGGGTTTTAAGGATGTTGAATTTATATACACAATCAAAAAACCAGTTTAAATAACACAAATCAAGATTTCACCTCAATTTTTTTGGTCCGATTCTAGCACCCGAAAATCCAATAAATCGCACTAAAAATAATTCCTATAAATAATTGGTTTGAAACGGTTGGCAACTTATTCATGTGATATTATATATTTATGTGATAGATCATAAAAACATCTTTCTATACAAAAGGTTTGTTTATAAAATATTTGTATGAATTAAAATAACAAAATAAATAATTTTCTGATTCGTAATGTTTTTGCAAGATAGTTTTTCTAGTAAATCACATTTCAGATTTTTGGATCAAGCATTTGGAACCATTAAGTACACTTCATCATCTATAATAAATAAAAATAATAACAATTCATTTATATTTTTTATAATTAATTTTATATTATATATTAATATTGATTTTATTTAAAATTATTTAAATTTTCCAACTAATATTCATGGTAATCTAAATTTATTTATAGTAGAAAAAATAATTTAAAAGCCATATAAAATATAATTAGAATTTTTATTTTTATTTTTTATAAACTAATCCAAATTTTAAATTAATTAAGTATGCAAATTTTTCTTTTTACAAATTAATTAAAATTTTGAATTCACTCAAACAATATGAAAGGAAGTCCCACTACCAACTTGGGCCTCTGGAGTTTTGGTGTTTGGAATTGATTTGCAAGTAGTCTTACTCATGTTCAAATTTATGGAGACGTCACACATACACCCATAGTGTATGAAGATACAAGCAATATGAAAACAAGTCCCATCACCAACTTCGACTTCTGGAGTTTTGGTGTTTGGAATCGATTTGCAAGTAGTCCCACTCGTGTTCAAATCTCTGGAAGCATCACCCATACACCTTTGGTGTTTGGAATGGATTTGCAAGTAGTTCCACCTGTGTTCAAATCTCTAGAGGCGTCACCCATACGATCGTAGTGTAGGAAGATACAAGCAATATGAAAGCAAGTCGCATCACTAACCTCCTAGAGTTTTGGTGTTTGGAATGGATTTGCAAGTAGTCCCACCGGTGTTCAAATCTCTAGAGGCGTCACCCATACGACCGTAGTGTAGGAAGATACAAGCAATATGAAAGCAAGTCCCATCACCAAAGTTTTGGTGTTTGGAATGGATTTGCAAGTAGTCTCACCTGTGTTTTGGTGTTTGGAATGGATTTGCAAGTAGTCCCACCGGTGTTCAAATCTCTAGAGGCGTCACCCATACGATCGTAGTGTAGGAAGATACAAGCAATATGAAATCAAGTCCCATCACCAAAGTTTTGGTGTTTGGAATGGATTTGCAAGTAGTCTCACCCGTGTTCAAATCTTTGGATGCGTCATCCATATGACCATAATGTAGAAAGATACAAGCAATATAAAAGAAAGTCCCATCACCAACCTCTTGCTTCTGGAGTTTTGGTGTTTGGAATCGATTTGTAAGTAGTTTCACCCATATTCAAATCTCTAAAATACGCCCGTAGTGTAGAAAGATACAAGCAATATGAAAACAAGTCCCATCACCAACTTCTATAAAAATTTTCTTTTGAAATCGAAGTAATCTCACCCTTATTATTTTTTTACTTTAAAAAATATTTTATTTTTTTGGACGAAATAACGTGCAATAACATGCAGCCTAGACTTTATCCAATGTCAGCTTGATGCAAATTGCTTCTTTATTTTTTCAGAAGAAAAAGCTATATATTACTTTCTATGTATTCAAAAAAGATCCATATATACATATGAGCAAGATTATATCCCCGGCATAGTATCCAAATCGGAAAGTATTTTCAGTTTACATCATTTTTGTTCATAAGAATGTATGAGATCTGTAAAGACTTCTTATCAAAACATGGAAAACATTCAACAGTTCAAAAATATGGCAATACTTGACCCAAATAAAAACCTTTTATCCAAAAAAAGGAAGCTTGAAGCATACCAGATTTTGTCCACTTTAAATGCCCGACATAGAGAAGGGCTGAATGACGTATGTAGTAGATCCTGCAGAGATACAAAGGTGCCACTTACCATATGGAGACTGCATACCCTTTTTAGATAGTTCATCCGCTTGCTCATTTTGTCCCCGCTTAATATGTGTGATAGGGAAAAGTGAAGGCTTCCATAGGGACTTAATCCTGCCTAGCCATCCAGAAAGGCTGTCATTTTTTATAGTTTGATTTCGCTTCACGTGTTCTATGATTATTTTGGAATCACCATAGATGTTGATAGGGCCGATGTCCATGAAAGTGCAGAAAATAAGCAGGCCATGTAGAGCCATGGCCTCGGCTTTGTT
Source organism: Pinus tabuliformis (assembly GCA_031772625.1). Classification (NCBI taxonomy): domain Eukaryota; kingdom Viridiplantae; phylum Streptophyta; class Pinopsida; order Pinales; family Pinaceae; genus Pinus; species Pinus tabuliformis. The sequence goes on along the minus strand of CM062814.1, from coordinate 485,335,795 downwards.
ATTTTTTCCATTGCCACCATTCCAAAACATGAAGTATTGTAGCTCCCTTGATAAATCGATATAAACTCCACATGCACATTTTCCTTCTTTCGCTGCTCCATCAAAATGAGCTCGTGGAAAAAATCGCTGATGTGAATCTGAGACTGATTTTGGATGCTTCATCTGTTGAGGAATGTTTGGGAGAATCGAATAATAGTAGGGGATAACCTTATCAAATATATGCCCAAACTCCTCTTTGCTATTTTGAAAAATCTTTTTATTTTTCCACTTCCATATGAACCAGTTGAAAATTAGTAGAATGGGACGCCAAACTGTTTTCTGAGAACCCCACCATTCATATGCCTCTGTTATGGAGGGATGAGAGGTTTTAGGAAAACCAAAATAAGGTGCCATCCGCTTCCATAAATTCTGAGACAGTGGACAATTTAAAAAAATGTGCATGTTATCTTCTATATTAGATAGGTAGAGTAAGCATATCGCTGGTCCATGCCAGCTTCTTGTCTGTGAATTTGCCCATGTGAGATTTTTGTTATGATAAACTAGCCATGAAAACAATATAATTTTTAAAGGACAGCCAGTCTTCCATAAGGAGTATGGAAAAAGTTTCTGAGAGATTTCTCTACGTTGTTCTATCAAGGAAAGATATATATCTCTCACTAACACATTGGGTCGACCTCTCTTAACCTGCAAAACAATCCTATCTTTGTCCTCTGTTCTATAAATGCCAGCATTTTTCATAGTCCAGATGATCTTGTCCCATTGGGCAGCCATTGTTCCCCGCAAGCCCAGCTCTTTATTCGATTTCCATTGAGGAATAGCATCCTTCCATTCTTTTATTACGTGTGCCCAGTAAAAGAGGCCTTTTTGGTGAAGGAGCGTGAGAAGTTGTGGAGAAATCGGGGAATCCATCTCTACCGCCATGATTGCATCAGATCCAATAAGAATGTTATTTCCTGTATGCAGTTTCCAAACTATGTTCCTGTAGAAGAAAGGGAGGATCTTTTGAAAACTTCTCCAGATCGTCGATCCTTGAGAGGGCCACATAAACTTGTTCCTGTACCAATAATATATATCTTCATTCCCCATATATTTCATTCTAATAGCTTGACACCATAAACTTTCCCCAAAGACCGCTCTCCAAAATGATTTGCATAATAGTGCCAAGCCGAACAGACGAAGATTCATTAAACTCCAACCCCCCATTTTTTTGGGGAGTGTGATTTTTTCCAGTTTTGTAAGATGAAATTTCTTCTTATCCTTGCATCCTCCCCAGATAAAGGTAGCCATTAGACAATTTAATTTTTTAATAATAGTTGAAGGAATGTAAAACAAATGTGCCCAATAAACAGAAATCTGAGCTAGAACTGACTGAGAGAGAATCATTCTGCCAGCTAAAGATAAACATTTATATTCCCACCCCGATATTCTCTTGTAAAATCTGTTGATGATCCATGACCAGTCAGAAATGTTGTAACCTGTGGGCTTAAGATGGTATCCCAGATATTTGATACCCTCTTTGATGGAAACACCCTGAATGTTATATAACTGAGATATATATTCCATCTCGTCTATATTAACTTTACTGAAATGAAATGAGGATTTTCCTTCATTGATAATTAAGCCAGTGGCCCTTTGAAAAGATTTTAATATCTCATGCATAATAAGCCAAGATTGTCTACAAAGCATAGCGAACAGTAAGACATCATCCACGAAAAGGTTGAGTAAAAGAGTTACCTATGGATATGGAAAGAGGGTCGATATTTCCCGCAACAACCGCTCTGTTCAGATGGAGACTAAGTGTATCCATAACCAGGATGAATAAGAGGGGAGACAGGGAGCATCCTTGACGCAGACCTCTTTCAGCTGAGAAGAAGGATGTGGGTTATCCATTTATGAGAATGGCAAAGTTGACCCCTTCCACACATGCCATGATCCATTTAGTGCACAGGTCGTCTAGCCCAATTTTTATAAGTAAACATCTCAGATAGCTCCAGTCTAAACAATCATAGGCGTTTTTTAGATCAATTTTAAGGATGGCAGCTCCAATTTTTTTGGTTTGCATTGAATGTAAGGCTCCCTGAGCGATAGCCACTGCTTCTAAGATGTTTCTGCCACTTAGAAACCCATGTTGTTCTTTTGAGATATGCGCTGCTAGATTGCCACGGATTCTTTCAGCTATGATTTTTGATATGATTTTATAGATGGCATTACATAAAGATATCGGCCTGAAGTCTGCGAAAGTAGGGGAATCATTTCTTTTTGGAATCAATGCAATATAGGTGGATGAAATGATATAATGTATCTTCCCTTGAATTCTAGTTTCTTCCACCATCTCCAAGATATCGTTTTTCATCATTTCAAAGAAGTGGATGAAAATGTCAATGGTCCAGCCGTCAGGGCCAAGGCATTTGTCTTTCTTAAATGATTTCATTACAGCAAGCAATTCTTCCTCCGATACAACAACAAATAGTCTTGCATTATTCTCATCATCAAACATTTTTGAGAAAGGTTCTATGCCCCATAAAATATCTTCTATACTCCTGTTAGCATCCCGGGAATATGCCTTTTTAAAGTATTTGGCAGCTTCTTTTGATATATCTTCTTGTGAGTGTAAGTAAACCTCTTCTTCATTTTTTATTTTCCATATAGAATTTGAAGCTTGCCTTTTGCTTGCAAAACGGTGGAAGAATTTAGTGTTTTTATCTCCCTCTTTTAGCCAAGTGGCTCGACTTTTTAGCCTCCATGAGATTTCTTCAATTTTTAATAATCTCTGTTTCATTTTTCTGAGCTCCCAAATCCGAGCCCTAGTGCTCCATGGAATGGAATGTGACGACATACCCTCGGCTAATATTTTTTAGTTCTTTATCAATCTTCTTCAATTCTAAACAGTTTTTTTGTTTTTACCATTCTTTAACTTTGGATCGGAGATTCCTCATTTTATTAATCAATGTCTCTGTCGAAGAAATATTCGTTGAAGCACAGTTAGCCATCCAAACATCACGGACCATGCAATTAAATGATTCATCCTCAAGCCAATACCTGTTAAATTTAAAAGGGTGACTTTTTCGTGAATTTTGTTCCATCCACTGTAAAGAGATCGCCCTGTGGTCCGAAATAAACACTGGGAGAGTATGGGAGCTCGGAATGCCATGTTTCTCTAGCAGATTTCCATGCAAGATGAATCTATCCAACCTTTTAGCTATGTGGGCTTTCCTTGATCTTCCATTGTCCCAAGTGGGAGACAAATAGTTTGGACAGATGTCTACCAAATTATATTGTAGCATTGCTTCCTTGATTTTTTCCGAATAGAAACATTCTTTTTCCCCTTCCCCAAACTTCGTCCGGTCCCAAAGTGCAATTCAGATCTCTTGCGATGAGGAGTGTTTCAATCTCCATAATACCAGAGGCAAAAAACAAATTCCAATAAGAATCTCTGTCTTTGTAGGGAGCATAAACATTAAGTATGTGGAAACAGTCAGCATATCCTCTATATTTTGCGACCATCAGGATTCCCCCAAGGCAACGGAATGTTCTAGCAGATATCCACCTGGGATCCCATAATACAGCGAGTCCACCTGAGAGGCCATTTGCCTCAGTTGCCGCCATATACCACGATGGTAGCATACGCCTGAAGGTATATGGTAGCATACGCCTGAAGAACGAGATAGTATTCTGTCTGTCATGCATGGTTTCCTGAAGTAGAATCAACCTGTACGGAGAAGAAGAAAATAGATCTTTTAGAGCTACAAATTTGGGGTCAGCTCCGAGACCCCTTGTGTTAATAGAAAGTATAGTCGAAAGTATAGTCATCATCTGAATTCTTCTCGGGCAATTCTGCTCTAAGAGGCCCGGATTCAGAATAATTCAATATGGCCCGGATTCAGAATAATTCAATATGGGTATATCAATGAGGGAGGATTCCTGATAATTCAGACTGCGAGAGCCACATCTGCCCCTAAAGTGTCTACTGCCCTTATTGTTTTTACGGCGAACAGTGATGTTTTTCGCCGAATTGGGACTGATGACGGGAGAAGATGAATGATGGGGTTTATGGATAGTCAAAGGGAGCAGATGAAGAGAATCCTTCTGAAGGAGCATGTCAATATCACTGCCTATGGAGTTGGAAGGAGAATTGAGAGGAGTGGCCGAGGGGGAAGCCATGGACATGGGAGCTTTCCCCTTAGAAGCAGAGCGATTCGGCGAGTAATGATCATATTTGGCAGGCGACGATGAAGACGAGGGGATAATGAGGATGGAATCTTTCTTTCGGGACGGGCATATGTCATTGGGAACCGGTGAGGGACGGGCATATGTCATTGGGAACCGGTGAGGGAGATTCAACAGGATTATCGAGAGGAGGTTCCGGGGGAGGAGGCTGGGGCGAAAAGACAGAGCCACATATAGCATTTAGATTCCCCATGGAATGCGATCTAGTTAAAGGAATGGAGGGAGATTTTAAGATCCTGGGCGATAGGAAAGGTCGATGAGTCAGGCCTTCCGATATTTTCGGTGAATATTGATCATGCAGAAAACAGGATGGAGAGAGGATATGAGCAGCAGGTGACGCGTAATTGAAATTGCAGTTTTCTCCGTCTTCCTTATTTGGAGACAATGCCGTGGCTTGGAAGTTATGTTTCATCTTGTAAACTTTTTTCCAAACGTTACGGTATCCGAGGACATCTATCCTTTAAATGTCCCGTTTTCCTCTTCATCCATTCATTCACATTATTGAGGATTTCTGCGTTCTCTGCTACTGAGGCTCTGTAAGGAGGGGGACATTCTGGACTCGGTTGAAAACCTGATGATGGCGGCGTTCTTCTTCGTGATCTCTATGGTGGTGATGGGAGTGGTGGCTGGAGGATATTATCCTGCCCCGGGACCCCGATTCCCACAACCAAGGTATTACGGGCCTAGCCGGCCTGGACACAAGGCTGCTCTGCCGCGGGGACAGGTCGTGAGGGTTTTACCCAAGGCTAATCCCAACTTTTGGCTCGCGATCCGTGACGGCTCTACCGTTTTGGTCCATGCGAATCCCAATGACGAGTCCCAGGTATTTTAGTTACGAATTTTCTGGAAATCTATATGTTTTATATGGGATTTGCGATGGTCTGATTTTCCGAGTTTGCTGATTTTATTTTTACCTTTAATAGCAATGGGTGATGGATGAGACATCCAGCACCAAAGTGAAGGACGAGGCTGGCCATCCTTCGTTTTCTCTGGTCAATAAGGCAACCGGTCAGGCCCTGAAGCATGGACTTGGAGAAACCCAACCGGTAAGAAATTTGCTTGTGTTTTCTAGTTTGGAGGCTTGGAATATGATTTTCAAGGGGCACGTTGAGCTTCTATCCCAAGTTGACTTAATCTTTTGTGGGATGTCCCCTCACTTGGAGGGTTGTATGTATATGTGGCATGCTTTACTTGTCATTTGTCTTAGTCTCCTTCCTTATGTGGATGACAAGTCACTTTATTGTAATTCTCCTAAGCTAATTTTAGGGTGAAAGAAAATAATAATGAATGAGGAGTTAGAACCCTTATCTATAAATAAAGGCTCTCCTCTCCATTCCAAGTTTGTCTCTGAATGCCTCAAACTTCCCTTTTGCCAAGGGCTTGGTTAGAATATCAATAACCTGTTGAATTATGGGTACATACTGGAGCTTCATTGCTCCTTGTTGAATCTTGTCTTGAATGAAATATGTGCTTTGACTTGTCATGGAATATTGGATTTTTAGAGAATTTGATACAAGTAAGTGTTACATTATATCACTGTGGGATTCAATTCTTGATCAAATAAACCTGCAAGTAACTTACGAAGTGAAATGGCCTCACAATTCACTGTATGAGTTTCCATACACTCTTCTTGTGTTGAGCTAGCTCCTGTCTTGAATGGAATGATACATGATCTCTATGTGCTTTGACTTCTTATGGAATATTGGATATTTAGAGAGCTTGATATAAGTGAGTGTCACATTATATCACTGTGGGATTCAATTCTTGATCAAATAAACCTGCAAGTAACTTACGAAGCCAAATGACCTCACAACTCACTGTTCGAGTTGCCATACACTCTTCCTGTGTTGAGCTAAGTGCCACAGAACTTTGTTTCTTGCTGAATTAGGATACCATCATTGATTCCAAACTAAATCAACACCTTGAGATGCTCTTCCTATCGACTGCATTTCCTGCTCAACTTGAGTCTGTATACCCTTGAAAATACACCTCACCATTTCCATGATATCTCAGACAATACTTCATTGTGCCCCTCAAATACCTGAGCACATGTTTTGCTACATATATCTAGTTTGGTATTGACTAAACACATCAAAGAATCTATCAATTGCTTGTACAACATGTGATCGCTTAAATATGAATTCGAAGTTGTCACCTTCTTCGGATTGGTGACCCTCCATCCGAAATCTCTGAAGTATGTCAGCTGCATGCTTACCCTACCCAAGGAATATCTCCCCTTGTTTTTTCCAAACCTCCAAACCCAAGAAGTAATGCATCATGCTAACGTCCTTCATCTTGAACTCTATGACCATATTCGCATTGCACCTTGCAATGAGCTTCTTTGCACTTAAAAGGACAAATCATCTACTTACAACACCAAAATAAGCAGATTAACAAATATAAATTATAAGTTTGGATCTGCCTCACTTTTGGTGAAGCCCATACTAAACAAGTATCCATCGATCCTGGAAGACTATGCTCTTAGGGCTTGCTTAAGTCCATATAAGGCCTTCTTAAGCCTGGAAACATAGGACTCGTTCCTATGTACCTCAATTTCTTTATATTGCTCATTGTAGACTTATTTCTTAATGATCCCATTAAGTTGTCTTCACATCCATCTGATGTATCCTCTATCCAATGACTTAAATAATTGACATAACAACTCTAATGGAAGTGTATGTGGCAATTGGAGCATACTTTTTTCTCATAGTTCACTCCCTCTATTTGGGAGAGCCCTCTCGCCACAGTCCTTGCCTTGAATTTATCAATGTTGCGATTTGTATTGTGCTTGCTTTTGTAGAGCCACCTGGGACTCACGATTTATTTCCTCTTTGGTCTCAACACTATGTCCCAAACATCATTCTTTTTGATGGAGGTGTACTCTTCCACCATGGCATCCCATCATACTCACTAGTTTGCTTCCTCTTGAAAACTAGAGGGCTTGAAATCAATGGTGCTGCTCATCAATGCCATATAGTTTTGAAGCTTCTTTGGAGGCATGCTCTACCTAAATGTGCTCTTAGGAGCCTCAACATTCCTTAATGTTTGTGTTAACCATCAAGGTCTCCTAACAAAACTAGAAGGGGTTAATGTTTTCTCTGCCTGACTTGAAAATTGATTTCTTGAACTGGAATTATCTTGTGTCTTAGGTGACCTTGGCTCAATCTTTAGAGCTTTTTGCTCCTCATCTTTTGTCATTGGAATGGGCTATTGTGATTTTGTGGATGCAATGTGACCTTGGCTCAATCTTTAAAGCTTTTTGCTCCTCATCTTTTGTCATTGGAATAGGCTATTACGACTTTGTGGATGCAATATCCTCCTCAAAATTTATGTCCTCGCTTACTACTCTTTTCGTTTGTGTTGGAATATAGATCTTATAGGATTTTGAAGTTTCACTATAACCCATAAATAAACCCTTCTTGTTGGAGGTCTTCAACTTGGACCTTTTCTCTTAGATACATGAATATAAATTGGACAACAAAAAATGCGAAAATGACCTACCTCTGGCTTCACACCAATGAATGCCTCCTCTAGTGTATTGTCCTCCAAGATCTTGTGCAGACACCTGTTTAGGATGTAGACTGTTGTGTTGCAATCCTTTGCCCAAAGAAACATGGAAAAGTGCTATTCATGGATCATGGCCCTTGCAGTCTCTATGATGGATTGATTTTTTCGCTTCACAAACCCATTTTGTTGTGCTTGTACAAAACTATCAGCTCCCTCTTGATTATAGTCTCCTTGCAGAAATTCTTGAAATTGTTGGAGTTATACTCATCCCCATTATTTGATTTGAAAACCTTGATCTTCATTCTTGTTAATCTGGATCGGATCACTATATAATTTGTGATCCATCTTGATTTTAGAGTGGAAGAATTGAAGGAATCGACTTAAAGGAGCATTTTTAGCAATGAGACCTAGTTTGCAGAATTTGGGTTTGAAATCTTTCGGGCTTAGTTTGAGGTTTTAAATGACATTTTTGGGAGGTAAAACTTTGTTGCTTAAGCATTGCACCAGGTGACACTATTATACAAGCAAAGACCTTTCCAAGGAATTAAGAAAGACGTCAATCGGAGTTTGGATGCAAAAGCTATGCCTCTCGGAGGTTGACCTATGGTGAGTTGACCACCATAATTTGAGAGATGCCACGTCAACCTCCCTTACTCATGGAAAAGGGGCTAGCCACGTGGGGATTATGAAGAAGACTCTATAAGGGTTGAGTTGTAACTTGTGTTAAGGGATGAATGGATCAAATTTAACCCCTAGTTTGCTATCAAACTGCGTTATAATGGGGCCACTAGGAAGAAAAGTGGTTCCATTCTATTTGAGTCCATTTTGTTCCATAGTAGAGTGAAGTAGTTGAGAGAGTCGATAGAGAGAGTAGAATAAAGGGGTTTTGTGTTCTATAGTATCCCAGGGGCCACAAGTCTTAAGTAACTTCATGGGAGTGCCTTCTTTCTTGTGTTTGCATCATTTCCATTCAAACAAAAGAGACCAGAGTAGCCTCCCCTTCTAGTTGGGTTTTCTCTTGAAAGGGTTTCCTAGATCATATTTTGTTGTTCATTGTAATTGGTGTGTGTTTGTTTCACTTTTCTCTATTTTTTGCATTTTATCTATTCCATACATAACTAGAAAAACAATTTTCATCAAATCTAGAAATCTAAGGAAAATTAACCCTCATAGTATGGATTTTAGATTTTTAGTCTAATTTTATTAGATTTGTTGTGACGAACTATTCAATTGAATATGGTAATTTACAAATCATATTGGTATTAGGGCATGTTCCTTTGAGTGTTTTGTGGGAAGTTGCAAGGGATTGGATCAATTTATGCAGAAAGTCATAAAACCCCCATCCATGGTCAACGAATTAGTTTATGATAATCCTTGAGATTCGATAGAGGAGAGGTTTGTGTAGTTGGAAGTACAAGTCTCAGATACAAACCATGATGTGAGCCTCCTCATGGTGACCCTAACCAATAAGCTTGGGTTGTTTGGAGAATATGGATGTTCCAATGCAGAGGTTAAATCGGGGGTCAAGAAGAACCAAAGGAGGAGTCCAGGAAACCCAAAAAAGAGAAGTCGAGTTTGTGCACTGTGAACCATTCATAGTGTTTTTTCAAGATGGAAGTGAAGATGGATTACCAAGCTATATCAAGGTGAAATCGATGCTTTGAAATTAAACCATTAGTTGCAACAGTTAGAGGTTTATTTTAGTATTCACCATATAGAGGAGGAATATAAAATTTCATTTTCTCATTTGAAATTAGAGGGCCATGCCTTGTTCTGGTGGGAAAACCACACGAAAACCCTGAGGCTAGAGGGGGATCCCAAGTGGGAGGATTTAAAACTCTCATAATGTCCCAATTCTCCCCTATTGAGTATGTAGAGGACTAGTGGATTTAGTGGCATTACTTAGGCATATACAGGGGCAAAATGTACAAGAGTACACTGCATAATTCAGGAAGATAGAAATAATTTTGGGTATCTCTCCCAAGAATCGAAATGTACTCAAGTATCTAAGAGGTCTACGCAACCATTTGCAAAAGCAACTGATGCTATCTAAACTTTTAGAATGCAGACGATGCTTGTGTGTGCAATAGCTAGAATCATAGGGTAGATGAAAGGGAAGTTGAGTGGCTCAAAGCAGAATGAACACCATGAAGCTTCCAAAGAAGGGAAGAAGTGGAAAGGGGGGAAAGCAATGTTGCGAACATTGGCATCGAGATAAAATCGGCAAGGGTCCAAAAAACCAAAAAATCGTAAAAATCAAGAAAATATTGGTAAAAATTGGCAAACATCGACAAAATCAAGATACCATCAAAATATCAGTAAAAATCGGCAAACATTGGCTAGGCCAAAAAATCATGATTTCGAGATAAGATCGGGATGTTATCGAGATGTTTGCAACACTAGGGGAAAGGATAAGAAGACAACAACGCTAACACATTAGTGTATAGATCATAACAACCACTATAATATTGATTGTCACACAGAGGAGAGATGCTGGAAATTACGTCCAAAACTCAACCTAAAGAACTGGAAGGAGGATGGGAAGTAGAAAAATCTCATAGACACAAATTCGAGCAATCAAAAGGAAAGCAACTGGGGTGTGGATGAGAAGATTGTTTGCACATTAGTGTAGAAGGAGGTGAATCTGAGTAGCCTTTAGCAATGAGAAGAGAAAGAGATGACCTAACCCATTGCGAATCTTATTTCCGTAGATCTGATCAACAAACTGGGATTGGAGGTTCTAGATCATCCTAGCTCTTATCCATTGGGATGTGTAAATAAGGATGCAAAAATCAAGGTAACAAAACAATGAAATAAAATTTGATATAAGTGCTGATTTTATTGATGAAGTAGAATTGGATGTAGTTCCACTTGATGTAGGTGGAGTCGTTTTGGGGAGTCCCTTGTATTTACATGTGAGATGCAATGTTCATGTGGAAAGCCAATCAGTACTGCCTCATTAAGGAGTGAAAATCCTTGATCATCAATGTGCACAAGGGCATGTCTAAAATTTCGCTAGTAAGTGCCAACCAAGCCAAGAAACTGAACAGTTCTTGCAAGAAGTATGGTTTATTGTTTTTAAGAGAAAATTAGCCTATAGAAGAGTCAATGAGAGCAAATGCATCCCTTGAGAGGTTCACTATGGAATAGAGACAACAAGTGGAAGAGTTGCTATAGATATACAGGGGAGTGTTCCAGGAGTCTAGAGGGCTACCAACCAAGAAGGAAGTAGAGGACGAGACCTAATTGTTGCCAGACTCCCCATTGCCAAACATTGGACTTTACAAATAATTTGTTTTAGAAGCAAGTGAAGTGAAGTGAAGAAATAGTTGCAACAACTATTGGAGTAGGGTACTATTTGACCTTGTACCTTGCTATGTGGGTCACCCATCATAATTATGGTTAAGAAGGACGAGACTTTGGAAATGTGCATTATTTACAGGACATTAAACAAAATTATGGTCAAGAAAGCATACCCCTTGCCCAGAATAGGACCACTTGTAGGTAGAAGAATACTTCACCAAGTTGGATTTAAAATTAAGGTATCACTAGGTTCTAGTCAAAGAAGAAGATATCTGAAAGACCACCTTCAAAACCAAACAAGGTTTGCATGAGGGGTAGTCATGCCTTTTGGCCTATGCAATGCACCAACTACAGTCATGAGACTAATGAATGATACACTACGTTCATATTTAAATTCATTTATTATTGTTTCTTTAGATGATATATTGGTATACAATGCTACTTGGGAGGAGCACATTTCACATTTGATGCAAGTGCTAGAGACACTAAAGAAGCACTAATTGTTGGAAAATATTAAGAGGTGTGAGTTTGCACAACAATCTTTGGTGTATGTAGCCTATGTGATTGGTGGAGGGGAGCTTAAGATAGACCTTGCCAAGATGGAGGCCATCATGAAGTGGTTGGTGCCTATTAATGTTTTTAAAGTCAAGAGTTTTGTTGGGGAAACACAATACTCGAGAAAATCCATAGCCTCATTTTCAACAGTCTGCACCATTCCCGCCATAACGAGTGGCAAGGCTTTCTAGTAGGGGAAGGGTCAATAGAAAACCTTCGAGTAGTTGAAGAAGAAAATTATTCAAGCACCGTGCTTGAATTACCAAACTTGCAGCGACCCTTCGAAGTGGAGATGGATGCGAGTGGGTATGCTATGGGAGTGGTCTTGATGCAAGGAGGAAGCCTTGTGCACTACCATTTCGAAATGTTTCATGGGGCGGTTCTCAACTATCTTACCTACGACAAGGAGCTCTATGCTTTGGTACAAGTTGTCAAAAAGTGGAAACATTGTCGGATGGGGAAGGAGACAATCATCTACACATATCATCAACCACTACGATACCTGCAAGCCCATAGTAAGTTATAATAGACTAGGCATTACATGTGTATGGGGTTTTTACAACAATTTCATTTAGTGATCAAGTATAAGAAGGGAAGCACAAAAAAGTTGGACAACATGCTTCCAAGGTTGCCCACATCAAAATTATAGCTTTGTGAACTCTGATGCACATGGAGCCTTTCACCCGTGATACATACAAAGAGGCATATAGAGAGGATGAGGACATTAACGAGGTGTTTCAATAGTCAGAGCTAGAGTTATACAAACAATGGAGATAGCACAATTGACCGTCATCTCCATAATGGGTTACTCTACAGGCTGGATAGGCTATGCGCTCCTAAAGGTGAGCTCACACCTCCAATGTTGTGGGGCATTTTGGTGTAGGGAAGATAGGTGCTAATTTGCAGCGGTATGTGTATCGACCTATAATGCAAGAAGATGTAGCTAGGTTCGTGAGAGGATGTCTGCTTTGTTGTACTAACAAACCTAGTAACAAGAAACAGGGTCTATTACTATCCCTTGCCTCTGTCCACTCATCATTTGGAAAGCATTTCCATGGGCTTTGTGGAAGGTTTACCAACAACCAGGAAGGGATATGACTACCTGTTCTTGTGGTAGTTGATAGGTTTAGTAAGATGTGTGTCCTCATGCCTTGTAAAAATACCATTAGTGGGCAAGAAGCAACAAACTTGTTCCTTAGATAGGTGTGGGTGCACTTTGGGATACCAAGAAGCATCATTTTAGACAAGGACACTAGATTTATTACTGCATTTTGGACTACATAATGGGAGAAGATGGACACACAGTTGAAGAGGTCTACAACATTCTATCCATAGACATATGGGCAAACAAAAGTAGTCAAAAGGGATTTGGTGCAACTTTTGAGGTGTTACAATAAGAAACATTTGAAGACTTGGATGAAAATCTAGTAAGTCCACACTTATAACAAAGCAATTAACATTTCTACTGGTAAGTCCCCATTTGAAACTTGTTTTGGATATTTGCCACCACCACCTTTGGATATTGCATATGGACAATGAGGAGTGAGGGAGGGTCTCACAAAGGATGCTTCAAGGGCAGAGAGTTTTTTTGAGAAGATCATACAGATCATTCTATAAGTATAAGAGACACTAAAGAAGTCATAGGAAAAGTACAAGGCCAGGCATGATCAACATAGAACCGAGAAGTTATTTAGATTCGGAGACTTTGTATGGTTATAATTGAACAAGGAAAGGCTATAGGGTGTTGGTAAGGAATTCTAGGCTCTGCGATATGGTCCTTTTGAGATATTGGAAGAGGTGGGAGATAATTCCTATAGATTTAGTCTACCCCCATACATGAGCATTTACTTAGTGGTGAATGTGGAGAATCTGAAACTCTATGAGCTATCCATACTAGATTAGGAAGAGGAGTAGGACCTACGTTCTAGAGAGGACTTTGCTCCCAATACTTAGGTAGAGTTGACAAAGGATACAATTTTGTATAAGAGTTGTAGAACTACAATACGGGGGGCAACATGACCTTTGGCAAATTGGATTGAAAGGACAAATAGGCAAGGCTAAAGGCTACCCTAGGGAGAAGGTAGAGGAAAAATTTCTTCACCTCATTCAATAAAAGCTATGTTGCACGAAACTTCTAGGAACCCGACGTTTAAGGCCGTACCCATACCCGAAACTTTGAAAATCGGCCGAAACTTGACTGAAACTCGACCATCATGTAATCATGTATGAGTGTTAATATAGACTTGTTTTCCTTATTAATTGTCATCTATGGGTCTTATTCCCTTTTTTCTTGCAAGATAATGTGTTATTCACTTATTTATAACCTTTTTTTATATATATCTAGACATATATAACGTTTCCACTGACGTTTTGGTCGATGTTTCTATTTTTGGGAGGTGACATTTCTAAACGTACCCGTTTCAGAAACTCTGAAATGTTTCAGCGTTTCGTGCAACATAGAATAAAATCATTTGGGGAACAAAAGCCTCCCATAGTGGGGAGGTATGATTCAGATTGGATCACTATATAATTTGTCACCCATCTTGATGCTTCCATAGTGGAAAAGTTGAAGGAATCAACTTACGGGAGTAGTTTTAGTTGCAGGACCTAGTTTGGGGAATTAGTGCTTGATCATGTATCTTTGTAAATTAAATTCTATTAAGTTTGCATATTTACATTTTTACCCATATTTATTAAAGTGTTGAAGAACTCGTAAATAATGGTGCTCAGTAACTCCCGGTAAGTATATTTATTTACATCTTTTTCCTTATCCTATCTTTTACGCAAATGCTTGCTTAAATTATGGTGGGTAGTAACTTATGGTAAATGTGTTATTTACGTGAGTATGAGCTATTTTCAACGAATGGTTAGTCCTTAGAGACATGATTCTTCAACACTAATGATTAGTTAACTAATTATTCAATATATATATATATATATATATATATATTATTCATAAAAGGCTTCTAGGAAGGGGAATTAGCCCCTAGTTGCACTCATTAACCCTCCCTATTGACTAGGGAGAAATTCCACCTGTCAACATTCATCAATGACTATGCTATCGTGTCCATCATGTGCCATCTTTGCAGCTTGTCTCGACTCTCGGCCCTGTTGAAGATTAATATCATAGTCTAATAATAAAGGATTGAAAGAGGGTGGGTCTCAAGACCCTGCCACTCTTGCCAAAATGATAGAGGCAAGTCCTCATGTTTAGGGATAAAATCCCTACCAGGCTTGATCCTTAGTGATCAAGCTGTTGAACATCATGCATCCTAGTCATAGGGAATACAGTAGTACCTGACGTGTCTGTCGGTAGTACTAATTAACCCTAACAACTTTTCCCAACTCATTGGCCAAATGAGAGGTACTTCCCAAGAGTCCCAGACTACAAGGGTAGGATGTATGCTGGGGTTTCCACAAGGGAAGGTGAACCACTCACCCTATGTTCACATGCTTGGGTATGTACTCCATAGGCAAAGTTGAACCACTCACCCTGTGCTCATATAGCTCCAAGAAGTACCCCAGGCCCCTAGGAGCTCCTAGAGCTCAATGTCCAACTCAATCAGGACCCTCATGGGAGGGTCTTTCCACGACTCCAAGTCTCTCTTTGAAGGCTAAGAACTTGGCCTTTCCCAAAGGCTTTGTGAGGATGTCAACAACCTATTCATCCATCCTGATGTGTTGGAGCCTTATTTCTCCTCGTTGTACCATATCTCAGATAAAATGGTACCTAATATCAATATGCTTGGATCGATTGTGGAACACGAGATTCTCTAAAAGGCGAATCCCACTTTGATTATCACAATAAATGATGGTGGTATCCAACACGTGCTCAAATAGCTCACTGAAGAGCTTCCTCAACCAAATGGCTTCACAACAAGCCATACTGCTACAATATATTCAGCCTCAACGATGCTTAGTGCAACAGATTTTTGTTTTTGGCTCATCCATGAGATGGAAGCAGATCCCAAAGAGAAACAACATCCAGATGTGCTTTTTCTATCCACCACACTGCCAGCCCAATTGACATCAATATATCCATGTAATCTCAAATCCCCGGTAGTGTACCTCAGTACATGGTTGATAGTACCACGAAGATTATGTGTAGCAACCCAATGCATATGATGAGGCTCAACCATAAATTGACTCAATATATTAATAGCAAAGCATACGTCTGGTCGTGTGTTTCACCAAGAACATCAATGCTCCCACAAGTTGTCTATATTCGGTAGGATTTGCCAAAACTGCACTGGTAGCACTTCCACATAACTTCTTGAAATTTAGTTCCATTGGTGTAGTCACAAACTTATAGTCCACCATGCGACATCTTTCTAACATCTTCATAATATATTTTCCTTGAGAAAGGAAAATCTCACCTGGCTTTTGCCAGACTTCCAAGCCTAGGAAGCAGTGTTACTTGGGAGCGGGAGCGGGAGCGGGGAGCGGGAGCGGAAGCGGGAGCGGGAGCGACCATTTTCAGAAGCTCCCGGTTTGGGAGCGAATCCCGGAGCGATTTTTTAAAAATATATATATTTTTTATATTTTTTAATTTTTGATACATATATGTCAACAAAAACATGTAGAATGATGAAATAGACATAAAAAACATAAAAAAACATAAATTGATCATTGAACCATATCACATCAATCATCTAGAAATTATAATCGTCATCAACCTTAGTAAAATAATAAATTAAAATAACATTCAATTCAATAACATTTATCATCATTGATCACCAAAGTAACAAGTTGTACTTGTAAGCCAAGTTTAACCATTACAAGAAGTAATATCGAAGATATTTCTAAGTCCTAACTTCTAACTGTTAACATGATATGAAATGTTAAAAATTTATAAAATGAAACATGAATAATGAGATGAAATGAAACAACTTTAGTCTTTCACAAAGCATCATATTCATAATTCACAATCATTACCAATGAGTTATAATTGCCAAGGCCCAACTTCAAACTTCAAATTTTCATTGTCACAGTGATATAATGTTTACAAAAAATATCATAATGTCATAATGATATGAAAGAGTCAAGAGTCAAGAGTCAAGGACTCAAAACTCAACACTGAACAGTTATGAAAACTAAAGTGACAAGTCTAATAGAAACTAAAAAAGACAAGTAAACTGTAAATCTACAAGTGGCCCTTGCCACGAGAGTCTCCAGGAGTATAAGTAGGTCTTGGCGGTCTTCTAGGAGTCTCCCGCCCAGACCGACGACCAGAACTAGAGCCTCCACGCGAGGGTGTCGATGGAGGTGGCGACAGCAATGGAACAAGACTCGGGCCCCGAGAACTGCTACTGGATGGTGGAGGTGGAGGTGGCATGGCTGCTGCAGCTGCTTCAGCTTCATCCCGTACAAGCTCATCTTCTAGTTCTTCCATATGTACAATGCCATCCTCCAAATTGTCGTCCTCAGGGTGATTGTCCCAAATTTTATATGTGGGATCTTCATTAGCCCGATCACAGTAATGGCTCAACAACCTCAAATTGTAGTGCACATAAACCAAGCTTTCTGCTCGGTTTTCGTTGAGCCTGTTTCTTTTCACATTATGTATATAACTGTAGGTGCTCCAACACCTCTCTGCAGAAGAAGAATTTACAACCTGTGCAAGAACTTTCAATGCCAATTTTCGCAAAAGTCCGTCGCCGCCATATGTTTCCCACCATGTGAGAGAATCAAATTTATCTTTGTCGTCCATTGCATGGAAGTTACCATACAAACCACTGCCAGTGAAGTATCTGCCTATTTCAAGGCGCACAGCTGCACATTCCTCCCTGTCAGGCACCAACTTTTCTAATGCATCCAGATATCCTTTAGTTACCTCTCGATCTAAATGGGGTTTGGTCCTAACACCACCCCCTGCTGCAGGTTTGCCCAACCAAGAATCTGAGTAGTATTTTGGCGTAAGGATATACGCCAAGCAATGTAGTGGAAGGTTAAGCCTTTTCCACCGTTCACACACACAATCGTGAATCAGATTGTACAAGTCGGGATCTCTGTTATTAACAATGTCTTTTATTTCCCCCAACATGGTATCCATTTGCTCATACACCTCGCCAATCACTGGTTTGTCTGTATCTGCAAACCGAATCATGTTATAAATTGGCTTGGTGAAATCCAATACCTGTCTCACAGTTGTCCAAAACTGCCCATCAAGAGCGGCCTCCTCCACCGTTTCAAAACCTGCAATGTCAGCTACATTTGTAGCCCTTTCCTTTAACACCTGCCAATTTGGACTTGATACCATGCTAGCTAAACCCTCTCTTACCTTCAAAAGGCGCCTGAAGGTGAGGTAATAGCTACCAAATCTAGTCCTCGCAATCTTCAACAACTCCAATCTCGAGTGACTGCGGAAAAGGCCATGGGTATTGCTATGATTTGTAATAAATTTTATCATTTTTTTTCCTCTCTTGTACAAATCACCAATCCATTGGTATTGTTCATTTTTGTTTTTGACAATATCATGCAACAGAAGGTTCAATGTGTGAACCAAACATCCAGACCAAAATATGTTTGGGTATCTATCCTCAATAATTGCTCCCGCTGCCTTACAATTAGGAGCATTATCAGTGATGACTTGGATGACATTGTATGGGCCAATACGCTCAATTGTTTCAAGCAATGCTTCTGCAATGTTGATAGCGGTCTGAACTTGTCTGAGTAATCATGTGCAGCTAGAAAAATGGGACCACTTCGGGACACAGCAAGAACACTTATCAATGGCTTGCCTTTTACATTTGTCCATCCATCAGATACAATGGACACCCCATTGTCAGTCCAAGAACTTGTCATTTTATTCAAAGAATGTGATATTTTTGCTTTTTCATGATCAAGGCCAACTGTTCTTGCCTTGTCATACCCAGGGCTCTTGTATCCTTTAGGGGCATCATTTATGGCAGAAACCATTTCGTGCCAATAAGGTGAGCGTAGAACATTGAATGGTATCCCATTTGCATAGAGGAACCTGTAAATTTTTGAATCCACATCATTCCTACACCCCTCATCAAGGAAATCTGATATGGTTCTACGGCGTAAAGATGATGACCCTGAGCCTCCATGTCCATATCCACTACCTTGGGAGGATGCTGAAGGAGTTCTTTGTGAGCTTTCAAAGAAACCCCTTGATCTTTTTGCTTTGTATTGGGCGTCCTCCTCTTCCTTTATGTATTTGGCTCTATCTGCTGTTGACACCGCGTCGCAAGTTCTGATTCCTATTTGTTTCTCTCCATCCCATGCCCTTTTCCCGCAAAGGTGTCTTCTCAAACGGGTGTATGAGCCTGTGAAATCATTGTTGCAATGGGGGCAATGAAATTTAGTGGTTCCACCCCCTCTCCCTGTTTCAGGCCTGTGAACATATTTCCACAATGGAGTTTGGTCTTGTTTAGTTTTTTGACCCTCATGTTCACCCTCCACATCCTCCTCACTGGGGTTTTCACCTATTTGACTTCCTCCGGCTTCTTCATCCACCTCTTCAGTTTCAGGCCCCCTCCGTTTCCTACTCTCCACCACCATAATAACCAGAAAAGGGACCAGGAAGAGGAAAATGCCAATAAAAATCCCCAGGTCCATCGTGTTTGATGTTTGTAGGGTTTGAGTCTTGAATCTGCAAATTAATTTAGTTTATTGGGATTAATTCATTTAATTTAATTTAAATTAATGATCTTTAAACTCAAACAGGTAAATTAAACTAAACAAACTAACTACCTAACCAACTAAACTAACTAAATGATTAAGTTACTTACCTCTGCAAGCTTGCTCCTCGCTCCTTGGCACTTGCTCCTCGCTCCTCAGCTCTGGCTCCTTGCTCCTCAGCTCTTGCTCCTTGCTCCTTTGCTCTCAAACTCAAGCTCAATCTCATTGAAATGATTTTGTTTTGGCCCATTGGGCTTATAAACCCAAAAAAATTAGTTAATTTTTTTGTTTTTTTCGGGTCCGCGGAATTTTTTTCCGTCGAACCGCTCCCGGAATTTTAAAATTCGCTCCCGGAGCGTTTTTTAATGCCCGGGAGCGATCAGGGAGCGATCGCTCCCCGATCGCTCCCGGGCATTAAAAAGCGCTCCGGGAGCGCGGGAGCGATCGCTCCCTGAAGCGCTCCCTCACAGACCAGGGAGCGCAAATTTTTTTACGGGAGCGCGCTCCCGAAAATCGCTCCCGTCCGGGAGCGATTTGGGGAGCGCGCTCCCGACCCGCTCCCGAGCCGCTCCCGCCCGGAGCGCGCTTCGGGAGCGGGTTCGAAGGGGGGGGGGGCGCTCCCCCGCATCACTGCTATGAAGTAATGCATCAATTCTAGGTCCTTTATCTTGAATTCAAAAGTAAACTACCTCTTACATTGATAAATGAGAGGGTCTGCACCAGTGAGAAATAGATCATCAACATATAAGACCAAAATAAGTGGCATGTCTTTTCAACCTTGAAATATAAGTTTGGATTAGCATAGCTCTGTTGATCTAGATTGTCATTGATGTCAATATGGCAATATTCTGGGATACTAAATGATGATATGAAGCCAAGGAGAAACAAAGCATATCCGTGAAATAACAGGAGCAAGAAGCCAAGGAGGAATGCCATCAGGGAAGCCATTGGAACTCATATCGGAGCAAGAGAAACATATCGAGAATCAAATAGTAGCTATCGAAAGTCATAGGAGCGACGAGCTAAAGTGAAGAAGAGCCATATCGAAGAAAGGAATAAACTGTGGAAACCCTTTAAGAATCTACAATGCATCGGAGTTTAACATATCGATAGTATTATATCGGCGGGCTTTATTATGTGCTACCACTTGAATTCCTCGATTGCGATATGTGTATTGTGGACCCGCTGGACCATTACAACACCCCTTAATGAAACATTGCGTCTGCCACATCGGAAGGTATCACAAAGTCTTAATGGTATGTCACACTAAAAACAACGATTGCGATATAATATGCGGACCCGAACAGGTTATAGTAACAACCCTAATATAACATCGCATCCGACTATCGGAAGTTACACAAATCATAAAGGGTTGTCACCGTTGGATCGCCGATTGCGATAGTTTCGCGGACTGCTGATTGCGATAAAGTGGTGGACCCGACGGGCTTATCAAAAACTGTTTGATATAATATCACATCCGCTTCATTGGTAGTATGAGTATCGACAATGTTACATCGGTGATATTGAAGGTTGCGATTGCGGGACCTTCGAAAGTTGCGATTTTGATTAAGATGATGTGGTAGGTGGGACCACCCATTATATGGCTTTAGCTATATTGATATGTGATTTTCGAGAATAAACAAGTTTATGATAAAATTAACATAAAGGGCTCTCCGATGTATTTTTAATATATAAGTCGGCCTCCCTCCAATGAACATGTCTCTTGGTTATTGGTGAGACTCGTATAAATACGAGTTAAAACACATCACCTTATAAATTGAGCTCATGCATAAAAAAACAGAGAATAAGGAGAGTTCACAACTCATGAACGTGAAAGTAAGGTGGAGGTTGAGCGAGACAGAGAAAAGAACGAAGCCGAAGGCCGAACAACAGAAAGAAGAAAGCCATAGGTTGAACTACGAGAAAGGAGGAGGCTGAAGGTCGAGCGACTCTGCTGATTGGGTTAATCTTTGAAAGGCTTGAACCTGTGATGAATTGATGGAAGAAGTACAGATTGTGACTCGAAGAACAGTGTAGTGAAGCGAAATAAGGTTTGATCTGCCATCGTTTGAAGGGAGCAATAGACTACACCAATATTGAAGTATTTGTGAGTATGTTCCTTGGAAGTAAGATATCACGACACTAAGAACAGTGAGAAGTAGTCAATTCTGAAGCACTTACTGCGGTAGATAGAACAGAGGGTTGAAATAGAGAATTGTTTGTGTGCAGATGATGAGGCTTAGTGCAATCTACTAAAGATATTTTGTTGAAAAGCTTCAGCAGATCTTGGAGACTTTATTGAAGATCATGATGCATTGTTAAAATCATCATGAGGTAAACTTTGCAGACTCTGTTGGACAATATGAAGAGTTGTGAAGACTCCTTCATATGAAGACAGGTTGTCATTGATGATGTAGCGTGGAGACTATAGTGAAGTTGTAGATTGAAAAAACTTAGTGGAGAAGATTTTTGGAGCTGAGAATTACTATCAAACATATCTAGACAAAGTATAGCAGTGGGTTGGAGCCTAGAGGGTTGGTGCCTTGAAGGTTGGAGCCTCGAATAGACAAGGTAGGTGCCTTGAAGGATTGGGTTGGAGCCCTAGAGGATCAATGTCCTCAAGAAACCAGGTTGGAGCCTGTACCAGAGAAGGGTTGGATCCCTAGGGGTTGGAGCCTCTAAACACAAGGTTGGTGGCTTGAGAAGATAGGGTTGGTGCCCTAGAGGTTGGAGCCTCACAAAAGACCAAGTTGGTGCTTGGCAACAGGTTGGAGCTTGGGAGATTGAAGATTGATGTCTTCATCAGGGGTTGGAGCCCTATATACATTGTACTTGATTCATTATAAAGATTATATTAATAAAATAATTTATTCCTATTGTTCATTTTGTGTTCTAAATATAAGTGATCTAACTGGTAAAAGTAATAATTGAAAAGGAATACTGATTCACCCCCCTCTCAGTATTTCAAACAAGCTCCTTGTAAATCCCAGCTTCATGAGATAGCTATCAATCCTCTCATACCAAGCCTTGGGGGCTTGCTTTAACCCATGAAGGGCTTTCTTCAACTTGCATACATGAGTTTTTGTATTCTGCTCTTCAAACCCCCGAGGTTGTTCCAAGTAGACTTCTTCCTTAAGCGAGCCATGTAAGAATGTGGTCTTGACATCCATTTGATGCGGGCTCCATCCTTGATTTGTAGCAAGATCAACCATGGATCATATAGTGGTGTATTGGGCAACAGGAGCAAAAATCTCATCATAGTTGATTCCTTCCTTTTGTGAGAAGCCACGAGCCATGAACCTTGCCTTGTATTTCTCGGCACTTTCATCAACTCCACGTTTAATCTTTTAGATCCATTTTGAAGTGACTACAAACTTGTCCTTGGGTCTAGGCACCCCTTCCCAAACAATGTTCTTCATGGTTGACTCATATTCCTTAGCCATAACATCTTTCCATACTTGGTGCTTCACAACTTCTTCGAAAGTGCAAGGTTCGTTTGAGTGATAATACTCATGGCAGCCAAGTAGGCTTCTTACTTTATCGAAAATTTCCTCTTGGGGCAGCATGATTTTCTACATCTTGAACTGTATCTCGAAGGCATATTGGTCTTCTCTTTGAGATAGAGGGATCACAAGGAGGTGGATCAAGTGGATCCATAGGGCCATCAACATCTAGCACAGGTTCATCCATCGGAGGTTCTTCTTGACTTTTAGCAGCATCATTATCCTTCCATGTGATGGGGAGATCCCTTGCTTTTCCGAGGGCAGAGTCCTTTTTCTGACCAGGTACATGAATTTGATATGCCTTTGAATCTTCACTATATCCAACAAATAGACCTTTCTTCCTAGAGGCTTCCAACTTGTTCCTTTTCTCTTTTGGTACATGAAAATATACAGGACAACCAAAGATTCTAAAATGTGCAACATCAAGTTTCTTACTAGTGAAGATTTCTTTGGGTGTCTTGAAATCCAAGCTTTGATGAGGACTCCTATTTTGAACGTACACAACAGTGTTCACAACTTCTCCCCATAAAAACTTCGGTAGGCCTTGATCATGAATCATGGCATGGGTGGCTTCCATAATTGTATGATTCTTTCTCTTGACAACTCCATTTTGTTGTGGATTGTATGGAATGGCAAGTTCCCTCTTAATACCTTCCTCTTTGCAAAAGCCATTGAATTCATTAGATCCATATTTGGTTCCATTATTAGTTCTCAATGTCTTGATCTTCTTGCCTGTATGATTCTCCACCAATGCTTTGAAAGAGTGAAACCATCTAAATACTTCATCCTTCTTCTTCAAGAAATAAATCCAAGTTTTGTAGGAGAAGTCATCTAAAAATATCACATAGTATAAGTACCCTCCCAATGAAGTCACGAGCAAAGGACTAACCATGTCAAAATGGATCAATTGAAGAATATCAATTGTTTTGCTCTCATTAGAAGGGAATGATCCCATTGTATGTTTTCTTGCTACACAATCTCGACAAACTCCTTCATGATTCATATGAAATTCAGGCATCCCTATGACCATCTTCCTTACACTCGATAAGACTTTGTAATGTAAATGAGCAAATCTCCGGCACCATAGCTCACATTGAATAGAGGTGTCGTTTGCCAAAGCTACCAAAGGACTAAAATTGACTTGATAAAGACCATCAACCCTAAACTCAAGAGTAAAAACATCTCTAAAGTTCTTATTCCATGCACGTACCTTTCCATCAGTGAAAGCTACCTTGAAGCCTTTATCCTCCATTGCAAAATTAGATACCAATTTCTTCTTCAAATCAGGCACATACAAAACATCTTGAAGATGTATGGTTTTACCATAGTTCAAGTGAAGACTAACAATTTATATTCCTTTCAAAGGGTAGGTGGCATTGTCTCCAAGAATAATATTTAGATTAGTCTTCCTTTCAATTAAATTTGAGAGAACCTCCTTATATCCAGTGAAATGCGTTGAGGCTCCACTATCATATAACCACTAATCCAAGGTGTCTGAAGGAGAGGTAGTAGGTAAAGTAGAAATGAGATAATACTCGTTTTTCAACAACATTATTTTCATCATATCTGGCATTTCTTGTCCTCTTGGGAGGTTGATTATTTCTTTCTTGAGCAACAGGAGCATTCCATTTTCCTTTGTAGTTAGACCTATTGTTTCTTTGATTGTTGTTGTTGTCCCTTGGAGGATTCTTCTTGTGAGGACATTCTCTAGCATAGTGGCCAAACTTGTTGCAATTGAAGCATCTTCCTTTGCCTTTTCCTTTGAATCCCTTCTTAGATCCAAAACCCTGCCTTGTTGAATTTGATGGACCAACATCATTTCTCCTTTTAGCATGAGCAGAGAAAGCAGTAGGTTCACTTCCATTAATAGACTTATCTCTCTCCATCATCCTTATTTCCTCTTCAGTGCATCTAGCCAATAGCTCATCAAAACCAGGTATCCTATCATTGTTGAGAATGGTGGCGACAAATGTTTCCCATGGCCTTATAAGACCTCCAAGTGCAATAAGGGTGAGTTCCTTGTTAGCAATAACTTCAATAGATAGCAAATCATTCTCTAATTGAATTATTCTCATGAAATATGCTTGTATAGACTCCCCTTTGTCCATTTTGATATCCTTCAACATGTTCTTGAGAAAGAGAATTTGATTTGCATTGTTGACTTTGAACATCCCTATCAACTTATCATACATTTCCTTGGAAGTTCCCAGATAAGAAATATAAGAGATTAAATGCTTTTGAATGGAGTCAACTAAGATTTTCTTAGCTTTGACCTCTCTTTTTTTTTCTTCGTTCTAGCAGCGACAAGTGCATTTGAAGGAGGTTCGACCACTTTCCCTTGCATATAATCCAACACTTCATGTTCCTCTTGTTGAGAAATGTAGAAATTTCTCATTTCCCACCCCGGTTTTCAGTTTCTCCTTATTTCTCCCATATAGTTAAATGCCCTTTCCCATAACCATACATTCAACAAGCTGGAAAAAATAAATATTGCTGAAAACACAAATTCTGGAAATTTTACAGAATGCTGGAAATTGCAGAAATAAAAATCAGCAGTAATAAACAGCCATTAAAACACATTTAAACACTGAGATTTTTGGTCAATGTGACCCTGGAAAAACCCCCTACAACTCTTGGGGAAAACCAGTTTGAGAGCTCTTATTTATTTCTGGAAAATGCCTTTTTACAATAGGAGAAATGTTCAGCAAACAAAAATCAACAAACAGACTTTTACAACTTATCTTAGCCTTGCTGAAACACCGTTGCTGTTACACCGCGGCTGTTGCTGTTACACCGCTGCTGTTGCTGTTACACCGCGGCTGTTGCTGTTACACCGCGACTGTTGCTGTTACACCGCTTTCAGCTTTGCTGTTACTCCGCTTTCAGCTTTGCTATTACTCCGCTTTCAGCTTTGCTGTTACACCGCCCAGAAATCTCCCTTGCTCTCTTGCTCTCCTTCTCTCAATCTGCTCATGAAAGAATTAATGATCTTTTCCTCCTTTTCCTCCCTTAACCCAACCCTAAGTGACTTTTGGGTGATCCCTAAATCTAATGGCTGAAATAGATTTAGATCAATGGCTGAGATTAAATGCTCATTTAAATCTCACTTTCTATTTTTTAATTCACCCCACTTTAATAAAGACCCACTTAGTCATTTATTTCGAAAGTCACTTTTCCTTTCTAATTTTTCATTGACTTTATAAAAGTCACTTTAAAATTAGACTTAGTAACTTTATCACTTAAAGTCACTTTTAAATTAGATTTAACTTTATAAAAATTATAAAGTTACTTTAGGAGAAAAATTAAATTCTTTTGGACACTTTTCCCTAGGCCAAAGATCAAAGCCTAAGGGAACCACCTGTCCTCCGGTACCAAATTTCAACACTCCCTCTTACCGAGGAAGGTGTTCCTCACCACACCCATCTTGTCTCTGAAGTAGACATGCTTGCCCTGTGGTAAGGCTTTGGTAAGAATATCTGCAACCTGCTCATCAGTGGAAATATACTCAAGCTTCACAGCTCCCTTCTGAACATAGTCTCTGATGAAATGATATCTGATCCCGATATGCTTTGACCTGTCATGAAATACTGGATTCTCCGTGAGTTTAATGCAACTCTGATTATCACAGTAAATCACTGAAGGTCTCAACGGCTGACCAAATAAGCCAAACAACATCTTGCGAAGCCAGATGGCCTCACAACTAGCTAGACTGGCTGCCATATACTCTGCTTCCGCTGAACTCAGTGCTACTGACTGCTGCTTCCGGCTGAACCATGACACTACTGCTGAACCCAACCCAAAACAACACCCTGAAGTGCTCTTCCTATCAGAAGCACAACCTGCCCAATCAGAATCAGTGTATCCTGCCAATCTCACTCCATCTCCCTGCCTGTAGTCCAGACCATAATCCACTGTCCCCTGCAAGTACCGCAAAATGTGTTTTGCAGCCACCCAGTGAACCTTCCTAGGCTCACACATAAACTGACTCATCGTGTTGACTGCAAAACAGATATCTGGTCTAGTGTTGACCAGATACATCAAGGAACCAATCAGCTGCCTGTACAATGTGGGATCCACCAACTCGGAATCCGAAGCATGAAGCTTCTTCCAGTTGGTGATCATCGGTGTCGACATGGGTCTACAATCCTCCATGTGGAATCTGCTAAGGATGTCCACAATATACTTCCCCTGCCCCAGGAAGAAATGCCCCTCCTCCTGCCACACCTCCAAACCCAAAAAGTAATGCATCAAGCCGATGTCCTTCATCTCAAACTTCGCCGCAAGATCTCTCTTGCAGTGCTCTATGAGTCTCTCTGCACCTGTAATGATCAAGTCATCCACATACAGCACCAGAATGAGAGGCTCCTCACCAATCACAATAAAGTAAAGGTTTGGATCTGCCTCACTCTTTGTGAAACCCATCCCCTGCAAGTATGTATCTATCCTGGAGTACCAAGCTCTGGGAGCTTGCTTCAGGCCATAAAGGGCCTTCTTCAGTCTGCACACATGGGACTCCTTCCCATGCACCTCAAAGCCCTGTGGTTGCTCAATGTACACCTCCTCCTGTATGAAGCCATTGAGAAATGCGGTCTTCACATCCATCTGGTGGATCTTCCAACCCATCTCTGCTGCTATCGATATAATGGAGCGGATCGAAGTATATCGAGCCACGGGAGCGAAGGTCTCCTCATAATCAACTCCCTCTACCTGGGAGAACCCTCTAGCCACAAACCTCGCTTTGAATTTCTCAATGCTGCCATCTGCAGCATGCTTTACCTTGTAAAGCCACCTGGAAGTAACCACGGATTTGCCCTCAGGCCTCGGCACCACCTCCCAAACATCATTCTTCATGATAGAAGAATACTCCTCCTGCATGGCCTCTCTCCAGACCTGCTGGCTAGCTGCCTCCTCATAGCTAGAAGGCTCAGAGTCAAGGATGCTGGTAACCATCGCCATATAACTACAAAACCTCTCAGGTGGTCTACTCTCTCTGACCGGCCTCTTCAGCTCAGCAACAGATGTGGCATCTCTCAAGGTGTCCTGAAGCCACTTGGGCTTCCTCTTCCCTGAGCATGCTTCTCCCATAGGAGAATGAAACTCCTCATCCTCATCACCATCAGTAGCCTGAACTCTTGACTGTCTGTCTGCTGTCCTCCTACCTGCACCTGAACCTGTAGAAGCTGAGGTACCGTGTGAACTGTCCATCAGTGGAATCCCTAGTAAACTGCTCTGTGAACTGCTCTGCATGCTGCCCGGAGCACCACCCCTCTGGCTCGGCGAGCCACTGCTCACTGATGGACCTGACATCCTCATAGATGTACCTCCGGATCCTCCTGATCCCTGCCCACTGGATCCCTGCGACTGACTCAACTGCTGCTGAGGGTCTGGTTGATCCAGATACTCTAACTCCCGTGACCTCCTAAAGGCCCTGTCCTCCTTGAACTTCACATCCAGTCTGACAACAACTCTCCTCTGTGCAGGAATGTAAATCCGAAAGGCCTTTGAGGTCTCACTGTAGCCCACAAAGATACCCTTCTCTGCGGTGGGCTCTAGTTTGGTCCTCTTCTCCTTGGGTATATAGGAGTATGTAATTCATCCAAAGATATGAAGATGACCAAGATCAGGCTTCTTCCCAGAGAAAGCCTCCTCCGGAGTCATGTGCCCCAAGGCACGATGTGGACTCCTGTTTTGCAAGTAAACAGCTGTGTTGCAGGCCTCTGCCCACAAGAACAATGGCAACCCCTGATCATGTAACATGGCTTTGGCAGCCCCTATGATGGATCTGTTCTTCCTCTCCGCAACCCCGTTCCGCTGGGGGTTGTAAGGAACAGTGAACTCCCTCCTAATGCCTGCCTCCACACAATAGTCAATAAACTCTCCAAGGGTGTACTCTCCTCCATTGTCCGACCTCAGGGACTTGATCTTCCGACCTATCTGTGTCTCCACAAGAGCTCTAAACTCCTGAAACCGCTTGAAGACCTCACTCTTGGTCTTCAAGAAATAAATCCAGGTCCTCCTGGAGTGATCATCAATGAATACAACATAGTACTCATATCCACTCAAGGAAACATGAGACATCCGACCGCTCACATCGGAATGAATCAAATCAAGTATCCCAGTCGCTCTGTTGTCACTGCTGGGAAAAGGGGATTTGGCAAACTTGCCCATCGCACAACCTCTGCAAGTATCAAAGTGATCAGTACTGAAATCCGGCACACCTGTAGTGATCTCCCGCAATGTCCTCAAGGCTCCATGATACATGTGTCCCATCCTGCGGTGCCAAATCTCACACAGCTCAGAACTGCTAGCTCTGCTGTCGGTACTACTGCTCAATGCCAAAAGGGGCTGGAATGCAAACTTGTACACCTTTGCATGGCGTACACCTATCACTTTAGCTGAATCAGCTGGAGTGCCCTTGGGATACATCAACACCTGTCCTCCCCTGAACAGTACCTCATATCCTCTGTCCTCCAAAGCTGAGACGGATATGAGGTTCTTCCTCATCCCTGGCACATAAAGAACCTCTGACACCTTCAAGGGAGGTTTGGACTCCCTCTGAAATGTCACTGTCCCCACCCCGACTGCTCTAACAACTCTGTCATCACCGAGTACTACCTCAATATCAGTGCCACTCTCTGAAAGCTCTGAGAAGTACTCACGGACTCCTGTCATATGACGTGAAGCCCCACTGTCCACATACCAGATACCTGAAGATGCTCCACTAATCGAGGGAAAAGCATGCTCCCTCTGAACCTGTGTGGCAGGTGATCCTGCACTAGAGGACTCACATGTTGTGAACGCAAACTCCCGGTCAAAACGACCTGCAAAGTCCTCAATCTCTGCTGAAGCTGCCACGTCCTGGTTCTTCCCCTTCTTCTTCTTCTTCTTCGGACACACAATTGCATAGTGTCCCATCTTCTGACAATTCCAACACTTCACTTTGGAATAGTCCTTCTGTGTGTTCCCCTGTTTATCTTTACCTTTGCCTTTGCCCCCACCACCGCTTGTGGAAGCCTGCTTCTTCCCTTTGCCTTTCTTGCCTCCTGCCACCAGTGCTACGTTCTCATCCCGCTCAACTGGCTTCGCTGCCCCAAGTTGTCCTTTCCTGATCTCTGTCTGAATGCAATCATCCCAAAACCTCTCCCATGTGGGAAGGGTCTCACGTGCACAAACCCCATCAGCAAAGTTCAACCATGAACGGGGGAGGCCATTCACTGCAATCCGCACCAACTCAGTGGGTGGAATGGCCTCTCCAATCGCTGCCAACTCATCTCTCACATTGGTAATCTTTGTGAGATATCCAGCTGCACTATCATTACCCATCTTAATGTTCTTCAACTTCTCCTTCAGGACCATCTTCCGGTTCTCATTGGTACTTTGGTAGAGATTGGACAATGCTGTCCACATCTCATGGGCATTGCTCTTTCCTCTCACATGAGGAATGCAATGGTCTTTGATTCCGTCTAGAATCAGCCTCTTACCCTTGTTGTTCTTTTTATTATAAGCAGCCAACTGAGTTGCATCAGTAGGCACAACAACAGGGTGCTGTGTGGTATGCACCATGATATCCCAGACTTCTGCCTCCTCAAAGATACTCTGCATTCTCTCCTTCCAAACGCTGTAATTTATATGCCCATCCAACCTATCCTCCACCCTCAATCCCAATGACATCCTGCTGTCCTAAAACTGAAAAATAGCACTGCTGTGGTAAAGATAAAACTGCTGTCTATGAAAAATCAGCTTGCTGGAATTTTCTGAGTGAAAAATCAGCAACTATAATTTTTTCTCTTTTGCTGTCCCAAACTGCCCTTCAGCACTCAAGCTCTGATACCATGTAGAAATTTCTCATTTCCCACCCCGGTTTTTAGTTTCTCCTTATTTCTCCCATATAGTTAAATGCCCTTTCCCATAACCATACATTCAACAAGCTGGAAAAAATAAATATTGCTGAAAACACAAATTCTGGAAATTTTACAGAATGTTGGAAATTGCAGAAATAAAAATCAGCAGTAATAAACAGCCATTAAAACACATTTAAACACTGAGATTTTTGGTCAATGTGACCCTGGAAAAACCCCCTACAACTCTTGGGGAAAACCAGTTTGAGAGCTCTTATTTATTTCTGGAAAATGCCTTTTTACAATAGGAGAAATGTTCAGCAAACAAAAATCAACAAACAGACTTTTACAACTTATCTCAGCCTTGCTGAAACACCGTTGCTGTTACACCGCGGCTGTTGCTGTTACACCGCTGCTGTTGCTGTTACACCGCGGCTGTTGCTGTTACACCGCGGCTGTTGCTGTTACTCCGCTTTCAGCTTTGCTGTTACACCGCTTTCAGCTTTGCTGTTACTCCGCTTTCAGCTTTGCTGTTACACCGCTTTCAGCTTTGCTGTTACACCGCTTTCAGCTTTGCTGTTACTCCGCTTTCAGCTTTGCTGTTACACCGCCCAGAAATCTCCCTTGCTCTCTTGCTCTCCTTCTCTCAATCTGCTCATGAAAGAATTAATGATCTTTTCCTCCTTTTCCTCCCTTAACCCAACCCTAAGTGACTTTTGGGTGATCCCTAAATCCAATGGCTGAAATAGATTTAGATCAATGGCTGAGATTAAATGCTCATTTAAATCTCACTTTCTATTTTTTAATTCACCCCACTTTAATAAAGACCCACTTAGTCATTTATTTCGAAAGTCACTTTTCCTTTCTAATTTTTCATTGACTTTATAAAAGTCACTTTAAAATTAGACTTAGTAACTTTATCACTTAAAGTCACTTTTAAATTAGATTTAACTTTATAAAAATTATAAAGTTACTTTAGGAGAAAAATTAAATTCTTTTGGACACTTTTCCCTAGGCCAAAGATCAAAGCCTAAGGGAACCACCTGTCCTCCGGTACCAAATTTCAACAAGAAACCTAGGGCATTCAATGTTAACAGTTTCTCTGCTTGATAATTGCTTGTGATATGCTTGTTCTTCTTTTACTTGTGATCTTTCACTTTGTTAGCTTATTAGAGTGTTCTTTTTCATCAAGACAATTATCAAAATAAAGACAAGTGACACAAAATATAGGCTTCTCCAGCCAAGGGCAAAACCTCTCACCTCTTGAGAG
The DNA here is from genome assembly GCA_031772625.1 of Pinus tabuliformis. Classification (NCBI taxonomy): domain Eukaryota; kingdom Viridiplantae; phylum Streptophyta; class Pinopsida; order Pinales; family Pinaceae; genus Pinus; species Pinus tabuliformis. The sequence goes on along the minus strand of CM062814.1, from coordinate 485,303,948 downwards.
GAAAAATCGATAAAATTCTTCTTCCAGATCTTCAATTGATAAGTACCAAGACCATGACATTGATCTGCTTCTCCCTTCCCTTGTCTTTCCTCCTAGAGAAACTCGGTCTCTATCTTGTTGTACTGTACCTTCACTACTTCTTTAGAGAATCTCGATCTCTATCTCGTTGTACTGTACTTTCACTACTTCCCTAGAGAATCTCGGTCTCTAGTTCTTCTAGAGAGAACCTCAACTTCTACTTTGATCACTTAGTAGAGTTTCTCTCGCAGAAGAATTTGTTGCCCAAACTTTACACTTCCTAGAAGATCCCACTGCCTAAACTTCGCACTTCCCAGAAGAATCTTTGCTGTACCCAGTAGATGATGACCCAAAAGAATCTTCATTCTACCCTTTTGCTGCTTCTTCTTCGTTCTCCTTTTAGTCCTCTTCCTTCTGCCTTCTACTTCGCATTTTTCCAGTGAATGCTTGTACGAATTATGTGTCTCCAATTGAGGCCGAGTAGGGCTATATATACCCTTCTTCGTTGCCCTTTAGGCTGTCTTAATAGCTAGAGTTTAGTCCGACTTCATATTGTAGCGTCCTCATAGTTTGTAGGCCGACTTGAAGGGGTTTTGGTGATAAGTTCTTGGAGGATACTTTACATAGACAATATTGACCTTTTTCCAAGTGTAACATGACTTCATTTACATGACAATGACTCTTTTATGACTAGATGAATAAACCCCAAAGACTCTCAATGGGAGTCTTGACTCAAAAACAAAATCCCTTGCTCATGAAATCCATGAAGCAAGTCAATATAATATAAAATCATAATCGCATGTCATTATGAAGACCGAACCTAGTTATACACTTTTTCAACACCTCCAAGGTCAAATCAAGAGTCATATTCCAGGCATGATAATCTGATTTGTCATTGAGCTTATCCTTTGCCTTGAAATAAGAGTGAGTAGCCATGGAGACTTGTTCCAACAGACCTTGTTCAACAACAATTATTCAATAGTGATTGCTTCTCTTGTTCCTTGGGTTTGTCTTCACTTGGGCTCTGATACCATGTTAAATTTTATGGTATGTTCTATGCTTGCAACAATTACTTCAATGTCTTATTAGCCCAATAACAACTTTACTTCAGATTCCAATAGCAATCACATTAAAACTTTAGTAGCATTCACTTTAGATCATCATTGACAATAATTGTAGATAGAACATCAACAATAAGTACAAGAAGATATGAGATGATAAGTGAATTGTGTAAAATGAAAAGTTTCAAGTGAATTTTATACTCAAGATACCCAAGAGACATGTATCTTTGTAAATTAGATCACGTATCTTTGTAAATTAAATTCTAGTATGTTTGCATATTTACATTTTTACCAATTGCTGAACAAAAGACCTAATACAGATCCCATTTTGTTGGATGATATTGATCCATCTTCATAATGGGTGGATGAGTCTCATCCAACTGAGTTTGATGCTGATTTTGATATTGATGCCATGGAGTTGGGGGGTGTTGACCCCAATGCAGATCTGATAGTTGAATTGGTAGCTGGAGGAAGCGAACCATTAGGACCAAGCATGGCACATGGTATTGGTGAGGGGAGCAATAGTCGTGCAACTCTACCAACTCGTGCTTCTAGTTGTACTAGGCTTGGTATTGCTATTGAGGGTGGAGAGGAGTGTGAGGAGTCCTCAGACTTTGACCCAGATAATGTTTATGTAGCTCTTGCTGACGATCACATCTCTAGTAGTGGTGATGAGTTTGATGAGTGATCATCTTGATCAATGATTTGCACTTTGAGTTTGAGTTTGTACTTTGCACTTTTAGTAGGCTAGTGGCCTAGTAGCTTGAGTTTTAGCATTGTTTTTGGACTCTAGAGGCCATTTAGGGCCTCATTGGTTATATATTTTGTGGATGATATCATTGATATGTATTGCACTCGGTGCCATTTTGATATATGCACCCTTACATGGTACATAGATGAGAAGAATTTCCATATTTTGTCTCTAATGGTTTGGAATCATGGTTTGTAATCTTAAAAATAAGTTTTTTCATTAAAAAACAAACATTTTTATGTATTTTTTTCAATTCCTGCTTTATTGAATCCGGTTTGATCCGGTTCCGGTTCAAATCATGGTTAGATAGGTGACCGGTTCGATGTCCGATTCTGGTTTTTAAAACTATGACTGGAACCTTATCTTTAGCCCTTCTTCATTTGACTGAATAGGGCCAGGTTTTGGTCACCACCCTTCTTGTTGGCCCTTGACTCCATGTGTGTGTCCTTTCTGGATAGAATCATCTCATAGTCTTTCAAAAGTGGTTAGCTGCTCGTGAGGACAAACAACTTTAACAAACGATTTCCATGAAACTAGGAATCCATTTAGTGCCATGTTCACCAACATAGTGTCTTCCACCTTCTCTCCGATCACTGCAAGTTGGTCATGAATCTATGTGATCTTCATTAGCTAATTAGTGATGATGTTAGTTTTGGTCATCTCTATGTCACTGAGTTTGTTTTGTAAAACATTTTGTTGTTAATGTTCTCATTTTGGTAGAGGCTTACCAATGCATTGAACATCTTTTAGTAGTGTTCTTCTCAGATATGTGAGGGGTCAAGTAATCTTTAATGGCATCCATGATCTTCTGCTTGGCTTTTACCTCCTCCTTGTTTTGGGCTGCCAATTGTTACGGATCTGTCGGTGATGTCATTGCATCTCATGATGTCCTAGAGATCATTCTCTTTCGACAAGATAGTAAGATCCAGTAAGATAGGAAATTAGAGGCACCATCCAATCTATCCTTGAACATGAGGCTAGTTGATGCCATCTTTGATTTGCACTCAAATTGCTATTCTTCGATTTGTAATCAGAATAACTTTGATACAATGTAAATTTTCCAAACCCTAGGTGACTATTTTCGTATGCTTCTTTATTAAATAAATCAGATGTTGAATTTACTCAATAACAGAAATAAAAATCTTAGTGTGCATCAATTACACAGATGGTTGGAAAATAGAAAAAGCATAAAAATCCTTTTCTCACACAGGTAATTACTCGAGAGTTCAAATCTATGTTGCTAGAAACGCCCTGTCCATACTGGTATACCCATACCTGAAATGGTGAAATGTCGTTGAAATGCAACATAAATGTGGTCGAAATGCCTATATGGCTTTTCCTGATTTGGAAACATCATTGAGATGTTTTGGCAGTGTTTCAGCCCAAATTCGCCATGTTTTCGTGATCTTTTTGCTTTTGCGGGCTTAGTCAGGCACCCAAGAACACTGTGGGGCCCTTCCATGGCCAACAAAGATTTAATCTACCACTAAAACTCATTTCTAATTACTTCACAAACTAATTTATCTCTAATCAATCCAAGCTTTAGTTTTGCTAAAAAACACCTTATTCTAGTCATTGTTAATGAGGATGAGTATGAAGATTATTAGGTTATGTAATTGTACTTGTCATTTAGCTCATGTTGTATTTCATTTTCAACATATATAACCATTCATAAAGACTGATTTTGGATACATAGACTCACGTATAAATGCTGATTTTGGAATCTTGGTTGTACAACCTCATCTATGAAGGAAAATATTGGATTTTGAATCATGTAATCATCTATAAGTGTGAATATAGACTGGGTATTCCTTCTAAAATGTCATTTATGTGTCTCATTCTTTTTCTTTTGTTGCAAGATAATTTGTTTTTGACTTATTTGTAAAAATTTACATACATACATACATACATATGTGATGTTTCACCCAACGTTTTGTGGGGGTGTTCACTTTTTTCCAGCGATTCCCATTTCGAAAACTTCTAGATGTTTCCACGTTTTGTGCAACTTAGCTCCAAACAAATTTTCATTCCATCGAAAAAATAAGGAGAAACCTCCATATGTTACCCAAAAAATTAGCATGCTTGGATACCAGAAAATGCTTTAACTTGTACAACCTGTTGAAAAGCCTAGGAACAACAAAAAATTGTTGTACAACCCACAAGAAAGCTTTTATGGTTTGTCTGTATGACTATACAGACTTGTATGGATGACTGTATAAAACAATATGGACTATTGTCTCATTCTGTGTGCCATCCAAGAATGCCTTTTTCTTTATTGCCTACTCTCTCTCTCTCTCTCTCTCAACTGCTCAAATGTGTGTAATAGCCTCTACCTTGCCCTATATTTGTGGTTTTAGAAAATAATCTATTTTTAACATTACTTCCAATCTAAGTGCAATTATAGACTCAATTGCTAAAAATAAGATTTTTCAATTTTTACTCACAAATGAATTACAAAATAGAATTACTTCCCATTTTTTTTTTTTTTGGTTTCTTTTAAATTTAAATATCTCGAATTACTTGTTGCATGTTCACATTGAACATATGTGGAAGTTTCTATCAGAGGTATAATTCTCAATAAATTAGTTATCTATTAGATCAGTTGCAACACACAAAATACTTCACCAAACTGGATTTAAAATCATGATACCACAAGGGTTAAGTCAAAGAAGACACTTGGAAGAGTGCTTTCAAAGCTACACATGGTTTGAATGAATGGTTTCTCATGCCATTTGATTTATGCAATGCACTAGCTATGTTTATGAGACTAAGGAATGCTGTTCTATGCCCCTATTTGGATTCATTTGTTTTTGTTTATTTGGATGATTGTGTCAAGAGGCGCTCTACAACCCAACATAGGGTAGATGTGTAGGTGTATTGTAAGAAAGTTTGTCAACATTTTTACATGTCGGCTCAATATGATGAATTTATAGAAGGCAAAAGATTTGTGAACATTGCTCAATTAAATAATGATAAAATGTTAAAGCTAATATAGAACCTAGTGTGGGCTAGATGTTGCAGTGTCCGTAAAATGTTAAATTTTAAAAGTAATAAGAAGAATAAAATTCAATTTTTAATGTTGTAATTTTGTTTTTATTCATAAAATTATGAATAACTTTTTAGATAAAAGAAAATCATAATATACATATCACATTAAAATATATAACATATAAATAGTAGCTACAAGTATTTTTTTTTTCTAAGTTAGGCTAATTCTATTACTGAAAAATATTGTACACTGAGGCCTTAGCCTGTGCCTATCCATGCCTGAGAAATGGCAAAAAGCAGCATAGACAAAGTTTGGACTGCCCATAATGGGAAACCAATTCGAATCAAAAAACGATTTCAAAATTTAACTTGCTGCCCATGCAGCGGAAACCAACAAATGCGCATAGTTTTTTATTAGTTTTCAAGGTGAAATAGAAACCAACCAAGGAACCTAAAACCATTAGTTTTTTTACAGAACCCCATTAAAGAAACTAGAAAGCAAAGTTCCAAAAACCTGAGAAAAACAGACACGTGGCAAGCTGTGTGGTGAACATGCAGCGAGATGTGTGGCAAACATGTGGCGAGCAATGTGGTGAACATGCGGCAAGCAAAGTGGCTGACTAGGAGTGAGGCGGAGACGACGGGTGTTCCTCCACAATGAAGCACCTGTAATCTTCCATGTCGACACCTGCCTGTTGTGAGGCCTCCGTGTTCCCTGCTTGCTGCGCTGAATGTTCCTCCCAAATGAAACAGTAATAAGGGTCCATGGCTTCGTCTTCGTGTTGGTCCTTGTCTGCCTCCTTCTCCGCTTGTCCTATCTCCTTCTCAATTTGCCTCTTCCTTGCTCCCTGGGTGCTCATTTGAACCATCTCTAGTTCTGCTTTGGTGTGGCCACCACTCTTCGTGGCTTGCTCCTCAATTGCTTTGGTGTGACCACCACCTTCAGTGGCATGTCCCTCAATTGCTTGCTTCGTCTCGTGAAAGAAAATGGAGATAGTGGCAGTGATGATGGATCTATTCAGGGATGAACGAAATGTGAATTGGGCAGTCTGGAGATGCGGCTGTGGATTGGATTGAGTGCCTCTGGGAGGTGAAGCGGAAATGGAAGGAATGCCGCTGGTAATAATCATAACATTAATAACTTTTCCTCTCCCTAGGTCCATTCAAGTTGACCAGTCAAGTTTAGCCGTTTCTCAGTCAAAATCGTTGTTTCCTAGTCAAATATCGCTGTTGGAAGATCTGCTCTCCCTATTTAACCAATAGCCATGATCTGGTTCTTCAACTTGTCCTGACGATGAACCACACTTGTTGGTTTGAAACGCGTCGACAAAAATACTATAATGTGATTTTCGCCGAAAAATCTTCTCATTAAACTATCTCTCATTTCACAATCAAAATATTTTATAATTACTTTAGAGATATATCTAAACCCTATATCACATTAAATTAAATAAGATATAAATAATAGCTATAAATTAAGATCCATTTCACCATATAAATTAAAATAATAATTTTGTAACCATATTTAACTTTCATTAATAAGCACATAAAAACTTAATACTTAAAATATAATATTTTTAATCATAGATATTCACCTTCATTTTCCCATGGATTTTATTAACTTGTAAATAGGCTTTGTTATAATACTGTGGGCTCATCAATACCATATGCCCAAAAACCATCTCTCATTTCTCAATCAAAATATATTATATATATATATATATTTTTTAATTTAGTTTTATTACATTTTTGCATGAAGAGGCACTCCCTAGCCCACTTTGGAAGAGATGTTGTAATGTCCTGTTATGTTATCAAAACATTTTGACTTGGTTAAATTTACATAAAAATAAAAATAAAAATAAAAGCAAAAAAATAATGTTATCAATTAAAATTATGAATTAAAACATTTTGGCTAAAAAAAAAATTATTAAAATTATTAATTATAACTTTGGATTATTAATAGTTAAATCATCTTAGATCCATCTTAACTACGGATCTATCAAGCTTCGAGATTGATTAGATCTCTCGAGGTGCAAACCTTTCCTCAAGTTTTGCACTCAAAAAAGAGGTTTGCACCTCGAGAGATTTGATCCCTCTCGGCTCTTGATAGAGCCAGAGTTAAGATGGATCTAGGCTGATATATTGGTTTACAATGCTCTACTTGGGAGGAGCATATCTCACACTTGATGCAGGTGCAAGAGACTCTAAAGAAGCATCAACTGATGGCAAACCTTAAGAAATATGAGTTTGCTTAGTAGTCTTTGGAGGGGAACTTAATATAGATTTAAAAAAAATGGAGGCCATCATGAAGTGGTCAATGCCTACAAATGCCTTTGAAGTCAAGTGTTTTGTTGGGGTAGCACAATACTTGTGAAAGTTCATAGCTTTGTTTTTAGTAGTAGCCGCACCACTCCAACCATAACAGTAAGTTGCAATAGTTTCCAGTGAGGGAAGAGTCGATAAAAGGTCTTTGAAGAGGTGAAAAGGAAAATCAGTCAATCACTAATTCTTGTGTTACCAAACTTGTAATAGCCCTTTAAAATGGAGATCGATGCAAGTGGGTATGCCATGGGAGCAGTCTTGATGCAAGGATGAAGGCCTAAATGCTATAATTTTGAAGTATTTCATGATACAATACTCAATTACCCTACCTATGACAAGGAGCTCTATGCCCTAGTTCAAGCACTCAAACTAGTAAGCTTTTGTTAACTAGTCAATCAACAATTTGACTTTCCTCAAATAGAACTTTCTAGTAATAGCCTAATCAAAGTGCTTATAAGGAGGAACAAAGGCACAATTTGATCATTGTCTTATGAGCATGAGTTGGTGAGATAAGGCAGTAGAGAGCACAGGTTGGTGCTTGTGTGTTGAGGCTTGTGTGAGTTTGACAAAGAGTAGATAGGGATCAACAATCTTGCAAGGGTTTCAAGCCCTGTTTAGGCACAAAAACAAGTTTGTTTTCAGATTGAAATTAGTTGTATTTGTAAGAGATCTAATGCTCAGTTTTTATCAATAATCAAACAGAGGGTTTCCCAGTTGGGTGCCATAGAAAATTATTGTGTTTTTATTGTGTGGTTGTTGTTATTTCTGTTCCTAGTCTGCTACAAAGTTTAGTAGAGAAATTCTATGTTTATATGAGAAGAAATTATATTTTAGATTTTCTACATGGTATCATACCATGGACCAGAATAAATATAGCACATACAAAAGTAAATGGTTTGAGGTAGTTGCAAGCACTTGAGGAGCTAGTTCAGGTGGAGCGAAGGAGCAAGAAGTGTCTTTTTGGAAGTCTGAATAGGGCCAAGTTAAGGGTAGATTGCAGGGAGTGTAGATTGTAGATCTATGCGTTGTTTTGTGGAGGATTTCTCAATTACGCAAGCCGAGGTTTTTCTGTGTTCTGGACGGAGAGAGTCGAAGCTTTAGACATAAATGCATCGGCCGAGTTGGTTTGGGGACAAAAGTAATCATCCATACCAGAGTGTGTTTTGTATTCTTCCAAGGTTGATGGTTTTTCCAAGTGTTTGAGTCTAGATTTAGGGCAGTTTTGGTGGCATCTGTCAGGCCAGGCAGTAACTCTTCAAAGGCAGTAAAACTGATTCGTCTATTATTCCATAGGTAGGCTATTGTTATATACAATAGGAGTGATTGTTCAGTTCATCTCCCGATGACTGTTCACATTCCTAATTTATTTATTTATTTACAAATTCCCCTAATCATGAAGATTAGGTGTCAACATTCCCCCCTTAATCTGAAGGGATGTTGGTGAGTCCAAGCATCATTCTGAATCGTTCAAGCTTTTCCTTTCCAAGTGCTTTGGTGAAGATGTTTGCAATTTGCTCATTTGTGGAACAATGACGGAGATGGATTGTTTTGGCCTCAACATGATGTCGAATCAGATGATATTTAGTATTGATATGCTTTGTTCGATCATGAAACTTTGGGTTCTTGGCCAACTTTATTGTAGAGGTGTTATCAATCATGAGTGGAGTTGATTGTACTTGTTTTACCTGCAAATCTTCAAGACCTTTCCTGAGCCACACAATTTCTTTCGTTGCTTCAGCTGCTGCCACGTATTCTGCTTCTGTTGTGGAATCTACTGGAACTGATTGTTTGCGTGATCTCTAGGAGACAGCTCCTGATCCAAGACTCATAGCATATCCTGAAATAGATACCCCAGTTTCTTTGTCTCCATCGAAGTCTGAATCAGAGTATCCAATCAAGCTGAAGTCGTCCACCTGTGTATACTTGATTCCAAGGTCTTGAGTTCCCTTCAAGTACCTTAGAACTCTTTTTGTAGCAGACCAATGTCCCTCACAAGGCTTTTGCATGAACCTGGAGAGGATTCCAACAGTAAATGAAATGTCTGGTCTGGTAGTAGTGAGGTAGATGAGACTTCCTACAAGCTGTCTATACTTTGTTGCATCCTCAAATTCCTTTCCTTCAACAGATGTGAGCTTTAAGTTTTGTTCCATTGGAGTAGAAAGAGGATTGCACTCTGTCATGCCCAATCTGTTTAACAAATCTCCAATGTATTTCTTTTGAGAAAGAAATATGGATTTTGGATGTTGGGTTACTTCAATGCCAAGATAATAATGAACATAGCCCAAATCAGTCATTTCAAAACTTTTCCCCAATTCCTTCTTTATGGATGCAATGTAACTTTCATTGTTCCCTGTCATTAAAAGATCATCTACATATACCACAAGATATACAACTGTTTTGCCAACTTTCTTGACAAATAAAGTTGCATCATCAAGATCAAAATGATTGAAGTTGAGTTTCAGAAGATGCTCGGTTAGTTTTTCATACCAGGCTCGCGGTGCTTGTTTGAGGCCATACAAGGACTTCACAAGTTTGCATACTTTTTGTTCGTGTCCTTTCACAGCAAATCCTTCAGGTTGGGACATAAAAACATTCTCTTTTAGATCTCCATTCAAGAAGGCAGTTTTTACATCCATTTGATGGACTTTCCAACCGTTCTGAGCTGCTAGTGCAAAGAGTGTCCGGATGGTGGCCCATTTTACTGTGGGGGCAAAAGTTTCCTCATAATCGACCCCTTCCTTCTGTGCAAAACCTTTTGCCACAAGCCTAGCTTTGTGCTTGTCAAGTGAGCCATCAGCTTTGTACTTGTTCTTGTAGACCCACTTGCAGCCTATTGGTTTGGTTCCAAATGGAGGATCAACCAGCTTCCAAGTGCCATTTTTTATGAGGGCATCATACTCCTTTTGCATTGTTTCTTTCCATTCATCATGAGAAGCAGCTTCTTTGAAGGAAGTTGGTTCAAAATCTGTAGACAAGTTCAATTCACAATCATAAGTAACATCCATATCAACAGGTGAATTAGAGTCATCAACATCACCTCCATTTTGTCGGTTTGAATTTCTGGTTCCTGTTTTTCCAATTTCATCAGGATGAACACTTTCAAGTGTCTTTGTCAGCCACTTCGGGGACCTTTCTGAGATGGTCCAGGCTGATTTGTTGATTGAGTTGGGACTGAATCAAGATTGAGTCTCCCAATTCTATCAATTACATCACTTAAAGCATCATCCATTGTTGGAGTTTCATGCAGGGGAGATTGTTCTTCAGAAGAAGATTCCACATGTTGATCTAGTATAGGAATCCCCCCTTCAAGATGTGGAATCTGATTATCAAACTCTTGAAATGATTTCGTTTTTGCGAATCTATCCAAGTGATCAAGTTGCCGCTCAACAACATTGTCGATGTGGATGATTCAAGAAAAATTACATCTCTAGATACAACAAACTTTTTATTTACTTCATCATAGAGGCGGTATGCTTTGGAAGTGTTTGAATACCCCAGGAAGATACACTTACGACTTCTAGCACCAAGTTTGTTTCTATGTACCTTTGGTATCAAAGCATAACAGGTGGAACCAAAGATCCTGAGATGTTTTACCGAAGGAACATGTCCATACCACAATTCATAAGGAGTCTTGTTTCTTATAGCATTAGATGGACATATATTCTTTATATATGCAACACATAGAACAACATCATCCCAAAACATTATCTTTACATTTTTGAAGAAAAGCATGGATCGTACCATATTCAAGATTGTTCTATTCATTCTTTCAGCTACACCATTCTGTTGGGGATTATAAGGCACAGTTGTTTGATGTTTGATCCCATGTTGGCGAAGATAGTTTTCAAATTCATTTGATGTATATTCTTTTCCATTATCAGTGCGAATAGACCCAATATGAGATTGTGCATCATTTTCAATCCATTTATGAAAATTCTTGAATGTTTGAAAAGCATCAGATTTGTTTTTCAATAAATAAACCCAACACATTCTGGTGTAATCATCAATAAATGTCATGATATATTTATTTCCATTTGCAGAAGGAACAAGCATTGGACCACATAAATCTGAATGAATGAGTTCAAGGTTCCTATGTGCTCTTGAATGTGAATCATGAAAAGACTGTTTGCTATGCTTTCCTAGAATGCAAGCATCACATTGCTTATGTTTCCTAGGAATTGTAGGCAAACCAGCAACACCATTTTTCTTCAATAAGCGGAGACTGTCATAGTTTAAATGTCCAAATCTAGCATGCCATAATAAACTTGATGGAAGCGTACCTTCTTCATGATGAGAAATATATGAGAAATGTTGTGCATGAGCAGAGGTTCCTTGCAGTTTGAGAAGCCTTTCTTCTTCTATTCCGCTCATGACAAGTGAGTGGTCAGATGCTTTTCTTACCTCAAGCTTGCCATCAAACATATGAATGGAGTGACCTTGCTGACGGATATGAACCAAGGACAACAAGTTTCTTTTGAGTTGTGGGAGATATAGAACATGATCCAGAAGAAAGTCTGGAAGACCAGGCAGTTTAAGCCTGATTGTGCCAAGCCCTGATGGCTTGATTTTTGACTGATCTGCAAAGTATACTGCTCCATCAACATTGTCAGTGAAATCTTCAAAAAAATCTTTTCTATGAGTCATGTGACGGGTTGCTCCTGAATCAAGCAACCAATCATTTTTCGAAGAAGCAAGTGAAGCATTAAACAAATCTTCATTTACTCCAATGTTACATTGTGCCTCAATATAGTGAGCAGATTCAGATGCTTTACCTTTGTCTGTATCATCAGTTTTACCTTTCTGTTGGTTTCTTTTCTGCTCAATTTTGTCCCATGGTAGCTTGCATGTAGAAGCATCATGTGATCCATTTCGTTTGCAGTGAATGCAATGCAAATCTGCCTTTTCTCCTTGAGAATGTCTGCCCCCCCTGCCTCTGAAGCATCTTCCTCTTCCTCTTCGTCCACTTCTTCCTCTTGTAGAATCTTGAGTAGGATGCTTTTCTTTATGAGCAAGGCACACAGTCTCTTCAGAAGATTCAGGGACTGTCTTCTTTCCAAAGGCTTTCTCTCTTTCAGCAAACTTTTTCACAAGAGAGTCAAAGGTTATATCTTTAAGATTTCCATTTGCTTGTAAAGACTCAAGATAATTGGAGTAAGTAGGATAGAGTGCCTTGAGAAAAGCAAGAAGAGGGATATCCAGCTCAACCTTAGTGGATTTGATATCATGCATTATAGATTTTACAGTTCAAATGCAAGAGCAAGAGGATCATTATTTTTCAGTTCAAGAGTGAAGAGTTTAATCATGAGCTGAACAACTTCAAGTGCAGAATGTGAGTCATAGAGTTCTTTCAGCTTTTGTAAAGCTTCAAAGGCAGTTGAATATGATGAAATATGGCGACTTACTTCTTCATTTACAGATGCTGCGATTAATGCATAGGCTTTGCTGTTTTTGTTTTCCCAAATGATGAGCTCTTTGTCTGATGTAGGCTGCACTGGGTCATTGTCTGCTTCTCCGACACACACTCCTTTCCACAACTCATTGAAGATGAGGGTGTGTTTTATCATCCGAGACCATTCAGGATAGTTCTCCTTGCCAGTGAGAACTATTCCTACCATAGAGATGATTGAATGCATTCTGTAAAGATTACTTCTGCTGATAAAAAAACTTCTGCTGATAAAAAACTTCTGCTGATAAAAAAACTTGTGCTGATGTACAATGAAATTGTACCCAGATATATTAAAAAACAGAGGTATTATTTTGTTGTGGTATATGGGAAGGTGTATAATAGTCTTCAAACCAAGGCCAGGGAAGGCCAAAAAATATTCTCAAAAGGGTTTCTTTTCAGGCCTCAGGAAGGCCAAAATTTGTGCCTCGGGGAGGCCGAATTGTGCTACAGATAGGCCGAAAGAAATTACTAGAAATGTGCCTCAAATTGCCTTCACACATAGCTTCTCAAAACAATCCTGTCAACGAAACACCATACAGAGAAATAGTCCTGAACTTGCTCCAGAAGAGGTCTCAACGTATATGGGCAATTTGGTGAACCGAGTTATATGGAGGCCAACACATGTATCAAAAGTGGTGTATTTAAAAAACAAGCATTATATGAAAAACGCAGCAGTGTATTAACACCGAAACGGTGGGAGGTGTATTTAAAAAACAGGCATTATATGAGAAACGCAGCAGTGTATTTGCCAAAGTAAGCAACACGACCACGATTTACAATGCGTTGTTCCAGTATCATATAACCTTTGACTATATGCAGTGTGTATGCTAAGGGTGGTGGCACAACGATTTGGGAGCTGACTGTGTATGGAGGAGCAATGCTATATGGCAACGTTCAAAATCGGGAAGGGAGAAGGCATAAAATGTGGTATGCGGATTATGAACCGGGATTTCGATTGAGGCCAACAGAATGGTATGCGGATTATGAACCGGGATTCCGATTGAGGCCAACAGAATGATATGAGCCAACAGTGGTATAAGAATTTGCACCATGAGCCAACAATTGACTGTGCATTTGTTGCGTAGTGGTTGCAACGTTCAATGTAAAAAAAACTGGAACTGTATGGGCCTCTGAAATATCTTCCGGGCAAAAAAATGCTGTGAGGAAACGAACCTCTGACCTGACAGAAGAAACGGAACAAACGCCTGAACGGAGTAAAATAATGTAATAACTGAGATATACCAAACAGCGCCTCCAGCTTCAATGCATCGACATTCAATCCTTCATAATATTTCATGCAGATATGGAGGCCAGCAGCATGGAGAGAGCAGCGTATGGAGGTAGCAACATAGAGAGAGAAACGTATGGAGGCCAGTAGCATGTGGACTATGTCAGAGGAGCATGGGAGGCTACAAAAATTGGCAGAAAATGCAGGACAAACTGACAAATTTATGAAGAAATGACAGAAGGGAGGTACAATGGCAGATAGAAGCCAAAAATGGTGTTGGCTCTGATACCATGTCAGGCCAGGCAGTAACTCTCCAAAGGCAGTAAAACTGATTCGTCTATTATTCCATAGGTAGGCTATTGTTATATACAATAGGAGTGATTGTTCAGTTCATCTCCCGATGACTGTTCACATTCCTAATTTATTTATTTATTTACAAATTCCCCCAATCATGAAGATTAGGTGTCAACAACATCTTAAGTACAATTGGAGAGCTGTTAGTAAGTGCCTAATTGTGGCCGAAGAGCAGATGTTGTGAAGGACAATAAGAGTGCTAGCAACAACAGAAATATTGAAGCCCGAGAATTTGCAGAATTTGGAGGACTAAAGGCGTAGTGAAGTGGACAACCTCCAAGCCCTAAGTATAGTGTTTTGTGAAGGATTATAGATTGTTAGTAGGCAGGTTTTATAAAGTTCTCAGGGGAAGCAGTATGGGCTCTTACAAGGGTTGAGAGAAGATCACTATTTAGAGGGAGGATCAAACTTTGTTCCATGGAAAGGGAGAATCACGATAGCGCTGGAAGATAATGGGGTGGGAGAGTACATCAAGCAAGCGATAACGCCACCTCAATATCCTCAATAATTAGCCCAACATAATAAGAATGATATCAAGGCAAGGAGGATTATTCTAGAAGGGGTCAAAGATCATATAATGCCTCTATCCATGAGAAGAAGACAACTTTTGAGATGTATGATACCATGATGAAGCTATATCTGAGTACTAGTGATACCAGGAAGCTTGCTCTTAAGGAGAAGCCGAGGAGTATCAGGATGAGCAAGGATGAGACCATCGTCACATATTTGTCAAGGTTCACTCAGGTATGAGATGAACTGGGTGTTGTGGGCGTAGTTGTATTTGATCATGACCTTCTGAGTTTTGCCTTGGACTTCACAAGCCTTGGAAAGGGTTCCAGGATGCTACTAGTGGGAGAGAGAACTTTCCAAATTGGGAAAGTTTTTCGACTCACTGCATACAGGAAGAGATTCGAAGAGGAAACATAGAAGGGAGATCAGTTACGATAGAGGACAAGGAGAACTGTGCCCTCGCAGGCGAGAGGAGCAAGGCCAAGGGAAAGGAGGGCCAAGGAGTGGCCGAGTCTTGTCAGAAGGGCAAGAAGGATCTAAGCAAGATCAAGTGCTTCCATTGCCATGAGTTTGGACACTACGCCACTAAGTGTCCTAAATGGAAGGAGTCCAGTAGGGATCATGTCGCTGCATCAGTGGAGGTAGATGCATTTTCTGCCTAGTTCGAGAAAGGTTTCTCATTGATTGCTTACATGGCAAGCTTAGGAGATTGTAGTATATGGGTTATTGATTCAGGATCATCCTTCCACATAATTGGGAATAAGAAGAGTTTCGACCACCTGAAGGAGAAGGACATGCACTTTCAGATCGAGCTAGGAGATGATGGCATGTATGCAGCTAGAGGAGTTGGTACTGTCAGTTTTTAGAGGGAGTCAAGTACTCCTCTTCATCTCAGAGATGTTCTCTATGTTCTAGGATTGAGGCAAAATCTTGTTTCGGTAGCTACCCTTGAGGACAAGGGATATGATATCATCTTCAACAGAGGTAGGGTGTACCTCCAACACTTAGCTTCTAGATGTAAGAAGCAAATAAGTGTGAAGGTGAAGAATCTCTACAAGTTGCAAGTAGAGACAAGTGCAACCTTGAGTAGCAAGGCAGGGTGTGCATAAAGTAGAGAAGTGGTGGTTGAGCGAGAGTAGGATAAAGCTCTCAAGATGGAGCCTCAACCAGTGTCTCAGTTTCAGTCTACGCTAGTTGGCAGCTAGGCTAACTAGCAGGATGATGATGAGGATCATAACTTAGGGTGAGTGGAGGCAACCCTCAGTCAAAGACTCCCAGTATAGGGAGAGTTCAACCAAGTGGGAAAAGGATTTGGTTAAGGGTGATCAGAAGAGAGTACATCAAGCAGACACAGAGGTACATAGGGTACATGGCACTTATGACTAAAGTGGTGGACCGTGGACTTGTAGAGCATGGTGGGAAAGAACAGGTCTTCAAAGTAGGTTCTGCAGAAGGAAGCAGGGAAGCCTTCCAGTTCAAACAGAGCAGTTGCAACAACAGATAACATGGTAATGTTGGAGACAGATCTAGGTGGACGAGGTTCTTCCAGGAACACCTTCCTCGCTAAGAGGGAGTGTTGAAAATAATAAAGAGAAAGGGTTCCTTGATTTGTGCCTTAATCAAGAGAACCAAAACGAGTTTCTCCTTGAGCATGCATGAGTTCCTAAAATTTAGGGCAAATTCCTAAAAGTTAGGAGTGCAAGAAGTAGTTGACTAGTGCTAATTAGTGGGAGGCCGAGTTTATTGTCTTCTAGTGCGAGTTATTTTGGGTAAACGATGAGTTGATTGAGTCAGTCTCCTAAATTATAGGAAGGATGAGTTATCACAACTAATGAGCTTTTGTTAACTACTCAATCAACAGTTCGAATTTCCTCAAATAGAACTTGCCAGTAATAACCTAATCGAAGTGCTTATAAGGAGGAACGAAGGCACAATTTGATCATCGTCTTGTCAGCACGAGTTGATGAGACAAGGCAATAGAGAGCACAGGTTAGTGCTTGCGTGTTGAGGCTTATGTGAGTTTGATAGAGAGCACATAGGATCAAAAAACTTGCAAGGGTTTCAAGCTTGGTTCAAGGCAGGAAACAAGTTTGTTTTTAGATTGAAATAAGTTGTATTTGTAAGAGATCTAATGCTCAGTTTCTATCAATAATCAACCAGAGGGTTTTTCCCAGTTGGGTTCCCTAGAAAAATATTGTGTTTTTATTGTGTGATTGTTGTTATTTCTGTTCCTATTCCGCTGCAAAGTTTAGTAGATAAATTCTGTGTTTATATGAGAAGAAATTATATTTCAGATTGCTCATGTTAGCAGATCAGAATTTCGTGGATTTTCTACAAGGAGCCTCAATGGAGGATTATAAATAGAGGATTGGAGTCAATTGGAAGGGATTCTATTCCTATCATTTCTATTTGACATTGAGAAGAAACTCAAGCGAGTTTCAAGAGTTTCAAGCAAAACTGAATAGCTAATTTCGGTAGACTTCGAGTGCCACCCTAGTTAGCTCTGGGGGAAGATTATCTCAGAGCTTCGACTTTTATTGCAGGGACATACAAGCATAAAGAGGCTAAGTTTATTTTTCTCTAAGAGGGCCAGGTGCCAAAGGTTGAAAGGACGAATCTGAAGCAATCATCAAGGACAAATTCTCTGCCAAATTCCAGGACCGAACACCTTTAGATCCATGCCGAATTAATTATAATAATCCATCCAAAGGCCGCATCATTCCAAGGAAGAATTCGTGTTGCAGAAAGGGCGTGTTCTAAAGCAGCTGACTGAGACATTCATTTTCAGATTTGGTAGCCAAGATTGTGAAGACCAAAATCTATTGTGGGCCGAGATTGGTTGATGCATCAAGAAGGCCGAAAGACTCTTTATAAACAGGTCTGATTTGCACCCTTCCAGGGAAATAAATGGTCTGCAATTTGTCTATTGTAAGGCTTCTGTACCTGAGCCTTTACTGCTTGCTTTTCCTTGCCAAAAGGTGGTCGCATGCCCCCCTTATTTCCCAGGTCGAAATCTGTTGGCTGAAAGGTGATTTTTTTTGAAGTATTGAGGGTTGTGGACTTCTATAACGGTTGTTGGACATGTCCCTTGTAAGCTGAGTTGTGTATTAGCATTTTCATAAGAGCTGAATGCACAGGGTTTGAGCCTATTAGCTGAGGGAGGAGGTGCTGAATATAGAGGGTGAATTTGCTACTCATTTCTGCTGGACGTATCGCACATATTTTTTAATTCTCTTGTGGGCAGAGTCCTCTTACGTTATGGGTCAAGTTACTCACTTGAAGGGCGTGGTTAAACTGCTGTAAGCATGGTGGTATGGTTCCAGGTTCTTCTGTACCATTTTGAGCTGGTTGACTGAAAAATAAATTATCAGACTTGCAATGTGTACCTGTGTGATGTTTTAAAGAAGAAAGGCCATGTAATATGTTACAATAAAATCTCTTACAGTGATGTTCTTTTCTGAGTTGGTTATGACGCTCATCTTTATTTGGGAGTTTGTTGAAGCTCATATGCCTCTGTATACTTGGGTTTGGGGAAATAAAAATATATATGGTTATATCTACAACAACCCACTATTTCCAGTTCATTTGTAATGATTTGCATGTCAATTAAGGGTGATATTTTGAAGGTTAAATGGTGACTTGGGTTGTTGGTTGAAGTTTGGTTGCATAAATTTGCTATTATGTGTTTGCTCAAAATAAAAATAAACCAACTACAACTACATCAGTGCTCCCTCAATGTGTTTGACAAAACCTCACACTAAAGTAGTTCATTAAAACTTAGGAATTTAGGTGGCCAATTTGTGGTACATCTTAGATGGAATATTACAAATAGGTTGCTCTATAGGCTTGGAAAACGTTGTGTTCCTAAAGATTATTGACTGTAGCTTATCGTTGAGGATTACACCTTGGTTGCAGGGAATTTTGTTGTCGGGAAGACAATTGCCAACTTAGAGGGGTATGCATACTGATCTAGAATGCAAGAAGATGTAGCAAGGTATATTAGAGGCTATATACTTTGTTGTACTTGCAAGCCTAGTAATAGGAAGCAAGGTCTATACCAACCCTTATTTGTACCCACTTAACCTTAGGAAATCATGTCCATGGATTTTGTGAGAGGTTTACCACCAACCAGTAAGGGACATCACTACTTGTTTGTGGTAGTTGACAAGTTTAGCAAGATTTGCAATCTCATGCCTTGAAAAAATACCATCAAAAGATAAGAAGCAAGAACTTGTTCTTTAAATAGGTCTAGGTGCACTTTGGGATACCAAGGAGCATCATTTCAGATAGGGACACCATATTAATAAAGTGCATTTTGGACTCCATTGTGGGAGAAGATGGACACAAAGTTGAAGAGGTCAACAACATTCCATTCTAGACATGCTGGCAAACAAAAGTAGTTAACAAGGCTTTGGTGCAACATTCGAACTCTTGGGTTGAAAACTTGACCTATATACAACACTATTATAATAGAGTAGTTCACACTTTTGTTAGTAAATCCCCTTTTGAAACTTTCTTTGGATATTCTCCAACTTCACCTTTGGATGTTGTATATGGACAATAATAAGGAGGAGCAAGGGAGTACCTCATAGGAGATGCATTAAGAGAATAAAAAATTGTTGAGATGATTAGGCAGATCCATTTGTAAGTACAGGAGATGTTGAAGAAGTCAGGAAAAATATGAGGTCAAGCATGATCAACACAAGACAAAGAAGTCTTAGAGTGGGAGATGAGTATGGTTACAATTGAACAAGGAAAGACTACAAGGTCCTGGTAAAGAAGATCAAGGCTCTATGGTATGACCCTTTCGAGATATGGGAAAGGGTGGGAGATAATGCCTATAAACTCAGTCTACCCCAATACATGCATATTTACTCAATCGTGAATGTGGAGAATCTCAAACTTTATGGGCCTTCCATATTGGAGTAGGAAGATAGGCATGTCTTACCTTCCATGGAGAACTTAGCACTAGATGCTTAGGTAGAGTGGTAAAGGACATCGTTTTCTAGAAGAGGTCTAGAAATACAAGACAGGGGCAACATGGTCAAAGAAAATTGGTACTCTAGGGAAGGTAGAGGAAAAATTCCCTCACCTCATTCAATAAACTGTTGGGAGACCAAAAGCCTCCCAAAATGGGGAGGTATGATCTGAATTGGATCATTATATTATTTTTCATCAATCTTGATGCTTTAAAAGTGGGAAAATTAGAGGAATTAGTTTGTAGGATCATTTTTACTGGTAGGTCCTAGTTTTGGAGAATTGGGTTTGAAACTTTTCAAAGCCTTTTTAAGGCATTAAGTGATGTTTCTTGGGGGTCAAAACTTACACGCTTAATTGTTGAACCCATAAATGTTGTTCTACACTAATAGACCTTTCCAACAGTGGAAGAATCATGTCAGTCAACATTCATATGCACAAATTATGCCTTTCACAAGTTTACATACTGCGTTGACCACCATGGTATGAGTGGATGCCACATTAGCCCCCATCACCCATGCATATGGGGCTAGCCATGTTTGGACTTCCAAGAAGATTCTAGAAGGTTCAAACTTGTAACTCTAGTTTACGGTTGAGGGAGTCAAACCTTACCCCTAGTTGGCTATTAGGTTATGTTACTATTGGGCTATTATGAGGAGTAGGGGTTCCATTGTATGCTATTGTATTTTGTTTCATAGTTGAGCAAAGCAATTGGGAGTGGGAAGTTAAAGAGCAATACAAATGTCTCTTTCTTTGTACTTGCACATTTTCCATCCTAGAGAAAAGAGATCAAAGCAACCCCACCTTCTAGTTGGGTTTTCTTTCACAAGGGTTTCCCAGGGAAATTATTTGTGTCTACTATGGATGTTGTGTGCATTTCTTTCTATTTTCTCTTTCTTTCATTTTAGTGGATTTAATTAATTAAGCAAGAAATCAGTGAACTAAAGGATGTGGAATGTAAGGAAAAATTAGCAATAAAGAGTTAAATAATTTTATCATATTTGTTTTGACAAATTGTTCCATTGGAATATCCACGATAACTTATAGATCATGAGCCAAGATGGGTAAAGCAGGGAAAACAAGAGGCACAAATCCAACGTCCAAAACATAGATAGATAAAAGCACCAACCCAAACTGCCAAACACCACTAGTAGGAAGTCCAAACACCCAACACTAACAACTTGAGGTCACCAAAACACAGAGTTCCAAAACAATAGATGCCAAGGTTGGAAGCCCCAATAGAGCAGAATAGATCAATCAACAAAGAATATTCAATCCATCATGCCAAATGTTCGAATTACTAAAGTTGGGATTAGGAATGTACTTGGGGGTCCTATGTTTAAAGATGTTCTTGTAGGGTCCTAACCCCCTGCTTTCTCCAAGATGTGTAGACTTGCAAATCAATCACAAAAGCATAGATAGAATATATAATTCAAAGGGCATGCATAAGAATATGTTAGATCATCATAAATAGCAATTTAAACTGTCATCCATAAGATGACAACATATATGGGGAACAAGACATGAGTTTCTTTATTGATGAATAACAATAAGTACATGATAGATACAGCCTAATCCAGGCCAAAGGCACTGACGAAGCCTTCCTCTGGATTTGTCCAGCCTGAGCCATGAAGACAACCTCTCTAATAGATGCAATGAGATGCTAGATAAGGGGACTGAGCATCTCTGCAAAGGAAACTAGGGTTTCCTAGAGACTGGGAGTGTAGGAGGCACGGGAAAAGCATACTTGATCTGGGGGAAATCAAGTATAATGTCAATACCTCTCTTCTTCTATGCATTCGGCCTACCCAAGGGGTGTATATATACCACCTCAAATTAGTTTTTTCAGTTAGGCCATGGGTTCTTGTAGGTGGGCTCTCGGTAAAACCTGTAAACCTTGCTTGAAAAATAGCTTTTTATTTATTTTTTTCAAATTTAAAAATGTGCATGCGGGTATAGTGTTTTAGGACCCATTTATGTACATGTTTTTGTATGGGCAGAGCCACGTATGGATTTTGAAATATACCTTTTTAAGATAAACTCAAGTCTGCAAGGGTAAAGGAACTGCCCAAGGTCATATAAGAGCATCTGGTCTACAAGAGTGGTGAATGATGCTATAACAATACATAGACCCGAAAAGGAGCAAAAACCTTATTTGGAAGAAAACTATCCTGAAGTAGGTCCACTACTCAACAATGTCACTGAAACCAACTATGCAATGTGCCATTTTCCCACCTGAGCTTTAACAAGACGCACAAGATGGTTCAAAATGCCATTCAAGAATTAAGACTTGCATGTGTGAAACTTGGGGGTGGGCGAGTTCTTTCATATCATGTTCTTTCGCATAATATTGTATGGCAGTGGAGGTGCCCTGACATTTATTATAATGTGTCTCCATAACCTATAACATACAAATGATTAAGGTATGTAAAGCATGTCCCCATTTTTCCGAAGAACCCAACATTGAGCCTTTGCTTCTTTAGCTAGAGTATTAGCTTGTTGGTTGTATTCTATTAGAACTTGGAAGAAAGAGACCTTTTGAAATCTGCGAACTTCCTTTTGGATCCATGCTAGTAGGGATGCTAACTTGCTGTCAACAGGAGTCTTCTTTGAGGTCATTAAGTTAATAATTATACTTGAGTCACCAATGACAATTAGTGTCTTTGCTTTGAGTGCATTTACTAAGAAACACTAAAGGAGGTCATACGCCTTGACGTGATTATTTGTGGAGTTCTTAGACCCCCAAGCCTAAGTCGTTTTTAGTTCCTGTGGATCAAGAGTAATTTCCCCTGCACCTGCCACCCCTTTTGTTTAACTGGGAGTTGACAGGCACATGGATACAGTTTTGTTTTTGGAAGTATGTTGTTAGGGATGTCAATTGTTCAACCCTCTCGTTTGAGTGTTAAAGTTGCCTGTTGGCACAAATAACCTCCTGATATGTATTCATAACATGCTGATGAATACCTTTTGTCCAAACACGTGGATACAATGGCTTTTCAGTATTGTCAGTTACCAATGTCCATACAAATATTAGCTACTAAGAGGGTCTTTTACTTCATTCCTTATTACTTGAGAGGCGAGACTGTATCGAGTAAACTGGGCTAAATTCACCATTATCGGGTCCTTTTAAAAGAGATCAAGCACCCTACACTGTTGATGCCCTCTAACACGCACCTAGTTGACCTTTGCCCTGTTGTTGATTCTTGAATAAATTTTACCAAAATATTAACGTTTTGCGAAGGTTTTTTAAACTATTGCAAATATTTTATTATAATATAAATTCTGAGTAAATCCATCCAAATTTGGCTTTTCACATTATGCCTAATCGTGCAATGGCTTCTTGCTAGAGAAATAAAGCTCTGATGACCTTTAATCATAAAGAGGTACTTTTTCTCAGTAGTTTGATAATTGGACAAACGCATGCTCTTTCAGGCACAGTAGAGTATATGCACATGTAATGTATTGTAGTCATTTATTTCATTGTATATATATCCTACGTTTTGGATATTGATGCTGATGGACGCAAGTTTTATATCATTTTAGTTCAATAATGTGAATGATGAATGGGAAGCATTTGCAACAATAGGAACAATTTATTTTTATTTTTTTGAATGTGGGAATGACATGATATGGAACGATTTGGGCCAATGTTGGCAGGTTCTCTTGACGCCATATGAGCCAAACAAATTTGATGAGTCTATTCTTTGGACCACGAGTGGTGACATGGGGCAAGGGTTCAGAACAATACGACTGGTTAACAATATTCACTTGAATTTGGATGCTTTTCATGGAGATAAGAAATCAGGAGGAATCAAAGATGGTAACCCTGTAGTCCTTTGGTCGTGGAAGAAAGGAGATAATCAGCTCTGGAAGATAGTACCTTTCTGTAAATATTAAAATTAGTAAGATCTCTAACGTACTTAATCTGTTTTTTATGTCTAGTTTTAATGAACTAATTTGAAACCCTCATGGTGGTATGCAGGATTGTTTGACACAACTGCTCTAATGATCTTGTAGCTGCGCAATACCAAGCTTATTTCCATTAACTATTGCTTAATAGAATTTAGCCAACTATCCTGGAGGACTTTGCTTTAGGTGTGAATTTGAGCTATTAATATCATATGGAGTTTGAAGCACAAATATTTCATATGAAGTAGCCCTAGAAAGAAGGCAACTGAAGTTTTTGATTGGTTTTAAGCAGACTAGTGAAAGAACTCCATCTTTGCCTCTGAGCAAAGAATATGCTTTGAAATATCAGTTATGATGTGGCAGATAGCTTTATGCTCTGTTTTCTATGCTTTAAAATATAGCCTTACTCTCTGGATTCTATGCTTTAAAACATCAGTACTTTATGCTCCAGTTTCGATGCCTTAAAACATCAGCGCCTTTATGCTCTCGCTTCAATTCGTTAAAACATAAGTAGCTTTATACTCCGGTTTATATGCTTCAAAACATCAGTTATTGCGTGGCAAATAGCGAAGTGAGATAAAAGTTTTCACATGGAGTTTGAAACCCAAATAGTGGCATATTTTGTGCATGTTTTCTTGCTATTTTCGTGCTTAACCCTTTTGCTTCTCAGTAAACTTGATAAAGATGACATCGTTCAATTATTGCAACCGATGGTATGTGTTTTGGGATACCATTGGAATACCTGACAGCTATGTGAATTTCTTTCCACTTACCCTATCTTTATGTGAGTAGCCAGAAAATAAACCATCCAAAATTCTAAGTGGTTCTGAGCAAACAATATGCTTTGAAACATCAGTTATGGTGTGGCAGATAGCTTCATGATTGGGTTTCTATTGATTTTATGCATTAAAACATCAATTATGGCGTGGAACATAGAAAAGTGAGATTAAATGCCATACGGAGTTTGAGGCCCAAATACTGTCATTTGTCCTGGTTTCTATGCGTTGAAACATCAGTTATTATGTGGCAAATCTCAAATCGAGATAAAAATGCTACATCGAATTTCAAGCCTAAATATTATCCTATGCTGTGCATGTTTTTATTGTTACTCTCCCGTTCAACTCTCTTGCGTCCCAATAAACTTGTTTATATATGTGGGATTATTTAGTTATTGCAACTTGTGGGATTATTCAGTTGTTGCAATTGTGGTTTTGCTAATCCTCCTTGGAAGGGGGATGAAGAGAATTCAAGAGAAATTCACTAGAACAAATCCTAGATCCCAACCTAATTGATAAGAATAATGGAATGAATTCAAGGTAAGTTATGAGCAAACTCAATTGATAGGTACAATGGAAAGAATTAGAGCGAAGATATGAGCACAAGAACAAAGGCAAGTCAGGCAAGTCCTTGGTGTGAGGGAGTTGACGAAGGTCATGGTTTTAGGGAGTTTAGGGGCTTGAGTGTAAGGTGAGTGGAATCCTAGCATAAATTTGATAAGAGATTTTAGTAGCCATTAAAGTACTAAAGTGAAACAAATTTTGTGAACTTAAACTAAGTCTAAAAGATTGTTATTCATATGGTAAGTAAATCCACAAAGGTGTTCTAGGAATAATAAATAACCTTTGTGAAAAAGTACAATGGCTCTACGACACATTTGTGGATTAAATTGAGGGATCTATTTGTGGGGTTTTTAGTGAACTCAAGGTGTTTAATTCCTTGGCTCACAAGAGATGAATGAGGTTGCCATCATACACTAGATAAATGACAATCTAGGGGTGGAATGAAAAATAGGGAGATCCACTTTTGTTCATTTCATTAATTGTGAGTGCACACATTAGATATGAGGATGTTGAAAATCTTGAAAGACATAATGTTATATTTAAAGTACATTGATATAAGATGGTGTATATAGTAAGGCATACAATATTTATTGCTTTATTATAGGGTACATATTGTTGGCTTTGCTTAAGCATTAAACATTAAACTAAGAAATGCATTTGTATACTTAGGCCTAGCCAAGGGGCTAACTAATAGGGGGCTAACAACACATAGGGCACATATTGAGTATTGAGTCTATGTAAAACATGCAATTTCTTTCCAATATTCTTTTTTGAATTATTGGATGAAATAAATATAATAGAACTTCATAGCTATTAATATTCTTTCTTGAATTATTGGATAAAATAAAATAATAGATCCTCAAAGGTATTAATATTGATTCATGAACGATCATATTCTTTTAAATATTTATATTTTACCTCTTGCATACCACCCATAAAACCCAAATTTAGATATTCACCCATGGACATATGAGTACTAAAATAATAACCCCTCTTGAGTCCCATTGAATAATTTCTCTTGATTTTTTCTTGCAAACATGTTTTTGGTTAGGGTTGTTCAATGCCATTAGCCTTTGCCATACTAAAGTGGAACTATGTAATTTCCTAACTAAATTGGTGTTTAGGATATGTGAAGCATAATTGTATGTTATTAGTTTTAGGTGTTAAGTATGCAGGAAGTTCAATTTATATTTTTGATTTTAATTACTATTATCAACATAGTAAATGTAAGTAAAAATATTTATCAATTTAACTCAATGTAAGAGTACAAATGTTATGTGAGCATAGAAGAGAAAATTGGGTTTGTAATATATTAATAGGAAATAAAATTTAAGAAAATTGAGAAGTTGACTCCATATCCATCAGTCAAAGGAGATTATGACAGGCATAGAATAGTATCAAGTGATAATAAAGAATTGGATTTGTTGTATTTGTAGGTAGGATAAATGTAAGAAATTATAGGAGTCTTTGTATTTGAGAGAATGTTCATTTGACCATTACATGTTTATAGGATATTGTTGACTCTCAAATAAGAGGATGACCAATTGGACTCAAAACACAAATTGTGGAGAGCGTGTAGATGTCCCTCATCATCTATCAAATCAATAATGCTTTATTTTTTGTTCACATTCTCTTGGAAATAATTTGCATGCATATATAGTTTTTAGTTTAATTTTTTCATGACAAGTTGCACATACACGATCTTCTTAGATGTTCTTTGCATGGGATAGATTGAATTTTTGTCGAGATTGATCGTTCGAATTAGTTGAGATCCTATATACAATTATATCCCAAAAATTAAGGTAACAAATTTAATGTGTTGTATCATGTGTATCTATAAATAGTAATGCTATTCTTAGATACACTCAACGTTTCCCTTATTTTCTATTGACATTCAAACACGATCTTATAAGGTAAAAAATAGTTATATTTAAATAGTAATGTTTTTGTTATTAGATACATTTTTCATTTTCCATCTTTTCTCTTGATATTTGAATGCTGCTTCGTTGATGATTATGATTTGTCT
Source organism: Pinus tabuliformis (assembly GCA_031772625.1). Taxonomy (NCBI): domain Eukaryota; kingdom Viridiplantae; phylum Streptophyta; class Pinopsida; order Pinales; family Pinaceae; genus Pinus; species Pinus tabuliformis. The sequence continues at coordinate 485,277,018 of CM062814.1, read as the reverse complement.
TTCCATAATTTTTTTGTACTTTTGATTAATTTTTCCATGCCTTTTTAAGGTTCAATTAAGGTGTCTTACATTTTCTATTCCATTTGGCTCAACAATGCTTTTAAGTTTTTAAGGGCATGGTGTACTTGTTATTTGAGCTAATCACAAAAATGAAAACATTATGTGTTAGTATTTAGTTCTTTACTTTGCTCATGCTCAATGTAGACATATCTCCTCCCCATCTCCTTTGTCAATCATCCTTTGATAGAAATATTTTCCTCTTGCAAAGGTACAAATAAATTAATGATTATGTTGTGTTGCTCAATTTCTTCCATGGTTAGCCTTCTTGTTCTTCTCATTGGTTTTGTTTCTCAAGGGTCACTCCCTATTGACCTCTATTTTATCCTTGTAAAAATATTCACATCTATCTTCGTTTTTTGCTCCTTGTTAAATTTTATGGTATGTTCTATGCTTGCAAAAATTACTTCAATATCTTATTAGCCCAATAACAATTCCACTTCAGATTCAATAATAAACTTCAACAATCACTTTATCATTTACTTATTGATAATGATTGTAGATAGAACATCATCAACAATGCACAAGAAGACAAGCCAAGACAATGAAAACCAAGATTTAGGCTAATGCCTGAGCAAAACCCCACGAGGGGTAAAACCCAATCGATCCTTCTTATTGATTAATATCAAATGTTCAACAGAGAGAGAAATTCCAATTTTGTACAATGTTCAATGTGAAAGTCAAAACTTTGACTATTCAAAGATTCAAAGATGACCAACTAGAATCAATGCCAAAACAAGAAGACCAATCTGATCCAAATCTGTCTCTGTCAAATATGCAATTTTGAACTTTGTCAACAACAATCAACTTGCCCTAACTAGAGAAGTCAACGGTGGTCAAAATCTAATCAAACATTCTCCAAACTTTCAGTCAAGCATCCCAGTTAATGCAACCTTAAGAGCAGATCAAAATGATGCTAAAGAAATCCAGAAGTCAGCGGTCAAAGGAGAGAGTAAACACGAGAAAAATATGCGGTCAACCTAAGGTTAGACCCTGTGGTCACCGCAGGTCAAATCTCACCAAAAACCTCAGTTCTTGTGCTAGAATGTGCGGTCTGTCCAAACAGAATTATCACCACAAAAAGCATAGCAAAACAGTGCCAAAATCACTTTTGTCAATGCTGGTCAAAGTCAACTGTAGGAGTCAATGCAGAGAACAGAAGATGCCCAGAAGTGTCTCTCGCATGTGTGGAGAAGAAGCTTCCTCAGATGCTATGTTAACCAATCAGAGGGGAGAAATGTGTGTGGTGTTTTTATGCCAAAATGAGGTGAACTTGGCTTATATCTATAATGGTTGATGTGGGGTGAAGAGTCATGTCTATTCACCAATGGGGCTGACTTGTAGATGAAGGAAAAAGGCTAACATAAAGAAATGCCATTTGTAGAAGTACAAAAATTCTGATTTTCCATGCCAAGGAAGATGCCATTAAGGGTGAGCCAAATGTGTGAATGAGCCATCAAGAGGGGCTTCCAAGTAGGGGAATTAGCCCCTAGTTGCACTCTTTAACATATCTCCTCCCCATCTCCTTTGTCAATCATCCTTCGATAAAAATATTTCCCTCTTGTAAAGGTACAAATAAATTTATGATTATGTTGTGTTGCTCATTTGGTTAGCATTCTTGTTCTTCTCACTGCTTTTGTTCCTCAAGGTCCACTCCCTATTGACCTCTATTTTATCCTTGTAAAAATATTCACATCTACCTCCATCTTTTTCTTCTATGGGCTTTTAGTGGCCTTACATGTGGTAATTGTCCTTTTGTTTGTCCAATCCCCTTTGGCATTAAGATGTGGGGTGAAGAGTCATGTCTATTCACCAATGGGGCCGATTTGTAGATGAAGGATGAGGCCGACATAAAGAAATGCCATTTGTAGAAGTGCAAAAATTCTGATTTTCGATACTAAGGAAGATGCCATCAAGGGTGACCCAAATGTGCGAATGAGCCATCAAGGAGGGGAATTAGCCCCTAGTTGCACTCTTTAACATATCTCCTCCCCATCTCCTTTGTCAATCATCCTTCGATAAAAATATTTTCCTCTTGCAAAGGTACAAATAAATTTATGATTATGTTGTGTTGCTCACTTTCTTCCATGGTTAGCCTTCTTGTTCTTCTCACTACTTTTGTTCCTCAAGGTCCACTCCCTATTGATCTCTATTTTATCCTTGTAAAAATATTCACATCTACCTCCATCTTTTGCTTCTATGGATTTTTAGTGGCCTTACTTGTGGTAATTGTCCTTTTGTTTGTCCAATTCCCCGTTAGCATTAAGATTAAGTAGTTTGGTCCTTGGGGTGCTATCAATTCTCTAGTGGAATTTGCAATTGGGGTGGTGTAGTACTCACATGGCACTGGGTTGATTGCATTTGCTACCACTATAACCACTAGGTGAACTACACCTTCCCCTAATGTGGACACATGTTAATCAGAGGATGGAACCAAAGACCTCATATTTATTTTACATAACACCTTTATAAGGTTTTCCAAGTGAGATTAGGTATGAGCTTGAGCAAGGTTTGTATTCACTACTATTTCTCAGAGGCAGAATCATCATAGATGTTGTAAGGTGGTAGTTCCCTGTGCCATTGTTGGGACATATTTACATTTTTATATGAAGGGTGGTAACTCTAACATAACCTCAACATAAAATCTTATTGACAAAGAAAGATCTAATATAAATTATAACCCCAATAATTCCTTTCATTAGTACCAATGATAATAGATTATAATACTAATTTCTTCCTTGGAGTTCCGACAATCATAATTTACAAAATAAGGGCTTTGTACCTACACCTTCTTCCTCCTCTTTTTTGTCCCCACTACTAAGCATGGACACAATAACAATGTCCACAACAATGGGCTAGCAATGGGAACATGAAGTGTTCAAGTGATCATAGGAAGCTTAATCATGTCACTAATATATTTGGCACAATAAGCTTAATCATGTCACTAATAGATCTGGCACATTGCAAGAAAATCATTAGTGGAAATTTGGGGTCTAAAATATGCTACCTATAGAATTTATTAAAAATATAGACACTAAATGTTATTCTTCAATATAGGATTTAGGATGATGATGTCTACCCCATGGATGAAGAGTGTTGGGAGGGAAAAACATTTTTTACCTCCGTTTATTTTCAATTTATCTCTTTATAGTTTATTAAAAGTATGAAGTGCATGCATTTGTTGGATGCACTATTAAATTCATCCAACGAATATTTAGATATGATTCTTTCATAAACATGTCATGAAATAAAATGAAGTTACATGAAATACGTATCTTTTTGAGAAATACATTTTTGGTTTAGTATAATTTCAGAAAGAGAAATACATGTTTAATGTAAATCAATCTATATTAAGACATTTTTCCATGTAATTTTAGTTTATTTCATGATAGATTTATTAAAAATGTTAAGTTTGATTACTTATTAGATGGAATTTAATTTTTCATCCAGCAAGTACTCACACTTGATACTTCTAATAACTTTACAAGGACCAATTTTTCTTTCTCTTTCTTTTACTCTACAACTCCTAAAGTCTTATTTTATTATTTTTCTTAGGAGGTCCATTTTAGACGTTAGGCCATGAGTAACTCCATGAATACAAATTGTTTTGCATTAAGGGAGAATATGAATATATACAAGGGGAGCGAGACTATTGGCTTTCATCTCCGAATGTCTCTTTGTATTCCAACTTTTATTTTTACTATTTACAATATCTACATAAGTTTATCTAATCCCAAAGATTAGGTGTCAACATCACCCCCTTAATCTGAAGGTATGTTAGTGAGTCCAAGCATCATTGTGAATATTTCAAACTTTTCCCTTCCAAGCGCTTTGGTGAAGATGTTTACAATCTAATTATTTGTGGAACAATGCCATAGGTGGATTGTTTTGGCCTCAACATGATGTTGAATTAAATGATATTTTGTATTGATGTGCTTGGTTTGATCATGGAACTTTGGGTTCGTGGCCAACTTTATTGCATAAGTGTTGTTAATCAAAAGAGGATTTGAATGCACTTGTTTCTCTTGCAAATCTTCCAGAATTTTCCTGAGCCACACAATTTCCTTTGTTGCTTCAACTACTGGCATATTCTGCTTCAGTTGTGGAATTCATTGGAATTGATTGTTTGCGTGACCTCCAGGAGACAATTCGTGATCCAAGAATCATAACATAACCTGAAGTAGATACTTCGACTTCTTTATCTCCATTGAAATATGAATTAGAGTATCCAATCACGCTGAAGTCATCTACCTGTGTATACTTGAGTCCAAAGTCTTTAGTTCCCTTCAAGTACTTTAGAATTCTTTTTGCAGTAGACCAATGACCATCATATGGATTTTTCATAAACCTGGAGAGGATTCCAACAACAAATGAAATGTCTGGTCTGGTAGTAATCAGGTATTTGAGACTTCCTATGAGTTTTCTATACTTTGTTGCATCCTCAAATTCTTTTCCTTCAATGGATGTGAGCTTTAAGTTCCGTTCCACTGGAGTAATTAAAGTATTTCACTCAAGCATGCCAAAATTGTTCAACAAATCTCCAATGTTCTTCTTCTGAGAGAGAAATATAAACTTTCGATGTTGAGTTACTTCAATACCAAGATAATAGTGAACATAGCCCAAATATGTCATTTCAAAACATTTACTCAGTTATTTCTTTATGGATGCAATGCAGCTCTCATTGTTCTCTGTCGTCAAAAGATCATCTACATACACCACAAGATATACAACTGTTTTGCCAACTTTCTTGATAGAAAAAGTTGCATCATCAAGATCTTAATGTTTGAAATTGAGTTTTGGAAGATGCTCAATTAACTTCTCGTACCAGGCTCGCGGTGCTTGCTTGAGACCATACAAGGATTTACAAGCTTGCATAATTTGTGTTCATGACCCTTCACAACAAATCCTTATGGTTGGGACATAAAAACATTCTCTTTCATATCTCCATTCAGTAAAGCAGTTTTTACATCCATCTGATGGAATTTCCAACTGTTTTGAGCTGCCAAGGCAAAGAATGTGTGGATGGTAGCCCATTTTGTTGTGGGGGAAAATGTCTCCTCATAGTTGGCCCCTTCCTTATGTGCAAAACCTTTTTCCACAAGCCTGTATTTGTGCTTGTTAAGTGAGCCATATGCTTTATACTTGTTCTTGAAGACCCACTTGCAACTTATTGGTTTGGTTCCCAACGGAGAATCAACCAGCTTCTAAGTGCCATTCTTTATCAAAGCATCATATTCTTTTTGCATCGCTTCTGTCCATTCATTATGAGAAGCGACTTCTTTGAATGAAGTTGGTTCAAAATCTATAGACAAATTCAGTTCACAATCATAAGAAACATCGATATCAATAGGTGAATCAGAATCATCTACATCACCTCCATTATGTTTAGTTGAGCTTCTTGTTCTTATCTTTCCGACCTCATCAAGAAAAACACTTTGAAGTGTCTTTGTCAGCCATTTTGGAGGACCTTTCTGAGATGGCCAAGGCTGCTCAGTTGAATGAGATGGGGCTGAATCAAGATTTAGTCTCCCAATTCTATCAACCACATCACTCAAAGTGTCATTAGTGGCTAGAGCTTCATGCGGGGGAGAGAGTGCTTCAGAAGAAGATACCACAAATATCAAGTATATGGATCCCCCTTTCAAGATGTGGAATCTCATTGTCAAACTCTTGAAAATAATTTGCATGTTTGAATCTATCCAAGCGATCAAGTTGCCGCTCAACAAAATTGTTAGTTTTGGAAGATTCAAGAAAAATCACGTCTCTAGATATTATAAACTTCTTATTCACTTCAGCATAGACACGATATGCTTTGGAGGTATTTGAGAACCCTAAGAAGATACATTTGTGACTCCTTACACCGAGTTTGTTTCTATGTTCCTTAGGTATCAATGCATAACATGTGGAACCAAAAACCTTGAGATGCCTCACCAAAGGAATATGGCCATACCACATTTCAAGGGAGTATTGTTTTTGAGTAGCATTAGATGGACATCCATTCTTTAGATACACAACACATAGAACTGCATCAACCCAAACATCCATTCTTTAGATACGCAACACATAGAACTGCATCAACCCAAAACATCATCTTAACATTCTTGAAAAGCATTATCGAACATACCATATAATATGGTTTTGTTCATTCTTTTAGCTACTCCATTTTGTTGGGGATTTCGGGGCATTGTTGTTTGATGTTTGATCCCATGCTGGTGAAGATAGTTTTCAAATTAATTTGAAGTGTATTTTTTTCCATTATCAGTAAGAATAGAGACAATATGAGATTGTGCATCATTTTCAATCCATGCATGAAAATTCTTAAATGTTTCAAATGCTTCAGATTTTTTTTTCAATAAATAAACCCAACACATTCTGGTGTAGTCATCAATAAATGTCATCATATATTGATTACCATTTGCAGAAGGAGCAAGCATTAGGACACATAAATCAGAAAGAATGAGTTCAAGCTTTCTATGTGCTCTGGAATGAGAATCATGAAAACATTGTTTTCTGTGCTTTCCTAAGATACAAGCATCACATTGCTTAAGTTTCCTAGGAATTATAGGAAAACCAGTGACACCATTTTTCTTCAACAAATGAAGGCTGCCATAGTTCAAGTGTCCAAATCTAGAGTGTCGTAAAAGACTCGATAGAAGTGTACCTTCATCATAGTGAGAATTGTATGAAAAGTTTTGTGCACAAGTAGAGGTTCCTTACAACTTCATAGTCTTTCTTCTTCTATCCAGTCATGACAAGTAAGTGATCTGATGCTTTTTTGACCTCAACCTTGCCATCGAATATGTTAATGGAGTGTCCTTGCTGGCGGATGTGGACCAAAGACAACAAGTTTCCCTTGAATTTCGGGACGTATAGAACATTATGTAGAAGAAAGTCTGGAAGTCTAGGCAATTTGAGCCTGATGGTGCCAAGCCCTAATGGCTTGAGTTTTGACTTGTTTGCAAAGTATACTGCTCCATCAACATTGTCAGTGAATTATTCAAAGAAATCTCTCCTGAAATTCATGTGGCAAGTTGCTCCTGAATCAAGCAACCAATAATATTTCCATGAAGCAAGTGAAGCATTGAATAAGTCTTTAGTTACTCCAATGTTGCAATGTGCCACAACATAATGAGCAGACTCAGGTGCTTTTCCTTTCCCTTTGTCAGGTGTTTTACCTTTTCCTTCATTTCTTTCCTTCCCAATTCTGACCCAAGAAACTTACATGTGGAAGAATCATGTTCATGTGTATTGCATAGTATGAAATGAAGCCTATAAAACCTTTATCCTTGGAAATGTCTGCCCCCCCTGCCTCTAAATTTCTTCCTTCTGTGTCCTCTTCGACCACCTCTTCCTCTAGCAGAATATTGTGTTGGAAATAATACTGAGAGGGGGGGTGAATCAGTATTATCTGATTAATCAAACTTTTTAAATGCTCAGAAACATATACGCTACTTCAGTTAAGTGAACCAGCGTGTACACGCTACTGTGATGAAGTAAAACAGCGTATAGGAAGAAAACTCACAATTTAGTTAGCTTATTCTTCAATTAAGTGCATCAGGACATTATTCATCACATTAACAGTAAACATGTGCAGTAAAACAGAACAGATAAAAAGCCACACACATGAACACCAAGATATAAGGTGGAAACCCAATGTGGGTGAAAACCACCTGCTGCAAGTTGTCTCTATCTTTCTTTAATATGAAACTTCAGTTTACAATCTTTTGTACTGGTGCAGCCTTATACCAGTACGCAGGCTACAACCTGCAGAAGGCTTCAACCTTCTCTCGTTCTCCAAACTTCCTTGGAAGGGAGCTCCAACCCCCTTTGCTCTTGTACTAGCCAAGATACTAGTACGTAGGTGCTGACCTACAATCTTCCTTCTTTCAGATATCACTTTTCATACATTTTCAGACTTGGATATTCCTGAAGCACAACATTACAATCTGAAGACCACAAATCATTCAATTTCCACAACAGATCATTGAAGCATAAAACAACCAAACTTTGAATCACTGAACCACTGAACCCTGTCAATCACCAGTTACCAGAACACAGAGCAGACTACAGAACTCTGCAATAACAGTCAGACCCCACTGTAAACCCAAAATCAAGCTTCAAAAGATATACGCTACTTCAATGAGCAAAACCCGCGTATACACGCTCTTTTACCGAAGCCAACCTGCGTACAGATCTAAAAATAAACTTTCTCAATTTGCAGCTGTACCAGACATTAGTTAGATCCAAAACGTAACATTGCGACAATATGCAGATCTAGAAATACGCATAATCAACCATATCATGATAGTGCATTTCAAACCATTAGATCCTGATCTATCCTTAGATCTAGTCTTCCATCAACTGATGTGATCTCTCCTTGGCTTAGATCAAGCAACCCAGAACCTGCATATCAGATCTCTTTCTCTCTTAGATATTCAAGCCTTGTCGAAAGATCATCTTGCCTAATGATCTTCTTCTCCTTATATAGTCTTAGGCCTAACTCAATACCAAGAGCCAAAACCATAGTAACACAATACCATCAACTTCAAAACTAGGGATCGACACGCCCGTCGAGACACAATGGTCCGAAATCATAGGCACAACTTCCAAGGACTAACCACCATGGACCAAAGGAACCTTTCCACATACACGCGCTTTTTATGAATCGAACTTGCGTGTACACGCGACTTGGGCTTAACGAAACGGCGTGTATGAGCTTCCTTGGTATGCTGTACTGAGATCTGTCTTCTGATTAAGTTGCCATCACCTGTACCAACCTCTGAGCACCTGTACCATCCTCTGAGTGAGTTGCCATCAAGGACAACACTTGAATCATAATGCCAACAATCTCCCCCTTTGGACTTGATGGCAACCATCACACCAAGTCACTCTCCCCCTTTGACATCAAGGGCAAAGGGCTGTGCTCCCCCTGAGGACATGCTGATATCTCTGTTTGGTTGTGCTGACTTGTGCTCCCCCTGACCGAAGGCCAGATCTGCAAAAGATGTTCTTCAACAAGAACCAAGACTTATACACCATAAGGGACCTTCCTATCACCAAAAGAATCAATACATACATCCATACTCCCTACCAAGAGGGGACATAACAGAAACAACCAATTATATTACAGCATTCATCCCAGGCATAGTGGGGAAACCAACAAAGGCCGTTACATGACCTTGATACCATAAAAGAGATATGACAAGAGAGATACATGACATAGAGACAACAGATCTAGACCAAGACTTAGGAAAGACACCAGCAGCATCTGATAAACATCTTGTTAGATCAGCAACCAGAATTTCTTTCTGAGCTCCTTCTCCTGAAACCAACAACCAAAACATCTGAATGCCAACAATGCTTTATGAGACTTTTGAGCTGCTCCCCCTGAACCTGTGCCTGTTGCACTCCCTGAAACTGTGCCTGAAGAATTCTGACATTCCTATTGCTGTTCAGAACTTCAGAGTTTTCCCTTGCTGTTCAGAACTTCATATACGCGTTTTATCCTGTACAAAACAGCGTATGTACGCGGATATTCTTTCTGCAACAAGCGTCCAGCATACACGCGACTTACCCATCATGAATCCGCGTGTATACGCTCATATCCCTTCCGTAACCTGCGTATACCAACTTTTCTGTAGAACAAACAAACTTCAACAACAGGATGAAGCATCAACTACTCCCAGCTTTTGTCTGAGATATTCAAAAGTTTCCCTGGGCAGTGGTTTTGTGAGAATATCAGCAACTTGCTCCTTAGAAGGAACATACTCCAACTTGACCTTCTGCTCAAGCACTTGTTCCCGAAGAAAATGGTACTTGATTGGTATGTGCTTGGTCTTTGAGTGCATGACAGGATTCTTTGAAATGCTGATTGCACTTGTATTATCACATAAGATAGAGACAGGTGGAGTGCAAGTGATTTGAAAGTCCTGCAAGGTCTGCATCATCCAAAGAAGTTGTGTGCAACAAGATGCTGCAGCCACATATTCTGCTTCAGCTGTAGATAAGGCAATCGAACTTTGTTTCTTGCTGAACCAAGATACTAATCTGGAACCCATGAAGAAAGCACCTCCACTTGTGCTTTTCCTATCATCCACACTTCCAGCCCAATCTGCATCTGTGTAAGCATGAAGAGTGAGATCAGTATTTCTAGGATACCATAAGCCATAGTTTTGGGTCCCTTGAAGATATTTGAAGATTCTTTTGACTGCCTGAAGATGAGTTTCCTTTGGGTTGGCTTGAAATCTTCCAACCATTCCTACTGCATGTGTAATATCTGGTCGAGTACCTGTCAAATAAAGCAAACTCCCAATCATGGATCTATAAGTGGGTTGGTGGACTGCTGCTGATTCATCATTTGCACTGAGGCTGCATCCTGTAACCATGGGTGTACATACTGGCTTTGACTCTTCCATGCCATACTTCTTCAAGATCTGCTTGAGGTATTTGGTTTGAGACAAGAAGATACCTCCTTCATTTTGTTGGATTTGCAATCCAAGAAAATATGTCAATTCTCCAAGAAGTGACATTTCGAATTCTTTCTGCATAACCAAGGCAAAGTTTTGACTCATGGTCTCTTCATTGCTGCCAAAAATAATATCATCTACATAAACAACAAGAATTAGCAATTTGTTATTTTCAACTTTTATATAGAGATTGCTATCTGCTGATCCTTTTGAAAAGCCTTGTTGGTGAAGATATTTGTCCAACCGATAGTACCAAGCCCTTGGAGCTTGTTTGAGCCCATAGAGTGCCTTTTTCAATCTGCATACAAGGTTTGGATCATTTCCAAGAATGAACCCATCTGGCTGCTCAATATATACTTCTTCTTCTAAGTCTCCATTCAGGAAGGCTGATTTCACGTCCATTTGAAATACCTTGAAGTTTTGAAAGCTTGAGAGAGCAAGGAACATTCGGATGGCCTCTAGTCTTGCCACAGGAGCAAAGGTCTCTTCAAAATCTATTCCTTCTTGCTGTGCATACCCTTTACAAACAAGTCTGGCCTTGTTTCTAATTACTTCTCCATTTTCATTTAACTTATTCTTGAAGACCCATTTTGTTCCTATTACATTCTTATCTTTTGGTCTAGGAACTAATTCCCAAGTGTTGTTCCTTTCGATTTGCTCAAGTTCTTCATCCATTGCTTTGACCCAACATTCATCTTTGCATGCTTCTTTCACATTTTGTGGTTCAATGGAGGAGAGTAGAGCCAAGTAGCTTGAAGCTTCTGCAAGTGTCCTTCTTGTTTGTACTCCTGCTTCTTTCTGCCCCACAATCTGAGTTTCTGGATGATTCTTTTGGACATATCTGGATGGAGTCTTCTCTTCTATTCTTGTCTGCTCCACTGGTTCTTCTTGAGATTCTTCTTCTTCTTGAGGTTCTTCTTCTTCATCATTTCGCCTTTGAGAGTAACCTTCATCTTCTTCAATGTCTTCATGATGAACTTGCCTAGGAATATATCCCTTCTCATCAACCACTATATCAATACTGTCAACAATTCTGCCAAGTCTTTTATTGTAGCACTTGTATGCTTTGCTATGTGGAGAATAACCAAGAAGAATGCCCTCATCTGCTCTAGGTTCAAGTTTGCCAAGTTGCTCATCAGTGTTCTTAATATAACATTTGCTCCCAAAGATTTTGAAATGCTTCACGGAAGGAGTTTTACCACTCCAAAGCTCATGAGGTGTTTGAGTGCTGTTTACTCGGACATTTGTTTTGTTAAGAATGATAACAGCAGCATGTGCAGCTTCACCCCAGAAGGTTGCAGGAGTACCTGATTCATCGAGCATAGCACGAGCCATTTGTTGGATAGTTCTGTTCATTCTTTCCACAACCCCATTTTGCTGAGGAGTTCTAGCTGTAGAGAATTCTCTTCTTATCCCATGTTCATCGCAGAAATCGAAAAATTCATTTGATGTGAACTCCCCACCTCTGTCAGATCTGAGGCACTTAATTTTGTGTCCTGATTCATTTTCAGCCAATGCTTTGAAGGATTTGAATTTTTCGAATGCTTCATCTTTGTGCTTCATAAGCCCTAACCAAACAAACCTTGAGAAATCATCAATGAATAATATCAGATATTCTTCTCCTCGAGGTGTCCTTTTCCTAAATGGACCACATACATCTGTATGGACTAGCTCAAGAGGCAAGCTAGCTGATCCTTCCTTCTCTGGAAAGTTAGTTCTGGTTTGCTTTCCAAACTGACAAGATTTGCATATGGTGTTGTCTGGAATTTTGATATCTGGAAGATCGCGAACTGCCTGATATTTGCATGCTTTCCTTATTTGTGAGAAGCTTAGATGTCCCAACCTTCGATGCCATAACCAGTGCTCTTCATCCTTGCTAAGATAGCATTGTTGTTGTCCTTCTTCAAATATGTACAGATTATTTGGAGTTCTTTTGCCTTTGAGAACTGTTTTACCTGTATCAAGATCACGAACAAGACATCCATTCGATCTGAAAATAACCTCGGTTTTTTGATCACACATCTGGCTGACACTTAGAAGATTATGCTTCAATCCATCAACATACAAAACATTTCCAGCCTTGACCTTTTCTTTCAAAGGAGCAATACCTTTTCCTTTTATAGTTGCAGGAGTATCATTTCCAAAAGAAACTTTCTTTCCCTTTTCTAAAGTAGAATAAGATTCAAGTTTTTCTTTATCACCTGTCATATGTTTCGAACATCCACTGTCAATGTACCATAGATTTTCCTGTCCTTCTGCATAAAACGCTATCCCACATCTTTCTGTCTGAGGTTCTTTTATTCTCCATTTTTTGGTGCTCGTGGCTTGTTCCTTTTTCTCCTGAAACCTGCTCCTGCATTCAGACTCTTTATGACCAAAATTATTGCAAATAGAACATTCAACTTCATTTTCAAGAACCGAAAAGTTGTTATAGGTCCTCTTTGTAATCCCTGTCATACTTCTTTGTTTTTGAGCTTCCCTAGTCATGATTGTTTTATATGCAACACATTGAGCTGCTTTGTGACCAAAGTTATGGCAAGAAAAGCATTGTCCATTGAAGAAGCTTCTGCGGTTATTGAATCTACCAGCCAACTGATTGTAATTTCTATTTTCATCTATTCTTGTGCCAAACTGAGAAGATTTTACCTGTGGTTGGTTGTAGCTTTTGTTCACCCTTAAGAAGGATTGTCCCTGATAGTTTCTGTTTGTAATTCGTCCCTGCTTTACCTGATTATCTTCATTGTTCTTCTGCTCATTTCTTCTTGCTGCATCAAGATAACTTTTTGAGGTGGATGCTTGAGAGGTTTCTCCATTATAGCCCAAACCTGTCTTGTTTAGAGGAGACCGCTGCACATTGATAATCTCATCCAAAGTTTCAGATCCTTTGACAAACTTAAGATTAATAGTTTTTGTTTTCTCAATTTCTTTTCTGAGACCAACAATTTCACCTTCTAGTTTTTCAAGATGTTTTTCCTTTTCATCAATTTGAAATTGCAAAGTATCAATGATCACACTCTTTTCTTCTATGCATCTCTTGAGTCTAGTAATTTCATTATAGAGATTATCCACATCTACAGCATCCTCATAATCATCATCTTCAAATGCCATTAATAGCTTATATTTATTACCTTGTTCATCTTCATCACTGTTTGATAAGCCATCACTATCTTCATGGGTGTAGTAGCTTTTCTTATTTGCACTTTGTTTCTTATTCCATCTAGCAGGTTCTTTTCCTTTATCCTTATTAGGACATTTTGCAGCATAATGACCTACTCTTCCACAAGCAAAGCATTTGAAAGGTAGCTTACCTCTGAACCTTCCAGCACCCCTTTGAAGATTTCTGACAAAGTTTGATTCTTCTTCCTCTTCTTCTGGAACATGGCCTGCTTCATAGTAATCTTCTTTTCTTGATGCCTTAAAAGCAGCTTCCCTTCTGTCTGATGGACCTCCCTTTCTCATTTCATAAGCAGTTAGAATTCCATGTAGCTGAGACATAGTGAGAACTTTGAGATTTTCCTTTTCTTCTATTGCAGATACTTTAGATTCAAACTTGGGGGATAATGATCTTAGAATCTTTTGAACTACTATAGTCTCTTTTATTTCTTCACCCAGATTTTTCATACAATTAACAATCTCATCTACCCGAAGAAAATAATTAGCCACACTTTCATCATTATACATCTTGAGGGTCTCATATTGAATCCTGAGAGTTTGAAGTTTAGCTTGCTTTACCTGTTCATCTCCTTCATAGCTAGTGATCATTTTGTCCCATATCTCTTTTGCTGATTTGAAGTGCATGACCTTCATGAATTCTGTTTGAGATATACTTCCTAATAGAGTACTGACTGCTTTTGCATTTGTTTCATATGCCTTTTTCTCAGCTGGATCTGTAGGAGTAGCTGAAGGAAAAGCATAGCCTGTTTCTACAATGTCCCAAACTTCTGTACCAAGAGATTGAAGATATGCAGTAACTCTTACCTTCCAATAATTGAAATTTGTTCCATCAAAAACCGGTGGCCTGATTGATGCTTCTTTCTCGTAGTTGCTCATGATGAATGATCTTCCTTCAAGCGATCAAGCTTCTCTGAAGGACCTGCTCTGATACCAATTGTTGGAAATAATACTGAGAGGGGGGGTGAATCAGTATTATCTGATTAATCAAACTTTTTAAATGCTCAGAAACATATACGCTACTTCAGTTAAGTGAACCAGCGTGTACACGCTACTGTGATGAAGTAAAACAGCGTATAGGAAGAAAACTCACAATTTAGTTAGCTTATTCTTCAATTAAGTGCATCAGGACATTATTCATCACATTAACAGTAAACATGTGCAGTAAAACAGAACAGATAAAAAGCCACACACATGAACACCAAGATATAAGGTGGAAACCCAATGTGGGTGAAAACCACCTGCTGCAAGTTGTCTCTATCTTTCTTTAATATGAAACTTCAGTTTACAATCTTTTGTACTGGTGCAGCCTTATACCAGTACGCAGGCTACAACCTGCAGAAGGCTTCAACCTTCTCTCGTTCTCCAAACTTCCTTGGAAGGGAGCTCCAACCCCCTTTGCTCTTGTACTAGCCAAGATACTAGTACGTAGGTGCTGACCTACAATCTTCCTTCTTTCAGATATCACTTTTCATACATTTTCAGACTTGGATATTCCTGAAGCACAACATTACAATCTGAAGACCACAAATCATTCAATTTCCACAACAGATCATTGAAGCATAAAACAACCAAACTTTGAATCACTGAACCACTGAACCCTGTCAATCACCAGTTACCAGAACACATAGCAGACTACAGAACTCTGCAATAACAGTCAGACCCCACTGTAAACCCAAAATCAAGCTTCAAAAGATATACGCTACTTCAATGAGCAAAACCCGCGTATACACGCTCTTTTACCGAAGCCAACCTGCGTACAGATCTAAAAATAAACTTTCTCAATTTGCAGCTGTACCAGACATTAGTTAGATCCAAAACGTAACATTGCGACAATATGCAGATCTAGAAATACGCATAATCAACCATATCATGATAGTGCATTTCAAACCATTAGATCCTGATCTATCCTTAGATCTAGTCTTCCATCAACTGATGTGATCTCTCCTTGGCTTAGATCAAGCAACCCAGAACCTGCATATCAGATCTCTTTCTCTCTTAGATATTCAAGCCTTGTCGAAAGATCATCTTGCCTAATGATCTTCTTCTCCTTATATAGTCTTAGGCCTAACTCAATACCAAGAGCCAAAACCATAGTAACACAATACCATCAACTTCAAAACTAGGGATCGACACGCCCGTCGAGACACAATGGTCCGAAATCATAGGCACAACTTCCAAGGACTAACCACCATGGACCAAAGGAACCTTTCCACATACACGCGCTTTTTATGAATCGAACTTGCGTGTACACGCGACTTGGGCTTAACGAAACGGCGTGTATGAGCTTCCTTGGTATGCTGTACTGAGATCTGTCTTCTGATTAAGTTGCCATCACCTGTACCAACCTCTGAGCACCTGTACCATCCTCTGAGTGAGTTGCCATCAAGGACAACACTTGAATCATAATGCCAACATATTGTGCACGATTCTTCTCTTTTTGTTCAAGGAACACAACTTCTTCAGTAGGCTGAGGAGTTGTCTTTTTCCCAAAATCCTTCTCTCTCTTAACAAACTTCTTCTTAACGGAGTCAAAGGTAATCTCCTTAAGGTTTCCACTTGCTTGCAATGACGCAAGATAATGTGAATAGGTGGGATATAGTGCCTTGACATAATCTATGAGAGGAATATCTATTTCAACACCAATGGATTTTATGTCATGCATAATGAATCTTACTTCTGATGCTAAGGAAAGAGGGTCATCATTTTTCAATTCAATATTCAACAACTTAATCATCAATTGTAACAACTTCAAGTCGAGAGTGTGAATCATGCAATTCCTTCAACTTATTTAAGGCTTCAAAGGCATTTGGACATGGCGAAATATGTCAACTCACCTCTTCATTCACAGACGCTGTAATCAAGGCATAGACCTTGCTGTTCTTATTTTCCCAAATGGTAAGCTTCTTATCTGTGTAGGTTTTAACCTTGTACACAAATTACTTACATACTAATTCTAAAACACATAAAGTAAACAATGCGAGAGCATAACACATAAAACACATATACACAGAGATTTTCCCCTGGATCCCAAAACCGAGACTACCAGCTTGATTTTTCATTATGTTCCTTTCATTGTTATAATACATATTTATACATGCCGAAGCATCCAATACCATGGGCCTAAAACCATCGAGTCCAATAAACATGTGCGAAAATCATGCACAAAACCATAGGTGGGTCCGCCCAACCTAACATAGGGTCCAAAACCAAAATTTTCTGGGGCGTTGCCTCGAACCCCATAAAGTGGGGTTACGGGTGCCCCTCAAACCCCCTGTTAACTATGTGGAAAGAATATAACACAAACCAACAAACCCAACATTCTCCCACTTGTTGTTTTCTTTCCACAGGGGGCCACAAGAGAGCTTAGTCATTTTCCCAGCCTTGAAATATCCATTGTCTCTCTACACCAAGAGAACTTCTCAGAGCTCACAGATTTTGTCAATGCATCTGCAGTATTCTTTAAAGTGTCCACCTTTACCAGCAACACCTTTTTGTCTTCTATCATATCCATCACAAAGTGATACTGAACATCAATGTGCTTTGTATTTGAATGATATGCAAGGTTCTTTGCCAAGAAAATTTCACTTTGGCTGTCATAGTCTATCTTTATAGCTTCCTGTACTAACCCCATACTTGAACACAATCTCTGCAACTAAACTGCTTCCTTGCTTGCATGAGTGGCTGCCATGTATTCTGCCTCTGTAGTTGATAGTGCCACTACAGATTGTTTCTTACTCATCCAACTGACTGCACCTCCAAATAGGTTAAACACATACCCACTTGTAGGTCTTCTCTAATCCAGATCTCCAGCCCAGTCTGCATCAACAAAGCCATGAATATCCAACACTCTGTCCAATCCTAGTCTTCCTTGGTAGCACAGACCATAATCACTAGTGCCACACAAATACCTGAAAACCCGCTTCACTGCTATCCAATGCTCCTTTCCTAGTTTTGACATAAACCTGCTCAATACTCCCACTACATGTGCAATGTCTGGTCTGGTACAGACCATTGCATACATCAGGCTACCAAATGCACTTGCATATGGAAAACGGGACATGTCCTCTTCCTCTTCTTGTGTCTTGGTACATTGTCCAACAGATAACCTCACACCTACAGGAATAGGAACCTTCACTGGTTTACTATCCTTCATGTTAAACCTTTGTAGTATTGTCTCGACATACTTCCTCTGGTTTAACCAGAGCTTCCTCTTTGCCCGATCTCTTTTAATTTCCATGCCCAAAATATAGTTTGCAGCACCAAGATCTTTCATGTCGAATTTGGAGGACAATTGGGTCTTCAAATCCTGGATAATTTCTTTGTCATTTCCAACCAGCAACATATCATCCACATACAAGACCAGATAAATAACACGGTCACCAATTAATTTAAAATACACACAGTGATTTGATTTGCTTCTGGTGAAGCCAAGTCCCCGTATAAATGTATCAAATTTTTGATACCACATTCTTGGTGACTGTTTTAACCCATACAGAGACTTCTTTAACTTGCAAACCAGTTCTTTCTTACTCTTCGCTGCAAAGCCTTCACGCTGCTTCATGTAGATTTCCTCTTCCAGATCCCTGTGAAGAAATGCTGTCTTCACATCCATCTGTTCTACCTCAAAATCAAAAGCAACAGCAACACATAAAAGCAATCTAATAGAAGTTACCTTGGCAACAGGAGAAAAAATATCACCAAGATCAATTCCCGGCACCTAGGAATAACCTTTTGCTACCAATTGAGCTTTGTATTTCTCCACTTTTCCTTCAGCATTTGTCTTCTTTTTGAACACCCATTTGCTGCCAATGGGTTTCCTTCCATCCGGTAACTCCACCAGATCCCAAGCCTCATTTTTGTGCAAAGATGCCATTTCATCAACCATGGCCTCTTTCCAGAGTTTTCCATCCTCTGAATCTACTGCTTCCTTCACAGTTCTGGGATCATCGTCAGTAATAGATAAAGCAAAATTTGAACAGAAAGCAGATGGACTATACCTTTCATGCTGCCTTCTTTCTCGAACTGATCTTCTCACAACCGGAGTTTGTGGCTCTTCATCTTTTGATTCCTCCTCTGCTGTAGAGTCTGATTCTTCCTCCTTTAGCTCAAACTCTATCTTCTCAGGTTCCTTTCATTGGAATTCATGTTTAATAACATATTTCACCTCTCTGAATACCACATCTCAGCTGTACACAACCTTCCATGTGATTGGGTTCCAAAGCTTATAGCCCTTTAAACCATCCTTATACCCAATAAAGATGCACTTTTCAGATTTACTATCCAACTTGGTTCGTTTCTCCTTTGGAACATGTACATATGCATCGCATCCAAATACCCTCAGATGTGAAAGAGAGGGTTTCTAACCAGTCCATACCTCTTGTGGAGTCTTATCCTCCAATGCTGATGAAGGTGACCTGTTGACCAGGTAACATGCAGTATCCACCGCCTCTTCCTAGAATTCCTGTCCTAACCTAGCACCACTGAGCATGCTTCTTGCTGTTTCCATCAACGTCTTATTCGTTCTTTCTGCAGCTCCATTTTGCTGAAGTGTATATGGAGTAGTCTTCTGTCGTTCTATACCACACTTCTTACAAAATTCTTCAAATTCCTTACTGCAAAACTCTCCACCGTTATCTGTCCTCAGCACCTTTATCTTCTTTTCTGTTTGGTTTTCCCCTAGAGCCTTAAATTCTTTAAACTTGTTAAAGACTTCAGATTTCTTCTTAAGGAAATATATCCATGTATTCCTTGAGAAGTCATCTATAAATGATACATAGTACACAGACTTACCCAGTGATGGAACCCTCACAGGTCCAAACACATCACTATGCACAAGTTCTAATATATGTTTCGCCATCTTACTACCAGAGGGGAAACTCACCCAATTCTGCTTCCCATATACACATTTTTCACAGAAATCAAAATCCAGAGAGCTATTACTCATACCTTCTACCATACCTTTATCATGAAGTATCTGAAGGTCCTTTTCTCCAATATGTCCAAGCCTTTGATGCCACAGCATGGTCTTCTCTCTAAAGACCACTAGATTTTCTGTTCCTTTTTCAGGAACCACAGAACTATTGAACCCATCAATAACAGTGCTACCTTGCAGCGTGTACAGAGTTCCAATCCGAACTCCCCGCATCAATACCAGTGCTCCCCAAACCATCTTGCAGGTATCTTTCTCGAACACTGTTTTTACACCTGCATCATCCAGCTTACTAACATAAATCAGATTTCTGGCTAATGCAGGAATATGCAAAACACCCAGAAGTGTTCTAACCCTTCCACCTTGCAGCGTCAACTTTACTTTTCCACGGCCAATGATTCTAGCCTTCCTGTCATCCCCCAAGAAGACATCACCACCATCATATTTCTCATACTCACAGAACCACTCTCTATGGGGAGTGAAGTGAAAGGATGCACCTGAGTCAATCAACCATGCCTCATGATCTACATGTGTAATTGAAGAAGACAAGTACACATCTCCACATTCATCTGAGGTGTTTTTTGCCTCTGCAGAAGGAGCCTCATCAGATCCCTTTCCTTTATCAGGAGCTTTAGATTGACAGTCCCTTTTGAAGTGGCCTTCCTTTCCGCATTTCCAGCACACCACCTTTATATGTTTTCCTGGAGATTTAGATCTCCCACTCGATGACTTATTTTTGTTTATGTTCTGGGACTGTCCTCGTATAGACAAGGCATCACCATTTTGGCTCTCCATATTTTTCTGTCTCATCTCCTCCGTCAGCAAGGTTGAGACTATTTCATCAAACTGCAAGGTAGTTGCATTGCTACCTATTGCAATAACCAGACTATCCCACAAATCTGGTAGAGAACAAAACAAACTGATGCACTTATCTTCATCTGAAATTTTAATATCAACAGATGCTAACTGACTTACCACAGTATTAAATGCGTTCAGATGCTCTGTCACTGAGTCTCCATCTTTCATCCTTAGGTTATACAGTTTTTTCCACAGGAACAGTTTATTCACTAGAGACTTAGATTGGTACAAAGTCCCTAACTTGTCCCACAAAGCCTTTGCTGTAGCTTACCCTGACACATTCAACAATACTGAATCTGAGACACACAATCGTATTGTGCTCTTTGCCTTCTGATCCAACTTCTTCCATTCTTCATCAGACACTCCCGTTGGTTTAGTACCCGAATCTACCATGATCCACTGATCTTTATCCACCAACAGATCCTCCATCTTGAGTTTCCACAACTTAAAACTCTGACCATTAAAGTTCTTGATCTCTATCTTTCCACTGATCGCCATCTTCTTTCACCACCAGAATCGATCTCGCAGATCTCCCACTGAACAGGGTCTACCATAGGCCCGAGTGAAATCCCTCAGCAACAAAGGCGTCCCCTTGAAGCCAAAATAGCTCTGATACCAAATGTAGGTTTTAACCCTGTACAGAAATTACCTGCATACTAATTCTAAAACACATAAAGTAAACAATGTGAGAGCATAACACATAAAACACATATACACAAAGATTTTCCCCTGGATCCCAAAGCCGGGACTACCAGCTTGATTTTTCATTATGTTCCTTTCAATGTTATAATACATATTTATACATGCCGAAGCATCCAATACCATGGACTGAAAATCATCGCGTCCATAAAACATGTGCGAAAATCATGCACAAAACCATAGGTGGGTCTGCCCAACCTAACATAGGGTCCAAAACCAAAATTTTCCGGGGTACTGCCCTAGACCCCATAAAGTGGGGTTACGAGTGCCCCTCAAACCCCCTGTTAACTACATGGAAAGAATATAACACAACCCAACAAACCCAACAATCTGAAGTGGGCTTTTCAGGTGCATTGTCTCCTTATCCTTCACAAATCCCTTTCCACAACTCATTGAAAATAAGGGTGTGTTTTATCTTCCTAGACCACTCATGGTAGTTCTCTTTGCCAGTGAGAAATACTCCCACTATGGAGATGAGTGAATGCATCATCAAAATGGATTATGTTCTTTTGATTTCCAAAGTAATTTTCGCCTTACTATTTTTTTTGCTTTCTTATTTAGATAAGAAATCAATTTAATATACAAAAACAAAGCTTTTAATGGTATCATAGCCAACCCCCATTTTTATCAGTTTTCTGCATTGTAACTCCTGAAAATTCTCTGCTCCACTGCTATACTATCCCATTTTCCTCTTTCATGTAACTCCTTCTCTAACATCTCTATATTGCTACATACTATAATGAGAACATTCAAATACGCCTCTGCAACCCATTCTCCAATTATTCTCTGCATTGGTGTTGTCTGTATGGTGCGTTGAAATCCTTTTCAGGATGATCTGCATTGAAGTTTTTTTTTGGTCATAGTATATGGTGGGAAGCCACGTATCATTTGGTGGTAATGCTCAGTTCAAATCCAAGTCATCCTTGAAGGAAGGGATTTAATCATCCAACATAACCTGACTTTGATACCATGCTAGGCCAGGAGTAAATCCATAAATTCGAATTGTTTTGCATTAAGGGAGAATATGAATATATACAACGAGAGCGAGACTATTGGGTTTCATTTCCAAATGTCTCTTCATCTTCCAACTTCTTTTTATTTTTACTATCTACAATATTTACGTCAGTGTATCTCATCCCAAAGATTAGGTGTCAACATTAGATGCTAGATTTCCCGTAATGAATGTCCAATATCTTTTTGCTAAACGTGAACAAGATATTTCATATACTAAAATAAACATTAGAGATCCAAAATATTCAAATCCTTAACTAATCGTTGTGACTAAAAACTATACTATAGAGAATTGGGAAGCTTTATTCACGGGGAAATATAGAAGACCCTCCAAGGGTTTGACACTATAAAAAATTGATCCAATAGGTGCCTAGGTGTCTCTCATTAAGTGACTAAATTGAAGGAATCAACAAGGATTATAGAATTAATATGGTTTTGATCTTCCATGTTGTTTCTATGGGTTGCAAAGAAAAGTAGTAAAAGAGTAAGCAAATTCCTAAAGCAATGAATTAATTTCCATAAAATAAAACTAGTAATTGAAATACTTAGCTTTGAACAAACACAAGTTAATAAACAAAGAATAAGTGTGTGTGAGTAATTAATATTGTGATCCCTTGGTCCCTTAGTATGTGTTTTGTATGGTGCCAATGATAATTTTAAATGTGTTATTGGGGTGGGGAAGGTACTACCATGAACACATCATTGTATGTACTAGAAATCCTCAATTTAACAATGTTTTTACCTTGAAATGACTTCTAAGGCATGGTAACTAAGGTAAAACTCTATAAATTGAAGCTTAAAACCGTATACAATGATATATAGATATAGAGGTGCAATGCAATGTATCAAGTGTGAAATTTTGGTGTCGATTGTTTTTTTGATTGAGTTTTAGAAATTTTTAATTTATAATTGAAGAGGAAGCATTGCTCAATCTTATAGAGGAACACATAACATTTTCTCGAAACATTCATATGCAACCCATAATAGATATGGGAATATACAATGATCCAAAGTCAATCTACATAGTTGTTATATTTATTTTTTTGGAGAAGACAAAATTTGGGATCTGTATGGTGCACTTTGGGTCAAATCTTGAAAATTGCAGTATTGGACAAAAATTAAAAAAAAATAGTTTGACATTAGGAGAATTTGAGGAACCAAATAAGCCTGAAATATATATATATATCTATATATATATATATATATATATATATATATATATATATATATATATATATATATATATATATATATACTAACAAAGTAAAATTTAAAATAACCATTAAGATTCAAGATGATATCATTCCCAGAGGTTTATGTTTTTGGAGGGAAAGGATAATTTTCTTTTCAATGTATTTTCGGCCTGCCTCCTCATAGGTTTACTCAACTGTCAATTGTAGACACCCATTGGATACATAATTAAATTCCCCCTCTCACAAGTACCCCAATGTACATACTTTTGAATGCATCCACATTGAAAAAAATGAAAATATATGAAAAAAGTGTTTCATGAAAACAATATTTTCTTTTTCATTCTACTCAATCAAGAACATGTTTTTTTCACGTATTTTAAAATTTTTTCACTGTGCGTCTACTCAAAAGTTTTTAGAGTGGGAAGACACAATTTTTTTAAATGCATTTTCAATTTTGTCGTTGTTGTGGGTCTGCTCAAAAGTATGCAGAATGGGTAGTCTTTGGATGTAGAATTTAATTATGCATCCAACTGGTGTATACACTTTGAGTAAACCTATAAGGAGATAGGATTAAAATACAATTAAAAAGTAGTGTTCTTTGTTTTATTTTAAAATTTTATCTCTTATTTTTATTATTTTCCTTAGGAGGCCCATTTTAGACATCAAAATTCCCTAATGGGTTCTAAAAGTAGAATTTTGGGGTCTTTAGCTTCCATGAAAATTATTTTGGAGCTCTTCACTGCATTATATAGGTTTACAACTTTCCAATGATGGGTTATTTGTGTCAAATGAATATTGTATGTGAAAATTATGCCCTTGACAAGATAATGATTCAATTACTCCTCACAAGTCCATGTGGCAGTGACATCAACGCACCATAATTCACCTACGGATGGTTAGTAAAGTATCCAAATCCACTAAATCCAAAGCACAACCCCAATGGCCAAGGGAGTTCCAATGCTCATTGAAAGGAGGGAAAGGGGTGCATCTCTTATCTAGCCTTTTGACATTCCATAATATAGGAACTACCAAAATGAGTAGAGAGATAAATTAATAGAGGATAAAGAGAATTAAGTGGGAATTATACGACATAGTGTCTAATAACTTCATAATGAGCTAAAAAATATCTAATTTTTCCTTCTACTCTTATTTAATTAAAAGAAAGGGACAATCCTCCATTTGGAGTTTTACCACATTGCGTTCCTCGAAGGTAAAGATTGTGTGCACTTTGTTCCATTATATATATTTGATATTGTAGTTTTTTTCTCACTTCACAATAGTTATACATAATTCAATGTCGTGCTTTATATTTTTGTTAACTCACAAAAAATATGAAAGGAATAACCACATAGTTAAGTATGAACTCAGTGTAGTAGCAATTAGTTTAAGATTTATTTTCATGAGCCAATCATTGGAAGATCCAAGGTGATTTATAGATGATGTGATTGAGGGTGTGTATGTGATATGAGGAGTGTAAGAATAAGGGATTCAAGGGCATTTGACTGATCAACTTTAATTGAATTTTGATTTCACAACTAAAACAATAGAAAAATTATTGATTTATAAGAAACCGTGCAACTAGAAGGACCTTAAGGGGTATCTAAAGAATTTAAAGAGGAACAAACAAAGGGTTACAACATAGAGAAAGACAACTGAAATCATAGTAAAGTGTATAGATTTGATATCAAGTAGTGACTTCTCCATAGTTTTTTACATGTCATTGGGTATGTAAGGCACATATTTTTCTTTGTTTGTAACGCAAATATACCAACTTGACGAGAATTATAACCTCAAGACAAGAGATATAATCCTATAAACCTAAACTTTTGAGTCAAAAACAATAAAATCAACCATCAAATAAAAAAATAGTGTTACGAGTAGCACCTTTTCTTTATAGGGGGTGATTGCATTTAAAATTACAACCTTGTGCAATCATGGCCTTAAAAGTTGTAATTTTGTTCCATAGAATATTTTTGGTAATAAGGTCTACTCGGGAAATACAATTCATCCCACTCTTTAGTCCAAAGTGAAATTGTAACACCCTTGGAATGTAAATAACATGTATATGCGGAAATAATTTGGTGAGTTGGGACACACTAAAAAGGTTGGTGAGTCGAGTACATTTTTTGAGGGCCTTTATGCCTAGGTACATATGTGTAAATGTATTATGGGAGGCACTGTGCCCATGTGCATGAGGGCTTATGTTTTGAGGTTGGTATGACCATGTGCACATGATTTATATTTTGAGGCTAGAAGGTATGGTAATGTAATTATCACGACACATCTATATTAATAAAAATATAATGGCTACAAACCGAAAAGACAAAACGAGTATGGGGAGCTAAGACTCCATGGATGAGTAAAAGAGGAACATATGATTTAAATAATCATTAAAAGTGAACATGAAAATGACCAAGGCCCATTAAGTGGCTTGGGGAAGTGCCAAGTGGCATAAACTAGGCATGCATATAGAAAGGGGCATGTTGGCACTGTGAAGGGGGATTCCTATTCATCCATTCTAGTAGACAACCACTAAAGCACAAAGTCGGTTGTAGAAATGAAAGCCTATAAGGATACCTAGAAGACCCATGGAGTTAGTGGAAATCTTGGAAGCTATAGGGATTTGGAACATTCCTATCTGGCTAAGTAATATGCCCTAGAAGGTGGTGGCACAAACCAAGGGACTACATGTGCAAAGAAGGGTGTGCATCACTTGGGTGTAGGCTGATGGGGAATGTGAGCTTGTGTTGGAGTCTTCCTGGTTTCATACCTTGGCTGTGTGAGGTCCTGGAAGGGTACTTGTAAGACCTATTGTAACACTCCCTCCCACCCTCTTGGACTAATCCTGACTGAATGGGAGGTGTTACTTTCAATTAACCCAACCTCCATTTTCTCGTCATGAAAATGGGGTTACAAAATTTATCTTTTGCCAAAGTTAATATAATTGACTTTCACCTACACCATCATGCTCAACTCATCAATAGCTTCACCATCGTGCTCATCTCATCAAGAGATTTCCAAATATGTAAACTTCTCCATGATTCAACCACTGGATCAAAAGTTATGCCCACTTGAATATTGGGCCCCACAACCTTGCCACATTAGAAAGGGTTCAACAGGTGACACTCATGTCGAATCACTACCTCATGTGGGTCAATTGTGGCACCTTCCATGTAATAACACCAAAGCACCACTACGCCCCATGCTATACTCTTTCTAAGGGTTCTTTATTCAATCTTTGTGTTGTGTTAGACTTATTCCCATAAATTCGACACAAATATCTTTGTCTAATGCTCCTATTGGACCACACTTTCTCTCTTAAGCATACATCCTTTTGACCCCCATGGAGCACCATAAACATTCTTGTTAACTAACGAAGGCATTCTTCAGTATGTGACTTCTATCTCTTTTTCTAGTTCCGTCAACTCTATGGTCCTTTACGAAAAGGCACCACTAACCATTCTCCACAGTCCTATGGTCCACGGTGATGTGGCCCTTATCCATGTGAGAAATCACGTTCTTTCCACATGGTCGTTCCTTGCTAAGTTTCACCACAATCCTCAACCATGTTTCTTCTAGGTGACACGTAATCCTAACATCCACATCACCACCTCTTATTGCATCTTACTGACATCATGTTGACACAAGGGTGAAATCATCCTGCTACTTCAGCTCAAGTCTTGGGTCCCACCAGGGTCCCAGACCTTCATGCAAAGCAGTGATTACCCCATTTGTTGACAGAGAGGGATCTCTGCCGCGCCCTCTATCAATAGTGCCAACATTTCCAACATGGAATGACCACTTGTCATATCTCTATTGTGCCACGACAATATTGGTGACAGGTGACGAGAATTTTCCCATCTTGTTTCCTTTGTCAACCACACCCCTTTTCACAAACAACCTCCTTGTGTTCCTGGCATGGCGCGACACAAATATCTCATTACATGCTATTTTAAATCAATTCCTTAAAAACTTTACAATGCTTCCTTGGAAGTTATTTAGGCTCGCTCGATCCACCTACAATCCTGTTCTATATGAGCCTAGACATGAAGTCTCGAGGTCTAGAAATAAAACAACAACCATCATACATATTGAAACCCACATGGTCTCTCTCCTGCTATTGGTAGTGCCTTAACAATGTAACTCATTAGCTCTAAGACATGGAGGATAATTCACCATTAAAACATACAACTCATAGATTTACACCCATCATGATAGTTCCATGGGATTTATTAAATAGATAATCATAGCATTATCCATAGGCCTTCAACAACCTTTACACTACAAATATTCAAGTTATTCACAAATGACATATAATGGAAATCACTCACAACCAGAATTGACTAGTTATATCTCAATCAAACATGATCACATAAATAACTTTTCATTCAAGATCGTATCAACATCATAGGGATCTACAAGTCCATTACATCCATGATAATCATTCACAAACCATTACATTGTAACATACATGAAGACATGTTCCTCATTAACACTAATGATATACCCATTACCACAGAATAACAAAAATCAAACACATACATGAGTTACAAGTAAATAGCTTATTTTAATAGCTATATGAATGCAAACTAAGACAGGGGCTTCAAATATCCTCCCAATCATAGGTAAGTTACACTGCAATCGTTTCTTGCAGCTAACCACCCCCAAGCCGAATTCAGATCCAAAGTAGTAAATTTCTCAAGGGACTAGTCATTCACAACACATGTGAATCCAAAGAACAAAGTGCCTCTACTTGCAATCTGGAAGGAATTTAGAGAACACAATATCTCCACCCAACAATCACTTATGAGAATCCAGAGTCCACAGTGCCTCCACCTGCTATCCGGCAAGAATGTAGACACACAATGTATCCAACCAATACTCACTTACAGGAATCCAGAGCTTGGTGCATCCACTTGATTACACTACAAGAATCCAGAGCCCATAGTGTCTCCACCCGCAACTTGACATGAATCTAGAGCATGCCATGCCTCTATAGGAATTAATGTGTAGATTCTAAACTGCTCATGAAATTTACTAAATCACAAGACTAGAAGCTTCTCTACTCATCTGTGGAAGAAAATTCATGATTGATAACAAAAATCATTAACATGCATAAATATTTAACACACATACACAAAGATTTATCTTGGGGGAAGAAACTGCTCAAAACCCCTTACTATTTGTATTGCAATAATCATAGAATTTGGATGAATACAATATGATCTACTCAAGCTTGACCTCAACCCGCACTTGTATCTTCTATTCTCTGCTTGACTGAATGACCTTGGCCAATACTTAGCCAAAATTTCGAGCCTCCAAGCCCCTATTTACTTGCACTTTTCCTCAAGGAATTATCCCCCTATTAATTAGGAAATTCCTCAATTTGGACTGCACAATTCCTACAGGTCCTTCTCTGACTGCATGCATGACCTGTACACCTTGGAATAGTTTACAACTGATATTACACTACCCTTGAAATCCAATCTCAACTAGGTAACTCAAATTCTCTACACACATGAGTTAATTTAGGCTGATTGATAAGTTAATTGGATGATCACTCAGTGTGAAAAAAGTTACACACCCTTGACTGAACCTCCACTAGTTCTACTAACAGTGAGAACTAGTTACACTGAAAATAACTCAAATTAGCTGAGATATATTGCTACAAATTAGCAATAAATCATGTAGAACTGAACTCAAGTATCTCCAACTCGAATTTACTGAGTTAACTAAGTGACAAGAGGCATGTCACCTCAGTTAACTACCTCCAAGTATTCTGCTGAAACTGAAATTAAAAATTCGAATTTCTCCTAATTTAATCAAGGGAAAATTAAATTAGGAATTTCTTGTTTCATTTTCAACACTCCCTCTAAGAAAGAAAGGGATTAATACCCCAATCCTGCTTCTCTGGAACTCGAATTTTCCTCTTGACAAGGCCTTTATCAAAATATCTGCATCTTGTTCCTCTATCGGAATGCACAACAACAAGATAATCCCCCTCTACACACAACCTCGTAGATGGTGATATCAGATGTTGATATGCTTGGATCGATAATGAAATAATGGATTCGTAGAGAGTTTGATACAACTCTAATTGTCACAATAATCACTGTAGGATCCATCTTCTGACCACATAACCCAACAAGAATCTTTCTCATCCCGATAACCTTACCTGCTGCTTGACTTGAAGCCATGTACTCTGGTTATGCTGAGCTGAGTACCACATATCTATGCTTCCTGTTATACCAAGAAACTGATGTTGACCCAACACTAAAAATTCTTCATGAAGTGCTCTTCATATCTGACAGAATCCTTGTCTAACCTACATTTATGAAGCCTTGCAACTTCATTCCCTCTGTTCATGTGTACCAAATACCAAATTGAGTAGTGCCTCTAAGGTATATCAACACATGCTTTGCTTCCTTCCAATACAGTTCAGTTGGCTTAACCATTGCTTGACTAAGCTGGTTAACTGCATAACACATGTTTGGTCATATGTTCACTAAATACATGAGTGAACCCACAAGCTTCCTATAAATGGTAGCCTCCACTTCCTCACCTGAGGTGGCATCCTATTTCCTCTAGTTACCTGCTAGAGGAGTGTCCATGGCTTTGCTACTCTCCATGAGGAACTTCTTTAGTATCTCATTGGTATACTTTCCTGAGAGACTAATAGTTCCCCATATCCTTACCATACTTCCAAACCGAGAAAATAATGCATGAGTCCCTTTTCCTTCATCTTGAACTCTCTTGCAAGGCCTCCTTGCAAGATCTGATCATATACTCATCACCAGTAAGGATCAAGTCATCGACATATAACACAGTAATCAATAATTTACCTTCCACCACAATGTGATAAAGGTTTGCATCTACTTCACTTTTAGTGAAGCCCAAACTAGTGAGATAATTGTCGATCTTGGTATATGAAGTATGGGGTTCTTGATTGAGTCCATACAACTCTTGCTTGAGTCTGCACACATAAAAATCTTTGTCGAAGGTCTAGAACCCCTATGGTTTCTCAATATACACCTCCTCCTCAATAAATTCACTGAGGAATGATGTCTTCACATCCATCTGGTGGATCTTCGACTCCATCTGCGCTGACCAGATGGAAGAGTACCTTTCTATTGGAGAAAAAGGTCTCCTCATGGTAAATTCCCTCCACCTGAGAGAATCCCTTGGCCACAAATCTGGCATTGTGTTTCTTTATGCTCCCATCTGCTACATGCTTTACCTTGTAAATCCATCTCGAACCAACCTTTGATTTGTATGCTGGTCTTGGGACCACTTCCTAAACACTGTTTTTGACAATGGAATCATATTCCTCTACCATAGAATCAACCCATACTGGTTTCTCTACAAAATTCCTTGAATGAGGATGGCTCTGTCTCTACCAGATCACTCATCAGAGCCATGTAGCTAGTGTACCGATCTGGTGACCTCCTCTACCTGCGCTGTGATGTGGGTGCTTCTACATTATCTCGAGCATCTTGCAATTATTTGTCAGCTTCCCTAGTCTGTTTCCTTCTTTCTCTAGATGTCTCTACTTGAGTGGATGTCTTCACTCTATCCTCATTTGCATTTGGCTGCTCCGGAACTTCCTGAGGTTCTTCCTTTGGATCCAAAATCTCTTGATCAGGCTGCAACTGAAGCTCCATCTCAAGAGAACACCTAATTTCCTTCTCCCCATCAAACTTCACACCCCTCCTAACCACTGTCATCCTGAGAGATGGAAAGTACATACGATAGTTGTGAGGTGTATATGTGTACCCCATAAATATGCTCAACTCTGTTATCAGCTCTATATTTTTCCTTGCTTCCTTGGAAACATGACAGTAAGTTGATGATCCAAATATCCTGAAGTGTGACATATCTGGTTTCTTCCCTAAAAAATCTTCCCTTGGTGTACTCATGGAAAGAATCCTATGAGGAATCCCATTCTGAAAATGGACTGCTCTATTGCATGCTTCAACCACAAGTGTAGAGGTAGGATTTGGTCATGCAACATCACCCGTGATGCTCCCACAATACTTATGTTCTCGCTCTCAGCCACCCCATTCTGTTGTGAGTTATGAGGTTCTGTCAACTACCTCGAATTCCTTCCTTTTCACAGAAATTTTTAAACTCATTCGACATGAACTCACCATCATTATCGCTCCTAATAGCCTTCACTTTCCTGTCTGTATCTTTCTCAACAAGTGCTTTAAACTCACCAAATTTGGAGAATTTATGGCCTTTATTATGCATGAAGTAGATCCAACACTTCTATGAGAAATCATATACAAATATAACATTTTTCTTATGCATTGCGAGAAAGAGAACCATCTACCCCAGTCGATATGCATGACAAGGCTTGCTCATGCAACAGAAACTTAATTTGTACTAAAAAGTGAGGTTCTAGAGATAACCACTCTGAGGGAAAGAATAAAGTTTTTGAGCCTTCTCCTTAGCTCCCAAGATATTCGTCTTCACAACAGTAGAATATCAAGGAGATGGAAAAGCTCATCAAATATCTAACTAAAAAAATTCAGCTATTGGAAATTGGGAACATGGAACCTCCCCTTGCCCCTAAAAACCATCTAGTTCAACAAAATTACTATCCTAATGTCCAAAATTTCCCCAATAAAAGTTTGAATTATCCTCCGAGGAACCAACCTCCTTACTCTCACCCCGATGTCCCTCAGATCTTACAGAGATGATAATGAGTGGAGGAACCTCCTATCCAACCTCTAAGAAATAATGCTAACCTCATCAAAGACTATGACGATGAAGTGGCTAGTAAACTCATGAATCTAGAGGAGGAAGACTACCCGAACATTAATTCTATTCATTCCCCAGATGACTGCACCCAAGAACCATTTGACTATTTAGAACAAATTTTTTGGAACCTTGAAATTCAATGTTTTTTCGAATATATAGAGGCACAATTTCAGCATAAATACAAATTTAGAACTAGGAAGGAGCACACACCCCAAAAAGAAACATTATCCCAAGCTTCTCCTCAACTTAATAAAAGAAAAAATATACCCAAAGAGCCTAATCCTTAGGAATCCAATCCTCACCCCATGTTCAAATTTAGTCTGTAAAGTGAATTAAATAAACTTAAGATTAGTATGCCTCATGCCGAAATAATTAAGGTCCCTGCTTACAAACAATAGATCAACAACGTCTTCAAAAATACCCATGTTCTAGCACAAGAGATGGAATTTACATATGTTATTAAATTCAAGATGATGCCCTAAAAATAATTATTGAGCCCTAGATGGAAAGCGAATGTATTTTATTTCCTCCTTTCTATATTAGTCTAAAAATCCATGAATGGGCTTTACATAATTGCATCTTAGGTTCTGGGGCATCCCACAATTTCATGCCAAAATAGATCATGGAAAAATTTGGGTTGGACATTACCTGGGAGTACAAAGACCCATATTCTGCTAACTACTGAAGAGTTAAATGTCTTGGAATGATCAAGGATTTAGTTGTGGTCCTCCCTCAGGTACCTATTAAAAGGATAGTGATGGATATGGTGGTGGTTGGTGTCCCACCCAATTATGGTATGCTTCTTTCTAGAAGTTGGGGTGCTAAGTTAGGCGGTTATTTGTAGTTATATCTTTCATATGCCACTATCCTTGGGGGGCGGGGGTAACCTGCCGATTGTATAGTGAATCCAGATTGATGTATACAATTAGTTCAAAAAATAATCATGAAAAATCCCCTATTTATGCTTACGACGATAATCTGGGCAATTTTCTTCTCACTCCCTTTGATGAAGAGAAAGCCCTTATACATGAAAATAAAGTTGTACATAATATGTCGACGAACTCAAATGTCTTATAAAAAATGTTCTTTGATGAAGCATCTTCCAAGGCAAGGTCGGGTGCTAGAGTTGTTTTAATTCCCCCAAATTAGCAGAACGTGAATTTCCCCTTTAATATAATCTTTGAAACCACCAACAACGTGGTTGAATATGAAGCCCTTATATTAAGATTAGAAATAATATGTAAACTCAATATTAAAAACTTAGCAATATTTGGCGACTCTCATATGGTGATTAAGCAAGTGACTAACACATTCCAAATGAAACATCCTCAGGTGTGAGTATACCAAGTATGGGACCTTATTAATAATTTCTTCTCTACCTTTAACTTTAATATTGTGCCTAGAGAGAAGGAATAACTAGCTAACACCCTCACCATGATTGTTGTTATCTTTACCCCTCCTATTGAATCAAAGCTAAAGTACGAGATTGGAATTCTGCATCGACCCTCAATCCCTGATAACATCAAACACTAACAGGTGTTTGAAGATGGTCAGGAAATTAAAATATTCATTGAATTAATGGGTGAATTTCTAGACTAATGTATAGAAGACGATAATGAAGAAAACCAAGGAGGTATCAATACATCTCACCTTAAGACTAAAATTGGCAAGCATGATATTGTTCAGCTAAAAAATAATTACATTCCTAGGGGGCTTATCCCTTTAGAGAATATTTTTTACCGCAACGATGTCGTTGTGAATCCGAATCTTAGACCCCCATTTTATAGGCCATTTTGTGACATATGGTCAACAGGCCTTTAGCTAGATCAATCAACATCCTTTGACCCCTTTTCATCATCCTTGCACAAATCCCTAAGCATGCCTTATTTTGAACCCTGCGTTTCTTCCGGAAAACATGTTTTTTCATTCATTTTAAGGACCAATGCACCCTGATATCTTACTTGACAACATTGACTACTAGGTTTCCCTACTCTACACCAGCTCTGATCACCAGTAGGTTGCTCAGTTTTGGGGGTGCGTTGATTCGAGAAATTCAGGAAAACAAAAAAGAATCTCAA
Source organism: Pinus tabuliformis (assembly GCA_031772625.1). Classification (NCBI taxonomy): domain Eukaryota; kingdom Viridiplantae; phylum Streptophyta; class Pinopsida; order Pinales; family Pinaceae; genus Pinus; species Pinus tabuliformis. The sequence goes on along the minus strand of CM062814.1, from coordinate 485,242,790 downwards.
AGCTTCCTCTTCCAGATGCTTCCACGATTTGTTGTAACCATTTACCTAAGATAAAAATATCGAATCCTATCTTATCCTACCTTGGATTTTTCATCCATTTTCCCTTGAGCTCATCCTCCCATCAAGAGTGGATCTCAAGTCGAGATTGGTAAAAGGATAAGACTTCTTGAGCTACCTCCTTCACATATATTTAATTCCATCCATAGGAAAGGGGTTGGATTTTGGAGAGTGATTGTACCCTTATGATGCTGTTGTGAGAGATACCTTCTATGAATTAGGGGATTAGAGGTGCAATTTGTGACAAGGAAAGGGCAAGTCAACTTAGAGGAGCTCTTCTACAAGATCAACACTTATTTTTAGTTGTAACTCACTCCATTTCTATTAATGCAAAGAGTTCTTTATTTTCCTATATATGATGTTATGGTTTCATATATTTCAATACCATGTTGATCTATTGAATAAAGTGATTATATGATGCTACATAGATTCCATGGATCATTGGCTTATGTTATCTTACTGTGCAAGTTCTAATTATAGTGATCAAAACTACGATTGGAGCATTCAAGCCAAGGAAGGAGCGAAGCATAACACTAATTTCGGGTAGGATTCATCCTATTATATATTTAATTTAAGGAAAACATTAGTCCCTTTGTCTTTCCTTTGTTCTAGGTCAGTCCACTAGGCCTAGGGAAGATACTTCTGTTCGCAGTGGTAGATTATGCATAATAAATTAGTGATCATACTAGGGAATGATGTATTACCTTGGTGGTTTATTTGTCCATTGTGCTTGTATTATCTCTTATTCATACCTTTATTGTCTTATTTAGTGAATAATAAACCTAATAAGACCTTTCGTTGAGTCTCAATTGAAATCCTTGTGTTAGAAATTTGCATCCCTAGACCAACACACTCTCTGGTCTTCTGAGAGAGTGTTGAATCCCAGCTAAGCCTTCTCTGTGCCCGTGTTGCATAACATTGGTGCTGTGTTGGCCCCTATTCATGCACACATTTTCTTTTGTTTTTATTTTCTCTCTGATCAACCTTGTTCCAACTTCTCTTCCTTGAGTCTTTAAGTGTTTTGTGGTCCCTCTAAAGCCTCTGTTTGGTTTTCTTTTGTTTTTAGTATATTTGGTAAGGATTTGTTTAAATATTTTCCTTTGTTCTTATCATTAGGTCATTTTCAAATTGGTTTTGTTTGATCATTAAGTGCTTAGATGAATTGATGTTCTAGTCATCATTCTAAAAAGCTTGTTTGAATCAATGATTAGACTTTGCATCTTAGTTTTCTTCATTTTTGAAAATTAAGTGACTTGAAAAGAAAAATATTTGCATTGGAATTTAGGTTTTTGTGTGTGCATTGAAATTGGAACAATAGCATTGAAAAGGGAATTGCATTTTGCACATTGTTTGCTGCATATTGTTTCCTGCATACTCTTTGTGTCTTCCCTTATATAGATTTTACTTGACTGAGAAAGATTTCATTTCCTCATGCTAGTTTGCATTTTAGGATATTTAGGTGAAATTTGCAGTGAGCCCCAAAATTAAAACTTAATTGAACATAAATGCTAAAATTTATTGAATCAACATAAGGACCATTTGTAACATTAACTCCAACATTTATATGTCTAAGCTAGAGACGTGTTTCGGCGTTGTTAAATGTAGGAGTTTTCATTGTTTTCCAATGTTATATCCTGAAGGTGAAATATTTTTCCACGTATGTGAGTGTATAGGATCGTTCTCCATGTACCTTTGGGTATATTGGACGATGCTCCATGCATGTAAAGTATATGAGAATGCTCTCATCGAATGATTACACATTAGAAAACACTACTACGGACTGCACTTCCATGTACCATCGAGTATATTTTGGAATTCCACCATAGGTTGCTATCCTCACCATAGGTAATTGAGTCGGTCACCTTGTATACCATGATACACAGAGCACAACATTCAGGGAGATTTCTTGCATGTACGTTAAGTCCTTGGTTCTCTAAGGTGTATATTGCAGTTCATGGTTACTTGGTAAACCCTTTTTCCTAGTTAACCCTTTGTTTTATTTTTGTGTCTTTAATTTTTAAAATCAATTAATTGACCACGAAATAACATCCTCTTCATTGAAAAACTCTTTCGTAGATCTTAGGTTGAGACTAATGGCAATGGTTCTTGAGTCCACCAATCAAGGAAACCCCTCTAACAGGAATTCTGGTCTTTTTCCTCCTTTTGGAAATATTAGTGCTCCTTATATGGTAACATTGTCCCTTCTGAGATTTACCATTGGATTGCCAGTTTGGTTGGTTTCAACAGCTATGGTTCCGAATGACCAAACTACTTCTCAACCAAGTTCTCCTCCACCTAAACCATATCAACCTCAATTTGATCCTAAACTTGACCCTTTGCCTTCTTCAACCATTTTTTATTCATCCCTTTCTTCCTCCTCGCCTGGTGAAAGTCTTGATTCTAGTAACCAAAAAGCTAAGAAGAAGAGGACAAAGAAGAAGAAGAAAAATAAGCAGGGGGAAACCAAGCAACCATTGCTATGAATGAAACGAGTATGGAGGAACCTTCAAATCAGCCCCACAAAGTTAAATTCCCTTACATTGTTTGTAAGGGTGACCACCTTCTTAGAGATTGTCCTAGTATCCCAAGGTATTAGAAGTATGGTCTACAGGCTCATCATCCTTTATCATCAACCTCTGGAGATCATGTTCGTGATAAACCCTCAACTAGTGATAGTAAGGTCCATGGGAAAAAGGGTAAAGTAAAATTTCCCTGTAATTTACATGAAGGTAATCATCCTATTCACCATTTTACTTATATGGATGAAGCCTAAAAAGTGTTGGAAAACCTTACGACTTCTCAACCACGACTCCCGACTGGTTCTCAAAAGCTTTCTCCCAATCCTCCACTAGTTGATGAAGTGATTGATTAGAATCTGTCTCCAAAAAATCCCACTCTCTTTGAATGTGAATCCCATGAGTCCATTCCTGACCAACCATTGGTTGAGAAAATGGTTGACTTGTTTCCACCTTCAGATGATTGTACCTTTCCCATAGAGAGTGAACTTCATACCCTCATGTTCTTCTCGTTTCTTTATATTCCAATGAACTAGGGGTCAATCCTCCTATTCCAATGGAACATGGGCTAAATCCTCTCATTCCCATGATACAGGGGGGAAATTCTCAAATTCCCATAGCAAAAGGGGGCAATTCTCTTGTTCCCATGACACCCCCTCCAAGTAGCATGGTCACTTCTTTTGAATGGAGTCGACTCGTAGGATATCATCTTCCTCCTTACATGCCCTTCCAGATCATAGTACAAGCTTATAATTTGGTCGTACCTAACACAATCATAGATTAAGGCGCATTTGTTAGTATTCTATCCTCAACTACTTGGAAAACTTTGGGTTTTCCACAACTTGTGCCATTACCCAAAATATGTTGGCTTTTAACAGAGGAACCAATCAACCGTTAGGGATCCTTCCTAAGTTTCCAATTACTTTGGTAGGAAATACTACTATATCGATTGGATTTTAATTTAATCCTTGGGCATGACTATGTTTATGTCATGGGAGCTCTTGTATCTTCACTCTTTTGCGTGATGTGTTTCCTACATGAAGGAAGAATCATGACAAGTGACCAACTTTCATTCATTGGTCTTAATTTGAATCTAAATCAACTAGCTTCCCTAAATGGTCCTTATATGCAAGTGGTATCTCCCATGCAACATATTAATTATGTGGAAACCTGTTCCATGCCCGCGTCTACTGATGATCTAGTAGGTGTTGTAGTGCATCATTTATTAGGGGCATTAGAGTATGATCTGTCCATTGGATCCTTTGATACCTTCTAGATCATTGTTCTCCCATGTGATGAGAACCTCTTGGAATCCATGGCCTCTTGGTGGTCCTGATCAAGGTCCTTTGAGCAAAGTTATTTTTCTTGTGTCAAGCTCATTAAAAAAGGAAGTAAGGTGTTGGAGCAGGTTTCCTTTTCTTTTGTTAAGCTCCTTAAAAAATGAAACATGGCGTTGGGGTAGAGTTCCTTTTCTTATGTCAATCTCATTAAGAGATGAAACAAGGTGTTGGAGTAGAGTTCCTTTTCTTGTGTCAAGCTCATTTAAAAATGAAACAAGGTCCCATGAGCATAGTTATTTTCATGTGTCAAGCTCGTTAAAAGTGAAACATATCTCCATTTACAATTTGACTCTTTTATTAGATATCGTAAATTCCTAGTCGAGTCTTTCACTTGATCTTGGAAATGAACCTTCATTCTATCCACCTGTTAGTAACCAGTAGCCTACTTGGGTGAATGAAATGAAGCTTGGGGGGCATGTACCTCTAATTGAGTCATTATGTTGGGGCATGCAAATTTATATCAAGCATAGTTTTCCTTTGTTTCAATTGTGTAAAATGAAACCAATTTCAAGCATAGTTTCCAATATTTCAAGCTTGTGTAAAAATGAAACCATTCCCACTTTACCTCTCGAGATTTCCATTTTTATCTTCTTCTTTCTTCTAGATGAGCCTTGGTTTCCTCATTCCATCGCCACCATATGCTTAGCCGATCATACACTTTCACTTGGTTTTTACCCTTTCTTGAGGAACAATTGCGATGAGTGGTCTTCTTAGCCAACCCCTTGACCTTTGCATGTTTTGAGAAGTTCCATCATGACCAGAACCAGTTGATACCCTTTATATCACTCATTCCTTCAGGTTGAGTCCTCTTTTAGCTCCTTTAAGACTACCAAAATACGAAAAGATTGCCAATCACTTGTCTTTTTGAACTCGTTAAAGTAAATTAAAACATGTCTACTATGTATACGTTTAACCCTTTTCTAGACTGAGATAGACTAACTACAAAAAAGGAACACTTTAGTCGAACATGGCTAAGAGGTTCTCTTGGGTATTATTTTATGCCTTTTTGGACCTAAGGGACTATCTACAAAAAGGAACATATGGAGTTTTTTTTTTTTGCCTCTTTTTCAAACTATCAAAACATAAAAAATATGTCAAGTTATACCTTCGTTGGAGTTGTTAAAACATCAAATGTTGATGGACTTGTCGTTCATGACGAGACCAAATCACTCCTTCCTTGGGTTTGTTAAATATTCTCATAGATATTCATATGAAGGATGAACTTACAAATCAAGCACATGTTATCCTCCTCAAGTTTGTTAAAAACTAAATAGGTACTGACCTGTATGGTTGGGGAATTGGGAAAACATGGTACTTCATTTGTTAATGGCAACGAGTTTCTCTTGAACATGACATTCTTCCACCTCATCTCCGTGGTTTTTGGGTTGGGAAATATAATTATCTTCTAGTTTATCATATCGTTTTAAAGCCTCTACTTTTGGTTTTGGTTCAATTCTTCCATCTCCATTTAGTGTCATCGTTGCGTTCAAGAGAAGTAATTCAGTTAATTTATGCTATAATGCTCTTAAGCCTTCATTCCATGTCTTCCTTTCCTGATCCAGTTTTGTATCAACATCATTCTGTCTCAAATCATCATACTCGTTTCATGTCATTGACGGGGGATACATCAAGGCCCTCCTGTAGCGGGTCGCCTCCTGTCGACATTAACTCATTATCCAAGAAGTTAACTTAGGAATACCCCTTGGTACCTTGGTGTTTGCATAAATCAATGGCAAGTTTTATCACTCTCAGCGATATGTTTACATCATTTGCCTTCGACTGAAATATTATGTGTGGTGCTTGACATCAACTCATGTATTCACACCATACGAATTGTACTAGAGTACCTTGAGAGCCATTAACATGATCGATGATTTCTCTCGTGTCTATTAATGACTTACATCATGGGCTAGTAATCAGATGGTGTCTACCATGTTCAACTCTAGCTCATTGATTCACATGTTCAGACTCATACATTGGTTGGTCATGTGAACAAGATAGAAGACCCCAAATCTAGTTTCATCCATCTGGGCTACGATTTCAGGAGTAATACAGGATCACAATGTATGATGGCTATGATCATACATGAATTCATCTAATCACGAGTCCACCATCAGTCATATATGGATGTGTCTTTTGATCATTGTACATGTAATGTTAGTTTATGTGTTGAGTATGGTCATGCTTCCCTCAACAAAGATGCCATGTTGTAAGTGTTCTTGGCATTATGATGCACGTGTTGTCCTTGATGGCAACTCACATAGATGATAGTTCACAATGCAAAAGGTTAACAACAAAGGATTACAGATCAAACTCCATAGATTGAAGAAAGAGAAGTATACACTGGTTCATTTTGTCTAAGTAGCATGTACACACAGGTCCACAGAACAAAAAGAGCGTATACGTATACACGCACTCTCACAAGAGGAAAAGTGCGTACAGGTTGGGAAAAAAATAAATTCAAGAGGAGACAATACCAGGGGTTAATACCATGGTATTATCCCACAATATTGAGTGGAGTAATGACTATTTGATCTCGCCCAAGAATACCATAGGTCCTAAGTGGTTTTGGTCCGAGGTATTGAGAAAGGCCAAAAACTGTATAAGGAGGAGAAGATCATTAGGCCAAAGTGTGCAAGTGAAAAGGGTTTCTAAGGAATAATTCTATTTGAAGTATATTTTATGTTGCAGGGGCTATGTTCATGATTTGATCTGAAATATTTTGTGCACCTTGAATTCAATGTTGGATAAAGATCATGAGACCTGAAATGAATTATCATTGAATGATCTGATATTGGTTGGGCCAAATCCGATTGTGTATACCTGTTTTATTCTTTAAATGTCATAATCTGAGTTTGTCTAAAGTCCAAAATAGAAGCAAAGTTATGAGTTAATATTTGTAGATCTATACGTTGGTTCGTCTCGGTAAAATCATGTGTACATGCAGGTTCTACTCTTTCAAGTAGCGTATACAAACGAAAAACCTATTCTTCAATATCTGATTGATCTATCTGATCAATTCTATTGTTTTACTGATGTCTGTCAATGAAGTCTTCTTAGATCTGAATGTAAAACTGAATGCATAAGGAGTTTGATATCTGATTGATTGATTGTATAAGTGAGAAGGGTGATCTCTGCTACTTCCTGTGTAAAGCTCTGTAAATTGATAGTAGATGTTCAGTATATTGTTGGTTGGTATAGACTTGATTCAAAAGTTTTATGTTTCAGTAGTTTTGAAGGTATACACAGGTTTGATTAAAGGAAGTAGCGTATACACGCAAGTTGGGTTTAGTAAAGTAGCGTTTACATTTTGATGCATGATTTTTGAGCTTGCAGCTAGTTCTGAATGATAATGTAGGTTTATAAGTTCAGCATAGTGTTGTGGTGAAAGTGATATGACTATTCAGATTAACTAATTATTGGTTGATGTAGTTTGAAATTTCTGATGGGTCTAGTATGAAAATTTGATGAAACGAGGCCTTCATGTGTATTGTTGTGTACTAGGAGCATCTAGTTTGAAAATTTATGAAACATGGTCCGTGGAGGAAGAGAGAAGGTCGTAGCCTTCTGTAGGCCGACACCTACATACTAGTAAACATATTGGCTAGTACAAGAGCTAGGGTGTTGTAGCTCCCTTCTAGTAGAAGTTGGAAAATGAGAGAAAGTTGTAGCCTTCTACAGGTGGGTGCATGCATACAGGTATGAGTGTGCACCAGTCCAAGATTGTAAACATATTTTATTATTATTAAAAGAAGATAGAGACGACCACATCAGGTGGTTTTCAACCACATTGGTTTTCCACCTTAAATATTGGTGTTCATGTGTGTTTCTTATGTGTGATGGTTTATTTTGTTTTTACTGCACTGTTTAATAAGTTACTAATGCACTGGTTAAAGATCAACACATGATAAATTAACTAAATCACAAGTCCTCTGGGTATATGTTGGTTTCACTAATCACAATAGTGTGTACATGCTAGTTCACTTCACAGAAGTAGCGTATATAAATCTGTTTAGGAAATGAAAAATTAATGATTTGTTAATACTGATTCACTCCCCCTCTCAGTATTATTTCCAACAATTGGTATCAGAGCAGGTCCTTTAGAAGAAGCTTGATCTCTTGAAGGGAGATATTTCAAATGAACAATCACGAAGGCATGGGATCTATCAGACCACCAATATTTAATGGGAACAACTTGGTATATTTGAAAACATGAACTAGAGCTTATCTTCAATCACTTGGAGCTGATGTTTGGGAAATTGTGGAAAACGGATATCAATATCCAGCAGTAGTCCCCACAGATCTAGCAAAAAGGAAAACATATGAAATCAATGCCAAAGTCATCAACACCTTATTGGGAAGTCTATCAGAATTAGAATTCGTCAAATTCGTGTAGTTCAACATAGCCAAGGAAATATGGGACAAAATCATTTAGAGCTACGAAGGAGACTCCCAGGTAAAACATGCTAAACTACAAAATCTTAGAATCCAGTATGAAACTCTTAAGATGCATAGTGATGAAAGTATTTCTAATTATTTCTTATGAGTAGATGGGATTGTAAATCATATGAGAAATCTGGGTGCAGAGATAAAGGAAGCTACTTTAGTTGAGAAAATTTTGAGATCTTTGTCTTCTAAATTTGAGTCAAAAGTGTCTGCCATAGAAGAAAAATAGGGTCTTGAAACTATTACAGTGACTCAACTCCATGGAATCCAAACTGCCTTTTGAAATGAGAAAAGGAGGTCAATCATATATGAGAGAAGCCGCTTTTAAAGCGTCAGTAAAGGGAAACGTAAAGGAAGAGCACAATGAATCAAGACACATTTTAGAAGAAGAAGATGAGGTAAATTTTGTCAAGAAGCTTCAACAGGGTTCCAGAAGATTTAGAGGTAAGCTACCATTCAAATTATTTTCTTAAGGTAGAGTTGGTCATTACGCTGCTAAATGCCCTCATGTCAAAGGAAAGATGTATGCAGAAGGTAATAGAAGTTATTATTCTCATGATGATCGCGATGACTTGTCCAATATTAATGAAGATGATCAAGAAATTAAACTACTCATGGAATATGACAATGATGCCTTAGAAAAGGAAGATTTCCTTAAAGAAATCAGTCAACTCAAAATCAGTTTGGAAGAAAGGGATATAGTCATAGACACAGTGACACATCAACTCACTGAAAAGGACAAACACAATGAAGTGTTAGAATGTGAAGTAGTAAGTCTAAGAAAATAACTTGAGAAGACAAAGACTCTGAATATTAGATTTGCTAAAGGATTGGAAACATTAGATGAAATCATCAAAGTTCAGTGTTCGCCTATTATAAAGACTAGTCTTGGTTTTCATGAAGGTGAATCTAGCTCACAAGATGAGGTAAGGAACTCCAATGCAAAATCTGAAATTGTTAGCAAGGAGATAAGAGGTCGACCCCATCAACAACCAAGGAAAGAAAAACTTCAAAGAAAAACATTTCCACCTAACTATGGAAGGGATAATTGTTTCTTCTCTCTGAAAAATAATGTTGAATGTTTTATATGTCATAATTTTGGACATGTTGCAGCCAGATGTAGAAATAGAATGGTTCAAGACCATCACACAGAAAGATCATTAGTTTCCAGGTACTTTAAGGGATATTTTTTTACTTGCAATAGGCTTGGTCACAAACATATTGCTTGCGATAGAAGGAATATGAAAATGTAATATGCTATGCGAGTAACAAGTTTGGACATAGAACAAAGGAATGCAGGAGAAAATTTCACCCACCATCCCAAAAGGAGCAAACATCATCACAATCCAAGGTATTGAAGAAGAAGGAATTGTTGTCAGAAAGATGTGGCATAGCTTAATTTACAGACATAATAGACCCAGGGGGAGCTGAAAGTGTAAAAATTCGGTATTCCAATTCTCATACGTAGTTATTATGAATAGAAGTCACATATATACGTGAGTTAGAAGCTGCACAGTCGCGTATATGGTGTTTTTGAGGAAAAAGCAGTGGGAAAGACTCATAAAAGTGATCTAACATGTTGTGTTCTCATTGATGATGGTTACAATCTGCTGATTATATTGGAAGTATTTTTGGCCCTCATAAGCTGTTAATAAGCTGATGAATAACTGGTTGATGATGATGCCTTGATGATTCTTACTAACAAATGCAATGATAAGATCTGACAGTAAACAGTTGGCACAGGTTCAGGGGGAGCATATGTTTCTAATAACGCATTGTTGGCATTATATTAGAAGACCTTGGTACATGATGATAATTATATTGCTTGATCCACATAGTTGTTTGATTCATGTGACTCTTTTGATGATGGACATATATAGGCTATTGATCTTGATGCTTCTGACAGATGCAGATGGTGCAAATTATATATGGTGTATGATAGTTGCTGATGAATATCATGGTCTTGTTTAGATTGTTGGTCCTTGATTATAAATTTCATGTATATCATTTTATGTAAAGGTCATGAAAATAACTAATTTGTAACCCCACTATGCATGGGAATGATGATGTAATAATTGCTATTTCAATCATGTATAAACATTTGGTATATCCTCACTTGGTTGGGTGGATGAGCCTGTTAGCACCTAGATCTGCCTTAGGCTGAAGGAAGGCAAAATTCAGGGTAACCACAAACCACACTCAGTCTGGTAGCTAGCCCTACCAAAACAGGATAGGGCTCTCTCCGAGTCATGCCCAGTGAATAAATAATCGAAAACGGTCTGAAATGACTTACAATGAAATATTTACCTCTCTCTGAGTCACGCTCAGTGAATAAATAATCGAAAACGGTCTGAAATGACTTACAATGAAATATTTACCTTAGGCTAGTAAGTGAATAGGGATTCGGGAAACAATTTTCATGAATGACCGAGCTTCTGAGATGGTATGGGATCAACGCTCAGCAAAGAACAAAGAATTTAATACAAAGGCACAGATTACTTCGTGAGGCAAGGCAGGCGGAAAGTGTAGCAATTTAGTTTGGAATAACGCGGAACGGAGAGATTGCTGAGGAGTGTGAAAAGGGCATAGGAACATGAATCCTTTTCAACAGAAGAAGAACACTGAACATGAAATTTTCCCACAGGCAGAGCAATAAAATTGAATTCTACCTAATCTCACTCAGAAAATTTCACTGGAAATGAACATGAATTGAATTATGAAACATAACGAAATACATATGAAAACATAAGAGACACATTTTCTACACTCACAACCACAAGAATCTCATGAAACAGAGCCACTGCCTTTCATTAATTCTATGTCAAAAATACACAGTGAAGAAACAGAGTTTCTTTCCCACAGTTTCCCAGAAGTTACAAACCAACCAACCCTTTGCAAATAGTTTGCATACAATATATAGAATGTGTAAGGAAGAGATAGAACGCCCAGGGGTTGGGGAGTTACTCGAATCATTGCAAAATGGAGATGGAGAGCCAACCATCACCTACAGGTGCAGCGCTGCAAACATGACATTTGGCTTGGGTGACCGTTTGCCTTCCTTCGCCACTTGGATAGAAGCCAATCTGGAGAAAAAACACTTTAAATGCCACCTTTGGTGCCAAAAAACTGAAGTGTATATGAGCGGGCCCACTTGGAGAAGTCACGAACCGAAATTTCGCGAAATGGAAGCAAATTGGGCAATTTTTCCTCTGTGCACCGCACTACTTTGGGGCACTTGCAGGTGTCCAAAATGTGCCCAAGTGGGCTTGTTGGAAAGCCTGTCCTATCTACTTTCTAACCCCACTGTAATTTTTGAATTTGGTGCTCATTTTCCCCTCCAAATCTTTATTCTCCCAAGACTGCTTTCTATGTGTCAAAAAAGTGGCAGAGAGGTCATTTTTGGGTGTTTTTTGACCTTTTGGAGACTCATACCTTGCCAAAATTTCTTGTCCGGACACCAGTAGTCATGATTTTCCATGCTGAATCCAAAAATTCAAACCATTCCTCATTTGGAGCTCTAGAATTTTAGCGCTGCGCCACTGCACAGGGAGAAAAACCTTGTTTTTTGCCCAAAAATTTGTGAAGTGACCAAAAATTCCCCAATTTTTTTGAAATTTGGGCTGAAGGTTCCCTATGGGGTGTTATGATGGGCCAAGGAAGTCTCAGTGAAGATTCAAATCCGATCTTGCTCTTTTTCCCTTTTTGCCTTTCTTGTTGCTTTCCTCAATTTCGCTTTCAAACTCCTTATTTGGGCCTGTGCACTCATGTTTCGCACCCTGTAACGGAAATCCATGTGTCTCAATAGAGCAAGGTCCTGGTTGGCCTTGTCTAGTAGCCTCTCCAAATGCATGTTGACCCTCTCAAGGTTGGCCTCCTGATCCTCATTTATTTCTTGCTCCAAAGATGTGAGCTCAACCCTTCTTCTTTGAGCAGCTTGGCGATGCTCACGAATGTTTTGCAGCTCCATAATCGTCTGTTGATCCTCAAGCTGCTTGTTTCTCTGCTCCAGGTACTTCATGTTCCACTTGGTCCTCTCCAAGTCAAGGGATAAGGACTCAATCACTGATTGCTGCTCCTGGATGATCTCTGTAAGCTCTGCATTTGTTGGTTCTGCATCTGTCTCATCATCATGGAAGAGAACGGATTCAGTTTCTCGTTCACCTGATGGCCCTTCCTCCTGCACTGGCTCCTTACCTCTGCCCTGCTCCTGTGATGCTGATGTTGGAAGCGAGGCCCCTTCCACCCCGGGTGGAGATAACACTCGCTTTGCTGCTGCAAATAAGGGTCTACTGCCTCTCTAATAGGTGATGTATACTGGCCTAATAGTAGTCTCATGTCGCTCATACTGATGAGATGGGCGACCTATCTCATGCTCTACCTCTGATACTATCTGTGGAGCGCTGAAGAAGTCACGAGAGATGAAGTCCTCCCAAGCAATACCCTGCAATCCTAACTGATGGTCCACCAAAATCCGGATAAGAGGAAAGTGATAAACACTGTTGATCTGCTGTCGAGGGGTCTTGTGCTGCATGAAATTTTTCATCCTCTTTATGTTACCACAAATGAAAAATGAGAGGTTCATCATCCACACCCTAGTAAAGTGCATGAGCAACCTGATGTGATAGGCATAAAGGCGAGAAAACCTCCCCTCACAACTGAAGTACTTCATGATCAATTTCATGAGCGGAGCATACTCATCTCTCAAAAATCTGAACGGGAAAACTCTCGTGAGCTGACTCAAACAACTGGCCTTAATGTAAGGCTCATAATGATGCCTCTCCACCTTTTTCTTCTTATGCCACCATTCTCCAATGTTTGGTATGCCTATTGCCACTGATATGGTTTCGGGTGTCAATGTGAAAGTGACCCCAACCAAGATAGACTGTCCTCCATGTAGGTGAAGTGCAAAAAGACAGGCCAACTCATGATGAACTCTGACATTTGCCACCCTCTGGCAAAATTCAAAACATGCTAAGTGCTGGAAACATGACATAGCAAGAGGGCATGCCTGCAACTCAGTGAGGGTGTTTGGATCATCTCTAACATGTTTGCCACTCCGGTGATGTCTCCTGGGGGCCTGTTCTCCTGAAGCTGTATCACTGTGGGTCTCCTCCTCATATTCTGATGAAACCTCGGATGCCATAACTGCTATTTTGTAAACTGAATTTAGGCTACCCTTTGATTATAGTGAAGCTGGAGTTTGCTTTGACAATCTGCCACCAAGGGGACAATTAAACAAGGGAGTATTAGGAGGGGAATGATGAAATGGGAATAGGGGTTATAGGGAGAATTTGTTAGGGACTTGGGAGGAGTTTGGGTATTGTGTTGATGGGGTAGGGTTTGGGATCTTGTGTTGACCGAATAGTGGAGGGATAGGGGAGAGGGTTTGGTAGTAATTTAGGGCAGGGGTTTTAGGAAAAATGATAAAGGGAGGATGGGAAAAATGATAGGTGAGGGGAAAAAGGTGAGTGGAGTGAAACCTTGGCACTAACAACACATTTTAACAACCCTAGCCATCATTTTCTTGGTGATTTATTATGGTTGACTTTATGCATTTTGGTGACATTCAAACCTCTCTATAAACACCATATCATTGATAAAATTTGATGAACAAGTGATGTCATAAGGCCTACCTCTCGATTTGATAGCATTCACCAAAATTTTGAAGTGTTTGGGCACTATTTTTGGTCCTTTTCTGTGTGCGCCGCATGAAAAGCCCAGTGCGCCGCACCCTTAGAAAAATTAAATTGTGGGCAGGCTGTGTGTGCGCCGCGCTCCTGGGTATATGCGCTGCACCCTCTAGAACCACCTCCAACTCACTCAAAAGCTCACCATTTCACACTCACACCTTTGCAACGTCTCTCCAAGGCTTGTAATAGCATAATGCCCTTGATTTGGATGAAAACATGTATATATAGCCTTGGAAGAGATGGGTTTAATTTTTGCTTCCTTGAAAACCCATTTTTCTAATGTTGTGTTTTGCACTTTTTTCACTGACTTTAAAACACATTGATTTTCACTTTCCCTTTGAAATTTTGGCTCAAATGATGAAATTTTGGCACTCTTTGCAGGGACTGTATGACAAGACATTTGGCCACGGAAACTATGACTGCATCTGAAAAAATCAACTGGCGACTTTTTGGAAAATTTTGTCATAAATGACACTGTTTGACTTTTCTTCAAAACAGAGTTTTGAAGAAGAGTCGAAGTCTATCCACATGACGATGAAGCTCTCTGAACCATAGCTGTGTAAGGGTCTCCCTCTGGCCTGCATGGATTTACTGGACATATTTAAGACCAAATTGATCAATCTCTAGACCTAATGACCAAAAATGACCTTTGTCCGTTGAAGGACCAAACCTTGACTGTTATGGACTTTTTGATTATTTAACACAAAGACATAAGCCAGCAGGAGCCAAACATGAGGGGAAATGACTAGCATGACCTTCTCCGTCAGATTATGGCATGCCCCTAGCGGAATGCAGCTGAGTGAATATAGTGGGAGACCTAAACATGAAATGCATAAAGAGTTTTGATCTCTGATGGAGGACTGACCAGACCGACTCTAACATTGGCTCCAATGGGGGATGGTAGCTCCTTGGAGGTGCCAAGAACAACAGATCTCTGGAAGAGCTAGACAGTGCCTTTTTTCCATTGGGCTATGGAGTCATCATTTCGACAAACAACACAGGACTCTGACTTATTTATGAAACTGAAATGACCAAGAAATTGACGCAAACTTGACATTGAAATGACTCAAAAACTAACTTGTCAGACTAAAACCAAACTGAAATAAAAATGGTATTTACAATGAAAGTGGAAGCAGCTTTAATAAATCAACAGTGGTACCGCTTGAGCAGCCGACCATTGATCGGCCCTCCTGGATAATCTTCCCCGTTCATTTCCTTCAGAAGAAAGGCATTCTGACCCCTATATGCTGCAATCTTGAAAGGACCTTTCCAAAGATTCTTGAATTTTCCGTGCTTACCTTTCTCTTCATTCCTTGCATCCCACTTCAGCGCCACATCATCCAATTGAAATTTATCTGCCTTTGCTTTTATGTCATAGATTTTCTTTATTTTCTCCTGCAATTTGGATGTGTTCTTGAAAACTTCTTCTCTTGTTTGCTGCAAGTGGACCATTTGATTCAACCTTCTCTGCATGGGATCTTCTTCACTGCCGGCCTCCTGAAGAAGTCTGACTACCGGGGCAGCAAGAGAGGTGGGAAATACTATGTCAACTCCATAAACAAGCTCAAATGGTGACATACCAATGGATTTTTTCTGACTGATCCGATCTGCCCAAAGTGCATGGACCAGCCTCTTATTGCAGCTCTTTTTATTTATTTCCAGTAGCTTCTTGTTAATGTTGACCAATGATTTGTTCGAAGATTCCACCAATCCATTGCCTTGTGGATGATAGGCAGTTGAGTGACCCAAAATGATGTGATACTTATGACAAAATTCTATCATCCTTTTTGATTTGAAAGCTGTTGCATTATCGGTGATTAACTTATTTGGACAACCAAAGCGAGACAAGATGTTATTTTCGAGAAATGAAATGATTACCATATCTGTAGCTTGTCTGGTGGGAACTGCCTCAGTCCATTTTGTGAAATAGTCTATCGCTGTAAGGATCCATCTATGCTGTCCGGAAGAAGCGGGATGAATTTCCCCAATGAAATCCAACCCCCACTGCTGGAAAGGAGCGCTCACCTCAATAGGCTTAAGTGGCAAAGGCTATAATTTCTGTTTTCCTTCAAAATCTGACATTTATGATAGTGCTTGACTATCTTGTACACATCAGCAAACAATGTAGGCCAATAATACCCTGCTCTCAAAATTTTGTTCGCTGTTGATTTCCAAAAAAGGCGACCACCACACTCTCCTCCATGGAAATCATCCATGAATTTCTTTGCCTCCTCTTCCACCAAACAATTTAACAAAATGCCACTGGGATCTTTCCAATACAGTGCAGAATTTAGAATGCAAAACTTGGCAACCTTCAACTTGAGTGTTCTCGCTTTATTTCTAGTCATGCCGGGCGGTGGTGATAAATTTTTCAGCACATATATTATATCTGAATACCATGGGGACAGAGCAAAAATTTCAGATACCTGAATGGATGATATTTCCTCATTCTCATCAGACATGGCAGCGATCAGATTTATGTCCAAGGCATGCAAGTTTGATTCGGCCATTAGCTTTGCCAACCCCTGTCCTTTGACCAGCTTTGTGGGCTTTATTTCCACATCATATTCCAGGAAAGCCGCAATCCATTTGCCTCTTCTTCCATCCGGATCGGTCTGCACTAAAACATCTTTTACAGCAGCATTAGGAACATAGGCCAGAATGTGAGAATGTAGGATATATACCTGGAAATCCTTCAATGCCTTCACAATTGCTAGGGCTTGCTTCTCAATGATGTTGTACTTCAATGCTGCATCTCTTATAGCTCTGCTGGAGAATGCAATGGGTCTTTCATGATCATCTCTTTTCTGCAATAATACCGCTGCCATAGTGTGCTCAGAAGCAAATGAAAACAATATGAAATCCTGAGTGTAGTCCGGGCTGACTAGAACTGGAGCTAAAGAAAGAGCCAATTAAATTGAAAGATTTTACAACCTCCTCTGTCCATTTCACTTGGCTGTCCTTCTTGAGCATGTTGGTCATCTCTCTTAAGTGTTCAACAAGATTAGGCACAAAGCAACGTAGAAAATTCATCTTACCATTGAACGATTGTATCTCCTTTTATTCCAGGGCAGATCAATTTGCTGAATTGCTTGCACATGTGCTGGGTCAATACGAATGCCATCCTTTGAAATAATATACCCGAGCAATTTTCCTTCCTCCATGGCGAACAAGCTCTTCTTAGGATTCAGCGATAAACCATATTTTCTGCACTTTTGAAAGACAGTTTTAAGATGATGCATGTGTTCTTCATCAGATTTGGAAAATACTATCAAATCATCCAGGTACACCACTAAAAACACATCCTTCTCATTCGTAAATGCCAAGTCCATTGCACGATGAAATGTGGCACCTGCATTCTTTAAACCGAAAGGCATTTTGGCATAATGAAAGGTTCCCCATGGAGTGGTGAATGCTGTCTTATCTCGGTCATCCTCATGGACAAAAATTTGGTTATATCTGGAATAACCATCAAGCAGTGACATACGAGATGCCCCCACTACTCGCTGAAGTATATGGTCCATCTTGGGCAGTGGATAGTTGTCAGACTTTATTTAGATTTCTGAAATCAATGCATAGGCGGATCTCACCGGTCTTCTTTCGTACGGGCACTAAGTTAGAGATCCAATCTAAAAATCTGATGGGCACAATGGTACCTGACTTGTACAACCTGTTTACTTCCTTTTCGATAGATGGCAACAACTTTGGATTTATCCTCCTCAGCTTCTGTCTAAATGGTTTTTGATTGGGCTTGATGGGTATCGTGTGCTGAATAATATTGGTATCATAGGTCTTTAAATCAGAATAGTCCCAAGCAAACACATATGCAAATGAAGCCATCAAACTGATGTATTTGTCCTTGATCTTTGGCGGTAATGCTTTAGACAATTTTACCAACTTTGGATTGGCAGCTGTACCGATGTTGACCTCTTCTACACCCTTCTCTGTTGGCTGCAATGTTGGCTTGCGGGCTACATCATCCTGATCAAAAAGTTCTTCTAGAGGTATCAAGCCTTTAGGAATAATGTTATTCTTCAGCTGCAACACGTCCATTTCATTGATCTGCACTTCATCTGTACCATTCCCTTTGCCATCATCATTTTCTACATCAATTGAGGTTTCTTTGAACTTGCCTTTGTTTAGCAGAAAATCCTTAATCTCCTCATCATCTTGAAACACTTGCCAATACCTTTGATTGTCTGGAATGGTTGGACGATGCTTGACATGGATTTCAAATTTATTGCTGGAGTTCATGGGGATCTTCAAGATGCTTACTGCCTTGGCAAGAGCATCAGCAATACTATTTTGTATACGAGGCACACATGTCAAGGTGTATTCTGAAAATAACTTTAAGATGTCTAAAACTGCATTACGATAGGCCCGCATCCTAGGATGTTTTGCTTGATACTCACCTCTGACCTGCTTTATTACCAATTCAGAGTCGCCATATACTGAAATCCTTTTTGCATTCAGCTTTCTAAGAATCTTCAGGCCAGCAATCAGAGCTTCATACTCAGCTTCATTGTTTGAACACTCAAAGGCCAGCTTGTAAGAGCAAACCCTCACGCTGCTAGGCACTTTGTTTGGGGCGGAGAAAGGACTGCGTACCCAAATTCCAATTCCAGCGCCATCATTTCCTACTACTCCATCAAAATCCATGGTCCACAAGCCTTCTTCCTCCTCTTGTAAGTGCTGGAAATCTGTTTGTTGTGCCTTGTCTGCTTGCTGTCCATTGCTTTCAGTTGATTGCCCAACATTTTTCTGCTTTTCTTGTCCTTCTTTCTTCAAATTTCTTTGAAATTTTCTGTTATGTCCCGAATATCATCTGCTTCTACTATCTGACTATCTATATCATTTAAACTATCTGAAAACAAAACAAAAGACTCTAAATCTGTATGTACATAGTTAATAGGATGATTTATAGGTTTCTCCTTGATTGTGATCATATATTTCATTTTTTGTTCCAGATATAACTTCCTCATTTGTCCAAACATTAGGATTGTTGCATAGGAGAAACCCAGCTGTAGTGTCCCTTTCAATTTCGCTACCCAAGACCTGGAAAGAAGCATGCCAAACCTTGGAGGAATATCTGCTACCACCACATCCATAAAAACATTTTTCATGGGAAGCTGATCCAAACTCACAACCAAGTCTTTGATGAGTCCTATACATCTTACTCTGCTGGAATCGAATGAATAGAGATCATGATATTGCCGGGTGATGTCCAGACCAAGCTTATCCATGATAGCCTTGGGCATGAGATTGTGAGAAGCTCCAGAATCGAACATGGCATTATGTAACACAAAATCATGCAATCTTAAACTGATGTAAAAGGGTGGCACATCGCTATCAGGAGACTCACCATTCGATGCTGGTCCAAAAATCATTTCAGGTTGATCATCTTCTACATTTACCATGTCGGGCAATGGATCCAAATTCAACATTTTAGATATCTGTCCTCTATAACTGCCTTTCTTCATTATTTCAGTCAAGGGGATGGATACCTTTAAATTAGAAATCTCATTCTCTAAGCTAAAAGCGGGAGTATTTTCTACCTCTTTGACTGGGATCTCTTTCTTTTCTTTTTCTTTTGATGTAGCTTGCTGCTGTGATAGTTCTGCTGATTTTGATTTGCTGCTCTCCGGACCAACTGCCTCTTTTCCTTTTCTTTGTGTAGTTGATGAATCATTCTTTGTTGCTTCAACCTCCTTCCTTTTCTGAATTGGTTTGGCCGGCACATCTCTGTTTCTAAGTGAATATCACTTCTGCTGTGCGGACAGAGCATTCATATGCCCCCTTTGATATTCCTCTGATTCTTCTTCCAAAACAGTGTCGCTAGCTAGAATGAAATCCGTGTCTTTGTGTGCAGCTGAACTCACCGCATACTCTTCTTCTTTGGTAATGTAAGTAGGTAGCTCATTTGGAGTAAAGAGGTGGTTTTCTTTGCCTATTACATTCTCGTCCTCATCTTACTCCGGTCCATGCACAAATTCTGCTGCAAAGGTGTTTGTACCAGCTGTTGTGCTGTCTGCTCTTGGGCTCGCTGATCTCTCTGTCTTATTCTATATTGTGGCTGCTGCTGGCCACGGAAGTTAGGATTTCTAACTTGTGGCTCAGTCTTGTCGAGCTTTACCCTTTCAAGCATCTGCTCTACCTTTTTGAGTAGTTGATCCATTGAAGAAGACTCTTCTTTCAAAGTGATTTTCTTTTCTGCTTTCGCTCTAACTCTTTTGGACAACAGATTTGCTTCAACGCTGACCGCAATTTTCTGCATGTCCTCCATTGTGGCCGGTTCTCTCTCTCTTAATTGGTAGGCCATGTCAGCATCAAAACCATCCAGAAATTTCATCATAGCTAGTCCCAAAGGTGGCTTTAGATGATCTGGAATTTCGTTATAGACTGTATTAAATCTAACACAATAATCTTGGACGGACTCACCAACGTTTTGTTTGATTTGTTCATATTCAGCCAAAATTTGAAGGGGATTCTTTTTTACTTCCCATCGATTTAAAAATTGTCTTTGTAGTTCAACCAAGGTAGTGATACTCGCTGCCGGAAAACCTTTGAACCATTTCCTCACATCACCTGCAAATGTCTATACAAAGAGTCTCATTGCCACGTTCACAGCATCGATCTCATGAAGTTCATAGAAGTCTGCCATTTTGCCTACATGTTGCTGAGTAGTAATGCTGTTAGGAGTGCCATCAAAAAACGAGATTTTACTTTGATAATCCATTGGCATATCATTTAGAACTTGGGGCAGAACAAGGGGTGCGAAACGGGCAGCCATCGTTCTTGGTGGATTTGGCCTTGGAGGTGTTGGAGGAGTGTGAACAGTTTGTAAGGGGCTTGCAACTGGAGTTTGGGGCTGTGTTGCAATATAATTATCAATTAACCTATTAGCTCTTTCTGTTTCGAGGTCTACAAGAAATTGCAGATTGGGGACAGTATAATCAACAGCCCTTTCGGATTTAGACTCAAACAATGATATCTCAGGAGTTATGGTGCTTTCTTGACGAAGGAGTCTCGGGATCAAATTGGGGTTTTCGTAGATATGAGGAGGATCCGGGTCTGGATTGGCTCTGGTATATCGTCTCGAAGCCAACATGTTATTGAGAAAAGTCACAGGACACAACCAACTTACTCAGCCTTTCCAATCCTAAGCTCATCATCTGGAAGCTTAGAATTATAATGAAACAAGGGGATTTGATTTCAGTTCTTCCCCAGTATGGTCGCCACTATGTTAGCACCTAAATCTGCCTTAGGCTGAAGGAAGGCAAAATTCAGGGTAACCACAAACCACGCTCAGTCTGGTAGCTAGCCCTACCAAAACAGGAGAGGGCTCTCTCCGAGTCACGCTCAGTGAATAAATAATCGAAAACGGTCTGAAATGACTTACAACGAAATATTTACCTTCAGCTAGTAAGTGAATAGGGATTCGAGAAACAATTTTCATGAATGACCGAGCTTCTGGGATGGTATGGGACCAACGCTCAGCAAAGAACAAAGAATTTAATACAAAGGCACAGATTACTTCGTGAGGCAAGGCAGGCAGAAAGTGCAACAATTTAGTTTGGAATAACGCGGAACGAAGAGATTGCTGAGGAGTGTGAAAAGGGCATAGGAACATGAATCCTTTTCAACAGAAGAAGAACACTGAACATGAAATTTTCCCACAGGCAGAGCAATAAAATTGAATTCTACCTAATCTCACTCAGAAAATTTCACTGGAAATGAACATGAATTGAATTATGAAACATAACGAAATACATATGAAAACATAAGAGACACATTTGCTACATTCACAACCACAAGAATCTCATGAAACAGAGCCACTGCCTTTCATTAATTCTCTGTCAAAAATACACAGTGAAGAAACAAAGTTTCTTTCCCACAGTCTCCCAGAAGTTACAAACCAACCAACCCTTTGCAAATAGTTTGCATACAATATATAGAATGTGTAAGGAAGAGATAGAACACCCAGGGGTTGGGGAGTTACTCGAATCATTGCAAAATGGAGATGGAGAGCCAACCATCAGCTACAGGTGCAGCGCTGCAAACATGACATTTGGTTTGTGGTTACCCTGAATTTTACCTTCCTTCAGCCTAAGGCAGATTTAGGTGCTAACAAAGTCAAATTTGGTGTATCCCCACTTGGTTGGGTGATTGATGTATGTATGATTCATTGATCTTAGGGAATTCATACTCAATTAAGTTATAGAGTCATTTTATTCTTTTGAAAAATATCTTTGCAGACTCTGCATGTACTCAGGGGGAGCATGGGCAACATAATGTATATCAAAGGAGGAGAATATCTTTATCTGCCATTTGCCCTTGATGTCAAAGGGGGAGAGCGTCTTGGTGTTTTTGTTGCCATCAAGTCCAAAAGGGGATATTGTTGGCATTATGATACAATTGTTGTCCTTGATGGTAACTCACATAGATGACAGTTCACAGTGCAATAGGCTAACAACAAAGGGTTACGGATCAGACTCCAGAGATTGAATAAAGAGAAGCATATGCTGGTTCTTTTTGTCTAAGTAGTGTGTACACGTAGGTCCACAAAACAAAAAGAGAGTATACGTATACACGCACTCTCACAAGAGGAAAAGTGTGTATAGGTTGGAAAAACAAGGAAATTCAATAGGAGACATACTAGGGGTCAATACCATGGTATTAGCCCACAATATTGAGCGGAGTAACGACTATTTGATCCTGCCCAAGAATTCCATGGGTTCTAAGTGGTTTTGGTCCAAGGTATTGAGAAAGGCCAAAAACTATATAAGGAGGAGAAGATCATTAAGCCAAAGTGTGCAAGTGAAAAGGGTTTCTAAGGAATACTTCTATCTGAATTATATTTTATGTTGTAGGGGCTATGTTCATGTTTTGATCTGAAATATTTTTTGCACCTTGAATTCAATGTTGGATCAGGATCATGAGACCTAAAATGACTTATCATTGAATGATCTGATATTGGTTGGGCCAGATCTGATTGTGTATACCTGTTTTATTCTTTAAATGTCATGATTTGAGTTTGTCTGAAGTCCAGAATAGCAGCAAAGTTATGAGTTAATATTTGCAGATCTATACGTTGGTTCGTCTTGGTAAAAGCATGTGTACATGCAGGTTCTACTCTTCCAAGTAGCGTATACAAAAGAAAAGCCTATTCTTCAAGATCTGACTGATCTATCTTATCAGTTCTGTTGTTTTACTGATGTCTGTCAATGAATTCTTCTTAGATTTGAATGTAACGCTGAATGCATAAGGAGTTTGATATCTGATTGATTGATTGTATAAGTGAGAAGGGTGATCTCTGTTACTGCCTGTGTAAAGCTCTATAAATTGACAGTAGATGTTTAGTATATTGCTGGTTGGTACATACTTGATTAAGAAGTTTTATGTTTCAGTAGTTTTGAAGGTATACACAGGTTTGATTAAAGGAAGTAGCATATACACATAGGTTGGGTTCAGTAAAGTAGAGTATACATTCTGATGCATGATTTTTGAGGTTTCCGCTGGTTATGAATGATAATGCAGGTTTCTGGGTTCAACATAGTGTTTTGGTGACATTGATTTGACTGTTCATATTAACTAATTATTGGTTGATGCAGTTTGAAAGTTATGATGGGTCAAGTCCGATGAAATGAGGCCTTCATGTGTATTTTTGTGTACCAGGAGCATCCAGTCTGAAAATTTATGAAATGTGGTCCCTGGAGGAAGAGAGAAGGTCGTAGCCTTCTGTAGGTCAGCGCCTATGTACTAGTAAACACATTGGCTAGTAGAAGAGCTAGGGGGTTGTAGCTCCTTTCCAGTAGAAGCTGGAATACGAGAGGATGTTGTAGCCTTCTGCAGGTGGGTGCCTGTGTAATGGTATGAGTCTACACTAGTACAAGATTGTAAACAAATTTTCTTATTATTAAAAGAAGACAGAGACGACAATAGTAGGTGGTTTTCACCCACATTGGGTTTCCACCTTAAATCTTGGTGTTCATGTGTGTTGCTTATGTGTGATGGTTTATTCTATTTTTACTGCACTGTTTAATAAGTTACTTATGCACTGGTTAAAGATTAACACATGATAAATTAACTAAATCATAAGTTCTCCGGATATATGTTGGTTTCACTAATCACAGTGGCGTGTACACACTAGTTCACTTCACAGAAGTAGCGTATATAAATCTGTTTGTGAAACGAAAAAATATTGATCTAATAATACTGATTCACTCCCCCTCTCAGTATTATTTCCAACAAATGTATTGTAACAGATGGTGATCTCACCGGTTGTTCTTGATCGTAACTTGTCACAAGGTAAGGCACTTCAATCATCGGCTATCATTTTTTACTTTATGCTTAGGGAGCAATCTCTTTGTCACATCTAGTCAATGGGCCTTCACTTATTTGAGTGGTATGGGAACATCACTATCTCTCTCCAAACCCTCCAGTTGCCAAGTCACTTGAGTAAGTATGCCAAATGTTCATTAAAGTTAAATTATATAAAATATTGTATTATAGATGGAAAGCTACATTGGAAAGACCCTATAGGTATTCTTCTTAATTGTATCTTACCTGAACAAACCAATTATTTAATTACTCAACACCATAGTGGTTTATGTGGTGGCCATTACGCTTGGAAGGCCACTGCGCATAGAATTTTAAGGAGTGGTCTATATTATCCTACCTTGTTTGCTTATGTAAATAGAAAGGTGAGGGCTTATCATCAATGCCATATTTTCCATGGAAATAAAAAGTTGGTTGCTTTACCCATAGAAACAATCATAATTGAGGCTCCTTTCCAAAAATTAGGGTTGGACTTCACTGGAGAAATTCATCCTCCTTCTAGTAGCCAACATCATTAGATCATTACTACTACTTACTATTTTACTAAATGGGTTTAATCCATCCCATTAGAAAAGATCGACAATAAGGTAGTCATGGATTTCTTGATAGAAAATATATTCTCACGTTTTGGTTGCCCCAAGAAAATTATCGCTGACAACATCAAACCTTTCTTTTTTCAACCTTTAGAAACTTCTGTGATAACTATGAAATTAAGCTTGATCATTTGACAACCTATTACCCACAGGGGAATGACTTGTCCAAATCTACTGAGAAAAGTATTATGAATATCCTTAAAAAATCCCTAAAATCTAGAAAGATAAATTGGCATGTAATGTTGAAGTATGTTGTATGGGCAGACAGGGTAAGCACGAATAATTCAAATGGCACTTCTCCCTTTCAACTAGTCTATGGTTTGGATATCATGATCCTTCTTTATCTCGGTTCCAAGATTGTGAAAATTTTACAAGAAATAAATGAGGAACCGAATGATTTGCAACGAAGAATCTACCAAATGGTCCACCTACACTAGAAAAGAGAACATGATTACGAAAATATATTTAGGCACCAAGCTAAGGTCAAACAATTGTTTGAAAAACATGCTAGAGGAAGAACCATTCTCCCTTGTAATTGGGTCCTAAAATGGGATAAAAGGAATGAAGATCCCGATAAACATGGAAAGTTTGACAATTTGTGGCTCAACACTTTCATTGTAGATCGGGTTGGAGATGAGAATACCATATCCCTTAGGAACTCTGAAGGTGAAGAAGTTGGCCCTACGATTAATGACCAATTTCTTAAACATTACCTTACGCACTGAGTCTTTCCTTGAAAAAAATAAAAATACATAAGATGTGCATATTGTACAATGCCATAAAGTATGTATGTAAATAGTAAGTATTGTGCCCAAAAATATAATGTATATGAATGTAGTAGTCATCATAAATTATTGCTTATGGATTTGTAATTCTCTAGTCGAGGCCATTTCAATCTAAAGATATTACTAACAACATAATCCAGTCCACTAAGGGACCCTAATATGATCCTACATTATTAAATCCTCATTGGGTATAACTACATGTTATTGAGAACCATGATTGGGTTGTAGATGAATTTCTTTCCTCCTTCATGAAAAATTTCTAACATTATATTGTCTCTCACATCTATCACATGTCCCTTTTGGAGTAGGGTAAGTTGATACCTCTGTCGGGGCTATGGACACTCATTGGCAGCAGAGTAATGTCAATGGTACTAGTTTCCATAGTATGTTACCTACCCACTCCCTTTACAGTGATCTCTTGCGAGGTATGTTATCAAATTTGTTGGGGCTATGGACGCTCACTAGAAATGGAGTGATGCTAGTGGCATTGGGGCACCCCCAATGTGTTATCTTCCCACTATGCCTAGCGTAAAAGCTAAATCCAATTATTAAGCAAGTCAAAATATTATTTTCTCTTAAAAATAAGGCACATGAAGGGCCACTATTACAAGGTCAAACAACCCAGACAAGAAACCTTTATTGAGAAGTAGTGAATGACTCTATCGAGGCTATGGATGCTCGCTAGCAGCAGAGAAACATTCGGAGTCAAATTTCATGAAGGGGAGTCTTAAGGGGATCTTTGTCTTCTACCATTTACAGTTCCAAAATTTAAAATGCATAGCATGGTGGTTACCCTAGGATAATGTAATTTTGTGAATCATATTAACCCCTAATGCGACACTGACCCTCCATGTTATTTGAAACTGAGACAAATTAACTGACCTCAGTCATCTTATTATTAAAATTTATATGGACTCGTCCATTGACTAGTTAGTAGTCATATATTTTAAAAGAAATATTCTCTAAAATGACATTTCTACACAATTTAATTACGCATTAATCCATCATAAAAGCATAGCTGTTGGAAACATAAGACATGAACATAAAATATGCCTTCTAGAGAAGCTAATAATACTTTCATGTGTCTTAATTTTATAACATTTATTACTTTCTCAATATATGAAAGGTCTAAAACCCATGCATTAACTTTCATAAGCTTTTATAAGTTAAATGACTATTTTTCAGAAAATCTACGAGGTTTATAAGTTTCATCAAACAAAATTAAAAACACTTAACTTTTTTTCTGCCTATGGTTTTCTACAAGTCCCAAAATTGTGAAGACTCTTTCAAACTATCAATGCCATCTATTTAGTATGATAATTCAATTACTTCCCCTTGCATATTATCTGAGTTCGTGGAAGGCATGCTCCCAATGGATTTTCCTACGCATGCCTCATGGAAAGTATTGTAAATTCCTAGTAGAAGAGATAGCTTATCTTCATTAATTCTGGTCACACAGACATCCACAACATCCATTAGGTATATTACCCTATCAAATTTCTTGTGTAGGGTTTCATGCCTAACGTTGCATGCTCCTAAAGCATCTCCCATCGAGAAGAGTTACACCCAATATTTTTATGAATAGTAGGCCTCACTAGTAAGGGTGGTGAATTCGCCTATAAATGGCTATAATGATCTTTAGTATTTTCCTTAATCAACACTAAAATCATTTCATATCATCTCTTAATAGGTATGCTCGTGCCCTAACTAGCATGAAATCTTCCCTCGTGTAGGACGTTCCCATCTGATATACCAACGTTGTTGTTTAGAGCAGGACTCCATAACCCAAAAAAAAGGAACATGGTATGCATTCTTGATCCTCTACAAGGGAGCATCATCCCTAGTTGGAGCCTGTTTTTATCACCAAAAACCTTATTCTCTCCTAAGTTTTAAACCGTAATATGCCTCTTAAAATAAATATATACATGTCTTAAATATTTCACAAGATGTATTTAAATATTTGGGGTGTAAATATAGGATGGGAATATTTTAAATCAAATCCTTCTAGTGTAAAACTTCAATGGCCCACAGTCATTGGTTAGGATGCAACCTGCATATTTTTTAGTTAGATTAATCTCTCCAATAAGCTTAACTCGTCTCTCTATTCTAGAGTATCTGGTCGCTTATGATTTAATCAACGGTGCCAATGCATCATCAGGCGCTAATATTCTCGATCGATAAATGCTTAGTCTACCCCCGATGTACTGCAAGCATCCATTCCATATTCATTAAATAGTTGTATTACTACATCAGGCATAAATTTTAAAGTGCATTAGTGTATTCCCTTTGGCCCGATGGGATCTGAACCATCCATCCATGCATGATCAATGACTTGTATAATTTTCGGGTCCAAACTTGCACAAAATTTATCCTCTCTGTCACACCTGATGGATGGGACCCATCCTTGGTCTTCAAGCTAACAAATTAAGGTGTGACGGGTGTCCAACTACCATTAAGTGTAGTCCTACCCTAATTAAACATTTAAATTCACCAACTTTTCACTTTTTTTCTTCTGCATCCATCATTTTTTGCATCTCGTTGCGTAGATTGAGAATTGTACAAGGTGTCATCCCACACAAATTAGGAAATTAAGCTCAAGCCATTGTCATTTTCACTGGGTAAGTAGTCTTTTTCCTCTCTAACTCATTTTATAGTCCGCAATCGATCCAATTCTTAGGAAGGAAGGAAATTCCGAAGGAATTATTTAAATAAACTCTTATCAATGAGTTGGTCAATATCAAAGATAGCCAAATTGACCTTAAGAATTTTCTGACTTTAAAAATAACATTAAATTCACCTTCATGCACCCCTGAAGATGATTAGTGCATCAAGAAAGTTGGGGCTTTAGTTGTCACACTCCCTCCCATGCATTTCGACCCAGATTATACCCTTTTTCTAGCTAAGTATTTTGACCCCAAGCCTCAGACTATGACTTCTCTCGTAGACCACCAAGTATTCCTCGAAATCAATGAGGATATTATCACCAAAATTCTAGGCATACTAGCCTATAAAATAGAGATTACTGATAAAGGTATCAACTAGGAGTTTATTACATGGGAAAAAGAGGACAAGGTTGAGTTTCTCAAAGGTTTGCTCCAAGGCCCTGACCCAAACCTAAATTGGAATTTCCTCTTCCCAAAAACTCTCTGAAACCATTCTATCAGACCTTGACGTCATTATTTACCATTATATTTGGCTTAGCCGATGAATCAAAGGTTGACGAATCTGTTTTCTTAGATATTCGACTTATTACTATGAATCTTGACAAAATATTGATCAATTTTCTAAAATAATTTGCTAGAGCTATCATAGTCGACCTCAAAATTTCTATCCCATTCAAATCTCACCGAAATTGTACATTCATTGTTCGTTTAATTTTATTTAACTATCATACTTATTTTTTTACCACTAAGCTCCTCACGATCATTAACGATGGAAGCAGAAAAGAGATGGGGATTTACCAATGGATAGACATAATATACCAGAGATGTCTCCCTCACTCCTATACCCAATACATTGATTGTTTCTCTTTTTATCTGAGAGTAAAATTGCTCGGTGAGGCCCCCTGATATAATTTATGAAGAACAAAGAAGAGTTTTACTATTAACTGAGGTAGATAGAATAGGGAGCTGGTTTCTGCACCTAGAATTTTCCTTGATTAGATTTTATGGTTTTGAGAAGGAACCTTTTAAGTTGCTAAATTTCATTACATTGTTAATCTTCGCTTGTGAAGTGTTAAGAAAAATAATTATAGTTAATGAGTCACATTTTTCTTCAAATAAGAAGGGGGCAATATTTAGATATCCATATTCCATCCAGCCTCTTATTGCGAAAAACAAAAATGCATTAGATGGAATTGAAAAAGATTTATTTTATTTTATTTGGATTAATGCATGATAATTGTTGGCATTATGACCCTCTTGCAATAATTTATGGACTAAGAAAGCAAGCAGTACTCTCATCCTATGCTCATGAGAGTAGACTGGAAGCTCAAAAGTTGGAAAATATTCTTTCTCCATCTAGTAGCCACAATCAGGTAGTGATGTGAATGTCAGTAGAGTAGAGCCATGCACCAACAAGCGATAATGAAACACATAATCAAGCTTTGCTTCCAACTGATGTTCATAATCAGTAAACTGAACCTTCTCAACCTTTGGCAGATGCACTACCTCCTATAATGAAGAGAAAATTAGAAGCTTTAGAATCAAATGAAGCCCTGTGTTGCTTGAAGGCTGGAGAGGACCAAGATGTGGATATTGAAGCATTCAAGCAATGGGTGGAACAACTAAATGGGGAAATGAAATAGAAAATTTATGAAACCAAACCCAAGGACTCAAGAGAAAAAACATTGGATGTCAGGCACAGTTTTATCAAAGAAAAATTAATACACATGCTGGGGACATAATTAATGTTACTGCCACAATAAGCCTAACTAGTGGAGAAAGTAGTTTTAAATGAAATGACCCCTACTGCCAGGATGATATTTATTTAATCAGTAGATTTTGAAACAAATACATTTAATATCATATTAGTGGATACAGAAGTAAACAAGAACTAACAACTGGTAGGCTCCTACACCTATCCTATGGCTATCAATCTGAGCAAGTTATCAAATTTGGACATGCTAAATTAGCAAATACAAATAGGCAAAATCGTCGCTAGATGATCATTGAATTATATTGCCGACAAAAGAAAAATGCAAGCTATGTTGGAAAAAGTTTATGAGTGAATGCATATCGCATGAATGTATCTAAGGACCAAAGCCAATAGAATTAGGGAATTGGAAGACATGATAATATGACAAGTCAGGAAACCTAAGGAAATTGAGTCCTTTAAAAAGGATACTAGAATAAAAACAAAATGAAATTAAAATTCTGCAATCGATCGTGAAAATCCTTGATTATGACTCCCATGTTTTGATACAGTCCTTTGAAAGACAAGAAGAGATTAAAAATCAACTATAGGTGATGCAAACATCCTTTCAAGCGAAGGGGAAAAAACTCAATTAAAAACGAGGCTAGCTAGAAGCCTTGAAAGTGGAGTTGACAGTAAAAGAGAAACAACACCTTAAAATAATTACATAATATAAATATTTTGTTGATAAAGCTCTCACTGCTCCCCAAGCATCAGATGTTGAGAGCTTGAAATTTATATCGTTGAAGGTTACAAAATTGGAACAACAACTCGATGAGACAAAGATTGAAAAAGAAAAGGTTTAGAATACGGAAACAACACAGTTGCAGCACAGGAACACAATGATTGAGCATACACAAAACACTCTTAAGGGGAAACAAGATGAAGTTAAATCCATGCAGGAAGCAATTAGAGTAACTACAGGCAAGTTCTTGTCCAATAATATGAAGAGATCTGGAGAGAAATAAACCAAAATATCTCGATAATTCAGTCCTACATGGTGATTCTCTTAGATTATGTGAAAGGAATAATCAAAAGCACTAATTTATAGGCCAAGAGTACTACTTTTGTGCTTGAAGAAAGATTGAAAGATATAGATCAACTTATTGAGTTCATTTCTTGAAGACAATACTTTGGCTCAAATGATCCTTCCTAAAAGGGATGAGTGTATTTTCTCCTTATGCATGATTAAATAAAAACGTAACTCTATGCAACTCACGACAGAATTCAAGAGAGCTACTAAGGAAATTGAAAATTTTAGAAATGATTAGAACTCTTTTGGCAGGTTCAAAGTCCCTTCTTTTTAGGGGAAAGATAATTGGTTACTATCAAACAAGAGTTATGTGATAAACTAAAGATATTGAAGAGAATCTTGGTTTCTTATTAATACAGAGTGAAGAAGTTGTTTCACCTCATTTGGTCATCAATGCACTATGCAGGGACTTTACTATATTGGCCAAAATAGACAAGATGATCCAAAACCTCCTTGTGGCTCGCTACCTGATCAGATCAAAGTTAACAGTGGCAATAAAAAATTACAAGAATGTACCCTGATTAGCACCATCCGATTGCGAAAAAGTCACAAAGGTTAGGAAGCGCGTGAACCAGAATGTCATCTTGGAACAAGATGCTTCTAGCACTCCAGAGGTCCAACTGGTGCAGCCAATGGAATCGCTTACAGATCAACTAGAGTATTATTATGAAGTGGTGTTAATTACACCTCAGATGTTTATGGAAAGAATGCACGAATCTCAAAGCCCACCCCCCGCTGCCACGTTCAAGAGGGGTAAACATCCAAATCATAGAGGCGTTCATAAAAGTGTAATTTCTTTACCTTTATTTGAATTTATTTTAATTTTAATCTTAGTTATCTTAAAGAGAGTTACTATAAACAATTATTATTTTTTAAAATTTATTTAAGACCTTGTTTCTCACTCAGAGGGGGTCGATGATAAAAGAAAAAAAATTGATGTTATTGGATCTAAACATACTCGATACACATATGTTTTGTTGGTAAAATATATGCTCATGTGTCCTTGATAAATCACCTTTCTGTTATATGTATGTGTTTACAACAGTTTATAATGTTTTGAATATTAGACTTGTTTCGTATATTGTGACATTTGATTAATTTAGTTGCTCCATTTTCTAATATTTACTGTCAAATCTAGGGATTAAAATATCGAGCAATATTATTGAATTTTAAGTCCCATGAGATTTTCTCTGGAATCAAAGAACGGTCACTGACTCGATAAAACCTAAAAATGTTGTGTTCTTTTTTCTTACTATGTTAACAATAATATCATATTTATGATATGAATGGATCTTGAATTTTTTATGGTTCAACGCTGATTGGTTACAGTATTATCATCTTGATATTTATTATTAGTTCACTATTTATTCTGGTATTAGTCTAAGAATGAAGGGAGAACTACACTTATTACCACATTCGCTTCATTTTATTACTAAGATAATGTTTGTATCTTAAACATCTATGAATATTCATGTCATTTTTCTTCTATGTTTTTGTTATTTTTTTTATTAATCATTGTACTTTGAGTATTTATCTTTGATGTATGAGAT
This sequence comes from Pinus tabuliformis, assembly GCA_031772625.1. Taxonomy (NCBI): domain Eukaryota; kingdom Viridiplantae; phylum Streptophyta; class Pinopsida; order Pinales; family Pinaceae; genus Pinus; species Pinus tabuliformis. Next base: position 485,210,029 of record CM062814.1, on the reverse strand, counting down.
GTGTTATCAATCAATAGTTAGTTATTTTAAATTTCTTTTGTGTATGCTTTTTTATTTATACAACGTATCTTTCATATTAATAGCTGGTCTTATTTTATTTTCCTATTAAAAAATCATGTAATAAGGAATACCCCCTATGGTGTATAGGATACTAGCATAAAGCACCTAAAGCAGGAGGATTCTTGGAATCCTCAACAAATGCATTCTTGATTGGTTCCCACTGGGAACAATTTAGGAACCAACACCATTATGGGGATAAAAACCTATCCAACACATATCACTCAAGGAATTATGCATAGCCTTAATATGTGCAATGTATCCACCAGATAAGCATTCACTCATTAGTACAATGAGCTCAACTATAGATAATACATCATTGTACATTTAGGTAAAACAACATCCTTTTAATCACATAATGGATTGAAAGAGACATCATCAAATCCACTAATATAACATGCCACACACAACATCAACCACATAATTTCACTAGTTGATAATAACAAAGATTTAATATCCATGATATTCATGGCATACTTAACAATAGAAATCACACATAGTGATAGTTAGCTAAACTCATCAAGTACTCATGCATACTATGTAATTGACCATGAACTCAGGAAGGTACCAACATTTACATGGATATGAAAATTGCTTTTAACCATGAGAAAAATGACATATTCATCTCATTAAAAACAACTAGGAATAATATGTTCCTTCATAACAATTTTGATACAACCATTGTTATGACACATAACAACATCATTCATAAACCAAGTGCAATAGGTATATATAAAGAATGCAAGTAAACAACTTATCTTATTATTTTTGAGTGACAGAAAACTGAGGGAGGGACTTCAAGTCTCCACCCAACCATAAGCCAACTACATTGCAATATTTCTTGTAGTTGACCAACCTCGAGCTAGATTTAAAGTCTGAGGAGTTAATTGTTGGAGAGTATTCTCGCTAATAACGAGTCAATAGATGGTAAGAAGTAGAGTCCACTTTCTAGGTAGTTTATCAACAAGAACAACAACACTGAAATGACTCTTTGTCTAGTAGAAATCAACCACATGAATTTATCCAAGGATTGGTGAGTTAAGCTCAGTTTGAAGAGAATAAATCACACTATTTGGGAGGTTTATCATCTATCTTTTCTAAGCTAGTACTGCAGGAGTCAAGATTCCACTATCTAGGTGGTTTATCAACTTACTAAGCAAGTAGATAAGTGGTTTATCAGCTCAAATACTAGTCTTAGTTGCATATCAGTCCTTTCAACTAGTACCTAGGTGTTACAGCCTGTCAACTGGTTTATCAGCCCCATATATCATCCCAGTGGTTTATTAACACCAAGGCTAACACTCGATATTTGAACTCCACTAAAATTTCCATGTCCAATTGATCCACAAGCGTACACACTGTCCTTAACAAAACATGGTGAATGTTATCCTAAACACAAAACATAATCTAGAGAAAATGTATTTCTCCTTGAAAGATCCACATCCATTGCCAATTCCATGCTATGTGTTCTCTTGCCTTATGCATTCACTATTCTTGTTTTTTCTCTCAGTGTCTCTCCCATTCTTGATACCACTACACATCATGTCTACACTCTCCTACCTCTCCCCCCACACCTTGTTTTCCATTGGGATTTTATTCTCATACTCCATGCATATTGACCATGCCCACACTTCCCATGAGAACCGAGACTACATGGTTTTTCCTTTAATCATTAAATCTATTCCCGAAGTCAATGCTTGCACCAACAATGCCATCAATCCATCAAGGAGATAGGTGCTGAAATAAATATAGTGTCTTGAGTTTACGAGAAACTCCTCCTCCTCAGACCTCTGAATCCATGTACACTTCCCTCAACTACTCAATGTTTTAATTTTCCACATTATTTAATTGAATTACAATTCATGGAAATATGTACGAGAGGGATAGAAAAAAGAGTTGTCATAGATCCCACCCCTTTAGAGGAACACCATCCTCAATGTTCTCTACTTGAACATAGAATTTATAGTGAGATTTATATGCATGACTCATTTTTACATTATATTTACATTTACAATTACTTACCCAACAAACAAAAATGGGTATAATAGCATCATCTAATTATCCATTTCCCATGTGGCTTAATTTAGTCCAAAGTGCTTCCACTACACCTTTACCTATTCAATTACTCTATTCTAGAGTGCGATCTTCCTCTAATAAAAAACGCACAATGGATCTCTCTAGAAAGGCTCCCCTTGAGTCCACCTATATCATAGATCAATCAAAAACATTATTAGCATCATGTACATACTTTTTAAGCAATGAAATATGGAAAACAACATGTTCCTTCATTTTGGGTAACAAGGTCAATATGTCGGTCACTGGCACCACTCTTTTGATAATATGAAATGGTCCACAAAATACATTAGAGGAAATTTCAGCCTAAAATTGGCTTCCTAAGGAAAAATAATAAAATACGAGTTCTGAATTTTGGAAGGAAAAGAAGAAAGCTACTTTTTTAATTGTATTTTTGGTTTATCTCCTTATAGGTTTAATCAAATTTTAAGTGTAGACACTCGTTGGATGCATAATTAAATTCCACATCCAATGAGTACCTATTATGCATAATTTTGAGAAGACCCACATTGATAAAAATTGAAGATACATTAAAAAGTGTGTTCAACACGCTTTTTTAATGTATCTTCAATTTTTATCAATGTGAGTCTTCTCAAAAGTATGCATAATGGGTACTCATTGGATGTGGAATTTAATTTCACATCCAATGAGTGTCTACACTTGAAATTTGAGTAAACTTATAAGAAGATAAGCTAAAAATACAATTTAAAAAAAAGTAGCTTTTCCTCTTTTCCCTCCAAAATATTTACATGTACCTTTTTTTAAATTTAAATGATTTTTATTGGTTTAAATATTATGACATGGAAATTACGTGAAAATTTCATGGGCACTTTTAGGCTGAAATTTCCTCTAATGTCAGTGCTAACTTTGCACAAGATCCAATTTTTAGTGAACTTTTCCTTGGTCAGATGTGAAGGTAAACATGTTCCCCCACTTGGAACTCCCTCCCTCCCTCTCTCTCTCTCTCTGTATATATATATATATATATATATATATATATATATATATATATATATATATATATTTGTATATATATATGTATATGTATATATGTATATATATATATATATATATATATATATATATATATCTATATATATATATATATATTCCTGTCTTGAGGTATCTTTAATTTTTTCCCAATAGAAACTATTTCATGTTCCATTTCCTTCAGCATATCAGGCCCAAGAATTACCATATTCACTGGATCATTTTAGCTAATGGGTGTATCACATTTCCTGCCATAATTTAACATACCCCTTACTATCCCTAGCCCCTATTAAGGGTAGAAGGAGGAAGTTACTAAGCTTACCCAACCACCAAATTCTAGTTATGAAAATGGGATCTAAAGTTTTCGATCTTTTTTGACCTTCTTAAAACTTAAAATGGATGAAGTCATTATGAACGTCTCATCAATACCTTTCAAATGATATACAACTTGTCTCAATCTGACATTTGGATCAATAGATACAACCATTCAAAGATTAGCTTATCAGATAGTGCCACATCATCTTAGCCTTCCATGTGGCACCCATGTGGCTATCCAAGTTAGCCACCTCATTGCCACATGGTAGTGTTACCTTAGCTATCGACTTGTTCATACTAAGTCACGAATTAATGCCTCTCTATGGATCAAATGTAATGTATGCGGATGCAGGCTCTCCATGGCCACGTCACCCCATGAATAGAATCTCAGAGGTATTACTTGGGGTCTCCCATTGAAAATTCCAAGGAAAATGGAGCGGGGTTACGTGGATTCCTCTGTGTCAATGTGCCAACTGCATAACAACCAACCCCACTCACCATGTGTTGGGCCTCCAACTTGTCATGATTTTGTTGATGAAACCATCCATTTTCACATCATTCTATTCACCTGTTGTCATCATTTTAAACCACATTTATTAATAAGTGTCAGGCCAGGTAGTAACTCGAATAAGTAGTAAAACTGATTCATATTATTCCATAGGTAGGTCATTGTTATATACAATAGGGAGTGATTGTTCAGTTCATCTCCCAATGACTGTTCACATTCCTAATTTAATTATTTACATACAATTCACCCAATCATGAAGATTAGGTGTCAACATTCCCCCCTTAATCTGAAGGGATGTTGGTGAGTCCAAGCATCATTCTGAATCGTTCAAGATTTTCCTTTCCAAGTGCTTTGGTGAAGATGTCTGCAATTTGCTCATTTGTGGAACAATGATGGAGATGAATTGTTTTGGCCTCAACATGATGTCGAATCAGATGATATTTAGTATTGATGTGCTTCGTTCGATCATGGAACTTTGGGTTCTTGGCCAACTTTATTGCAGAGGTATTGTCAATCATGAGTGGGGTTGATTGTACTTGTTTTACCTGCAAATCTTCAAGAATTTTCCTGAGCCACACAATTTCTTTCGTTGCTTCAGCTGCTGCCACGTATTCTGCTTCTGTTGTGGAATCTGCTGGAACTGATTGTTTGTGTGATCTCTAGGAGACAACTCCTGAACCAAGACTCATAGCATATCCTGAAGTAGATACCCCAGTTTCTTTGTCTCCATCGAAGAATGAATCAGAGTATCCAATCAAGCTGAAGTCGTCCACCTGTGTATACTTGATCCCAAGGTCTTGAGTTCCCTTCAAGTACCTTAGAACTCTTTTTGTAGCAGACCAATGTCCCTCACAAGGCTTTTGCATAAACCTGGAGAGGATTCCAACAACAAATGAAATGTCTGGTCTGGTAGTAGTGAGGAAGATGAGACTTCCTACAAGCTGTCTATACTTTGTTGCATCCTCAAATTCCTTTCCTTCAATAGATGTGAGATTTAAGTTTTGTTCCATTGGAGTAGTAAGAGGATTGCACTCTGTCATGCAAAATCTGTTTAACAAATCTCCAATGTATTTCTTTTTAGAAAGAATATGGACTTTGGATGTTGGGTTACTTCAATGCCAAGATAGTAATGAACATAGCCCAAATCAGTCATTTCAAAACTTTTCCCTAATTCCTTCTTTATGGATGCAATGTAGCTTTCATTGTTCCCTGTCATTAAAAGATCATCTACATATACCACAAGATACACAACTGTTTTGCCAACTTTCTTGACAAATAAAGTTGCATCATCAAGATCAAAATGATTGAAGTTGAGTTTCAGAAGATGCTCAGTTAGTTTTTCATACCAAGCTCGTGGTGCTTGTTTTAGGCGATACAAGGACTTCACAAGTTTGCATACTTTATGTTCATGTCCTTTCACAGCAAATCCTTCAGGCTGAGACATAAAAACATTCTCTTTTAGATCTCCATTCAAGAAGGTAGTTTTTACATCCATTTGATGGACTTTCCAACCGTTCTGAGCTGCTAGTGCAAAGAGTGTCCGGATGGTGGCCCATTTTGCTGTGGGGGAAAAAGTTTCCTCATAATCGACCCCTTCCTTATGTGCAAAACCTTTTTCCACAAGCCTAGCTTTGTGCTTGTCAAGTGAGCCATCAACTTTGTACTTGTTCTTGTAGACCCCCTTGCAGCCAATTGGTTTGGTTCCAAATGGAGGATAAACCAGCTTCCAAGTGCCGTTCTTTATGAGGGCATCATACTCCTTTTGCATCGCTTCTTTCCATTCATCATGAGAAGCATCTTCTTTGAAGGAAGTTGGTTCAAAATCTGTAGACAAGTTCAATTCACAATCATATGAAACATCCATATCAACAGGTGAATTAGAGTCATCTACATCACCTCCATTTTGTTGGTTTGAATTTCTGGTTCCTGTTTTTCCAATTTCATCAGGATGAACACTTTCAAGTGTCTTTGTCAGCCACTTTGGGGGACCTTTTTGAGATGTTCCAGGCTGCTCTGTTGATTGAGTTGGGACTGAATCAAGATTGAGTCTCTCAATTCTATCAATTACATCACTTAAAGCATCATCCGTTGTTGGAGTTTCATTCGGGGGAGAGTGTTCTTCAGAAGAAGATTCCACATGTTGATCTAGAATAGGAATCGCCCCTTCAAGATGTGGAATCTGATTATCAAATTCTTGAAATGATTTCGTTTTTTCGAATCTATCCAAGCGATCAAGTTGCTGCTCAACAACATTGTCAGATTTGGATGATTCAAGAAAAATTACATCTCTAGATACAACAAACTTTTTATTTACTTCATCATAGAGGCGGTATGCTTTGGAGGTGTTTGAATACCCCAGGAAGATACACTTACGACTTCTAGCACCAAGTTTGTTTCTATGTACCTTTGGTATCAAAGCATAACAGGTGGAACCAAAGATCGTGAGATGTTTTACCGAAGGAACATGTCCATACCACAATTCATAAGGAGTCTTGTTTCTTATAGCATTAGATGGACATCTATTCTTTATATATGCAGCACATAGAACAACATCAGCCCAAAACATTATCTTTACATTTTTGAAGAAAAGCATGGATCGTACCATATTCAAGATTGTTGTATTCATTCTTTCAGCTACACCATTCTGTTGGGGATTATAAGGCACAGTTGTTTGATGTTTGATCCCATGTTGGCGAAGATAGTTTTCAAATTCATTTGATGTATATTCTTTTCCATTATCAGTGCGAATAGACCCAATATGAGATTGTGCATCATTTTCAATCCATTTATGAAAATTCTTGAATGTTTGAAAAGCATCAGATTTTTTCTTCAATAAATAAACCCAACACATTCTGGTGTAATCATCAATAAATGTCATGATATATTTATTTCCATTTGTAGAAGGAACAGGCATTGGAACACATAAATATGAATGAATGAGTTCAAGCTTCCTATGTGCTCTTGAATGTGAATCATGAAAAGACTGTTTGCTATGCTTTTCTAGAATGCAAGCATCACATTGCTTATGTTTCCTAGGAATTGTAGGCAAACCAGCAACACCATTTTTCTTCAATAAGCGGAGACTGTCATAGTTTAAATGTCCAAATCTAGCATGCCATAATAAACTTGATGGAAGTGTACCTTCTTCATGATGAGAAATATATGAGAAATGTTGTGCATGAGCAAAGGTTCCTTGCAGTTTGAGAAGCCTTTCTTCTTCTATTCCCCTCATGACAAGTGAGTGGTCAGATGCTTTTCTTACCTCAAGTTTGCCATCAAACATATGAATGGAGTGACCTTGATGGCAGATGTGGACCAAGGACAACAAGTTTCTCTTGAGCTGTGGGAGATATAGAACATGATCTAGAAGAAAGTCTGGAAGACCAGGCAGTTTAAGCCTAATTGGGCCAAGCCCCGATGGCTTGATTTTTGACTGATCTGCAAAGTATACTGCTCCATCAACATTTTCAGTGAAATCTTCAAAAAAATCTTTTCTATGAGTCATGTGACAGGTTGCTCCTGAATCAAGCAACCAATCATTTTTCGAAGAAGCAAGTGAAGCATTAAACAAATCTTCATTTACTCCAATGTTACATTGTGCCTCAATATAGTGAGCGGATTCAGGTGCTTTACCTTTGTCTGTATCATCAGTTATACCTTTCTGTTGGTTTCTTTTCTGCTCAATTTTTTCCCATGGTAGCTTGCATGTAGAGGCATCATGTGATCCATTTCTTTTGTAGCGAATGCAGTGTAAGTCTGCCTTTTCTCCTTGAGAATGTCTGCCCCCCTGCCTCTGAAATATCTTCCTCTTCCTCTTCGTCCACCTCTTCCTCTTGTAGAATCTTGAGCAAGATGTTATTCTTTATGAGCAAGGCACACAGTCTCTTCAGAAGATTCAGGGGCAGTCTTCTTTCCAAAGGCTTTCTCTCTTTCAGCAAACTTTTTCACAAGAGAGTCAAAGGTTATATCTTTAAGATTTCCATTTGCTTGTAAAGACTCAAGATAATTGGAGTAAGTAGGATTGAGTGCCTTGAGAAAAGCAATAAGAGGGATATCCAGCTCAACCTTAGTGGATTTGATATCATGCATTATAGACTTTACTTCAGATGCAAGAGCAAGAGGATCATTATTTTTTAGTTCAAGAGTGAAGAGTTTAATCATGAGCTGAACAACTTCAAGTGCAGAATGTGAGTCATAGAGTTCTTTCAGCTTTTGTAAAGCTTCAAAGGTAGTTGAATATGATGAAATATGGTGACTTACCTCTTCATTTACAGATGCTGCGATTAATGCATAGGCTTTGCTGTTCTTGTTTTCCCAAACGACGAGCTCTTTGTCTGAGGTAGGCTGTACTGGGTCATTGTCTCCTTCTTCGACACACACTCCTTTCCACAACTCATTGAAGATGAGGGTGTGTTTTATCATCCGGGACCATTCAGGATAGTTCTCCTTGCCAGTGAGAACTATTCCTACCATGGATATGATTGAATGCATTCTGTAAAAAAAAAACTTTTGCTGATAGAAAAGAATACTTCTGCCAATATACAGTACAAATGTACTCAAAATTTTCTGTGGGAAGCGATTTTGGTTGTTTAATTCATATCACAGTCAATAATCAATCATTCACCATGAGCTCTACAAAGTTGGAGCAGCGACGACATCAACCGCGAGCTCTACAAAATTGGAGCAACAACGACATCACAATTTCAAGCTCTGATGGCAGACATCTCATGTAATCTGAGAATGTTTTAAACAAAACATTAAACATCTATATTCTAGAGTTGTTGCTTACAATTTGCGGCAACATAATAGTAGAACTAATGAAATCCACAAAGCTCACTGAAAAGACTAAAAAATCACCATAAATCCCTTTGATTCTTTAAACCTTGAAGCCACGACTGTTTCTCTTACCACGAGCCATCTCAGAGATCTACTAGTATTTACTCGATGTCTGAAATGAACGTATCTGGTCAGCCCATACAAATCCACCAAATTGCTTTTCAAGATTGCAGCATTACCGCATCACTAGTTGAGTAGTTATGAATAGAAGAAAAAGAGCGCCACCGCATCAATGTAGACAGATATGAATAGAAGAGTATCACCGTATCACTGAATAGGTATAAGAGTGTCACGACATCACTGGATAGTGCGAAAAATACAATCACAGGTTTGCAGCAAGTCGTTGTGAACCTTTTTTAATTCTTTTCTAGAATGCCTATCATATTTTTCGTATTCCCTCATTCTATGCATAGAATCTCTTCATTTATATGGCAGCGTTCCTCAAAGTGCTTGACAACGTGTTTTTTTTAACAAAAAATATGGGACAACGTTTAAAAAAATAATGGGACAACGTTTTAAACAATAATGGGACAGCGTTAACAAAACAAACTGATCAACCTCATCCCACCATTGAAATTCCGATTCAAACTTGTTACGAACAACATTATAAAAAGAGTCGGATAAAATAAGACGCGGGCACCTGCTAGGCCTCGAGCAATGGAAAAAGTCCGAGTTAGAAATCGAGTCTGCTCTAATGTCAGTCCTCAAACTGGTAAAAAAATTGTAATTTACAAGCGAGTCATGGCAAAAGGAAAAGAGCCTGCGGAATAAAATGATTGAGTTTTAGAACAATGCTGTTGATCGATGGGGTAGGATTGAGGTGACTGAGCTAGCGGAATTCTCTTTGAAGAAGGAGAATAATCTCTGTCAAACGCTCAAGAAACAGTGGATAGATACTATGGCAGAGGCGCATTATGTAAGGACTGAGGCAGCGCTGGTGCGCCAGAGAACGTTTTGGACAGATGGGTTATGGCAGAGGCAGATGCGTGGACAGAGGGAATATGGCAGACAGAGGAGTTATAGGAGCATAATAGATAAAACAAGGAGCTGGGTCTGATACCATGTCAGGCCATGTAGTAACTCCAATAGGCAGTAAAACTGATTCATATTATTCCATAGGTAGGTCATTGTTATATACAATAGGGAGTGACTGTTCAGTTCATCTCCTGATGACTGTTCACATTCCTAATTTAATTATTTACATAAAATTCACCCAATCATGAAGATTAGGTGTCAACAATAAGTGCACAAAATTCATGCATACATGGTTTATTATTATTATTTCCATTATTTTTAACGAATTAAGAATAATTTTTCATGATTTTACTAATGACAAATCAACAAGTTCAAGTTGACGCAATTTTGTCAAGTTTCCATAGCTATCTCCATGGTTGAGGTAGTAGCACCACTCTATAAGGAAATTTAACACTTGGACTTGCTTTCTAGAAGCTCCAATATGGATTTGTATTGGTCAAATTCCACCCAACTCGCACATGTGAACCTCCAACATCAAATCAAGGGAAAAGTGCAACAGTTTTGACTAGTAAACTTCAAACATGTTTTCTGAGCAAATGCAAGTGAATTTTGGAAAAACAAAACATGGGTTTTGTTTAGCACGGGCCCAATCAAGTTTTTTATGAGATTTTTTCTAAAAATTCATTACCATTTGAGATATGTTTGAAGTTATTTGGAGCCTTATTTTGCATATTATGTGGATATATGGTTTTTCAATTTTTCATTTAATGCATAGTCAACAAAAAGGCTTGAACGAGTTGTTCTTTAGCAAATTCGTGGCATAGAGATAAGTTTGATCAGATATGGGGTGATCTTTGATCCAAAAAACCAAGAAATTTTATTTGATTTGATCTCATGACCAAAACTCAAGCAAGAAATTTTGAGTTTATTAATTGTCTCAAAATTATACAAGTTGCAGTCTATTTGATGAGAGGAGGGATGATTAGAGATGTGAATGATGATCTTAATTTTTAATTGTTGCTTCTTATTGAAGGAGAAGAACTCTATTTTTTTTTATTGAACATAATTTTTTTAATATGGCGCAACTCTGAATGAAATTGGTGATTTAAATCTCTTCTCTTGATCTGAGTTTTCAACACCTTTAAGTCCTTAGGAGGGCCCCCTGAGATCTGTGAGAATAGTATAGATGCTTTTCATTTCTTTCATATTCTCATGAATGGTTTGTTTTACATAGATTAGTTGTTTATGTTTATCATAGATTAAAAACTCATGGTTTCTATAGATTAAATGTTTATGATTTCTTAGATTAAAATGTTCATGATTCCATAGATTAAAGTTGGTAAGGTTTAGAAAAAAATCTCCATGCTTTCATATGATAAAATATCATGTTTCTTTAGATCAATTATCTTTATGTTTTTTTTTTCTTTCTAGTTTAACATTAATTTCCTTTCCAAAAACTTAGTACTTTCATAGTTTATATTAAAGAATCTAATTTCTTTTGAAGTTTCCAATTCATTTTAGTTATGTGTTATAGACATTTTTGTGCCTTACAACATTGAGCATGAAATGTCCATAATCTAAGGGATCCAAAGTCCCTAAACATGTTGTTCCTACCCCTAGAGGAACAAGGCTAACAAACCACAGCAATTCACAGAAGTTCTCCACCAAAAAACTGCTCAAAACAAGTCAATTCAGGATCATTTCAGTGGCTACACTAGCTGTTTGCGCTAAATGTCAAAGCCAACACTGGCTACCTGCGTTGAATGCCAACTGGAACAAAGGCTACCTGCGCTGAATGAGAGTGGACAAGTGGCAGGCTCATTTCTCAAGGTGTTAAAACCCAGGAAGCTTCCAAAATGACACTTGCCTCAGGGATCGACTGGTGATGAGTAAGAGGTTCCAAATCTCCAAGTGGAAGCAAGAACCTCCAAGTGGACTCAAGAACTGATAGAGGGAGAGGACACTAGTCAGATCTCAAGCTGACTCATCCTCTCTCCAAACATCTATATATGGATCTCTTCTCCATGAGATCTAGAGGCTGGAATTTTGTTATTGCAAAGAATTGCTGTTGGTTTGAGACTGGAATCATTGGGTGCTTAATGCTTTGAAGGGGCTGAAGATAGGAATTCCATTTGCTGGGAAGGAGATGCTGGATTGGAGCCCTCTGGGTTGTATCTCTTCCTGAACCTTGTTATTCATCAATAAAGCTATCTTGGTTTCTCCTATATGCTGATGTATTTTGATGTATGAATGTATTAGTGTATTTGGTTTATTTCTAATCCTAAACTAGTTATGAATGTGAACATCTGTCTTTGTGTAGTGTTCTTCTCTTGTCGCAAGTAGCTGTTCTCTTGTGATCTTGCAGGAAGTTGTAGCTGGATAAGCAAGAAGGCAAGTAGCTGTGAACACCCAAAGAGAAGGGATATTGGATCGAGGGACAAACGGAAGACACCGGTAAGTCTATTGATCTCTCTTCTTTCACATTTCATAAAGGAAGAAACCAGTATAGCTGTACTCATTTGTTGCTAAGGCACTGTCACACCTTAGGTGGATAGGATCGTCCTGCATAGGCATTTTTCCCCACAACATTATGCATAAATATTGAAAGCTAATCTCCTAGCACATACGGTGCAGTGTACTTCACAAGATCATGTACTCAGATTCACTACAAGAAAAAAGGACATGGGTGGGTGGTGAAAAATGTTACCTTAAGCTCATTGGTGATAGTCAAAAGAGCATTTGTCACCAAAAATTGAACGTCACTAAAGGTGGCGTCACCAAAAGTATAGGTGTTGTAGTGACATACAAAGTCCGTCACCAATAATGATTTATAATGATGGATAGTGGTTGTCACCATTTCATATGAGCAATGGTGACGGACCATAGCCTCTGGCACTAAAAATTGAACGTCACCAAAGGTAGCATCGCCAAAAGTATACGTTTTGTAGTGACATTCAAAGTTCATCACCAATAATGAATTATAATGACGGATAGTGACCGTCACCATTGCATATGAGCAATGGTGATGGACCATAGCCTCGGTCACCAAAAAATGAATGTCACCAAAGGTGGTGTTGCCAAAAGTATAGGTGTTATGGTGACATTCAAGGTCCTTCATGAATATTGATTATAATGACAGATAGTGACTATCACCATTTCATATGAACAACAATGATTTATTATGATGAATATTTAATGGCCGTCACTATTGGTGCATATCTATGGTGATGTTTGTTGACTGTCACCAAAAGCTGCATTGCCAGAAGTATAGGTGTTGTGGTGACATTCAAGGTCCGTCATGAATAATGACTATAATGATGGATAGTGATCGTCAGCATTTCATATCAACAACAATGATTTATGGTTACGGACCTTTGAGGGTCATCACTATTGATGCGTATATATGGTGGCATTCGTTGACCGTCACCATTTCATAGTTTTGGTGAGTGTCGAAAAATGTCAACAAAGCTCATTGGTGATGGTCAAAAGAGTCTTCATCACCAAAAATTTATCGTCGCCATTCCACATGGATGTCAGCGCACGATGGAATCGAACCACCAACCTCCTGCTTGTAAACCAGGTGCTCTTCCATTGAGCTAACACCCTTTAAAGAATTATACTTTTAAAAATTAGATCATGAAACTTCATAAATTGTAAATTCTACAACTTTCAATTAATTAAAGTCTCAACAATATTTTACTAAACAAGAAAAGCAGCATTGAAGTTGCAGGTCCCTACCTAATGGTTATTGAAGTTATGAAAAGTGGGTGGAGGGAAAAATAGTTTTGTATAAGAGAATCAATATGTTCAGTTGAATACTCAATTATAAGTGAAACTCTGAAGACATTTAGAACCTATAAATGACCTATAACTAGCAAATGCACCAAATATTGGAAAGTGCATAGCATATGGAAGAAGAGGAGGCAGGGACTTGGAACCCTTATACATCTTGGCATGCCTTTGTTGGAAATAATACTGAGGGGGGGGGGGGGGGTTGAATCAGTATTATCAAATCAATAAATTTTTAATTTCCATAATCAGATTCATATACGCTACTTCAGTTAATGGTACTCGCATGTACACGCAACTGTGTTTAAGGCAACTAGCGTATATCCAACAAACTTAATGATTCAGTTAATTCATCATATGTTGATCTTTAATCAGTGCATCAATACTTCATTAACCATATAAACAGTAACCAGGTGTAGTAAAAAAAAAATCATCACACATAAGAAACACACGTGAACACCAAGATATAAGGTGGAAACCCAATGTGGGTGAAAACCACCTGATGCAATCGTCTCTGTCTTCTTTTAATAATAGGAGAATTCTGTTTACAATTTTTTTTGTATTGGTGTAGTATTATACCAGTACGCAGGCTTCTACTTGCAGAAGGATACAACCTTCTCTTGTTCTCCAGCTTCTACTGGAAGGGAGCTACAACCCCTAGCTCTTGTACTAGCTGATATGTTTACTAGTACGTAGGCGCCGGCCTACAGAAGGCAACAACCTTCTCTTTTCTTCCAAGGACCACGTTTCATAAATTTTCAGACTGGATTCATCAACAGCTTCATTCAATCATCAAATATATCTGCATCAACCAATCTCCTATTGAACCAATCACAATTGAATCAATCAATCACTCTAATCATTCAGAATGCTGTCACCAGGAGACAGTAACCAGAACCCAAGCAATAACCCAGAACACTACAACAGCAAACAACAGCAACTAAAACATAGATTATAATGTATACTCTAATTTCTTGTGCCGAACCTACGTGTATACACACTTTCCTCAAATACAACCAACGTATACATCTGTAAATGTTAATTCATAATTCTGCAGCTATACCAGACTTCAATTATACTCAGATCATATAATTTACAGAATAATAAATGTGTCAGTATTCAGATCTAGAATATTCATGAGCAAAAACACATAATTATAGTTCACTTTACACCTTAAGATCAAGATCCATCATTAGATCTTATTCCCCATCACTTGCTAAGGTTCCTCCTTGGTTCAGATCCAACAATGCACCATAACCCAATAACTTGTATACTAGATCTCACTCTTTATCAGATATTCAATACTTGAGTGCCATGGCCTAATGATCTTCTCCTCCTTTTATAGTTTTAGGCCTTTCTCAATACCATGGACCAAAACCACTTAGGACCAATACCTTGAATCAAATACCTAGGGTCAATACCTTGGATCAAATACCATGGACCAATACCATGGATCAAAATACCATGGACCAAATACTTCGGACCAAAACTTAGTTTTCCAAGGTATACGCACTTTCCTTTCTGTGAAAGTGCGTGTGTACAATGTACGCTCCTTTTGTTCTGTTAACCCGCATGTATACGTGGCTTGGTCAATGGTGAACTTGTGTATACCTCTCTTTCTTCATTCTGTGAGTCTGATTTGATTCCTTGAAGTTGCCCTACATTTCATGCATTTTGTCACATCTGATACAAGAGAGTTGTTCTGCTATAAGTGGGTTGCCATCAAGTACAACACATACTTCATAATGCCAACAATCACCCCCTTTGGACTTGATGGCAACAACAACCACACCAAGTCACTCCCCCTTTGACATCAAGGGCAAAGGGTCATGCTCCCCCTGAGTGCATGCTGAAATCTCTGATATGCTGAAGTAGTTTGATTGAGCTCTCATGATCGAGTCCATGCTCCCCCTGAGCATAAGCGAAGTCTTCAAAAAGATGTTCTAAAAGAAGAACATGACTCTATACATACAAATGACCTTCCTATCACCAAAGACTCATACATACATCCATCTCCCAACCAAGTGGGGATATACCAAATTTGACTCATCCACTCAACGAAGTGAGGATATACAAATGTTTATACATGGCAAAACACAAAAAATACATCATCCATCCCATGCATAGTGGGGTTACAAATTTGGTCTTTTCATGACCTTTACATTAAAGGATGTACACGACTTATATAATAGAGACCAACTATCTAAAACAAGACCGTGATGGTCATCAACAACTATCATATGATATGCACCATTAGCAACATCTATTAATCATCATCTAGACCAACAACCTATATATGTCCATAATTAGTTCCCAAACTATCATCAACCATGTTCTCCCCTTGGACTTGTTCCACCTGTTTACTGTCAGATTTGATCATTGCATATGTCAGTAAGAGATATCAAAGCATCGTCATCAATCAGATATACATCAAGTTATCAAAAAATTTATGAGAACCAACGTGTTTCCACATGTTATCAGCAGAGTGAAAACATCATCAAGCAGAGCAAATAATTTACTGAACCACATCAGACCCCTTTCTCTTGAGTCTGGCCCACTGCTTTTCTTCAAACCAACATATACGCGACTATATCCACAGAAACCAGCGTATGTACGCGACTCTGGTTCATGAAACTCGCGTATACGAACCTTTCTTTAAAAAAATGGATTTTAACAACAGGATGATGCCTGAGATATTCAAATGTTTCTCTGGGTAGTGGTTTAGTGAATATATCAACAACCTGTTCTTATGAGGGAACATAATTCAATTTGACCTTTTGTTCAAGCACTTGTTCACGTAGAAAATGATATTTGATGGGTATGTGCTTGGTCTTGGAGTGCATGACTGGATTCTTTGAAATACTGATGGCACTTGTATTATCACATAGAATGGAGATGGGTGGAGTACATGTGATCTGAATGTCTTGCAATGTTTGCATCATCCAAAGTAGTTGTGTGCAGCAAGATGCAACAGCCAAGTATTCTGCTTCAGCTGTAGATAATGCAATCAAACTTTGTTTCTTGCTGAACCAAGACACTAACCTGGAACCCATATAGAATGCACCACCACTAGTGATTTTTCGTTCATCAACACTTCCTACCCAATCTGCATTTGTATATGCATGAAGTGTAAGATCTGTATCTCTAGGATACCATAACCCAAAGTTCTATGTTCCTTGGAGATATTTGAAAATCCTTTTGACTACCTGAAGGTGTGTTTCCTTAGGATTTGCTTGGAATCTTCCAAATATTCCTACTACATGCATGATGTTTGGTCGGGTACCTGTTAGATAAAGCAGACTACCAATCATGGATTTGTAAGTTGGTTGATGTACTACTTCTGATTCATCATTTGAGCTAAGACTGCATCCTGTTACCATTAGGGTACATACTGGTTTATAATCTTCCATGCCATACTTTTCCAGGATTTTCTTGAGATATTTGGTTTGTGAGAGAAAAATACCATCTTTATTTTGCTGAACTTGTAGACCAAGAAAGTAGGTAAGCTCACCAAGAAAGGACATTTCAAATTCTTGCTGCAATACTAAAGCAAAATTTTGACTCATGGATTCTTCATTGCTGCCAAAAATGATATCATCAACATATACAACAATTATTAGCAATTTATCAGTGTCCATCTTTATATATAGATTGCTATCTGCTGACCCCTTTGAAAAACCTTGTTGGTGGAGATATTTGTCAAGGCTGTAATACCATGCCCTTGGAGCCTGTTTTAGACCATAGAGAGCTTTTCTGAGTTTGCATACAAGCTTTGCATCATTTCCAAGAATCAATCCTTCTGGTTGTTCAATATAGACTTCTTCTTCTAAGTCTCCATTAAGAAAGGCAGATTTTACATCCATTTGGTATACTTTGAAGTTCTGAAAACTAGAAAGAGCAAGAAACATTCGGATGGCTTCAAGTCTAGAAACATGTGCAAAAGTTTCTTCAAAATCTACACCTTCTTGTTGAGCATATCCTTTACAAACAAGTATGGCCTTGTTTCTAATAACTTCTCCATTTTCGTTAAGCTTGATTTTGAATATCCATTTAGTTCCTATGCTATTCTTATCATGAGGTCTAGGAAATAATTCCCAAGTATTATTCTTTTCAATTTGCTCGAGTTCTTCATTCATGGCCTTGACCCAACATTCATCTCTGCACGCTTCATTTACATTTTGAGGTTCAGTGGAAGATAGTAATCTAGATAGCTTGAAGCTTCGGAAATGGTTCTTCTAGTCTGCACACCTGCCCCTTTTTCTCCTAATATTTGAATTTCTGGATGATTTTTCTGAACATACCTAGACGGAGTCTTTTCTTCTATCGTTATCTCTTCTTCTGGTGCTTCATTGGTTTCTTCTTCAGAATCAGTGTGATTTGATGTGGGAAAATGATCCTCATCTTCTTCATGGTCATAATCTCCAGTTTTTATCTATTTTGGATTTTTGCATGCTTCAGCAACCACAACATCAATACTTTCAGTAATTTTCCCAAGTATTTTGTTGTAACATTTATATCCTTTACTTCGGGAAGAGTAGCCAAGAAGAATACCTTCATATGCTCTGGGTTCAAACTTACCAAGTTTTTCATCAGTCCTTTTGATGTAACATTTGCTTCCAAAAACTTTGAAGTATTTTATAGTAGGAGTCTTACCATACCAAATTTCATGTGGAGTTTGAGTGTTGTTTACCCGAACATTTGCTTGATTGAGAATAGTGATGGTAGTGAATGCAGCTTCACCCCAGAAGGTTGCAAGAGTTCCAGATTCATCTAGCATAGCACGAGCCATTTGTTGAATAGTTCTGTTCATCCTTTCTACCACTCCATTTTGTTGAGGAGTCCTTGCGGTGGAGAACTGCCTTTTTATTCCATGTTGTTCACAAAAGTCAAAGAATTCGTCTGAGGTAAATTCCCCTCCTCGATCAGATCTGAGGCATTTGATTTTGCGATCTGATTCATTTTCAACCAAAGCTTTGAAGGCTTTGAATTTTTCAAATGCTTCATCTTTATGCTTTAGAAGACCTATCCAACACATTCTGGAAAAATCATCAATGAACAATATAAAGTATTCTTCTCCACGAGGTGACTTTTTCCTTGATGGACCACATAAATCAGTATGAACAAGTTCAAGAGGCTTATTAGCCGACCCTTCATTTTTGATGAACTGAGATCTGGTTTGCTTACCAAACTGACATGATTTGCATATAGTATTTTTAGGAATGTTAATATTTGGAAGATCACGAACAACCTGGAATCTGAATGCTTTTCTTATTGAGAAAAGCTTAGATGTCCCAATATTCTGTGCCATAGCCAGTTTTCATCATTTTTGCTTAGATAGCACTGTTGTTGTCCTCCCTTGAGTATGTATAGATTGTTTTGAGTTCTTATTGCTTTAATCACGGTTTCTCCTATATCAAGCTCACAAACAACACATCCATTTGATCGAAACACTACTTCATTTCCCTGATCACACATTTGACTCGCACTCAATAGATTATGCTTTAAGCCATCAACATACATAACATTCCCAGCTTTAAATTTTTCTTTCAAGAAACAGAGCCTTTACCTTTTATGACAGAAAGAGTGTCGTTTCCAAATGAGACACTCTTTTCCTTTTCTAAGGCATTATATGAGTGTAGTTTTTCTCTGTCACCTGTCATGTGTTTTGAACATCCACTGTCGATGTACCACTGGTTTTCTTTTCCTTCTGCATACAAGGTTATACCACATATTTCTGTTTACGGTTCTTTCTTTCTCCATATTTTGTGATTTAATGGAGTTTTCTATTTTTGAGCTATTTACCGAAATTTACTCCTGCATTCAGATTCTTCATGGCCAAAGTTGTTACAGATTGAGCATTCTATTTCATTTTCAAGAAGAGAGAAGCTATTACAGGAACTTTTCTTGATCCCTGTCACATTCCTTTGATTTCGTGCTTCTTTAGTCATGATAGTTTTGTAAGCAACACATTGAGTAGCTTTGTGTCCAAAATTATGACATGAGAAACATTGACCATTAAAGAACTTCCTGCGATTATCGAATCTACTGACCTGTTGATTGTAGTTGAAGTTCCTCCTACTAACCTGTTGATTGATATTCTTTGAAGCAAATTGAGTATGATTTACCTAAGGTTGATTGTGGCTTCTGTTCATCCTTGAAGCAAATTGAGCCTGATTAACCTGGTGATTTGCTTTATGCCTTTGCTGACGATTGTCGAACTGTTCATTGCTCTTTATTACATCACAATAGCTTTTAGTGGAGGTTGACGACTTCTGTGATTGAGATGTTTCTTTAGTGTATCCAAGACCTGTCTTTATTAGAGGAGAGTGTTGCACTTTGATAATTTCATTTAAGGTTTCTAATCCTTTAGCAAATCTAATATTGAGAGCTTTTGTTTTCTCAATATCCTTTCTTAGACCCACAATTTCACATTCTAGCTTTTCATTGTGTTTTTCTCTTTCAGCAAGTTGGATGTCAAGGTATCTATAATCATATTCTTTTCTTCTAAACAGATTTTGAGTTTAGAGATTTCTTCATAAAGGTCATCTTCATTTAAAGCCTCCAAATAATCATCATCTTCATAAGCCATCGGAAGTCTATAGTCATTACTATTTTCATCTTCATCTCTATTTGATAAACCATCGCTATCTTCATGAGTATAGTAGCTCTTTTTACTTACACTTTGTTTTCTATTCCATTTTGCAGTTTCCTTCCCTTTATCATATTTATCTTTATGAGGACATTTGGCAACATAATGACTGACTCTACCACAGGAAAAACATTTGAAAGCTGCAACCCCGTTGAAGATTCTTGACAAAGTTCGCTTCCTCTTCTTCTTCTGAAATGTGTCCTGATTCATCGAGTTCTTCTTTTCCTTTTGATAAAGCTTTAAATGCGGCTTCTCTCATATCTGATGGAACTCCTTTTCTCATCTCAAAGGTAGTTAAGATTCCGTGAAGCTGTGTCATAGTAATAGTTTGTAGATCCTGCTTTTCTTCTATGGCAGATACTTTTGATTCAAATTTAGCAGATAAGGATCTTAAAACTTTTTCAACTAAGGTAACTTCCTTTATCTCTTCACCCAAATTCTTCATGCAATTAAAAATCTCATCTATACGTAAGAAGTAACTAGCTACACTTTCATCATTATGCATCTTGAGAGTTTCATATTGAATTCTAAGAGTTTTCAGTTTAACACGTTTTACCTAAGAGTCTCCTTCGTAGCTTAGAATGATTTTGTCCCATATTTCTTTGGCTGATTTGAGCTGCATAACTTTGACAAACTCTGATTGTGACAGACTTCCCAATAATGTATTGACAACCTTGGCATTGGTTTCATATTGCTTTTTACCTGCTGCATCTGTAGGAATTACTGATGGAAATGTATATCCTCCTTCCACGATTTCCCAGACATCTGTTCCAAGAGATTGAAGATATGCTGTGGTTATTACCTTCCAATAAACAAAGTTGATCCCATCAAAGATTGGCGGTCTGATGGATCCCCCGCTTTCTTGATTACTCATGATGATGAATCTTCCTTCAAGCGATCAAGCTTCTTTTGAAGGACCTGCTTTGATACCAATTGTTGGAAATAATACTGAGAGGGGGGGGGGGTGAATTAGTATTATCAAATCAATAACTTTTTCATTTCCATAATCAGATTCATATATGCTACTTCAATTAATGGAACTCGCATGTACATGCAACTGTGTTTAAGGCAACTAGCATATATCCAACAAACTTAATGATTCAGTTAATTCATCATATGTTGATCTTTAATCAGTGCATCAGTACTTCATTAACCATATAAACAGTAACTAGGTGCAGTAAAAAATATATCATCACACATAAGAAGCACACATGAACACCAAGATATAAGGTGGAAACCCAAAGTGGCTGAAAACCACCTTTTGCAATCGTCTCTGTCTTCTTTTAATAATAAGATAATTATGTTTACACTTTTTTTTTGTACTGGTGCAGTCTTATACCAGTACGCAGGCTTCTACCTGTAGAAGGCTACAACCTTCTCTCGTTCTCCAGCTTCTACTGGAAGGGAGCTACAACCCCCTAGCTCTTGTACTAGCTGGTTTACTAGTACGTAGGTGCTGGCCTATAGAAGGCAACAACCTTCTCTTTTCTTCCAGAGACCACGTTTCATAAATTTTTAGTATGCATTCATCAACAACATCATCCAATCATCAAATATATCTGCATCAACCAATATCCTATTGAACCAATCACAACCGAATCAATCAATCACTTTGATCATTCAGAATGCTGTCACCAGGAGACAGTAACCAGAACCCAAGCAATAACCCAGAACACTGCAACAACAAACAACAGCAACTAAAACATAGACTATAAGATATACTCTACTTTCTTGTGCCGAACCTACGTGTATACACGATTTCGTCAAGGCCAACTAGTGTATACATCTGTAAATGCTAATTCATAATTCTGCAGCTATACCAGACTTCAAATATACTCATATCATATCATTTACAGAATAATAAATGCATCAATATTCATATCTAGAATATTCATGAGAAAAAACACATAATGATAGTTCACTTTGCGCCTTAAGATCTTGATCCATCATTAGATATTATTCTCCATCACTTGCTAAGGTTCCTCCTTGGTTCAGATCTAGCAATGCACCATAACCCAATAACCTGTATACTAGATCTCACTCTTTATCAGATATTCAATACTTGAGTGCCATGGCCTAATGATCTTCTCCTCCTTTTATAGTTTTAGGCCTTTCTCAATACCATGGACCAAAACCACTTAGGACCAATACCTTGGATCAAATACCTAGGGTCAATAACTTGGATCAAATACCATGGACCAATACCATGGACCAATACCATGGATCAAAATACCATGGAACAAATACTTCAGACCAAAACTTAGTTTTCCAAGGTATACGTGCTTTCCTTTATGTGAAAGTGCGTGTGTATGATGTATGCTCCTTTTGTTCTGTTAACCCGTGTGTATATATGGCTTGGTCAATGGTGAACCTGCGTATACCTCTCTTTCTTCATTTTGTGAGTCTAATCTGATTCCTTGAAGCTGCCCTGCATTTCATGCATTTTGTCACATCTGATACAAGATAGTTGTTATGCTATAAGTGGGTTGCCATCAAGTACAACCATAGCACTTGGCACATATTAGCTTGTTTGACATGTCTTTGTACTATTTGGCACATGTTAGCATGCCCTAGCATTCCCTAACACACCTTGGCAGTCATGATCTCACAACTAGCATTACATTTTTCCAAGACTTGGGAACCTTACATTCACTAGAACACCTTGGCACTCCCTAGTTGTCATGCCCTCTGTTATCCTCCACAATGTCCTAAGTTGATGAGGAGACGAAGGTAACCACAGACCAATCTTTTAGTTTGATAGCTAGCCCTACCAAACCAGAGAGGGCTCTCTCTATGAAATCACAGCCAAGAGATGATTGGAATGTAAAGGATTTTAGGCTAGATAGCTAGGCTCAAGTGGATTTTTGGAAAATTTAGGGACTTGGAACTCTGTCCACCAGTGTCTTTTATGGTAGGAACTTTGTCAAGGAGGTAGGGACTTGGAACTCTGTCTAGGATAAATCACCTAACATACATGACAAAAGCTCCCTAGAGTAGAGTACCTCCTACCTAGAAGAGTGTTCCCTGCTCAAAATATGGAACCCTTCTCTACTGTGCACTTTTCTTAAAGATAAATTTGTGCATAAAATAATACTAAGAAAAACACCTAAATTAAGAAAAGTAAGCATCTAAGTCAAACTATAAAAGTATACTAAATATGGTTGTTGGGCGGAGGATCCCCCAAGGGCAGTTTTGAGGTTAAAAGCCCATATTTTGGTCCAATTTTGTAATTAAAATTTTAAGACTCCACATTTTGTGGTCGCAGAGCGCATAGGTGTTAAAGAGTCATAGGGTTGTCCACCCTTATTTTGGAAATGTAATGTCGGTTGTAAAAGATCTACCCATGGTCTGCAGACCATGGGATTGTATAAATAGAACTAAGCTCTAAGTAGTTTAGGAATAAATGAATGAAAAAAGAATTGGACATGTATGAGAGATAGCTCTGAAGTAGAAGTCAAAGTCTTGGGTCATAACATAGGTAGAGGCTCTGCAGCTGAGTGCACATAGGCCTAGAAGTCCACAACTGAGTGCGCGGACCCCTGCAACTGAGTGCACAGGGCGGGTTGAGTCTGTAATCGTTCAGAATTATCAATAAAGAGAAGTATTATGCAATTTTCGTGTCTTTATTTCCTATTTATGCATATGTTATATTGGGTATGAATTTCACTTATAATGCTTATATGATGCGTGAATGTATGTAAATGTATTTGTTAAGTGAACGCAAGTAAGAACATCTTTATGCGAAGCTAATTAAGATCTGTTAATAAGATAAGAACGACACTTAGCCTAGTTAGGGAGATATCGCAGTTCGCTACCCTAGCAATGCGAAAGGACTTCAACCCCTGGTTAGGGCTGCGTGGAAGCCGATTGTACCCTTTCGCGAAGGTACTGAAGGGTGGAACAGAGGGTCAAGCAATCTGCGCGAAGGCAGGTCTAGCTGGAATAAACCGACATCAAAACCATCTCAAGGGTGCAGAAACTTGGTTCCAACATCTCCCCATACGGCTTTGGGTGAGACTTTAGTCTGCGCTCCGCGTCTGATGCCGAAAGGGCCAGTAGTGTAGGGATTTGTTTGTCTAACTAATGCTGAACCTGGGTTAGGCCCACTCAAGCCAACAATGGCTCTATATAAGTTTTGGAAACACTAGACAAGCATTCGTGCATAGAATAACCATAAGATGCCTAAAATCAATGCACTTCTTTCATTGTTGCTATACCCTCACAACAAAACTAGAATCTGTAGCATGTATCCCAAGGTTGTATGCATCTGTTGGAGGTGTAGATTGAAAGGGTCTGCTGAGATGAAGTACTATTGAAGGAGAAACACCTTCAAAATAACAGATAAAGTCTACTGTGAATTCAACCCATTTGCACATAGACCAAGGCTGCTACTAGGTACACTTCTTCGTTGAATGGAAACTGCAATGTATTGTAGTGCTGCAGAAGTAAAAACACCTTTAGTGCAACATAGATAAAACTGTAAAAAATATTGTCATTGTGGCCTCGATTGTAGATGATATCATCAAATATAGGTAACAAATTTGATAATTGAAAAACCAAAAGGTAAGCTGCATAGATAATTTGAAATGACATATTTGGGCATACTTTATTATTGTTTAGGAGTGTTAGTATAGAAAATGCAAGGTAGCCTGTTGCATCTTTATGTCATAGGCCAAGGATGTGAAGAAATACATAAAATATTAAATAGCATGGTATAAGTCGATTGCAGGTTCTTTTGAAACAGGAATGGAATTCTCCTTGTGCGGGTTCTAATCTAGTGGGTATAAATTTAAATAAGAAACTGATAGTTATGGGGTTGGAATTGTCTCACAATTCATGAAAATCCCCAAATTTGTTCACTAGAAAGAAGAAATGTGAGTCATCTAGTTTATGGAAGGGAACACCCTATTCACAGGAAGATAACTTGAAATTAGTCGGGCATATTATTTCTCATCTTGTTGTATGTGTGTGCTTTGAAAAGATAACCAAATCCAAAGACTCAATAACAGCTCTGGTAAAGTTTATAGATGTGAAGAACTTCTAAGAAAACCCATTGCTTAATGAAAATTGAGCGAGGAATATGTAGAAGGATTCAATCTTGCACTTAGTCATAAAAAGGAAGTTGGGGTATCCAACATCTTGCTAACAAACCGTCTCCAACCATAATGTGGAAGGAAGGTTAACTACGAAAACTCTTTCCCACTTTGTAGTATTGTTGCCTCTTGAATTCTAACAGGTATCTGGCTGCTTAGATCCACAAAACTCATGCCAGATAAACTCTACATGAATCAATTATGACGTGCAAGCTTGACACATGCTCTAGTTTCCTTCTAAAATAGGGTAAGTCAAAATATTATGACAATATTAAATGTAATTTGGTCATACACTATTGAGGTATTTCATGGAATAAACAATATATTATCAATGCACTAATGAAGAACTCAAAATAAATGAATTTCTTAGTGCTACAATAGCGCTACTCTTGGGATTCTGGGATAAAGCACTTAACCTGCATGGCAAAAGCTTCCTAGAATAGAGTACCTCCTACCTAGAAGTGTGTCCCCTACTAAAAATATAGAACCCGTCTCTACTATGCACTTTTCTTAAAGATAAATCTGTGCATAAAACAGAACTAAGAAAAACTCCTAAATTAAGAAAAGTGAGCATCTAAGTCAAACTATAAAAGCATACTAAATATGGCTCTATCTAATTTTGGGAAACACTAAAAAAGCATGCTTGCATACAACAGCCACAAGATGCCTATAATCGATGCACTTCTTTCATTGTTGCTACACCCTCATAAGAAAACTATAATCTACAACATGTATCCCAAGGCATTGGATAGGTACTTCCACATAGGTCTAAGTGTGTAAACATATGGGAATAGTCCAAAAGACTCTTAACCTTGAAAGTTACTTTAATTAATAGAATTATTAAGGTAATTGGATTTTATAAGAAAAAGTGAGCTAACCTAATGAAATGCAGAGGCTATTTGCATTAATTAATTAAATGAATATCAACCATTGAACTCAAGTGATGCTGAGATCTAATATCAACAATGTATCACCTTGGAGATCAGAGTTTTAGATTCAATCAATAACTCAAACTTATAAAAGGAACACTATGCTAAAAGAGAAGAAACATTAGTGATCACAAGACAATGAGGTAGTGAGGATATCAATGTTTGGATGGGGGACATTCATCCAAGTGTGCAGAGTCGAAGGAGGAGTGCAAGGGATAGCAAGGGAGAAGGATCCATATTAACTAGCAAGATCAAATGATGAGTTTTGGAGGGTTTGATCAACTGGAATTTCCCAAATTTTTGTTGTATTTGTATTTTTCCTCAATGCGCCATTATACCAGTAAGGGAGCCCTTGTATGCTGAAGATTAATTGATAAAATAACTGATTTGAAAGGCGGAGATCTATGTGTGCATGTGTATGAGATTGATGTGAGTATTTTGCTTCCACTGTTTATTTTTATCTGTGTTAAAATCTCAGCAATGTTTTTTATTCAGTAGATCTACAACAATAATTATTTAATAAAAAATGAATCTGCCGAGTCAATGATTAGCCAAAAGATGGGGTTAGA
This sequence comes from Pinus tabuliformis, assembly GCA_031772625.1. Lineage (NCBI taxonomy): Eukaryota > Viridiplantae > Streptophyta > Pinopsida > Pinales > Pinaceae > Pinus > Pinus tabuliformis. The sequence continues at coordinate 485,183,246 of CM062814.1, read as the reverse complement.
GAAATCAACACACACACATGGACAACTTCAAAACAAGCATCTTCAAAGAACTTGGCACCAAATAAATATGTCTATCTGTTTCATATGCACAATTTTATGAATATATGCCTTTTACACAGATATTTGAAGGCATAAAATTCACAATTCAGAGAGTTTTCAACATTTTCCTAAAGAAAACCTCACAACAAACCCCCCAGGATTTTGCACACATGGACAGTTTCAAAAGAAGCACCTTCTAAAAATTAGGCAACAAAGAAATATGTATATATGCGTCTAATATTTTCACTTTAACAAAAATATATTTTTACATAAATATTAACGACATAAAGTTCATAATGTGGAGAAAAATTTCAACTTCTTTTCTAGGGAAAACCAGGTGGGGAAAACCTGGACACTTCGATACAATTTGAAGATGGTATCGAATGTAAACCTAGACTAACCCACTAGGGATGTCAAGAGAGGCAAACAAAAGGGGCAGCCAACCCTAGGAAAGAACCTTGAGAACTCCTACGTGATGCTCAAAGCACACAAACACTAGAGCTATCCCATGGAAAGAATTTTCAACTTAGACATAAGAATACAAACATAGTTTCCAAAACAAATTAAATAGGAAAGGAATGACTTTGAAATTAAACTGTTGTAGACATAAAAATATAATTAAAAATTATATTAAGGGATGCAACAAGAGGGAAGGGGAGAGATTCTCAACTCCCTTTCACCCTAGGAAGTTCCTACCCAAAACCCAAATAGGGTTTGACAACACGTAGAGGAATGCATGCAGGTCATCAAGCAAATTAAGGAGCTTTCTAGTGAAGGGTTGAGAGAGGCACCTAACTTGGAACCTAAATAGGTACCCAAAAATGCAAATAATCACAAAAGAATGCAATTACGAAAAAAAGATTGCTTGTTGCACACTCTACATTCCATTAGTTTTATGTGTACAAAATTGTGGTAGGTGGAAATAGGTGAAGGGTTGGGTAAATGTGGGTAGAATGTTAGAAAAGAAACCAATGCTTTGTCCCCCATCCTCCAAGCATGTTAGTATCTTTGGGGATTTCCCTATCATCCTCGGTACACAATGGATGACAAGCAACATAAGTGGTGATATCCTTTACTAAAGTAAGACACCCCTAGTACTTAAGAGTGGCGTTCCCAAGTAATAAGAAGTCCCAGGATTACCACAATACCGTGAGTAATTCTAAACTCTCCCTCTTCCAAATGACACCTACAAGCATATAAAAATAACTAATAAAAAATTTATTTTAATTCTCTTTTTATTCCTATATAAAAAAAGGTGGTGAAGTCCTCCCAAACCTTGATTCTCACTTATTTAAGTCACACAAACATTCATTTGATTCATTATTCACCATCATCTCACTAGTGGCATCATATCAAGGATTTTATAGATTAATTTGTGGACAGAAAGCTTCCAAAGGAGTCGAACAACTTTCTGACACATTTCAAGTGCATTCAATTCCCAACAATCCACAAAATAAATTGTACATAAAATTTTGATGTTCATCTTGTTATGTCTCCTCTAATTTTGATATTCAAGCATTTTTGTAGTTTTCATATATTTTATATTTGGAGCAGTGTGTGTCAGATTGATTGACCTATGTGGATGTTGGGACAAGGTCAAAAATAGCATACTCTAAAGTGAAAGTGCATGCCACAAACGCAAAACATGTTCCTCTACAAAGTAATAATGTGAATGTCCTCGTTGGTCATTTCTATGGTATGTGAATTATTTTAGGTTGGTTTCATAGCCTACTTGATATTGGCAGCATTTTTGTGGAAGGTCTCATTGCTACTATGCATCTACTACATTGTGGTTGTTTACTTTTTCTTGTTTTGTAAAAGGTTGGTTGTTCTTTTACAAAACCACTCTTTTGGGATTGTGATGACATTTTCAATGGGCTAAAGAGGATAACGCCTTGCCATTGGGCTTACAGATCTCTATTGCAATGGAGCACTGGTATACAATTTGCATAAATATGGCCTTAGGGTGTATTTTTCCCAGCACTTTTCATTGACATTTTATGGTAGGTCAGTTTATGTTTCTTCAAACAAGTACATATTTCTTCCTTGCAAGTTTCATGAGAGACTGTAAGGGTTTGTACCTGTATATTTACTCTCTCTTTCTCATCATTTCTTCAGAAAGGGGGTTTGATAGTATTTTCATGACTCTGATCAATTGTGTGCTTCAAAGGGATCAGTTTCAGATAAGATCCTGTTTAAAGTTGGGGGGCCTGCGGGCCCTTGCTTAAAGTTGTTTAAGATACAAAGAGCATATTACAGAAAGGGATGTCAATATATTTAGAAAAAAATATGAACCAAAAATTAGACAAAACTATTATCACTGTAGTTGTTACATGTCTTTGAGAAGAAAGAGAGCCCCATAGGCCGTATTTGATAACTGAGTGATCATAATAATGTCTCATTTCCAGAATGAAAATAATTATGAATAATTTCCAATATAAAATTGATAGGAAACTTGATATACATAGGAAATATTTCTTTTCTGACTGGCATCATCTTAAGTCCAGACACACTTCTACTCTAATACCTTGTGGTGCCACTTTTTTGTTCTATTTCAAATATGAGTGTTAGTAAGAAGTTAGAACCTTTGTGTACATGATTATTTTGGGAAACAATAGACAAGCATGCTTGCATACAACAACCATAAGATGCCTAAAATCGATGCGCTTCTTTCATCGTTGTTATACCCTCACAGCAAAACTAGAATCTGTAGCATGTACCCCAAGGTTGTATGCATCTGCTGAAGGTGTAGATTGAAAGGATCTACTAAGATGAAGTACTATTGAAGGAGAAACACCCATTTGAACATAGGCCAAGGTTGCTACTTGGTACACTTCTCCACTAAATAGAAAATGCAATGTATTCTAGCGCTGCAGAAGAAAAAACACCTTTAGTGCAACACAGATAAAACTCCAATAGATATTGTCACTATGGCCTCGGTTGTATATGATCTCATCAATATATGTAACAACTTCGATAATTGAAAAACCAAAAGGTGTGCTGCATAGATCATTTTAAATGATAGATTTGGGCATACTTTATTATTGTTTAGGAGTGTTAGTATAGAAAATCCAAGGTAGGCTGTTGCGTCTTTATGTCACAGGCCAAGGATGCGAAGAAATACATAAAATATTAAATAGCATGGTATAGGTCGATTGTAGGTTCTTTTGAAACGAGAATGCAATTCTCCTTGTGCGGGTTCTAATATAGTGGGTATAACTTTAAATAATAAACTGATAGTTATGGGGTTGGAATTGTCTCACAATTCATGAAAATTCCCAAATTTGTTCACTAGAAAGAAGCAGAGCGAGTCGTCAGGTTTATGGAAGAGAGAACCCTATTCGTAGGAAGATAACTTGAAATTAGTCGGGCATATTATTTCTTGTCTTCTTCTACGTGTGTGCTTTGAAAATATAACCACATCCAAAGATTCAATAACAGCTCTGGTAAATTTTATAGATGTGAAGCAATTATGAGAAAACCCATCGCTTAATGACAATTGAGCGAGGAATATGTTGAAGGATTCAATCTTGCACTCAGTCATAAAAAGGAAGTTGGGGTATCCAGCATCTTGCCAACAAACTGACTCCAACCATAATGTGAAAGGCAGGTTAACTGCGAAACCTCTTTCCCACTTTGTAGTATTGTTGCCTCTTGAATTCCAATAGGTATATGGCTGCTTAGATCCACAAAACTCGTGCCAGGTAAACTCTACATGATATAATTGTGACGTGCAAGCTTGACACACACTCTAGTTTCCCTCTAAAAGAGGGTAAGTCAAAATATTATGACAAGCTTAACTGTAATTTGATCATACACTATTGAGGTATTGCATGGAATAAACAATATACTATCAATGCACTAATGAAGAACTCAAAATAAACAAATTTCTTATTGTTATAATAGTGCCACTCTTGGGATTCTCAGGTAAAGCACCTAACCTGCATGGAAAAATATTCCTATAATAGAGTACCTCCTACCTAGAAGTGTGTCCCCTGCTCAAAATATAGAACCCTTCTCTACTGTGCACTTTTCTTAAAGATAAATCTGTGCATAAAACAGAACTAAGAAAAAAACCTAAATTAAGAAAAGTGAGCATCTAAGTCAAACTATAAAAGCATACTAAATATGGCTCTATCTAAGTTTGGGAAACACTAAACAAGCATGCTTGCATACAACAACCACAAGATGCCTATAATTGATGCACTTCTTTCATCGCTGCTATACCGTCATAGGAAAACTATAATCTACAACATGTATCCCAAGGCATTGGATAGGTACTTCCACATAGGTCTAGGTGTGTAAACATGTGGCAATAGTCAAAAGACTCTTAACCTTGAAAATTACTTTAATTAGTAGAATTATTAAAGTAATTGGCTTTTATAAGAAAAAGTGAGTTAAACTAATGAAATGCAGAGGCTATTTGCATTAATGAATTACATGAATCGCAACCATTGCTGTCAAGTGATGTTGAGATGTAATCTCAACAATGAATCACCTTGGAGATCAGAGTTTTGGATTCAATCAATAACTCAAACTTATAAAAGGAATGTTAGGCTAAAAGAGAAGACACATTAGTGAGCACAAGACAATGAGGTAGTGAGGATCTCAATGATTGGGTGGAGGACATTCATCCAACTGTGCGAAGTCCAAGGAGGAGTGCAAGAGATAGCAAGGGAGAAGGATCCATATTAGCCAGCAAGGTCAAATGATGAGTTTTGGAAGGTTTGATCAGCTGGAATTTCCCAATGTGTTGTTGTATTTGTATTTTTCCTCAATGTGCCATTATACCAGTAAGGGAGCCCTTGTATGCTGAATATTAATTAATAAAACAACAGATTTGAAAGGGAGATATCTATGTGTGCATGTGTATGAGATTGATGTGATTATTTTTCTTCCACTGTTTATTTTTATTTGTGTTAAAATCTCAGCAATGTTTTTTATTTAGTAGACCTACACCAATAATTATTTAATCAAAAAGGAATTTGTCAAGTCAATCATTAGCAAAAGCTGGGGTTAGAGAAATCAACACACACACATGGAAAACTTCAAAATAAGCACCTTCAAAGAATTTGGCACCAAAAAAATATGTCTATCTGTGTCATATGCACACTTTTACGAATATATGCCTTTTACACAGATATTTGAAGGCATAAAATTCACAATTCGATGAGAGTTTTCAACATTTTCCTAAAGAAAACCTCACAACAAACCCCCTCGAATTTTGCACACATGGACAATTTCAAAAGAAGCACCTTCTAAAAATTAGGAAGCAAAGAAATATGTATCTATGTGTCTAATACTTGCACTTTAACAAATATATTCTTTTTACATAAATATTTAACTACATAAAGTTCACAATGTGGAGAAAAATTTCAACTTCTTTTCTAGGGAAAACCAAGTGGGGAAGATCCAGACACTTCCCTACATGTTGCAGATGGTATCTAATGTAAACACAAACTAACCCACTAGGGATGTTGAGAGAGGCACACAAAGGGGGCATCCAGCTCTGGGAAAGAACCCTGAGAACTCCTACATGAAGCTCAAAGAACTCAAACACTAGAGCTATCCCATGGAAAGAATTTTCAACTTAGATATATGAATACAAACATAGTTTCCAAAACAAATTAAATTGGAGAATACCATGGCAATGAATTAATTGGTTCATAACTAACATGCTCACACTTGGCTATAACTGGTTCATAACTACCATGCAATGACATAACTGGTTCATGATGATACTGTACAATGAATTAAGGTTAAAGAGAAGGAGAAGGAAGGGAGATTCTATGATTCCAATTTATCACAAGATAGGCCTATCCAGAGTATTCTTTCACACAGAGGAACTCACACCATTATATAATCTAAATCCAACCCACTGGGAATAGACGAAAACAGAATAATGAATGAATGAAATGGCAGTGCAGACTATTAATTGATGTGCATACTTGATGCCAGTGGCTGTATATAGGCTTAAAAAACAACAACGATGTTTCACGCAATTAATGGCAATGGGGTTCAGACTCATTCATATCTCCTCTTCACGAGGAACTGAAAAACAAATAGCAAGGGAATTTTACACACAATTATTGGCAACAACACTTACATTCAGTCACATTTAGGATAGCTCATTCAGAAATATTACTTCATAAGGAAGTGAGGAGGAGAGGAAGAGGAGATTTTCATAAGGAAGTGAGGAGCAGGAGAGGAAGAGGAGATTTTCTACCAGGGGAAAGTCACCTATCTTATTATTGTTTTTCATAGATATTTAATACTAAGCAAACAACCATGATGATCCCATGATCAACTAATCATTAATATGGTAGAAACACCAGTCAATCAAACCAACTAGTTTGGTTTGAGCAGATACAACTATCCCAGGTTCGATTCTCACCGCATTCCTCTATGGACTACTAAGACTCAATGAAATTATCCCTCGGCCCCAAAATTGGATGGTTCTATCAAAAAACAGAATTGCAAACTAAACCAAAACACACAACATTATCTAAATTTCATCACAAACGAACACAACATGAATCAAGAACCACTCTAAACTGGGTAGGAAAAACTAGGGCAATGTTAATTCTACTCCATTGATAATGATAAGATCATTATCATTCTCATCATGGTGCAGAACATATCATTTTTTTTCTTGATAATGAACAAGCATCTTCTCTGTTTGGAGGCGAAGAAAACATTCGGATTCTGCGAGTAGAGCTGTAGCGTTTCGCCTATATAGGGCCACCCCAGCGAACTACGGGGCAAGCTCAACAAGCCGCTGCCAACAGATTTAGGCCAGTGCCATAGCTGTATAATGACCAAGGCCACCAAGAAAATTAGCCCAAATCCTACTAAATTCATTGTAGCATATTCTCTCGGGGAATTACAGAGCAGGGGAAGAAAATCACAATGGGCTTCGTAAAATGAAGAAGCAAGTGGATTTTATGGAAAGACACTAAGGAAAGATGATTATAGATAGGAGAGATCTAGTGCTGAATAGTCACTTGGCCAGTTTGATCCACCATGATTCTAGAAATTTGACTGACAAAGACTCCTCGATATTGTGGCTCTTAATACAATGATAAGATAGATTATTGGCAAAGGCAACCCCCAAGCAATTACACTTAGAATTACAATTAAGGAGCACCATTTACAAAACCAACGAAGCAGAAACACATATTCATATCACCGAGAACATGAATAAATCCCTACAATAAACCCAGACTAACCCACTCGGGATGTCGAGAGAGGCACACAAAAGGGGCATCCAGCTCTGGGAAAGAACCCTTAGAACTCCTACCTGAAGCTCAAAGCACTCAAACACTAGAGCTATCCCATGGAAAGAATTTTCAACTTAGACATAAGAATACAAACATAGTTTCCAAAACAAATTAAATAGTTATGAACCAGTTAAGTCATTGTGGAGAATATCGTATGCCAAATTCAATCCAATAGGGTTTCTCTTCTCTGGCCTATCTCCGTCCCTCTTGTAATGGCCATTCCCTTGAATACTGCCATTTTCTTTGCCCTTTTAAGGGGCTAGTCCTTATTTGGCAAATCTAACACTTAGGGTTCGACCCAAAATCGAATATGTTTTTCCCTAGCTCATCGAAACCGTCGAGGCCTTGCAGTTGTTTAAATGCGGCTATTTCCAATCCGAATTGAGGTATAGAGATGCAGAGGTAATTGGTTTCACTTCGAGTTAGAAAATCGACATTGCAGAATTGTAGCGATAAGCAAGCATAAATACCTGGTGAATGGGAATGTGAATTTGGGAATGTGATACCTTGCAGATCCAAAAGCCCGTAGGTCTGAAATGGATTGAAGAATGCGCCAGTGACAATATTGTGAGAATTTAGAAAACGAAAATGGCTGAAAAGAAAGGGAAAAAAATTTAAATTCCCAGATCAGGGAGAGGTGAGAATGTGTGTACATGGGTGTTTAATAGTTGCTTAGGAATTATTGTTGACTCATAAAATTCTACAGTGTAATTCCCTTTGATAATTATAGTGTGAATAAATTTCCTAGGCATTTCTATTATAGGTTGAATTTTTACAATTAGCATGGATATTTTGTTAAAATGTTTCGGAGTGAAGTACCCAATTTTATAAATGATTTGACAAAATATTAATATCTTAATTTAATAATAAAAAATAAAGAGTATATTAATGAATAAGTTGTTACACTTTGTAAATTTAAGTAATATTTTTAAAAATTAATAGGTTTGACTCTATTCATGTCTTTTTACCCATTTTTATAAAGAAAGAGGGGTTAAAGATTGATTTTTATAAATTTATTGAATTATATTAACTTTCTTCTCTTTATTTTTTTACAATATAGATGAGACACTTATCTAGCATTCGAAGAGTGTTTTTTTTAATGGAATAAACTGGATTGGTAATAGGATCACTTAAAAAGGCACATAGATGATCTCAACATCTTCACTTGTACTTTTTTCTCATTAAACAAAGTAGCTTTTATTTAATTGGGAAGGACAAAAAAATCATGGTTTTAATTACTATATTTTCATTCTCCACTTCTTAATCCAATGTAATCACAATTAAATTTGATAGAACAATCAGGCTTTGAAAAAAAGTAATTGTAGTATTTGAAGCTAAGCCTAATAACATGTTTGAATCAAAGGAATCATTTCAATTATCCATGGAGTTACAACGAAATTATGCCAATTTATCTAATATTGGATCTTGAATGACTAAGAAAACTCAAGATTGTGGATATGTCATATTTATGTTGTTTGTGTTTTTGGGAGATGACTCTACGATGGGATGAATGGAATGCAAACATGCAATATAAATTCAAAAACAAAATGGTGAGCCTACTTAAGAAATGGGTTGCACTAGTTAAAGTGGCAGCTAAATATTAGTAAGAAGTCAAAACTTTTAAGGGGTAGCAAAAGTAATGTGGCATCTCCATCCCATGCATTTTCAGCCATAGATGGATAGCCACTTATATGCCATTAAAATTTCGGCTCTTGAGGGTCCATTTCACCATTATAACACAAATATGGTTTTCTTAAGGAGGTATGTAATTCATTTAAATGCACACATAAGGTGTAATAAAAAAAATGCAATGGGATTAAATAAGCATTCATTAACATTTCATAGCAACCAAGAATATATGTTTAAATTAAACTTGACCACATATAACATGCATAATCCATGTTAATTTATTATAGTAAATAATATTCAATCAAATTTCATAGACCGTTGTTTTTTAACTAAGAATGGTCCAAGGAAATTAGTTTCATATGAACAATTTCCTCCTAGTCATAGGCATCCACTTAAGATGCCATCCCCAAGTTGGGTTATGAGGTCACTAGGGAAAATCAATGTAAGATATAGGATCCCACTCACTCAACCCAACCCATTGCTCTCATGGAATTGTTACTTCACTCATTACAAAGAATTACACATATAATCTAACCCACAAATATCAATGGCACTCTCTTTCACTTCCCTACATGACATAAGGAAGATCTTCCCCTACTATGGTCAACAATGCCTTAGGGATTTTCTTCCCTTTAATTCTCTTTAGTGTAGGCAGAAAGAGTCCAATATGTTGAATGTTTTCTAGGAATAACTTGGAAGATTAAAATGTGCCTCTCAAATAACTAATGATCAATTTAACTAATGGGTGAAAGATTCCTTAGTTACCCAACCTCTATGCTCATCTACAACCTCTACCTCTTCACCAAGGACAATTGATTCCCCTTTCATGGTGTTTATTTTAATCATCTTCATATTTATGGTTAATTAGTAGAAGAGAATTAGCAAGCACTACAACCATAAGCCTTTTTTTATGCCTCAAATGCACCTTGAAATTACTTACGAAAAGGTTTTTTCAACCTATTGTGTGACTTTGTGATCCACCCATATTTTAAATAGGGGTCGCAAATTAGGTTGATAATAAAGTTGAAAAGTATTTTTTCCAAAAAACCAATATAATATATGTCAAAAATCTAGGTCAAAATTATTTATAAAAAGCATAATTTTAGATTCAAAAACATATGTTAAAAATGGATATTACAAATGTGATTGAAAAAAGATTTGATAGCTACCATTTATTACACAAATATTATAAATGAGGTAGAAAATTATTTTGAAAGTTTAATAGGAGGTATAGGTTGAAACTTTTATTTCAAAAAAAAGTTCTTGATCATGAGCTCAAAGATGATCCTAGTCATAGTTAAAGATCAAATCCTAATCCTAAACTCACTTCCTACTCTTAAGCTTTGCTTGTCGAGCCTAACAACTAGCTGAGTCTAAATCACATTCTAAGTAGCTATATTCAACTTTGGATTCATAAGCTCCACAATTATTTATATATATGTTATTTTGTTATGCTTTATATTTAGATTAATGCTTGAATTTATCTCCATTATTAATATCAATTACAACAATCTAATTTAATGTCATAGCATAATCAAACAGCAAATTATGGTTGTTGTTAGATTGCATAGTTTTAAACAAATGTATATGGAATGTTACTTAAAAGAACTCCATCATGGCATGATAACTTCACTGTGTAGAGCTCCCCACCTATCTAATGCCTTGGTAACACTCCTCAAGTGAGGCCTTCCTTGCTTCAAGAATTGATAATGTTAATGCTAGACTAGTACAATGTTTGTTGGACACTTAAGTGGACCCTAGTTTACCAATTAAAGCCAATAAATGGATATTTTGTTGGGACCATGACATGATTTTGAGGCCTTAGCAAAATTAAGGAACGAGTGGCTAAAACACAAGTGGAAGATTGTTTTGATGATAGAACGAAATATTTTCTAACGAGGAAGTCCCACTGTTTTGTTGGAGAACGGAAAAATTCAAGGAGACATTCATGTATGAAGACATGTTGGCTTATGGGGGCCTGACCTAGGTTTAGAGTTAAGTTAGTCAAAAAAATCCCTACACTACTAGCCCTTTCGGAATTAGCCCGCGGAGCGTGGATTGAAGTCTCACCCGAAGCAGTATGGGGGGATGCTAGAACCAAGTTTCCGCACCCTTGAAATGGATGTGATGTCGGTTTATTCCAACTATACCTGCCTTCGCGTAGGTCGCTTAACGCTCTGTTCTAACTTGTACTACCTCCATGATCTGGTACAATCGACCTTCGCGCAGCCCTAACCAAGGGCTGAGATGCTTTCGCGTTGCTATGGCAGTGAACTGCACTATTTCCCAAACTACGTCGAGTATCTTACTTATCTTATTATCAGATCTTAGTTATCTTCGTGTAACAGATATTCTTACTTGCGTTCACTTAACTAATAAAATTATATACATTCATGCATCATATAAGAATTAGAAGTGAAATTCATACCCAATATAACAGATGCATAAAACAGGAAATAAAGTCACAAAATTGATAGAAACTTCTCTTTATTGATACTTCCAACTAATTACAGACTTGACTTGCCCTGTGCACTCAGCTGCAGGGGTCCATGCACTTAGCTGCAGACTATTAGGCCTCTGTGCACTCAGCTGCAGAGCCTCTTCCTACAGTATGACCCAAAACTAGACTTTACACTTCAGATATATCTCGCATACATCATCATTCCTTTGACATTCTGTGATGCCTTAACTAATTAGAGCTTTGCTCTATTTATATAATCCCATGGTCCGCGGACCATGGGTAGATCTTCTACAACTGACATTACATTATCAAAATAAGGGTGGACAACCCTATGACTCTTTTACAACTACGCGCTCCGCGCACACAAAATGCGAAGTCTTTACATTAGAATTATAAAATTGGACCAAAATCTGGGCTCTAAGCCCCAAAACTTCCCTTGGGGGATCTCATGCCCAACAGGCTCCCAACACAAACATTGTGACTCACCCTCGAGTCACTCTGTTGGTGCGGAGATCTTTGCACGAAGACCTCCCAACTCTGATTGGATCGTTGCAAGTTCAGCAGTGCACTGAGCGGCTGCGAGGTGAACTTCCTCTACATGCGGTTTGGTGACTACTGTCATTGAACTGCTGCCCTGAATCCTTTCCTGAGTTGCTTGCAGCTGTGCGATCTTTACTTCAATGGATGTTGTAATAGTATATGCCTCATTGATCCATGGCTATAGGCGCGCTTTCAAAACTGCCTCTTTATGCTCAGTGGCATCCACCTACTCCTTAAGCACCTTTGCCTACTGCATCCTTGCGAGCCTTTGTGTAAGGGCAAACATTTGTGCAATCCCTTTTACCTCATCATATCTCTATTGCAGCTTGCACGCCTCTATCTCTAGGTGCTCTATGTTCGGGTCCTCTTGCAAGGTGGTGAGGACCTCAAATGATTGTTCGAACAACTTCATGTAGTCTTTCACTACACTATCAACCACCGCCATTTCTGTTGTGATTGCGGTGGCATGCTATTCCTTAACCTCCACGGGAGTTGAAGGCTGTGCCTTCAACTGTAATTCTGTTATCTTAAGGTTTAGCTTCAGCTGAACCCTGGCCATTTTAACTTTGGCGTTGCGCACCCCTGTTGCTAACTTTCGGACGCGCGCCTCCACCATTTCCTCTGCTGGGATGGCCAACTTCAGGACCATATGGTAGGCTTCCTCCACAACCTAAACTAATTGTTTGTTCTGATCCATGGTTTGGTTGCACAGCAGGCTCAACTACTCAATGTTGATGTGCTACTCGCTCATTACATGTATAGCGTGACTCTCCCTGGCCCGAAGTTTTGTCGTGACTCCATCCTACAAAAGATAGAGCATCTCCCGAGGGAGCGCAACCATGTTTAACCCGACCCCTTTCAAGCTGCTGACCATAGGCCTATCGGCCTCATTCTCTGTAATGAGTGCTCAATCTAGTAGCACTATTGTGTTGGTCATCCTGGCGCACAGCATTTCCTCGGCCGAGGAAGTGCCGAAAACGAGGCTGGTTGACACTATGCGAGCCTGTGGAGTGCGCACCTGAAACTCCTGTATTTGTGTTCGAAGAGCCCTCAATACCAATTGGTGTTGCTCCTCAAACTGTTCGAGGGCCTCTGTGGTGACATGCCTCACCGTTTCGTTGATATCATGTAGATTCCCCTCAGTGAGGGTGATTGGGTCAAACGAAGTCTTTGAGGCCTTTGTCTTCTTTCGTGTCCCCACTTGCTCTCTTGGGTGTGGAAGTTTTAGTTGGGTGGACGTTGTCTATAGGTTTGCACCACCTTGTTCTATGTCGATCTCCGGTTCAGGCGAAGGTGACTTTCGTCCTTCGTGCTCTTCTTCTGTTGTTTTCTGCTACTCCACCAACTACGTAGTGTCGTGTGCCACCTGGGCCTTAGCCGCTGCTTCTTCTTTCCTGCACTTTTCCGCCAGCTATGCCATCCGTAGTTTTGTCTCTTCCTTCTTCCATTGCAAGGAGGACTTCTCTGCTTCCTCCACGGAGCCAGATGGAGCATGCCACTCCGGTGGTCAGGACTCAAGGACTACGAATATCACATCGTCAATTACCAAATATGGTAACTCATTCCACGTCTTCGTGGGATCCTTATGTGCCCTTATGAAGACATGGCGGAAGTCTGCTATGAACTCCGTGAAGCTCTGCAGACTGTTGTAGATAGTGGGCAATAACCGCGGCTTGTGATTGATCCCCATCCGGATGTTCATCTCCATGAGCACCCAAAATATCTTGCTCTCCCTTATCCTTTGTGTGTCCCTGGTTGCCCACAACGAAGTGTACTTTGCTGCCTCTAGAAGGTCTTGTGCGATCGATAGGAACTGGCTATCTTCGGGCAACTCCCATGCCACCAGTACTATCGATAATAGGAGCCATGCATAATGAAATATTTTTCCCTGCTCCTATGCCTCACGATAGTTCACAAGGAACTCACCGTATAGATAGTTTTCCCAATTGAACTGTACCCCTTATGTGCATTGCGCTGCTAGTGCAACCACTAGCATGGGCACCTCATCCGTGTGATACTTCCACATCACCTTCCTTGCCAATATCTGTGTTGCGACCTTGACTGCAGGGTTGTTGATGCTGGAGATGGCATACCCTCGCTTCTTCTTATCCAGCTTAAATTTTTTTTCATGGCCTCCGCGATGGCCAACTCATCACTTTTTCCATCTGAAATGTTTGCTTGGTCCTCCCCTGCGCAAGGTAGCCATGTGATCCGATGAATCAGATGGTCTGTGATGGGGATGGGCTCCTCCAGCCACAAGCACCCATCATGCACCAAGTAGAGCAGCTTCTTGATGACAAAAATGGTCACTGGGGTGCGGTGGTAATGCGACACCCAGAGTAGGTTTAACAACCTTGCTTTCTCAACATCTCTAAGCCATTTGGGCAACTCCAACTCTATCATTCCAGCCGACGCATCTATCTTCTAGTGCATTAGCTTCATAGTCGCTAAATGTGGGAACTTCTCGTGGTTCGTGAGGTCCCAATCTTCAAATTTCAGCATGGGAACCCATCCCAAGTGCGCTCCTTCAAACACAATATCGTCTGGGAGCAGGGGAGTTTGTAGAGAGATCTTGCTCTCATCTATATCCTTTGGAACCTTAGCTTTACCCTTTCGTGGAGGAACATATTCCAGCAGCCTAGTGATAGGGTCCGCGCCCTGGGTTTTAACTTCCATTTCTACATCCTCCTCCTCCACCAGGATTTCTTCAAACTCTTCCTCCTCATCGGCCTCCAAATTAATGGCCTTCCCCTTTTCCTCCATTGTGAGCTTGGTCCTTAGTGGATTTCTAGGTGAGACGCGCACTAGTATCATGGCCTATTGATCCTTCTTGGGTCTCAGTGTGCACGGTGATTTAGGGACCTCAATGATTATTTTGGTGCTCTCTGGGGTTTCTACTTCCACACTTGCCTGAACGGTTTCCTCGGATTTCATTGCTTCGGTATCCATGACTTCTTCAGGTGCTACCATAGTGTGATTCCATAGTTCTCTCAGTGTCTCTGGTAATTTCTCAAGCAACGAATTCACTTTCAGAATATCGAATAAGTCTCGGTTCATGAATATATGAGCGCGCAACAACTCAGTTCTCAATTTTCCAAGTGTTGTTTGTTGGACAACCATTTGTAATTTATAGCACCTTTTGAATTTGAATTCGACCATTCCCCCCACATTTGGTCCATTAATGCTAGATTAGCGGCAGATTTTCAAGAATCTAGCCCATAAAGTTTGCCTTAAATGCCTGTTGCCCGCTCCATTTGGCCTCAAACCAAGCATCACATCGTGAATAGTGACTGTAATGGTCACTTTCTAGCAGACTTGTGCACTAGCCCAGCTGTCTTCGCATTGTCGCGAACCCTGTGACACTTCACTACTGCCTGGAGCACTAAGAATATGCTTTGGTCTGCTAGTCAGGTGGCTGGGCCACCTGCGTATGGATTCAAATGACTGCCATTCACTTTTCCCAGGAAGGGTTCTCCATTCAACTTTACCAACTGTACCATGCCACCATTGGTAATCTCCTTAATAACATATGAACCTAACTAGTGCATTCTGAATTTCCTTGGGAATTTATCAAACCTACTATCATACAACAAAACCAGATCGTTTACCTTGAATATGCGCATCTTGATGTGTCGGTCGTGCCATGCCTTTTTGCGCTGCTTTTGGACCTGCTGGTGGAATCTAGCCAAAAATCGTTCTTCTTCGAGCTCTTCGAGCTACGCAAGCCTCTCCTCCAGAACTCCTTGATCCGTCATACCTGTGAGTGCTACTATGCGCAAACTAGGCATGATGTATTCCATAGGCATTATGGCTTCCACTCCATAGACAAGCCTAAAAGGTGTCTGTCCCGTCAGTTTCTTGCACATCGTCCGATAAGCCCATAACACTATAGGTAGGTGTAGGTCCCAATCACTTTGCTACGCATTGCATAAATTGGTTAGTGTAGTTTCCAGTACCTTGTTGAATGATTCTACTATCCCATTAGCCTGTGGGTGATACGGTGTGCTCTTCTGGTGATACACCTAAAATTCCTCTGTTAGTGTGCTGATCGTCTCGTTTAGGAAGTGTGTACCATGATCACTCATCAAGATCTTTGGACATCCAAATTGCATCAGTACATGTTCAAATAAAAACTTCGCGGCAGTCGCGCCCGTGCAATCCTTCACCGGCTGCACTTCTGCCCAATGAGTCAGATACTCCATCGCAGTGATAATATATCTCACGCCTATCTTTCCTTGAGGTTTAATAGGTCCTACAAAATCTATTTCCCACTTTT
The DNA here is from genome assembly GCA_031772625.1 of Pinus tabuliformis. Classification (NCBI taxonomy): domain Eukaryota; kingdom Viridiplantae; phylum Streptophyta; class Pinopsida; order Pinales; family Pinaceae; genus Pinus; species Pinus tabuliformis. The sequence continues at coordinate 485,167,021 of CM062814.1, read as the reverse complement.
TGAAAGGTTGCAACGTCATTTGTGGATTCAAAGGCATCTCGTCCCTCCATGATGGCCTACTTATTCTTTGACATATGTCGCATGCCTTGCAATATGCTTTTGAATCTTGATGAAGGGTTGGCCACCACAACCCTACGTGTAGAATCTTCTGCGCGGTTTCTCTTCCTGCATAATGTCCTCCCAACATTAAGAGCCATTTGCAAGTTCGCCCCCCTAACACATGCTTATTGACTAGGTATTTTAGCGTGGAGTACATATGCCTCTGCGCAGGTTGGGGCTTTTCTCCATAGGCCTACGTCCACTTGGCCAGATGCGCGTACGAATCATCCTGCCCATCATACTTGTCTATCAGTCACGCCTTAGGCTTCCCAAATTGTACTCGCATCATTCTCCTAAATTCACGTCAATCATCAAAGCTTCCTTTGTGTGTACCCCATCATCTCGTAGGCGTAGCATGTAGTACCCAGTCCAAGGCCTGGAAGCGTTGCTTTTTCAGCACCTCCCTTTTGAATGCATTCAAGAAGGTATCTTCCTCATTTAAATCATCATAAGTAGGTATATCTCTTACTTCTATCGACACGTAGCGCAGTGACCTTGTCATCATATTACAATTCAATGTAGTTACTTCATGTAACCAATTCTGTGATCGTTCTATTTCTTCGTCAGAATTTGAAGTGCAGGAACTCTCGCACTCCCATGTAATCCATCCATCTGCAATGGGATTCACCTAGTCTTGGTCTTGCACTGTTATCTTGTAGATGCAGTCTAGATCATCATCACTTTCATAGTCACGGACTGGCTCCATATAGCGCGATCCTTCAGCAGGGTCCAGGGGTATAATTATGCGCAGTGACTTCTTTTCAAAGATCATTTTTCACTTCTTCAGATTAATTACCCCATTCATAACAATGGCCCAGTCAATTCCCAAGAGCATAGGGTAGGATTGTTGTCATCAACAATCTCTATTACTTCGAAATCTGCCAGCACGTTTGCTCCCTCAATATCCACAGTTATTCCCTGCAATCACCCCACAGGTATTATTTTCTGTTGATTTTCCATTCTTAGCTGAATCAGAGACCATTGCAGCGTAGGTCTCCCCATTCGCTCCCATGTCTGTTTCAGTAAAATAGTCGTGTCTAATCCCAAATCCAGAATGACTTGGTCCATCTCATATTCTCCGATCTACACAGTGAGTCTCATTTCACAGCCTGTCCTTGTCTTATGCTTTCCGATGTTCTAGACTACGTGTGATTCTCCTGGTTCAGTCCCAGTGCATCTATTGATGAGCTCCTGTAATCCTTTCACAGCCTTACCGGCGCGCTGTAACTTCATACAGGTTTCCAAGAAAGTTGTAAACATGGAGGGATCCATTTTTTACTCAGGCTAATCTTTTCTCCCTGATGTGGAGGGCCTTAGCAAAGCTCTTCTTAGCTTCCATGAATGTTTCCCGAGCGCACTCCAAATCAAACTTAACTTCTTTTGTTAGGGCTTTGTGAACCTAGGTATCGTTTTCTGGTTGTTTCCCTTTGTCATCTCCCATTGTGATTCCACTTCGGAGCACAATATTTGCGTTCGAATCTTCCTCGCGTGGCTCAGACCTCATCATCTGCAAGTTTGGGGGAGGCGGTAGCGCTCCTTTGTTGCATATCTTAGTTATCAACGTAGGACAATCTTCTGTCTCATGATCAAACAACGTGCAATACTTGCATGACGGGGATGTTGGATTTGTGCAATCGCGGGCATAGTGTCCTGGCCCTCCAAAATTGTAGCAAATCAACTGTCTGCAACCTCTACTAGGTACTCCTTTGCCTTGGCCTCGTCTACCCCCTAATATCCTGTCTACGCCATTCCTACATTCTGGTCAAGGGGTTGAGTTTCAGCCCGAATCCTATAGGTGGGAGTTCTATCCATAATCAATTCATAGCTTTTGTGAGTACGCTTTTCATGTCCCACCGACCTACAAAAGTTGCAGAACAACTGTTGCGAAGTTTGCATATACTTCTGTAAAAAGTGACAATTATCTATGGCATGTTTTCCGGCTATTTGACAGATAGCGCACCACAAAGCAGGCGCTGCGTTAGGTCCTACTTGAGCTTCTGGCCTTAGGGGCATCGGTCCTCCTCCTGCAAGCTAATTTGGAAAAACCAAGCAGTGGTATTTGTCATGACCCTGACTCTTGCATTTGACGCACCACACTTCTTCGTGCACTTCTGGTTGAACCATCCTATCCTGTTTCAGACTCTACAACTCAAGGCACAAATTCTTTAGTTGCGCGTGGATCTGTTGAACTCTCAGATTAGGATCTTGCATCAGGGTCTCTTGTAGCCTCATAGCAATATCTAAGGCCTCTGCCCGAGTTGTTATCTTTTACTGTGATAGAACACTCCTTAAATGTGGTAGTAGCGAAGCTACAAACCACTTGCGATGCTGTCCATATGTCAGATTCATATTGGCTTTGTGAATCATACATTTTAGCCTCTGATCTAGTTCCCAGGGAGTCTCGCCTGGTAGCATCGTGATCTCTTTAAATCGCAAAATCGACTGCACTTCATATTTAATCCTGCTAAATTATCTATTTAGCGCTATTTGGATATCTGTGACTCTCGCATTTGGGTTATCATTGGAGTACTTAATATACCAGGTCAGTGCGCGATCGTGTAGGGCACTAACCAATGTCACTTTCTTTATATGGTCATCTGTAACACCTTGCGCTTCCCATACAGCCCTTACAATGAACTAGAATTGGTCCGGATCTTCGTTTCCCAAACCTTTGAACACAGACAACTTCACTGTGCTTGCCATACTGAATCGTGGTGGTGGTGGAGTTGGTACGAGTGAAGATGGAGGTGATGGAGGTGATTTTCACGGAATTATTTTTCTTATCAGCTAAATAGCACTTCGCGGAGACACCTTTGCAAGCTCTTCCTCGTCTCTTTGCGGAGGTGAAATCAAGGGTCTATTTTCTGGACCCTTATTTCCTTTGTTCCTATATACCTTTCCACTTCGTGTGGCCCCGAACATCAAGGTAACAACATAACCCGCTTTTTGCACAACAACATTTTAATCCAAGTATTCAAAGACTTTAGATACTTACCTCTCGGTCCTTTGAGAAAGCGGCACTCTGCCTTGCTGTAGCTAACTGAGGTGTTAATCATAAACTCAGTAATGAATCCTCCTATAATACGATCCAGCCAATGATAAACAGCTTGTGTGATCTTATCCTCTGATGCTTCCAATCTCCACACTAGCTCTTGGGTCCACACAATAGGACCGTCAAGTTTCCACCTTCCTTGGCTATCTGCTAGCTTCACGATCCACTCGTATAGATCAGTAGGGAAGGACGCGAAAAATATTTCATGGATCTCTGTATACAGGTAGCTGTCTAGCCACTCTTCTTGTGATAGTCGTGGGTTTCTGTTCTCCTGCGCCGCGAACTCATGAATTATTTTGTCCAACCAACCTTCAATTTCTTTCTTAGTTGGATTCTAGTGATACGACATCACACATCTCTCATGCAGATTCTGATCCTGGCAATAGAACCATTTGTTGGCTTATGCAGGCCTAACCCAAGTTCAGAGTTAAGTTAGCCAAACAAATCCCTACACTACTGGCCCTTTCGACATCAGCCCATGGAGCGCAGACTGAAGTCTCACCCAAAGCAATATGGGGGGATGCTGGAACCAAGTTTCTACACCCTTGAGATGGATGTGATGCCAGTTTATTCCAACGAGACCTGCCTTTGTGCAGGTTGCTTTGCATTATGTTCTAACCTTCAGTACCTCTGCGATCTGTTACAATCGGCCTTCACGTATCCCTAACCAGGGTCTGAGATGCTTTCAGGCTACTATGGCAACGAACTATGCTATTTTACAAACTACGCTGAGTATCTTACTTATCTTATTATCAGATCTTAGTTATCTTCACGTAATAGGTATTCTTACTTACGTTCACTTAACCAATACAATTATATACATTCACGCATCATATAACCATTAGAAGTGAAATTCATACCTAAGATAACAGATGCATAAAACAAGAAATAAAGTTGCATAATTGATAGAAACTTCTCTTTATTAATACTTCCAATTGATTACAGACTTGACTCACCATGCACACTCAGCTGCAGGGGTCCGCACACTCAGCTGCAGAGCCTCTTCCTAGGCTATGACCCAAAACTAGACTTTACGCTTAAGATCTATCTTGCATACATCATCATTCCTTAGACATTCTGTGATGCCTTAACTACTTAGAGCTTTTCTTTATTTATACAATCCCATGGTCCGCGGACCATGGGTAGATCTTCTACAACTGACATTACATTATCAAAATAAGGGCAGACAACCCTATGACTCTTTTACAACTACGCGCTCCATGCCCACAAAATGTAAAGTCTTTACATTGGAATTACAAACTTGGACCAAAATCTGGGCTTTAAGCCCCAAAATTGCCCTTGGGGGATGCCACACCCAACAAGACATCTTTGAAATTTTATGTATAGAGTTTTCTAGTGAGTTTGTGTGAATGGTTGCATATGCTTGATGAAGCCCCACATCACCATTGAGGAGACAAGAAGACAAGTAATTCGAATCTTAAATCTAATAACTTTGGAGCATTGTGATCACTTGGTTAATCAAGCAATAGACTTTTGGGGAGAGCAGATAATGGAATGATCCATTGTATCTAGTTTGTAGTAGAATTGTACTAGTTGTACTCAAAATCTAAGGACCAATTTTAGAATGGGTTTTGAGAGAGATTGGTGAACACAAACCCTACAAGGATAAAAATGTTGTTGGTGAAGGAAAAGTTGTTTCCTACTAACCCACTGAGCATGTTGTTGTAAAACCTTACATTAAGGAATGGGTTACAACGAGGTTGGAAAAGATGAGAGCTCAAAGGACCAAATGACCATGGAGGGCACAAAAGCTAAAGAGAAAGTTGAACAAGATTTCAAGAAGTATAGATAACTAACTAGTGGTGGTTGAACCAGATGTGAGAAAATGAAGAAAGCCACGAGGAGTTGCAAAATGAGATTAGTGAGGAAGGGAGTAGTAAAGTGAGGATGAGATATTTGGAGAATTTGAATAGGAAAGGTGAGTTAGCAGGTGAATGGTTGCGAAACAAAGGTTTGGTGATAAATGTATCTCAATAAGGAGTAGTAGTCAAGGCACCTCAATGAGGTCTGAGGAACACACTGGAGTGGGGTTACGAGAGATATGTGATTAGAAAGTGATATGTTGGAGACAATGTAGAATGATATTTTGGATGAGAAAGAATCAAATGAACTAATGGGAAACCATACTCTAAGGCCAACATATGTGCCCCTTCTATCTAGGGAGGATGAGAACCTAGTAGTGGGCATGGCACTAGACATTAGCAACGTTGGCCTCGTACCAATGCCACCCTTTATGCTTCATAAATACAATTAGGTAACACTACGCTAACTTGTTAATAATGGTTCAAGTCCACCTAGTAGTTAGCTTACTTATGGAGGAACAATAGGAATTAGAGGAAGTAGTCTTAACAATAGTGCAAGTTGAATATTAGGAGTAGCACAATTGGGAGTTATAGCTATTTAGAGAAAAAATAAGAGTTTCATGAGTTTTAGTACCTATGATGTTTTGAATTATAACCTAGGAGAATGTAAGAGAAATAATATTAGAGTGATGCACTATTTAAAAAATTTAGTCATATGTAAATGCTTTGGAAAAAAAACATAATGATACGCATACCTTGATATAAAACAAACCCTAAAATTGTCATTCTTAAAATATCTTAAAATATCTTGTGTAGTTACCTAATATCATTCAAGTAGAATATCCCAATTATTTATGTTAGTAATGGTGTGATCATATTTTTCATTCTCTTAAAGGAACTCTTTCTAGACATGCACCCATCAAGTATAAATCATCCTAACATATATCTTTGAAGTAATATAAATTGTCCAATGACTATCCCCAAAAGAATTCTCACCCATAGACTTGATGATGGTGTAAGGATCATATTAAAGTGGTATGAGATTCTTATGGGAGTTTGTTAATTTCTCTTAATGCGAGTCCAACCATTCCTTGTCACCAACCTGAAACTTATGCAAAACCCAATGGATTGTGTATCTACTTGTACTTGGAGTTGGAAAGTTTCTACAAAATATCATGAACTCATTGTTGAATTTGTTGGATACATTCCTCAAAATTGGTTGCTTTTCTTACGTCATTCCAAGCATGGGAGGTATCTTCATGTGTTATTCCATGAATATAGCTACGTTAATTTGTGCCAATTGTTGGGACCCTAAGCACACCTAAAAAGGCTTGTGGCTAATAGAAATAAGAAGAGCTACACCGAATTTCTATTGAAAATATGGAAGGCTTTCAACATATGTGTATGTGGATGCTCACAGTTGTATATTCTAAGGACATCTAGAATAATCATATTGACTCCTTTTTATTTATCGATCTAGGGATGGAAGGCAATTGATTTGGTGAAGCTTGATGTCCATCATGGACCAAGGGTTAAACCAGAAAATACTGAGGAACCAACTATCCCTATTAGGAAATATGGTCATTGGAAACCTAAAATGAACCAAAATATGCTTGAAGAAGAGATTATGGGTGGATTGTGTTGTGACACTCTTCTTACAGGGTGTCAAAATTCCCATCCTAAGGAAGCGATCAAAAACAACAAAAACACATTCATTACCATGCTTGACTGATGAAAAAAATGACATAAAATCCATGGGCACTAGCTCCCAAGGATTACCTAGAGTAGGAAAAAGCCTACAACTGGTGTAGATGGCCATTTCCTTTGGCAGAATATAATTCTTCCACTACTTATAGGATTCGACAATAGAATGAAACTCATTATTATAAAATTGGTATCTATGAAACCCATTATAGAGTGTGTGGCTATGATAAACCATTGAACATTTGTTTTCGTGTGGGCACCACATCGATGACATAAACGATTGGCTCATATGGTCCTTGTTCTGTAACCATTCATCGATGAAAGCTACTTCCCTAATGAGATAGAAGTGAAAACTGATAGTTGCAAAGGTTGGATAATGATGTGAACCTTGACTTGGTAACTTGTAACTTGTTAAGTGGGATAAGTTGAAATTGGACATGAGTAGCCTAAGATGAGTTATAGTCAGTTCTTAGGTGAACAAGACATAGTCTAGTTGTAGTAACTATAACTTGGTCAAGTTTTTGTAGTCAAGGAAGGACTTGGATGGGTTCCCAAGTCCCAAAAAAAGTAAGGGTAGTTGTGAGGGAATGATAACTAAGGAGTGCCAGGGCATGTTAATGAATGAAAAAACATCCCAAGGAATGAAAAGGAATGCTAACACATGCCAGACAGTGTCAATGCATACTAAGGAGTGTTAGGGAGTGCCAGGGCATCACAAGGGAGAACTAGGTCAAAATTCATGGAAATGAATGAATATGAGTGTGTGCCAAGGAGTGTCAGTGAGTTATAGGTGTCCCAAGGATGAAGTGTACTAGGAGATGTTCATAATAGGACTTGTAGGAGGTAATCCTATGGTTACGATAAAGGTCTAGACAAAGTAGTTTCGAACAAAGGGAGACTTTGGGTTGGGCACAACACTATTTTTCCAATGCCTTTGTTAGGTTCTCAAGCTACAAGAAAAGTAAGGTTGTTTAGGAGGGCATGGCAAAAAAGTGCTAAGGTGTGTCAGGGAATGTAGGAATTCCCGGTGTCCCAAGGACTAAGTGTGTTAGGAGAATTTCAGAATAGGAATTACAGGAGGCAAGCCTACGATTGCGATAAGGGGATGGAAAAAGCAGTTTCAGACAAAGGGAGACTTTGGGCTAGGCACAACACTATTTTTTCAATGACTTGGTTGGGTTCCCAAGTCGCAAAAAAAGTAAGGCTATCTATGAGGGCATGACAACTAGGGAGTGCCAAGGTGTGCAGGGAATTCCACGAAGTGCTAACACATGCTAGAGATTTTCAAGGCATGTTAGTCATGCCAAGACATGCCAAGTGCTAAGATGTGTTAGGTGCTAGGGTGTGGCGCCAACACATGCCGGGGAGTGCCAGGGAAACACAAGGGAGAACTAGTTTCAATTTCATGGAAATGAATGAATAAGAGTGTGTGATAGGGAGTGTTAGCAAGTTCTAGGTGTGCTAAGGAGGGAGTGACAAGGTATGCTAGGCAGTGCCAAGGCATGATAGAGTGTTAGGAAAGCATGCCAATATGTTCCAAGTGTTAGGGTGTGCCAATGTGTGCCAAGGAGTGTTAGGGAGTGCTAGGGAAACACAAGGGAGAACTATGTCATAATGCATGGAAATGAATGAATAAGAGTGTATGACAGGGAGTGTCAGTGAGTTCCAAGTGTGTTAAGGAGGAGTGACAAGGCATGCTTGGCAGTGCTAAGGAATGTTAGAGTGTTAGGGTAGCATGCGGCCAAGATGTGCCAACACATGCAAGGATGTGTTAGCTGGGAGTGTGTTAGGGAGTGTCAATGAGTGCTAGCTGTCATGCCAAGGAGGGAGTGATAAGGTATGCTAAGCATGGTTAAGGCATGCCAGGGAATATCGGGGCATGTCAAGAAGTGATAGAGTGTGCTAGGTAGTTATGGGGTGTGCTAACATGTGCCAAATAGTGCCAAGGCATGCCAGGTGCTACGACATGCTAGGATGTGCAAGGTGCCAAAGTATGCCAATATCAGTCAAGGAGTTTCAAGGCAACAAAAGGAATAACCAAGCTAAAATGTAAGGAAATGAACACATAAGAGGGTTAATAAGTCAGGACTTTATCTTTTTCAAAAGGGGCATGCTAGGCACACTAATAACATGTTCCAATACATGCCAAGTGCCAATGTGTGCCAAGTGTTAATGTTTGTTAATGAAAAATTATGCCAAGGTGTTACAGGTCATGTTAGGGACTACAGGTCATGACAACATTGTGGAGTACTAAAAAGGTATGTTTTTGATGATCATTTCAGTGGCTTTTCAGTGGAACTTGTGAACCTTTTTGCATCATGAACTTGGAAAACAATAAAGAATTATAACAAAACATGTGAGATTAATATGCAAGACTTAACCGTTGATAATTGTCATTCTCCTGTGCAGGAAAGGGTGAAAATGAGGAGTTGCTGTTCCAAAGAAAAAGACAAGAACAGGGTAACTGCTGTCCCTTTGACGGGGGACCGAGTGCAAACAAGGCTAAGCAGATCAAAGCAAATCGGCCCGGAAAAGGAGGAGAGGACACCAGCTTGACGGAGGAGAAAAGAGATGATTAAGGATTAACAGTTTGGCGAATCCCTTAGGATCCCTCAGGATCTTTGATCCTGAGGGATCACTGCTTTATCTATCTTGTTACTTAGACATCTCCACCGTCACCCTTATATAAAGGGACAACCCTGTTAGCTTTGGGGGGATTATGCTTTTATGTAATTTCTGTTAAAGATCAAACTTTGATCATCGAGTCTCGTTGAGAACTGGTTCATTGTACTTTTGTTTTATGCATTAATACAAACTTGGTGATTATCTTATCTATGCGTCTGGATTAACCTAAAGCGGTGTACCCTTGGAGGCTAAGGGCCCGGCCCCGGAGGACACTTGCTTCTGTATCACTACAATTTGATTTCTGTGTGGTTTGCTTATCGTTGTTATTTGGTAATCTGATATGCTTTATAAGTTGACATCACATGCTCTGTTAAGATTAATTCATTAAGGTTTTTACAGACAGAACTATTGTATTGACTCTGCATTATATTACTGATCCTTTCAGAGTTGATTGAATGTTATTAGTCTTGACCGAATATTATTACTGTTTTGTTACAGAGCTTTTGTGCTGTACATTCATGTTATAGAATTCATCTGAAAGTTGTGTTCTTTACGATTGTTGGATTCAGAAGTAATGCTATTCTATTTTGAAACGCAGTCGTATTCCTGTTAATTAAGATTGATGCTAGATCAGATTACTATTCAAGCGTGTTGTGTGCGTATATGATTTCCAAGCGCTGTTCCATAACTTATCAGTAATTAGTGCTGTTCTGTTAGTGTGTGCTGCTTGATTTGCCTTACGAATGAAAGATTGCTGTTTGATTACGATGATTGCATTTGAGGTAGTAGATTCAGTTTGATTACTGCTCACGAGACTTAGTTGCTTAGTTGTTGTTCCATTTCAGAGTTGCTGTTCCATTTTAGAATTGCCGTTCCATTCCAGATTTGCTGTTTGATTTCTTATTTGCCGTTCCATTTTTCTATCTGCCGTTTCATTTACTCGCATTTGTTGTTTTGGTGTGAGAGACGATCTGTGGCTGTAGTGAGCCTCGACATTTACTGTCTAGCTCCCAGACCTGTGGTCCATGCTCTAATTTATTTTCCATCAGTTTCCAAAGGGATGGGTTATCGCTGCCGAACCCTTGACTGATAAGTTCCCTAGTTTTCTGAGTGTGTGATTTATTCCTTTGAAGTAACTTAGTTATAGACAAGCATCCATTTACTCTTGTATTTTTGAACGCTGTACTACTAGCATTACTCTAACAAATGATAGCCTCAGACTGAGACACTCTTTGAAATAACAAAACGCTCCCGGATTGACATATTAATGTGAGGTAATTAGAGGTGAAAGAGACCCTTTTTATAGCTCCACATTTTGGCACCGTTGCCGGGGAAAGAGTGTAGCCATTTGTCTTTTTCAGAGTAGTGTACGAACCTGCTAGGGAAGAGTTGGATCTTAAAAACAGAAGGTAAGAACCTGCGTACGGAGCATGTAAAAGCCCTGCTCCACTGTCCACTTTCCTAACAGATTTGTTGTTGCTTTGTTTGAATAGAATTTAGTAGTTCATTTGAGTGCATGACTAAGCAGAAAAAACCAGAAAAGAATATCAAACCTCCACCCAAACCTGAAAAAGCTAAGGGGCCGGTGACCCTTGGCCGAATGACCTTCATAGACGAAATCTATAAGAAAACAGAATCTCGGCCATCAGTAGGCCCCAGGAAAATCATTTCTAAACAACCTACTAGTTCCCTTCAGGCCACAGGGTCACCATCTGTAGCCTTTGCTGAGGTGCATAGTCAAACTGAAGAGCAGGACTTTCAAGAAATTGAAAATTCTACTCCAGAACTATTACAGGAAGGGAATTTCAACAACCTTTGCGAGGGAGAAGGAGAAATAGGGGAAACCGAGGAACCAAGATCTCCTATTGGAACAAATCAGCCATTAAATAGCCCAGATAAGGGGAGCGCTGCAAAAATCATTGTTGAAGGACCCCAATCTCCTCAGACATCAGGTATTCTCATTATCCCAGATAAAGGAAGTGCTATTAAAACTGTCCCTGTCAGAACCGTTCCCTCTCAACCTAGGAATACCCTCCTAGATATCCCAGAAGGTTATTGGCATATATTCGATCCTATGGCTCAGAACCAGCCAAACACTCAAACCTCTACATTACAATACCTTATAGTGGATTCTACAGCAAATGTGCACATGAAAGCTATCCCTCTTCAACATATCCCTACATTTCACGGTATCACATCAGAAGATCCGGATGCATTTTTATTCGAATTCGATGTGTTGTGCAGGGGATATGATTACACCACCGATCCTCAGAAATTGAAATTATTCCCCTCTACATTGAAAGGGGCTGCTTTAAGATGGTTTATGGGACTAGGTGGTGGGGTCATAAACAATTGGGATCAAATGAAAGAATCTTTCTTGAAAAAATATCAGGATTATTGTAGGTCTAGAGAATTAAAGGACAAAATATTCCAAATGACAGCCAAACTGAATGAAACATTAGAGGAGTATGTGGAACGTTTTCAGTACAATCTACAAAGATCTCCTTATGCATCACTACCTTTACCTGATAATGTGTTAAAAACTGCATTGATAAGGGGCATGAAGGAACAATGGATTGAAACATTAAACATCATGGGAAAAGGGGATATTTATCAAGAGAATTTTGCTGACATCATTGATTTATGTATCAGGAGTTCGAGAGGCAGCACAAGAGTAAAACCGGTAGAACATGATCGGTTTGTAAGAGATAACAAAATACCAACAGAAGGAGTAACACGTGTAGAGATTGGAAATTTATTGGAAAATTTTAAAACTGATATTCTGGGGACACTAACTACACAGCTTGATATTATGCAGGCTAAACAGAAGCAGATGGAGGCAGAACAAAATTTGACGATCTTCTATCCCCGATGTAGGAAAAAGCATAGTCATAAGGAATGTCCACTGGATACAGTCCAAACATGTGCCATCTGTACAAAAGATCACCTTATGGAGAGCTACCCCTCACTTCCTGGATTGAAAGCGGTATATAAGGAAGCGGAAGAAGAACCATAATCGGTGTACTTGATCAACCAGCGCCGCCAGTGGTAGCCGAGACAATCTGGTATGTTTCTAGACCCAACTTCTTCTTTTTAGCCTCCACAGTATAATGCTCAACAATATAGTATGTGGCAAAGTCAATCCCAACCCCCATTTTCAAACTGGTCACCACAGTCGTTTCCTTCTTCAAAACCGTGGCTGAATCAGGAAAGCCAATCTGGTTGGCCGAATTTCCCTTACACTCCACCATATTGGAAAAATAGCCCATATCCTCCACAATGGACTCCCCCTACTTTACAAAGTTCACCCTGGCAGACAAACTGGCAGAGACCAATGCACCAGCCAGTAGGAACTATTCCGCTCCCTCAACCTACTCTGCCAGCTTTACAACAAAATCCCCAGTCTAATCTGAGACCGCAACTCCCAGCCCAACCCAACCCCAATCTAAATAACAGACCGGTCCAATCTCTCCAAATTATAGAATCACCAGAAATAGGACTCGACCTGAGGGAGTGTAATGATCTTTAGTTACGATCTTGACGTATTATTGGAACTGAGGGAGATAAAACAGTTCATATTGAAGATCAGTTACCAAGAGAACATCAGTTGCAACAAGAGGATGTAAATAAGCAGCAGACTCATAATCAAGCAACCACATCCTCTCCTCCGTTCCCAGAACGATTAGTCATACCTTGACCTTTACAGTATCCTGACTTCGACATTCTGGGAGAATTACAAAATCTGTACATAAAAATCCCATTCAAACCAAGGAGGAATATAACAACTAATCCAAGAGTCCAAGTAGTCGGTACTTTATCTGATTTACTATCCGGGAAAGAAACACCCTTTAAATATGAAGACCCAGGAAATCCAATTGTAACTGTTCAAATTTATGGTCAGACCTTGTCTAATGCCTTAGTTGATCTAGGAGCTGCAATTAATATTTTAACAACCACTACTTGCCAAAAGCTCGACATTACATCTGTAGAACCCACCTCTACTTTGTTAGGATTGGCTGAACAATCTGTGGTTAGACCGGAGGGTACTCTACATGATGTCATGGTCTCTGTAGATTCCTGGGAATATCCACCGATTTCCTGATAACTAATCCAAAAACCCGACTTGATGGACACCCGCTAATCCTAGGTAGACCTTGGCTTGCCACTGCCGATGCTTACATTGGTTGCCGACAAGGAAATATGACCATAACCAAAGGACCAAATATCAAGAATTTAGTTCTATATCCTCCAGCGCAGCCAAGTGTCACAATAATTAAAACTAACAAGCACCTTGTATCATACCTTGCTGACAACATTAGATCTCCATTAACTATACAAGAGGCACTTGATTTTAAAGATCAAACAGAAGATGATGCCATTAACAACTTCATTAGTCAAACTGAATCTGGATCCTGCACATAGTGTCACATGATAGAAGTAGCATTTGATAATGAATTAGAAGAAGATTCTCTGAAAGATACACATGACCAAACAATACCTGTTACTTCTGTTGCAAATAGTAAAATTGTGGAAATTGAACCGGGAAAAACTTTAAATATCAATGCCAACCTCACACCTGAAGCTCATCCATTTGTTAAGAAAATATCAAGAAGCATTCGCATGGGATTATCCTGATATGAAAGGAATCGATCCCCAATTATGTACACACCACATTTATATAGAAAAAGATGCCAGACCTGTTCGTCAACCGCAAAGGAGACTTAATCCTCATCTAAAGGATGTGGTAAACGCTAAACTTTAGAAACTTTTAGATGTCAATTTTATCTATCCTATTTCTGATAGTAAATGGGTCTCTCCGCTTGTGGTGGTACCAAAAAAGAATGGGAAATGGAGAATCTGTGTGGATTACAGGGAACTAAATAAAGCAACACAAAAAGACCACTTTCCTCTCCCATTCATAGACCAAGTATTAGATACTTTAGTAGGAAAGAAATTCTTTTCTTTCCTGGATGGCTTCAGTGGATACAATCAGATTCAGATTGCCCCTGAAGACCAGGACAAAACTACTTTTACTTGTCCTTGGGGAACATTTGCCTATCGAGTTCTACCTTTTGGCTTATGTAATGCTCCTGCCACATTCCAAAGGGCTATCCTTAGCATTTTTGCAGATTTAATAAATGATGGACTTGAAGTATACATGGATGACTTTACACCATATGGAGATGATTTTGATCCAGCACTAGACACCCTAGAAAAAGTCTTACAACGCTGCATAGCTACCAGGCTTTGCTTAAGCCACGAAAAATGTTACATGATGATGACTGAAGGACTTATCCTAGGACACTATGTTTTAGCAGCCGACATTTAGGTAGACCCGGCCAAAATCCAAATACTTTTGCTTATTCCCACTCCTACTACTCAAACAGAGGTACGCAGCTTTCTTGGATTTTCTGGTTATTATAGACGATTTATAGAAAATTATTCGCACATTGCTGCACCTTTATATGCACTAACTGGTAACGTTGATTTTCTTTGGACAGAAAAATGTGAGCGTGCTTTCAAGGATTTAAAGAAGCTCGTATCCACAGCCCCAGTCCTTCGAGGACCAAACTGGGATTTGCCATTTCAGATATCATCTGATGCCTCAAATACAGCCATTGGCAGAGTCCTTGGGCAGGAAGAGGATAAAAAACCATATGCTATCTATTACATCAGCAAAAATTTATCCCCTGCTGAATTAAAATACACTGTTACTGAAAAAGAATTCCTAGCTGTAATATATGCTGTTAATAAGTTTAGACATTATATTACAGGCTATCCTGTTATCTTGTATACAGATCATTCTGCCATAAAATATTTAGCAAATAAGCCTGTCACAAATGCCAGAATAACTAGATGGTTGATTTTATTGCAAGAATTCGATATCACAATCAAGGATCGGCCTGGCAAAGAAAACCCTGTAGCCGATTTTCTCTCAAGAATGCCAAAGCCAATCGATGCAGCAGCAGTTGAAGATCAATTTCCGGACGAACATCTATTTGCTGTTGCCGTTCAAACACCCTGGTATGCAAATGTTGCCAATTACCTCGCAATAGGTAAACTACCAAAACACCTAACCCCTAATGAACGCAAATAGATTGTTCAGAAGAGTACTCGATTCTCGTGGATTGGGGGTTATTTGTTTCACACAAGAGCAGACATGCATATCAGGAGATGTGTTCGAGAAGATGAAATTTTTGACATCCTAAACGCCTGTCATGATGGACCATGTGGTGGACACTTCGCTGAGCGTAGAACTGGACATAAAGTACTGTAGACAGGATATTATTGGCCCACGATTTTCAGAGATGCAAAGAAATTTGTCCAAGCCTGTGACAGCTGCCAGCGAGTAGGACGTCCTGGTCAATATGACGAGATGCCTCTGAAACCACAGTTAGTCATTGAACCATTCGAGTGATGGGCTATTGATTTCGTTGGACCCATCATTCCATCATCAAATCAAAAAACATATATCTTGGTGGCAACAGAATATGTCACCGAATGGGTTGAAGCAGATGCATTGCCAAGAGCCACAGAGGACTCTGTCATACAGTTCCTGTTCCATCTATTTGTACGTTATGGCCTTCCAAGGGAAATAATTATAGATGGAGGACCACAATTTTTTGGGAATAGATTAGCTGCAACACTCAACAATTATCACGTCCAGCATAAAATCACTACTCCATACCACCCACAGGCGAATGGACAAGTAGAAAGCAGCAATAAGGTAATAGAATCAATCCTAATGAAAACCGTTGCATCACATAGGCGTGATTGGGTTGCCAGACTACCTGAAGCACTCTGGGCCTATAGAAAAACATGGAGAAGCACCACTGGTTACTCGCCTTATCAATTAGTGTTTGGAAAACAACCCATTTTTCCCATAGAATTCGAAATCCAAACATTACGAACAACACAGGAAGTTGGCTTAGATCTAAGCGAGGCACAAATTAATCGACTACAACAGATCAATGAGTTGGACGAAATTAGGTTCTTTGCACTTCAAAATACAACACTGATTCAATAGCAACGAGCTAAATGGCGTGATGCGCTCATTAAAAAAAAAGTCTTCCATGAGGGAGACTGGGCTCTGTTGTACGACTCTCGGTTTCAGGACTTCCCTGGGAAACTCCAGACTCGTTGGTTGGGACCATACGAAATCCAGAAGGTACATGACAATGGAACCCTTACTCTAATCACCATTGACGGTTCTGGATATGCCTTCAAAGTAAATGGCCACCGAGTTTGTCTCTATCGCAAACCACTCACTCGGGAATCCTTCTGCCAGTAGCTACGCCGAGACACTAATATGGAGATTTTAGGAGAGGAAGAGAAGTCTTCCTCACCTGTAATTCATTAAGGAATTCATTTCTTTTTACAATTTGTACATAAGTTCTTTTCTTTGAGTCGTTCTTGTACATATGTTTGAACTAATGTTTTCCTGTCATTTTTGCTGTTCCTTTTCTTTTTCAAAAGAACAACATTTCGATTTTTGCCGTTCCGTTTCCAAAAGAATGGCATTTGTGTGTTTCTGCTGTTCCTTTCCTAAAAGGAACAACATTCTTGATTTTCATTCTTGATTTTCTGCTGTTCCTTTTCAAAATGAACAACATTCTTGATTTTCTACTGTTCCTTTTCAAAAGGAACAACATTCTTGATTTTCTGCTGTTCCTTTTCAAAAGGAACAACATTCTTGATTTTCTGCTGTTCCTTTTCAAAAGGAACAACATTCTTGATTTTCTGCTGTTCCTTTTCAAAAGGAACAACATTCTTGATTTTCTGCTGTTCCTTTTCAAAAGGAACAACATTCTTGATTTTTTGCTGTTCCTTTTTCAAAAGGAACGACATTTGCTTGTTCTACTGTTCCTTTTCTAAAGGAACAACATTTCAATTTTTGCTGTTCCTTTTTCAAAAGGAACGGCACTGCTGTGTGTTTGTTGTCCCTTTTCCAAAGGAACAACATATTTTTTATTTCTGTTGTTCCTTTTTCAAAGGAACGACATTTTTGCGTCTTTTGCTGTCCAAAGGAACAACATTTTTCATGACTGCTGTTCCTTTTTCAAAAGGAACGTCATTTCGAGTGTTTTGCTGTCCTTTTCCAAGAGAATAGCTTTTTTTTTGGCTGTTCCTTTTTTCAAAGGAACGACATTGGTGTGTTCTGCTGTTCCTTTTTCAAAAGGAACGACATTTGCACTTTTGATATCTATGCTCCTTTGTTGGAACACCACTAGCATATTTTTCTCTCCTTGTGAAGCAACTCATTCCTTTTGCTGATCTAAATTGAGGATGCTTCTTGCTCCTGTTCTTTCAAAGTCTTTAAGATATAGCTATGCACTTATGTAGTGAACACAAAATCACAACATACTGAAATCCGCAAATTATAAATCACTATCTTTATAAGGCTCTGTATTGGTAAGAGGACAAAAGGAAGGACACACTTATTCATCATCTTTTGTTGTCATTGTCTTACTAATTTTGCTTTGATTGGTTATCTTTATCATGACAGTCCCTTTAATTTTATTTGATTATTGTTTAGGAATAAGAGCAAAGGGTTTATATCTTCCTATTGAGATGATAAGACTTCTTCCACCATTCCTACTCTTAAGGAGTGTTGAACCACCCTTTGTGTATAAATAAGGTTATGAAAAAGAAAAAAGTAAAGATGAATTATAAGTTGTCAAATGCAGGATAGGGGGTCTCATCAAGAGCCAGCCTACCATGATCATGAGGATGGAAGTGAAGTGGAATTCCCACTATGGCCACCACACCAGGGATATGGTCCAAAAGGTATATCAAATAAACAAACCTTGGAATAGTAGGTCTCATCACGAGCCGGCCTGTCCACTTTTCGCTCCTTCCTCGTGAATGGCATTATGGCTAACTAGTTACCAAGCCAACATAATGGCCTACACATTGACATTACACTCCTTAATATACACATAAAGGATCATGGTTCCAGGGGTGAAATAAACAACTCTACCAAGGTTATGGACACCTGTCGGCAGCAGAGCACTGTTAATGGTATTGAAGTCACATTGGTTAAACCAATAGGTAAGATACTAATACTCTTTTGTTTCTTATATCCTAGGAACTAATCATATATTATTTCCCGACTTATATATTGCATGAACATTTATTACCACCAATCATGGCAAAGTAAGTGACAATGACCACTTGAGATTTGGCAAGTACGACAGACGTCCTATCCCTCCAGCCTCGCATCATATCACAGCAGCCTCTTACGTAATACGCGATCCAACTTTATGCCTCGATTTCGGTAATTCGTTTTTTTTCTAAACATGGCATATTTTCATACATTGTTCCTTTATGAATCTGTTGCAGATTAGATGTTGCTCCTTTATTTGACGGCTGGGACAGCCTATCACATTGTGGGGGGGAGGTTAACCTCATTATTCCCCGGATTATGTGTCAGCTCACTATTCGGGAAAGATAGTGTACTAGGGTATGGCACGGCTTAACGACATGATATTTCTATTTTTTACACAAGTTGCTGTTCATAAGCCATTTCTGTTGCATACTCTTTTTTTTTTTTTCAAAATCTTGCGATTATTACCCTCTCTATGTTTCAAACAGCATAAGCAGTTGCTGTTTCATTGAGAATCCATAGTGAAACCATGGGAGGAAGGGCGATTCGAAGGGAACCACAGGTGTTGACAGTCTCCGCTGCTGCCCGGGAAATCCTGGAAAGAGTAAGGTGGCTGACTTATCTCAACCGCTTGCAGGAGTCTAACGAAATAGTGGCGATTGAATTCCTGCAGAATCTGCAGGAGGATTACTCCATAGTAAGGGGGAGACAGATAACAGTCACCGATGATATAATCGCAGAAGTCTCAGGACTACCAGCCACCGGACCTGTATGGACACTAAAAAAGGAAAGACTACAGAAGATTATAGAAATCTTCCAGGACGAAGGCCAGAGCTTGACGATTAAAGGGAAGGGAGTTCTGCCAGCAACGCTAGGAGAGCCTTGGGCAGAATTAGCAAGAACCATGCAAAGCTACATCACCTGCGAGGGTAGAAAAGATGTGGTAAGACCACGACATCTTAAACTCTTAACTGTTCTAAAGCAGAAATGCTCTGTAAATCTGCCTGCACTTTTGAGTTCATGACGTTGCACGAAGCTTAAAAAAGACACAACATGTAGAGTCAGTTGTCAGTCACCACGAGTTAATTCGATTAATTGTTAGTCATAGCCTCACCCAGTAGCAAAGCAGCTGGGAAGAGCTAATTGCAATAATTGAGGGAAGGGCGATAGCACCATCCCGAAAACGTAAGCATACTACCAGCACACCAGAACATCCGGAAAAACGCAGAGAATTAGTAAAACAAAAACATGTTACTAGTACATCTGAACGTCCAGAAACACGCTAGGAATCGACAAAGCGTAAGCATGCCACCGGTACACCCGAACAGCCAGAGAAACACAGAAAATCAGTCCGATTAGCTCGGATATGAGGAAGGCTGGAAAAGCTTCAGGAAAGCACTAGCCAGCCAATAGAAATTGAGGACGAGAAATCCTCACGGCCAGAAGTAGAAGTAGAGCAAGCTGAAGGAGAAGAGAAAGAAGAGGCTGAGCAATCTGAAGAGGAGGCCGAGCAATCTGAAGAGGAGGCTGAGCAATCTGAAGAAGAAAATGAGGAAGAAGTTGAGCATTCTGAAATAGAAGCTGAGAATTCTGAGGCAGAATCTGAACAATCCAAGCAGGAGGAGGAAATGGGATAGCAGGAAGGTAGCCCACCACAGGACCCAGTGGAAGAAGATGAATTGGCCACAGTTTTGGCCAATATGGGTGAGTATGGCCAACCTTCCAGTCCAACAGACCTCCACGACAAACACCAAGAGGAAAATGCATCTGAAAAACCACATGCAGAAGAGGCAGAAGAAGGAAATCTGCCTGTTCATGATGAAGAAGAGATAAGAGATACTGAACAAGAACAATTCGTTCCTAAAGAACCAGAGGAAATTTCGGAGGAAGTAGGAGCAGAAAAAGAAATTTCCTAGGAAATGACAGAACCAGTTAAGGTTCCCACCCCAGAACAGCTAGAGCAGAACAGTGAAGAAACACCCCAGGAGAAAGATCCAGGGACTAGTCACGGCCCAAACCACAGCAGATAGCCTGCTGTTCTTTCTAATGAAACACTGGAAATTAAAGAATTGCGAAAGGAACAACAGAGATTATTGAGCATAATAGCCCAGCTCCACCAGCAGATCAGGATCCTGAAAGCAAGGCAGAGGGTAAGAAAGACCGCAGGGAAGAAAAAGGTGACCATTCCAGTAAAACTCTGTAAGGCAAAAAGGCGGAGGACCAAAAATTTCCCTGCTGTTCAAAACCCTGCTGAAAATCCAGCTGCTGTTCCAAATGATGCTGAAGAACAGACTGTTGTTCCATTTGAAAA
The DNA here is from genome assembly GCA_031772625.1 of Pinus tabuliformis. NCBI lineage: Eukaryota > Viridiplantae > Streptophyta > Pinopsida > Pinales > Pinaceae > Pinus > Pinus tabuliformis. The sequence goes on along the minus strand of CM062814.1, from coordinate 485,146,301 downwards.
GGAACAACAGCAAACTGATATTCATGTTAAAATAGAAATGGATGATATGATGACTTGTGACAAGGAAATCTAGACGGAGGCACCACCCTCAGGGGTGATAAGGGTTCTGAACTCAAAACAACGCAATAAGAAAGTTCAGGTAAAACTCCCAGCCTCCACTGCTGCATGGAGAAGAGATCCAAAGACAATAACCTTGCGCAAGGGATTGAAACAGGCTCAGCAAGAAGCAGAAAAGCTTAGAGAGCAAACGGTCCCTCGCGAGAAGTATGAAGAACTACAACAGCAACTAAGGAACGTCAATCAATCTGAAAGCCAGGCCTTTGAAGGATGGCGGAAGGAACAAGAGAAAGTTGCAAAGGTAACTCGTAGGCTAGATACTGTTATCAAGCAGATGGATACCTTGTGTTCTTTATACAATGACGTTTTAGCATGTAGGGCCCCTGCCAAAAATTATGCTCTGTTTTTACTGGAACAGTATTTACAATTAAAAATAAAAGCTGTTAAAGCAGGTGCCCCCATACAAATTAACACTGTCAATGACTTTATAGACTGCTGTAAACATTACGGGGTGAAGGTCCAGAGATTGCTGTGCGAATTCTATTTGCATAACCTCGTGCTAGATCAGGAGACTGAGCTGAACCCTGGCCCTTTTGTTGGAGACATCCAATTGCAAGCATTCATCTCATTCGGGGTTAATCAGATTAAATGGCTCAAAGCCTATAATACTTTCCAGAGGCAGGAAAATGGCCTAGATTTGTGGGTAAGGGTTGAGCCTAGGAACCCAGTGCAGTTATGGAAAGCACATAGAAACCTCATGAGGACTCCGGGTGTCATTGAAACATTAGGACCCATGCATGAGGCACTCATTCGACAAAGTTTAGAATATTTTCTTTCTATCAAAGACCTCGCCATTGATGCAGCCAAATTTCGGTACCAAATCTCTAATCCGAATATCCAGCTCAGGGAACCATTTAAGTATGAGAATTTTGAATTAGCTGCCAACCGTTTGAACCTCTATGGCGAAAGCATTTTGAGAGCAGGGCCATCCTGGTTAGGATATAGATTCTATAGTCCAATTATTTGGCACCCTGCACCCGGATATCAAGCCCTGTATGAGATGCCTGAGGGTCAAACAGGCCAGTTCTTTGACTACCTAGTTACTCATCACGACTGTAGGCCTCCGCATGAGATTCCTTCTCCAGCCTATTCTCTCACTGCCTTGCATGTCAACTACAACGTTTTCATGAGGGCATGAAACAGGGTAAGCAGGGGGGTGTGTGGAGTAATAAAAAGGTATGTTTTTGATGATCATTTCAGTGGCTTTTTAGTGGAACTTGTGAACCTTTTTGCATCATGAACTTGGAAAACAATAAAGAATTATAACAAAACATGTGAGATTAATATGCAAGACTTAACCGTTGATAATTGTCATTCTCTTGTGCAGGAAAGGGTGAAAACGAGGAGTTGTTGTTCCAAAGAAAAAGACAAGAACAGGGTAACTGCTGTCCCTTTGACGGGGGACCGAGTGCAAACAAGGCTAAGCAGATCAAAGCAAATCGGCTCGGAAAAGGAGGAGAAGACACCAGCTCGGTGGAGGAGAAAAGAGATGATTAAGGATTAATAGTTTGGCGAATCCCTCAGGATCTTTGATCCTGAGGGATCGCTGCTTTATCTATCTTGTTACTTAGACATCTCCGCCGTCACCCTTATATAAAGGGACAACACTATTAGCTTTGGGGGGATTATGCTTTTATGTAATTTCTGTTAAAGATCAAACTTTGATCATCGAGTCTCGTTGAGAACTGGTTCATTGTACTTTTGTTTTATGCATTAATACAAACTTGGTGATTATCTTATCTCTGCGTCTGGATTAACCTAAAACGGTGTACCCTTGGAGGCTAAGGACCTGGCCCCGGAGGACACTTGCTTCTGTATCACTACGATTTGATTTCTGCATGGTTTGCTTATTGTCATTATTTGGTAATTTGATATGCTTTATAAGTTGACATCACATGCTCTGATAAGATTAATTCATTAAGGTTTTTACAGACAGAACTGTTGTATTGAATCTGCATTATATTACTGATCCTTTCAGAGTTGATTGAATGTTATTAGTCTTGACCGAATATTATTACTGTTTTGTTACAGAGATTTTGTGCTGTACATTCATGTTATAGGATTCATCCGAAAGTTGTGTCATTTACGATTGTTGGATTCAGAAGTAATGCTGTTCTATTTTGAAACACAGTCGTATTCATGTTAATTAAGATTGATGCTAGATCAGATTACTATTCAAGCGTGTTGTGTGCGTATATGATTTCCAAGCATTGTTCCATAACTTATCAGTAATTAGTGTTGTTCTATTAGTGTGTGCTGCTTGATTTGCCTTAAGAATGAAAGATTGCTGTTTGATTACGATGAGTGCATTTGAGTTAGTAGATTCAGTTTGATTACTACTCGCGAGACTTAGTTGCTTAGTTGCTGTTCCATTTCAGAATTGCTGTTCCATTTTAGAATTGTTGTTCCATTCCAGATTTGCTGTTCGATTTCTTATTTGTTGTTCCATTTTTCTATCTGCCGTTTCATTTACTCACATTTGTTGTTTTGGTGTGAGAGACGATCTGTGGCTGTAGTGAGCCTCGGCATTTACTGTCTAGCTCCCAAACCTATGGTCCATGCTCTAATTTCCTTTCCATCAGTTTCCAAAGGGATGGGTTATCGCTGCCGAACCCTTGACTGATAAGTTGCCTAGTTTTCTGAGTGTGTGATTTATTCCTTTGAAGTAACTTAGTTATAGACAAGCATCTGTTTACTCTTGTATTTTTGAATGTTGTACTACTAGCATTACTCTGACAAATGATAGCCTCAGACTGAGACACTCTTTGAAATAACAAAACGCTCCCGGATTGACATATTAATGTGAGGTAATTAGAGGTGAAAGAGACCCTTTTTATAGTTCCACAAACATGTGATAGGGGAGTGTTATGCCATGCTAGGGCATGCCAACATGTGCTTGGGCATCCTACTCATGGCAAGATGTTCTAGGTACAAAGATGTACCAAGACATGCAAGGTGCTAATGAATGTTAGTGTATTGTTCCAAAGCATGTTAAGGTGTCCCATGAGTGTTGAGGAGTGCTAGATCTCTCTCATTAATAGAATTGACAGAGCTTTATTATGTATTAAATAATATATTTCCTACACACATTAGTGGAACTCTATTTAAAGGAAAATTTCTAGATAATAAACCTAATAGAGATGAATCATGTGTTGACTCATAGGAAAACTATATTCTTATGACTTGAGGGAAATGATACACACTAATTACTTCTTAACAAATTGGCTGACTATGACCACTATGACCTTGGACACATAATTAAAAAGACTCCACATCAATGGTCTTAAATCGTTATATTTTGACAAAAAAATATAGTAACAGTACATAACGTCATCAAAAAGTCATTGGAATGATCAATGATGATGAACATTTTTTGATCGTCACCAAAAGTAACTAAAAAGAGTATTGGTGAGGGTGAGTAAAAGATCATCACTATAAGTGTCACCAAAGAGAGAATTAGTGATGGGCCTTTAACGACCCTCACCAAAACTGTCCCCAAAGAGAGAATTAGTGATGGGAATTTAACGACCCTCACCAAAAGTGTCATTGAAAATGGTTTTGGTGACAAACCTTAAAGGACCATAACTATATACAATTACAACAATGTTTTTTTAAGGACCATCACCATATGCGACATTGGTGACAGAACTTAAAGGTCTGTCATAAGCATGAAGCGTCATAAAAAACTCATTGGAATGATCAATGATGATGAACATTTTTTTACCATCACCAAAAGTAACCAAAAAGAGCATTAGTGAGGGTCAATAAAACTTCATCACCAGAAGTGTCACCAAAGAGAGAATTAGTGATGGGCCTTTAACGACCCTCACCAAAAGTGTCATTGAAAATGGATTTGGTGACAAACCTTAAAAGACCATCACTATATACACTTACAACAATGTTTTTTTAAACACCATCACCATATGTGACATTGGTGACGGACCTTAAAGGTCCGTCACAGGCATGACCCTCACCAATGACCTTCTTTCTTGTAGTGATTGACATATAAATGCAAGTAATTTAATAGTTAATTAAATTACCCAACACCATGTCATCTCAGCGTTTTGATCTCGGCGAGATTTTCCCTATCTACCATCGAAATATTTGGGGTACCTGTAAAACCCCTAGTTGACTTTCCATATAAATAAAATAAAACCAAGGCCATGGGACACACATTCCAAGCTAAATATTGGGAAAAACATAGTGATGGGTATCACTTGTGATTAATTGATGGCTATGGAAATTGGAAAAGGCATTGGAAAAGTGTTGACGTTGTGATCAAAACCCTCCCAAAATTTACCTACAGGTGAATTTTGGAACCTACTGAGGATCTAATGATCTATCATTCCATAGCTGCTTCATGATTGATTAACGTTATAGTAAGTGTTTAAGTCTTCTTCTCAGTTTCTAAGTGTCGAAGTCACTTGCTCACACATGTTCAGTCCATAACAAGTTCAAGAGTGCATTCTTTTATACAAGCTTGTATAGGCATAGCATAGTCCATCAAGGAAATTCTTGTGTAATGTTCAACCTATGTCAACAGCCAGTGCGCACTTTCATTAATAGTCTCTCACTTTTGTTTGCGATTGTACTTCTATTTCAGTGAGTTTTTCCAACTGTCACTTTTACACACCTTCACTTTCGCAAGTGTCACTTTCATGCTTACAATTATTTCTTTTGTTTGTTTTCACTTTAATAAGTTTCACTTTCATGTTATACTTGCTTTAACATGTGTCGCTTTCAATATCATTCACATTTGCAAGTGTCGTTTTCACTTTTCTCTTACTATCGCAAGTGTCATCTTTTGGCATGGTAAGTGTCACATGTTCTAAAAGAAGAGTTGTGGTTCATTGTGAGAGGAAAATTTGGTACCAATGGGTCCCATTTACCATGCAGACATGTGCAAGACCCATTCCCAAAGTTTTATGCATTGTCGTACTAGTGTCATCAATGTTGTCGCAAAGTGTATCTTAAGTGTCGCACCTAGTCAAAGGGAGTCAATTGTACATTCTTAAAGGGAAGGTATGATGCATTCTCCTGAACTAATGTGTCATATTCATCATAAAGAAATACATCAGACATATTCCCCAAGTATTGAGCATTTTCGTACAAGTTTCGTCACTATTGTCGCAAAGTGTACCCTGAGTGTCACACTTGGGGGAGGTTGTTGTATTGTCGTCACATTGAGGGGATCATGGTGTTCTTGTGTACTAAGTTTTCAATGTTGTGTCAATTGTTCAGAGTGTGTATGATCATTCATAAGTTCAATATTGGTCTCAATTCTACCTTACTTATCTCGTACTTAGCCAAATCGTTAAAATATTTCTTCTCGACAAACTTGACCCAACTCAGTCTCCTTGAACTACGCATTGCACAGTAGTAAGCCACAAGTTGATCCCTTGCCTCCTAGAAATGCATAATACGTAGTTCCTGCCTCCAAAGATTGTACATTACACAATCAGAGTGGTCAAGGATTGCCTCCTTACCCTCATAAATTTCACAATCATTCCCTCAAGCCAGTCTCTTTTTGTGCATTGCATAGTCATAGTTCTCAAGGATTGCCTCGCTTCCCTTAGAAACTATGCAATCCTTCCCCAAATCCAGCCTCTTATTGTGAAATGTGTATTCTCAGTCTTCAAGCTACCTCCCCAATTCCTTGAACTACACAACTTCACAATCCATTGACCAGTCTCCCTTCAGAATTGAGCATTATGCACTCTCAAGCTTCATTCCATCACTCTTGGCCCTTGCAATTTCACACTGCACAATCCCTGAGTCTTCCTCCCTGTCTAGTGCCTAGTCCCAGCTCAATCAATCATTTTCACAAAGCAACCTAAACTAGGATATTTTCAGAATAATGTCTTCTTGTAATGAGTGGATATTACTTACAGGTACTACATCTTTACATGATAGGAAGATTTTTGGAGAGGAAGAGAAGGAGATCATATGAGAAGACACTTTTGGAGTTGGAACCATGAAGAATTCATCAAGCAAGAAGATGAAGGGGCACTAACTTACCACATAATATAAAAGATCTAGATCATAGGAAGAATCCATATCAATCATTCCCTTAGACTATGAAGATGAAACACATGCAAGATCCATCATGAAGATACAAAGAAGGCAACAAAAGGAGAAACTTGGAAATGCTCCATCATCATGAAGTTCCATGTTATCATTGTCAAGAGTCATTCCAAAAGTCACATGTGTCATAGCATCTTGCCACATCATTTGTGGAATGTAATTTTGTAATCTCTCAAAATGAGAAAATGTAAATACGTGGAAGAGCAAGGATCCCACATGTAATATGAAGAGTTACTAGAAATTTCTAAAGTCATATAGAAGCTCAAAGGTCATGTAAGAATTTGAAAAGTCATTGTATAAGCTCAAGTGTCAGAAGGGAGCTAAAGAGTCACACGGGAGGTGGAGAGTCACATAATTTTCTATAAATACACCCTCATAACTAAATCAAAGGGACTTTTGGGACTTGAACTACCCACCTTGGCTTCTCTAGCATTGACATAGGAGAGAAGATATTTCTTTGGAGGAGTAAGTGGTGACTTAATGTTCCACTATTGGGGCTAGCGTGGAAAAATTTTACTTTTATATCTTTGAACTTCCACTTAATATATGAATCTTGATGAACAAACACATTTTCATGCATGTATCGTGAATGGCGTAAGACTATTATTTAGATGTTTTTTTTATATGTTTTTTTCACATGTACTATGGAAATTAAACTATTTCGGTGGCTTTGGTACTTATCTTGTTGAAGGTGTTTTGTATTTTGTTTTATGATTGTGGTTATCTTGTGAAATAATTTGTAGGTTAAATAACGGTCCTCTTATGCTCTTGTGTGTCTTTTTCAGAATAGTACTACTAATTTTCTTCTAGAGGCTCACTTTCTTTCTCCTTGTCATGAAAGTACCTTATATTCTTCACAATTGTATGCCTCACAATGTCAACTTAATTTTTTGTTTGAAACGATGTTGTATAATGTCTTATGTTAATAATGGAAGCCAAGGAAATTCCATATGGAAAATGACAACTGGCCATATTTCCATTTGGGGCTCATACTCCAAACAATGTGAGGTATGATTGGGACTTCACATCTGGCAAACCCCCTTGGTTGATGGATTTATAGCATCGTCAATAGTTGGCACTAGAAGGAGGGCCAATTGACAAGATATGCCCATTAAGTATGTTTTGAATCTCTAATCTTAAATGGCTCTTTCACAAATCATAATCCCGAAGTATTTTTCTAACTTGCCACCTGGTAAACTTTCATCTCCGAGGAACAATTTCATGACTTGTCTCAATTCGATTTTGATGGTGAGGGTGGTGAAATCATAGCCAAACATATATCTAATTTTCTTGGTTTTTGAAAGTCTCATGAAATGGATGATGATTAATATGTTGTTTGTATATTATTCACCCTCACTCTAGAAGGTCGAGTTAAGAAATGGTGTCATACCTTGCTAACTACTTCTATTCATTAATTTTATCAATCCCTTAAGGAGCTTCATCAATACTTTGAAAAGTAACATTATCAATATGTATGTGATAGGTTTGATATGCTCAAAATGAAATATGGTGAATCTTTAAAGGATTTTCTCAATCGGTTTCTTCACCTTTGCTATGAGTTCCCTGCAAAATATTTTAATTGTAATTTTATCTTTGAAAAGTTTCAGAGTTTGATTCTTCTCTGCTTCAAATATTTTGAATCGGAACCCATGGATGATGTTTCTCTGCCAACTTATGTTGATCATGAGATACCCCAAATTTGTGAGGAGGAACCTACTATTCTGTTTGTTCCTTTCCCTCCTACTTTTCTAGTACTAATTTGGGTGCCTCTTGGTGCTGATGTTAAATTTGGGAAATCTAAAAATTGAATTAATGATTTTTCCATGCAACCTCCACCCAATTCCCATGATTCATATCCTATTGAGGAGAACTTGGAATGATTTAGTAATTACAGATATCCTTAAGAAAAAGTTAATCCCTTATTTTTTCACGATCGCATCAATGTACATAATCCTAATCTTGAATATGATCATTTTCAACATCTACCATCTACATCTCATGTTTTCTTGTTTCATGATCCACTTGATCAACCTAATTCAACTATTAAGGATGTTGAACCTCTTGTTTCAAGTAGTGATCATATACAAGGTAGTTTCATTTCACTGGTAGAGGAGAAAAGTGATGAAGATATGTTTCATCTTTCTTCCCTCTTTCAAGATGACAACCTTGCATTTATGTCTTATCACCGATCTTGCAATCTTGATAACCTGTCAAATTATTCCACATCCTTCATTCAAGTTGAGACTTTATACTACCACCACCATGACATTCCTGTTTCAATTAACACATGTGGTGATGGATATCCAAGTGCATTGAACGATATATTTCCTTTGATTGAGGACTTGGAATTGTACAGTGTTGATTCAAAATCTTGTTCTCATAGTTTTAAAACTTCATTTATACGATGGGATTCTCTTTAAATTTAGAATGATTCTAAAATTTCTTCAAGACATGCATCTTCAGATATCAAATTTGAAGAAACAATTTCTCAGGATTTTGAATCTTTGATATACCCTGTTGAGGAAAACCAAGATCAATCTGAATTTTACATTGGTATGCCTATCTTCGATCATTATGATGATGAAAATAATATCATGGGGCATAACATGAATGTTGATCCATTTTTCTTACAATTTCATTCTGATTTACAACTGGTGTTTCTCCTCCTTGGTCTTTTCATCTTTCCTCACCTCTAGCACATTATTCATTGTACCCAAATATGTTGGATAAGTCTGTTAAACCAACAAATTTTCTTAATTATTTACATCCTTGTTTGGATGGTTGTGATTGCAACCAGGTACAAGATGGTGTGATCTTACAATCATAGGATGAAAATCTCAAGGCTATTATTCATGATATATTCATTTTTAAATCTTTTATAAGTCAGGAGGAAGATGCTACAACCTTGAACGATCAAGGGATTTTTCCGACTAATGCACCTAAATGCTCTATCCATCAAGAATATGAAATGTTTAATCTTAAGACTGATCAAACTAGTGGCATTAATAGTGATTTCATTGATACATCTAATGATAATGGTGAATATTTACCTATTTATTTTTCTAGGCCACCAAATTTCGATGATCCACCATCAGAAAGTTCAGAGACCAGTCAGGAAGTCAAGGCACTTCATCCATTACTGATGGTTATGTCAGGTTCTCACAATCCTGTTGATATATCTAAACTAAATTAGATCTATATTTTCATGCATAATTGTTTCCTTAATATTCACCCACTGGAAGTAAGCTCATTCTTGAAGGAATTTCAGTGTTTTCAAATACTTCCTTAAACCCTCAAGATAGAGTTTTTGATTAGATGAAAGATTTTTTTTTAGTTAATTATTCATAATGTGAATCCCTTGCATCATGCTCAAGATTGGGGAATATATATCTTATGGATACACACAACTTCAAATCCTTTCATTCTAATTATCAAGACAAATTTCATTACTGGTTGAAGGATTTCCCTTTGTCAAACACTTCTGAGATCGATCAACTTCTTATACTTCTTGGGTATGTCATAAGGTTAATCATATTTGTGGCACAATATCTCTCCTTAAATGACAGAAAATGCTGGATCCATTCAATGAATCAAAACCCTTGTGTTGATACGAATACCTGGTTTGATTTGACCCTTGTTTCCAATCTTTCATCAGCCAAGTATCCTAAATGGTTTCCTAAGTTTTTAGTGTCAATGATTTTTTTAAACGCATTAAGATTTCATATTGTTGGAATAGTGTCTAATCATATACAAATGAAACCAATGGAGAATTGAGGATTTTATAGTCATCAATCTGATCATAGTCGTTTTATATTGATTGATTTTGTTGAATTCAATGACCTTCATGGTTTATCATTTCACAATTTAGATTCTTGTCAAATAGTCGAGGCACTTCAACATGAGCTGATGGTTATGTTAGCTTTCAAAATATTGACGAGTCTTCTGAATAAGATAAGATAAAATTCCCCTGAGAGGATTCTTTCTACAATTTAAATGTGTTAGCTGAAAGTTCATTTTCTCATGAGCATCAAGGTTTTCAAATATGCTATTTTGGATATCATGATCCAATCCCTGAATGGTTAGTGAAATATTACCTAGAAATATCCATCACAAATAATAAGTGTTATTGTGTTTCTACTATTATGGAGTACCAAAAACACTTTCCTTGGAGTTGGTTGTTACCTACAAGGAGTAAAAAAAAGTTTGTTGTTGTTAGTGGACAACTTAAATAGCAAGGAACTGAAATAATGGAAACAATGCATACATAAAACATAAACTAAAAACTATGTTAGATAACACAAAAAAAAATTAATGAAGCAAACAAATCAACAATATTTAGGAAAAGGGATGCATTTATTGACTGTTGAAAGTAGAAGAGATACACTAGATGAATTCCAAACACATGGAGATAATTGTTTGAGCAATGGTGTTCAAAAATCCTCAACAAAGAATTTTCTTTCTTCAATATCCTTGCAAACGTCCTCTCTCTCTTAAAGAAGTAGGGAGACTCTCTCAATGGTGAAATCCTCTTCTTAATGAAATGTTGGATTTTTATGGAGGAAATTTTCCAGCATAATAATGCTCTACTTCTTGCTTTTGTCTTCCAATGGCTTAGTTATATAGAATTTTGAACTCCTGTTCCGTCTCTTAGTTCATTAATGAGAAAATGACTTATGAGTAGGACAATAGGATCCCTTGGGGGTTTTATATCTCCAAGTCGACTAGAAATCGGTTGTCCTTGGGTAGTAAATGTCACGGAATCCCAACTCCAAGTGTGTGAAGTGGTCCTGGACCACTGATACAGACTATTGCTTGACCGCATGACTATCAAAGAAAAATCCATGCGGTTGTTAATTTCTATCTTTGGATGTCCTGCGTGGGTAGACTTTACAAGTTAAAAATTTGGATATCTTTTGATTTTTTCATTTCATGATGTTTTCAGCTAGAAATTATTCATCTATATGTTCTACTAGATTGTACAGATGCATGTATATTCTTTTTTTGTTAACAATAAGTTTGATATTTCTTAAACATGAATGAATTTACTTCCACAAGAACCCTTAAAGGTTTGTCTGATCATCATTTTAAGAAACAAGGTAAACCTCAAAATTTGTTAAAGCTAGTTAGTATGGCACATATTTCTATTGATAAACAAGACCTTCCATTCATTGTGGAAGCTTTTCAAATTGTTTTTTTAATCTTGCACAATTCTTTATATTTCTTTCAATTGATTTTATCTTTTTGATTGCAGGTCAGGGCCAATTATAGTGGCTACACTAGAAATTCCATTACACTTAGCATCGACCTTCTAGCCCATTAGGTTAGGTCCTAGGAGTAGGTTTAGGTACATTTTATCTCTCTAGTTGCATTTCATGAAGCTTCATTTCACCCTGCACTAGTTATTGTATTTGGTGTGCTTTTTTTGTTTATCTCCCATGCTAATTTTCAGTTAAGATTTACTTTTGCACTATTTTTTATTTTGTCTTCTCTTTATGCCTTGTCTTTCCTTGCATTTTTTTTCTTAAAAATACTTTTCATGAAAGATGTTTCTTGTTGGCTCAAAATACAATTTGGAAAACTAGGAAAGGGAAGTTGTGATGATGAACAATTCTTGGATTATTTGTCATCCTATTCTATATATTGGGTTTACAGATCTTTAAATGCAATGATGTATGAATGAAAAATATGTTCCATTCGAACGGGAAGCCTTTGGTCGAAGCCCATATCTATTGTAGGATCTTCATTCCTTGACTTGGTGTTGTAACTAAATGGTGTTCTTATTACCAATCCAATTGAGTAAAAGAAGGGAAAATGGAAAATCAATAGCGGGAAAATGAATATAAGAGGTATATATAACCTTCTCTGAGGTAAAAACCTCTTCTACTCTCAATAATTCAAGATCTCTCTTCTGTCCCATGAAATAATAACTGCCAAAGCATAGTTCTATAAATAAATAAATAAAGGGTGAAAGAAGAGAAGGGCTTCCTCCATAGATAGGTGAAGCAAGTAACTTCGTCAGGGCACTATTCAGGCTCGCTAAAAATAAATAAATGCTTGTGTTCCTGTAGTGACTCCATTAGGGTGTTTTCTAGGCTTGTTGGCAGCGAAGCAACACTAGAGATGAAAACTAAGAATTTGATTATCTTGTTATCACATGGATTGAATCTCAGGTTGAAGGAAGGCAATGCCAAGGTAACCACAAACCACGCTTAGCTAAGTAGCTAGCCCTACTAGGCCGGGAGAGGGCTCTCTCCCTAAGGATCTCAGCCAAGATGACTGGATCAGGAAAAGGATATTAAGCTAGGTATAGTAGCATAAAGTTTGATTTGATTTTGAATGGGTTTTTCTGGATCAGGGGGAGCCAGACAGTTAGGGCTAGGGAATTAGGTCAAAATTGCAGGGTGTTCAATGGGGCAAGGTAGGCATAAGGTTTAGCACTCTAGGGCTTGATGGGTGAGGTGTTTTAAGACTGGTGAGAAGCTAGGAAGAGCATGTGATTACCATGGATCCTTCCTAGACTGTAGAAAACATATAATGGTGAATATTTCCCCAAAGCAGAGCAATGATGTAATGAATTCTTCCTATCAACTTGAAAACATTCACTTAGAAGAAATGAAATGATTAATGAAGTACACAAAACATTCTAACATATGATCACAAGAGAAGAAACTGAACTAAACTCCATACCACATGGATCCCAAAGAAATAGCTACAATTTTTATTAATCTCCTGCTAAACTGCTACAAAATGATGTACAATCAAGGCATAAATATCCAGCTGAGTCCAACCCTTTACAATGAGAAAGAAGAAGAAGATATAGGCATTGATTCAACCTCCTCCCATCCTCAGGGGTCGAATCCCTAATATGAGGAGCTAATCTAACCAACACTGAACAAGAAACTGGAATCTAGGCATCCTAACAACTTGCCTCTAAAAGTGAGGAAACTGATTCATTTGTGCTCAAAATGACTTTTAATCTAATGAATCTACCCTATACTACTAATTATCCATCATATTTACAAGAAAGTCATAATTTACATCAATAAAACATCCTCCATGAAAGAAAATCAAAGATCATAGTCAAAACATAGAAAAATGGCAATCACGTGCAAAATTTGTCCTACGCGCAACGCCACTGGTCCAACACGCAATGCCACTTTCAGGTCCCTTTTGGAGGCCTTCCCGACATCCAAATTGAGCTCATGATAGCTCATTGGAAATATATTCAAGTATAATTTCCAAAACACCTAATTTATTCATTTTAAGCTCATTTGACCCCTCAAAAGTTTATTCTTGCAAGACTGCTTCTGTGTGTCCAAAAAGTGGCAGAAAGGTCATTTTTAGGGTGTTTTTTGACTTTTTGTTGGACCAGTTCTGCCCCAAAAACTTAGAAAATCCATAGGGTGCATGTACTAATCACTATGAATCCAAAAATGCAATCCATTTTTCCATTGGGTGCCCCTAGGAAAAGCGCAGTGTCGATGGCGCTGCGCGTTGAGCCAGATTTTCTATGTGTGCAATTTCCAAAATTTGCAAAAAACAAAATCTCCTCCAAACCTGACCAAAATTGGTGAGCAACACCATCATCAAGCATATTGAAGAGCCAAGGAAGCTTAAACAAGCAACCTAAACCTATCCTCCTCTTTTTTGCCTTTTAGAGCCCGTCTTAGCCTTGCTTTCATCTGTTTGACCCTCATGTTGCAAATTTTGTTTCAGGTCCTGTAATGGTAGGCCATGTGCCTGATCATTTGGTTGTCCCTATTTTCCTTCTACAAAAGCTTCTCTAGCTGCAAATTGACTCTCTCAAGCCAAGTCTCTCTATCATCCTCAATTTCCTTCTCAATAGGAGACAAAGTAACCGGTGCCTCCTTGTCACCTTGTCGCTTTACCTTGAGAAGTTCCATCTCCGTGAGGACCTGCTTGTTCTCTTGTTTCAAATATGTGATGACATACTTGGCTCTCTCCAAATTTTCCATCAATGCTTGGACTTGAGCCTCCTTTTCCTGTATGATGATGTCCTTTATTGTTTCTTCATCCTCAGCCTCTAAGTTAGTTGTTTCCATGCCATGATGAGTATAATGCTGCTCTGTCTCATCATGCTCTGTCAAATCAAAGTCTCTCTCTTCCTCCTCATCATCAAAACTTTCCTCCAGCATCTTTTCCTTCCCTTTGTGCAGCTGCTGCACCTGTACTTGCTATGTTGATGAAGAAGGCAAAGCCCCTTCCACATCCTGTGGAGCTAGCATTTGCCTATGAGTTGATGAAGAAGGCAATGTCCCTTCCACATCTTGTGGAGAAAATACTTGCCTATCAGTTGCAAACAATCTCCTTGTGCCCCTATGATATGTCATGTAGGTCTTCGGCACCTCAGTAGCTCTAGTCTCTTTGGCCTTCTAATTTGTCTTCACCTGAGCACTGCTAGAAGGTCCTCCTGATTCTTGAGACACCAGTGGAGGAATTTGAGGACCCTTGAAGATGTCATGAGCAATATATTTCTCCCAAGATATGTTGAGGAGGCTAAGATGATGAAGCACAATCATCTTGATTAGGGAATAATGATAAAGACTACTCATCTGCTAAGGGTATGGCTTTTTCTGTACAAAGTGGGCCATTTTCTCAATATTCCTGAACAAGAAATAAGGGAGGTTTAACATCCTCACCCTGGTAAAATGCATGAGAAGCTTGATGTGATAGGTGTACAGTATGGAAAATCTGCCCTCACAAGTGAAATATTTCATGATGATTTTCGTCATGGGGACATACTTGTCTTCAAGAAATTTGAAAGGAAAAAGTCTTTTCACCTCATTTTTGTACCTAGGTTTGATATAAGGCTCATAATAGTGTTCATCCAGGTCCTGTGCCTTGTACCACTTCTCTCCTACATTCAGAATCCTGGTTGCATCCGTAATAATGGAAGGTGAAACTGTAAATGTCACCCCAACAAGAGTCACCTTGTTGTCCTGAAGATGGGCTACAAAAATCCTGGTGAGTTCAGGGTGGTTTTGAACTCTCTCTACCTGCTCACAGAACTCATAGCACCCTAGATGTCTGAAACAAGTGATAGCCAACTGAGAGGCCTACAATTCTCTATGTTTTGATGGCTCTTCCATGATAATTTTTCCTCCCTTGTGTGGTTTTCTCTTATATTGAGGTTTATCTGTCGAACTGTCACTGTAATTGTTTTCCTCCTCCTTATAGTCTCTGTCTTCTCTGTCCATGCTTGCAAAGTTTGAGGTTGTGAACTCCTAGAAAATGGATGAAGGGAATGAGTAAGAGTGATTTAGAAGTGGGGGAATGGGAAATGACCTTGTGAGGTATTTTGGTGGGCTAGAAATGAAGGGGAGGGTATGAATCATGAAAATGGGGGAGAGGGGCTTAGATCCTTTTTTGAAACATAACTTGTGGGATGAAGGATGAAGGTGTATAGAATGTTATGGAGTGATATAGGGAAGGGGTTTAGGGTTTTAGTGACAGGTGGTGGGAAAAATATAGGGGATTAGGGTTTCTAGAATGTAATTGAGGGAGAAACTAGGGTTTCACATTTGTCATGGTAAATTCCTTCAAACACTTCAATTGCAACTTCAATGATGAGGTATAGTGAGGGCACTTACTTGTTTGAGAGATGAGAGGGTTATTTTGGAAGTTTTTATGAAGTTTGGAGGCTTTCTTGTCTTTGTTGCTCAACAAGCAGCACTTGCTATAGACGCGTAGCGCAGTTGTTTTTTACACTGCCAAAATTGGCCTACGCGCAAGGCTCTGTCTCTAAGAACAACGCTCCGACCTGAACGTGCAGCACCAATTAAAGACGACTTTGACTTCCTTCTCGGTGTCCAAATTAAGTGTGGGATAGCTCGTTGGAAAGATTGTTTTGTCAAATTTCCAGAACATTTTGAATGTTTCAATTTGAAGCTCATTTTCCATGTCAAAAGCTCAATCTCCCAAGACTGGTCAAAATGTGCAGAATGAGGCTGCCAAAATGTAGAGTGCTGTTGTAGTCAACTTTTGGAGGTCTTCCTCAACTCCAAATTGAGCTCATGATAACTCATTGGAAATATATTTGTGTCTAGTTATCATTTGACTCATAAATAGATTCATTTGGTCACTCTAGCTAGGAGAAATATTAATTTTCGCAAGGTCACTCCAGAAGTGCATCAACTCTCCTGAGGCAAATGATTTTTGGAAATTTCTCCTGAACCATGAGACCTGTGTAAAAATTGAAGGAGGTTTTTCTTTTTGGGTCTATGGTGGAAACCAACCTCTCTCACTTTTATTAAATTCACCTTTTATTTCTCAGAAACATCATTTGAATAAAACCTATCCCAATGTGTGGAACAGGGGATTTGTAGAAATGAAGGGAAATGAAGGGGATGAGGGGCTTCTAATTTCTTGAGAAAATTTTGGGAAGTAGGGAGGGATGTTAGGAAGTAGGGAAAAGTGGAATTTCAAGGATTGAGTGAGGGGAAGGGGTCCAAAAGGGAAAAACACAGGCCTAACCTAGAAAAGTGTCAAATTGTAGCAATAGGCTAGGGTTTGTGGGAAAATGATGAATTTGAGGGATATTAGTGATGGAAGTGTTTAATAAGGTATATTAAGGATAGGGGAAGGTGTATAAGCATCAGGATACAAGTTTTTTTGATGATTTGACCATCCAAGAAAAATTACCTTCAAAACCTTAGGAGAGGGAAATGAGCCTTACCTAAGCACAACTAAAGCACAAACAAGGTGTAAAATGACCCACTGGAACTTGAAATAATGATGACAACTCTTTGAATGATGGTACACTCAGCTGAATGGTGACATGGACCAATACTTGGAAAACTTTGGAAGGAGTGAAAACAATCCTAGACCTAATACCTAGTGACCAAATTTTACTTGAAGACTCACTGAAATGACAAAATTTGACTTTGACACCCTAAGACCACTTTGTAAGAGCATGTTTGATTGCTAGTGGAAGGCTGCAAAGACTGACACTAACATATCTTAAACAAGAAATATTATATTACCCTTCTCCTAAATTGAAAAAATTATGATTTCGTAAAATTTGTAAATGTGTTTAGCCTATAAAAGGAATAGAGGAGACTATATCCATACCCAAGTCAAATGGGGAAGCCAAGGTAATCTATGCAATGAATAAATAATTCCTGAAAGACTGCAACATTGCACTTACGGATAAAACCTGAACAAATAAGTTGGAGTTCTACTAGTTTGTCACCAAGTGTTGAAGCTCCGATCAACACCTTAAAAAATTTAGGCTACACGTGAATTTTGGAGCCTACTAAGGATCTAATAGTTTGTTGTTCCATAAGTGCTTTATGATGGATTAATATTATGCTAAGTGTTTAAGTCTTCTTCTCGGTTTCTAAGTGTCAAAGTCACTTGCTCACACATGTTTAGTCTGTAACAAGTTCACGACCACATTCTTTTATGCAAGATTGAACATGCATAACACATTCCATGAAGATAGTGTCTACACAATGTTCAACCTATGTTGACAGTCAATGTGCACTTTCATTGACAACCTCTCACTTTTCTTTGCGATTATACTTCTATTTTAGTGAATTTTTTTAAATTCTCACTTTCATGCTTAAAACTATTTCTTTTGATTTTTTCACTTTAATAAGTGTCATTTTCATGTTATATTTGCTCTGACACGTGTCTCTTTCAATGTTGTTCACATTTGAGAGTGGTGTTTTCAATTTTCTCTTACTGACACAAGTGTCGTCTTTTGGCATGGTAAGTGTCACACATCATAAAAGCAGAGTTGTGGTTCATTACGAGAGAAATATTTGGTACCAATAGGTCTTATTTACCACATAGACGTGTACTTATAGTATCATTACTTTTGTTGCAAATTGGATCTTAAGTATCACACTTAGTTGAAGGGAGTCAATTATACATTCTTAAAGGGAAGTTATGATGCACTCTCCTACACTGTTGTGTCCTATTCATCATAAGGAAATAAATTATACATATTCCCCGATTATTGAGCATTATCGATAAGTGTTGTCATTGTCATCACAAAGTGTACCCTAAGTGTCGCACTTGGAGGAGGTTCTTGTATTGTCGTCGCATTGAGGGGATCATTTTGTTCTTGTGTACTGAGTGTTCAATGTTGTGTCAATTGTTCTAAGTGTGTGTGAGCATTCATAAGTTCAATCTTGGTCTCAATTCTACCTTATTGTTCCCAAACTTAGCCAAATCCTTCAAATATTTCTTCCCAACCAACTTGACCCAAATTAGCCTCCTTGAACTGCACATTGTGCAATAGCAAGCCACAAGTTGACCCCTTTCCTCCTAGAACTATGCAATGCATAGTTCTTGCCCCCAAGGACTACGTGTTGCACAGTCACAATGCTCAAGGATTTCCTACCTTCCCTTAGAAATTGTGCAATCCTAGCCCCAATCTAGTTTCTTGTTGTGCATTGTGTAGTCACAGTGCTCAAGGATTTCCTCCCTGCCCTCAAAAACTGTAAAATCTTACCCCCAAGATAGTGTGTTGATGCACATTGTGTAGTCTCAGTCAACAAGCTTCCTCCCTGAGTCTTTGAACTGTGAAATTTCATAAACTAATGACCATTCTCCCTCCAAAAATTGTGCATTGCACAGTCTCAAGCTTCAGTCCATCACTCCTGGCCCCTAGAATTGCACACTACACAATCCCTGATTCTTCCTCCATGCTCAGCACTCAATCCTAGCTCAATCAATCATTTTCATGAAGCAAGTTAAACTTGGATATTTCTGCATTGATGTTGTCTTGTCATGAGTAGATTCCACTTGTAGGTACTACATCTTGACATGATAGGATGATGTTAAAAGAGTAAGAGAAGGAGATCATATGAGAAGACACTTGTGAATTTGGGACCATGAAAAACTCATTGAGGAAGAAGATGAAGGGACACTAGCTTACCACATAAGATCAAAGATTGAGATCACATGAAGACTCCATATCAATCAACCCCTTGGAGGATGAATATGAAACACATGCAAGATCCATCATGAAGATGCAAAGAAAGAAACAAAAGGAGAAACTTGGAAATGCCACATCATCATGAAGTTCCATGTCATCATTGTCAAGAGTCATCTCAAAAGTCACATTTGTCGTAGTATCTTGCCACATCATTTGTGGAATGTAATTGTGTAATTTTCCAAAATGAGAAAATGTGAATATGTGGAAGACCAAGGGTCCCACATGGAATATGAAGAGTCACTAGAAATTTTGAAATTCATATAGAAGCTTAAGAGTTATTGTAGAAGCTCAAGAGTCATGAGGGAGGTCAAGAGTCACATCGGAGTTGGAGAGTAACCTACCTTGTATAAAATACACCCTCCTAACTCAAGAAAAGGGACTTTTGGGACTTGAACTTCCCACCTTGGCTTCTCTAGCATTGGCATAAGAGAGAAGATCTTTCTTTGGAGGAGCAAGTGGTGACTTAATGTTCCACTATTGGGGCTAGTGTGGTAGCATTTTACTTGTATATCTTGGCACTTCCACTTAATATATTAATCTCGATGAGACAAAACATTTTCATGCATGTATCATGAATGTCGTAAGACTATTATTTAGATGTTTGCATTATATGTTTTGTTCACATGTACTAAGGAAATTAAACTATTGCAGTTGATTTGGTACTTATTTTGTTGAAGGTGTTTTGTATTTGGATTTGTGGTCATGGTTGTCATGTGAACTACTTTGCATGTTAACTAATGGTCCTCTTATGCTCTTGTGTGTCTCTTTTAGAATATTACTATTAATTTTCTTCAAGAGATTCACTTTCTTTATCCTTCCTATGAAAGTACCTTATATACATCATAATTGTATGCCTCAGAGTGTTAGGTTGCTTGTTTCAAAGAATGTTGTATAACCTCTTATGTTAATAATGGCATCTAAGGAAAATCCCTAAGGACAATGGAAACTGTCTATCTTTCTAGTTGGGGCTCCTACTCCAAAAGGTGTGAGGTCTAATTGGGACTTCACATTAGGGAGACCACTTTGGTTGAAGAATTTCCAACACCGGCAACACAAAGGCAAAGAGGCATTGATTGGAAATTTATTTTTGAAATAAAGGAAGATAGGAGAAAAAGAAGGTGAAGAGACACATATTTGCAAGCTAAGTAAATTAGAGGAAAAATGAAGGAAAATGAAGAAAATAGAGGCCTCAATGATAAAAAGGATTTTGAGGATCAGTTCACATCTTTTTTTAGTTCAGTTTTGTATCTCTCATTATCTCATAATATTGCACACTTACAACATTCTTGGATCATGCTTGGAGCACTCTCGTATTCACTTGGATTTGGAGAAAGAAGACAAAGGAAAGTAGGAAAGTGCAAGGGAAGTCAGTAGCTACAACCAGATTATTTTGTAGGTAATAGGTTGCATGTTTGATTTCCATACTGAGTTCTAGATGCATATTGTATGCATGTGATTTTTTGGTTTTGTGTTTTCATTGGAATGGAGATTTTCCTACATTGACAGTGGTTTTAGCCTCGACTTTCCATTTCCTCGATAGCCATGGTTTTGTAGATTTTCCCACTTGATTGACGTCTTGATTGGTGCACATGTTCCTTGTGGTTGTGGGTTAGAAAAAACACTCTAGAAGCCTTGGAATAGCTTGGGTTGAGTTACTAGTTTTGGAGCCTAGGTTGGGACAAATGCTTTGGAACCCTTGGTGGGTTGAGTTACTATTCGCTAGAGTCAGGTTGGACAATCGCTCTAGAGCCTTGGAAGGTTGTGGGTTGAGTTACTAGTTCTTAAAGCCATATACAACCTTGGTAGAGACCGATATGTTTTGTGTTAGTGATTTCAAACCATAGATGTGGAATCACTATGGTTGAGGGTTGAGGCG
The DNA here is from genome assembly GCA_031772625.1 of Pinus tabuliformis. NCBI lineage: Eukaryota > Viridiplantae > Streptophyta > Pinopsida > Pinales > Pinaceae > Pinus > Pinus tabuliformis. The sequence continues at coordinate 485,125,257 of CM062814.1, read as the reverse complement.
GTTTGGCCTCTGGAAGCCCTAGTTTGGTTTTTTTGTTATTACATGAGATCCCACATTCATGCTTGGAATATGGCATGGAGGTGATTAGTTGAAAGAGAGATTTGGTGTAATGCCACCTCCCACATTTATCCAATTTCACCAGCCTATCTAGGTAACATGAGATGAAGAGATACTATGACATGACTCAACCTCCTAAGTACAATTAAGGAAGAGGAATTGATAAAATGGAAACTTATTAACCTTCCTTGGGAACTACAGGACACCCAGGAGAAAAATAACCACTCCCAATCCCACAAACTTGAGTTGGAATGCTTTTTTAGTGACCTAGGCTCGTAACCACATGCATGACAAGGCCTCCATGTGGTTAAGGGCATCTAACTACAAGCAGAAACCTACCAGGCTATTATTATTACCTAAATTCGTCAGTTCAGAGGGTGCGGTCCCAGATACTGAGCCTAAATTCTAGGTCAACCTCCATACCACTGACCAGAACTCAATCAGACTTTCAAGATTGATAAATAACAACATGACAAATCCATTCATACAAAATTTTATTAAATACTTGACCTAACTAGGCCTAACCATGACATTCATTTCGTCAAACATATAGAGAACATGTAATCTACAGATCATGAATGCATATCAGAACATAGGGGTCTGATCTTATTTGAGAATCATCAAGAAGGACTAATTACCTCTCATAATAGCTGCAATAACATTTGTTAGCTCATGCATTTATTAACGGTTCATTAGAAAATTAAACATATCAAGAGTCATAGCTAGGACCTGTTATGAAAACATGCTTATAACCAATATATAACCATAATAATAACCATAATAGAACAACCATCAAAGCCACATAATAACAAGTACAATTACTGATGAAACACAATAAGAAGAGAGATATTATTAACATATGCAAAAGCCAACCAAGTCAGGGACTTCTATGTACCACCTGACCATATATTGAGCTTAACTAAATCTTTATTTCATCCTGTTGTCGCTAAATCTTGCACTTGCAGCACAAGTGCAACAAGAGGCAAGGAAATCTCCCTAGAGACAGCCTATGGGTTGATTGTAGACCAGTTCCTAGGACATCTTAAATAGAGGAGTGCTTGTAAGGTTATATGTGAGGGGGTTTCAGCACTCTAATTGTCATGTAAAACAAAAAGGTATGAGGGGGGTTGGTTCGTTCCTCCAAAGGTATGAGTTATGCATTTTAGGTATTGCCTCACACTCACAGTTCCCAGTAGTATCACATAGAATAGCGGAGGCCGATTACTTCAAAGGGGATTACAACTTAATAGGCTTTGTTGAGTAAATGAGAGAGGATTAGGAGAGAGCATAACTCATCATATAGAGCCCAAAACATCTATAATTCTATGTTGAAACATAGAGCTACAAGCAATGGGAAATTATACACTTGTTTGAGTTACAAGTAGAAATAATGGATTGAAGAGAGGATGGGTGATATGATTCTTATAGTGTAGTTTAAAGATATACTTCAGCCCTTCATACAAACATTATGCATTAGTAAATCAACACACATGGATCTATAAGGAAGCATGAAATAATTTCTAGCAGCTATTGTAGCACACATGCAGAGAAGAATATGAATATAATGGAATTAACAGAAGGAAAAACATACTATAATGCTAAGAAGGAGGAATCACCACCACTTTGTGATAGTCTGAAGATCTACCTGTGTAAAGTAATACAATCTCATATAGCAATCATTCACTTACAGAGTTATGAGCCAAATTGGTATCACAGAGCTCAGCCCTCGCGGGTGAGAAATTCTGGAACCTTAGTATTATGTTTCATCCCCCTATTTATAAGAAGAGGGGGAGAGATTTGAATTAGAATCAAAATATCTGAGCATGAGCCCCCTCTTTCATGCTAGACTAGTTGTCTTAGCTTTTTCAGGCTTTGCTACCACCTACCTAAGATTACAATAGGGATCAAATCCCTTTCTTGGAAAAATACAGAAAGAAATGCTCACAGAAAGAATGTCAAGAGAGGAAGGAGGAGGTGTCCCCTTGCTGCTTCAGTGGAGGCCTTGGATAGAGCCATGTCCCTACTGTCATCCTGCTCTTTTCAGCTGCTTGAGGTAGGTCACTGCTGCTCGACCGGCTTATGTCAATTCTACCCTTTACTGCGTGGGTGAGTTGTTCGGTGGAGAAGGAATGGAGTGTTTCTGGGAAGTGATGCGTTGTTCATAGGAGTGAGACTCCAGGTTGAGGCATTAAGTCTCTGTAGAAGCCCCCCATACTGTCATTTATGCACTGCCCCCTACTTTATTCAATGTCGGGGCTGCTGACCCATCCACCTTTAAAGCTCTGTACCATGCCCTCAGGGCCCTGTTGTAGTGTAACAACAAAGTTTCTCGGCCGCAGGCATTTTACCTTAAAATATGACGAACATGCGGGCATTTTTGATCTCCCCCTTTAGCCCCCTATGCTTTTAGCCCCTTGGTGCTTTTATTATCATATGACTGAGGGCTATGACTTGGGGCTTAGCCCTTTAGATGCTAAGGCTTTTGACAATTGCACGGGGACCTTATTTCCTTTGTTAAACGGAATCTCGCATCCTGGTGCTGAGTGCATTTTTCATTAGGATTTACCCCTGGACAATTGCGATCACCAATATGCAGGATTGGGCCCACCTAGGACATCACAATCGCAACACGGGGAGGGTAGCTCTTTACCTTTTTTCCATAGCATAGGCCGATTGGTCCAAACACGAAAACCTTATCAAATGGATCACAATAACTTATCGCATTTGGGGGCCTCTTTCCTTATCACAATTGCAACCGGGAAGGAATTTCAGCAGAAGAGAAAGTTTATATTGTGTGATCACCGATTGCGATGTGTGATGTCATTACTGCCATGTGTCACCCTGTGAGAGGTGACACATGTCACCTGGAAATGGCCCCATTTGACCCCTGAAAAATTTGAAACTAATTGAAACGTGTCCACTCGCCATGTCAGAATCTGTACTTGCCTCTTCATTGCTGACATTAGCTGCCATGTCAGCTCGGTGGACCAATCAGAGGCTGCCACATGCCCCCTTGGAGGAGAGAGAAAGAGGTCCGTTGAGCTCTTTTTTGTAGGTATCTCCTTTGCTAGTGAATTTCGGTCCCCCCGATGATTTTTCATTAAATCGCAATATCTCCCCCTGTACGATCCTTCATATTTGGAACCCATCGATACGCCTATCTTGCAGGATCATGGGACTACTGAGATGTGGGACTACAAGGTCGCTGGGATGCATGAACCCACCACATGGAGGAGATAGAAGGGGGCCCACCCACTCCTATTTTTTCATGCTTTCCTTGTTAACTCTTTCCAGTCCTTCCTCGATGTTGCAACAACATATTGCAAAACGGCCCCCGCATGGTTTCGATTATGTTGTGACTACGAGACTGCTAGATTTATGGGATGCAAGGGACCTTGGGGATGCGGGATGCAATATATGATATCAGAATTCGGGACTGCAACGTGCCGATAACCTTAGCTGTGTGCCCTTGGGATCCTCTTGATGTTCGATTGCGATAAATGCTCCACCTGGACCCACTGACTGTCGATATGCAATATCGATGATCAGCAAATTGCTGCTTTCCATTCTACTAGTGTTCCTTGCATGCCTGGACCTGCTGATGCCAATATGCGATTGCGATGAATTGTCCCAAGCCCTGATTGCAATTTTTCTTCAACACTTAGCCATTTTTCTTTATTTGTTGGGATTTTCCAAGGTAATCTTCAAAATGCTTTATATTCTACTCTAGAAGTCCATTTTTGGACTTCCATATATCATTGGAAATATATTGTCGAGAACTAGGCAATGGAGAGGGACCGATTAAGCTTTGATAGCTTATGTGGTTCAAATTTTGGTATCAAATTTCATTTATTTTGTGTATTTGGGGCACTTGAAGACTGATAAAGCAGTGAGTGACAACATTGGCTCCTACTAGGGACAGTACCTTGCTGGCAAGTTGTTGAGAACATTTAGACCAATATCCTTCACCATTGGGCATGGAGTCAGTAATATATGAATTTGTAACCAACAAAATCTCCATGGAACTTTCCTCACCAATCTAAATGTAGAAAATAAAAATTCTAACAACTGAAAAGTAAATGCTCAGCTAGTGAGCTTATTTATTTACAATCCTACTTATGCAGAGTACTTAATTCAGCTAAGTATGTTTAACACTCCAATAGAGCCAAGCCAACATAAGAGTATTGGACCACATGCCTTCATATCACTGAAAAAGAGAAGTTAAAACAGGCATGTACTGTAAAAAAATATTCAAACAAGGATCCTGATACATGCTCTAGAAATAACATATGTTGCTAACTTAAGAATAGGCTCATGTACGCAGCCGCAGGGTCATGGAATAGACAACTAATGTTTGCAGCTACTTATTTTTCATGAACAATCTGCTGACCAATATCCTCTTGGCCAGGGAAGCCACAAACACTTCTCGGCTCCACAGCTTTATAATTTTCTGGAAAATCTTGTTGCTGCTGGGATCCTTCTCCCCACTTGTCGGTAAATGGCTCCTTCTGGACCTTGGCGACCATCTCTCACTCCTCTGAATAATATGAATCACAAATTGGAGGGGGCGATCGATCTTGTTCTCTAGGCGAAGTGTTGGAGAGGTAAATCCCCTCTACGGATAGAGGCGATCCCTACTAGCCCAGAATGGGTCTAGCAACAATCAGTCAATGCTACTATGCAAGTTCCTAATTGCAAATAAAAGATAGGCAATGAACACCTACTTGGATTCCAACGCTGTTGTTTGATGAAGAGATGTCGTTCTCGCTCCTTCGCTTTGGCCGGTCACGATCTTCCACGATCCCTGTAGATAGATACTTGCACACACGAAGAGAAACACAAACACAAGCGTGAAATCTAATAAATGCAATTATACATCAGTCAGAAAGGATGTAATTCACATTAAACATTACAAAGACAAATGAGAATGGAACCATAACAGTAGTCATCTATTATTAATCAATAACAGAGAAAGGTACAACCAAAGTTCTGACGTTGAGTCCTTCTCAAGAGGGTCCAGCCAGCAAGTCTCTTAAGAATTCACCCTTGGAGGTAGATTCTCCCAAGACAAAAACTCTCTCTCACACAAGCAATACTCACAACCTTCCTTAGGCTCTCTAGCAAATCCACACTTGTCACACCAACTACCTACTAGCAGCAGCACTCTAAGCACTATGAATTCCACACTATCCAAACTATCCAAAAACTAGCTGCTCATGGCAATGGTAGAGGCTTAAATAGGAGGAGTCTCCATGAATGGTGGGAGGATGAGCTTATATCCAAGGAAGGTGGCTCAAATGACGAACAAACATGCCATAGAAGGGAGGGCGACATTCACAAGGCCAACAACCAGATCTGGAGTCATCTGGAAGGCTGGCTGTTAGAACAAACTCGCCCAAACTGGATCAACGCGGGTGTATAACTTCACTGGAGCGCTAACATCGCATCTGAATAACGAAGAAGGCTGTGTCATTGCGACTTAATACAAACATAGGATGCGCTGGCTCATGAAATTCGACCAGCGCAGAAAACCCGTGTGCTTCCGCGCTGGCAGCGCATCAGTTGCACTATCAGCCGCCAGTCAGCGCGGTTATTTTAATAACAGTCATGCTGATGAAATAAACTTTGGCAAAGTGGGTCATTTGGCCAGTTTAGAGAGCATGAGCATGATTATTTTGAATTCATGACACAGTAGGGAGACTGACAGGGAGACAGTGACAAATTACTGTGTAACAGATGCCCCCTAAAGCATGAAGCCCGAGAGAGTGGGAGGGGTGAAATGCTTTACAAAAATCGCTGAACTGGAATACCACCAGGAAGAACCTGCACGTATGCACAACTGATATCTCAATTACATGTAGTCTAGGCATGGGCGCAGCCATCCAAAAGACATATGAAGAAGGTCTGTGGTATGGACGCAGCCACCCAGCTGAAGAGACCATGATGATAATAAGGTATGGTCGCAGCCATCCCAAAAGACTCAGGTATGGGCGCAGCCATCCATCAATGAGTCATGCAATAACAATCCACAAAATCGCAGCCTGGTTCGCAACAGACAAAAACCAGGGTCTTGCGCTCCATCCCAATCCGAACAAAGTACAAGTCCAAGCATGTGAATACATGAGTTGAGGTCGAACATGCATGAACATCGTCTGATTACCAGTCAATAATGAAAACTGTTAACAGACGTGAGAGGTACCACCAATAATGACAATGGTCCTCAAGGTACTTATAGGTACAATCCGCGGTGTGTGAATCAATGAGCTGGTGTCGAACACCCGCAGAATCATCCGATCGGAGGCCAATGATGAAAACCTCACGTCGAACACGAAGAACCTGCCATTGAGGCATGCAGGCTCTAAGGCACCAGAAGGGAGTCTCTAGGTCACTTTCCTGGATAATGAGCCGAAGTCGACAGGAAGCAACCTGGATCGAAGGTGGGCCATGATGTTTCCCACATCATCGACACGAGATAGAGAAGGATAAAATATTTTGTGTGAGACATCAGAGGGAGGTGGTAAGTTTGCAGAGGTCAACCTCTCTTGAACATATCGGTGGCACAACAGTGGATTTGGCAGTATCTGGCATCAAATGAGCAGAGGTCATGGTGACAAGGCAATGAGCAGATGAGAGGTCAAATAGGATAACCCAAACCCACGGAGGCTAGTGTAAAACAAGATGAGAAATCCCCACCCAGACATGAATGCAGACGAGTGCCATGTTCAAGAGCGACATACTGCCGACACGACCATTATTACAGTTTCATTTTCCCCACCATTTCTGGCAGGTACCCCGATTATTTTTGGATGACAAGCTTGACGGGGATAGCATATGCTTGGGAAGGCGTCATTTCGACGGTGTTCGACGTCATTAAGTTTTAACGAGTTTGACAAAGGAAGAACTCGGCGTCTTTTCCTGTTTAGAGAGTCTGAAAAGACAGCGGAAAAGAAAACTCCAAGGGGGTCCTTTTTCGTAAAGTTGTGTCTCTCGAGCCCGAAAAAGTATAAAACAATGCTCGAAAGAACCGCCCGACCAGTATGATCGAGGAGTACTTTTCGTGAATAGTGACTTCGACCTGAAAAAGTAAAAAAGCGGTCAGAAGTACGTCGTTTTGGAGCCAATAACGAGTGCGAAACGACAAACACCCGACAATCTTTTTAAGTTAAACGGTCGAAAAAAGAGCTTTAAAAGTGACCGCCTCTCATTCCTTTTAACGAGCCGAAAGGAAGCTCGGCCATCTTTTCTTGCTTTACGTCGAAAAAGAGCTTAAAGACGACGTTTTTGGGATCAAGTGTGCATAGAACCGTTGTGACCCTGCCGGTTTCGAGAACCTGCACAAGAACACCACCCGCGTAAACCTGTTCGACATGTTAAAAAATATAGTAAAACATGCATAAAAGCATAATATAGCGACATTAGCACTAAATCCATGGTAAAAACATGACAAAAACCCACATTTATAAAAAACCATAGTCAATTAATTTTTTTTTACCTAAATAGGGGGGTAAAAGACATTTTTTACCATTGTTACCATTTTGAGTTGTGGAGAACGTTGTGGAGCTGCGAGGTTGATGGAGCGATTTCCATCCCGTGCGGACACCATCCATCCGGCAGCTTGTTCCAGGTAGGTTCTCCTCTCCCTGTGCTTCATTTTGAGTCTTTTTTGCAGCATTTCCATGGTGGGAATTGGCCATTTGGGCGAATTTTTAGAGCTTCAATGCGCTCTCGGTCAGCGCGGATTTCCTCATCGGGTCCGCGCTGATCGATTAAATTTACACACACCACCTCCCGGATCAGCGCGGAAAACATGTGTGCTTCCGCGCTGACCCAAGGAAAAAACAAAGGGGCGCCATGATCAGCGCGACTGTTTTAAAAACAGCCGCGCTGATGCCGTGAAATTTTATTTTTATGAATTTGAACGTACAAACTTCAACGGTCAGGGCCCTAATATTTTTTTATGGTTATGCAGGACACAATGGCATTTGTTTGGCAAGAGAGAGCTCACGATAACGAAGATATAGCAGCTTATGCCAATGCGGAGTGCCGAAATGCAATGCGGGCATGCAGATTCCTCAAATTTTTCCTCACTCCGCGCCTGAGAGCACAACCTGATCTCCTCGAGCTCTTAATCAGAGCTTGGAACCCAGTTGACGGAAAATTCACAATCCGAGGCCGTGATATCGAGTTCGATTACACGGATATTTATTTTTTGACTGGGTTGTCACGCCGGGGCGAGATGCCCATTCTGGAGGGGCAACGGCCCAGCGGTGAGACCCTTGACCAGCTCATGGCTCGAGTGTTCCCAGAGGCACGTAAAACACGGAGTGGGAAGGTGGGTATTCCGACGGTGGATGACATCGTCCTTCGCACCATACTCTTCATGGTGACCCGGGCAGCGGGGTGCTTGGCCAATCACGAGGCCTCGAAGACCCATCTGCTATTAGCTCTCGAGTGTTTACAGCCCACCATATTCAACTGGGCAGCAGCCGTAACGATCAGCATGAAGAGACAACTGAGCAACTGTTGACGCGGAGAGTCGAAGCAGTTCGGTTATGGGTCGCTCTTACTTCCGCTCATGCTGGAGCGGGTGCCGGCCTTACAGCTACAGGATATGGTCGTGGATCCACCTAGAGGTCCCTGGGAGACAAGGGCCAGTCGATGGGTCCATGTCATGCTGCGCGGAGGTGGCGGCTGCCCAATGGCATGGGGTGTTTATTTTCGAGAGTGGCTGGATCGGCAGGTCATTTTCGTAGAGGACTGGCCATATGCCGGTATAGACTTCCGTGGTGATCCCGACATGCCACTGCCTGCGGGGGAGCATTGGGACGATGGAGGCAAGATACTTGATCTCTTTTTAATTTTTTATCTTTTGTAATGTTTTTAAATTTTTTATGTACATGTCTTGATGAATGCTATGATATGCATATGTGGGACCCACGAGACCCCTTGGTCTAGCTCTGGAGGCACGGAGAGAGGGACAAGGCGCTGGAGTTCTGGCTCTGGCTCCTCCAGGAGGCGATACGGTAGAGACTGTGGCGCACAACCTCGAGGGCTTACTGGCGGGGGTGCTAGATTACCAGGGGATCGAGGAGGTCCCCATAGCATCTCAGATCCACACAGTGGGGGTGGAACCTAGGATGCACCGCCTTTTGAGGCGGGTGGCACGGGCAGTTCTGTGCTACAGAGAGCATAACCCACCACAGTAGACATCTAGGTTTTATTTCCACTGATGCTTTTTGAGAGACATACGTCTCAGATGTACTGAGGATACCGGCTTTACTTAGACATATACACTTATTTTTGAGCGCCTTAGTGTGCCACACGATATATATATATATATATATATATATACTGTTTTTGGATGGATCTTTTACATATGATGATGTTTTATATATGCTATGCGACTGTTCGACACACATGTGATCTGATGTATCTACTGCATAACAATTGACCCATTGTGGAATGTATTTACACACACGCATGTATTTTATTTTTACGAAAGCTTGAAAACACACATGACAATCACGTATGCAAACTATGCTTTTGAAAATGGATTTTATTTTGATGCAAGCTTAAAGGCATATACATACATGCAAACTATGCTTGATGGTAAAGGAAACGGGCATGCCCCCCAGCATCGTGTCTCAATTCGAGGTACATGCCCCCCAAGCTTCAGTCCATTGAAAATGGGTTGAAGGTTGACATAATGGTTATTGCGCTCGAATTGCACGAGCTCATGTTTCATTGTTTTAACGAGGTTGACACAGGTAAAAGAACTATCCTCGGACACAAGTCGTTTCATTATTTTAACGAGGTTGATACATTAGCAAAACTATCCTCGAGAGTCCTTGTTTCATTTTTTAGCGAGCTTGACACAAGTAAAAGAACTATGCTCCAACCAGACCCAATTTCATTTTTTAAGGAGCTTGACAGAGGAAAATGAACTATGCTCCAACCGAACTGCATTAAAATGAACAGGAAGTCGGTGCTTCCAAGAGTGGTACTCCCGGTGAAAGGAGCACATCTTGGAAGTCAGGACCTAATGCCCACAGGACACTATGCACGACGGTGTCATCACTGGATATAGGCACAGGGTAGGTGGCCACGTAGTTGATCTATGGTGGGGCAGATACAACTGGTGGATAAAAACTAGGAGGGGACGACAACTGCGCAAGAGGCATTGGGGGACTAACGAACGACAATTGATCGATAGTCACAATTCTTCCATCGTGTGGAAAGAAAACCACACGGAAAAGCGAAGAAACGAGGGCCCCCATGGCGTAAACATAGTCGCGACCAAGGAGAAGACTAAAGTCTAAAACACCTTGGGTAACCAAGACGTCTATATAGACGTTTTTGCCTCCCAAAGTAATAGGGAACTTTGGGAGAACTCCTAGAGATGTACAGGCTCCTCCGTCGAAGGCCAACAGATTCTGCGTGACCGGCCCAAGCTGCGGGGAACCTAAAGCTTGCCAAGTAGTGTACGGCATAAGATTGACCGACGCACCTTCATCTAGAACAGTGCCAGGTACTGCCTTATCATAGGCAAGTACTGTAATCTAGAAAGGCACATGGGATGGAAGGCGGTCGACGATCAGGCGATTCCAATCAAAGGAAGCGACCACACTACTTGGTGGGGGAATCGTATGATTGCTCCCATGTGCTAAAGGAACCAAAGGAGAACCTTCGGGAGCAGCTGGGTTAGGGGAGTCATTTCGGGACTCAGGAGAATCTGAAGAGACGAGAAGAACATGGGCGTGATTCTCTTCCGAGACAGAGTGAGCGAGTGGCGGACTCGAGTCAACACTCTTTCCGACCAATGGTTGGTCTGGAACAGGCTGAGGGCAGCCAGGTTCGGGAAGAGGGGCCTGGACAAGAGAAGAATTTGAAGCAATCTCTTTGTCGGGAGGCGGATGATCTGCAGCTGCAGAAAGACGTTGATATCCAACGGGGAGTTGGGGTGAAGGAGCTGGGAGACTTTCCAAGAAACTGGAGGCTTTATCCATGAGTGGACAAAGGTGAAGGGGATGATTGCCTTCACAAAGTCTACAGGGGATTCGAATCTTCCCTTTTCCCTTACCATTCCCAACTGATAAGGTAGCATCGCCGTGAACTTCATAGGATGACGAGAGGTGGGCCGGATCGTGTGACCATACTTCTAGTACCCTGGGAATGCTAGGACAATCGCGAAGAAGATGGTCCTCCTTGCATAATCGACAAGGAAACTTAACCTTCCGCGGAGGAGCAGAAGGGGGCCCGACTTCAGGTGTACTCGAGGGAGTAACAGTTATACTTGTAGCCTCTCCCTTAGGAGACTTCCTCTTCTTGGTCTTCTTCTTCTTCTTCTTAGCCACCTGGTTATTCGAATCAAGACTTTCACCAGGCGAAGTACAAGAGGAAGACGTAGAAGTAGGCGTCGAAGGGGAGAGATCCACCTTAGGATCAACATGATGTTGTTCAGGTGGAGGGACTGATGGACTAACAGCTGACACGGCAGGGACCAAAGAGGTTGAAAACAACCAAACAGGCAACCCGATAGTTAACCCTGGAAGAGATAACGTTGCCATATAAGGAGCACCAACATTCTCGAGAGGAGGGAAATGACCAGGATTCCCGTTAGGAGGGGAACTTGGGTTGGTGAACCCTGGAAAAGTTGCCATGGCAAACAAAAAGAAACCTATTCAAGCTAACACAAGATTTAACCAGGTGATGTTATCGTGGCCGAATAAATTTTTAAGACACAGGAACTAAACTTGACCTTTTCATGTTTCAAGAGTCGAGAAAAGGACGAAAAGATGACTCTAGTCTCCTTCGAATGTTTAATGAGCACGAAGTGACAAGACGCTCACTGGCACCTTTTCTTTTAGGGAGTCCGAAAAGGATCAAAAGTGACTGCTCTGGAGATTCTAGGCAAAGGGTTTACCAAGCAATCCGTAAAACTGCTTATACACCTTGGCAATCGTATGAGAACCAAGGACTTTCCGTACTGCAGTCAATCTTCCCGAATGCTGTGTTCGGTGCGTTACGGTTCGCAGGGCGGCAGACTTGGCTTCCTATGGATCAAGGATAAAAGCCTAGTGGGGTCTCCCTATATACGCGATGGTACGTGGGAGCACAGTCCGTGTTAGACCACTATCGAGTCACAGAAGGAGGAATCACCCAACCGTAATGTGAAACAATAGTGACTATGTTTAAAGACACCGGAACATGTCTCTAGCCTAGATCTCTAGATGTTTGCGTTAAGTTCCAATGCGTTTTTAGGTTTATTCAGTTTATTTTATGGTTGATCTTGAATTAAGTTTCGGTTTCAGGCCCTATCGTGTGATCTCTCACAATTACCTAGATGCAAACTACATGCCAAAGAATACCATTTCGTTCGATGAATTCTAACTATGAGAGGGTTAAGAGTTTTCAACCAAACAAAATGAACTCAATCAATCAAACAATCTAATGCAGCTAATGGCAAAGAAATGGAAATTTTTTCTTTTGAGAACACAAATCAACGAAATGCTCTTTTTCCCATTAACTATTGAATGCAAAAGACATTAGTTTGATTTCTTTTTCCAATGGCACAATGCACTTAAAATGAATTTTGAGAGACAGCAACACCGAGTAAAGAGAAATCAAATCACTCAATGAAAAACACAACAAGCGTGAAAAGAGCCGATTGAACCCAAGCAACTGTGATCCGTGTCTGGGTAGTGAAAAGTAATTGAAACAATCCGAGGACTGGTTCAATGACAATCACCTAAACAACCAAGCAAGGAAAGCAAAAAGAGGAAGGTTTTCGCAATAGCAAAGGCAAGTAGCAACGAATCTTTGTGAACGAGTGATAAAACAAAGTCAATCCAGCGAAAATGGGATGATAGCACTAGGTCACAGGACACAAAACAAGATCCGCCCGACAAGACTTCGCAAGCAAGTGCTTCACAATTCAAATAATAAAAATCAAATCATAAACCAGGTAGAAAGAGTAGGAGATAGTCAAACCAAGAGGCTCAGGAGACAAAATTGAAACAAATTCAATTCTACAGGATCAGCGCGGGTAACACTCAGCAACAATGCGCTGACCAGAATTCACGCGTAGCAACAAAGCGCTGTCAGTGCGGAAGTACACTACTTAAGCGCGCTGATTCGATTTCAGAACCGTCGCGACTGTTTAACGTACAAGCGCGATGACCACGGAGTCAAAGAAACAGCGATGCGCTGTCAGCGCGACTGTTTTGATATAAACCGTGCTGAGGCTAAAAAACAGGCAGAATCAAGCCAAAAGCTCCCAAACCAAGGCAAAAACTCTTCAAACAATTAAGACACCTCCCAGACTGAACTAGGAAGTCTAAAAGCAGAGAACTAACCCCTAATTTTTGACAAGAGAGTAACAATCAAACTCAAAAACAAGAATGAACCAAAAGGGACAGAGGCCAGAATCCCCAGTGGAGTCGCCAAATTGTTGGAGAGGTAAATCCCCTCTACGGATAGAGGCGATCCCTACTAGCCCAGAATGGGTCTAGCAACAATCAGTCAATGCTACTATGCAAGTTCCTAATTGAAAATAAAAGATAGGCAATGAACACCTACTTGGATTCCAACGCTGTTGTTTGATGAAGATATGTCGTTCTCGCTCCTTCGCTTTGGCCGGTCACGATCTTCCACGATCCCCGTAGATAGATACCTGCACACACGAAGAGAAACACAAACATAAGCGTGAAATCTAATAAATGCAATTATACATCAGTCAGAAAGGATGTAATTCACATTAACCATTACAAAGACAAATGAGAATGGAACCATAACAATAGTCATCTATTATTAATCAATAACAGAGAAAGGTACAACCAAAGTTCTGACGTTGAGTCCTTCTCAAGTGGGTCCAGCCAGCAAGTCTCTTAAGCATTCACCCTTGGAGGTAGATTCTCCCAAGACAAAAACTCTCTCTCACACAAGCAATACTCACAACCTTCCTTAGGCTCTCTAGCAAATCCACACTTGTCACACCAACTACCTACTAGCAGCAGCACTCTAAGCACTATGAATTCCACACTATCCAAACTATCCAAAAACTAGCTGCTCATGGCAATGGTAGAGGCTTAAATAGGAGAAGGAGTCTCCATGAATGGTGGGAGGATGAGCTTATCTCCAAGGAAGGTGGCTCAAATGACGAACAAACATGCCATAAAAGGGAGGGCAACATTCACAAGGCCAACAACCAGATCTGGAGTCATCTGGAAGGCTGGCTGTTAGAACAAACTCGCCCAAACTGGATCAACGCGGGTGTATAACTGCACTGGAGCGCTGACATCGCATCTGAATAACGGAGAAGGCTGTGTCAGCGTGACTTAATACAAACATAGGATGCGCTGGCTCATGAAATTTGACCAGCGCGGAAAACCCGTGTGCTTCCGCGCTGGCAGCGCATCAGTTGCACTATCAGCCGCCAGTCAGCGCGGTTATTTTAATAACAGTCGTGCTGATGAAATAAACTTTGGCAAAGTGGGTCATTTGGCCAGTTTAGAGGGCATGAGCATGATTATTTTGAATTCATGACACAGTAGGGAGACTGACAGGGAGACAGTGACAAATTACTGTGTAACACGAAGGATGAGCATTGCAAACTGGAGGCTCTTCTTTGACTTCCTGATGGGATTCTTTTTCTTGTACATCTTCCCCTAACTAGAAGCATTGTGGCTCTGCATCACTTGACTCTTCACCCTAGTCATATTTATCATAAGAAGGGGAACATCACATTCAGTCGAATCAGACCCCTGAGGGTTTGTAGGTAGCTCAATGATATTTCTTTCTTCACCTTCTAGCTCACTTGGTGACGCTTCTTGATGCAAGATGATGTTTTCTTGGAGTGGAGCTCCACAAACATCTTCAGTTGGGTCTTCGACCTCGGGAATGTCTTCATCGTTAAAATTCATCGTTAAAATGTGTGCAAAAATATTCAAATAGAGCATTCGGTGGATATAATTCTTTACAATATTGATTGAATGTTATATGAAAACATCTCAGGGAAGATATATTGCCATTAGGTACTGTTCTATACCAGAATCTAGCACCCTCCTCTAAAGAATACATGAACAATTTCATTTGTACATATTCAAGGAAAATGCCCTGTTGTTCCATGCATTCATGAATTTTTTTGAGATGTTGGTCAAGCCTTCTAGCTATGCTTCCACTGAATCTAGACAAATAGGTATTCCATTCATGAAATGCATGGGCATGATTGAGATAACCAACAATAGAAGAGAAATCCAGTGGGGCAAATTTGTTGGCCAGGAATGCAGGAATGGCCATCTCAAAAACTTCCCTATATGAGTGATTACAGGTTCAAGGTAGGGAAAGTTTCTGACTATTGCTTCATTAGAGTGAGTATGGGGTTGTTTGAAAGCCAAGATGATCAGGTGAGTCACCAAGATGTTTACCATAAAATTGACAGTGGAGTTGCCAAGGCGAGAGATCTTCAACCCACACTTCTTATGCTCATCTAACAGAGGAAATTAAATGTTTTGTTGTACCCAGGGAAAAATATTATAATCCATTCCTTAGCAATGGCGCCAGAAATATGTTGTCACTAAATCTTGCACCTGTAGCACAAGTGCAGTAGGAGGCAAGGAAAGCTCCCTAGAGACATCCTATGGGTTGATTGTAAACTAGTGCCTAGGACATCTTAAATAGAGGAGTGCTTGTAAGGTTATATTCGAGGGGGTTGCAACACTCCAATTGTCACATAAAAAAAAAAGGTATGAGGGGGGTTGGTTTGTTCCTCAAAAGGTATGAGTTATGCATTTCAGGTATTGCCTCACATTCAAAGTTCCCAGTAGTATCACATAGAAAAACAGAGGTCGATTACTTCAACGGGGATTAGGAGATAGGATTAAGAGAGAGCATAAATCATCATATAGATCCCAAAACATCTAGAATTCTATGTTGAAACACAGATCCACAAACAATGGGAAATTCTACACGTGTTTGAGTTACAAGCATAAATAATGCACTGAAGAGAGGATGGGTGTTATGATTCTTATAGAGTAGTTTAAATATATACTTCAAACCTTCATACATGCATTATGCATTAATAAGTCAACACACATGGATCTGTAAGGAAGCATGAGATAATTTCTAGCAGTTATTGTAGCACACATGTAGAGAAGAATATGAACATAATGGAATTAACGGAAGGAAAAACATACTGTAATGCTAAGAAGGAGGAACCACCACCTTTTTGTGATAGTCTGAAGATCTACCTATGTAAAGTAATACAATATTAGATAACAATCATTCACTTACAGAGTTATGAGCCAAATTGGTATCATAGAGCTCAGCCCTTGCGAGTGAGAAATTCTAGCACCTTAGTATTATGTTTCATCCCCTATTGATAAGAAGAGGGGGAGAGATTTTAATTACAATCAAAATATCTGAGCCTCAGCCCTAACTATCATGCTAGACTAGTTGTCTTGGCTCTATAAGGCTCTACTACCACCTACCTAATATTACAACAGGGATTGAATCCCTTTCTCGGAAAAATACAGAAATGAATGCTCAGAGAAAGATAGTCGAGAAAGGAAGGAGGAGGTGTCCCCTTGCTGCTTTATTGGAGGCCTTGGATAGAGCTACATCCCTACTTTCGTCCTGCTCTTTTCAATTGGTTGAGGCGGTTCATTGATGCTCGTCTTGCTTATGTCAATTGTACCCTTTATTGTGTGGGTGAGTTCTTCGGTGGAGAAGGGATGAAGTGTTTCTGTGCAGTGTTGTGCTGGGCAAAGGAGTGAGATTCCATGTCGAGGCATTAAATCTCTATAGAAGCCCCCCATACTATCATTTATACACTGCCTCCATCTTTATTCAATGTCGGGGTTGCCAACCCATCCACCTTTAAAGCTTTGTACTGTGCCCTAGGGCCTTGTTGTAGTGTAACAACGAAGTTTCTCGCTCGCGGCCTTTTACCTTAAAATATTACGAACAGGCGGGAATTTTTTATCTCCCCCTTTATCCCCCCTATGATTTCAGCCTCTTGGTGCTTTTCTTATCATATGAATGGGGGCTATGACCAGGGGCTTGGCCCTTTGGGCGCTAATGCTTTTGACAGCTGCGCGGGGGCCTTATTTCCTTTGTTAATTGGAGTCTTGCATCATGGTGCTGAGTGCATTTTTCGTTAGGATTTCCCTCTAGATAACTATGATCACCAATACGTGGGATTGGGCCCACCTAGGAAATCACAATCGCAACATGGGGAGGGCGGCTCTTTACCCTTTTTCCATAGCACAGGTCGATTGGTCTAGATGTGAAAACCTTATAAAATGGATCACAATACCTTATTGCATCTGGGGGCCTCTTTCCTTATCACAATCACACCCAAGAAGGAATTTTGGTGGAAGAGAAAGCTTTATATTGCGCGATCGCTAATTGTGATGAGTGAGGTAATTACTACCACGTGTCACCCTGTGAGAGGTGACACATGTCACCTGGAAATGGCCCCATTTGACCCCTGAAAAAGTTGAAACTGAGTGACACATGTCCACCTGCCACGTCAAGATTTGTACTTGCCACATCATTGCTGACATTAACTGCCATGTTAGCTCAGTGGACCAATCAGAGGCCACCACATGGACCCCCTAGAGGAGAGAGAAAGAGGCCTACCTAGCCTTGTTTTGTAGGCATTTCCTTTGTTAGCGAATTTCGGTCCCCCCGACAATTTTGCATTAAATCGCAATATTGGCCCTCGCATGGTCCTTCAAATTTGGAACCCACCAATACACTTATCTTGCGGGATTTCGGGACTGCTGAGATTCGAGACTGCGGGGTTGCCAGGATGCGGGAACCTACCACATGGAGTAGAGATAAGGGGGTCCACCCACTGTTGTTTTGTCATGCTTTCCTTGTTCACTCTTTTCGAGCCTTCCCCAACGATGCAACAATATATCGCAAATCAACCCCTACATGGTTTGGAGTATGTTGTGACTACAGAACTGCTAGATTTGCAGGATGCAGGGACTCAAGGGATGTGGGATGTGAGATGCGATATTGACGTTCAAGACTACGACATACCAATAACCTTAGTTATGTGCTCCACGGATCCTGTCGATGGCCGATTGCGATAAATGGTCCGACCGGACCCGCTGACTGTCGCTATGTGATATCGACAATTGGCGGATCACTGATTTTTCTTCTGCCAGTGTTCCTTGCCTGCCTAGACCCATTGACACTGATATGTGATTGCAATGAACTATCCCAAGTCCCAATTGCAATTTTTCTTCAACACTGAGCCATTTTTCTTTATTTTCTGGGATTTTCCAAGGTAATCTTCAAAATGCTTTATTTCTGCTCCAGGAGTCCATTTTTGGACTTCCATATATCATTGGAAAGCTCTTACCGAGAACCAGGCAATGCAGAAGGACCTATCAAACTCTAATAGATTCTATTGCTCAGAAATTGGCATCAAACTTCATTGCTTTTGTGTTTTTGAGGAAATTGAAGACTGATAAACCAGTGAGTGACAACACATCCAATCACCATATTCCAAGCATGAATGTGGGACTCAAGAAAAAATAAACCAGGGCTTCCTAGAGATTAAATTAACTCCACCCCCAGGCTTTACTGCAACCCTACCAAAACTGGTCAAGGGATTCCTAGGCCCAAAACAAGCACATATTCAACTAGGCTTTACCACAATCCCGCAAAAACTGGTCAACGGATTACTAGGCCCAAAACTAGATTGGATGCCTCAAAATTTCTTCATCAATACCTTGAGAAATTTTCCCATCTCCACCCTCAAGATTTACTGCAATCCTGCCACAATCGGTCAAGGGATTCCTAAGCCCTATGGGAATTTTCTTGAGACCACGTCACCCTATTCCAAAACCATCCTACAATCCAAAGCTCAACCAAATGAAAGAACTCCATCACACAATGGCTATCCAGAAATGGAAACACAAGGTTGAAACCATAGTCACACCTAGAAAAAACCATTCTAGCAACAACAAGAGAACCAAATACATGCATGCATGTACGATGCATTCACTAACCATCTAGGAAATCACACATGCAACCTGCTACCTGCAAGTATTCCTACTGAAGTTGCTTGATCCAAATTTTCCTTGCTTGTGCCTTGCTTTCCTTTGCTTTCCTTTGCCTTCCTTTACTTTCCTTTATCCAATGCTAGAGTGCTCCATGAATGGTATAAGTGTGCAAGAGTATGAGAGAGTGAGAGAATAGAAGAGAGCTTCCAAAATTGAATTGGAAAAATATTAACCAACATCCATGAACTAATCCTTAGAAGCCTTTTTATTATTGAGGCCTCTATTTTCAAAATTTTCCTCTATTTTTCCTTCAATTTCCCTCTCATGAAAACCTGTGACATTTCATCTCCATTTTCTCCTATTTTCCTTTATTCCTCATAAATAAATTGCCAACTAATGCATATTTTCCTTTGCCAATTTCCTTGGCCATAATAAATTGAAATGACACCCCTAGGATGTTTTTGCTCAACATTCAGCTTGGAATTATCATGTCCCATGACCTTTGCCATTTTTTTCCTTTATTAGCTTTATTATGGAACTTTTAACCTGGGGTTGTTATAGATCCATCCCCCTTAGGGGAACACCATCCTCATTGTTCTATGACACCAATGACCAGAAAACCATGTAAAAGAATAACATACTTCCTATGAGGCTTTATAATGTACCTCGTTGTAGTATTTACAATAAACAAATGTTGAAAACTATGACCAACATATCGCTTACTAGAGATTTATAACACAACTCATTACAGTATTCACAATAACGACCACATATAATTATACACATTTGTTTCAACCATAAAATAAATATACTATTTATGGAGCTTTATAAATCCAACTCGATATAGTATTTCCAATAAAATAAACACACACACACACACACACACATATACACATATGCACATTTTCTCTAACAATTAAATAAAAGGATATGGTGATCCACAACAAGGGAATCCAAAAGCTCACACCTCCAAGGCTAGTTCCCTTAGTGAAAAATTATCAACTCATTGTTCCAGGGCACACTCCCAATGTGCATCAGATTCCATTTGACAATGCTGATGACCAAAACAAATCCATCCCCTAACCTTCCCTTCTCTGCTACACAGTCCCTTGGGCAATCCGATCACTTGCTTCCATGCAGTCACTCACCTTCCAAGTTCCCTAGCATCCCCTTTCTTGGGAAATCCATACCTAGGCAAGGTTTCCTCTCATCGGAAGGTTCAAAACCCAAGGCATATCCCGAGTACCTCAAAACCATCATATCAGTCATATCATGATCTTGGGAATCAATGTACATTATTGGGTACCAATGTCCCACATTGTCCCTGCTCCTCAATTCTTTACCAGCATACTGCTACCTGTTCCAATTCCTTTCTATTGTTGCTACTAATTATTTCAATTAGTTTCAACTGCCCCAAACTGAGCACTTCCTTGCTTTCCTATACCAGGCACATAATTTCCATTAGATTAAAAAGGAATTGATATAAGTTCAAATCATACCTCATTGGTGGCCTGCCAATAAGGCACACTTGCAATTCTATTTACTTCCTGTCACAACAAGTCAAGCTATCTCTTTGATCAAATCATCATGTATAAACATATCACATTTGATTATCTCAAAACACAACTTTCATAAACCAGTATCATAGATCACATCCTTAATTAAAAACTGAAATAAAATACTAATACTTATCTTTCAATCGATTGTTTTCTTCTATCTTTGTTCTTTTTCCTTTCCATACACACATTGAATCGGTTTTGAAACTTGACAAGCACCAAATGCCTTCTCTTCTCTTCAAAGCAACAAGGGAATCAATAGAATAAACCACCTCAACCCTCAATATCAACAACAAGGGAATCCAGAGACTAAATTTCCTCAATCCTCAATATCAACAATAAGGGCCCAGACAGTCCCATACATGCTTGTCCTATCACACTGTACAACACATACACGTACACAGTTTACAAGACAACACATACACCTACACCTGGTGTACAACACAACACATACACCTATACCTAGTGTACAACACAATACATATGCATACACCCGGTGCATAAAAAAGTACATATACATACACCCAATGTACAACATAATACATATACATACATCTAGTGTACAACAATATATATATATGTAGACACCATACAATACAATGAATATACATGTCACGATATAATGACTACACAATACCTGTAACATAGTACCACATATACACAACACAACATGTAGACACGCACACAATACCACATGTACATAGTACCACCTACACAATGTGTACACAACACCACCTACACAATGTGTACACAACACCACATGTATTTTGCACCACCTTCACAATGTTTACATAGCACAACATTGACACAACACCACATGCGCAATGTGTGCATAACATCACATGTACACAACACCACCTACACGACGTGTACACAACACCGCATGCACATAGCATCACATGTACATCATGCACACAACACCACCTACACGACGTGTACACAACACCGCATGCACATAGCATCACATGTACATCATGCACACAACACCACATGTACATAAAGTCACATGTACAACATGTACACGACACCATATATATATAACACCATATGTACAATGTGTACACCGCACCGCACATACAAAACATTGCATATACAACATGTACACAACACCGCATATACGGCATTTTCATAGCACCACATATACAACATGCACATATTACCACATGTATAACATGCATGACATATACACAACAATAGTACTTCACATCCGTAGACCACACTGTCTCTACCAAGCAACCTTACTTTTAATGCCTTTCCACTAGCCATGCTTGTCCTAACATGCCATAGATCATAGTACTTTCATTCATTTGATGTATCCCTCAACATAGCATGTCCATAACATAAACATAGGCATATTATAAACACATAATATCAACCATATCCACATGATATTGACCACATAGATCTGTCAAGGTTACTCTTCCCACTTGATTCCTCATAATACTAGGAACCTCTTCACATTATTCACTTGCATAAGCAATCATTACTCCACAAGCATGAATCTCTGATAATCCTTTAAGATAAAGACATACATAAATACATATATACATATAAACATTAGCATAAAGTAACCACGATCCCTCACAACCCTGTCAAACAATGACATACATACATAATTATATACATATATAGACATCAACATAATCATAATCATAATACAATTATCGAATATCATAAGATAAAGGCTAAGATAGATCCCTTTATTCGTGTACATCATGCACACCATTGAGAACAACAATTCCCAACATAGCTAAGACATCTGATGCCTAAAATCCATTTACTTTATCTTTCCTAGTTATCTTTCTCATGACTGTTGTGTCATCATCCATTTACCCCAAAGGACCTAACCTATCCAACTTGTTGTCATATTCTTTCCTTCGTCTTCCCTTATACATGCACCAAGCTTCATCCAAGTCTTACATTACCTATTGGGTTTCATTAATCTCTTCCCAAGCTCCATTAACTTTCTCTTTCCCTAACACATTCCCATGACCCTTAAAACATAAAAGAAAATAACAAGAAACGAACAAGAAGAAAACCATGGAAAACTAATAACAATACGACACGACAAACAAAGTGGCATGGTCATGCACGACACACAATCAAAACCGCAAATCAAGTGCAAAGAAATCTCAGAATACGGAAAGCAAAAAACTAGCAATAGACATCATGACTCGACCCATGGGTTCCCAATTCTTTCAAGGTAAAGCTAGACCCAAGCCTTCTTCAAGATTTCATGGAAGCCTCTTTTTCCATGGAATACCCTACATCATACTAACATAAACACATAGTTTCTAGTGTATAAATAAATATAACAATATACTAGATACCTTACCTTGTTGTACCCAACACGCTAACTAGTAACTAAACATGTGCATACCTCATCTCTTAAGGGACTCCAATTCCTTGAAGAATACAACCATAACTGAAAACCAGTTGCTATACTTTTCAAATACATGTTCATGAATCTAGCACATATCCATATAATGTCAGACAAAATCAAGGTTAAGAAGACTTCCTATATGCAAAGCACTCATTTGTTTGGAATTACGGTTTCCAAACATAGACAAAGGAATTATCACCCAATTCCTTTCTTTTAAATTTTACCTTGCTGCAATTAAGTCTTATTATGTGATATCACATTCATCCAAATGTTATCTATATAAACAAATCAATTATTACCTTGTTATATTAATACCAAGAATGTTGCTTTGCAACTATTCACACATGTCAGTCACATGTTCCAAAGATCAAGACATCATTTCTATTGATTTGAAATCAACCTTTACCAAGACTAACAACCATGTAATAGTCAACTCACAGTCATTAGTCATAATACTACTCAAGTACATATCAACTCTCTTAGAACATATTGTGTTAGTGCGTCCATCTTAAAACAAGATCATTCCTTCATGAAATCTTATAGACACATACTCATATCATGCAATTAATCAAACATTCAAACAACCTATAAACATACCATGTTAGATAAACCAAATAGATGATGTAGTCAAAATCATACCTCAGTGTATCTCAAAGGAGGTTATAACATCTTCACAAGCCAATCCAGATTAACATGATACATAATAACATCAATATCTTAAATGCAATGACCATAATCATTATGCATATGACCGCAATTCAAATAACAACAAGTTAACTACCATGCATGACTAATCGACACACATGCATATGACCGCACTGATTAACTAACATATATCATGCATGTAACCAAAATAACAATAGAATGACAGGCATGTACATAACCATAATTTATATAACAACCATTAACCATCATACCTATATGACAATCTTCTCTTACCCCAAGGTCTAGGGCTGCAAGATAGCTCTAATGATCTGCATCTCTTGCTTCATCTCGACCAACATATCAGCCCCATAACATATGAACAACATCATGATGACACAAACTACATACAATGACCTTATGCATGACAACCATAACCATGACAATGCATGCATAACAACATGCATCTATCCCATCCAGTCCAACTATTTGAACCATGCTCTAATATGACCTTGTAATGCCACCTGCCACATTTACCCAAATTCAGTGGCCTACTTGAGTAACATGAGACAAGGAGATACTATGAAATCCATCAACCAAGGGGATCTCCTTGATATGAAGTCCCAATCAGACCTCACTGTTTGGTATAATAGTCCCATCCAATATAAAGGCATGGTTTCCAAATCCTTAAATATTTTCCTTGGCTCTAGCTGTCAGCACAGGAGAGTGATGCAATGGTATCTTTGAAAAGTGAGGGAGTTGTGCGTAGTGAGTGTGCAATTGCAATTGTGTCAAGTTTCTTATACTGCAAATGGGGGAGAAAGGTGAGCCTCTAAGTGAGAGGTGATAGTACCACCCAGGACGAGACACACATGAACTAGAAGGCCTCATCGAACATCCAGTGAAATAGCCCACAACAAATGTCATGGTCGTTACAACCAACAAACAAGGAAATATTTGTCTGGTATCCCGCGGAATAGTCCACAAGGATGGGATAAAAATAACAGCCATTACAACACAGTCTCAATAATATAAGAATTAAAATAACTGAAATAGTTCAACTATATTACTACATGTGAAAGAAAACATGAAATACAAACATGCACATAATAGTATTACAAACATTCATATTCCATGCATGAAGAACGTGCTGGCCTTAAAAGGATTTTGTTATTAAGAAAAAGTTCCAAGGCACATGTTTACAATGTATATCACTAGCCCCAATAGTGGGACATTGGAGCCACTCCTTGCTCCTTAAAGAACTAACTAATCTCTCTAATTCCTTGCTGGAGGAGCCAAGGTGAAAAGTTCCTTACTCATACAATATATAACCAAGGGGTGATGCTTCCCCTTTGTGACTCTTTGACTACCCTCATGACTTTTCAACTTCCTATGACTTTTCAACGTACATGACTCTCCATATTACATATGTGTCCTTTGTACTTCCACTTTACAATGAATACAATGTACATGGTCCACAATGATGATGTGGAATATTTTTGGGTGTGTGTTATATTGTTTCCACGAATAGCCCACTGCACAAGGCCTGGGGCAACGCCCGTGGAATTATTTTTTTTGACCCTATATTAGTTGGGTGGACCTACTATGGTTTTGTGCATGGGTTTTGCACATGGTTTTGGGCATGATGGTTTTCTTCCCATGGTATCATGTAGATCCTGTCAAGGGAACTACAATTATGTTCTAATCCAGGGTTAATGGATTGGGGTTTATGAATGCTTCGACATATATATATATGTGTGTGTGTGTGTGTGTGTGTGTAACATTGAAAGGAATATAATGAAAAAATCAATTTGGTTGTCTCGATTTTGGGATCCAAAGGAAAATCTCTGTGTATATCTGTTTTATATTTTTTTTTATCTCCATTGTTAATTTTCTATTTTTAGAATTTGTATCCAGGTAATTTCTATACATCGTTAAAACCTACATTTGGTATCAGAGTTGTTTCGGCTTCAATGGGACACCTTTTCTACTGAGGGGTTTGCTTAAGCCTGTGGTAGGCCCTATTTACTGAGAGATCCATGGAATCGATTCTTGTAGTGAAAGAATATGGTAAGCAGTGGAAAGATAGAGATCGAGAAATTTAATGGTCAAATTTTTGAGTTGTGGAAGCTCAAGATAGAGGATCTGCTGGTGGATAAAAATCAGTGGATTGCAATGGATCTGGGAACTAAACCAACAACAATGTTAGCAGAAGACTGGTTGAAGTTGGATCAGAAGGAAAAGAGCACAATACGGTTATGTATCTCAGATTCAGTATTGTTGAATGTATGAGGGGAAGCTACGACGAAGGATTTTTGGGTCAAGTTAGGGACTTTGTACCAATCTAAGTCTATGGTGAACAAATTGTTCCTATAGAAAAATATGTATAACCTAAGGATGAAGGATGGAGACTCAGTGACAGAGCATATGAATGCCTTTAATACTATGTTAAGCCATTTTTTATTTGTTGATATAAAAATTTCAGATGAATATAAGTGCATCAACATTTTGTGTTCTCTACCATATTCGTGGGATAGTCTGGTTGTTGCAATAGGTAGTGTTATCACCCCAAGAAACTCTCCTAGGTTGTAGCTCGGAGATGCTCGAGAACATTACAAATTCAACTTATTTTTACAAATGGATGAATGGAAGAGATGATGCTTGTTCAAGCCAAATAACCACTTCTACTTTGCTTGACTCTAGACATGCGTGAACACCCCTAGACTACAAGGCTTTAGACCACCAATTACTCACAATTTAAGGATTTGGTGAATATAGAGAATACTGACCACACCAGCAGATGCACAAGACCATGTGATGGCTGACTGCAACCAGTAAAGAAGTTTGTAAATCTAATTCCCCAACACATAGACAGGATGACATCTCTCTGGCATTAGGTGAAAAGAAACTTGAATAACTCATTCACTGATACATACAAGACTTTAACACAAAGGTAGGATGATAGCTCCTCTAATGCTAAATATCAAGAGCTTAGAAATATAGCATATCAGGCATAACTTAGAATATAAGGAGAATGAAAAGTGAGCAATTAACAACAAAAGAAGCTTGTATTAGCTAGAAATGAAGAAGAAATGCTGCAAGTATCAAAATAGTCACAGTCTCCAGAAGTTGAACCTTACATCAAAACATCAACCATCAACCCTGATTACATCTTGTTTCTGGGTATATATAGAGTTTCATTACAAAGGTACTCGACCATTCTAAGTATGGAGGGGTCATAATTGACCACCAACCACTTTAACTGCCTAATGGAGTCTGAGTGCGATTTCTTGTTGCAGTGGATGAATTTGATCTTCTCGGGTGCTCTGCTATCCTCTCAGGTGGCTGGAGTATCGTATGGGATGAAGTTCAATAATTTTTAAATGCATTTATCTATTCGTGCTCTGTCCTTTTCCTTCTCAGCCATACTGTTTTTTAAATGTGGTTGTTGAGGAGGAGACGCGGACTGCACAGCAGGTGAACAAGTAGGAGGAAGAAGGGTTGGTCGTTGGATCAGGAGGATAGACGGTGGAGATGTCTTGGTGAGGGATATTGGAAGAAGCAGGAGCAGAATGAGTGTGGGCCATTGGGTCTTGGCGGAGCTGATCAGACAACGGAGGGATGATCAGGCGAGTCGATTTATCGGAAAGATGGGAGTCATCAGATCGGGTTTTTGGATCTTGGGCCTTTACATATGGCGATGTGCAATTGCGATCGAATCGCATCGCAATATTTAATCAGAGGAAGCATAGGGGCGTGGCTATTATACACACACAGATGCGATTTGCGATCAGATCGCATCGCAATATCGCATCAGTGGAAGTCGAGGGGTGCAACTTTTATACACACATGGATGTGACTTGCGATAGCGATTAAACCCGAACCTGATAAAGGAATTAATTGTTTTTGGGACTGATGAAGGGAGAATGAGTGGTGCAAGGGAAGGAGAAGATGACCATTGTGAGCTTCTTTTTAGCGGAACCAAGATCATCTCTAACTTTAAAAAATTGAAGCTATGTATCGGCGCCAACAGGTAGTAATGCAACTACCTTGAAGTTTGATGAAATAGTGTCATCCTTTCTGTCGGAGGAGATGAAATAGAAAAATATGCAGAGAAAGAATGTAGATGCCTTGATTGTATGAGGATGGTCCCAGAATAGAAACAAAATTAAGTCCTTGAGTGGGAGATATAAATCTATAGGGAGATGTAAATCTCTAGGAAAACATGTAAAGGTGTGCTGGAAATGCAGAAAGGAAGGGCACTTCAAAAAGGACTGTAGATCTAAAGATCCCGAGAAAGGAAAGGGATCTGATGACACTCCTTCTGCACAGGTGAGGCATGGGTTATTGACTCAAGTGCATCCTTTTACTTCACTCCCCACAGGGAGTGGTTCTACGCATATGAGAAATGTCACAGTGGTGATGTCTTATTAGGGGATGATAGGAAGGCTAGAATCATCAGATGCAGAAAAGTCAAGCTAAAGTTGTAAGGTAGAAGTATTAGAACACTTCCAGGTGTTCTACATATTCCTGCATTGGCCAGAAATATGATTTATGTAAGTAAGATGGATGATGCAGGTGGAAAAATAGTGTTCGAGAAAGATACCTGCAAGATGGTTCAGGGAGCACTAGTATTGATGCGGAGAGTTCAGATTGGAACTTTGTACAAGGTTCTAGGTAGTATTGTTATTGAAGGGTGCAACAGTTTTGTGGTTCTTGAAAATGGAGTAGAAAATCTAGTGGTATATGGAGAAAATACTATGCTATGGCATCAAAGGCTTGGGCATATTGGAGAGAAGGGTCTTTGAATACTTCATGATAATGGTATGGTAGAAGGTATCTCTAATTTCTCTCTGGATTTCTATTTTTGTGAACATTGTGTATATGGGAAGCATAATCGAGTGAGTTTCTTCTCAGGTGCTAAGAGGGTGAAAGGGATATTAGAGTTTGTGCACAATGATGTGTTTGGACCTATCTGTTCCATCCCTGGGTAAGTTTTTGTACTATGTATCATTTATAGATGAATTATCAAGGAATACATGGATATATTTCCTTAGGAATAAATTTGAAATATTTGACAGGTTTAACGAATTTAAGGCTTTGGTGGAAAACCAGACAGAGAAGAAGATAAAGGTGTTGAGGATAGACAATGATGGAGAGTTCTGCAAGAAGTAATTTGAAGAGTAATATAAGAAGTGTGGTATAGCATGGAAAAATACTACTCCATACACACCTCAAAAATATAGATTTGCAGAAATAATGAACAGGGCGTTGATGGAAAAGGTAAGAAGCATGCTCAATGGTGTTAAGAGACTACATGTTACCTAGTTAATAGTCACCTTCATCAACGTTGGAGGACAAGTCTCCACATGAGGTATGGATTGGTAAGAAACCCTTTCTTTCACATCTAAGGTTATTTGGTTGTGATGCATATGTACATGTTCCAAAGGAGAAAAGAAGAAAGGTGGATAATAAATCTGAAATATGCATCTTTATTGGGTATAAGGATGGTCTAAAAGGTCATAAGTTTTGGAACCCAAAAATAAGGAAGTTTGTGTACAATCAAGATTTGGTGTTTAGAGAGGTGTAAGATGTTATAAAACATGAATTCCTACCAAAGGAACCTAAGAAGATAGACTTTGAGATAAATCATGAAGAATCAAACTCTATAGCAGAACATGAATCAGAAGATGAAGAGCCAAAAACTCCAGCTATGAGAAGATTAGTTCAAGAAAGAAGGTAGAAAGAAAGGTATAGTCCATCTACTCTTTGTTCAAATTTTTCTTTATCTATTACTGATGATGATCCCATAACTGTCAGGGAGGCATTATATTTAGAGGATGGTAAACTCTGGAAAGAGGCCATGGTTGATGAAATGGCATATTTGGAGAAAAATGAGGCTTCAGATCTAGTGGACTTGCTGGCTGGAAGGAGACCCATTAGAAGAAAATGGGCGTTTAAGAATAATATGAATGTAGAAGGCAAGGTGGATAAATATAAAGCTCGGTTGGTAGCAAAAGGTTATTCCCAGCTGTCAGGAATTGATTTTGGTGATATTTTTTCTCTTGTTGATAAGGTAGATTCTATTAGATTACTTTTATCTATTGCTGTTGCTTTTGATTTTGAGGTAGAATAGATGGATGTGAAGACAACATTTCTTCATGGGGATTTGGAAGAAAAGATCTACATGAAGCACCCTGAAGGCTTTGCAGTGAAGCGCAAGAAAGAATTGGTATGCAACTTAAAAAAATTTATGTATTAGAAATTTGATACATATATACGGGGGCTTGGCTTCACCAGAAGCAAAGTGGATCACTGTGTATATGTTAAATTAATTAGTGACCGTGTTATTTATCTAGTCTTGTATGTGGATGATATGTCGCTGATTGGAAATGACAAAGAAATTATCCAAAATTTGAAGACCCAAATTTTCTCCAAATTCGACATGAAGGATCTTAGTGTTGCAAACTATGTTTTGGCCATGGAAATTAAACGAGATCAGGAAAAGAGGAAGCTATTGTTAAACTAGAGGAAGTATGTCAAAATAATATTACAGAGGTTTAATATGTAGGACAGTAAACTAGTGAAGGTTCCTATTCCTGTAGGTGTAAAGTTATCTATTGAACAATGTCTCAAGACACAAGAAGAGGAAGAGGACATGTCATGTTTTCCATATGCAAGTGCAATCAATAGTTTGATATATGAAATGGTCTGTACTAGACCATACATTGCACATGCAGTGGGAGTATTGAGCAGGTTTATGTCAAAACTAGGGAATGAGCATTGGACAACAATGAAGCAAGTTTTTAGGTATTTGTGTGGCACTAGTGATTATGGTTTGTGCTACCAAGGAAGACTTGGATTTGACAGAGTTTTGTACATCCATGGCTTTGTTGATGAAGATTGGGCTGAATATCTGGATAAGAGAAGATCTACAAATGGATATGTGTTTAACATATTTGGAGGTGAATTCAGTTGGATGAGAAAGAGAGTTTGTAGTGGCACTTTCAACTACAAAGGTAGAATACATGGTAGCCACTCATGTAAGCAATGAAGCAATTTGGTTGTAGAGATTATGTTCAAGTATGGGGTTAGTACAACGAGCTATAAGGATAGATTGTGACTGCCAAAGTGCAATTTTCTTGGAAAATAACCATGCTTATCATTCAAAGATAAATCAAATTGATGTTCGATATCACTTTATGAGGGATATGGTTGAGGAAAAAAAGGTGTTGTTGGTAAAAGTGGACACTTTGAAGAATGTTGCAGATGCATTGATGAAGTCTGTGAGTACTGAGAAGTTTTCTTGGTGTAGAGAAACAATGGGCATTGCAGGGTTGCACCAATGACTATGTAGAAATTTTGAATAATTTAACACATATTCACAGAGATTATCCTGATCATGTACTATTTCAGAAAACATACACAATACATAAGCTCCTCTACGTTGATCAACAATATAGCAACATCAATAACAATAAAACATCAAGAGCATTCACACATTAACACAGTATGTATCCCGGGGAAAGCATCGCGCTAAAAACCCCAACTATCTGTATATTAATGATTGAGTCATGTAACATTACACAGCATGATACTTCTCAAAAGTATCTCCACCTCTGTTACACACAATACAGCTCAGATGTGATCTCCAAATCTCTTCCACTGCTTGCCTGCCTCCACTGCTCAATACCTGCTCAAGAACTGATGAGAATAGCTTCCCAAACTCGATTTTCACCTGCAAAATAGTCACTGACTCTTTGTGGACGTGAGAAAAGGCTAAAATGTGGGCCAAATACGTGAGCAAACTCATTGGCATACTCAATCCCTTGATTGTGCAAGATCTGATGCACAACTATAGTCACAACTGATAGCAATCTGATTCTCTACCACCTGTCCCTATTGAACTGAACATGCACTGACATGCAACTGAGTTAACTGATGTATTCTTTAGTTGTATTATGAGTTAATAATTAGTTTAAAAACTCATCATTAGTCTATCTACAGTTAGACTAACTACAACTAGTTTAACTAAGTCAAACTGAACACAACTCCATCAACTGTACCTCCAGTCCACTAAACTCAACTCACTTGAGTTCTAACTGAAGTCATGCATGCAACAACTCAACTGACTCATAAGAAAAGCATATTTCCTTCTGACAGCTGCATGTGCCACCTCTGTAGCTCAAACTGAAGTGCTCCAAGAGAATAAGATCAAGTTTATAGTCCAAATATTATTGTGAGATAATAATATTTGACTTTTCTATTTTTGACAGCCAGTCTAAAAATAGACTTTGATCACTCACATTGTGATCACTCACACTTTCATCAAAAATAGAAGTCCATCTATTTTTCCCAACTTGATCAATCATCCATAAACATAGACATGATCCATATGTCTAAAAATAGACATAGTCTAAAAATAGACTTGCGCCAAAAATAGCCTGCGGGCCCACTTAGTGAAGGCGACTCTTTTCACTAAGCTCCATCATCTTGTTGCAATCTCAACACTCCCTCTCGACAAGATATGGATTATCAACAACCCCTATCCTGCCTCGGTGGTACTCGAATTTGCTCCTAGTGAGAGCCTTCGTCAGAATATCAGCATCCTGATCCTCCGTTGGAATGTACAAAAGTAACATGATCCTCCGCTGCACACAATCTATGATATGATGGTACCTGATGTCAATATGTTTAGATCTATCATGAAATACAAGATTAGCCGAGAGTTTAATGCAACTCTGGTTATCACAGTAAATCACAGTAGGATCCAAATGAGAACCAAACAAACCAACCAGGATCTTCCTCATCCATATAGCCTCGCATGCAGCCAAACTTGCTGCCATATACTCGGCCTCCGCTGAACTGAGTGCCACGGATCTCTGCTTCCTGCTGTACCAAGAAACTGCTGTCGATCCAATATTGAAGACCCTTCCTGATGTGCTCTTTCTGTCTTTTGGGCTCCCTGCCTAATCTGCATCCGTGAAGCCACATAGCTTCACCTCATCCTCCTGTCTGTACCACAAACCATATCCCGATGTGCCTCTCAAGTAGCGCAATACATGCTTGCCCGCCTTCCAGAAGAGCTTGGTAGGCTTAACCATAGCTTGTGAAAGCTGGTTAACTGCATAGCATATATCAGGTCGTGTATTGACCAAATACATCAGCGACCCCACCAACTGTCGATAAATAGTGGCATCCACTTCTTCTCCCGAAGTGGCATCCTCCTTCCTCCAACCTCCAGGAAGAGGAGTATCAACAGGCTTGCAGCCATGCATGTTGAACTTCTCCAGTATCTCCCGAGCATACTTGCCCTGAGAAACAAACAGTCCACCACTGCGCTGCCATATTTCCAATCCTAGGAAATAGTGAAGGAGGCCCAAATCCTTCATCTCAAACTCTGTAGCAAGATCCTTCTTGCATGACAGTATCAACAGCTCATCACCCGTTAGAATCAAATCATCAACATACAGTACAATGATAAGCAACTTACCCTCCACCACAATCTGGTATAGGTTCAGATCCGCCTCGCTCTTGGAGAATCCAAGTCCTGTGAAATAGCTGTCTATCCGTGTGTTCCAAGCACGTGGTGCTTGCTTCAACCCATACAACGCTCTCTTGAGCCTGCACACATGCGACTCGCTGCTGAAGACTTCAAAGCCTTCGGGTTGCTCAATGTACACCTCCTCCTGAATGACTCCGTTGAGGAACGCAATCTTCACATCCATCCGATGAATGTGCCATCCCATCTGCGCTGAGAGAGCAAGAATCGTCCGTATGGAAGAATACCTTGCGACAGGTGCAAAGGTCTCCTCATAATCGATCCCCTCAATCTGTGAGAAGCCTCGGGCAACAAATCTTGCCTTGTACTTCTCCACACTCCCGTCAGCTGCCTGCTTAACTTTGTAGATCCATCTCGAACCCACCACTGATTTCCCTTCCGGTCTAGGAACAATCTCCCATGCACTGTTTCTGACAATAGAATCATACTCTTCCACCATGGCGTCTACCCATGCGGGATCCTCCACAGCTTCCTCGAAAGAGGATGGCTCAGTGACAACACACTTGCTCATAAGAGCCATGTATCCAATGTACCGATCAGGTGACTGTCTCTGCCTGCGTTGGGCTGTAGGTGGTCCTACAACTTTCTCTGCATCTTGAGCCAGTCGCTTAGCTTCTGTCAAGCGCTTTCGCCCTTTGATGGTTGGCGCTGCATGAGTGGTCTCTTCCACTCCATGAACCTTGTCCTGTGGCTGATCCACGTCCTGAAGCTCATCCTTAGGAACTAATAGCTCCTCATCTGCATGCAAGTGTAGCTCCCTCTCAAGCGAACACTTCATGGCTTTCTCTTCCTGAAATTTTATATCCCGTCGCACAACAGTTTTACCACTGTCTGGAAAATACACACGATAGTTGTGGGGCGTATCAGTGTACCCCACAAATATCCCAACCTCTGCAGTCGGCTCCAACTTCCTCCTGGCATCCTTCGTCACATGCATGTAAACGTTAGCACCAAAAATCCTCAAATGAGAAAGATCAGGCTTCTTACCAGAATAAGCCTCCTCGGGTGTACTCATGCCAAGTATCCTATGAGGACAACGGTTCTGCACATAAACTGCTGTATTGCATGCTTCCGCCCACAAGTGAAGGGGTAGGCCCTGATCATGCAACATTGCCCGTGCAGCACCCATAATCGTTTTGTTCTTCCGCTCAGCTACCCCATTCTGCTGTGGGTTATGGGGAGCTATGAGCTCTCTACGAATCCCTTCTGCCTTGCAGAAATCCTTGAACTCGTCCGAGATGTATTCACCACTATTATCGCTCCTAAGAGCCTTCACCTTCTTCCCCGACTCCTTCTCGACCAGTGCTTTGAATTCACAGAACTTTGAATATGTCTCGCTCTTCTTCTGCATGAAGAAGATCCAGCACTTATGAGAGAAATCATCAACAAAAATCACATAATACCTGTGTTTTGCTGTCGAAGCAATTGAGAAAGGTCCACACACGTCTGTGTGAATTCTCTCAAGGATCGTCGTGGCGCGACTATCCTTCTCGTGAAAGGTGGCTTTCACAAACTTCCCTAAAGTACATCCCTTGCACTGATCTGACTGCGCAAGTGTGCCTTTAGGAAGCCCTGTAGTGATCTGCTACAGTATCTTCAAGGCTCCATGGTGAAGGTGACCCAATCTCCTGTGCCACAACTCGCCATCATCCCGGCTCACCAATCCTTCTGCCTTGCCTGCCATTGCTGCGCATCCATCTACATGCAACTGATAAAGGTTCCTCACTCGAACCCCTATCTTCCGGGTCTCACCAGTTGTCTTGCTGCGCAGGAAGGCCTTTCCCTCGCTGAAAACAACATCATACCCCTTGTCTTCTAACATCGCCACTGAGATGAGATTCTTCTTCAATCCTGGAACATGCATGACTTCCTTCAATACAAAGGGTTTACCAGACTCCCTCTTAAAGGAAATGGTACTGATACCGGTCGCACTGTATCTACCATCATCGCCCATCTCGATGTGCACTCCAAGATCTTTGTCCTCCAGATCAGAGAAAAAATCTCTATCTCCCGTCATGTGAAAAGACGCACCACTGTCCAAGAACCACACTGATCCCATCAAACTTGAAACCAAGCATGCGATCAATGAAAAATCAAGCTCAAACTGAGAAGCTAAGGCCTCTCCCCCTGCAGATCTAGCAGCTTGCTTGTTCTTCTTCTTCTGCGAACAATTTGTGGCATAGTGTCCGTGCTGGTGACAGTGAAAACACTTCACCTTGGACATGTCCTGCTTCTTGCCTTTCGCACCGGAATGAGAAGCTTTCTCGTTCTTCCCCTTCTTTGCTTTGGCAGCCAAAGCGCAATTCTCTTCATTAGATACCTTTGATGAAGATCCATTCTCACCTTTATTGTTTCTGAGTTTATCCTTGAGCGCCAGGTCGCTCTTGCTTTGGAATGACATTTGCAATCCATTGAAAGACATTTTCAACAACACTGCTGCAAATTCGAATTTCCACCAGCTCCAACTCAACTGCTTCCGATCTAGAATTTGTGAGAACACAATATTTCTCGTACAGAGATTGACTGTATGGGCTTTTACCGGATATTTCACCTTCCAAAGGAAGGATGAATCCAGAGGCTACCTGGCCCGATTACAGGCTCTGCCTAGAGAAATAGAATGTAAACACTTCCTGAATAGTAGATCTGATGATCAACAGCTTTGATACCATGTAGAAACTTTTTCTACAATTATCTAGCTCGCTCTGATACCATGTAGAAATTTTGAATAATTTAACACATATTCACAGAGATTATCCTGATCATGTACTATTGCGGAAAACATACACAATACATAAGCTCCTCTACGTTGATCAACAATATAGCAGCATCAATAACAATAAAACATCAAGAGCATTCACACATTAACACAGTATGTATCCCGGGGAAAGCATCGCGCTAAAAACCCCAACTATCTGTATATTAATGATTGAGTCATGTAACATTACACAGCATAATACTTCTCACAAGTATCTCCACCTCTGTTACACACAATACAGCTCAGATGTGATCTCCAAATCTCTTCCACTGCTTGCCTGCCTCCACTGCTCAATACCTGCTCAAGAACTGATGAGAATATCTTCCCAAACTCGATTTTCACCTGCAAAATAGTCACTGACTCTTTGTGGACGTGAGAAAAGGCTAAAATGTGGGCCAAATACGTGAGCAAACTCATTGGCATACTCAATCCCTTGATTGTGCAAGATCTGATGCACAACTATAGTCACAACTGATAGCAATCTGATTCTCTACCACCTGTCCCTGTTGAACTGAACATGCACTGACATGCAACTGAGTTAACTGATGTATTCTTTAGTTGTATTATGAGTTAATAATTAGTTTAACAACTCATCATTAGTCTATCTGCAGTTAGACTAACTACAACTAGTTTAACTAAGTCAAACTGAACACAACTCCATCAACTGTACCTCCAGTCCACTAAACTCAACTCACTTGAGTTCTAACTGAAGTCATGCATGCAACAACTCAACTGACTCATAAGAAAAGCGTATTTCCTTCTGACAGCTGCATGTGCCACCTCTGTAGCTCAAACTGAAGTGCTCCAAGAGAATAAGATCAAGTTTATAGTCCAAATATTATTGTGAGATAATAATATTTGACTTTTCTATTTTTGACAGCCAGTCTAAAAATAGACTTTGATCACTCACACTGTGATCACTCACACTTTCATCAGAAATAGAAGTCCATCTATTTTTCCCAACTTGATCAATCATCCATAAACATAGACATGATCCATATGTCTAAAAATAGACATAGTCTAAAAATAGACTGGCGCCAAAAATAGCCTGCGGGTCCACTTAGTGAAGGTGACTCTTTTCACTAAGCTCCATCATCTTGTTGCAATCTCAACAGACTATACTCTCTTATGATCCCATGTGTAGAAATAAAACAACAAGTGGGATAATGTTGAGTGTGTGTTATATTCTTTCCATGACTAGCACCCTTACATAGGGCCTAGGGTAGTGCCCCAAGATTTTTTTTTTTGGACCCTATATTATGTGGGCAAACCTACTTATGGTTTTGTGCATGGGTTTTGCAAATGGTTTTGGGGATGATGTTTTTCTACCCATGATATCTTGTAGATCCGGTGAAGGGAACTACAGTTATGTTCTAATCTAGGGTTCATGGATTGGGGTTTATGAATGCTTTGACATGTATATATATGTGTTGTAACATTGAAAGGAATGTAATGAAAAAATCAATCTAGTAGTCCTAGTTTTGGGTTCTTGGGGAAAATATATCTGTATATATGTTTTAGGTTTTAGGTTCTCGCCGTTGTTTATTTTCTATTTTTAGAATTCGTATGCAGGTAATTTTTGTACAGTGTTAAAAATTACACATATAACAGCTCATGACAAGACATGACATCGTACAGATGATGTGAACTAATTGACGGACACAACAATGTCATGCCACTGTTCTGGTTGTGAATGATGTCTACTTGATAAAGGAATCTTCAATGATCTCAAGTCTCAAGTTGTGATTGCGAGTTGGTGTCCCTATGTATTTCCTTAGAAGATCTGATTTCTTGCTCAACTGCAAGGGTGTCGTTTATAGGTCTTCCTCCTTCATCTACTTCATCATCATCTTGCCATGACAAAGTACCTGTATCTGCAATTTACTCATGATGAGATGACATCAACCCGAAAGCCTCCTAGCCTAATATGGTGCATTCTGGTCCATGGATTGAGTGGGAACTAAGTTACAAGTTCGAAAGGGAGGTTCAATGAATGCACATTGCACAGTCCTAGCAACCAGGGTTGAGGCTTGAGGCTTAGAATTGTGTAATGCGTAGTTTAGGTTGGGCTGAGAGGTTGTCCTCTACGCAGTTTTGGATATGAGTGAGTCTGGTTGAAGGAAGGGCCATTGTGGAAGATTTATGTGCAGTTCTGAAGAGTAAGGATGACTAACCTCTGCATAGTTATGGAAGATAGTGGGTCAACATGAGGGGAGGACCATTGAAGGTAGCTTTTGGCAAGTTATGGAAGGGAAGGTTGACTGAAAATATTGCGCAATTATGGAATGGAAGGTTGACTAAAAATATTGCACAATTCTGGAAGGGAAGGTCAGGCCTTGGGCTCAATAATTGCATAATGCAACAGTCTTGGGGGGAAGAAACTGATCATTACATAGATCCAAGGGTCAAGGTCACAACTTGTTGACTGGAACTACACAATGTGCGGTCAAGGCAGGCTAGGTGAAGCCAAGTTGAAGGGTCGAGAATCTTCTTCAGAAAAGGCTAAGTGTTGGACCAATGAGATTGACAGGTGAAGTGATGAAGCTTCGACTGTGTCCTAACAATTATAATACTTTACCACTCAACAACTTTGATTACCCA
The DNA here is from genome assembly GCA_031772625.1 of Pinus tabuliformis. Classification (NCBI taxonomy): domain Eukaryota; kingdom Viridiplantae; phylum Streptophyta; class Pinopsida; order Pinales; family Pinaceae; genus Pinus; species Pinus tabuliformis. The sequence continues at coordinate 485,086,682 of CM062814.1, read as the reverse complement.
TGACACATGAAAAACAATGTCACTTTCATGTGACTTCTTCATGACTAACTATGACAAGTGTGACACCTAAGATCGACTTTATGACGACCGTGACGACACTTGTGCAACAATGCTCAAAACTTTGTGAACAAGTTCGACAGGTGTTTACATGGTTAGGAAAAATAATAAACACAAAGACGAGCCATTGGAACAACTAGAATGAGCTTATGCATAAAGTGTGAAATCCAACATACAAAAAGGTGACATATTTCGTATCTTTCCAAACAGAGTGAAACACTTAGCAAAAACACATGGAATGACTTTTAGTGTTTGTGACCATACATGTCATTGAAAACATAATTATATGACAATGACAAGTTGTCCTTCATACTACACTAAGAGGTCCATTTCAACTTCATGAAAGATGTGCTTTTTTTTTTCGTACCTACCCTCCAAAGAGTTGTGAATTAGATGGAGTCTTCATACGTTGGTCCTGATCTCTGATCTTCTATCATACCCCAGGATTCCTTGGTCTTCTTATCTGGTGATTATATTTTCTCCTCACCTCCTTAAGTGTCATCTAGTATGTCATCCTTCTTCATCATCTTTCCATAGTGTAAGAGAGTATCTGAATCTACAACTCACTCATGACAAGATGTCACTAGTGTAAAAGCCCCTAGCCTAAGATAGAGCACTTGAATTCATGAACTCACCTGGGACTGAGTGACAAGTTAGGGGAGAAGCCCTAGTGACTGAGCATTTATGCAATTCAAGTAGCCAAGGATCAAGCTTAATCACTGAGACTCCACAGTGCACAACTCAGGCTAGACTGATGGAAAATTCTGCATAGTCCTCACTAAGGGAAAAATTTTCACAGTGCCCAATGAGAGACAAAATTGCGCAGTTCAAGTAGGAAATGGTTGCTGTGAGATAGGGCCTTGGGAGGAAAAACTGCATAGTTTTAGAAGGCAAGGGGGACTAGGCAACTAAGAGGCTTGAAGAATATAGCTGAGTAGTTTTGGGAGGCAGTGAGATTTGACTTAGGGAAGGACATTGGAGGAAGCATCTACACAATTTTGGAGGTCAAGGGAGGTTGGGATTTCTGTGCATTGCATAGTTCCAGTAGATAAGGGAAAGGATTGAAGGTTGAATATGTGAAATGCGCATTTTAGTAAGGATGGATGAGGTTAGGTTGCTAGGAGTCCTTTGTAATTTGGCTAAGTTTGGGATCAATGGAACCAATGTGAACAATGATAGAACCTAATTGTGACCAAACACTTGGAGACACAGTGTAGATAATCCAGAACATATGAAAACATACTTCCGTTAATGCAACAACCTTTGTGACAACTTACGACAAGTGTGAATCCGATGATAGACCTTGTGAGGATAATGATGGCACTTGTGTAATAATGTGAAAATTTGGAAATGAGTGTGAAACATATCTATATGATGAGAACAACTCATCTTCACAAATATTTCCCCTTGAAGCAAAACAAAAATCCCCTATGCACGATAAGCGATAATTCCCATGCCCAAATATGACACTTGCTATATAAAGATAAAAGTGTGAGAGACTCTTGAGATCCAAGAAGGGAGCATGAATTCATTAGCTGACCAATAAGTGAATAAGGAATGACCAATCATAGGATCCATAGTAGGCTCCAAAATTTGAGTGTAGGCCAAAATTTTGGAGGGTTTTGAAACCACTACAACACATACCAACAACATCATGATCACATAAACTACAGACAATGACCTTGTGCATGACAACCATAACCATGACAATGCATGCATAACAACATGCATTTGTCCCATCCAGTGCAAGTGTTTGAACCATGCTCTGATACCACCCTGTAACCTCACCTCCAACATTTACCAAATTTCACTGGCCTTCCTAAGTAACATGAGGCAGAGGTCTACTATGACATGACTCAACCTCCTAAGTACAGTTAAGGAAGCGGAATCAACAAACTACAAACTTATTGACCTTCCTCAGGAACTACAGGACACCCAGGAGCAAAACAACCACTCTCAATGACAAAACCTTGAGATGGAATGCCTTTTCATTGATTTGGGCTCCCAACTACATGCATGAAAAGGCCTCCATGTGGTTGAGGGCATATAATTTCATGCATTATCCTACCAAGGTGTGATTATGACCCAAATTCCTAAGTTCAAAGGGTATAGTCCAACATTCTAAACCTAAATTCCAAGTCAACCTCCATACCACTACCCAAAATTTAGTGAGACTTTCTAGAATGATAAATAGAAATAGGAAAAATCCATTCATACAAAACTTGATCAAAGATTTTACCTAACCAGGCCTAACCATGACAGTAATTTCATCAAACTTATTAGGAACATGTAATCTACAGGTTATGAATGCATATTTGAACATAGGTGTCTGATACTTATCTAAGAATCATCAGGAAGCTCTAACTCCCTCTCATAATAGTTGCAATAACATTGCTTAGCTCATGCATTCATTAACCATTCATAAACAAATCAAACATGTCAAGATCCATAGCTAGGACCTATTATGAAACCATGCTCATAACCTACATATAACTAGAATTATAACCATAATAGAATAGCCATCAAAGCCACATAATAACAAGTACAATTATTCATGAAATACAATAGGAAAATAGCTCTTATTAACATATGAAAAATCCAACCAAGTTAGGGACTTCCACGTACCACGGACCATAGATTGAGTTGAACCAAATATTTATTTCAATGAATCACCCATGTGCCATATTCCAAGCATGAATGTGGGACTCAAGATAAAAACAACCATGGCTTCCTAGAGATTAAACCACCTCCACCCTTAGGTTTTACCGTAATCCTGCCAAAACCACTCAAGGGATTCCTAGGTCCTATGGGAAATTTCCTGAGACTGCCTCACTTGGTTCCAAAACCATCCGATAATCCAAAGCTCAACCAAATGAAAGAAACCCGTTAACCATGGCTATCGGGAAATAGTAAGGCAAGGTTGAAATGACTGTCACACTTGGAAAAACCCATTTCTTTACTTTTCTTTTCTTTTCCTTCCTTTACTTTCCTTTGTCCAATTCTAGAGTGCTCCAAGAATGCTATAATTGTGTAAGAGTATGAGAGAGTGAGAGAATAGAATAGAGCTCCCAAAACTCAACTGAAAAACCTTAACCAGCAAAAGGTGTGAAATGATCCTCATAAGCTTTTTTTATTTTTGAGGCATCTATTTTCTCCATTTTCCTTTATTTTTCCTTCAATTTTCCTCTCATGAAAATTTGTGGCCTTTAATCTACCTTTTCTCCTATTTCTCTTTATTTCTCATAAATAAATGCCAATTAATTCCTCTTTGCCTTTTCCAATTCCTTTTCCAATTTCCCAAGCCATAATAAACCAAAATGACACTCACTAGGATGTTTTTTCCCAACATTTAGCTTGGAATATGTGTCCCATGACCTTGGTCATATTTTTCCCTTTATTAACTTTATTACATGAACTTTTAACCCAGGGTTGTTACATTTCGTTCAACCCACTCTATGGTCGGTTGGTACGTGGAAGTCCCTAACTTGGTTGGTATTTTCATACATTATTAAGAGTTATTCTTCAACTGTGACTCGTTTACACTTGTAGTGATTATGTTGATGATATTATGGTTGACTTGCCATGGTTTCTATGTTGGATATTTGTTGATTACATGATGTATTTTATCTATGTCTCATGTCATGATTTGTTTAGTTATCGAATGGTTGATGAATATATGGAATAATAAGTGTTGTTGTAGATATGTGGAGAGGGAATAGAGACTTATTGGTGATTCTCAGATGAATATCAGACTCTTATGATCATATATTCATTCATGACCTATAGCTTACATGTTTTCCATGTGTTTGACAAAATGTATAGCATGTCCTAGGTAGTCTTGGTCAAATTTTGCCTTCAAGTTTGAATGATTAGCTTTTTCTTTATGATAAATATGATTCCAGAAAGTTATAGGAAGTTCTTGGAATTCTTATCGGGACTAGCCTAGAAAAGTGGCTCAGATCCTAGGAATGAAGGCACAAAACTAGAGATCTGGGGTCATAAATACATGGAGCAAGGCTTGTGAGTGTGGTTGGAGGCTCACAATCACATGTAGGCAATGTGAAGGGTGTGGTTATAGGTATAGGTTAGTGAAACAAGGTTCCTGCTTAGGGATTTACCACCTGGGGTGTTTCTTTAGCTCTTATTTGATCTGTAGTCCCTATAGGATGTCAATTTGTGGTCAGTTTGTAGGTCCCACTTCCTTAACTAGAACTAGGAGGTTGGGTCAGGCCATAGTGACTCGTCTCATGTTTATCCTAGGGATATTGTGAAATTGGGTAAATATGGGAAGGGGTGGTCACAAAGTGGTATCAGAGCGGGTTTCGTTCTCTTTGTGTGATATTTGATACCACAGAGTGGTATCAGAGTGAAGTTGTAGCACTGGGCCTTGGGGTAGACATGATTGTTATGTATGCATGTCTGGTTGTCTATGTGGTTTTCATGCATGCATGTTGGTTATTTATCGTTATGGTAATTGTTGCAGTTGTGTCATCATGGTTAGGTTGATGATGTTGGTATGTTATGAGGATTGATATGTTGATGTTATATATGTTATTATGCTAATCTGGACTGAATTGTGTAGACGAGAAAGCCTCCCATGAACTTCACTAAGGTATGTTGGATTATGTTTATATTTATCTAACATGTTATATTTGCAGGAAGAAGATCAGAGATGACAAGAAAAATGGTGGATTACAGTCCACGTGACTCTCCTTATAGATCATATGAGCAACAAAAAGATGAGTACTCTCCCAAAATAACTGATACCTTGAGTAGTCTAAAGGCAAAGATGAGAAATTGTAAAGCGGATAATGACATGATAATTCAGTCACATGAAACAGTTCCCAGAGCTCAGGAAGATCAAGCAGAGGTCAATGCAGTGATCCTTTGGATTTTATCAAATTTACAAAGATAGGGAAACCCATGTATATGTTGTCGATAGGAGGAATGTACTAATGGAGCATATGGTAGCAGGTCTCATGGAGGGCATGGTTCGGACATGGATGACACAATCAAAGGTGGAAAATGGATGGATACACCTAACATGAGAGCTCGTGGTTATGTATTCTATTCTAGTTCTGGATTAGAGAGATAACATGGTTATCATCACTATCATCCTTATAGGAGGAGTGAGAAGAAGTACTTGTCAGATGAGTTCAAGAAAGTCAAGCCTCCTACCTTTGATGGAGATCTAAAGAAACCATAATATGTAGAAGCATGGTTGCTTGGGATGGAGAAGTTCTTCGAGACGCATAATTATATAGAGAATATGAAAGTCGGGATATCCATTTTCAGTCTTAAAGGGAAAGTGAGCATATGGTGGGAAGATGTGAAGCATGTTAGAGGTATTAAGAAAAAGGAGTTGAGTTGGCCTGAGTTTAAGAGACTCTTAAAATATAAGTGTTTTTCAGCGAGATACTATGACGGTAAGGCTAAGGATTTCTATGAATTGGAGATGGGATCTATGATAGACGAAGAGTATATGACTAAGTTTTTGGAGTTGTTGAGGTATGTTCCTTATAGTAAGGATGAGAAGAAGAAGGTTCAAATATTTTCTAGTGGATTTCCCTTAGCATTTAAGGATCAGATTAAGTATAATGAGACTCAGATATTGGAGGAAGTAATTGGGAAGTTGAATAATTGCTATGAGTAGTCTAAGAACAAGTTTGAGTCTAAGCAAGGTTGGAAAATTAATCATAAGACTAAAGTAAAATGGCATAAGAAGTGAGGAAGACCTTAGGGTGCAGGTAACAAAGAGAATGGAGACCTCAAGATGAAGGTAACATGGATTTCATTTTGAGAAGAACAAGGGTGATGGAAAGAAACCTTTACAGTGTTGGAGTTGTGGCAAGGATCATTGCAAGAGATATTGTCCATAGCATTAGGGTGGCAGACCTCATATTTACAGTTCTCAGAAGGCATAAATAGTTGTGGATGTTGGACAGAGTATTCCTTAGATTTATGCAGCATTGGGTAATAGGAAGGCTGATCATCAAGCATCTATTATAGAGATTGAAGGTAAGCTTTGTGATCAAGTTGTTTCTATTTTGAATGGCCCTAGATCTAACTATAGTTATATTAGTCCTGACCTAGTGGATAAGCGTTGCTTGAATAAACAAGTGCATGTAGAGTCTTGGTTGGTGCAGTTGGCTACAAGTACTATGAAAAGAGTTCATCATTGGGTGAGATCTTGTTCATTTGAGCTGAATGGTATGTCTACGTCAGAACATCTAAATGTGCTCCCCCTAGGTTCATACAATATGTTGTTGGGTATGAATTGGTTGTACATTCACAGGACTAAGGTAGATTGATATGATAAGGCTACTGAGTGCTTGGACGATGATGGGGAAAGAAGAATCTTGTAGGGTAAGAAGAAGCCTACTTCAGTGATAATTGTCACATCTATGCAAGCAAACCGTAGTATCAGGCAAGGGTTTGTATTGTTTGCAGTTCATATTTCTAGTTACAAAGGGAAGAACGTTGAGGATGTTTAAGTCTTGAGGAGGTATCCGATTTTGCAACAGTTTCAGGAAATATTTATGGTAAATATTTCAGAGTTATTGCCTCATAGGGAAGTGGAATTTTCTATTGAGTTGATGCTGGGAGCAGCACCAACTAAAAGGAACCTTACAGAAAAAGCACTCCATAGTTGGTGGAATTGAATTTGCATCTTAAGGAAATGCTTGATAAGGGATACATAAGGCCAACTGTGTCACCTTCGGGTGCACCAGGGTTGTTTATGAAGAAGAAGGATGGTACTCTCAGGTTGTGTATTGATTACATGCACTTGAACAAGGTGACTACCAAGAAAGGTTACACATTACCATGCATTGATGACTTGTTTGATTAGTTTAAAGGAGTAGAAATGTTCTCAAACATTGACTTGAGATCAGGATATCATCAGGTATGCATCAAAGAAGAGGATATCTACAAAATCACCTTATATACTAGGTATGAGCATTATGAGTTTGTAGTAGTTCATTTTAGTCTTAATAATGCTCCAACTACTTTCATGTTCTTGATTAATAATGTATTACATCCTTATCTAGATAAGTTTGTGATAATATTCGTTGATGACATATTGATATATTCTAAGAATGAAAAATAGCATGCAGAGCACCTAGCAGCAGTGTTAAAATTGTTGAGAGAGCATCAATTTTATGCCAAGGTTCGTAAGTGATATTTATTTTAGACATAAGTTCATTACTTAGGACATGGTGTTTCCAAGGAAGGTATAGTAGTGGACCCAAAAAATATGAGAGCTATCAAGGAGTGGGAAACTCCCAGGAATGTGGAAGAGGTCAGATCATTCATGGGACTAGAAAGTTACTACAAGAGATTCATCAAGCTATTCTCATGGATTGCATATCTTATTACATATCTGCAATGAAAAGGGAAGAATTTTGAATGGACTTAGGAGTGTGTAGCTAGCTTTGAGAAGTTAAAGCATTTTCTTACAAATGCAATGGTCTTGAAGATTTCAAATCCAAATAAAGAGTTCGTGGTATGTACAGATGCTTACAAGAGAGGACTTGGTGGAGTTTTGATGCAGGAAGCACAAGTGGTATGCTATGAGTCAAGGAATTTGAATGAGCATGGGAAGAACTATGTGACTCATGATCTTGATTAGGAAGTTATCATTCATGCTTTGAAGATGTGGATAAAGCGCCTTCTTGGAAGGAGGTTTGTCTTGATGAGTGATCAAAGTGGGCTAAGGTACTCATTTTACTAACCCAATCTGAATGCCAGGCAATCTAGATGGTTGGATACTCTTAGTGACTTTCATTTCGACATCAGGTACATCAAGGGAAAGGAGAATAGGGTTGTAGATGCTCTTAGTAGAAGAGTCTAGGTGAATCACATCACAACAGTGAGTTCTTATGGGACAAACTTGTAGGAGTGGATCTTACAAGAAGGACATCATGATGATAGGTATCACCAGTTGAGACACAAGTTATAGCATTAGGGTGAATGTAATAGGGATGAGGAGTATCATCTCATGGAAGATGGCTTGTTCAGATTCAGGAACAAGATTTATGTCTTAGATGACAGTGAGCTCCAGAAGCTTATCTTAAGGGAGTTTCATGTCAAGTTGTATTCAGGTCAGCCGGGATATCAAAAGACATTGAAAACAATCAAGAAATTCTATCATTGGCTGAATTTGAAGAAAGATGCGGTTGAGTTTGTTGCGAGATGTTTTGACTGTCAATAGGTAAAAGCATAGTGTAAGCATACAGTTGGTTTATTATAGTCGATTTCGATTCTAGAGTGGAAATTGGAGGTCATTTCCATGGACTTCACTACACGTTTTCCACGGATATCGAAGCAGCATGATTCCATCATGGTTTTGGTTGAAAATTTAAGCAAGGTAGTGCACTTCATTGCAGTTAAGTCTACAAATTTAGCTAGTGAGGTAGCTCATGTTTTCATCTGGGAGATATTGAGATTGCATGGTGTTTCCAAGAAGATCACATCATAGAGAGATTCCTAGTTCACTTCCAGGTTCTGGAAGGAGTTGTTTTCATGTTGGAGGATATATTTATCTTTCAATACATCTTATCATCCACATACATATGGATAGATAGAGAGAGTCAAAAGGATTATTGAGGACATGTTGAGGATGTATGCCATGCATCAGTAACAAAAGTGGGAAGAGTATTTTCCACTGGTAGAGTTTGCATATAATAACAGGTATCAGGAATCCTTGAAGATGGGTCCATTTTAGGACCTTTATGGGCAGAGTTGTAATTCTCCTATCAGCTAGACTAATCCAATGAATAAGATTTTGATTGAACCGAAAATGTTGGCTGAGATGGAACATGAAATGTAGGTTATTAAGAGGAATTTGAAGGAAGCATAGGACATGAAGAAGAGTTATGTAGATCAGCACAAGGTATTTAAGAATTTTGTAGTTGGGGAGAATGTGTATTTGTGCATCAAGCACAAGAGGAGCTCCTTGAGGATTGGATCATGTGCCAAGATGGAACCTAAATATTGTGGTCCTTTTGAGATCATTGAGAGTACTGTACCAGTGGCCTACTGACTTGCACTACCTCTGAAAGTGAAAGTCCATGATGTTTTCCATGTTCCATTACTTAATAAGTATGTCCAGGATGTTGTTCATGTGATTGACTGACCTATATTCCAGGTGGAACCAGAGGGAGAATTCCAGGAAGAACCACAATGCATATTGTAGTGGAAATCACTCATGCTCTGGAAAAAAATAATCGAGCAATTTAAAGTGCAGTGGAGGAACTTTGGTCCTGATGAAGCTACATGGGAGATGGTTGATCAAATGCGGCCTTTATATCCTTCATTATTTGTTGGTCCAAGGAAATGAGTTTTTGGTCTATTTAAATGTGTGTGTGTGTGTGTGTGTGTATGTGTGTGTGGATGTTATTGTCGATACTACAATGAGTTGTGTTATAAAGCTCCATGGGAAGTATGTTTTTTTTTTCAGTGGTTTGTTGGCCATAGGTATCATAAAACAGCGAGGATGATGTTCCCCCAAGGGGGAGGGATTTTTAATAGCCCTTGGTTAATTTTCCATGTTAATAAAATAAAACCAAGGTCATCGAACATGTATTCCAAGATGAATGTTGGGAAAAACATAGTGATGGGTATCACTTTTGATTAATTAATGGCTATGAAAATCGACAAAGGCATTGGAAAAGGAAAAGAGGCATTAATTGGAATTTTATTTATGAAATCAAGGAAAATATAATAAAAGGAAGGTGAAGAGACATAGATTTGAAAGCTAAGGAAATTAGATGGAAAATGAAGGAAAATGAAAAAAATAGAGGCCTCAATGATAAAAAGGCTTCTGAGGATCAATTCACAACTTTTTCTAGTTCAGTTTTGGATCTCTCATTCATTCTCTCAGTCTATCATCCTCTTGCACACTTAGAGGATTCTTGGAGAATTCTTGGAGCACTCCAGTATTCACTTGGATTTTGAGAAAGGAGGTAAAGGAAATTAGGAAAGCGCAAGGGAAAAATTGGATCAACAACTACAAATGGATTTCTTTGTAGGTAACAGCTTGCATGTGTGACTTCCTTGTTGATTTTTGTATGCATAGTATATCCATGTGATTTTCTAGTTATGTGTTGTCATTTGCATGGAGATTTTCCTAGATTGATAGTGGTTTTAGCCTTGCCTATCCATTTCCTGGATAGCCATGGTGTTGTGTTTTTCCACTTGATTATTTCTCTGATTGGTGCTCATGTTCCTTATGTTTGTGGGTTGCAACAAATGCTATGGAAGCCCTGTAAGATTTTGGGTTAAGTTACTAGTCCTGGAGCCTATGATGGTACAAACATTCTGAAGCCCTTGGTGGCTTTAGATACTAGTCCTTAGGGCTGAGTTGGACAAGCTCTTTGGAGACTTGGAAAGATGTGGGTTAAGTTATTAGTTCTTGGAGCCCTGGGTAGCTTGGGTAGAGACTGATCTAGTTAGTGTTAGTGATGTCTGACGATAGAGGAGGAATCAGTGTGGTTGAGGGTTGAGGTGGTTTGTCCTCTAGAAGCCCTAGTTTGGTTTTGTTTTAGTTATTTCATGAGATCCCACATTCAGGCTTGGAATATGGCACATGGATGATTGGTTGAAAGAGAGATTTAGTTTAGTCGAATCGATGGTCGGGTGGTATGTGGAAGTCCCTGACTTGGTTGGTATTTTTATATATTAATAAGGGTTATTATTCTACTATGATTCATGTATATTTTTAGTGATTATATTGGTGATATTATGGTTAATTTTCCATGGTTTCTATTCTCGATATTTTATGTTTATTTGTTGGTTACATGATGTATGTTATATATGGACCATGTCATGATTTGTTTATTCATCGAATGGTTGACGAATATATGGAATAATAAGTGTTGTTCCAGATATGTGGAGAGGGAATATAGCGTTTGTGGTGATTATCAGATGAATCTCAGGCTCTTATGATTAGATATGCATTCATGACCTGTAGCTTACATATTTTCCATGTGTTTGACTAAATGTCTAGTGTGTCCTAAGAAGCCTTGGTCAAGTTCAACCTTCAAGTCTGGATGATTATCACTTTCATTATGAGAAATATGATTATGGAAATTTACAGGAATTTTTGGGTAGTGGTCTGGAGACTAGCCTAGAAAAGTGGCTCAGATCTTTGGATCACAGGCACAAAACTATATATTTGGGGTTATAACCGCATGGAGCAAAGCTAGTCAGTGTTATTGGAGGCTCACAACCACATGTAGGTACTGTCAAGGGTGTGGTTATAGGTCTAGGTTAGTGAAATAAGGTTCCAGCTCAGGGTTTGAGCACCTGGGGTGTTTCTTTAGCTCCTGGGTGATCTATAGTCCCTGCAGGATGTTAATTTGTGGTCAGTTTGTAGGCACCACTTCCTTAACTAAAACTAGGAGGTTGGGTTAGGTTACAGTGACACTCGTCTCATGTTTACGCTATCAAGGTTGTTAATTTAGGTAAATATGGGAAGGGGTGATCACAATACCAAACCTTCGAGACAAGTGGACAGCTACAAAGTGATTAGATTTTAGTGGCCCTAATTTTTCTTGCCTCCATACTTCGTCATAGCTCCTAGACAATAGTTTGATAGGGAGCCACTTCTTTAACTCCTAACAAAAAATCTTGAACTCCACTATAAACTCTTAGACATGGTGCGTGGTCACACAATAGTTAAGCCTGAGTCCCTTTTTACTCCTTCGAGCTCTGGACTTCTAGCCCTGTAGCGCATGGTCATTATCAATGTATGTATAAAAGGAATTTTCCTAAGCCTTTGACACATAGTATATAGAAATACAAGAGTATATGCAAGCCGTTCTAGGCTATCCCTCCTAAGCTAATACCACCTCGGTCCAAATTTGACTTGCAAATGCATAGTTGAAACTATATCTGTTCTTATATATATATATATATATATATATCTATATAGATATTCAATGCTACATCTCCTAAGCTTATGGGTAAATATTGTCCTAATAAGTAAGTCATTTTAATGCAGGCATCCATTTTGGTTATCAAAGATTTTTCCATTCTTTATACTTAGTCCCATTGGACCAAATTCACACTCATATTAATTCAAAGATCTATAGGCCTCTTAGGCTAATGATAAGCCATAAAACAAGCTCATAAATACATACAAGAATCCATTTAGTTACTTATTAATGTTACAAGAAAATAAACATTCCTTAAACATGCAGGAAATCACATTCCACATTATGTCACAAGCATTGGACTAGTACATTGATTAAATACCATAACATGCCTTAATTATACACATACAACATATCCATAACATTTTTGAAATCATGATTGTTATTAGACCAAAACCCACAGATGTTAGTCAACGATCGGATTGCCAGATATAAGAATCCATGAGAAGTAGTTAGTCCATGTCACAAAACACACGAGGAGCATTTGTTTATCCAATTTCCAATAATATCCCCCCCCAACATGAGACAGGTGTGTATCAAACTCATGACCTACTCTCTGATACCACTTGTTTGAAATCATGATTGTCTTTAGACCAAAACCCACAGTTGCTAGTCAATGATCGCATCACCAGAGATAAGGATCCATGAGAGGCACTTAGTCCATGTCACGAAACACATAGGGAGCATTGGTTTATCCAATGTCCATCATAACAATCAATGTAAAAAGGCTTGAGGATAATTATCTTATTAAAATATGCTCAACAACTAATAATGTGAATTCAACTCTCCACCCAACCTTAGACAAGTTGTGGCTAAGTCTTTCTTACAGTTGTCACCCATATGCCAGATTCTAGAGTTTGTGGTAGAGTACTTTCAGAGGAGTTTTAAACCAATATTATTAGGTGAAACAGGGTGTCATGAGGCTACCTCACCTCCACCCACCAACTATCAAAATCACATAATCATATTGAACCACTTCACTAGAACACAACCATATTCTACTCAGGGGAGTAAATCGATATGATCAGTTGAAACAATGTGTCTCAAGGCCACACTATATTCACCAACTAAATATTCCATTACTATACAACGAAATGACCCCCTCATCAGCTCAGAGGGGAAAGACATGATAGCTGAAGCAAAGACTAAGATCACATGCCTTGTTTCCACACTAACGCTGGCTATACATTGACAACCTGCTTTATAAAGCTTCTTTGTAAGCCTAAGGGAGTGTTAGTGACCCTACTAACTCTAGTTGTTAGTTCGGGAACAGTGTTAGTGGATCCTAATGAAGTTCTAAAGGTCAAAGGAGCGAATTGACTCATAAATATCTAGATATTTTCTCCTAAATCTACTCAAGAAAAGTAAGGAAACATCTCAAGTTCAACCTATTTATGGGATTTCTAATCCTGATGAAGGAGGAAAATGGGAAAGAGCTTAAAAGAATGGAAACTTCATTGCTTTTACCTTAAGGAACTCATGGAGGAACTTGGCAACCCTAAATCAATTTCTACATAAGCAAAGCTAGGGCTATGGTGATGAAGGTCAGATCATTTGAAAGGATAGCCTACTTGATTGTTGAGCATAGTCTCAAATCTAAGCATAAGAAGTTGGTAAGAAGGGAGAGAGAGAGAGAAGATGGAGGGGTAAGGGAAGGCTGTTGCAACAGATGGTTGTAATCACTCTTCTGACATTAATATAGAATTGCAGTTGTACTATCTACTCCATGGTGTTGGTACTATCATTCATTTACTTGTTTGTCCAATACCTTTTAGCATGAGTAGCTTAGTTATGTGTAACTAGATGTATTTTATGTATTCATGTATTAGTTATCCAGGTTGTATGCTGTGATTATGCTCGTCTCTTCTATGTGCAGGACTTGATCTAGAGCCGGCTCAGGGGAATTCCACCTAGCTGCATTGTGCTCTCCAACAAATCTACATGGAGGCTTGAGGTAATCCATCTATTTTGCTTTGATAGTTAGTTAATGTTTATGGACATGCATGTAACTTTGTGATGGCTGCAGATAATCTTATAGTCTGCCAAGGGTCCCGGGAAGACCCTTGAGGGTATCTCCATTCTCCATACACCGTGCATTTTATCCTATAGCAGAATTGTCAACTCCGCTAGGGACTATACATCTAGTTCTTGGTTCACCCAAACAGTTCTCAGTTTCCTCCTCCTTCTAAGACCTCCCTATACTTCCGCATTCTCTTCCTGACTCACCAAAACCTTGATGCATTCTGCCTTCATATATTCAACCTTGAATTTGATCCTAAAAACCCTATTTTGAGCTATTTTCCCACACTAATATAGGTTAGCAGACTAAACAGTGCTTTATAAAGCTCTATGTCTGCACAAACAGAGCATCAATGAACCCAGTAACTCTCTGTGGCCACTGCTACATAGCGTTAGTCCCCCAAATCTTGACATACAGCAATGTTTGTAAACTCAAAAGGATGGGAAGCCTGCTCATGGACTGAAAAGGATCTGCAACTGTATTTTGTTAGCAAGATCGGTGTCTTGAAAGATTTTTTTTTTTTAGGAAATAAGTTTTTTTTTTTTGCTTTCTTAAAACATTTTTTATAAAATAAAAATCCACATTTTCCATTCATTCTTCTGCTTAGCTGGTTAAAATCTGCTTTATTTTGGTTTCAAATAGTTGTTAAGAAAACATTGGAAATATTTCTGTTTGTTATGCATGTGTTATAATGACTAGGATGCATGGAACAAATATGAATATGTGAAAGACTCTCACTTGTAGAATACAACTTGTTTTCATCGAATTGAATATTTTTTAAGCATTGTCTTGTGCATGATTTTTGAGTGAGAGTCCCATCACATTTCATACGTCAACTCCCCTATCGAAGACACTAAAAAGGTACACATAAAATTTACCTAACATCAATTAGTAACTCTTTATTGAGAAAACAAACATTAGTTCAGGCAAGGATCTTGGGATAGGTAGTGTGAGTAAACTGCCCAAGATTAGAAACAAAAACTAGTGTCATTAAAAGAGAGAAAATTCCTTATGCACTCATACTACCAGGACCACTCCAGTCAAAGCAGAGCTAAATACAAGACAACATAGGACTGTAAGTGAAGGTAGCCTGCCTTCGCTTGCAACTCCTTTAGGTATTCTGTGTATTGGGGATCCCTTCGGGGATTTCGGAGCTGGGTCAGGGACTTAGGTATCCTGCCCACACAGCATACTGTCTGTGACTATGTTGCCCCCAGTAGTGTCTATGATCTGAGGTATCCTTAGTGGCCAAGCTTTTAGGGACTTAAACAAGGTGACTGGGGTGGGCTGCCCTAGTACCTAACATAGATGGACCTACTTTGTCTTTAGTTTTTGGGAGGGTGCTCATCTTCACGAGAGTACTTGGCCCCTCAATCTGAGGTATAGGCGAAGCTCTAGAGTAACCATAACTGTAAATTTGGCAAGCCCTCTCTGTTATTCATTGTGATACTGGGTTTCATCTCCAGCGATCAGTGCTTATCAGACAGGGTCATTTCCCGCTGTTTGCTGATTGATCAACTTAGTGTATTTTTTATAATTTTAGGTACCAGTGTGCTATCATTGAGACTTTAACAAATATCACAATAAAATTTATTGATAAAAATTAATGGTCACAGTGGCTACAGCCAGCCCTCGTCGTCAATCTAGACAATTGTTAGGACTTCCTCCACTTTTTGTGGAAGATCTGCCGATCTCTAGTGAACCGGATTCCCCATCTTCAGGAAATCAATCTCTTAGATCTCACATAGAATCTGTTTGGACAACTGACAATTCAAGTTTGCCAGAGGATTTATTTACCGAAGGATTTCTTGCTCCCTTTAACCCTCCGCTCACGAATCCGTTGGACCCACTCTTGGTACCCGTGGCACTTGTACTTCCTGTTTCTTTAGTTGGAACATTTCCATCAATCCCGTCGACGACTAACAGGTCGTGGAACTTTGTGGACACTTTTGTTCCCCCACCACTTCCCCAATCGACAGTCACCACCACACCATTGATGGCGAACCCTGCTATCTCGTTTGTCCCAGGTACAAACCCTCACATGACACCCTCCATGAGTGGAACCCATCCTATGTCGGGTTCCACCCCTTTAGTGTCAAACTCTATCCCTTCGAGAAGTGCTACATACAATGCTCCTTATAATGCTCAATATAGCACGGTTAAAGTCCCCTCAACCAACAATATGGTTGGCATCCATTGTACAGTTAAAACCCCTAGATTCAGGTATCTGGGGGAACTCCCAATATGCATATACTAGTTGGGAATGTAACAGTTCCCCCTCCATTTTCAGGCATGCATGGTCAGTCACTGATTGACATGAGCGCTCCTTATGTCAATCAAGGACATATGGTTAGTTTTGGGGCAGGCGTGAATCCTCAAGGAGGTCCTAACCAATCCATGGGGGTACACTACTCACAAATTCAAATGAGTCAAGGGGGCACTGCTTATCTTGGGGGCAATTTTATACCCCAACATCACAATCCCCATGGAAATCCACACTACAATGCCATACCCCAAGGCAACTACTATACCACACAACCTATGTATAATATTGGGACTCAAACGATGGGAGGACCGCAAGGATCCTCAATTCATATGTCATCACCTTGGTCTAAGTTGGGGGCACCACACACTCTGCCTTTATTAGCAAAGTTGGATATCCTCAACTTGTAAAAACTTACAAATGACCCCATCTATCATAACTTACTTTGGCCACCAATCCTGCATAAAATACCAACAAACATCCCCAAGTTCGAAGGGAAACAAGGGGAGGGTCCAGGCACCCATATCAACACCTATCATCTTTGGTGTGTTTCCAACTCCATGGTGGATGATAGTGTTCGGTTACGTCTTTTTCCCCGCACTCTCACTGGCAACACAGCTAAGTGGTACATTGAGTTACCACACGCGTTAGTCAATACCTTTGACGCTCTAGCGATGGAATTCTTAAAGCAATTCCAGCTACCCATCCATTATGAGACTGGGACAGAGCTCCTCACTTCATTACGTTAGGATACTGCCATCCACATCTCTGATCATATACATGAATGGAGACAAAGGTGAAGGTTAGTCAAAGCTCCCTTCCCAGACTATCTCTTAGCAAATTGGTTCTGCAAGTCCCTACTCCCTCAAATCGCTAAGGATGTTGCCTTAGGTGGTGTGGTCACAGAATATCAATCCATACGTCGTGGCTAGCACTTAGATCTGATATATTCACAGTCTGGCACTCTTTATGATGTAATCCCCTATGCCCCTCACAACTCCAATGTTTCCGCTACTTAGCACCCCAGAGCGCACACCGATGGGATTATCAGTGAAACCTCTAGGGCTGTTGTAAAACAACTCAGCAGTCACATTTTCTAGATGTCAGTGGAACCCTCTACCAAATCAACTGCTCTTCCTACCACCGTGATAAACTCTGTGCAGTCTATGAAAAAACCCGGTGGTAAGAACAAGAAGAATAAGAAAAATTCTGCTCCTTCTGAGGAACAGTCAACAAAGCAGCAAAACCTAAAGCAGAAGGCCACTACGCCTCTTGACAATGGAAAGGATAAACCCACCAGATTCCCTTGCAAAATCTGTCCTGAAGACCACATGACCTATCGCTGCCCACATCTTCAGGAATGCATAGAGTACATTGCTAAAAAGGATACTAGTAGGACCCTCGTTGTCCTTAATAATCCTTTCCTTGCTCAGCAGCAGCAACACCTCATTTCAAACCAAGCCCAACCCCCGTAAAGGGGCAATGGTGGTTCGCAAAATCCTTCAGCTGGTGAAGGATCTTCTACCATTTACACCTTTGAAACGGTAGATCTACAAACAAGAGCCAAATCCTATGGAGATCCTGTCGCTCATGCAGAGGAACCTTCCTCAAGTCAAAACCCACCACCGCCCAATGATTTTCATATTGAAAGGCCGGTTGTTGACCTTGTAATAGGGAGGCACTTCGACGCACAACGCACAATACATTTGCACGTGCTGCCCAAAACTACAACATTGTAGAAGACTTAGTGCAAGCGCCGTTGGCTATGTCGGAACTCAAAGTATTTAAACATGTCCAACATAAAGGAAAGCTTTGCTTTCAGCTATTGGTGGTATCCCCCATAGGATTCCATGCTTGTAATTTTCGACATGGAAAAGTGTAAACCTCCCCTTTCCCACCAACTTGCATTTCAAGCGCAAATTTTTTCGAAAGGTAAAGGTATACACAAAACTGTCATCGACGAAGGTGCTTCTCTCTGCGTCATATCGGCTTCATGTTGGCTCACTTTGGGTTCTCCAACCCTATCCTCACCGTCAATTCCCTTAAAGATTTTGACGGCCACACTTTCATCCCGAAAGGTTACCTAGCTAGCTACCCCATCACTTTGGGGGGGGAAATGATAATGGTGGATATTGAAGTCATGGATCATAAACTCAATTATAATCTGATTTTGGGCCACAATTGGACTTATGCCATGAATGCCATTGTGTCTTCAGTCTTTCACATCATCCTATTTCCCTTGGATGGAAATATAGTCACAATGGATCAACTGTCCTTTTGCACCCCAGATTACTCCCCGTTACCTAGCAGCTCTGTACCCTTAGTGGGTGGTGTACTTGAATCTTACGTTAGTATCGGTACTGGTCTATTGAAGGGTTCTTCCCTGATGGGTTGTTTCCCTCTTCTGCTGCCCGCGGTTCCACAGACGGTCTCTATGGTTTCATCCATTCCTCACGAATCGACCAATCCTTGGATCCTCATGGCCCCTTCAGACATTGACACTTACGGAGAAAAAATGTTGCTGTCACTAGCTGAATTGGCCTACCAGGCCATTCAATCTGCATCCGAGTCTTCGGTCACTTTGGTCATGGCCAACGCTACCATTGCCCCTCCCATAACGGCTCCTTATTTTGATCCCCTCAATCAAGTCCTACATAAGGACGGAACTATTAGAGAGATCATGAGTTTAGAAGAGCGACCTTGGGAGGACTCGCACCATCATGTTTCAATATCTGATTCAGACACGATGCCTCTTCAAATCCTGTCATCTAAAACACCTGAAATTGTTTCCTCACCATATACGACTATCCAAACTTTGGACTCGGAGGGAAACATGGGAAATATTTCAAAGACATTGCTCATCGATATTTCAGTCATGACAGACATCGTGGAAAACATATAGATTGGAGCCAATCGCAATCCTGAGGAAATTGCGAGCTTCACCTACCCTTTTAAGGACTTCCGCGATGTTTTTCCTTGGTCTTATGAGGAAATGCATGGCATAGACCCTTCTATTGTCAAGCATGAGATCAAGAAAGATCGAGCATTCTTTTTACAGTATTTTTCTTGCTCGATAATTCAAAAAAACCTCGAGTCTCCTTCTTCAGGCTCATTAAACTACCACGAAGAAGACTGAGCATTCTTTTTATGGTATTTTTCTTGCTTGTTAATCCAAAAAATCCTCGAGTCTCCTTCTTCAAGCTCGTTAAACTACCACGAAGAAGACCGAGCATTCTTTTTATGGTATTTTTCTTGCTCATTAATCCAAAAAATCCTTGAGTCTCCTTCTTTAGGCTTGTTAAACTACCATGAAGAAGAGTGAGTGTTCTTTTTATGGAATTTTTCTTGCTCGTTAATCCGAAAAACCTCGAGTCTCCTTCTTTGGGCTCGTTAAAATACTACAAAGAAGATATGATAACTTTATTTTATGGGATATTTTCTCACTCTTAAACTGAAAAATCCCCAAGTTTGTCATCGTTGGCCTCGTTAAAAACATACGATGACGGTCTGAGCAACTCTTTTTCGCTCTTTTTCTAGCTCATTAAATTGAAAAATATCATTAGAGCATTTCTTTTAGGTACTTTTCTACTCGTTAAACTGAAAAATCTCGAGTTTTTTCTTTGGGCTCATTAAATATTTATAAAGATAATCCAAGCATTCTTTTAGGTACTTTTCTCGCTCATTAAACTGAAAAATCCTGAGTTTTTGTCATCGGGCTCATTAAAAAATCTATGGCGGAAACAAGAGCACTTGCTTTTTTGGGACCATTTCTTGCTCTTAAATAGAAAAATCCCCAAGTTTTTCCCATTCTTTGGGCTCGTTAAATCTATGAAGAAGGAATGAGTAGTTCTTTTACCTCTTTTTCCTTGCTCAATAAACTGAAAAAGATACCTTGAGTTTTCTTCATTTGACTCGTTAAAATTTGATGAAGGTATTGAGTTTGTCGTCATGTGACTCATTAAAAATTCACGAAAAAAATGAGTTTAGTCCGTCTCCTCGTACTCGTAACAAAATGAGGTCAAAATATATTAAACATAGGTTTCTCTTTATTCGGATTCAATAGATTAGCTCACGGAAAAGTAATTGATCTGGGTATACTATTAACCTTTTGTCACACCCAGTTAACAACTATGACAAAGGGACCACCATGGAGTGTTATTTACGATCTTTTCAGACTCTCTAAATATGAAAATACCATCGAGTGTCTAGTCTGGACTCATTAAATTTCATAGACAAGATATAGAGTCACTCTTTTTACGATCCTTTTTAGACTCCCAAAACATGAAAAGATCAACAAGTTTGCCTGTCTGGACTCATTAAACTAATCAGATAGGGCATAGAGTCGTTCTTTTCGCGGTCCTTTTTAGACTCTTAAAATATGAAAAGATCGACGAGTTTACCCGTCTGGACTCACTAAACTAATCAGACGGGGAAAGTAGACAATACAACTACATTCAATATTAGAAAGCGTGGTTTGGCAACAGTCGTTCCCTTGAACATGGCACTCCCTTAGATAAATCTTCCTTGTGACGACCTCTCAATATGAATCCTACCATCCTATGAGTTTAGCCTAAATACCCCGATGTTCTTGCATCTCTGTATCCTAACACTCTTTGGTGTTCATGAGTCTAGTGCTGCATGGTTAAAACCGTTGTCATGCCTTCTATTTTTCAAGGGTTAACCTTTTGTTTCCTCCATCAACCCATCAAGCATATCCTTTCATCATGCCCTCTGTTGTTTAGACCCAATGCTCAAAGATTCCTCAAAAAACAAATCATTCTTGTCCCGTTTCGTGTCGATTGATGTAGGACACATTATTGCCTACCTTTCGACAGGTATCTTCCTATCGACTTCAACACTCTATCTAGGAAGACAACCCAGAAACACATTTAGTGCCTTGGTACTTGTAGACATTAGTGGTAGGTCGCCTTGTGTTTGATCAGGGGTTCTCATTATTGGCTCCTGGTTAAGCGATTCTACGGGTGTTCGACGAAAAAAACATCTTTCACACTCGTTAGATTGTACTGTGCATCTTAGAGACCATCACCATTATTGGTGGACTTCCTCACGTCTGTTAACGATCTCCATTATTGACTAGTAATCAGATGATTTCGTGCATGTTCGACATCAATGCATATATTCACATGCATCGATCTATGTTGTTCGGTGAAGTAGAAATCAAGACCTTGGGTAGAGGCTTGCATCAATCAGCCTTGCTTCCTCTCCCAAGTTGCGTATATTGTTTTTTGGAGATAGCTCATCAAAATGATCCTATTATGACATCGGATCCGCATTGTGCTTATCAGTGGCCAACATCATCATATCTCTTTTATGAGAAATTCACTCTGACATAGCTACTGAGCATGGGAATTCCCGACTCAGGACATGATTTTAGTAGTTTTATATGTATGTGTTGTATTAGGTTTCGCGTACCACCCGAAACTCTGATCCCCTCTCTCTTTTTGTTGAAGAAGGAAAATTACAGTTAAGTAAAGTATTTCAGCCATCGTCGCAGCCTTTGATCTCACACTTTAGCGGGCATCTGTTATATAGAAAAAGGACCCCCTCATCAGCTCATAGGGGAAAGACATGATAGCTGAAGCAAAGACCAAGATCACATGCCTTGTTTCCACACTAACACTGGCTATACATTGACAACCTACTTTATAAAGCTTCTCTGTAAGCCTAAGGGAGTGTTAGTGACCTTACTAACTCTAGTTGTTAGTTCAGGAACAACGGTAGTGGACCCTAATGAAGTTTTAAAGGTCAAAGGAGCGAATTGACTCATAAATATCTAGATATTTGCTCCTAAATCTACTCAAGAAAAGCAAGGAAACATCTCAAGTTTGACCTATTTGTGGGATTTCTAATCCTAATGAAGGAGGCAAATGGGAAAGAGCTCAAAAGCATGGAAACTTCATTGATTTTACCTTAAGGAACTCATGGAGGAACTTGGCAACCCTAAATCAATTGCTACATAAGCAAAGCTAGGGCTATGGTGATGAAGGTTAGATCATTTGAAAGGAAAGCTTACTTGAATGTTAGTAATAGTCTCAAATCTAAGCATAAGAAGTTGGTAAGAAGCGAGAGAGAGAGAGAAGCTGGAGGGGTAAGGGAAGTCTGATGCAATAGATGGTTGTAATCACTCTTTCGACATCAATATAGAACTACAGTTGTACTGTCTACTCCGTGGTGTTGGTACTATCATTCATTTACTTGTTTGTCCAATACCTTTTAGCATGAGTAGCTTAGTTATGTGTAACTAAATTTCTTTTATGTATTCATGTATTAGTTATCAAGGTTGTATGCTATGATTATGCTCGTCTCTTCTATGTGCAGGACTTGATCTAGAGCCAGCTCAGGGGACTTCCACCTAGCTGCATTGTGCTCTCCAGCAAATCTACACAGAGGCTTGAGGTAATCCATATGTTTTTCTTTGATACTTAGTTAATGTTTATGGACATGCATGTAACTTTGTGACGGCTGCAGATAATCTTACAGTTTGCCAAGGGTCTCGGGAAGACCCTTGAGGGTATCTCCATTCTCCATACACCATGCATTTTATCCTATAGCATCCATAATTGTACACAAGGTAGGGAACACATTATTTTATGCAGAGGGACTTATAAATCAACACCACAACTTCTTTGGGAATTTGGAAAAAGAGAGTCTCAATCCATATGTGGAGAGAGAGATATAGTTAATAGTGAGGAGGTTTTATTAGTTGCATTACTCCTAATGGAATAAGAGTGTACTCTTCAATGGCTTAATGGAAATTCCACCTATGATTTCATCCCAACCCCATAGAACTACCATCAGGGGTTATCATCCCACTAGCCCTAGGTGCCTCTACCTCTCAGAAGTTGTCAACCAACATAGTCTCCAGTGGATTTATCATCCCTATAAGGCATAAACACTACTCAGTGATTACCAGTTAGCGAGCATTTTGGGTTTCTCAACTAGACTATCATCAGATCTAACTTTGTTATTAATAGCCAACAAACCTCATGGGTTTTTCAACTATGTTATGTACAAAGATTCTTGGTGATTATCAGCCAACAAGCCTTATGGTTTTCTCAGTTGTGCTATCAATAGAGCTTCTCCTCTCTCTGAATTCTTAATCCTGATAATCTTCTCTACCCTCTCAGCAAAGCATCTTAACCATTAGGATCCTCTCGACCTCATCTTTTCCATGTTCCTTTCTTTTCTTCCTATGCATATTAATCATGTATGATTCTTTCTTTACAACAGGAGCCTCTTGGAATCTATCTCTTTATGTTATCAATAGGAGCCTCACTACCTCCTCTTCTCATTTCAATAGTAGCCTCTCAACCTCCTCTCTGTATTTTCAACAGGAGCCTCTCAGCCTCCTTTGTTTTCTTGTGTTTATGAATATTGTCCCAATTCACCATACCCCTTGCCCTTTGATTCTAGTGGTCATTCTAATTGACTGAATGAAGGAGTGTCTTCCCAAGTATCTCCTCCTCCTTCTCGGTCGTGATGGTTCTATCCTTTTCTAAGTTGCCTACATATACCAACAACCTCGACAATGTAATCAATACTACTCATTTCACTTGTTATTCCTTTGCTTGTAGTTCTTGCCCAAAGGCAAATGGGTTTGTCCTTCACTTTTCTAGATGAATTAACACATAGTTAGACCTTTAAAAACCATTCATTTCACCTATGAATGATATTTAAAATAACCCACTTCCTCAAGAAATGGAATCTTTGTCCCTCTCTTGATCATTTTTAATTTTATGGTTACATAATTACAAGGAAAATGATTACAAGGGGAATTAACCTACAAGGGATGTCACAATCCCCACCCCCTTACAAGAACACCATCCTTAGTGTTCTATGACCAAGTACAAAATAAAAAAATTCCTTAAACTAAACAAAATTTATTTTGAGCTTTATATTTACAGCTCGATTACAATTACAATTCACATATTTAGTCGCTTACCCAAAAACTCAATGGATATATATGCCCATTAAATCGATCATCTTTCAATGTCTCTTTTGAGGTCTTCTAGGTGCTTTTATTGCACACTCTGATATCTTCATATTATTGCAGTCCTCTTTTTAGCCAACTTCGTTCACCTAGACTAGGAAATATCCATGCTTTCCTATAACATGGCGTACAATCTCTCATGAGATTCATCATAAATATTTTGTAATATTTTTAATTATACCTCTTGTATTATCTTTGAATGGTTTCTTAGGAATTCACACACATGTTTTTAACAACCCAATTTATCAGGTGTTCTCAACAACTCCTGACTGTTACACCATAGTGGCTACAAATTAGCATAGGGGTTCATGTAGAGCACAAAGAGTGTTAGTTCAGGCTTGGAGAGAGAGATATAGTTAATAATGAAGAGGTTTTATTAGCTACATTACTCTTGAAGGAATAAGAGTACACTCTCTAAAAACTTAGTGGAACTTCCACCTGTGTTCTCAACCCAACTCCATGGAAATACCTTCAGATGTTACCAATCCACTATCCCTGTGTGCCTCTGCCTCTCAAAAGTTTTCAACCAGCATAGTCTTTAGTGGATTTGTCATCACTATAAGGCACAGTCACTACTTATTGATCATTAGCCAGCAATCCCTTTAGGTTTCTTAGATGTACTATCATCTTAGCTAACTTTTTGATTATTAGCCAACAAGCATCATTGGTTTCTCAGTTGTGCTATCATTAGAGTTATGTTGTATGATTATCAACCAACAATCCTTAGGGTTTTCTCCTATATGTTATCATCAAAGCTTCTCTACTCCACCAAAATCTCTTCTAGAATCAACATGGTGCTTAGTGGAGTACATGTAAAATCCTACAATTGACTCTGATTATTAGTTTATATTCCATCAACACTTACTTATGATCGACATGATACAACATGAGAATATAAAATCATTATTCATATGGAATTAAAATCATCAATCAGCCAGGGCTTTTCCCTGACCCATTGATTCCTCTTTCTACTGGGAATATCATTGGAAAAATTATTAAGTCATCCCATCTAGCCATTTACATTTGCATCAATTAAATTTATATAATCATTCTTCCATAACAATTATTATTAACAAGGGCCTGTTAGACACAATGGCATTTATACATACATATCAATATGATCATAAACATACATTTGCATATGTAATTAGAGTAAAGGTTGAGAGAACCTCCTTTTGGGCCATATTCATGGCTTCCATATCACTATCCATTATCCCCATGGATCAAATTACCAGTCCACTTGGTTATCATACTACTGTCCACTTAGTCATGGACATACATATATTAACATATGTCAATTAAAATCAGAGTTTAGAGAACTCCTTTTTTGCAAGCATGCATCAAATTTCAACAACATTTGCCAAAGCAATTCTTTGTCCAGTTCCTCCCTTTTACCTTTTTATTGTTTTGCATTATTGTTATTACCAGTGTTATAGCTATTGTTTTATGTTAGAACTACTTGCAAAATCAGATTCCAACCCTCCCCAAAGCATGAAAAGAAAGGGAAAAATCCAAAGGAAAAAGGGAAACCATAAAAACAAAGAATTTTATGACAACAGTCATAAAATTGCCAAACAAAATAGCATGGTCGTGTGCAATTCAACAGTCAAAGGATAATTCAAACATGAATCAATCGATGAACACAAAACATAAAATATTCAACAATATAACAACTCAATCCCATGAGTTCATATGTTCCCAATGGTTCATGAATAAAAGCTCAAGAAATTTCCAATCACTTATGCCATTTGCTATCTTTCCATGCTAAGCCAAGCACGTTACCCTATACCCTTAAAATTTCTATCAATCACATTTCTTAAACCAATACACAATTTTAATCATATACATTATCTTGGTTTTGAAATTTGGAATACATATACACATATGAACATGTTACCATCATGCCATCACAGGTTTTCGAATTCAGTCTTTAATCTGGCTCAACTGCATAATTTATTCAACCTCCTTACTAACACCACCATTACCATTTTAGATCAACTTTTTAAACACTTTAGACAAAAAATGGCCTTCTTATTAAGGCCCATAGTCATGGCACCTGCAACCTCAAAAGGGCCAGTTGGGAAACCACATGTTTATATCATACTTATAATTTTTCACATTTACGAAATGCATCATAGGACTTGAATTTAGTCTAACCATTCCATTGCAATGCTACACCCAACATTCACTTGCACATTCAACAAATCAAGATATAGTTCATAATCTACATATGAATAAAAAGAAAATGTTATAAATAGCATGCAATCATATCCACATTTAGCTACAACACCTAGAGCTAGAGCTCCACCCTAGCTCCAAAGATCCAGGCATTGGACCTAATGCTTTCTTAATTTTGTATAACGGTGCCAATTATTCCCAAAGGTCTAGAGTTGAACCTTCACCTATTTTTCCTTCTGCGATAGACCCCATCTAGTCCAAGCATTGAACCTGGAAGCTCTGATACCACTCTATAACATACCCCCTACTATCCCTAGCCCCTAATAGGCGAAAAAGGAGGAAGTTACTAAGCTGACCCAACCTCCAAAGTCGAGTTATGTAAATTGGGTCTAAACTTTTCAACCATTTTTTACCTTCTTAAAACTTAAAATGGATGATGTCATTGTTTTTGTCTCATTGATACCTTTGTAACAATATAATTTGTTTTACAATATGACTTCCAGGTCAAATGATATGGTCATTCAAACATTAGCCTATCAGATAGTGCCATGTCATGTTGACCTTCCACATGGCATCCACGTGGATATATGAGTCGACCACCTCACTGCCACATGGTAGTGTTACCTTAGTTTCCAACGCATTCATACCGGGTCATGAATTAACCCCTCTCTATGCCTCACATGGCCTAAACTATAACATAAATGTGACATATGAAATGTATGCAGGTGTGGGCCATTTATGGCCACATCAACCAAGGTATAGAATCCCAAAATTATTCCTTATGGTACCCTATTGAAAATTCCAAGTAAAATGGAGCGAAGTTACATGGATTCCTCCACGTCGATATACAAACTACATAAAAACAATCCCCACTCACCATGTTGTCCCGATGTTTCAATCCTGGTGGTATTTTCTCCTCCTAATGTCAAAATATCATGGGTATCAAATGTATAGGACATCTGCAAGGCTATAACATGCATGGCTTTAAATGCCTTGATTTCTCTTGCCTCCATGCTTGGTCATAACTCTTAGACATATGGTTTGGCAGGGAGTTGTTGGGCATGGAATCCCCCCACAGCATGGTTTGGAGCTTAAAGCCCAAGTTTTGGTCAAATGTATTGTAAGACTTCGCGAATTACGGGCGCGAAGCACGAAGTATAGGATGAGTCATAGGGTTGTCTGTCCTAAGTATTATAAAGTAATGAAATGTCATGTCGGCCTACCCATGGTCCGCGAACCATGGGATTGTATAAATAGAGCGTGGCTCTAAGTTGTAAAGATAGCGAATGGGAGAGATGAATATGCATGGTTCGAGCATAGAGAAAAAGTCTAAGTGTATTGGGTCGTAGTAGTAGGAAGAGGCTTTGCAGTTGAGTGCACAGAGGCCTAGTAGAGTCCGCAGCTAAGTGCGCCGACCTCTGCAGCTGAGTGCGCAGGGAGGTGTCGAGTCTATAATCTTGATCGAAGAATAATAAAGAGAAGTTGATTCCTATTTCTGTGTATCTGCTTGTGCATTGCCTTCTTTATATTTATACTTTTTTATTTATCGCGCGCACTGATATAATTGCTGGATATGCTGTAATAATCACTAGTCTTACACAAATAAGTTAAGTAATCGGGTAATAACAGATTAAATAGCAAGGAACTTGGGTATAATACGGGTTGCGCCTCGAGTAGGGCTATGCGGAAGAAGCATCACAGGTTGCGAAGGAATAACAAGTGCACGTAGCGACGTGCCCCCAAGGTCAAACTGCGGACCTCCAGAAGCTCATCAGACATCTCCAGGGTGCGGAAACCTGGTTCTAGCACCCTCCCATACTAATTTAGGTGAGACCTCAGTCTGCGCTCCATAGAATGTTGCCGAAAGGGCCAGTAGTACCAAGATTTTCTTGGCTAAATCACTTCTAAACCTGGGTCACGGCCATACAATCCAACAAATGGTTTCATTACCGGGATCAGGATCTGCATAAGGGATGTCTGATGTTGTGCCACTGGAATCCAACAAAGAAATAAATTGAAGAGTGGTTGCACAAGAAGATTCACGAGTTCGAGACACAGGAAAACAGAACTCCACGAGTATCTAAGGAACAATGGTTGGAGTGCTACTTGTATACACAAATCAATGAAATTTTCTTTGCATCCTTTCTGTCTGTGTTGTATGAGTGGATTGTGAAGTTAGCAGACAACCAGGGAAGGTGTAGGCTTGACAAACCAATAGGGTGTACTTTGGAATTAGTGCGCATACTAGAAGTGTCAGGAGATAAGATCGTGTTGTGGCCACCAACAACCCCCCTCCTTATTTAGTATTAGCAATAACACTAGGTAAGTGGGGACCCTTAGTAAAAAATTCAAAAATTCAATTAAAACTCATGTATTATACTCCTTAAGAAAACATCGCATCGCGCGAAGAAGATAGGACATTTCCTTGTGAGTAAAATGATAAACTGCGAGAGTGCGACGCGAAATCCATCGCATCGCATGCATTAAGAAACACTCATATTTGAAAAACCTTAAAGAATTACTGATGGCTGATATGCGACATCGCATATCGCAACATCACATAAACAACACATAACCATTTAACGAATTGTAACAATCTGCGATCTTGCGATAACGCGATACTGCGATCGGCGATCTTGCGATCGCGCGAAACAACAATCTGCGATTCTGCGATAAACGTGATCGGGAAACCCTGCGATAACACATCTTGATGAAAATACGATAACGCGATGATGTGATGCTGCGATGCGAATCGCAGAAATCGTCCATCGCAGATTTTCCCCGGCTCAACATTCAAGAAAAATTGGATACGCGCGTTAATGAAAATTAATGAATGTATGCCAAGTGTTAATGAAAGACAGTTTTGTGTTTTTCGAAGAGTTAGTTCACGTTAGGTGGCATGTTTTTGTACATCCGTAGAGCTCAGAGCTTTCTTGTCAATTTTTATTATCATTACTCTCTCCTTATGTGTGAACTGCAGGAATGAAAAACAGAAACAATATGAAGCAATGTGCAGGGAGTGATTAAGGAAAAAGGTAAAGCTCCAATGCTCGGAAGCAGAGAAGAAATGCCCTCATGAACGGATACCGCATGCAATAGAGCTGCAAATTCCAGAGCGCTATTGAGCTATCCATTACAGATCTATCAGTCAGATCCATGGTTCAATGAGTAGTTGAACAATGCTGATATCAACAGGCGATTTAACGCTCAAGGTTAGAAGCTCACGAAAGCAGTATGTTTGCAAAATTTTAAAGCTTATACCCAGTGAAGGAAAAGGTGCTAAAGGCGAAAAACACACCAGAAAGGCTCGGATAAAAGAACAGAGGCAGTTTTCGATGCGCGATTAGCACCTAGCGCTAATCGCGCGTCGCTGAGAAAATTGCTCAAAAAGCAAAGTCCCTAACTTCTTAGTCACTCGTAAGCCCAGAAAACGCAAAAAAGAAAGGGCAGAGGCAATTTAAGGGTTAACCAAGTGGAATTTGGGTTATTACTAAGCATACATAGTAAATCCACATAGCTAGAGATGATTCTCAAGTATATCTGCTATTTTGCTGGAAAAAATGGTGCCAGCGCTTGCCATTTCTGTTTGCTTAGCTCAACCGAAAGCGGAAGAAAGTCAGCTGACTCTACCCAGGAAAATATTGAATGTTCGCAACATTAAGTAGCAAATGCAGAAATAGTTAGATATTAGATTTAATGTTTAGAAATAATTTTGCTTAGAAAAAGGGCGGTCATTTAAACCGTATCTTGAATCTGTGTAATTAAGTTATTTAGTTAGTAGTATTTAAACCCTTCTCATGCATTTAGAGAAGGGTCCAGAAATTTATCAAAAACTTGTCCTCAGAACATGCACTTTTGCACCCTCAGAGGAGGTTTTGGTGAATGAATGGATCAAGATTTGTTGATGTTTGCATTTGATATCTGCTACTGATGTTGCACTTCTGTACTCTTAGTAGATGTTAGAGCAATGAGAGATAAATCATTGTTGCTTGAAGCTTATGAGTAGGACCAGTCATAAATGGTACTTTTATCTCTTGACCATTTCTGCTTATATGTTAAAGTGATATACAGTTTTAGTTGTTTATATGTTATTGCATGAATGCTTGAGTTACCATTTGGCACTTTTGTACGGTGGTAGCTATTTATTTATGTTTAATGTATGAATAGCTTATTATGCGATATGCTATTCACAACTGTTTTGCCTAACTTTTTATGCGAAATATTTCATCTTAATTGATTTCCTTTCTTATAATCACTAAATGATATTTATTACCAGTTGTTATTTGAAATCTCTTTATATCGCATAATAGAAGAATTACATCCCAGGTTAGCATAGATTAGATGTGTTGTTTTTATTAGATTACAATAGCATAGAATTAGATTAAAGTTTGGATTAGAATAGCTTAAATAGTTACTGTTAGATCATCAACATCCAATTCTACACACACACACCCATAGATTGGGAAACTGGTCCCATTATCCCCAGTCAGACCCACTATACCAAACAAATAAGGAGCTACCGACCAAGGTCCGGACCGGGAGGGTATCCCCCTTGTTGTCGACCTGATTTTCGGGGCTTCAACATATTTGGCGCTAGAAGGAGGGCCTGAATTATGAATGGCAGGTAAATCAAAATCTGAATACCATTCTGAGAGTAAATCGCCCTCATTATCTCCCCCCACTTCCCCATTACATTTAAATCCAGAGTCAGAAGTCGCTCGAGTATCAACCACTGCTACACACCCTGATATTTCAGACCAATCTACCATTGAACCTCCTGAAGTCGAATCCTTGATTCACAAACTTCAGTGATTTTCCATCTCCCCTCAGAGGTCTGATAAATCTCAAGGTAGCGTGACTTTGCAGTACAACCTTGCTCATCCACTGACCAGGCTAAAGAGTGAAAAGTTTGGCGTTCAGCCAACTGAATTACCTCTTTCCACCAGGAAAAGAGCAAGGAAATCACTGCAAGAGTCTGACAGTGAGACTCTTTCGTCTGCATCATCCATCTCAACTACTTCACCGCAAAGTCAACCATCCACACCTCCACTCCAGATCATCGTCCATCCATCCACTGGAACCCCCACAACCCCTCTTCAATCATCTAGGATCATAGTATCCTCATCCTCCCAGCCACAGGTATCATCTTCTGCACTTTCCTCTGTTAGCAGTTCAACAATGGCCCAGTCTCCATGGAACAACTCTGGGGCAGTCTTAATGCCTACACCCTTGAGTCAAATACCGGCCCATCCCGAGAAATGGCTGCCCAAATTCAATCCCGAGGTAGGCATGCTAGCAGAAGAGCACATAAACAACTTCATGCTTTCCATTAATCTCAATGGAGTTACTAATGAAGATGCTGTTGTTCGACTTTTTCCCTATACACTGCAAGGGACAGCCCGGTCATGGTACTTTTCATTACCCTCCGGATCCATCACAAGTTGGGAAATCTTCCAAGACCAATTTCTAACCAAGTTTGGTGATGACAGATCAACGGCAACATTAATCAATGACCTATTCAATCTTAAAGCCGAAGCTAGAGAGCCTATTAAGGATTTCAATTTACGGTTCAACAAAATTTTTAACAAAATTCCTACTAATTCCCAGCCCAGCGAAGAAGTGTGATGTGAATGGTACATTACCGCTCTGCCATCAAACATAGCCATCTTCGTGGACAGGGCAAATAAAACAACCTTAGCTGAAAACATGAAAGAAGCGATAGCAGTAGAAAAACGAATAATAGCCCTGGAAAAGAGATCCGCGATAGAGGAACGTAAGTCCAAAAAAGTCACCTTCAAGGAAGACTCCAAGAAGAAACAAGCAAAAGATCCTTTTGATTTGGAAGGATTACAGAAAGTTCTAAAGACCATGTCCAATGAGATGGTCGACATAAAAAAGCAAGTAGCAGAAACTTCTTCAAGAAAGCCCTATAGAGCTTTTAAAAGAGGTCCTTCAACGGATGCAAAGCCACCCAATGCCATTTAGAATGCTGAATCTGAGGAAGAGGAAGAGGAAATTGCCACTGAAGGGCAGACCGATGACGAAGAAGTTGTGGAATTACAAGGACTGTGGGATTTCATCCTCCCATAAGAGGAAGATCAAGAAATTTTTCTAGTTAGCACACGAAGTAAAAATTAGCTTGATCCTCCCCAAACTACCCCTAAACAAAAGAGCGCAAGCTCTGCAACAAAAGATAAAGTCGCGACAAAGAAAACAACATCTAAAGCGACTCAGACTAGCCCAGTCCAAGCAGATGAAACGACTCCATCGAAAACACTGATAGTGTCGGATGAAATGGAGTACAATATTATTGATGACATGAAAAATACTAGGGCTAATATCACCCTTTACGAACTGAGCAAGTTGAAACATCAACAGAAGATAATGATGAAAGAATTACATGTCGTGCCAGTTGCACCTTTGCCTGCCGCTGTACTTTCTCAAGCTTCCCACAACATGGGAAGACCTCCAACTAACGCGATTAGTAAGATTGATCCAAATGACATCGCCTTGATTGGAGGAAGATCAAGATATCACACTCCCCCGTTTCTCCTTACCTATGAAATATTCAATAAAAATGTGCACAATTGTTTAGTAGATTCCAGTGCTTCATCGAATATTTTACCCAAATCTATATGTGCCAAATTAAATGTTCAACCACAGAAATCCGCAGTGCGCATAGTTCATCTCGATCGATCTCAAGTCGAAGTGATCGGCGAACTAAATCAAGTAACCATAAGATTGTCATCCAACCCCAAGGTATGTCAGGTTATTGACATTCTAGTTGCTGACATCCCATAATTCTATGGCTTAATTCTTAGCAGGGATTGGTCAGAGAAACTCCATGGATACTTCGCAACTGATTGGTCGCACATGTGGCTGCCCTACAACGGTAAACCGAATCAAATAAAAGTTGAACAAGAGTTACACCAGAAGTACATAGTAACGGAGTTAAAGGGAGAAAATGAACCGGTAGCATATAACAACAGTATCATTGGCAATTACTCGGTATATTCTTTCCTCGACAATTTCAATGCTCATGCGTCACCTTATTTAGAAAATTCTGTTTTGTCCCAAGTTGAAAATTTTTCTCGAACTGATAGTTCGAAATGTATTAATTTTTTAGATAAACCTGTAAATACATCTTTGTTTTGGAAATTATTTTTTGATGGCTCTAGATCTAATGAAGGAGCAGGAGCAGGATGCGTTCTGATTAGTCCAGAAGGATAAAAGATCATGCTCACATGCAGACTCGAATTCGATTGCACAAACAACACAACAAAATACAAGGCTTTGGTTCAAGGCCTATACAAGGCAATTAGGTTAGATGTCATGTATCTTCAAGTCTTTGGAGACTCTGAGATTGTGGTTAAGCAGGTACATAACACTATACATTGCTTATCAGGTCACTTAAAACACTATCAATCTTTATTACAAGATCTGACTGAGCATTTCATAGCGTTTAATATTTCTTCAATCCCCAGACTCCAAAACGCTAGTGCAGACCTTTTGGCTAACGTAGCTTCTAAGCTTATTCCCTCCAAAGATTTTAGTCCAGATAGATTCTTAATAGAATTAATCTTTAGACTGTCCATCCCTGACAACATCACAAATTGGAGAGTATTCAATGATGATCCTGATATCGTAAATTTCCTCACATCTGAAGGATCCTACTCCAATCAAATAATTGATGAAGACCAGCACAATTGACAATTACAACAAAATAGCACTAATAATGCTATACCTAAGTCGATGGTCAAGTTAGAATACTTATACGATTTGAAAGATCGGTTTAAGAGGTCTACCAATTCAAAACTCTACAGTTCAACCTTGAACTACGAATTAGTAAACCTAGGGACCGATACTAAACCACAAAACATTAATCTAGGCCTCGGCCTAGCCCCTGAAGAGAAACTAGCATATATTCGTCTTTTGAGACAATATAAAAATGTTTTTGCCTGGAATTATGATGAGTTGAAAACATACGAAACTTCTATCATCCAGCATACTATTCCCATGATCGAAAACAAAAAACCTGTCCAGCAAAAGTTGAGAAAGATCCACCCCAATTTAGAAAATCAGATAAAAACTGAGCTCAATAAGTTACTGAAAGCCAGGATAATCTTTCCCGTCAGACATTCCAAATGGGTCTCAATGGTACCCGTTAGAAAGAAAAACGGAGATATTAGGATTTGCATTGACTTTCAGAACCTTAACAAAGCTTGTCAAAAAGACAATTTTCCTCTTCCACCTATGGAGCAAATACTGCAGGCAGTGGCAGGCTCAGAACTAATGTCTTTCTTGGATGGATTTTCAGGATACAATCAAGTGTTGGTACATCCTGATGATCAGTTGAAAACCACATTCAGAACTAAATGGGGCACATATGCATATCAGAAGATGCCATTTGGTTTGATTAATGCTGGTGCTACATTTCAGAGAGCCATGGACATCGCATTCAAAGGTTTAGTCAATAAATCTGTAGTAATTTACTTGGATGATATAACAGTGTACTCCAAGAAGCGAAGCGACCATCTCAAAGACCTGAAACAAATCTTTCAACGGTGTTTAAGGTATGGAATTTCACTTAACCCAAAGAAATATTTTTTCGCATTAAGTGAAGGGAAACTTCTAGGATTTATAGTGTCAAAGTCCGGTATTCACATTGATCCCGACAGAATTAAAGAAATTTCTGAAATATCCCTACCTCATAACAAAAAAGCCATGCAATCTTTCCTTGGTCAAATCAATTTTGTAAAGAGATTCGTTCCAGATTTTTCGCGAATCGTGTCTCCTTTGCAAACCATGATTAAAAAGAATTCAAATTTTAAATGGGGTCAAGATGAACATGAAGCATTCAACCTGATCAAGCAAGCTATTATTAATGCTCCATCTTTAGCAACCCCGAATTTTTCAGAATCTTTTATTTTATACACATTTGCCTCAGATAAGTCATATGCCGCGATACTAACTCAAGCGAATCAAGAAAAAGCGGAAGCTCCAATTGCATTTTTTAGCTCAAATTTACAAGGTGCTGAACTCAATTATTCAGACGTGGAGAAACAGGCTTATGCTGTTTTCAAAGCGGTCAAATACTTCAGACCTTTCTTACTCAAAACCCATACTAAGATCATAGTACCGTTTTCAGCGGTAAGGAATCTTCTAGTACAGAAGGATGTGGGTGAGAAAAGGGCCAATTGGGTTACTGCCTTACAGGAATACGACCTTGAGATCAAACCAGCAAACATTGTAAGAGGTCAAGGCTTCTGCAAAATGCTGGCTGGAGCATCGCAAATTTCTGAAATTCCATCTGAAGAGGTACAAATGTGTGAGGTAAGCCTAAACAATGCAGAATCATTATATGCTGATATCATTCATTATCTTAAGAATGGGTATGCTCCTTCACACCTTGATCATACTAAGAAAAGAGCTCTAAGATTGAAAGCTAAACAATATCAGCTCATAAATGATATTCTTTTCAGAAAAAATTATGATTATGTTCTTCTTAGGTGTCTTGAAAAAAATGAAGTTGAAAAAGTTTTGCAGGAACTCCATGATGGGCCAGCAGGTGGACACTATGCTGGAGATGCTACTGCACATAAAATCTTACGCGCAGGATATTACTGGCCCATGCAGTTCAAAGACTCATACAGTTACGCGAGGAGATGTCAAGTCTGCCAAACTACTGCTGGGAGATAGAAGAAGCCGTCCCTACCACTACAGCCGGTAAACATCGAGCAACCTTTCAGTTAGTGGGGCTTGGACATAATAAGTGAGATCGTTCCTCACTCTTCTAAACAACATAGATACATCCTCACGGCAACAGATTATTTCACAAAATGGGTAGAAGCAGTTCCGTTCAAGACAGCCAATTCTGAAAATATTATTGAGTTCATAGATCAATTTATAATCACTAGGTTTGGATTGCCATCTGCTTTAATGTTTGATAATGCATCATACTTTTCTGGAAATGCAATGACTGAATTTGCACTTAAAAGAGGATTCAAAATGAAATATTCGGCCAATTACTATCCGCAAGGTAATGGGTTAGCCGAGTCAACAAATAAAAACCTAATCAGGATTATTAAAAGAACAGTTGACCAGAATCAAAAGAATTGGCACAAAGCTTTGGTATATGCTTTATGGGCAGATAGGATAACACAAAAAGCTTCAATCGACACTTCTCCCTTTAATTTAGTTTATGGGAAAGAAGTGGTTCTTCCAACTCACTTAGCCATTCCCTCTTTGTCTTTAGTACAATACATTGATGAAGTACCCACTTCCTCCTTACAGCTGAGACAAATGGAAATAATTAAATTAGAAGAACAACGAGAACAAGCTAAGAAAACGCATGCTCATCATCAAGCGCTAGTAAAATCCTCTTTTGATTCAAATATAATGACTAGAAAAGATTTTTAGATGGGAGATTTAGTTTTAAAGTGGGATAAGGCTCATGAAGAAAAGGGCAAACATACAAAATTTCAAAGGATGTGGCTTGGCCCTTTTCAAATTGTTGAAGTCATAGGTCCATCAACATTTTTGTTACAGGATTTAGCAGGTAAGAGGGATCCTTTGCCTGTTAATGGACAAATTCTCAAGAAATATTTTCCATAGAAGATTATTCTTCTATTTTTGTAGAATAGTTTTTCTTTTCATAATAAAACCAGTTGTGAGTGGTTACATTAGGTATTTACGAAAAAGACACCAATTCTCTTTCAGATTTTGAGCTTTTCGCTTGTATAAATAGCAAATCTTTTGGAAAATTGATCTTTATTATTGACAGATACAATTAAAAACTTTAGCCTAGATATGATACGAGTTTCAACTTCAAGGAATTTGATGAAAGCAACCTTTAGTGAAGAAATTGTTTTATATCAACACAATTAAAGGTATCAATAACAAAATGAAGATTCTCTGTAGAAAAATTGTTTTCAAAAACTCTATTATTGTCGTCCAGAGCTATCGTAAGGAAACAATGACTTCCTCCCTGCTAAGGAAAATCGCAGCTTTCAGAGGGATAATCCAAGGATACACTATATCTTGAAGAATAAGAGGTCTCATCACGAGCCGGCTTATCATGATCACAGATATTATAACTTGTTGACTTGCCAATACTGTCTACCACAACAGGGCAATGACTCAAGATTGTTGCAATCAAAAGACAATGGGTCTCATCACGAGCCAGCTTGCTCATCAAAGTTATGAATCAAGTGAGTGACTGTGTCATAATTTGGCTACCAAACCAAGACATTGTTCTTTAAGAATAAAAAGAAAATCAAAGCAATAAGTGTGAATATGGATTTTTCATTGAAAGTTGTAGGTCACCTTAATTAGGATAGAGGATCATTGCTGGGTAACAGGTAACCCTATTGAGGCTATAAACGCCTGCTGGCAGCAGAGGCTCTACCTACGACAAATGAGCATATTTAAAACTGCTTTACAGAGGAGAATTTATTTTATCTTTACAAAACCAAATAATGGCTGATGTAAATACAAGGACTAGCCTGAGGAAGCAAATAATTAGAATAGAAAGAGGTTGAAACAAAATATCATTGACAGTTTAAAGCATAATGTAATCTATCTGTCCATAACAAAGTTTAATTTTCTGAAAAATTTTCTGTTTTGGAAGTTTGAAAAATTCAATAAAAAAAAAAACAGAGATAACTGGTTCTTCCAAGTGAATCGCCAATTGTTGTGGCCACCAACAACCCCCCTCATTATTTAGTATTAGCAATAACACTAGGTAAGTGGGGACCCTTAGTAAAAAATTCAAAAATACAATTAAAACTCATGTATTATACTGCTTAAGAAAACATCGCATTGCACGAAGAAGATAGGACATTTCCTTGTGAGTAAAATGATAAACTGTGAGAGTGCGATGCGAAATCCATCACATCGCATGCATTAAGAAACACTCATATTCAAAAAACCTTAAAGAATCACCAATGGCCGATATGCGACATCGCATATCGCAACATCGCATAAACAGCATATAACCATTTAATGAATTGTAACAATCTGCGATCTTGCGATAACGCGATACTGCAATCGGCGATCTTGGGATCACACGAAACAACAATCTGTGATTCTGCGATAAACGTGATCGAGCAATCTACGATAACACATCTTGATGAAAATATGATAACGCGATGATGCGATGCGAATCGTAGAAATCATCCATCGCAGATTTTCCCCGGCTCAACATTCAAGAAAAATTGGATACGCGCGTTAATGAAAATTAATGAATGTACGCCAAGTGTTAATGAAAGACAGTTTTGTGTTTTTCGAAGAGTTAGTTCATGTCAAGTGGCATGTTTTTGTACATTCGTAGAGCTCAGAGCTTTCTTGTCAATTTTTATTATCATTACTCTCTCCTTCTGTGTGAACTGTAGGAATGAAAAACAGAAACAATATGAAGCAATGTGCAGGGAGCGATTAAGGAAAAAGGTAAAGCTCCAATGCTCGGAAGCAGAGAATAAATGCCCTCATGAATGGATACCACATACAATAGAGCCTAAAATTCCAGAGCGCTGCTGAGCTATCCATTACAGATCTATCAGTCAGAGCCATGGTTCAATGAGTAGTTGAACAATGCTGATATCAACAGGCGATTTAACGCTCAAGGTTAGAAGCTCACGAAAGCAGTATGTTTGCAAAATTTTAAAGCTTATACCCGGTGAAGGAAAAGGCGCTAAAGGCGAAAAACGCACCAGAAAGGCCCGGATCAAAGAATAGAGGCAGTTTTCGATGCGCGATTAGCGCCTAGCGCTAATCGCACATCGCTGAGAAAATTGCTCAAAAAGCAAAGTCCCTAACTACTTAGTCACTCGTAAGCCCAGAAAACGCAAAAAAGCAAAGGTAGAGGCAATTTGAGGGTTAACCAAGTGGAATTTGGGTTATTACTAAGCATACACAGTAAATCCACATAGCCAGAGATGATTCTCAAGTATATCTGCTATTTTGCTGGAAAAAATGGTGCCAACGCTTGCCATTTCTGTTTGCTTAGCTCAACTGAAAGCAGAAGA
The DNA here is from genome assembly GCA_031772625.1 of Pinus tabuliformis. NCBI lineage: Eukaryota > Viridiplantae > Streptophyta > Pinopsida > Pinales > Pinaceae > Pinus > Pinus tabuliformis. The sequence continues at coordinate 485,047,192 of CM062814.1, read as the reverse complement.
CAGTCAGCTGACTCTACCCAGGCAAATATTGAATGCTCGCAACATTAAGGAGCAAATGCAGAAATAGTTAGATATTATATTTAATTTTTAGAAATACTTTTGCTTAGAAAAAGGGTGGTCATTTAAACCGTATCCTGAATCTGTGTAATTAAGTTATTTAGTTAGTAGTATTTAAACCCTTCTCATGCATTTAGAGAAGGGTCCAGAAATTTATCAAAAACTTGTCCTCAGAACATGCACTTTTGCACCCTTAGAGGAGGTTTTGGTGAATGAATGGATCAAGATTTGTTGATGTTTGCATTTGATATCTGCTACTGATGTTGCACTTCTGTACTCTTAGTAGATGTTAGAGCAAGGAGAGATAAATCATTGTTGCTTGAAGCTTATGAGTAGGACCAGTCATAAATGGTACTTTTATTTCTTGACCATTTCTGCTTATATGTTAAAGTGATATACAGTTTTTAGTTGTTTATATGTTATTGCATGAATGCTTGAGTTATCATTTGGCATTTTTGTATGGTGGTAGCTATTTATTTATGTTTAATGTATGAATAGCTTATTATGCGATATGCTGTTCACAACTGTTTTGCCTAACTTTTTATGCGAAATAGTTCATCTTAATTGATTTCCTTTCTTATAATCACTGAATGATCTTTATTACCAGTTGTTATTTGAAATCTCTTTAGATCGCATAATAGAAGAATTACATCCCGGGTTAGCATAGATTAGATGTGTTGTTTTTATTAGATTACAATAGCATAGAATTAGATTAAAGTTTGGATTAGAATAGCTTAGATAGTTACTGTTAGATCAGCAACATCCAATTCTACACACACACACCCATATATTGGGAAACAGGTCCCATTATCCCCAGTCGGACCCGCTATACCAAACGGATAAGGAGCTGCCAACCAAGGTCCGGACCGGGTGGGTATCCCCCTTGTTGTCGACCCGATTTTCGAGGCTTCAACAGATCGCACGAGCTGTGGACCATTGGCTCGACTGAATAACAAGAGGATTTATCACTGAGTTTGCAGTAGACATGAATGTCAGCGATAGTGAGCTAGAGCGACGTTTCCTCAAGGGACCGCGAGGTAAGTATATTAAATATTTGAACACTTGGGTTAAGATGCTATTGTGTGAAAAGTGGGTTATGCGAATAAATTAATGTTTGGAGCTACGTGAAGTGGGAAGATATATAGAAGTAGAGGTAGTGAAGAATTAGAAACCAGTCCCTTAATTTCACCCTCGCGGGAAAGAGAGGAAGAGCTCGCGAAAGTTTCTCCGAGAAGCACGGTTAGTTTGATAAGGCAGTGAATTCTGTGTTTACCACCTCCACCCACACCGCTAACCGTCTCACCCTCCTCACCTCCATCTCCACCCACCCCACCTCTGCCATCACCACAGTTCAGTATGGCGAGTGTGATCAAACTACCAGTATTCAGAGGAGTGGGGAAGGAAGATCCAGACCAATTCTAGTTCATGGTAAGAGCAGTATGGGAAGCACAAGGCTTCGTGGATAAAAATACTATGAAGGCTACGATGGTGAGTGCACTGTAGGATCATGCATTAACATGGTATATCAAGCATTCTAATGACCACCCAAACGCAGGAATCACAGAAATCCAGGCCATGCTGAATAGGGACTTTAGCAAGCCAAAGTAAGAGACACAATCAATCATCGGGTTTAAGGAGAGCATGAAGCTCTTGGGAGAGACCCCTTGGGATCTAGACCAAAGACTAAAGAGTACGATTCGTGAAGCCAATATGACGTTGATAGATGGACAACATCATGCATGGTTTGTAGCATCACTGACAGAGCACTTAAGGACGGTGCCGTCACAACAAAAACATTCCACCCAGGTCGAAGCTTTAGAAATGGCAATGAGATTGCATGAGACCCTTATACAAGACCCTGGTTTAGGAGTCCAACAAATCCACGCGCAATTGCAAAATCTGTGTGTGGAAATGCAAATTTTGAAACAGGACAAGACACCTCGACCGGAGGCGTGCGAGGAGGTATGGTGCGTAAAATGCAAAGGCCAAGGGCACGACAAGGACCATTGTCCAATGTTCACGAACTACTTGGTAGGAGGAGGGCCGATGCCATTAAGACCTAAGGCACAGGTAGGGTCAAGCATGGCGCTTGCGTTATGGTGTGCGATCTGTCAGATAGGAGGAAAACACACTACGGATAATTGTCATCTATTGCAGAAGTATACGCAGACGTCCCAACAATTGTTTTGTAATTTCTGCAGGTCGGTAGGCCATGATGAACGCACCTACCGAAGCTATGAACTAATGATGGATCAGACTCCTGCCTATAGGGTGTAGACCGAAACGTGAGCCCTCGACCCAAATGCAGGGATGGCATGCGCTGGATTTCAGGGGCGCGGTCGAGGTCGAGGCGGAATGGGACCAGGAAGGGGTCGTGGACAACTAATTTGTTACAATTGCAGAGGGCCAGGGTACTATGCCCACGATTGTACAAACCTGACAAGGACATCATGTTTGTACTGTACTCAGTTTGATCATGAGGCAAAAGACTACCCTTCACTGATAGTGAGGATCCACGATAAAGGGGTACTCCAGTCCCCTCCGACTCAGAATTTGCAAATGATGAGGTTTGAGCCGCACAAAGAAGACCCAAATGTAAACATGATGCCTAGGAGTGGTATGACCATGGGCGATGATAAAGGGAAGCAGCCAGAAGAAAGTGCATGGGTTTTCAAGGCTCCTATAAAGGAACCCGAATTTGATTTAGAACGCGAAAGAGATGTTCATGGAAGCTAAGAAGAGCTTCATGGAGGCCTCCACTTTAGGTAGTAAGGATCAACTAGAACTAGGGATGGATCCTTCAATGTTCACTACCTTTCTGGAGACATGCATGAAATTGCTGCGGGACAGCAAGGCAATCAAAGGACTACAATAACTTATCATTAGATGCGTGGGGTCAAGAGAACCATGCATCGTCCAAAAATTGGGAAAGCATGCATTGCGCATAGGAAGGGAAATGAGGTTGACTGTGCAAATCGGCGAGTATGAAATGGATCAGGTAATCCTGGACATGGGATCAGACGTGAATGTACTACCAAAACAAACATGGGAATGCATGGGCAGACCCACACTACAGTGGTCTCCTATTCAGTTACGAATGACAAACGAACAGAAGATCTTGCACATGGGAAGATTGCAAGGGGTAACAGTAGATATTGACAATGCGAGCGCGCAGGCGGATTTTGAAGTGATAGAGATTGTCGATGACAGCAATCCCTATCCCACGCTACTAGGAATAGACTGGGCCACCGATATGAACATAGTCATAAATCTAAAGAAGCGCAAAATGATCTTTGAGAAAAAGTCACTACGCATAGCAGTACTGCTAGATCCAGCCGAAGGAGCACGATACAATGAACCGGTGTGCAACAGTGATAGTGATGATGATCTCGATTGTATTTTCAAGATAACTACGCGAGAAGAGGATTGGGTGAATTTGACTGCAGATGGAAGGATTTTGTGGGAGAGCGAAAGCTCCTACACTTCGGATTCAGACGAAGAGATAGAGCGATGGCAGAATTGGTTGCATGAAGTAACAACGCTTAATTGCAACATGATGGTTAGATCACTACGCTGCATGACAACACAAGCAAGGGATTTGCTGACATATGATGGGTTTTCAGTGGTGGATGAATTCCTGAGAAAATTTGAAAGCGCAGTACCAGAACAGTAGTTGTTCGATGTGTTGAAATGGGCACTGCGTGAAACGCCCACACGATGGTGGGGTACGCATCAAGGAAATTTTGAGGACTGGCACGGATGCAGAAGAATGATGCGCCTACGATTCGGGAAACCATAGATACGGCTAGTAGACAAATATGACGGACGAGATGATCCACGCACACACCTCGCGAAATGGACCAAGGTCTACAGGGAAGAGCCACAACCTGAATGGGTACATTTATTCTATCATACCTTGGATGTCATACCCATGAATTGGTATACTGAGACCGAGCTCCGCCATGGAACAAGCGAATGGGATGTCTTGCGCAAGGGTGTGGAAACCTAGTTCTAGAATGGTTTCTGGATGGATTCCATCAACAGGTACAAAAGTAGTGTGAAAAGGCTTGGCATGACTTCCATATCAAGTTGCGTACCTTCAAGGTAAATGACCTAGTACTATTGTATGACAGTAAGTTTGAAAATTTCTGAGAAAATTTAGAATGCACTGGCTGGGACCATATGTGGTAAAGGAGGTCACAGACAAAGGCGCGGTTCAGCTAGTCAAACTAAATGGAAAACCCTTCCCAGTCAAAGTAAATGGCTGTCACTTGAAACGCTACATGGGTGGGCCGACTCTCTGACTAACCGACCGAAGCACAGTCTTCGCGACTCGAGGAGCTGGACAAGGGCGCGGGACTATAAACACATGCACCAGATGCCGCTACCAAGGTAAGGACATGATTCAGACGTGGATAATTTAGAAGCAAAAATGCAGCAGGTCCAGCAAACCATAGAACAGTGCGTCGTGGACCTTTGAGCAGTACGAGACCAGTTAGAGGGGCTCCACGCCAAGATCGCCACACCAACAGAGTGAGTTGGGACGAGTCACAATGATTGTGTTGGGGGCCTGTTGGGCATGGAATCACCCCATAGCATGGTTTGGGGCTCAAAGCCCAAGTTTTGGTCAAATGTATTGTAAGACTCCGTGAATTATGGGCGTGGAGCTCAAAGTATAGGATGAGTCATAGGGTTGTCTGCCCTAAGTATTGTAAAGTAATGAAATGTCATGTCAGCCTACCCATGGTCCGCGAACCATGGGATTGTATAAATAGAGCGAGGCTCTAAGTTGTAAAGATAGCGAATGAGAGAGATGAATACATATGGTTCGAGCATAGAGAAAAAGTAGTGTATTGGGTCGTAGTAGTAGGAAGAGGCTCTACAGATGAGTGTGCAGAGGCCTAGTAGAGTTTGCAGCTGAGTGTGCAGACCCCTGTAGTTGAGTGCGCAGGGCGGTGTTGAGTTTGTAATCTTGACCGAAGAATAATAAACATAAGTTGATTCCTATTTCTGTGTATCTGCTTGTGCATTGCCTTCTTTATATTTATACTGTTTTATTTGTCATGCGCGCTGATATGATTGTTGGATATGTTGTAATAATCACTAGCCTTACATAAATAAGTTAAGTAATCGGGTAATAACAGATTAAATAGCAAGGAACTTGGGCATAATATGGGTTGTGCCCTGAGTAGGGCTACACGGAAGCAGCATCATAGGTTGCGAAGGAATAACAAGTGCGCGTAACGACGTGTGCGCAGGGTCAAACCGCGGACCTCTAGAAGCTCATCAGACATCCCCAGGGTGCGGAAACCTGGTTCTAGCACCATCCCATACTACTTCGGGTGAGACCTCCCGTGCTTCGTGGACCGTTGCCAAAAGGGCCAGTAGTACCGGGATTTGCTTGCCTATACAAGCCAATAGGAGCCACTCCTTTAGCCCTTGAAAATGGTTTTTAACCTGCACTATCAGCAGCTTGGACATGGTGTTTGATCACACAATGACTAAACCTAAGTCCCATTTTACTCCTATGCACCCTGGAATTCCAATGTTGCGGCACTTGGTCACTATAAATGTATGTATAAATGGATTTTTCCGAGGCCTTTGATTCATATAATATAGAGATATAAGTGTATATGAAATTCATTACAGTTTATCCATGGAAAATTTTACGGGCTAATTTTCCATGCTTTTCCAAAAAAAGATTCGCCAATTTCCATTTTTTATAAAAAATGATTCGCCCAAATTTTACAATATAAAATTATTTTACCTTAAAAATTGCCAACATTATATAGAGAGTATATATAAAATCATTATAAATTTGAATAATTTTACAAATACATTAGTAAACATTTTATAGTTTGTATATTAGGGACTAATGAGATTCGCCAATGTTTTTAAACTTCAAGATAATTTTATGTCCTTAAAATTTTCCCTGGGGCTATCCCTCTTGAGCTTAAATATGACCTCGGTCTGAAATTGATATGCAAATGCATAGTTGAACCATATGTGTTCTTTATATATATATATATATATATATATATATATATATATATATATATATATATATATATATATATATATATATATATATATATATATATATCTATATATATATATATATATGTATGTATGTATATGGGTAAATGTTGGCCTAATAGACAAGTAATTTTAATGCAAGCATCCATTTGGTTAACAAATATTTTCCCATTCATTATACTTAGGCCCATTGGATCAAATTCACACTCATATCAATTCAAAGATCTACAAGCCTCTTAGGCTAATGATAAGTTGGTAAAAAAGATCATAAATACGTACATGAATCCATTCAGTTACTCAGGAATCTGTTGACAGGCCAAAATGTACCACCAATGACTAAGGGGTCTCCCCGGTGTGAAGTCCCAATTAGACCTCACACCTTTTGGGATAGGAGCCCCATCTGGTGTGTGGGCCCAGCTGCCTCCATGAATGTTTTTTACTCTTGGTTATCAAATGAGAAGGTGTCAGAGTGGGGCAAGAAGGAAGTGCTCGGGCAGTGAAACAAAATCAGCCCAAGATTGACGAATTGCAGAAAGAGGTATAAACAAATCACAACAATGATAAGAAGAGATAAACGATGAGAGGGATTAGTGAGATAAAACCCCATCGAACATAATAATCATGAACTTGCCGAAGGTCAATTGCGAAGTAGTTCACAATAGGTCACCGACATGGAAAGGAACAAGTAAACACAAATTCGAAAGCGAAACAGACATGCAACCACTATGTATCAGTACATAACATCTCGCATATATGAAAGCACACATACAAATATGGTGAGGTACCAGACGACTAATACAACCACCATGAGTAAGCATAGGAATCAGAGCAAAAGGTAAAGGAAAACATCTTATTAATATTACTGCAACTTCAAATACATATCATGTAATTGGTCAATACCCAATAGTGGAACATGGGCTGTTCATACCGTTGCCCAATGCCAAAACCCTAAACCCACTATAGATCCACTCTACTAGCTACCAAGAGCTAAGTGGACCTATCTCTCAAGCATAAATCAGCTATCTATCTTGGCCTCAACTCGAGTGCTAAAGTCCTTGGTAATGAGGCTTAGGGAAACATTTATAGAGATGAGGTGACTTTTCATCTACCGTGACACTTGGCCTTTCCTCGTGCCCCTTCTTCTACCCCCATGACTCTTGAGTTTTCCCACTTCTTTCTTAGGCAAAGAATGATTTTACATGTCCACATCAGTCCCAATATAGTGGCTGATATAATGGTGGGTGAAATTTTCATTATGATGAAAGAGAGAGGGGAGGGATGTAGAGGGTCATTGGAAACCCTAGAATGCTTGTTTCCTATCTATCGCAACGATGTAGATGCTTGGTCCTCAAATTGGCTAATTCTCTCCCCACTATGCTTCTCTCACATACATCAATATTCTGGTGATGTGCCTTGGGGTTATTTAGGGGTTCTTGAAGCTTGCAAGGGACCATCTAGCTTGCTAGAGGAGAACCTTAGCCAGGGAAGCTTCATGATAAACTGTAATCTTTCTGCATGGACCAACATCTTGCTTTCTTCCTTCTAACTTTGTGGTTGAGGAAACTTTAAGCAACCGATGAATGTGTGGCTTTGTCTTGATGTTTTGTGGTCGCAAACCCTTTGGGATGGAAAAATTCTCCATAATCCTCATAAGCTTGAGTCATTCTCCAACTGGTGGCGAATCTATATGATTGAGACATTCATGCCCTATAATCCTGCAAGGACATAATCATCAATTAAAACCCATGATAAACATATGGCAGTAAAAGGAAATAAATGAGATAAATTAATGAATGAACAATTTGAGAGGAAAGAAAGAGTCCATTTTCGTGAGTGTTGGTGATGGGTTTTTCTTCATCATCCAATTTTCTCAACAATAGAAAAACCAATGCATAGCTTCCTTTTGTGTAGGATAGGGCATATAGCTCCCTCATCTTTGGGATAGGATATTGGCCTTGGAATTGTCACGGAAATAACAAAATGGAGTAGAAGAAACAACAACAGTGAGGCCAACAATGCTACCCCTTATGGTAGCAGGAGGTCTCTATGGGGATCAGAGTCCAAAATCTTGGTCAGAACTAATCAACCCCTATTTCCTACTCAAAATAGTGTAGAATCCCCTAAAGTTTCCTTAGATATATTCAATCCAATATGATATCTATTCATACTCGTTTGAATTCTCTTCGAAATTAGATGAGTTCTCTTACTTCCAAACTGAAATTGCCCCATTTTAATTCATCCCACACCTGTTTGAATTTCTTAAATTCCCAGTCAAGATTTCCCATGAGAAAATCAAGCAAATTCGAATTGGAATAGAGTATTCAAACTGATCTCATTTTAGAAGTGTGACTTAAATAAGGTGGATAGAATCACGCCCTAAAAATTGCATAATCACATTTTTTTGGAAGTTGCACTTCGGTGGCTGGTCATGCCTGTGACCTCGCGACTTGCTGGAGGAGATGCTTGAAAATTTGTTGCATAGTCACATTTGATCGGAAGTTGCAATTCTGATGGCCCATCACGCTTGTGACCCTATGACTTCATGTAGGAGATACTTGAAAATTGATTGCATGGTCGCAAAAGTCACAAGACAGGAGAAGTTGCACCAATCTCTGCCTGCTTCGGGAGCAATTTTATGACCTTGCAACTTGGGAGAGGTCACATAGTTGCATTGAGGGGAGTTTCACTTTCTGGAAGCATGCTGGAATGTGGCTCAGTGACTTAAGTGGTTGTTAGGCTCACCGGGGTCGCAATGGTCGCAAATCATAGCCATTCTCACCCCTTGGTATCTTGCCTAAGGAAATGAGACGTGACTCTGCGACCTATAGTGTTGATCCGCTGAGTCTTACAGCCTTTTCCCAATCATACGAGTTTGTGGATGTTTGTACAATCACACAACATGCTCACTAGTTTTAATGCACACATATAGGAGGTTGGTCGTTGGGTCTCGATAGCCTATGATCCTTTTGCATGTGGCAATACCATGCATCCCACAACTATGTGCATAGAATTTTCCTTTTAAGGAAGGAAACAAGAAGGGAGTTGTGGTCTCGATGCATTACAAAAATGCGATGTCTCTCATATGCGTTCATTCACCTTCCCACTGTGATTGAACAAGTCCCCTGGTGCGTTGACTTATCCCTATTAGCGCAACACTGTGATGACTCTGCCTTCATTCCCTTTTAGAGAGATCATGGGATGTTACGAAGCTGTGTAGGTCCGGGAGGACTGGAACAGGCCCAGATGAACATCCATAACACGTCAAATCTGAAAAATGAATCATAATGAAACAGGGTGACTATGTAATATGTGTGGTGTTGTGTCATTATCTAAAATAACTCCTTTTCATCCTTGGTTAATGGAGCCATAAATCTAAGTGCAAATAACCTTGTTTTTGTGAACCATCATGACTTGTTGTTAGTAAACTATTAATCCCAGTAGGTACGACAGGTAGATAGTCTCACTGTGAATGTGAACATATCATAAGCCACAGTGGCGCTTCATGAGATACCAAGGTCGATCTTGTTAATTCATTCCTCTTCGGTCCACCTGGGGCTACTGGAATCGATGCATGAAATGGATGATATGGTTGTGCCTTAGATGGGATATTGATGAATCAAATGGTGCATAAAAGACTTCATATAATAATTGCAATCACAACTGCCTTTGCCGCCGCCCTTTTTGTATATATAAAAGAAAGTTAGTTGTATTTATGAAATAAATAGATCCCTGTGATAATGTGACTGGGTGGAATTGCGACTTGTAGGAGGTCGCAAAGTCGCATTCCAGCTAGGTCGCTCTTTCTTCATGCTTATGGCATGTCACTGCGAAGATATGACTTTCCTAGGGTCGCATGGTCGGCCTGTAATGACAATCACATCCTTTGGCTGCCTGTGGATTGCAATATTGCAACTTTTGAGCTTGATAAAGGGAACTGTGACTTGTAGAATGAGTCCAGTTCAACATTCAACTTCTGCAACAACTCCTTCTCCAATGATATGTGCATACCAAGCAACATTACTCCCAGTGCACATTCGTATATGCATTGTTTTAGGATAACCACCCTGATGTAGAACCAAATACATGGAGGATTCTATTTTGATGTGACTTCGAGGAATAACAAGACATGAAACATTGGATTTTCAGAAGGTATTTGAATAAATAACTTGGGTTTCAAGCTAATGTTGTGAAGCTTTCATCAATGCCTTTTCATGATTAACCTCGATTATTTTGAGGATCCCCTTTCAAAGTTTGTTTTGGCAAAGATATAACCACTGCACATATGGAATACATGACCCTTTAGTCATGCTCAAGGCGTTGCTTCCACCTAGCATCTAAATACTTGAATTGGGATCAAATATTCTCTTTGATCTGTGCCTCTAATGGCACCTTCAATGTCATATGCTTTCCATCTCCTTTATTATTTACGTCCCCATGCCTTGCTTTAGATTGTTTGTTGGATTTTTATGGCTTTTAATTTTTTAAGTGCAGAGACCTCCCATATGACTTTTGGGCACATTATGATGGCTTGAACTCCAAAACATAACCCATTTATAAATTTCAAACATCCACCATGCCACGTATTAAGGAACTCTTGGCATCAGAGTGTCTTAGTGAAGTCATGCCAAGGGACTACTTGTGTCACTATAGCATAGTCCGAGGTACTTACAGGGCATCCTGAAAAATAAGACAAGATGAAAAATAAGCTATTCTACAATAGTGACATTTTGGTGTGAAAGTAAAATGAATCAATACACTAATTCATTTGAGGAGCCTGAACAATAAATGACCCCAACTAAGATGTTATAAATTATATTGGTTGATAAAAGCATGCTTAAGTTTGGAGGCCAACTTAACATTTTGGTTCTTTCATGGATCTATTAATTACAGTTGATTTTGATATCACATAATGCTCGAGGGATGATGCACTCTTAGAGCGAGTCCCTTGAAACATTTATGTTAATTTTAGGTATGTTCTATGCTAGAGCAATTTATTTCAATTTCTTTTCCACATTAGCAATCACATTAGCATAAAGTAAACTACAGATAGAACATAAATATAAATCGCAGAAGACAAGCCAAGACAAGAGGACACAAGATGTGGCGCCAACCAGGGACAAACCCCACAATGTGGGGAAACCCTTGATCAATTCTTCTTTTATGTTCTTCAAAGTTCAGCAGTGAAAGTGAAAGAGATAGTACATTTACAATAGAAGTCAACACTTTGACTTTTGATATCTACAGAGATCAGTTGAAGACATATTGCTTCAACTGATTCTCTAAGGTGACTTCTTCACCTATCATAGTGCTGCATCTCGTCCATTTTCTTCACCTTACCATGTAGCACCATCATGCTGTATCATGCATCATCATGCTGCTCATGATCACTATGCTTCCCATACATCATGTTGTCCATGATCTCATACATCATGCTGCCCATGCATCATGTTATCCATGGTCTCATCTATCATGCTGCCCATGCATCATGTTGCTCATGTTCTCACCTATCATGCTACCCATGATCTCATACATCATGCTGCCCATGCATCATGACAACCATGATCTCATCTATCATGCTGCCCATGATCATTATGCTTCATGCTGCCCATGATCTCATCTATCATCATGCATCATTATGCTGCCCATGCTCATATCATCATGCTGCTTATTATGATGCCCATGATCTCATACATCATGCTGCCTTCCTTAGGAGATAGATGCTCTGGCTGTTTCAGTAGTTCTCGGTAGTTCCACTTTTCTGGCAGTTCCGGCTTTTCCGGCAGTTTCGACAGTTCTAGCATTTCCGGCATTTTCAGCTTTTCCGGCTTTTCTGGATTTTTTGGTATTTCCGGCTTTTCTGGCATTTCTAGCTTTTCTGGAAGTTCCAACTTTTCTGATAGTTCCGGCTTTTCTGGATTTTTTGGCAGTTCTGGCTTTTCTGGCTATTCAAACAGTTCCGGCATTTCCAGCTTTTTCGGCTTTTCTGGTTTTTCTGGATTTTCCCTAGGATCTCTCCTCCTACTAAAACCCAAAGACAAGTAGAGAGAGGAAGAGATCCAAGTGTGTGTAGAAATGACTTGAAGTCCTCTTCTATTTATAGTAAAACATAGATGATGAATATGCATGTCTATTGGGCTTCTGAGCCTACTCAAGTTGCTGGTCGGCTTGATAATAATTCCATAATCAAAATAAATTCATATATCCGTAAATACTTATTGAAATCAGATGATCTTTAGATCAATCCTACTCTGGATGAGAGGGATCCAATAAAAATATTAGCTGCCATAAATAAGCTGACCCACATGGAGTTTGGCCCTAGTTTCCAATTTTAACACTCCCTCTCAACTAGGGAGAACTCCATTCGCTGATCCATATGTCCAACTGTACTATCTCTACCGTCAGCACCCTGCACTACTCTGCTCAGCTCTGCCCATCTCTGCTTAGCTTTGCTAGCTCTGCTCAGCTTTGCCGGCTCTGCTCTTCTCTGCTCAGCTCTACTCAGCTCTGCTCTACTCTGCTGGCTCTGTTGGATCCGCTCTTCTCTGCTCTGCTAGATTTGCTGGCTCTGCTCTGCTCTACTAGATCTGCTGGCTCTACTGGCTCTGCTCTACTCTGCTCAACTTAGCTATGCTGAACCATGAAGAAGAAGAATTTATTGAGAATGTATCATACCATTCTCCACTGACCCGAAGTCAGTCTCAGAGTGTGTACCATTGGTCCCAGACCAGTCTCAACCGACCCAAAGTTAGCGTCATAGTGGGTACCACTCCTACTACTGGTCCCAGACCAGTATCATCAGTCTCAGAGAGTGTGCCACTGGTCCCAGACCAGTCTCAACAGACTCGAAGTCAGCGTCATAGCATGTACCACTCTCACTGGTCCCAAACCAATCTTCCACTGATCCTAAGTCAGTCTCAGAGTATGTACCACTGGTCCCAGACCAGTCTCAAACGACCCGAAGTCAGTGTCATAGTAGGTACAACTCCTACCAGTGGTCCCGGACCAGTCCTCCACTAACCCTAAGTCAGTCTCAGAGGATGTACCACTGGTCCCAGACCAATCTCAACTGACCCGAAGTCAGTGTCATAGTAGGTACAACTCCTACCACTGATCCCAGACCAGTATCATTGATCCCAGATCAATGAAGGTCATCCTAGCATAGGGAGTACGATAGATACAACGATGCATCCATCGGTACTACTATGGTCCCTATCCTCATTTCCCTACTCATTGATCAGATGAGAGGTACTTCCCATGAGTCCCAGACTGCATGGGTAGGATGCCTCGACAAGAGAACTTAATCAATCCTATCCTCACAGGAGAACTAATCATCCTGCTACACAATCGCCATGGAGAACACATCATCCAGGCCTCACAGGAGAGCTAATCATCCTACTACATAATCATCATGGAGAACACATCATCCAGACCTCATAGGAGAACTAATCATCCTGCTACATAGTCGTCATGGAGAACACATCATCCAGACCTCACAGGAGGACTAATCATCCTGCTACATAGTTGTCACGGAGAACACATCATCTAGACCTCACAGGAGAACTAGTCATCCTGCTACACAATCGTCATGGAGAACACATCATCCAAACCTCACAGGAGAACTAATAATCCTGCTACGTAGTCGTCATGGAGAACACATCATCCAAACCTCACAAGAGAACTAATCATACTGCTACACTGGAGAGCGAATCATCCTGTCCCACAAGAGAGTGAATCATCTTGTTCCACAAGAGAGTGAATCATCTTGTTCACCGTGCACACCACCAGGGGAGGGTGAGTCGCCCTATGGTCATATGTTGCTCCAGTAAGAAGTGTACGCCTCCAGAGCTCAATGTATGCAACATGTAGGACCCTTTTACAAGGGTCTCTTGATGACTCCAAGTCATTTGGGAAAATCACAAATTTGATCATTCCCCGGGGCTCTGACAGAGTGTAGCGACCTGTACATCATCTCAGTGCGATGGAGCCTCCTTGCTCATCGACTTACCATATCCCAGATAAGGCAGTATCTGATGTCTATTTGCTGGAGCAATCAATGTGTTATCACTCAGGTTGTTCCCCAAAAGCAGTGGAAAAGGGAATACAACCGAGGTAACCACTAACCAGTCTTTTAGCTACAGATTCTAGTCAATCTGCAACCAGAGAGGCCTCTCTCTTTATAATTTAGCTTTGTTTTGCTATATGTTAGGCTAGTTATGAAGTACAAGTATTTGTTTGGTGTTTGGAAGGTGACATTCAATAAAACGGAGCTGCAAAGTATGAGAAGTTCAGACCATTAGGTTAATGGAGTCAGTGAAAATGAATTTCTGGGTATGGTTTCTTAGGCAAAAGGAGGAACTACAGAGCAAGATGATTAAACATAGAACAATTTTCAAGCTGGAATAAGATGAAATGAATTCAGGGAATGAAAGGCAATTAAGAATCTTTCATTATGCTAACAGAGGGAAAATGAATAAATATTACTGAGGAGCTGTTAAGAATTCCTTAATTATATTTAGAGTGTAAGAACTAGGGAGACAGGAGCAGTCAAGAATTCCTGCCTATGCTAGTCCTGAAGAAAACATAAAAATTGATAGGAATTGAACACAGAGTACAATAAAGTAAATTCTGGGCTATTCTTTTTTCCTGCAATTCAGAACATGATATATAGACGATATACAAAACATAGGAACAATAAAACAAGAGTTGAAAAGACTTATTGATCCATGAGGTAATACGAGAATTCTATAACATATTCTTCTGCCTTTAATTCCACAACCAGCATGTTCATCAGCAAAGCATTCCAGCAATCTTTATTCAGAAGGGTTCTCAAAATTTACAGCGCAAGTCCAGAATGATATTCACCAACCAACCCCCAATATATCTCTAGGTGAGGTATTTATACAAAAAGAGTTACAAAATATCTCATAGAGAAAATATCAAGCAATAAATTTATCCATCTACTTCTTCACAGGCAGTAAATGACATTGAAAGCAGAGCGAAATGAATGTAGGAGTAACTTCCGCTGTACTAGCCGCCTTAGGTGGTCTGCTATACTTGACTTTTTGACTCAACAAGTTGGCTGGTAGCTGTCTCATTAATTTGCGTCCTGCATTCCTATCTCGGCCCTTTCATCTATGCCTGATTCTGCTTTAATGCGTTTTGGCGTGAATTCCTTCCTCCATTGTTTTCATTTTCTGATAGGTGGCACGTGTATTGAATTTGATTGTATGCAGATGATCAAAAGAGAATAAAAACTACCTTGGTAAAATCTCCAACATGCTCTGCCACCATTGGTCTGTTGGCAATTGGTGTCTTTGTAGTTTTATCAATATTTCATTAGCTTCAATATACCTGTAGAAATTGGGTTGTACCTCAAAAATATGTGTTATTTCCTGCTCAATATAGAACATATTTTCTAACTTGTCATATAAGCTTTGTCCAGAGGGAGGTACTATGTCTTCTGAAGGGCTTGATGATGCTGTGATCTGATTTGCAACATATGTGTTCACCCTGTGAGCATATTGTTCATGTGTCAACAACCTCTGATTGCTGGTTAACAGACTGGGTAGACCCTTTTGCTGCAATATTATAAACTTTTCTGTAAAAGCATTTATTTCTATCTGCATTTCTTGACACTTTCTCTCCAGATTTTGTACAAAATTCTTCATAGTCAACACCTTTTTAATTGTCAAAATTGTACATGTTCTATCCCTAATATCTAGAGCTTCTAGTTGTTCTCTGGTATGAGTATTCAAAAAATGAATTAGTCTATTGGCCTGTTCTGGCATGTTTCTCAATAATGCTCTGGCCTTTTGAATCTCCACTCGGGCTATTTCTATCAATTCAATTTGCTCATGGATAGTCTATATTGATCTCCATTGATCAGTGATGGACTGGCCAATCTTAGTCCACAATTTTTTTTTGATTTCTGACAGAGATTTATGAAGTGTAAGATCTTTCTCCAAGGATTTTACCTTATTTTACAAGGCCTTTACCTCTCTTGTTTTTTCAGCCACAGTTATTTTGGATTTATCATAGCTTACCTCCAACTTGGCCAGTTTTTCTTTGGCTTCCTTCAGTTCTGCCATTTGGAGTTCTAAGGCCTTTATTTCCTCCATCATATTTTCCATGCTTGTGCTGGTATCTGTACTGTTGTTGTTGCTGCTATTGTTGATGTAGTGCTTGATGCTGTTGATGCTAGATCAGTAGGAGGGACTGCTGTTGTGACTGTAGAAGGAGCAGTTGTAGCTATTGGGGCTATTTGAGCTGGCTGAGAGGCCAACTCTCCCTGTTTTTCCTGCAATGCTTTCTCCAAAGCCTGCTCTGTTTCACTTAGCCTTTGTTTCATTTTTATTAACAACTCCATCATATCTTCTTCTTCTTTTTCTTTCACCATCTCTGTGGTCTGCGGATGCATAGTAAATGGCAGTTTTAACTGTTTCTTGAGGGCAGTTATGTCATCCTCCTTTTTCTTTATCAGTGCTTTTATTGCCTTAGAGTCCTTGGGATTATGTCTGAGCTCAATGATGATTTCTTCCAAGGACTTTATCCTATTTTCCTTGGCCAGAGAGGATACCTTTTTCAACTCTAATTGAGCAGATGTATTGTTTAGTGAATTCTGCAATTGTTGAGCTAGTATGGCTTTATCTGCTAAAGTGGAATAAACCATTTCACCGGTTTGTTTGTGCAGCTCAACCTGGTCCAAAGGGTGAATGTCTTTGGCAAGAGCCTCTAGATTTGTTCTAATATAATCGGTAGCTAACTGTGGCTACTACACTGTGGGCTTGAAATGACTCAAGATCAATTTCCCTTCCTTGATTTCATATGCAGACATCAATCTCTGCTGTTTGGCAGGAGTCATTTTGAGGAACTGATCGCAAAGCTGCATTATTATTGGCTCATTTTGTGCTTTGATCTCCATGAATGGCCTCTTAATATCAGAACTTTGTTTGCTTTGTGGCCGTGCTGATGAAATTTCCATAATAGGCCATTTTCCAAATTGCTGTCCATGAGAACTGGTAGGTGATTCTGTCACTGGGGAAGTTAGTGGGCTGGCTGCCCTTTCACTTCTTGGACTTTCAATGATCTCCTCAAAAACTTCCTCTTCAGGTAGAGGATCCACTATTTTCCTCTTTGCTTCTGGCTATTCTGTTGGCCCACTTATGGGTGTGGCCTCTTCCTGGTCCCTTTCTCTGCCCTTCTCCTCAATGAGAGGAGTCTGCAATGCTGGTATCTCTGGTGCATGGGTTTGGGCAGGAGGAATTTTCCCTTGGCCTTGCTGCTGTGATGATGTTGACTGATCGGTCATTTCTTGTTGTTCTGAATGCATCACTTCTTTGCCTTTAGATGTACCTGCAGGAGGAGTATTTTCTTGGGCAGGTTGTTGTGAAGTTGTAGCAGCTGATGTGCCCGCTCCAATGTGTTGAGGCAATTTGAAAGAGACCTATCCAAAAGAGTCCAGGTCAAGAGTTTTTTCAAGGTCTTTCATTGCCTGCTCCATTTTCTCTTCCTCAGTAATCTGTTCTACCAATGTACCTTCTACCCATTCATCTTGATTAGCATACTGTTCTATATCAGGGATTCTACAATGTTCATAGCCTGATAGCCTATATTTTGTCTTTCTATCATGGATAAATCCTTTAGGGTCATAGGGTACCCACCAAAAACGCCTTTTTAGTTTGAGCTTCTTACTTAATATCTTTTCAGCATCTTTCCACCCTTCCTTTTTGTTGATAATGAGGGGGCCTAGTTGGTTTCTTAGCTTCAATTGAGCCTTTTTCTTGGCCTCATAAAAATGAGTCAAATATGAGCTAATAAACTGCGTAAAGTATTCAAGGGCAAACAATCTCATAGGCACATATCTTGGCAGCTTGTAGGGGCACAATTCACAGCCATAAATCCTGATCTGTGTGTGATTTTGGTAAAAGTACTAGTCACCTATTTTATAGCTTTTGGACAGCTGCAAGATTTTCTGCATTTCAACTGAGAGTCTGGGAGGGGGACTTCTCATCAGCAAAGATGAGACTAGATATATGAATAGATCAATGAACTCACAATAAGTATAAGGAGAATTATGGACTGTATGGAAGACTAGGGTCCAAAATATGACAGATCTCCTTTCTCCTTTTGCATCCAATTTCTTGATAGGGAACTGAAAACTATCTGTTTGATAGTATAAGAACAAATTATATATATAGGCTGTATACTCGAAAACCCCTTATCTATTTATGCTCATGAATTGTTCATGGATTTTTTTGCTAATGAAGGTAGCAAAGTCAAACTTTATGGCCGGAGGGTGTCCTGGAATAAATATAGACATCAGAGCTAGAATGGTTTCATCAACATACTCACTTGTTCTAAAACCTAGGACGTAGGATATCATGTTAATAACAGTTCTCCCAACTTCATTGAAATAGACTTGGTGAAAAGGAGGTGAGTCTCTGGGCTGGGAGTCTGGGCTCATGAATAACTTGGCAATTCAGCCTATTTCTGCAGAGGATAGTTTGGAGCTTTGGTCCAGCAAATGTTTCATAGACAGGGGAGCCAAAGGCTAATTAGGCTTGAAATGCAACATCTCATTGATTGAGTCAGGAGTGATATAGAACAGGATAGTGCCATTTGGGGACATGACTGCTCTTTGAGTAGGCTCATAGTTAGCACAACACAAGTAGATTATATCTGAAAATACATTGACTGATGGAAGATAATATATGGGCAAGTTGGACTCCCATATGCCATAGAGATCAATCTTGTTTAGGTAGCTGTTTCTAATTTCACAAAATGTCTGTAGATGGTTTTTGATACCCATTAAGTCTTGTATTTGGAAGTCCCTATCAGCTTAGGGCAACCATTCCAGCTCCTTATGTGGTGCATTCAAGGGGGCAACATTAAGGGTCACTGGAGGTTCCATTCTTCAAATTATTTTATGACTCTTTCAACTTGTAGTTAGGGCTTTTGCAGCAACAGTATGGTAAAATGATGGTTTGTGGGTTTTTATGTGGAAGTCGCAGGCGGAAATAAGCTTAATTTCAGCTTGATGGGTGAATTTGCAGAGGGAAACACAGTTCACAGGTTTTCTTTGGAAAAAATGGGTAAAGCGGTGACTATAATGCAGGGGTTTGAATGCAGCACTGCGATTTTAATTCGAAATTTGGTCCTGTGGGCAATTTTTAGAGAAGAACTTGGAAAAATAGGTTTTGGGAGAAGAATTTGGGTAAATACCTGTTTTATGGATGCCTGGTGCACAATGTGGGTGGCAGACCGAGCTGAGGGACCGAGTAGCGGAGTTGATTTCCTTGGGTGGTGGATTGTGCAGCGAAAATAGCGTTTTGGAAGTTGAAAACCATGCAAACATCGCGCAGAAGAAACAAAGTGAAATGGATAAAAAATGATGTTTTAACGACTTTTTGATGAAAATTTTGAGTTTGGTGGGTTTTTGGCGCGCTTTGGTCGGGTGATGTCATGACTTTGTCATATAGCGGGCTACGGAGGCCGACTTGGTAGTGACGTGGCGAACACGACAAATGATACGGAGGCGGGGTGGTGAATGACGTGCCTGATGACGTGAGGGTGATGAGCGGGTGACGTCAGCGGGGCTGGGTAATAGGCGGTAAGCAGTTTGGCCCCGCACCGCCTTTGGGCCATAGTGGTTTTGTCAGAGGGGGGGTAGCGATCATGCTGGGCGCTTGCCGTGTGTCCCGTGTACGGCGGAAAATACTGCGCATTCCCCGGACGCTATCGTTCGGCATATGAAGGCTCGAAATATGCATGTGGGCCGTTCGATATGGGGGATCGGATCCGACGGCTGACGGCATAACGAATAGGCGGAGGGGTAATATATGGGACCCGCCATAATATTTCATCATTTTTTAAGGTTTTGCAGAGAATTTTAATGTATTTCAACTTTGAGTTTTGCGGGTTGGTTATTTAATCAACCAAATGTTAATTAAATGCCATGGTTATACGTGCGCGGGGAGGGTTGTCAACAAGGTTTAGGGTAAACCTTGGACCCCCAGAATATTATCATATAGCTTTAATAAGCTCGGGGCAGGATAGTATAAATTTTGGGGTTGTTTGTGTATTTTATGTATAATAGGGGCGGGGAAGACTTTAAATAGGAGCTATATAATAGAGTTAAAGTGTTAATATGGTTTTGTAGATAGAAAATGCTAAGTTTATAAGGTAATAACTTAGGTTTTTAGGGAAATGAAAGGGAAATGGAAGGATCTTTTTACACAAGAAATGTGGCTTGTTTTGGCTAAGTAAACACAGAGTTCCACTTAGTATTTTTCATGAAATGAAGTGAACTAGGACCACTGAGCAGATCTCAATGACCTTGAGGGAAGTTAGTAAATGTTCTTGGAGGAATGGGAGGGGAATTAGTCATGCTCCAACTATTTTACAGCCACTTTGCCATGGTACCTGTGATATCCATGAGATAAGTCTTTTTCAAAAAGACAAAACTGATCACAAACTTGCTTCTGCAACATCAAACTGCTTACCCAGCCTAATACACCTAACATTTTTTCTTCCTTTTGATTGGGTGCATTTGAACTGGCAAACCCTTTCTCTTTTGTTTTCTTTTAGCTGTCCTCCTATCTAAGTCTGCCCTTATCTCTTCCAGGGGCTTAGATTTAGCTGTTGAGCACCTTTTCTTCTCTACCTAACTAGTGATCTGCCAAGCTTAAACTGTTTGAACAGACCTTATTCTCTAATGCTAAAACAAGAAATTTAAACATGGACTGGCCAGGATTGAACTGTTTGGCCATCCATCAAGTGTGACAGAAGTCATTGATTGCATAATCTGAACTTATTTGCAAAAAATAGGATAGTAGTGGCATTTTGACTAGCCACTTTCCTGGTCTTTTCTTTGGGGTTCATTTTCTTTGTTTTCTTGACCAATTCATTCTTTTTGCCCTTTGATTATTCTTTTAGGGCATACCCTCTTTACATTTTTTAAATTTTTTATTTTTGAAAATATGGAACCTTTGCAGCATGGAAAGGATGATCATATTTGGCATTCCACAGTCAATCATGAAATATGACACCTATTGGTATAGGAACCTAACAGTGGCTCCACTTGGGCATGGCTTTTCCAGGTGAAAAGCCAAGAACAACAGGTCAGATGACCTTATATTCGACTTTGGCTGTAATCTGAAATTTCCTTTTGCTGAAGACAAACAAACTGTATCTTTGTGGCATATATACATTTCTCATGAGCTGATCTGAACAGAATTGCAGCTCTGTCATTGCTAGTTTGTCTGAGTATTTGTCATCATTTTTATAGCTCCCAAGTCTTCTTCCTTAGGTCTTTCAATATACTCAAAATATCATACAAAAAGTAGCACAATTCTTGCTTCTTTTCCTCAAATTTGCTGCATCTTAATCCCTATCTTATTTGCTGTAAAAAATTACATAAAAATAGACACTGTTATGTACAAAATACAGTCCTAATATGTTAGCAAAGAGGATCAAAATAATGCTTGAGCATCCGACCATTCACTGGCCCATCCTCTGCTTCTGTACCATCCAAACTTCTCAAAAAGTAGGTGTTGTTTCCTTGCACAACCTGAATAGCAAAAGGTCCTTTCCATAGGAAATCAAATTTGCCATGTTTTCCTTTATCTTCCCTCCTAGAGTCCCACTTCAGCACTTTGTCTCCTATGAAAAAATCTTCTGCCTTTGTCCTTTTGTCAAAAATCTTCTTCAGTTTCTCTTGTAGGATCTGAGATCTGTGATACACTTCTTCTCTAGTCTGCTGTAAATGAATTGTTTGATTAATTCTTCTTTGAATGTCATTGGGTTCTGCCTGTATTTCTTGCATCAATTTTATCATAGGGATTCCCAAAGATGAAGGGAATATTGCCTCCATGCCATAAACCAACTCATAGGGGCTTGTCCCAATGAATCTCTTTGTAGTCAACCTGTATGCCCAAAGTGCATTAACAAGCTTTTTGTGCCAATTCGTCTTGTTTTCCTCCAATACTTTCTTTATGATGTTGATCAAGCTCTTGTTGGATGATTTAGCCAATCCATTACCTTGAGGGTAATAGGCTGTGGAGTGGCCCAAGGTAATGTGGTACTTGTGGCAAAAATTGACCATTCTTTTGGATTTAAAGGCAGCAGCATTGTCAGTTATTATCTTTTCCGGACAGCCAAATCTAGAAAGAATATTGGTTTCTAGAAATTGCATGATGATTGAGTCATTGGCTTGCCTACAAGGGATGGCTTCTATCCACTTGGTAAAATAGTCTGTGGCAGTTAAAATCCACTTATGTTGGCCAGAAGAGGAAGGGTGAATTTCTCCAATGAAATCTAAACCCCATTGTTGAAATGGTCTCTCAGTGGAAATGGGTTTTAGGGGTAAAGGTAAAAGCTTTCTCTTGCCTTCAAAGATTTGACATTTATGGCAAGAAACTACAAATTTCTTTACATCAGCAAACAGGGAGGGCCAATAAAACCCAGCTCTTAGGATTTTATCAGCTGTTGATTTCCAATACAAATGTCCACCACAGTCCCCTGCATGAAATTCTTTCAGCACTTTGTCAGTTTCATCTTTTGTTAGGTAGCTTAGTAAAATGCCTTCATGATTTTTCCAAAACAAAACATTGTCTAGAATACAAAACTTTGAAGCTTTCATTTTCAAGAATCTCTTTTTAGTTCTGGATAACCCTAGAGGAGCTTGCACATTTAACAATACATAGATTATATCAGCATACCAAGGTGATTGTAAGAAGGCTTGATTGATCTGTGGAGTCGCCATCTCCTGTTCATTATCCAGTTCATTGATGTCAAGGGCTTGAAAATTAGTTTCAGTCATTAATTTGGCTAATCCTTGTCCTTTTATCAGTTTTGTTGGCTTGATTTCAATGTCATATTCCAAAATGTTAGCTATCCATTTGCCTCTTTTGCCTTCTATTCCTTCTTGAGTCAGAATGTCTTTGACCACAACATTTGGGACATAAGCTATTACATGAGAGTATAAGATATAAACTCTGAAATCCTTGATAGCCTTTACAAGGGCATAAGCTTGTTTCTCCATGATTTGATATTTGAGTGGAGCATCTCTAAGTGCTTTGCTGAAGAAAGCAATGGGCTTCTCACATCCTTGGTCATCTTTTTGTAATAGGACAACAACAATAGTATGCTCAGATGCAAAGGAAAAGATTATGAAGTCTCTATCAAACTTTGGGCTTGTGAGGACCGGTGTTTTAGTTAAAGCTATTTTGATTTCCTCAAAGGCTTGCTTAGCTTCTATTGTCCATTTGACTTTGGAGTCTTTCTTCAGCATATTATTCAACAATCTTATTAGTTCAGCCAAGTTGGGTATGAATCTTCTTAGGAAATTAATCTTTCCTAGAAAAGCTTGCAATTCTTTGATATTTCTTGGGTGAGGCACTTGGAGGATAGCTTGTATTCTGTCCGGGTCAATTCTGATGCCATCTTTTGAAATTATGTGACCTAAGAGCTTGCCTTCTTCTAGGCCAAACAATGATTTCTTTGGGTTCAATGATATGCCATATTTTCTGCAAATTAGGAACACTTGTCTGAGATGTTCTAAATGTTCTTGATCTGATTTGGAAAAAGCAGTGAGGTCATCAAGATATATGACTAAAAAATCATGAATCTCTTTTGCAAAGGCTATGTCCATTGCTCGTTGAAATGTTTCCCCTGCATTTTTAAGTCCAAAAGGCATTTTTACATATTTGAAGGTTCCCCAAGGTGTTGTAAAGGCAGTTTTATCTTGATCATCCGGATGAACTAGAATCTGATTAAATCCTGAGAATCCATCTAACAATGAGATCCTAGAAGCTCCCACTACCCTTTGTAAAATGTGATCCATCTTGGGTAAGGGGTAGTGGTCTTTGAGAGAAACTTTATTCAGATTTCTTAAGTCAACACACAGTCTTATCTCTCCCATTTTCTTCCTAGTAGGCACTAGATTTGAAATCCATTCTGAAAATCTAATAGGTGCAATTATTCCAGCTTGGTACATTCTTTTGACTTCCTTTTCAATGAGAGGAAGGAGGACTGGATTAACCCTTCTAAGTTTTTGTTTAAAAGGCTTTTGATTTTCTTTTAAAGGTATTGTGTGTTGGATGACCGAAGTATCATAGGACTTGAGGTCTTCATAGCTCCATGCAAAGACATCTTGAAACTCTTTAAACAGCTCAATGTATTTCAGTTTTTGATCGGGAGGCAAGGCTTTGGAAAATTTTATCATTTTAGGGTCCTCTGCAGTTCCTATATTACAGTCTTCAATTTCTGCGTTTAAAGGCTGCATTTTTGGCTTTCTTGGTATATCATTTGAATCAAAAATATCCTCCAAAGGAGTTAGGATTGTGGGCAGAGAATTATCCTTCAGCTCAATTATTTCAGATTCTCCCTCAGCAATTTCATCAAGGTCCATTTGTTTCAGCTTTTGTAAATTTTTGTTGGTGAAGATTGTTGGATGCAAAATGTGATTTGTTGTTTTAGCTGATATATTTTTCTCAATTTTGTCTATTTGCTGTTGATCACAAAGGGTGCTTGTGTCTATGTTTGTGCTTGAGAATTCCTCTTTCAAAGTCAAGAAATTATTGATTTGTGTATCATTTTCGAACACCTGCCAATTTTTGACATTATCTGGAACAACAGGTCTGTGTTTAATTTCAACAGTGAAGTGGTGATTAGGCTCAAATGGCAGCTTGCAAGTGCTGGAAAATGTTGCCAAACTGTGAGCATGTAAATTGTGTTTTCTCGGAATTTTGGTTAGCTGAAATTCTAAGAAGGTGTTAAGTATTTCAATTGCTGCCCCTCTATAAACCCTTAGCCTGAGATCATTTGTAACAAAGTTTCCCTTCATCTGTTGGATAATCAAATCTGAGTCTCCTAGAATTGAAATCTTAGTTGCCCCTAGACTTCTAATCAGTTTGAGTCCTAGAAAAAGGGCCTCATATTCGGCCATATTGTTTGTACATCTAAAATTCAGCCTATATGCATGTCCTTGAGCATGGTCATTTTGCATGTTGTGTATCCAAATCCCTGCCCCTGCTCCTAATTTATTCACTGACCCATCAAATTCTAGGTACCATAAGATTTCTTGATTACCACTAGGATGAGGGGTTTTGGAAACCGTCTTAGTGGGAAGATTTGGATTTTGTAACTCAGATGGTTTGGCTGGTTTATCTGTTATATTAATTATTTCGACCCTTTTTTGATCTTGAGCAGTAGATTCTTCATTTATGTCTCTTGCTTGTGCTAATTCTAGAAGTTTGTCATCAGTTTTGGGGCACATTTCAGCATTGTATAAGATAAACGAATCCATATCAGAATGCATGGAGTAAATGGGGAAGTTTTGGGGTTTCTCTTGACTGCTGACCATGTACTTCATCAATGTTTCCCGGTATAATCTCTTTGGATGGCCAAAGACTGAAATGGTGGCATAAGACATGTCTAGCTGCAAAGATCCTTGGAGTTTTGCACCCCAAGATCTGGACAGAAGCATTCCATACTTTGGTGGGATATCAGCTACCACCACATCCATTAAAATTGTCTTGGCAGGGTATTGCACTAGAGATACACACAAATCTTTGATTAGGCCTAGACACCTGACCTGGCTGGAATCAAATGAGAACAAGTCTTTATATGGCCGTGTGATATCTAGGTCCAATCTTTCCATTATAGACTTAGGCATCAGATTATGGGAAGCTCCCGAATCAAACATTGCATTATGTAGCACTTTATCATGAATGTTTAAGCTTACATAGAATGGAGGAACTCCTCCATCTACTATTTTACCATTTACCTCAGGACCAAAAATTAGTTCTGGTTGGTCATCTAAAACATTGACTGCATCTCTATTTTCTGATATTTGAAGTGACCTACCGATTTGTTCCCTATAAACCTCATGTTTAGCCAATTCAGACAGTGGAATGGCTATTTTTAATTTTCCTATTTCTATTTCGAGGTTGAAAGGTTTTTCCACTTGAATTTTTGTATTGCGGGCAGCAAGGTTTTCCTTTTCTGCTGTGTTTTCAGTGGTTTTTTCTTCATCATGAGTGCTGTTATGTACTAAATCCGCTTTGAAATTATTTTTAGGAGAGCTGTTTGCATTCTTTTTTGGAGGAAAGGAGGTGGATGGTTGATTATTTGAGGGCTGTAAGTCTGATATGTCCTCAACCGTGGGTTCTTTTGGGTTGAGGTCTGTTTTAGCAGGGAGTTCTGTCAGGGCAGTTTTATCCTTTGATTTTTTTGGTTGCTTGGTATCTTTCAGCTTGCTGGGTTCAGGAACATCTACCGTTCTGCTTCTCAATTTGTATTGTTTATGAACCTCATAGACAGCTGCATCATATCCTTCTCTGAAATCAAATGATTCTCTGGATTTGGTTTGAAATTGGTTGAAATTATGAGCTTCTTGGTCATCTTGTGTTAAAAAGATTTGTTGTTCACTATTTAGACCCATTAGGTTGATTTGAGTATCCTCTATTGGCTCACTAGAGGTTGAGGCTTCGGCATAGTTCTCTTGAAATGGAGGTCTGATGTTCTGGTTAGGGCCAGCCTTCCCGATGTTAGGATTTTGATTTTTTCTAAAGTTTGGATTTCTAGTGGTGTTGCTTGGTTGACCTTCCCAAGAGGATTTTCTTTCAATGGTTTCTACTCTATCACCCAACCTATCCATTCCTTTGATAATTGCATCTAGTTTTTGCTCAAATGCAGAAGGCTCTTCTTTGAAGGGAGTCCTTCTTTCAGCTCTAGCTCAGGCTCTTTTAGAGATCAGATTGGCCTCTACACTAATAGCTATGCTCTGCATGTCTTCTAAGCTTGGAGGAGCTCTTTCCCTTAGTTGATATGCCATATCAGAATCAAATCCATCAGGGAATTTGATCAAGGCTAAGTCAGGTGGAGGTCTAAGGTTCTGAGGGATAGCATTGTACACGTTATTGAATCTAGCACAGTAGTCTTGGACAGTTTCTTGTGGGCCTCTTTTCAAACTCTCATATTCTGATAGGATATGTAATGGGTCCTTCTTCTTTTCCCATCTATTCAAAAATGTTTGGTAAAGGGCATCCGGATCAGCAATTGTGTTTGTAGCAAGTGCCCTAAACCAGGTCCTTACATCACCGGTTAAGCTTTGGACAAAATTTTTCATTCTGACATCGTTGTCATCAATTTCATAATTCTCAAAGTAGTCCAACATTTTCTTAGTATGTTGTTGTGCTATGTAGGAGCCAGTACCATCAAAATATGTAATTTTTCTTTGATAATCTTGATGCATAGCCCCTGGGTTTGCAAGTAACTGCAGAGGAGCATATCGGTTCGCCATGTTCGCAGGTATAAATGGGACAGCTGGAAGCACAGGGATAACAACTGAGATAAACAGAGTGGATGGAGGAGTGGAAGAGGTGCTTTGAAGTGATGATGGTGAACTAGAAGAAGCTATAGCAACAATAGAAAGGACTGCTGCTTTTCCAGGAGGTGATTGGGTAAGGTTTTGATGAAGTATATCAAGATTTAAATCAACCGAATTTTCTAGACTTTCTTGTCTTCTAAGGTTCTTAGAGATCAAGTTAGGATTTTCAAAAATAGCTGGAGGATTAGGATCTGGATTTGATCTAGTGTAACGAGTTTTCTTCTTTGGAGCCAGCTTCTAAGTTTGTTTTTGGTATTTTCTGGAAGTATTTGAAGGATGATGCTTTTGACAATATCTTTCTTAGGAAAGTATGAATTATGAGGGTCTTGAATTTTCCTAAAGATCTGTTGAAAATAAGAGGAATTTGATCAAATTTTTGAGACAACTGTATAAAGCCTAATGCTAGACTGGAGATTGACTGAAGCAGCTTTTATTTACTCCTGTAAATGCACAGCAAAAACAGTTTCAAAGGCTACCTGGCTAACTTCAGGCTCCATCTGTAGCTTTAGAAAATAGACAGCAGTAACAAACATAGTCATTCAGTCCCTAGCGGAGTTGCCAATGATGTTATCACTCAGGTTGTTCCCCAAAAGCAGTGGAAAAGGGAATACGGCCGAGGTAACCACTAACCAGTCTTTTAGCTGCAGATTCTAGCCAATCTGCAACTAGAGAGGGCTCTCTCTTTATAATTTAGCTTTGTTTTGCTATATGTTAGGCTAGTTATGAAGTACAAGTATTTGTTTGGTGTTTGGAAGGTGACATTCAATAAAACGGAGCTGCAAAGTATGAGAAGTTCAGACCATTGGGTTAATGGAGTCAGTGAAAATGAATTTCTGGGTATGGTTTCTTAGGCAAAAGGAGGAACTACAGAGCAAGATAATTAAACATAGAACAATTTTCAAGCTGGAATAAGATGAAATGAAGTCAGGGAATGAAAGGCAATTAAGAATCTTTCATTATGCTAACAGAGGGAAAATGAATAAATATTACCAAGGAGCAGTTAAGAATTCCTTAATTATATTCAGAGTGTAAGAACTAGGGAGACAAGAGCAGTCAAGAATTCCTGCCTATGCTAGTCCTGAAGAAAACATAAAAATTGACAGGAATTGAACACAAAGTACAGTAAAGTAAATTATGGGCTATTCTTTTTTCCTGCAATTCAGAACATGATATATAGATGATATACAAAACATAGGAACAGTAAAACAAGAGTTAAAAAAACTTATTGATCCATGAGGTAATACGAGAATTCTGTAACATATTCTTCTGCCATTAATTCCACAACCAGCAAGTTCATCAGCAAAGCATTCCAGCAATCTTTATTCAGAAGGGTTCTCAAAATTTACAGCGCAAGTCCAGAATGATATTCACCAACCAACCCCCAATACATCTCTAGGGGAGGTATTTATACAAAAAGAGTTACAAAATATCTCATAGAGAAAATATCAAGCAATAAATTTATCCATCTACTTCTTCACAGACAGTAAATGACATTGAAAACAGAGCGCAATGAATGTAGGAGTAACTTCCGCTGTACTGGATGCCTTAGGTGGTCTGTTATACTTGACTTTTTGACTCAACAAGTCGGTTGGTAGCTGTCTCTTTAATTTGCGTCCCTGCATTGCTATCCCGGCCCTTTCATCTATGCCTGATTCTGCTTTAATGCGTTTTGGCCTGAATTCCTTCCTCCATTGTTTCATTTTCTGATAGGTGGAACGTGTATTGAATTTGATTGTATGCAGATGATCAAAAGAGAATAAAAACTACCTTGGTAAAATCTCCAACATGCTCTGCCACCATTGGTCTGTTGGCAACTGGTGTCTTTGTAGTTTTATCAATATTTCATCAGCTTCAGTATACCTGTAGAAATTGGGCTGTACCTCAAAAAGATGTGTTATTTCATGCTCAATATAGAACAGATTTTCTAACTTGTCATATAAGCTTTGTCCAGAGGGAGGTACTATGTCTTCTGAAGTGCTTGATGATGCTGTGATCTGATTTGCAACATATGTGTTCACCCTGTGAGCATATTGTTCATGTGTCAACAGCCTCTGATTGCTGGTTAACAGACTGGGTAGACCCTTTTGCTGCAAGATTGTAAAATTTTCTGTAAAAGCATTTATTTCTATCTGCATTTCTTGACACTTTCTCTCCAGATTTTGTACAAAATTCTTCATAGTCAACACCTTTTTAATTGTCAAAATTGTACCTGTTCTGTCCCCAATATCTAGAGCTGCTAGTTGTTCTCTGGTATGAGTATTCAAAAAATGAATTAGTCTATTGGCATGTTCTGGCATGTTTCTCAATAATGCTCTGGCCTTTTGAATCTCCACTCTGGCTATTTCTATCAATTCAATTTGCTCATGGATAGTCTGTATTGATCTCCATTGATCAGTGATGGACTGGCCAATCTTAGTCCACAAAATTGTTTTGATTTCTGACAGAGATTTATGAAGAGTAAGATCTTTCTCCAAGGATTTTACCTTATTTTCCAAGGCCTTTACCTCTTTTGTTTTTGTAGCCACAGTTATTTTGGATTTATCATAGCTTACCTCCAACTTGGCCAGTTTTTCTTTGGCTTCCTTCAGTTCTACCATTTGGAGTTCTAAGGCCTTTATTTCCTCCATCATCTTTTCCATGCTCATGCTGGTATCTGGTACTGTTGTTGTTGTTGCTGTTGTTGATGTAGTGCTTGGTGCTGTTGATGCCAGATCAGTAGGAGGGACTGCTGTTGTGACTGTAGAAGGAGCAGTTGTAGCTATTGGGGCTGTTTGAGCTGGCTGAGAGGCCAACTCTCCCTGTTTTTCCTGCAATGCTTTCTCCAAAGCCTGCTCTGTTTCACTTAGCCTTTGTTTCATTTTTATTAACAACTCCATCATATCTTCTTCTTCTTTTTCTTTCACCATCTCTGTGGTCTGCGGATGCATAGTAACTGGCAGTTTTAACTGTTTCTTGAGGGTAGCTATGTCATCTTCCTTTTTCTTTATCAGTGCTTTTATTGCCTTAGGGTCCTTGGGATTATGTCTGAGCTCAATGATGATTTCTTCCAAGGACTTTATCCTGTTGTCCTTGGCCAGAGAGGATACCTTTTCCAACTCTAATTGAGCAGATGTATTTTTTAGTGAATTCTGCAATTGTTGAGCTAGTATGGCTTTATCTGCTAAAGTGGAATAAACCATTTCACCGGTTTGTTTGTGCAGCTCAACCTGGTCCAAAGGGTGAATGTCTTTGGCAAGAGCCTCTAGATTTGTTCTAATATAATCGGCAGCTGACTGTGACTGCTGCATTGTGGGCTTGAAATGACTCAAGATCAATTTCCCTTCCTTGATATCATATGCAGACATCAATCTCTCCTGTTTGGCAGGAGTCATTTTGAGGAACTGATCGTAAAGATGCATTCTTATTGGCTCATTTGTGCCTTGATCTCCATGAATGGCCTCTTAATATCAGAACTTTGTTTGCTTTGTGGTCGCGCTGATGAAATTTCCATAATAGGCCGTTTTCCAAATTGTTGTGCATGAGAACTGGTAGGTGATTCTGTCACTGGGGAAGTTAGTGGGCTAGCTGCCCTTTCACTTCTTGGACTTTCAATGATCTCCTCAACAACTTCCTCTTCAGGTAGAGGATCCACTCTTTTCCTCTTTGCTTCTGGCTGTTTTGTTGGCCCACTTATGGGTGTGGCCTCTTCCCGATCCCTTTTTCTGCCCTTCTCCTCATTGAGAGAAGTCTGCAATGCTGGTACCTCGGTGCATGGGTTTGGGCAGGAGGAATTTTCCCTTGGCCTTGCTACTATGATGATGTTGACTGATCGGTCATTTCTTGTTGTTCTGAATGCATCACTTCTTTGCCTTTAGATGTACCTGCAGGAGGAGTATTTTCTTGGGCAGGTTGTTGTGAAGTTGTAGCAGCTGATGTGCCCGCTCCAATGTGTTGAGGCAATTTGAAAGAGACCTGTACAAAAGAGTCCAGGTCAAGAGTTTTATCAAGGTCTTTCATTGCCTGCTCCATTTTCTCTTCCTCAGTAATCTATTCTACCAATGTACCTTCTACCCATTCATCTTGATTAGCATACTGTTCTATATAAGGGATTCTACAATGTACATAGCCTGATAGCCTATATTTTGTCTTTCTATCATGGATAAATCCTTTTGGGTCATAGGGTACCCACCAAAAACTCCTTTTTAGTTTGAGCTGCTCACTTAATATCTTTTCAGCATCTTTCCACCCTTCCTTTTTGTTAATAATGAGGGGACCTAGTTGGTTTCTTAGCTTCAGTTGAGCCTTTTTCTTGGCCTCATAAAAATGAGTCAAATCTGAGCTAATAAACTGCCTAAAGTATTCAAGGGCAAACAATCTCATAGGCACATATCTTGGCAGCTTGTAGGGGCACAATTCACAACCATAAATCCTGATCTCTGTGTGATTTTGGTAAAAGTACCAGTCACCTATTTTATAGCTTTTGGACAGCTGCAAGATTTTCTGCATTTCAGCTGAGAGTCTGGGAGGGGGACTTCTCATCAGCAAAGATGAGACTGGATATATGAATAGATCAATGAACTCACAATAAGTATAAGGAGAATTATGGACTATATGGAAGACTGGGGTCCAAAATATGACAGATCTCCTTTCTCCTTTTGCATCCAATTTCTTGACAGGGAACTGAAAACTATCTGTTTGATAGTATAAGAACAGATGATATATATAGGTTGTATACTTGAAAACCCCTTCTCTATTTAGGCTCATGAATTGTTCATGGATTTTTTTGCTAATGAAGGTAGCAAAGTCAAACTTGATGGCAGGAGGGTGTCCTGGAATAAATATAGACATCAGAGCTAGAATGGTTTCATCAACATACTCACTTGTTCTAAAACCCAGGACATAGGATATCATGTCAATAACAGTTCTCCCAACTTCATTGAAATAGACCTGGTGAAAAGGAGGTGAGTCTCTAGGCTGGGAGTCTGGGCTCATGAATAACTTGGCAATTTGGCCTATTTCTACAGAGGATAGTTTGGAGCCTTGGTCCAGTAAATGTTTCATAGACAGGGGAGCCAAAGGCTGATTAGGCTTGAAATGAAACATCTCATTGATTGAGTCAGGAGTGATATAGAACAGGACAGTGCCATTTAGGGACATGACTGCTCTTTGAGTAGGCTCATAGTTAGCACAACACAAGCGGATTATATCTTGAAATACAATGATTGATCAAAGATAATATATGGGCAGGTTGGACTCCCATATGCCATAGAGATCAGTCTTGTTTAGGTAGCTATTTCTAATTTCACAAAATGTCTGCAGATGGTTTTTGATACCCATTAAGTCTTGTATTTGGAAGTCCCTATCAGCTAAGGGCAACCATTCCAGCTCCTTATGTGGTGCATTCAAGGGGGAAACATTAAGGGCCACTGGAGGTTCCATTCTTCAAATTATTTTATGACTCTTTCAACTTGTAGTTAGGGCTTTTGTAGCAACAGTATGGTAAAATGATGGTTTGTGGGTTTTTCTGTGGAAATCGCAGGTGGAAATAAGCTTAATTTCAGCTCGATGGGTGAATTTGCAGAGGGAAACACAGTTCACAGGTTTTCTTTGGAAAAAATGGGTAAAGTGGTGACTATAATGCAGGGGTTTGAAGGCAGCACTGCGATTTTAATTCGAAATTTGGTCCTACAGGCAATTTTTAGAGAAGAACTTGGAAAAACAGGCTTTGGGAGAAGTATTTGGGTAAATACCTGTTTTATGGATGCCTGGTGCATAATGTGGGTGGCAGACTGAGCTGAGGGACCAAGCAGCATGGTTGATTTCCCTGGGTGGTGGACTGTGCAGCGAAAATGGCATTTTGGATGTTGAAAACCATTCAAATATCGCGCAAAAGAAACAAAGTGAAATGGATAAAAATTGACGTTTTAACGGCTTTTTGACAAAATTTTTGAGTTTGGCGGGTTTTTGGCGCGCTTTGGTGGGGTGACGTCAGCATGACGTCATGACTTTGTCATATAGCAGGGGTACGGAGGCCGACTTGGCAGTGACGTGGCGGACACGGTGGATGATACAGAGGCGGGGTGGTGAATGACGTGCTTGATGACGTGAGGATGATGAGTGGGTGACGTTAGCGGGGCTGGGGAATAGGCGGTAAGCGGTTTGGCCCCCGCATCGCCTTTGGGCCATAGTGGTTTTGTCAGAGGGGGCAACAGTCATGCTGGGCGCTTGCCATGTGTCCTGTGTACGGCGGAAAATACCGCCCATTCCCTGGACGCTATCGTTCGGCATATGAAGGCTCGCGATATGCATGTGGGCCGTCCGATCTGGGGGATCGGATCTGACGGTTGGCGGCATAATGAATAGGAAGAGGGGTAATATATGGGACCCGCCATAATATTTCATCGTTTTTAAAGGTTTTGCGGAGAATTTTAATGTATTTCAACTTTGGGTTTTGTGGGTTGGTTATTTAATCAACCAAATGTTAATTAAATCCCATGGGTTGTCAACAAGGTTTAGGATAAACCTTGGACCCCCAGAATATTAACATATAGCTTTAATAAGCCCGGGGCAGGATAGTATAAAGTTTGGGGTTGTTTATGTATTTTATGTATAATAGGGGCGGGGAAGACTTTAAATAGGAGCTATATAATAGAGTTAAAGTGTTAATATGGTTTTGTAGATAGAAAATGCTAAGTTTATAAGGTAATAACTTAGGTTTTTAGGGAAATGAAAGGGAAATGGAAGGATCTTTTTACACAAGAAATGTGGCTTGTTTTGGCTAAGTAAACACATAGTTCCACTTAGTATTTTTCATGAAATGAAGTGAACTAGGACCACTGAGCAGATCTCAATGACCTTGAGGGAAGTTAGTAAATGTTCTTGGAGGAATGGGAGGGGAATTAATCATGCTCCAACTGTTTTACAGGCACTTTGCCATGGTACCTGTGATATCCATGAGATAAGTCTTTTTCAAAAATACAAAACTAATCACAAACTTGCTTCTGCAACATCAAACTGCTTACCCAGCTTAATACACCTAACATTTTTTCTTCCTTTTGATTGGGTGCATCTGAACTGGCAAACCCTTTCTCTTTTGTTTTCTTTTAGCTGTCCTCCTATCTAAGTCTGCCCTTATCTCTTCCAGGGGCTCAGATTTAGCTATTGAGCACCTTTTCTTCTCTACCTAACTAGTGATCTGCCAAGCTTAAACTATTTGAACAGACCTTATTCTCTAATGCTAAAACAAGAGATTTAAACATGGATTGGACATGATTGAACTGTTTGGCCATCCATCAAGTGTGACAGAAGTCACTGATTGCATAATCTGAACTTATTTGCAAAAAATAGCATAGTAGTGGCATTTTGACTAGCCACTTTCCTAGTCTTTTCTTTGGGGTTCATTTTCTTTGTTTTCTTGACCAATTCATTCTTTTTGCCCCTTGATTATTCTTTTAGGGCATACCCTCTTTACACTTTCTAAATTTTTGATTTTTGAAAATATGGAACCTTTGCAGCATGGAAAGGATGATCATATTTGGCATTTCCACAGTCAATCATGAAATATGACACCTATTTGTATAGGAACCTAACATATTGAATACAGGATTCCTCAATAATCGATTCCCACCTCTGGTTGTTCAAGAGAATCATAGTGGTATTCATCATGTGTAATCACTGAAGAGTTTCCACAACCAGGCAAATTCATACGAGGTCATACTCGTAGTTATGTATCTGGTCTCGGTGGTACTTATAAAAAATGACTTCTGCTTCCTTCTCATCCATGATATCGAAGCAGAATCCAAAGAGAACCAGCACTTAAAAGTGCTCTAGTGATCCTCCAGACTGCCTGCCCAGTCAGCATTCGAATACTCATGCAGTTTTCATATTTCTGGTAGTGTATTGTGCCCCGAAGATATCTTAGAAGATTTTTGGCACCAATCTAGTGAGGCTCAACCAAATAGCAACTCATCATGCTAAAACATATGTCCGGAATCCAACTCCTTCTTACTTCTGCAAATGAGAGGGTCTGCATCTGTCAGAAATAGTTCGTTCGTATAAGGTGCCAGTATGAGAGGTCTATCATCCACAACCTTCGGGTAATGGTTTGGATCGGTTTCACTCCTAATGAATCTTAGCTTCATCAAACAGCTATCAATCCTCTCATATTACACCCGGTGTGTTTTGCTTCAAGCCATAGGGCTTTCTTCCACCTGTATACATGAGATTCCCTTTCATGGATCTCAAACTCCATGGGTTGCTCCAAACCTGTGGACCTGCTACATGAGGGGAATGGTCCCCTTGTAAGATTTTTCTTCATTACATCTTAGACATGTACTTTCATGCTCCTTTTGAATTTAGGCTTCCCTGTCACCATCTGACTCACAAACCTCCAGTGCTATGTGTCAATGGACATGGTCCCTAGTGGACTTCCTGTAACTTAATACAACCCTGAACTCAGAAACATCTTTGAAAATTCTATTTTCAAATATGTACCTTTCCATCGACGAGTGCCACCCTAAAACCTTTGGCATCCATTTCCAAGATGGGAACCAGGTTCTTCTTGCGATCAGGTACATAAAAGAGATTCTGGGGTTCCTTGCTTCCTTTGAAGAGTCGACCATTTCCTTGATGACCTGCATTACTTGTCATTCCTATGATCATTGAAGATGTCCTTGGAATGATTATTATCTTCATCAAGAGATGTGTCCCTGTCCTTCGAAAACTCCTTTGCATAATGGCCGAACTTATTTCAAGGCATTCACCTTTCCTTCCACCCTTTGATCCAAACTTCCTAATGAAGTGATCTTTAGGTAGGATATCAGAAACTTTCCGCTGTGCCATTCTGATAATATTCTCTGCTTCGACTTTACCCTAGGTGAATTAGAAGAGGGATGAGGAACCCATTAATCCTTTTGTCTTGTCCCAGCTATCTTCGGTGATTGCTCTTTCACTCTTGCTTGGGCATTGTCTTCACCTCAGCTCTAATACCATGTTAATTTTAGGTATGTTCTATGCTAGATCAAGTTATTTCAATTTCTTTTCCACATTAGAAATCACATCATCATAAAGTAAACTGTAGATAGAACATAAATATAAATCGCAGAAGGCAAGACAAGACAAGAGGACACAAGATGTGGCACCAGCCAGGGACAAACCCCACAATGTGGGGAAACCCTTGATCAATTCTTCTTTTATGTTCTTCAAAGTTCAGCAGAGAAAGTGAGAGAGATAGTACATTTACAATAGAAGTCAACACTTTGACTTTTGATATCTACAGAGATCAATTGAAGACATATTTCTTCAACTGATTCTCTAAGGTGACTTCTTCACCTATCATAGTGCTGCATCTCATCCATTTGCTGCACCTTACCGTGTAGCACCATCATGCTGCATCATGCATCATCATGCTGCTCATGATCACTATGCTGCCCATACATCATGTTGTCCATGATCTCATACATCATGCTACCCATGCATCATGTTGCCCATGATCTCATCTATCATGCTGCCCATGCATCATGTTGCCCATGATCTCATCTATCATGCTGCCCATTCATCATGCTTCCCATGATCTCATACATCATGCTGCCCATGATCTCATCTATCAGGCTGCCCATGATCATTATGCTTCATGCTGCCCATGATCTCATCTATCATCACGCATCATTATGCTGCCCATGCTCATATCATCATGCTGCCCATGATCTCATACATCATGCTACCTTCCTTCGGAGACAGATGCTTTGGCTGTTTCGGCAATTCCCTGTAGTTCCGACTTTTCTGGCAGTTACGACAGTTCTGGCTTTTCTAGCTTTTTCGGCTTTTCCAGTTTTTCTAGCTTTTTTGGCTTTTCCGGCAGTTCCAACTTTTCCAACTTTTTGGGTAGTTTCGGCTTTTCCGGCTGTTCCGACAGTTCCGGCATTTTCGGATTTTCTGGCTTTTCCGGCTTTTCCTTAGGATCTCTCCTCCTACTAAAACCCAAAGACAAGTAGAGAGAGGAAGAGATCCATGTGTGTGTAGAAATGAATTGAAGTCCTCTTCTATTTATACTAAAATGTAGATGATGAATAGGCATGTCTATTGGGCTTCTAAGCCGACTCAAGTTGCTGGTCGGCTTGATAATAATTCCATAATCAAAATAAATTCATATCTTCGTAAATACTTATCGGAATTGGATGATCTTTAGATCAATCCTACACCTATCGATGAGAGGGATCCAATAAAAATATCAGCTGCCATAAATAAGCTAACACACATGGAGTTTGGACCTAGTTGCCAGTTTTAACAATTTACGACGGTTGGCCTATTGGTTACCACAATCTAGGGTTTTGAATATACATGGGGACGAAGCCTTGTTAAGAAGCCTATTGCGCATGTTGAAATGAGGAACCAATCATGGACCTAGGGTCATATGACATGAAACAATATCTTCCATGATGCCCAATAATGTCGATGGAAACACACTCTCAACAGGATGCGAGTTAGGTCAAAACAGGAGGGGGATCACCTTTTCCCATTTAGGGTTTTTCCCAAACCTCAATATTATCAATCGTAAGGAAAGCCAAATTGCATGTACGTTTGCTCAAATATAGGACATCTACTGATCATGATGTGAATCATGTGAAGATGAGCTTCAAAATCATGAGAGACTCTTGACGCATTAATAAAGCCATTAACCTTTGACACCCTAATGTGATCCTAAGGCATATGTCTGAGATAAAACATGATGTGCAGATGCAATGTATGAAATGTGAGTGGGTGCACCAAAGGGGTTGGATATGCAAGGTCGTGGGGAGAGCAACTGGTTGGGGGTCCTATCAAAACCCTAGAAGCTTGGGGTGAGTGGTGGGGTACCCAAAATTTTGAATATGCCCAAAAAATTGGGTGGTGTTGTAGTGGCTACAACAGAATCTTACAGGAAAATTAACATTCCTTAAACATGCAAGAAATCACATTTCACATTACACCACAAGCATTAGACTAGTACATTGATTTAATGCCATAACAAACCTTAAGGATACACATACACATATGCATAAAAATCAATGCACAAAGGCTTGAGTATACTTATTAATATGTTCTCAAAAATTGTGATTGGGACTTCAACTCTCCACCCATCCTTAAACAAATTGCAACCAAGTATTTCTTGCAGTTGTAACCTCTGAGCTATATTCCAGATCTTGATGTAGAGTATTTTTACAGAGTTTTAAATTGATATTATTAGCTGAAACATGGTGTCTCAAGGTTTCCACACCTCCACCCACCAACTATCAAAATCACATAATCAGAGTCAACCACTTCACTGGAACACAACCACCTTCTACCGAGGATATTAATCAATATCATTAGTGGAAAAAGGGTGTCTCAAGGCCATATTGCATTCACCCACTAGTTATTAAAAAATTTCACACAAGGAAGGGAACACATTATTTTACTTAGAGGGACGTATAAATCAACAACTCATCTTCTCTAGGAGTTTGGACTTAGAGAGTATCAATTCAGATGTGGAGAGATAGATATAGTTAATACTGAGAAGGTTTTATTAGTTGCATCACTCCTAAAGGAATAAGAGTGCACTCTCCAAAATCTTAGTCAAACTTCCACCTATTTTCTTAGCCCAACTCCATGGAACTACCATTAAGCATTATCATCGCACTAGCCCTGGGTACCTCCACCTCTCCCAATTTGTCAACCAGCATAGTCTCCAGTGGGTTTATAATCCTTATAAGGCACAACCACTGCTCAGTGAATATTAGCCGACAAGCCTTTTGGGTTTCTCAAATGGACTATCATCTAAGACCACTCTATTATTATCAGCCAACAAACCTCATGGATTTCTTAGATATGTTATCACCAAAACTTCTTTGTGATTATTAACCAACAAGCCTTATGGGTTTCTCATTTGTGCTATTAACATATATTCTCTTCTCCCTAAATTCTCTCAATCATTATAATCTTCTCTTCCCTCTCAAGAAATCAAATTGACCATCAGGAGGTCCATGGGTGGTAGCAAAATTGGAAAAAAACATGTTCGAAAGCCCATGTTTATCTAAGTGATTAGAAATTCAACCCCCCCCCCAGACATGTCTCACTAGCTAAACCAAAAAATAAAATCTTGACCATTACGACCCTCTCAGCCTCCTCTTTTCACTGTTCCCTTCTTTTCAACATGAGCCTCTTGACCTCCTCTGCTCATTTCAACACAATCCTCTTGACCTCCTCTCCCTTTTTTCAATAGGAGCCTCTCGACCTCCTTCTTTTCCCTTCAAGCATGGATCTTATCTCGATTCCCTAGACCCCTCAGCCTCTCCTTATTATGGTAATTCTAACTAATTGAATGAAGGAGTGTCTCCCCAAGTATCTCCTCCTCCTTCTCTGCCATGATGATTCTGTCCTTTTCTAGGTGGTCTATATAGACCAAAAATATTGACAGCGCAACCCATGCTGCTCATTTAATTTTTCATTTTCTTTGCTTGTAGTTCTTTCCCAAAGACACATGGGCTCGTCCTTCATTTTTCCAACTGAATTAACACATAGTCAGACCATTAAAAACCACTCAGTTAACCCATCAATGATATTTGAAACAACCCACTTCCTCAACCAACCTCTCTCCTTAAGCAATGGAATATGTGTCCCTCTCTCAACGATTTTTAATTTTATGGTTACATAATTACAAGGAAAATTATTACAAGGGGAATTAACCTACAGGGGATCTCACACATATAGAGCCTCAAAGGGACTAATTTTCAATGATTCTTGGTAACCATTGTTATAGGAAAACTCTATCAAAGGATTAAAGTATTACCACCTCTTAAGCTAATGCATAATATACATTCTGAGCATGTCTTCTAGCACCCTATTAACTCTTTGTCTCCCATTTATTTTAGGATGGTATGTTGTGCTGAAAGATAAATTTGTCCCAAAACCAACAAATAATTATTTCCACCCGATTCAAGTCGCCCATATAAGGTATGTACCACCTTCATTTGATCTTTAACAATCCATTCTTTGTGAGGGAATATTTCTTACTCATTGTTCCCTCTAGCTCTTGTTTCAAAAATTATTTTATTTGTTGGTAATTCTCATCATGTTGCATTGCCTCTTTAATATTTTCTTTAATGTCAATTTCACAAATACTAATAGTTGCAATAGGAGCTACTTGTAGCCTCCTTATAAGTGCATCTACCACTTTTTTATCCTTTCCTTTGATATATTTTATTTCAAAATAAAATTCATTAATTAATGCTAGACATCTTTCCTATCTTTCATTAAGCTTAGGTTGATCAAATACGTACCTCAACTCTCTGTGATCTGACATCAAGGTAAACCTACTTCCAAGGAGGTATTTCCCCCAAATTTTCAGTGCATGCACTATTGCTGCCAACTCTAAGTCATGAGTGACATGATTTCACTCATGCTCATTCAACTTTCTTGATTCATAACATACAACCTGTCCTTCTTGCATTATGACTCCACTGAGCCCTTCCTTGCAAGCATTCATGAACACCACAAAATCCTTTTCTGGGTTTGTTATCCTAAATATCTGTGCATCTGTGAGTAAATATTTCAATTGCTCAAAGTTGGGTTCACATTCTAGTGTCCATTGGAATTTAATTCCTTTTCTTTGTAGTGCTATGATTAGATGCCCAACCTTTGGCAAATTGCATATGAACCTCCAGCGTTAACCAACTAATCCCATGAAGGACGTGACTTCTTTCAAATTCTAAGGAGTATGCCACTCCATAATTATTTTATCTTCTTTGGATCCATTCCTACTCCTTATTTGGAGCCAATGTGTCCCAAATAATGAACATGTGACTACAAGAATTCACACTTGTTCAGTTTGGCATAGAGCTTGTGCTCTCTCATCAATTGCAATATTACTACTAAATTTTTTTCATGCTCCTCCTAGGTTTTTGAACAAAACAAAATGTAACTAAAAAAAACAACTAAAAATTTGTCCAAATATAGACTAAGACCAATATTCATTAAACACATAAATGTTGTTGGGGCATTTGTGAGTCCAAATGGCAAAACCATTGTGACACCCCCTATGGGTTAATTTCCATTGTAATCATTTTCCTTGTAATTATGTATCCATAAAATTAAAAATGGTTGAGATATGGACATAGATTCCATTGTTTGAGGAGGGAGATTTCTTGAGGAAGTGGGTTGTTTTAAATATCAGTCCTAGATCGACTAGTGAATTTTAATGGGCTTACTATGTGTTAATGTAGCTGGAAAAATGAAGGAAAATCCTAAGTGTCTTCGGGAAAGAACTACAATCAAAGGAAAGGAAAAAATTAATGAACAATATGGGCTATGTTATTGAGGTTTTTGGTCTGCACAGACCACTTAGAAGAGGGAAGAACCATCATGGCCGAGAAGGAGGAGGTGTTACTTGGGGAGACAATCCTTCATTCAGTCACTTAGAATGACCACAAGAAGTAGAGACCAAGCGGTCTGCTAAATCAAGACAATATTCATACACACAGGAAAATAAGGGAGGTCGAGAGGCTCCTATTGAAAGCAAGGAGAGGAGGTTGAGAGGCTCCTGTTGAAACAAGCAGAGGAGGTTGAGAGGCTTCTATTTAAAAGAGAAAGAGGTGGAGGCCAAGAGGCTCCTATTGGAAAGAAATAATCATACATGATACATATGTAGAGGAAGAAAATAAGAGAATAGGGAAAAAAGGAGGTTGAGAGTCTCTTGATGGTTAAGATGATTTTCTAAGAGGGTAGAGAAGATTATCAGGACTAAGAGAATTCAGGATGAGGGAAGCTCTATTGATAGAATAGATAAGAAAACCATGAGGCATGTTGGTTTATTGTCACCAAGAGGAATTGTCGATAGCATAGCTAAGAAACCCATAAGGCTTATGGGTTAATAATCACAGAGAATCTTTGGTGATAGCATAGCTGAGAAACCCAAAAGGATTTATAGCTAATATTCATAGAGTGGCTCAGATCATAGTCCACCTGAGAAACCCAAAATGTTTGATAGTTGATATTTGTTGAGTAGTGGTTGTGTCTTATAGGGTTGATAAATCCACTGGAAACTATACCAGTTGACAAGTTCTGAGAGGTGGAGGCACCCAATGTTGAAAATAGCAAAAAGAAATGTTAAAAATAACATCAAGAAAAATCCTAATTTAATGTATCCTTGAATTAAATTAGGAATGAAATTGTAATTCCACATCTCATGACAACTTGTAATAGTTAACTAAGTTAATTTGACTTAGTTAGCTCAATTATTTTGAGTTGAGGATCTAACTAGAGTCACATAGAGTGTCTCCTACAATTAGGAGCACTATTTGAGTTTACTTTGATTTGTAATTATTTAACTCATTCTAACTGAGTTAAAGTCAGTTAAACTAGTTCCAACTGATCAAGGAATTAGTGAAAGGTTCGATAGTGGGGTGTAGCTTGCAGTAGTGGGGTGCAACCTATAGTATTTGGGTGCAATGTGTAGTAGTGGGGTGTTTCCTGCAGAAGTCTGGTGCAATCTATAGTAGTGGGGTGTTTCCTTTCGAACAATGAGGTGTTGCCTTTCGAACAGTGGGGTGTTTCTTGAAGTGCAATGTGGTGTTGGCTATAGTGATCAACCAATAAACTGGAGATTCACTCATAATTAACTCATGCATGTCAGATGAGACAAAGACCCAGTTGATATTGGAGTTTAGGGATAGTGTACTATTAGTTGTAAAATCATCTAAATTAAACCAATGGTGCATGCAATCAGAGGAAGGCCTACGACGATTACGCAATTAATAATTGAAGAATTTACCCATTAAATAGGGGCTAATTCCTTGAGGAAAAATGCAATGGAATTAGGATATTGGAGGCTTGGAAAGTTTGCTAAGTATTGGCCAAAGGCAGTCGTTTAGGCAGAGGATAGGAAATACTTGTGTAGGTTGAGCAGAAAATATTATATTCCTCAAGATTCTTTGACTAATGCAATATACAGATAACGAGGGTTTTTAGTTGTGTCTTTCCCCAGAAAATCATTGTGTTATGTGTGATTGAATTCTTTCTCTTATATCCTTCATGATTTCATCGATCATTTATTATTTCTGATGATGAGTAGAGTAGATTCAAGTCATTTGTTTTATCATATTACAGTAATGCAGTTTGAATCTACAAGGAAATTCTACATGGTAAGAAAGCTATATTTGTAGAAATCTCTACATGGTATCAAAGATAGATTTGTAGAAATTTATACATCGTATCAGAGCTGAAACAAAAAATAGAAGAGAAGAATTTGAAGTTGTCCTTGTAGATTGATGAAGCTCTAGTTCAGGGCAGATCCAGAAGACCCTATGTGTAGACTTCTTAATGGAGAGAGAAGGTTTCTAGTGGGAAGATCAATGAGCCAATGTTTAGTGACACAAAAAAGAGTTTTGATAATTTATATTGGCAGATTGAGGGGCACATAGATTAAGACTCAAAGGGATTCTAGTTTGAGAG
This sequence comes from Pinus tabuliformis, assembly GCA_031772625.1. NCBI lineage: Eukaryota > Viridiplantae > Streptophyta > Pinopsida > Pinales > Pinaceae > Pinus > Pinus tabuliformis. Next base: position 485,003,265 of record CM062814.1, on the reverse strand, counting down.
GGAGCATCCCTATGGAAGCTAGTACTTCAGGATTTGGGAAGATCATACTCATTATTGTAGTAGTTGTAGCATCAGTGCGGAAGCAATAGTAGAGTAGTAGCAACAGTGGTATGAGTAGATCATATTTATCTCATGCATGCAAAGCCTTGAGGATCAAGGTAAAGGATAGAGACTTGGTGGTTGAGAGGGAGCATGAATTACCTCTCAACATGCAGCCTCAGAAGAAGCTTCAACAATTTGTGGAGCAACCATAATTGGAGAAGTAGAGAGGAGATAGAGTGTAAACATCCACTCAAGTAGAGACCTCCAGTAGGGGAATTTTCGACCCAAGTGGGCAAAGGGAGAACATGAAACCATACCTCTAAGAGTGAGGTGGGGTGATGTAGATCCTTAGTCACATAATTGCAGAAATTGGGTAGGATCCATTGATTTTTTTTTTGTCTCATGGATCATTACCTTGTTATGGGGGCCCACATGATTCAATAACAGGAGGATTAGTGTCAGTCAGATACTAATAAATGTAGAGTAGTGTTGAGAGCAGAACAAGAGGCTCAATAGCAAAGTAAACAAAAACACAATTTTTTTCTCATTAGACAATTGTAGACATAGTTGATTTAGGTTATTTTGTTTGGATTCTTTTTCTTTTTGGTTTTAGATGTTGCAGTAACAACAAAAATAGTGAAACATGTTTCATGCAGAACATTACAAGGTACCGGATCATGATAGAGTTGAAATAATTTCTTATTGAGAGGGAGTGTTGAAAATAGCAATAAGAAATGTTAAAAATGGCATCAAGAAAAATACTAATTTAATTTGTTCTTGAATTAAATTAGGAATAAAATTGTAATTCCACATCTCATGACAACTTGTGATAGTTAACTAAGTTAATTTGACGTAGTTAGTTGATTTAATTCAAGTTGAGGGTTAACTAGAGTCATGTAGGGTGTCTCTGTTGGGCATGGAATCCCCCCACAACATGTTTTGGGGCTTAAAACCCAAGTTTTGGTCAAAGGTTTTGTAAGACTCCGCGAATTGCGGGCGCAAAGCATGAAGTATAGGTTAAGTCATTGGGCTGTTCGCCCTAAAGTATTGTAATGTAATTTAAAGTCATGTCCGCCTACCCATGGTCCGCGGACCATGGGATTGTATAAATAGAGTGAGGCTCTAAGTTGTAAAGATAGTTAATTAGCGGAATGAAGGAGAAGAATACGAATGGTTCAAGCATAGAGTAAGAGTCTGAGTGTATTGGGTCATAGTAGTAGGAAGAGGCTCTATAGCTGAGTGCGCAGAGGCCTAGTAGAGTCCACAGATGAGTACGTGGACCCCTGCAGTTGAGTGCATAGGGTGGTGTCGAGTCTGTAATCTGGATTGAAGATTAATAAAGAGAAGTTGATTCCTATTTATGTGTATCTAATGTGCATTGCTTTCTTCACATTTATACTATTTTGTTTATCGTGCGCACTGATATGATTGCTGAATATGCCATAATAATCATTAGTCCTATATAAAAAAGTTAAGTAATTGGGTAATAACAGATTAAATAGCAAGGGACTTGGGTATTATACGGGTTGCGCCCCGAGTAGGGCTGCGTGGAAGCAGTACTGCAGGTTACGAAGGGATAGTAAGTGCGCATAGCAACGTGTGTGCAGGGTCAAACCGTGGACCTCCAGAAGCTCATCAGACATCCCCAGGGTGCGGAAACCTAGTTCTAGCACCCTCCCATACTACTTTGCGTGAGACCTCATTCCGCGCTCTGCGGGCTATTGCCAAAAGGGCCAGTAGTATTGGGATTTGCTTGGCTAAATCACCTCTGAACCTGGGTCAGGCCCATACAAGCCAACAAATCGTTTCATTGCCAAGACTGGGATTTACATAAAGGATGTCTGACGTTGTGCCACTGGAATCCAACAAAGAAAGAAATTGAAGAGTGGTTGGACAAGAAGATTCACGAGTTCGCGGCGCAGGAAAACAGAAATTCGTGAGTATCTAAGGAATAGTGGTTGGAGCGGTACTTGTATACGGAAATCCACGAAATTTTCTTTGCATCCTTTCCTTCTGAGATGTATGAGTGGATCGCAAAGTTAGCAGATAGCCAGAGAAGGTGTAGGCTCAACAAACCAATAGTGTGGACTTTGGAATTAGTGCGCAGACTAGAAGCATCAAGAGATAAGATCGCGCTAGCTGTGGACCATTGGCTCGACCAGATAATAGGAGGATTTATCATTGAGTTCGCGCTAGACACGACCGTCAGCTATAGTGAGGCGGAGCGACATTTTCTCAAGGGACTGCGAGGTAAGTATATTAAATCTTTGAACACTTGGATTAAGATGCTATTGTGTGAAAAGTGGGTTATGTGAATAAATTAATGTTTGGGACTACACAAAGTGGGAAGATCTACAGAAGAGGAAGTAGTGAAGAGTTGGAAACCATTCTCTTAATTTCACCCCCACGGAAAAGTGAGGAAGAGCTCGCGAAAGTTTCTCCAAGAAGCGCGATAGTCTAAAAAGGCAGCATATTCCGCATTTACCACTCCCACCCACACCGCCACCTGTCTCACCCTCCTCACCTCCATCTCCACCCACCCCACGTCTACCACAACCGCAATTCAGTATGGCAAGTGCGATCAAACTACTGGTATTCAAAGGAGTGGCGAATGAAGATCCGGACCAATACTGGTTCATGGTAAGAGCAATATGGGAAACATAAGGCGTCATGGATGATAATATTAAAAAGGCTACACTGGTGAGCGCGTTGTAGGATCGTGCATTAAAGTGGTATATCAAGCATTCTAATGACCACCCGAATGCAGGAATCGCAGAGATCCAGGCTGCGCTGAAAAGGGAATTTAGCAGGCCAAAATCAAAAACACAGTCGATCATCGAGTTTAAGGAGATCGTGATGCTCCCGAGTGAGATCCCCTGGGATCTAGACCAAAGGCTTCAGAGTACGATTCGCAAAGCCAATATGACGTTGACAGATGGACAACATCGCGCATGGTTTCTGGCCTCATTTATGCCACACTTAAGGATGACGCTGTCACAGGAAAAGCTTTCAACCCAAGATGAAGCGATGGAGATGGCAATGAGATTACATGAGAACCCTATACAAGACCCTAGGTTGGGATTCCAACAAATCCATGGGCAACTGCAGAATTTGTGTCTGGAAATGCAAAGTTTGAAACAGGACATGACACCTTGACCGAAGGTGCGCGGGGAAGTATGGTGCATAAAATGCAAAGGCCAAGGGCATGACAAGGACCACTGTCTAGTGTTCGCAAACTACTTGGCAGGAGGAGGGCCGATGCCGTTAAGACCGAAGGCACAGGCAGGGCTGAGCACGGCATCTGCACTATGGTGGATGATCTGTCAGATAGGAGGAAAACACACCACAGATAATTGTCATCCATTGCAGAAGTATACATAGACGTCCCAACAATTGTTTTGTAATTTCTATAGGTCGGTAGGCCATGATGAACGCACCTGCCGAAGCTATGAACTAATTGTTAGAAAATTATATATTATGAAGCAATGGAACACATAAAATATTGCAGAAATATAAACACAGAAAATGCATAAAACAAGAGAGACACAGATATACGTGGTTCACCTAGTTTGGGCTACATCCACAGATAAACAACCAGTACTTCCTTTTATATTATCCAGCAAACTGAAGAGATACAACCTACAGCAGATCAACAGATCCATTGTAACACCCTCTTCGCTCTCAATCTCCTCTCTCTTCCTCACTCAGAATATAGATCTACATAGATGCAATACAATTCCCTCATATATAGTGAGGGGTTGCCTTCTAGGGCAAAAAAGCCTAAATTAAACATAACTTCTACTGTCATATCATCCGCCTAATGAACGGCCTAGATTGACTAGAAATTACTAGACTTTTACAAGGCAATTTTACATCTATTTTTTAGCCTCGGGGGTGCTGCCCCCAAACCCTTGCTGGCCCCGGACCCCCTAGTCGAGGGGGATTAGCCCCCCCACACCCCCGTGGAGGGGTGTTCAGTTTTCCTGGGGTATACATCTGGCTGAAACCTTTGAATACAGAAGATAATCAGGCTCCACACCCAACAATCTCCCACTTGGAGACTGATTATAGCAACTCCACTGCTTCTTCATTTTCTAGTCAATAACTCCACTTTCGACCTGGCTTTTTCTCATCTTCTTCATCATACTTGAAGACCAATTGAAACTGAGCAGATTCTCAATTTCTCCCTGGTTACAACTTTTGTTAACATATCTGCATGATTCTGGCTAGTGTGTATCTTTTCCAGCTTCAACTGTCCATCTTACAATGCTAACCGTATGAAAGGGTACTTGAGCTATATATGTTTAGTCTTGGAATGAAATGCAGAGTTCTTTGCAAGATGTATGGCACTCTGGCTGTCATTGTATAACCTGCCCAACTCCTGCTTCTTTCCCAATTCATCCAGAAACCTTTGTGACCAAATCATTTCTTTACTAGCCTCTGTAGCAGCAACATACTCTGCTTCTGTTGTTGAAAGTGAAACAACACTTTGGATTTTTGAAACTCAACTGATAGCTATTCAACCTGCAGTAAACACATATCTTGTTGTGCTCCTCCTATTATCTCTATCACCTGCCATATCTGCATCAACATATCCCTGTAGAGCAATGTTTGAACCACCAAAGCATAATGCTTGATTTGTGGTACCTATTAAATACTTGAGAATCCACTTCACTTCCATCCAATGTTCTTTTCCTGGATTGTTCATGTACCTGCTTTCAACTCCCACTGCATGTGCAATATCAGGCCTTGTGCAGACCATTGCATACATTAAGCTTCCAACTGCTGATGCATATGGAACTTTAGACATATGAGCCATTTCTTCCTGAGTATTGGGACACACCTCCTTACTTAATTTGAAATGGCTAGCCAAAGGTATACTATCTGGTTTTGCATTCTGCATATTAAACCTTTTCAACACCTTTTCTATGTAGTCGCTTTGAGACAATGTTAATTTGCGATTCTTCTTGTCTCTAGTCATTCTCATACCAAGGATTTGTTTTTGCAGCACCCAAATCCTTCATTGCAAATGAGTTTGCCAATTTTCTTTTGAGCACATTTATTTCCTGCATGTTAGAACCTGAAACAAGCATGTTAGCTACATACAATAACAATATAATATAGCTGCCATCATTTTGCCTTTTGAGATAAACACGGTGATTAGAGTGACATCTAGTATAACCTTGTTAAGACATAAACCTGTCAAATTTTAGATACCACTACCTTAGAGCCTGTTTTAAGCCATACAAGCTCTTCTTCAACCTGCACACTAGTTTCTCCTTCCCTTTACCTCATATCCTTGTGGATGCTGCATATATATCTCTTCCTCCAAATCCCCATGGAGAAAGGTTGTCTTAACATCTAACTGCTCAAGATGCAAATCTTCAGCTACTACTAGACTTAAAATAGTTCTGATTGAAGTGATTTTAACAACAAGAGAAAATATTTCATCAAAATCAATACCTTTCTTCTGTGCAAACCTCTTCACCACAAGTCTAGCTTTGTACCTTTTTCTACCTCCATATTCTTCCTTTAGCCTGTAAACCCATTTATTCTGCAATGCTATTTTACTTGTAGGCAACCTGACTAAGTCCCAAGTTTGGTTATGTGCTAAGGAGTCCATCTCTTCTTTCATGGCTTGCTCCCACTTCTTCCTAGTTTATACCTGCACTGCTTCTTCATAACATTCTAGTTCACCAGAATCAGTCAACAATACATAATATAATGAAGGAGAGTATCATTCAGGGGTCTACTTATCCTGGTAGATCTTCTAACACCACTCTCAGGTGTTTGAAGTGCTTGTTGCTATTGTGGTTGTTGTTCTGGCTATTGATCATTATGAATTTGAGGCACCATCACTTTTCCTGTGATATCGTCAAGCACTATGTATTGTCTGTTTTCTTTTCCTGTAACTAATTCTTATACAAGACCTTTTCGTATTACATCTCTACTCCTAATGATTTTGTGATTTTCATAATCATATAAGCGATAACCAAAATCATTAACACCATATCCAATAAAGGTACATTTCTTTGATTTTGCCTCAAGCTTTGTTCTATTTTCTTTGTTAATGTGGACAAAGGCTTCACAACCAAAAGTCTTCAAAAATGATTAGTTTACCTCTTTACTTGTCCATGCCTCCTCTGGAATACCACCATCCAAGGAACTTGAAGGCCCTCTGTTTATTAGATAAACAGCAGTATCTACAACATCTGCCCAAAATTGTAAAGGCAATCCTGCATGCAATCTCATGCACCTTGCACGCTCCATGATTGTCCTGTTCATCCTTTCTGACACACCATTTTCTTGTAGTGTTCCTGGAACTGTCTTCTCTCTGCGAATTCCATTCTCTGAATAGTACCTATCAAACTCTTTGCTGCAATATTCACCTCCATTATCTGATCTAAGACACTTCAACCTTTTCCCTGTCTCATTTTCAACCAAATCTTTCCATTTCTTGAAAGTATCAAACACATCAGATTTATTTTGAATACAATAAATCCAGGTTTTTTTGGTTGCATCATCAATAAAAGTAACATAATAATGAGAGCCACCAAGAGATGATACTTGAGCAGGTCCCCATACATCTGTATGCACGAGCTCTAATTTTTCACTCTTCTTTTCTTTCCCAACTCTAAGGAATGTGACTCTCTTCTGTTTTCCATAAACACAATTCTCACAGAATTTTAAATCAACATGCTTCAAACCTGGTAACAAATTTATTGAGTGAAGAATATGCATCCCCTTCTCACTCATGTGCCTGAGCCAATGATGCCACAATGTCGCATCTTCTCCTGTAGAGGTTAAAGCATTAATAGAATTAGAAATACCATTGCATAAATACAATGTACCAACATTTTCTCCTTTTGCTATTACCAGGGATCCTTTAGTGACCTTCCAGGTTTTATTTGTGAAAGTAGTTACACAACCTTCACCTCCCAACTACCCTGTTGAAATCAGATTTTTCTTCAGATCTGGAACATGCCTTACCTTCTTCAATAGCCACTGATTTCCATTTTGCTGTTTTATGAAAACTATACCCATTCCAACAATTTTACAGGGTTTATCATCACCCAATCGAACTTGCCCAAAATCTCCTTGAACATAATCATGAAAATGTTTCTTATCAGGTGTGGCATGGAATGAGGCCCCTGAATCTATCACCCAGGTATCAATAATATTTTCTAATGAAAGAATCAAAGCATCTTGCAACACATCACCTGTTACATTCGCTTCTTGATTAGTTTCTTGTTGCGCATCTCCTTATTTTCCCTTCCGAGACTTGCAGTATTTCTTCAAGTGTCCTTTCTTCCTGCATTTCCAGCACACTATCCCCAATCTAAACTTGGATCTGCCTTTCCTTGACTTACTACAATATCCTGGGCTCTTTCCTCTTTCCATTTTTCTTCCCCTAGACTCTGCACTCAAAGCATTACCTGATGTCTCACCAAAGCTTTTCTGTCACATTTCCTCGCTAAGGATTGCACCAACAACATCATCAAACTTTAAAGTACTAGATCTAGAGACAGAGTTACTAACGGCCATAACTAAACCATTCCAACTTTCTGGCAATGAGCACAGAAATAATAGAGCCCTAACTTGATCATCAAAGTTTACCCCTACATAACTCAACTGACTTGTAACTGTATTAAAATCATTTAAATGATCTGCAACAGATCCACCTTCTGACATCTTCATATTAAATAAACACCTCATAAGAAATACCTTATTTGAGGCCGAGGGTTTTTCATATAGTTTGGCCAATGCCGACATTAAACCCTGTGTTGTCATTTCCTTTGAAATATTAAATGCTACCGATGCCGCTAGGCACATCTGTATTGTTCCAAGTGCCTTTTTGTCTAGAATGTCCCATTTTGTGTCTGTCATACTCGTCAGCCTCTTTGTCTTTCCACTCAATGGTAGGTACAGATCTCTCTGATACAGGATAATCTTCCATCTGCATCTTCCACAACTGGTAGTTTTGGCCATTGAATTTTTCGACCCTAAACCTACCATCTTATACCATTTCTCCCACTCGAACCAGGAACCCTTATCTCCTGCGAGTTTATTAGCCAAATAGACCTTCGGCTATGATACCAATTGTTAGAAAATTATATATTACGGAACAATGGAACACATAAAATATTGCAGAAATATAAACACAGAAAATGCATAAAACAAGAGAGACACAGATATACGTGGTTCACCCAGTTTGGGCTACATCCAAGGAGAAACAACCAGTCCTTCCTTTTATATTATCTAGCAAACTAAAGAGATACAACCTACAACAGATCTATTGTAACAACCTCTTCGCTCTCAATCTCCTCTCTCTTCCACACTTAGAATATAGATCTACATAGATGCAATACAATTCCCTCATATATAATGAGGGGTTGCCTTCTAGGGCAAAAAACCCTAAATTAAACATAACTTCTACTGTCAGATCTTCCATCTAATGAACGGCCCAGATTGACTAGAAATTACTAGACGTTTACAAGGAAATTTTACATCTAATTTTTAGCTTCAGGGGCACTGCCTCCGAACCCCCGTTGGCCCCCAGACCCCCCAGCCGAGGGAGGATTAGCCCCCCCGCATGGAGGGCTGTTTGGTCTTCTTGGGGTATACATCCGGCTGAAACCTTTGAATACAGAAGATAATCAGGCTCCACACTCAACACTAATGATGGATCAGACTCCTCCCTACAAGGTGCAGACCGAAACACAAGCTCTCGACCCAAATGCAGGGATGGCGCACGCTATATTTTAGGGGCGCAGTCGAGGTCGAGGTGGAATGGGACCAGGAAGGGGTTGCAGACAACTAATTTGTTACAATTCCGGAGGGCCAGGGCACTATGCCCACAATTTTACAAACCTAACAAGGACATCGTGTTGGTATTGTACTCAGTTTGATCATGAGGCAGAAGATTTCCCTTCACTAATAGCAAGGATGCGCGAAAAGGGGGTACTCTAGCCCCCTCCGACCCAAAATTTACAGATGATGAGGTCTAAGCTGCGTGAAGAAGACCCGAATGTAAACATGATGCTTAGGAGCGGTATTACCATGGGAGATGATAAGGGGAAGTAGCCATAAAGTGCATGGGTTTGCAAGGCTCCTACAAAGGAACACAAATTTGATTTAGAACACGTGAAGGAGACATTCATCGAAGCTAAGAAGAGCTTCACGGAGGCCTCCACTTCAGGTAGTAAGGATCAACTAGAACCAGGGATAGATCCTTCAATTCTCACTACCTTTCTGGAGACATGCATGAAACTGTTGCGCAACAGCAAGGCAGTCAAAGGACTATGGGAACTTATCACTAGGTGTGTGGGGTCAGGAGAACCGCACGTCGTCCAGAAATTGGGAAAGCATGCATTGCGCATAGGAAGGGAAATGAGGTTGACTGTGTAATTCGGTGAGTATGAAATGGATCAGGTAATCCTGGACATGGGATCGAATGCAAATGTACTACCAAAGCAAACATGGGAATGCATGGGCAGACCCATGCTATAGTGGTCTCCTATTCAGTTATGAATGGAGAACCAACAGAAGATCTTGCCCATGGGAAGATTGCAAGGGGTAACAGTAGATATTGAAGGTGCGAGCACGCAGGCAGATTTTGAAGTGATAGAGATTGTCGATGACAGTAATCCCTATCCTGTGCTACTAGGAATAGACTAGGCCACCGATATGAACAGAGTCATAAATCTGAAGAAGCGCAAAATGATCTTTGAGAAAAATCCACTATGCGTAGTAGTACCGCTAGACCCAGCTGAAGGAGCATGACACACTAAACCGGTGTGCGGCGATGATAGTGATGACTATCTCTATTGTATTTACAAGATAACTGCGCGAAAAGAGGATTGGGTGAATCCAACTGCACATGGAAGAATTTCATGGGAGCGTGAGAGCTCCTGCACTTCAGATTCAGATGAAGAAGTAGAACGATGGCAGAACTGGATGCACAAAGTAACGACGTTGAATTGCAACATGATGATTAAATCATTGCATTGCGTGACAACAGAGGCAAGGGAGATGCCGACATATGATGGATTAACAACGGTGGATGAATTTTTGAGCAAAGTTGAAAGCACAATACCAGAACAACAGCGGTTCGATGCACTGAAGTGGGCACTGCGCGCAACACCCGCATGATGGTGGGGTATGCAACAATGAAATTTTGAGGATTGGCGTGGATGCAGAAGGATGATGCGCCTATGGTTTGGAAAACCCCAGCTCCGAACGAAAGCCAACCAGCAGGAGTGGGACAACTTGCGTTCCCACCTTTCCTGATGGGTACAGAAATATGCTATACAGCCCACACGAGTGCACACCACCCCTAGAATAGAGAATCAAAACAAACCGTAGTAGCAGGAAAGGTGACGCACGCTACCAATTCTCCACGACGAAGCATTCGATAGGGTGTGCAGAGTACTAAACAAGGTTCACCAAGCGAGACGAACTGATTGGGACCTACGTGTGCCAGTAGTTCAATGGGCCTATAGGACCATGTGCAAAACCCTGAATGCGGAGACAATTCCAAAGGTGTGGAACAGAGTAGAGACCATAATTTCTGAAGAGAATACAAAAAGGAATCTGCATGTAATGGCTCCCGCAGTTGTGACAGTGCGCGATGACCAGGAGGAAGAAATCACACATCTATGCAAGGTCAAACATATAAGGATTTAGGAAGCCATCCGGCGAGGGAACCTTAGACTTTGTGAACTCAAAAAGAACCGGGTACGATTGAGGAAGAAAAGCATTTGGATGGACGCTGAAATCAAGAGGTTGGAAAACAAGATCACGTAAGCATGTCCCGTCGATAAACCAAGGATGACAAAGCAAGATACAGATAATCATACCATTGCATTAGAAGATCGTTGCCGAGATTTTATGACTCTGCTTCCATGGCTACGACCGCACCTCACCAAACGCAGTAACCAGGGGAGTGCATTACATACAGTAGAATGTGTGACGCCAGTGGTCTCGCGAGTAATTGAGGAGGTTCCGTGGACTATACTGGAAGGTGAGTTGAAGTCTCACACAGGTGGTGTGACCACCTGACTAGTCGTAGGGAGCATAGTCTTAGCGCTCCAGGCAGTTGAAAGAGAGTGCATGACTATAAAAGAGTCTGTTTGGGAGGTGCGCGATGAGGGAGGTGCACATAATCAGCATTACATAAGGTTCGCACCTATGCACGGGGGGGTGTGCTGCTTCGTGGGTAGGCTGGGAAGTGACCGTTGGTGTCACTATTCATGACAAGATGTCCGATTTAAGGAAAAAGGGAGTGACCAACAGGAATTTAAGACATGAATTAAGGGCAAGATTTGGGGCAATCTGCCACCAAGAAAGCATTGATGGCTCAGAATTGGGGGGAATGGTTGAATTTGAATTCAAAAGGTGCTATAAAACTCTAGGGGCTAACCACGAGACCACATTTGTTCATTTGAGATTTGAGCAGTTGATTAGAGCACAGAGTGTTGAGTGCTGAGCAAGATTTGAGCCTCGAAGTTCGCAAACGACCATAGACAGCTCAAATAGGATGACGACTACCAGGAGAGGTTTGGGCTCAGCAGAAGGAACCACCGACGAGGTCGGGTAGAACCCCACGTTACATGATATTCCTGGAGACACTAAGGTCACGTTGGAAATCCAAAAATCGCCTTGAACGCCAAGGCCCAAGAAGGATAAGCAGGCAGTGGGACCAGTTCGCATGTCCCCAAGGAATCTGCGGTTCAGTAAACTCTCGATGGAAGAAAAGGGCAAGGCTGTCACCATTGAGATAGATGATGAGGAGGAGGACCTATAGGCTCTCATCGATGAGATCAGGGAAAATTTTAAGAACCCCCCTAAATTTATAAATATAATAAATGGGCGAATCTCCATGGTATATAGGAAAAATGGAAGGCGATTTTATCAATAATATAATATGTATATATAATTTTTTGGCGAATCTCTCACCAGGCATGGTGAATATTTTACTCAATTATAAAATCTTATAAGATCTTGGCGAGTCTTTCACTAAATAATAAAACTTTGTAAAGTCCTAGTGAATCTTAGCATAGGCTACATGCTGGTTTAATTCCCCATTTAAATAGGCTACATTCTAGGTGAATACCATGGGTCAATACCATGTGCCATTTTGGTGAATACCATGGGTCAATACCATGTGCCATTTTTGTTTTTATTAATTCTAATATTAGGGTTAATAGTGGTTTTTTGCATGGTATTAATAACAATCTAGTCCATGGTATTTGTCCCATAGTATTTTGGCCATAGGTTTCACCTAAATATAACCCATTTTTTGAGTGTTCGTAAATATAAGGTGACTTATGGAGTAAATATAAAAAAATGTTTTATTTGTTTACCATACCTCTCGAGGGTTATGGACTAAATATAAAAAGAGGTTTTATTTATTTACGATACGTCTAGTTTATTTATATTTTTATTTATTTACCATACCTTTTGAGTAAGTATAAAAAGAGGTTTTATTTATTTACCATACCTCCACTTTACTTATATTTTTATTTGTTTACACCCTTACATGTATATAAGGTGACTTAGGGAGTAAATATAAAAACGTTTTATTTATTTACCATACCTCCACTTTACTTATATTTTTATTTGTTTACACCCTTACATGTATATAAGGTGACTTATGGAGTAAATATAAAAAATGTTTTATTTATTTACCATACCTTTCATTTATTTATATTTTTATTAATTTACCATACCTCTTTTATAAATATGGTATTTGGCCCATAGGATTCACTTAAATAAAACCTGTTCTTGAAAATGGGCGAATGGATTCACTTAAGTAAAACCTATTTTTGAAAATGGGCGAATCGAAGGTTGTAAGTCCTAATTTCAAGGGCTAAATTTACCTTTTTTACCCTCTCCCTTAAAATAAGGTGGACTATTTGAGGTGATTTGTAAAAATTTACTATGATACAAAAGATTTGCCCACTAAAAATTTAAAAACCCTTAATTTCGCCAAAGGGCGAACATTCGCCCCTAAAATTATCCTTGGATGAGATAAAGGCAGCATAAGACATGGAAGAGGACATCCAGCTAGTGCGCTCTACAGTGAAATTTCCCGAGCACCTCCCTCCACGGAAAGGGAAAACTAAGATACCAAAGGACTTAGATGCCACTAAGAGCACACTCCAAACCCCACTCCTCCCCGATGGAATTATGTTTGAGGGCTCACACCTGGGTTGTGTACCCACAATGAAGTTTGAAGATTGGGACCTTGCGGACAGCGAAAAGTTCCCACACTTAGAGATGGAGAGCCTCATGAAGCAAAGCATGGAGGGGCCAGTCACAACATTAGAGCCGCGGAAATGGCTGCACGATGTGGAGAAGGTCAGATTACTTCATCTGCTGTGGATTCCACACTTTCACCACGCGCCTATCACTATTTTCGTCATGAGGCAACTACTTTTCTGGGTGCACGATGGGTACTTATGGCTGGAGGAGCCTATTCCCATCAAGATGGATCTCACCCATAGGATTTCCTGGCTCCCATGTAAGGGAAAGGACCTTGTGACGATAGCAGGAAAAAGCAGAGATTTGGCACTCGCAGAGGCCATGAAGAAAAAATACAAACTGGAGAAGAAAAAGAGGGGTTACACAATCAGCAGCATCAAAGATAAAGGGGTGCGCGTAGCCACCCAACTCTTGGCCGGGAAGGTAATGAGAAAATGTTGTGGAGATGAGGTACCAGTGCCAGTAGTTGCGCTGGCAAAACAATGCGCAGGGGGGTCCAATTAAATTGGGCTGAGTTCCTCTGCGAGGAGTTCCTGACTAATTGCAAGGAAGCCCAAGAGTAGGGCAAGACCTTCCGCTACGCATGGTTTCTCTTGTCCATTTTACAGGTGACAGGGGAACTACCCAAGGACATTCAGTTCCCCATCATTGAATAGGACTTACCAGAGGCCGCAAAGTACGCGTTGCTCTAGGCCACCAAGGACACCAAGCGGATTTGCGAGACCAAGATCTTCTAGGTGCTCATGGAGGTGAGCATCCGGATGTGGATCAACAGACGACCATGCCTGTCCTCCACAATGTACAACAGTTTGTGGATCTTTGCAAACTTGAAGGCAGACATGCATAATGTGTACATCAAGGCACGTAAGGACCCGATACATCAATGGACCAAGCTCCCCTTCATCACCATTGATGATGCAATCTTTTCAGTGCTAGAATCATGGCCCCCCGAGTGGCACATCCCAGATCTCACGGAGATGGATAGAATAGTGACACAAAAACAGAAGGATGCAACCAAGTTGCGTGTCACAAAGTTGGTGTAGAAAAGGCGCAACGAAAAAGCAGCCACAGAGGTAAGGGTTGTCCGCGAGGAAGCAAGGGCAGTTGCGGAGCAGGCAAAGGTTGCCGAAGAAGTAGCAGCAACACAGGCAACAAGGGCCACCATAACGCAGGACGAGGAGGGCCAGGAATTCTCCACAGGACAGGGAGCAGAGGACACAGAAGAAGGCGCGGATGCGAGCACAACTTCCACCCAGCTGAAAAGGTTGCGTGCCACTAAGAGATCGGGTCCACGAAAAAATGGCAAGGCGTCCAAATTGGCCATCGAACCGATCACATTAACAGAATGCGACCTCTACGACATAGGCGACACGGTTCGCGAGGTCACCAAGGAAGCACTCCAGGAAGCCATGTCAGAGTAGCAGATTGTGTTGGGGGCCCTAAGGGAATAGATACAGGAACTACAGGTGCGGACCCCATAGGAAGGAACCGTACCCACCTATGGTGCAGTAGGAACCTCAGCAATGGAGCAGCTGCTATGTGCAAAGATGGACAACACCATAGTGCTACTAGAAGGAGCGCTAACAACAAAGCATGAGGATAACAGAGTTGCGGTGGGTAGGATCAAGGGACTTGGCCTAAATTTGGCTGCCCTTCTATGAGACAGATTGTACCAGCTGCAAGATGACATAACAGCATAGCTCCACGCTAGGGAAGGCCGCATGATTTAGGTGATGAGTAAGCAGAAGATCAACATCGAACAGCTCAGCCTGCAATAGGATGAACTGGTGTCAGAGAAGCAACAGATCGTGTAGATAGTTGATGAAGCATGCCAGTGAGTTTGAGAGTTGTCCATTGCCGCAGACCTACCAACAAAGATGCAGATCCATTGTCTGGTAAGTGGAGTCTGAAGTGCGTGCCAGGAAACAATGCGTGTGTAGCTAGAGCTGAACCTCCAGATTGCTAAGTTGCGGTTGAAGGCGCAGCCTTCCACTCCTCCAGAAGTTAGAGAGCAGTGCATTAGCGCTATTCAAACAGTACTGGAAGAAATTGGACGGGTAGTGCAGGACTGTACCAGTATGTTTGACCAAGCCTTTGACGTCCTCACATCCTTGCAGGAGGAACCCAACATACAACGCTTGGAAACAGAGGTGCACGAACTGTAGGAGAAATATGATAATGTAAGGGGAACTGCGTAGATAGTCGTCCTCACCCAACAGCTGGCAAAGATGTAGCAAGCAAGGGCACTAAAAGAGCAGGTGGATGCCACTAGACAGAAAGAGGCACTTCTCAAGGCGCGCGTCCAACCATGGATTGATGAGGCCTTCACCATTACGACAGACATTGAGGGCAAGCTCGCACAGATGTAGGGACTCTATTTGCTAAGGCAGGTAGTGGATCCTCACAAAGAAGCATCGAAAGAGCACATGCAGCAGGTCCAGAAAACTGCAAAACAATGTGCTGCGAACCTCCGAGCAGTATGAGACTAGTTGGAGGGGCTCTGCGCCAAGGTCGCTGCACCAGTAGAGTGACTCGGGACGAGTCACGATGATTGTGTTGGGGGCTTGTTGGGCATGGAATCCCCCCACAACATGTTTTGGGGCTTAAAGCCCAAGTTTTGGTCAAAGGTTTTGTAAGACTCCGCAAATTGCGGGCACAGAGCGCGAAGTATAGGTTAAGTCATAGGGTTGTCCACCCTAAAGTATTGTAATGTAATGTAAAGTCATGTCGGCCTACCCATGGTCCGCGGACCATGGGATTGTATAAATAGAGAGAGGCTCTAAGTTGTAAAGATAGTTAACTAGCGGAATGAAGGAGAAGAATACGAATGGTTCAAGCATAAAGTAAGAGTCTATGTGTATTGGGTCGTAGTAGTAGGAAGAGGCTCTGCAGCTGAGTGTGCGGAGGCCTAGTAGAGTCTGAAGCTGAGTGTGCAGGGCGGTGTCAAGTCTGTAATCTAGATTGAATATTAATAAATAGAATTTGATTCCTATTTCTGTGTATCTGTTGTGCATTGCCTTCTTCATGTTTATACTATTTTATTTATCGCGTGCATTGATATGATTGCTGAATATGCTGTGATAATAATTAGTCCTACATAAAAAAGTTAAGTAATCGGGTAATAACAGATTAAATAGCAAGGAACTTGGGTATTATACGGGTTGCGCCCTGAGTAGGGTTGCGCGGAAGCAAAACCGCAGGTTGCAAAGGGATAGTAAGTGCACATAGTGACGTGCATGCAGGGTCAAACCGCAGACCTCCAAAAGCTCATCATACATCCCCAGGGTGTGGAAACCTGGTTCTAGCACCCTACCATACTACTTCGGGTCAGACCTCAGTCCGCGCTCCGTGGGATGTTGCCGAAAGGGCCAATAGTACTGGGATTTTCTTCGCTAAATCACCTCTGAACCTGGGTTAGGCCCATACAAGCCAACAGTCTCCTACAATTAGGAGCACTAGTTGAGTTTATTTTGAGTTGTAATTATTTAATTTAGTCTAACTGAGTTAAATTCAGTTAAACTAGTTCCAACTGATGGAGGAATTAGTGGGAGGTCCAGTAGTGGGGTGCATCCTATAGTAGTGGAGTGAAACCTACAGTAGTAGGGTGCAACTTGCAGTAATGGGGTGTTGTCTTCAGTAGTGGGGTGCAACCTGAAATATTGGGTTGTTGTATGCAGTAGTGGTGTACAACCTGCAGTAGTGGGGTGTTGCCTGAAGTGCAATGTGGCTCTACCTACAGTGATCAACCAATAAACTGAATATTCACTCATAATTAACACATGCATGCCACATCAGAGAAAGACTAAATTGATATTGGAGTTCAAGGACAATGTACTATTAGTTGTAAAATCATATAAATTTAATCGATGGTAAAACAAGTAAGGCCTATGAGGATTGCGCAATTCATAAGTAAGGAATTTCCACATTAAATAGTGGCTAATTCCTTGAGGAACAATGCAAGGAATTAGGAGCTTGGAGGCTCGAAAATTTGGCTAAGTATTGGGCAAAGTCAATCAGTCAGGGAGAGGATAGGAAATACTTATGCAGGTTGAGCTCAAGGTTGAGCAGAGCATATTGTATTCATCCAGATTCTTTGACTAATGCGATATACATATAGTAGGGGTTTTTAGTTGTGGAATTCCCCATAAAATAATTGTGGTATGTGTGATTGAATTCTTTCTCTTATATGCTTCATTATTTCATTGCTAATTTATTATTTCCATTGATGAGTAGAGTATATTCAAGTTAATTGTTTTAGCGTATTACAATACATTGTTTGAATCCACAATGAATTTATACACCTAGTGCTAGTGGGTTGATAACACTTGATCATAGTTCCACGGGGTTGGGTTAAGAACACAAGTGGGAGTTCCACTGAGAAGGTTTTTGGAAAATACACTCCTATTCCTTCATAAGTAACATAGGTGATAAAACCTCCTTATCATTAACTATATCTCTCTCTTCACATCTAAATTGATACTAGATGTGTCCAAACTCTCAGAGAAGTTGGGATGTTTATTATAAGTCCCTTTGCATAAAATAATGTGTTCTCTACCTTGAGTGCAATTCTGGAATAGTTAATGGGTGAAGGAATTATGGCCTTGAGACACCCTATTTCAATTGATGATATTGATTTAATTTCTTGAGTAGAAGATGGATGTGTGCTAATGAAGTGGTTCATTGTTATTATGTGATTTTGATAGTTGTTGGGTGGAGGTGAGACAACCTCGAGACACCCTCTTTCAGTTGATAATATCGATTTAAAACTCCTCTAAAATCACTCTACCTCAAGCTATAGAATTTGGCTTGGGGTGAAAACTACAAGAAATACATGGTTGCATCTTGTCTAAGGTTGGGTAGAGAGTTGAAGTCCCGATCTCAGTGGTTCAACACATTTTAATAAGATAAGTATACTGAAGCCTTTGTGCATTGATTGTTATGCATATGTTTGATGTTAATTCTTAAGGCATGTTATGGTATGAATCAATGTACTAGTCAAATGCTTGTGATGTAATGTGGAATGTGATTTCTTTCATATTTAAGGAATGTTGATTTTCCTATAATATTCCTAAGTAATTGAATTGATTCCTATATGTATTTATGAGCTTTTTTTACGGCTTATCATTAACCTAAGAGGCTTATAGATATCTGAATTGATATGAATGTGAATTTGGTTATCGGCCTAAGTATAATGAATGTACAAATATTTGTTAACAAAATGTATACCTACATTAAAATGACTTGTCTATCAGGCTGGTATTTACCCATAACATTAGGAGAGGTAGAATTGAATATGTATGTATCTATCTATCTATATCTATATATATATATATAGATATAAGAAAACATATAGTTCAACTAGGCATTTGTAGGTGAAGTTCAGACCGAGGTAGTATAAGATGAGGAGGGATAACCTGGAAGGTTTTGCATATATGCTTGTATCTCTATATACTATGGATTGGAGGACTGGAAAAAGTCCCTTTATACATACATTGATAGTGACCAAGTGTTGTGGGGCTAGAAGTCTAGGGCCTGGAGGAGTAAAAATGAACTTAGGCTCAAGCATCATGTGATGAGGCACCATGTCCAAGCTTTGATAGTGGGGGTTAAGATCCATTGATGGGTTTTAAAGGAGTGGCTCCCTACCAAACCATATGTCCATGAGTTATGACTAGGCATGGAGGTAAAAGAAATATGGGTCATTAAAATCCAATCATGTTGTAGTCATCCACATGTCATGAATGTTTGGTATCCCAAATATTTCAATGGTCTAGGTGGGGAATCCCACTGGGACTGAAATGTCGGGATGGCATGGTGGGTGGGGTCAGTTGTTATGCATTTGGTGCATCAACATGGAGGAATCCACGTAACCTCACTCCATTTTCCTTGGAATTTTCAATGATGGACTACAAGGAATACCTCTAACATTCTATTCTTGAGGTGACATGTCCATAGAGGGATCACACTCACATACATTGCATATGTCACATATATGTTATAGTTTAGGCTAGGTGAAGTGTAGAGAGGGGTTAATTTGTGACTTTCTATGAATGGGTCGATAGCTGAGGTAATGATGTCATGTGGTAGTGGGGAAGATGACTTGGATATCCATGTCGGCACCACGTGGGGATCACGTGGGTGCCACATGGTAGGTCAAGATGATGCGACATTATTTGATAGGATAATCTTTGAATGGCCATATCTTTTGATCCAGAAGTTAGATTGAGACAAATATTATATCACTAGAAACATCTCAATGAGAAAAATGCAATAATGTCATTCATTTTAAATTTTAAGAAGGTCGAGAAAGGTTGAAAAATTTAGATCCCATTTCCATAACTAGACTTTAGAGGATGGGTCATTAGTGTCATTGCTTCCTACTACCCTTAGTAGGTGTTAGGGATGGTAAGGGATATGTTACAAAGTGGTACTAGAGATTCTAGGTGAAACAATTAGACGAGATGGGTTCTATTGTAGAAGGAAATGTAGGCAAAAGTTTGACTCTAGACCTTTGGGAATAAGTGGCACCCTGTTACAAAATTAATAAAGAAGTGTGTCTAATGCTTGGATCTTTGGAGCTAGGGTGGAGCTCTGGATTTGTGTGTTGTAGCTAAATGTGGATATTATTACATGCTATTTATAACATTTTCTTGTGATTTATATGCTGATTATGGAGTGTATGTTGATTGTTTGCATGTGAAAGTGAATGTTGGGTGTAGCATTGCATTGGAATAGTTAGAATGCATGTAGGTCATATGATGCATTTTGTAAATGTATAAAATTACAAGTATGATAGATACATGTGATTTCCTAACTAACCCCCTTTAGGTTGCAGATGCCATGACTGATGACCTTAGCAAGAAGGATGAATTTTTCTGAAGTGTTTGAAAAGTTGATCTAAAATGGTAAAGGTGGTCTTAGTAAGGAGGTTGATTAAATTATTTCGTTGATCTGGACTAAAGAGTGAAATCTAAAACCTATGATGGCATGATGGTAACATGTTGATATGTTTATATGAATTCCAAATTTTGAAACCAAGTTAATGTATATGATTAAAATTGTGTCCTGGTTTGAGACATGTGACTGATAATAATTTTAAGGGTATGTGAACAACTACAGGGTAATGTGCTTGGCTTAGCATAGAAAGATAGTAGTTGGCATAAATGGTTGGAAATTTCTTGATATTTTATTCATGAACCATTTGGAACACCTCAACTCATGGGGATTGAGTTGTTATGTCGTCTAATATTTTATGTTTTGTGTTCCTCGATTGATTTATGTTTGAATTGTGCTTTAGTTTTTTGCCTTTGTTTTCATGCTTTTGGGAGGGTTGGAATTCGAATGTTCAAGTAGTTCTAATGTAAAAGTTATAATAGCTAGAACACTGGTAATAATAGTAAGGAAAAAAGGTAAAAATGTTAAAGGGAGGAACTGGACAAAGAATTCCTTTAGCAAATGCAGTTGAAATTCACACATGCTTGGATAAAATAAGGGAGTTCACTAAACTCTAATTTTGATTGACATATGTTAATATAAGTATGTCCATGACTAAATGGAAAGAAGTATGACATCCAAGTGTGTTGGTTTGGTTTATGGGGATAATGGAGAGCGATATGGAAACCATGAAAATGGCTCAAAAGGAGGTTCTCTTGACCTTGACTCTAATTACATATGAAAATGTATGTTCATGATCATGCTGATATGTATGTATACATTCCATTGTGTCTGGTAGGGCCTTCTTAGGAATAATTCTTGTGGAAGAATGATTATATAAATTTAATTGATGTAAATGTAAATGGCTAGATGGGATGACAATGATAAGTTTTATAACGATATTATTGGTAGAAAGAGGAATCAATGGGGTAGGGAAAGCCCTGGTAGGTTGATGATTTTAATGCCATAAGAAAAACACTTTTATATGCTCATGTTGTATCATGTGGATGACAAGGATGTGTTGATGGTATATTAACTAATAATCTAACTCCTTGATCGCAATATTGGACATGTACTCCACTAAGTATCTTGTTGATGCTAGAAGAGAGTTTTGTGTAGTAGTGAAGCTTTGATGATAGCATAGCTGAGAAACCCATGAGGCTTGTTGGTTGATAATCACTGAGCATAACTCTAATGATAGCACAACTGAGAAACCCATGAGGTTTGTTGGCTAATAATTATAGAGTAAGCTCAGATGATAGACCAACTAAGAAACCCAAAGGACTTGTTGGTTGATAATCATTGAGTAGTGGTTGTGCCTTACAGGGTTGATAAATCCACAATAAATGGTGTTGGTTGAAAACTTTTGAGAGGTGAAGGTACACAAGGCTAATGGGATGATAACACCTGATGGTAGTTCCACAAAGTTGGACTGAGAACACAGGTTAAAGTTCTAATTAAGTTGTTGAAGAGTGTGCTCTTATTCCTTCAGGAGTAATGCAACTGATAAAACCTCCTCACTATTAAATATATCTATATCTCTATATATATATAATATATATATATATATATATATATATATATATATATATATATCTCTCTCTCTCTCTCTCTCTCTTTCTCCAAAGTTGAGTTGAGACTCTCTGTGCTCTGCATGAACCCCTATGTTGATTTGTAGCCATTGTGGTGTAATAGCAAGGAGTTGTTGAGAACACGTGATAAATGGGTTTGTTAAAGACATGTGTGTGAATTTCCAACCAGCCATTCATAGGACAAGACAAGAGGTATAATTTAGACTATTACAAATTATTTATGATGAATCTAATAAGAGATTGTATGCCATGTTATAGGAAAGCATGGAGGTTTCCCAGTCTGGGTGAATGAAGCTAACTAAAATGAGGACTCTAGTAGCTTGAAGATATCATAGTGTGCAACAAAAGCACCAAGAATACCTCAAAAGAGCCACTGAAAGATGGCTAATTTAATGGGTATATATATCCATTGAGTTGTTGGGTAAGCGACTAAATATATGAATTGTAATTGTAATCGAGTGGTAAATACAAAGATCCAAATCAGTTTTTATTAGTTTGAGGAATGTTTTTATTTTTATTTCAGTCATAGAACATTAAGGACGATATTCCTCTAAGGGGTTGGGGATTCTGACATCCCTTGTGGGTTAATTTCCCTTATAATCATTTTCCTTGTCATTATGTAACCATAAAATTAAAAATATTTGAGTGAGGAACAAATTCCATTGTTTGAGGAGGGAGATTCCTTGAGGAAGTGGGTTGTTTTAAATATCAATCATAGGCTAACTATGTGGGTTTTAATGGGCTAACTGTGTGTCAATTCAACTAGAAAAAATGAAGAACAATCCCATGTGTTTTTTGGAAAGAACTACAAGCAAATAAAAGGACAAATTAAATGATCAGTACAAGCTGCACTATTGAGGTCATTGGTCTAAGTAGACCACTCACAAAAGGACAGAACCATTGTGGTCGAGAAGGAGGAGGAGATACTTGAGGACACTCCTTCATTCAGTAAGTTATAACAACCACATGAAGTAGATGCCAAGTTGTCTATTGAATTGGGACAAGATTCATACATATAAGAAAATGAGGGAGGATGAGAGACTTCTGTTGAAACAAGGATAGGAGGTTGAGAGGTCCTTGTTGAAATGAGAAAATGAGGCTAGGAGGCTTTTGTTGAAAAGAAAAAGAAGTGGAGGCTGAGAGGCTCTTGTTGGAAAGAAATAAGCATACATGATTCATGGTCACATAAAGAAAATAAGGGAACAGGGAAAAGAGGAGGTCAAGAAGCTTCTAATGGTCAAGCTAATTTACTAAGAGGGCAGAGAAGATTATTAAGATTGAGATAATTCAGGGAGAGGGAACTTTGTTAATAAAAAAATTGGAAACCCATAAGGCTTGTTGGCTGATAATCACCAAGAAGCTTTGTTGATAGAACAATTGAGAAACCCATAAGGCTTGCTAGATGATAATCACAAAGAAGCTCCAATGATAGCATATCTAAGAAACCCATGAGGATTGTTGGTTGATAATCACATAGTGGGATCATATGATAGTCTCGCTGAGAAACCCAAAAGGCTTGCTAGTTGATATTAACTGAGCAGTGGTTGTGCCTTATAGTGCTGATAAATCCACTTGAGACTATGCTAGTTGACAAATTTTCAGAGTTGGAAGCACCCAGGGCTAGTGGGCTTATAATACTTGATGGTAGTTCCATGGGATTGGATTGAGAACACAGGTGGGAGTTCCACTGAGAAGTTGCTAGAAAGTGCACTCCTATTCCTTCAAAGGTAAAACAACTGATAAAGCCTCCTTCTTGTTAACTATATCATTGTCTCCACATCTGAATTGAGACTCTTTGTGTCCAAACTCCCAAAAATTTGGGATGTTGATTTAGAAGTCCCTCTGCATAAAATAATGTGTTCCCTACCTTGTGTGCAATTGTGGAATAGCTAGTGGATGAAGAAAGTATGGCCTTGAGACACCTTGTTCTAGCTGATGATATTGATTTAATATCCTAACTAGAATATGGTTGTGTGATAGTGAGGTGGTTCATTGTGATTATGTGATTTTGATAGTTAGTGGGTGGAGGTGAGCCAACCTTGAGACACCATGTTTCAAATAATAATACCAATGTAAAACTCCTTTGAAATCTCTCTATGTCAAGATCTGGAATTTGGCTTGAGGGTGACAATTGCAAGAAAGACTTGGCTACAACTTGTATAAGGTTGGGTTGAGAGTTGAAGTTTCGATATTAGTTGTTGAGTTAATAAGTAAGTATACTCAAGTCGTTGTGCATTAATTTTTATGCATATGTTTGATGTTTAGGATTAAGGGATGTTATGGTATTGAATCAATATACTGGTCTAAAGCTTGTGATGTAATGTGGAATGTGATTTCTTGCATGTTTAAGGAATGTTGATTTTCTTGTAAGATTCCTAAGTAACTGAATTGATTCCTACAGGTATTTATGAGCTTGTTGTACATCTTATCATCAACCTAAGAGGCTTGTAGACCTATGAGTTTATATGAGTGTGAATTTGATCCAATGGACCTAATTATAATAAATGGACAAATCTTTGTTAGCCAAATGGATTCCTACACTAAAATTACTTGTCTATCCGGCCGGTATTTACCCATAAGATCTAGAGAGTTAGCATTGAATATATATATATATATATATATATATATATATATATATATATATATATATATATATATATATATATATATATATATATATATAAGAACACATACATGCCTGTATCTCTATATATTGTATTGTTAGAGCCCTGGGAAAGGTCCCTTTATACATGCATTAATAGTGACCAAGATCCGCATGGATGGAAGTCTAGATCCTTGAGGAGTTAAAAGGGACTCAGGCTTAAGCACCAAGTGACCAAAAGCCATGTCCAATAACTGATAGTGGGGGTCAAGATTTTTTGTGTGGGGTTAAAGGAGTAGCTTCATGCCAAAACATATGGCTAAGAGCTATGACCAAGAATGGAGGTAGGATAAATCCAAGCTGTTGAAATCCAAGCATGTTGTTATGTAGTTGATGCATTGACATGGAGGAATCGATGTAACCCCACTTCATTTTCCCCTGAAGTTTCAATAGGGGACCACAAGGAATAAATATGGGATTCTATTCCCAGGGTGACATGGCCATGGAGGGCCCATACCCACATACAGTTCATGTATCACATGTATATTATAATTTGGGCCATGTGAGCCACAAAGAGGGGTTAATTTCTGACTTGGTATGAATGGTTCAGTAACTAGGGTAACATTGCCATGTCGCGGTAAGGTGGCTGACTTTGATAGCCACGTGGGTGCCACATGCAGGTAAAGATGATGTGGCACTATGTGATAGAGTAATCTTTGAATGTCTGTATCTTTTGATCTAGGAGTCAGATTGAGACAAATGTTATATTATTCGAAATGTCTCAACGAGACAAATACAAAGACATCATTTGTTTTCAGTTTTGAGAAGGTTGGAAAATTTAGACCTCATTTCCATAATTGGACTTTGGAGGTTGGGTCATTAGCGTAATTTCCTACTACTACCCTTAGTGGGTACTGGGTATGGTAGGGGGTATGTTACAACCACAAATTCATAGTTCCCATACCTGGTTCTAAATGTCGTTTTGTGAATATCTTCATCTTTGATTCATACCTGATGGTACCCAAAACTTAAGTCGATCTTTGAAAATATGGCAGCCCCTCTCAACTGACTAAACATGTCATCAATCCTTAGCAAAGGATACCTATTCTTGATTGTCACCTTATTGAGTTTCCTATTGTCAATACATATCCTCAATGTTTCATCCTTCTTCTTTACAAATAATATGAGGGCTCCCCATGGTGATATGCTAGATCTAATGTAACCTTAGTCCAACATTTCCTTTAATTGTAATTTAATCTCTACCAGCTCCAATGTACTTATTCAGTCTGGTGTCGTCGATACTAGCATTGATCCTAGCAGTAATTCAATCGAAAATTCATTTTCCCTCGACGTAGTCGAAGGATCTCTTTGGGGAACATATCGTTGAATTGTTTTATTAGTGGGCATTCTTCAATTTTGCTTCTCTCCACCTATGATTCGTTGGTGACTTGGATAATGTACAGTTCACACCCCTTCCTATTGCACCTCTTCAATTGCAGCACAATGATTTGTTGAACTGTCGAAGATTTTCTCTTTCCTTGCAATGTCATCCTTTCCCCTTCCCCATTGAGACACTCTATCGGCTAGCTGTAGCAGTAAACCTTGGTTTCGTGGACCACTAGCCAGTCCATCTTGACCAATAATTCATATGAGCCTAATGGTAATAGGTTTATATCTGCAGACGTAGGCATGCCATTTATCATGACTAGGCATGACTTTGCCACATGTTCAACTCATTTCTTACTCCTTGTGACCAACTGCAACAACTAAGATATATCATGGTCTGTTCTCTACAACACACTTTTCTACAAATTTTGGACTTACCTGGCTGAAATTAAAACTAGGACCAGTCAAAATGGAAACAAATTGGTTATTGATTGTACCTTCCATTTCAATCACTGAGGCTTGGTGATCAACCTACCTATTTTCCAACACTTCATAGATGCATGGTACAGTGTGAGCCACATCATTCAATGTCTTTGCTTCCTACACATTGTATAGTATTAAATGGTTCCTCTGTAGCTAAGGTAAATCCCTCTCTAAGTGGTCTTCCCCACATCTCCAACACTCTATGGGTTTTCTCCTAGTCCCCTTTGTTTCCTCTCTTGTAGGCTTAAAGAGTTGGTCTTAATTAGTAGTAGTAGGTTTCTATTGAGACCACCTCTTGCAGGAGTGGTGAACCTCACATTTCAACCTTGTTGACGTCCTATATCTTCTTCCCTTTTCCTTTAAAGTTGGGCTTTCCTTTTTCTTTCCAATTAGTCATGAACCCATGCACGTGCTTGGATTTCTTGTAGAAATACTCCATTTTTATCTGTTGACGACACCTTACGTAAACTTCACTAAAATGGCTAAAAACACTCGAGCATTTCATATGACTTTCTATATATCCATAGAAACTGTCACCCTTTGCCTCCATTAGTGTCACTGCTCTCTCACTCACCCATTGATATGCTTTTGATAGCTCATTTCCAAATAAAAAAGGTGCTCATTTCATTACTTAAAAGAAAGCCCTCTCCCCTCATTTTTGACATAATGTGTTACCCTGTGAAAAATCCATACCATATATATTTTATTTCAAAAGTTTACATATGGTTCCATTTCTATATGATGGGGGGTTGATATGGTCCCATTTCTATATCATAATGACATAATGTGTTATCCTTTGAAAAATCCATACCATATATATTTTATTTCAAAAATTTACATATGGTCCCATTTCTATATGATTTTATTTCAACAGTTTACATATGGTCCCATCTCTATATAATTGGGGTTGATATGGTCCCATTTTTCTATGATAATGACATAATGTGTTACCCTTTAAAAAATCCATACCATATATATTTTATTTCAAAAATTTACATATGATCCCATTTCTATATAATTTTATTTCAAAAATTTACATATGATCCCATTTCTATATGATTGGGGGTTGATATGGTCCCATTTCTATATAATAATGACATAATGTGTTACCCTTTGAAAAATCCATACCATATATATTTTATTTCAAAAATTTACACAAGATCCCATTTTTCTATGAATGGGGCTTCATAAAAGTCCTAATGCCTCTCTCAAATTCCATTATATATAAATCATTTCTATATGGTCCCATTTCTATATGATTGGGGGTTGATAAGATTCACAATATGATTGGGGATTGATAAAAGTCACAATGCCTACCTCAAATTCCATTATATGTAAGTCAGTGTCAAAGCCCACTTCCATGCCAAATCCAAGGCGCCAGGAAATTGGGTGCCTTTTATATACAAGGCATTATATACTTCCGCCACCAATGTGGGATAATTGGATATCCATTCACTAACTTACATATTATGTTCGTGAGCTACATTTTAAAATTCGGTTCGTTATTAATTAAAGCGACTGTTTGGATGCCATTTCCAAATTTGAGAAGCAAGAATTAGAGAAATTAGTACAGCCTTTCCATGGAAAATATCTCTATCTCTGGAAGAATTCATGTCATTTTTTTTTTTTTTACATCTACTGATACTGTGAAGGTGAGCTTCCATCCAAAGGGGCAGGAGGGCCAAGATTGTGGGGAAAATCGCAAGAGAAAAGACAAAATGATATGGAGGATTTTTCCTATATATTTATCTCATGGTCCAGAGGTTTATTTTTGAACAAAAAAATCGCAAAATGGTGAAATGTGCACAATGAAGAGGAACAGTTAATGAACCATCGAGAGCTTTAACTGCATAAACCTGTTTCCATGCAACGACCCAATTTCAAATGAACTTGAAATTGGGAAATTTCCATAATAAGAGGTTCTCCAAACTCTTTTCCACGCAGGTGCTTATCTTTTTACTGTGTGGGGGTTTTGCCAGAAGAGAGTGCTCTTTATTGTTTCTCTCCTTCGTTGTTTTGCATTGAAGGTTTGTGAGCCGGTGATGTTTCATTGTTGATTGTAAGACTTTTTCTCAAGTTGGTGGAAGAAGTGAAGAAGTGTTTTTTGAACCAGTGTTTAGTGGAGGTATCATTTATTTATTTCTGTAAAAATACTTACATTCAAAGCCTGGCTATTCTTGACATGTGGTAATTTTTGCAGGGTATTATTTATCTTTGAGCCACTGGTTCAATTAAATTGACACGATCACCTTATATTTAATATTTTTGTAATGCTTTGCAGTAAAGTATTAAGAGCAATAAAGATTTACTCACTGGTTTTCATTCCTCTCCCTTTCATTAATTTAAACCTGGTTTTACTTCATTTTTGGAATTCCGACTAAATCTTTTAGTTTTCAGCTTTTTAACCACCCATCTTTAATTTCTTTGAATGTTTGCAAATGTACATATTTTACTTCATTTATGTTTATATCTCTTTTAGTTTTCAGCTTTTTAACCACCCATCTTTAATTTCTTTGAATGTTTGCAAATGTACATATTTTACTTCATTTATGTTTATATCTCATTTATTTTTAAGTTCTGGTAAAATATATGGAAATATAAAATGACATAATACAAAAAAATAAAAAATAAAAAATAACTTTTTACTTATTTATTTACGCCTTTTCTTGACTTTGTAAATATTCTAACCTAAAAATACAAAATACAAAAAACAAAAACTAACTTTACACTAATCTACTTCTGTTAACTTAGTTTTGTTCATATTTTCTTTAAGGATTTAACCTGCTCTTTACAATAATTCCTAAAAACATGAGACATGTCATCACTTTTACAATACAATTTCATTGTTACAATTTTAAAATGTTAAGTGCATGAAAATTAAATATACAAGCATGACAATTAGATGCTCTCAGCTCCATTAATTTAAAAAATCAAAATCCACTTAAAGAGAAACATTATGTTATCCATTCATATAAAGAACGATATGACCCTCCGATTCACTTATAACAAGTGTATTGCATTACCTGACCTTATACATTTACTTATAACAATTCTATTGCATTACCTTGACCTTATACTTAATTAATCAAATCTTTATAAGTACTAAGGTTACTATTTATATTTAACGACTACTAAATATGAGAGAAATAATTCATATTAAATCGACAAAGAACCCTTTTTATCTATCTATCTATATATATTGTCTTTATCAAAAGGGGGGAAGTTTTAATTGTATTTCTCACATCATTAAAGTGGTCCAATCTCTAAGGGTTTAAGTAGGTTGATATTTTATCTTTTATCTTTTAGGTTTATTGTATCATATTCTAACTGACTATAAACTAGGTGAGTCCCAAGTCCTTAACCTAACCAGCCTAAGGATTCAAAGTGTTGATGTGGTATCCTCTAAAGTTTGTGGCTCATCAAATTCTATTATGCCCATAAATGCTTGTGGTAACCCACTAAGATACTATTGAATATTTTCCTTCTCATTCTTTAGTTAAGGCACATACCTCAACAACTACAAATTGGTTGTATATTCATCACCTGTCAGCTACCCTAGTTTGTGCTCATAAAATTCTTTGGCCTTGTTGTCATAATACTTTTCATACAAGTACTTTTCATAGAAATATATCTCAAATATACTCTATGAAATCTCGTCCTCTTTAATATTCTTGATGTTCTTTAGGTCTTCCCACCAAATATCATCCTTGCATTTCAAGTTGAAAGAGGCTACTCTCACCCTCATGTTTTGAAAGTAATCATGCACCATGAAATATTTCTTCATCCCTTGTAGCCATGATTCTACTTCCTCAACCTTCCTCACCTCTCTATCGAATGTAGGAGGCCTTTCATTCTTTAATTCTTTTAACATTTATTTTTTTTCCTTTCCTTTTCTATTGGAAATGTCACTTAATATTTCTTCATTCCTTGTAGCCATGCTTCTACTTCCTCGACCTTCCTCACCTCTCTATCGAATGTAGAAGGCCTTTCCTTCTTTAATTCTTCTAACATTTATTGTTTTTCTTTCCTTTTATATTGGCAGTGTCACTTAGTTGCAGCACTAGACAATCACTCACAACTTCATGTCCTCCTCTCTGGAGTATTTAGTGGATTTTCACCTCTCACTGTCTCCTCACTTGACTTCCTATGTATTTTCTTGGACCTACTTCCTTTTGCACCATCAATATTTAATTCATATTTTCCAATTCCTGATGGAATTTGCATATCTTTATCCCTTCCTAGGTGGCTGACACCTAGATCATCTTGCCTTTGTCTTTGCAAATCTAATAGGCTCCATAGTATAATTGAATTTACTTTTTCTTATTGTCCTTGAGCCATGACAATCCTTTCATTTTTAGCCTTATAAATTCTCAACTCAAATCTTATACTTCTAACAGTGTTCATCGAGTTAGGGGAGTCTTCTTCTATCCTCTTTCCAACTGGATCTTCTTACTGACAATGTTGGAATTTATCATTTCTATTTTGCACCATTTTGCTACTCATCCCTTACACTCTTATTGTTCTTTGATTTATTTTTATATGTTTTCATAAACATATAACTGTTATCCAACATGATATAAATAACATATTTACTCATCACCTTGGAAAATCTGCAATAAGTATATGGATGTGAGGCTATTTGAAACATAGATTTTAAATTTAGTTTGCAATTCATAATCAAAATGTTACAAGAAACACACATTATATGCAACAAAAAATTATTAGAAAAAACCACACTTTGTAATAGAGCTCTATATTTTATCCTCCTAGGCCCATTTAGTTCGAGTGATAAACCTAGGAAATCATATACCTCTCTGTAATGCTTCCTCCCACCCCCTTGTACTCTCAACGCTGAATGGGAGGTGTTACTTTAATAACACGTCCTTCATAGTCTCATTATGAATATGGGGTTACAAAATTCCTTCTCAATCAAAGGGTGTAGAACTGACTTCGGATAACACCATCACATTCAACTCATTAAGAGATTTTCAATGATATAAATGTTCCTCAATTCAACCTCTTGATTGAAATTTATACTCATTTAAATTTTGGGCCCTGTAACCCTTGCCACATCAACAAGGATCTTTCATGTGGTACACACATGGGACTACCACCTCATATGTAGTCCAACATGGTGCCTGCCACATCATAGCACTAAAGAACTCCTGCACCATCATGCCACTGCTCCAACTTCCAAGAGAGTTCTGCTCCCAAACACCCATGGTGTGATAATTCTTGTTATGTTAGGTAACACGGACAATCCTCATCTTGCAGCCTCTTCTCATCCATGGCATATGTCAACCTATGCCCCATTTAATAAATGCACTGCAAACTTCTCTAGGGATTTGAGTTCTACGATGAAGTGCCATAAAACCACTGCCACATGTCATCTAGGTGCCACATCAACCTAACCTTTATGTCACCCATTCCCATAGAACCCTGATGATGTCACGCTGACTTCAAGATAATGTGGCATCCTCTAATGGTGCCATGTGTCACTCAAAAGCTAGCCTTTTATTCATCCAAAAAGGCCATTTATAGATTCCATGTGTCATGTTATCAATGTGCCACATCAGCAACTTTGTTGGATCACTAGTCCACATCATTTAAAATCCTACACGGAAACCAGGTAGTCTTACCCGGCCTATGTGGCATCCACCACCTCATCCTATGACATAGGTTGCATTGGTCTCGATCCTCTATGAAAATAAACATTTTCCCATTTATGGATGAGGAAGGAATTTTTTCCTTCTCTCTAACAATGGTGCTAGTGTGCCCATGCCTAAAATAAAGTCATTGTCACAACTCCGTGGCGCAATAGGAAAAACTCGGAAACAGGTGAAGGGAATATTTCCCATCCTATGCCTTTTGTTGACCATGCCAATTCCCACTAGGATTTCATGTTAACTTTGGCATGATGCAACGTGAAATTCCATGTCAGGTAATAGGAATTTTTCGGTCCTACACTATGCATTAGTTTGCAACTTCCATCAATGAGCATTAATATTTTTATCCTGCAAAGGCACATCTCTATTCCCTAGGACATAAAAGCCTTTGTTAAGGAATTTGAAGGTTTTCTCATCCTTTCCAAATCAAGGCTCCTTTACATGTTCACCAAGGTCTATTCCACCCCAATTGTGGACCCATTACTCAATGAAACTCAAGCTTGAAGCATCGAGGATTTCGATGATCAAACTGAGCCTTGCTCTCATTCAAATTTTGCTTAATCATCAAATAATTATGGGGATAGTAACCTATCTAAATCAGATAAATCAAGGCATTATACATAGCCTTAAATGATATGCAGTGCATCCACTAAACAAGCTTCCACTCAAGTAGTTCAATGAGCTAAACCATAGCTAATACTTCATTATACATTTAGGTACGACAACATCTCATTAATTACATAATGGATTCAAATAGGTACCATCATATCCATTGATATAAATGCCACACAGAACATCAACCATAGAATTTCACCAGTCTATAATAACAAATTTCCAGTAGCCATGATATTATTGACATAACAAACAATAGAAATCAAACACAGTGACAGTCAGTTGAACTCGACAAGTACTCATGCATACTATGTAATTAACCCTGCACTCAGGAAGGTGTCAGTAGTCACAAGTATATGAAAATACCTTTCATCCATGAGAATTTTAATAGCCCTCGGTTAAAAGTTCATGTAGTAAAGTTAATAAAGGAAAAATAATAAGACTAAGGTCATGGGACATGTATTCCAAGTTGAATGTTGGGAAAAACATCCTAGTGGGTGTCACTTTCGGTTTATTATGGCTAAGGAATTTGGGAAAGGAAAAGAGGCATTAATTTGCATTTATTTATCAAAATAAAGGAAAATAGGAGAAAAGGGAGATGAAGGGTCATAGATTTTCATGAGAAAAATTGAAGGAAATTAGAGGAAAATGAAGAAAATAGATTCCTCAATAATAAAAAGGCTTTTGAGGACTAGTTCACAACTTTTGTCAATTTAGTTTTGGAGCTCTCTCTATTCTCTCATACTCTTGCACAAATAGAGAATTCTTTCAACACTCTAGCATTGGGGAAAGAAAAGCAAAGGAAGGACAAGGAAAGAAAAGGAAAAGCAAGGAAGCTTGGACCAAGAAGCTTTAGTAGGAAGATTTGTGGGTAACAAGTTTCATGTGTGATTTCCTAGTTGGTTGTTGAATGCATTCTATATGCATTTGTTTACTGGGTTCTTTTGTTATCATTGGCAAGGGGTTTTCTTGGTTTGACAGTGGTTTTAGCCTTTCCTTGCCATTTCCTGGATAACCATGGTGTGATGGGATTCTTTTCTCAGTTGAGCTTTGGATTACTGGAAGGCTTTAGAACTGAGTGAGGAGGTCTAAGTAAAATTCCCAAGGGTTTGGGGTGGAGGTGGTTTAATCTCTGGGAAGCGCTCGGCAAGTGGGTGGACACATGAAAATTCCTCAAGGTAATAGCAAATAAATTCTTAGGCATCCAAGCTAGTTTGGGATTCATGATGTATAGATCAAGTTTAGCGAGATCGCGGTAGCCTGAAGGTGGAGGTGGTTTAATCTTCAGGAAGCATCGGTTTTTTATGTCTTAGGATCCCACATTCATGCTTGGAATATGGCACGGGAGTGATTGGCTAAAATAAATATTTGGTTCAGCCCAATCTATGGTCGGGTGGTGTGTGGAAGTCCTTGAAAGTTTTGGCTTTTGCATACGTTAAGAAGAGCTATTTTATTATTGTAATATATGAGAACTTATACTTGTTA
Organism: Pinus tabuliformis; assembly: GCA_031772625.1. Taxonomy (NCBI): domain Eukaryota; kingdom Viridiplantae; phylum Streptophyta; class Pinopsida; order Pinales; family Pinaceae; genus Pinus; species Pinus tabuliformis. Next base: position 484,969,198 of record CM062814.1, on the reverse strand, counting down.
TTATGGTAATTTAATGGTTGTTTTTTCATGGTTAATAATCTGGTTATATGCTTTTTTTATGCATGGATTTGTAATGTGCTCTAACTATGACTAGTTCGGGATTTGATAAGTATTTAATGGTTAATTAATGCATGGGCTAGCAAGTGTAATTACAACTATTATGAAAGGGAATTAGACCTTCTTGGTGATTCTCAAATAAGTTTCAAACTCCTGTGATCATATATGCATTCATGATCTATAGTTTACATGTTCACCATATGTTTAAGGAAATGATTTTCATGGTTAGGCTTGGTTAGGTCAATTTCTTGTTCAATTTTGGTATGATCAACATTGTCATTAAGTCATTTATCATTCTAGAAATTCTCAGAAAGTTTTTGGCAATGCTCTGGAGGCTAGCTTGGAATTATGGCTCAGATCTCAAGACCACACCCTATGAATTGGATAATTTGGGTTGCAACCACATGGAGGCAGTGTTGTGCATGTAGTTGGAGGGTCACAACCAAACTCGTGTAGTCTTGTGCATGCGGTTGGGAGTCTAAGTCACTAAAAAAATTATCCAGCTTAGGGTTTGGTCACTTGGGTTGGTTCTTTGGCACCTAAGTGTCCTGTAAGCACTATAGGATGTAAGTTTATGGTTAATAAGACTCAATTTTTGTCCCCACTTCCATAACTGAAGCTTGGAGGTTGGTTCATGTCATAGTATCTCTTCGTCTCATGTTTACCCTGATATCCCAGTCAAATTGGGTAAATGTGGGGTGGGGGTGTTATAGGGTGGTATTAGAGCGAGGTTATAGCACTAGACCTCGGGGTAAAAGTGATTGTCATACATGCATGTTAGTGTATATGTGGTTGTTATGCATTCATGGTAGTGGTTATGGTTAACATGTATGTGGATAGTGTTACAGTCTTTTGTTGTCATGTATGACGATTAATGTGTCGATGTCATTATGTATATATATGTCTCGTGTTAATCTAGATTGATTTTGTAGTTGAGATAACCTACCTTGAACTTCACTGAGGTATGTTTATTATGCTTATATTTGGTTATCTAACATGGTATGCTTATAGGAATAAGAGGATTAGAGATGACTATCCAAATGTTGGATTACATTTCACATGACTCTCCTTATAGATCAGATGAGTAGCACAGACATAAGTACTCTCTTGACATAGTAGATACCTTGAGAAGCTTAAAGGCATAAATCAGAAGTTGCAAGGTGGATAATGACAAGACCATTTAGTCACATGCTAGACATGCCAGAGTACAGGAAAAGCAAGTGTACATCAATCCAGTTATCCTTTAGAGTTTGTCAGATTTGCAAAGACATGGATAGCCATGGATCAGTTTTCAACAAGAGGACAGGACTAATGGGGCATATGGTAGATGGTCTCATGGAGGGTACAGGTTGGACAGGGATGACACAGCCAAAGATGGTAAGTTCTTGGATACACTTGACAAGAGATACGGTCGTTATGAGTTCTATTCTAGCTCTGGTTCATACAAGTATCATGTTCATCGTCGCTAATATCCTTACAGGAGGAGTGATAGGGGATACTTGCAAAATGAGTTTAAGAAATCCTTGCCACCTATATTCGATGGAGATTTGAAGAAACTGAAAGATGCAGAGACACTGTTTCTTGGGATGAAGAATTTCTTTGAACTGCGTGACTATACAAATAACATGAAGGCTAGGATATCTATTTTCAGTCTCAAAGGGAAAATAGACATCTGGGGTGAAGATGTGAAGCACATCATAGGAATCATGACAGAGGAGTTGAATTGGCATGAGCTTAAAAGACTCTTCCAAAAGAGGTACTTGTTAGAGAGGTACTATGACGATAAGGCAAAGGAGTTATATGAGATGAAGATGGGATCTATGACAGATGAGGAGTACATGACTAAGTTCCTGGAGTTGTTGATGTATTTTCCTTACCTTAAGGATAAGAAGAAAAAAGTTTAAAGGTTAATCAATGGGCTACCATTAGCATTCAAGGATCATATTGAGTATGATGAGCCTCAGTCATTGGAGGAAGCCATTGGAATGTTGAAGAACTATTATGAGTAATTGAAGCATAAGTCTGAGTCTAAGAAGGGTTGGAAAGGGAATGATAATATTGAAGGAAATTTTCCACCAAGGTGAGTAAGACCTCAGGATGCAGGTGAGAAGGAAAATGTTTCTCCGTACAAGAAGTTTAATGTGGTAGAGAAGGGACATGGACCTCAGCTTAGAGAGAAACAAAATAAGGGCAGTGGCAGAGAATCGTTGCAGTGTTGGAGATATGGCAAAGATCATCCCAAGAAGGATTTTTTGTTGTATCAAGGTGGTAGACCTCATATCTATAGTGTTTAGGAGGCATAGACATTTGGGTATGTGGGCCAGAGCATTCCTCGAATCTATGAAACATTTGATAACAAGCAGGTAGATCACTTGACATCCATTATTGAGATGGAAGGAAAGCTTCGTGATCAAGTTGTTTCCATTTTGATTGATCCTAGATCTAATTATATTTATGTTAATCTTGGCCTGGTGGATAAGCGTGGTTTGAGAAAAGAAGTGCACACAAAGTCTTGGTTGATGCAATTGGATACAAGTACTAAGACAAGAGTTCATCATTGGGTAAGAGATTGTGTCTTTGAGTTGAATGGTATGCCTATATTAATGCATCTAAATGTGCTTCCTTTGGGTTCGTACAATATGCTTTTGGGTATGGTTTGGTTGTACCTTCACATTACCAAGGTGGATTTTTATGAGAAGCCTATCAAGTACTTGGATGATAATGGAGAGAAGAGAATCTTGCAGGGTAAGAAGAAGCCTACATTAGTGAGAATGGTTACAACTATGCAGGAAAAGCACAGTTGTAGGAAAGGGTGTGTATCATTTTTAGTTCATATTTCTAATGATAAAGGGAAGGATTTTGAGGATGTTGAACTCTTGAATGGGTATCTGAATCTGCAACAGTTTTAGGATGTAGTTTTAGTAGAAATATCAGATTTATTGCCTCGTTAGGAAGTGGACTTTCCTATTGAGTTGGTACCAGTAGTAGCACCAATGTCAAAGGTACCTTACAAGATGAGCACTCTAGAGTTAGTGGATATGAAGATGCAGTTGAAGGAAATTCTCGACAAGGGATGCATAAGGCCAAGTGTATTACCTTGGGGTGCATTAGTGTTGTTTGTGAAGAAGAAGGACAATACTCGTAGTTTGTGCATTGATTACAGGCAGTTGAACAATGTGACAATCAAGAATAAATATTCGTTACCAAGGATAGATTATTTATTTAATCAATTGAAGGGAGAAGAAGTGTTCTCAAAGATTCATTTGAGATTAGGATGTCATCGGGTATGAATCCAAGAAGAGGACATTTACAAGACCGCATTCTAAACTAGGTGTGGGAATTATGAGTTTGTTGTGGTTCCTTTTCATTTGACTAATGCTCCAGCTACTTTCATGTGTTTGATGAATAGTGTGTTGCATCCTTATATGGAAAAGTTTTTGATAGTATTCATTGATGGCATATTGATGTATTCTAAGAATGAAGAAGAACATGTAGAACACCTAACAATAGTGTTAATATTGCTAAGAGAGCATTAGTTGTATGTCAAGCTTAGTAAGTGCAATTTCTTTCAGACATGAGTTCATTATTTGGGACATGTTGTTTCCAAGGAAGGCATAGCAGTGGATCTTGAAAACATCATAGCTATCATGGAATGGTCAACTCCTAGGAATGTGGATGAGGTCATATCATTGATGGGGTTAACAAGTTACTAAAAGCGGTTCATTAGGAAATGCTCACAGATTGCCTATCCTATTACATCATTGCAGAGGAAAGGAAAGAAGTTTGAATGGACAGAGGAATGTGCATCTAGCTTTGAGCAGTTAAAGCAGTTGCTTACAAATGCTCCAGTTCAAAATATTGAAGATCTAGATAAAGAGTTTGTGGTGTGTACATATGCTTGTAAGAGAGGACTTGGTGGAGTCTTGATGCAGGAGGGTGTTGTAGTGGCTACAACTACCCTCCAAAAATTTTTCCTGCACCAATTTCAGAGCCTCCCTTGAGAGTTTCACTTGATCACTGCACACATGCGGGTTTTCTCCATGAGGTTGTGTGAGTCCTCACATCCGCCTTGCTTGCTGATTTCATTCAAGTTTCTACATCCTGGTGTCTAAGTCATGCTTGTGATCATGTTCTGGTTATGCTCGAAGTCTTCACTTCATATGTGTTTGTTGTGTTCACTATGAAAGCATCTATCGCACTCACACATAGAGTCACGCTCACTGTTGCACAAGCGTTGTCTCGATCAATTAACAGTGAATCACGAGTGCCACACTTGTCACTTGCACCATTGGTCAGTCATGTTGAGAATGTGTGTATGGATGGCTTGAGTCATTTCAACGTCGAGTCACGTGAGTGTGTGTTTGCATGATCACCTATGCATCTTTCGATCGTTTACACACTTAGTCATTTTTGTTGAAGTCTTGACGACCAGACTCCCCTCTAACAGACGAACCATCACCCCGCCATCGACTTGATTGACTGTCAACCAGAATAGTGCAGAAGCACCAAGCTAGTATTTTCAAGTTGTGTTGCCCGCAAGCAGTTCAATCAACTTCCATGTTGACCAACCAGACAGCCGGACCCAGTCACCCCGGGACTGACTCCCTTAAAAAATTGTGCAGAGGCCACTAACCTCACTCACTCAACTGACTGAGAAAATTGTACAGATAGGTTGGATAGACACCAAGTGCCCATCCCTATCTCCTTCAGAAAATTGCATAGTTTACCCAGTCAGTCATTCGGATAGTCGACCGGCTGCTCATCCAAGAAATTGTGCAGTTTTCATGAGAAGGCCTTCTATTGTCCACTAGTTCACTCAGCTCAGAAATTACGCAGAGATAATTAGCAGGCTGGCTTCCCAACTTCAGTGCAATTTCCCCGCCAGCAACTCCTAGTAGCAGATGGCCATTTCCCTCTAGGAAGTGTGCAGTTTCTGTTGCCAGGGAGTGAGTAGCCAACCGCTAGTTCCCTTTCGGAATTGCATAGTTTGGTTGCCAGAGACCCCAGAAGCCAACTGCCATTTCCCTCTAGGAATTGTGTAGTTTTGGTTGCCAGTGACCCAGTAGCCAATTGCCAGTTCCCTCTGGGAATTGCGCAATTTTGGATGTCAATCTCCCAGGCAGTTCCTCCCAAAAACTCCGGAATTTCTGCCCACTAGCCCTTCATGCAACCCAACCCATTCCTTTGGAAAATTGTGCATATCTAGTTGTCTAGTCCTCACTGTCCATTCATTCTAAAAAATGCGTAGAGCATGCCTTTTTGCCTTCCTCCAGCCCAGGCTGTCCCTCCCAAAATTTGTACAATTTTTCCTCCCAGCCGAGTCAGACCTCGCAAGCAGTCACTGTTGACTCAAATCGCTCGTATCCATCACTCAGTGACCTTTGCATAGTTTTCATCAGTAGTACCGGGAGCCATCATCTCACTTCACAACATTGTTGCCTCTCTCGGTCACCTGCATCTGAGATGATCATGTGCCATGGTAGACTAGGTGGTTTTGGATTTGATGTTGTCTCGTCATGAGTGACTGCAGGTACAGGTACACCAACAAACATGGCAAGATGACGAATGGGATGAATGAAGGGAGCACATGCAGAAGGATAGGTTCACCAATGGACAAATGAACAAAGCATGTGAAGTAGACGAATGCAACGAACATGGACCTTCGTGAACAGATGAGCCTATCAAGCCTTCCAACATGCAAGCAAGGAACAACATGTTAAAACTTCATCAAGCAAGCCAAGTACCATCGAAGACTCCGCGCACTTCGCCGTGCAAAGGTGAAGCTATGATACACCATGAAGGCATCCATCTCCCAACAGCACTGTAGCTCGACATGCACTCCAACAGCATTATGAATGTACCAACACTGTGATGTCAAGTCATGTCGAGTCATGTCGCCCACATGTCCACTATGGGATATGTTGTCAATCAATGTGATGTAACGTGGAAGTCCAAGAGACACATTTGTTGAACAAAGAGTCATGTAAGTCGAAAATTCATGGAAGCAAAATGGTTATGAGGGTAGTCAAACAGCCAAAAGGGTCAGTTTCACCCTTGGCTATAAATACCCCCTCATTTGTACATGAAAAAGACTTTTTCACCTCAGTTCCTCCCACATAGCCAAGAGAGTTTGTAATATTTTCTTTGAGGAGTAAGTAGAGTCTCCAACGCCCCACAGTCAGGGTTAGTGATGTATGGTGTAATGGTGTGTCTTGGAACTTTCGCTTAATTCAGAAGCTCGCTAACATGCCATCACATTTTTGCACATGTATTGTATTTGTTGTAAGACTGATCTTTAACACTTGTAATGCATGTTGATTTAAAATGTGTTCTACATATGAACTGTTTCATTTGTTGTAATGAATAATCTATTAATAGAAATCTGTTGTATATGTTGTTAATGTTGTCTCACCCGTGTAGATTTCTCTCCTGGACATCAGATAGACCTTTCACATGAATCTTGTTGTAACAACCGTTGCAATCATTCAGACTGATCCATTGAGTCTTGTACGTGTTATATTACCTTGTACGTTGTGACTGGTGCATCCATGTGGACTACTCCTCTCGAATATGTGCATGTCTTGTTGTGTTGTGTGTTCCTAGCAGTGTTAGGACTGCTCCCAATTGACCTAGAACTCACTCTCACCCTCTCCCTCAACAATGAAAGAACCATTGACACAAGTGACAATTACACTCACCAAGCACGCAAACCTCACTTCTCGAAGACAAAGCAAACCACTCTCATGTGCTGACAAGTAAGAGTTGAGGCAGATCTTTAAGATAATGGCAACTGGGCCATCATACCAGATGGGCATCCTACACGAAATGGGGTGAGGTCTAGTTGGGACTTCATACCGGGGAGATCCCCTGATGTTGGTGGGTCCAGCACTATCAACATTTTGGCACTAGAAGGAGGGCCAGATGACAAGCTGAGTCCTCACATCTATTTTGAATCTCTACATATCTATCGTGACTAACTATCAAATTTCTCTTCCGGAGTGTATGTCTTATCGAAACGATTTCATCATCTCGGAAAAGCTCTCGGATAACTTGTCTCATAAAACATTTGAGGGTGGATGATACGTAGCCTTGGATAGGCACGCGGTTGGCATTGTAGGCTCATGCAAAAGACATGGATTATTTGAAGAATACATGAGCTACATGTTGTTCGTCTACATGCTTCGAGGGCACCCCATGCACTAGTGTGCCATGCTACCGGAAAAATCTATTCATTCTCTTGCTCATTTGGTCATAGAGATAGACCATGCTTTTAATCACTTTAACTGGAAAGAACTTGATCAAGAAATTTTGAAATTACAAAAAGCACCCAATGAATCTATTGATCAGTTTTACACATGCTTTTGTAGTCTTGCATATTGATTCCCTAAAGATGAAATTGATTGGAAATTTATTTATGGAAGGTTTGAGTATCTTCTTCACATATCCAAACCCTGCTCAACACGATTCGATGATGGAGCTACGCAATCGCAGGTAGGCATAGTCGCTATCACAAGTGACTGTCTGGCTTCACCTCATCAAACAACTCCACCATCATGAAGTGATGTGGGAGATCATGCACATGCCTATGTTGAACTATCACACTCTCCCACCCCGCCTGCTCTTGAGATTTGCACAGATTTGGCTTGCAAGCATGTTGGTTGTCACGTCGACTGTTTCCCTCAACCTTCGTCCTCGCGTTCTGTTGATCCTCCGGATTGTATTGTCTTGTGTTCTCCAATTCCGGACTCCTCACCTGTTGTGAATGAGGATCAAGTTCTTGACAGAGTTGGTGTTATGCAGCCAACCTGCGCCATCCCTCATGATGAATGTGCATGAGAATATAAAGAAGAACCCACGGTAAAGGATGAATCCCTTCTAATCGTGCCTCATCCACTTTATCTTGACATATCTTGTGATTCTACCACTGCTGATTTCCCCTGTGAAAACCCATTTCCGTATGTTTCTACTTCCGATCATTCACAGGACACTTGAGATGCCAGTATGTCATTACAGTGTGCAGAGGACACATCTTCCTTAGAAAATCCATTCAATTTGTCATTTATCTTTCTTGAAAACACAGAGGGTGAAATTTTTCGCTTATCATATACCCCTCTTCCTGATTCATCAAATCATGACGATGCCGACAAACATCTTGAATTTTTTTATCTTGGTTATCGTGATCTATCCACTTCCTCATCTAATCATGATGTTGATTCAACTGTTATCAATTTGTCCAAGGCACTGGTCTACGATGATCTATCTGTCAACGAAGTCAAAACCCCATAGACCGTCGAGGCACTTCAGCCCAGGTTGATGATTATGCCAGGCCCTCGTTGTCCTGAGGTTGGTTTCACTTCCGGTCAGGAAATTGTTGAAACACTCAAGGCTCCTCATCACTCTCTTCTTTGCATTTAAGATCAACCAAACACCCAGATTTCACTTCCTCCACTCAAGCTACATGATCCCATCGCTCATGAGTTGGAGGAATCTTATACAGCAAGCACACATGCACAACATAAGTGGCCTACCTTTCTCACGTTATCTTGCACGTCATAGTCAAGAGAATACACACACTCAACATACGCATGCAGTGTAGCACAATACCATGGAAGCTCCATAGAGTGCATGTCATGCGTGTTCACTCATCTCTGTTCTGTGGTCACTTGTAAACTCGGAGTGTGTTTGTCTTCACTATTATATCTTTCTTGTTTTCTGGTTCACATAGTTGTCTTTTTCATGAACCATGCCTTCACCAACATGGGTCAACCAATCTGCTGGTGGTTTCATTAGAAGTATCACCTCACATGAGATGGCCCATGCACCGTTAACCTAGGAGTAGGAGTAGTCTTTTCTTTTTCACTTGTCTTTGCTTTCTAGTTTGCATGATTGTTTGCTTCCTGACTTGGTTGCTTTGCTTGCTTGTTGTTGTTTTCACTTTGTTTGCTTTTCTTACTATTTTCTTTTACGTTGTTTTATATGCTTGGTATATTACTATTTTTGTTTCTGGAAATAGGTGCTGCTAACTACTACATTCTAGTTTTTGAATAGAGTATGTGGCTGAAATTTGAGGAAAACTCGTGACACTACAGCACTTGACCAGCCTTGTGTCCACCTTCTCTGTGCTTGGTTGTAACCTTCGGTTGGTGAAGTCTCAACGGAAAATGCAAACCATTTGCAAGGGAAGTTTCAATCCAACTGTGAACCTGTGTCCACACTAGGAAGCCCCACGTCTATACTCAGCCTTCTGCTCTGTGTGTTCAATCTCATCCAACTGGTAGAAATGGAGAAGGGGAGAATCTAAACAAGCAAACCTATGTCAGAGGTCTTACATGCTTATCTGAAGGAACAACCTCTTCTACTCTCAATAAGTTGGGACCCCTCTTCCGCCCCAAAAATAAATAAGTGCCTATGCATGGTCCTCTTGAAAAATACAAAGGTGAAAGAAGAGAAAGGCTTCCTGCACAGAGAGGTGAAGCATGAAACTCCACCACGGTACTGACCAGGGTCATTGGCAGTGGAGAAATGTGTGTGTTCCTGTGTGAGTCTGCCAGGGTACTATCCAGGCCTGCTGGTAGTGGAGCAACACTAGAGATGAAAACTTATACTCTGAAAATATTCAACTCGTGAGCTAAACTACCCTTCCCAGATTCAAAACACTGAGATCTAAGCTGAAATTTTGATTGTGTTTGACTGAGTTGGCAAAGGGTGAACCATGTATGTCCATGGGGTAATTGGGGAAGCTGAAGTAACCCGCACAACATTCAATACTCCCCAAAATTCCAAGGCCCTGTGCTAGCAATGAACCGAAACAGAGAAGCTGGAGTTCTACTAGTGTGTTGCCAAGTGTTATAGCAGCTACAACCACCCTCCAACATTTTGGCCTGCACCAATTTCGGAGTCTCCCTTGAGAGTTTCACTTGATGACTACACACAGGCGAGTTCACTCCGTGAGCTTGTGTGAGTCCCCGCATCTGCCTTGCTTGTTCATTTCATTCAAGATTCTACATGCTAGTGTCTAAGTCATGCTTGTGACCATGTTCTAGTTATGCTCGAAGTGTTCGCTTCGTATGTGCTTGTTGTGTTCGCTATGAAAGTATCTGTCACACTCACACACAGAGTCATATTCACTGTAGCGCAAGCATCGTCTTGATCAATGAACAGTCAATTACGGGTGCTGCGCTTATCATTTGCATCGTCGGTCAGTCATGTTGAGCATGTGTGTTTGGATGGTTTGAGTCGTTTTGATGTCAAGTCATGTGAGTGTGTGTTTGCTTGATCACCTATGCATCTTTCAATCATTCACACACTTAGTCATTTTTGTTGAAGTCCTAATGGCCAGACTCCCCTTTGACAATCGGACCATCACCCTACAATCAACTCGATTGACTGTACACCAAAACAATGCAAAAGCGCCAAGCTAGTCCTTTCAAGTTGTGCTGCCCGCAAGCAGTTCAATCAACTTGCATGTTGACCACCCAAACAATCAGACCCAGTAGTCACCCTGGGATTGACTCCCTTCAAAAATTACGTAGAGTTCACTGACCAGACTTGATCAAATAACTAGGGAAATTGCACAGACAAGCCAGACAAACACCTAGTGCCCGTCCTTGTCTCCTTCAGAAAATTGCGTAGTTTTCCCAGTCAGTCATTCGGATAGTCGACTGGTTTCTCATCCAAAAATTGTGTAGTTTTCATGAGCAGACCTTTTGCTATCCAGTAGTCCACTCAGCTCAAAAATTACTCAAATATGATCAGCAGGCCATCTTCCTAGCTTTAATGTAATTTCCCTGCCAGGAGCTCCTAGCAGCAGACTGCTAGTTCCCTCTAGGAAGTGTGCAGTTTTTACTAGCAGTGACTAAGCAGCCAATTGTCAGTTCCCTTTGGGAATTGCATAGTTTTGGCTACTAGTGACCCCAGTAGCCAACTGCCAGTTCCCTCTGGGAATTGTGTAGTTTTGGCTGCCAATGACCCAACAGCCAACTGTTACTTCCCTCTAGGAATTGCGCAGTTTTGGTTGCCAGTCTCCCGGGCACTTTCTCCCAAAAACTACACAATTTCTGCATGCTGGCCCTTCATGTAGCCCAGCCCATTCCTCTGGAAAATTGCACAAATTTGGTTGTCCAAGCCCCATTGCCCATTCATTCTGAAAAATGCATAGAGCATGCTTTCCTTGTCTTCCTGCAGCCCGGACTGTCCCTCCCAAAATTTGCGCAATTTTTCCTCCTAGTTGAGCTAGACCTTGTAGGCAATCATTGTTGACTTAGATCACTCATCTACATCACTCAGTGACTCTTGCGTAGTTTTCATCAGTTGTGCCTAGAGCCATCATCCTGCTTCACAGCCTTGTCACCTGCATCCGAAATGATCATGTGCCATGGCAGACTAGGAGGTTTTGGATTTGATGTCGTCTCACCATGAGTGACTGCAGGTACAAGTACACCAACAAACATGGCAAGACGATGAATGGGATGAACGAAGGGAGCACATGCAGATGGACAGGTTCACCAATGGACAAACGAACGAAGCATGCGAAGTAGACGAACACGACGAACATGCACCTTCGTGAACAGATGAGCCTGTCAAGCCTTCCAGCATGCAGGCAAGGAACAACATGCTAAAGCTTCATCAAGAAAACCAAGGACCATTGAAGACTCTGCACACTTTGCCATGCGAAGGTGAATCTATGATACACCATGAAGACATCCATCACCCAGCAACATTATAGCTCGACATGCACTCCAGCAACAACACGACTATACTAGCACTGTCATGTCAAGTCATGTCGAGTCATGTCATGAGTCATGTCGCCCACATCTCCACTATGGGATATGTTGTTAATCAATGTGATGTAACGTGGAAGTCCAAGAGACCCACTTGTTGAAAAAAGAGTCATTTAAGTCGAAAATTCATGGAAGCCAAATGGTCATGAGGGTAGTCGAACAACCACAAGGGTCAGTTTCACCCTTGGCTATAAATACCCCCTCATTTTTACATGCAAAATATTTTTTCACCTCAGCTCCTCCCACATAGCCAAGAGATTCTATAATATTTTCTTTGAGAAGTAAGTAGTGGCTCCAACACCCCGCACTCGAGGTTAGTGATGTATGGTGTAACGATGTGTCTTGGAACTTTCGCTTAATTCAGAAGCCTGCTAACAGGCCATCATGTTTTCACACACGTATTGTATATGTTGTGAGACTGATCTTTAACACTTGTAATGCATGTTGCTTTAACTTGTGTTCTACATCTAAATTGTTTCATTTGTTGTAATTCATAATCTATTAATGGAAATGTGTTGTATATGTTTTTAATGTTGTCTTGCTCATGTAGACTTCTCTCCCAGACATTAGACAAACCTTTCACATGAAGCTTGTTGTAACAACCGTTGCACTCGTTCAGATTGATCCATTGAGTGTTGTATATGTTATATTACCTTTTACATTGTGATTGTTGCATCCATGTGGACTGCTCCTCTGGAAACTGTGCATGTCATGTTGTGTTGTGTGTTCCTAGCAGTGTTGGGACTACTCCCAATTGACTTGGAACTCACTCTCACCCTCTCCCTCGACTGTGAAAGAACCATTGACATAAGTGACACTTACACTCACTAGGCACGTAAAACTCACTTCTTGAAGACAAAGAAAACCACTCTCTTGTGCTGACAAGCAAGAGTTGAGGCATATCTTTAAGATAATGGCAACTGGCCCATCGTACTAGATGGGAATCCTACACCAAACAGTGTGAGGTCTAGTTGGGAGTTCATACCGAGGAGATCCCCTGATGTTGGCGAGTCGGGCACCGTCAACAAAGGGACAGGTGTTATGCTACGAGTCAATGAAATTGAATGAGCATGAGAAAAATTATGTGACTCATGTTTTTGATTTGGCAGTGATCATTCATGCATTAAAGATGTGAATGCAATATTTTCTTATTAGGAGGTTTGTTTTTATGAGTGATCATAGTGGGATGAGATATTTGTTTAACCAACCTAATTTGAATGCTACGAAATCTAGATGGTTGGCCATGCTCAGTGAGTTTGACTTCGAGATCAGGTACATCAAGGGAAAGGAGAACATGGTTGTAGATGCTCTAAACATAAGCGTGCAAGTGAATCATATTGCAATTATGAGTTCATATGAGACATATTTACAAGAGCGGATCTTACAAGAAGGACAACATGATGACACGTACCAACAATTGAGGCATAGGTTACAACAATAGAGCACAGGTGATTCGGATGTGGATTATCATCTCACAGTAGATGGTTTGGTGAGATTTAAGGACAAGATTTATGTGCTAGACAATAGTGAGCTCAAGAAGCTTATCTTGAGAGAATTCCATGTTAAGTTGTATCCAGGTCACCCAGGTGATGAGCCTAGGTATTGTAGCAAGAATGTTGTAACTCCGAGGGCTACCAGCTTTACTTATCAACCCAGGGTTCGTACAAACTTGAAGGTGACAGCGCTATATGCACAAGTAAAAGTGAAGGTCCTGCCTGTTGTCACTACTCTTCTGGAAAGAGACCCCAGGGGTTCCAAGCTAGACTTCTATAGGGTTAGAAGAAGCTTAATTCTTTAATGGAAGAAGAGAAAATCTATTCTAATAGAGAGCTACTCTACTGCAGTAATGAATAAAACAGCATGTAATGATAAACCACACCATAACCTAACTAACCATCTAAACAGCTATGCTAAACAGAATTGCTAAATCAACACTAACCTAATGTTGCTATCTAAGTTGCAGAGGTAAGGAGCATTAAAATATACGAAGGTCTAAGAAAAGGAACTAAACCAAATCTATTTTTCAAGCGGAAGAGCAGTCAGAGATCGAAATTGGTGAAAGGAGGATGTAAGGATGCAATAGTGCATAGGGACCATTGGATCGATCAACGAACAGAAGATGGACAACGTAGATCTTATCGTGGGGGCTTAAGTGAATAGATGGATGAACAGGGTTAAAAAACTGGATGAATGGTGCAGATATTATTGTGGCCCATTTAGTGAATTGGTGAACAAACAGGGTAACGAAGCAGATGAATGGCGTAGATCTTATAGCAGCCGATTTAGTGAAAAGGTGAACAAACAGGGTAACAAAGCAGATGAATGGCGGAGATCTTATTGCGAGGAATTAAGTGAATGGATGGAAAAATAGGGTAAGGGAGCAGATGAATGACAGAGATATTATTATGAAAGAAACTTGCGGAAATGATGGAGCGGGTTTTCGGAGGCAATAAGCAGTTTCTCGTGTTCCCTCAAAGCTGTACATTGTATTTCGAAATTTCATGCGATTAGCTTAACTGGGTGACACGTAGCATGGGAAAACCACTTTTCTCATTTGCTCTCGGGTGGATAACGGTCGTGCAATAATTCGTACGAGATTGTGCGATAGCCGTGGGATCAAGCTAGATAGATCGACGGTGAAGATTGGCCAAGCTAGTTGGCGAGCAGGTGACGCGATAGCTGTCAGATCAGGCTAGACAGGTCGATAGTGGAGATTGGGGCACATAAAGTATTAAGGTGATGTAATAGTCGTTGGATCAAGAGATATATCGACGATGGAGATTAGAGCACATAAAGTAGGTGGAAGACTTCGCATGCGATGGCCGTTGGGTAAACTAATGAATCAGACGGAGATTGGACAAGTTTGTTGTGGATCGAATGGTGAGGAAATGATGCATGAAGAATGTGTTGAAGGAGGTTTCAAATGAAAACGACAGAAAAATGAGTGAGGGTGCAGGTGGACAGAGAGTGAGGGAAAATGATGATAATGAAATGAAACAAGTAACTGCATCAAAAAACAAACTCCAAAGCTCATGCGAGAACTAGAAACCTATGTTTTCAGGGTTGCTAAAGGGTCTCTTCCTCAAGTCATGGTCCTAGAGGGAAGAGGTGAGGCTGGGAAACCTGCGCACAACCTTATGGTGATATTCTTCTCCTAGCTAACCTGCTAATTGAAAAAAACACAAATGGAAGTAAACTAGAGCACAGCCGATCTACTCTACACTACTGTAATGGGAATTCAGCTACTTAAGCAAATGAACAGAAAACCAGGAAGCTATGCTATACTGCTATAATGGAAATAAAGCTACTTAAGTAAATGAACAGAAAACTAGGAAGCTACTTAAGAAAATGAATAGAACCAGACATCTATGCTATAATGTTGTAATGGAAATGCATCTACTTAAGCAAATGAACAGAAAACCAAGAAGCTACTTAAGCAAATGAACAGAACCAGAAATCTATGCTATACTGTTGTAATGGAAATGCAGCTACTTAAGAAAATGAACAGAACCAGAAATCTATGCTAGCATACATGTACAATAAAGAGGAGCTTTGGTTTCTCGGGTTGGGCCCTAACCCAAGAGCTTCAGCCCTCTGAGTTAACTCAATTCTAGCTCAAAACAAAACTCATATTTATTATAAAAACCATGGATTACATAACAAACTATCACAAGTCATACAACTCAGAAATAAAGTAGATTTCTTACAATAAGAATATGAATCCTACTGACATCCTAAGCCTCTCTACTTATACATCTGAAGTCTCCAATGACTTCCTTCCCATTAGGGAGGCTTGGCTCCCCACTCAAGATAAACTAGTTTCTGTCACTTTCACTTGCTTGGTTGTCTTTTAGTCCTCATGATTTGGTTGTTTGCACTCCGAGCTGATGGAGGAATATTTGAATGGAGGGGTAGTAAATGAGGAGGATTTACCTCCTATAATTTCTCTCCCTTGTCCCATTTGTTTTTTGACCAAGGTCTTTTCCACAGTTCCTTGGTTTTATCCTTTATTCTTGCATTACATGCACATTAGACCACAAAGCAAAATATCCAACTCTAACTCATCTCATAAACAAAATATAATAAAAAGTATGCAATAAGTTGTGAGAATAGTTGGTTTGACTAAGCTAGGAGGTGAATTAAGGCCAATTAAGGCCCATATAATTACCCAATGATGAGGCTAATCATCACCCCGCTACTAAAAGTGTTGCTCATCCTCTGAGAAACTTAGTCAATGTCCATGTCCTTCATGGCTCTGGTAGCCTCTCTGACATCCCACGCTTCTGTTTTGGTCTCTTCTTGTTGTTTATAGAATCCTACTTTCCTTTCTACTTCTTCCCACTGCCTCTTTTCCTCTTCTTCTTGTCTCCCTTCTAGCATCCCTAGGAGTAGTGGCGGACTAAGTTTTAGGCCTATCCAATTGACCTTCAACCTTTGCATTGATTTCTTATACATATGTGTCTTTTTGAGTGCCTCTCTCAACCTTTAAGGGGAGTGATATTCTTTGATCTTCCTGCTGTGTGGTAGTGTTTTCCATCTCATTTAGTAGGCATGTATATTATCATCTCTTAGCAGCCTAAACATATCCTCAAAATGTGAAATTTCTTTCTCTTGGGCAACAAGATATCTAGGTGCCAACTGAAGATCATTTGTAATTAGATTGTGGGTGCTGATTAGGGCCATTGGATTTGATTGTTCAACTCTAATGAAAAGAGGTTCATTTTGCTGTCTGGCCAATATTATTTTCATCTCTGTAGCCCTTGAATTCTCATGGTTCATCGATGATGCCAGAGCCATTAATTGTAAATCTCCTAGATCTACTTTAGGATCCCAAATATTCATGTCTGTGAGGGCCATTTTGTGCAAGTAAAACTCAGCCATTTTGGTCCTATCCTCTAGTGCACTTTGATCACAAAGATCAATAAACTGCCTGCAGTCTTGAAATGGCATGGTGCCCCTTTGTGCTAGTGTTTTAATATGAAATTGCAGCCATTGTTCTCTGAGGTAAAGAGCATAGGATTTAGTTGGCATCCTACACTGGATGGTCTCCAAGGAGAGGCTGGACATATATACTAGTTGGTTTTCCTTTTCCTGCAGTTGTCCTCTTAGCCATGCATTTTCCCTTTCAAGTTGATCTCTCATTGTTGCTTCTCTGTCCCTTGGTGTAGGGGAATATTCAATCTCAATAGGGATTTTTGTTGATATTTATGGCTTCCCTTGTTTGATTCTTATGCTCTTTCTTGTTCTGAAATATAGAGGGGTTTGCCTCCTTCTTTTCCCTTTTTGCTTGACTAGTGTGCTGAGAGCAGTGATGGCAGTTGTTGCCTCCCCCTCAGGGGTCTTTGGAGACAACCTAGGTGACTCCTCCTTTTTTTCTTCCCCTTCTGTGTCAATGCCTTCATCCTCTCTGTTTTTCTTATCTTCTTCCTTTTATTGTTCTTTCTCATCTCCATCAGTTTCTTCCTTCGTTTCCTCCTCTGTTTCAGCATCCTCCTCCTTGTGTTCTCTTTCATCATGTACCTTTGTATTAGTTTCTTCTTCATCCATCTCATCCCCATCTAGATTTGTATCTTCTTTTTCTTGTTTTGTCTCCTCCTTACTGACAGAAGGACTAACATCATGGGTAAGGGTTTTGATGTCATCCTCTACTGGTAAGTTTCTGAAGACTAACCATGTTATAGGGATCTTGAGGGTTTGGAGGGAATCCTTAATGAGGATCCTGATCAACCCATCGTGAGCCACCTATTGGGAATTCCCTTTCTTTACTTTGTTGTTAGAGTCTATGAGTGATTGCATCAAGAAATAGGGTATGTTGAGTCTTTGGTGAACTGGCGTTTCCACCCCAAGTCTTAATTCTTCAAGCATTCTAAAATGGTTGCCATAACAACACTGTATCTATGGAACAGAAGATGAGGTGATAGGGTATGGTGAATGAGGTGGATGGTAATGAATGAGGTTGGTGGATGACGTGGAGGAGATGAGATGGAGTGGAGCGATGGTGGTGGCTCGCTGCGGTGGTAGGGAGTGTATAGGATGGTCATTAGGCTTGAACCCCCACAAAAATCTGAGGCCGTAGATCTCTGTCAAACACTGTGACGTCATGGTCAACTGTGAGGGTTGACCTTGAGTTATAACTTGTGCTCGTTGCTCCCCCGTAGAAAACTTTATCTGCCTCTCGAACCCACGTTTACTTAAATCTTGTGCTACCGCTCGAACTTTAATATGGGTTGGGGCCCCACCTTACGTCACTATTTTTGGACCCTTGCACTCTCTTTTGACTTATTAAAGAATTTCCTTTTTGCCACCTTTTCACTTATAAACCAACTACCTCGTACCCTTTACATATTTTTATCAAATGATGCATATGAGTGAGTGAGCGGGATACTTACTTGTGGTCTCGATGCCACGTTGCAGTTGTTGAAGATCAGAGGTGCTGCTGATGGTCTTTCTTCTTCCTCCTCTATTGTCTGCTGATGGTTTATTGGCTTTTGCAGGTGTTTGTGACTGAAGATCTGATGCTGCTGCTACTGCTGTGGAGCTCCTGGATCATCCTAGTGCAGACCTGTAGCTCATGATTGATATTTTGTGGGATAGGTTGCCATAGGATTTCCTAAAGGATGTCCTGTTGCTGGTTGGGGTTATGAGGATGCTGTAATGAATAGACAGAGGGAGTAGGAGTGTGTGTGGATGCAGGGATGATGGAAATGGATGAGTTGAGGGGTTAGATCATGTCTAGAATGAATTTTGGGGACCTAACCAATCTACCATTCAGGGGATCCTGTACGAATATAGGGGATACTATAGAAAACACAATCTTCACCTTAAATTGAAGCAATGAAGTAAAAAAACAATGGAATTGATGGAGGGATGGATGGTAAGGAGTGGAGGAGATGAATATATGTGAGGTAGGGTTCCCTTTGGATCTTCTCTTTGCTCCTTGATTGTCTTTCTCACCCACCTGCAAATAACAATTATGTCTTTTTTTTTTTTTCCTTTATTATTATATATATATATATATATATATATATATATATTTTTGAAAAACACCTAGGCTGCCTCAGAGAGGGTTTCACCCTAGATATCTACCCTGAGCACCTCAAGGAAGGTTTTCAACCAGGGATCTTCTGACTCTTTTTCATTTTTTCTCATCCTTGGGCCGCCTCACGAGGTTTTCAACCCAAAGATGGCACTCAGGTGCCTCATGGAGGTTTCCACCTGAATCCTTATTCTTTTTTCTATTTTTCAGTGCCCTGATGAGGGAGGAGCTGGAACTTGCTCCACCATCATCATTGTCTTATTTATATTGTCAATGAACTCATGTTTTGATAAAGGCCTCTTGTACATTTTCAATCGGTGTCTATTAACAAGCAATGGAATGGCTTCTTCATCTATAGTTCTGATTTGTACTGAACCATTATCATGGCATCTTTCCACCACATAAGGTTCGAGCCATATTGTCCTTAGCTTGCACTTGAAGTCTTTATCCCTAGAATCATATAACAATGCCCAGTCTCCCTCTTGAAATTGCATCTCTTTAATATGTTTGTCATGCCAGATCTTCCTCTGAAGCTGAACTATCTCTGTATGTAGGAGGGCTTGCATCCTTTATTCATCCAAGCCATTCAAATGGAACAATATTTATTTCTGTTCATGACTGAGATCCAAATATAGTTGGGCTGCCATCCTCAATGTGTTATATTCAAACTCAATGGACAACAAAGCCTTTTTCCCATAGACCAGCTCATAGGGTTTAAATCTAGTGGCAGTCTTCCATGTTTTATTATAGGCCCAAGTGGCCTCAACTAGTCTCTCTGCCCAATCCTTCCTGTTGCTGCTCACTACCTTCGTTAAGATGTTCTCCAGTGCCCTATTGATCACCTCGAATTGCCCATTAGCTTGTGGATGATAAGGAGTGGAGGTCCTATGCTTGATTTTTTGATGGCTAAGAAGTTCTTCAATCATGTTGGAGGCAAACTAGCTGCCTTGGTCTATGACTAGCTCTCTAGGGTACCCAAACTTGTAGAATATATTCTCCCTTAGGAACTCAGCCACCTTCTCTTCTATTGTTGCCTTTATTTGCCTCGGTATCAGCCCACTTAGCCAAATAATCAGTGCACACAATGGTCTATTGTTTTTGCTTTAAAGGAGGGTTAATAGGCTCATTGAAGTCCATGCCCCACTTGTCAAATGGCTCGAAAGTCACTTGAGGTTGTAGGGGAATTTCATCTCTTGGAGTAGGCTTTCCCATCCTCTGGCACAATCACACTGACTAATGTACTTTTACACATCCCGATGAAGAGTAGGCCAATAATAGCCTGCTTGCAACACTTTGAATGTTGTCCTCTTTGCTGCAAAGTGACCTCCATAAGGCCCATCATGACAGGTCAGAAGGATGTCAAAAAATTCCTCTTCCCTTACACACCTTCTCAATATTTTATCTGGGCCAAGTTTGAACAGATTTCCCCCAATCTAGGTGAAGGGGACGCTTTTCTTGACTATCTTGCTCTTTTCTTTGGAGGGAATGTTTGGTGGGAACTGTGCTGATACCAAATAGTTTGCTATATCAGTGAGCCATGGGGAGAGAAATGAAATAGAAAACAAATGCTCATCTGGTAACTGGTCATCCACCATTCCTTCTTCACCTGCTGGCAGATTCATCCTAGATAGAAAGTCTGCAACAAAATTTTCCTTACTAGGCCTATCAACAATAGTTAGATCAAACTACTGTAATAAAAGCAACCATCTTATAATTCTAGCATTCACATTTGGTTTGTTCATTAAATATTTGATTATAACATGATCAGTATGCACAAATGTTTGATAGCCTGTAATTTAATGCCTAAATTTTTTAATTGAATGCAAAATAGCCAGGAGTTCCTTTTCGGTCACAGTATAGTTTAGTTGAGCCTTTGACAGGTTCTTATTGATAAAATAGATGGCATAGGGAAATTTTTCCTCTTCCTGACCTAAGGCTGCTCCTATGGCTTTGTGTGAGGCATCAACATGAATATGAAAATGGAGGGCCTAGTTTGGGCCTCTAAGGATTAGTGCAGTGGTTAACTTACCCTTTAGAATGTCTAAGGCCTCTTGACAGCTCTTTGACCATATAAACTCAGAATCTTTGGCCAACAACCCAAACAAAGGAGAGGCCAACTTGCTGAAGTCCTTTATGAACCTTCGGTAGTATCCAACTAACCCTAAGAAACTCTTGACATCTCTCTACTTTTGTGGAGGTGGGACCCTTTGGATGATTGCTATTTTTTTTGGGTCCACCTGCAGTCCTTGCTGAGATATTGAATGACCTAGCACAGTCCCTTCAGTCATTAAGAATTCACATTTTTCTGGACAAAGAGATAGATTCATTTCAATGCATTTGTGTAATACTTTTCCTATGATAGTCAGGGCTTCTTGGAAATCATAGCCATAAGGTGTAAAATCATCCATATAAATTTCCACCACATCATGTACTAATTCAACAAAAATACTCATGACTTCTCTCTGAAAGGTGGCAGGAGCATTGCATAGGCCAAAATGAAGGACCCTATAGGCAAAAGTACCCGAAGGACAGGTCAATGTGGTCTTATCCTGGTCTTCTGGGAAGATTTGGATTTGTTTGTACCCACTTAATCCATCTAGGAAGGAAAAAAACTTCTTCCCCGCCAGGCCATCTAGCACTTGGTCAATGAAGGGTAGGGGAAAATGATCCTTCTTCGTGGCTTTGTTCAACTCCCTATAATCAGCACAAATCCTCCACTTACCATTTTTCTTGGGAACTAACACTAAAGGAGAGACCCACTCACTATCTGAGATAGGGTAAATGAATCCTGCATCTAGCAGTTTTTGCATTTCTTCTTTGACTATGTCTTTAAGAGTTGGATTCATCCTCCTTTGTGGTTTCCTGACTGGCTTGCAACCTTCTTTGATGTATATGTGGTGAGTACACATTGAGGGGTGTACTCCCTTCATTTCCTGATAGCTCCAAGTGAAGGCTTCTAGGTTTTCTCTCAACATGTTGCATAACTTTTCATCTTCTAAAGCAGAAAGAGATGGATTATTTGTCAAAGTTTTCTCTAGGCCAAATTCTATGGTTTTGACACAGAGTGGGTTGGAATTGGCCAAGCATAATTCAATTGGATGATTGTTCTGGGTTTCCCTTACTTCTTCTTCTAATGGTAATGAACTAGGAGTTGGACTTTGGAGTAGGTGTTCAATTAAGTCATCCTCATCTTGTTGTCCTCCTCCTATGGTTGCTTCCAAAGCATAAAGTTGGGCAGAATAAACCTCATCTTCTTCCTCCTCCTCCAACCATAAATGTAAATCATGCTCTAGGGTAGGTTGAGCAGGAGGGTATAGGACTAACTATTTAGACATATGCCCATAGTTGATGGTCATATTCCCATCTCTGCTGCTAATGTAAGCATCAGCTGTGTCCAACCATGGCATCCCAAGGATGAGAGGGTAACCAGTAAGCTTAGCCTTAGGCTGGAGAACTAGGAAATCTACAAGGTACTCCCATGAGTCAATGGAGACCATCACATCCTCCACAATTCCCTCAGGGGTGACTGTGGAAAGGTCTGCAAGTTACGGAACTGTTGTGGTCTTCCTCAATGACCCTTGGAGGTTGAGCTTGAGCATGGTGTCCTTGGTCATCACATTAATGGCAACCCCAAGATCAATTAGAGTGTGTGGGACAATGGTGCCATTGATGTGCACATCTACTACAGGGATCCAGGGTCCAAATATTTTGGACATATTACCTTCCCCAGCATTAAGTCAGACAACTTCCCAATGACATTAATCGTAAGGGCATCCCTTTTTCTTATTCTTGGATGCTTGAAGCACTTCTCCTTAATCAACTTATTGTAAATGGTAACATCCTTAATTTCCTGGAGAAGGAGGATCTTTACACATATATTTTTCAATTCTCCCAAAAGTTCAGTTTCTTTTGGGGTAGGTTGGAGTGGTTGGGCTAATCTCTCAGGAAAGGGTGGATTTACTTTAAGGTTGCTTTCCTCTCTTTCTTCCTCAACCTCCCTATGTGGAGAGGGAGGTTGGTTATCGGGGAGAATTCTCCTAGATCTTAGGTTGATCTCCTAGATTTCTACAGCATAAGATGGGTATGATGTCTCTCCCCTGTATACTTGTTGAGCCTGCCTATTATTTGGTTTCAGATTTGGTTGGGCAGGCATCTAGGGTTGCTTGGGTGGGGTAGAGTGCAGAAGTTGTGGTTGTGTAGGTCACTACAAGAAAAAAGTTCACTGGCGAGGGTCATGCTTGTGACGGACCTTTAAGGTTGGTCACCAATGTCGCATATGGTGATGGTTTTTAAAAAAGCGTCGTTGTAAGTATATATAGTGATGGTCCTTTACGGTTTGTCACCAAAAGCATTTTCAATGACACTTTTGGTGAGGGTCGTTAAAGCCCCATCACTAATTCTCTCTTTGGTGACACTTCTAGTGACGATATTTTATTGACCATCACCAATGATATTTTTGGTTACTTTTGGTGATGGTCAATAAATGTTCATCATCATTTATCATTCCAATGAGTTTTTGATGACACTTCATGCCTGTGATGGACCTTTAAGGTCCATCACCAATGTTGCATATGGTGACGGTCTTTAAAAAATCGTTGTTGTAAGTGTATATAGTGATGGTCCTTTAAGGTTTGTCACCAAAGCCATTTTCAATGACACTTTTGGTGAGGGTCGTTAATTTCCCATCACTAATTCTCTCTTTGGTGACACTTTTGGTGAGGTTCGTTAAAGGCCCATCACTAATTCTCTCTTTGGTGACACTTCGAGTGACGATCTTTTATTGACCCTCACCAATTCTCTTTTTGGTTACTTTTGGTGACGGTCAAAAAATGTTCGTCATCATTGATCATTCCAATGAGTTTTTGATGACGCTATGTACTTGTTACTATATTTTTTGTCAAAATATAATGATTTAAGACCATTATTGTGGAGTCTTTTTCATTATGTGTCCAAGGTCATAGTGGTTATAATAGCTAGTCAATTTGTTAAGAAGTAATTAGTGTGTATCATTTCCCTCAAGTCATAAGAATATAGTCTTCCTATGAGTCAACACATGATTCATCTCTATTAGGTTTATTATCTAGCAAATTTCCATTAAATAAAGTTCCACTAGTGTGTAGGAACTATATTTTTTAATACATAATCAAGCTCTGTCAATTCAATTAATGAGAGAGACTTAGCACTCCTCAACACTCATGGCACACCTTAACATGCTTTGGAACAATACACTAACATTCATTGGCACCTCGCATGTATTGGAACACCTTTGTACCTGGAACATCTTTGTACCTAGAACATCTTTCCATGAGTAGGATTCCAAAGCACATGTTGGCATGCCATAGCATAGCATAGCACTCCCCTATCACGTGTTGGCATTCCTTGTAGTCCCTAGCATGCCCTAGAACTCCTTGGCATAATATTGCATTGACAAAAATTATCACTTGGCACACATTGGCACTTAGCATGTATTGGAACATATTATTAGTGTGCCTAGCATGCCCCTTTTGAAAAATATAAAGTCCCGACTTATTAACCCTCTTATGTGTTCATTTCCTTTCATTTTAGCTTGGTTATTCCTTTTGTTTCCTTGAAACTGCTTGACGCATATTGGCATACTTTGGCACCCTACACATCTTAACATGTCTTAGCACCTGGAATGCCTTGGCACTATATGGGACATGTTAGCACACCTCAGAACTACCTAGCACACTCTAGCACTTATTGACATTCCCTGATATTCCCTGGCATGCCTTACCCACTCTTAGCATATCTTGTCACTCCCTCCTTGGCATGACAACTAGCACTGATTGACACTCCCCAACACACCCTCATATTCATTCACTTCCATGCATTTTGACCTAGTGCTCCCTTGTGTTGTCCTAGTACTCCCTAACACTCCTCAACATGTATTGGCACTCTCTAGCACACCTTAGCACTCATAAGTGAAGAATGAAACTTGTAACAAATGTTACCATACTTAGAATAGACAATATCAACGAGTCAAAAGAGATAAGAGTTTTAATCAGATTGGGGAAAAATCGGAAAAAAATCAGGAAAAAATTGGGAAAAAATCAGTGAATTCAATAAATAAAAATATACACATATATTGAATTAAAAAAAAAAACATTTTTCATTGATATTCAGTAAATCCATGTCCAAACAATTCATAATATCAATAGATGTCCAAAATATCATGAATGAATAAGCATCTCATATATGTTATGAGTCCAAACATGATCCAAAGTACTGAGTCATGACTCCTAACTAGTGACTACATAGAACTAGAAGCAACTGCTTCTAAAAGTTTACAAACAACTGCATACTAATTAGAAAAAATTAGTAACTAAGAGTCTAAGACTCTTAAGAGTGAGAACTAGAAGTGATTCCTCCCACTCCTCCACTTGCTTGACTCTCAAAGTTCTTCAAGTCATGTAGGCTTAAAAGAGGAGCCTCCTCTAATTGGACCCAATCTGCTGCATTTGTAGTTTGCAAATCTATCTCTTCAAGGTATATTGGTGAATGATCCAAACCTATCATTATCATGAGACATTGAAATGTGAATTTAAGTTTGACTTTGAACTTTAAAGTTTAAACTTTAAATTCCAAATCAGATTATGAAACCTTCAAATTCAAGCTCTCACCTAGTATTTTCTTGTTGTGAAGTTGTAGAATGTAATGGAAAAGTACAAGGTCATTTAGGCGCTTTTGTGTCAATTGGTTATGCTTCTTAGAATGTATTTTCTCAAACATGCTCTACTTGCACTCACAACCTGAAGCACTGCATGCTTGGTTTAAGATTCAAATGGAAAATCTCTTCAAATCTGGCGTATCACTACAAAAGTTTTGCCACCAAAGACCTAGCAAGTGGCACGGGTTCGTGAGTAGACGTACTAAATACTAAATAGTAAAAACTTAAAAAGACAACCAAATTTAATAAAACATTTAACATACAAAATAAAGTTTAAACAAATTTAATGAACTGATAAAGCCTTCAATCCTCAAAGGGTACCTGGAAACACCTTAGACCTTTCTCATATAACACTCGTATAGGAAAATAATTTATGTGGTTCTCTATAATCCTATAGTTGGGAAAAGACATGACTTTGAAATTCTGGATTAGGGAAGCACCTTTCCATGCATTTCATAAGTCCTCTGTGAACCTCCCCATCCTCATTAAATTTTCTCTTATCATAAAAATACTATGGGTTTAAGAAGTACATAATAGCATGTAAGGGGGAATGCAATTTCCTATCCCAATGTGCATCAATAATGTCCCAAAGAGGCATATACTTTGCCTCCTCATCCCCATATCTTATTTTGATGGCCTCCTTTGCGAGATCCATCACGTCATAAATGTAACGCATAACGGGTTTGTCACCATCAACCATCCTGAAAGTTCAAGCTTTCAAATTTAAATTAATATGAAACATTGAAAATAAAAAGAAGCTTGAAATGAAATTTAAAACATGAAAAATTTAAAAGACTTGAAGTACCTGAGAACTCTAACAAGGGACTCCATCATAGCAATAATCTCTTCGGCATCTTTCCAGAAACCGTCATTAAACACAAGTGCAACAACTTCAATGCCTTCAAGGGTCTTGGAATGTTTAGATGCCATCCACTCAGGTCCCAAGGAAATCCTCTTCAGATTTATCTTTTGCTCAACCACAAATTGCAAAGATATGAAATTTGTTGCAAATCTAGTCACTGCAGGTCGAACAATTTCTTTACCTTCAGTGTATTTTCTCATGGTGTTTAGGACAATAATGTGGTTGTATAGGTATTTGGTTATGGATTTTTCCTTCTCCACAACCTCATGTATCCAATGAAGCTTACCAATGTCCTCAAGCATTAAATCCATACAATGGGCAACACAATAGGTCCAAAAAATAGTAGGGTGCCTAATCTCAAAAAGTCTACCAGCAACCATATAATTAGTTACATTGTCGGTGACAATTTGTACAACATGTTATTCTCCCACTTCTTGAACGAGTTCCTCCATCATTTTACAAATAAGTTGTGTAGTCTTAACCTTGTCTGAGCATCCACTGAATTAAGAAACATTGTACCTACTGGGAAAGATACAAGGAGATTTATTAAAGTTCTATTCCTCTGATCTGTCCATCCATCACTCATGATCATGCACCCTGTTTCTACCCATGATGAATGAAACTTAGATAGAACAAGCATGGCATCTTTAACACTTTCTAATAGCAAATTTGTCCTAATGCTCTCTAACGAAGGATCTTTGAACCCTGGACCTGCAATAGCAACTGCATCAATTATAGTTTGCCAATAAGGACTTATGGCATAGTGGAAAGATATGTTAAAACAACACCAAAATTTAGCAACGGCCTTCCTTGCCTGACTATGGATATTTTCTTTCCAACCAGTGGTATCCAAGGTAGGTTGGGAATTGGGGTTTGTGTGGGGAGAAAAAAAGGTGTTTATGTTTCCACCTCCAATGTTGAATGCAGGAGGATTCATTTGTTCTTGAGTTTGAATTAGACTTGAAGGCATGTATGGGAAACTTGGGAGCTGCATTGAGGATTCAACAGAGGGAGATGACAATGGGGTAGTGGAAGAAAATTTGTCAACTCCAGGAGTTCCTATTTCTTTTTTTTTGCTTGTCTTTCTTTTCATTATGCTGACTCAACATATCAATGGCCAAGGTTACGTGGTGTTTGAAATTTTCGTCAACATTTTTGCAAAGACCTATTTCATGGCCGAGTATTTGTTCAAGGTGGTACTTGAATCTATAAATGCCTCCACTACATTTTGCTTTGCAAAATTTACAAAGGAGCTTAGGGTCTCCAAGAATCTTGTCACAATAAGCCCAAGCAAAGTCCTTCTCCCTCAGCATTGCTGTTGTTTTGGACATGTGTTTAAATTGTGGCTTCTGTTTAGATTTGGAGTTGTGCCTTCTATTTAATTTGGCTCTTGTAAAATACAATAAAAAATTAAAATTAAAAATGCCATATGTAACTTCGCAGAAAAGGGGGTTGGGTTTAAAGGATATGAGGTTTTGTTAAGGATCAAAGAGGAGTCTATCCAGCAACACAAGCACATTTTGACCTAATATATCATTATGGCCTTGAAACACAATTAGGTATCTATGAGGAAATGCTACCTAAAGGAAATATTATCAACATATATTGCATTGTAATCTTGAATTTTCAAGTTTGTTTAGCATAAGACAATTGAACCAATACATCAGTAACAGATTCTAGAAGAACAAAAATACCCAAAGTTGTGAATGCATGGTTAAAGCCTTTGAATTTAGTAAGACATCGACTAAGAAAGGAATGTTTGATGACTTGGTTGATGGTTGGTATGAAACCATTTCTTAGTGCATTTGTAAAATCTATTCAAGCCCCATTTATAGGGTTGAAAAGTCATAACCAAAGGAATACGCCGAACATTTGATTATTGAACAGTGAAACTTGAAACTTGCCATTGAAAACGACATTGAAACTTCAATATAATAATATACCTATTATTTAAGCCAAGTGCCAATGTACCTCGATTGTTGAATAGTGATGTGGTTAAGCCTAAACGTAACACACGCTGAAGGTGACGCGTGATTTCCCGAGGGTCGATATGGAGTATGGATAGAGCACACATTGGCGACTGCCCAATATGGAGTCTGGACTTAGGCTCACCTTGGCGGTTTCCTGATATTGAGTCTAGACTGTATAATAGTGAGTAGTGATTGATTACTGAAGGTCTCGACATATGAGTTTTGGGCCTGAGAAATGAGAAATAAATTTTGGAACAACTGACGTTTAGCTTTTAGCAATGCGGCATACCTAAACTTGAAAAACTTACATTAACCATGAGTTAAACTTGGTCAACGTGAGTTTGAATCGCAAATATTTAGATCGGATTGTTTGGAGAGTGAGTAGATTCCGACTCATGATTAATCATGATTGATCAGGGAGTCCTATTTCACTGCTTGTAATTGAAATTTGAACTGAAAATAGGAGATCTTACAATTGAAATTAATTGTGAATTTTCTAAACTGACATTGGCCCATCGACATCATCTCTATCTGCGGCTGGGCACGTCAATGGAAGAGATTCATTTTAAATCAAGTTCATGGAGAAAACATTTTATGGAAGATGTTTCTTTTATGTTGAGGAAGACATAGTAATATTTTTTATTAAATTTGAATAACAATAGTGTCTACTTTGTATCTCCTGTATCTCATTATTTTTATCTCCTATAACTCATACATAAAGTGGGGTAATAATGGACATGTAGCATCAAGATCCACTCCTTTTAATCCAAAGTTCTGAATGCAAACCTTTGTGTCACTTGCGCTGCAAAGCCTTCGCTGTAGAGTGTGGAGTTAACACCTACCTCTGCATGATAAAAGCTACACATACCTTTTGACTTGGTTTTTTCACTCTTTGTCCATTCTTTGTTTGGAGTCTAGGACAACAAGCTCCACATACTTTTTTTCCATACCTCTATGTGAGATTAAGTTTGCGCATTTTCTTTGCTTCAACCAATATCAAAAGCATTTGTGAGCTTCTTTCAAGGCATGAATACATGCTTCAATCATGGAAATTAGCAAAGTTTCTAAAGAAAAAAATAACCATGGAGTTGTCCTTTTCCATTTCAAATATGTTAGGATTCTATTGAGAGTTTTTTAGAGATAATTATTAACTAGCCCTCTACTTTTCCGTTTTCCTTAATATAAACTGCATCTCTTATTACATTTCTAATCAAGAGATTTACATCAAATACTGGATCAAAGGGCCAAGGAATTTTCATAAATGCTTCCTTGTCCAGTAGAAGAATAAATGGTCAACATGTCAGCTTGGCTCCAATTTATTGGGAATTAATAATTGTTTTGAAAAATTATTACTCTTGTTTGAATCTAGAACTATGTTTAAGCTTTGAAAATGGATCTTCCTCCAAATTGATCTTGGAAAGGTCCCTATTAAAGGATTCTCTATATCTCCTCCACTAGAATGAATGGCTTGTATGCTGAAAAGTATAGCAGAGCTCCCTTTGAAAAGCCTGATCATCCGATTGTCACCAACAGCTCCTCCTTTTCCCCAAATTGGACCCAAAACAACATTGAGTACTTAATTATGATCCAACCTGAGAAATTTTGATTGACACTGCAACTTAAGAGCTATTAAATTTAAAGTGCGCTAATATGATTCGTTATTATTTCATTGAATAAGTATATTATTTTTGTTTTTGTCATTTGTGCTTGTAGTATGTGGTACTGACCTTGTTTCACCTAAAAGGGTTTTTATTATTCGACTATGAAAATGCTAGTTAGATTTAGGCCTTTTGTATTATTTTTACCCCATGATCATTTTTGCAAGATGTATGTCCTATGTGGAAAGAACTAAGCATTTAGTTATTACCTCCTAAACTAAAGCACTGTTTATTTTATTCGGTGCCATGTAACATCCTCTACAAATTGAGGATGAATGGGACGTAATATCCTATCCATCCCCGTAGACTATAGTCCTCCATAAAGGGGAAAAAAACCCAAAATACACATTGTTGGGAAATTTTTGGGGAAACTGGGCTTAAAAAACCCAAATTTGGGGTTTGGAGTAAGGTTTACTCAATCACTTAAGAATATGAAACCCCTCTAGAAAATATATAAATAAAGAAGGATTGAATTCATTTTGGAACACAAAGTGTGGATTAATTCATTTGTTCTTAAGCATTAGGTTTGATAGTTTTTGACCCCTTCTATCTCTTGTCAATTTCGGTGGTGAAATATTCCACCCTAGTTGACATTCCCTTATTATCTTGTTGTTTGAGCACAAGGGTCTTTGGTTGGTCAGCGAATTCTGTTGGATATTGGTCTCTTGTCTTTTTCTGGGCACAAGATTTCTGTTAAAGGTGAATGAATTTGGAGGATAGTGCATGATAGCTTAGTTCTGTTTGGCATACACCTCTCTCGAAGGAAGCAACAAAGTTTTCGAGTCCTTAATATCTTGTTCTGGGAAAAGCACTTACCTTAGGTAGTGGATTCGTTTCTAGCACCTAGAGTAGCGAAACTCTTTGATTTATTTAGTTTTTGTAGGCACAGTTAAAAGGAGAACTTCCTTAGTTATTAATTCTTAGCCTTAGCTAAGGAAGCATGTTTGCATATCTCATATCATATTCACTAGTGGTAGACTTTGATTATCTTGTCTATCCATGCAAGGAAGGTGCATTAGGATTAGGAGTTAAGAAAGTTGAGACATTGTTGTACATGTTTCTAGATTCATTGTACCTTCTAGACTAAAGGAAAAGTGAATAATAGT
This sequence comes from Pinus tabuliformis, assembly GCA_031772625.1. Classification (NCBI taxonomy): domain Eukaryota; kingdom Viridiplantae; phylum Streptophyta; class Pinopsida; order Pinales; family Pinaceae; genus Pinus; species Pinus tabuliformis. The sequence continues at coordinate 484,938,041 of CM062814.1, read as the reverse complement.
GTTTGAAATTTTTAGTTATTTATTGTTTCAAAGAGTAATGAATAGTGATGTGATTTGAGTTTCAAATCTATGTACTTGTTGTTACTTTCTTCAGTGGCATGTGCTTCCCTATTCAGAACAAGGGGTTTTTCTGCGGTATCTAGCCTCCAAAGCTTCTTCAATGCAAACTAAATATCAAATCATGCCCTTGTACTCCAAATCCCATAAGGCATCACCCTAGAGAAGTTCCAAAGTAGACCAATGACCTTTGACAGGTCAACTCCAACCCCATGTCATTATACAAGTGTTGACATCACTGCTACAAAAATTATTCTGAAGTGTTGCATCCTACATCAATTCCTAAGATGGATGCCCAAAGGGGTTCTAGAATGAGGCTCAACCTTCATTACCACATTTAAGACTTTTCAAAGGGATCAGTCCCTTTAAACCATATCAATTGTTACACTTTCACAATTTGGCCATGTCCCTATCAATTTATATTTTGTATAGAAAAGTCACTCCTATTTTACATGTTTATTAAATTTAGGAACAATTATAGGTCAGCTCCAGCAAAATGTCAACAAATTTGTGGGTTAGGTTGGCGTTTCTCCAAATACTATCGCACACGTATATATAATCACACATTTTCCGTTTTAGATCTTGATTGGTTGAGCAAAAAGGTTCACTTCCTGTGTAATTTTGTCCCATACCTCCACATCAACACTCATAGATAACAATATTCTTAATTCTTCATCTGTGTGCATAATAAGGTCTCTTTTGGTTGCTATTTTTGATGGAGAAACCTCTGACAGTACACCTTTTACCACAGAGATGTTGTTCTTGGATAGAAATCTCTAGAGGAGTCTTACACCAGACATATAAATGGCTATTGTATATCACAATAATAAGCATTAACATATGAATATGTGTAGACTGTAAACTATGTGCATTCAATCCATTACTTTTTATTTCATGGCAGATTTCATTCTGCATAGTAGATGTGTTGTGGAACTTGAGTGTGTTCGCATAAAAATTTCTAAGGCCAAACCCGGATTCTCATGTGTCATGGAAATTCATCATTTGCCTTGTTCACCTAAGAACTACTTGTAACTCATCTTAGGGTACTCATGTACAATCTCACTCATCCTACTTAACAAGTTACCATGACAAGGTTCATGACATCCAACCTTGGTCTAAAATAATTAAGCGACACAATTTACATCTTGACATGCATAACACCTGACATGTCTTAGAATGCCTTGGAACTATGTGGCATGCGTTAACATCCCCTACATTTCTTGGCATGCTTTGACACTCCCTAGCACGCTGTGGCACTTCCTGACATGCCTTGGTAGTTTAGAATACCTTGGCATTGCCTAACATATAACCTTGTCACTCCCTCCTTAACACACCTAGAACTCATTGAAACTCCCTCTCACACACCCTTATTCATTAATTTCCATGCATTTTGAACTAGTGCTTCTTTATGTTTCCTTGACACCCCCTAATGCTCCCTAGCTCACCCTAGCACCTGACACATCTTGGCCTACCACCTTAACACTCTATCATTCCTTGGCACTACATAGTATACCTTGTCACTCTCTCCTTAGCACACCTAGACATCATTGACACTCTTGGTTAGAAATTCTTATTCATTCATTTCCAGGCATTTTTATCTAGTTCTCCCTTGTGTTTACCTAGCACTCCTTATCACTCCTTGACACGTGTTGTTACACCCTAACACCTGTGACATCTTGGCATGTCACCCTAGCCTCTAGCATGTCTTAACATTGCCTAGCATACCTTGTCAATTTGTCCTTAGCACACCTAGAACTCACTAAAACTTATAATCACAAACTCTTATTTGTTCATTTCCATTCATTTTGACATAGTTCTCCCTTATGTTTCCCTGGAACTCCAAGCTAACACTTACTTACATGCATTGGCACATCTTGGCCGCATGTCGCCCTAGAACTCTAGCATTCCTTAGCATTGCGAAGCATGCCTTGTAACTCCTCCTTAACACACTTGGAACTCGCTAACACTCCATGCCACACACTCTTATTCCTTCATTTCCATGCATTATGACCTAGTTCTCCCTTGTGTTTCCCTAACACTCCTTGGCACACATTGGCACACCATGGCACTTGTCACATCTGAGTAGGATTTCCCAGCACTCTATCGTCTATTGGAATTGCTTATCATACGTTGTAACTCCCTCCTTAGCACACCTATAACTTGTTAACACTCCCTATCACACATTCACATTCATTCATTTACATGTAATTGAAACGAGTCCTCCCTTGTGTTTCCTTGGCTATCCATAGCATGTGTTGGCGCCACATCGTAGAACCTAGCACACATTGGCATGCCTTAGCACTTGGCATGTCTTGACATGCCTAACATTCCTTGGAACTTTATAACATGTGTTAGCACCTCTTGAAATTCCCTGCACACCTTAGCACTCCCTAGTCTTCATGCACTCATAGATAACCTTACTTTTTTTGTGACTTGGGAACCCAACCAAGTCATTGAAAAAATAGTGTTGTACCTAGACCAAAGTCTCCCTTTGTATCAAACTTCTTTTTCCATCCTCTTATCACAATCATAAGCTTTCCTCATACAAGTCCTAATATGAAATTCTCCTAACAAACTTCGTCCATGGGACACCTAGAATTCACTGACACTCCCTGGCATAATCTCTTATTCATTCATTTCCATTCACTTCAACATTATTCTCCCTTATGATTCCCTGACACTCCCAAACACTCCTTGACATGCATTGACACTATCTAGCATATGTCAGCACACCTTTTCATTCCTTGGCATGCCATGGTACTCCTTAATTATCATTCCCTCATAACTACCCTTATTTTCTTTTAGACTTAGGAACCCAACCAAGTCCTGCCTCGACTACAATAACTTTACCAAGTTACATTTACTACAACTAGACTATGCGTTGTTCCCCTTGTTATGCTCCTATACCAATAGGTGTCATATTTCATGATTGACTTGATTAGCTCTGCAATATGTACATACCTTTTCTTGTTGCAAAGGTTTTTCATATTCTCAAAAAATCAAAAAATATTTAAAAAATGTAAAGAGGGTATACCCTAAAAGAAAAATCAAAGGGTGAAATGATAAACAGTCAAAGAAAAAATGAAAAGAAATGAACCCCAAATGAAAATGACCAAGAAAGTGTGCAAGTCCAAATGCCACTATTATTTCATGTTTCTGTAAATAAAGTATCATGTACAGCTTGTTGAACTTTTTTTTTTCACAACTGATGAATGGCCAAATAGCTTAATCTTGGCTAGTTCATGTTTGAATTTCCTATTTTGAGAGATAGAGAATAAAAATCTGTCCAAACTGTCTAAACTTGGCAGATAAGTAGATAGGTAGAGAAACAAAAGAGCTCAATTGCTAAATCTGAGCCCTTGGAAGAAATAAGTGCAGATTTAGATAGGCTTATCATGTAAAGAAAAGAAAATTGATGAGGGTTTTCCAGTCTAAATGCACCCAAACAAAAAGAAGAAAAAATGTTAGGTACAGTAGGCTAGGTAGGTAGTTTTGATGCTGCAGAAGCATACTTGTGATTGGTTTTGTCTCTCAAGGTCTTCATCTTACTGTTATCACAAGTACCATGGCAGTTTTATATTTTGGAGTAACTCAAGCATAGCATCACTAATCTCCCTTCATACTATTTCCCTAAATCATTTACTAATCTCCCCCAAGGTATTAAGCTCTGCTTAATCTCCTTAAGGTCACTTATTCTCTTTTTCATCAGATGCCTAAGTAAAACCCCATTTTTACTTAGAGAAATGGCCTCATTTCTTCTATAAACCCTTGTTTTTCCCTTTTAGCCTAAGTTTTTAAACATTGTGACTTAGCGCTTTGGACTCATTTTTACATATTAACTTTAACATTATTATTTAAATCCCACCCCATTACCTGTTCCTGTATTATATTTATAATAAAAACCCCAATTATGAATATTTCCCGTCCTCGATTATATAACCATATTCACTATTTTTAAGGGGACTAATAGATCCATTTGGGATTTATTAATAACCTGCCCCGCACCATCCAAAGGATTAATTAACATTTGGTTAATTAATAACGTAACTTAAATAAACCCCGACAATCAATGATATCGTGCCTGAAAACATTAGAATCGTGGTTTAATTACATCGGTCCCACCGCTTAAAGTACATGCCATCACAGGAGAGCGCCCATCATCCAATCTCAACCCTCACATTTGACGATTGTAGATCATTTCGCAACCCCCTCCATCACTGCACTTTAATGTCTAGGGAATTGGCGGTATCACCACCCGTACCAGGACACGCGGCACACTCCCACGTTGCTCGCGGCCCTCCCATCCGAAACCACTTTAGCCCATAAGCGGTCTGGGGTAAACCACTTACTACCCTCCCGTTGACCATCCGCCATGTCATTGTCCCGTACCCTCCGCTACATGACAAGATGTCCTGTCATGCTGACATCATCCTCTCAATAAATGCCAAAAATACCTGCCAAGTCAATTTTCGTTAAATAAACGATAAAATGTGATTTTCACCCCAATTTTCTGCAAACTGTGCTCCATGAAAATACTTCTAGTTGACTGTTTGAGCAGTTATCCCGTCACCCAGCCAAGAAACTACAGCTTCGTGCTTGGCAGTCCGCCATTCGACCTGCAAATTTGTAGTTTTACCTCCGCAATCCAGGTATTTACCCATTTTTACCCTGCAAACCTGTAATTTCACTTTTCCACATAGAATTCTACCTGAAAAAGCCAACTTTAAGTTGAAATCAGTTTGTTTAGTCCATAAGAGACCCCTAAACCTATTGTTTAGTCCAATTCTCCACAGAAAGCCCAAATTCCTGTTTGAATACACAAGAACCAAACATGGAAGCCCCCATAGCCCTGAATGTCGCACCCATGAATGCACCTCATAAAGACTTGAATTATCTACCCTTGGCCAACAGAGATTTCCAAATAAAAGACTTATCTGGTGACAAGAATCATCTTCAGACCTTCTGCCAAATTAGAGATAGTCATCTAAGCAACTCTGACATTTTTGGACTATGGGAATCAAACCTTCCCATGTACTTTCTTCCCTCAGTCCATGTTTTCCTAGATATCATTCACCGATGCTATGCTAGCTATGACCCTATCCACAGAGCAGTTATGTCACCTTCCCAAACTTTCCTTTTTTCCATAACTGCTGAATCCATCAATGAGATGATACATTTCCATTCCACTGAGCCCCTTGCTCATCTTTCCATGGGATTTTTTCTTGAAAAAGCTTCTCAATTTCCCAACTCGGAGATAACTCGCATTGCCCAGATGTTCATGATACCAATGCACCAACCTAAAGGCCCTCCTCCTTATTTGCGCGCCTTTTTCACTGAGACTGGAAAACTCATTCTTGACATGATATCCTTGATCTTGGGATTTAGATCCAGTGAATATGTGGATGATATCACCCTGGTTCTATTATCTATCTTTACTCCAAGACAACCCCCTGCTGTCAAGTATGACTATGCCACTTTTATAGCCAACAAAATCCATGACCAATTCCTGAATATGGATAGAGAAGGAGTTTTCAAATACAATTCTTATATATACCATCTGTTGTTATAGTATCAGCCAGACAACTTTCGATTTCCCATCAGGAAATTAGACTCAAAAGGAAATCGGAGGTCTGTGATCTTTTGGAGCTCAATCTTCCATGATTGTGACTCCCCTTATACTTATAGTGAATTCATTGACTTATTTCTACACCCAGCCTCCACTCTGTTGATAGGAGTTCCTCCTCCCAGAATTACTGGTGATATGAAGAAGATTTTGCAGCTTTCCAAATAGTATAGGATAGGTGACTGGTACCTCTACTAGAACCACACAGAGATCAGAATGTATGGTTGTGAACTTTTCCCTTTCAAGTTGCCTAAATATGTGCCCATGAGGTTATTTGCATTAGAATATTTCAGGCAGCTCATCAATGCAAACTTAACCCATTTTTGTAATGTAAAGAAGAAGGCTCAGCTGAGAATCAAAAACCAGTTAGCCCCTTATGTTATCCATTCTAGAGATGCGTGGCAAGATGCTGAAAAGATCTTAGAAGACCACCTTAAATTCAAGAAGATTTTTCAGTGGGTGCCATATGACCCATGTAGTTTCATAAGTGACAGAAGGGAAAGAAATAGGCGATCAGTGTATGCACATCATATGATCCCAGAAATTGAATAGTATGCAAATTTGGAAGAATGGGTAGAAGGGACATTAATAGAGGAAATTAGTGAATAGGCAAAGATGGAAAAAGCTATGAAAGATCTTGAAAAAACCCTTGACCTGGAATCTTTTGGACAGGTATCTTTCAAGTGGCCTCAACAATCAGGAGTTGGGACATCCTCTGCTGGAACTTCTTAGCAACCTGCACAGAGAACCAGTGCATCAGGCATAGGGACTTCAAAGGGAAAAGAGGTGGAAACAACAGAACAGCCAATAATGACTGATCAAGGTCAAAGAAGGTCCAAAGAACAGGAACAAGTACAAATTCCTCCAGCCCAATCTAAAGCAACGGAAATCCCAGCACTACAAACTACTCTAAATGAGGGAAAAAACAAGAAAAGAGACAGAGAAGAGGCCACACCTATTAGTGGACCCGCTGAGCAACCAGGAGCAAAGAGACAAAGGCTGAGTCCTTTGTTAGAAGAGGAAATCATTGAAGAAATGACAAACAGTCTAAGAGGTGAGAGGGTAGTCAGCCAGAAGACTTCCCCAGTGGTGGATACATCAACTAGCTCACATAGACAGGAGCTAGAAAGGAAGCGTAGTGTAGAGGTATCGTCCACCAGGCCCCAAAGTAAATAGTCCTCAGACATTAAATAGACTTTCATAGAGATCAAAGCTAAAAATGATCTTGTGAGGATTCAGATGTACAATCAATACTTGAAGATGGCCCCTTCAAACCAACAAAGACTAATGTCTGCCTTTGACATTAAAGAAGGCAAAATGTTGATGAGCTATTTTAAGCCAAAGGTACAACAACCCCAGTCTGCAGCAGATTGCATCAGAACAAACTTAGAGGTCCTAGCCAAAGACATTCATCCATTGGACCAGATTGAAATTTACAAGCAGACTGGAGAAATGGTTTATTCTACATTGGCTGACAAAGCAATGTTGGCCCACTAGTTACAAAGTTCCTTAGACAACACAACAACTTAGCTACATTGGGAAAAAGCTTCTTCTCTGGCCAAGGATAACAGAATAAATACCTTAGAAGTGATCAACATGGAACAGGGGCATGACCCCCAAGATGCTAAAGGTGTAAAGGCACTAATAAAAAAGAAGGAAGAGGACATGCTGCCATGAGGAAATAGCTGAAGCTACCTCCTGCAAGGCACCCTCAAACTGCAGAAATTATAGAGCAGAAATCAGAAGAAGACACGATGGACCTGCTCATGAAACTCAATGAAATATTAACTGATACAGAGCAGGCACTTGAAAAAACATTAAAAGAGAAGTAGGGAGAGTCGACCTCCCAGCCACCTGAGGCAAACCCTACAGTCACAACTGCAGTCACCTCAACAATTGAATCAACATTGGCCCCAAATGTCCCAGCAGTCGCAACAGAGGTAATCACAGGTACATCATCAGCATGAGCAGCACCAGGCAGTAGTGCTAATATGAGCACAAAAGAATTGAGACTCCAAGTGTCAGAACTCAAACAAGTAAAGGAAAATTGGCAAAAGTAGAAAAGAGTTATGATAAATCCAAAACAAGTGTGGCAGAGAAAATAAGAGAGGTTAAAGCATTAGAGAATAAAGTGAGAACATTAGAGAAGGATCTCTATTTGGATAAGCCTCTCACAGAAATCAAAGGAATTCTTTCGACCAACATCAATCAATCCCTAAGTAATGTTTGTCCATCTATCCAAACTATTTATGAGTAGGTTGACTTAGTGAATGTAGCGCATGGAGAAATTCAAAAATCAAGAGCTTTATTAGGACAAATGGTTGATCAAGCCAATCGGCTCATAAATTTTTTGAATTACGGAAATAGAGAACAACTGGAACAACTTGGCATCCTAGACAGGACAGGAACCATTTTCGAAATAAAAAAAGTTCTATCCAAGAGAACTTTAATGCAGAATTTGGAAAAAAGATGCCAGGATATGCAAGTAGAAATTAATTATTTTATGGAAAGGTTTACAGTTTTGCAGAATAAAGGGCTATCAAGCCTTTTGGGAAATAATGACCGACTTATGGAACCCGCAGATTATGTACATAAGTTGAACACATATGCTGTTGATCAAGTTAATTCACCAACAAGTGCTTCAGGAGTAAAAGCTCTCCCCACAGGTCAAAGTCTCTATGATAATTTGGAGAACTTATTTTATATTGAACATGAGGTAAAACATCTATTTAAGATCCAACCTAATTTTATCAGATATACAGAAGTTGATGAAACCTTGAGGAAACTTCAGAGACATAAATTTCCAGAGCAACAATGGTGGGAAGACATGCTAGGGATTTTGTAAATTTCTCTTGGGTAAAACATGCATTTTTGGGTATTTTTCCGTGATAAAGATAAACAGAGATAAATGAGGCTCAAGCGCGACAAAGTATATCTGATCAAGGTTAAAGAATGTCCGGCAATGATGAAGCAACCAATGCAGAGTATCAGTTGAAGACAACTATAAACCGACTCACAGAGCCTGCTTTCATCTTTTCCCTCTTTTCGAGACTGTTTATCTCTATCTTTTGTAAGAAAGGGATTAGTCATCACTAGATATTATCTCTATCATATATTTTGTAAGATATTTTGATATTTTGTATAAATACCCCCCCAGATGAAGTATTTGGGGTTGGTGGGTGTTCATAGTTTTTTGACTGTAATACTGAAATTTTTTGGAGTAAAAAGTTGTTGGAACCATTTGTTGTCTAGCCTACTGGATGAGGATTTGATGCAGAAGACTTATCATATAATTCTTGAATTAAACTCTGGATCAATAAGTCCCCTATATCTTGTGTTTTACAGTTTTCTTGTTTACTATATCATCTGTGTTTCATGAACTGAATGGTAAAGAAAATGATTAATTCAGAATTTGCTTAAACTGCACTCTATCTTCAATCTTTACTATTCTCTGTGCTTTCTTTAGAATTAGTATAAGTAGTTAATTCTTAGTTTCTCCTGCTTCTTGATTCTTGCATTTTGACTATTTGCTAAGGAATTCTTAACTGCTCCTTAACAATAATCATCCATTTTCCCTCTTTCAATATGTTGAAGGGTTCTTAATTGCCCTTCACCCAATTGAGTCCATTCCATCTGATTTCAGCCTATATTTGTTCCATGTTTGAATACCTTGCTCTGTGATACCATCCTCTATTAAGAAACCGAATCCAGAAAGTTATTCTTCTTTGACTCTAGCATGCCCAATGGACTGAAACATTCAGTTTGCCTCATTGCTATTGGATTCCACCATCCAAACCCAAAACAAAACCATTGAACTTCATAACTAGCCTAACACATTTCAAAACAAAGCTAAATCATAAAGAGAGAACCCTCTCTGGATGTATATTGGCTAGAATCTGTATCTAAAATATTGGTCTGTGGTTACCTCGGCTATCTAAAATATTGGTCTATGGTTACCTCGGCCGTATTCCCTTTCTTACAACTTTGGGGAACAACCTGAGTGATAACACTCGTAATGGACTATAAATCATCTTAGGCTTCTCATGTCCATTATTAACTCATCCCACTTAACAAGTTACTAAGTCAAGGCTCACATCCAATAGTGCCCATAAGAAAACTATGCAACATAGTTTACATCTTCACATGCCATAACATCTGGCATGTATAACAATCCATTGGCACTACATGGCACACATTATCATCCCCTGCATTCATTGGCATGATTTTCCACTCCCTAACAGACCCTACCACTCCCTAACATGCCCTGACACTCTAGCATGCCTTGGCACTACCTAGAATATACCCTTGTCACTCCCTCCTTAACACAATTGGAACTTGCTGACACTCCCTATCACACACTCTTATCTATTCATTTCCATGCAATTTGAACTAGTTCTCCCTTGTGTTCTCATGGCACTCCCTGACACACATTGGCACACCCTAGGACTTGACACATCCTAGCATGTCGCCCTGGAACTCTAGCATTCCTTGAAACTACCTAGCATTCCTTGTCACTCCCTCCTTAGCACACCTAGAATTCAATGACAATCCCTGTCATGCACTCTTATTCATTCATTTTCATGCATTTGAAACCAGTGCTCCCTTGTTTTTCCCTGACACTCCATAACTCTCCCTAGCATGCATTAGCACACATTAGCACCTAGCACATCTTGTCATGTTTCCCTAGCCTCTAGAATGCCTTAGCACTACCTAGCATACCTTGTCACTCCCTCCTTAGCACACCCTGAAATCACTGACACTTCTTGTAAAAAACTCTTAATCGTTCATTTTCATTCATTATTTTCACCTAGTGCTCCCTTGTGTTTCCTGATGCTCCCTAACACTTCCTAGAACTATTTGGCACACCTTGGCACCTATCACATATTGGCTGCATGTCGCTCTGGCACGCTAGAATGACTTAGCACTACTTAGCATACCATGTCACTCCCCTCTTACCACACCTGGAACTCATTGACACTCCCTGTCACACACTCTTATTCATTCATTTCCATGCATTTTGACCTAGTGCTCCCTTGTGTTTCCCTAGCACTCACTAACACTCACCACACATTGACACCTAAATGCAATGAGTTTCACTAATAGTCAATCCAAAACCCTTCCAAAGTCTAGCTAGTTACTTGTTCTTCACTAAGATATTTGGGTTAAGTTTATTGTATAGTGTTTAGTTTGAAAATATTACCAGGTGTTTTTATCGCTTAGAGTAATTATGATCTTCCCCATCTACAAAAGGATCCAAGTTGATTATATTCTCTATTGCAGAGCATGAATCCAATTTACCTTTATTTTAGTTAAAAATGTAATTAGATCTTGCTATATCATCTTTTGTAGAGAATGAATCCAATTTCTCATAGTGCATTTGCTTGGGGTATAACAAAGCTACTTTAATTCATTAAACTTACTTTTCATATTCTATTTGCTGATTGTGATTCTGCAGGTCACATCTGCATTAGAAAAGGGGCATATTTAATGAAGAGTGGAAGGAGAGGGAAGCTTCAGTTATGTCCTTTCAAACTTCTAAGGTATGTAATAAATTTTTTTAAAAATTCTTCATAGAATGTTGTGCTTTAACTTTTTCTTTTGATAATGGATTATTTATGTGATCTCTCCTCTATTACTCACAACCAAAGTCCAGACATACATGGTTTTTTGGGATATGTGGACAATGGATGGATTTACGCTAACCATTTATCTAGAAAATTACACTGTATAAGATCAAGCATTTACAGTTGAATATTTCCTTGCCACTAAATTAGAGTTGAAGAGTCGGAGTCCTATTTTTTAGGCATATACCTCACTTCTAAATTAATTTATTGTTGAATATGTACAGACCTTCCATGGGAGGGAAAAGAGTGATCACTACCATTGCTTAATCTTTTTGTAGACCAAGTAAAGATTTCAAATGTGTATAAATTAGTGGCTCCTTGGAGAATCCCTAGAGTGGCGCTATTGTAGCAACAAGAAATTCGCTTATTTTGAGTTCTTCATTAGTGCATTGATAGTATATTGTTTATTCCATACAATACCTCAAGAGTGTATGATCAAATTATAGTTGAGTCTGTCATAATATTTTGACTTACCCTCTTTTAGAGGGAAGCTAGAGTGTGTGTCAAGCTTGCACATCACAATTGTATCATGCAAAGTTTACCTGGCACAAGTTTTGTGGATCTAAGCAGCAAGATCCCTGTTGGAATTCAAGAGGCAACAATACTACAAAGTGGGAAAGAGGTTTCACAATTAACCTGGATTCCACATTATGGTTGGAGTCGGTTTGTTGGCAAGATGTTGGATAGCCCAACTTCCTTTTTATGACTAAGTGCATGATTGAATCCTTCGACATATTCCTCACTCAATTTGCATTAAGTGATGGGTTTTCTCATAAGTGTTGCACACCTATAAACTTTACTAGAGTTGTTCTTGAGTCTTCAGAGGTGGTTAGATTTTCAAAGCACACATGTACAAGAAGAGGAGAAATGATATGCCCGGCTAATTTGAAGTTATCTACCTGTGAATAGGGTGTTCCCATTCATAAACCTGATGACTCGCTCTACTTCTTTCTGGTGAACAACTTTGGGACTTGCCATGAATTGTGAGACAATTCCAACCCCATAACTATAAATTTCTTATTTAAATCTATACCCAATAAATTAGAATTTGCACAAGGAGAACTCCATTCTTGTTTCAAAAGAACCTGCAATCAACTTGTACCATGCTATTTAATATTTTCTGTATTTATTCGCATCATTGGTCTATGACATAAAGATGCAACAACCTACCTTGCATTTTCTATACTAACACTCCTAAAAAATAATAAAGTATGCCAAAATCTATCATTTCAAATGATCTATGTAGCTCACCTTTCGGTTTTTCAATTATCAAAGTTATTATCTATATTGATGAGAACTTCTACAACCGCTACCACAGTGACAATATATGTTATAGTTTTATCTATGTTTCTCCTTCAGTAGAGCAGCAATACATTGTAGTTTCCATTTAGGGGAGAAGTGTACCTAGTAGCAAACTTGGCTTGTGTGCAGATGGGTTGAATGCACATTAGACTCTATCTGTTGTTTTGAAGGTGTTTCTCCTTCAACAATACTTCATATTAGTAGATACTTTCGGTCTGCACCTTTAGTAGATGCATGTAGCCTTGGGATACATGTTGTAGATTATAGTTTTCATATGAGGTTGTAGCAGCAATGAAAGAAGTGCATTGATTTTAGCCATATTTAGTATGCTTTTATAGTTTTACTTAGATGCTCATTTTTCTTAATTTAGGTGTTTTTATTAGTTCTATTTTATGCACAGATTTATCTTTAAGAAAAGTGCATAGTAGATAAGGGTTCTATATTTTGAGCAGGGGACACACTTCTAGGTAGGAGGTACTCTGTTCTAGGAAGCTTTTTCCATGTAGGTTAGGTGCTTTATCCAAGAATCCCAAGAGGCACTATTTTAGCAATAAGAAATTCGTTTATTTTGAGTTCTTCATTAGTGCATTGATAGTATATTGTTTATTCCATACAATACCTCAATATTGTATACAACCATATTTAGTATGATTTTATAGTTTGAATTAGATGCTCACTTTTCTTAATTTAGGTGTTTTTCTTAGTTTTGTTTTATGCACAGATTTATCTTTGAGAAAAGTGCACAGTAGAGAAGGGTTCTATATTTTGAGCAGGGGACACACTTCTAGGTAGGAGGTACTCTATTCTAGGAAGCGTTTTCCATGCAGGTTAGGTGTTTTATCCAAGAATCCCAAGAGGTGTTATTGTAGCAATAAGAAATTCGTTTATTTTGAGTTCTTCATTAGTGCATTGATAGTATATTGTTTATTCCATGCAATACCTAAATATTGTATGATCAAATTATAGTTAAGATTGTCATAATATTTTGACTTACCCTCTTTTAGAGGGAAACTAGAGTGTGTGTCAAGCTTGCGCGTCACAATTGTATCATGCAGAGTTTACCTGGCACAAGTTTTGTGGATCTAAGCATCCAGATACTTGTTGGAATTCAAGAGGGAACAATATTACAAAGTGGGAAAGAGGTTTCGCAGTTAACCTGCCTTTCACATTATGGTTGGAGTCGGTTTATTGGCAAGATGTTGGATACCCCAACTTCCTTTTTATGACTGAGTGCAATATTGAATCCTTTGAAATATTCCTCACTCAATTGTCATTAAGTGATGGGTTTTCTCAGAAGTTCTTCACATCTATAAACTTTACCAGAGTTGTTATTGAGTCTTTGGATATGGTTATCTTTTCAAATAACACACGTACAAGAAGACGAGAAATAATATGCCCGACTAATTTCAAGTTATCTTCTTGCGAATAGGGTGTTCCCTTCTATAAACCTGATGACTCGATCTACTTCTTTCTAGTGAAAAAATTTGGGACTTTTAATGAATTGTGAGACAATTTCAACCCCATAACTATCAGTTTCTTATTTAAAGTTATACCCACTAGATTAGAACCCACATAAAGAGAATTCCATTCCCGTTTCAAAATAACCTACAATCAACTTATACCATGTTATTTAATATTTTATGTATTTCTTCGCATCCTTGGCCTGTGACATAAAGACATAACGAGTTACCTTGCATTTTCTATACTAACACTCCTAAACAATAATAAAGTATGCCCAAATTTGTCATTTCAAATGATCTATGCATCTCACCTTTTGGTTTTTCAATTATCGAAGTTGTTACCTATATTAATGAGATCATCAACAACCGAGGCCACAGTGACAATATCTGTTAGAGTTTTTCCGTGCTGCACTAAAGGTGTTTTTCCTTCAGCAACACTACAATACATTGTAGTTTCCATTCAAAAGAGAAGTGTACTTAGTAGCAACCTTGGTCTGTGTGCAAATGGGTTGAATTCACAATAGACTTTATCTATTGTTTTGAAGGTGTTTCTCCTTCAATAGTACTTCATCTCAGCAAGTCCTTTCAACCTAAACCTTCAGAAAATGCATACAGCCTTGGGATACATGTTATAGATTCCAGTTTTGCTGTGAGGGTATAGAAACGATGAAAGAATCGCATCGATTTTAGGCATCTTATTGTTGTTGTATGAAAGCATGCTTTTCTAGTGTTTCCCAAACTTATATAGAGCCATATTTATTATACTTTTATAGTTTGACTTAGATGCTCACTTTTCTTAATTTAGGTGTTTTTCTTAGTACTATTTTATGCATAGATTTATCTTTAAGAAAAGTGCACAATAGAGAAGGGTTCTATATTTTGAGCAGGGGACACTCTTCTAGGTAGGAGGTACTATATTCTATGGAGCTTCTGCCATGCGTGTTAGTTTCTTTATCCTAGATAGAGTTCGAAGTCCTTGCCTCCTTGACAAATTCCCTGCTAGACAAGACACCGATGGATAGAGTTCCAAGTCCCTAAATTTTCCAAAAACCCACCTGACCCTAGCTATCTAGCCTAAAATCCTTTACATTCCAGTCATCTCTTGGCTATGATTTCATAGAGAGAGCCCTCTCTGGTTTGGTAGGGCTAGCTACCAAAC
Source organism: Pinus tabuliformis (assembly GCA_031772625.1). Taxonomy (NCBI): domain Eukaryota; kingdom Viridiplantae; phylum Streptophyta; class Pinopsida; order Pinales; family Pinaceae; genus Pinus; species Pinus tabuliformis. Next base: position 484,922,816 of record CM062814.1, on the reverse strand, counting down.
TAAAAGCTTGGTTTGTGGTTACCTCCATTGATCTCTTCATTAGCCTGGGACATTATGGAGGATAACAGAGGGCATGACAACTAGGGAGTGCCAAGGTGTTCTAGTGAATGTAAGGTTCCCAAGTCATGGAAAAATGCAATGCTAGTTGTGAGGTCATGACTGCCAAGGTGTGTTAGGGAATGCTAGGGCATGCTAAGATGTGCCAGATAGTACGAAGACATGTCAAACAAGCTAAGATGTGCCAAGTGCTAAGGCATGCCAAGATGTATAAGGGTTCCAAGTCCTTGCCTCCTCTTCTTCTATATGATATCCACTTATGACATTTCCTTTGCAATATTTGGTGCATTTGATAGTTATAGGTAATTTATAGGTTATTAATGTCTTCAAAGTTTCAATTCTGATTGAGTATTTAACTGAACATATTGATTCTCTTATACATAACTATTTTTCCCTCCACCCAGTTTTCATAACTTCAATAACCATTAGGTAGGGACCTACATCTTCGATGTTGATTTGCTTGTTTAGTAAAATATTGCTGAGACTTTAATTTATTGAATGTTGTAGAATTTAAAATTTATGAAGTTTCAAGGTCTAATTTAAAAAAATATAATTCTTTAAAGGGTACTAGCTCAATGGAAGAGCACCTGCTTTACAAGCAGGAGGTTGGTGGTTCAATTACATCGTGCTCTGACATCCATGTGGAATAGTGATGATAAATTTTTGGTGATGGAGGCTCTTTTGATCATCACCAATGAGCTTTGATAACATTTTTCGACCCTCACCAAAAATATGAAATGGTGACGATCAACGAACACCACCATATATATGCATCAATAGTGACGACCCTCAAAGGTCTGTAACCATAAATCGTTGTTGTTGATATGAAATGGTGATGGTTGTTGTCTGTCATTATAGTCATTATTCGTGATGGACATTGAATGTCACCACAACATCTATACTTCTAGCAATGCGGCTTTTGGTGACGGTCAATGAACATCACCATATATATGCACCAATAGTGATGGCCATTAAAGGTCCATCACAATAAATCATTATTGTTCATATGAAATGGCAACAGTCACTATCCATCATTATAATCAATATTCGTGATGGACCTTGAATGTCACCATAACACCTATAATTTTGGTGACGCCACCTTTGGTGATGTTCAGTTTTTGGTGACCGAGGCTATGGTCCATCACCATTGCTCATATGTAATGGTGACGGTCTCTATCTGCCAATATAAATCATTAATGGTGACAAACTTTGAATGTCACTACAACACCTATACTTTTGGCGACGCCACCTTTGGTGACGTTTATTTTTTGGTGATGGAGGCTATGGTCCGTCACCATTGCTCATATGAAATGGTGACATCATTATCCATCATTATAAATCATTAATGGTGATAGACTTTATATGTCACTACAACACCTATACTTTTGGCGACGCCACCTTTGGTGACGTTCAGTTTTTGGTGACGAATGCTCTTTTGACCGTCACTAATGAGCTTATGGTGACATTTTTCGCCCCTCACCAATGTCTTTTTTTCTTGTAGTTGGTGGTGGAGGCAATAGGGATGGAACATTGTTGAATTGGAGCCTCCACCCCTAGAGTGGGGTATTCCACTAATGTTGTAGCTGAACATAAGGTTGAAATGACTGGCTAGTTGGCTAGGAATGATACTGAGATGTATAGGACCAAGGAGGGGGTGTAGACCAGGAAGGATGAGCAGGGGATCCCCAAGAAGGTATAGAAGTGGTTTGGTTGGGGTTGTAATATGCATGGGATGACCCTTGCATACCCTGCTAGTATGGTCTAGGCCTAGGAGGTCTCCTTTGGTTGATGTAGCAAAGCTGCTTAGTGACCCCTTCAGCTCCTTGATATACATCTTTGAGTCCAGGTAAAGAAGGGAACTTGTCTGTGGAGTGGTTTTCTTCACAGACTAAGAAAATCTTAATACAATTCAATGGACATTCGTTCCTAGGATGCCTCCTGGTGCATCTAGGACAAAAGATGGTCAGGGCTCTTTCTACTTCCTCTTTCTTCCTTTGGATGTTCATGGTGTCCAATTGCAAGGCAAGGGTTTGCAACATATCACTTTTGAAATCTTCCAACGTATTTCCAATTTCACCCTTGATGGATGAGTTGGAGGATGATGCACTGTCCATAGGTTGACTACCCCTACCCTTTTTCCTGGTTTCCCTAGAATGGTTTCTAAAGACAGTATTAATATCCTCATAGAGTAATTGGTAGTTATCTCCTCCTTCTATCATATGTAAGGTGTGCAAAAGATCCTCCCTTACTCCTCTAAGTAGGACCAGCTTTAGTGACTTAGGGTCAAGTGTGCACCTGGCCTTTTTGTAACTGAGCTGGAATTTTTCTTCATAGTCTTCTAAGGATTCATCCTAGCCTATGGTCATCCTGAAAATCTCTTACTTAGTGTCCTTTGACCTATAGTAGTCCCTATATTTGTTGTTAAAATCCTGTTGCATCTAAGCCCAATTTGTGATGCTATCTCTAGGTAAACCCATGAACCAGTGCAATGCTACATCCTTGAGGGTAGATGGAAATAGTTTTAACATTTTCTCATCATCTGTATAGTCATAGGTTCAGCATATAACAACAAACTAAAATAGGAAAGTGTCAGGGTCCTCTGTGATCAGGCCATGGAAATGAGGTAGAGCAGATGGGCTTATATTCTTCGTCTTAGTGTCCCCAATGGTTTCCCTGATGGGGAAGGTACCCTCAATTCTCTCTCTATTCCCTTTGTCATTTTGGTTTTTAGTCATTGGTTCAGTAGGAATGGGTTCTTCCTCTTCTTCTTCTCTTATAGGTTCTTCAAATATGTAAGGTTGCTCACCTAAAGGGTCTTCCAATTCACAATCACTGAAGAAGAGATAAGGTTGACTGTTGGATGTAGTGGGGGTATTTGACAAGAATTTCCCTAAATTGTCCCTATTCCTACAAGGCATGAAAGGAAATGTTTTTGGGTTGGTTTTTGTAAGATTTTTTTAAGCTAGAAAGTACTCTGTAGAAAGGAAATTGTTGATTGAATGAAAAACCACTAACAAGAAAAACTACTTGTTGAATTGAAATTCTACTTGCAGAATGAAATTGTTGATTGAAGGAAGACTGCTGACAGAAAAAGACTACTTGCTAAATTGAAATTCTACTTGCAGAATGAAAAGGAAAGCAGATAATGACAAATGAAAGAAAGGAAGCTACTTATAAAGAAACTACTTGCTGAATTGAAATTCTACTTGCAGAATGGAAAGGAAAGAAAATAATGACAACTGAAAGAAAGGAAGAAACTAGATTACTTTTGCAAAAATAAACTAATGGTAGACAATTAAAGACTAGAAATAGAAGAAAGTAGTAATCACATTATACTTAGACACCTCCCCGGCAACGACGCCAAAAAGTGGTGAGCCTAGGTATTGCAACAAGAATTCTACAACTCCCAAGGCTACTAGCTTTACTTATCAACCTGGGGTGACAGTGCTATATACACAAGTAAAAGTGAAGGTCCTGCCTGTTGTCACTACTCTTCTAGAAAGAGACCCCAGGGGTTCCAAGCTAGACTTATATAGGGTTAGAAGAAGCTTAATTCTTTAATGGAAGAAGAGAAAATCTATTCTAAGAGAGAGCTACTCTACTGCAGTAATGAAGAAAACAACATGTAATGCTAAACCACACCATAACCTAACTAACCATCTAAACAGCTATGCTAAACAGAATTGCTAAATCAACACTAACCTAATGTTGCTATCTAAGTTGCAGAGATAAAGAGCATTAAAATATACTAAGGTCTAAGCAAAGGAACTAAACTAAATCTAATTTTCAAGCGGAAGAGCAGTCAGAGATCGAAATTGGTGAAAGGAGGATGTAAGGATACAGTAGTGCATAGGGACCATTGGATCGATCAACGAATAGAAGATGGACGACGTAGATCTTATCGTGGGGGCTTAAGTGAATATATGGATGGACAGGGTTAATGAACAGGATGAACGACGGAGATCTTATCGCGTCCAATTTAGTGAATAGGTGAACGAACAGGGTAATGAAGTAGATGAACGGTGGAGATCTTATTGCGGCCGATTTAGTGAATAGGTGAACGAACAGGGTAACAAAGAAAATGAATGACGGAGATCTTATCATGAGGAATTAAGTGAATGGAAGGACAAATAGGGTAACGAAGTAGATGAACAACAGAGATCTTATCACGTAAGAAATGTGCAGAAATGATGGAGCGGGTTTTCGGAGGCGGTAAGTAGTTTCTCACGTGCCCTCAAAGATGTAAACTGTATTTTGAAATTTCACATGATTAGCCTAACTGGGTGACACGTAGCACGAGAAAACCACTTTTCTCGCGTTCTCTAGGGCAAATAATGGTCATGCAAGAATCTGTGTGAGATTGCACGATAGCCGTTAGATCAGGCTAGACAGATCAATGGTGGAGATTGGCCAAGCTAGTTGGCGAGTGGGTGACATGATAGCCATCGAATCAGGCTAGACAAATCGATGGTGGAGATTGGGATGCATAAAGTATTGAGGTGACGTGATAGCCATTGGATCAAGAGATAGATTGACAGTGGAGATTAGAGCGCATAAAGTAGGTGGAAGACTTCGTGCGTGATGGCCATTGGGTAAACTAATGAATTAGACGGTGATTGATCAGGTTGTTGTGGATCAGATGGTGAGGAAATGATGCATGAAGAACGTGCTGAAGGAGGTTTCAAATGAAAACAATAGAAAAATCAGTGAGGGTGCAGGTGGACCGAGAGTGAGGGAAAACGATGATAATGAAATGAAACAAGTAACTGCATCAAACAAAAAACTCCAAAGCTCATGCGAGAACTAGAAACGTGTGTTTTCAGGGTTGCTGAAGGGTCTATTCCTCAAGTCATGGTCCTAGAGGGAGGAGGTGAGGCCGAGACACCTGTGCACAACATTACGGTGATCTTCTTCTCCTAGCTAGCCTGCTAATTGAAAAAAACACAAATGGAAGTAAACTAGAGCACAATTGATCTACTCTACACTACTGTAATGGGAATGCAACTACTTAAGCAAATGAATAGAAAACCAGGAAGCTATGCTATACTGCTATAATAGAAATGCAGCTACTTAAGCAAATGAACAGAAAACCAGGAAGCTACTTAAGAAAATGAATAGAACCAAAAATCTATGCTATACTGTTGTAATGGAAATGCAACTACTTAAGCAAATGAATAGAAAACTAGGAAGCTACTTAAGGAAATGAACAAAACCATAAATCTATGCTATACTGTTGTAATGGAAATGCAGCTACTTAAGCAAATGAACAAAACCAGAAATCTATGCTAGCATACATGTACAATAAAGAGGAGATTTGACTGCTCAGGTTGGGCCCTAACCCAAGAGCTTTAGCCCTCTGATTTAACTCAATGCTGCCTCAAAAGAGAACTCGTCTTTATTATAAAAACTATGGATTACATAACAAACTGTCACAAGACTTGCAGTTCATAAATAAAGTAGAGTTTTTACAATAAGAATCTGAATCCTGCTGAGGTCCTATGCCTCTCTACTTATACATCTGAAGTCTCCAACGAATTCCTTCCCATTAGGGAGGCTTGGCTCCCCACTTAATATAAACTGGTTTCTGTCACTTTCACTTGTTCAACTGTCTTTTAGTCCTCATGATTTGGTTTTTTGCACTTCGAGTTGATGGAGGAATATTCGAATGGAGGGGTAGTAAATGAGGAGGATTTACCTCCTATAATTCCTCTCCCTTGTCCGATTCGAGTTTTGACCAAGGTATTTGCCACAGTTCCTTGCTTTCATCCTTTATTCCTGCATTACATGCGCATTAGACCACAAAGAAAAATATCCAACTCTAACTCATCTCATAAACAAAATATAATCAAAAGTATGCAATAAGTTGTGAGAATAGTTGGTTTGACTAAGCTAGGAGGTGAATTAAGGCCAATTAAGGCCCATATAATTACCCAATGATGAGGCTCATCACCAAGATATCAGAAGACATTGATAGCCGTGAAGAAGTTCTACTATTGGACGAATCTAAAGAAATAGTTGGTTGAGTTCAGTTCAAGGTGTTTGGATTATCAATAGTTATAAGTAGATCCCAGGCATCTGGGTGGTTTATTGCAGTTAATTTTGATTCTGAAGTGGAAATGGGAGGTCATTTCCATGGACTTCATTATAGGTTTGTTGAAGAAATATAGATAGCATGATTCCATCATGGTTGTGGTTGACATGTTGACTAAGGTAGCTCATTTCATTCCTTTGAAGTCTACTCATTCAGCTAGTGAAGTAGCTCAGGTCTTCATTAGGGATATAGTTTGATTCCATGGTGTTCCTAAGAAGATCATATCAGACAAAGATGAAAATTTCACTCCCAAGTTTTCGAAGGAGTTATTTACAGGTTTGGGAACAGAGTTGACTTTTAGTACATCCTACCATCTGCAGATGGATGGAAAAATAGAGAGGGTTAGTAATATTCTTGAGGAAATGTTGAGTATGTATGTTATTCACCAACAAAGGAAGTGGGAAGAGTATATTATACTAATAGAGCTTGCGTACAATAATGGGTATCATGAGTCCTTGAGGATGAGTCTATTTAAGGCACTTTATGGGCAGAGTTGCAATACTCTCATCAATTGGAGTGATCCATTGAATAAGGTATTGATTGAACCCAACATGTTAGCAGAGAAGGAACACAAAATGTAGGTTATGAAGAGGAATCTAAAGGCAACACAGGACAAGAAGAAGATTTATGTAGATTAGCACAGGGAATTTAAGGAGTTACGGGTTGGGGAGCATGTGTACTTGTGCATCAAGCCTAAGAAGAGATCATTAAGGATTGGGTCATGTGACAAGTTGGAACCTCAGTATTGTGGGCATTTTGATATACTTTAGAGGATTGGACCAGTGGCCTATAGCCTTGCACTGCTGGCAACAATGAAAGTCCATGATACGTGAAGGATGTTGATCATGTGATTGACTAGTCTATATTGCAAGTGGATCCAGAAGGAGAATTCCAGTCGGAACCTCAGGGCATATTGCAGTGGAAACAACTCATTCTCCAAAACGAAACAATTGAGCAAGTTAAAGTGCAGCAGAAGCACTTTGGGCCCAATGAAGCTACATGGGAGATGGTTGATCATATGTTGCATATGCATCCTTCATTATTTTTCGGTTGAGGAAAAGGGATTTTGACATATGTATATATCTATGTATGGTTTTTATTGTAAATATTTCAATGAGTCTTTTATAAATCTCCAATAAGCAGTATGGTTGTCATATTGTCATGTTTTTCATGTTGGTTTTTCTTTTCAGCAGGTTGTTCATTGTAAATATTGCATTGAGTGAAGATATAAAGCTTCATAAGCATTATGTTTTTCTTTCAACGGTTTGTTGGTCATAGGTGTCATAGAACACTGAGGACGATGTTCCCCCAAGGGGGAGGGGTTTGTAACATCCTTGGGTTAAAATTTCATGTAATAAAGTTAATAAAGGAAAAAGAAAAAGACCAAGGTCATGGGACACATATTCCAAGTTGAATGTTGGGAAAAACATCCTAGTGGGTGTCATTTTTGGTTTAATATGGCTAAGGAAATTGGAAAAGGAATTGGCAAAGGAAAAGAGGCATTAATTGGAATTTATTTATGAAAATAAAGGAACATAGGAGAAAAGGGAGATTAAGGGTCACACATTTGCATGAGGAGAAAAATTGAAGAAAAATAGAGGCCTCAATGCTTCTAAGGATTAGTTCATAGATTTTTTATTTTTTATTTTTATTTTTATTTTTTTATTTTATTTTTTTATTTTGTTTATTTTTTATATTTTTATATTTATATTTATTTTTATTTTTTTTTTTTTTTTTTTTTTTTTTCACTTCAGTTTTGGAGCTCTCTCTATTCATTCATACTCTTGAATAATTAGAGAATCTTTGGAGAATTCTAGCATTGGGGAAAGAAAAACAAAGGAAGGACAAGCAAAGCAAAGGGCAAGCAAGGAAGTTTGGATCAAGCAACTTTAGCAGGAGGATTTGCAGGTAACGGTTTACATGTGTGATTTCCTAGCTGGTTTTTTAATGCATGGTACATGAATTTGTGTATTGGGTTCTTTTGACATCATTGGCATGGGTTTTTCCCAGTATGATAGTGGTTTTATTTTTTACTTGTCATTTTCTGGATAGCCATGATGTGATGGGATTCTTTGAGATTTGGATTGTCAGAAGGATTTGGAACCAGGTGAAGTGGTCTTAGGAAAATTCCCAAGGGTTAGGGGTGGAGGTGGTTTAATCTTCGAGAATCCCTCGATTTGGGGGGGGGTGGCGACAGGAAAATTCCCTAAGTAAATCGTGAATAAATTTAGAGGCATCCAAGTTTTTTGGGGCTTTGAGATCTCTTGACCAATTTTGGTGAGATCGCAGTAGCCTGAGGGTGGTGGTGGTTTAATCTTTGTGAAGCCCTTATTATTTATGTATTGATATCTCACATTCATGCTTGGAATATGGCACGGTGGTGATTGGATGAAAGAAACATTTGGTTCATCCCTATCTATGGTCAAGTGGTATGTGGAAGTCCCTAACTTGGTTAGCTTTTTCATAAGTTAATAAGAGTTATTTTCTTATTATAATCTATGAGAGTGATTTTATGGTTGTTCTATCATGGTTGATAATCTAGTTTTCTGTTGGTTATAAACATGGATTTATAATGTGATCTAATTATGACTTGTTTTGGATTTGATAAGTATTTGATGGTTAATGAATGCATGTGCTAACAAGTGTTATTACAACTATTATGAGAGGGAATTATACCTTCTTGGTGATTCTCAGATAAGTTTCAGACTCCTATGATCAAATATGCATTTTGTTGATGGTGTTGGATACCGCTAACATACAGGGGATCTCCTCGATATAAAGTCCCAATTAGACCTCACATTGTTTGGTATAGGAGTCCCATCCAGAAATAAAACCCAACTACTTCTTAATTAAAGGTTTTCCTTGTCTTAATAAATTATCATGAGAGAGAAACACACATGTTTTTGAATGAGAAAGAGAGTGTGCCTTGTGAATGTCTAGTTGTAGATGTATCAAGGTTCTTTCACTACACGGGGGAAGAACGTGAGCCTCTAAAAGAGAAGTAATAGTACTAATATAATGGAGGCACGAACATAGGTGAGAAAGACTCATCTAGCATCAAGCGAAATAGTTCACATAGATGTGATGATCGTTACAAACATTACTAAACATTTCCAACAAGTTAAGCACGGAAGTCACCAAAATAGTTCAATTACTTTAGTACTTGTGAAAGCGAACATTGATCACAAACATTACAAGAATAGTCTTAAAAAATTCACAATCCATGCATGAAAATTAGTTTTCCAAAAGGCTTCAAGTATTCATAAAAATTTCCAAGATACTTGAATACAATGAACATCACTAGCTCCAATAGTGGAGCGTTAGAGCCACTACTTGCTCCCCAAAAGGACTATCTCTAACTCTTTAATGCCTTGTGGGAGAAGCCATGGTTGAAAGTATTTGCATGCGTAATGAGGATCCTTTTATAACTTGAGGCATGACCTTTCATATCGTCATGACTCTTGACTTTCAAATTTCTAATGACCTTTGGACTTCTATAAGATTTGGACTTCCAAATGACTTTTGGAATTACATATGAATCTAGGTATTACATGTATTTTGTACTTCTATACGTGGCTCTTTTTTACATACATGAATCTTTGATTTCCATTTATTTTTCTTTACAATAATTACATGATTACATCATAAATTCCACATCATCGTGTGATGAGAACATCACAAGTCATTATTATTGATGACTTGGACTTGAATTGACCGATGACATGGAATTTCTTCAATGGTGACATGGCTTTCACTCATGTCTTTGCTCTCGGATGTAGCTTTTGATCATTGATGTATTCACCCTCCAAATTCGCTTTGATCTTATGGAGTATTCAGGGTGCTTCAATCATCAAGACTTCAATGTATTCTTTGTTCTTGAATGCTTCCATTGGCTGCCTTCTTTTCCCGAACTTCCTCATGCATCATTGCCATGCTGTTCCTAAAATATATGTAACCGAAATCACTAATGGAAAGCAAACATCAAGCCTAAAAAATCTCCTATTCTAACATGTTTCATGTAGATTTTCAGTCCATGTCTTAACATTGTTCTCAAGAAGAGCAGGGAAATATTTTGGGTTCAAGGGCACACTTCGAAAGGCTAAAGGGCTAAAGAGAGGAAGCATCGGGGCTTGGGTTCAAGGGCACACTTCGAAAGGCTAAAGGGCTAAAGAGAGGAAGCATCGGGGCTTCGGTATGCCCCCATGCACTCAAGAGGACAAAGAGAAACTCAAGGGAGGGCATAGGGCATAGATACAAAGGATGAAGGATGAGGCTACGAGCTTTTGAGGTGCATTGTTCGCTCAAGGGAGACAAGGAGGGTGCATGGCGAAGAGCTGAAGGCTAAAGGGAAAGGATTTGGGGCTTCAGAGTGCACTCATGTGATTAGGAATTAAAAGGAGGGCACAAGGAACATTGATCAAGGATGAAGGGTTTAAGCTTCGGGTCTTCAAATTGTGCTCATGCACTCAAGGAGGGCGCACTTCTTTGAGTTGAAGGAGTGCGCTCAAAGGAAGACTTTATTCTTCAGGGTGAATTTCAGAACAAGGAAGTGGAATTATTCCTAGGAGTGTGCTATGCACTCTTGGAGGGTACAGGGCAAATTCCAAATAAAAAAATTCCCACTCAAGGCTTAAGAGTGCGCTTTTGTGCTTCTAGCCTCAACGAGTTCACTTTGCAACCAAAATTTGTCTAAGTGTGGAGGATAGAACAAGGGGCAGACATGATGAGTCTAGACATAGAATCATGTGCGACACATATAACCTCATCAATATGAATTGTAAAAACTTAAGCAATGAAGAATAGACATCAAAACGCTTGTTTACATACACTCCATAAGTACAATGGACAAAGTGTTTGCAACTGCGAACAAAAGTGTTGTTTTGCAACAAAAAAAGGTGTCATGACCATGAAATGTACTAAATACATTCTAATGAATGTGACGACACTTGAGAATGATCAAGAAAACTTAAAACACATAAAATAACTTGATATGTCACTTGATGACCAAGACCACACTTGTTGTGATAGTGGAGTAGGCTCCAAAATTTAAATGTAGTGAACAATTTTAGGATGTTGTTGCAGTGACAACACTTGGTGACACACTGAGAAAATTTCATCTTCTCTATTTAGGAATAACATTTCATTTAGAGGATCAACTCTTTAGGAAGTATTTATTCACCAATTGGATTTCCTTGGCTTCCCCTCTCAACCTGGTTGTATACATATCACCTCACTTCCTTCTCAATTGGTCCCAATGAAAATAAGATATGCTATATCAAAATTGTTTCAATCTAGGAAAGGGTAATGTGTGTGGCGAGTTTAAGATATTCAGAGTATGAGTTTCATCTCCAGTGTTTCTTCGCTACCATTAGGCCTAGAAAATACCCTGGTAGAGTCACAACAGGAGCACAAGCATTACTTCACTACCATCAGGCATAGACAATACCATGACAAAGTCACTTGCTTCACCTCCCTATGCAAGAAGCCTTTCTCTTCTTTCACCTTTTATTTATTTATTTAATTGGATTGTGCTTCGACACTTATTATTTTCAATGAGTGGAAGAGGGATCCCAAATTACTGAGAGAAAAGTAGGTTTCCCCTTTAGAGAAGTATTTATATAACCTCTGATATTGGTTTGCTCGTTTTAGATCCTCCCCTTATCCTACTGTACTAGATTGGATAAGCATGTAACACACCAAGTAGATATGCACCAAGTTGAGGAATTTGGATACTAGAATAGATGTGGATCTAATAGGTTCCCTCAAGTTTTTCCTTTTGGATGTATCATATTTTCTATCTAGACTTAGCTCAAACTATGGCATTATCCCACACAAAGAAGAATAATAATAGATAGCCAAGCGTTGTGGTTGTCACATTTTCTCTTTGTTTCACCACAAGGCCTTTCTGAGCCATGCACTTTTCACACAAGGTATTATTTATGTATAATGACCAAGACAAAAAACAAGATAGGACCTAACTTGACACGACACACACATAACTGACGCAAATGAAGAGGAAAGAAACAAAAGGAAAGAATGTACAACAAACGTAGCTTAGAGATTCTATTGGAAATAATGCTTCAAATCTCGATCATTAACGGGAAGAGGGTTGGACCTCCTATCAAAGGATTTTAGTGTGAAAGTATTATGACCAAGATTTTCTCTGATGGTGAAAGGGACAATCCAAAGAGGTTGGAACTTCATGTGTTTTCCTTTCTCTTTGTGGGATTTGTCCCACTTCAATACTAAGTAATCCACATCGAAACTCTTTGTCCCTATGGATTTCTTGTCAAACCGACACTTAATATTGTTTTGATGGAAGATAAATATTTATTTGACTTTAAGACTTTATTCCTCAAGTTTAAGCAAAGTGTATGTCATGTTCTGAACTAGAAGTCATGGTCTACCTTGGGACTCTTGGTATATTTGCAAGGCTGGGAGATACCAGTTTGAAAGTAAGACAACTTCTTTGTTGTAAAACAGAAAGTATGGTGAGGTTTTGAGGGAGGGATTAGGAGTTACACGGTCAACCCATAGTGCATTCATCAAAGCATTATGATAGTTTCGTTGCTCAGAGTAAATAGTTTCCTTGATTATGCAGATGAGATTTTTGTTTGTTGATTAAGCTAAACCATTTCCTTGTGGGTAATAGTTAGATGCGTGCTTTAATACAATATCATTTTCTAATATGAAGTCATGAAGTTTCAATGAAGAGAAATAAATCGCATTATCAAGGACAAGAGACGTACGAATGCCAAACCTAGTTATAATGTTCTACTTCAAGAAGTGGATGGATTCTTGGTTGTTAACTTGTCTTAAATGAACTACTTCTATCCACTGAGTAAGATAATTTGTCACTATTCGAATATATCAATGTTTCTTTGATGAATGTGGAAAACTTTCTCCTATAGCATCTAGTCCCAACTATTGGAAAGGTTCCTCGACTGCTATTGGTAATGGTGAGGTGGTTGAATTCTAATTTCGACTAACACCTCTAACAAGTTGGGCACTTGCAAACATAAGCATGATCATATTTGAATAACGTCGATCAATAATAACCATCCCTCATTACTTTATGCGCTGGACTTCCCTCTTTTTTTTATTCGATAAATGCATGGGAAAGGTGGTGTGCTCTAAGAATTGGCATATGTCTTAATACCATGGCATTGTAGATTTGGCATGGGGAGCTTGATCAACATTATACATTTCTATTTCCTGCTCCAAACCTAAAATATCTTTCTCGGGAGAATCTCTCACTTCAGTTGCAAGTTGAAAGAGGCCATGGCCCTTAAGGTATGAACTGGTTTAAAATCTAGACCATATTATTGTAAACAATTCATCCAATTTTCCCTCTTCTCACCCAGCTCCTTTTACACAAAAAGTGTTCTAACTGCTGGATGAGGCACATATATGATTGTGTAAGATTTAAGAAGATAGGGCTTGAAATATTTCACTGCCTTATAAACAACATAAGCATGTTTATTGATGGAAATAAAATTAATCTTTAACCCCTATAAGGTAGTACTCATGAAAGAAATAGCTCATTCATTTCCTTCAGTATTCTTCTGAGTCGGCATGGCCACAATAGGTGAATATGAAGTGAAAGTGTAAAGCAAGAAATAAATAATGCAGGTGCATCAACAATAGTTTATATAATTTGAACAAAAGCACAATTTTCCCTTTTGTCCCATTTATAAGTCACATCTTTCTTAATCATCTCTTGTAGAGGTTTAACTATTTGAGCATAATCAGAGATGAACTTTCATAGGAAATTAATCTTCCCTGAGAAATATTGCATAGATTTCTTATTCACCGAGAAAGGGATTTGTGTTATAACTTGGACCCTTTCAGGGTGAAATTTGATTCCACTCTTTGCAATGATGTGTCATAAGATGGTGCCTTCTGACACACCAAGGATGCTTTTCTTGGGATTGAGCGAAATCCCATATTTACAACACTGCTCAAATATTTTCTTTAGATGAATTACATGATATGATATTCTTTTGGAAAACACAGTTACATCATCCAAATAAACAACATTATTTTGGCCAATCAGGCCACAGCAAGTGATGTCCATCACACTTTGAAATGTAGCACTAGCATTGATAAGCTCGAATGGCATTCGCTTAAAAGTAAATGTCCCCATTTGGTCCTGGAGGTAGTATTGAGATGATATGGTTCTGCCACTACCACTTGATTATAGCCAGAAAATCCATCTAGCAGCGAGGACATCTTAGACCTAGATATTGTTTGGAGGATCTAGTCCATGGATGGTACCAGGTAATTATCTTTATCTGATTCCCGTTTAAGGTTGCGGATGTCTACACATAACCTTATTTCACCAGACTTCTTTTTGACTAGGATCGAATTCGAAACCCAAGTGGAATGTATAACCTTGAAAATAATTTGAGCATCAGGAAACTTCCTCGGTTCCTTTTGAATCAAGGGTTCTAGCATTGGATGAACTTTATTTAGCTTCAGATGAAAAGGTTTCACCCATTCTTTTATGGGAATGACATGTTGGATGATACGAATATCATATGTCTTCTAATCATCGTATGTCCATGAAAACACATCATGGTACTATTTGAATGGGTGAATGAATGTTTTTTCGTTCTTTTGGATAACAACATGTATGTTATAGCATTAACCACAAATTCAAGAGTACCAAAAGACTTACCAGACACCTTTTGAGAGGTAGAAGCTGTGTTACTTAACGAAGGTTGTGAAAAGGCTTGGACAAGTAGTTCCCATTGGGCTGCTGATCCAGGTGGATATAGTTTCCACCCACCTATTCCACATAGACCTCCATTTAGTTTCATCAAGTTCATTGTTTATAGAACCATTTATTATTTTTAGCATTTTTTCGGGTCCTGAACTTTCGAAGCAGTTTTGACCCCAGACCCAACTAACCCAAACGAGGCCCATAAACTCTTGGAGTTCCATCTCCTGGGTTAGGGTTTTGGTTGTTTAGGGTTTTCCTTTGTTGTTCAATGACAAAAAGGATTTTGAGCCTCATTGTAACATAGTTGAGAGGCATGTAGCCACCACATCTCTTCTCATAGATAAGCTACCATCGCCCGAGCTAGTTTATTTCCATTCTGTTTGTAAGCATATTTTAGTTCTTTGATATTAATGAAATGAAGTGTTATTTATGTTGCACCTCTATATTTTTGGTTATACCTATATTTTTTTGTGTTCCTGTTTAAGATCAGATCAATGGTATCAGAGAAATCTACTCTTTCTCTGTTTTTCTTTGGATGTCCCCAACGAGGACGGGGTATAAGGAGTTAGGTATCGAATTGATTAAACCCTTGCAAGACTAGCCTCACAAACCCTGACGACCTCCCATGATGGAAGAAAATAAATACAAGGGAGCAGGAGATCCATTCAAAATATTTCTCAAAGAAGCCCTCGAGTGACAGAGGAATGTTGTGATGGATAACTTTGCCCAGATCCTTCAGTGGCTACCCACAGGCGATGCATCTTCTTCTGGTAGCCACTCTGGGAGCACCAATCCCTTTAAGGTACAAGTTAACTTTGACATCCCCATATTTGAAGGTCATATAGATGTCGATGTCATAGATAAATGGTTAAATTTGCTAGACAGATATTTCTTGGTTCATGACGTTTCCAACTGTGAAAAAGTTACTTTTGCACTCCTCAAGGTCGTTCCCACGTCAAGGACTTGTGGGAAACATACTGCGAGAAGAGGGATGAGAGTGAACCCTCACTATTCTTAGTTGTACCCACTTGGAATTATTTATGAGATGCCATCAAAGAGCAGTATTATCCTATCGGGAGTTGTGAAGATAAATACATAAAGTGGACCACATTGAGGCAGGAAAGGGACCAAGATGTTCCAGAGTTCATAAATATTTTTCATACCCTTTGTAAGAAGTTGGGTATAAATGATTCTGAGCAGAATTTGGTACTCAAGTTCTGTTGTTGTCTACACAAGTACATCCAGGATGAGATGGAATTCCTAGACATCTCCTTACTTGGCTTTGCCTATTGATACACTATCAGGATTGAGCATAAATTTAAACAAAAGAAGCGAGACTTTGGATCTGTGAATCTAAAGCAAGGGAAAGGCACTCCCAAGCCACAGAACAAAGGACAGAGCGAAGGCGAGGAAACCCTGGACAACTCACCGAATTCGTAAGCAAATAACAACACCATGAATGCAAATAAGGAAACAGGGAAATGGTGATGTGAGTTCCATAAGAGCCCCACTCACAACACAAGTGAGTGTCGAGCCAAGCAGTCACTGGTGGCTGAGCTGAAGGATTCCGAATCAGATGCATGTTCTTACTTTGAGTTAAAACCTGACAAGCGGAATGGGAAACAAATCATTGACCCAAAGCCCAGTGCCACCATTGCCTCCACCAAGATCCAAAATAATAAGCCTGAAGATCGAGAGGAGGGGTAGTGCCTCTTCCACTCCCAGATGTGGGTGAAGGGTTCTCCACCGCATTTCATTATTGATAGAGGGATCCAAAATAACCTCATTTCATCAGAGGTCATGAAGTGGATGGGCCTACTAATCATAGCACACCTGCAGGCATACACCATCAAGTGGCTTCACCAAGGGTGAGATATTTGTTTCAGCCAGTAGTGTCACCTTCCCTACAGCATAAAGACCTTCATAGATGAGGTACTGTGTGATGTTTCTCCTCTTTAATTTTGTGATGTATTATTATGACAACCATACTTGTGGAAGTGACATGTTATGTATGAGTCTAGGCCCTGCACTGTTATTATTACTTTGGGCAATAATTTTTACAGGATACTGGAGGTAGCACAACCTACCACCGTCTCTTTGATCACTGTGAAGAAATGCAGTAAGATCATTTCCCAAACTGGGAATTTTTTTCCTTCTGATTTGCCCTCGGGGAAAGAAGAAGATTGTGGCCATGGCCTCCAGACAGGGCTCCTCCGCACGACAGTAGAAGATGGACAAGGTCATGAAGGAGTATGTGGACATCTTCACCTCACCCATAGGGATACCTCTACACTGTCAGGTCAAGTACTCCATTGATATGACCCCAATGTCGCTGCTCAATGGAACAATCTATCGACGCTTTGTTCTAGAGAACAATGAAATCAAGAGGAATATTTAGGAGTTGTTGAACAAATGGCACATCAGGCCAAGTTCATCACCTTGTGGGAGCCAAATCATGTTGGTACAGAAGAAGGATGGGACTTGGAGACTCTATATTGACTATCAGGTGTTGAACAAGATCACTGTTTGGAATAGGTGTCCAATCCCATGGATTTATGAACTTCTGGACCAACTCAAGGGGGAAAATATTTCAGCAAGATTGACTTGAAGTCCAGGTATCACCAAGTACCAATCAAACCCTATGATGTGTAGAAGACTGCCTTCAAATCCAAGGAGGGCCTTTTCGAATGGTTGGTCATGCCTTTCGGGTTGATGAATGCCCCCGCGGCCTTCATGAGGTTAATTAACGACATCTTTTGACCCTTCACCAACACATTCATGGTGGTGTATTTTTATGAAATCTTGATATTCAGCTATATTTGGGAAGAGCACCTCCACCATATTCGACAAGTCATCCCAATGCAACGACAACACAAGCTCTGTGCTGATTTGGAGAAATGCACTTTTGGTATGATCCAGGTTTAATATCTAGGGTACATCATTGATGAGCAGGGTGTGCATGTGGACCCAACTAAGATACAAGTCATTTGCAACTTTTTAGGTCTTGCCAAGTTTTATAGTAGGTTCATGTTGGGGTTCTCTCATATCACTTTGCCTTTGAGTCAAGTCACCAAGGGCGGAGAGAAAGAAAAATTATTTTGTTCTAAATTTGAACAGAAGGTGTTTCCTGAGTTGAAGCATCACCTCTGCTTTGCACCAGTGCTCACATTACCATACTTTCAACAACCATTTGAGATTGAGACAGATGCCTCTGACTATGTTATTGGTGTAGTTCTTAGTCAGCAGGGGAATCCAGTGGCATATCACAGTGAGACACTTCAGACACAGTCTGAAAGTATCTCACCTATTAAAAAGATATGTATTCCATTGTGCAGGTTTGCTGACAATGGAAGCATTGCATTCTGGGGAAGGAAAAGGTCATCCACACAAACCACCAACTCCTGTAGTTCATACAAACACAAGGGAAGTTGTAGAACAATTTCCACCAGAAATGGTCCACATAAGTGCATCAATTCCATTTTAACATTAAGTACAAGAAGAGAAGCACCAATAATGTTGCAGACTGCCTCAGTCGACCGTCATTAATGGTGCAGACCACTGTGATTGAATCTTGTGGAAATGAGACTTCGGGGTGGCCACATTTGTACAAGAGCAATCCAGAATTAGGCAACACATACCAAACACTCCTGGAAGACAAGTAAGTTCTAAATTTTCACCTCCATGATGCACTGTTATGTCACCTAGGACACATATGTGTTCCTTCAAGAGAGTGTGCTAAGATGATTTTGAAGGCGCACTACATTCAGGTCATTGGACACTTTAGAGTAGAGAAAATAGTGGTAGAATTGCAGAAGTATTTTTATTGGTCGAACCTTCAACATGATGTTGGGAAGTACATTAGATATTGCATTGTTTGCACCATTTTCAAACCGACCATCAAGAAGAAAGGCATATATAATCCTCTTCCTACTCCTAGTCGACCTTGGGAATCCATCTCCAAGGATTACATGTCGAGCCTCCCTTCTATTAAGCATGGAAATGACCTCATTTTCGTGGTCGTTGACAGATTTTCTAAGATGGTCATTTTGGAGGCCTACAATAAGAGTATCACAATAGAAGCCACTGCTAAGCTCTTCTTTGAACAAGTATGGGTCCACTTTGGGATCCCACAGTCCATTATATTAGATTGGTACAACAGGTTCCTAAGTACATTTTGGTCAAGTATCTAGTCGATCTTGGATACCAAGCTCACTAAGCCCACGATTTTCTACCCCCAAACTGATGGTTAAATAGAGCTCGTTAATAGGATGATCGTACACATTCTACCCATGTACAAATCGAAGCATCCATGCACACGGGATCAAAGCCTCCCCTATGTATAGAATAGCTACAACAAAGCTCTCCATGGCTCAACTGGCCACAACCCCTTTTAGGTGGGATTTGGATTCCGACCACTATGTCCCAATGATGTGGCCATACCATTTGAAACTACTCAGGCATCTTCAACCCATTTCTAGTTTGAAGGTGATAGGGATAACAACTTCATTTAACGCATCCAGCCCATCCACCAATAGGTCCATGACATATTGGACAAATCCAATGCTAAATACAAGTAGCCACATGATCAGCATTAGGTGCCACACAAGTTCCAGGCGGGTGACAAAGTTTGGCTACATTTGCAGAATGAGTGCCTCGTTGGGCCCCACCGTAAGCTTCATCCACTCCAATATTGGTCATACACCATCAACAAGGATGTAGGGGACAATTATTTCAATATCATCATTCCATCATTCCTTGGCCTGCACCTAGTGTTCAATGTGGATCGCCTTTGGCCATACGTTCCACCATTACTGGACACATCCGACATTACAAAACAACTCACACCAAAAAAGTTAAGCCCAAACTACATGGAATAGGCCACAACTAATCGAATCATGGACACACAGATAAAGAACACTCACCAACATAGGATCCATCTACATCAAGTTTTCAAAGCAGGCCAACTCCTTCACTAAGGGAAGTGGTTCACCAGAGACCAGGTTCAACAGAAATTTCCTCACCTCATGGAGGCTCTGCATGAAATGGGGACCATTGCTTCCTAAGGAGGGAGGACTAATCTAGCTGGATATTAGTGGCCACCCTCCTATTCCACCTAGAACTCTAGTTAGTTTCATCCGTTTCCTTATTTATAGCAACATTTACTATTTTAGCAGTTTTTCGAGTCTTAAACTTTTGGAGCAGTTTTGACCTTGGGAAGTTGGCTGCCCAACTAACCCCAATGGTGCCCACAAAATCTTGGTGTTCCATCTCCCAGGGTTAGTGTTTTTCTTGTTGTTCAATAATAAAAAGGCCCTTGAGCCTGATTGTAACATAGTTCAGTGGCATGTAGTTGCCACATCTCTTCTGTGAGATAAGTTACCATCACCCGAGCTAGTTTATTTCCATTCTGTTTGGAAGCATATTTCAGTTCTTTGATATTAATGAGATGAAGTGTTATTTCTGTCACATCTCTATATTTTTGGTTATATATGTATTTTTTTTCATTCTTGTTTAAGTTTGAATCACCTGTTATGTTCATGAGCTCAAAGATGGAGATGTTGGCATGAGCTCTTTCCACATCTTTGAATATGTTATAATAAATTGATTCACTTTTAGTAGGTAGCATTGAAGTGTCTGGAGGAGTATCTTTATTTTACACTTCCAAAGTTATGGACTTACTTTTGCTACTAGTGTAAGTGTTCTTAGAAGTAGTATCATCTCCAGACTTACTTTTTGCATTCTGAGCAGGATTAGCCAGTGGTGAGATCCTTCGTAATAGTTTCTCCTTCAATTTCTATCTCGTCAACTCTTGTTTAGAAATATGCCCTTGGCTCCTCAAGTTATATTGACCATTTTGTTTTTCAGGGGGGCTTCGCTTTTCAACAGTGCTTCAATGCTCTTATTATCAACATTGAGAATACAATGAAAAGCATTAATTGTACGTCCAATACCTATACTTTGCTCAGCCATTGCAGGTTCATTTGCTTCTTACGTTTGCTCAAACTACTCATCTTCTAGCAAGGTATCAACAATGTGTGCAGCCAGAGCATTCATGTTGTGGTTCCATTGTGGGCATGTTTTCTTTGAATACCATTCATGATGGAAGGAGCAGTAGTTATCCATGCCCATACTTTCAATATTCAACACAACATTCGAACTCTAGGAAGATTTGACCAGTTGATTGTTGTTGTTGTTATTCCTTCTGAAATGGAAATACTTGGGAGGCTTGATACTTGTAGAAATCTTGCTTGACCTTCTATTTAATTATGAGACTTTGTTGGTGAGCGCATTTAAAGATCTAGTCAAGCTATCAATATCCACATAATCCTTTTCTTTAGCCTTTCTTGAAGAAGGTTGAGACCTCTTACTAGTCTCCTTGGAGTCTTTAAATTCATTATCATCTGTAGTCACTCCAATGGCACACAAGTATTTCTCCACGGCAATTGCTTCTGCAAATTATAGAGCCAATGTCTCCTTTATCCAATGAGTAGATGGGATTGTAAATCACATGAGAAATCTGGGTGAAGAGATAAAGGAATCTACTTTAGTTGAGAAAATTTTGAGATCTTTGTCTTCTAAATTTGAGTCAAAAGTGTCTGCCATAGAAGAAAAACAGGATCTTGAAACTATTACAGTGACTCAACTCCATGGAATCCTATCTGCCTTTGAAATGAGAAAAGGAGGTCCATCATATATGAGAGAAGCCGCTTTTAAAGTGTTAGTAAAGGGAAAAGTAAAGGAAGAAGCTTCAACAGGGTTCTGGAAGATTTAGAGGTAAGCTACCATTAAAATGATTTTCTTATGGTAGAGTTGGTCATTACACTGCTAAATGCCCTCATGTTAAAGGAAAGATGTCTGCAGAAGGTAATAGAAGTTATTATACTCATGATGATCGTGATGACTTGTCCAATATTGATGAATATGATCAATAAATTAAACTACTCATGCCATATGAAAATGATGCCTGAGAAAAGGAAGATTTCCTTAAAGAAATCAGTCAACTCAAAATCAGTTTGGAAGAAAAGGATACAGTCATAGACACAGTGACACATCAACTCACTGAAAAGGACAAACACAATGAAGTGTTAGAATGTGAAGTAGTAAGTCTAAGAAAAGAACTTGAGAAGACAAAGACTCTGAATCTTAGATTTGCTAAAGGATTGGAAACGTTAGATGAAAATCATCAAATTTCATTGTTTGCCTATTATAAAGACTAGTCTTGGTTTTCATGAAGGTGAATCTAGCTCACGAGATGAGGTAAGGAACTCCAATGCAAAATCTGAAATTCTTGGCAAGGAGATAAAAGGTAAACCCCATCAACAACCAAGGAAAGAAAGAATTCAAAGAAAAACATTTCAACCTAACTATGGAAGGGATAATTGTTTCTTCTCTCTGAAAAATAATGTTGAATGTTTTATGTGTCATAATTTTGGACATGTTGCAACTAGATGTAGAAATAGAATGGTTCAAGACCATCACACAGAAAGATCATTAGTTTCTAGGTACTTTAAGGGACATTTTTTTCCTTGCAATAGGTTTGGTCACAAATATATTGATTGCAATAGAAGGAATATGAAACATGTAAGATGCTATGCGTGTAACAAGTTTGGACATAGAACAAAGGAATGCAGGAGGAAATTTTGCCCACCATACCAAAAGGAGCAAACATCATCACAGTCCAAGGTATTGAATAAGAAGGAATTATTGTCAAAAAGATGTGGCATAACTCAGTTTACAGACATAACAAACCCAAGGGGAGTTGAAAGTGTAAAAATTCAGTATTCTAATTCTCATATGCAGTTATTATGAATAGAAGTCGCATATATACGTGAGTTAGATGCTGCACAGTTGCGTATATGGTGTTTTGAGGAAAAAGCAATGGAAAAGACTCATAAAAGTGATATAACATGTTATTTTCTCATTGATGATGGTTACAATATGCTGATGATATGTGGAAGTATTTTTGGCCCTCATAAGCTATTAATAAGCTGATGAATCACTGGTTTATGATGATGCCTTGATGATTCTTACTAACAAATGCAATGATCAGATCTGATAGTGAACAGTTGGCATAGGTTCAGGGGGAGCATATGTTTCTAATAATGCATTGTTGGCATTATATTAGAAGACCTTGGTACATGACGATAATTATATTGCTTGATCCACATAGTTTGATTCAGGTGACTCTTTTGATGATGGACATATATAGGCTATTGATCTTGATGTTGCCGATAGATGCAGATGGTGCAAATCATATATGGTGTATGATAGTTGCTAATGAATATCATGGTCTTGTTTAGATTGTTCGTCCTTAATTATAAATTTCATGTATATCATTTGATGTAAAGGTCATGAAAATAACTAATTTGTAACCCCACTATGCATGGGAATGATGATGTAATAATTGTTATTCCAATCATGTATAAACATTTGGTATATCCCCACTTGGTTGGGTGGATGAGTCAAATTCGGTGTATCCCCACTTGGTTGGGTGATTGATGTATGTATGATTCATTGATCTTAGGGAATTCATACTCAGTTAAGTTATAGAGTCATGTTATTCTTTTGAAAAATATCTTTGCAGACTCTGCATGTACTCAGGGGGAGCATGGACATCATAATGTATATCAAAGGGGGAGAATTTCTTTGTCTACCATTTGCCTTTGATGTAAAAGGGGGATAGTGTCTTGGTGTTTTTGTTGCCATCAAGTCCAAAAGGGGATATTGTTGGCATTATGATACAGTTGTTGTCCTTGATGGTAACTCACATAGATGACAGTTCACAGTGAAATAGGTTAACAACAAAGGGTTACAGATCAAACTCTAGAGATTGAATAAAGAGAAGCATACAATGGTTCATTTTTTCTAAGTAGTGTGTACATGTAGGTCCACAAAACAAAAAGAGAGTATACGTATACATGCACTCTCACAAGAGGAAAAGCGCGTACAAGTTGGAAAAACAAGGAAATTCAAGAGGAGACATATCAGGGGTTAATACCATGGTATTAGCCCACAATATTGAGTGAGTAATGACTATTTGATCCTACCCAAGAATTCCATGGGTCCTAAGTGGTTTTGGTCTGAGGTATTGAGAAAGGCCAAAAACTATATAAGGAGGAGAAGATCATTAAGCCAAATTGTGCAAGTAAAAAGGGTTTCTAAGGAATACTTCTATCTGAAGTATATTTTATGTTGTAGGGGCTATGTTCATGATTTGATCTGAAATATTTTGTGCACCTTGAATTCAATGTTTGGTCAGGATCATGATACCTGCAATGACTTATCATTGAATGATCTGATATTGGTTGGGCCAAATTTGATTGTGTATACTTGTTTTATTCTTTAAATGTCACGATCTGAGTTTGTCTGAAGTCTGGAATAGTAGTAAAGTTATGAGTTAATGTTTGCAGATCTATACGTTGGTTCGTCTTGGTAAAAGCGCGTGTACACACAAGTTCTACTCTTCCAAGTAGTTTATACAAAAGAAAAGACTATTCTTCAAGATCTGACTGATCTATCTTATCAGTTCTATTGTTTTATTGATGTCTGCCAATGAATTCTTCTTAGATCTAAATGTAAAAATGAATGCATAAGGAGTTTGATATCTGATTGATTGATTGTATAAGTGAGAAGGGTGATCTCTGCTACTGCTTGTGTAAATCTCTGTAAATTGACAGTAGATGTTCAGTATATTGTTGGTTGGTACATACTTGATTAAGAAGTTTTATGTTTCAGTAGTTTTTAAGGTATACACAGGTTTGATTAAAGGAAGTAGCTTATACACACAGGTTGGGTTCAGTAAAGTAGAGTGTACATTATGATGCATTATTTTTGAGGTTTCAGCTGGTTCTAAATGATAATGCAGCCTTCTGGGTTCAACACAGTGTTTTGGTGACATTGATCTAACTGTTCATATTAACTAATTATTGGTTGATGCAGTTTGAAAGTTATGGTGGGTCAAGTATGAAAATTTGATGAAATGAGGCCTTCATGTGTATTGTTGTGTACCAGGAGCATCCAGTCTGAAAATTTGTGAAATGTGGTCCCTAGAGGAACAGAGAAGGTTGTAGCCTTTTGTAGGTCAGCGCCTACGTACTAGTAAACACATTGGCTAGTAGAAGAGCTAGGGAGTTGTAGCTCCCTTCTAGTAGAAGCTGGAATACGAGAGGAGGTTGTAGCCTTTTGCAGGTGGGCACCTGCATAATGGTATGAGTCTACACTAGTACAAGATTGCAAACAAATTTTCTTATTATTAAACGAAGACAGAGACAACAATAATAGGTGGTTTTCACCCACATTGGGTTTCCACCTTAAATCTTGGTGTTCATGTGTGTTGCTTATGTGTGATGGTTTATTCTGTTTTTACTGCACTGTTTAATAAGTTACTGATGCACTGGTTAAAGATTAACACATGATAAATTAACTAAATCATAAATTCTTTGGGTATACGTTGGTTTCACTAACCACAGTAATGTGTACACACTAGTTTACTTCACAGAAGTAGCGTATATAAATCTGTTTGTGAAATGAAAAAATATTGATCTAATAATACTGATTCACCCCCACTCTCAGTATTATTTCCAACAAATGTATTGTAACAGATGGTGATCTCATTGGTTGTTCTTGATCCTAACTTGTCACAAGGTAAGGCACTTCAGTCATCGGCTATCATTTTTTACTTTACGCTTAGTGTTATCGGGAAATCTAGTGTCCACTCGGAGCTACTAGTCCCACTAAGACTGGTAGCTATCTTAGAAACAAACAAACTAAAACTACTTTTGCTTTCCTTTATGAGAAGTAGATAAGAGGAGAACAAAGGACACTAGCCTCAGTCTTGCACTTGGTTCCTTTCTTGGTTCCTCTCCCTTCTGACAAATCCTTTCCACTTTTCCTTTGTCTACTCAGCTTCAAAGAGCACCTGTGGAATCAAAGCAGCATAATATTATCGAAGAACAGAGTTCTACAATCATAAACAATATAGGACCAAATATATATTGACCACACAAATGCATATATCATTAAACATACAAGAATGTGGAGGAACACTTGAATAGCTTTATTAATATAAAGAATAGCAAAGAGGATTACAACCAATTGTTCTGACCCAACATCATCCTCCCAGCATGAAATCCCTTCTTCACCTCATGAAAAGCTTAGATCACCCAACACTATGATATTCCACCAAGAAACCAACAACACTTCCTTACAAGATACAAACTTCCAGCCTGTGGATCTCTGGGATGAGGGATCCATATATAGATGATTGCATGGGGGTGAGTTAGCTTCTGGGATTTTGATTAGTGTCCTCTCTCTGATAGTTCTTGATTCTACTTGGAGATTGATGATCTCTTACTCATCCCTGGGCGAATTCAGAGAGGCAAGTGTCACAGGAAAAGTTTCTAGAAGATTCCATGATGATCCACCTTGAAAACTATCTCTGCCATTTGTCTACTCTCACCCATCGCACCCTATAGAAGGGCTTTCCAGTATGCATTGCACCTTTTACACTGAGCAGGTGAGATGCATCGCACCCTTTGCAATGGGCAGTCTGTATGGTTGAGCTTTGACTAGTTCTAAGTAGTTTCCTGTGGAGAACTTCTAGGAGATGATGTAATCAGCTGACCTTGTTCCTTTAGGGTGTGAAGAAACACTTTTAGGGACTTAGGAGCCCTTGGTTTATGGACATGTATGATTGGGGTTGCATTGCCCAAAAATGTCTATAACACTTAGGGGGAAATCTCTTTGTCACATCTAGTCAATGGGCCTTCAACTGGATCAATCAACATGCTTTGACCCCTTTTCATCATCCTTGCACAAATCCCTAAACATGAATTATTCTAAACCCTGAGTTTTTTTCCTGAAAACACCTTGTTTTAGTAATTGTAAGGACCAAAGTACCCTGGTCTCTTACTGGATAGTGTTGACTACCAAGTTTCCCTTCTCTACACCCACGCTGATCACTAGCAGGTTCTCAGTTTTGGGGGTATGTTGATTCTAGAAATTTACGAGAACAAAACAGAATCTTGAAGCTTCCTCTTCTACATCTTCTGGGATCTATTGTAACCATTTATCTTAGATAAAAATATTGAATCCTATCCTATCCTACCTTGGAGTTTTCATCCCTTATACCTTGAGATCATCCACCCATCAAGAGTGGATCTCAAGCCCAAATTGGTAAAAGAATAAGAATTCATGAACTACCTCCTTCACATATATATTTACCACCATCCATAGGCAAGGGGTTGGATTTTTTAGAGTGATTATACCCTTATGTTGTTTTTGTGAGAGATATATTTCCATGCATTAGGGTGATTAGAGGTGCACTTTGTGACAAGGAAAGGACAAGTCAACTTGGAGGAGCTATTTTACAATATCAACACCTATTTTTTGTTGTAACTCACTCCATTTCTCTTAATGCAAAGAGTTCATTGTTTTCCTATATATGATGTTATGGTTTCATATGTTTCAATACCATGTTGATATATTGAATAAAGTGATTAGATGATGTTGCATAGATTCTTTGGATCTTTGGCTTGTATCTGACTGTGAAGGTTCTAATTATAGTGATCAAAGCAGAGATTGGAGAATTAAATCCAAGGAAGGAGTGAAGCATACGACAGATTCTATTTAGGCTTCATCATATTATCTATTTATTTTAAGGAAAACATTAGTCCCTTTGTCTTTTGGAAAGAAATGCGGCAGAGACGGAAGCAAGGGTTTCTGAAAGTCTAGGGTTATCAGTGACAGGTTTGAAAGAGAGGCGGCAACGAAGATAAGGGTAGGAGGTCAAGGCTCCTGCGCGCAGCCGGATCTACGAAATCGTAATAAAGGGAGGAGGGTTAATAAACTAAGAAAGAGCTGAAGGACGCCATGGCAGGGGAACCTGGGGGGGAGAGATCCCCTCCTACAAAAATGTCGTAGCAGGAGAACCGAGTGGAAGTGGAATACAAAGAGACTCAAAGGAAAATAGCAAAGACGCGCCAATCATGGGAAATCGATGGAAAACAAGACTTGGGGGCAGGTGTCTACCAAGAGCTCAGAAAAAACCAAGGTTCGTAATACCCAACAACAAACTTGAAGATTATAGATGCTATATGAGAGATCATGCGTTGATATGAAAATTTGTAGGTTTTTGGCCCTCGGAAAAGGAGTTGGTAAAATGGATACAACAAAGATGGAAGCCGAAAGGGCATATAGATCTAAAGTTAGGGGAAAAGGGTTTTTTTATAGTGATATTCTCAAACCTGGAAGACAAGGAAAGAACCTTTGAAGGAGGACCGTACTTCATGAATAATGCTGGTCTATTTATGAGACACTGGGAGGACTGCTACAATCCAGACCAGGAAAAGATGTTAGCAGCACCCATCTGGGTAAGGCTGTTTGGCCTATCAGTGGAGTTCTGGGACCCTGAAATTTTGGAGGGTATTGGCAATACAATCGGCACTTTTATCAAAGTTGCAGAGACAACAAAAAGAGGAAAGTATACATCATACACAAGAATATGTGTATATATGAATATAGAAGAACCATTACTGGAGCTCATAGAGCTAGAATACCATGACGAAGTATGGCAGCAACCGGTGGACTATGAGCATATACCCTTCAGATGCAGAAGGTGCCATGAATACAGACATCTCTTCAAACAATGCCCAATGAAAAATGTAGAAGAAACAACAAGAAAACAAGAAGAAGGAAAAAGGAGGACAGAAGGAGGAGAAGAGGGTTTCCAGGAAATACATAGAAAGAGAAGACCAGGGAAAGAAATGACAAGAATGCAACAACCAACAAAAATAGTGGCAGTGGAATGTCAGAACAAGTTTGAAGCCCTACAGGAAGAAGAAGGGGAGATGAGAAATGAAGAAAACATGGATGAACCCATGGAGATCACAAAAGAGACAAAGGAATCAGAACTAAACCAGGACAGTATGGTGGGAGGAGGAGCGGAGGAAAGCATGAAGATGTCAGCAGAGCAACCTCAGGTAGAGATTGACACACAGAAGGAGAGTGGAAATGAAGAGGAGAGAATAATGAAAAAGCTATTACAGGACTCGAAAAATCTTGATGAAAGGTTTATCCCAGAAGCCCAGAAGCAATTGTATAAAGAGACATTTCAAAAATACAAAGAAAAAAAAGGAACTACTCAAACAAATCAAATGGATCAAACAGGAACACAAGGAACTCAAAGTTTGGGAATGGAAAACTCTAGAAAAGGTGGTAGGAAACAAGGGAGGCGGACAATGAATGAAACCATACAAGTGGTTGGAGAAATATTGGTTAACTCAGGCAGAGTTATACCTCTCTCAGAGGTATTTCAACAACCCCCCAAAAAGTTTTAAAATGATAGTTACAAGTTGGAATATCAGAGGCCTCAACAGCAAAGGCAAGTAGGGGTACCTGAAGGATAGGGTAAAGAAAGACAAACCTAGCATAATGATAATACAAGAAACGAAGATCAACTCTCAACAATTAGAAGATATAATAAGAAAAAAAAAATTCAATATGAGGTAATGGGTCAGGATGCGAATGGCACGCCAGGAGACTTAGCAATCCTTTGGAACCCTAAGGAGGTTCATTTCGAAAACTAGATCAGCTTACCCAGAATTCTCTCAGGCTTATTCAGAATGATAGGGTCATTTGAGTGGATCCTCATTACGGGAGTCTACGGACTGCATATACCAAGAGAGCGAAAAAACTTTCTCAAAGACATGCAAACCACGAGAAAGATCTTCTCAGAAGTACCGTGGATCGTAGGGGGAGATTTTAATATGATCAAAACAATAGAAGAAAAGCGAGGGGGGATATATAGACCGGATCATAATATGGAGGACTTCAGCGAGATGATTACAGAGCAAAGATTGGTAGACATCCCAACAATCAACGACATCCACACTTGGAATAATCGAAGAGGTGGTAGAAACCAAATAGCTTCTAGATTAGATCGATTCTTAACATCAGAGCAAATAATGAACAGGGATGTATTTATTGAAGCCACAATAATGCCAACGATGGGTTCAGATCATTGGCCTATCAGGCTGGAAATAGACATTAAGAAAAATCCCCTTAAAATACCCTTCAGGTTTGAGACTTTTTGGCTCAGGAATCCACAGTTTATATCTAAGATGGAGGAATGGTGGATGCAAATTCAACAAAAATGAAAATGCAGGATGCATACCTTTCAGTTAAAGCTTAAAGAACTCAAGCGGAAAATAAAAAAATGGAATAAGGAAGAGTTTGGAAACATAACGATGGAAAAACAGAGGCTAGAGCAAAAAATGGAAGAGATACAACAAATAATGATTACAAAAGGACGAGATGAGGAAAGATGTAGAGAAGAGGGAATTTTAATTAGCCAACTAGAGGAGTGGAGGAAATAGGAAGAAATTTTATGGAAACAGAAATCTAGGATAAACTGGCTTCAAGAAGGAGAAAAGAACACCAAGTTTTTTCATCAGGCCATGATACAGCATAGGCAAAGGAACATGATTTTCTTCATCAAAAACGAAGAAGGGGAGAGGATAACAAAACATGAAGGAATCGAAAAAGTATTAGTAGATCATTATAAAGACCTGCTGACGGAACCACAAGTGGACAGTGGAGAGGCTACAGAGCTAATCTGCAAGGAAATCCTTAGAATAATAACAGAGGAACAAAATAAGGCATTGATGAGAGCAGTAACGATAGAAGAAGTGGAAGAAATTGTGAAGGGAATGAAGAGAAACAAGGCCCCAGGACCTGATGGATATACAACGGAATTTTATCAGGCAAGCTGGCATTTTCTGGGACAAGAGCTACTGGAGGTGGTGGAGGAATCACGCATAAACCAGAAGGTATGGAAGGGTCTTAACTCTACTTTTCTCACTTTGATTCCTAAAAATGCAAACTCTGAAACTGCCCATGGCTTTCGCCCAATAGCCTTTTGTAATGTAATATACAAAATAGTAGCCACTATGTTGGCTAAAAGATTAAAACCCATTCTCTCTAGCATTATATCCCCAGAACAAACTGGCTTTGTGGAGGGAAGACAAATCCTTGATGGATTAGTAGTTACCCAGGAAGTGATACACTCCTTAAAACAAAAAAACCAGAGGGGAATGTTGATAAAATTAGATTTGTCAAAAGCCTATGATAGGTTAAACTGGAAATATTTAACGAAGTACCTCAAAGCCTTTGGATTTAGCAATAGATGGATAGACTGGGTTCATAATATGATATCAACGCCTTTTTTCTCTATAATGTTAAATGGAACGCCAACATCGACCTTCAACGCAACCAGAGGCTTAAGATAGGGAGATCCTTTGTCTCCTTTTTTATTTATCTTGGCTGCGGAGGGTCTGGGAAGATACTTCAGAAAAGAGATGATGGAAAGAAAGATCAAAGGGCTGCAGCTATGGGGCAGCAACCTACCCATAACACACCAGCAGTTCGTAGACAATATCATGCTGTTCGGTGAGGTCTCGCTAAAGGAAGTAAGGGGAGTAAAAAGGATCTTGGACTTGTTTATGGAAGCCTCAGGTATGTAAATCAACAAAGAGAAATCTTGTACCTTTATCTTCAATACCCCTGATACGATCAAAGCTCATTTAACTAGAATGCTAGGATTCAGACATGGCGAACTACTAACAAAGTACTTGGAGAACCAATTAGATGTAAATCCTACAAGAATGGCAAACTGGCAGCAAATAATAGAAAAACTCAAGAATATATTAGTGAATTGGTCCTTCCGAACACTGAATATAGTAGGGAGATTGGTGCTCCTTAAATCAGTTCTCCAATCTATACCAATCTACTCTCTTTCGGTCATGGCTGCGCCCAAAGGAGCCTGTACAAAAATGAAGGAAATCTTCGAAAAATTCCTATGGGGAGGGCCTAAACAGCAAAGAAAATGGGCACTAGTATCATGGAAAAGCTTGACAAAAAGAAAAGAAGGAGGTCTAGGACTCCGGGATCCAGGCAACCTAAACCAAATTCTAGGAGCAAAGCTGTGGTGGAGGTGGATGAGAGGAGGAAATGACTTATGGAAAAAAATATGGACACAGAAATATAATATGCCCTTAACAACAGAAGACATTCTCAGATTAGAAGAAACTCCAAAAGGGTCTACAATATGGGAATTGGCAAGCCAGAACAGAAACATCATAAATAATTACGCCTTTTGGGAAATAAGGGGAGGAGGTATAGCTAGATTCTGGGAGGAGGAATGGCAACAGAGAGAGAGAATGGACAGCATTGAAGCCTTGCAAAGTACACAGCAGAAGGCGGTTAGGTAGGGGCTTGAATATGTAAGAGATTACTGGGGAGAAGGGGAGACAGATTAGACATGGAGAACATGGAGAAAACCAAAGGAATGGGATGAAAACATAGATCAAGAGCAGAAAGGGATATTTATAAAAGAATTGGAGTCAAGGAAAATCAAAATTAGACATGGGTCAGATATCCTCAGATGGGAAAAGTCCACAAGAGGGACCTTCACAGTCAAAGAAGCCTATTATTTATCCACACGACAAGAGAGGGAGGGAGAAAACGCAGAATGGGAAATAATTTGGAGAAATAAGTGGTGGCCGAAGGTAACTATATTTGCATGGTTAGTTGGAAAAGAAATAATCCTGACCTGGTACAAGTTATAGAAATGAGGCTTCCAGGGACCCCCGAGATGCAGCCTTCATAAACAAGAAAATGAATCTCAGGAACACATCCTGAACTCTTGCCCATACACTCAGCATCAGTGGGATGAGGTCAGAAAACTCTTTGGAGAATCTACCAGGGACCCCAGGGATATTAAAAAGACCATATTCCAATGGGGAAAGGGTAATTTTTCGTGTAAGGTTGTAAGGATAACCTGGAATCTTGCCTTAGGTTTTGTTATATAGCTTCTATGGAAGGAAAGGAATCGAAGGATTTTCTTAGATAAAGCTAATCCACCAGAAAAGATATGGGGAGGAATACAAAAATAAATCAGGGAGACGGTTCTGGCTGAGACCTAGGAGGAGGAAGATTGGAGAGCGAACCCCGAGGAAGGTAGAATCCTAGCAAAACTGAATATGGAATATGGTATGGTATACCCTTCGAAAGAAAGACAACAGAGACCTCAGACTCAGAGCCCAGAGCAGTTCAGTTATCCGGCGAGAAACTTCATTAAACTGAACTTCGATGGGGCTTCCAAAGGAAACCCAGGACCGAAAGGCGTAGGAGGTATATTTAGAGATAGTGAGAGACACACTAGATGGGTGTATGCGGAATGGGGAGGCATAATGACCAACAATGAAGCCAAATTGATGGCTGTATATCAGGGTCTCAGAATAGCAATAAGGAATGGCTATACAAACCTGGAAATCGAAGGCAACTTTCAGATAGTAGTGGAAATGCTTCGAAATCTCAATAATGGGAAGGATTGGGATCAAGTTGCAAGGAGTTGGAGAACGACAGGGATTATTCAAGATTTGGAAAATATTCTAAAGTGCATTCAATATAAAATCTTCAACCACGTCAGGAGAAAAGGAAACAAAGCTGCAGACTTTCTTTCAAATTGGGGATGCAAAGAACGGGGAGAAAAGATAGATAGAAATTGGTCATCAATGATGAATAAACCAGGAATGGAAAACCTTACTACAATAATCACTCAGGATCATAATGAATCCACAACTCAATAACAAGGACCCTCAGAGACCCCCGATCGGGGTGAAAATGGCGGCAAGGAGATTAATTTATATGATGAGAGCGAAAGATAATGACAGGTCATATGGGATATGGGTAATCATGACGGCGAGCAGGAAGATCTGCAGAGAGGATATATTACCAAGGCGAAGCAGAGATGGAGCAAAGAAAGGCAGAAGGGGTGGCAGAAAGGATGCAGAGATGGGATGTGGGTGAGATGGTACAGAAGACAGATGTGGAGAAGTGGGAGATGATGGAAATAGCAGGCGGAAGCGGGAGGTGGTGAAGAGGAATGAGGAGGAGCAGCAAAGGAAAAAACATAAAGGAGACAGGAGGTGTGAAGGAAAGAACGCGATCTCAGCAACTGTAGTGAGAGTGCAAGGAGGCAGGGTGGCGAAGACCATAACAAAGCTTAAGATAAAACAGGGAAGGCAGAAGGATCGACCTCATACTACGAAGAGGAAGAGACGAATGGCAACGGTGAGAGGAACGAGAAAGGAAGTGACTGAGGAGACCAGAGGCGGAAAGGGGCTGGGGAAGAAGGGGAAAAAGATGGAATCATGGGAAACCATGGAGCAACAACAGATAGGCATGGAAGAGACGGAAGACGAAGAAGAAATGTATAACTCTGAACAGGACGAGCGGGAGCGGCCAGGGAAGAGTGTATTGGAGGCAGAGAAGCCCCCTAAGGTCAAAATTCAGGAAGAAGGGAAGTATGGAGTAAGGAGAGACAGAGGGCGAAGAGCGAGAGGCGACCTGGGCGGCACCTCTGGTATGAAGGATCAGGGTGACAGAATAAAGAAGCATAACAGAGGGAGAATGGGCAGAGGAAGGACCCGCGGCGGTAGAGCGAGAGGAAGACCGTCCAAACAATGGGAGAACAGTGAGCAAACACTGATGGGGAGAAGGAGGTATAGAAAAACTTTAAAGAAGAGAATTCAGTATGCAGAACAAGCATACAACGAAAACACAGATGAGGATATCCGGAGAATAATTCAAAGAATGGAGGAGGAAGCCACACAGGGTCAGTCAGGTTCAGAAATGGAGGACTGGGAATACTTGCTGCCGGATCCAGGAAATACCAGAGGGCGCATGACACTGTACAAACATGCATTACATGTTTACTGGGTTATGAAGAGACTGTTGGCAAAAGCTATGGAGCAGGTTGCCATGGAGATGGCGGAACTGGCTCAGGAATTCCTAACATGAAAAAAGAGATGCAAAACATTCAGGTAACCCTCATAATGCAGGACAACAAACTAGAAGAGATCAAGCACCTGCTAAGGGAGACCAACTCTGGAATAAAGGAAGAAGGAGACCAATAGGAGGCCATGGTTGACTGATACATGGAGATAAGTAGAAAACTCTTTAGTTTTTGGATGTAGAATGATAGCACCTAGATTTTGGACATTGTTCTTAATGCAGATAAGAAATAGCAGTGATCTGTTTAAATGTCTAGTATACTTAGCTTGGACAAGGAGACTCAATATTTTTTGTTTTTGGATGGCTGTTAAAAACTTAAGATGGCCAATAGACCCAGTTTCCCCTTGGGGCGGGTTGAGGCTTCTATGTGTATGTAAAGATTTCAACTCGATTTAATGAATATGAATGGTCACTCCTTAGCTTATAAAAAAAAAATTAGTCCCTTTGTCTTTTTATTGTTTTAGGCCAGTCCTTCAAGCCTAGGGAAGATACTTCTATCCACAGTCATAGATTCTGCATAATACCCCAATTTTGAAATAGAGCCATAAATGTTGCCCATGGGAGGGAAGCCAAATTAGCTAATTTGTCTCAAGCTCTACCCCATCAAATC
This sequence comes from Pinus tabuliformis, assembly GCA_031772625.1. NCBI lineage: Eukaryota > Viridiplantae > Streptophyta > Pinopsida > Pinales > Pinaceae > Pinus > Pinus tabuliformis. The sequence goes on along the minus strand of CM062814.1, from coordinate 484,887,479 downwards.
ATAGAGTGATATATTTACCTCCTATCAAAATATTACAATGTTTTTGCCTGGACTTATGATGATATCAAGACTTATGATCGGAATATAATCGAACATCACATAATTTTAAAAGAAGGAGTTATGCCTTTTAGGAAGAAGCTCAAAAAAATTAACCCTATTTTATTTCCACTTACTAAGAAATATATTAAAAAAATTCTAGATGCCAAGATAGTCGTTTCCCTACAGTATTCTAATTGGGTCACCAATTTGGTTCCAGTCAAACAGAAAAATGGTGAAATCAAACTATGTGTACACTTTAGAAATATCAATCGAGCCTCACTGAAGGATAATTATCCATTTCCTAGAATAGTATAGGGAGTAGTGGGAGCCACTCATATCTCCATGATGGAGGATTTTTTGGGGTACAACCAAATAGTCATACATAGGGACGATATGTTTAAAATGACATTCACTACCCCTTGGGTGAATTTTATGTACTGGAAGATAAATGTGGGGGATACTTTCCAAAGGTCCATGGATATTGTTTTTTCTAATGAGAAGGACCATTTTATAGTATTCTATTTAGATGATATGATTTCCTTCTCTCAAAGTGATGAGTACATCTAAAGCATTTGCAAATTGTTTTTCAGAATTGTAGAAGATATGGTTTGTCTCTAAACCCTAAAAAGCATATCTTTTCCATGACCGAGGGAAAACTAAATGGCCATATCGTATCCTAGCATGGGGTCAGAATTGACCCAGAGAGAGTTTAGGCCATGCAAATTTACCCTATTCTTTGCACCAAAAAAGAGTTCCAAGATTTCTTGGGTAAAATCAATTTTATCCAAAGGTTTATTCCAAACTTTGCGGAAATTGTTAAGAACATAACCAATATGCTCAAGAAAGGAAAATGAGATAAAATGGAACGAGGAAGTGAAATTTTCCTTTTAGAGGATATATCAAACTATAATGGAAGCTCTAGTCTTAGTTAGTCTGGATTATACAAAGAATTTCATTATATTCCCTTTTCCCTTAGAACATACAATTTTTGCAGTGGTTTTACAGAAAAACCAAAAAAGTTATGAAAATCCTGTTGCATTTTTTAGTAAGGCTTTGCAGGCAACATAACTAAAATATAATATCATTGAGAAGTTGGATTATGCCTTAGTTAAAACTTTAAAGTAATTCGGGCAATACATTTTGCAATCTAAATATATTGTCTATCTTCCTCACCCAACGGTTAAAGATATTTTTTTACAACATGACACCAAGGGAAGATGTGGGAAGTAGATAGCCCAAATTCAGGAATACGAGCTTCAGTTAAAGCCTATTAGAGTCATAAAAGGTCAATTAATGGCCAAGTTATTAATGAAATCTAATTTTGAAGCATTAGGTTTTAGTCAATATACTCTTGTGGAACCAACTGGAGCACCCGAAGCTGAGCAGGATAAGAAATCAAGGTTGTTTCTAACCCACCCAGACCGTAACACAATCATCCTAATATTCACTTCTTTGAGTGGTATGGGAACATCATTATCTCTCTCCAACCCCTCCAGTTTCCAAGTCACTTGAGTAAGTATGCCAAATGTTCATTAAAGTTAAATTCTATAAAATATTGTGTTATAGATGGAAAGCTACATTGGAAAGACCCTATATGTATTCTTCTTAATTGTATCTTACCTGAACAAACCAATTATTTAATTACTCAACACCATAGTGGTTTATGTGGTGGCCATTACGCTTGGAAGGCCACTGCACATAGAATTTTAAGGAGCAGTCTATATTAGACTACCTTGTTTGCTTGTAAATAGAAAGTTGAGGGATTATCATCAATGCCATATTTTCCATGGAAATAAAAAGTTGGTTGCTTTACCCATAGAAAAAATCATAATTGAGGTTCCTTTCCAATAATGGGGGTTGGACTTCATTGGAGAAATTCATCCTCCTTCTAGTAGCCAACATCACTAGATCATTACTACTACTTACTATTTTACTAAATGGGTTGAATCCATCCCATTAGAAAAGATCGACAATAAGGTAGTCATGGATTTCTTGATAGAAAATATATTCTCACGTTTTGGTTGCCCCAAGAAAATTATTGCTGACAACATCAAACCTTTCTATTCTGCAACCTTTTGAAACTTCTGTGATAACTATGAAATTAAGCTTGGTCATTTGACAACCTAATACCCACAGGGGAACAACCTATCCAAATCTACTGAGAAAAGTATTATGAATATCTTTAAAAAATCCCTAAAATCTAAAAAGATAAATTGGCATGTAATTTTGAAGTATGTTGTATGGGCAGACAGGGTAAGTGTCGAGCTATAAAAAGGGTCTCTTTCACCTCTAATTACCTCACATTAGTTGTCAATCTAGGAACGTTTTGTTATTTCAAAGAGTGTCTTAGTCTGAGGCTATCATTTGCCAGAGTAATGCTAGTAGTACAGTGTTAAGAAATACAAGAGTAAACGGATGCTTGTCTACGGCAAACTAATTCAAAAGATTAAACTACACATTCATAAAACTAAGCAATTGATCAGTCAAGGGTTCAGTAGCAGTAACTCATCCCTTTGTAAACTGATGGAACTAAGGTAAATCAGAGAACAGATCATGGGTCTGGGAGCTAAGCAGTAAATGTCAGTGCTCACTACAACCCTGGATCGTTCTTCACACCAAAATAACAAAGGACAGGAAATGGAATGACAGATAAGAAATGGAACAACGAAATAAGAAATAGAACCGCAAATTTGAAATGGAACAGAAAATCTAAAATAGACTAGCAAATAGGAAATTGTAACAACAACTATGTCTAGCAAGCAGTAACACCTTAATCTACAAGATCAAATGCATGAATTGTGACCTACAGGAATCAAGTGGCAATCATTCACTCTTAAGGACAAATTGAACAACACACCAAAATGGAACAACACTGATTAATGATGAATTATAGAACAGCACTTCAAAACCATATATGCACACGGCACACCTTAATAGTAACCTGATCTTGGTAAACCAATTATCACTCTCAGCTATAAAAGATTACGACTGTGTTTCAAAATGGAACAACAATGTCTATGGATCCAACAATCCCAAAGAACATAATCGCTAAGATGAATTCCGTAATAAGTGCATAGCACAGAGGCTCTATAATTGAACAACAACAATATTCTGTAAAGACTGACAATATTATATCAACACTTAGAAGAACATTGATATGTTGTAGAGTCAATGCAATAGTTCTATCTCAGTAAAGTAAACATAACAGAGCATGTGATGTAAACTAAAAAACACATCAGATTACCAAATAACGCTGATAAGAAAACCACGCATAAACCAAACGTAATAGTACAGGAGCAAGTGTCCTCCAGGGCCGGGCCCTTAGGCTCCAGGGGTACACCGCTTGAAGTTATTCCAGACTCAGGGATGAAATAGCAACCGAGTTTGTATTAATGCATAAAATGGAATTACAGTAGATCAGTTCTCAACGAGATTTGATGATCAAAGTTTCAATCTTCAGAGAAATTACATAGAATATAAGGATTCGACCAACCCCTCGAGCTAACAGTACTGCCCCTTTATAATGATGAAGGCGGAGATGTCTAGGCGCAAAAATAGTTAAAGCAGCGATCCCTCAGGATCAAAGGATCCTGAGGGATTCGCCGAACCATTAGTTCTCAGTTATCTCTTTTCCTTCTTGTGCCGAGCTGACATCTCCACTTCCTTTCCAGGGCTGATTCGCTTTGATCTGTTTTTCCTTGTTTGCATATGGTTCCCCGTCAAAGGGACAACAGTTAACCCAACCTTGTTCTTTCCTTCAGAACGGTAGTCTTTTGTTTTCCCTTCTTTCTGCATAAGAAAATGACAATTGTAAGTGTTTCCGCTTTGCACATTAATCTCATAGGTTTTATTACAATTGCTTATCATTTTCCTAGTTCACGATGCAAAAGGTTTGTAAGTTCTAATGAAAAGATGCTAAAATAATTACCAAAAACATACCTTCTTTAGTACTCCACAGTAAGCACAAATAATTCCAATGGCACTTCTCCCTTTCAACTAGTCTATGGTTTAGATATCATGATCCCTCTTTATCTCGGTTCCAAAATTGTGAAAATTTTACAAGAAATAAATGAGGAACCGAATGATTTGCAATGAAGAATCTACCAAATGGTCCACCTACACTAGAAAAGAGAACATGATTACGAAAGTATAGTTAGGCACCAATCTAAGGTCAAATAGTTGTTTGAAAAGCATGCTAGAGGAAGAACCTTTCTCCCTTGTAATTGGGTCCTAAAATGGAATAAAAGGAATGAAGATTCTGGTAAACATGGAAAGTTTGACAATTTATGGCTCAACAGTTTCATCATAGACGGGGTTGGAGATGAGAACACCTTATCCCTTAGGAACTTCGAAGGTGAAGAAGTTGGCCCTGCGATTAACGACCAATTTTTTAAACATTACCTTACGCACTGAGTCTTTCCTTGAAAAACAAATACATAAAATGTGCATATTGTACAATGCCATAAAGTATGTATGTAAATAGTAAGTATTGTGCCCAAAAATATAATGTATATGAATGTAGTAGTCATCATAAATTATTGCTTATGGATTTGTAATTCTCTAGTCGAGGCCATTTCAATCTAAAGATAGTACTAACAACATACTCCAGTCCACTAAGGGACCCTAATATGATCCTACATTATTAAATCCTCATTTGGTATAACTACATGTTATTGAGAACCATGATTGGGTTGTAGATGAATTTCTTTCCTCCTTCATGAACAATTTCTAACATTATACTGTCTCTCACATCTATCACATGTCCCTTTTGGAGTAGGGTATGTTGATACCTCTGTCGGGGCTATGGACACTCACTAGTAGCGAAGCAATGTCAATAGTACTAGTTTCCATAGTATGTTACCTATCCACTCCCTTTTACAGTGACCTCTTGCGAGGTATGTTATCAAATTTGTTGGGGCTATGGATGCTCACTAGCAATGGAGCGATGCTAGTGGCATTGGGGCACCCCCAATTCTATATCTTCCCACTATGCCTAGCGTAAAAGCTAAATCCAATTATTAAGCAAGTCAAAATATTATTTTCTTTTAAAAATAAGGCACATGGAGGGACACTATTACAAGATCAAACAACTCAGACAAGAAACCTTTATTGAGAAGTAGTGAATGACTCTGTCGGTGCTATGGACGCTCAGTAGCAGTGAAGAAACATTCAGAGTCAAATTTCAGGAAGGGGAGTCTTAAGGGGATCTTTGTCTTCTACCATTTACAGTTCCAAAATTTAAAATGCATAGCATGATGGTTACCCTAGGATAATGTAATTTTGTGAATCATATTAACCCCTAATGTGATGCTGACCCCCCATGTTATTTGAAACTAAGACAAGTTAACTGACCTCAGTTATCTTATTATTAAAATTTATATGGACTCATCCATTGACTAGTCAGTAGTCATATATTTTAAAAGCAATATTCTCTAAAATGAAATTTCTACACAATTTAATTACACATTAATCCATCATAAAAGCATAAATGTTGGAAATATAAGACATGAACATAAAATATGCCTTCTAGAGAAGCTAATAATACTTTCATGTGTCTTAATTTTATAACATTTATTACTTTCACAATATATGAAAGGTCTAAAACCCATGCATTAACTTTCATAAGCTTTTATAAGTTAAATGACTATTTTTCAGAAAATCCATGAGGTTTATAAGTTTCATCAAACAAAATTAAAAGCACTTAACTTTTTTTCCACCTACAGTTTTCTACAAGTCCCAAAATTGTGAAGAATCTTTCAAGCTATCAACGCTATCTATTTAGTATGATAATTCAATTACTTCCCCTCGCATATTATCTGAGTTCATGGAAGGCATGCTCCCAATGGATTTTCCTACGCATGCCTCATGTAAAGTATTGTACTGGTAGAAGAGATAGCTTATCTTCATTAATCCTGGTCACACGGACATCCATGACATCCATTAGGTATATTACCCTACACAATTTCTTGTGTAGGGTTTCACGCCTAACGTTGCATGCTCCTAAAGCATCTCCCATCGAGAAGAGTTACACCCAATATTTTTATGAATAGTAAGGGTGGTGAATTCGCCTATAACTGGCTATAATGATCTTTAGTATTTTCCTTAATCAACACTAAAATCATTTCATATAATCTCTTAGTAGGTATGCTCGTGCCCTAACTAGCATGAAATCTTCCCTCATGTAGGATGTTCCCATTTGATATACCAACGTTGTTGTTTAGAGCAGGACTCCATAACCCAAAAAAAGGAACATGATATGCATTCTTGATCCTCTACAAGGGAGCATCATCCCTAGTTGGAGCTTGTTTTTATCACCAAAGCCCTTATTCGCTCCTAATTTTTAAACCGTAATATGCCTCTTAAAATAAATATATGCATGTCTTCAATATTTCACAAGATGTACTTAAATATTTGGGGTGTAAATATAGGATGGGAATATTTTAAATCAAATCCTTCTAGTGTAAAACTTCAATGGCCCACAGTCATTGGTTAGGATGCAACCTGCATATTTTTTAGTCAGATTAATCTCTCCGATAAGCTTAACTCGTCTCTCTATTCTAGAGTATATGATCGGTTATGATTTAATCAACGGTGCCAATGCATCATCAGGCGCTAATATTATCGATTGATAAATTCTTAGTCTACCCCCGATGCACTACAAGCATCCATTCCATATTCATTAAATAGTTGTATTACTATATTAGGCATAAATTTTCAAGTGCATTAGTGTATTCCCTTCGGCTCGATGGGATCTGAACCATCTGTTATCACTGAAAATATTTCAAAGGAAAAGGAGAGCAGAAATCTTCATCAAATTCAAGCAAGGCAGCTCCTCAATTAAGCAAGGTATTTTCTTCCAAGTTGTTTTGTCTAAAGAAATTTCAAAGGAGAAAATGTCAAAAGAAAGGAAAATATCATCATCAGTACAACCATCACCAATGTACAAGAATGACAGAAACAAGGCAGCCAGCAGTCAAGAAGAAAGACAGAGCTTTGAGGAGGATAAGGAGAAATTTTGAAACTACCTACGAATCCACGTTTTCGTAGCGCAGACAGTGTAAAAATCCTGTTTTGCGCTACGAAATCAGTGTTTTCGCAGCGCGCTGCGAAACCCCTGTAGCAGCCTGTTTCAGCTGAAGAAACTCTGTTTTCTGCTTTTACTAGTCAATTTATAAAAGCTTTCCTGAGCAGCTGAGAACTTAATTTTGCAAACTGAAAGAGTCTTTTCTTCCTAACATGCTTCACTACAAAAACCTCTTTCAGTTTCTTCAAATTCGTTCTGAGGTGGGAGTAATTTATGGTTAAACTTGCGCTACGCAACTGCTGAAAGTCAAGCTTTGTCTACTGGTTTTAGTAGTGTTTTTCAAAATCAGGTTCTGGTCACATGAAAGGCTATCTTGGAATTATGAAGGAGGTTTCTGTTAATAACATGTCCAGCTACAATAACCTATCTCACTTTATTCTTATGTGTTTTCAGTTGGGAGATAAGAAGCTTTCATTGAGACCCTAATTTCAGAAAACGGATTTTTCCCTGTTTGCCACGTGTTTTTCAAGGACAGTTTCTGGACAGCTGGAGAAATATTTTCAAAAACCAGGAGAGGTTTTTGTTCTGGACAACATGGGATACAAAAACCTCCTTCAGTTTCGTAAAATGTGTCATGGATGAAGAGATAAAGGCTCTACAATTTTTAAGGATCTAACCCTAAAAACAGGGAAACATGTTCCCTAATTTCTAGGGTTTCTCATCAGCAGTTGGGTGACCACGTGGGAGGCTTCATCAAATTAGACCTCATGGAGTGTTAGGTGTCAATGAATGCTTTAAATGTTTAGATAATTTTGTTGTAATCATAATAAGGAGTTACACTCCTAGTTGTATTAGGTCTCTAGGACTCCTAGTTAGCTGTCCTTTGCATTTAATAGTTAGTTTTGAGTGTCATTAGGTGTCAGGTCAGGTAGAATTCGAATTTTCCTCATCCTAGAAGAGGAATCTAAGTTGTGTAAAGAGCTCTATATATGGGAGAAGAACTGATGTACAAAGGGTTGGAAAATGTTAGAGAAAAAGACTACTTTTGTAAATGCTATGCAGGGATTGATATATACAAAAGCAGTTGAACTTTTCTGAAGCTGAGATTCTTAGTGTACTTCAGTGAGCTTCATCTTTCATCTTTTATATGCTTTACTTCCATAGTCTTAATGCTTATTACTCAGAATTCATGGAGGAACATGCTCTGACTTCCTTTAAGTGTTAAACTATGGTGAATTGAGTTTTTGAGTCCTATCTTTGATGTTTTTCTTCAATGTTTTAATACTTATTACTCAGAATTCATGGTTACTCATGCTCTGACTTCCTTTAGGTATTAAACTTTGATATATCACTTTAAATTCTCTACTTTTAAATACCTTGATGTATCATTATTCAGAATTCATGCCCACATGCTCTGACTCCTATGAACTTCAAGTTATTTGAGACTTTCTTGAATGTGTCACTCTTTCATTGAAGTATATACAAGCCTCAGTTTTATAAGAAGAGCCATTTGTTATCCTTATCTCTGTCACTGACTCCATAGCCCAATGGTAGCAAGTCTCCATCTTCCAATCTGCAAACATATAAAATCACAAATCATAGAGTTAGCCATCTATCCATATCTTTAATCAATATCATTAACCCTTTGAGAGAGCCCTCTCAGGCTAAGGAGGCTAAGCCTTAGCTAAAAGATTGGTTTGAAATAGTTACACTAAGATTGTCTGATCAGCAGCCTATCAGGGTCCTATTTTGGTGATAACACCATCCATCCATGCATGATCAAGGACTTGTATAATTTTCAGGTCCAAACTCGCACAAAAGTTATCCTCTCTGTCACACCTGATGGATGGGACCCATCCTTAGTCCTCGAGCTAACAAATTAAGGTGTGACAGGTGTCCAACTACCACTAAGTGTAGTCCTACCCTAATTAAACATTTTACTTCACCAACTTTTCACTATTTTTCTTCTCCATCCATCATTTTTTGCATCTCATTATGTAGATCGAGAATTGTACAAGGTGTCATCCCACACAGATTAGGAAATTAAGCTCAAGTCATTGTCATTTTCACTGGGTAAGTAGTATTTTTCCTCTCTATTTCATTTTACAGTCTGCAATCGATCCAATTCTTAGGAAGGAAGGAAATTCTGAAGGAATTATTTAAATAAACTCTTATCAATGAGTTGGCCGATATTAGAGATAGCCAAATTGACCTTAAAAATTTCCTGACTTTAAAAATAACATTAAATTCCCCTTCATGCACCCCCAAAGATGATTAGTGCATCGAGAAAGTTGGGGCTTTAGCTGTCACACTCCCTCCCATGCATTTCGACCCAGATTCTACCCTTTTTCTAGCTAAGTATTTTGACCCCAAGCCTCAGACTATCACTTCTCTCGTAGACCACCAAGTATTCCTCGAAATCAATGAGGATATTATCATCAAAATTCTAGGCATACTAGCCTCTAAAATAGAGATTACTGATAAAGGTATCAACCAGGTGTTTATTACATGGGAAAAAGAGGACAAGGTTGAGTTTCTCAAAGGTTTGCTCCAAGGCCCTAACCCAAACCTAAATTGGAATTTCCTCTTCCCAAAAACTCTCTGAAACCATTCTATCATACCTTGACGTCATTATTTACCATTATATTTGGCTTAGCTGATAAATCAAAGGTTGACGCATCTGTTTTCTTAGATATTCGACTTATTACTATGAATCTTGACAAAATATTGATCAGTTTTCTAAAATAATTTGATAGAGCTATCATAGTCGACCTCAAAATTTCTATCCCATTCAAATCTTACCAAAATTGTACATAGATTGTTCATTTAATTTTATTTAACTATCATACTTATTTTTTTACCACTAAGCTCCTCACGATCATTAAGGATGGAAGCGGAAAAGAGATGGAGACTTACCAATTGTTGGCATTATGACATAGGTATGGCACTATGGCACAGGTGTTGTCCTTGATGGCAACTCACTCTGGTGACAGATCATAGTTCAGGCTCTCAAAATGAAGGAAAAAGATATATACGTAGGTTCACCTTGACGAAGCCACGTATACACGCGGGTTAGACGTTCCAAAGATGTGTATGCGTATACATGCACTTTCACGCAAGGAAAAGCACGTACATGTGGGAGAACTTATTTTTGGTCCGTGGTATTTAGTCCTTGGTATTTGAACCTATGGTTTTGGACCATGGTATCTCATCAGATGTGTTGATCCCAAGTATTGGGTCCATGGTATTGATTTGTTATGGTTTTGGACCATGGTATTGTGAAAGGCCTAAGACTATAAAGAGGAAGGAGATCATTAGGCAAGGTCACGATCTAAATTATTGAATATATGATAAAGTTCTAGATCTGGAATACTGGTGATTGGGGTTATGGTGCAGAGATGGATCTGAATGAAGGAGGAATATAAGTGCAAGGAAAACGATAAGTTCTATTGATGGGTCAAAATCTTAAGGCTTGAATAATAGTATATTTGCATGATTTTGATCTTCTATATGTGGTGCACGCTTGATCTATAAATCTAATAATCTGGGTTAATGAATGTCTGAATATTTGAAGGAATGAATTATCTTTATAGATATGTACATAGGTTCAGTGAAGTGAAGGCGTGTGTACACACTGTTTCTATAAATCAAAAGTGCGTATATGCAGGTTGGTCTTAACATAGAAGCGTATGCACGTGGGTTTCTAAATATTGAAGTAGTGTACGTCTCTTAAATTATGTTCTAGCTGCTTCTGTTGATTATTGCAGTGATCTAGGTTCAGAATTGGTGTATGGTTACTGTTACTGTGCTCTGGGTACAACTGTCAGAGAAGTGTCTATTTGATTCAATTTTGATGGGTGAAAAGGAGATTTTTTGATGCAAAAATTCTTGATGTTTGATTGATGTTATTCATGGATCCAGTCTGAAAATTTATGAAACGTGGTCCCTGGAAGAAAGAGAAGGTTGTAGCCTTTTGTAGGTCAGCACCTATGTACTAGTACCTGAACTAGTACAAGAGCTAAGGGGGTTGTAGCTCCCTTCCAGGAGAGGCTGGAGAATGAGAGAAGGTTGTAGCCTTCTGCAGGTAGAAACCTCCATACTGGTATAAGTCTGCACCAGTACAGAAACATTGTAAAAAGAAGTTTCTAATTAAAAGAAGATAGAGACGAATTGCAGCAGGTGGTTTTCACCCACATTGGGTTTCCACCTTATATCTTGTGTTCTTGTGTGTGATTGTCTTCTGATCTATTTTACTATTCCTGGTTACTATTTATATGATTCTGATGCACAGATTAATGATCAACATCTGTAGAATAAATTAAATTATAAATCTACATGGTATATGCTGGTTTCCTTATCTGTAGTTGTGTATATATGCAGTTTTCACTAACTGAAGTAGCGTATATGATCTGGGTGTGAAAGAAAAAATAATTGACTTGAAAATATTGATTCACCCCCCTCTCAATATTATTTCCAACAATTGGTATCAGAGCAGGTCCTTCAGAAGAAGCTTGATCGCTTGAAGGAAGATATATCATCATGAGCAACTACGAGAGAGAAGCATCAATCAGTTCACCAATTTTTGATGGGACCAACTTCGTCTATTGGAAGGTAAGAATCACAGCCTATCTTCAATCTCTTGGTACAGAAGTTTGGGATATCATAGATACAGGGTACACATTTCCATCAGCAACTCCTACAGATCTGGCTGGTAAGAAGCAGTATGAAACAAATGCAAAGGTTGTCAATACTCTATTAGGGAGTCTATCTCAAACAGAATTCATCAAGGTTATGCAGCTCAAAACCGCAAAAGAAATATGGGACAAGATCATTTTGAGCTATGAAGGAGATGAATAGGTAAAACGAGCAAAACTTCAAACCCTCAAAATTCAGTATGAAAATCTAAGAATGCACAATGATGAAAGTGTGGCTAACTACTTCCTACGTATAGATGAGATTGTTAATTGTATGAAAAACTTGGGTGAAGAAATAAAAGAGGTTGTTTTGGTTGAAAAGGTTCTAAGATCTTTGTCTTCTAAGTTTGAATCAAAATTTTCTGCAATAGAAGAAAAACAGAATCTACAGAGCATTACCATGTCGCAGCTACATGGAATTATAACCGCTTATGAAATGAGGAAAGGACCATCAGACAGAAGAGAAGCCACTTTCAAGGCCTCCGGAAAAGGAGATTCCTATGACTCAGGACATATGTCAGAAGAAGAGGAAGAATCAATTTTTTTCAAAAACCTTCAACGAGGTGTTGGAAGATTCAGAGGTAAGATACCTTTCAAATGTTTTGCTTATGGAAGAGTCGGTCACTATGCTGCCAAGTGTCCTCATAAAGATAAGCTTGACAAAGGTAAGGAACCAGTTAGATGGAACAGAAAACAGAATGTAAATAAGAAAAGCTATTACACTCATGAAGACAGTGATGGACTTTCAAATAGTGATGAAGATGAACAAGGTAATAATTATAGACTTTTAATGGATTTTGAAGATGATGATTTCTTGCATGCTATAGATGAAGAAGGTATTTATGAAGAGATTTCTAAACTCAAAATTTGTTTATAAGAGAAAAATATGATTATTGATACTCTGCAATTCCAACTAGTTGAAAGGGAAAAATATCATGAAAAGTTAGAATGTGAAATTGTGGGACTTAGAAAAGAGATTGAGAAAACAAAAGCTCTTAATCTTAGATTTGTTAAAGGATCTGAAACTTTAGATGAGATTATCAAAGTGCAGCGTTCTCCACTAATCAAGATAGGTCTGGGATATAATGAAGAAGCATCTCAAGCGCATAAGCCATCCACCTCCAAAAGTTATCTTGATGTAACAAGGAGGAGTGAACAAATTGACAATCGACAACAAAGGCACAATGCTACTCACCAGGTAAATCAGGGACATTTTACTTCAAGAATGAACAGAGATCACCAAGAAAATTGGGGGCAATCTACTTCAAGGACAAACAGAAGCTACAACAAACCACAGGTAAATCATTCTCAATTTGCTTCAAGAATGGATGTCAATGAAAACTACAATCATTTGGTCTGCAGGGTTGTGTTGTGCTCTACAACAAACCCCCATTTCATACAATTTTTATTTTTCAAAACTATAATATGAAATGGGTCCCTTTTCATTTAAATTGGTATCAACTTATCATTATTCAAAAGGTCCGAAAAGAAATAAAACATTATAAACCTTTTTGATAAATCACTTAATCGGTCTTATAATAAAGAATGAATAATATTTTATTATTGCGATAAAGCGATCGCAAGATCGCATATCGCAATAACAAAGGATGCATGACTTAAAGACCCATTGATTTTCCCCGATGCGACAATGCACAAATGGCTATCGGATATCTGGAAGGTAAGCGATCATAACAAAAGGCTCCTCTTCGCTCCGATGCGATATCGCTATCGGCGATCGGGGATGTACCATGCATGCATCTAAAGCCATCCTTTAAAACTCCCGATGCGAATTAGTGATATCGCTATCGGTGATCGGGGATTTCGAAAGGACACCAATATGACAACTTAAGCATTTCCCCGATCGCTGATTGCGATAAAGCTAAGTGCATATTTCAAAAAAGATTGATAAGGCTGGGATATATTATGGTTATTTAGTATTAAAGGCCTTTCTCTTCCCGATAGTGATTCACTTACGCTCAACCGCCAAAACATCAAAGCCACGCTTAAATGAATCATTTGGCCAATAAACGATATGATGAGAATTTAAAGGATTGACAGGTTTAAATGACCATTTAATGAAACAATAAGGCTAAAATATCTTCAGAGATTGTATCCGCGGCTACCTTAAGTTAAATCCTCCATTATTCATTGATTAATATATCTCGTTCATCTTTGGTTTGCGCCACCAATTCTCCGCATTATGTTCATTTTCTCTCCTGTGCAAAGCTCTTCCGAAGCAGCAAATTCAAGACAAATGGGGAAGAAATCTAAGAAAACTGGAACAGCTTCCGCTTCGGAAGTTACGGGACAACATATTGCCGATCCAAGACCAAGAAAAAAGGGACTGATATTGGACACCACATGTCTAGGACTCGGTAAAACTACTTGGCTGAGCATCTACAATCTGATTGAGGCCGAAGAGCTTGAGGTAACAACAGTGCAAGCCACAGCAGACCCGACTTGGAAGTCTGATGCTACTCTAAAGGATTTAGTCGACTCTTACCTTCATCGGATAGCAGCCTGAGAACAAATTCTCCCATATACAGATGTGGTGAGATGGGCAATTGAAGAAATCCCAATCACAAACAGAACATTTTGCACCATGGACGGAAGAGTGTTCGGCTCGTTTCAACCTGATGATTTGAGGCAAATGTACCATTTGCCTGCACCGGAGAAGAAGTACAACAAAGCATTCCTGGAGAAATTCAGAAATGAAAACGACATTGAATCAGAACCCATACGGATTGGAGGCAAAACCCAACAAAACACAAGCATGAGTCTTCAGGTAAGTACTCTGTTGATTCCTTGTGTTCTCCTTATTGTTATGCCGGAGTAATGATGTGTAGGTTGTGGGGGTTACATGATTCTGCAAACTTCACTATAGAGATGGTACCTTTGATGGAGGCAGCATGCAATAATGAAATAATGGATTGGGGAAATATACTGTCTGATAAGTTAGCAACCACAGTTCTTGAATTCAGAAACAAATCCCGTGTTATTGAAAGGTTCATTCCCCCATTTTACTATAGTGCCTACATCTTGGACACCCTGTGTTTTAATTCCGAATTTCCTGTGTTGGGGTGGAGATGGACTCCACAAGACCCCATGCCCATTCATATATACCACCAGAAGTTATGGAAAGCCCACTATAAACACCATTTATATCAAGTTTGCAATGGTTTTATATTACCCATTCACTATGCCATTTTTGAGAAACCTGCTCCTAAGATTTCCTCACAAGCGGAGATTGACTTGACAGCCATAGGGAGATGGTTCGGAGAAGAAAAATTCACCTATGTAAGAGTTTTCAGCAGCCATGCCAAGCCCCATGTCCTCCCTTTGTATATACCCGACAAACTGCTAGCTCGAGAGGTAGCATATTAGATTACATCCGAAGGAGTTACACAAACTCTAAGGAATAAAAAGAAGCAGGTTTGGCATTATTTTCCTCTAAGATATGATGTTTACACTCTACATGACTTTAAACATGCAAAGAAAGAAGCAGATAAGATTAAGGCACTGAATCTCGCCACTCTTCCTAATAGGCGATTTGATCCAAACAAAGTCGCCTACAATGCACTTGAACAGGAAAAACTCAGTAAATTTGACCATAAAGATGATGATTTTGATGACCTGTTCTCCTCAGCTGAGTCACTATTCCAGGTTCAATCACTAGCTAGAATGAAATATCATGACGACGGGTTAGTTGAATTTAACAGACTTAGAGAACAGAGGTTGCAAACTCTGCCTCTAGATCTGTTAGCAACAACCCCGATGACACAATCAAGCGATCCTGAACAGCGACTCACTAATGAACCTCCTGCTACATCAGAAATTGCTGGAGAAATCCAAACAAAAGAGCAGGAGGAAGTGCAGAGAAAAGAGCAAGAGGAAATGCAGAGGAAAGAGCAGGAGCAGAGTAGCACGAACGTTAATGTAGATGTCCAGATTGACCCGAAATTGCTCCAGGAATGGCAGCAATTCGACTCAATCATAAGCAATCTTGAAAGCTCAAAGGAAGCCGATACATCAAAAGCGGCTGACACACAGGATACAACATCTAAAGAGGTTCCAAGTGGAACTAGCGGCCTACCCCTTTCTACAGGAATAGAGATAATTCCCAAGGATCCTTCGGATCAGATCGTTTTGCAAGTGGAGGAGATACCTCCCTTGGGTGTCTTTTACAGCCCAACGCACAGGGCTATAGTAAAACAACAACGGAAAAGGAGAAGGAGTGATCAACCTTCCCTATTCCCTGAACAAACTGTGACAGTCAATGTGGTTTGGAAAGAGGAATTTGATCCTTCTGATGACCTTACAAAATTGTCCCAATATGTTGGAGCTTATTCGGCAGCCACCATGGACAAGGCATCAGAAGTGACTAATCTGTTAAGAGAAAAGGACCAAGCAATCGCCTTGCTACAAGTACAGTTATCGGAGGCACAACAAAAAGCAGAGCAACTTGAACAACAGTTGTCTACACAACAACAAATAAACAATCAATTGAATAAACAATTGCAGGAAGAGAAACAAAGAATTGATTCAAGTGCAATTCAAAAGCAGAAAGAGCTGTCGGAAGCGCTGGAAAAATTAAAAGCAGTGCATGAACAGATGGGGAAATCTAAAGATGAGCAAATTGCTCAATTATCAGCCCAAATAGAAAAGTCAAAGAATCTTCCACAACCTGCTGAGTTCAGAGCCGAAGCATTACAGATTAACAAAGCATTGGTAACACAAATAAAGCTGTTATGTCAACAAATCGCTCAAGCAGAACCCTTATGTGACATAACAACATCAATAATTGATAAATCGGTTGATGCTAGAATAGACTTGGAGCAGGACGATGAGACCTTGACCAATTTTCTTGAGTGGCAAGACATTGATGAGGGACAGGAAGCTAATTTGCCAAAAATCTTAGAATCCCATAAAGAGATCCTATTTATGGAATGGCAGTCCCAGTTCATGAAGGTAGAGAGAGCAATTTCCAGATGCAAGTTAACCACAAGTAATTTGGTTGAATTGATTAATGATACTCTCTACTTATCTAACATGATCTCTCAATGTACCCCAAGTAAATTACTATCGGCTAAAACATTGGAGCAGTCATGTTATCAAGAGCTGGAGAAGAATGGGATATTGATCACAGGTATTAACAGTTTGACTTGGGACACCTATTGGTTGTTCCTAGTAAAACCATACGGCCAGAGAGCCGCCCTCAAGTGCCTGACAGATGCAATCGGGTGTATCATTCCCGATATACAAGATGCCACCTATTCTGCCCAACTCAATTCTCATCTCGACCGACCCCTAGAAGTGGAACCAATGCTAGCAATATGCCAACTCAGGTCGAAAGGCAAACAGCCAAAGTGATGAATCATGCTGCCGACTGCCAGATTGCTATGACAAAGATACTCCAAATCAAGTTGTACCAATTAAGTAGGATTTTAATTTCATAGTTAGTTAGTTTTAATCAAGTATTTATAGACCCTTTCAATGCATTGGAAAGGGTCGTAAGTTTTTGTATATGACTTAAACCTGAAGTTGCACTATTGTACTTCAGGCATATTTTTTTATAAAGACTGGGCCAATTATTCCAATTTTGATAACGAAGCTTTTATGTGGATGTGCACTACTGCCTTTATTTAAAAGTATTCCTGCGTCATAAGAAGGAATTCAAATAGCGATTGATGTTGGGAATGATTTGTAGCTCATATGGTACTACTATCTATGTCTGAGTTCATTCTGTTTATGTGAATTGTTGTTTGATCACTCTTGCTATTATCGGATATATGCGTGTGTTTTTAATAACATTCTTTACAATTTCCACTATTGGATGTTTACAGCATGCTTTTCTTTTATCATACATGTGTCGGTAATATAAAAGGATAAGTGTAACAATGTTTTGTTAATCACTTTGTTCAACTATTTGAACAAAGCAATCATTAAGTGAATGAATGTCTATGTTTATTGTGTAGAGTCATCTATATGCCTATCAATGAACAAAGATCATCAAGCGTTGCACTTAAAAGAATAGAAACCTCCCGGGATAGAATAGTCATTTATGTTTTTGCTGTTAGATTAAGTCATCCATTCATTATCATTCATTAGAAACCAATCACTCATCCATCCCCTTTTATTCATTATTGGGAAACTGGTCCCATTATATCCAGTCAAAGCCACCATCCCAAATGGAAAAGGAGCTGTATTAAGGTCCGGACCGGGTGGTAATCCCCCAATGTTGATACAATGATTTTCGGGGCATCAACATTTTTGGTGCTAGAAGGAGGGCCTGACTATGAATGGCGAGCAAATCCAAATCTACAGACCATTCTGAGAGTAATTCTCCCTCCACATCACCTCGTACTTCCCAATTGCATGATGGATCTCCAGTATCCAAGCAAGAAGAAGAGGAATCAACTACCACTGCTCAAATCCATAACACTCCAGAACGATTAAGTCCTGAGTCCCCTGAAGTTCAGTTACTCATCCATAAACTTCAAGGCTTCTCGATATCACCATAGAAATCTGAAGTATCTCAAAGCAGTGAGACTTTGCAATTCGATCTACCTCATCCTCTCACTAGACTTCAGAGCAGAAAGCTCGGTATTGAACCCACTAAGCTGCCCTTACCTAAAAGGAAAATGGTAAAGAAGAACACTGAAGGATCTGATAGTGAAGCATTTTCATCCACATCCTCCATCTCATCTTCCCCTGTGCGAAGTCAACCATCCACTCCATCATTACACATTGTTGTTCATCAGGGATTAGGAACTTCAACATCCCAACCTGATCAATCCTCAACATCAAGTCCTTCCCAAACATCTGCAATCTCATCAGCCATCTCATCCCCTACTGGTGTTTCAATGGCAAATCCATGGAATAGACCTGGTGCAGTCAATATGCCTGCACCATTACATGCATTACCTGATGCTCCTGAAAAATGGCTACCCAAGTTTAACCCAGATGATGGTATACAAGCTGAAGAACAAATTTAATTACTTCATGTTATTAGTTAATTTGAAAGGAGTAACAGAGGAAGATGTTGTCGTTAGGCTTTTCCCTTACACTTTGCAAGGATCAACAGGATCCTGGTATTTTTCCTTGCCTTCTGGATCCATTACCAGTTGGACCACTTGCCAAGAGAAGTTTCTCACTAAGTATGGTGATGATAGATCTTTAGCCACATTAATAAATGATCTCTCCAATCTTAGGATAGAGCATAGGGAACCGATTAAAGAATTCAATGCGTGATTCAATAAACTCTTGAATAAAATCCCAACGGCCTCCAAACCAAGTGAGAAAATCAGAAGCGAATGGTATATAACTATGCTACCTGCCAATATAGCTATTTTCGTAGACAGGGCCGGAAAACCAACTCTAGCTGAAAACATGAAAGAAGCACTTGCTGTGGAGAAACGTATTAATGCTCTAGAAAAGAAAGCTGCTCTTGAAGATAGAAAATCCAAAAAAGTTTCTTTTAAAGACGATTCAAAGAAGAAAACCCCTAAAGATCCATATGATATGGAAGGTCTGCAAAAAGTCCTTAAGACTTTGTCAAATGAAATGATTGAAATCAAAAAACAAGTAGCAAAAACCTCAACTAAAAGGCCCTTTATAAATTTCAAGAAAAACGAATCAAAACCACCAAATGTTATATCTAATGCAAATTCAGATCCTGAGGAAGAAGAAGAAGAGGAAACAATTTCACCAACTGATGAAGAAGAGGAAGTTGTTGAATGCCATGGAATGTGGGATTTCATACTGCCTAACTCTGATACAGAAAATGAACAAGAAACCTTTCCTGTCACTACTAGGAGTAAAGGTGCCCTTGAACCCATCCAGGCAACTTCAAAGAAAAGAAGTGTTGGTGCTACTACTACAAAGGAAAAGGTATCCACAAAGAAGCCAGCTGCAACGGTTCCCTAGAACCAACCTTCAACCTCAAATATACCTTCAACATCTAAAACGTTGGTAGTATCCGATTCAATGGATTACAATATTGTTGATGATATGAAGAAAACTAAGGCAAACATTACTATGTTTGAACTTAGTAAACTAAAACATCAGCAGAAATTGCTTCTCAAATAATTGAATGCTATTCCTTCTTCACCTCTTCCCAGTGCTAAAGCTGCAAATGATTCAGGTCAACCACCTTCTAGTAGGATTGAAGCTACTGATACAATTCTCATTGGAGACAGATCAAATTCCCATACTCCTCCTTTCCTCTTAACCTATGAGATTTATAATCGAAATCTGCACAATTGTTTGATTGACTTAGGGGCATCCTCAAATATAATGCCAGCTTCTGTTTGTTCCAAACTGAACATTGAGCCCCAAAATTCCGCAATCCACATTGTGCAGTTAGATAGAACCAAGGTCCAGGTTTTAGGAGAAATTAACTCTATAACTATCAAGTTATCGGCCGATCCACGAGTAGTTCAAAGAATTGATATCTTAATCGCCGATATACCTGAATTTTATGGTTTAATCTTGAGTAGGGATTGGTTTGAGAAGCTCCATAGGTATATTTCTACTGATTGGTCCCACATGTGGCTACCCTACAAGGGAAAGCCAAATCAAATAAAAATCAATCGGGAAAAACACATGACCCACATTGTTACAGAATTTGAATAGGAAAATCAACCAATAGCACTTAATAATAATATCTTGGGAAATTATTCATCTGAATCATTTTTTGGCAATTTCACAGCTCAACCATCTCCGTTCTCAGTAAAAAATTTTACATCTTAGATCAAAAATTATTCACAAACAGATAGGTCAAGATGTTTTAACAATACTGGGGAAACTGTAAATAAAATTGTTGATAATTCTTTATTTTGGTCACTATATTTTGATGGCTCTAAGTCTAGCGAAGGCTCGGGAGTAGGATGTATCTTGGTTAGCCCTTATGGAGGAAAAACAATGTTGTCCTGTAGGTTGGATTTTGAATGCACAAACAATACAGCTAAGTATGAAGCCTTAGTCCAAGGACTATACAAAGCGATTGGCCTTAAGGTTCAATATTTGAAAGTGTTTGGCGATTCAGAAATTATTACTAAACAGGTGAGAAATACAATTCATTGTCTTCCAAACCACCTCAAACATTATCAGTTGCTGGTACAAGAACTCACCTCTCACTTTTCAGCATTCAATATTTCTTCTATCCCTAGGTCTCAAAATTCAGCAGCCGACTTGCTAGCTAATGTTGCTTCCAAACTCCTACCTGTTATGTGTGGAGCATGATTATTCAGAGGTCTTTGTTTCAGCCGGATGTATACCCCAAGAAGTTTGTACACACCTCCACGCGGGGGGGTGCGGCGAGGACTTGTCCCCCCCGCGGGGGTCCAGGGGGGCCGATCCCCCCCGGCTGGGGGGTCCAGGGGCTCGGGGGAAGCGCCCCCGAAGCTAAAAACAAATGTAAAATTGCCTTGTAAAAGTATAGTAATTTCTAGTCAATCTGGGCCGTTCATTAGGCGGATGATCTGACGGTAGAACTTATGTTTAGTTTAGGGTTTTTTGCCCTAGAAGGCAACCCCTCTCTTTGTATGAGGGTATTGTATTTGAGGCTGTAAAATAGATGTGTATTCGGTGAGCGAGAAACAAAGAGGTGAGACTGTGAGAGAAAACAGAGGATATTACAGCGGATTTGCTATAGGTTGTGTCTCTTCGTTTTGTTGGATAATAGAAAGGAAGGACTGGCTGTTCGGGGTGGATGTAGCCCAAACTGGGTGAACCACATATATCTGTGTCTCTCTTGTTTTGTGCGTTCTCTGTGTTTATATTTCTGCAATATTTTATGTGTTCCATTGCTCCGTAATATATAATTTTCTAACAACTGGTATCAGAGCCGAAGGTCTATTTGGCTGATAAACGCGTAGGAAAGAAGGGTTCCTGGTTTGAGTGGGAGCAATGGTGAAAGATGGTAAGTTTAGGGTCGAGAAATTTAACGGCCAAAACTTCTCGCTGTGGAAGATGCAGACGGAAGATTATCTGTATTAGAAATATCTATACCTACCATTGGGGGGAAAAACAAAAATGCCGACGGGTATGAAAGACGAAGAATGGAACCTTCTCGATAGAAAGGCACTCAGAACAATACGGTTGTGCCTTGCTGCGTCAGTCGCCTTCAACATTTCGAAGGAAACCACGACAGAGGGTTTGATGCAGACGTTGTCGAAACTATATGAAAAACCCTCGGCCTCAAACAACGTATTTCTTATGAAACGGTTATTTAATATGAATATGTCGGAAGGTGGATCTGTTGCAAACCATTTAAATGATTTTAATACAATTACAAGTCAGTTAAGTTCTGTAGGGGTAAACTTTGATGATGAAGTTAGAGCTCTGTTATTCTTGTGCTCATTACCAGAAAGTTGGAATGGTTTGGTAATGGCCATTAGTAACTCCGTTTCTGGATCTAGTACTTTAAATTTTGATGATGTTGTTGGTGCTATCCTTAGCGAGGAAATGCGACGGAAAAGCTCCGGTGAGGCATCGGGAAATGCTTTGAGTGCAGAGTATAGAGGAAGAAAAATGGAAAGAGGAAAGAGCTCAGGATATCGCGGTAAATCAAGGAAAGGCAGATCCAAGTCCAGATCGGGGATAGTGTGCTGGAAATGTGGAAAGAAAGGACACCTAAAGAAAGACTGTAGATCTCATAAGGGAAAAGAAGGAGATGCACAACAAGAAAACAATCATGAAGCAAATGTGACAGGTGAGGTGTTACAAGATGATTTGATTCTTTCTTTCAAAAATATTACTGATTCCTGGGTGGTAGATTCAAGGGCTTCATTCCATGCCACACCTAAAAAGAAATACTTTCATGACTATGTTCATGGCAATTTTGGACAAGTTCGTCTGGGTGATGATAAACCCTGTAAAATCGTTGGAATGGGTAAGGTTCTTGTAAAACAGTAGAATGGAAACCAATGGCTATTAAAGGAGGTAAGGCATGTTCCAGATCTAAAGAAAAATCTGATTTCAACAGGGCAGTTAGGCGGTGAAGGTTGTGTGACAACTTTCACAGATAAAGCTTGGAAGGTCACCAAAGGAGCCCTGGTAATAGCAAAAGGCGAAAAGGTTGGTACATTGTATATGCAATGGTATTTCTAACTCTGTTAATGTTTTAACTTCCAAAGGAACAGATGCAACATTATGGCATCATAGGCTCGGACACATGAGTGAAAAGGGGATGAAGATTCTTCACTCAAGGAATTTGTTGCCGAGTTTGAAGAATGTTGATTTGGACTTCTGTGAAAATTGCATTTATGGAAAACAGAAGAGAGTCAGATTTCTCAGAGTTGGGAAAGAAAAGAAGAGCGAAAAATTAGAGCTTGTGCATACAGATGTATGGGGACCTGCTCAGGTATCATCTCTCAGTGGCTCTCGTTATTATGTTACTTTTATTGATGATGCAACTAGAAAAACTTGGATTTATTGTATTAAGAATAAATCTGATGTATTTGATACTTTCAATAAATAGAAAGCTTTGGTTGAGATTGAGACAGGAAAGAAATTGAAGTGTCTTAGATCAGACAATGGAGGTGAATATTGCAGCAAAGAGTTTGATAGGTACTGTTCAGAACATGGAATTCGCAGAGAGAAGACAGTTCCAAGAACACCACAAGAAAATGGTGTGTTAGAAAGGATGAACAGTACGACCATGGAGCGTCCAAGGTGCATGCAATTGCATGCAGGATTGCCTTTACAGTTTTGGGCAGATGCTTTAGATACTGTTGTTTATCTAATAAACAGAGGGCCTTCAAGTTCCTTGGATGGTGGTGTTCCGAAGGAAGCATGGATAGGTAAAAAGGTAAACTACTCTTTTTTAAAGCCTTTTGGCTGTGAGGCCTTTGTCCATATTAATAAAGAAAATAGAACAAATCTTGAGTCAAAGAAATGTACCTTTTTTGGATATGGTGTTAATGATTTTGGTTATTGCTTATATGATTACGAAAATCAAAAAATCATTAGGAGCAAAGATGTAATATTCAATGAAAAGGTCTTGTATAAGAATCAGTTGCAGGAAAAGAAACAGGAAAAGGAAAACAAGGAATATGCAGTTCTTGATGAATCACTGAAAAAGTAAAGGTGCCTGAAAATAATAATAATCAACAATAGCAACCACCACAACAACAACATGCACACCAAACACCTGAAAGTGGTGTTAGAAGATCTACCAGGATAAGTAGACCCCTTGAACGATACTCTCCTTCATTATATTATTTATTGTTGACTGATTCTGGTGAACCCGAATGTTATGAAGAAGCAATGCAGGTTGAAAGCAGGAAGAAGTGGGAGGTAGCCATGGAAGAAGAGATGGACTCCTTAATGCATAACCAAACTTGGGATTTAGTCAGGTTGCCTGCAGGAAAAACTACATTGAAGAATAAATGGGTTTACAGGCTGAAGGAGGAAGATGGAGGAAAACAGAGGTACAAAGCTAGACTTGTGGTGAAGGGGTTTTCACAGAAGAAAGGTATTGATTTTGATTAAATATTTTCTCCTGTTGTTAAAATGACTTCAATCAGAACTATTTTAAGTCTTGTAGCAGCTGAAGATTTGCATCTTGAGCAGTTAGATGTAAAGACAACCTTTCTCCATGGGGATTTGGAGGAAGAGATATATATGCAGCAGCCACAAGGATATGAGGTGAAAGGGAAGGAGAAACTAGTGTGCAGGGTGAAGAAGAGCTTGTATGGCTTAAAACAGGCTCCAAGGCAGTGGTATCTAAAATTTGAAAGGTTTATGTCTGAATAAGGTTATACTAGATGTCACTTTGATCATTGTGTTTATTTGAAAAAGCAAAATGATGGCAGCTATATTATATTGTTATTGTATGTAGATGACATGCTTGTTGCAGGATCTAACATGCATGAAATAAATGTGCTCAAAAGAAAATTGGCAAATTCATTTGCAACGAAGGATTTGGGAGCTACAAAGCAAATCCTTGGTATGAGAATAACTAGAGACAGGAAAAATCGTAAATTAACATTGTCTCAGAATGAGTACATACAAAAGGTGTTGAAAAGATTTAACATGCACAATGCAAAACCAGTTAGTACACCTTTTGCTAGCCATTTCAAACTTAGCAAGGAAATGTGCCCAAAGACCCAAGAAGACATGGATTATATGTCTAAAGTTCCATATGCATCAGCAGTTAGAAGCTTAATGTATGCAATGGTCTGCACAAGGCCTGATATTGCACATGCAGTTGGAGTTGTAAGCAGGTACATGAACAATCCAGGAAAGGAACATTGGATGGCAGTGAAATGGATTCTCAGATATTTGAAAGGTACCACAAATAAAGCATTATGCTTTGGTGGTTCAAACATCTCCCTACAAGGATATTTTGATGCAGATATGGAAGGTGACAGAGATAACAGGAGGAGCACTACAGGATATGTATTTACTGTTGGAGGAACAGCTGTCAGTTGGGTTTCAAAAATCCAAAGTGTTGTTGCATTTTGAACAACAGAAGCAGAGTATGTTGCTGCTACAGAGGCTAGTAAAGAAATGATTTGGTTACAAAGGTTTATGGGTGAATTGGGTAAGGAGCATGATATGGTCACGTTATACAATGATAGTCAAAGTGCCATTCATCTTGCAAAGAACTCAGCATTTCATTCTAGGACTAAACACATACAGCTCAAGTACCATTTCATACGATCAGTGTTGGAAGATGGAGAGTTGAAGCTGGAAAAGATACACACTAGCCAGAATCTTGCAGATATGCTAACAAAAGTTGTAACCAGGGAGAAACTGAGAATATGCTCAGTTCCAATTGGTCTTCAAGGATGACGATGAAGATGAGAAATAGCCAGGTCCAAAGAGGAGTCATTGTCCAGCAAATGAAGCGGTGGTGGAGTTTCTACAATCATTCTCCAAGTGGGAGATTGTTATGTGTGGAGCATGATTGTTCAGAGGTCTTTGTTTCAGCCGGATGTATACCCCAGGAAGTTTGTACACCCCTCCACGTGGGGGGGTGCAGGGGGTACTTGCCCCCCCGCGGGGGTCCGTGGGGGCCGGGGGCTCGGGGGCAACGCCCTCGAAACTAAAAACAAATGTAAAATTGCCTTGTAAAAGTATAGTAATTTCTAGTCAATCTGGGCTGTTCATTAGGCAGATGATCTGACGGTAGAACTTATGTTTAGTTTAGGGTTTTTTGCCCTAGAAGGCAACCCCTCTCTTTGTATGAGGGTATTGTATTTAAGGTTGTAAAATAGATGTGTATTCGGTGAGTGAGAAACAGAGAGGTGAGACTGTGAGAGAAAACAGAGGATATTACAGTGGATTTGCTGTAGGTTGTGTCTCTTCATTTTGCTGGATAATAGAGAGGAAGGACTGGCTGTTCAGGGTGGACATAGCCCAAACTGGCTGAACCACGTATATCTATGTCTCTCTTGTTTTGTGCGTTCTTTGTGTTTATATTTCTGCAATATTTTATGTGTTCCATTGCTCCGTAATATATAATTTTCTAACAATTGGTATCAGAGCCGAAGGTCTATTTGGATGATAAACTCGCAGCAAAGAAGGGTTCCTGGTTCGAGTGGGAGAAATGGCGGAAGATGGTAAGTTTAGGGTCGAGAAATTTAATGGCCAAAACTTCTCGTTGTGGAAGATGCAGATGGAAGATTATCTGTATCAGAAAGATCTATACCTACCATTGGGAAGAAAAACAAAAATGCCGACGGGTATGAAAGACGAAGAATGGAACCTTCTCGATAGAAAGGCACTCGGAACAATACGGTTGTGCCTTGCTGCATCAGTCGCCTTCAACATTTCGAAGGAAACCACGACATAGGGTTTGATGCAGACGTTGTCGAAACTATATGAAAAACCCTCGGCCTCAAACAAGGTATTTCTTATGAAACGGTTGTTTAATATGAATATGTCGGAAGGTGGATCTGTTGCAAACCATTTAAATGATTTTAATACAGTTACAAATCAGTTAAGCTTTGTAGGGGTAAACTTTGATGATGAAGTTAGAGCTCTGTTATTCTTGTGATCATTACCAGAAAGTTGGAATGGTTTGGTAATGGCCATTAGTAACTTCGTTTCTGGATCTAGTACTTTAAAGTTTGATGATGTTGTCGGTGCTATCCTTAGCGAGGAAATGCAACGGAAAAGCTCCGGTGAGGCATCGGGAAATGCTTTGAGTGCAGAGTCTAGAGGAAGAAAAATGGAAAGAGGAAAGAGCTCAGGATATCACAGTAAATCAAGGAAAGGCAGATCCAAGTCCAGATCGGGGATAGTGTTCTGGAAATGTGGAAAGAAAGGACACCTAAAGAAAGACTGTAGATCTCGGAAGGGAAAAGAAGGAGATGCACAGCAAGAAAACAATCATGAAGCAAATGTGACAGGTGAGGTGTTACAAGATGCTTTGATTCTTTCTTTCGAAAATATTACTGATTTCTGGGTGGTAGATTCAGGGGCTTCATTCCATGCGACACCTGATAAGAAATACTTTCATGACTATGTTCATGGAGATTTTGGACAAGTTCGTCTGGGTGATAATAAACCCTGTAAAATCGTTGGAATGGGTAAGGTTCTTGTAAAACAGCAGAATGGAAACCAATGGCTATTAAAGGAGGTAAGGCATGTTCCATATCTAAAGAAAAATCTGATTTCAACAGGGCAGTTAGGCGGTGAAGGTTGTGTGACAACTTTCACAGATAAAGCTTGGAAGGTCACAAAAGGAGCCCTGGTAATAGCAAAAGGCGAAAAGGTTGGTACATTGTATTTATGCAATGGTATTTCTAACTCTGTTAATGCTTTAACTTCCAAAGGAGCAGATGCAACATTATGGCATCATAGGCTCGGGCACATGAGTGAAAAGGGGATGAAGATTCTTCACTCAAGGAATTTGTTGCCGGGTTTGAAGAATGTTGATTTGGACTTCTGTGAAAATTGCATTTATGGAAAACAGAAGAGAGTCAGATTTCTCAGAGTTGGGAAAGAAAAGAAGAGCGAAAAATTAGAGCTTGTGCATACAGATATATGGGGACCTGCTCAGGTATCATCTCTCGGTGGCTCTCATTATTATGTTACTTTTATTGATGATGCAACTAGAAAAACATGGATTTATTGTATTAAGAATATATCTGATGTATTTGATACTTTCAATAAATGGAAAGCTTTGGTTAAGATTGAGACAGGAAAGAAATTGAAGTGTCTTAGATCAGACAATGGAGGTGAATATTGCAGCAAAGAGTTTGATAGGTACTGTTCAGAACATGGAATTTGCAGAGAGAAGACAGTTCCAAGAACACCACAAGAAAATGGTGTGTCAGAAAGGATCAACAGTACGACCATGGAGCATGCAAGGTGCATGAGATTGCATGCAGGATTGCCTTTATAGTTTTGGGCAGATGCTGTAGATACTACTGTTTATCTAATAAACATAGGGCCTTCAAGTTCCTTGGATGGTGGTGTGCCGGAGGAAGCATGGACAGGTAAAAAGGTAAACTACTCTTTTTTAAATCCTTTTGGCTGTGTGGTGGGCTCCAGTATTGTGGCAATAATGCTACAACTCTTGGAGCTTCCTTCTCTACTTTTATCAACCCGGTAGTTCATAACAAACTTGGAAGTGACGGTGCTGTATGCACAAGTACTAACTCTTGTCGTAGCTGTCACTTGGTCAGCTGGCACAAGTCCGCTAGGGCTCAAGCCAACTTCTATGAGTTCTCAGAAGAAGCTTTTTAACCGATGAATGAAAGCTATCTCAAAGGAAATTAACCTACTGTAGGAAGGAACTGAAAGCCAACAAGAAATGAAAACCCTAGCAAACCCTAATTCTACCAGCTAGTCCTACTGATGCAAAAGTGGGAATGCAAAATACTGAAAGAGGTGCCATTACTTCTAGGAAGGTGAGATGCATGTGTCTAGACTACTTTGATCTAAAGAAAGCATATTTTTGTATTTTTGTTCAAGTTGTTGGGATTATTATGTGTGTGCTTCTAACTGGGTCTTGACTGTGCAGGGATAGATCAAGGAGGGAAATGCTTGGAAAAGGTCATGAAGGCTCAGAGAGGGTCTAAGGGATCCCTAGCATCCTGTCAGAGAAGTTCATAAAGTTCAGATGCTTGGCAACCGTGTTTACAAGCTTCTACAGGAAGTCTGCAGGGGTTCTACAGGATGTTCAGGATTTCTACAGGAAGTTCAATAATTCCTACAGGATGTTCTGCAATAGGATTTTTGGGTGATGGATGAGTGGAAGAGGCTATATGGATGGTCAAGGAGGTAGGAGGGGAGCTTGTGATGGCTTATGGAGAGAGAGATGAGATGAAGAGGGGGTGTGCAAAGCTGGTTGGCCTAGAGGAGGTTAGAGGAAATGGAAGGCCGAAAAGGTAAAGTCACGTGGGTGGTAGAAGAGTTAGGAGGTAAGTGGTCTAACTGAGGGATGAGTGGATGGCCTAGGCACGGCTTAGAAGGATAGGGGAGTGAGGGAGTAGTACTGCACAGTGTAAATGAAACAAATCCTCCGTGTCTTGCACAAAACCGAAATTTCATCACCCTATTCTAACTGTTTTTATGAAACCACAGAACAACAACGTGATTTTGTAAGGAAACTCTTGCATGGCATTGAAGCAACGATTCATTCCACAAGATCTGAACACATGGATGCTGCTACAACCGAGAACATTGCATCAAAGCTTGCATGAACATGTAAAACAGTGTTTTTGGTGGGTGGCACGGTCTGCAATTCCAGTCTCTAAACAGAGGTGGAAGTGAGCGTGCAGTCAACCCTTTTTGGGACTCTGATTAACTCTAATCTCCTTACTCTAATCTAAACTACTGAAAGCAACTTTGTTCATAAAACCAACCTACTTAACCACACCAAGAAATTCAACTCAGCAAACTGTGTTTCCAAATGCATGTAAAGGAAAAGAAATACAATGCTGAAAGAAAAGTAACAATACAAAGAAAGGAGGTCTATTGCTCTCAGGTTGGGCCCAACCCCGAGAGCTATGGATCCTCTAAGAACTCAGAACTGAACTCAAATCTACCTGTTTTTCATTAAAAGATAATAGTCATAAGTCAAATAACATGCCAAAAATGGCTTACAAAGAGCAAAACAGAGCTATCAGCTCGTAATCCAGAATATGCAACAAAGTTTCAAAAGTCCCCATCGAAGGCTACAGCCTCATCATTTATACATTACAAGGGCCAAGCTGGCCTCCTAAATTAGTGGGGTTTGGCTGTCCAAACTAAGAGTAATCTGTTGTTTCCTCACAATCCGTTTGGCTGCCTTCTAGCTCGGTGGTGGTGGTTGTTGGAGCTCGGAGTTGGGGTGGAGATCACGAGGAAGGCCATTCAATGTTGTGGACAACCTTCCTACAAAACCTCAATCCCATCTTGGCTGTCTCCTAGCCCTCATCTGCGTGGTTTTGCTCCATTAAATGTCAAAAAACCTGAAATAAACATGTGTTAGCCACCTAGGAATAGTGACTGCCCTCATTCGTACAAATGACATAAATATACTAAAAAATGATGCATAAGTTATGAAAAATGAAGGGTTGAGCAAGGGTAGTTAGGCCAAATGAGCCCAAAATGTTACCAAATTTGGGGCTCATCATCACCCCCCAGCTAAAATGATTGCTCATCCTTGAGCAACTAATCCAGCTCCTCGTCCTTCATTGCCTTTACTGCCACCCTCACATCCCAAGCTTCTGCAATAGTGTCCTCCTTACTGACATGGAACCCAGCCTTTCTTTCCACCTCTTCCCACTGTTCATGCTCATCTTTCTCTGTGCTGCCTTCCATCAATCCTAATAGCAGAGGTGGGTTTAGCTTGAGGCCTATCCAGCTGGCCTGGAGGTTCTGCATAGATTTCTTATAAAGGGGCACCCGTACTAGAGCTTCCCTCATTCGAGTTGGAGTATGATACTCTCTGATTTTTAGACTGTGGGCCAATGTATTCCATCGGCAGGTGCAAGCATGAACACAGTTTTCCCCTAGCAGTCTCTCCATATCCTCAAAATGTGATATCGCCTGGGCTTGCTGATCCATATATTTCAATGAAGCTTTAGGGTCGGTGGATAAGTGTTGGTGTGCTGATATTAATGCAGTTGGATCCCCTGGTTCTGCTCTAATTAGTAATGGCTCATTCAGCTCTCGGTTCATGATCGCTTTGGCTTCTGCTGCTCTTTTGTCTTCATGGTTCAACCATGAGGCAAGTGCCATTAACTGCATGTCCCCTAAGACCGTGTTGGGATCCCATGAAGTCACATTAAGAAGGGACAAATTATGGAGGTAGAACTCCGATAATTTGGCCTTATCCTCTGATGAACTGGCATTGCATAATTCAGTGAACTGCTGCGGGTCTTGGAGCTGAGAGATACCCCTTTGCGCCAAGGTATTGATTTGAAATTGTAGCCATTGGTCTCTCAGGTACAGGCCATAGGATTTGGCCGGCTGTCTGCATTGTATAGCATCCATGGCCCAACTGGCCATGCAGGCCAATTGTGCCTCCTTCTGCTGCAGCTGTTGTTTGAGAGCTTGCACCTCCATTTGTGCTTGCAGCTCTGCTTCCTGTAGATGCGTGGTTGGCTCCCTAAGACCGATGTGCAATTCCTTTTTGCCCTGTTGTTCTGCTGTGATGTCCCCGGAGGATGTGCCTGTTCCTCTCCTCAGCTCCTGTAGCTGCAGTCTAAGTTTTTCGTTTTCTTCCTGTAGGAACACCCGTTGGCAATTTGCCACGTGTTTAGCCATAGCTAATTCCCTTCTGGCCTCCTTGAGTTGCTCTTCCAAGGGGCCTATGTCCGCCACACCTTTTGATTTGGCTATTTTCATCCACGTGTGTGATCGTACTCTCTCTTCCTCCAATGCAAAGAACAGTGGCACAGTGAATTTCTGTGGTATAATTTTACCAGCTTCTAAGAAGTTATAGTATGAGCTCAGACTTGGCTGAGGGCTAGGCTCCGGAATATGCTCTTTTTCTTCTTCTCTTGGTGGCTCTACTTCGCCCTCCCTCGGTGGTGATGAGGGTGCTTCTCCTTCCATTCTCTCTGTCTCCTTAAGCCGGGCTAAGGTTTCTTGTAGAGCAGCCTCAGCATCCTGTAGCCGGGCTTTTGAAGCCAATTGGTCTAATCTTTCTTTCCAAGTAGTTGTTTTCGGGCTCCCCCTCTCATAGGTGACTGATATCTTTGAGGGGGACCTCTCCTTGGGCAAAGTAGGGGCATCCTCTATAGTGATTGGGCTGCTGGATGGAGGCTGTGGCTTGCCCGTTTTTATTCTCACACTTCTCCTGGCTTTAAAATATAGAGGGGCCTCCCTCTTTCTCTTTTCCTTTGGCTTAGGAGGTGTACTGAGGGCGGCCAGCACGGCTGCTGCCTCCCTTGCAAGAACGTCGGCTTTCTTTTCCTTGGGTTTTCTTTTCTCAGGGCTTCCTGTAGAAGGCCCTTTTTCAGCTGATTTCTGGCTTCCTGTAGAAGCCGGTTTTGGTTTTCCTGTAGAAACAGGTGGCACCACTTTAGTTTGCTTTGCTGAGGGTGTTTTGCTTTTTGACTTGGTCGAGGCTGCTGTCGAGGTGCCTTTGCTGACGTGGACCTGTTCCGTCTTTTCCACCCTGCTTTGCAATCTTTTCTCTCTGGGCGTTAATATGGGTGTGTCCTCCTTCTCTTTGGCACCCTTTTTCTCTTGTTTCTCCTTTTTCTTTGTCTTCGGTGCTTTGGCCGTGGGTCTCTGGCCTTTTTCTTTCTTCCCTGCGGGTACTGACTCCTTCTCCTCGCTGCTGGAGGAACCAAGCTCTTCAGTCAACATTTTTATATTGCCATCCTTGGTCAAATTTCGGAAGGCTTCCCATGAGAGAGGGACTTTGTATGTGTGGAGTGCATCCTCCACGAGGAGCTTAATAAGCCCGTGATGAGCTACCTGGTCTGGTGTGCCTTCTCTCAACTTGGTGGCACATTCAGTCATAGACTGCAGTAGAAAGTAGGGAATACTTAATTTGTTCTCCGCAAGTAGGTCCATCTGATGCCTTAATTCTGTGAGTAGCCGAAAATGGTACCCATACACAATGCTAAACCGACCTTCGCAGGTGATGTATTTCATAATTTGGAGGCTGACTTCGCTCCAAAGTGGCAGTAAGCTAGTCCTGCGAACCCCGTTCTTATCCTCCGAGAACTGCTCCTCTGGCGGGAAGAATTCCTTCTTAGCCTGCTGGCCTAATTTCCTCTCTTCTTTGTCCCATGGTACCCCCATTGGGAGCTCAGTAACTCGGCTGATGAATTGTGGGGTGAGTCTGAGACTCAAACCCCTGAAATTAACAGTGGCTAATGTCTTTGATTTTGGCTTCAGAGCCTGCAAGAACTCCTCTGCCACCTCATCATCATACCCTTGCAATTTGTCGCAGAACGACATCCATTGCGCGCGAGTGAACAGCTCCACCACCTCAAGGTTCTCTCTTAGTTTCTTGGAGTCGGTTGGTTCCTTTCTGATGAACCCACCCGGCATGGTGACAAACTGCTACGTTGGCTGGAGGTGGCGGATGCAAAAAACTAGCCTTTTGGGACAGAGCGTAGAATTACACCTCTGCCACGCATAAAATTCACGAAGACTATCTCCAGATGAGCTTTAACAGGGCTTAATTACAAATTATATCCTGTAGGAGACTTTACATACACCTCGACGACAATTCATGCAAACGGCAGACAACACTTGCAATTCTTTTATGAGCAGACTGTAGAACGTCGACTCCGCCACCCTCGAAACCAATTGCATGGGAGGCAAGGTTCAGGCTTACCTTTAATTCGCCACCTTTGACGTGAAGAGCCTAATTTTCCTCGTGGCAGTGAGCTTCCTGTAGGAGCAGCTTTCCTGTAGAAACAGCGCACGGGGTCTGGAGAACACTGCAGTGGTTCTGCGCTCTCTGTGCTGCTATCAGACGTTCGAACGGCCGAAGACTTGGAGTGTCGAGCTTCAGAGGAATCCGGATGCTCACTCGACTTCTAAACGGTTGATGATAAATGCGTGGGGTGGCAATCTAGCCGATAGATTTGAATCCGGCGGAATCCGTGGCATGGGGGTGAGCTGTCCCTGCCGGACCATTGGACGACGTCACTTAATCATTCTACTACAAGTTCCCTGACTGCCGCATCATTCTCCGTAGATCTGCCGCCGTCATTTCTGTTAAAACACGCTTTTCCCCGACTGGATGGCTCTCACGTGTCCACTACCCGTTCTTCTTGCCACGACCACCTTTTACACATCCGACTAGACCATCTGACTGGTCGACGTGGCCAGTCGAATGGCCATACACCCGCTCAACCCATTCATTTCATACTTGCAAACATTTCAAAGTAATATTCATGTAATTCGACGAAAGAAAGGGCGAGGCACTTACCTGTGCGGCCGCGACACGATTTCTCAGGCTTCAGGACGATGATGACTATATTTGCTTGCTGCTGCTTAATTGCACAGGCCCGGAGGTTCCTCTGCGCAGGCTGCTGACGATGAAGCTTATGACTCGGCTGCATGTGCCCGCGTTATTATTGCATGTTGCAGGCGATTGAATGGTGTACACTCTAGTTGGCTTAACTGCTACGGGACTCCTGCAGGATGTCCTGTAGCAGTTTTTCCTCCTCGGGTGCATGCTGAACGATGAAGACAGTGGCATCACGATCACGCTCACAGGGCCCTCGGATAGCTGTGATGGGTATTGCATGGCATCTCAGCATCTTTTTTCCATTTCAGAATCGCTTCCTCTTGATAACTCAATGATCTGTTTTGATTGTGCAGGTACTTTTATTGCATGTCAACTGGGGTGGTAGAAGGAGGTGACAGCAGTGTGTGATGGAGGAAATAGTAGCTTGCATGCCTCCATGTCGAACCTTGGTCGTTAGATCTCCCCACACAATGAATTCTGGGCCGTCCAGAACTTCTACAGGAAGTTTCCTGTAGAAATACAGAACTTCCTGTAGAAAGTCTGCAGCTTCCTGTAGAAGACTAGGTTGTGATGAAATCGTGCCCATACCTCGGAGAAGATGAGTGTTTTTGGAGGAGGTGCTGGTGAGGTCTCCTGGTAGCATGATAAGGACCCTTGACTTTGAGTTGAGAGACCTCCCCTCCTTCATAGAATACCTGCAACCTGCATGCATTGCCACATTGTAAACTTGTTGTCCCTGTCTTTTTTGCTTATTGTTTTTTTCTTCTTTTTTTCTTCTTTTTTTTTTTTTTTTTGAAAGACAGCAGGGGCGCCTCAATGAGGTTTTCACCCTTGCCATCTACCTTAAGCGCCTCAGAGAGGTTTTCACTCAAGGATCTTTTTCAAATCTTTTTTTTTTTTTGAAAGACAGCAGGGGCGCCTCAATGAGGTTTTCACCCCTACCATCTGCCTTGGGAGCCTCAGAAAGGTTTTCACCCAAGGATCTTTATTTTTTTTTTTTTTTTTTTTTTTTGTTTTTTTTTTTTTTTTTTTAACTCTTTCAGGGTATGCCCAAAACAGAGGCAGAACCCTTCTCTATGACCAACACTGATTTCTCCACAGTTTTGATGAACTCTTGTCTTGAGAGAGGTTTCCTGTAGATCTTCAGTCGATGCCCATTGACAAGCATGGGGATGGCCTCCTCATCAATGGTCCGAATAAGAACAGATCCATTGTCATGACATTTTTCCACTGCATATGGTCCCAGCCATCTGGTTCTCAGCTTCCCCTTGAAATCTTTATGCCTGGAATCATACAACAGCGCCCAATCTCCTGGCTGAAATTGCTTGTCATTGAGGTGTTGGTCATGCCACACCTTTCTCTGAAGTTGAACCACTTCTGAGTGAAGGAGGGCCTGCATTCGGTGCTCGTCCAGTCCATTCAGCTGCAATAACCTTTCTTGTTGGGCATGGCTGAGATCTAGGTCCAGCTGAGCTGCCATCCTCAAAGTGTTGTATTCAAATTCAATTGACAGCAAAGCTCTCTTTCCATAGACCAGCTCATAAGGTGTGAAGCCGGTTGTGGTCTTCCAAGTGGTGTTGTAAGCCCATGTGGCCTCAACCAGGCGATCTGCCCAATCTTTCCTACTGCTGCTCACCACCTTAGTCAAAATCCCTTCCAATGCTCTATTGGTGACTTCCACTTGCCCATTTGCCTGAGGATGATAGGGGGTGGAAGTCCTATGCTTGATTTTGTGATGAGCTAGTAGGTCTTCAATCAAGTTGGATGTGAACTGGCTTCCTTGATCGGTGACTAGCTCTCTTGGGTAGCCAAACTTGTAGAAGATGTTTTCCCTTAAGAACTCAGCCACCTTTTCTTCTGTCGCTGCTTTGATTGCTTTAGTTTTTGCCCACTTTGTCAGGTAGTCGGTGCACACAATGATGTAAGACCTTTGCCTCGAAGGAGGGTTGATTGGACCCACAAAATCCATACCCCACTTCTCAAATGGCTCAAGAGTCACTTGAGGTTGGAGAGGCATCTCATCCCTTTGAGTCGGTTTCCCCATTCTTTGGCATCGGTCACATTGGCTGATATACCGTCTGACATCTTGATGAAGTGTGGGCCAATAGTAACCTGCCTGCAGGATTTTGAAGGCAGTCCTCTTTGCTGCGAAATGTCCTCCACAAGGCCCATCATGACAGGTGAGGAGGATATCAAAGACTTCCTCCTCCCTTACACAACGCCTTAAGATCTGATCAGGGCCAAGCTTGAACAGGTTGCCCCCGATCCAAGTGAATGAGGCACTTTTTCTGATGATTCTGCTCTTCTCTCTGGAGGATAGGTGCGGAGGGAACTGTGCTGAAACAAGGTAGTTTGCTATATCAGCAAACCATGGAGAGAGTACTGAAATAGCAAACAGATGTTCATTGGGCATCTGGTCATCCACTGTTCCATCCTCATCTGCAGATAAATCCAATCTAGATAAAAAGTCAGCAACAACATTTTCTTTACCTGGTTTGTCAACGATAGTCAAATCAAACTGCTGCAACAAAAGTAACCATCTAATAATACGAGCATTCACATCTGGTTTATTCATTAAATATCTAATTGCAGCATGATCAGTATGTACAAATGTTTGATAGCCAGTGATATAATGGCGAAACTTGTTCAGTGCATGGACCACAGCCAAGAATTCTTTCTTGGTTACAGTGTAATTCAGTTCTGCTTTGGATAAGTTTTTGCTAACAAAGTAAATGGCATACAGAAGTTTTTGTTCAACTTGTCCTAAGGCTGCCCCTATGGCTTTGTTCGAGGCATCAGTGTGGATGTGGAAAGGTAGGGCCCATTTTGGACCTCTCAAGATTGGGGCAGACACCAACTTGTCCTTTAATTCATTCAGAGCCCTCTGACAATCGTCAGTCCATTTAAACTCCACATCTTTTGCCCACAGGCCAAACAATGGCGAGGCCATCTTGCTGAAGTCTTTAATGAATCTCCTGTAATACCCTGCTAATCCTAAGAAACTCCGAACATCCCTTACCTTTTGAGGAGGTGGAACCTTCTTGATGAGAGCAATTTTGTTAGGATCCACCTGTAACCCTTGGCAAGAAATGGTATGGCCTAGCACGGTCCCTTCAGTCATCAAGAATTCACATTTTTCAGGACTAAGGGACAGGTTCATCTCAATGCATTTGGTTAGAACTTTTCCCAGATTGGACAATGCTTCCTGGAAGTTGGACCCATAAGGAGTGAAGTCATCCATATAGATTTCCACTGCATCATGGACCAGCTCAGAAAAGATGCTCAAGACGGCTCTCTGGAAGGTAGCAGGAGCATTGCATAGCCCAAAGGGAAGAACTCGGTAGGCAAAGGTACCCCAAGGACAAGTGAAGGTGGTCTTATCTTGGTCTTCCGGGCTGATTTGGATTTGGTTGTACCCGCTAAACCCATCTAGGAAAGAGAAAAACTTCTTTCCTGCCAGTCCATCCAACACTTGATCTATGAAAGGTAGAGGAAAATGGTCTTTCTTGGTAGCTTTGTTCAGTTCTCGGTAGTCCACACAGATTCTCCACTTCCCATTTTTCTTGGGAACCAACACCAGAGGGGACACCCATTCGCTATCTGAGATGGGGTAAATGAATCCGACATCCAACAATTTTTGCAATTCGTCCTTGACGATGTCCTTAAGGGCTGGATTCATTCTCCTCTGGGGTTGCCTAACCGGTTTACAATCCTCTTTGATGTAGATGTGATGGGTACAGACCGAAGGATGGACTCCTTTCATCTCCTTATAGCTCCAAGCAAAAGCATCTAGATGACTGGCCAATAGACTACACAGCTCCTTTTCCTGGGAAGGAGATAGGGAGGAGCTGATCTTTAACGTTCTCTCAGGGCCGAACTCCACATTCTTGACTCTGGGAGTGACAAGGTTGGTTGCACAAAGGTCCACTAAGGTGCTGGCTTGGGCATCCTCCACCAATTCCTCTAAGGACAGTGCACTGGGAGGTGGATTCCGGATCAAGGTCTCAATCAAATCATCCTCGGTTGGGGGGTCTCCCCTAGTGGTGTCTAGGGTGCACAAAGGTGCTGAGTACACCTCATCCTCTTCTCCTTCCTCCAACCAAAGTGGTAAGTCATGCTCTAATGAGGGTTGGGCAGGAGGGTATAGGACTAGCTGCTTGGACATAGGACCATTTTTGATGGTCATGTTTCCTGCATGGCAGCTTATGTAAGCATCTGCAGTGGCTAACCAAGGCCTTCCCAAAATAAGAGGATATCCAGTGAGCTTTGCCTTTGGTTGCAGCACCAAGAAATCTGCAGGGTATTCCCAAGAGTCAACAGAGACCAAGACATCCTCCACAATCCCTTCGGGAGTCACGGTGGAGCGATCTGCTAGTTGTAGGACTGTCGAGGTCTTCCTCAAGGAACCCTGAAGGTTGAGTTTGAGCATGGTATCCCTGGTCATCACATTAATGGCAGCCCCCAGATCAATCAAGGTGTGAGGTATGATGGTGCCATTGATGTGGACATCTACTACAGGACTCCCAGGATCTAGATACTTTGGGCAGATGACTTGTCCCAACATAAGGTCAGACAGTTGTCCTATGACATTGATGGTTGAAGCATCCCTCTTTCGCCTGCTTGGGTGTCTGAAACACTTTTCCTTAACCAGTTTGTTGTATATTGGTACATCCTTGATGGCTTGGAGAAGTGGTATTTTCACACACAATTGTTTGAGCTCTCCCAGAAGCTCATCCTCCTCTGGGTTGGGTTGTGTGGTGGCTGTTAGTCTCTCAGGAAAGGGTGGAATAGCCTTTGGTTCACTTTCCTGTTTGTCTTCCTCGTCCTCTGGGGGAGGAGGTTGGCGATCCGGAAGAGTCTTTCCAGATCGCAGATTGATCTCCTGGATCTCCACAGCATAGGTAGGGCATGATGTTTCCCCAGTATATACCTGTTGGGCCTGTCTGTTGTTGGGGTTCGGGTTCGGTTGAGCAGGCATTTGAGGTTGCCTTGGAGGAGCAGGAGGTAATGGTTGAGGTTGAACTGGTGGTGGAGGCAAAATGGCGAGAGGAGTGTTGTACTGGGGCCTCCACCCCGATTGAGGTGCATTCCACTGAGGCTGTGGCTGGGCATGTGAGTGATACGACTGAGTAGTGGGTTGAGTATGGTACTGAGGTGGGTAAGACCATGGAGGAGGCATAGACCAGGAAGGATGAGCAGGGGGACCCCAGGAAGGCATAGGAGTAGCTTGGTTGGGGCTGTAATAAGCTTGGGGTGCCCCTTGCATCCCCTGCTGGTAAGGTCTAGGTCCTTGTGGCCTCCTTTGGTTGAGGAAATAGAGAGGTTCGGTGGGGGCTTCTGTCCCTTGATACATGGCTTTAAGCCCAGGTAAGGTTGGACATTGGTTTTTGGGATGGTCCTCCTCACAAACAAAACATACTTCAATCGAATGTAATGGGCATTCGTTCTTAGGGTGTTTCCTTGTACACCTAGGGCAGAAGATAGCCAAGGCCCTCTCAGCTTCTTCCTTCTTCTGCTGGATCCTGAATGTATCAAGTTGCATGGCAATGGTCTGTCTCACCTCACTCTTGAGATCCTCTAATTGATTTGCAAACTCATGTTTGGAGAAAGGAATACCAGCTGAGAGGAGGTTTCCTCTACCTCGTTTCCGGGCTGCCCTAGAGTGGTTTCTAAACACAGTCTTTATGTCCTCATAAGGTAGTTGGTAAATATCTCCTCCAGCTAACATGTGAAGGGTATCTAAGAGGTCTTCAAGGACTCCTCGGAGCAGGACCAACTTGAGGGATTCAGGGTCAAGTGTGCACCTGGCCCGTTTATAGCTAAGTTGGAACCTTTCCTCGTAATCCTCTAAGGACTCATAATTTCCCATGGTCATCCGAAAGATTTCTCCCTTGGTTTCCTTGGACCTACAGTAGTCCCGGTACTTGGTATTGAAAGCTTGCTACATCTGAGCCCAAGTGGTGATACTGTTCCTAGGTAAGCCCATGAACCAGCGTAATGCTGCATCCTTAAGGGTTGAGGGGAAGAGTTTCAGCTTCTGTTCATCTTCAGTATAGTCATAGGTTCGACAAAGGACAGCAAACTCAAACAGGAAGGTATCAGGATCTTCGGTAGTCAGTCCATGGAAGTGAGGTAAGGCGGAGGGGCTAATGTTCTTCATTTTCATGTCTCCATTGGTCTCTCGGATGGGGAAGGCACCTTCTATTCTCTTATCTTCTCCCCTATTGTCAGCCATAGCTTCAGATGGAATGGTCTCTAACTCTTCTTCTGCTATAGGATCTTCGTATATCTCAGGAGGTTCACCTATAGGTTCTTCTGGATCACTGTCACCGAAGAAGAGAGAAGGGTGACTCAGTGATGTAGTGGGGGTGTTGGGTAAGAATTTGCCTATTTTATCTCGATTCCTATGAGGCATGAAATGGAAAGACTTTTGATTGCTTTTGTTTTTTTTCTCTAGTACCTGCAAAAACTGAAACAGATTGATCTACAACTAACTATCTTGCTGAAATGAAAATGCAGAATTGAAATGAAAGCAGGAAAGAACTAATCTACTTTGCTCAAATGAAATTGCAGGAATGGAAATGCTAGTCTACGCTTGCAGAATTGAAATGCTAATCTACGCTTGCAAAAATGAAATTGCGGAATTGAAATGTTAATCTATGAAAGCAGGAAATGTCTATGCTACTTTTGCAGAATGGAAATGAAATAAAACTACTTGGCAGAAGGCGAGAGTAGGAAAATAGAAGAAGGGCAACAATTACTAATACTCTGACGCTTCCCTGGCAACGGCGCCAAAAAGATGGTGGGCTCCAGTATTTTGGCAATAATGCTACAACTCCTGGAGCTTCCTTCTCTAATTTTATCAACCCGGTAGTTCGTAACAAACTTGGAAGCGACGGTGCTGTATGCACAAGTACTAGCTCTTGTCGCAGCTGTCACTTGGTCAGCTGGCACAAGTCCGCTAGGGCTCAAGCCAACTTCTATGAGTTCTCAGAAGAAGCTTTTTAACCGATGAACGAAAGCTATGTCAAAGGAAATTAACCTACTGTAGGAAGGAACTGAAAGCCAACAAGAAATGAAAACCCTAGCAAACCCTAATTCTACCAGCTAGTCCTACTGATGCAAAGGTGGGAATGAAAAATACTGAAAGAGGTGCCATTACTTCTAGGAAGGTGAGATGCATGTGTCTAGACTACTTTGATCTAAAGAAAGCATATTTTTGTATTTTTGTTCAAGTTGTTGGGATTATTATGTGTGTGATTCTAACTGGGTCTTGACTGTGCAGGGATAGATCAAGGAGGGAAATGCCTGGAAAAGGTCAGGAAGGCTCAGAGAGGGTCTAAGGGATCCCTAGCATCCTTTCAGAGAAGTTCATAAAGTTCAGATTCTTGGCAACTGTGTTTACAAGCTTCTACAGGAAGTTTGCAGGGGTTCTACAGGATGTTCAGGATTTCTACAGGAAGTTCACTAATTCCTACAGGATGTTCTGCAATAGGATTTTTGGGTGATGGATGAGTGGAAGAGGCTATATGGATGGTCAAGGAGGTAGGAGGGGAGCTTGTGATGGCTTATGGAGAGAGAGATGAGAGGAAGAGGGGGTGTGCAAAGCTGGTTGGCCTAGAGGAGGTTAGAGGAAATGGAAGGTCGAAAAGGTAAAGTCACGTGGGTGGTAGAAGAGTTAGGAGGTAAGTGGTCTAACTGAGGGATGAGTGGATGGCCTAGGCATGAATTAGAAGGATAGGGGAGTGAGGGAGTAGTACTGCACAGTGTAAATGAAACAAATCCTCCGTGTCTTGCACAAAACCGAAATTTCATCACCCTATTCTAACTGTTTTTATGAAACCACAGAACATCAACGTGATTTTGTAAGGAAAATCTTGCATGGCATTGAAGCAACGATTCATTCCACAAGATCTGAACACATGGATGCTGCTACAACCGAGAAAATTGCATCAAAGCTTGCATGAACATGTAAAACAGTGTTTTTGGTGGGTGGCACGGTCTGCAATTCCAGTCTCTAAACAGAGGTGGAAGTGAGCGTGCAGTCAACCCTTTTTGGGACTCTGATTAACTCTAATCTCCTTACTCTAATCTAAACTACTAAAAGCAACTTTGTTCATAAAACCAACCTACTTAACCACACCAAGAAATTCAACTCAGCAAACTGTGTTTCCAAATGCATGTAAAGGAAAAGAAATACAATGCTGAAAGAAAAGTAACAATACAAAGAAAGGAGGCCTATTGCTCTCAGGTTGGGCCCAACCCCGAGAGCTATGGCTCCTCTAAGAACTCAGAACTGAACTCAAATCTGCCTGCTTTTCATTAAAAGATAATAGTCATAAGTCAAATAACATGC
The DNA here is from genome assembly GCA_031772625.1 of Pinus tabuliformis. Taxonomy (NCBI): domain Eukaryota; kingdom Viridiplantae; phylum Streptophyta; class Pinopsida; order Pinales; family Pinaceae; genus Pinus; species Pinus tabuliformis. Next base: position 484,844,979 of record CM062814.1, on the reverse strand, counting down.
CAAAAATGGCTTACAAAGAGCAAAACAGAGCTATCAGCTCGTAATCCAGAATATGCAACAAAGTTTCAAAAGTCCCCATCGAAGGCTACAACCTCATCATTTATACATTACAAGGGCCAAGCTGGCCTCCTAAATTAGTGGGGTTTGGCTGTCCAAACTAAGAGTAATCTGCTGTTTCCTCACAATCCGTTTGGCTGCCTTCTAGCTCGGTGGTGGTGGCTGTTGGAGCCTGGAGTTGGGGTGGAGATCACGAGGAAGGCCATTCAATGCTGTGGACAACCTTCCTACAAAACCTCAATCCCATCTTGGCTGTCTCCTAGCCCTCATCTTCGTGGTTTTGCTCCATTAAATGTCAAAAAACCTGAAATAAACATGTGTTAGCCACCTAGGAATAGTGACTGCCCTCATTCGTACAAATGACATAAATATACTAAAAAATGATGCATAAGTTATGAAAAATGAAGGGTTGAGCAAGGGTAGTTAGGCCAAATGAGCCCAAAATGTTACCAAATTTGGGGCTCATCACTGTGAGGCCTTTGTCCATATTGATAAAGAAAATAGAACAAAGCTTGAGGCAAAGTCAAAGAAATGTACCTTTATTAGATATGGTGTTAATGATTTTGGTTATCACTTATATGATTACGAAAATCACAAAATCATTAGGAGCAGAGATGTAATATTCAATGAAAAGGTCTTGTATAAGAATCAGTTGCAGGAAAAGAAACAGGAAAAGGAAAACAAGGAATATGCAGTTCTTGATGAAATCACTGAAAAAGTAAAGGTGCCTGAAAATAATAATAATCAACAACAACAACCACCACAACAGCAATAGGCACCCCAAACACCTGAAAGTGGTGTTAGAGGATCTACAAGGATAAGTAGACCCCCTGAACGATACTCTCCTTCATTATATTATTTATTGTTGACTGATTCTGGTGAACCCGAATGTTATGAAGAAGCAATGCAGGTTGAAAGCAGGAAGAAGTGGGAGGTAGCCATGGAAGAAGAGATGGACTCCTTAATGCATAACCAGACTTGGGATTTAGTCAGGTTGCCTGCAGGAAAAACTACATTGAAGAATAAATGGGTTTACAGGCTGAAGGAAGAAGATGGAGGAAAACAGAGGTACAAAGCTAGACTTGTGGTGAAGGGGTTTGCACAGAGGAAAGGTATTAATTTTGATGAAATATTTTCTCCTGTTACTAAAATGACTTCAATCAGAACTATTTTAAGTCTTGTAGCAGCTGAAGATTTGCATCTTGAGCAGTTAGATGTAAAGACAGCCTTTCTCCATGGGGATTTGGAGGAAGAGATATATATACAGTAGCTACAAGGATATGAGGTGAAAGGGAAGGAGAAACTAGTGTGCAGGTTGAAGAAGAGCTTGTATGGCTTAAAACAGGCTCCAAGGCAGTGGTATCTAAAATTTGACAAGTTTATGTCTGAACAAGGTTATACTAGATGCCACTCTGATCATTGTGTTTATTTGAAAAAGCAAAATGATGGCAGCTATATTATATTGTTATTGTATGTAGATGACATGCTTGTTGCAGGATCTAACATGCAGGAAATAAATGTGCTCAAAAGAAAATTGGCAAATTCATTTGCAATGAAGGATTTGGGAGCTGCAAAACAAATCCTTGGTATGAGTATAACTAGAGACAAGAAAAATCGTAAATTAACATTGTCTTAGAATGAGTACATACAAAAGGTGTTGAAAAGATTTAACATGCACAATGCAAAACCAGTTAGTACACCTTTTGCTATCCATTTCAAACTTTGCAAGGAAATGTGGCCAAAGACCCAAGAAGACATGGATTATATGTCTAAAGTTCCATATGCATCAGCAGTTGGAAGCTTAATGTATGCAATGGTCTGCACAAGGCCTGATATTGCACATGCAGTGGGAGTTGTAAGCAGGTACATGAACAATCCAGGAAAGGAACATTGGATGCCAGTGAAATGGATTCTCAGATATTTGAAAGGTACCACAAATAAAGCATTATGCTTTGGTGGTTCAAACATCTCCCTACAAGGATATTTTGATGCAGATATGGAAGGTGACAGAGATAACAGGAGGAGCACTACAAGATATGTATTTACTGTTGGAGGAACAGCTGTCAGTTGGGTTTCAAAAATCCAAAGTTTTGTTGCACTTTGAACAACAGAAGCAGAGTATGTTGCTGCTACAGAGGCTAGTAAAGAAATGATTTGGTTACAAAGGTTTATGGGTGAATTGGGTAAGGAGCATGATATGGGCACGTTATATAGTGATAGTCAAGGTGCCATTCATCTTGCAAAGAACTCAGCATTTCATTCTAGGACTAAACACATACAGCTCAAGTACCATTTCATACGATCAGTGTTGGAAGATGGAGAGTTGAAGATGGAAAAGATACACACTAGCCAGAATCCTATAGATATGCTAACAAAAGTTGTAACCAGGGAGAAACTGAGAATATGCCCAGTTTCAATTGGTCTTCAAGGATGACGATGAAGATGAGAAACAGCCAGGTCCAAAGAGGAGTCACTGTCCAGCAAATGAAGCAGCGGTGGAGTTTCTACAATCATTCTCTAAGTGGTAGATTGTTGTGTGTGGAGCATGATTGTTCAGAGGTCTTTGTTTCAGTCGGATGTATACCCCAGGAAGTTTGTACACCCCTCCATGCGGGGGGGTGCAGGGGGGACTTGTCCCCCCGCGGGGGTCCCGGGGGGCCGATCCCCCCGGCTGGGGGGTCTGGGGGCTCGGGGGCAGCACCCCCGAAGCTAAAAACAAATGTAAAATTGCCTTGTAAAAGTATAGTAATTTCTAGTCAATCTGGGCCGTTCATTAGGCGGATGATCTGACAGTAGAACTCATGTTTAGTTTAGGGTTTTTTGCCCTAGAAGGCAACCCCTCTCTTTGTATGAGGGTATTGTATTTGAGGCTGTAAAATAGATGTGTATTCGGTGAACGAGAAACAGAGAGGTGAGACTGTGAGAGAAAACAGAGGATATTACAGCGGATTTGCTGTAGGTTGTGTCTCTTCATTTTGCTGGATAATAGAAAGTAAGGACTGGCTGTTCGGGGTGGACGTTGCCCAAACTGGGTGAACCACATATATCTATGTCTCTCTTGTTTTGTGCGTTCTCTGTGTTTATATTTCTGCAATATTTTATGTGTTCCATTGCTCCGTAATATATAATTTTCTAACAACTGGTATCAGAGCCGAAGGTCTATTTGGCTGATAAACTCGCAGCAAAGAAGGGTTCTTGGTTCGAGTGGGAGAAATGGCTGAAGATGGTAAGTTTAGGGTCGAGAAATTTAACGGCCAAAACTTCTCGCTGTGGAAGATGCAGATGGAAGATTATCTGTATCAGAAAGATCTATACCTACTATTGGGCGGAAAAACAAAAATGCCGACGGGTATGAAAGACGAAGAATGGAACCTTCTCGATAGAAAGGCACTCGGAACAATACAGTTGTGCCTTGCTGCGTCAGTCGCCTTCAACATTTCGAAGGAAACGACGACAGAGGGTTTGATGGAGACGTTGTCGAAACTATATGGAAAACCCTCGGCCTCAAACAAGGTATTTCTTATGAAACGGTTATTTAATATGAATATGTCGGAAGGTGGATCAGTTGCAAACCATTTAAATGATTTTAATATAGTTACAAGTCAGTTAAGTTCTGTAGGGGTAAACTTTGATAATGAAGTTAGAGCTTTGTTATTCTTGTGCTCATTACCAAAAAGTTGGAATGGTTTGGTAATGGCCATTAGTAACTCCGTTTTTGGATCTAGTACTTTAAAGTTTGATGATGTTGTCGGTGCTATCCTTAGTGAGGAAATGCAACGGAAAAGCTCCGGTGAGGCATCGGGAAATGCTTTGAGTGCAAAGTCTAGAGGAAGAAAAATGGAAAGAGGAAAGAGCTCAGGATATCGCAGTAAATCAAGGAAAGGCAGATCCAAGTCCAGATCGGGAATAGTGTGCTGGAAATGTGGAAAGAAAGGACACCTAAAGAAAGACTGTAGATCTCGGAAGGGAAAAGAAGGAGATGCACAACAAGAAAACAATCATGAAGCAAATGTGACAGGTGAGGTGTTACAAGATGCTTTGATTCTTTCTTTTGAAAATATTACTGATTCCTGGGTGGTAGATTCAGGGGCTTCATTCCACGCCACACCTGATAAGAAATACTTTCATGACTATGTTCATGGAGATTTTGGACAAGTTCGTCTGGGTGATGATAAACCCTGTAAAATCGTTGGAATGGGTAAGGTTCTTGTAAAACAGCAGAATGGAAACCAATGGCTATTAAAGGAGGTAAGGCATGTTCCAGATCTAAAGAAAAATCTGATTTCAACAGGGCAGTTAGGCGGTGAAGGTTGTGTGACAACTTTCACAGATAAAGCTTGGAAGGTCACCAAAGGAGCCCTGGTAATAGCAAAAGGCGAAAAGGTTGGTACATTGTATTTATGCAATGGTATTTCTAACTCTGTTAATGATTTAACTTCCAAAGGAGCAGATGCAGCATTATGGCATCATAGGCTCGGGCACATGAGTGAAAAGGGGATGAAGATTCTTCACTCAAGGAATTTGTTTTCAGGTTTGAAGAATGTTGATTTGGACTTCTATGAAAATTGCATTTATGGAAAACAGAAGAGAGTCAGATTTCTCAGAGTTGGGAAAGAAAATAAGAGCGAAAAATTAGATCTTGTGCATACAGATGTATGGGGACCTGCTCAGGTATCATCTTTCGGTGGCTCTCGTTATTATGTTACTTTTATTGATGATGCAACTAGAAAAACTTGGATTTATTGTATTAAGAATAAATATGATGTATTTGATACTTTCAATAAATGGAAAGCTTTGGTTGAGATTGAGACAGGAAAGAAATTGAAGTGTCTTAGATCAGAGAATGGAGGTGAATATTGCAGCAAAGAGTTTGATTGGTACTATTCAGAACATGGAATTCAAAGAGAGAAGACAGTTCCAAGAACACCACAAGAAAATGGTGTGTCAGAAAGGATGAACAGAACAATCATGGAGCGTACAAGGTGCATGAGATTGCATGCAGGATTGCCTTTACAGTTTTGGGCATATGCTGTAGATACTGTTGTTTATCTAATAAATAGAGGGCCTTCAAGTTCCTTGGATGGTGGTGTTCCAGAGGAAGCATGGACAGGTAAAAAGGTAAACTACTCTTTTTTAAAGCCTTTTGGCTGTAAGGCCTTTGTCCATATTGATAAATAAAATAGAACAAAGCTTGAGGCAAAGTCAAAGAAATGTACCTTTATTGGATATGGTGTTAATGATTTTGGTTATCGCTTATATGATTATGAAAATCACAAAATCATTAGGAGCAGAGATGTAATATTCAATGAAAAGGTCTTGTATAAGAATCAGTTGCAGGAAAAGAAATAGGAAAAGGAAAACAAGGAATATGTAGTTCTTGATGAAATCACTTAAAAAGTAAAGGTGCCTGAAAATAATAATAATCAACAACTGCAACCACCACAACAGCAACAGGCACCCCAAACACCTGAAAGTGGTGTTAGAAGATCTACTAGGATAAGTAGACCCCCTGAACGATACTCTCCTTCATTATATTATTTATTGTTGACTCTTTCTGGTGAACCCGAATGTTATGAAGAAGCAATGCAGGTTGAAAGCAGGAAGAAGTGGGAGGTAGCCATGGAAGAAGAGATGGACTCCTTAATGCATAACCAAACTTGGGATTTAGTCAGGTTGCCTGCAGGAAAAACTACATTGAAGAATAAATGGGTTTACAGGCTGAAGGAAGAAGATGGAGGAAAACAGAGGTACAAAGCTAGACTTGTGGTGAAGGGGTTTGCACAGAAGAAAGGTATTGTTTTTGATGAAATATTTTCTCCTGTTGTTAAAATGACTTCAATCAGAACTATTTTAAGTCTTGTAGCAGCTGAAGGTTTGCATTTTGAGTAGTTAGATGTAAAGACAACCTTTCTCCATGGGGATTTTGAGGAAGAGATATATATGCAGCAGCCACAAGGATATGAGGTGAAAGGGAAGGAGAAACTAGTGTGCAGGTTGAAGAAGAGCTTGTATGGCTTAAAACAGGCTCCAAGGCAGTGGTATCTAAAATTTGACAAGTTTATGTCTGAACAAGGTTATACTAGATGTCACTTTGATCATCGTGTTTATTTGAAAAAGCAAAATGATGGTAGCTATTTTATATTGTTATTGTATGTAGATGACATGCTTGTTGTAGGATCTAACATGCAGGAAATAAATGTGCTCAAAATAAAATTGGCAAATTCATTTGCAATGAAGGATTTGGGAGCTGCAAAGCAAATCCTTGGTATGAGAATAAATAGAGACAGGAAAAATCGTAAATTAACATTGTCTTAGAATGAGTACATACAAAAGGTGTTGAAAAGATTTAACATGCACAATGCAAAACCAGTTAGTACACCTTTTGCTAGCCATTTCAAACTTAGCAAGGAAATGTGCCCAAAGACCCAAGAAGACATGGATTATATGTCTAAAGTTCCATATGCATCAGCAGTTGGAAACATAATTTATGCAATGGTCTGCACAAGGCCTGATATTGCACATGCAGTGGGAGTTGTAAGCAGGTACATGAACAATCCAGGAAAGGAACATTGGATGGCAGTGAAATGGATTCTCAAATATTTGAAAGGTACCACAAATAAAGCATTATGCTTTGGTGGTTCAAACATCTCCCTGCAAGGATATTTTGATGCAGATATGGCAGGTGACAGAGATAACAAGAGGAGCACTACAAGATATGTATTTACTGTTGGAGGAACAACTGACAGTTGGGTTTCAAAAATCCAAAGTTTTGTTGCACTTTGAACAACAGAAGCAGAGTATGTTGCTGCTACAGAGGCTAGTAAAGAAATGATTTGGTTACAAAGGTTTACGGGTGAATTGGGTAAGGAGCATCATATGGGCACATTATACAGTGATATTCAAAGTGCCATTCATCTTGCAAAGAACTCAGCATTTCATTCTAGGACTAAACACATACAGCTCAAGTACCATTTCATACGATCAGTGTTGGAAGATGGAGAGTTGAAGCTGGAAAAGATACACACTAGCCAGAATCCTGCAGATATGCTAACAGAAGTTGTAACCAGGGAGAAACTGAGAATATGCTCAGGTTCAATTGGTCTTCAAGGATGACGATGAAGATGAGAAACAACCAGGTCCAAAGAGGAGTCATTGTCCATCAAATGAAGCATCGATGGAGTTTCTACAATCATTCTCCAAGTGGGAGATTGTTGTGTGTGGAGTATGATTGTTCATAGGTTTTTGTTTCAGCCGGATGTATACCCCAGGAAGTTTGTACACCCCTCCACGTGGGGGGGTGCATGGGGGACTTGTCCCCCCCGCGGGGGTCCGGGGGGGCTGATCCCCCCTGGCTGGGGGGTCCGGGGGCTCGGGGTCATCGCCCCCCAGGCTAAAAACAAATGTAAAATTGCCTTGTAAAAGTATAGTAATTTCTAGTCAATCTGGGCCGTTCATTAGGTGGATGATCTGACGGTAGAACTTATGTTTAGTTTAGGGTTTTTTGCCCTAGAAGGCAACCCCTCTCTTTGTATGAGGGTATTTTATTTGAGGCTGTAAAATAGATGTGTATTCGGTGAGCGAGAAACAGAGAGGTGAGACTGTGAGAGAAAACAAAGGATATTACAGCGGATTTGCTGTAGGTTGTGTCTCTTCATTTTGCTGAATAATAGAAAGGAAGGACTAGTTGTTCGGGGTGGACGTAGCCCAAACTGGGTGAACCACGTATATCTATTTCTCTCTTGTTTTGTGCGTTCTCTGTGTTTATATTTCTGCAATATTTTAGGTGTTCCATTGCTCTGTAATATATAATTTTCTAACAACTGGTATCAGAGCCGAAGGTCTATTTGGCTGATAAACTCGTAGCAAAGAAGGGTTCCTGGTTCGAGTGGGAGAAATGGCGGAAGATGGTAAGTTTAGGGTCGAGAAATTTAACGGAAAAACATCTCGCTGTGGAAAATGCAGATGGAAGATTATCTGTATCAGAAAGATCTATACCTACCATTGGGCGGAAAAAAAAAAATGCCGACGGGTATGAAAGACGAAGAATGGAACCTTCTCGATAGAAAGGCACTCGGAACAATACGGTTGTGCCTTGCCGCGTCAGTCGCCTTCAACATTTCAAAGAAAACCACGACAGAGGGTTTGATGTAGATGTTGTCGAAACTATATGAAAAACCCTCGGCCTCAAACAAGGTATTTCTTATGAAACGGTTATTTAATATGAATATGTCAGAAGGTGGATCTGTTGCAAACCATTTAAATGATTTTAATACAGTTACAAGTCAGTTAAGTTCTATAGGGGTAAACTTTGATGATGAAGTTAGAGCTCTGTTATTCTTGTGCTCATTACCAGAAAGTTGGAATGGTTTGGTAATGGCCATTAGTAACTCCATTTTTGGATCTAGTACTTTAAAGTTTGATGATGTTGTCGGTGCTATCCTTAGCGAGGAAATGCGACGGAAAAGCTCCGGTGAGGCATCGGGAAATGCTTTGAGTGCAGAGTCTAGAGGAAGAAAAATGGAAAGAGGAAAGAGCTCAGGATATCGCAGTAAATCAAGGAAAGGCAGATCCAAGTCCAGATCGGGGATAGTGTGCTAGAAATGTGGAAAGAAAGGACACCTAAAGAAAGACTGTAGATCTCGGAAGGGAAAAGAAGGAGATGCACAACAAGAAAACAATCATGAAGCAAATGTGACAGGTGAGGTGTTACAAGATGCTTTGATTCTTTCTTTCGAAAATATTACTGATTCCTGGGTGGTAGATTCAGGGGCTTCATTCCATGCCACACTTGATAAGAAATACTTTCATGACTATGTTCATGGAGATTTTGGACAAGTTCATCTGGGTGATGATAAACCCTGTAAAATCGTTGGAATGGGTAAGGTTCTTGTAAAACAGCAGAATGGAAACCAATGGCTATTAAAGGAGGTAAGGCATGTTCCAGATCTAAAGAAAAATCTGATTTCAACAGGGCAGTTAGGCGGTGAAGGTTGTGTGACAACTTTCACAGATAAAGCTTGGAAGGTCACCAAAGGAGCCCTGGTAATAGCAAAAGGTGAAAAGGTTGGTACATTATATTTATGCAATGGTATTTCTAACTCTGTTAATGATTTAACTTCCAAAGGAGCAGATGCAGCATTATGGCATCATAGGCTCGGGCACATGAGTGAAAAGGGGATGAAGATTCTTCACTTAAGGAATTTGTTGCTGGGTTTGAAGAATGTTGATTTGGACTTCTGTGAAAATTGCATTTATGGAAAACAGAAGTGAGTCAGATTTCTTAGAGTTGGGAAAGAAAAGAAGAGCGAAAAATTAGAGCTTGTGCATACAGATGTATCGGGACCTGCTCAGGTATCATCTCTCAGTGGCTCTCGTTATTATGTTACTTTTATTGATGATGCAACTAGAAAAACTTGGATTTATTGTATTAAGAATAAATCTGATGTATTTGATACTTTCAATAAATGGAAAGCTTTGGTTGAGATTGAGACAGGAAAGAAATTGAAGTGTCTTAGATCAGACAATGGAGGTGAATATTGCAGCAAAGAGTTTGATTGGTACTGTTCAGAACGTGGAATTCGCAGAGAGAAGACAGTTCCAAGAACACCACAAGGAAATGGTGTGTCAGAAAGGATGAACAGAACAATCATGGAGCGTGCAAGGTGCATGAGATTGCATGCAGGATTGCCTTTACAGTTTTGGGCAGATGCTGTAGATACTGTTGTTTATCTAATAAACAGAGGGCCTTCAAGTTCCTTGGATGGTGGTGTTCCGAAGGAAGCATGGACAGGTAAAAAGGTAAACTACTCTTTTTTAAAGCCTTTTGGATGTGAGGCCTTTTTCCATATTGATAAAGAAAATAGAACAAAGCTTGAGGCAAAGTCAAAGAAATGTACCTTTATTGGATATGGTGTTAATGATTTTCGTTATTGCTTATATGATTACAAAAATCACAAAATCATTAGGAGAAGAGATGTAATATTCAATGAAAAGGTCTTGTATAAGAATCAGTTGCAGGAAAAGAAACAGGAAAAGGAAAACAAGGAATATGCAGTTCTTGATGAAATCACTGAAAAAGTAAAGGTGCCTGAAAATAATAATAATCAACAACAGCAACCACCACAACAGCAACATGCACCCCAAACACCTGAAAGTGGTGTTAGAAGATCTACCAGGATAAGTAGACCCCCTGAATGATACACTCCTTCATTATATAATTTATTGTTGACTGATTCTGGTGAACCCGAATGTTATGAAGAAGGAATGCAGGTTGAAAGCAGGAAGAAGTGGGAGGTAGCCATGGAAGAAGAGTTGGACTCCTTAATGCATAATGTTAGGCGGAAAGAGTCGATAGTGCAGACACAACCAACCTCCCTAGGAGCCTAAGACTCTCTAGTGACAAACAAGACAAATAAGAGCTATCCTTCTCTAAACATGCATTTACTATATAAGAAATCAAGTGTTTAGATCCTACCTGTAGTCCAACGCTGTTGTAGCAGTCTAGCCTCGCTGATCCAGATGAGCTCCTCCTTCACTTCGAAACCTGCGTTCACTAACAATCAAACGATTAAATAACACTTGATAATCTCATAAAATAAAACATATTTAACACATAGACCAAGGAGTACATGAAATAACTCATAAATAACAAGTTATTGAGAAGAATGGACTCATTTGCATTAATAGGAAACAAAAGGAACAATTACAACCTGAGCCTTGGTGTTGTGCAAGTCCCTCCCAGGGTCCATCAAGAGTTCTCCTTTACTTTGACAAAGCTCACCCACTTCCAAATAGAACAAGCAAAGATGGCAATCTCTCCTCACAAGCTTCTAAATGGGAGTCCTAATTCCAGCAGCATCTACCCTTAGAAATGTTTAGCTTCCAACCTCCCCTCCTTCTGGCCCAATGCCTGTATTTATAGTGGTCTAGAGGAAGTTATTCAGGTCCACCATCAATGGGATAATCCCCTATTTGGATGGGATAGCTCCCTTATTGATGGGATAAGTTCCTCTTTGGTAGGGGTACATGAACCATCTGGAGGCGCTCAATACACGTCGAACAACCTTCTAGAATGCTCTAGAAATGACCACAAGTAACTTTTTAAAGATGAAACTTGCGCATTTTGACCTTTATAGGGGTACGCACCTGCCCCTTTACATACAGAGCGTACAAGTACGCAGCTTTTGTGAACATTAGGTGCGTATCCACAGGTAAGGTTGAGAGAACCTGCGTACCCAGAGATAAATACATTTACAAATACTTTCTCTCTTTTTGGAGTTTGACATGGAGAGCAGAGGCATAAGACTTGCCCAGGAGGATAGCATGACTGTTGATAGAGCCATACTAACTGTAAATAGTCATGGTGACATTTTTTAGTGTAACAGATTGCCCCCTAAAGTGCGAAGCCTGTAGTAGATTAGGGTTTTGTATTATCTAGGAAGGGTGAAACGCTTTATCATTTCAAGGATTATCTCGTGGAGAGCCTGGTCAGAACCTGCAATTTTCAACACAAAATATATGTATAAGATTATATCATCACTGAGGTAGGCATTCCCATACTCAGATCAAAACTTTAACTAACAGACTAACTACTCTGATATAGGAATGATCTTGCAGTACATCATAATCATAGACTTTTGTAGACACAGTATGGGCACAGCCATCTGTTTATGATTAGTCTACTTAGATAATGAATACAAAACTCCTCGCAGCCTGGATGGTGGAAATTAGATCCAGGGTCTTCATTTCTACTTCTCGAATTGGTACGATTCTAGCCATGCGATTAAATGGGTTGATGTCGAACATGGTAGAAACCACTTGATTACCAGTCGATGATGTAAACTGTTAACAAGTGTGAGAGAGACCACCAGTAATGTCAATGGTTCTCAAAGTACCCAATACAATCCATGAGATGTGAATGAATGAGTTGATGTCGAACATTTCACGGAATCCTTCGATCGAAAGTCAATGATGTAAACTGACGTCGAAGGCGAGAAACCTGCCATTGATGCATGCAGACTTCAAGGCACTGACGATTTCTAAGTCATCTCTCTAGATAATGTGCTGATGTCGATAGAAAGCGACCCGTTGCAGGCAAGCCCACAACACGAAATCATTGTTCAAGTTGAAGAAATGTTGCTGTAAGGACTAACTCAGGGATGGTCAAATGGACGACAAGTATTTTGCAGATGAAAGTTTTGTTTGCAGACCTCTTGAACACATAACGACACAATAGATGGCTTGGTGATAAACGACTCAAAGTTAATCCCCGGAACCCGGCTGAAGACTTTCAATGTGGTTTGATCAACTGTGAGGTAAAGGATTTCCCAACCCAGGTGAATGAAAAGTGTCGTGTCCAAGAGTGGTAATAAAGTTTCTTCTAAGACAAAAGATAACAAATAGGCTCATTCTTCTCTCTTTTCCCCCACCATTTCTGGCAAGTACCTCTTTATTTTTAACAAGCTTGAGGAGGATAACATATGCTTGATTATAAGCTCATCCTTCGGATGAGTCCAACCTAGTTTTGATTTGAACCCTAGGAAGGAGTGGTTCGTTCCTGTGTGTAATTGAACAGGTCCTTTACTGTGAAATTTTAACGAGCCCAGTATAGGAGAAACTCAGTGTTTTTCAATTTTAGAGAGTCTGAAAAACTTAAGAAGACTCCAGGTTGAACTTTTTCATAAATTTGTGTCCCCCAAGCCCGAAAAAGTATAAAATAATACTTGGGAGAACCGCTTGATCTTGCGACCAAGGAGTACTTTCATGATTAGTGTCTCTGACCTGAAAAGTAAAAAGTGATCAAGGACACGTCGTTTTATTTCCTTATCGAGTTTGAAACGACAAAAACCCGGCAATCTTTTCCTGATTTTACGGTCAGAAAAGAGCTATAAGGGGACCATCTTTTAATTCCGTTTTAACGAGTGTAAAAGAAACGCTCGGCGATCTTTTCATGTTTTAGGAGTCAGAAAAGAGCTTAAAAGATGACTCTGACATGAAAAATGATAATTTACCCTAAAGTCCCTTTGTCCTGCACAGAAACAACACATTACTCATACCTGTTTAAGATGGGCTAAAAATACATCGAAAATGTCCTTTCATGGTGAAAAATAAAAAAATCTAGCATTTATCTATCCAAAAAACCTATAAAAAGACTTCTTACCATGTCATTTTTACCATTTTACTGTTGAGGTTGAGAAAAGGGCTTTTGACAAGAAACTTCCCGTGGAGATTGCGGAGAATCCGACCGTTAGAATCGAACGCCGTTTCACCAGGTATTCTAGAACACCCCTCTCTTGTTTTCCATCCGTTTAGAATTCATTTTTAAGTTTTTATTTGATTTTTTGGGGGCATTGGGGTTTCAAAACGCGCCCTTCGGGGTACGCAGGTCATGCACTGCTGACCTGCGTACTCCGATATTTTCCCAATGGGAAAATTACGGGGTGTACGTACCCGGCCTTAAGGGAACCTGCGTCCGGGCGCTCTGTCCCTAAAGGCCGGGGTGCGTACCCCGCAAAACGCAAATTGAAACCCTTGGCCCTCCAAAATAGACCAAAATTTTTAAATTTTATGGATTCTCACTGATGTTTTATGATGTGCAGGGAGCACACCATGCTTGATTGGCGTGAAAGAGAGCACGAGGATGTTGATTTGGCCGCGATAAGTCATCAACCTTCTATTGATGCATTAAAAGCATGCAGACTGTACAAATACTGGGCCATACCTGGCATGAGGGGCCAAGTGCCTTTTCTTGAGTGGCTGGTCGAAAGGTGGAACATTCAGGAGCAATGTTTCTACATCGGAGAGCACCAGCTCGAGATAGAGCCCTCTGACATATATTTTCTCACTGGCTTGCCTAACAGGGGTGAGCAACTCTCTCTATTCGGGACTAGGCCGGGTGGCCAATCCCTTGCTAGTCTCCGACTAGAGTGGTGCAACAACCAAAACCATGAGAAGGGGATAGAAATCAAGTACATATCCCGACCTAAACTTATGGTGATAGCCTTTACTGTTACCAGACTTTGCGGCGTGGCCGCTTTGCACCAAGCCACCGGGTCCCAAATGCGGATGGCTATAGACTGTTTCCATGGCACCATTTTCAACTGGTGTGATGCTGTGTTGGCTAATTTGAAGGGCCAACTAACCAGGGCAAAGAGAGGACAACTAAAGACCTTTGGATATGGGCCTATAGTTGTGAGCTTTGCCCTAGAGAGAGTTCCAATGCTGGTTCCCCAACATCTTACAGTTCCAGTCGGGGCGCCTCGGGAGCCTAAGTTGACGAGATGGGTTGCGGTAATGGCCCGACATCCTGATGAGGGTGCAGCAGTTGTTCGATTTCCTGATGGTTACTTTCACTGGCTAGAGAGCCAGGTCTTTGCTATTCAGGACTTTCCTTACGCCGGAATGGATTTTCGGAATGATCCGGACATGGTTCTTCCACAGGGAGAACAATGGGATGACAGAGGTATTTCATTTTTCACAAGTTTTCAAATTATGTATTTTTTTTTGTTTTTATATATCGCCTCAAACCGACAGCACAAATTTTCAAAACGCAGATGTAGGTCCACGGCGTCCAGCCAACCTCCGGGCTTTTGAGAGGAGAGTACCAGCTGTACCAGCACCAGCCCCACAGGATGCGGCCGCAGAGACCTTAGCCGAGCTGGAACAGGATCTAGAGCGTCTGACGGCAGATATACCAGAGACCACCATAGATGACATTCCCATTCGACTTTAGCGCTATGTGGTTGCAGTCCCAGGACCTTTTAGGAGGTTCTTGTGTAGGGTAGTGCGGGCAGTGGTCTCGTATAGAGAGCACCACCAGTGATTGGCTAGTCACTTTTGTAGACACATATGACATTTTTGGTTTTTTGTACTTATCATTTTTGCCGATCATAAGGTGTTTTTCAACCTATGATCGAAGACGATGTATATTTTTTGACACAGTCCTATCTATATATATATATATATATTATTATTACCGGCTCATTTTGTTTAACATATGTGATGAAATGTTTTTTAAATTTACTTGCATGATTATTGTAAATGTCTGTCCAACATTCGAGAAGCAATTGCATCTGCTAATATATTTAAAGACCTTGGAATATGTTGATATTCAATGTAATCAAATTCACGTTCCAAGAGACGCACTCTCAAAAACAACCTCAATAACACAGGATTTCTAATGGCATATACTCTATTAAGCTATAATACAACAAGTTCAGAATCTAACCTCACTATCAAACGTCGAATTCCAAATGAAATAGATTCAGATAATAATTCAACCACTGCACTGTATTCTGCAATGTTGTTCGTCGTTTGACCGAGGCTTACCCCATGCATAGAAACTAACTCGTCAGAGGGTGAATAGATAACCCAAGCTACGGAAGAGATATTCCGTGTACTACGACAAGCACCATCAGCAAATCCAATGTATGTTTGGAGAGGCGTCGACATCTGCAATATCAAGAGTAAAACCAAGATAAGCCAGAATAACGACGAAAAACACACTTTCTAAGCTAAGCACACTAACTAAACTAACAAACATACTAGCTAGAAAGAAAACCTAACCTAACTAAGAATTCCCCATACCCATCATTTAAGCATAATACCTCTTTAGGTAAAGTCCATTTCTGGGTTTACCCAAAGAGTCCCCATCAAAATCTACCAGCTCATAGGCCCCTTTTGCTAGCTTTCGCTTTACAATGTAGGGTCCATGCCACATAGGAACGAATTTTCCAGCACCTAGCTTATCGTTAGCTTGATCATATAATAGCACTAGGTCTCCCTCCGAAAAACTTCGAGGGGTCACATTTCTATCATACTGAGCTTTCATTCGCTTCGCGTGAGTCTCGATTGCCAATGCAACGTCACGTCGAGTCTCATCTAACTGAGCTAAGTATAATAAACGTTTCTCCTCTTCGGAAGTGGCTGGGAGTAATTCGACAGCCATTTGAAGTGATGGGATTTTGCATTCAATGGGTAACACAGCTTCCAAGCCATAAACTAGCTGGAAAGGAGTGAACCCTGTTGAAGTTTTCACTGAAGTTCGGTATGCCCATAGCGCCGAAAATAACATGTTGTGCCAATTCGACCGATGAATACCAATGATTCGCCGGATCATGATAACCAGAACTTTGTTGATAGACTCAACCAAACCGTTGGCTTGCGGATAATAAGGAGTAGAGCTATCGTGGCGCAAACCAAGCTGGCTTGTAAGCTCAGTCATCATGATGTTTCGAAAATGGCTCCCATGGTCAGTGATGATTGCTTGTGGGACACCAAACCTAGTTATAATGTGATTGAATACGAAAACTGCAGCTGTTTTGCCGCTTGCGTCGAATGTAGGCATCGCCTCGGCCCATTTAGTAAAATAATCAACTGCGAGGATGATATACGCATGCCCCCCGGTCGAGTGAGGGTTACAAGTAATAAAATCGATACCCCATTTGGCGAAAGGACCAATGGCAATTATAGGATGGAGAGGAGCAGGTGGTGCGCGCATCTTGCGATCAAACACTTGATAGTTGTGGCACTTCCGGACCGTAATGATACAATCTTTAAACATGGATGGCCAGAAATAGCCAGCGCGCAACACCTTCTGAGCTGTGGCATACCCAGACATATGACCGCCACATGCTCCAGAGTGACAATCATTCAAAACCCTCTCAGCCTCTTCGTGAGTTAAACAATGTCGAAAAACTAAGTCTGCCCCCGGCGATAAAGTGTATCTCCAATAATCTTGTATTGCTGGGATTGAAACCGAATTTTTCGACGTTCCGACTTTGAAGCTTCAGGCCGAAAGGTTTGGGTTTGGAGATAGATGATTATATCCCCGTACCACGGATCTAAAGTACTGATAAGAAACAAAGATTCGTCCGCAATGGACTCCTTTGCCACAATTTCTGTGTCAGCATGCGGGAAATCACACATCAATTCCGCAAAAACTAAGGATTTCTTAGACTTGGACTTCTCAAACTCCAAGTCGAACTCTTGCAGGATAACGATCTATTTAGAGTACTTGCCCCCTAGCAATTGTTTTGTCAAAATATAAATCATAGGGTTGCAATCCGAAATAACTTTAGTTTTACGGAGAAGAATGTAGTGACGAAAACGCTGGACAGCTTGAACGGCTGCCAGGGCCAACTTCTCCACATGCGAATATTTTAGCTCAGTGGGGTTTAATGTCCTACGAAGATAATATATCACATGTTCCACTCCGAATTCATCTTCTTGGACTAACACCATTCCAATGGTGGAATGCGAAGCTGTGAGGTATAAGAAGTAGTCCTGGTTGTAGTTGGGAGGATGCAACAACGGTGCATGGGTCAACGCGTGTTTAAGTGCATCAAAAGATTGTTGGGCAATCTCATCCCAAAATAATTGAGCGTTCTGTTTCAACAACCGTGTAAAACCTTTAGTGACCTCAGCGTAGTTTGGAATGAATCGGCGTAAAAAGTTCGCTTTCCCTTGCAAACTTTGGAGTTGGCGCAAACTCGAAGGAGGAGGCAATTTGATGATAGCTTCGACCTTCGAGGGATCGACGCGAAT
Organism: Pinus tabuliformis; assembly: GCA_031772625.1. Classification (NCBI taxonomy): domain Eukaryota; kingdom Viridiplantae; phylum Streptophyta; class Pinopsida; order Pinales; family Pinaceae; genus Pinus; species Pinus tabuliformis. The sequence goes on along the minus strand of CM062814.1, from coordinate 484,827,378 downwards.
GCCGGATTTTGAAACAACAAATCCCAGCAATCGACCCGTCTCTATGCAGAATACACACTTGTGGGGATTCAACCGAATTCGATAATGCCTACACCTCATAAAGATTGCTCGTAAGTGGACAAGGTGATCAGCTCGATGTAAAGAATGAGCAGGCAAATCATCGAGGTACGGTTGCACAATGTGCTTGATGTCATGAAATGCGTAAGACATTGCCCGTTGAAAAGTGGCCCCGACATTCTTAAGTCCAAAAGGTAATTTGCAATAAGCAAATGTCCCCCATGGACAAATGAATGCCGTTTTTGGTTGGTCGGCAGGTAGAATATTGATTTGATTATAGCCCGAAAAACCATCCATGAAGGAAAACATTTCACTTCCGGCACAATCATCAATAATTTGATCGATATAAGGCGTAGGATAGTTGTCTTTTGGACAAGCTCGATTTATATCCCTATAGTCGATACAGATTCTTATTGTTCCTTGTTTCTTGTTGACTGGAACAATATTCGATACCCAATCTGTTAACGGGATTGGATAAATGAAACCTGCTTTCAACAGCTTCTCGACTTCTGCTTTAATCGCAACCGCTTTCCGAGGGTGAATCTGACGCAACCGTTGCCGGACGGGTTTAGCGTCCGAGTAGGTCTTTATTTCATGAACAACAATGGCAGGATCGATTCCCGGCATTTCCTCGTAAGACCAGGCAAACACACCGCGGAATTCTTGGAATAGGGCCTTGTAAGTTTGGATTTCATGTTCTGTACATGAGGCACCTATATGAATGTTTTCCTCAATTCCGGGCTTCACTGAAATATCAATGGGAATAGTGCGAGAAATATTCCCTAAATTTAGCTCTGAATCAGAATGGTTCGTTGGATTCTGAGCGTCTTTGACATATTCAGCGGTAAAGATAGATGAAAAATCATTTTCAAAAGGATCATCCTTAGGTAAAAACGAAGATCTATGATGAAGATCTTCCCATGGTAGATCATCTACACTTAGGATTTCGCGAAGTTGCTCGTCAGATGACACGACTTCGGGAAACGCTATCCGTTCTAAGGTTGATGTGAAAAGTGATTCTTCACTGACTACATTCATTTGGTCGATTTCGGTTGAACGCGAGTCGGTAAAAGACATGACGGCTTCATAAGCAATTTCATATGGACTCAAAGGCATAGCATCACCGAATGAGTCTATCTCAGATTCAGATGGGACAATCCAAGGATCGTCATAAATAATGTTGTCTGATGTAATCATATGAATTGATGCAAATGAAGGGTCTGCGTTGATTGGAGGGAAAGGAAAAGTTCCCAGTAAATCGGAATCTTTAACTAAACCTACGCCAACGTCCCTATAAGGGATTGTCGTTTTACCGACATGCTGGATACTCTCTGAAGAGGCTGGGTCAGATGAAAGTATGTCAGCTGATCAATCGTCACGATCTTACCGTTATATGGAAACTTAATTACTCTGAAGACCGATGAAACGACCGCTGTCATAGCATATGACCAACTTCGACCCAAAAGAAGGTTGTAGTCTAGAGGGGCATCAACCACCTCCACATCCAGACTAGCGGTTTTACCTTCTACCCCTATAGGCAATTCCTGTAGAATTCCAAACGGACGGAACCCACGGCCATCAAAGGCCTTAAGGATGGTGGGGGATTGGTTCAACGAAGGAGAACCAAGCGATCTCCAACATTGAATCGACATAATACATGTAGAAGCTCCCTCATCAATCACAGTCCGATGAATAGGCCTGTTTTTGACTATCACTGGAATTTGGAAAGCCATTTGATGGGGTAGTCGCGGTGTACTATTTTCTAGATAGAAGATTATCAGATTCGGGTCCTGAACATCAACAGCTCCGATAGCCGACAAAAGTAATTTTCGTTGTGCTGGGCATGATTGCAGCACTTCTAAAGCCGACATTGCTGAGGGTGAAACAACTAAGTCCTCAACAATGTTGTAATTCTGGGCTGCTCTCGCATGTGGATTGAAAGCAGAACTTCGAAGTACACCCTTGGCAGGGCGGTTTGATTACTAAGTCCGGGTTAGGTTTTTCGATCTGTAGTTGATGGATTAGAATGAGAAGATTCTGCTTCCTTACCATCAACAGGATTCTTACTACCATAATCTTGCGATCGAGTCGCAATCCTCACATGAGACATCATCAAAATGGGTTCTTCACTGGCAGTCGAGGAAGAACCTATCATCTTACTCTCCTGCTTTGGAAATGGATCTTTTAACACAGCAGGAGTGGGAGAACCTTTGACTATTTTCACAACCTCGGCCCGATGAGGGCAATCTCTTGTAAAATGATCCTCTTCACAAATAAGACAAGGATATTGAGGTTTGCGCTTTTCGTCATTGGTTTCCGACTTTTCCGTTTTCTCCTTCGGAGCCTTGTCTGCTTTAGCCTTCTTCTTTCCTTTCTTCTTTCCACCGTTTTTTGATTTGGTCGTGGATGATTCTACAGCGTGAATATCGGCGGAAAGTTCAGGAGAAGACTCTCCTGTTGGGGAATCAGGCAAAGTGATTATAGGAGTAGTAGAAGTCTTGGAAGATTTCTTCTTGCTCTTTGTATTCACGATGCCAATCATACCATCAGCGGCATGAGATCCCGAAGGAGCAGCAGCGATTTGATTCGATTTTGGAAGATCTGGAATCTTCTCGTGTAACGTACCCAACTGAGTATAAACTAAGTCAAGGTACTGTGCCTGAGCAATGACTTGCTCCTCAGTAACTACTCTGGCCTTAGCTACATCTTCAGTAATCTTCGGTAATAATGATTTAACAAACCATTCAGCTAAGATTTGGTCCGGAATAAAAACTTTCACTAACCTTCTTCGACGTCTCCACTCATGAATGTGATCAGAAATATACGTGGACGTCGATTGTTTTAGTGAAGTTAATAACTCCATGCTGTTATCGTATCTGACCGGCAACTGAAAGTGAGTTAAGAACGAGGTAGCTAACTGGCTGAAATTGTAAAAAGAGGCCCGTGGTAACTCAATGTACCACTTGGCCGCGAGACCAATGAGTGTACGCTGGAAAATACGTAAGCGGATCGAATCATCCGAGATAGAATTTGATGCACACCAGAGGTGGTAAGTCATCACATGATTGGACGGATCCTCTCCAGACTTACCTTCGAACTTGGGTATATCACTGGGCAACTTATTTGGCATTGGCGGCCAGAACGGAAGATATTGAATTGGATCGTTCGTTAGGCGCGTCAAGTCTGGTAAATCCAAAGTTGCGATAAACGGTAACTGCCGGTTAGGATCTCTAAAACTCTGGGTCACAAGACCAGTCCCAGGAGGAGGATATCCAGGATAACTAGGAACAGGAGTCACATTAGGGATATTATATCCTCCTGGAAAACCAGGATTAACCGGACCGTACTGGGGTTGTTGAGGTTGTTGATAAGTGTACCTAGGATACGGTTGATACTGGTAAACCGGCTGTTGGACAACTTGCCCATGTTGGTACTATCCCTGGTACGGTTGTTGAACAAATTGAGGTTGAGTAGTGACAACCGTACTTATACCAGGCTGACCTGTAGGCATCTGGACCGTGGTTTGAATCGTAGATCCAGACAATGGTAAAGATGTCTGAGGAGTGGTTGCAGAGACAGTAGAAACCGGAGCTGTCGATACTCCAGAAGTAAGTGCGACAGATGTAGCGGTAGTTGCAGCAGCCGTTTGAGATGGAGTACTAGGTGCAATTGGCGGCTGAGTAACTACCGAAGTTACAGAAGTTTGAACATTTGACTGGACAGGTTGCGGTTGCTGGGGTGGACCAGAAACTACGGGTTGTCCAACTTGAGGTACCAACTGTATACTTGGCTGCAACACCTGTTGACCCTGTGATGGATCCCACACTATCATTCCGGGGTATTGACCCGTAACAGGTTGAGGATACTGAGATCCATAACCGGATTGAGGATAGGATTGATAATTGAAAGGTGCAGTTCCCATACCTTGAACATATGACTGACCTTGAGGTGGTTGATAACCTTGACCTGAGTATTGACCTTGAGGTTGATAACCTTGAGGTAAATATGGATACTGGGGTTGACCTTGACCTTGAGATTGATACCCTTGAGGTTGATACCCTTGGGGTTGATACCCTTGAGGTAAATATTGATACTGAGGTTGACCCTGGGGTACATATTGAGGCTGGGGTTGACCTTGAGGCATGTATTGCACCATAGGTACATACTGACCTTGAGGTTGCCCCCCAAACACAATTTGTGTACCTTGAGGTTGCCCCCCAAGGGTTAATTGAGCCTGCCCCCCAGGTGGTAATATGGCCACCTTGAGGTTGAGAAACGGGAACTGAACCTGACATCATATAAATGTCCCCTACACCCAATGATATATTACCATTGTTTCCAGCTAATAACCCATGATCAACGGGTTGAGGAGATGCCCCCGCAAAGGTACCAGAAAGTGATTGATACCCGGTGGGAACAGAAGGACCGCCGTGTAAGAAAGATTCAGGAGTTTGAGTAAACACGGACGACTGACCAGACATATTTACAGGAGTATAAATACCTCCAGGTGGAAAAGGAGTACGAGGTGTAGAAAAACCTACCCCTGAGTTGTCTAAATAATTGGTTAACGAAAGGTACCAAGTAGTACTTCTAGGAGGACTGTAAAAGATAGATTCACGCTCCTTGAGCTCAATGGTAAGTTGATCCTCAAGGTTAGAGACGCCTATTTCTTCCTCTGGAGCAAGTTCTTCAATAGCAATCAGACCAGTAGGAAGATTTTCGGTGATAACTCGTTCTACTCTTGGTGAATCTGGAACACTAGAAGTCGGAGTAACAGGTTCAGATATTTCAGGTTCTTCGCCTGTATCACTAGTAGACGAAAAACTACCAACAAGCTCAGAAACTGTAACAGCTTCGGGATTATAACCTGTCTCTAGACTTTGGTAATCTAGATGGACTACCAAGGAAGATTCTCCTTCTTCAGGTGAACCTACTCTACTGCCACTCGGAGGAGTTACAAGGACCTTCAAACCTTCTAGATTACTGGGGTCGTCTCGAGGAGGTTCACCTCGAAGTCTACGGGATCTCCTCAACAATTCGGCCACAGAAAAAACTTCAGGAGACTGGCCCCGAAGCCTACGGGACTGTCTCGGTAATTCCGCCACAGCTAAAAACTTTTAACTACTACACACGAAAACAAAGTAAAATCTCAAATCAAACCACCTAAAGTCTCTAAAGAACCAAACAAATTTGAAGCACACGCCTAAAGAATCTGGGTGTCAAACCAAGCACAAACAGTAGCCTTCCAGACTGAAAACGCTAGTTGGAGATGAAACCCAACATCGCTGGATTCAGTACAGAAGTGGCGGGTGGAACAGTTACCCCGGCAACCTGCTTAATGAATAGACCGGCACAAGTTCCTCCACTTTAACCGTCTCGAGTGAAGTGAACCCCCGGAAAATCCAAGTGAGTCTAGCCGACGTCTGCTCCAGGTACAGTGGGATCTTCCCTCCACCGTCACCTCGGTAGAATCCTAAAGATAATGGTCACTAAGGCTACCAACCGCAACAAATGCACCTGGGGGAACAGTCTACACTCCGACAGCACGCAAGGGCAGAGTATCAAGCTCAATCCCCTTGTCGGTTCCTTGACAATAATCCAAGGTTTACCGATAAGTGACCCCTGGCTCCTCGACAATGGTTAATCCGAGGTTTACCGTTTGTAATACGTGCGTGTCTGGCGTCATTCCCAACGAGGGAGGATTGATCCCCTCACTGGTTCGGACACGAGCTCGTGCTTCTCCTTTAAGAGGAGCTTTCCCAGAGTACAAATAAGACAATTGGATTTATTCTATCACAAGATAAGCTACTTGTTTGGTTTTGTTGTCTTGGAGAGTTAATTACTCTCCTACTCCAAGACACTAGCCTGATCTAAATTGGTGTTTCAGAGCCCTAGTAAATAAAAGTTACTACGTTGATTTTACTTTAAGCGTTAATTTTATGGTTTTTCTTAAAGACAAAAGGTAGCGGAAATGAAACCAATGGTGTGTAGACTCGACTCAAACCACTACAAAGATGCACCTAAGATGATTTACGCTACTTTTCTCTTTCAATGAAATTCCTAACTAAGAGAGTCAAGAAATGCAAATTTTATAGAAAACAACTTTCTTAGTAAAGACAATCAAAGAAACAATTCTCTTTATCTTTCCAATCATACAAACATGACCACTCCTTACGTGCACGAAAAACTTCTTTTTCTTTCAAAACCCCTCAAAGCTACTTGAAACAAAACTTTTCAAAGGAGATGTTTTTGTATTTTCTCTTATTTAATAAAACATATAAATCTATTTTAACGAAAATCAATCTCAAAAGCTATAAAATCTATGAAAAATTGACTCACAAGCAAATCAAAAAGAAATTTACTCTAAGCAAACCTAACGAGGCAAAAGCCTACAAAGATGATTCTAGGTTGTTTTACTTGACCAAAATCAAGCCAAGGACCAGCTAATGCAGAATCAAAAGACCATTCAAAACAAAACTCAAATCTTTTTGTTCTTTTTGTAAAATGGAATTCAATACTCAATCAACAAGTACTTCGAAATTTGCCAAAGAGACCACTCAAAGGTAAGTTGCTCTCACAGGTAGACTTTATGACAGGTCCGACTCCTAAGAAGGCTGACAAAACCAGAGAGATCTAAGGCTTGACAACTTCTACCACCAAAGTCACTACAGGACCTACTCAAAAATCAAACCCTAAGGCTTAAACTTCTATGAAATCCACTAAAACACTCAATGCTATCGAAACAAGTTCAGGTGAAGATCTTTGACAAGAGACTAATGGATCTGGGCAGTAAAACCTAAGAAAAAACAAAATTTAAGAGGAAAAATGTAAAAAATGGAAATTTCTTAATTTTTAGCAGGGTACGCAGGTAACCTGTTAAGACAGGTGTGGGCCCGCTCTGTGCACACAACAACAGTGCGTACAAGTACGCACTGTGCAATACTCAGAGGGTGCGTACTACTGAAAAGGCCAAGAAAAACTAAATTCAATCTAACCCTAAGCTAACCCACCCAAATACAAAGTCACAGAGCCAAAAATCAGAAAATAAATGACTTTTCTCAGATCAAAGTTACATACAAAGGAAAAGAGTTTGACATCAATGGAGTCCCCAGCGGAGTGGCCAATTTGTCAGGCGAAAAGAGTCGATAGTGCGGACACAACCAACCTCCCTAGGAGCCTAAGACTCTCTAGTGACAAACAAGACAAATAAGAGCAATCCTTCTCTAAACATGCATTTACTATATAAGAAATCAAGTGTTTAGATCCTACCTGTAGTCCAACGCTGTTGTAGCAGTCCAGCCTCGCTGATCCGGATGAGCTCCTCCTTCACTTCGAAACCTTCATTCACTAACAATCAAACGATTAAATAGCACTTGATAATCTCATAAAATAAAACATATTTAACACATAGACCAAGGAGTACATGAAATAACTCATAAATAACAAGTTATTGAGAAGAATGGACTCATTTGCATTAATAGGAAACAAAAGGAACAATTACAACCTGAGCCTTGGTGTTGTGCAAGTCCCTCCCAGGGTCCATCAAGAGTTCTCCTTTACTTTGACAAAGCTCACCCACTTCCAAATAGAACAAGCAAAGATGACAATCTCTCCTCACAAGCTTCTAAATGAGAGTCCTAATTCCAGCAGCATCTACCCTTAGAAATGTTTAGCTTCCAACCTCCCCTCCTTCTGGCCCAATGCCTGTATTTATAGTGCTCAAGAGGAAGTTAATCAGGTCCACCATCAATGGGATAATCCCCTCTTTGGATGGGATAGCTCCCTTATTGATGGGATAAGTTCCTCTTTGGTAGGGGTACATGAACCATCTGGAGGCGCTCAATACACGTCGAACAACCTTCTAGAATGCTCTAGAAATGACCACAAGTAACTTTTTAAAGATGAAACTTGCGCATTTTGACCTTTACAGGGGTACGCACTTGCCCCTTTACATACAGAGCATATAAGTACGCAGCTTTTGTGAGCATTAGGTGCGTATCCGCAGGTAAGGTTGAGAGAACCTGCGTACCCAGAGATAAACACATTTATAAAGACTTTCTCTCTTTTTGGAGTTTGACATGGAGAGCAGAGGCATAAGACTTGCCCAGGAGGATAGCATGACTATTGATAGAGCCATACTAACTGTAAATAGCCATGGTGACATTTTTTAGTGTAACACATAACCAAACTTGGGATTTAGTCAGGTTGCCTACTGGAAAAACTACATTGAAGAATAAATAGGTTTACAGGCTGAAGGAAGAAGATGGAGGAAAATAGAGGTACAAAGCTAGACTTGTGGTGAAGGGGTTTCCACAGAAGAAAGGTATTGATTTTGATGAAATATTTTCTCCTGTTGTTAAAATGACTTCAATGAGAACTATTTTAAGTCTTGTAGCAGCTGAAGATTTGCATCTTGAGCAGTTAGATGTAAAGACAGCCTTTCTCCATGGGGATTTTGAGGAAGAGATATATATGCAGCAGCCACAAGGATATGAGGTGAAAGGGAAGGAGAAACTAGTGTGCAGGTTGAAGAAGAGCTTGTATGGCTTAAAATAGGCTCCAAGGAAGTGGTATCTAAAATTTGACAAGTTTATGTCTGAACAAGGTTATACTAGATGTCACTCTGATCATTGTGGTTATTTGAAAAAGCAAAATGATGGCAGCTATATTATATTGTTATTGTATGTAGATGACATGCTTGTTGCAGGATCTAACATGCAGGAAATAAATGTGCTCAAAAGAAAATTGGCAAATTCATTTGCAATGAAGGATTTGGGAGCTGCAAAGCAAATCCTTGGTATGAGAATAACTAGAGACAGGAAAAATCGTAAATTAACATTGTCTCAGAATGAGTACATACAAAAGGTGTTGAAAAGATTTAACATGCACAATGCAAAACCAGTTAGTACACCTTTTGCTAGCCATTTCAAACTTTGCAAGGAAATGTGCCCAAAGACCCAAGAAGACATGGATTATATGTCTAAAGTTCCATATGCATCAGCAGTTGGAAGCTTAATGTATGCAATGGTCTTCACAAGGCCTGATATTGCACATGCAGTGGGAGTTGTAAGCAGGTACATGAACAATCCAGGAAAGGAACATTGGATGGCAGTGAAATGGATTCTCAGATATTTGAAAGGTACCACAAATAAAGCATTATGCTTTGGTGGTTCAAACATCTCCCTACAAGGATATTTTGATGCAGATATGGCAGGTGATCGAGATAACAAGAGGAGCACTACAGGATATGTATTTACTGTTGGAGGAACAAATGTCAGTTGGGTTTCAAAAATCCAAAGTGTTGTTGCACTTTGAACAACAGAAGCAGAGTATGTTGCTGCTACAGAGGCTAGTAAAGAAATGATTTGGTTACAAAGGTTTATAGGTGAATTGGGTAAGGAGCATGATATGGGCACGTTATACAGTGATAGTCAAAGTGCCATTCATCTTGAAAAGAACTCAACATTTCATTCTAGGACTAAACACATACAGCTCAAGTACCATTTCATACGATTAGTTTTGGAAGATGGAGAGTTGAAGCTGGAAAAGATACACACTAGCCAGAATCCTGCAGATATGCTAACAGAAGTTGTAACCAGGGAGAAACTGAGAATATGCTCAGTTTCAATTGGTCTTCAAGGATGACGATGAAGATGAGAAACAGCGAGGTCCAAAGAGGAGTCATTTTCCAACAAATGAAGCAGTGGTGGAGTTTCTACAATCATTCTCCAAGTGGGAGATTGTTGTGTGTGGAGCATGATTGTTCAGAGGTCTTTGTTTCAGCCGGATGTATACCCGAGGAAGTTTGTACACCCCTCCACGCGGGGGGGTGCAGGGGGGACTTGTCCTTTCCACGGGGGTACGGGGGGGCCGATCCCCCTCGGCTGGGGGGTCCGGGGGCCAGCGGTCCCCCGGCGGGGTCTCGGGGGCGGTGCCCCTGAAGCTAAAAACAAATGTAAAATTGCCTTGTAAAAATATAGTAATTTCTAGTCAATCTGGGCCGTTCATTAGGCGGATGATCTGAGGGTAGAACTTATGTTTAGTTTAGGGTTTTTTGCCCTAGAAGGCAACCCATCTCTTTGTATGAGGGTATTGTATTTGAGGCTGTAAAATAGATGTGTATTCGGTGAGTGAGAAACAGAGAGGTGAGACTGTGAGAGAAAACAGAGGATATTACAGCGGATTTGCTGTAGGTTGTGTCTCTTCATTTTGCTAGATAATAGAAAGGAAGGACTGGCTGTTCGGGGTGGACGTAGCCCAAACTGGGTGAACCACGTATATCTGTGTCTCTCTTGTTTTGTGCATTCTCTGTGTTTATATTTCTGCAATATTTTATTTGTTCCATTGCTTCGTAATATATAATTTTCTAACACTACCTTCCGAAGATTATAGCCCAGATAGCTTTTCAGTACAGTTGCTTTTTAGACCATCAATTCCTGACAATGTCACTAATTGGAGAGTATTCAATCACGATGAAGACATCTTATAATTTTTGACTTCCGAAAAGTCCTACGAAGATCAGATCATAGAGGAAAGCGAGCATGATCTTCAAATGACAGAAAAGCACGAGGAAAACTCAATACCGAAGCCTGTCGTGAAGCTTTAGGATCTTTACGATATTAAAAACAGGTTTAAACCTGTGACCAATACAAAGCTCCAAAGTTCCAGCTTAAGGTTTGAATTGATAAATATTGGCACTGAGCAAAATCCTCAAAACATTAATCTAGGATTAGGACTTTCTGTGGAAGAAAAGACAGCATTCATTAGATCGTTAAGGAAAAATAAACATGTCTTCGCTTGGAAATATGACGATTTAAAGACATATGATGCATCTATCATCCAGCATACCATTCCAATGCTTGCCGAACAAAAACCAGTTCAACAAAAGCTCAGGAAAATACATCCGAACTTAGAAAGTCAAACAAAATTAGAACTCAATAAACTCTTGAAAGCTAAGATTATTTTTCCCATTCGGCACTCAAACTGGGTCTCCAATATGGTGCCTGTTAGGAAGAAAAATGGCGATATCAGGATTTGTATAGATTTCAGAAATCTGAATAAGGCAATCCTAAAAGTTAATTTCCCATTACCTACTATGGAGCAGATACTCAATCAGTAGTAGGCTCTGAGTTGATGTCCGTTTTAGATGGTTTTTCAAGATATAACCAAGTTTTGGTCCATCCCGATGACAGACTCAAAACTACATTCAGAACAAAATGGTGAACTTATGCTTATCAGAAAATGCCTTTCGGACTTATTAATGTAGGAGCCACGTTCCAAAGAGCGATGGATATAGCTTTCAAAGGATTGATCAACAAAACAGTAGTTGTCTACTTAGATGATATTACTGTATTTTCTAAGAAGAGATCCAATCATTTGCATGATTTAAACCAAATCTTTGAACGCTGCAGAAGGTATGGTATTTCAGTCAATCCCAAAAAATCCTTCTTCTCTCTTAATCAAGGAAAGCTCTCGGGCTTTATTGTTTCCAAAGATGGCATTTATATTGATCCGGATAGGATTAAAGAAATCTCTGAAATCCCTTTTCCTCATAATAAAAAATCCATGCAGTCATTTTTAGGCCAAATCAATTTTGTCAAAAGATTTGTTCCGAACTTTTCTCACATCATTTTACCACTACAAACTATGATTAAGAAAAATTCAGTGTTTAGATGGGGATCAGTAGAAAAGGAAGCATTTGATTCCATAAAACAATCAATAATCAATGCCCCCGCATTGAACACTCCTAATTTTTCTAATCATTTCACATTGTACACTATCGCATCCGATTCATCTTATGCAGCAGTACTCACTCATATTAATGATCACAACTTGGAAGCACCAATTTCATTTTATAGTTCAAACCTGCAGGGTGTTGAATTGAATTACTCCGAAGTAGAAAAACAAGCCTTTGCTGTGTTTAAAGCTGTCAAACATTACAGACCCTTCCTTTTAAAAGCCCATACAAAAGTTATAGTTCCTTTTCCTACAGTAAGGAAACTACTAATCCAAAGGGAATTAGGTGAAAAAAGGGCAAATTGGGTTACAACACTTCAGGAATATGACTTGGAAATCAAGCCAACAAATATTGTTAGAGGCCAAGGTTTTTGCAGGTTATTGACAGGAGCATCCAACATTCAACAACCAGGTGATATAGAATATATCGAAGAAATCAACCAGATAAGTATTACTGATTCTGAATCACAATATGCAGACTTGATCTTTTATTTGAAAAGTGGATATGCACCTCCTAACCCGTCTTATAAAAACAAAAGGGCCATTAGATTAAAAGAAAGAAACTTCACAATCATTGATGATGTACTTTTTAGGCAAAATTATGATTCAATTTTATTAAGATGCCTAGAAAAAAATGAAGCACAAAAGGTTTTGCAGGAATTACATGATGGACCAGCAGGAGGACATTTTGGAGCTGACACAACAACCCACAAAATCATTCATGCTGGATACTATTGGCCCACCCTGTTCAGAGATGCTCATGAATATGTAAGGAAATGCTGAAGTTGTCAAACTTCTAGTGGAAGACAAAGAAAGCCAGCTTTCCCTTTGCAACCAGTCAACATTGAACAACCATTTGAGCAATGGGGATTGGACATCATTGGAGAAATCACTCCACATTCTTCCAAACAGCATAAGTATATCCTTACTGCCACTGATTATTTTACTAAGTGGGTTGAAGCGATTCCTTTAAAGACAACAAATTCTGAAGTAATTATGGAATTCATAGATCAATTCATCATTACCAGGTTTGGTGTCCCAAATGCTCTTGTTTTTGATAATGCATCTTATTTCTCTGGAAATGTTATGTTTGATTTCGCTATTAAAAGAGGGTTTAAATTGAAATATTCTGCCAATTACTATCCCCAGGGTAACGGTTTAGCAGAATCTACCAATAAAAATCTAGTTAAAATTATTAAGCGAACTATCGAACAAAATCATAAAAACTGGCACAAATCTTTAATATTCGCACTATGGGCTGATAGGATAACACAGAAGGCTTCCATAGGTTCTTCTCCATTCAATCTTGTATATGGGAAAGAAGCAGTGCTACCAACAAATCTTGTCCTTCCTTCTCTAGCCCTAGTTCAGTTTATTGAAGAAAGCCCTTCTTCTTCTATTCAACTTAGATATGATCAAATATTAAAATTAGAAGAGGAAAGAGAAAGAGCCAAAATTACTCATTCAAAACATCAAAAAATTATCAAGTCATCCTTTGATTCAACTTCATCCAGTTAAAAACAGTTGCAAGTCAGTGATCTAGTTCTGAAATGGGACAAAGCCCATGAGGATAAAGGAAAACACACCAAATTCCAGAAAATGTGGCTTGGACCATTCCAGATCTGTGAGAAGATAGGCCATTCGACATTCATATTACAAGATTTATCAGGTAAGAGAGATTCTCTTCCTGTTAATGGCCTCATCTTAAAGAAATTCTTCAATTGAGGAGGTAACCACTTCTCCCCTTTTTTTTTTAGTTTAATAGAATTTGTAGTTTGTAGGACCATTAGGGAATAAGTTGTAAGGTATCTTCCATTGGCCTTTGCTGTATCTAAAAGTTGCTCAAAGAAGTAGTGTTGATATTTACTTTTAAATAATAGAAGCCTTAAACAAAAGGGACAATTTCTAGGAAACTAGGTATATTCGCATTCTGAAACCACATTTCAATTTTTGTGAACTCTTCTCAAGGTTTAGAAGTATTGTAAATCATTTTATGTTTTCAAATTGGTCACAAAAAAGGTTATCAATATCAAAACAGAAACTAATCCAATTTCAGCATCTTCAACTCTTACCCTGTCATCCATTCGCTCTTAAGGAGAAAATTTTCCATCCCATTCATCAAAGTTTGTAATTACTCAGAGTGTAATTCTAAAATATTTGATATAAAAGATAAGGGGTCTTATTACAAGCCTGCTTACCATGATCATCAGGAAATAGTTTAACCGACATTACCAACACTGCATACCAAAACAGGGTAATGGCTTAGAATCATAAGACAAGGGGTCTCATCACGAGCCAGCTTGTTTGGTTAGATTACTACCAGTGAATGGCATTGTCACTCAGCTGGCCACCAAACCAGGACAATGGCTTTTTATCTTACAAAATAATAGAAAAGTAAAAAGAGATACAAAATATGAAAGCATGTTTTGAATTCATTCTTTTAATCATACTCTGAAATGAATGGGATAATGGACAATAACATGGTTAAAAGGTATCCCTGTCGAAGCTATGAACGTTTGCTGGAAACAAAGGCTCTACCTATGACAAAGGAGTCAATTAAAAAGGCTGATTTGGAAAGGTTTTCTGTTTTATCATTATCAACCAATAGAGGCCAATTTAAAACTTAGAATGTATCTAATTTTAACAAGAGAAGAAATTAGCAAAGATAGTTTTTATTTTATTCGGAATGCATATATACCTAGTTATATTAGAATTTTCCTCTTTGATAAGATTCCTATTTAAAGAAAGTGTAAGTATTTCAAGTACTTCTCAGAGATAACTGTTTCTCCCAGCGAATCGCCAATTGTTGTGCTCTACAACAACCCCCCATTTCATACAATTTTTATTTTTCAAAACTATAATATGAAATGGGTCCCTTTTCATTTAAATTGGTATCAACTTATCATTATTCAAAAGGTCCGAAAAGAAATAAAACATTATAAACCTTTTTGATAAATCACTTAATCGGTCTTATAATAAAGAATGAATAATCTTTTATTATTGCGATAAAGCGATCGCAAGAACAAAGGATGCATGACTTAAAGACCCATTGATTTTCCCCGATGCGACAATGCACAAATGGCTATCGGATATCGGGAAGGCAAGTAATCATAACAAAAGGCTCCTCTTCGCTCCAATACGATATCGCTATCGGCGATCGGGGATGTACCATGCATGCATCTAAAGCCCTCTTTTAAAACTCCCAATGTGAATTAGCGATATCGCTATCGGTGATCGGGGATTCCGAAAGGACACAATCATGACAACTTAAGCATTTCCCCGATCGCCGATTGCGATAAAGCTAAGTGCATATTTCAAAAAAGATTGATAAGGCTGGGATATATTATGGTTATTTAGTATTAAATGCCTTTCTCTTCCCGATAGTGATTCACTTACGCTCAACCGCCAAAACATCAAGGCCACGCTTAAATGAATCATTCAGCCAATAAACGATATGATGAGCATTTAAAGGATTGACATGTTTAAACGGCCATTTAATGAAACAGTAAGGCTAAAATATCTTCAGAGATTGTATCCACGGCTATCTTCAGTTAAATCCTCCATTATTCATTGATTAATATATCTCGTTCATCTTTGGTTTGCACCACCAATTCTCCGCATTACGTTCATTTTCTCTCCTGTGCAGAGCTCTTCTGAAGCAGCAAATTCAAGCCAAATGGGGAATAAATCTAAGAAAACTGGAACAGCTTCCGCTTCGGCAGTTACGGGACAACATATTGCCGATCTAGGATGAAGAAAAAAGGGACTGATATGGGACACCACATGTCTAGGACTCGGTAAAACTACTTGGCTGAGCATCTACAATCTGTTTGAGGCCGAAGAGCCTGAGGTAACAACAGTGCAAGCCACAGCAGACCCGACTCGGAAGTCGGATGCTACTCTAAAGGATTTAGCCGACTCTTACCTTCATTGGATAGCAGCCCGAGAACAAATTCTCCCATATACAGATGTGGTCAGATGGGCAATTGAAGAAATCCCAATCACAAACAGAACATTTTGCACCATGGATGGAAGAGTGTTCGGCTCGTTTCAACCTGATGATTTGAGGCAAATGTACCATTTGCCTGCACTGGAGAAGAAGTACAACAAAGCATTCATGGAGAAATTTAGAAATGAAAACTACATTGAATCAGAACCCATACGGGATTGGAGGCAAAACCCAGCAAAACACAAGCATGAGTCTTCGGGTAAGTACTCTGTCGATTCCTTGTGTTCTCTGTATTGTTATGTCGGAGTAATGATGTGTAGGTTGTGGGGGTTACATGATTTCGTAAACTTCACTATAGAGATGGTACCTTTGATGGAGGCAACATGCAATAGTGAAATAATGGATTGGGGAAATATACTGTCTTATAAGTTAGCAACCGTGGTTCTTGAATTCAGAAACAAATCCCGCGTTACTGAAAGGTTCATTCCCCCATTTTACTATAGTGCCTACATCTTGGACACCCTGTGTTTTAATTCCGAATTTCCTGTGTTGGGGTGGAGATGGATTCCACAAGATCCCATGCCCATTCATATATACCACCAGAAGTTATGGAAAGCCCACTATAAACACCATTTATATCAAGTTTGCAATGGTTTTATGTTACCCATTCACTATGCCATTTTTGACAAACCTACTCCTAAGATTTCCTCACAAGCAGAGATTGACTTGACAGCCATAGGGAGATGGTTCGGAGAAGAAAAATTCACCTATGTAAGAGTTTTCGGCAGCCATGCCAAGTCCCATGTCCTCCCTTTGTATATACCCGACAAACTGCTAGCTCAAGAGGTAGCATATCAGATTACATCCGAAGGAGTTACACAGACTCTAAGGAATAAAAAGAAGTAGGTTTGGCCTTCTTTTCCTCTAAGATGTGGTGTTTACGCTCTGCATGACTTTAAACATGCAGAGAAAGAAGCAGATAAGATTAAGGCACTGAATCTCGCCACTCTTCCTAATAGGCGATTTGATCCAAACAAAGTCACCTACAATGCACTTGAACAAGCAAAACTCACTAAATTTGACCATAAAAATGATGATTTTGATGACCTGTTCTCCTCAGTCGAGTCGCTATTCTAGGTTCAATCACTAGCCAGAATGAAATATCATGACGACGGGTTAGTTGAATTTAACAGACTTAGAGAACATAGGTTGCAAACTCTGCCTCTAGATCTGTTAGAAACAACCCCGATGACACAATCAAGCGATCCTGAACAGCGACTCACTAATGAACCTCCTGCTACATCAGAAATTGCTGGAGAAATCTAAACAAAAGAGCAGGAGGAAGTGCAAAGAAAAGAGCAGGATGAAATGCAGAGGAAAGAGCAGGAGCAGAGCAGCAGGAACATTAATGTAGATGCCCATATTGACCCGAAATTTCTCCAGGAATGGCAACAATTCGACTCAATCATAAGAAATCTTGAGAGCTCAAAGGAAGCCGATACATCAAAAGTGGCTGGCACATAGGATACAACATCTAAAGAGGTTCCAAGTGGAACCAGTTGCCTACCCCTTTCTACAGGAATAGAGATAATTCCTAAGGATCCTTCGGATCAGATCGTTTTGCAAGTGGAGGAGATACCTCCCTTGGATTTCTTTTACAGCCCAAAGCACAGGGCTGTAGTAAAACGACAGTGGAAAAGGAGGACTGATCAACCTTCCCTATTCCCTGAACAAACTGTGATAGCCAATGTGGTTTGGAAAGAGGAATTTGATCCTTCTGATGACCTTACAAAATTGTCCCACTATGCTGGAGCCTATTCGGCGGCCACCATGGACAAGGCATCAGAAGTGACTAATCTATTAAGAGAAAAGGACCAAGAAATCACCTCGCTACAAGTATAGTTATCGGAGGCATAGCAGAAAGCAGAGCAACTTGAACAGCAGTTTTCTACACAGCAACAAATAAACAATCAATTGAATAAACAATTGTAGGAAGAGAAACAAAGAATTGATTCAAGTGCAATTCAAAAGCAGAAAGAGCTGTCGGAAGCGTTGGAAAAATTAAAAGTAGTGCATGAACAGATGGGGAAATCTAAAGATGAGCAAATTGCTCAATTATCAGCCCAAATAGAAAAGTCAAAGAATCTTCCACAACATGCTGAGTTCAGAGCTGAAGAATTATAGATTAACAAAGCATTGGTAACACAAATAAAGCTGTTATGTCAACAAATCGCTCAAGCAGAACCCTTATGTGACATAACAACATCAATAATTGATAAATCGGTTGATGCTAGAATAGACTTGGAGCAGGCCGATGAGACCTTGACCATTTTTCTTGAGTGGCAAGACACTGATGAGGGACAGGCATCTAATTTGCCAAAAATATTAGAATCCCATAAAGAGATCCTATTTATGGAATGGCAGTCCCAGTTAATGAAGGTAGAGAGAGCAGTTTCCAGATGCAAGTTAACCACAAGTAATTTGGTTGAATTGATTAATGATACTCTCTACTTATCTAACATGATCTCTCAATGTACCCCAGGTAAATTACTATCGGCTAAAACATTGGAGCAGTCATGTTATCAAGAATTGGAGAGGAATGGGAGATTGATCGCAGGTATTAACAGTTTGACTTGGGACACCTATTGGTTGTTCCTAGTAAAACCATACAGCCAGAGAGCCACCCTCAAGTGCCCGACAGATGCAATCGGGTGTATCATTCCCGATATACAAGATGCAACCTATGCTGCCCAACTCAATTCTCGTCTCCACCGACCCCCATAAGTGGAACCAATGCTAGAAATATGCCAACTTAGGTCGAAAGGTAAACAGCTAAAGTGATGAATCATGCTGCCGACTGCCAGATTGCTATGAGGAAGATACTCCAAATCAAGTTGTACCAATTAAGTAGGATTTTAATTTCATAGTTAGTTAGTTTTAATCAAGTATTTATAGACCCTTTCAATGCATTGGAAAGGGTCGTAAGTTTTTGTATATGACTTAAACCTGAAGTTGCACTACTGTACTTTAGGCATATTTTTCTATAAAGACTGGGCCAATTATTCCAATTTTGATAACGAAGCTTTTATGTGGATGTGCACTACTACCTTTATTTAAAAGTATTTCTGCATCGGAAGAAGGAATTCAAATAGCGATTGATGTTGGGAATGATTTGTAGCTCATATGGTACTACTATCTATGTCTGAGTTCATTCTGTTTATGTGAATTGTTGTTTGATCGCTCTTGCTATTATCGGATATATGCGTGTGTTTTTAACAGCATTCTTTACAATTTCCACTATTGGATGTTTACAACATGCTTTTCTTTTATCATACATGTATCAGTAATATAAAAGGATAAGTGTAACAATGTTTTGTTAATCACTTTGTTCACCTATTTGAACAAAGCAATCATTAAGTGAATGAATGTCTATGTTTATTGTGTAGAGTCATCTATATGCCTATCAATGAATAAAGATCATCAAGCGTTGCACTTAAAAGAATAGAAACTTCCCGAGATAGAATAGTCATTTATGTTTTTTCTGTTAGATTAAGTCATTCATTCATTATCATTCATTAGAAACCAGTCACTATCCATCCTATTTTATTCATTATTAGGAAACTGGTCCCATTATATCCAGTTAGAGCCACCATCCCAAACGGAAAAGGAGCTGTATTAAGGTCTGGACCGGGTGGTAATCCCCCAATGTTGATACAACGATTTTCGGGGCATCAACTGGTTGATAATCGCAGGAATTTCTTCAATGGCCAATGTTTCTCTTGTCATAAATTTGGACACAAAGCAGCTCAATGTGTTGCCTACAAAACTATCATGACTAGAGAAGCTCAAAAACAGAGGAGTGTGACTGGGATCATGAAAAGGACCTACAATAACTTTTCTTCTCTTGAAAATGAAATAGAATGTTCTATTTGTAACAACTTTGGTCATGAAGATTCTGAATGTAGGAGCAGGTTTCGGCAGACAACTCAGAAGGAGCAAATCTCAAGTGCCAAAACATAGAGAATGAAAGAACCACAACCAGAAAGATGTGGTATAGCCTTATATGCGGAAGGGCAGGAAAATCAATGGTACATCGACAGTGGATTTTCAAAACATATGACAGGTGATAAAGGAAAACTTTAGTCATATAGTGCCTTAGAAAAGGAGAAGAAGGTCTCATTTGGAAATGACACCCCTGCACTCATAAAAGGTAAAGGTTCTGTTCTTTTAAAAGAAAGGGTCAAAGCAGGAAATGTTATGTATGTTGATGGCTTAAAGCATAATATATTGAGTGTTAGTCAAATGTGTGATCAAGGAAATGAGGTGATATTTCGATCAAATGGATGTATTGTTCGTGAGCTTGATACAGGAGAAACAGTGATCAAAGGCATAAGGACTCCAAATAATCTATACATTCTTAAGGGAGGACAACAACAATGCTATCTGAGCAAGAATGATGAACACTGGCTATGGCACCGAAGATTGGGGCATCTAAGCTTCTCATAAATAAGGAAAGTATGCAAATACCAGGCAGTTCGTGGTCTTCCAGACATCAGAATTCTAGACAATACAATATGCAAATCGTGTCAGTTTGGTAAGAAAACCAGAACTAACTTCCCCAAGAAGGAAGGATCAAATAGCAGGCCACTTGAACTTGTCCATACTGATGTATGTGGTCCATCTAGGAAAAGGTCACCTCGAGGAGAAGAATACTTTATATTATTCATTGACGACTTTTCCAGGATGTGTTGGATAGGACTTATGAAGCACAAAAACGAAGCCTTTGAAAAGCTCAAATCATTCAAAGCCTTGATGGAGAACGAATCAGATCACAGAATCAAATGCCTCAGGTATGATCGAGGAGGAGAATTTACCTCGAATGAATTTTTCGATTTTTGTGAAGAACATGGAATAAGAAGGGAATTCTCTACAGCTAGGACTCCACAGCAAAATGGAGTAGTGGAAAGGTTGAACAGAATGGTTCAACAAATGGCTCATGCTATGCTTGATGAGTCTGGAACTCCCGCAACCTTCTGGGGTGAATTTGCATTTGCTGCAGTTACTATTCTCAACAATACAAACGTTTGGGTAAACAGCACTCAGACTCCTCATGAACTATGGTATGGTAAGACTCCCACTGTAAAATACTTAAAAAGTTTTGGAAGCAAATGCTACATCAAAAATAATGATGAAAATCTTGGCAAGTTTGAACCTAGAGCAGATGAAGGCATTCTCCTTGGTTACTCTCCCCACAGCAAAGCATATAAGTGTTACAATAAAAGACTTGGAAGAATTGTTGACAACATTGATGTAGTGGTTGATGAAGAAGGAAACATTCCTAGCCAAGTAAGTTCTGAAAATTTTGAAGATGATGAGGACTATCCTTCAACATCAAATCAGACTTATGATGAAGAAGAAGCTCAAGAGGCACCAGAAGAACAAATAAGGATAGAAGATAAGACTCCATCCAGATACGTTCAAAAGAATCATCCAAAAACTCAAATTTTGGGGCAGAAAGAGGCAGGTATACAAACAAGAATAACAATTGCAGAAGCTTCAAGCTATTTGGCATTTCTCTCCTCCACTGAACCACAAAATGTAAGAGAGGCATGCAAAGATGAATGTTGGGTCAAAGCAATGGATGGAGAACTTGAGCAAATTGAAAAGAATAACACTTGGGAGTTGGTTCCTAGACCTAAAGATAAGAATGTCATAGGGACAAAATGGACATTCAAAAACAAGTTGAATGAAAATGGGGAAGTTCTTAGAAACAAAGCTAGACTTGTTTGTAAAGGGTATGCTCAACAAGAAGGAATCGACTTTGAAGAAAATTTTTCTCCCGTTGCTAGACTTGAAGCCATCAGAATGTTCCTTGCTCTCTCTAGTTTTCAGAAGTTCAAAGTATTTCAAATGGACATGAAATCTGCTTTTCTAAATGGAGACTTGGATGAAGAAGAGTATATTGAGCAACCAGATGGGTTTATCCTTGGAAATGATCCAAAGCTTGTATGCAGACTCAAAAAGGCTCTCTATGGCCTTAAACAGGCTCCAAGGGCTTGGTATTATTGCTTGGATAAATACCTCCGTCAACAAGGTTTTATAAAAGGATCAACTGATAGCAATATTTATATAAAAATTGACAATTATAAGTTGCTAATACTTGTTGTGTATGTTGATGATATCATCTTTGGTAGCAATTAAGAAGACATGAGTCAAAATTTTTCCTTAGTAATGCAGAAAGAGTTTGAAATGTCTATGCTTGGTGAGCTCACATATTTCCTTGGTTTACAAGTCCAACAAAACGATGGCATCTTTCTATCACAAACCAAGTATCTCAAGCAGATATTGAAGAAATATGGGATGGAGGATTCAAAACCATTATGTACCCCTATGGTGACAGGATGTAGCCTCAGCGCAAATGATGAATCGGCAGTAGTACATCAACCAACCTATAGATCCATGATTGGTAGTCTACTCTATCTAACAAGTACCCGACCAGACATTATGCATGCAGTGGGAATAGTTGGAAGGTTTCAGGCAAATCCAAAGGAAACTCATCTTTAGGCAGTTAAGAGAATTTTCAAGTATCTTCAAAGAACTCAAAACTATGGCTTATGGTATCCTAGAGATACAGATCTCACACTTCATGCATATACAGATGCAGATTGGGCAGGAAGCATGGATGACAGAAAAAGCACTAGTGGTGGTGCATTCTTCATGGGTCCTAGATTAGTATCTTGGTTCAGCAAGAAACAAAGTTCTATTGCTTTATCTACAGCTGACGCAGAATATGTAGCTGTTGCATCTTGCTGCACACAACTCCTTTGGATGATGCAAACATTGCAAGATCTTCAAATCACTTTTACTCCACCTATCTCCATTTTTTGTGATAATACAAGTGCTATCAGTATCTTAAAGAATCCTTTCATGCATTCAAATACTAAGCACATACCAATCAAGTATCATTTTCTCCAGGAACAAGTGCTGGAACAAAAGGTCAAATTGGAGTATATTCCCTCTAAGGAACAAGTTGCTGATATTCTCACCAAACCACTGCCCAGGGAAACTTTTGAATACATCAGACAGAAGCTGGGAGTAGTTGATGCATCATCTTGCTACTGAAATCTGTTTGTTTCATAGAAAAGTGGTTGTACGCGAGTTGCATACATACGCCGGTTTATGCAGATACAGTCGCGTATATGTTGGAAATCAGTGGGGATAGAATCTGGTTGAAAAGAGTCTGATATGGGTTTGACAGAGACCTTCTGGCACAGGTTCAGGGGGAGCAGATAAACTTCTAATAATGCATTGGTGTTGACATTATCTTAGAAGCTCTTGGTTTAAGTACAAAACTGTGGTTGGGTTCAGGAGGAATAAGTGCAGAGGGAGAACATAAGGAGAATATGGTTGCTGAACTGAATAGTGATTGGTAGATGCTGCTGATATTAGTTATTGGTGAATTTCATAGCCTTGCTCTAGATATTTCGTCTCTATGTCATGTATATCTTTTTTTTATCAAGGTCATGTAACAGCCTATTTTGGTTTCCCCACTATGCCTGGGATGAATGATGTAATGTACTTGGTTATCATATGTAAATTTCTGATGCATCCCCACTTGGTTGGGTGTATGATCCCCACTTGGTTGGGTGATAGATGTATGTATAGAGTCTTTGATGATAGGAAGGTCAGTTATGATGTATAAGTCATGGTTATTTTTGAAGAACATCTTTTTGCAGATCTTGCCTACAGTCAGGGGGAGCATGGTCAGCACAGCAGAGCAGAGATTTCAACATGTACTCAAGGGGAGCATAACACTTTGCCCTTGATGACAAAGGGGGAGAATGACTTTGAGGATCTTGGGGTTGCCATCAAGTCCAAAGGGGGAGATTGTTGGCATTATGACATAGGTATGGCGTTATGGCACAGGTGTTGTCCTTGATGGAAACTCACTCTAGTGACAGATCACAATTCAGGCTCTGAAAATGAAGGAAAAAGATATATACGCAGGTTCACCTTGACAAAGCCGCGTATACATGTGGGTTAGACGTTCCAAAGACGCGTATGCGTATACATGCACTTTCATGCAAGGAAAAGTGCGTACATGTGGGAGAACTTATTTTTGGTCCGTGGTGTTTAGTCCTTGGTATTTGAACCTATGGTTTTGGACCATGGTATCTCATCAGATGTGTTGATCCCAAGTATTGGGTCCATGGTATTGATTTGTTATGGTTTTGGACCATGGTATTGTGAAAGGCCTAAGACTATAAAGAGGAAGGAGATCATTAGGCAAGGTCACAATCTGAATTATTGAATATCTCATAAAGTGCTAGATCTAGAATACTGGTGATTGGGGTTATGGTGCAGAGCTGGATCTGAACGAAGGAGGAATCTAAGTGCAAGGAAAAGGATAAGTTCTATTGATGGGTCAAAATCTTAAGGCTTGAATAATAGTATCTTTGCATGATTTTGATCTGTTATATGTGGCGCACGCTTGATCTATAAATATGATAATCTGGGTTAACGAATGTCTGAATATTTGAAGGAGTGAATTATCTTTATAGATCTGTACGTAGGTTCAGTGAAGCGAAGCGCGTGTACACGCTATTTCTGTATGTCAAAAGTGCGTATACGCAGGTTGGTCTTAACACAGAAGCATATGCACGCTGGTTTCTAAATATTGAAGTAGCGTACGTCTCTTAAATTATGTTTTAGCTGCTTCTGTTGATTATTGCAGTGATCTGGGTTCAGAATTGGTGTATGGTTACTGTTACTGTGCTCTGGGTACAATTGTCAGAGAAGTGTCTATTTGATTCAATTTTGATGGTTGAAAAGGAGATTGTTTGATGCAAAAATTCTTGATGTTTGATTGATGTTATTCATGGATCCAATCTGAAAATTTATGAAACGTGGTCCCTAGAAGAAAGAGAAGGTTGTAGCCTTTTGTAGGTCAGCACCTACGTACTAGTACCTGAACTAGTACAAGAGCTAAGGGGGTTGTAGCTCCCTTCCAGGAGAGGCTGGAGAACGAGAGAAGGTTGTAGCCTTCTGCAGGTAGAAACCTGCGTACTGGTATAAGTCTGCACCAGTACATAAACATTGTAAAAAGAAGTTTCTAATTAAAAGAAGATAGAGATGAATTGCAGCAGGTGGTTTTCACCCACATTGGGTTTCCACCTTATATCTTGTGTTCTTGTGTGTGATTGTCTTTTGATCTGTTTTATTGTTCCTAGTTACTGTTTATATGATTCTGATGCACAGATTAACGATCAACATCTGTAGAATAAATTAAATTATAAGTCTGCATGGTATATGCTGGTTTCCTTATCTGTAGTTGTGTATATACACGGTTTTCACTAACTGAAGTAGCGTATATGATCTAGGTGTGAAAGGAAAAATAATTGACTTGATAATAATGATTCACCCCCCCTCTTAGTATTATTTCCAACACCAATGGACAGACATAATATACCCGAGACATCTCCCTCACTCCTATACGAAATACATTGATTGTTTCTCTTTTTATCTGAGAGTAAAATTGCTCGGTGAGGCCCCTGATATAATTTTTGAAGAACAAAGAAGAGTTTTACTATTAACTGAGGTAGATAGCATAGGGAGCTGGTTTTTGCACCTAGAATTTTCCTTGATTATATTTTATGGTTTCGAGAAGGAACCTTTTAAGTTTCCAAATTTCATTACATTGTTAATCTTCGCTTGTGAAGTGTTTAGAAAAATAATTATAGTTAATGAGTCACATTTTTCTTCAAAGAAGAAGGGGGAAATATTTAGATATCCCTATTCCATCCAGCCTCTTATTGCAAAAAATAAAAATGCATTAGATGGAATTGAATTTTTTTTATTTATTTGGATTAATGCATGATAATTGTTGGCATTATGACCCTCTTGCAATAATTTATGGACTAAGAAAGAAAGCAGTACTCTCATACTATGCTCATGAGAGTATACTGGAAGGTCAAAATTTGGAAAATATTCTTTCTCCACCCAGTAGCCACAATCAGGTAGTGACGCGAATGTCAGTAGAGTAGAGCCATGCACCAACAAGCGATAATGAAACACATAATCAAGCTTTGCTTCCAATTGATGTTCATAATCAATAAACTAAACATTCTCAACCTTTTGCAGATGCATTACCTCCTATAATGAAGAAAAAATCAGAAGCTTTAGAATCAAATGAAGCTCTGTGTTGCTTGAAGGCTAGAGAGGACCAAGATGTGGATATTGAAGAATTCAAGCAACGGGTGGAACAACTAAATGGGGAAATGAAATAGAAAATTTATGAAACCAAACCCAAGGACTCAAGAGCACAAACATTGGATTCCAAGCATAGTTTTATCAAAGAAAAATCAATACACATGTTGGGGACATAATTAATGTTACTGCCACAACAAGCCTAACTAGTGGAGAAAGTAGTTTTAAATGAAATGACCTCCACTGCCAGGATGATATTTATTTAATCGGTAGATTTTGAAACAAATACATTTAATATCATATTAGTGGAGACAGAAGTAAACAAGAACTAACAACTGGTAGGCTCCTGCACCTATCCTATGGCTATCAACCTGAGCAAGTTATCAAATTTGGACATGCTAAATTAGCACATACAAACAGGCAAAATCGTTGCTAGATGATTGTTGAATTATATTGTCGACAAAAGAAAAATGCAAGCTATGTTGGAAAAAGTTTATGAGTGAATGCATATCGCATGACTGTATCTAAGGACCAAAGCCAATATAATTAGGGAATTGGAAGACATGATATTATGAAAAGTCAGGCAACCTAATGAAATTGAGTCCTTTGAAATTAAAATTTTGCATTCGATCATGAAAATCCTTGATTATGACTCCCATGTTTTGATATAGTCCTTTGAAAGACAAGAAGAGATTAAAAATCAACTATAGGTGATGCAAACATCCTTTCAAGCGAAGGGGAAAAAACTCAATTAAAAATGAGGCTAGCTAGAAGCCTTGAAAGTGGAGTTGACAGTAAAAGAGAAACAACACCTTAAAATGATTACATAATATAAATATTTTGTTGATAAAGCTCTCACTGCTCCCCAAGCATCAGATGCTGAGAGCTTGAAATTTTTGTCGTTGAAGGTTGGAACAACAACTTAATGAGACGAAGATTGAAAAAGAAAAGGTTTAGAATAGGGAAACAACACAGTTGCAGCACAGGTGTGGAGTACTAAAAAGGTATGTTTTTAATGATCATTTCAATGGATTTTCAGTGGGACTTATGAATCTTTTACATCATGAATGTGGAAAACAATAAAGAATTATGACAAAATATGTGGAATTAGTATGCAAGACTTAACAGCTGATAGTTATCATTCTCCTATGCAGGAAAGGGTAAAGACGAGGAGCTGTTGTTCCAAAGAAAAAGACAAGAACAGGGTAACTGTTGTCCCTTTGATGAAGGACCGAGTGCAAACGAGGCTAAGCAGGTTGAAGCAAACCGGTCTGGAAAAGGAGGAGAAGGCACCAGCTCGGTGAAGGAGAAAAGAAGTGATTAAGGATTAACAATTTGGCAAATCCCTCAGGATCTTCGATCCTGAGGGATCACTGCTTTATTTATCTTATTGCTTAGACATCTCCGCCGTCACCCTTATATAAAGGGACGACACTGTTAGCTTTGGGGATGATGCTTTTATGTAACTTTCTGTTAAAGATTGAACTTTGATCATCGAGTCTCGTTGAACTTCGCTCATTGTACTTTCTGTTTCATGCATTAATATAAACTTGGTGATTATCTTATCTATGCGTCTGGATTAACTTAAAGCGGTGTACCCTTGAGGCTAAGGACCCGGCCCCAGAGGACACTTGCTTCTGTATCACTACAATTTGATTTCTGCGTGGTTTTCTTATCATCATTAGTTGGTAATCTGATATGCTTTATAAGTTACATCATATGCTCTGTTAAGATTCGTTCATTAAGGTTCTTTATATTGACTCTGCATTATATCACCAATACCTTTAGAGTTGATTGAATATTATTAGACTTAATTGAACATTGTTATTATTTTGTTATGGAGCTCTTATGCTGTGTATTTGTGTTGAGGAAATTATCTAAAAGATGTGTTCTTTATGATTCAGGATTAATGTTGTTCCATTTTGAAACACAGTTGTAATTCCTGTTGATGGTTGGTGTTAAATCATATTACTTTTCAAGGGTGTTGTGTGTGTATGATTTCCAAATGTTGTTCCATAATTAGTAATTAGTGTTGTTCCATTAGCGCGTGTTGTGTGATTTGCTTGGAGAATGAAAGATTGGAGTTTCGATTACAATGAGTGCATTTGAGTTGATAGGATAAAGTTTGATTACTGCTCGTGAGGTTTAGTTATTCGATTGCTGTTCCATTTCAGAATTGTTGTTCCATTTTAAGCATTGCTGTTCCATCCTAGATTTGCTGTTCAATTTCTTATTTGTTGTTCCATTTTTACCTGTTGTTTCATTTACTCGCATTTGGTGTGAGAGACGATCTGTGGCTGTAGTGAGCCTCGGCATTTACTGCCTTGCTCCCAGATCCGTGGTCCATGCTCTAATTTCCTTTCCATCAATTTCCAAAGGGATGGGCTATTGCTGTCGAACCCTTGACTGATAAAGTTGCCTAGCTTTAAGAGTGTGTGATTTAGTCATTTGAAGTAACTTAGTCATAGACAAACATATGTTTACTCTTGTGTTTTTGCAGAACATTGTACTACTAGAATTACTTTGACAAATAACCTCAGATTGAGTCACTCTTTGAAATAACCAAACGCTCCCGGATTGACATATTAATGTGAGGTAATTAGAGGTGAAAGAGACCCTTTTTATAGATCTACATTTTGGCGCCGTTGTCGGGGAAAAAGTGTAGCCATTTGTCTTTTTCAGAGTAGTGTACGAACCTACTAGGGAAGAGTTGGATCTTAAAAACGGAAGGTAAGAACCTGCATGCGGAGCATGTAAAATCCCTGCTCCACTGTCCGCTTTCCTAACAGATTTGTTGTTGCTTTGTTTGAATAGAATTTAGTAGTTCATTTGAGTGCATGACTAAGCAGAAAAAACCAGAAAAGAATATTAAGCTTCCATCCAAACCCGAAAAAGCTAAGGGGCCGGTGACCCTTGGCCGAACAACTTTCATAGACGAAATCTATAAGAAAACAGAATCTCAGCCATCAGTAGGTCCCAGGAAAATCATTTCTAAACAACCTACTGGTTCCCTTCAGGCCATAGGATCACCATCTATAACCTTTGCTGAGGTGCATAGTCAAACTGAAGAGCAGGACTTTCAGGAAATTGAAAATTCTACTCCAGAACTATTGCAGGAAGGGAATTTCAGCAACTTTTGTGAAGGAGAAGGAGAAATAGGGGAAACCGAGGAACCAAAGTCTCCCATTGGAACAAATCAGCCATTAAAAAACCCATATAAGGGGAGTGCTACGAAAATCATTGTTGAAGGAGTCCAATCTCCTCAGACATTAGGTATTCCTCTTATCCCAGATAAAGGAAGTGCCATAAAAACTATCCCTGCTAAAATCGTTCCCTCTCAACCTAGGAATACCCTCCTAGATATCCCAGAAGGTTATTGGCATATATTCAATCCTATGGCTCAGAACCAACCAAATACTCAAACCTCTACATTACAATACCCTATAGTGGATTCTGCAGCAAATGCGCCCATGAAAGCTATCCCTCTTCAACATATCCCTACATTTCACGGTCTCACATCAGAAGATCCGGATGCATTTTTATTCGAATTTGATGTGTTGTGCAGGGGATATGATTACACCACTGATCCCTAGAAATTAAAATTATTCCCCTCTACATTAAAGGGGGCTGCTTTAAGATGGTTTATGAGACTAGGTGGTGGGGTCATCAACAATTGGGATCAAATGAAAGAATCCTTCTTAAAAAAATATCAGGATTATTGTAGGTCTAGAGAATTGAAAGACGAAATATTCCAAATGACAGCCAAACCAAACGAAACATTAGAAGAATATGTGGAACGTTTTCAATACAATTTACAAAGATCTCCTTATGCATCACTACCTTTACCTGATAATGTGTTAAAAACTGCATTGATAAGGGGCATGAAGGAACAGTGGTTGAAACATTAAACATCATGGGAAAATGGGATATTTATCAAGAGAATTTTGCTGACATTATTGATTTATGTATCCAGAGTTTGAGAGGCAACACAAGAATAAAACCGGCAGAATATGATCGGTTTGCAAGAGACAATAAAATATCAACAAAAGGAGTAACGCGTGTGGAGATTGGAAATTTATTATAAAATTTTAAAACTGATATTCTAGGGACACTAACTACACAACTTGATATTATGCAGGCCAAACAAAAGCATATGGAGGCAGAACAGAATTTGGCAATCTTCTGCCCCCGATGCAGAAAAGAACATAGTCACAAGGAGTGTCCACTGGATACAGTCCAAACATGTGCCATCTGTACAAACGATCATCTTACGGAAATCTACCCCTCACTTCCTGGATTAAAAGCAGTATACAAGGAAGCAGAGGAAGAACCAGAATCGATGTATTTGATCAACCAGCACCGCTAGTGGCAGCCAAGACAATCTGGTATGTTTTCAGACCCAACCTCTTCTTTTCAGCCTCCATAATATAATGCTCAACAATATAATATGTGGCAAAATTAGCCCCAACCCCCATTTTCAAACTGGTCACCACCATCATTTCCTTCTTCAAACCCGTGGCTGAATCAGCCAAGCCAATCTGGTTGTCTGAATTTCCCTTATACTCCACCATATTGGCAAAATAGCCCATACCCTCCGCAATGGACTCCCCCTACTTCACAAGGTTCACCCTGGCAGACAAACTGGCAAAGATCGATGCAACAACCAGTAGGAACTATTCCACTCCCTCAACCTACTCTGCTAGCTTTACAACAAAATCCCCAGTCTAATCTGAGACCGCAACTCCCAGCCCAACCCAACCCCAATCCAAATAACAGAGCAGTCCAATCTCTTCAAATCATAGAATCACCAGAAATAGGACCTGACCTACGGGAGTGTAACGATCTTCAATTACGATCTGGACGTATCATTGAAAATGAGGGAGATAAAACAGTTCATATTGAAAATCAGTTATCAAGAGAACATCATTTGCAACAAGAGGATGTAAATAAGCAGCAGACTCATAATCAAGCAACTACATCCTCTCCC
This sequence comes from Pinus tabuliformis, assembly GCA_031772625.1. Lineage (NCBI taxonomy): Eukaryota > Viridiplantae > Streptophyta > Pinopsida > Pinales > Pinaceae > Pinus > Pinus tabuliformis. Next base: position 484,796,443 of record CM062814.1, on the reverse strand, counting down.
ATGTTCCCAGAACGATTAGTCATACCTCGACCTTTACAGTATCCTGACTTTGACATTCTGGAGAATTACAAAAATTGTATATAAAAATCCCGTTCCTCCAAGCCATTCAAGATATTCCTATATACGCAAAAACTATTAAAGAATTGTGCATAAAGAAACCAAGGAGGAATATAACAACTAATCCAAGAGTCCAAGTAGTCGGTGCTTTATCTGATCTATTATCTGGGAAAGAAACACCCATTAAATATGAAGATCGAGGAAATCCAATTGTAACTGTTCAAATTTACGGTCAGACCCTGTCTAATGCCTTAGTTGATCTAGGAGCTGCAATCAATATTTTAACAACCACTACCTGTCAAAAGCTCAGCATTACATCTGTAGAACCTACCTCTACTTTGTTAGAATTGGCCGACCGATCTGTGGTTAGACCAGAAGGTACTCTTCACGATGTCATGGTATCTGTAGATTCCTGGGAATATCCAACCGATTTCCTGATAATTAATCCAAAAACCCAACTTGATGGACACCCGCTAATCCTAGGTAGGCCTTGGCTTGCCACCGTCGATGCTTACATTGGTTGTCGGCAAGGAAATATGACGCTAACCAAAGGACCTGATATCAAGAATTTGGTTCTATACCCTCCAGCGCAGCCAAGTCTCACAATAATTAAAACTAACAAGTATCCTGTATCATACCTTACTGATAACATTAGATCTCCATTGACTATACAAGAGGCACTTGATTTTAAAGATCAAACAGAAGATGATGCCATTAACAACTTCATTAGTCAAACTGAATCCGGATCCTGCACACAATGTCACATGATAGAAGCAACATTTGATAATGAATTAGAAGAAGATCCTCTGAAAGACACACATGATTAAACAATACCTGTTACTTCCATCGCAAATAGTAAAATTGTGGAAATTGAACCGGGAAAAACTTTAAATATCAATTCCAACCTCACATATGAACAAGAAACTAAGCTCATCCATCTGTTAAGAAAATATCAACAAGCATTTGCATGGGATTACCCTGATATGAAAGGAATCGACCCACAATTGTGCACACACCACATTTATATAGAAAAAGATGCTAGACCTGTCCATCAACCGCAAAGAAGACTTAATCCTCATCTAAAGGATGTGGTAAAAGTGGAACTTCAGAAACTTTTAGATGTCAATTTTATTTATCCTATTTCTGATAGTAAATGGGTCTCTCCGCTTGTGGTGGTACCAAAAAAGAATGGGAAATGGAGAATTTGTGTGGATTACAGGGAACTCAATAAAGCAACACAAAAAGACCACTTTCCTCTCCCATTCATAGACCAAGTGCTAGATACTTTGGCAGGAAAGAAATTCTTTTCTTTCCTGGATGGCTTCAGTGGATATAATCAGATTCAGATTGCCCCTGAAGACCAGGACAAAACTACTTTCACTTGTCCTTGGGGAACATTTGCCTACCGAGTTCTACCTTTTGGCCTATGTAATGCTCCCGCCACATTCCAAAGGGCTATCCTTAGCATTTTTTGCAGATTTAATAAATGATGGACTTGAAGTATATATGGAAGCCTTTACACCATATGGAGATGATTTTGATCCAACACTAAATACCCTAGAAAAATTCCTACAACACTGCATAGCTACCAGACTTTGCTTAAGCCACGAAAAATGTTACATGATGATGACTGAAGGACTTATTCTAGGACACTGTGTTTCAGCAGCCGACATTCAGGTAGACCCGACTAAAATCCAAATACTTTTGCTTATTCCCACTCCTACTACTCAAACAGAGGTACGCAGCTTTCTTGGATTTTCTAGATATTATAGACGATTTATAGAACATTATTCACACATTGCTGCACCTTTATATGCACTAACTAGTAACATTGATTTTATTTGGATAGAAAAATGTGAATGTGCTTTCAAGGATTTAAAGAAGCTCGTATCCATAGCCCCAGTCCTTCGAGGACCAAACTGGGATTTGCCATTTCAGATATCAGCTGATGCCTCAGATACAGCCATTGGCGCAGTCCTTGGGTAGGAAGAGGATAAAAAATCATACGCTATCTATTACATCAGCAAAAATTTATCCCCTGCTGAATTAAATTACACTGTTACTGAAAAATAATTCCTAGCTGTAATACATGCTGTCAATAAATTTAGACATTATATTACAGGATATCCTGTTATTTTGTATACGGATCATTCCACCATAAAATATTTAGCAAATAAACCTGTCACAAATGCCATAATAACAAGATGGTTGATCTTATTGCAGGGATTCGATATCACAATCAAGGACCGGCCCAGCAAAGAGAATTCTGTAGCTGATTTTCTCTCGAGAATGCCAAAGCCAATTGATGCAGCAGCAGTTGAAGATCAATTTCCGGACGAACATCTGTTTGCTGTTGCCGTTCGAACACCCTGGTATGCTGATGTTGCCAATTACCTTGCAGTAGGTAAACTACCAAAACACTTAACCCCTAATGGACGAAAATAGATTGTTCAGAAGAGTACTCGATTCTCTTGGATTGGGGGCTATTTGTTCCACACAGGGGCAGACATGCATATCAGGAGATGTGTTCAAGAAGATGAAATCTTTGACATCCTAAAAGCCTGTCATGACGAACCATGTGGGGGACACTTCGCTGAGCGTAGAACTGGACACAAAGTATTACAGACAGGATATTATTGGTCCACGATTTTCAGAGATGCAAAGAAATTTGTCCAAGCCTGTGACAGCTGCCAATGAGCAGGACGTCCTGGTCAAGCTGACGAGATGCCTCTCAAACCACAGTTAGTCATCGAACCATTCGAGCGATGGGCTCTTGATTTCGTTGGACCCATAAACCCCTCATCAAATCAGAGAACATATATCTTGGTGGCAGCAGAATATGTCACCAAATGGGTTGAAGCAGAAGCATTTCCAAGAGCCACAGAGGACTCTATCATACAGTTCCTGTTCCATCTATTTGTACGTTATGGCCTTCCAAGGGAAATAATTATAGACGGAGGACCACAATTTGCTGGCAATAGATTAGCTGCAACACTTAATAATTATCATGTCCAGCACAAAATCACTACTCCATATCACCCACAGGCGAATGGACAAGTAGAAAGTAGCAATAAGGTAATAGAATCAATCCTAACGAAAACCATTGCGTCACATAGGCGTGATTGGGCTGCCCGACTACCTGAAGCACTCTGGGCCTATAGAACAACATGGAGAAGCACCACTGGTTACTCACCTTATCAATTAGTGTTTGGAAAACAACCCATTTTTCCTATAGAATTTGAAATCCAAACATTACGAACAACACAGGAAGTTGGCTTAGATCTAACCGAGGCACAGATTAATCGACTACAACAGATCAATGAATTGGACGAAATTAGGCTCTCTGCACTACAAAATACAGCATTGATTCAACAGCAGCGAGCTAAATGGCATGACGCCCTCATCAAAAACAAAGTCTTCCACGAGGGAGACTGGGCTCTGTTATATGACTCTCGGTTTTAGGACTTCCCTGGGAAACTCCAGACTCGTTGGTTGGGACCATACGAAATTCAGAAGGTACATGACAATGGGACCATCACTTTAATCACCATTGACGGTTCTGGATATGCCTTCAAAGTGAATGGCCACCGAGTTTGTCTCTATCGTAAACCACTCACTCGGGAATCCTTCTGCAAATAGCTATGCAGACACACTGATATGGAGATTTTAGGAGAGGAAGAGAAGTCTTCCCCACCTGTAATTCATTAAGGAATTCATTTCCTTTCACAATTTGTACATAATTTCTTTTCTTCAAATGTGTTCTCTTGCTCAAAGATTTCGATTTTTGTCATTCCTGAAACGAATGGCATTTGCGTGTTTCTCTTGTTCCTTTTCAAAAGGAACAACATTTTTGATTTCTCGATTTTTCTGCTATTCCTTTTCAAAAGGAACAACACTTTTGATTTTTCTGCTGTTCCTTTTCAAAAGGAACAACACTTTTGATTTTTCTGCTATTCCTTTTCAAAAGGAACAACACTTTTGATTTTTCTGCTGTTCCTTTTCAAAAGGAACATCACTTTTGATTTTTCTGCTGTTCCTTTTCAAAAGGAACAACACTTTTGATTTTTCTGTTGTTCCTTTTCAAAAGGAACAACACTTTTGATTTTTCTGTTGTTCCTTGTACGTTATGGCCTTCCAAGGGAAATAATTATAGACGGAGGACCACAATTTGCTGGTAATAGATTAGCTGCAACACTTAATAATTATCATGTCCAGCACAAAATCACTACTCCATATCACCCACAGGCGAATGGACAAGTAGAAAGTAGCAATAAGGTAATAGAATCAATCCTAACGAAAACCATTGCGTCACATAGGCGTGATTGGGCTGCCCGACTACCTGAAGCACTCTGGGCCTATAGAACAACATGGAGAAGCACCACTGGTTACTCACCTTATCAATTAGTGTTTGGAAAACAACCCATTTTTCCTATAGAATTTGAAATCCAAACATTACGAACAACACAGGAAGTTGGCTTAGATCTAACTGAGGCACAGATTAATCGACTACAACAGATCAATGAATTGGACGAAATTAGGCTCTCTGCACTACAAAATACAGCATTGATTCAACAGCAGCGAGCTAAATGGCATGACGCCCTCATCAAAAACAAAGTCTTCCACGAGGGAGACTGGGCTCTGTTATATGACTCTCGGTTTTAGGACTTCCCTGGGAAACTCCAGACTCGTTGGTTGGGACCATACGAAATTCAGAAGGTACATGACAATGGGACCATCACTTTAATCACCATTGACGGTTCTGGATATGCCTTCAAAGTGAATGGCCACCGAGTTTGTCTCTATCGTAAACCACTCACTCGGGAATCCTTCTGCCAATAGCTACGCAGACACACTGATATGGAGATTTTAGGAGAGGAAGAGAAGTCTTCCCCACCTGTAATTCATTAAGGAATTCATTTCCTTTCACAATTTGTACATAATTTCTTTTCTTCAAATGTGTTCTCTTGCTCAAAGATTTCGATTTTTGTCATTCCTGAAACGAATGGCATTTGCGTGTTTCTGTTGTTCCTTTTCAAAAGGAACAACATTTTTGATTTCTCGATTTTTCTGCTATTCCTTTTCAAAAGGAACAACACTTTTGATTTTTCTGCTGTTCCTTTTCAAAAGGAACAACACTTTTGATTTTTCTGCTATTCCTTTTCAAAAGGAACAACACTTTTGATTTTTCTGCTGTTCCTTTTCAAAAGGAACATCACTTTTGATTTTTCTGCTGTTCCTTTTCAAAAGGAACAACACTTTTGATTTTTCTGTTGTTCCTTTTCAAAAGGAACAACACTTTTGATTTTTCTGTTGTTCCTTTTCAAAAAGAACAGCACTTTTGATTTTTCTGTTGTTCCTTTTCAGAAGGAACAACACTCTTGATTTTTGCTATTCCTTTTTCAAAGGAACGGTGTTTGCTTGTTTTGCTGTTCCCTTTCTAAAAGGAACAACATTTTGATTTTTGTTGTTCCTTTTTCAAAAGGAACATCATTTTGAGTGTGTTGCTGTATTGTTTTTCAAGAGAGATAGCATTTTTTTTTATTTTCTGCTATTCCTTTTTCAAAAGGAACGGCATTGGTGTGTTCTGCTGTTCCTTTTTCAAAAGGAACGACATTTGCACTTTTGAGACCTATGCTCCTTTATTGTTCTTCTCTCAAAAAGGAACACTTCTAGCATACTTTTTCTCTCCTTGTGAAACAACTTATCCCTTTTGCTGATCCAAATTTGAGGATGCTTCTTGCCCCTGTTCTTTCAAAGTCTTTTAGAGACAGCTATGCACTTATGCAATGAATACAAAATCACAACATACTGAAATCAGGAAATTATAAATCGCTATCTTTATAAGGCTCTGTATTGGTAAGAGGACAGAAGGAAGGACATACTTATCTTTTAATCATCTTTGATTTTTTTTTAGAATAAGAGCAAAGGGTTTATATCCTCCTATTGAGATGATAAGACTTCTTCCACCATTCCTACTCTTAAGGAGTGTTGAACCACCCTTTGTGTATATATAAGGAAAAGTGCTTTATGAAAAAAATAAAGTAAAAACAAATGAATTATAAATTGTCAAATGCAGGATAGGGGGTCTCATCAAGAGCCAGCCTACCATGATCATGAGGATGGAAGTGAAGTGGCATTCCCACTATGGCCACCACACTAGGGATATGGTCCAAAAGGCATATCAAATAAGCAAACCTTGGAACAGGAGGTCTCATCATGAGCCAGCCTGCCCACTCTTCGCCCCTCCTCGTGAATGGCATTATGGCTAACTGGTTACCAAGCCAGCATAATGGCCTACATTTTGACATTACATTCCTTAATATGCACATAAAGGATCATGGTTCCAGGGGTGAAATAAACAACTCTGCCAAGGTTATGGACACCTGTTGGTAGCAAAGCACTGTTAATGGTATCGAAGTCACATTGATTACACCAATAGGTAGGATACTAATACTCTTTTGTTTATTATATCCTAGGCACTAATCATATATTATTTCCTGACTTATATATCACATGAACATTTATTACACCAATCATGGCAAAGGCGGTGACAATGACCACTTGAAATTTGGCAAGTACGACAGACGTCCTATCCCCTGGTCTCGCATCATATCACAGCAGCCTCTTACGTAATACGCGATCCAACTTTACGCCTCGATTTCGGTAATCCGTTGTTTTTCTAAACATGGCATATTTTCATACGCTGTTCCTTTATGACTTGGTTATAGATCGGGTGCCGCTCCTTTCTTTGACGGTTGGGACAGCCTATCGCATTGTGGGGGGGAGGTTAACCTCATTATTCCCCGGGTTATGTTTCAGCTCACTATTTGGGAAAGATAGTGTACCAGGGAATGGCACGGTTTAACGACATGATATTTCTATTTATTTCTACACAAGTTGTTGTTCATAAGTCATTTATGTTGCATACTCTGTGTTTTTTTCTAAATCCTACAATTATTACCCTCTCTGTGTTTCAAACAGCACAAGCAGTTGTTGTTCCATTGAGAATCCACAATGAAACCATGGGAGGCAGGGAAATTCGAAGCGAACCACAGGAGTTGACAGTCTCCGCTGCTGCTCGGGAGATCCTGGAAAGAGCAGGATGGCTGACTTATCTCAGTCGCCTGCATGAGTACAATGAAATAGTGGTGATGGAGTTTCTGCAGAACCTGTAGGAGGATCACTCCACAGTAAGGGGGAAGTGGATAGTGGTCACCGACGATATAATCACAGAAGTCTCAGGACTACCAGCCACCGGACCTGTATGGACACTAAAGAAGGAAAGACTACAGAAGATCATGGAAATTTTCCAGGACGAAGGCCAGAGCTTGACGATTAAGGGGAAGGTAGTTTTTCAGGCAACGCTAGGAGAACCCTGGGTAGAATTAGCAAGAACAGTGCAAAGCTACATCACTTGCGAGGGGAGAAAAGACGTGGTAAGGCCACGACATCTTAAACTCTTAGCTGTTCTAAAGCAGAAATTCTCTGTAAATCTTCCTGCGCTTTTAAATTCATTACTTCATGACATCGCACGAAGCCTAAAAAAGGCACAGCATGTAGAGTCAGTTGTCAGCCACCATGGATTAATTCGATTAATAGTTAGTCATAACCTCACCCAGTAGCAAAGCAGCTGTGAAGAGCTAATTGCAATAATTGAGGGGAGGACGACAGCACCATCCCCAAAACGTAAACATACTACAAGCACACCAGAACGTCCGGAAAAATGCAGAGAATTAGGAAAACAAAAACATGTTGCGGGCACATCTGAATGACCAGAAACACACCAGGAATCAGCAAAGCATAAGCATGACACTAATACACCGGAACAGCCAGAGAAACGCAGAAAATCAGTCTGGTTAGCCCGAATAAGAGGAAGGCTAGAAAAACTCCAAGAAAGCACCATCCAGCCAATGGTAATTGAGGACGAGCAACCCTCACGGCTAGAAGTAGAAGAAGAACAAGTTGAAGGCGAAAAAGAAGGAGAGGCCGAGGAGGCCAAGCAATCCGAAGAGGAAAATGAAGAAGCAGCTGAGCATTTGGAAACAGAAGCTGAGCCTCCTGAGACAGAAGCTGAGCCTCCTAAAACAGAAGCTGAGCATCCTGAAACGGAAGCTGGACATTCTGAGGCAGAAGCTGGACAATTCAGGCAGGAGGAGGAAATGGGACAACAGGTAGGTAGCCCACCACAGGACCCAGTGGGAGAAGATGAATTGGCCGCAATCTTGGCCAATATGGGTGAGTATGGCCAACCTTCCACTCCATCATACCTCTGTGACAAACCCTAGGAAGAAGATACATCAGAAAAACCACATGCAGAAGAGGCAGAAGAAGGAAATCTACCTGTTCATGATGAAAAGGAGATAGGAGACACTGAACGGGAACAATCTATTCCCAAGGCACCAGAGGAAATTCCAGAGGAAGTAGGGATAGAAAAAGAAGTCACGGAACCAGTTAGGGTTCCTACCCCAGAACAGCCAGCACAAAACAGTGAAGAAGCACCCCAGGAGAAGGATCCAGGGACTAGTCAGGCCCAGAACGCAGCAGAAAGCCTGCTGTTCCTTCTAATAAAACATTGGAAATTATGGAATTACAAAAGGAACAACGGAGGTTATTGAGCATAATAGCCCAGCTCCACCAGCAGATCAGGATCCTGAAAGCGAGGCAGAGGGTAAGGAAGACCGCCAGGAAGAAAAATATGACCACTGCAGTAAAAATCCACAGGATAAAAAGGCGGGGGACCAAAAATCGCCCTGCTGATCAAACCCCTGCTGAAGATCCAGCTGCTGTTCCAAATGAGGCTGAAGGTCCAGCTACTGTTCCAAATGACGCTGAGGGACAAACTGCTGTTCCATTTGAAAAGGAACAGTAGCACGTTGGTATTTGTGTTAAAAAAGAAATGGACAACAAGAAAATTCAAACGGAGGCACCACCCTCAGGGGTGATAAGGGTTCTGAACTCGAAACAACGCAATAGGAAAGTTCAGGTAAAACTCCCATCCTCCACTGCTGCATGGAAAAGAGATCCAAAGATGAGGACCTTGCACAAGGGATTGAAACAGGCTCAGCAAGAAATGGAGAGGCTTAGAGAGAAAACAGTCCCTCACGAGAAGTATGAAGAACTACAACAGCAACTAAGGAACGTCAACCAATCCGAAATCCAGGAACAAGAGAAAGTTGTAAAGGTAAACCGTAGGCTAGATACTGTTATCAAACAGATGGATACCTTGTGTTCTTTATACAATGACGTTTTAGCATGTAGGGCCCCTGCCAAAAACTATGCTCTGTTTTTATTGGAACGGTACTTACAATTAAAAATAAAAGCTGTTAAAGCAGGTGCCCCAATACAAATTAACACTGTCAATGACTTTATAGATTGTTGTAAACATTATGGGGTGAAGGTCCAGAGATTGCTATGTGAATTTTATTTGCATAACCTCATGCTAGATTAGGAGACTGAGTTGAACCCTAACCCTTTTGTTGGGGACATTCAATTGCAAGCATTCATCTCATTCGGGGTTAATCAGATCAAATGGATCAAAGCCTATAACACTTTCCAGAGGCAGGAAAATGGCCTAGACTTGTGGGTAAGGGCTGAGCCTAGGGACCCAGTACGGTTGTGGAAAGCACATAGAAACCTCATGAGAACTCCGAGTGTCATCGAAACGTTAGGACCCATGCATGAGGCACTCATTCGACAAAGTTTAAAATGTTTTCTTTCTATCAAAGACCTCGCCATTGATGCAGCCAAATTCCGGTACCGAATCTCTAATCCAAACATCCAGCTCAGGGAGCCATTTAAGTATGAGAACTTTCAATTAGCTGCCAACCATTTGAACCTCTATGGCGAAAGCATTTTGAGGGCAGGGCCATCCTGGTTAGGATATAGATTTCGCAGTCCAATTATCTGGCACCCTGCACCCAGATATCAAGCCCTATATGAGATGCCTGAGGGTCAAACAGGCCAGTTCTTTGACTACCTAGTCACTCACCATGGTTGTAGGCCTCCGCATGAGATTCCTTCTCCAGCCTATTCTCTCACTGATTTGCATGTCAACTACAACGTTTTCATGAGGGCATGAAACAGGGTAAGCAGGGGGGTGTGTGGAGTACTAAAAAGGTATGTCTTTAATGATCATTTCAATGGCTTTTCAGTGGGACTTATGAATCTTTTACATCATGAATGTGGAAAACAATAAAGAATTATGACAAAATATGTGGAATTAGTATGCAAGACTTAACCACTGATAGTTGTCATTCTCCTGTGCAGGAAAGGGTAAAGACGAGGAGTTGCTGTTCCAAAGAATAAGACAAGAACAGGGTAACTGCTGTCCCTTTGATGAAAGACCGGGTGCAAACAAGGCTAAGCAGGTTGAAGCAAACCGGTCCGGAAAAGGAGGAGAAGGCACCAGCTCAGAGGAGGAGAAAAGAAGTGATTAAAGATTAACAGTTTGGCGAATCCCTCAGGATCTTCGATCCTGAGGGATCGCTGCTTTATTTATCTTATTGCTTAGACATCTCTGCCGTCACCCTTATATAAAGGGACGACACTATTAGCTTTGGGGATGATGCTTTTATGTAACTTTCTGTTAAAGATTGAACTTTGATCATCGAGTCTCGTTGAACTTGGCTCATTGTACTTTCTGTTTCATGCATTAATATAAACTTGGTGATTATCTTATCTCTGCGTCTGGATTAACTTAAAGCGGTGTACCCTTGAGGCTAAGGGCCCAGCCCCGGAGGACACTTGCTTCTGTATCACTACGATTTGATTTCTGCGTGGTTTTCTTATCGTCATTAGTTGGTAATCTGATATGCTTTATAAGTTACATCATATGCTCTGTTAAGATTCGTTCATTAAGGTTCTTTATATTGACTCTGCATTATATCACCAATACCTTCAGAGTTGATTGAATATTATTAGACTTAATTGAAAATTGTTATTATTTTGTTGCGGAGCTCTTATGCTGTGTATTTGTGTTGAGGAAATTATCTGAAAGATGTGTTCTTTATGATTCAGGATTAACGCTGTTCCATTTTGAAACACAGTTGTAATTCCTGTTGATGATTGGTGTTAAATCAGATTACTTTTCAAGGGTGTTGTGTGTGTATGATTTCCAAATGCTGTTCCATAATTAGTAATTAGTGCTGTTCCATTAGCGCGTGTTGCGTGATTTGCTTGGAGAATGAAAGATTGGAGTTTCGATTACAATGAGTGCATTTGAGTTGATAGGATAAAGTTTGATTACTGCTCGCGAGGTTTAGTTATTCGATTGTTGTTCCATTTCAGAATTGTTGTTCCATTTTAAGCATTGCTATTCCATCCTAGATTTGTTATTCAATTTCTTATTTACCGTTCCATTTTTACCTGTTGTTTCATTTACTCACATTTGGTGTGAGAGATGATCTGTGGCTGTAGTGAGCCTCGACATTTACTGCCTCGCTCCCAGACCCGTGGTCCATGCTCTAATTTCCTTTCCATCAATTTCCAAAGGGATGGGCTATTGTTGTCGAACCCTTGACTGATAAAGTTGCCTAGCTTTAAGAGTGTGTGATTTAGTCATTTGAAGTAACTTAGTCATTGCCAAGCATCCGTTTACTCTTGTATTTTTGCAGAATGTTGTACTACTAGCATTACTCTGACAAATAGCCTCAAATTGAGTCACTCTTTGAAATAACCAAACGCTCCCGGATTGACATATTAATGTGAGGTAATTAGAGGTGAAAGAGACCCTTTTTATAGCTCTACAACAGGAACACAACTATTGAGCATACACAAAACACTCTTAAGGGGAAAAAAGATGAAGTTAAATCCCTGCAAGAAGTAATTAGAGTAACTATAGGCAAGTTCTTGTCCAAGAATATGAAGAGATCTGGAGAGAAATAAACCAGAATATCTCGATAATTCAGTCCTACATGGTGATTCTCTCAGATTATGTGAAAGGAATAATCAAAAGTGCTAATTTATAGGCCAAGAGTACTACTTTTGTGCTTGAAGAAAGATTGAAAGATATAGATCAACTTATTGAGTTTATTAACACTCTTGAAGATGATACTTTGGCACAAATGATCCTTCCTAAAAGGGATGAGTTTATTTTCTCCTTATGCATGATTAAATAAAAACATAACTCTACGCAACTCACGAAGACAAAATTCAAGAGAGCTACTAAGGAATTTGAAAATTTTATAAATGATTGGAACTCTTTTGGCAGGTTCAGAGTCCCTTGTTTTTAGGGGAAAGATAATTGGTTAATATCAAACAAGAGTTATGTGATAAACTAAAGGCTATTGAAGAGCATCTTGGTTTCTTATTGATACAGAGTGAAGAAGTTGTTTCACCTCATTTGGTCATCAATGCACTATGCAGGGACTTTACTATATTGGCCAAAATAGACAAGATGATCCAAAACCTCCTTGCGGCTCGGTACGTGATCAGATAAAAGTTAACAGTGGCAATAGAAAATTACAAGAATGTACCTTGCTTAGCACCATCCAATTGGGAAAAAGTCACAAATTTTGGGAATCACGTAAACCAGAATGTCATCTTGGAACAAGCTACTTCTAGCTCTCAAGCGGTCCAACTGATCCAACCAATGGAATCGCTTACATATCAACCAAAATATTATTATGAAGTGGTGTTAATTACACCTCAGATGTCTATGGAAAGAATGTAAAAATCTCAAATCCCACCCCCTGTTGCCACGTTCGAGAGGAGTAAACATCCAAATCATAGAGGCGTTCATAAAAGTGTAATTTCTTTACCTTTATTTGAATTTATTTTAATTTTAATCTCAGTTATATTAAAGAGAGTTACTATAAACAATTATTATTTTTTTAAATTTATTTAAGACCTCGTTTTTCGCTCAGAGGGGGTCAATGACAAAAGAAAAAAATTTGATTTTATTCAATCTAAACATACTTGATACACATATGTTTTATTGGTAAAATATATGCTCATGTGTCCTTGATAAATCACCTTTCTGTTATATGTATGTGTTTACAACGGTTTATAATGTTTTGAATGTTAGACTTGTTTTGTATATTGTGACATTTGATTAATTTAGTTGCTCCATTTTCTAATATTTACTGTCAAATCTAGGGATTAAAATATCGAGAAATATTATTGAATTTTAAGTCCCATGAGATTTTCTCTAGAATCAAAGGACGATTACTTACTCAATAAACCCTAAAAATGTTGTGTTCTTTTTTCTTACTATGTTAACAATAATATCATGTTGATGATATGAATGGATCTTGAATTTTTTATGGTTCAAAGCTGATTGGTTACAATATTATCATCTTGATATTTATTATTAGTTCACTATTTATTCTGGTATTAGTCTAAGAATGAAGGGACAACTGCACTTATTACCACATTTGCTTCATTTTATTACTAAGATAATGTTTGTATCTTAAACATCTACGAATATTCATGTCATTTTTCTTCTATGTTTTTGTTATTTTTTATATTAAACATTGTACTTTGAGTATTTATCTTTGATGTATGAGATGTGTTATCGATCAATAGTTAGTCATTTTAAATTTATTTTGTGTATGCTTCTTTATTTCTACAATGTATCTTTCATATCAATAGCTGGTCTTATTTATTTTTCCTACTAAAAAATCATGTAATAAGGAATACCCCCTATGGTGTATAGGATACTAGCATAAAGCACCTAAAGCAGGAGGATTCTTGGAATCCTCAAAAAATGCATTCTTGATTGGTTCCCACTGGGAACAATTTAGGAACCAACACCATTATGGGGATAAAAACCTATCCAACACATATCAGTCAAGGAATTATGCATAGCCTTAATATGTGCAATGTATCCACTAGATAAGCATTCACTCATTAATGAGCTCAACTATAGATAATACATCATTGTACATTTAGGTAAAACAACATCCTTTTAATCACATAATGGATTCAAAGAGACATCATCAAATCCACTGATATAACATGCCACACACAACATCAACCACATAATTTCACTAGTTGATAATAAAAAAGATTTAATATCCATGATATTCATGACATAATTAACAATAGAAATCACACATAGTGATAGTTAGCTAAACTCATCAAGTACTCATGCATACTATGTAAGTAACCATGAACTCAGGAAGGTACCAACATTTACATGGATATGAAAATTGCTTTTAACCATGAGAAAAATGACATATGCATCTCATTAAAAACAACTAGGAATAATATGTTCCTTCATAACAATTTTGATACAACCATTGTTATGACCCATAACAACATCATTTATAAACCATGTGCAATAGGTATATATAAAGAATGCAAGTAAACAACTTATCTTATTATTTTTGAGTGACTGACAACTAAGGGAGGGACTTCAAGTCTCCACCCAACCATACGCCAACTACATTGCAATATTTCTTGTAGTTGACCAACCTCGAGCTAGATTCAAAGTCTGAGGAGTTAATTGTTGGAGAGTATTCTCACTAATATCGAGTCAACAGATGGTAAGAAGTAGAGTCCACTTTCTAGGTAGTTTATCAACTACAACAACAACACCGAAATGACTCTTTGTCTAGTAGAAATCAACCACATGAATTTATCCAAGTATTGGTGAGTTAAGCTTAGTTTGAAGAGAATAAATCACACTATTTGGGAGTTTTATCATCTATCTTTTCTAAGCTAGTACTGCATGAGTCAAGATTCCACTATCTAGGTGGTTTATCAACTTACTAAGCAAGTAGATAAGTGGTTTATCAGCTCGAATACTACTCTTAGTGGCATATCAGTCCTTTCAACTAGTACCTAGGTGTTACAGCTTGTCAAGTGGTTTATCAGACCCATATATCATCCCAGTGGTTTATTAACACCAAGGCTAACACTCAATATTTAAACTTCACTAAAATTTCCATGTCCAATTGATCCACAAGCATACACACTGTCCTTAACAGAACATGGTGAATGTTATCCTAAACACCAAAACATAATCTAGAGAAAATGTATTTCTCCTTGAAAGATCCACATCCATTGCCAATTCCATGCTATGTGTTCTCTTGCCTTATGCATTCACTATTCTCTTTTTTTCTCTCAGTGATATCTCCCATTCTTGATACCACTACACATCATGTCTACACTCTCCTACCTGTCCCCCTACACCTTGTTTACCATTGGGATTTTATTCTCATACTCCTTCATGCATATTGACCATGCCCACACTTCCCATGAGAACCGAGACTACATGGTTTTTCCTTTAATCATTAAATCTATTCCCGAAGTCAATGCTTGCACCAAAAGGGCCATCAATCCATCAAGGAGATAGATGCTGAAATAAATATAGTGTCTTGAGTTTACGAGAAACTCCTCCTCCTCAGACCTCTGAATCCATGTACACTTCCCTCAACTACTCAATGTTTTAATTTTCCACATTATTTACTTGAATTACAATTCATGGAAATATGTACGAGAGGGATAGAAAAAAGAGTTGTCACAGACCCCAACCCTTTAGAGGAACACCATCCTCAATGTTCTCTACCTGAACATAGAATTTATAGTGAGATTTATATGCATGACTCATTTTTACATTTATATTTACATTTACAATTACTTACCCAACAAACAAAAATGGGTATAATACCATCATCTAATTATCCATTTCCCATGTGGCTTAATTTAGTCCAAAGTGCTTCCACTACACCTTTACCTACTCACTTACTCTATTCTAGAGTGTGATCTTCCTCTAATAAAAAATGCACAATGGATCTCTCTAGAAAGGCTCCCCTTGAGTCCACCTATATCACAGATCAATCAAAAACATTATTAGCATCATGTACATACTTTTTAAGCAATGAAATATGGAAAATAAGATGTTCCTTCATTTTGGGTAACAAGTCCAATATGTAGGTCACTGGTACCATGCTTTTGATAATATGAAATGGTCCACAAAATACATTAGAGGAAATTTCAGCCTAAAATTGGATTCCTAAGGAAAAATAATAAAATAAGAGTTCTGAATTTTGGAAGGAGAAGAAGAAAGCTACTTTTTTAATTGTATTTTTGGTTTATCTCCTTATAGGTTTAATCAAATTTCAAGTGTAGACACTCGTTGGATGCATAATTAAATTCCCATCCAACGATTACCTATTATGCATAATTAAATTCCACATCCAATGAGTACCTATTATGCATAATTTTGAGAAGAACCACATTGATAAAAATTGAAGTTACATTAAAACGTGTGTTCAACATGCTTTTTTAATGTATATTCAATTTTTATCAATGTGAGTCTTCTCAAAAGTATGCATAGTGGGTACTCATTGGATGTGGAATTTAATTTCGCATCCAATGAGTGTCTACACTTGAAATTTGAGTAAACCTATAAGAAGATAAGCCAAAAATACAATTAAAAAAAAGTAGATTTTCTTCTTTTCCCTCCAAAATATTTACATGTACCTTTTTTTAAATTAAAATGATTTTTATTGGTTTAAATATTATGACATGGAAATTACGTGAAAATTTCATGGGCACTTTTAGGCTGAAATTTCCTCTAATGTTAATGCTAACTTTGCATAATATCCAATTTTTAGTGAACTTTTCCTTGGTCAGATGTGAAGGTAAACATGTTCCCCAACTTGGAACTCTCTCTCTCTCTCTCTCTCTCTCTCTCTCTCTATATATATATATATATATATATATATATATATATATATATATATATTCCTATCTTGAGGTATCTTTAATTTTTTCCCAGTAGCAACTATTTCATGTTCCATTTCCTTCATCATATCAGGCCCAAGAAGTACCATATTCACTGGATCATTTTAGCTAATTGGTGTATCACATTTCTTGCAATAATTTAACATACCCCTTACTATCCTTAGCCCCTATTAAGGGTAGAAGGAGGAAGTTACTAAGCTTACCCAACCACCAAAGTCTGGTTATAAAAATGGGATCTAAAGTTTTCAATCTTTTTTGACCTTCTTAAAACTTAAAATGGAAGATTTCATTATGTTTGTCTCATTAATACCTTTCAAATGATATACAACTTGTCTCAATCTGACATCTGGATCAATAGATACAACCATTCAAACATTAGCTTATCAGATAATGCCACATCATCCTAGCCTTCCATGTCACACCCATGTGGCTATCCAAGTTAGCCACCTTATTGCCACATGGTAGTGTTACCTTAGCTATCGACTTGTTCATACTAAGTCACGAATTAATGCCTCTCTATGGATCAAATGCAATGAATGCGGATGCAGGCTCTCCATGGCCATGCCACCCCAGGAATAGAATCTTAGAGGTATTATTTGGGGTCTCCAATTGAAAATTCCAAGGAAAATGGAGTCGGGTTATGTGGATTCCTCTGTGTCAATGTGCCAATTGCATAACAACCAGCCCCACTCGCCATGTGTTGGGCCTCCAACTTGTCATGATTTTGTTGATGAAACCAACCATTTTCACATCATTCCATTCACCTGTTGTCATCATTTTAAACCACATTTATTAATAAGCACACAAAATTCATGCATACATGGTTTATTATTATTATTTCCATTATTTTTAATGAATTAAGAATAATTTTGCATGATTTTACTAATGACAATTTAGCAAGTTCAAGTTGACGCAGTTTTGTCAAGTTTCCATAGCTATCTCCATGGTTGAGGTAGTAGCACCACTCTATAAGGAAATCTGACACTTGGTCTTGGTTTCTAGAAGCTCCAATATGGATTTGTATTGGTCAAATTCCACCCAACTCGCACATGTGAACCTCCAACATCAAATCAAGGGAAAAGTGCAATAGTTTTGACTAGTAAACTTCAAACGTGTTTTCTGAGCAAATGAAAGTGAATTTTGGAAAAATAAAACATGGTTTTTGTTCATCACGGGCCCATTCAAGTTTTTTATGAGCATTTTTCTCAAATTTGTTACCATTTGAGATATGTTCGAAGTTATTTGGAGCCTTATTTTGCAGATTATGTGGATATATGGTTTTTCAATTTTTCATTTAATGCATAGTCAACAAAAAGGCCTGAACAAGTTTTTCTTTAGCAATTAGTGGCATAGAGATAAGTTTGATCAGATATGGGGTGATATTTGATCCAAAAAACCAAGAAATTTTATTTTATTTGATCTCATGACCAAAACTCAAGCAAGAAATTTTGATTTTGTTAATTGTCTCAAAATTATACAAGTTGCAGTCTATTTGATGAGAGGAGGGATGATCAGAGATGTCAACGATGATCTTAATTTTTAATTGTTGCTTCTTATTCAAGGAGAAGAACTCTATTTTTTTTTTATTGAATGTAATTTTTTTAATATGGTGCAACTTTGAATGAAATTGATGATTTGAATCTCTTCTCTTGATCTGAGTTTTCAACACCTTGAAGTCCTCAGCAGGGCCCCCTGAGATCTGTGAGAATAGTATAGATGCTTTTCATTTCTTTCATATTCTCATGAATGGTTTGTTTTACATAGATTAATTGTTTATGTTTATCATAGATTAAAAACTCATGGTTTCTATAGATTAAATGTTTATGATTTCTTAGATTAAAATGTTCATGATTCCATAGATTAAAGTTGGTAAGGTTTAGAACAAAATCTCCATGCTTTCATTTGATAAAATATCATGTTTCCTTAGATCAATTACCTTTATGTTTTCTTTTCTAGTTTAACATTAATTTTCTTTCCAAAAACTTAGTACTTTCATAGTTTATATTAAAGAATCTAATTTCCTTTTGAAGTTTCCAATTCATTTTAGTTATGCATAAATATTGAAAGCTAATATCCTAGCACATACGGTGCGGTGTACTTCACAAGATCATGTACTCAGATTCACTACAAGAAAAAAGGACATGGGTGGGGGGTGAAAAATGTCACCTTAAGCTCATTGGTGACAGTCAAAAGAGCATTTGTCACCAAAAATTGAACGTCACTAAAGGTGGCGTCACCAAAATTATAGGTGTTGTAGTGACATACAAAGTCTGTCACCAATAATGATTTATAATGATGGATAGTGGTCCGTCACTAAAAACTAAACATAACCAAAGGTAGTGTCGCCAAAAGTATAGGTGTTGTAGTGACATTCAAAGTTCGTCACCAATAATGATTTATAATGACGGATAGTGATCATCACCATTGCATATGAGCAATGGTGACGGACCATAGCCTCGGTCACCAAAAACTGAACATCACCAAAGGTCGTGTTGCCAAAAGTATAGGTGTTATGGTGACATTCAAGGTCCTTCATGAATATTGATTATAATGATGGATGGTGACTGTCACCATTTCATATGAACAACAATGATTTATTGTGATGGATATTTAATGGTCGTCACTATTGGTGCATATATATGGTGATGTTTGTTGATTGTCACCAAAAGATGCATTGCCAGAAGTATAGGTGTTGTGGTGACATTCAAGGTCCATCACGAATAATGACTATAATGATGGATAATGATCCTCAACATTTCATATCAACATTTGATGCGTATATATGGTGGTGTTCGTTGACTGTCACCATTTCATATTTTTGGTGAGGGTCGAGAAATGTCAACAAAGCTCATTGGTGATGGTCAAAAGAGTCTTCGTCACCAAGAATTGATCATCGCTATTCCATATGGATGTCAGGGCACGATGGAATCAAACCACCAACCTTTTTCTTGTAAAGCAGGTGCTCTTCCATTGAGCTAACACCCTTTAAAGAATTATACTTTTAAAAATTAGATCTTGAAACTTCATAAATTGTAAATTCTACAAATTTCAATTAATTAAGTCTCAGCAACATTTTACTAAACAAGAAAAGCAGCATCAAAGCTGCAGGTCCCTACCTAATGGTTATTGAAGTTATGAAAAGTGGGTGGAGAGAAAAATAGTTATGTATAAGAGAATCAATATGTTCAATTGAATACTCAATTATAAGTGAAACTCTGAAGACATTTAGAACCTATAAATGATTTATAACTAGAAAATGCACCAAATATTGCAAAGTAAATGTCATAAGTGCATAGCATATGGAAGAAGAGGAGGCAGGGACTTGGAACCCTTGTACATCTTGGCATGCCTTTGTTGGAAATAATACTGAGAGGGGGGGGGGGGGGGGGGGGGGGGGGGGGGGGGGCGTGAATCAATATTATCAAATCAATAAATTTCTCATTTCCATAATCAGATTCATATATGCTACTTCAGTTAATGGAACTCGCGCGTACACGCAACTGTGTTTAACGAAACTAGTGTATATCCAGAAAACTTAATGATTCAGTTAATTCATCATATGTTGATCTTTAATCAGTGCATCAGTACTTCACTAACCATATAAACAGTAACCAGGTGCAATAAAAAATAGATCATCACACATAAGAAACACACATGAACACCAAGATATAAGGTGGAAACCCAATGTGGGTGAAAACCATCTGCTGCAATCGTCTCTGTCTTCTTTTAATAATAAGAGAATTCTGTTTACAATTTTTTTTGTAT
Organism: Pinus tabuliformis; assembly: GCA_031772625.1. Classification (NCBI taxonomy): domain Eukaryota; kingdom Viridiplantae; phylum Streptophyta; class Pinopsida; order Pinales; family Pinaceae; genus Pinus; species Pinus tabuliformis. The sequence goes on along the minus strand of CM062814.1, from coordinate 484,775,929 downwards.
TGGTGCAGTCTTGTACCAGTATGCAGGCTTCTACCTGCAAAAGGGTACTACCTTCTCTCGTTCTCTAGCTTCTACTAGAAGGGAGCTACAACCCCCTAGCTCTTATACTAGTTGTTATGTTTACTAGTATGTAGGTGCCAGCCTATAGAAGGCAAAAACCTTCTCTTTCCTCCAAGGACCACGTTTCATAAATTTTCAGACTGGATTCATCAAAAACATCATTTAGTCATCAATTATATCTGCACCAACCAATATCCTATTGAACCAATCACAACCGAATCAATCAATCACTCTGATCTTTCAGAATGCTATCACCAGGAGACAACAACCAGAACCCAAGCAATAACCCAGAATACTGCAACAACAAACAACAGCAACTAAAACATAGATTATAAGGTATACACTACTTTCTTGTGCAGAACCTATGTGTATACGCGCTTTCCTCAAAGCTAACCAGTGTATACATCTGTAAATGTTAATTCATAATTCAGTAGCTATACCAGACTTCAATTATACCCAGATCATATCATTTACAAAATAATAAATGCATCAGTATTCATATCTAGAATATTCATGAGCAAAAACACATAATGATAGTTCACTTTACACCTTAAGATCCCGATCCATCATCAGATCTTATTCTCCATCACTTGCTAAGGTTCCTCCTTGGTTCAAATCCAGCAATGCACCATAACCCAATAACTGGTATACTAGATCTCACTCTTTATTAGATATTCAATACTTGAGTGCCATGGCCTAATGATCTTCTCCTCCTTTTATAGTTTTAGGCCTTTCTCAATACCATGGACCAAAACCACTTAGTACCAATACCTTGGATCAAATACCTAGGGTCAATACCTTGGATCAAATACCATGGACCAATACCATGGATCAAAATACCATGGACAAATGCCATGGATCAAAATATCATGGATCAAAATACCATAGACCAAATACTTCAGACCAAAACTTATTTTTCCAAGGTATACGTGCTTTCCTTTCTGTGAAAGTGCATGTGTACGATGTACGCTCCTTTTGTTCTGTTAACCTACGTGTATATGCAGCTTGGTCAATGGTGAACCTACGTATACCTCTCTTTCTTCATTCTGTGAGTCTGATCTGATTCCTTGAAGCTGCCTTGCATTTCATGCATTCTGTCACATCTGATACAAGAGAGTTGTTCTGCTATAAATGGGTTGCCATCAAGTACAACACATACTTCATAATGCCAACAATCTCCCCCTTTAGACTTGATGGCAACAACAACCACACCAAGTCACTCCCCCTTTGACGTCAAGTGCAAAGGCTCATGCTCATCCTGAGTGCATGCTGAAATCTTTGATATGCTGAAGTGTGCTGATTGAGCTCTCATGATTGAGTCCATGCTCCCCTTGAGCATAAGCATAGTCTTCAAAAAGATGTTCTAAAAGAAGAACATGACTCTATACATAAAAATGAGCTTCCTATCACCAAAGACTCATACATACATCCGTCTCCCAACCAAGTGGGGCTATACCAAATTTGACTCATCACTCAATGAAGTGGGGATATAAAAATGTTTATACATGGAAAAACATAAACATTACATCATCCATCCCATGCATAGTGGGGTTACAAATTTGGTCTTTTCATGACCTTTACATTAAAGGATGTACATGACTTATATAACATAGACCAACTATCTAAAACAAGACCATGATGGTCATCAACAACTATCATATGATCTGCACCATTAGCAACATCTGTCAATCAACATCCAGACCAACAACCTGTATATGTCCATCATTAGTTCCCAAACTATCATCAACCATGTTCTCCCATGAACCTGTTCCACCTGTTTACTGTCAGATCTGATCATTGCATATGTTAGTAAGAGATATCAAAGCATCGTCATCAATCAGATATACATCAAGTTATCAACAACTTTATGAGAACCAACATGTTTCCACATGTTATCAGCAGAGTGAAAACATCATCAAGCAGAGCAACTAATTTACTAAACCATATCAGACCCCTTTCTCCTGAGTCTGGCCCACTGCTTTTCTTTAGACCAACATATATGTGGCTGTAGCCACAGAAACCAGCGTATGTACGCGACTCCGCTTCATGAAACTCGCATATACCAACCTTTCTTTAAAAAAATGGATTTTAACAGTAGGATAATGTAACAACTACTCCCAACTTCTTCCTGAGATATTCAAATGTTACTCTGGGCAGTGGTTTAGTGAATATATCAGCAACCTGTTCTTTGGAGGGAACATACTCCAATTTGACCTTTTGTTCAAGCACTTGTTCACGTAGAAAATGATATTTGATGGGTATGTGCTTGGTCTTGGAGTGCATGACTGGATTATTTGAAATAATGATGGCACTTGTATTATCACATAGAATGGAGATGGGTGGAGTACATGTGATCTGAATGTCTTGCAATGTTTGCATCATCCAAAGTAGTTGTGTTCAACAAGATGTAACATCCAAGTATTCTGCTTCAGCTTTAGATAATGCGATCGAACTTTGTCTCTTGTTGAACCAAGACACTAACCTGGAACCCATATAGAATGCACCACCACTAGTGCTTTTTCTGTCATCAACAATTCCTGCCCAATCTGCATCTGTATATGCACGAAGTGTAAGATCTATATCTCTGGGATACCATAACCAAAAGTTTTGTGTTCCTTGGAGATATTTGAAAATCCTTTTGACTACCTGAAGGTGTGTTTCCTTAGGATTTTCTTGGAATCTTCCAAATATTCCTACTACATGCATGATGTCTGGTCAGGTACCTGTTAGATAAAGTAGACTGCTAATCATGGATCTGTAAGTTGGTTGGTTTACTACTGCTGATTCATCATTTGAGCTAAGACTACATCCTGTTACCATTGGGGTACATACTGCTTTAGAATCTTCCATGCCATACTTTTTCAGGATCTGCTTGAGATATTTGGTATGTGAGAGAAAAATACCATCTTTATTTTGCTGAACTTGTAGACCAAGAAAGTAGGTAAGCTCACCAAGAAAGGACATTTCAAATTCTTGCTGCAATACTGAAGCAAAATTTTGACTCATGGATTCTTCATTGCTGCCAAAACTGATATCATCAACATATACAACAATTATTATCAATTTATCAATTTCCATCTTTATATATAGATTGTTATCTGCTGACCCCTTTGAAAAACCCTGTTGGTGGAGATATTTGTCAAGGTGGTAATACCATGCCCTTGGAGCTTGTTTGAGACCATAGAGAGATTTTCTGAGTTTGCATACAAGCTTTGCATCATTTCCAAGAATGAATCCTTCTGGTTGTTCATTATAGACTTCTTCTTCTAAGTCTCCATTAAGAAAGGCCGATTTTACATCCATTTGGTATACTTTTAATTTTTGAAAACTAGAAAGCACAAGAAACATTCGGATGGCTTCAAGTCTAGCAATAGGTGAAAAAGTTTCTTCAAAATCTACACCTTCTTGTTGAGAATATCCTTTACAAACAAGTATGGCCTTGTTTCTAATAACTTCTCCATTTTCGTTCAACTTGTTTTTGAATATCCATTTAGTTCCTATGATATTCCTATCATGAGGTCTAGGAACTAATTCCCAAGTATTATTCTTTTCAATTTACTCAAGTTCTTCATTCATGACCTTGACCCAACATTCATCTCTGCATGCTTCATTTACATTTTGAGGTTCAATGGAAGATATTAATGCTAGATAGCTTGAAGCTTCAGAAATGGTTCTTCTAGTCTGCACACCTGCCCCTTTTTCTCCTCATATTTGAGTTTCTGGATGATTTTTCTGAACATACCTGGACGAAGTCTTTTCTTCTATCATTATCTCTTCTTATGGTGCTTCATTGGTTTCTTCTTCAGAATCAATGTGATTTGATGTGGGAAAATAATCCTCATCTTCTTCATGGTCATAATCTTAAGTTTTTATCTGTTTTGGATTTTTTCATGCTTCATCAACCACAACATCAATACTTTCAATAATTTTCCCAAGTATTTTGTTGTAACATTTATATCCTTTACTTTGGGAAGAGTAGCCAAGAATAATACCTTCATATGCTCTGGGTTCAAACTTACCAAGTTTTTCATCAGTCCTTTTGATGTAACATTTGCTTCCAAAAACTTTGAAGTATTTTACAGTAGGAGTCTTACCATACCAAATTTCATGTGGAGTTTGAGTGCTCTTTACCCGAACATTTGCTTGATTGAGAATAGTGATGGTAGTGAATGTAGCTTCACCCCAGAAGGTTGCAGGAGTTCTAGATTCATCTAGCATAGCACGAGCCATTTGTTGAACAGTTCTGTTCATCCTTTCTACCACTCCATTTTGTTGAGGAGTCCTTGCAGTGGAGAAATGCCTTTTTATTCCATGTTGTTCACAAAATTCAAAGAATTCATCTGAGGTAAATTCCCCTCCTTGATCAGATTTGAGGCATTTGACTTTGCGATCTGATTCATTTTCAACCAAAGCTTTGAAGGCTTTGAATTTTTCAAATGCTTCATCTTTATGCTTTAGAAGACCTATCCAACACATTCTGGAAAAATCATCAATGAACAATATCAAGTATTCTTCTCCATGAGGTGACTTTTTCCTTGATGGACCACATAAATTAGTATGAACAAGTTCAAGAGGCTTACTAACCGACCCTTCCTTTTCGATGAATTGAGATCTAGTTTGCTTACTGAATTGACATGATTTGCATATAGTATTGTCACAAATGTTGATATTTTGAAGATCACGAACAGGCTGGAATATGTATGCTTTTCTTATTAAGAAAAGCTTAGATGTCCCAGTCTTCTGTGCCATAGCCAATTTTCATCATTTTTTCTTAGATAGCACTGTTGTTGTCCTCCCTAGAGTATGTATAGGTTGTTTGGAGTTCTTGTCCCTTTAATAACAGTTTCTCCTATATTAAGCTCACGAACAACACATCCATTTGATCGAAGCACTACTTCATTTCCTTGATCACACATTTGACTCACACTCAACAGATTATGCTTTAAGCCATCAACATACATAACATTCCCAGCTTTAACTTTTTCTTTCAAGAAAATAGAGCCTTTACCTTTTATGACAGCAGGAGTGTCATTTCCAAATGAGACACTCTTTTCCTTTTCTAAGGCATTATATGAGTGTAGTTTTTCTCTGTTACCTGTCATGTGTTTTGAATATCCATTGTCGATGTACCACTAGTTTTCTTGTCCTTTTGCATACAAGGTTATACCACATCTTTCTGTTTGCAATTCTTTCTTTCTCCATATTTTGGGATTTAATGGAGTTTTCTCTTTTTGAGCTATTTGCCGAAATTTACTCCTGCATTTAGATTCTTCATGGCCAAAGTTGTTGCAAATTGAGCATTCTATTTCATTTTCAAGAAGAGAGAATTTATTATAGGAACTTTTCTTGATCCCTGTCACATTCCTTTGATTTCGTGCTTCTCTAGTCATGATAATTTTGTAAGCAACACATTGAGTAGCTTTGTGTCCAAAATTATGACATGAGAAACATTGACCATTGAGAAACATTGACCATGAGAAACATTGATTGTGGCTTCTATTCATCCTTGAAGAAAATTGAGCCTAATTCACCTGGTGATCTGCTTTATGACTTTGCTGACGATTGTCGAACTATTCACTGCTCTTTGCTGCATCACGATAGCTTTTAGTGGAGCTTGACAACTTCTGTGATTGAGATGTTCCTTCAGTGTATCCAAGACTTGTCTTTATCAGTGGAGAGTGCTGCACTTTGATAATTTCATTTAAGGTTTCTGATCCTTTAGCAAATCTAATATTGAGAGCCTTTTTTTCTCAAGATCCTTTCTTAGACCCACAATTTTCACATTCTAGCTTTACATTCTGTTTTTCTCTTTTAGCAAGTTGGAATGTCAAGGTATCTATAATCATATTATTTTCTTCTAAATAGATTTTGAGTTTAGAGATTTCTTCATAAAGTTCATCTTCATCTAAAGCATCCAAAAAATCATCATCTTCATAAGCCATCAGAAGGCTATAGTCATTACTATTTTCATCTTCATCACTATTTGATAAACCATTGCTATCTTCATTAGTAGCTCTTTTACTTACACTTTATTTTCTATTCCATTTTGTAGTTTCCTTCCATTTATCATATTTATCTTTATGAGGACGTTTGGCAGCATAATGACCGACTCTACCACAGGCAAAACATTTGAAAGGTAGTTTACCTCTGAATCTATAGAACCTCGTTGAAGATTCTTAACAAAGTTTGCTTCCTCTTCTTCTTTTGAAATGTGTCCTGATTCATTGAGTTCTTCTTTTCCTTTTACTGAAGCTTTAAATGTGGCTTCTCTCATATCTGATGGACCTCCTTTTCTCATCTCAAAGGCAGTTAAGATTCTGTGACGCTGTGTCATAGTAATAGTGTGTAGATCCTGCTTTTCTTCTATGGCAGATACTTTTGATTCAAATTTAGTAGATAAGGATCTTAAAACTTTTTCAACTAAGGTAACTTCCTTTATCTCTTCACCCAAATTCTTCAAGTAATTAACAATCTCACCTATACATAAGAAGTAACTAGCTACACTTTCATCATTGTGAATCTTGAGAGTTTCATATTGAATTCTGAGAGTTTGCAGTTTAGCACGTTTTACCTGAGAGTCTCCTTTGTAGCTTAGAACGTTTTTTTGCTAGATTTCTTTCGCTGATTTGAGCTGCATAACTTTGACAAACTCTAATTGTGACAGACTTCCCAATACTGTATTGACAGCCTTGGAATTGGTTTCATATTGCTTTTTACATGTTGCGTCTGTAGGAATTACAGATGGAAATGTATATCCTCCTTCCAATATTTCCCAGATATATGTTCCAAGAGATTGAAGATAGGCTGTGGTTCTTACCTTCCAATAAAAAAAGTTTCTCCCATCAAAGATTTGCGGTCTCATGGATCCCCCGCTTTCTTGATTACTCATGATGATGGATCTTCCTTCAAGTGATCAAGCTTCCTCTAAAGGACCTGCTCTAATACCAATTGTTGGAAATAATATTGAGAGGGGGGGTGAATTAGTATTATAAAATCAATAACTTTTTCATTTCCATAATCAGATTCATATACGCTACTTCAGTTAATGGAACTCACATGTACACACAACTATGTTTAATGCAACTACCATATATCCAACAAACTTAATGATTCAGTTAATTCATCATATGTTGATCTTTAATTAGTGCATTAGTACTTCATTAACCATATAAACAATAACTAGGTGTAGTCAAAAATAGATCATCACACATAAGAAACACACATGAACACCAAGATATAAGGTGGAAACCCAATGTGGGTGAAAACCACCTGCTACAATCGTCTCTATCTTCTTTTAGTAATAAGAGAATTCTGTTTACAATTTTTTTTGTACTGGTGTAGTCTTATACCAGTACGCAGGATTCTACCTACAGAAGGCTACAACCTTCTCTTGTTCTCCAGCTTCTACTGGAAGGGAGCTACAACCCCCTAGCTCTTGTACTAGCTGGTTTACTAGTACGTAGGTTCGAGCCTACAGAAGGCAACAACCTTCTCTTTTCTTCCAGGGACCACGTTTCATAAATTTTTAGACTACATTCATCAACAACATCATTCAGTCATCAAATATATCTGCATCAACCAATCTCCTATTGAACCAATCACAATTGAATCAATCAATCGCTCTGATCATTCAGAATGTTGTCACCAGGAGACAATAACCAGAACCCAAGAAATAACCCAGAACACTACAACAACAAACAACAGCAACTAAAACATAGATTATAAGGTATACTCTACTTTCTTGTGCCGAACCTGCACGTATATGTGCTTTCCTCAAAGCCAACCAACATATACATTTGTAAATGTTAATTCATAATTTTGTAGTTATACCAGACTTCAATTATACCCAGATCATATCATTTACAGAATAATAAATGCATCATTATTTAGATCTAGAATATTCATGAGCAAAAACACATAATGATAATTCACTTTACGCCTTAAGATCCTGATCCATCATTAGATCTTATTCTCCATCACTTTCTAAGTTTCCTCCTTGGTTCAGATCCAGCAATGCACCATAACCCAATAACCTGTATACTAGATCTCACTCTTTATAAGATATTCAATACTTGAGTGCCATGGCCTAATGATCTTCTCCTCCTTTTATTGTTTTAGGACTTTCTCAATACCATGGACCAAAACCACTTAGGACCAATACCTTGGATCAAATACCTAGGGTCAATACCTTGGATCAAATAACATGGACCAATACCATGGATCAAAATACCATGGACTAAAAACTTCAGACCAAAACTTAGTTTTCCAAGGTATTCACGCTTTCCTTTCTATGAAAGTGCGTGTGTATGATGTACGCTCCTTTTGTTCTGTTAACCCATGTGTATATGCGGCTTGGTCAATGGTGAACGTGCATATACCTCTCTTTCCTCATTTTGTGAGTCTGATCTGATTCCTTGAAGCTGCCTTGCATTTCATGCATTCTATCACATATGATACAAGAGAGTTGTTCTGCTATACGTGGGTTGCTATCAAGTACAACACATACATCATAATGCTAACAACCTTAGCACTTGGCACATCTTAGCTTGTTTTACATGTATTTGTACTATATGGCACATGTTTGAATTCCATAACATTCCCTAACACACCTTGGCAGTCATGACCTCACAACTAGCATTACATTTTTCCATGACTTAGGAACCTTACATTCACTAGAACACCTTGGCACTCCCTAGTTGTCATGCCCTATGTTATCCTCCACAATGTACTAGGCTGATGAGGAGATGAAGGTAACCATAGACCAATCTTTTATTTTGGTAGCTAGCCCTACCAAACCAGAGAGGGCTCTCTCTATGAAATGATAGCCAAGAGATGATTGGAATGTAAAGGATTTTAGGAAAATTTAGGGACTTGGAACTCTGTCCACCAGTGTCTTTTATGGCAGGGACTTTGTCAAGGAGGCAGGGAATTGGAACTTTTTCTAGGATAAAGCACCTAACATACATGACATAAGCTCCCTAGAGTAGAGTACCTCCTACTTAGAAGAGTGTCCCTTGCTCAAAATATATAACCCTTATCTGCTGTGCACTTTTCTTAAAGATAAATCTATGCATAAAATAGTACTAAGAAAAACACCTTAATTAAGAAAAGTGAGCATCTAAGTCAAACTATAAAAGTATACTAAATATGGTTGTTGGGCGTGGGATCCCCCAAGGGTAGTTTTGAGGATAAAAGCCCATATTTTGGTCCAATTTTGTAATCCAAATGTAAAGACTCTGCATTTTGTGGTCGCAAAGCGCGTAGGTGTTAAAGAGTCATAGGGTTGTCCACCCTTATTTTGGAAATGTAATGTCGGTTGTAAAAGATCTACCCATGGTCCGCGGACCATGGGATTGTATAAATAGAACTAAGCTCTAAGTAGTTTAGGAATCAATGAATGAAAAAAGGATCAAACATGTATGAGAGACAGCTCTGAAGTAAAAGTCTAAGTCTTGGGTTGTAACATAGGTAGAGGCTCTGCAGCTGAATGCACATAGGCCTAGAAGTCTGCAACTGAGTGCGTGGACCCCTGCAACTGAGTGCATAGGGCAGGTCGAGTATGTAATCGTTCAGAATTATCAATAAAGAGAAGTATTCTACAATTTTTGCGTCTTTATTTCCTATTTATGCATCTGTTATATTGGGTATGAATTTCACTTATAACGCTTATAGATGCACGAATGTATGTAAATGTATTTGTTAAGTGAACGTAAGTAAGAACATCTTTACACGAAGCTAACAAAGATTTGTTAATAAGATAAGAACGACACTTATCCTAGTTAGGGAGATATCACAGTTCGCTGCCTTAGCAACGCGAAAGGACTTCAGCCCTTGGTTAGGGCTTCATGGAAGCCGATTGTACCCTTTCGTGAAGGTACTAAAGGGTGGAATAGAGGGTCAAGCAACCTGCGCGAAGGCAGGTCTAGTTGGAATAAACCGACATCACAACCATCTCAAGGGTGCAGAAACTTGGTTCCAGCATCCCCCCATACTGCTTCGGGTGAGACTTCAGTCTGCGCTCCATGGGCTGATGCCGAAAGGGCCAGTAGTGTAGGGATTTGTTTGGCTAACTAATGTTGAACCTAGGTCAAGCCCCGTCAAGCCAACAATGGCTCTATATAGGTTTTGGAAACACTAGACCAACATTCGTGCATAGAGTAACCATAAGATGACTAAAATCGATGCACTTCTTTCATTGTTGCTATACCCTCACAGTAAAACTGGAATCTGTGGCATGTACCCCAAGGTTGTATGCATCTTCTGAAGGTGTAGATTGAAAGGGTTTGCTGAGATGAAGTACTATTGAAGGAGAAACACCTTCAAAATAATAGATAAAGTCTACTATGAATTCAACCCATTTGCACATAGACCAAGGCTGCTACTAGGTACACTTCTCTGTTGAATGGAAACTGCAATGTATTGTAGTGCTGCAGAAGTAAAAACACCTTTAGTGCAACACAGATAAAACTCTAAAAAATATTGTCACTGCGGCCTCGATTGTAGATGATATCATCAATATAGGTAACAACTTTGATAATTGAAAAACCAAAAGGTAAGTTGCATAGATCATTTGAAATGACAGATTTGGGCATACTTTATTATTATTTAGGAGTGTTAGTATAGAAAATGCAAGGTAGCTTGTTGCGTCTTTATGTCACAGGCCAAGGATGCGAAGAAATACATAAAATATTAAATAGCATGGTATAAGTCGATTGCAGGTTCTTTTGAAATGGGAATGGGATTCTCCTTGTGCGGGTTCTAATCTAGTGGGTATAAATTTAAATAAGAAACTGATAGTTATGGGGTTGGAATTGTCTCACAATTCATGAAAAGCCCCAAATTTGTTCACTAGAAAGAAGAAACGTGAGTCGTCTGGTTTATGGAATGGAACACCCTATTCACAGGAATATAACTTGAAATTAGTCAGGCATATTATTTCACATCTTGTTGTATGTGTGTGCTTTGAACAGATAACCAAATCCAAAGACTCAATAACACCTCTGGTAAAGTTTACAGATGTGAAACACTTCTGAGAAAACCCATTTCTTAATGACAATTGAGCGAGGAATATGTCGAAGGATTCAATCTTGCACTCAATCATAAAAAGGAAGTTGGGGTATCCAACATCTTGCCAACAAACCGTCTCCAACCATAAAGTGTAAGGAAGGTTAACTACAAATACTCTTTCCCACTTTGTAGTATTGTTGCCTCTTGAATTCTAACAAGTATCTGGCTGCTTAGATCCACAAAACTCATGCCAAGTAAACTCTGCATGATACAATTATGATGTGCAAGCTTGACACATGTTCTAGTTTCCTTCTAAAAGAGGGTAAGTCAAAATATTATGACAATATTAAATGTAATTTGATCATACACTATTGAGGTATTTCATGGAATAAACAATATATTATTAATACACTAATGAAGAACTCAAAATAAATGAATTTCTTAGTGCTACAATAGTGCTACTCTTGGGATTCTGGAATAAAGCACCTAACCTACATGGCAAAAGCTTCCTGGAATAGAGTACCTCCTACCTAGAAGTGTGTCCCCTACTCAAAATATAGAACCCGTCTCTACTATGCACTTTTATTAAAGATAAATCTGTGCATAAAACAGAACTAAGAAAAACTCCTAAATTAAGAAAAGTGAGAATTTAAGTCAAACTATAAAAGCATACTAAATATGGCTCTATCTAATTTTGGGAAACACTAAACAAGCATGCTTGCATACAACAACCACAAGATGCCTATAATCGATGCACTTCTTTCATTGTTGCTACACCCTCATAGGAAAACTATAATCTACAACATGTATCCCAAGGCATTGGATAGGTACTTCCACATAGGTCTAAGTGTGTAAACATGTGGGAATAGTCCAAAAGACTCTTAACCTTGAAAATTACTTTAATTAATAGAATTATTAAGGTAATTGGATTTTATAAGAAAAAGTGAGCTAACCTAATGAAATGTAGAGGCTATTTGCATTAATGAATTAAATGAATCTCAACCATTGAACTCAAGTGATGTTGAGATCTAATATCAACAATGAATCACCTTGGAGATCGGAGTTTTAGATTCCATCAATAAATCAAACTTATAAAAGGAATGCTATGCTAAAAGAGAAGACACATTAGTGAGCACAAGACAATGAGGTAGTGAGGATCTCAATGATTGGATGGTGGACATTCATCCAAGTGTGCAGAGTCAAAGGAGGAGTGCAAGGGATAGCAAGGGAGAAGGATCCAGATTAACTAGAAAGATCAAATGATGAGTTTTGGAGGGTTTGATCAACTGGAATTTCCCAAATTTTTGTTGTATTTGTATTTTTCCTCAATGCGCCATTATACCAGTAAGGGAGCCCTTGTATACTGAAGATTAATTGATAAAATAACTGATTTGAAAGGCAGAGATCTATGTGTGCATGTGTATGAGATTAAAGTGATTACTTTGCTTCCACTATTTATTTTTATCTGTGCTAAAATATCAACAATGTTTTTTATTCAGTAGATCTACAACAATAATTATTTAATAAAATAGGAATCTGCCGAGTCCATGATTAGCCAAAAGACGAGGTTAGAGAAATCAACACACACACATGGACAACTTCAAAACAAGCATCTTCAAAGAACTTGGCACAAAATAAATATGTCTATCTATTTCATATGCACACTTTTACGAATATATGCCTTTTACAAAGATATTTGAAGGCATAAATCCACAATTCGGAGAGAGTTTTCAACATTTTCCTAAAGAAAACCTCACAACAAACCCCCCAGGATTTTGCACACATGGACAGTTTCAAAAGAAGCACCTTCTAAAAATTAGGAAACAAAGAAGTATGTATATATGCGTCTAATATTTTCACTTTAACAAAAATATATTTTTACATAAATATTTAACGACATAAAGTTCATAATGTGGAGAAAAATTTCAACTTCTTTTCTAGGGAAAACCAGGTGGGGAAAACCCGAACACTTCGATACAATTTGAAGATGGTATCGAATGTAAACCTAGACTAACCCACTAGGGATGTCGAGAGAGGCACACAAAATGGGCAGCCAACCCTAGGAAAGAACCTTGAGAAATCCTACATGAAGCTCAAAGCACACAAACACTAGAGCTATCCCATGGAAAGAATTTTCAACTTAGACATAAGAATACAAACATAGTTTCCAAAACAAATTAAATAGGAAAGGAATGACTTTGAAATTAAATTGTTGTAGACATAAAAATATAATTAAAAACTATATTAAGGGATGCAACAAGAGGGTAGGGGAGAGATTTTCAATCCCTTTCACCCTAGGAAGTTCCTACCCAAAACCCAAATAGGGCTTGACAACATGTAGAGGAATGCATGCAGGTTGTCAAGAAAATCAAGGAGATTTCTAGTGAAGAGTTGAGAGAGGCACCTAACTTGGAACCTAAATAGGTACCCAAAAATGAAAATAATCACAAAAGAATGCAATTACGAAAAAAATATTGCTTGTTGCACACTCTACATTCCATTAGTTTTATGTGTACAAAATTGTGATAGGTGGAAATAGGTGAAGGGTTAGGTAAATGTGGGTAGAATGTTAGAAAAGAAACCAATGCTTTATCCCCCATCCTCTAAGCATGTTAGTATCTTTGGGGATTTCCCTATCATCCTCGGTACACAATGGATGACAAGCAACATAATTTTTGATATCCTTTACTAAAGTAAGACACCACTAGTACTTAAGAGTGGCGTTCCCAAGTAATAAGAAGTCCCAGGATTACCACAATACCGTGAGTAATTCTAAACTCTCCCTATTCCAAATGGCACCTACAAGCATATAAAAATAACTAATAATTTTTTTTTTTAATTCTCTTTTTATTCCTATATAAAGAAAAGGTGGTGAAGTCCTCCCAAACCTTGATTCTCACTTATTTATGTCACACAAACGTTCATTTGCTTCATTATTCACCATCATCTCACTAGTGCCATCATATCAAGGATTTTATAGATTAATTTGTGGGCAGAAAGCTTCCAAAGGAGTGGAACAACTTTCTAACACATTTCAAGTGCATTCAATTCCCAACAATCCACAAAATAAATTGTACATAAAATTTTGATGTTCATCTTGTTATGTCTCCTCTAATTTTGATATTCAAGAATTTTTGTAGTTTTCATATATTTTATATTTGGAGCAGTGTGTATCAGATTGATTAACCTATGTGGATGTTGGGAAAAGGTAAAAAATACCATACTCTAAAGTGAAAGTGCATGCCACAAATGCAAAACATGTCCCTCTACAAAGTAATAATGTGAATGTCCTCGTTGGTCATTTCTATGGTATGTGAATTATTTTAGGTTGGTTTCATAGCCTACTTGATATTGGCAGCATTTTTGTGGAGGGCCTCGTTGCTACTATGCATCTACTACATTGTGGTTGTTTACTTTTTCTTGTTCTGTAAAAGGTTGGTTGTTATTGTACACAACCACTCTTTTGGGATTGTGATGACATTTTCAATGGGATAAAGAGGATAACGCCTTGCCATTGGGCTTACAAATATCTATTGCAATCGAGAACTGGTATACAATTTGCATAAATATGGCCTTAGGGTGTATTTTTCCCAACACTTTTCATTGGCATTTTATGGTAGGTCAGTTTATGTTTCTTCAAACAAGTACAAATTTCTTCCTTGCAAGTTTTGTGAGAGACTGCAAGGGTTTGTACCTGTATATTCATTCTTTCTTTCTCATCATTTCTTCAGAAAGGGGTGTGATGTAGGAAAGTGTTCCCTCTGCGGGCAGAGGCAACCCCTGTAGCCCTAGAGTGGGTCTAGTCACAAACAAGGACAGATCAGCAATAGCTTTCCTTAAACATTCATAGTTGGAGGCCTACCTCAACCGGTGATCGATGGAGTTCTATTGCGCTGCTCCAGCTTCCGCTTCCTTCTCCTAATGAGTAATCAACCTGAAACAATGCAAAGGAAAGACAACAAAGCACATAACCAGAACAACAATGCTCTATTTACTTACAAAGTCAAGAAGTCATGAGATAGCAAGTACATTGAGTACAAGACATAGGAAAACATCATTGATTGCATTAATTATGAAATACGAGTAAGCTTACAACCAAATTCTTGACGTCACAAGCCTTCTCAGAGGGATCCGACCAGCATGTTCCTCAAGCATTCACTCTTTAAAGATGGATCTCCCAATACACAAGTCTCTCTCACTCACAAGTTTTACACAAGATTAAGGGCACTTCACAACCTTCCACAAGCTATCAAAAATCCCACACTTGTCACACTCACACCAGCTATCTAGCAAACTCACAAACACTAACAGCACTATCAGCAAACATTCCCAAAACTAAGAATTAGCAACACATAGCAATGGTGAGAGTTTAAATAGGAGAATGGGTCTCCATGAAATGTGGGAGGAATGAGCTTATCTCCAAGGAAGGTAGCACAAATGACGGAATAGCCACGCCAGAGAAAGGAGGGTGACATAAACTAGGCCAACAACCAGGTTTGGAGTCATCTGGAAGGTTGACTGTTTGAACAAATTCGCCCAATCTGGATCATCGCGGGCACATAATTGGCCTTTCACGCTGACATCACTATTGAATAACGTAGTTAGTCAGATCATCGCTCAGGATTACAAGCGACAGTCGCGCTGGCACATAAAATCTGACCATCGTGGGAATTAGGTGTACTTCTGCGATGGCAGCACTTCTGGGCTGTTTTGGAGCACCCTTCAGCGCGTTTATTAAGCCAACAGACGCGATGAAGCAGAAACCTTTGGAAAAGTGGGTCATTTGGCAACATCAGAGAGCATTTGTCTAACATGAGCATGTATGACTTGGACACTTGACACAGTAGGAATACTTGAGTGAAGACAGTGACAAATTATTGTGTAACAAGGGGGTTTTACAGTGTTTTCATGACTCTGATCAATTATGTGCTTCAAAGGGATCTGTTTCAGATAAGATCTTGTTTAAAGTTGGGGGGCCTACAGGCCCTTGCTTAAATTTTTTTAAGATACAAAGAGCATATTACAAAAAGGGATGTCAATATATTAAAAAAAAATATGAACCAGAAATTAGACAAAACTATTATCACTGTAGTTGTTACATGTTTTTGAGAAGAAAGAGAGCCCCATAGGTTGTATTTGGTAACTGAGTGATCATAATAATGTCTCATTTCTAGAATGAAAATAATTAAGAATAATTTCCAATAGAAAATTGATAGGAAACTTGATATACATAGGAAGGATTTCTTTTCTGACTAGCATCATCTTAAGTCCAGACACACTTCTACTCTAATACCTTGTGGTGCCAATTTTTTGTTCTATTTCAAATATGAGTGTTAGTAAGAAGTTAGAACCTTTGTGTACATGATTATTTTTGGAAACAATATACAAGCATGCTTGCATACAACAACCATAAGATGCCTAAAATCGATGCGCTTCTTTCATCATTGTTATACCCTCATAACAAAACTAGAATCTGTAGCATGTACCCCAAGGTTGTATGCATTTTCTAAAGGTATAGATTGAAAGGATCTACTGAGATGAAGTACTATTGAAGGAGAAACACCCATTTGCACACAGACCAAGGTTTTTACTTGGTATACTTCTCCATTGAATGGAAAATGCAATGTATTGTAGTGCCGTAGAAGAAAAAATAGCTTTAGTGCAACATAGATAAAACTCTAATAGATATTGTCACCATGGCCTTGGTTGTATATGATCTCATCAATATAGGTAACAATTTCGATAATTGAAAAAAAAAAGGTGCTCTACATAGATAATTTGAAATGATAGATTTGGGCATACTTTATTATTGTTTAGGAGTGTTAGTATAGAAAATGCAAGGCAAGATGTTGCATCTTTATGTCACAGGCCAAGGATGCCGAGAAATACATAAAATATTAAATAGCATGGTATAGGTCGATTGCAGGTTCTTTTGAAACAAGAATGGAATTCTCCTTGTGCGGGTTCTAACCTAGTGAGTATAACTTTAAATAATAAACTGATAGTTATGGGGTTTGAATTGACTCACAATTCATGAAAATTCCCAAATTTGTTCAATAGAAAGAAGAAGAGCGAGTCGTTAGGTTTATGGAAGAGAAAACCATATTCGTAGGAAGATAACTTGAAATTAGTTGGACATATTATTTCTTGTCTTCTTGTACGTGTGTGCTTTGAAAATATAACCACATCCAAAGACTCAATAACGGCTTTGGTAAATTTTATAGATATGAAGAAATTATGAGAAAACCCATTGCTTAATGACAATTGAGTGAGGAATATGTCGAAGGATTCAATCTTACACTCAGTCATAAAAAGGAAGTTGGGGTATCCAGCATCTTGCCAACAAACTAATTCCAATCATAAAGTGAAAGGCAGGTTAACTACGAAACCTCTTTCCCACTTTGTACTATTGTCGCCTCTTGAATTCCAATAGGTATATGGCTGCTTAGATCCACAAAACTCGTGCCAGGTAAACTCTGCATGATACAATTGTGATGTGCAAGCTTGACACATGCTCTAGTTTCCCTCTAAAAGAGGGTAAGTCAAAATATTATGACAAGCTTAACTGTAATTTGATCATACACTATTGAGGTATTTCATGGAATAAACAATATACTATCAATGCACTAATGAAGAACTCAAAATAAACAAATTTCTTATTGTTATAATAGTGCTACTCTCGGGATTCTCGGATAAAGCACCTAACCTGCATGGAAAAATCTTCCTATAATAGAGTACCTCCTACCTAGAAGTGTGTCACCTGCTCAAAATATAGAACCCTTCTCTACTATGCACTTTTCTTAAAGATAAATCTATGCATAAAATAGAACTAAGAAAAACACCTAAATTAAGAAAAGTAAGCATCTAAGTCAAACTATAAAAGCATACTAAATATGGCTCTATCTAAGTTTGGGAAACACTAAAAAAGCATGCATTCATACAACAACCACAAGATGCCTATAATCGATGCACTTCTTTCATCGCTGCTATACCCTCATAGGAAAACTATAATCTACAACATGTATCCCAAGGCATTGGATAGGTACTTCCACACAGGCCTAAGTGTGTAAACATGTGGCAATAGTCAAAAGACTCTTAACCTTGAAAATTACTCTAAGTAGTAGAATTATTAAAGTAATTGGCTTTTATAAGAAAACGTGAGTTAACCTAATGAAATGCAGAGGCTATTTGCATTAATGAATTACATGAATTTCAACCATTGCTTTCAAGTGATGTTGAGATGTAATCTCAACAATGAATCACCTTGGAGATCAAAGTTTTGGATTCAATCAATAACTCAAACTTATAAAAGGAATGCTAGGCTAAAAGAGAAGACACATTAGTGAGCACAAGACAATGAGGTAGTGAGGATCTCAATGATTGGGTGGAGGACATTCATCCAAGTGTGTGGAGTCCAAGGAGGGGTGAAAGAGATAGCAAGGGAGAAGGATCTAGATTAGCCAACAAGGACAAATGATGAGTTTTGGAAGGTTTGATCAGCTGGAATTTCCCAATGTGTTGTTGTATTTGTATTTTTCCTCAATGTGCCATTATACCAGTGTGGGAGCCCTTGTATGCTAAATATTAATTAATAAAACAACAGATTTGAAAAGGAGATATCTATGTGTGCATGTGTATGAGATTGATGTGATTATTTTTCTTCCACTGTTTATTTTTATTTGTGTTAAAATCTTAGCAATGTTTTTTATTCAATAGACCTACAACAATAATTATTTAATCAAGAAGGAATTTGTCAAGTCAATCATTAGCAAAAGATGGGGTTATAGAAATCAACACACACACATGGAAAACTTCAAAATAAGCACCTTCAAAGAATTTGGCACCAAAGAAATATGTCTATCTGTGTCATATGCACACTTTTACGAATATATGCATTTTACACAGATATTTGAAGGCATAAAAGTCACAATTCGGAGAGAGTTTTCAACATTTTCCTAAAGAAAACCTCACAACAAATCCCCCCCCGGATTTTGCACACATGGACAGTTTCAAAAGAAGCACCTTCTAAAAATTAGGAAACAAAGAAATATGTATCTATGCGTCTAATACTTGCACTTTAACAAATGTATTCTTTTTACATAAATATTTAACTACATAAAGTTCACAATGTGGAGAAAAATTTCAACTTCTTTTCTAGGGAAAACTAGGTGGGGAAGACCTAGACACTTCCATAGAAGTTGCAGATGGTATCTAATGTAAACACAAACTAACCCACTAGGGATGTTGAGAGAGGCACACAAAAGGGGCATCTAGCTCTGGGAAGGAACCTTGAGAACTCCTACCTGAAGCTCAAAGAACTCAAACACTAGAGCTATCCCATGGAAAGAATTTTCAACTTAGACATAAGAATACAAACATAGTTTCCAAAACAAATTAAATAGGAGAATACCATGACAATGACTTAACTGGTTCATAACTACCATGCTCACACTTGGCTATAACTAGTTCATAACTACCATGCAATGACATAACTGGTTCATGATGATACCGTACAATGAATTAAGTTTAAAGAGAAGGAGAAGGAAGGGAGATTCTATGATTCCAATTTATCACAAGATAGGCCTATCCAAAGTATTCTTTCACATAAAGGAACTCACACCATTATATAATCTAAATCCAACCCATTGGGAACAGGCGAAAACAGAATAATGAATGAATGAAAGGGCGGTGCAGACTATTAATTGATGTGCATACTTGATGCCAGTGGCTATATATAGGCTTAATAAATAGCAACGACGTTTCACGCAATTAATGGCAATGGGGTTCAGAACCATTCATATCTCCTCTTCACGAGGAACTGAAAAACAAATAGTAAGGGAATTTTACACACAATTATTAGCAACACCACTTACATTCAGTCACATTTAGGATAGCTCATTCTGAAATATTACTTCATAAGGAAGTGAGGAGGAGAGGAAGAGGAGATTTTCATAAGGAAGTGAGGAGCAAGAGAGGAAGAGGAGATTTTCTAATAGGGGAAAGTCACCTATCTTATTATTGTTTTTCATAGATATTTAATACCAAGCAGACAACCATGATGACCCCATGATCAACTAATCATTAATATGGTAGAAACACCAGTCAATCAAACCAACTAGTTTGGTTAGCAGATACAACTATCCCAGGTTTGATTCTCACCACATTCCTCTATGGACTACTAAGACTCAATGACATTATCCCTCGGCCCCAAAATTGGATGGTTCTATCAAAAAAACAGAATTGCAGACTAAACCAAAACACACAACATTATCTAAAATTTCATCATAGATGAACACAATAGGAATCGAGAACCACTCTAAACTGGGTAGAAAAAACCAGGGCAATGCTAATTCTACTCCATTAATAATGATAAGATCATCATCATTATCATCACAGCGCAAAACATATCATTTTTTTTCCTAATAATGAACAAGCATCTTCTCTGTTTGGAGGCGAAGAAAATATTCGGATTCTACGAGTAGAACTATAGCGTTTCACCTATATAAGGCCACTCCAGCGAACTAGGGGGCAAGCTCAACAAGCTACTGCCAACAGATTTAATACATTGCAGAATTGTAGCAATAAGAAAGCATAAATACATGGTGAATGGGAATGTGAATTCGGGAATGTGATACCTTGCAGATCCAAAATGCCGCAGGTCTGAAATGTATTGAAGAATGTGCCAGTGAAGATATTGTGAGAATTTAGAAAATGAAAATGGCTGAAAAGAAAGGGAACAAAATTTAAATTCCCAGATCTGGGAGAGGTGAGAATGTGTGTACATGGGTGTTTAATAGTGCTTAGGAATTATTGTTGACTCATAAAATTTTACCGTGTAATTCCTTTTGATAATTGTAGTGTGAATAAATTTCCTAGGCATTTCTATTATAGGTTGAATTTTTACAGTTAGAATGGATATTTCGTTAAAATGTTTCAGAGTGAAGTACCCAATTTTATAAATGATTTGACAAAATATTAATATCTTAATTTAATAATAAAAAATAAAGAGTATATTAATGAATAATTTGTTACACTTTGTAAATTTAAGTAATATTTTAAAAAATTAATAGGTTTGACTCTATTCATGTCTTTTTACCCATTTTTATGAAGAAAGAGGGGTTGACGATTGATTTTTATAAATTTATTGAATTATATTAACTTTCTTCTCTTTATTTTTTTACAATATAGATGGAACGCTTATCTAGTATTTGAAGAGTGTTTTTTTTAATGGAATAAATTGGATTGGTAATAGGATCACGTAAAAAGGCACATAGATGATATCAACATCTTGATTCTTCTCTTGCACTCTTTTCTCATTAAACAAAGTAGCTTTTATTTAAGTTGGAAGGACAAAAAAATCATGGTTTTAATCTATATTTTCATTCTCCACCTCTTAATCCAATGAAATCACAATTAAATTTGATAGAACAATCAGGCCTTGAAAAAAAGTAATTGTAGTATTTGAAGCTAAACCTAATAACATGTTTGAATCAAAGGAATCATTTCAATTATCCATGGAGCTACAACGAAATTATGCCAATTTATCTAATATTGGATCGTGAATGACTAAGAAAACTCAAGATTGTGGATATGTCTTATTTATGTTGTTTGTGTTCTTGGGAGATGACTCTATGATGGGATGAATGGAATGCAAACATGCAATATAAATTCAAAAACAAAATGGTGAGCCTACTTAAGAAATGGTTTGCACTAGTTAAAGTGGTAGCTAAATATTAGTAAGAAGTCAAAACTTTTAAGGGGTAGCAAAAGTAATGTGGCATCTCCATCCCATGCATTTTCAACCATAGATGGATAGCCACTTATAGGCCATCAAAATTTCAGCTCTTCAGGGACCATTTCACCATTATAACACAAATATGGTTTTCTTAAGGAGGTATGTAATTCATTTAAGTGCACACATAAGGTGTAACAACAAAAATGCAATGGGATTAAACACGCATTCATTAACATTTCATAGCAACCAAGAATCTATGTTTAAATTAAACTTGACCACACATAACATGCATAATCCATGTTAATTTATTATAGTAAATAATATTCAATCAAATTTCATAGGCACTTGTTTTTTAACTAAGAATGGTCCAAGAAATTAGTTTCATATGAACAATTTTCCTCCTAGTCATAGGAATCCACTTAAGATGCCATCCCCAAGTTGGGTTATGAGGTCGGTAGGGAAAATCAATGTAAGATATAGGATCCCACTCACTCAACCCAACCCAACCCATTTCTCTCATGGAATTGTTACTTCACACATTACAAAGAATTACACATATAATCTAACCCACAAATATCAATGTCACTCTCTTTCACTTCCCTACACGACATAAGGAAGGTCTTCCCCTACTATGGTCGACAATGCCTTAGGGATTTTCTTCCATTTAATTCTTTTTAGTGTAGGCAGAAAGAGTCCAATATGTTGAATTTTTTCTAGGAATAACTTGGAAGATTAAAATGTGCCTCTCAAATAACTAATGATTAATTTAACTAATGGGTTAAAGATTCCTTAGTTACCAACCTCTATGCTCATCTACAACCTCTCTATCTCTTCACCAAGGACAATTGATTCCCCTTTCATGGTGTTTATTTTAATCATCTTCATATTTATGGTTAATTAGTAGAAGAGATATAGCAAGCACTACAACCATAAGCCTTTTTTATGCCTCAAATGAACCTTGAAATTACTTACGAAAATGTTTTTTCAACCTATTCTGTGACTTTGTGATCCACCCATATTTTAAATAGGGGTCGCAAATTAGGTTGATAATAAAGTTGAAAAGTATTTTGTCCAAAAAACCAATATAATATATGTCAAAACTATAGGTCAAAACTATTTATAAAAAGCATAATTTTAGATTCAAAAACATATGTTAAAAATGGATATTACAAATGTGATTGAAAAAAGATTTGATAGCTACCATTTATTACACAAATATTATAAATGAGGTAGAAAATTATTTTGAAAGTTTAATAGGAGGTATAGGTTGAAACTTTTATTTCAAAAAAATGTTCTTGATCATGAGCTCAGAGATGATCCTAGTCATAGTTAAAGATCAAATCCTAATCCTAAACTCACTTCCTACTCTTAAGCTTTTCTTGTCAAGCCTAACAACTCGTTGAGTCTAAATCACATTCTAAGTAGCTATATTCAACTTTGGATTCATAAGCTCCACAATGATATATATATATATATATATATATATAGAGAGAGAGAGAGAGAGAGAGAGATTAATGCTTGAATCTCTCTCCATTATTAATATCAATTAAAACAATCTAATTTAATGTCATAGCATAATCAAAAAACAAATTATAGTTGTTGTTGGATTGCATGGTGTTAAACAAATGTATATGGAATTTTACTTAAAAGAACTCCATCATGGCATGATAACTTCACTATGTAGAGCTACCCACCTATCTAATGCCTTGGTAACACTCCTCAAGTGAGGCCTTCCTTGCTTCAAGAATTGATAATGTTAATGCTAGACTAGTACAATGTTTGTTGGACACTTAAGTGGACCCTAGTTTACCAATTAAAGCCAATAAATGGTTATTTTGTTGGGACCATGACATGATTTTGAGGCCTTAGCAAAATGAAGGAATGACTGGCTAAACCACAAGTGGAAGATTGTTTTGATGATAGAACAAAATATTTTCTAACGAGGAAGCCCCACTATTTTGTTGGAGAATGGAAAAATTCAAGGAGACATTCATGTATGAAGACATGTTGGCTTATGGGGGCCTAACCCAGGTTTAGAGTTAAGTTAGCCAAACAAATCCCTACACTACTAGCCCTTTCGGCATCAGCCCGTAGAGCGCAGACTGAAGTCTCACCCGAAGCAATATGGGGGGATGTTGGAACCAAGTTTCCACACCCTTGAGATGGATGTGATGTCAGTTTATTCCAACTAGACCTACCTTCACGCAAGTCGCTTCACACTTTGTTCTAACCTTTAGTACCTCCATGATCTGGTACAATCGACCTTCGCGCAGCCCTAACCAGGGGCTGAGATGCTTTCACGCTGTTATGGCAGCGAACTGTGATATTTCCCAAACTACATCGAGTATCTTACTTATCTTATTATCAGATCTTAGTTATCTTCGTGTAACAAATATTATTACTTGCGTTCACTTAACTAATAAAATTATATACATTCGCGCATCATATAAGAATTACAAGTGAAATTCATACTCAATATAACAGATGCATAAAACAGGAAATAAAGTTGCAAAATTGATAGAAACTTCTATTTATTAATACTTCCAACTGATTACAGGTTTGACTTGCCCTGCGTACTCAGATGCAGGGGTCCACGCACTTAGCTGCAAACTACTAGGCCTCTGTGCACTTAGCTGCAGAGCCTCTTCCTATGGTATGACCCAAAACTAGACTTTACACTTCAGATCTATCTCGCATACATCATCATTCCTTAGACATTCTGTGATGCCTTAACTACTTAGAGCTTTTCACTATTTATATAATCCCATGGTCCGTAGATCTTCTACAGCCGACATTACATTATCAAAATAAGGGCGGACAACCCTATGACTCTTTTACAACTACGCACTCCGCGCCCACAAAATGTGAAGTCTTTACATTGGAATCACAAACTTGGACCAAAATCTCGGCTCTAAGCCCCAAAAATGCCCTTGGGGGATCCGTGCCCAATAGGCCTCCAACACAATCATTGTGACTCACCCTTAAGTCACTCTATAGGTACGAAGATATTTGCGCGAAGACCTCCCAACTCTGATTGGATCGCTACAAGTTCGGCAGTGCACTGAGCGGCTACCAACTGAACTTCCTCTATGCGCGGTTTAGTGACTACTGTCGTTGAACTGCTGCCCCGAATCCTTTCCTGAGTTGCTTGTAGCTGCACAAGCTTTGCTTCAATGGATGTTGTAATGGTATATGCCTCATCGATAAATGGCTGTAGGCGCGCTTTGAAAACTACCTCTTTATGCGAGTGGCATCCACTTGCTCCTTAAGTACATTTGCCTACTACATCCTTGTGAGCCTTTGTGTAAGGGCAACCATTTGCACAATCCCTTTTACCTCATCGTATCTCTACTATAGCTCGCACACCTCTATCTCTAGGTGCTCTATGTTCAGGTCCTCCTGCAAGGTGGTGAGGACCTTGAATGACTGTTTGAACGGCTTCATGCAATCTGTCATTGCCCTATCAATTTCCGCCATTATTGTTGTGATTGCGGTGGCACGCTATTCCTTAACCTCCAGGGGAGTTGAAGGCTATGCCTTCAACTGTAATTCTATTATCTGAAGGTTCAGCTTTAGCTGAACCCTGGCCATTTTAGCTCTGGCATTGCGCACCCGTGTTGCTAACTTTCGGACGTGCACCTCCACTTGTTCCTCTGCTGGGATGGCCAACTCTGAAACCATATGGAAGGCTTCCTCCACAACCTACACTATTTGTTTGTTCTGATCCACGGTCTGGTTGCACTGCAGGCTCAACTACTCAATTTTGATGTGCTGCTCGCTCATTACATGTATAACACGACTCTCCCTGGCCCAAAGTTTTGTTGTGACTCCATCCTGCAAAATATAGAGCATCTCCCAAGGGAGCGTAGCCATATTTAACCTGACCCCTTTCAAGCTACTGACCATAGGCTTGTCAGCCTCATTCTCTATAATGAGTGCTCAATCTAGCAACACTATTGTGTTGGTCATCCTAGCACGCAACATTTCCTCAGCTGAGTTAGTGCTGACAACGAGGCTGGTTGACACTATGCGAGCCTGTGGAGTGCACACCTTCAACTCCTGTATATGTGTCCAGAGAGCCCCCAATACCAACTGGTGTTGCTCCTCAAACTGTTGGAGGGTCTCTGCGGTGACATCCCTCACCATTTCGTTGATATCATGTAGATCCCCCTCAGTGAGGGTGATTGGGTCAAACGAAGTCTTTGAGGCCTTTGTCTTCTTTCGCAGCCCCACTTGCTCTCTTGGGTGTGGACGTTTTAGTTGGGTGTACATTGTCTACGGGTCTGTGCCACCTTGTTCTGTGTCAGTCTTCGGTTTGGGTGAAGGTGAATTCTATCCCTCGCGCTCTTCTTCTGTTGTTTTCTGCTACTCCACCAACTGCGTAGCGTCGTGTGCCGCCTGGGCCTTAGCCGATGCTTCTTCTTTCCTACAATTTTCCACCAGCTATGCCATCCATATTTTTGTCTCTTCCTTCTTCCATTGCACGGAGGAATTCTCTGCTTCATCCATGGAGCTAGCTGGAGTGCGCCACTCTGGCGGTCAAGACTCAAGGACTACGAATATCACATCGTCAGTCGCCAAATATGGTAACTCATGCCACATCTTCATGGGACCCTTTTGCGCCCTTATGAAGACATGGTGGAAGTCTGCTATGAACTCTGCAAAGCTCTGTAGACTGTTGTAGATAGTGGGCGATAACCGCGGCTTATGATTGATCCCCATCCTGATGTTCATCTCCATGAGCACCCAAAATATCTTGCTCTCCCTTATCCTTTGTGTGTCCTTGGTTGCCCACAATGAATCGTACTTTGTTACCTCTAAAAGGTCTTGTGTGATTGATGGAACTAGATCTTTGGGCAACTCCCATACCACTAGTACTATCGACAACATGAGCCATGCATAATGAAATGTTTTTCCCTACTCCTATGCCTCAGAGTAGTTCACAAGGAACTCACCACATAGATAGTTTTCCCAATTGAACTGGACCCCTTATGCACATTGGGCTGCTAGTGCAACCACTAACATAGGCACCTCATCCGCACGATACTTCTGCATCACCTTCCTTGCCAATATCTGTGTTGTGACCTTGACTGTAGGGTTGTCGATGCAGGAGATGACATACCCTCGCTTCTTCTTATCCAACTTAAATTTCTTTTTCATGGCCTCCACGATGGACGACTCATCACTTTTTCCCTCTGAAATGTTTGCTGGGTTCTCCCTTGCACAAGGTAGCCATTTGATTCGGTGAATCAAATGGTCTATGATGGGGATGGGCTCCTCCAGCCACAAGCACCCATCATGCACCAAGCAGAGCAGCTTCCTGATGACAAAAATGGTCACTGGGGAAGGGTGGCAATGTGACACCCAGAGCAGGTTTAGAAACATTGTTTTCTCAACACCTCTGAGCCATTTACATGGCTCCAACTCTATCATTCCAGCCAACACATCTATCTTCTGGTGCATTAGCTTCGCAGTCACTAAATGTGGGAACTTCTCGTGGTCCGTGAGGTCCCAATCTTCAAATTTTAGCATGGGAACCCATCCCAAGTGCACTCCTTCAAACACAATATCGTCTGGGACCAGGGGAGCTTGTAGAGAGATCTTGCTCTCATCTATATCCTTTGGAACCTTAGCTTTACCCTTTCGCAAAGGAACATATTTCGATAGCCTGGTGATAGGGTCCATGCCCGAGGTTTCAACTTCCATTTCTACATCCTCCACCTCCACCAGGATTTCTTCAAACTCTTCCTCCTCATTGGCCTCCAAATTAATGGCCTTCCCATTTTCCTCCATTGTGAGCTTGGTCCTCAGCGGATTTCTGGGCGAGACGCACACCAATATCATGGCCTATTTATCCTTCTTGTGTCTCAGCGTGCACGGTGATTTAGGGACCTCAACGATTATTTCGACGCTCTCTGGGGCTTCTACTTCCGCACTTGCCTGCGTGGCTTCCTCTGATTTCATTTCTTTAGTATCCATGACTTCTTCACGTGTTGCCATAGTGCGATTCCATAGTTCTCTCAATGTCTTTGGTAATTTCTCAAGCAACAAATTCGCCTTTAGAATATTGAATAAGTCTCGGTTCATGAATATCTGAGCGCGCAACAACTCAGTTCTCAATTTGCCAAGTGTTGTTTGCTGGACAACCATTTGTAATTTATAGCACCTTTTGAACTTGAATTCGATCGTTCCCCCCACATTTGGTCCATTAATGCTTGATTGGCAGTAGATTTTCAAGAATCTAGCCCATAAAGTTCGCCTTCAATGCCTGTCGCCCGCTCCATTTGGCCTCAAACCAAGCATCACATCGTGAATAGTGACTATAATGGTCACTTTCTGGCAAAGCTGCGCACCAGCGCAGTTGTCTTCACACTGTCGCGGACCCTGTGACACTTCGCTACTGCGCGCAGTTCCCGGGCAGAGTAGTTTACAGTCTCGTGCCTCTTTTCAGTTTCCTGGAGCACTAAGACGATGCTTCGGTCTGCTAGTCAGGTGGCTGGGCCACCTGTGTATGGATTCAAATGACTGCCATTCACTTTTCCTAGGAAGGGTTCTCCATTCAACTTTACCAACTGTACCACGCCACCATTGGTAATCTCCTTAATATCATATGACCTAACCAGTCCATTCTAAATTTCCCTATGAATTTATCAAACCTACTATCATACAAAAAAACCAGATCGTTTACCTTGAATGTGTGCATCTTGATGCGTCAGTCGTGCCATGCCTTTTCGCACTGCGTTTTGACCTGTCGGTGGAATCCGACCAAAAATCATTCTTCTTCGAGCTCTTCCAGCTACAAGAGTCTCTGCTCTAGGGCTCCTTGATCCATCATACCTATGAGTGCTGCTATGAAAAAACTAGGCACGATGAATTCCATAAGCATTACAGTTTCCACTCCATAGACAAGCCTAAAAAGTGTTTGTCCCATCAGTTTCTTGCATGCCATCGGATAAGCCCATAACACTGCAGGTAGGCGTAGGTCCCAATCACTTCGCTATGCATTGCATAACTTGGTCAGCGCAGTTTCCAGTACCTTGTTGAACGCTTCTACTGTCCCATTAGCCTGTGGGTGATATGGTGTGCTCTTTTGGTGATACACATGAAATTCCTCTATTAGTGCGCTAATCGTCTCGTTCAGGAAGTGTGTACCGCGATCGCTCATCAAGATCTTTAGACATCCAAATCACGTCAGTACGTGTTCAAATAAAAACTTCGCGGTAGTCACGCCCATGCAATCCTTCACTATTTGTGCTTCTACCCAATGAGTCAAATACTCTGTTGCAGTGATAATATATCTCACACCTGTCTTTCCTTGAGGTTTAGTAGGTCCTACAAAATCTATTGCCCATTTTTTGAAAGGTTGCAACATCATTTGTGGACTCAAATGCATCTCGTCCCTCCATGATGACCTACCTGTTCTTTGACATACATCGCACTCCTTGCAATATGATTTTGAATCATGATGAAGGGTTGGCCACCACAAACCTGTGGGGTTTCTCTTCTTGCATAATGTCCTCCCAAAATTAAGAGCCATCTGCAAGTTCACCCCCCTAACACATGCTTATTGACTAGGTATTTTAGCATGGAATACATATGCCTCTGCATAGGTTGGGGATTTTCTCCACAGGCCTACGTCCACTTGGCCAAATGTGCACACGGATCATCCTGCCCATCATACTTGTGTTTCAGTTGCGCCTTAGGCTTCCCAAATTGTAATCGCATCACTCTCCTACATTCACGCCAATCATCAAAGCTTCGTTTGTGTGTACCCTACCATCTCACGGGCGTAGCATGCAGTACCTAGTCCAAGGCTTGGAAGCATTGCTTTTATGGCACCTCCCTTTCGAATGCATCCACGAAGGTATCTACCTCATTTAAACCATCATAAGTAGGTAGATCTCTTACTTTTGTCGACACGTAGCACAGCGACCTTGTCATCATATTACAATTCAACGTAGTTACTTCATGTAACCGATTCTGCGATCGTTCTATTTCTTCGTTAGAATTCAAAGTGCAGGAACTCTCGCACTCCCATGTGATCTGTCCATCCACGGTGGGATTCACCCAGTCTTGGTCTTCCACTATTATCTTGTAGATGCATTCGAGATCATCATCACTTTCATAGTCGCAGACTGGCTCCATATAGCACGATCCTTTAGTAGGGTCCAGGGGTATAATTATGCGCAGTGACTTCTTTTCAAAGATCCTTTTTCACTTCTTCAGATTAATTACCCCGTTCATATCAGTGGCCCAATCAATTCCCAAGAGCATGGTGTAGGATTGTTGTCATCAACAATCTCTATTACTTCGAAATTTGCCAGTGTGCTTGCTCCCTCAATATCCACAGTTATTCCCTGCAATCACCCCATAGGTATTATTTTCTGTTGATTCACCATTCTCAGCTGAATCAGAGACCATTGCAACGTAGGTCTCCCCATTCTCTCCCATGTTTGTTTCAGTAAAACATTCATGTTTGATCCCAAATCTAGAATGACTTGGTCCATCTCATATTCTCTGATCTGCACGGTGAGTCTCATTTCACGGCCTATCCTTTTCTTATGCTTTCCGATGTTCCAGACTATGTGTGATTCTCCTGGTGTGGTCTCAGCGCATTTGTTGATGAGCTCCTGTAATCCTTTCATAGCCTTACTGTCGTGCAGTAACTTCATACAGGTTTCCAAGAAAGTTGTAAGCATGGAGGGATCCGTTTTTTACTTAGGATGATCTTTTCTCACTGACGTGGAGACCTCAGCAAAGCTCTTCTTAGCTTCCATGAAGGTTTCCTGAGCGCACTCCAAATCAAACTTAACTTCTTTTGTCAGGGCTTTGTGAACCCAAGTACTATCTTCTGGTTGTTTCCCTTTGTCATCTCCCATTGTGATTCCACTTCTGAGCACAATATTTACGTTTGGATCTTCCTCACGCAGCTCAGACCTCATAATCTATAGGTTTTGAGTCGAGGGAGGCAGTAGTGCTCCTTTGTCATGTATCCTAGCTATCAGCGTAGGAAAATCTTTTGTCTCATGATCAAACAGCGTGCAATACTTACACGACGAGCGCGTTGGATTTGTGCAATCGTGGGCATAGTGTCCCGGCCCTCCAAAATTGTAACAAATCAACTGTCTGTGACCTCTACTAGGTCCTCCTCTGTCTCGGCCTCATTTTCCCCCTAAAATCCTGTCTGTGCCATTCCTGCATTCTGGTCAAGGGGCAGAATTTCAGCTTGAACCCTATAGGTGGGAGTTCTATCCATAATCAATTCATAGCTTTTGCAAGTATGCTTTTCATGTCCCATTGACTTACAAAAGTTGCAGAACAACTGTTGCAAAGTTTTCGTATACTTCCGTAACAAGTGACAATTATCCGTGCCATGTTTTCCGACTATTTGACAGATAGCGCTCCACAAAGCAGGGGCTGCGCTAGGTCCTACTTGAGCCTCTAGCCTTAGGGCATCGATCCTCCTCCTGCAAGATAAATTTTAAAAACTAGGTAGTGGTCTTTGTCATGACCCTGACTCTTGCATTTGACACACCACACTCTTCACACACTTCTGGTTGAACCATCCTATTCTATTTCAAACTCTGCAACTCAAGGCATAGATTCTTTAGCTGCACGTGGATCTGTTGAACTCCCAGATTAGGATCTTGCATCAGGGTCTCATGTAGCCTCATAGAAATCTCTAAGGCCTCTGCCTGAGTTGTTATCTTTTGCTGCGATAGCACACTCCTTAAATGTGGTAGTAGCGAAGCTACAAACCACTTGCGATGCTATCCATATATCAGATTCATATTCGCTTTGTGAATTGTACATTTCAGCCTCTGATCTAGTTCCGAGGGAGTCTCGCTGTTATAGACATTTTTGTGCCTAACAGCATGAAGCATGAAATGTCAATAATCTGAGGGATCCAAAGTCCCTAAACATGTTGTTCCTACCCCTAGAGGAACAAGGTCAGCAAACCACAGCATTAAAAATCAGTTCTCCACCGGAAAACACTCAAAAACAAGCTAATTCTGGATCATGTCAGCTGCTCCACTGAGCATCTGCGCTGAATGTCAACTGCTCCACTCTGTACCTGCGCTGAATGTCAACTCTAATGAAGGCTACCTGCGCTGGGCGAGATTGGCCAAGTGGCACAGTCATTCTGCAAGGTGTCAAATGCCCAGGAAGCTTCCAAAATGACACTTGGATCAGGGAATTCGCCTTGTGATGAGTAAGAGGATCTAGATCTCCAAGTGGAAGCAAGAAACTCCAAGTGGACTCAAGAACTGAAGAATAACTGAAGTGGGAGAGGACACTAGTCAGCTTCATGCCAGCCTCAAGCTGACTCATCCTTTCTCCAAAACTCCTATATATAGAGCTCTCTCATGAGGTCTAGGGAGGCTGGAATCTTGTGAATGTAAGGAAGTGCTGTTGGTTTGAGTATAGAACTATTGGGTGATTTGCTTGAAGGAGGTGAAGAGGAGATTTCTTTCTGCTGGGAGGTGTTGCTGGATTGGGCCTCTTATGGTTGTAACACTCTCAGAACTTTACTTCTTCCATTAATAAAGCATTTGAGGTTCTTCTATATGCATGTGTCTCTGTGGCGTATTGATGCTTTTATATTTGATTTATTCTAATCCTTGAATCAATTATGGATGTATGCTTCTTGTAGTTTCCTTTTCTTGTGCTTTTGCAGGATCTTTGTGTAGCTGGGCCAGTGAAAGAGCAAGGAGCTAGGAGCAAGCAGCAAAGAGGGAAGATTGGATCAATCATTAGCGGAAGATAACGGTTAGTGGATCTCTTTCTCCTCTCTCTTACATCTCATAAAGAAGTAATCTTGAATAGCTTTGCTTTGATTGTTGCTGAGGTACTATCACCCTTAGAGTGGGATAGGGTCATTCTGTATTGGATACTTTTCCCAACAACAAATTGGCGACTCCGCTGGGGATCGTATCTTGTTGGTTGTTTGTGTTTTTTGTGTTTTTTGCTATTCATTAGCGGAAGATAGCAGTTAGTGGATCTCTTTCTCCTCTCTCTTACATCTCATAAAGAAGTAATCTTGAATAGCTTTGCTTTGATTGTTGCTGAGGTACTATCACCCTTAGAGTGGGATAGGGTCATTCTGTATTGGATACTTTTCCCAACAACAAATTGGCGACTCCGCTGGGGATCGTATCTTGTTGGTTGTTTTGTGTTTTTTGGATTCATTTGAAGAGCTGATCCACAAGGACTCTAATAAGCTCTTAGTGATATCTTTTCATCCTCCTTGTCATCCCTTAGTGTGTCCTTGACTGATAGCTTCTGATTTGGCCAAAAACTGTGAATTTTTGAGCAATCTGTGACCCGGAAACCAAGAGAAACGAAAGTTTCGTTCTTCAGTGCAGGTTGTGTGAAGGCTGTCTGCATTTCAGCGCAGTTCCCGAAGGGGCTACCTGCGCTGAAGGTCAAACTGCCTGTGTACCACCTGCGCTGGACCAGTCTTGCCTTGTGCTACTGGGGTTTCCTGCTGTTTCTTGCCCTGTTTTCACCCTTGTTTTTGCTGCCTGCTACCAGTCAATGTGCCTATCTGAAACCAACTTTCCTTGCCACTATTCCACCTCATTTGTATAAAGAAACTGTGTTTGTTCTTTGTGTATTTCTTGTATCATTTACAGTTTCCCATAACGAAAGTGAACTAGTCTTGTTGTGGCCTCTTAGATCTAGACCTGTGATTAAGTGTCGTTTTGATCTTAAGAGTTAGTTTATTTGCTGTTCATAGCTGATTGAGCTCTTGCTTTCGTCATTTGGTTTGAATTTATATATTTCTAGTGTCGAAACAAGTAAATCTTAAGGTGTCTTTCGATTTTGGACAAGCTTGTTTGCTTTCACTTGAAATTGAATTCGAAACTATACAACAGCTTTCTTTTGTGTCGCACAAACATTAAGAAAGAGAAAAGAAATACCTGCATTTTTGCATTTTGCATATAAGTTTGTATGTTGATTTAAGGAAAAAGTGCATTAGCGAGTGCTCTTTGATCTGTGTGAAAAGATTTTGTCTCTCTTTTCCCTCAGTAGTTAAGATTTTCATAAGTCGAAAAGATTGAAAAAGCTTGCTTCTCATCTTAGACTGCATTTAGGAATTTGTATCAATACATCTCGTGGTGAACCTTGAAAGGCAAACTTTAAAAAGATCAACTTAAAATATATTGAATGAACCTAACAACGCTTTGAAACATAACGCAAACACGTAGAGGTCTAAGCTAGAGACGTGTTCCGGCGTCGTTAAACGTAGTGACTGTCGATCTCGACGAAGGTGGGTGATTCCTCCTGAGAGTCGATGGCACTAATACGGACTTGTGCTCCCACGTACCGTCGCGTATATATTGGGAGACCCCTATAGGCATATATCTTTTATCCTTAGGAAGCCGTGTCGGCCACCCTACTGATCGCAATGCAGTGAACACAGCATTCACGAAGATCGACCACCCGTACCGTAAAACGTATTCTGTGGTTTTGCGAAAGGTTTGGCACACCCTCTACCTAGATCTCCAGAGCAGTTTCTTTTGGCCTTTTTCAAACTCTATAACTGAAAAAGTCCAACCGAGCATTTGTCACTTCGGGCTCGTTAATACATCGAAGGAGACTAGAGTCATCTTTAGCTTTTTCTCGACTCTTAAAAAGTGAAAAAGCAAGTTGTGTCTAAAAGCATCTAATAAAATTCATTCAATTCGGAAACACAAATTTCCCCTTTTAATATTTTAGTTGATCGAGTAATCCGCAATCGTGGAAGAAAGTCAATTGAAACCCCGTCGTTCGCGGAGGCTTACGAGTCAACTGTCTTTGTCTCCGGAATCGAAAACAGTACGGGCAAAGCGAACTCGTTTAACCGGTTCAAAATCTCCTTTGAAAGTTAGAACAAGTGTTCCAATTGCATCTGAGGTTCCGGTTACTCCTAACATTTCTGGAAACCTTGCCTCTATAGAAGAAGTTCAACAGCCACAGAAAGACAGTAATACTGATCTTAGTCTGGGGGCGAATACTTGTATAACTGAACCAGTTCCATCTGTAACCGATCCAGAAAGTTTTATTCCCCAAACAACTGTCGCTGTCGAAGCAACCACTTCTTCGGCACCAGAAATATTTTACGGACCTAACGGTCTTCCTCTTTCATCAGGTTTGATTGCGATAGAGGAAATTGTAGAGGATCCGCAAGCAAGTACTCCAACTCATTTTGGAGTCGGGGTCACTCTATTTCCTTCATCAGAAGTTAATCCACCACAAGTGGAAGTCCCTGTAGAATCGCTAGGCAATTTATTGGATAGACTTAAAATGTCTGAACAACCGTCATCATCTAGGACTGTGTCAAATGACACAGCGACAGCAGAAGTCCCTGCCGTCACTCCGACGATGTTTGCCGGCATACCAGCTGTCCCAACTAGCCCTCAACCGCTAGAAGGAGTCCACCAAGGGACTATTTCGACAGTATGGTCTGTTCCAGTTTGTTCATCCAGAGTAATACCCGGTAATTCTTATGTTGAAACTCGACAGATTGATCCTCATGGAGGTCAATTTGGGCCATCTAGTCCTCAAGGACTAACAATCCCTCTGAGTTCCGGATTGCTACCATATGGGGGGCAGTATGCCCTTTCATTACCTCCTCCGGGAGGATATCCATATGGCAGTTCTCAACAGTATTCAGGTTATACTGGAATTGCATCAAGTAGTTGGGTACCTATGCTACCTCAACAACCAAGGATTGTATATTCTATGCAACAGTGTGTACCTGTGACGAACATCCCAACCACACCGGCTATTGTAACCGTGTCGCAAGTTCAAGCGATACCTGTTACATGTCAACCTCAGATTTCTCAGGTTGTAATGCAACAGTCACTTGACCATGGGTCACAACCACAATCGCCAACTGGTGGGACGACACAAGTACAAACGGGTACAATTACCCCACACCTTGGTCCAATGGTTAGCATGGCACAACAGAACATGGCGTCACAACCATGGCTTGTACAATACCAACAACCGCAATTCCAGCAAGTGTACCAAGGTTCTGAGCAGCAGATCTTTGCGAATAGTGGACAACCGTATATCCAAAACGGTCAAAACCAACCACTTTACAGTGGTCAAGTCCACCAGCCGTATCAGTCATACCAACATCAATTACATTATGCTGGTATGCAAAGACCCACTGCTCAAGCGATTCCATCGTACCCTGGTTACGCTTCGCCTAACCTGAATCAACAGTTACCATTCGTGGCAACTTTAGAGTTACCTGATTTACACCGGTTAACGAACGATCCGATTGCTTATGCCCCTTGGTGGCCAGCGATTCCTCATAAACTTCCATCTGACATTCCTAAATTCAATGGAAATCCAGGTGAAGACCCATCGAATCACGTGATGACTTTTCATCTATGGTGTTCGTCGAACACCCTTAACGATGATTCGATAAGGCTTCGCCTTTTTCAGAGGACATTGACAGGTCCAGCGGCTAAATGGTATATTGAATTGCCAAGAGCCTCTTTCGACAATTTTAGTTCCCTAGCCACGACTTTCTTAACCCACTTTCAATTACCGATAAGGTATGAAACGGGAACAGAAATATTAACCAACTTCAAACAGACAACTGCTACCCATATATCTGATCATATACATGAGTGGCGTCGTCGTCGTAGGATGGTGAAAACATATGTTCCCGATCAGCTATTAGCTGAATGGTTTATAAAGTCGTTACTTCTGGCTATTACGGAAGATGTGGCCAAGGGGGGAGTCGTAACAGAGGAGCAAGTCATTGCTCGTGCGCAATATTTGGACTTAGTTTATACTCAGTCCGGCACGCTCTATGACAAAATACCTGACGCCCCTAGACCGGAATTTTCAATTCCTCCCCCTCCTAAATCAAATAGTGACTCTCATGCCGGTGACGGTGTGATTGGCACGGCAAACGCGAAATCGATAAAGGCTTCTTCAAAGAAAGCCCGTAAGAATTCGGATCAAAATGCAAAAGAAGAAATTCTTGCTTCGGAAGTAAATGCTGTATCGGAAGATAAAGGCAAAGAAACCAATCAACCAGGAAGCAAGAAGAAGCAAAACAAAGGGAAGAAGAAGAAACAGGGTGAGTCATCCCCTGGAAAAAATTCTTCAAACCCTCCTGGCAAAGGGAAACAAAATTATCCATGTCTAATATGTGATGATAAGGATCATGGCACAAAGAATTTCCCATTCAAAGCTGAGTTAAAGAGGTTCTTTAAAAGTTCCCAAACCTCAGCTGTGTTAACTGATCCATTTCCCAACCCAGGTCAAAATCTGGTTGATAGTGGAAATGCTTCCCCATCGCAAGTCCTTATGTTGTCGGTTTCGAAACAGCAGAATGATGCTTTGATTTCGACAAGGAACAAAGATTATGGGAATCCTCAGCTGTCGAACGAAAAAGGTAAAGATCAACCAAGTAGTTCGACAACAACTTCGACAGAAGTTGTAACACCCACCATCCCTGAATTAACAATAAAACCGCCAAAGGGTGTAGTACACAAGTCGACATTTAATCCTCGTGCCAGAGCGGCGCAGCATTATAACATAGTGGAAGATTTGGCCCAATCGCCATCCGCTATGTCGACTCTTGAAGTGCTACAAAATTGTCCAACCCAAAGGCAGGCGTTGTTATCGGCAATTGGTGGGGTTGATCCCAAGGATTCCAATCTTGTATCCTTTGATCACAAGGGATATGATCCTCAGTTACCAGCTCAGCTAGCTTTCCTTATTCAAGTGAAAGCACTCAACAAAACTGTTCACAGAACAATAATTGATGAGGGAGCCTCGACATGTATTATGTCCATAAGTTGCTGGAAAACTTTAGGATCTCCAACCTTGTCGCGATCTTCGACGACATTAAAAGCTTTCGACGGAAGGACTTATACCCCATACGGTATCCTTAATAACTTGAAGGTTGAACTAGGAGGAAAAACAGTAGAAATTGATGTAGAAGTCATTGATGGAAATCTTGACTATAACATCCTACTGGGTAGACCATGGATTTATGCCATGGCAGCTGTCGTGTCGACTTATTTTAGGAAGATCGCATTCCCGTTTGAAGGAGGGATTACGATCGTCGACCAACAGAATTTCCTCCCTAATGGTTCACAAGTTACAGGAAGCATTCCCATGATCCATGAGAGCAACCATTCAATTCAAGATATCGGAGTAGGATTATTGAAAGACCCCACATTGATGGGAACTTTCGCGCTACCACCTCCTATTTATACAGGAAATGTACCGTTTGTAGCAACCTGCAACATGATATCTTCCACGAAGGTCAACATGGATCATTCAATGGTTTTGCCCCCAAGCCCTTTAGAAATATTGTAGCAATCAATGTTTCAAGCATGGGAGGCGAGCCCAAATCAACGCTCGTCAAGCGTTTGGGTAGATAGGTCTAGAGAATATGGAACCCCATTAGATCCTTGGTCGAAAGTACATGGGACTGACGAAGGAATCTTACAATCAATGATGATTGAGGGGACACCATGGAATGATCACCACCATCGTTCCCTTCTTCCGGAATATGAAGAAGATACTCAAAGTGACCTTTATCACCCTTCAGTTTTTGAATTCCTAACAAATACTGTAAACACGGTGGATTCCGAGCGAAACCTATCCAATATTGAAGAGACTATAGCCATAAATATCTCGACTAAAACAGATGTTGTAGAGAATATTTATGTCGGCAAAGGTTGTTCCCCTTCAGAACTGGAAATATATAACGCTCTTTTTCGCGAATTTAGAGATGTCTTTGCTTGGTCATATGATGAAATGCCAGGCATTGACTCGAGTATCGTTGAACATGAAATTAAAATGTATCCTGATGTCAAACCAGTAAGGCAACGGCTTCGGCAAGTGCACCCGAAGAAAGCCGTTGCCATTAAGGCGGAAGTTGAAAAACTACTCCATGCTGGATTCATCTACTCGGTTCCTCTAACCGATTGGGTATCGAATATTGTCCCTGTTATGAAGAAACAAGGGACGATTAGAGTGTGTGTCGATTATAGGGATGTAAACCAAGCTTGTCCTAAGGACAACTACCCTACACCCTTCATCGACCAGATAATTGATGAATGCGCCGGATGTGAAATCTTTTCATTTATGGATGGATTTTCCGGGTATAATCAAATAAATATCCGCCCACAGGACCAGTCAAAGACTGCATTTATTTGTCCGTGGGGCACATTCGCTTATCGAAAATTACCCTTTGGTTTAAAGAACGCAGGGGCGACGTTTCAGAGGGCGATGAATTATGCCTTCCATGACATCAAGAACATTGTTCAACCTTATCTCGACGATCTTCCGGCTCATTCGCGAAAGCGGACTGATCATCCGCAGCATTTAAGAGCGATATTTCTACGTTGCCGACACTACAAGATAA
Organism: Pinus tabuliformis; assembly: GCA_031772625.1. Classification (NCBI taxonomy): domain Eukaryota; kingdom Viridiplantae; phylum Streptophyta; class Pinopsida; order Pinales; family Pinaceae; genus Pinus; species Pinus tabuliformis. Next base: position 484,736,735 of record CM062814.1, on the reverse strand, counting down.
GACTCAATCCGCACAAATGTGTGTTTTGCGTCGGTTCTGGTCGTTTACTTGGCTTTGTAGTCTCTAAAGATGGGATTCGTCTCGACCCCTGTAAGGTTCAGGCAATCATTAATTTGCCTCCACCTTCAAATTTGCTTCAGATTCAGAAACTCCAAGGGAAAGCAAACTTTCTGAGGAGGTTCATTCCAAATTACGCAGAACTTGCTAAGGGTTATACTCGTCTTTTGAAAAAGGATGTACCTTTTTTTCTGGGACCAGGTGGCGCAAGCTTCCTTTGATGCTCTGAAAGATTGTCTAGTAAAAGCATCATTAATGTACGCCCCGGACTATCAAAGAGATTTTAACCTGTATCTGGCTGCAGCGGATACGACCATTGCGATGGTTTTAGTTCAAGAAGTCGATGGAATTGAACATCCTATCTATTATTTAAGTAAAAACTTAAACGATATAGAAAGTAAATATTCTTATGTTGAAAAACTAGCGCTTGCAGCTGTTCAAGCGATTCAAAGGTTTCGACATTATGTCCTCTTTCGGAAAACTACCATCTTGTCAGATTGCAACCCCATGACTTATATACTGTCGCGACAGTTGCTGGGGGGCAAATATTCAAAATGGATAGCGATCCTTCAAGAGTTTGATCTGGAATTTGTAAAATCCAAATCAAAGAAAGCTCTAGTTTTCGCAGAATTGTTATGCGATCTCCCATCGTTGTCCAACGATGAAACATCGGAAGAGTCAATCGTGGACGAAAGTTTGTTTCTGATATCTGTAAGCGATGAGTGGTATGGAGATATCATAGTTTATCTCCAAACCCAAAAGTTCAGGCCTAACACCTCTCGCTCCGAACAAAAACGTATACGATACCAAGCAAAAGACTACATGATCGTCGGTGATACACTTTACCGTCGTGGTATCGATACAGTTCTGAGGAGGTGCCTTACCCATGAGGAGGCCGAAAAAGCCCTGAATGATTGTCATTCAGGCGCGTGTGGGGGGCATCAATCTGGATATGCAACAGCACAAAGAATCTTACGAGCAGGATACTTCTGGCCAACCATGTTCAAAGATTGCATAACCGCAGTCAGAAGTTGCCATGCTTGTCAAATCTTTGATAGCAAAACCAGACGACCACCCACACCTTTACAGCCGATAGTTGCTGTTGGGCCCTTCGCCAAGTGGGGCATCGATTTCATGCAATGTAACCCCACCTCGACCGGGGGGCATGGGTATATTATAGTCGCTGTTGACTATTTTACCAAATGGGCCGAGGCGATGCCTACATTGGATAACACTGGTGAAACAGCTGCCCTTTTCTTTTTCAATCATGTAGTCGCCAGGTTCGGCGTACCACAGGCTATAGTTACAGATCATGGGTCACATTTTCGCAATCACATGATGGTCGAATTAGCTGCCAAACTAGGGCTATCTCACGACAGCTCTACCCCATATTATCCGCAAGCCAACGGACAAGTTGAGGAAATCAACAAGGTCCTGAAGCGTATGTTGCAAAGGATGATTGGGGTTCATAAAAGAAGGTGGCACCTAATCCTGTACTCAGCCTTGTGGGCTTACCGAACGTCGGTTAAGAACGCAACCGGGTTCACACCTTTTCAACTGGTGTATGGCCTGGAAGCAGTCTTGCCAATCCAGTGCGAAATTTCGTCGCTTAAACTCGCAATCGATCTTCTCCCCGGAACTTCAGAAGAAGAGGCTCGTTTCTTGGAATTAATCCAGTTGGATGAAACCCATCGTGACGCCGCTTTGGCTAACGAGGCCCATAAGAAACGAGTCAAGGCTCAGTTCGACAAAAATGTCAAACCCAGTGTCTTCTCAGAAGGTGATTTGGTCTTGCTTTATGACCAAGAATCCGATAAATTGGGAGCAGGTAAATTCAAGTCCTTATGGATGGGCCCCTATATTGTTAAAAGGGTGTTAGCAAAAGGAGCCTACGAGTTAATGGATTACGATGGAATTCCACTGGCGCAGCCCCGCAACGGGTTGTACATCAAGTGTTACTATGCTTAAATAGTAACCTGCATGCTTTTGTTGTATTTTGTTTTCGCTAAAGTGTTTGTTATGGTCGAGTGATCCACCTTTTCATTCGTTGCAGATGTCGAACCTTCTGGAGACATGTGTTGGATATGCCGACGGAGTGAGTCGTAGTTCGCGGAACCTATCCTCCGCAGCCTGGGCTTTTTTTGATCCAAGCGGCGAGTTAGTGAGTTTCAGAGGTGTATGTATTGGGCAATCAACGAATAACATCGCTGAGTATAGCGCGTTGATAGAACTACTCTCTGATGCCATCACACGTGGCATACGCCGACTAATTGTCAGGCTAGACTCACAGCTCGTAATATTACAACTCAATGGTATATATTCTGTTCGCAATCCAGCTATTTATCGCATGTTCCTAAGGGTTAAGATCTTGGAAAGACGATTTGATTCAATTCAATATCAACATATTTCAAGAAACTTAAACACATTAACTGACTCATTAGCAAACTATGTGTTAGATAGACATTTGCAACATTTATAAAAAGGACACATCATTAAAGATTGTACATATGGATCACATAAGTCAACCAAATAAAACTCGAAAATCAAAATACATATAAGCTGTTTATATAAGTTCATACATAATGTTCTGTAACCAAGACAAAATTGGTCATATGACCTAAAAACTCAAAAAGATGCTAGGGGGCACCCTAGCCTAGTGGTGCTCATGATAGTACGTCACGGCCTGTGCAATCATGCGCAAGAGACGAGTCCATCGTCTAGGCATGCCGATAGTATGCCGCTGCAGCTGTAAAGGTAACTTGTCAATCTGTACATCCGGAAGACCGCGAGTAAGGCTCTCAACCTGCTCCTGCACAGCTGTAAGGGTCTCAGTATCGTCAAGATCGCGAATAACAACCCTCCTAGCAGGCTCCACTGCCGGGGCAGCAACTGGCGATCTCGGACGAACTGCTGGACGAACAGGACCAATATCTGCATGCACCCAAGAGTACAATTAAAAGTCTTGATAGAATAAAGCACATCAACATTATGAATAAGAAAAGTAAACAGTAATATGGTCAAGGAGTTTACCAATGGCACCCCACTGTTCGCCATCCGGTAGCACCAAATCCGGATCACCTCGGAAATCCATACCCACATATGGATACTCGGAAAAACGCCATCTCCTGGCGCTCGAACCACCTAAAGAAGGCCTCAGTAAAAGTAATCTGAGGTTGACCAGCATGTCTAGACATGTGGTCGACCCACCTCTGCATCGGAGAAGGCAAGTCGAGTATGATGTACTGAGGCTGCATCAGTGGGATTTTCTCCAAGGCGAAGGCAGTCAGAATAGAACCAAATCCAAAGTTCTTCAGCTTCCCGTCCTTTACCTTGGTCAATTGACTTTTCATCTGAACAAGTACTGCATCACACCAGTTGAATACTTTCGGTTGGAGACACTCCAAGGCGTGCTGCATATAAGACCTGTTGGCAACATGTAGAGCTGCGCTACCAGCCATCCTACCAATAGTGAACAGAATGGACCTGAGAGCCCGATCAGTAATCTCACGGATAACAATCTTGCCGTCTCTGCTCGGCTGAGAACCTTCCCTGCAATACTGGCGGACATAATCTCTGGTGGAATCAGTCCCCCGGGCCGTACCTGACAAGGAAATGGGGGCACCTCGTCTTGACAGTCCAGTCAAGAAGTACATGTCCTCTATGGTCAAGGGGATGGCCTTTCCCCTAATCTGGAACACTTGGTTAACAGGATCCCAAGCATCAAGCATATACTGCAGTAAAGAAATCTGTGCTCTCATGCTAGAGATACGGAAGAACTTCAGCAGGCCACAGTTCCACAACGCGTTCACCGTGACAGGGTCATGGAGGGCAATCATGTCCTCCTCTTCATGTTCTCGTTCTCGCCACGTAAGAGACATTTTGTTCAAAGTTCCCTGCAAGGCAAACAAGAGAAGGAGTAAGTTCCTGATTTTGATGAGAAACTGGCGAAAAAATCATCAAAAAATGACCTAAAAAACTCAGTTTTTGAGCCCAGCGCAGGCAGAGAGCCTCCCACCTGCGCTGAGGGTCAGGCTGCCTTAAGGCAGCTTGACCTTCAGCGCAGGTTTCGAAAGAGGAACCTGCGCTGGAGCTAGGGCGATTTTGAAAAACCCCTGGGGCTCAGAAATACTGGGAAACAGGCCTAAAACAGAGAAATGAAACAATGAAAAGAAAGAGCTAGGGTTTAGCTCCTACCTGGTCCAGACGGCGCCGAAAATCGTCCGCAGAATCTCCCGGAATCAGCTGGTGAAAATCAAGGGGAAGAGGCACCTCCAGAGCTCCAACAAACCAAATGCAAATGAAATGGTAAATGAGAGGTAAAAACACCTTTTAATGGCTTTTTACGCAGTTTAAAGTGAAATATTAGGGTTATAATCTCATTTTCATGCAAATATTATTCATTTCTAACAAAGTTTGTTGCAGCAATTGAAAATGCAGTACTATACTTGAAAAGAGAAAAGCTAGTAATGGTAAAAAATCAAAATTTGACCATAAAATCGAGCAGTTTTACCGCGGAATTTATGCTCGTTAAAAAATAGAAAAGCGAGATCCGAGCAGTTTTAACACATAGTTCATGCTCGTTAAAAAATAAACATAAGATCGAGCAGTTTTGCCGTGGAATTTATGCTCGTTAAAAAATAGAAAAGCGTGAGCAAGAGTTTCCTCCAGAGTTTAAGCTCATTAAAAAATGAACCTATTCCGGTAAATAACCATTGTGATTGTAAATTTATTAGCCATAAAAAGCCTTGGTCGTGTTTGCACCCGCCACCACCATTCCATTTGGCCGATCGTTCACCCCCATATGATTGTTTACCCATTTTGAGGAACAGCTGCGAAGAGTGATTTCACTTAGCCATCCTTGTGACACTGCCGTGATTGGAAAATTCCAACCTGTACCTGGAATCTGTTGCTATCCCTGTTTATCACTCGTTCCTCAAAAGACGAGTCTTCTTTGATCTCTTTTCATCTGACTCGTAAAATATGAAAAGTTTGCCGAGTTTTGGCCTTCCAGCTCGTTAAAAATAACCGGAAGAGCTATCCCTCCTCTAGATTTTAATCTTTTTGAACCTGAGGGATTATTGCACAAAAAGGTCGAGCGCTTGTTTTATTCGGCTCGTTAAAGTTATCGAAAACTCATCCCTTCTGTATTGTTTTATACTTTTTCGAACTTAAGGGATTAGATGACGAAAAAGGAATTTTGGAGTTAACTTTCTGTACCTTTTCAGACTCTCTAAAAATGAAAAGGACCGAGTTTTCCTTGTCGTTAGACTCGTTAAAATGATTAAATAGCGACAAACTTGTCTTTAGACGAGAACGAGTTTCCCTATCGCTAAGCTCGTTAAAACATAGCGATGGGCTTGCCCGAAGGGCAGGTTATAGAACAAGCATATGTTATCCTCCTCAAGCTTGACAAAAATAAAGAGGTACTGGTCAGAAATGACTGGGGAAAAATTGGGAGAACCTCAAAGCTTTAATGGTAGCAAGTCGCTCTTGAACATGACACTTTGTCCTCCGTATCACATCGGGTTGGGTTGTTTCATTCACCGGTCTCATCACCATGGTCCTCGCCAAACCATCCACATTTGGGGTAATGCTACTGATCCATCACATCAGTGTCGTTATATGTTCAAGAGATGTTGTTCAGAAAGAGTCAACCGTGTCCCATCCACTGCCATACATTATCCTTCATCCACTAATGATCGCCACCCTGAATCATATCTCACAGATTGTTTTCACCTCCACTAAAATCATTAGCTCTGTTCCGTGTCACTGATGTGGGATTCATTAAGGCCCTCCTTTGACAGATCGCTTCTTGTCGACTTCAGCTCATTATCCAAGAAGTTGATCTAGGAACAAACCCCCCAGTACTTTGAAGCTTGCATGCCTCAATGGCAAGTTTCTCACTTCCGGCGACAGGTATACATTAATGACCTTCGACCAGAAGATTTTGCGTGGTGTTCGACGCCAAGTCCTTTATTCACACCACGTGAATTGTACTGCAGTACCTTGAGGGTCATTGTCATTATTGGTGATTCCTCTCGCGCTTGTTAACGGTTTACATTATTGACCGGTAATCAAGCGATGTCTTTCCATGTTCGACTTCAGCGCAATTCTCACATGGATCGACTTGTACTTAGAGTGAAGATCGAACGAGTTTGAAGACCCCGGATCTAGTTTCATCCATCCGGGCTGCGATATATATTCAGGAAAAATAAAGACATTTGATATGTACATCATTGCAGCAGATGATCATCCTACTCAAAGGATGATAATTTCAGCAGAGAATTATCAGTCTACCATCAGACGATCGTCTGTTCTATGTACCAAAATGAATTTATAAAGCTGAGCATGGGAATGCCCGCCTCAGCTAGATCATGAAAGCAGAATGAAAAATAATGTATTGTATTGTATTTTATTACAGGGCACCTCTCAGCGATTGAATGAACTTCGGATCCTCCTGATAAAGCATTTCACCCGATAAACGACCTCATACTTTAGGGGGCAACTGTTATAGACATTTTTGTGCCTAATAGCATGAAGCATGAAATGTCAATAATCTGAGGGATCCAAAGTCCCTAAACATGTTGTTCCTACCCCTAGAGGAACAAGGTCAGCAAACCACAGAACTAAAAATTAGTTCTCCACTTGAAAACACTCAAAAACAAGCTAATTCTGGATCATGTCAGCTGCTCCACTGAGCATCTGCGCTAAATGTCAACTGCTCCACTCTGTACCTGCGCTGAATGTCAACTCTAATGAAGGCTACCTGCGCTGGGCGAGATTGGCCAAGTGGCACAGTCATTCTGCAAGGTGTCAAATGCCCAGGAAGCTTCCAAAATGACACTTGGATCAGGGAATTCACCTTGTGATGAGTAAGAGGATCTAGATCTCCAAGTGGAAGCAAGAAACTCCAAGTGGACTCAAGAACTGAAGAATAATTGAAGTGGGAGAGGACACTAGTCAGCTTCATGCCAGCCTCAAGCTGACTCATCCTTTCTCCAAAACTCCTATATATAGAGCTCTCTCATGAGGTCTAGGGAGGCTGGAATCTTGTGAATGTAAGGAAGTGTTGTTGGTTTGAGTATAGAACTATTGGGTGATTTGCTTGAAGGAGGTGAAGAGGAGATTTCTTTCTGCTGGGAGGTGTTGCTGGATTGGGCCTCTTATGGTTGTAACACTCTCAGAACTTTACTTCTTCCATTAATAAAGCATTTGAGGTTCTTCTATATGCATGTGTCTCTGTGGCGTATTGATGCTTTTATATTTGATTTATTCTAATCCTTGAATCAATTATGGATGTATGCTTCTTGTAGTTTCCTTTTCTTGTGCTTTTGCAGGATCTTTGTGTAGCTGGGCCAGTGAAAGAGCAAGGAGCTGGGAGCAAGCAGCAAAGAGGGAAGATTGGATCAATCATTAGCAGAAGATAACGGTTAGTGGATCTCTTTCTCCTCTCTCTTACATCTCATAAAGAAGTAATCTTGAATAGCTTTGCTTTGATTGTTGCTGAGGTACTATCACCCTTAGAGTGGGATAGGGTCATTCTGTATTGGATACTTTTCCCAACAACACTCGCCTGGTAGCATCGTGATCTTTTTAAATCCCATGATCGACTACACTTCAGATTTAATCCTACTAAATTATCTATTTAGCACTGTTTTTATATCTATGACTCTCGCATTTGGTTTATCATTGGAGTACTTAATATACCAGGTCAGTGTGAGATCCTGCAGGGTGCTAACCAACATCACTTTCTTTATATGGTCATCTGTAACACCTTGCGCTTCCCATACAGCCCTTACAATGAACCATAATTGGTTTGGATCTTCGTTTCCCAAACCTTTGAACACAGGCAACTTCACTGTGATTGCCATACTGAATCGTGGTGGTGGTGGAGTTGGTACGAGCGAAGATGGAGGTGATGGAGTTGAAGCTGGTGGTGGTGTGGGTGGAGGTGGTATTCACGGAATTATTTGTCTTATTAGCTAAATAGCACTTCGCAGAGAGACCTTCGCAAGCTCTTCTTCGTCTCCCCGTGGAGGTGATATCAAGGGGCTATTTTATGGACCCTTATTTCCTTCGTTCCTATAGACCTTTCCGCTTTGCGTAGGCCTGAACATCAAGGTAACTGCATAACCCGCTTTTCGCACAACATCATTTTAATCCAAGTATTCAAAGACTTTACATACTTACCTCGCGGTCCTTTGAGAAAGCGACGCTCTGCCTCGCTGTAGCTAACTGAGGTATCAACCATGAACTCAGTAATGAATCCTCCTATAATACGATCGAGCTAATGATTGACGGCGTGTGTGATCTTATCCTTCGATGCTTCCAATATCCGCACTAGCTCTGGGGTCCACACAATAGGACCGTCGAGTTTCCACCTTCCTTGGCTATCTGCTAGCTTCGCAATCCACTCATATAGCTCAGTAGGGAAGGACGGGAAAGATATTTCATGGATCTCTGTATACAGGTAGCTGTCTAGCCACTCTTCTTGTGATAGTCACGGGTTTCTATTCTCTTGCGCTGCGAACTCATGAATTATTTTGTCCAACCAACCTTCAATTTCTTTCTTAGTTGGATTCCAATGATATGACATCACACATCTCTCATGCATATTCTAATCCTAGCAATAGAACCATTTGTTGGCTTATGCAGGCTTGACCCAGGTTCAGAGTTAAGTTAGCAAACAAATCCCTACACTACTGGCCCTTTTGGCATTAACCTGTGGAGCGCGGACTGAAGTCTCAACCAAAGCAATATGGGGGGATGCTGGAACCAAGTTTCTGCACCCTTGATATGGATGTGATGTCAGTTTATTCCAACTAGACTTGCCTTCGCACAGGTTGCTTTGTGCTCTATTCTAACCTTCAGTACCTCTGCGATCTATTACAATTGGCCTTCGCACAGCCCTAACCAAGGGCTGAGATGCTTTCGCATTGCTATGGCAGTGAACTACGTTATTTCCCAAACTATGATGAGTATCTTACTTATCTTATTATCAGATCTTAGTTATCTTCACGTAATAGATATTCTTACTTACATTCACTTAACCAATACAATTATATACATTCGCGCATCATATAACCATTAGAAGTGAAATTCATACCCAATATAACAGATACTTAAAACAAGAAATAAAGTTACATAATTGACAGAAACTTCTCTTTACTAATGCTTCCAACTGATTACAGACTTGACTCGCCATGTGCACTCAGCTGCAGGGGTCCGCACACTCAGCTGCGACTACTAGGCCTCTGCACACTCAGCCGCAGAGCCTCTTCCTAGGCTATGACCCAAAACTAGACTTTACACTTAATATCTATCTTGCATACATCATCATTCCTTAGACATTCTATAATGCCTTAACTACTTAGATCTTTTCTCTATTTATACAATCCCATGGTCCGCGGACCATGGATAGATCTTCTACAACCGACATTACATTATCAAAATAAGGGTAGACAACCCTATGGCTCTTTTACAACTACGCGCTTTGTGCCCACAAAATGCGGAGTCTTTACATTAGAATTACAAACTTGGATGAAAATCTGGGCTCTAAGCCCCAAAACTTCCCTTGGGGGATCCTATGCCCAATAAGACATCTTTGATATTTTATGTATAGATTTTTCTAGTGAGTTTGTGTGAATGGTGCATATGCTTAATGAAGCCCCACGTCACCATTGAGGAGACAAGAAGACAAGTAATTTGAATCTTAAATCCAATAACTTTGGAGCATTGTGATCACTTGGTTAATCAAGTAATAGACTTTTGGGGGGAGGAGATAATGGAATGATCCATTATATCTAGTTTTTAGTAGAATTGTACTAGTTATACTCAAAATCTAAGGACCAATTTTAGAATGGCTTTTGAGAGAGATTGGTGAACACAAACCCTACAAGGATAAAAATGTTGTTGGTGAAGGAAAAGTTGTTTCCTACTAACCCACTAAGCATGTTTTTGTAAAACCTTACATTAAGGAATGGATTACAATGAGGTTGGCAAAGATGAGAGCTCAAGGGACCAAATGACCATGGAGGACACAAAAGCTAAAGAGAAAGTTGAACAAGATTTCAGGAAGTAGAGACAACTAACTAGTGGTGGTTGAACTAGATGTGAGAAAATGAAGAAAGCCATGAGGAGTTGCAAAATGAGATTAGTGAGGAAGGGAGTAGTGAAGTGAGGATGAGAGATTTGGAGAATTTGAATAGGAAAGGTGAGTTAGTTGGTTAATGGTTGCGAAACAAAGGTTTGGTGATAAATATAGCTCAATAAGGAGTAGTAATCAAGGCACCTCAATGAGGTCTGAGGAACACACTAGAGTGGGGTTACGAGAGATATGTGATTAGAAAGAGATAGGTTGGATACAATGTAGAATGATATTGTGGATGAGAAAGAAACAAATGAACTAATGGGATACAATACTCTAAGTCCAACATATGTGCCCCTTCTATCTAGGGAGGATGAGAACCTAGTAGTGGGCATGGCACTAGACATTAGCAACGTTTGCCTCATACCAATGCCACCCCTTATGCTTCTTAAATACAATTAGGTAACACTATGCTAACTTGTTAATAATGGTTCAAGTCCACCTAGTAGTTAGCTTACTTATGGAAGAACAATAGGAATTAGAGGAAGTAGTCTTAACAATAGTGCAAGTTGAATATTAGGAGTAGCACAATTGGGAGTTATAGCTATTTAGAGAAAAAAAAATAGTTTCATGAGTTTTAGTACCTATGATGTTTTGAATTATAACCTAGGAGAATGTAAGAGAAATAATATTAGAGTGATGCACTATTGAAAAAATTTAGTCATATGTAAATGCTTTGGAAAAAAAACATAACGATACGCATACCTTGATATAAAACAAACCCTAAAATTGTCATTCTTAAAATATCTTGTGTAGTTACCTAATATCATTCAAGTACAATATCCCAATTATTTATGTTAGTAATGGTGTGATCATATTTTTCATTCTCTTAAAGGAACTCTTTCTAGACATGCACCCATCAAGCATAAATCATCCTAACATATATCTTTGAAGTAATATAAATCGTCCAATGACTATCCTCAAAAGAATTCTCACCCATAGACTTGACGATGGTGTAAGGATCATATTAAAGTGGTATGAGATTCTTATTGGAGTTTGTTAATTTCTCTTAATGCGAGTCCAACCATACCTTTTCACCATCCTGAAACTTATGCGAAACCCAATGGATTGTGTATCTACTTGTACTTGGAGTTGGCAACTTTCTACAAAATATCATGAACTCATTGTTGAATTTGTTGGATATGTTCCTCAAAATTGGTTTCTTTTCTTACGTCATTCTGAGCATGGGAGTTTTCTTCATGTGTTATTCCATGAATATAGCTACATTAATTTGTGCCAATTGTTGAGACCCTAAGCACACCTAAAACGGCTTATGGCTAATAGAAATAAGAAGAGATACGTCGAATTTCTATTGAAAATATGGAAGGCTTTCAACATGTGTATGTGGATGCTCACAATTGTATATTCTAAGGACATCTAGAATAATCATATTGACTACATTTTATTTATCGATCTAGGGATGGAAGGCAATGGATTTGGTCAAGCTTGATGTCCATCATGGACGAAGGGTTAAACCAGAAAATACTGAGGAACCAACAATCCCTATCAGGAAATATGGTCTTTGGAAACCTAAAATGAACCAAAATATGCTTGAAGAAGTGATTATGGGTGGATTTTGTTGTGACACTCTTCTTACAGGGTGTCAAAATTCCCATCCTAAGGAAGCGATCAACAACAACAAAAACACATTCATTACCATGCTCGACTGATGAAAAAAATGACATAAAATCCATGGGCACTAACTCCCAAGGATTACCTAGAGTAGGAAAAAGCCTACAATTGGTGTAGATGGCCATTTCCTTTGGCAGAATATAATTCTTCCACTACTTATAGGATTCGACAATAGAATGAAACTCATTGTTATAAAATTGGTATCTATGAAACCCATTATAGAGTGTCTGGCTATGATAAACCATTGAACTTTTGTTTTCGTGTGGGCACCACATTGATGACATGAATGATTGGCTCATAGGGTCCTTGTTCTGTAACCATTCATCGATGAACAAGACATAGTCTAGTTGTAGTAACTGTAACTTGGTCAAGTTGTTGTAGTCAAGGAAGGACTTGGATGGGTTCCCAAGTCCGAATAAAAGTAAGGGTAGTTGTGAGGGAATGATAGCTAAGGAGTGCCAGGGCATGTTAATGAATGAAAAAACATCCCAAGGAATGAAAAGGCATGATAACACATGCCAGATAGTGTCAATGCATACTAAGGAGTGTTAGGGAGTGCCAGGGCATCACAAGGGATAACTAGGTCAAAATGCATGGAAATCAATGAATACGAGTGTGTGCCAAGGAGTGTCAGTGAGTTATAGGTGTCCCAAGGATGAAGTGTACTAGGAGGTGTTCATAATAGGACTTGTAGGAGGTAATCCTATGGTTACAATAATGGTCTAGACAAAGTAGTTTCGAACAAAGGGAGACTTTGGGTTGGGAACAACACTATTTTTCCAATGTCTTTGTTGGGTTCTCAAGCCACAATAAAAGTAAGGTTGTTTAGGAAGGCATGGTAAAAAAGTGCTAAGGTGTGTCAAGGAATGTAGGAATTCCTGGTGTCCCAAGGACTAAGTGTGTTAGGAGAATTTTATAATAGGAATTGCAAGAGGCAAGCCTACAATTGTGATAAGGGGATGGAAAAAGTAGTTTCAAACAAAGGGAGACTTTGGGCTAGGCACAACACTATTTTTTCAATGACTTGGTTGGGTTCCTAAGTCACAAAAAAAGTAAGACTATCTATGAGGGCATGACAACTAGGGAGTGCCAAGGTGTGCAGGGAATTCCACGAAGTGCTAACACATGCTAGATATTTTCAAGGCATGTTAGTCATGCCAAGAGATGACAAGTGCTAAGATGTGTTAGGTTCTAGGATGTGGCGCCAACACATGCTGGGGAGTACCAGGGAAACACAAGGGAGAACTAGTTTCAATTTCATGGAAATGAATGAATAAGAGTGTGTGATAGGGAGTGTTAGCAAGTTCTAGGTGTGCTAAGGAGGGAGTGACAAGGTATGCTAGGCAGTGCCAAGGCATGATAGAGTGTTAGGAAAGCATGCCAATATGTTCCAAGTGTTAGGGTGTGCCAAGAAGTGTTAGGGAGTGCTAGGGAAACAAAAGGGAGAACTATGTCATAATGCATGGAAATGAATGAATAAGAGTGTACGACAGGGAGTGTCAGTGAGTTCCAAGTGTGCTAAGGAGGATTGACAAGGCATGCTTGGTAGTGCTAAGGAATGTTAGAGTGTTATGGTAACATGCAGCCAAGATGTGCCAATGCATGCAAGGATGTGTTAGCTGAGAGTGTGTCGGGGAGTGTCAATGAGTGCTAACTGTCATGCCAAGGAGGAATTGACAAGGCATGCGAAGCACAATTAAGGCATGCTAGGGAATATTAGGGCATGTCAAGAAGTGCTAGATTGTGCTAGGTAGTTTTGGGGTGTGCTAACATGTGCCAAATAGTGCCAAGGCATGCCAGGTGCTACGACATGCTAGGATGTGAAAGGTGCCATAGTATGCCAATATGATTCAAGGAGTTTTGAGGCAACAAAATGAATAACCAAGCTAAAATGTAAGGAAATGAACACATAATAGGGTTAATAAGTCAAGACTTTATCTTTTTCAAAAGGGGCATGCTAGGCACACTAATAACATGTTCCAATACATTCCAAGTGCCAATGTGTGCCAAGTGTTAATATTTTTCAATGAAATATTATGCCAAGGTGTTCTAGGTCAGGTTAGGGACTACAGGTCATAACAACACGTGACAGGGGAGTGTTATGCTATGCTAGGGCATGCCAACATGTGCTTGAGCATCCTACTTATGGCAAGATGTTCTAGGTACAAAGATGTTCCAGGTACAAAGATGTTCCAAGACATGCGAGGTGCCAATGAATGTTAGTGTATTGTTCCAAAGCATGTTAAGGTGTCCCATGAGTGTTGAGGAGTGCTAGGTCTCTCTCATTAATAGAATTGACAGAGCTTGATTATGTATTAAAAAATATATTTCCTACACACACTAGTGGAACTTTATTTAAAGGAAAATTTCTATATAATAAACCTAATAGAGATGAATCATGTGTTGACTCATAGGAAAACTATATTCTTATGACTTGAGGGAAATGATACACACTAATTACTTCTTAAAAAAATTACTGACTATAACCACTATGACCTTGGACACATAATTAAAAAGACTCCACAACAATGGTCTTAAATCATTATTTTTTGACAAAAAAATATAGTAACAGTACATAGCGTCATCAAAAAGTCATTGGAATGATCAATGGTGGCAAACATTTTTTGATCGTCACTAAAAGTAACCAAAAAGAGCATTGGTGAGGGTGAGTAAAATATCGTCACTATAAGTGTCACCAAAGAGAGAATTAGTGATGGGCCTTTAACGACCCTCACCAAAAGTGTCACCAAAAGGAGAATTAGTGATGGGCATTTAACGACCCTCACCAAAAGTGTCATTGAAAATGGCTTTGGTGAAAAACCTTAAAGGACCATAACTATATACACTTACAACAACGTTTTTTTAAGGACCATCACCATATGCGACATTGGTGACAAAACTTAAAGGTCCATCATAGGCATGAAGCGTCATAAAAAACTCATTGGAATGATCAATGATGATGAACATTTTTTGACTGTCATGAGAAGTAACCAAAAAGAGCATTGGTGAGGGTCAATAAAACATCATCACCGAAAGTGTCACCAAAGAGAGAATTAGTGATGGGCCTTTAACGATCCTCACCAAATGTGTCACCAAAGAGAGAATTAGTGACGGGCCTTTAACGACCCTCACCAAAAGTGTCATTGAAAATGGCTTTGGTGACAAACCTTAAAGGACCATCACTATATAAACTTAAAATAATGTTTTTTTAAACACCATCACCATATGTGACATTGGTGACGGACCTTAAAGGTCCGTCACAGGCATGACCCTCACCAATGACCTTTTTTCTTGTAGTTATTGACATATAAATGCAAGTAATTTAACAGTTAATTAAATTACCCAACACCATGTCGTCTCAGCGTTTTGATCTCAGCAAGATTTTCCCTATCTACCATTGAAATATTTGGGGTACCTGTAAAACCCCTAGTTGGCTTCCCATATAAATAAAATAAAACCAAGGTCATGGGACACACATTCCAAGATAAATATTGGGAAAAAAAATAGTGATGAGTATCACTTGTGATTAATTGATGGCTATGGAAATTGGAAAAGGCATTGGCGGAGTGTTGATGTTGTGATCAAAACCATCCCAAAATATACCTACAGGTGAATTTTGGAACCTACTGAGGATCTCACGATCTGTCATTCCATAGCTGCTTCATAATCGATTAATGTTATAGTAAGTGTTTAAGTCTTATTCTCAGTTTCTAAGTGTCGAAGTCACTTGCTCACACATGTTCAGTCCATAACAAGTTCAATAGTGCATTCTTTTATACAAGCTTGAATAGGCCTAGTATAGTCCATCAAGGAAATTCTTGTGTAATGTTCAACCTATGTCAACATCCAGTGCGCACTTTCATTAATAGTCTCTCACTTTTGTTTGCGATTGTACTTCTTTTTCAGTGAGTTTTTCCAACTGTCACTTTTGCACACCTTCACTTTCACAAGTGTCACTTTCATGCTTATGATTATTTCTTTTTTTTTTTTCACTTTAATGTTATCTTTGCTTTGGCATGTGTCGCTTTCAATATCATTCACATTTGCAAGTGTCGTTTTCACTTTTCTCTTACTATCCCAAGTGTCATCTTTTGGCATGGTAAGTGTCACATGTTCTAAAAGAAGAGTTGTGATTCATTGCGAGAGGAAAATTTGGTACCAATGGGTCCCATTTACCATGTAGACATGTGCAAGACCCATTCCCAAAGTTCTATGCATTGTCGTACTAGTGTCATCAATGTCGTCGCAAAGTGTATCTTAAGTGTTGCACCTAGTCAAAGGGAGTCAATTGTACATTCTTAAGGGGAATGTATAATGCATTCTCCTGCACTAATGTGTCATATTCATCATAAAGAAATACATCAGACATATTCCCCAAGTATTGAGCATTTTCGTACAAGTTTCATCACTATTGTCGCAAAGTGTACCCTGAGTGTCTCACTTGGGGGAGGTTGTTGTATTGTCATCACATTGAGGGGATCATGGTGTTCTTATGTACTAATTTTTCAATGTTGTGTCAATTGTTCAGAGTGTGTATGATCATTCATAAGTTCAATATTGGTCTCACTTCTACCTTACTTATCCCGTACTTAGCCAAATCCTTAAAATATTTCTTCCCGACGAACTTTACCCAACTCAGCGTCCTTGAACTACACATTGCGCAGTAGTAAGCCACAAGTTGATCCCTTGCCTCCTAGAAATGCACAATATGTAGTTCCTGCCTCCAAATATGGTACATTACGAAATCAAAGTGGTTAAGGATTGCCTCCCTACCCTCAGAAATTGCACAATAATTCCCTCAAGCCAGTCTCTTGTTGTGCATTGCATAGTCATAGTTCTCAAGTATTGCATCCCTTCCCTCAGAAACTATGCAATCCTTCCCCAAATCCAACCTTTAATTGTGCAATGCATATTCTCAGTCTTCAAGCTACCTCCCCAATTCCTTGAACTACACAGCTTCACAATCCATTGACCAGTCTCCCTTCAGAATTGAGCATTATGCAGTCTCAAGCTTCATTTCATCACTCCTGGCCCCTGCAATTTCACACTGCACAATCCCCGAGTCTTCCTGCCTGTCTAGTGCCTAGTCCTAGCTCAATCGATCATTTTCATAAAGCAAGCTAAACTAGGATATTTTCAAACTAATGTATTCTTGTAATGAGTGGATATTACTTACAGGTACTACATCTTTACATGGTAGGAAGATGTTTGGAGAGGAAGAGAAGGAGATCATATGAGAAGAAACTTTTGGAGTTGGAGCCATGAAGAATTCATCAAGCAAGAAGATGAAGAGGCACTAACTTACCACATAATATAAAAGATCTAGATCATAGGAAGAATCCATATCAATCGTTCCCTTAGACTGTGAAGATGAAACACATGCAAGATCCATCATGAAGATACAAAGAAAGCAACAAAAGGAGAAACTTGGAAATGCACCATCATCATGAAGTTCCATGTTATCATTGTCAAGAGTCATCCCAAAAGTCACATGTGTCATAGAATCTTGCCACATCATCTGTGGAATATAATTTTCTAATCTCTCAAAATGAGAAAATGTAGATATGTGGAAGAGCAAGGATCCCACATGTAATATGAAGAGTTACTAGAAATTTCTAAAGTCATATAGAAGCTCAAAGGTCATGTAAGAATTTGAAAAGACATTGTATAAGCTCAAGTGTTAGGAGGGAGGTAAAGAGTCACACGGGAGGTGGAGAGTCACATAATTTTCTATAAATATGCCCTCATAACTAAATCAAAGGGACTTTTGGGACTTGAACTCCCCACCTTGGCTTCTCTTTGGCATAGGAGAGAAGACATTTCTTTGGAGGAGTAAGTGGTGACTTAATGTTCCACTATTGGGGCTAGCGTGCAAACATTGTACTTTTATATCTTTGAACTTCCACTTAATATATGAATCTTTATGAACAAACACATTTTCATGCATGTATCATGAATGGTGTAAGACTTTTATTTAGATGTTTGTGTTATATGTTTTTTTCACATGTACTAGGGAAATTGAACTATGTCGATGGCTTTGGTACTTATCTTGTTGAAGGTGTTTTGTATTTTGTTTTATGATTGTGGTTATCTTGTGAAATAATTTTAGGTTAAATAGCAGTCCTCTTATGCTCTTGTGTGTCTCTTTCAGAATAGTATTGCTACTTTTCTTCTAAAGGCTCACTTTCTTTCTCCTTGTCATGAAAGTACCTTATATTCTTCACAATTGTATGCCTCACAATGTCAACTTAATTTCTTGTTTCAAAGGATGTTGTATAACATCTTATGTTAATAATGGAAGCCAAGGAAATTCCATAAGGAAAATGACAACTGGACATATTTCCATTTGGGGCTCATACTCCAAACAGTGTGAGGTATGATTGGGACTTCACATCCGACAGACCCCCTTGGTTGATGGATTTATAGCACCGTCAATAGTTGGCACTAGAAGGAGGGCCAATTGAAAAGATATGCCCATTAAGTATTTTTTGAATCTCTAATCTTAAATGGCTCTTTCACAAATCATAATCCCAAAGTATTTTTCTGACTTGTCACCTGGTAAACTTTTCATCTTCGAGGAACAATTTCATGACTTGTCTCAATTCAAGTTTAATGGTGAGGGTGGTGAAATCATAGCCAAACATATATCTAATTTTCTTGGTTATTTAAAGTCTCATGAAATGGATGATGATTAATATGTTGTTTGTATATTATTCACCCTCACTCTAGAAGGTCGAGTTAAGAAATGGTGTCATACCTTGCTAACTGCTTCTATTTATTAATTTGATCAATTCCTTAAGGAGCTTCATCAATACTTTGAAAAATATCAATATGTATGTGATAGGTTTGATATTCTCAAAATGAAATATGGTGAATCTTTAGAGGATTTTCTCAATCGGTTTCTTCACCTTTGCTCTGAGTTTCCTGCAAAATATTTTAATTGTAATTTTATCTTTGAAAATTTTCAGAGTTTGATTCTTCTCTGCTTCAAATATTTTGAATCGGAACCCCTAGATGATGTTTCTCTGCCAACTTATGTTGATCGTGAGATACCCCAAATTTGTGAGTAGGAACCTACTATTCTGTTTGTTCCTTTCCCTCCTACTTTTCTAGTACTAATTTGGGTGCCTCTTAGTGATGATGTTAAAGTTGGGAAATCTAAAAATTGAATTAATGATTTTTCCATGCAACCTCCACCCAATTCCCATGATTCAGATCCTATTGAGGAGAACTTGGAATGATTTAGCAATTACGGATATCCTTAAGAAAAAGTTGATCCCTTAGTTTTTCAAGATCACATCAATGTACATAATCCTAATCTTGAATATGATCATTTTCAACATCTACCATCTACATCTCATGTTTTCTTGTTTCTTGATCCACTTGATCAACCTAATTCAACTATTAAGGATTTTGAACCTCTTGTTTCAAGTAGTGATCATATACAAGGTAGTTTCATTTCACAGGTAGAGGAGAAAAGTGATGAATATATGTTTCATCTTTCTTCCCTCTTTCAAGATGACAACCTTACATTTATGGCTTATCACTGATCTTGCAATCTTGATAAACTGTCAAATTATTCCACATCCTTCATTCAAGTTGATACTTTAGACTACCACCACCATGACATCCCTATTTCAATTAACACGTGTGGTGATGGATATCCAAGTGCATCAAACGATATATTTCCTTTGACTGAGGAATTGGACTTGTAAAATGTTGATTCAAAATCTTCTTCTCATAGTTTTAAATCTTCATTTATGCAATGGGATTCTATTTAAATTTAGAATGATTCTAAAATTTCTTCAAGACATGCATCTTCAGATATCAAATTTGAAGAAACAATTTCTCAAGATTTCGAATCTTTGATATACCTTGTTGAGGAAAACCAAGATCAATCTGAATTTTACATTGGTATGCCTATCTTTCATTATTATGATGATGAAAATAATCTCCTGGGGTATAACATGAATGTTCATCCATTTTTCTTACAATTTCATTCTGGTTTACAACTGGTGTTTCTCCTCCTTGGTCTTTTCATCTTTCCTCACTTCTATCAAATTATTCATTGTACCCAGATATGTTGGATAAGTTTGTTAGACCAACAATTTTTCTTAATTATTTACATCCTTGTCTAGTTGGTTGTGATTGCAACCAGGTACAAGATGGTGTGATCTTACAATCATAGGATGAAAATCTCAAATCTATTATTCATGATATATTCATTTTTAAATCTTTTATAAGTCAAGAAGAAGATGCTACAACCTTGAATGATCAAGGGATTTTTCCAACTAATGCACCTAAATGCTCTATCCATCAAGAATATGAAATGTTCAATCTTAAGACTGATCAAACTAGTGGCATTAATAGTGATTTCATTGATACATCTAATGATAATTGTTAATATTTACCTGTTGATTTTTCTAAGCCACCAAATTTCGATGATCCACCATCAGAAATTTTAGAGACCAGTCAGGAAGTCGAGGCACTTCATCCATTACTGGTGGTTATGTCAGGTTCTCACAATCGTGTTGATATATCTAAACTAAATTAGATCTATATTTTCATGCATAATTGTTTCCTTAATATTCACCCACTGGAAGTAAGCTCATTCTTGAAGGAATTTCCGTGTTTTCAATTTGATTCCCTAAACCCTCAAGATAGAGTTTTTGATCAGATGAAAGAGTATTTTTTAGTTAATTATTCATAATGTGAATCCCTTGCATCACACTCAGGATTGGAGAGTATGTATTTTATGGATACACACAACTTCAAATCCTTTCATTCTAATTATCAAGACAAAGTTCATTACTGGTTGAAGGATTTCCCTTTGTCAAACACTTCTGAGATCGATCAACTTCTTATACCTCTTGGTTAAGTCATGAGGTTAATCATATTTGTGGCGCAATATCTCTCCTTAAATGATAGAAAATGCTAGATCCATTCAGTGAATCAAAACCCTTGTGTTGATACAAATACTTGGTTTGATTTGACCCTTGTTTCCAATCTTTCACCAATTGAGTATCCTAAATGGTTTCCTATGTTTTCAGTGACAATGGTTGTTTTAAATGAATTAAGATTTCATATTTTTGGAATAGTGTCTAATCATATACAAATGAAACCAATGGAGAATTGAGGATTTTATAGTCATCAATCTAATCATAGTCATTTTACATTGATTGATTTTGTTGAATTCAATGACCTTCATGGTTTATAATTTCACAATTTAGATCCTTGTCAGATAATTGAGGCACTTCAACATGAGCTTATGGTTATGTTAACTTCTCACAATCTTGACAAGGCTTCTGAACAAGATAAGATAAAATTCCCCTAAGAGGATTCTTTCTGCAATTTAAATGTGTTAACTGAAAGTTCATTTTCTCATGAGCATCAGGGTTTTCAAATATGCTATTTTGGATACCATGGTCCAATCCTTGAATGGTTAGAGAAATATTACCTAGAAATATCCATCACAAATAATAAGTGTTATTGTGTTTATACTATTCTGGGGTACCACAAACACTTTCCTTGGAGTTGGTTGTTACCTACAAGGAGTAAAAAAAAAAGTTTATTGTTGTTAGTGGACAACTTAAATAGCAAGGCACTGAAATAATGGAAGCAATGCATACATAAACATAAACTAAAAACTATGATAGATAACACAAATAAAAAAAACTTAATGAAGCAAACAAGTCAACAATATTTAAGAAAAGGGATCCATTTATTGACTGTTGAAAGTGGAAGAGATACACTAGATGAATTCCAAACACATGGAGATAATTGTTTGAGCAATGGTGTTCAAAAATCCTCAACAAAGAATTTTCTTTCTTCAATATCCTTGGAAGTTTCCTCTCTCTCTTAAAGAAGTATGGAGACTCTCTCAATGGTGAAATCCTCTTCTTAATGAAATGTTGGATTTTTATGGAGGAAATTTTCTAGCATAATAATGCTCTACTTCTTCTTGTTTTTTTCCTTCCAATGGCTTATTTATATAGAATTTGAACTCCCCTTCCCTCTCTTAGTTCATTAATGAGAAAATGACTTATGAGTAGGAAAATACGATCCCTTGGGGTTTTATATCTCCAAGTCGACTAGAAATCAGTTTTCCTTGGGTGGTACATGTCACGAAATCCCAACTCCAAGTGTGTGAAGTGGTCCTGGACCACTGATATAGAATATTGTTTGACCACGTGACTATCAAAGAAAATCCATGCAGTTGTTAATTTCTATCTTTGGATGTCCTCCATGGGTAGACTTTACAAGTTAAAAATTTGGAGATCTTTTGATTTTTTCATTTCATGATGTTTTCAACTAGAAATTATTCATCTATATGTTCTGCTAGAATGTACAGATGCATGTATAATTTTTTTTTTTGTTAGCAATAAGTTTTGATCTTTTTTAAACATGAATGAATGTACTTCCACAAGAACCCTTAAAGGTTTGTCTGATCATCATTTCAAGAAACAAGGTAAACCTCAAAACGTGTTAAAGCTAGTTAGTATGGCACATATTTCTATTGATAAACAAGACCTTCCATTCATTGTGCAAGCATTTCAAATTATTTTCTTTAATCTTGCACAATTCTTTATATTTCTTTCAATTGGTTTATCTTTTTTATTGCAGGTCAGGGCCAATTATAGTGGCTACACTAGAAATTCCATTACACTTAGCATTGACCTTCTAGCCCATTAAGGTTAGGAGTAGGTTTGGGTACATTTTAGCTCTCTAGTCACATTGCATGAAGCTGCATTTCACCTTGCACTAGTTATTGTATTTGGTTTGCTTTTTTTGTTTATCTCCCATGCTAATTTTCAGTTAGCATTTACTTTTGCACTATTTTTTATTTTGTCTTCTTGTTATGCCTTGTCTTTCCTTTCATTTTTTTCTTAAAAATACTATTCATGAAAGATGTTTCTTGTTGGCTCAAAATACAATTTGGAAAACTAGGAAAGGGAAGTTGTGATGATGAACAATGCTTGGATTATTTGTCATCCTATTCTCTATCTTGGGTTTAAAGATCTTTAAATGCAATGATGTATGAATTAAAAATATGATCCATTCGAACGAGAAGCCTTTGGTCGAAGCCCATATCTATTGTAGGATCTTCATTCCTTGACTTGGTGTTGTAACTAAACAGTGTTATTCTTACCAATCCAATTGAGTAAAAGAAGGGAAAATGGAAAATCAATAGCGTGCAAACGAATATAAGAGGTATATATAACCTTCTCTGAGGTAAAAACCTCTTCTACTCTCAACAATTCAGGATCTCTCTTTTGTCCCATGAAATAATAATTGCCAAAGCATAGTTCTATAAATAAATAAATAAAGGGTGAAAGAAGAGAAAGGATTCCTCCATAGATAGGTGAAGCAACTTTGTCAGGGAACTATTCAGGCTCGCTAAAAACAAATAAATGCTTGTGTTCTTGTAGTGACTTCGTTAGGGTGTTTTCTAGGCTTGTTGGCAGCGAAGCAACACTAGAGATGAAAACTAAGAATTTGATTATCTTGTTATCACATGGATTGAATCTCAGGCTGAAGCAAGGCAATGACAAGGTAACCACAAACCACGCTTAGCCAAGTAGCTAGCCCTACTAGGTTGGGAGAGGGCTCTCTCCGTAAGGATCTCAGCCAAGATGACTGGACCAGGAAAAGGATATTAAGCTAGGTATAGTAGCACAAGTTTTGATTTGATTTTGAATGGGTTTTTCTGGATCAAGAGGAGCCAGATAGTTAGGGCTAGGGAATTAGGTCAAAATTGCAGGGTGTTCAATGGGGCAATGTAGGCATAAGGTTTAGCACTCTAGGGCTTGATGGGTGAGGTGTTTTAAGACTGGTGAGAAGTGAGGAAGAGCATGTGATTACCATGGATCCTTCCTAGACTATAGAAAACATATAATGGTGAATATTTCCCCAAAGTAGGGCAGTGATGTAATGAATTCTTCCTATCAACTTGAAAACATTCACTTAGAAGCAATAAAATAATTAATGAAGTACACAAAACATTCTAAAATATGATTGCAAGAGAAGAAACCGAACTAAACTCCATACCACATGGATCCTAAAGAAATAGCTACAATTTTTATTAATCTCTTGCTAAACTGCTACAAAATGATGTACAATCAAGGCATAAATATCTAGCTGAGTCTAACCCTTTACAATGAGAAAGAAGAAGAAGATATAGGCATTGATTCAACCTCCTCCCATCCTTAGGGGTCAAATCCCTAATATGAGGAACTAATCTAACCAACACTAAACAAGAAACTGGAATCTAGGCATCCTAACAACTTGCCTCTAAACGTGAGGAAACTGATTCATTTGTGCTCAAAATGACTTTTAATCTAATGAATCTACCCTATACTACTAATTATCCATTATATTTACAAGAAAAGTCATAATTTACATCAATAAAACATCCTCCATGAAATAAAATCCAAGATCACAGTCAAAACACAAAAAAATGGCCATCATGTGCAAAATTTGTCCTACGCGTAGCGCCACTGGTCCAATGCACAACGGCACTTTCAGGTCCCCTTTGGAGGCCTTCCTGACATCCAAATTGAGCTTATGATAGCTCATTGGAAATATATTCAAGTCTAATTTCCTCATTTTAAGCTCATTTGACCCCTCAAAAGTTTATTCTTCCAAGACTACTTTTGTGTGTCCAAAAAGTGGCAGAAAGGTATTTTTAGGGTGTTTTTTGACTTTTTGGTGGACCATTTCTCCCCCCAAAACTTAGAAAATCCATAGGGTGCATGTACTCATAAATATAAATCCAAAAATTCAATCCATTTGTCAATTGGGTGCCCCTAGGAAAAGGCGTTGAGCCAGATTTTCTGTGTGTGCAATTTCCAAAATTTGCAAAAAACAAAATCTCCTCCAAACCTAACCAAAATTGGTGAGCAACACCATAATCAAGCATAATGAAGATCCAAGTAAGCTTCAAGAAGTAGCCTAAGCCTATCCTCCTCTTTTTTTCCTTTTAGATCCCATCTTAGCCTTGCTTTCATCTGTTTGACCCTCATGTTGCAAATTTTGTTTCAGGTCTTGTAATGGTAGGCCATGTGCCTGATCATTTGGTTGTCCCTATTTTCCTTCTGCAACAACTTCTCTAGCTACAAATTGAATCTCTCAAGCCAAGTCTCTCTATCATCCTCAATTTCCTTCTCAATAGGAGACAAAGTAACTGGTGCCTCCTTGTCACCTTGTCGTTTTACCTTGAGAAGTTCCAGCTCCATGAGGACCTGCTTGTCACTCAATTGCTTGTTCTCTTGTTCCAAATATCTGATGACATACTTGGCTCTCTCCAAATTTTCCATCAATGCTTCAACTTGAGCCTATTTTTCCCGTATGATGATGTCCTTTATTGTTTCTTCATCCTGAGCCTCTAAGTCAATTGTTTCCATGCCATGATGAGTATAATGTTGCTTTGGCTCATCATGCTCTGTCAAATCAAAGTCTCTCTCTTCCTCCTCATCATCAAAACTTTCCTTTGACATATTTTCCTTCCCTTTGTGCAGCTTCTGTACCTGTACTTGTTGTGTTGATGAAGAAGGAAAAGCCCCTTCCACATCCTGTGGAGCTAGCATTTGCCTATGAGTTGATGAAGAAGGCAAGGTCCCTTCCACATCCAGTGGAGAAAACACTTGCCTATCAACTGCAAACAATCTTCTTGTGCCCCTATGATATGTCATGTAGGTATTGGGCACTTCAGTAGCTGTAGTCTCTTTGGCCTTCTGATCTATCTTCACCTGAGCACTGTTAGAAGGTCCTCCTGATTCTTGGGACACTGGTGGAGGAATTTGAGGACCCCTGAAGATGTCATGAGCAATAAATGTCTCCCAAGAGATGTTGAGGAGGCTAAGATGATGATGCACAATCATCTTGATCAAGGAATAATGAGAAAGACTACTCATCTACTAAGGGTATTGCTTTTTCTGTACAAAGTGGGCCATTTTCTCAATATTCCTGAACAAAAAATAAGGGAGGTTTAACATCCTCACCCTGGTAAAATGCATGAGAAGCCTGATGTGATAGGTGTATAGTCTAGAAAATATTCCCTCACAAGTGAAATATTTCATGATGATTTTCATCATGGGGACACACTTGTCTTCAAGAAATTTGAAAGGAAAATGTCTTTCCACCTCATTTCTGTACCTAGGTTTGATATAAGGTTCATAATAGTGTTCATCTAGGTCCTGTGCCTTGTACCACTTCTCCCCTACATTCAGAATCTTGGTTGCATCCGCAATAATGGAAGGTGAAACTGTAAATGTCACCCCAGCAAGAGTCACCTTGTTGTCTTGAAGATGGGCTACAAAAATCCTGGTGAGTTCAGGGTGGTTTTGAAATCTTTCTACCTGCTCACAGAACTCATATCACCTTAGATGTCTGAAACAAGTGATAGCCAATTGAGGGGCCTACAATTCTCTGAGGTTTGATGGCTTTTCCCTGATAATTCTGCCTCCCTTGTGTGGTTTTCTCTGATATCGAGGTTTATTTGTCGAATTGTCACTGTCGGTGTTTTATTCCTCCTCATAGTCTTTGTCTTCTATGTCCATGTTTGCAAAGTTTGAGGTTGTGCACTCCTAGAAAAGGGATGAAGGGAATTAGTAAGAGTGATTTAGGAGTGGGATAATGGGAAAAGACCTTGTGAGGTATCTTGGTGGGCTAGAAAATGAAGGGGAGGGTATGAATCATGAAAATGGGGGAGAGGGGCTTAGATCCTTTTTTGAAACATAACTTGTGGGATGAAGGATGAATGGGTCTAGAATGTTATGGAGTGATATAGGGAAGGGGTTTAGGGTTTTAGTGACAGGTGGTGGAAAAAATAGAGGGGATTAGGGTTTCTAGAATGTAATTGAGGGAGAAACTAGGGTTTCACATTTGCATGGTAAATTCCTTCAAACACTTCAATTGCAACTTCAATGACGAGGTATAGTGAGGGCACTTACTTGTTTGAGAGATGAGAGGGTTCTTTTGGAAGTTTTTATAAATTTTGGAGGCTTTCTAGTCTTTTCTACTCAACACGTAGCACCTGCTATAGACGCATAGTGCAGTTTCTTTTTACACTGCCAAAACTGGCCTATGCATAACGCTCAGTCTCTACGTGCAGCGCTCCGGCCTGAACACGCAGCGCCAATTAAAGACAACTTTTGACTTTCTTCCTGGTGTCCAAATTAAGAGTGGGATAGCTTGTTGGAAAGCTTGTTCTATCTAATTGCCAAAACATTTCGAATGTTTCAATTTGGAGCTCATTTTCCATGTCAAAAGCTCAATCTCCCAAGACTGGTCAAAATGTGCAGAATGAGGCTGCCAAAATGAAAAGTGTTGTTGCAGTCAACTTTTGGAGGTCTTCCTCAACTCCCAATTGAGCTCATGATAACTCATTGGAAATATATTTGTGTCTAGTTATCATTTGACTCATACATAAAGTCATTTGGTCACTCTAGCTAGGAGAAATATTGATTTTCCCAAGGTCACTCCAGAAGTGCACCAACTCTCCTAAGGCAAATGATGTTTTGGACATTTATCCTGAACCATGAGACCTGTGTAAAAATTGAAGGAGGTTTTTCTTTTTGGATCTATGGCAGAAACAAACCTCTCTCACTTTTATTAAATTCATCTTTTCTTGCTTAGAAACATCATTTGAATGAAGCCTATCCTGATGTGTGGAACAGGGGATTTGTAGAAATGAAGGGAAATGAAGGGGATGAGGGGCTTCTAATTTCTTGAGAAAATTTTGGGAAGTAGGAAGGGATGTTAGGAAGCATACGAAAGTGGAATTTCAAGGATTGAGTGAGGGGAAGGTGTCCAAAGGGGAAAAACACAGGCCTAACCTAGAAAAGTGTCAAATTGTAGCAATAGGGTAGGGTTTGTGGGAAAATGATGAATTTGAGGGATATCAGTGATGGGAAGTGTTTGAGAAGGTATATTAAGGAGAAAGGAATGTGTATGAGCATCAGGATACAAGTTTTGTTGATGATTTGACCATCCAAGAAAAATTACCTTCAAAACATTAGGAGAGGGAAATGAGCCTTACCTAAGCACAATTGAAGCATAAAAAACGTGTAAAATGACCCATTGGAACTTGAAATAATGATGAAAACTCTTTGAATGATGGTACACTCAGCCGAATGGTGACATGGACCAATACTTGGAAAACTTTGGAAGGAGTGAAAACAATCCTAGACCTAATACCTAGTGACCAAATTTTACTTGAAGACTCATTGAAATGACAAAATTTGACTTTGACACCCTAAGACCACTTTGTAAGAGCATGTTTGATCGCTGGTGGAAGGCTACAAATACTGATACTAACATATATTAAACAAGAAATTTTATATTACCCTTCTCCTAAATTGAAAAAATTATGATTTTGCAAAATATGTAAATGTGTTTAGCCTATAAAATCAATAGAGGAGACTATATCCATACCCGAGTCAAATGGGGAAGCCAAGGTAATCCATGTGATGAATAAATACTTCCTAAAATATTGAAACATTGCACTTACGGATAAAACCTGAACAAATAATTTGGAGTTCTATTAGTGTGTCACCAAGTGTTGAAGCTCCGATCAACACCCTAAAAAATTTAGGCTACACATGAATTTTGGAGCCTACTAAGGATCTAACAATTTGTTGTTCCATAAGTGCTTTATGATGGATTAATATTATGCTAAGTGTTTAAGTCTTCCTCTCAGTTTCTAAGTGTCAAAGTCACTTGCTCACACATGTTTAGTTTGTAACAAGTTCATGAACACATTCTTTTATGCAATATTGAACATGCATAACACATTCCATGAAGATAGTGTCTACACAATGTTCAACCTATGTCAACAGTTAGTGTGTGCTTTCATTGACAACCTCTCACTTTTCTTTGCGATTATACTTCTATTTCAGTGAGTTTTTTTAAATTCTCACTTTCATGCTTAAAACTATTTCTTTTTATTTTTTTCACTTTAATAAGTGTCATGTTTATGTTATATTTACTCTGACATGTGTCTCTTTCAATGTTGTTCACATTTGAGACTGGTGTTTGCACTTTTCTCTTACTAACACAAGTGTCGTATTTTGGTATGGTAAGTGTCGCACATTGTAAAAGCAGAGTTGTGGTTCATTACAAGAGGAAAATTTGGTACCAATAGGTCTTATTTACCACATAGACATGTACTTATAGTAACATTACTTTTGTTGCAAATTGTATCTTAAGTATCACACCTAGTCGAAGGGAGTCAATTATACATTCTTAAAGGGAAGTTATGATGCATTCTCCTACACTGTTGTGTCCTACTAATCATAAGGAAATAAATTATACATATTCCCTAATTATTGAGCATTATCGATAAGTGTTGTCATCGTCGTCACAAAGTGTACCATAAGTGTCGCATTTGGAGGAGGTTCTTGTATTGTCATTGCATTGAGGGGATCATGTTGTCCTTATGTACTGAGTGTTCAATGTTGTGTCAATTGTTCTAAGTGTGTGTGATCATTCATAAGTTCAATATTGGTCTTACTTCTACCTTATTGTTCCCAAACTTAGCCAAATCCTTCAAATATTTCTTCCCAACCAACTTGACCCAAATTAGCCTCCTTGAACTACGCATTGTGCAATAGCAAGCCACAAGTTGACCCCTTTCCTCCTAGAACTATGCATTGCATAGTTCCTGCCTCCAAGGACTACGTGTTGCACAGTCACAGTGCTCAAGGATTTCCTACCTTCCCTCAGAAATTGTGCAATCCTGGTCCCAAGCTAGTTTCTTGTTGTGCATTGTGTAGTCACAGTGCTCAAGGATTTCCTCCCTACCCTCAAAAACTGCAAAATCCTACCCTCAAGATAGTGTGTTGATGCACATTGTGCAGTCTCAGTCATGAAGCTTCCTCCCTGAGTCCTTGAACTGTGAGATTTCATAAACTAATGACCATTCTCCCTCCAAAAATTGTGCATTGCACAGTCTCAAGCTTCAGTCCATCACTCCTGGCCCCTAGAATTGCACACTAACAATCCTTGATTCTTCCTCCATGCTTAGCACTCAATCCTAGCTCAATTAATCATTTTCATGAAGCAAGTTAAACTAGCATATTTCCGCATTGATGTTGTCTTGTCATGATTAAATTCCACTTGTAGGTACTACATCTTGACATGATAGGATGATGTTCAGAGAGTAAGAGAAGGAGATCATATGAGAAGCCACTTGTGAATTTGGGGCCATGAAAAACTCATTAAGGAAGAAGATGAAGTGACACTAGCTTACCACATAAGATCAAAGATTGAGATCACATGAAGACTCCATATCAAACAACCCCTTGGAGGATGAATATGAAACACATGCAAGATCCATCATGAAGATGCAAAGAAAGCAACAAAAGGAGAAACTTGGAAATGCCACGTCATCATGAATTTCCATGTCATCATTGTCAAGAGTCATCTCAAAAGTCACATTTGTCGTAGTATCTTGCCACCTCATTTGTGGAATGTAATTGTGTAATTTTCCAAAATGAGAAAATGTGAATATGTTGAAGACCAAGGGTCCCACATGGAATATGAAGAGTCACTAGAAATTTTTAAATTCATATAGAAGATTAAGAGTTATTGTAGAAGCTCAAGAGTCATGAGGGAGGTCAAGAGTCACATGGGAGGTGGAGAGTAACCTAACTTGTATTAAATACACATTCATAACTCAACAAAAGGGACTTTTGGGACTTGAACTTCCCAACTTGGCTTCTCTAGCATTGGCATAAGAGAGAAGATCTTTCTTTGGAGGAGTAAGTGGTGAATTAATGTTCCACTAATGGGGCTAGTGTGGTAGCATTTTACTTGTATATCTTGGCACTTCCACTTAATATATTAATCTCGATGAGACAAAACATTTTCCTACATGTACCATGAATGTTGTAAGACTATTATTTAGATGTTTGCATTATATTTTTTGTTCACATGTACTAAGGAAATTAAACTATTGCAGTTGATTTGGTACTTATTTTGTTGAAGGTGTTTTGTATTTGGCTTTGTGGTCATAGTTGTCATGTGAACTACTTTGCACGTTAACTAATGGTCCTCTTATGTTATTGTGTGTCTCTTTTAGAATATTACTATTAATTTTCTTCAAGAGGTTCAATTTCTTTATCCTTCCCATGAAAGTACCTTATATACATCATAATTGTATGCCTCAGAGTGTCATGTTGCTTGTTTCAAAGAATGTTGTATAACCTCTTATGTTAATAATGGCATCCAAGGAAAATCCCTAAGGACAATGGAAACTGTCTATCTTTCTAGTTGGGGCTCCTACTCCAAATGGTGTGAGGTCTAATTGGGACTTCACATTAGGGAGACCCCTTTGGTTGAAGAATTTCCAACACCGGCAATACAAAGGCAAAGAGGCATTAATTGGAAATTTAGTTTTGAAATAAAGGAAGATAGGAGAAAAAGAAGTTGAAGAGACACATATTTGCAAGCTAAGTATATTAGAGGAAAAATGAAGGAAAATGAAGAAAATAGAGGCCTCAATGATAAAAATGATTTTGAGGATCAGTTCACATCTTTTGTTAGTTCAGTTTTGGATCTCTCATTATCTCATAATCTTGCACACTTACAAAATTCTTGGATCATGCTTGGAGCACTCTCATATTCACTTGGATTTGGAGAAAGAAGACAAAAGAAAGTAGGAAAGTGCAAGGGAAGTCAGTAGCTACAACCATATTATTTTGTAGGTAATAGGTTGCATGTTTGATTTCCAGCTTGAGTTCTAGATGCATATTGTATGCACGTGATTTTCTGGTTTTGTGTTTTCATTGGAATGGAGATTTTCCAGCATTGACAGTGGTTTTAGCCTCGACTTTCCATTTCCTCGATAGCCATTTGTAGATTTCCCCACTTGATTGATGTCTTGATTGGTGCACATGTTCCTTGTGGTTGTGGGTTAGAAAAAACACTCTAGAAGCCTTGGAATAGCTTGGGTTGAGTTACTAGTTTTGGAGCCTAGGTTGGGACAAATGCTTTAGAACCCTTGGTGGGTTGAGTCTCTATTCGCTAGAGTTAGGTTGGACAATCGATCTAGAACCTTGGAAGGTTGTGGGTTGAGTTACTAGCTCTTAAAGCCATAGACAACCTTGGCAGAGACCAATATGGTTTGTGTTAGTGATTTCCAACCATAGAGGTGGAATCACTATGATTGAGGGTTGAGACAATTTGGCCTCTGGAAGCCCTAGTTTGGTTTTTTTTGTTATTCCATGAGATCCCACATTCATGCTTGGAATATGGCGTGGGGGTGATTAGTTGAAAGAGAGATTTGGTGTAACACCACCTCCCATATTTATCCAATTTCACCAGCCTACCTAGGTAACATGAAATGAAGAGATACTATGACATGACTCAACCTCCTAAGTACAATTAAGGAAGAGGAATTGATAAAATGGAAACTTATTAACCTTGCTTGGGAACTATAGGACACCCAAGAGAAAAATAACCACTCCCAATCCTACAAACTTGAGTTGGAATGCTTTTTCAGTGTCCTAGGCTCACAACCACATGCATGACAAGGCCTCCATGTGGTTGAGGGCATCTAACTACATGTAGAAACCTACTAGGGTGTTATTATGAACCAAATTCATCAGCTTAGAGGGTGCGGTCCCAGATACTGAGCCTAAATTCTAGGTCAACCTCCATACCACTGACCAAAACTCAATCAGACATTCTAGATTGATAAATAACAACATGACAAAGCCATTCATACAAAACTTGATTAAATACTTGACCTAACTAGGCCTAACCATGACATTCATTTCGTCAAACATATAGAGAACATGTAATCTACAGATCATGAATGCATATCAGAACATAGGGGTCTGATACTTATTTGAGAATCATCAAGAAGGACTAATTCCCTCTCATATTAGCTGCAATAACATTTCTTAGCTCATGAATTTATTAACCGTTCATTAGCAAATTAAACATATCAAGAGTCATAGCTAGGACCTATTATTTAAACATGCTTATAACCAATATATAACCATAATAATAACTATAATATAACAACCATCAAAGCCACATAATAAAAAGTACAATTATTGATGAAACACAATAAGAAGAGAGATCTTATTAACATATGCAAAAGCCAACCAAGTCAGGGACTTCTATGTACCACCTAACCATATATTGTGTTGAACTAAATCTTTAGTTCATCCTGTTGTCACTAAATCTTGCACTTGCAGCACAAGTGCAGTAGGAGGCAAGGAAATATCCCTAGAGACAACCTATGGGTTGATTGTAGATCAGTTCCTAGGACATCTTAAATAGAGGAGTGCTTGGAAGGTTATATGTGAGGGGGTTGCAGCACTCTAATTGTCATGTAAAACAAAAAGGTATGAGGGGGGTTGGTTCGTTCCTCCAAAGGTATGAGTTATGCATTTCAGGTATCGCCTCACACTCACAGTTCTTAGTAGTATCACATAGAATAGCGGAGGCCAAATACTTCAAAGGGGATTATAACTTAATAGGATTTTTTGAGTAAATGAGAGAGGATTAGGAGAGAGAATAACTCATCATATAGAGCCCAAAACTTCTAGAATTATATGTTGAAAAATAGAGCCGCAAGCAATGGGAAATTCTACACTTCTTTGAGTTAAAAGAAGAAATAATGAACTGAAGAGAGGATGGGTGATATGATTCTTATAGTGCAGTTTAAAGATATACTTCAACCCTTCATACATACATTATGCATTAGTTAATCAACACACATGGATTTGTAAGGAAGCATGAAATAATTTCTAGCAGCTATTGTAGCACACATGCAGAGAAGAATATGAACAGTATGGAATTAACAGAAGGAAAAACATACTATAATGCTAAGAATGAGGAATCACCACCATTTTGTGATAGTCTAAAGATCTACCTATGTAAAGCAATACAATCTCAGATAACAATCATTCACTTACAGAGTTATGAGCCAAATTGGTATCATAGATCTCAGCCCTCATGGGTGAGAAATTCTGGCACCTTAGTATTATGTTTCATCCCCTTTTTATAAGAAGAGGGGGAGAGATTTGAATTATAATCAAAATATCTAAGCATGAGGGGGAGAGATTTGAATTATAATCAAAATATCTAAGCATGAGCCCCCTCTTTCATGCTAGACTAGGTGTCTTAGCTTTGTCAGGCTTTGCTACCACCTACCTAAGATTACAATAGGGATCGAATCCTTTTCTTGGAAAAATACAGAAAGAAATGCTCATAGAAAGAATGTCGAGAGAGGAAGGAGGAGGTGTCCCCTTGCTACTTCAGTGGAGGCCTTGGATAGAGCCATGTCCATTCTGTCATCCTACTCTTTTCAGCTGCTTGAGGTGGGTCACTATTGCTCAACCGACTTATGTCAATTCTACCCTTTACTGCGTGGGTGAGTTGTTCGGTGGAGAACGAATGGAGTGTTTTTGGGAAGTGTTGCGTTGTTCAGAGGAGTGAGACTCCGTGCTGAGGCATTAAGTCTCCATAGAAGCCCCCCATATTGTCATTTATGCACTATCCCATGCTTTATTCAATGTCGGGGCTACTGACCCATCCACCTTTAAAGCTCTGTACCATGACCTCAAGGCCCTGTTGTAGTGTAACAACAAAGTTTCTTGGCCGCAAGCATTTTACCTTAAAATATGATGAAAATGTGGGCATTTTTTATCTCCCCCTTTAGCCCCCTATGCTTTTAGCCCCTTGGTGCTTTTATTATCATAGGATCGAGGGCTATGACTAGGGGCTTAGCCCTTTTGATGATAAGGCTTTTGACAACTGCATGGGGACCTTATTTCCTTTGTTAATCGGAATCTCACATCCCAGTGCTAAGTGAATTTTTCATTATGATTTACCACTGGACAATTGCGATCACCAATATGCAGGATTGGGCCCAACTAGGACATTGCAATCGTAACACAGGGAGGGTATCTCTTTACCTTTTTTCCATAGCATAGGCTGATTGGTCCAAACACGAAAACCTTATCAAATGGACCACAATAACTTATCGCATTTGGGGGCCTCTTTCCTTATCGCAATCACAACTGGGAAGGAATTTTAGTAGAAGAGAAAGCTTATATTGTGTGATCGCTGATTGCGATGTATGATGTCATTATTGCCATGTGTCACCCTGTGAGTGGTGACACATGTCACTTGGAAA
Organism: Pinus tabuliformis; assembly: GCA_031772625.1. NCBI lineage: Eukaryota > Viridiplantae > Streptophyta > Pinopsida > Pinales > Pinaceae > Pinus > Pinus tabuliformis. The sequence continues at coordinate 484,701,747 of CM062814.1, read as the reverse complement.
TGGCCCCATTTGACCCCTGAAAAATATGAAACTAAGTGACACGTGTCCACCCGCCATGTCAGCATCCATACTTGCCACATCATTGCTAACATTAGCTACCATGTCAGCTCGGTGGACCATTCAGAGGCTGCCACATGCTCCCCTGGAGGAGAGAGAAAGAGGCCTGTCAAGCCCTGTTTTGTAGGTATCTCCTTTGCTAGCAAATTTCAGTCCCCCCGACGATTTTTCAGTAAATCGCAATATCTCCCCCTATAAGATCCTTTAGATTTGGAACCCACTGATACGCCTATCTTGTAGGATCATGGGACTACTAAGATGCAGGACTACAGGGTCGTTGGGATGCATGAACCCTCCATGTGGAGGAGACATAAGGGGGCCCACCCACTCCTATTTTTTCATGCTTTCCTTGTTAACTCTTTTGGGCCCTTCCTTGATGTTGCAACAATATATTACAAATCGGCTCCGTATGGTTTGGAGTATGCTATAACTATGGGACTGCTAGACTTGAGGGATGCAGGGGACCTGGGGGATGCGGGATGCAATTTACGATATCAGAATTCGGGACTGCAACGTGCCAATAACCTTAGATGTGTTCCCTTGAGAACATTTAGACCAATATCCTTCACCATTGGGCATGGAGTCAGTAATATATGAGATTTGTAACCAAAAAAATCTCCATGGGACTTTCCTCACCAATCTAAATGTAGAAAATAAAAATTCTAACAACTGAAAAGTAAATGCTCAGCTAGTGAGCTTATTTATTTACAATCCTACTTATGCACAGTACTTAATTCAGCTAAGTATGTTTATAAATCCAATAAAGCAAGCCATCATAAGAGTATTGGACCACATGCCTTCATATCACTGAAAAAGAGAAGTTAAAACAGGCATGCACTATAAAAAATATTCAAACAAGGATCTTGATACATTCTCTAGAAATAAAATATGTTGCTAACTTAAGAATAGGCTCATGTATGCATATAGAGGGTCATGGAATAGACAATGAATGTTTGCAGCTGCTTCTTTTTCATGAACAATCTGCTGACCAATATCCTCTTGGTTAGGGAAGCCAAAAACACTTCTCGGCTCCACAACTTTAGAATTTTCTAGAAAATGTTATTGTTGTTGGGATCCTTCTCCCCACTTGCCAGTAAATGACTCCTTCTGGACCTTGGTGACCATCTCTTCCTCCTCTGAATAATATGAATCACAAATTGGAGGGGGGGGCTCGATCTTGTTCTCTAAGCGAAGGATGAGCATGGAAAACTGGAGGCTCTTCTTTGACTTCCTAATGGGATTCTTCTTCTTGTGCATCTTCCCCTAACTCGAAGCATTGTGGCTGTACATCACTTGACTCTTCACCCTAGTCATATTTATCATAAGAAGGGGAACATCGCATTCAGCCGAATCAAACCCCTGAGGGTTTGTAAGTAGCTCAATGATATTTCTTTCTTCACCTTCTAGCTCACTTGGTGACGCTTCTTGATGCAAGATCATGTTTTATTGGAGTGGAGCCAGGTCTTCGACCTCGGGAATTTCTTCATCATTAAAATGCGTGCAACAATCTTCAAATAGAGCATTCGGTGGGTATAATTCTTTGCAATAGTGATTGAATGTTATATGAAAACATCTCAGGGAAGATATATTGCCACGAGGTATTGTTCTGTACCAGACTCTAGCACCCTCCTCTAAAGAATACATGAAAAATATCATTTCTACACATTGAAGGAAAATGCCCTATTTTTCCATGCATTCATGAAATTTTTTGAGATGTTGGTCAGGCCTTCTAGCTATGCTTCCACTGAATCTAGACAAATAGGTATTCCATTCATGAAATGCAGGGACATGATTGGGATAACCAACAATAGAAGAGAAATCCAGTGGTGAAAATTTGTTGGCCAAGAATGCAGGAATGGCCATCTCAAAAACTTCCCTATATGAGTGATTGCAGGTTCAAAGATAGGGAAAGTTTCTGGCTGTTGCATCATCAGAGTGAGTATGGGGTTGTTTGAAAGCCAGGATGATCAGGTAATGATTTGGATAGTGGAGTTGCCAAGATGTTTACCATAAAATTGGCAGTGTAGTTTCCAAGGTGAGATATCTTCAACCCACACTTCCTATGCTCACCTAACAAAGGAAATTAAATGTTTTGTTGTACCCAGGGAAAAATATTCTAATCCGTTCCCTGGTAATGGCATCAGAAATATGTTGTCGCTAAATCTTACACCTGTAGCACAAGTGCAGTAGGAGGCAAGGAAAGCTCCCTAGAGACATCATATGGGTTGATTGTAGACCAGTGCCTAGGACATCTTAAATAGAGGAGTGCTTGTAAGGTTATATTCGAGGGGGTTGCAGCACTCCAATTGTCACATAAAAAAAAGGTATGAGGGGGGTTGGTTTGTTCCTCCAAAGGTATGAGTTATGAACTTCAGGTATTGCCTCACACTCAAAGTTCCCAGTAGTATCACATAGAACAAAAGAGGTCGATTAATTCAATGGGGATTAGGAGATAGGATTAAGAGAGAGCATAACTCATCATATAGAACCCAAAACATATAGAATTCTATGTTGAAACATAAAGCCACAAACAATGGGAAATTCTAGAAGTGTTTGAGTTACAAGAAGAAATAATGGATTGAAGAGAGGATGGGTGTTACGATTCTTATAGAGCAGTTTAAATATATACTTAAAACCTTCATACAGGCATTATGCATTAATAAATCAACACACATGGATCTGTAAGGAAGCATGAAATAATTTCCAGTAGCTATTGTAGCACACATTTAGAGAAGAATATGAACATAATGGAATTAATGGAAGGAAAAACATACTATAATGCTAAGAAGGAGGAACCACCACAATTTTGTGATAGTCTAAAGATCTACCTGTGTAAAGTAATACAATCTCAGATAACAATCATTCACTTACAGAGTTATGAGCCAAATTGGTATCATAGAGCTCAGCCCTTGCGAGTGAGAAATTTTGGCACCTTAGTATTGTGTTTCATCCCCTATTTATAAGAAGAGGGGGAGAGATTTTAATTACAATCAAAATATCTGAGCCTAAGCCCCAACTATCATGCTAGACTAGTTGTCTCAGCTCTGTAAGGCTCTACTACCACCTACCTAATATTACAACAGGGATCGAATCCCTTTCTTGGAAAAATACAAAAATGAATGCTCAGAGAAAGATAGTCGAGAAAGGAAGGAGGAGGTGTCCCCTTGCTACTTTATTGGAGGCCTTGGATAGAGCCACGTCGTTACTTTCATCATGCTCTTTTCAGCTAGTTGAGGAGTTTCATTGATGCTCATCTTGCTTATGTCAATTGTACCCTTTATTGTGTGGGTGAGTTCTTTGGTGGAGAAGGGATGGAGTGTTTCTATGCAATGTTGTGCTAGGCAGAGGAGTGAGACTCCATGTCGAGGCATTAAATCTCTGTAGAAGCCTCCCATACTATCATTTATACACTACCCCCAGCATTATTCAATGTTGGGGCTGCCAACCCATCCACCTTTAAAGCTTTGTATCATGCCCTAGGGCCCTTTTGTAGTGTAGCAATGAAGTTTCTTGCTCGCAGGCCTTTTATCTTAAAATATGACGAACAGGCGGGAATTTTTTATCTCCCCCTTTAGCCCCCTATGATTTCAGCCTCTTGGTGCTTTTCTTATCATATGAATGGGGGCTATGACCATGGGCTTAGCCCTTTGGGTGCTAATGCTTTTGACAGTTGTGCAGGGGCCTTATTCCGTTTGTTAATTGGAGTCTCATATCTTGGTGCTGAGTGCATTTTTTGTTAAGATTTCCTCCTAGACAACTATGACCACCAATACACGAGATTGGGCCCACCTAGGAAATCACAATCACAACATGGGGAGGGCATCTCTTTACCCTTTTTCCATAGCATAGGCTGATTGGTCCAGACACAAAAACCTTATAAAATGGATCACAATACCTTATTTCATCCACGGGCCTCTTTCCTTATCACAATCACATCTAGGAAGGAATTTTGGCGGAAGAGAAAGATTTATATTGCACGATCACTAATTGTGATGAGTGACATAATTACTATCACGTGTCACCCAGAAATGGCCCCATTTGACCCCTTAAAAAGTTGAAACTGAGTGACACGTGTCCACCTGCCATGTCAACATTTGTACTTGCCACATCATTACTAACATCAGCTGCCATGTCAGCTCGGTGGACCAATCAGAGGCCACCACATGGTCCCCCTATAGGAGAGAGAAAGAGGCCTACCCAACCTTGTTTTGTAGGAATTTCCTTTGTTATCGAATTTCGGTCCCCTTGACAATTTTGCATTAAATCGCAATATTGGCCTCGACATGGTCCTTCAGATTTGGGACCCACCAATACGCCTATCTTACGGGATCATGGGATTACTGAGATTCGAGATTGCGGGGTTGCTAGGATGCGGGAACCAACCACATGGAGGAGAGATAAGGGGGGCCACCCACTATTGTTTTGTCATGCTTTCCTTGTTAACTCTTTCCGAGCCTTCCCCAGTGGTGCAACAATATATCGCAAATCAGCCCCTGCATAGTTTGGAGTATGTTGTGACTACAGGATTGCTAGATTTGTAGGATGTAGGGACCTGAGGGATGCGAGATGTGAGATGCGATATCGATGTTCGAGACTGCGACATGCCAATAACCTTAGTTATGTGCTCTAGGGATCCTGTTGATGGCCGATTGCGATAAATGCTCCGCCCGAACCCGCCGACTGCCGATATGCGATATTGACAATCGGCGGATCACTGCTTTTCATTCTGCCAGTGTTCCTTGCCTGCCTAGACCCATCGATGTCGATATGTGATTGTGATGAACTATCCCAAGTCCCAATTGCAATTTTTATTTAACACTTAGCCATTTTTCTTTATTTGTTGGGCTTTTCCAAGGTAATCTTCAAAATGCTTTATTTCTTCTCCAGGAGTCCATTTTTGGACTTCCATATATCATTGGAAAGCTCTTGCTGAGAACTAGGCAATGCAGAGGGACCTATTAAGCTTTGATAGCTTCTATTGCTTAGAAATTGGCATCAAACTTCACTGCTTTTGTGTATTTCAGGAAATTGAAGACTGATAAAGAAGTGAGTGACAACACATACAATCACCATATTCCAAGCATGAATGTGGGACTCAAGACAAAACAAACCAGGGCTTCCTAGAGATTAAATGACCTCCACCCTCAGGCTTTACTGCAACCCTACCAAAACTAGTCAAGGGATTCCTAGGCCCAAAAAAAGCACATAATCAACTAGGCTTTACGACAATCCCGCCAAAACTGGTCAACGGATTACTAGGCCCAAAACTAGATTGGATGCCTCAAAATTTCTTCACCAATACCTTGAGAAATTTTCCCATCTCCACCCTCAGGATTTACTGCAATCCTGCCAAAATCGGTCAAGGGATTCCTAGGCCCTATGGGAGTTTTCTTGAGACCACCTCACCCTGTTCCAAAACCATCTTGCAATCCAAAGCTCAACCAAATGAAAGAACTCCATCACATAATGGCTATCTAGAAATGGAAACGCAAGGTTGAAACCACCGTCACACCTCGAAAAAACCATTCCAGCAACAACAAGAGAACCAAATACATGCATGCATGTACCATGCATTCACGAACCATCTAGGAAATCACACATGCAACCTGATACCAGCAAGTATTCCTACTGAAGTTGCTTGATCCAACTTTTCCTTGCCTGTGTCTTGCTTTCCTTTGCCTTCCTTTACTTTCCTTTATCCAATGCTAGAGTGCTTGTTATAGACATATTTGGGCACTTCAACCCCAATATTATATGTTGATAAATTATGGCTCATTAACCCCTAAAAGAGTTGTTCTATACCCTAAAAGAACATGGTCATCTGATTACATCATTCCCAAAAAGTTTCACCTGAGAAACCATCCAGAACTGGCCTAAATGGGACCATACTAACTACTCCACTGGTAGGGTGCGATGCATATTGATTAGGCCCTCTATAGGTTGTGATGGATGAGGATGGACAAATGCCCAAGACAGTTTGCTAGGTGATTGCTCATGGAATCTTCTAGAAACTTTTCCTATGACACTTGCCTCTCTGAATTCATCTAGGGATGAGTAAGAGATCCAAGAAATCTCCAAGTGGAACCAAATGTAACAAGTGGAATGACACTAATCAAAACCCCAGAGATGACTCACACCCTTGCACACATATATAAATGGATCCCTCATCTAAGAGATCTAGGGGCTGGAATATTGTGAATTGCAAGGAAGTGCTGATAGTTTGTAATTGAGGAAAAGAGCATTGTATTGTTGGTGTGATCTTGCTATTTCATGAGGTGAATAGGGCTTGATGTTGGGAGGATGATGCTGGATCAGACAACTGGGTTGTAATTATCCCTTCTATTCAATAAAGTTCTTCAAGTTTTCTTCCATATGATTGTGCAATTGTGAATGTTATCATTTGTGAATGCTATTATATGTTCATTATATATCTGATTCTATAATGTGTATCTTGTAACAGAAAAAGATGCTTTGACAGTTCTTTGTTACTGTGTTTCTACAGGTACTCTCCAAGTGGGATAAGTACGGGGAGGAGTTACAAGCTCTGTCAAGGGGGAGAGAGATCAAGCAAAGGATTAAGCGGAAGTTCCAGGTTTGTCCCATTATCTCTCTCTTATCCATTACACATAGAAGAAATCGTGAATTGCTTTAAATTGTTGTTTCTAGGGTAGTTGCCAAACCTAGAGGGCTAGTCATTCGAAAAGACACTAGTTTTCCCAGAAATAAATTGGCGACTCTGTTGAGGATTGAATAGATGTTTTTTTGCTGTTATTGTTTGTTTTATAAACTATAGACAGAGCCTGAAGTCAGCTAGGTAGCCTTCAAACTGCTCTTGCTTTGCAATTGCATAGTAGATGAATGTTGCTTCAGTCAATCTCTGGTTTAGTTTATGAATTTAACATTTGACTTACAAGCATTATGGATGCCCTTTTGGTAGCTCAGTAACCTCTCAAGACATTCCTCTATACTTTTCTCTTTACTGTCCATCATAGCTCAGCTTAACTCACTGAAAACAGCTACACATCTGAGCCAAAACCCACTTCAGTTGCGCTCCCTGGCCCATCGCACTGTCTGTCACTGTAAATCAGTATGCATCGTACCTCCCGATTGCGTAAAGTGCGATGCATCCATGTTTCTATGAAGCCCAGGTGCAATGACTAACTGAACCTACTTCCATTCTAGAAATTGGGGTTTTTGTCCTTGTTTTCAGTCTTGTTTAGTTGATTTTGCTTCTTATGAGCAATGCCTCATTACTGAAACCTCCTTGCATCACATAGATCAGCCTCCTTTAGATTAGGATTAGTAAATTTTTTTATGTATTTGTCCATCATTTACAATCCTTTATCAAAAAGTTGCTTAAATCGATCTGTCGCTTTGGTACAAAAAGTGTTGTAATTGTCGTTTTGTGTCAAAAAGAGAAGTGTCATGGATTCTTCCTTCCCTTAATAGTTGATTGAAATTTTCGTCATGTATTCAATTTGATTTGTTGATATTCGAAGTGTCAAAAGCATTTTTTCATTCAAAATTGAAAAGTGTCGTTTAGTCTTCCTTTCTCTTTTGAAGAAGAAATTGTTGAAAATGTCATTTTGAAAGAAATATTTCAGATCTTTGCTGCATTTAGTTTTCCCTTTTGGCATTTTTACATTAAGGAGAATGAAAAACAAATACATGCATTGGCATTTGCATTTAGTTTGTGTGTGAAAAATGATTTAGGAAAATGCATTAGTGTGTGCTCTTTGCTCTTTGCTTGAAAGAATTGTAATCTTCTTTCCCTAGTAGCTAAGATTTTCATTGCTCAAAATAAACAACAATTGTTTATCATTGTAGATTGCATTTTAGGAATTTCAAGTCAACATCATGCAGTGAACCATTGAAAGGAAAACTCTAAGCAAGATCAACTCTAAAATAAATCTCAATGAACCTAACAATGCTTTGGAACTTAACGTAACACATCTAGAGGTCTAGGCTAGAGACATGTTCCAGCGTCGTAAAAACTAGTAACTATCGTTTTCATCAAAGGTTGGGTGATTCCTCCTCCTTGATACGACAAGTGCTAGCACGGACTTGTGCTCCCCGTACCATCGCGTATATATTGGGAGACCACAATAGGCTTATATCCTTTATCCATAGGAAGTCGTGTCTGCCGCCTTATTGATCACAATGCACTAAACACAGCATTCGGGAAGTTTGACTGCCATACATAAGTCCTTGGTAATTTCTCTTTAATTTATCACCAAGGTGTATATTGTAGTTTTGTGATTGGTTTGGTAATCCCTCTGTCTAGATTTTCCAGAGTAGTCACTTTCGTTCCTTTTCGACTCTTTAAAATAAAAGGTCCATCTGAGCACTTGTCACTTTAGGCTCATTAAAAATCGAAGGGGACTAGAGTCATCTTTAGCTTTTTCTTGACTCTTAAAAACTGAAAAAGAAAAATTGTGTCAAAGTGTCATTAAAATTAATTGAATTTGGAATAACATCCATGTTCCTTAGTTGATCTTAGGTTGACATATATGGAGACAAATCCAAGATCCACCAATCAAGGAATCCCCTTTGAGGGGAATCCTAGTTCTTTTTCTTCTTTGGGAAATATTGGTGCTTCATATATGGCCACATTGTCCCTCCAAGAAATTACCATTGGCCTTCCAATATGGCTATTCTCAACCTATATGGTCCAAAATACAGTGATTCCTCTACAATCGAATCAGCCTCCAGTTAATACTGAAGTTGACCCTTCACCTTCTTCTTCGTTTATTTCTCCCTCCCCTTCTTCCTCTTAGCTTGGTGAAAGTAGCATTGCTAGTAACCAGGGGACTGAGAAGAATAAGAAAGGGAAGAAGAAGAAGAAGAAACCAATTCAGCAAGGGGTCAACCAAGCAACCATTGCTTTGAATGCAACATATGATGAAAATCGATTCATTAAGCCACACAAAGTCAAATATCCATGCATAGTGTGTACAGTAGACCATTTTCATCGAAATTGTCCTTATTTTCCTCGGATCTTGAAAGAATGGTCTTCTCGTTCACACCATCCCGTGTCATCAACCTGTAGAGATCATGATGGTAACACACCATCAACTAGTGATAGTAAAGTTCATGGATAGAAGGGAAAATTCAAGCTTCCATGTAGGTTATGTGAAGGTATACACCCCTTTCACCTTTGTCCTTTTTTGGATGAAGCCAAAAGAGTATTGGATAACCATCCTGCTTCACCGCAGCGAATTCCATCTAGTTACAGGAAACTCTCCCTAAATCCTTCACTAGGTGATGAACTGACTGACTTAAATCAACCGTCGGTCGAAACCACTCTCTCTGAAAGTGAATCCTATGAATCTATACATGACCAAAATCAATAGGTCAATGTAACAGTTGACCTGATTTCACCTTCAGCTAATCGTACCTTTCCTGAAGAGAGTGAAAATGATACCACTCAAGTTGTTTTTGTTTCCTCAGATTCGAATGAGCTTGGGGTGTTGGAGAGGTAAATCCCCTCTGCGGACAGAGGCGATCCCACTAGCCCAAAATGGGTCTAGCAACAATCAATTCACGCTACCATGCAAGTTCCTAGTTGCAAACTAAAAGTGGATTATGAGAACCAACCTGGAGTCCAACGCTAATGTCGAAGAAGAGTTGATACTCCCGTTCCCTTGCTTCGGCAGGTCACAATCCTCACGATCCCCGCGAATGGATACCTGCACATGCAAAGAACGAAGCGAATACAAGCATAAAATCCACTAAAATACAACTATATTTCAGTCAGAAAGGAAATAGATCAAACATTATCATCATAAACAGTAAGATCAGAACCATAATGATAGTCGTTCATTAATGAATAATCAACAGAGAAAGATACAACCAAAGTTCTGACGTTGATTCTCTCCTCTGGCTGGGCGAGCAGCTATACATGTCTTGCAATAGACCTTCTCTCTCTCAGACTTCCGGCAGCATAACCTCCCTATGCTCCAAGACTCTTACTATCACTCAATACAAGTGTTATCACAACTAGCATCACTCCAAAAACTAGCTTGTCAAATGCATGAGGACAAACTTTTATAGATGGAGAAGGGGAGGAAGATACAATGCATCAGGACACCCATTATGGATTGGCATTATCTCCAAAAAGCCGTTGTGGATAGATGTCAAGGATAGATGATGACTCTCGACATCTAGAAGATGAGCTTTATCCTCAAAAGACTTCATGACTTGAAGGGAAAAAACATCTAGGCACGCGTTTGTCAAAAATCTTTACCAAACTTGGTTGGCATGGGTGTTGTTCTAAGACAGAGCGCCAATGGTCGCACCCTCTTTTGAGGATCTCATTGATTAGCGCGGGTAGTACATTGTGGACCTGCGCTAATGAAAAAATGGCACTTTTTAGGGATATTTTGCAGGAGGTGTCTTCAGGGAACATGAAGTACATACTTAGGGGAACATAATGCAAGTGTTTTTAGGTTATGTCACTGCTCACAGGTCCCGGAATAAGTCCTCCAAAGTACGAGAAAGGGGTAATAGGGACGGTGACCAATGGTGACAAATTAATGTGTAACATGGGGGAAGTCCACCTGTTCCATCTAGACAGGAGGAAAATCCTACAGTTCTCGTAACTCAAGGGGTTAATTCTCTTGTTTCTATGGTACCCCCTCCAAGTGTTCTAATCACTTCCTTTGATTGGAATCGACTGGCAGGATCCCACCTTCCTTCTTATGTCCCTTTCCAGATCATAGTACAAGTTTGTAATATGATTGTATCTGGCACTATTATAGATGAAGGTGCATCAGTGAGCATCATGTCCTCAACTACTTGGAAAGTGCTTGGTTCGCCACCACTTGTGCCTGTTACACAGAATATGTTGGGTTTTAACAGAGGAACCAGTCAACCATTAGGGATCCTTCCACAGTTACCTATCATTTTGGGAGGAAAAACCATTTATCTGAATGTGATGGTAGTCCCAGGACCTTTAGATTACAATTTAATTCTTGGGTGTGACTATGTTTATAACATGGGAGCTATTGTTTCAACACTCTTTCGAGTGATTTATTTCCCGCATGAAGGCAGGATTGTCACCGTTGACCAGCTTTCATTTCCTAGTCCAAATATGGCTCCTCATCAACCATCTTCCTTAAATAGTCCTTTTGTACCAATGGTATCATCCCCGCCACGGGTTAATTATGTGGCAACTTGTTCCATACCTACATCAACTGATGATCAATTCAATGATGTTGTACATTATGTACTAGGTGGCATGAACCAGATCTCTCTTTCATGACCACTTGTGAGTTGTGATCGAAGTCTTGGAGGATAGTTCATTGTCTTGTGTCAACCTCGTTAAAAAATGAAACCAAGGATCTGAGAAGAGTTCCTTGTCTTGTGTCAAGCTCATTAAAAAATGAAATAAGGTCCCCTGGAGAAAAGTTCCAAGTTGAGTCTTTGATTAGATCTCGTAAAATTCCAATCAAGTCTTTCACTTGATCTCGTAAAAGAACCTTCATTCCATCCACTTGATAGCCAGGAGTAATCTGGTGAATGTAATGAAGCTTTTGGGGGCATGCACCTAGTTGTAAAGATGTGTTTCCTTATAGGTTATGTGATTGGTCTGTCATACTGGTCTGTCACACCATTCACCTTTGTCTATTTTGGATGAAGCCGTCCTGCTTCACCGCAGTGACTTCCATCTAGTTACAAGAGACTCTCTTTTTTAGTCATGCTGGAGGCATGCACCCCCTTTTTTCAAGCATAGTTTGTTCGTTTCAAGCTTCTGTAAACATGAAACTAAAACCAAGCATAGTTCCACCATGGTTCAAGCTCATTAAGAAATGAACCCACCTGGAGTAAATAACCCTTGCAATTGCTATTCTATCAACCTTTTGAACCTTGGTTGTGTACCTCTCATCACCTCCATTCTTTTGGCCAATCATATGCTTCCACTTGGTTGTTTACCCTTTTTGAGTAACAGCTACGACAAGTGCTCTTATTAGCCAACCTCTTCCTAGAAATGACCATGTTTTGAGAAGTTCCAAGCTTACCCGGAACTAGTCGCTACCCTAGACACCACTCATTCCTCAAAATCGAGTCTCCTTTAAACCCTTTTTAGACTCGTTAAATATGAAAAGATTGTCGAGCACCGGCCTTTCCAACTCGTTGAAGTGATTGGAAATGTCTTCCCTCCTGTATATTTTAATCTTTTTCGGACCTGAGGGATTATCTCATGAAAAATATCGTGCGCTTGTCTTTTTCAGCTCGTTAAAGTGATCGGAAAAGTCATCCTTTTTGTATTATTTTATCCTTTTTCAGACTTAAGGGATTATTCTACAAAAAATAACTCCTGGAGTTTTCTTTTCATTCCTTTTCAAACTCTCTAAACATGATGAGTACCGAGTTATCCTTGTCGTTAAAATTGTTAAAACAATAGCGACAAACTTGTCCATTCTAGACAAGATCGAGTTTCATTGTCGCTAGACTCATTAAAACATAGTGACAAGTTTGCCCGAAGGGCAAATTATAGAACAAGCATATGTTATCCTCCTCAAGCTTGAAAAAAATAAAGAGATACTGGTCAGAAATGACTGGGGAAAAAGGGAAGAAAACTTGAAAACTTTATGGTAGCAGGTCCCTCTTGAACATGACACTTTCACTCCATTACCATTATTGAGTAGGGTTGGGTTATTTCGTTCACCGGTCATCTAACCATTGGTATTTCACACCATCCATCTTTTGGGGTTAACACTACCAATCCATCTCAGTGTCGCTGACATGTTCAAGAGAAGTCATTTAGTTGAGAAAGCACAATCCAGTTAATGCCTCATCCACTGCAAAACCTTCAACCTTCATTTTTCATGACCACCATTCCTGAACCTTGTGTCGTCAGATCATTTCCACCTCCAGAAATCATTTGCTTCATTTTGTGTCGTAGATGTGGGATACATTAAGGCCCTCCTACGACGAGTCGCTTCTTGTCAACATCAGCTCTTTATCCAAGAAGTTGGCTTAGAAACACCCCTTTCAGTGCTTTGAAGCTTGCATGCCTCAATGGCAAGTTTCTCACTTCCAGCGACAGGTTGACATCAATGACCTTCGACCGAAAGATTTTTCGTGGTGTTCAACATCGGATCATATATTCACACCAAGTTAATTGTACTGTAGTACCTTGAGGGTCATTATCATTATCGGTGATTCCTCTCTCGCCTGTTAACAACTAGCATTATTGGCTGGTAATTAGGCAATGTCTTTCCATATTCGACTTTAGGACATCTCTTCAAATGGATTGACTTATACATCAGGCGAAGATTGAACGAGTTTGAAGACCCTGGATCTAGTTTCATCCATCCGGGCTGTGATATATTTAGGGATATAAAAACATCAAATGTACAAAGGCGCTGCACAGATGGTCATCCGAACCAAGGATGATGACACTACATCTAAAGAGTCACCAGTCTACATCTACAGATGACCATCTGATCTATGTACATGAAATGAATTTATAAAGCTGAGCATGGGAATGCCCACCTCAGCTAGATCATGAAAATTATGTTATGATGATGTATTGTATTGTAACTTATGCAGTTCATCTTCTAGTTCGAAACCTCGGATCCTCATGATAAAGCATTTCACTCGACATCAAGATTTACGACTTCATGCTTTAGGGGGCAACTGTTATAGACATATTTGGGCACTTCAACCCAAATCTTATATGTCAATAAACTAGGGCTCATCAACCCCTAAAAGATTTTTTCTATACCCTAAAAGAACATGGTCATCTGATTACATCATTCCCAAAAAGTTCCACCCGAGAAACCATCCAGAACTGGCCTAAATGGGACCATATTGACTGCTCCACTGGCAGGGTGCGATGCATACTGAGTGGTACACTACTCAGGTGCGATTCATACTGATTAGGCCTTCTATAGGGTGCGATGGGTGAGGATGGAAAAATGTCTGAGATAGTTTGCTAGGTATTTGCTCAGGGAATCTTCTAGAAACTTCTCCTATGACACTTGCCTCTCTAAATTCGCCTAGGGATGAGTAAGAGATCGAAGAAATATCCAAGTGGAACCAAATGTAACAAGTGTAATGACACTAATAAAAACCCCAGATATGACTCACACCCTTGCACACATCTATAAATGGATCCTTCATTTAAGAGATCTAGGGGCTGGAATATTGTGAATTGCAAGGAAGTGCTGATAGTTTGTAATTGAGGAAAATAACATTGCATTGTTGGTGTGATCTTTCTATTTCATGAGGTGAAAAGGGCTTGATGCTAGGAGGATGATGCTGGGTCAGACAACTTGGTTGTAATTCTCCCTTCTATTCAATAAAGTTCTTCAAGTTTTCTTCCATATGATTGTGCAATTGTGAATGTTATCATTTGCGAATGCTATTATATGTTCATTATATATCTGATTCTATAATGTGTATGTTGTAATAAATCAAGATGCTTTGACGGTTCTTTGTTACTATGTTTCTACAGGTACTGTCCAAGCGGGATAAGTATGGGGAGGAGTTGCAAGCTCTGTCAAGGGGGAGAGAGATCAAGCAAAGGATTAAGTGGAAGTTCCAGGTTGGTCCCATTATCTCAGACTTATCCATTACATATAGAAGAAATCGTGAATTTCTTTAAACTATTGTTTCTAGGGTAGATACCAAACCTAGAGGGCTAGTCGTTCGAAAAGACACTAGTTTTCCCAGAAAGAGTGCTCCATGAATGGTCTAAGTGTGCAAGAGTATGAGAGAGTGAGAGAATAGAAGAGAGCTTCCAAAATTGAATTGGAAAAATATTAACCAACATCCATGAACTAATCCTTAGAAGCCTTTTTATTATTGAGGCCTCTATTTTCATCATTTTCCTCTATTTTTCCTTCAATTTCCCTCTCATGAAAATCTATGACATTTCATCTCCATTTTCTCCTATTTTCCTTTATTCCTCATAGATAAATTGCCAATTAATGCATATTTTCCTTTGCCAATTTCCTTGGCCATAACAAATTGAAATGACACCCCTAGGATGTTTTTGCTCAACATTCAGCTTGGAATTATCGTGTCCCATGACCTTGGCCATTTTTCTCCTTTATTAGCTTTATTATGGAACTTTTAACATGGGGTTGTTATAGATCCATCCCCCTTAGGGGAACACCATCCTCGTTGTTCTATGACACCAATTACCATAAAACCATTTAAAATAATAACATACTTTTTAGATAGAGGAGGAATGACCTGTTGTAGAGTTTTGTGAACCCAACGTTTCGGACTACAAAGTGAGTCCATCATCAGGGGATGCGACAATAGATAATCTTTAACATTAATGATGTATCCCAGAGCTATGTTTATTAATATATATATGCGGGTTATTAAGGAATGATGGGAGAAATTAGGTCGGCTTATTTTATTTTAATTTCATTTGTTTTTTTATTATTATTATTATTATATATATATATATATATATATATTATTATTATTATTATTATTATTCCTATTATTATTATTATTTTATTTATGTATTTATTTATTTGTTATTATTATTATTATTATTATTTATTTATTTATTTATTATTATTATTATTATTATTAGTTTATTATTTTTTATTTGATCTTTAATTAATTGATTTATTTCTTATTATGTTTAATTGGATAGGAGGATTTATTAACTAATTTAATAAAAGGTTGAAAGGATAAATAAACATTATATTTATTATATTCAATTAACTAATAATAGTAGGTTTCGGTTAATAATAAAATTATTAGTTTGACTAAGTCAAAATTAGCCGTTGCAATATAACCGTTGGGATCTCTGCACACTCTATTTAATCAAGCTTAGCCAGATCAGTCCTTCAACTTGTCCCGACGATGAACCACACTGGTTGGTTCGAAACGCGTCGACAAAAGATTGATTATGTGATTTTGCCGAAGATTTTCTAAACAAGGATAAATAAGTTAATTAATTAATTCTATATTTTATAGGTTTAAATTATTATGTTTACTAATAAAGTTAAATATTTTGAATTATATTTATTTCTATTTATTTATTTATTTATTTTTATTTAATTATTTGTTTATTTATTATTATTATTATTTATTTTATTTTTATTTAATTTGTAAATTCAAATAATTAATTTCAATTAATTAATTAGACTTATAGGATAGGTGAGATATTATTATAGTATTATCTATAATCCTAGAGGTGATTTTTATTTGTTTTAATTTTAACTATATGAATTAACTAAGAAGAGTTTTTAATGTTATCAAGATGTAAGAGAAGAAATCTAAAACTGAATTTTACGATTGATTAGGTCAATGATTTAAGGTTAAAGGAGGATGGTTAAGATTTATACCAATTTTTGAGAGAGGAAGGTTAATATAAGGGGTAAGAGCAGATTAATGTTTTTTTAAGATTTCTAATAAAGGTTTCCAAGTGTTACTCAGTTTTAATCCATCATCACGGTTAAAGTTATTTTTCCTTTTTTCTATTTCAATGGCTTCTTTAATTTTTCTTTTGAGACATTGTTCATCTTTTCTAACAAGTTTGGCCTCTTCCATGCAGATGTAATGAGAGGAAGAGCGAACATGTTCCGCTAAGGCTGATTTAGAAATTATTTCTCTTCTTAAGTCAGCAGTGTGTTCTTTGATTCTAACCTTAAGAGATCTTCCTGTTTCACCTATGTATTCTTTGCCGCATGAGCAAGGAATCACATAAACACCTTTTTGAAGGTTAGGGTTTATAGGATCTTTAACAGAGTTGAATAATTGTCTAATGGTGTTAGCAGGGGTGAATGCTACACTAATGTTGTGTTTATTGAGAACTTTAGAAATTTTATTTGTGGTACCTTTTATGTAAGGAAGGGAGATCTTAGGAATAGATAAGTTTTGATCCTTAATATTATTGTTATTTTTCTTTATGGATAGGTGCATGGATTTCTTGATGGTATTTCTATTATAGCCATTTAGTTCAAACACTTTGCGAAGATGGTTGAGTTCATCGTTTAAATGGCCAGGATCCGATATTCTGACTGCCCTAGTGGTTAAGGTCCTAATGATGCCTATCTTTTGTTTAGGGTGATGGTGGGAATTTGCATGAAGATATCTTTCTGAATGAGTTTTCTTTCTATAAACTTGGAAACTAAGAGACCCTTCTCTTTTAGTTAGAAGGACATCAAGAAAAGGAAGCTGGTTGTTGTTTTCAATTTCAATGGTAAATTTTATATGGTCAGAGAGGCTATTTAAGTGATTGAGGAATAAGTCAAGATTTTCTTTTCCATGACTCCACTTAGCAAATATGTCATCTACAAACCTTTTCCATTCTTCAGGGGTGTATGGAAATGACATAAGAGCTTTCCTCTCAAAGTGCTCCATAAAGATGTTGGAAATTATGGGGGATAGAGGAGAACCCATAGCAACACCATGAGTTTGTTCATAAATTCTTCCTTTGAAACTGAAGTACGAAGATTTCAAGCATAGTTCCAAAAGATCCACAGTATCTTTATCAGTGAGGTTTCTCATGATTTCAATGGCTTCATCAATAGGAATCATGGTATAAAGGGATACAATGTCAAAACTGACCATAAGATCTTCGTCTTTCATTTCTATGCCATTTATCCATTGAACAAAAGAATAAGAGTCTTAAATATAAGAACGGGTATTTCCAGATAGGGGTCTGAGTTTTTTGGCAAGGTGTTTTGCTAGCAGGTAAGTAGGGGAACCTATGGTGTTAACTATAGGTCTCAGAGGAATGTTCGGTTTATGGACTTTAGGAGCCCCATAAATTCTAGGAATAATGGAACTATTAGGGATGATTTTCTTTTTAGTGGCATCATCTAGGGATGATTCTTTGATTTTATTAATAACTTCACGCATGATTTTCTCACTGGGATCTTTGTTTATTATTTTATAACAACCACTGTTGTTTAGATGATCTTCCATTTTCTTGTCATAATCACTTCTGTTCATGATCACAGTTGCATTGCCCTTATCAGCTTTTAGGATGACTATGTTTTTATTATTTCTTAGGGTGTTTAAAGCTCTTTTTTCTTCTTTGGAAATGTTAGATGTAGGAGGTTTAGCAGTTCTCAGGATTTTTGCAATATCTTGTCTGATTTCTTCACTTTTTGCTATATCTAAGTTTTTTATGGCTACTTCGATATTACTGATAACCTCTTCTACTGGAATTTTATTTGGGGTTATGGCAAAATTCAGCCCTTTTTTCAAGATAGATTCAGCTGCATGATCTAGGGTGAAGTCTGATAAGTTAATAACCTGGGCTTTGTCAGATGTCATGATTAATTTGTTATGAGGGTTTTGCGTTTTTAAACTTGTAGATGGGTTATTAGCAAAGTTTTTTGATTTATCCATATTAATAATTATATCAACGCTTTTTTCATTTGGTGAACTGATGGGTATGTTGCCATGCCTACCAATTATGTCTCTGTTGTTAATATCCTGGGTCGCAGCCACGTTTTTTCCTTCCAGCTTACTTATATGCGAATTTCTACCTTGACTGCTATAGTCCTGACATTTAACACAGCGGTTTATATTAGTCGTTGTTACCAAGCCGGATTGCGCTGAATTAACAGAATGTGCCTGAGTCAACTGATCGTTCACATTGATACCTTTCAGCTTCATATTATTCCCTGCGTCCACTGTTGGATGTAAAACTGTTCGATGTAAATCTGTTCGCGGGTTAAGGACCGAGCTGCCGAGATCGTATACCTGCACTTGCATAGGTTCAGAAGTTTTATCAAGACGCTGCGTTCTGGAGACCGTGCTGATCTGTGCGCTGGGTTGTATTACATGTGAAACAGATTGCGTGTTAAGATCATGGGCTGCGGAATTATCTAATAGCGGCATTTCCGAACCATTGTTTATCATTTTTAATGCTGAGTTTATCTCTGAAATAGTTTGAAGAGGAACGCTATCCGGAAGCTTATCAGCAGATGGGTGTTTATCAGTCAACGAATAATGTTTTATTTGTATTCTGGAGGAAGTATTCAGCTTATAGTTATGAGAGATCTTTGAACCGAGATGTTTATGAGCGCACAGGATGTGCTCTTCTCCATTGTTGCATAAATTATTGAGCTTTTTTAGTTTCTTGCTGTTGTCTTTCAATAACCAATTTTCAGCTCTTATGAATGTGATGGCATCCAAAGATTGCCAAAAATCTTTTCTAAGATGCACAGAGAGATCTAGATGAGCAGAAAGAAGTTTCTGAGAAGTTTTTATTAATCTAGACCTGACCCATTTGATTTCATTTCTTACCAAGGTATCACTTAATTTTTTGAAACTGGATAGATTTCTGAACCGAAGAGGATGCTTGCAGATGGCAAATTTAGGAATGACATTGTTATCCCTACAATTTTTAAGAAAATTCAGATTGGAAATGAGTTT
Source organism: Pinus tabuliformis (assembly GCA_031772625.1). NCBI lineage: Eukaryota > Viridiplantae > Streptophyta > Pinopsida > Pinales > Pinaceae > Pinus > Pinus tabuliformis. The sequence continues at coordinate 484,682,322 of CM062814.1, read as the reverse complement.
AGCTCTGGATAATCTTAATTTTTCGAAATCTGATGCGCTGTCCATCATATCCCTTCCATGGTAGGACTTGATGTTGTTAAATAGTGAATCCATACAGGTGAGGATGGTTTTAGATAGAGGAGGAATGACCTGTTGTAGAGTTTTGTGAACCCAACGTTTCAGACTACAAAGTGAGTCCATCATCAGGGGATGCGACAATAGATAATCTTTAACATTAATGATGTATCCCAGAGCTATGTTTATTAATATATATATGCGGGTTATTAAGGAATGATGTGAGAAATTAGGTCGGCTTATTTTATTTTAATTTCATTTATTTATTATTATTATTATATATATATTATTATTATTATTATTATTATTATTATTATTTTCTTATTACTATTATTATTATTCCTATTATTATTATTATTATTATTATTATTATTATTATTATTATTATTATTATTATTATTATTATTATTATTATTGTTGTTGTTGTTGTTGTTGTTGTTTATTTATTTATTTATGTGAGGTTTTATAATGTACCTCGTTGTAGTATTTACAATAAACAAATGTTGAAAACTATGACCAACATACCGCTTACTAGAGATTTATTACACAACTCATTACAATATTCACAATAACAGCCACATATAATTATACACATTTGTTTCACCCAAAAAATAAACATACTATTTATGGAGCTTTATAAATCCAACTCGACATAGTATTTCCAATAAAATAAAAACACACAGACACACACACACACACACACACACACACACACACACACACATATATATATATATATACACATATGCACATTTTCTCTAACCAGTAAATAAAAGGATATGATGATCCACAGTAAGGGAATCCAAAGGATCATGCCTCCAAGGCTAGTTCCCTTAGTGAACAATTATTAGCTCATTGTTCCAGGGCACACTCCCAATGTGCATCAGATTCCATTTGACAATGCTGATGACCAAAAAAAATTCATCCCCTAACCTTCCCTTCTCTGCTACATAGTCCCTTGGGCAATCTGATCACTCGCTTCCATGTAATCACTCACCTTCCAAGTTCCCTAGCATCCCCTTTCTTTGGAAATCCACACCTAGGCAAGGTTTCCTCTCATCGGAAGGTTCAAAACCCAAGGCATATCCCGAGTGCCTCAAAACCATCATACCAGTCATATCATGATCTTGGGAATCAATGTACATTATTGGGTACCAATGTCCCACATTGTCCCTACTCCTCAATTCTTTACCAGCATACTGCTACCTGTTCCAATTCCTTTCTATTGTTGCTACTAATTATTTCAATTAGTTTCAACCGCCCCAAACTGAGCACTTCCTTGCTTTCCTGTACCAGGCACATAATTTCCATTAGATTAAAAAGGAATTGATATAATTTAAAATCATACCTCATTGGTGGCCTGCCAATAAGGCACACTTGCAATTCTATTTACTTCCTGTCACAACAAGTCAAAGTATCTCTTTGATCAAATCATCATGTATAAACATATCACATTCGATTAGCTCAAAACACAACCTTCATAAACCAGTATCATAGATCACATGCTTAATTAAAAACTGAAATAAAATACTAATACTTATCTTCCAAACAATTATTTTCTTCTACCTTTGTTCTTTTTCCTTTCCACACACACATTGAATCGGTTTTGAAACCCGACAAGCACCAAATGCCTTCTCTTCTCTTCAAAGCAACAAGGGAATCAATAGAATAAACCACCTCAACCCTCAATATCAACAATAAGGGCCCAGATAGTCCCATACATGCTCATCCTATCACACTATACAAGACATACACATACACAATTTACAAGACAACACATACACCTACACCTGGTGTACAACACAACACATACACCTATACCTAGTGTACAACACAATACATATGCATACACCCGGTGCATAAAAAAGTACATATGCATACATCCAATGTACAACATAATACATATACATACATCTAGTGTACAAAACAATACATATATGTACACATCATACAATACAACGAATACACATGTCACGACATAATGACTACACAATGCCTGTAACAAAGTACCACATATACACAACACAACATGTACGACACGCACACAATACCACATGTACATAGTACCACCTGCACAATGTGTAAACAACACCACCTGCACAACATGTACACAAAACCACATGTATTTTGCACCACCCTCACAATGTTTACATAGCACAACATTGACACAACACCACATGCACAATGTGTGCATAACATCACATGTACACAACACCACCTACACGACATGTACACAACATTGCATGCACATAGCACCACATGTACAGCATGCACACAACACCACATGTACATAGCACCACATGTACAACATGTACACTACACCATATATATATAACACCATATGTACAATGTGTTTACCGCACCGCACATACAAAACATCGCATATACGACATGTACACAACACTGCATATATGACATTTTCATAGCACCACATATACAACATGCACATATTACCACATGTATAACATGCATGACATATACACAAAAATAGTACTTCACATTTGTAGACCACACTGTCTCTACCAAGCAACCTTATTTTTAATGCCTTTCCACTAGCCATGGTTGTCCTAACATGCCATAGATCATATTGCTTTCATTCATTTGATGTATCCCTCAACATAGCATGTCCATAACATAGACATAGGCATATTATAAACACATAATATCAACCATATCCACATGATATTGACCACATAGATCTGTCAAGGTTACTCTTCCCACTTGATTCCTCATAATACTAGGAACCTCTTCACGTTATTCACCTGCATAAGAAATCATTACCCCACAAGCATGATTCTCTGATAATCCTTTAAGATAAATACATATATACATATAAACATTAGCATAAAGTAACCACAATCCCTCACAACCCTCTCAAACAATGATAGACATACATAAATATATACATATATAGACATCAACATAATCATAATCATAATACAATTATCGAATATCATAAGATCAAGGTTAAGATAAATCCCTTTATTTATGTACATCATGCACAACATTGAGAACAACAATTCCCAACATAGCTAAGACATCTGATGCCTAAAATCCATTTACTTTATCTTTCCTAGTTATCTTTCTCATGACTGTTGTGTCATCATCCATTTACCCCAAAGGACCTAACCAGTCCACCTTTTTGTCATATTCTTTCCTTCGTCTTCCCTTATACATGCATTGAGCTTCATCCAAGTCTTACATTACCTATTGGGTTTCATTAATCTCTTCCCAAGCTCCATTAACTTTCTCTTTCCCTAACAAATTCCCATGACCCTCAAAACATAAAAGGAAATAACAAGAAACGAACAAGAAGAAAACCATGGAAAACTAATAAAAATATGACATGAGAAACAAAGTGGCATGGTCATGTACGACACACAATCAAAACCACAAATCAAGTGCAAAGAAATCTCAAAAGATGGAAAACAAAAAACTAGCAACAGACATCATGACTCGACCCCATGGGTTCCCAATTCTTTCAAGGTAAAGCTCAACCCAAGCCTTATTCAAGATTTCATGGAAGCCTATTTTTCCATGCAATACCCTACATCATACTAACGTAAACACATAATTTCTAGTGTATAAATAAATATAACAATATACCAAATACCTTACCTTATTGTACCCAACACGCTAACTAGTAACTAAACATGTGCATACCTCATCTCTTAAGGGACTCCAATTCCTTGAAGAATACAACCATAATTGAAAACCACTTGTTATACTTGTCAAATACATGTTCATGAATGTAGCACATATCTTTATAATGTCAGACAAAATCAAGGTTAAGAAGACTTCCTATATGCAAAGCGCTCATTTGTTTGGAATTACGGTTTCCAAACATAGACAAAGGAATTATCACCCAATTCCTTTCTTTTAAAATTTACCTTGTTGCAATTAAGTCTTATTATGTGTTATCACATTCACCCAAATGTTATTTATATAAACAAATCAATTATTACCTTGTCATATTAATACCCATTGACACATGTCAGTCACATGTTCCAAAGATCAAGACATCATTTCTATTGATTTGAAATCAACCTTTACCAAGACTAACAACCATGTAATAGTCAACTCATAGTCATTAGTCATAATACTACTCAAGTACATATCAACTCTGTTAGCACATATTGTGTTAGTGCGACCATCTTAAAACAAGATCATTCCTTCATGAAATCTTATAGACACATACTCATATCATGCAATTAATCAAACATTCAAACAACCTATTAACATACCATGTGGTTTATAGACGACGTAATCAAAATCATACCTCAGTGTATCTCAAAGGTGGTTATAACATCTTCAAAGCCAGTCCAGATTAACATGATACATAATAACATCAATATCTTACATGCAATGACCATAATCATCATGCATATGACCGCAATTCAAATAACAACAAGTTAACTACCATGCATGAATAATCGACGCACATGCATATGACCGCATTGATTAACTAACATCTATCATGCATGTAACCACAATAACAATAGAATGACAGGCATGTACATAACCATAATTTATATAACAACCATTAACCATCATACCTATATGACAATCTTCTCTTACCCCAAGGTCTAGGGTTGCAAGATAGCTCTAATGATCTACATCTCTTGCTTCATCTTGACCAACATATCAGCCCCATAACATATGAACAACATCATGATGACACAAACTACATACAATGACATTATGCATGACAACCATAACCATGCCAATGCATGCATAACAACATGCATCTATCCCATCCAGTCCAACTGTTTGAACCATGCTTTAATATGATCTTGTAATGCTAGCTCCCACATTTACCCAAATTCAGTGGCCTACTTGAGTAACTTGAGACAAAGAGATACTATGAAATCCATCAACCAAGGGGATCTCCTTGATATGATGTCCCAATCAGACCTCACTGTTTGGTGTAGTAGTCCCATCCAATATAAAGGTATGGTTGCCAAATCCTTAAATATTTTCCTTGGCTCTAGCTGTCAACATAGGAGAGTGATGCAATGGTATCTTCGAAAAGCGAGGGAGTTGTGCCTAGTGAGTGTGCAATTGCAATTGTGTCAAGTTTCTTATACTGCAAATGGGGGAGAAACGTGAGCCTCTAAGTGAGAGGTGATACCCAAGATGAGACACACATGAACTAGAAGAGCTTCATCGAACATCCAGTGAAATAGCCCACAACGAATGTCATGGTCGTTACAACCAACAAACAAGGAAATATTTTTTTAGTATCCTGTGGAATAGTCCACAAGGCTGGGATAAAAGTAACAACCATTACAACACATTCTCAATAATATAAGCACTAAAATAACTGAAATAGTTCAACTATAGTACTACATGTGAAAGAAAACATGAAATACAAACATGCACAGAATAATATTACAAACATTCATATTCCATGCATAAAGAACGTGCTGGCCTTAAAAGGATTTTGTTATTAAGAAAAAGTTCCAAGGCACATGTTTACAATGTACATCACTAGCCCCAATAGTGGGACATTGGAGCCACTCCTTGCTCCTCAAAGAACTAACTAATCTCTCTAATTCCTTGTTGGAGGAGCCAAGGTGAAAAGTTCCTTACTCATACAATATATAACCAAGGGGTGATGCTTCCCCTTTGTGACTCTTTGACTACCCTCATGACTTTTCAACTTACATGACTCTCCATATTACATATGTGTCCTTTGGACTTCCACTTTACAATGAATACAATGTACATGGTCTACAATGATGATGTGGAATATTGTTGGGTGTGTGTTATGTTGTTTCCACGACTAGCCCCCTGCACAAGGCCCGGGGTAATGCCCGGGGAATTATTTTTTTGACCATATATTAGTTGGGCGGACCTACCTATGGTTTTGTGCATGGGTTTTGCACATGGTTTTGGTCATGATGGTTTTCTTCCCATGGTATCATGTAGATCCTGTCAAGGGAACTACAATTATGTTCTAATCCAGGGTTAATGGATTGGGGTTTATGAATGCTTCGACATATCTATATGTGTGTGTGTGTAACATTGAAAGGAATATAATGTAAAAATAAATCTGGTTGTCTCGATTTTGGGATCCAGGGGAAAATTTCTATGTATATCTGTTTTTTGTTTTTTGTTATCTCCATTGTTTATTTTCTACTTTTAGAATTCGTATTCAGGTAATTTCTATACAGCGTTAAAACCTACATTTGGTATCAGAGTTGTTTCGGCTTCAAGGGGACACCTTTTCTACTGAGGGGTTTTGCTTAAGCCTGTGGTAGGCCCTATTTAGTGGGAGATCCATGGGATTGATTCTTGTAGTGAAAGAATATCATGAGTAGTGGAAATATAGATATCGAGAAATTTAATGGTCAAAGTTTTGAGTTGTGGAAGCTCAAGATAGAGGATCTGCTGGTGGATAAAAATTAGTGGATTGCAATGGATCTGGGTACTAAACCAACGAAAATGTCAGTAGAAGATTAGTTGAAGTTGGATCAGAAGGAAAAGAGCACAATACGGTTGTGTATCTCAGATTTAGTATTGTTGAATGTATGAGGGGAAGCTACGATGAAGGATTTTTGGGTCAAGTTAGGGACTTTGTACCAATCTAAGTCTACGGTGAACAAATTGTTCCTACAGAAAAATATATATAACCTAAGGATGAAGGATGGAGACTCGGTGATAGAGCATATGAATGCCTTTAATACTATGTTAAGCCATTTTTTATTTGTTGGTATAAAAATTTCTGATGAATATAGGTGCATCAACTTTTTGATGTTCTCTACCATATTCGTGGGATAGTCTGGTTTTTGCAATAGGTACTAATGTAACTACCTTGAAGTTTGATGAAATAGTCTCATCCTTTCTGCCAGAGGAGATGAAATAGAAAAATATGGAGAGAAAGAATGGAGATGCCTTGTTTGTATGAGGACATTCCTAGAACAGAAACAAAATTAAGTCCTTCAGTGGGAGATCTAAATCTAGAGGGAGATGTAAATCTCTAGGAAAACATGTAAAGGTGTGCTTGAAATGCAGAAAGGAAGGGCACTTCAAAAAGGACTATAGATCTAAAGCTCCTGAGAAAGGAAAGGGATCTGATGACACTCCTTCTGCACAGGTGAGGCATGGGTTATTGACTCGGGTGCATCCTTTCACTTCACTCCCCATAGGGAGTGGTTCTACGCATATGAGAAATATGACAGTGGTGATGTCTTATTAGGGGATGATAAGATGGCTAGAATCATCAACGTAGAAAAGTCAAGCTGAAGTTGCAAGGTAGAAATATTAGAACACTTCTGGGTGTTCTACATATTCCTGCATTGGACAGAAATATGATTTATGTAAGAAAGATGGATGATGTAGGTGGAAAAATAGTGTTCGAGAAAGATACCTGCAAGATGGTTCAGGGAGCACTAATATTGATGTGGAGAGTTCAGATTGGAACTTTGTACAAGCTTCTAGGTAGTATTGTTATTAAAGGGTGCAAAAATTTTGTGGTTCTTGAAAGTGGAGTAGAAAATCTAGTGGTATATGGAGAAAATACCATGCTATGGCATCAAAGGATTGGGTATATTGGAGAGAAGGGCCTTTGAATTCTTCATGATAATGGTATGGTAGAAGGTATCTTTAATTTCTCTCTAGATTTCTATTTTTGTGAACATTGTGTACATGGGAAGCATAATCGAGTGAGTTTCTCCTCAGGTGCTAAGAGGGTGAAAGGGATATTAGAGTTTGTGCACATTGATGTGTTTGGACCTATGTCTATTCCATGCCTGGGTAATTTTGTGTACTATGTATCATTTATAGATGAATTCTCAAGGAATACATGGATATATTTCCTTAGGAATAAATTTGAAATCTTTGACAGGTTTAAAGAATTTAAGGTTGTGGTGGAAAACCAGACAGAGAAGAAGATAAATGTGTTGAGGATAGATAATGATGGAGAGTTCTGTAAGAAGGAATTTGAAGAGTACTATAAGAAGTGCGGTATAGCATGGAAAAATACTACTCCATACACACCTTAGAAAAATAGATTTGCAAAAATAATGAACATGGCATTGATGGAAAAGGTAAGAAGCATGCTTAGTGGTGCTAAGAGACTGCATGCTACCTAGTTAATAGAACACCTTCATCAACGTTAGAGGATAATTTTCCACATGAGGTATGAACTAGTAAGAAACCCTTTCTTTCACATCTAAGGTTATTTGGCTGTGATGCATATGTACACGTTCCAAAGGAGAAAAGAAGCCAGGTGGATAGTAAATCTGAAATATGCATATTTTTTGGGTATAAGGATGGTCTAAAAGGTTATAAGTTTTGGAACCCAGAAACAAGAAAGTTTGTGTACAATCAAGATTTGGTGTTTAGAGAGGTGTAAGAAGTTATTAAACATGAATTCCTACCAAAGGAACCTAAGAAGATAGACTTTGAGATAAATCATGAAGAATCAAACTCTATAGCAGAACATGAATCACAAGATGAAGAGCCAAAAACTCCAGCTATGAGAAGATTAGTTCAAGAAAGAAGGTAGAAAGAAAGGTATAGTCCATCTACTCTTTGTTCAAATTTTTCTTTATCTATTACTGATGATGATCCCAGAACTATCAAGGAAGCATTAGATTCAGAGGATGGTAAACTCTGGAAAGAGGCCATGGTTGATGAAATGGCATATTTGGACAAAAATGAGGCTTCGGATCTGATGGACTTGTTGGCTGAAAGGATACCCATTAGAAGAAAATGGGCGTTTAAGAATAAGATTAATGTAGAAGGCAAGGTGGATAAATATAAAGCTCAGTTGGTAGGAAAAGGTTATTCCCAGGTGCCAAGAATTGATTTTGGTGATATTTTTTCTCCTATTGATAAGGTAGATTCTATTAGATTACTTTTATCTATTGTTGTTGCTTTTTATTTTGAGGTAGAATAGATGGATGTGAAGACAAAATTTCTTCACTGGGATTTGGAAGAAAAGATCTACATGAAGCACCCTGAAGGCTTTGCAGTGAAGGGCAAGAAAGAACTGGTATGTAAGTTAAAAAAATCTATGTATTAGAAATTTGATACATATATGCAGGGACTTGGCTTCACCAGAAGCAAATTGGATCACTATGTATATGTTAAATTAATTGGTGACTATGTTATTTATCTAGTCTTGTATGTGGATGATATGTCGTTGATTGGAAATGACAAAGAAATTATCCAAAATTTGAAGACCCAATTTTTCTCCAAATTCGACATGAAGGATCTCGGTGTTGCAAACTATATTTTGGCCATGGAAATTAAATGAGATCAGGAAAAGAGGAAGCTATTGTTAAACTAGAGGAAGTATGTCAAAATAATATTATAGATATTTAATATGTAGGATAGTAAACTAATGAAGGTTCCTATTCTTGTAGGTGTAAAGTTATCTATTGAACAGTGTCTCAAGACACAAGAAGAGGAAGAGGACATGTCATGTTTTCCATACGCAAGTGCAATCAATAGTTTGATGTATGAAATGGTCTGTACTAGACCATAGATTGCACATGCAGTGGGAGTATTGAGCAGGTTTATGTCAAAACTAGGGAAGGAGCATTAGACAAAAATGAAGCAAGGTTTCAAGTATTTGTGTGGCACTAGTGATTATGGTTTGTGCTACCAAGGAAGACTTGGATTTGACAGAGTTTTGTAGATCCATGGCTTTGTTGATGTAGATTGGGATGAATATTTGGATAAGAGAAGATCTACAAATGAATATATGTTTAACATAGTTGGAGGTGAATTCAGTTGGATGAGAAAGAGAGTTTGTAGTGGCACTTTCAACTATAAAGGTAGAATACATGGTAGCCACTCATGTAAGCAATGAAGAAATTTGGTTGCAGAGATTATGTTCAAGTATGGGGTTAGTACAACGAGCTATAAGGATAGATTGTGGCTGCCAAAGTGCAATTTTCTTGGCAAATAACCATGCTTATTATTCAAAGATAAATCACATTGATGTTCGGTATCACTTTATGAGGGATATGGTTGAGGACAAAAAGGTGTTGTTGGTAAAAGTTGACGCTTTGAAGAATGTTGCAGATGCATTGATGAAGTCTGTGAGTACTGAGAAGTTTCCTTGGTGTAGAGAAACAATGGGCATTGCAAGGTTGGACCAATGATTATACTCTCATGTGACCCCATGTGTAGAAATAAAACAACAATTGGGATAATGTTGAGTGTGTGTTATATTCTTTCCATGACTAGCACCCTTACACAAGGCCTAGGGCAATGCCTCGAGAATTTTTTTTTTGGACCCTATATTATGTGGGCAAACCTACCTATGGTTTTGTGCATGGGTTTTGCAAATGGTTTTGGGGATGATGGTTTTCTACTCATGATATCTTGTAGATCTGGTCAAGGGAACTACAATTATGTTCTAATCTAGGGTTCATGGATTGGGGTTTATGAATGCTTTGACATGTATATATATGTGTTGTAACATTGAAATGAATGTAATGAAAAAATCAATCTATTAGCCCTAGTTTTGGGTTCTAGGGGAGAATATATATGTATATATGTTTTAGGTTTTAGGTTCTCGCCATTGTTTATTTTCTATTTTTAGAATTCGTATGCAGGTAATTTTTGTACAGGGTTAAAACTTACACATATGACATCTCGTGACAAGACATGACATTGTATAGATGATGTGAACTAATTGAGGGACATGGAAATTTCATGCCACTGTTCTTGTTGTGAATGATGTCTACTTGATAAATGAATCTTCATTGATCTCAAGTCTCAAGTTGTGATCACGAGTTGGTGTCCCTATGTATTTCCTTAGAAGATCGATTTCTTGCTCAACTGCAAGGGTATCTTTTATATGTCTTCCTCCTTCATTTACATCTTCATCATCTTGCCATGACAAAGTACCTGTATCTGCAATTTACTCATGATGAGATGACATCAACCCGAAAACCTCTTAGCCTAATATGGTGCATTCTGGTCCATGGATTGAGTCGGAACTAAGTTACAAGTTCAAAAGGGAGGGTTAGTGAATGCACATTGCATAGTCCTAGCAGCTAGGGTTGAGGCTTGAGGCTTAGAATTATATAATTCATAGTTTAGGCTGGGCTGAGAGGTTGTCTTTTGCGCAGTTTTGGAGATGAGTGAATCTGGTTGAAGGAGGGGCCATTGTGGAATATTTATGTGCAATTCTGAAGAGTAAGGATGACTAACCTCTGCATAGTTCTGGAAGATAGTGGGTCAACATGAGGAGAGGACCATTGAAGGCAACTTCTAGCAAGTTCTAGAAGGGAAGGCTAACTGAAAATATTGCACAATTATGGAATGGAAGGTTGACTAAAAATATTGCACAATTCTTGAAGGGAAGGTTGGGCCTTGGGCTCAATAATTGCAAAATGCAACAGTCCTGGGGGGAAGAAACTGATCATTACACAGATCCAGGGGTCAAGGTCACAACTTGTTGACTAGAACTACACAGTATGTAGTCCAAGCAGGCTAGGTGAAGCCAAGTTGAAGGGTCGAGAAGCTTCTTCTGAAAAGGCTAAGTGTTGGACCAGTGAGATTGAAAGGTGAAGTGATGAAGCTTCGACTGTGTCCTAACAATTATAATACTTGACCACACAACAATATTGATTACCCATGACACATGAAAAACAATTTCACTTTCATGTGACTTCTTCATGACTAACTACGACAAGTGCGACACCTAAGATTGACTTTATGACGACCGTGACGACACTTGTACAACAATGCTCAAAACTTTGTGAACAAGTGCAATAGGTGTTTACATGGTTAGGAAAAATAATAAACACAAAGACGATCCATTGGAACCACTAGAATGAGCTTATGCATAAAGTGTGACATCCAACATACAAAAAGATGACATATTTCCTATCTTTCCAAAAAGAGTGAAACACTTAGCAAAAACACATGGAATGAATTTTAGTGTTTGTCACCATACATGTGATTGAAGACATAATTATATGACAATGATAAGTTTTCCTTCATACTACACTAATAGGTTCATTTCAACTTCATGAAAGATGTGTTTTTTTTTCGTACCTACCCTCTAAAGGGTTGTGAATTAGATGGAGTCTTCATACATCGGTCCTGATCTTTGATCTTATATCATACCCCAGGATTCCTTGGTCTTCTTATCTGGTGATTATATTTTCTCCTCACCTACTTAAGTGTCATCTAGTATGTCATCCTTCTTCACCTCCTTCTTCATCATCTTTCCATAGTGTAAGAGAGTACCTGAATCTACAACTCACTCATGACAAGATGGCACCAATGTAAAATCCCCTAGCCTAAGATAGAGCAATTGAATTCATGAACTCACCTGGGATTGAGTGACAGGTTAGGGAAGAAGCCCTAGTGACTGAGAATTTATGCAATTCAAGCAGCCAAGGATCATGCTTAATCACTGAGACTCCACAGTGCACAACTGAAGCTAGACTGAGGGAAAATTCTACATAGTCCTCACTAAGGGAAAAATTTTCACAGTGCCCAATGAGTGACAAAATTGCGCAGTTCAAGTAGGAAATGGTTGCTATGAGATAGGGCCTTGGGAGGAAAAACTACGTAGTTTTAGAATGCAAGGGGGACTGGGCAACTAAGAGGCTTAAAGAATATAACTGCGTAGTTTTGCGAGGCAATGAGCTTTAACTTAGGGAAGGAAACTAGAGGAAGCATCTGGACAGTTTTGGAGGTCAAGGGAGGTTGGGATTTCTGTGCATTACATAGTTCTAGTAGATAAGGGAAAGGATTGAAGGTTGAATATGTGAAGTGCACATTTTAGGAAGGATGGATGAGGCTAGGTTTCTAGGAATCCTCTGTAATTTGGCTAAGTTTGGGATCAGTGGAACCAATGTGAACAATGATAGAGCCTGACTGTGACCAGACACTTTGAGACATAGTGTAGATCATCCAGAACATATGAAAACATACTTCCCTTAATGCAACAACCTTTGTGACAACTTACGACAAGTGTGAATCCAATGATAGACCTTGTGAGGATAATCATGACACTTGTGTAATAATTTGAAAATTTGGAAATGAGTGTGAAACATATCTATATGATGAGAACAACTCATCTTCACAAATATTTCCCCTTGAAGAAAAACAAAAATCCCCTATGCACGACAAGCAATAATTCCCATGCCTGAAGATGACACTTGATATATAAAGATAAAAGCGTGAGAGACTCTTGAGATCCAAGAAGGGATCATGAATTCATTAGTTGACCAATAAGTGAATAAGGAATGACTGGTCATAGGATCCACAGTAGGCTCCAAAATTTGAGTGTAGGCCAAAATCTTGGAGGGTTTTGAAACCAATACAACACATACCAACAACATCATGATCACACAAACTACATACAATGACCTTGTGCATGACAACCATAACCATGACAATGCATGCATAACGCCATGCATTTGTCCCATCCAGTCCAAGTGTTTGAACCATGTTCTGATACCACCCTGTAACCTCACCTCCAACATTTACCAAATTTCACTGGCCTACCTAAGTAACATGAGGTAGAGATCTACTATGACATGAATCAACCTCCTAAGCACAGTTAAGGAAGCGGAATTGACAAACTACAAACTTACTGACCTTCCTTAGGAACTACAAAACACCCAGGAGAAAAACAACCACTCTCAGTGACAAAACCTTGAGATGGAATGACTTTTCATTGATTTGGGCTCCCAACTACATGCACGAAAAGGTCTCCATGTGGTTGAGGGCCTATAATTTCATGCATTAACCTACCAAGGCATGATTATGACCCAAATTCCTAAGTTCAGAGGGTATAGTCCCACATTCTGAACCTAAATTCTAGGTCAGGCTCCATACCACTACCCAAAACTCAGTGAGACTTTCCAAAATGATAAATAGAAATAGGAAAAATCATTCATACAAAACTTGATCAAAGATTTTACCTAACTAGGCCTAACCATGACAATAATTTTGTCAAACATATTAGGAACATGTAATCTATAGGTTATGAATGCATATTTGAACATAGGTGTCTGATACTTATCTAAGAATCATCAGGAAGCTCTAACTCCCTCTCATAATAGTTTCAATAACATTGTTTAGCTCATGCATTCATTAACCATTCATAAGCAAATCAAACATATCAAGATCCATAGCTAGGACCTGTTATGAAACCATGCTCATAACCTACATATAACTAGAATAATAACCATAATAGAATAGCCATCAAAGCCACATAATAACAAGTACAATTACTCATGAAATACAATAGGAAAATAGCTCTTATTAACATATGAAAAGTCCAACCAAGTCAGGGACTTCCACATACCACGGACCATAGATTGAGTTGAACCAAATATTTATTTCAATGAATCACCCATGTGCCATATTCCAAACATGAATGTGGGATTCAAGATAAAAACACCATGTCTTCCTAGAGATTAAACCACCTCCACCCTCAGGCTTTATCGTAATCCTGCCAAAACCACTCAAGGGATTCTTGGGCCCTATGGGAAATTTCCTGAGACCACCTCACTTGGTTCCAAAACCATCTGACAATCCAAGGCTCAACCAAATGAAAGAAACCTGTTAACCATGGCTATCGAGAAATAGTAAGGCAAGGTTGAAATGACTGTCACACTTGGGAAAAACCATTTCTTTAATTTTCTTTTCTTTTCCTTCCTTTACTTTCCTTTCTCCAATTCTAGAGTGCTCCAAGAATGCTATAATTGTGTAAGAGTATGAGAGAGTGAGAGAATAGAATAGAGCTCCCAAAACTCAACTGAAAAAATCTTAACCAACAAATGGTGTGAAATGATCCTCATAAGCTTTTTTATTTTTGAGGCATCTATTTTCTCCATTTTCCTTTATTTTTCCTTCAATTTTCCTCTCATGAAAATTTATGGCCTTTCATCTCACTCTCCTCCTATTTCTTATTATTTCTCATAAATAAATGCCAATTAATGCCTCTTTTCCTTTTCCAATTCATTTTCCAATTTCCCAAGCCATAATAAACCGAAATGACACTCACTAGGATTTTTTTCCCAACAGTTATCTTGGAATATGTGTCCCATGACCTTGGTCATATTTTTCCCTTTATTAACTTTATTACATGAACTTTTAACCCAGGGTTGTTACATTTGGTTCAACCCACTCTATGGTCGGTTGGTATGTGGAAGTCCCTAACTTGGTTGGTATTTTCATATATTATTAAGATTTATTCTTCTACTGTGATTCATTTATACTTGTACTGATTATGTTTATGATATTATGGTTGAGTTGCCATGGTTTCTATGTTGAATATTTGTTGATTACATGATGTATTTTATCTATGTCTCATGTCATGATTTGTTTATTTATTGAATGGTTGATGAATATATGGAATAACAAGTGTTTTTGTAGATATGTGGAGAGGGAATAGAGAATTATTGGTGATTCTCAGATGAATATCAAAATCTTATGATCATATATGCATTCATGACTTGTAGCTTACATGTTTTCCATGTGTTTGACAAAATGTATAGCATGTCCTAGGTAGTCGTGATCAAATTTTGCCTTCAAGTTTGAATGATTAGCTTTTTCTTTATGATAAATATGATTCCAGAAAGTTATAGGAAGTTCTTGGAATCCGTCTTAAGACTAGCCTAGAAAAGTGGCTCAGATCCTAGGAATGAAGGCACAAAACTAGAGATTCGGGGTCATAAATACATGGAGCAAGGCTTGTGAGTGTGGTTGGAGGCTCACAATCATATGTAGGCAATGTGAAGTGTGTAGTTATAGGTCTAGGTTAGTGAAACAAGGTTCCTGCTTAGGGATTGACCACCTGGGGTGTTTCTATAGCTCTTAGTTGATCTATAGTCCCTATACGATGTCAATTTGTGGTCAGTTTGAAGGCCCCACTTCCTTAACTAGAACTAGGAGGTTGGGTCAAGCCATAGTGACTCGTCTCATGTTTATCCTATGGATATTGTGAAATTGGGTAAATATGGGAAGGGGTGGTCACAGAGTGGTATCGGAGTGGGTTTCGTTCTCTTTGTGTGATATTTGATACCACAGAGTGGTATTAGAGTGAAGTTGTAGCACTGGGCCTTGGGGTAGATGTGATTATTATGTATGCATGTCTGGTTGTCTATGTGGTTTTCATACATGCATGTTGGTTATTTATTGTTATGGTAATTGTTGTAGTTGTGTCATCATGGTTAGGTCGATGATGTTGGTATGTTATGAGGATTGATATGTTGATGTTATATATGTTATTATGCTAATCTGGACTGATTTGTGTAGACGAGAAAGCCTCCCATGAACTTCACTAAGGTATGTTAGATTATGTTTATATTTATCTAACATGTTATATTTGCAAGAAGAAGATCAAATATGACAAGAAAAATGGTGGATTACAGTCCATGTGACTCTCCTTATAGATCAGATGAGCAACAAAAAGATGAGTACTCTCTTGAAATAGCAGATACCTTGAGCAGTCTAAAGGCAAAGATGAGAAATTGTAAGGTGGATAATGACATGATAATTCAGTCACATGAAACAATTCCCAGAGATTAGGAAGATCAAGCAGAGGTCAATGCAGTGATCCTTTGGATTTTATTATATTTGCAAAGATAGGGAAACCCATGTATATGTTGTCGATAGGAGGAATGTACTAATGGGGCATATGGTAGCAGGTCTTATGGAGGGCATGGTTCGGACATGGATGACACAGTCAGAGGTGGAAAATGGATGGATACACCTAACATGAGAGGTCGTGGTTATGGATTCTATTCTAGTTCTGGATCAGAGAGATAGCATGGTCATCATCACTATCATCCTTATAGGAGGAGTGAGAAGAAGTACCTGTCAGATGAGTTCAAGAAAGTCAAGCCTCCTACCTTTGATGGAGATCTAAAGAAACCATAATGTGTAGAAGCATGGTTGCTTGGGATGGAGAAGTTCTCCGAGACGCATAATTATATAGAGAATATGAAAGTTAGGATATCCATTTTCAGTCTCAAAGGGAAAGCGAGCATATGGTGGGAAGATGTGAAGCATGTCAGAGGTATTAAGACAGAGGAGTTGAGTTGGCATGAGTTTAAGAGACTCTTAAAATATAAGTATTTTTCAGAGAGATACTATGACGGTAAGGCTAAGGATTTCTATGAATTGGAGATGGGATCTATGATAGATGAAGAGTATATGACTAAGCTTCTGGATTTGTTGAGGTATGTTCCTTATAGTAAGGATGAGAAGAAGAAGGTTCAAATATTTTCTAGTGGATTTCCCTTAGCATTTAAGGATCAGATTAAGTATAATGAGCCTTAGATATTGGAGGAAGTAATTGGGAAGTTGAATAATAGTTATGAGTAGTCTAAGAATAAGTTTGAGTTTAAGCAAGGTTGGAAAATTAATGATAAGACTAAAGTAAAGTGGCATAAGAAGTGAGGAAGACCTCAGGATGCAGGTAACAAGGAGAATGTAGACCTCAAGATGAAGGTAACAGGGATTTCATTTTGAGAAGAACAAGGGTGATGGAAAGAAACCTTTGTAGTGTTGGAGTTGTGGCAAGGATCATCGCAAGAGATATTGTCCATAGCATCAGGGTGGCAGACCTCATATTTATAGTTCTCAAAAGGCATAAACAGTTGGGTATGTTGGACAAAGTATTCCTCGGTTTTATGCAGCATTGGATAATAGGAAGGCTGATCATCAGGCATCTATTATAGAGATGGAAGGTAAGCTTTGTGATCAAGTTGTTTCTATTTTGAATGGCCCTAGATCTAACTATAGTTATATTAGTCTTGACCTAGTGGATAAGTGTTGCTTGAATAAATAAGTGCATGCAGAATCTTGGTTGGTGCAGTTGGCTACAGGTACTAAGAAAAGAGTTCATAATTGGGTGAGATTGTGTTCATTTGAGCTGAATGGTATGTCTACGTCAGAACATCTAAATGTGCTTCCCCTAGGTTCATACAATATGTTGTTGGGTATGGATTGGTTGTACATTCAAAGGACTAAGGTAGATTGATATGATAAGGCTATTGAGTGCTTGGACGATGATGGGGAAAGAAGAATCTTGTAGGGTAAGAAGAAGCCTACTTCAGTGATAATTGTCACATCTATGCAAGCAAAGTGTAGTATCAAGAAAGGGTGTGTATTGTTTGTAGTTCATATTTCTAGTTACAAAGGGAAGAATGTTGAGGATGTTTAAGTCTTGAAGAGGTATCTGATTTTGTAGCAATTTCAGGATATATTTGTGTTAAATATTTCAGAGTTATCACCTCACAGGGAAGTGGAATTTTGTATTGAGTTGATGCCAGGAGTAGCACCAACGTAAAAGGAACCTTACAGGACAAGCACTCCATAGTTGGTGGAATTGAAGTTGCATCTTAAGGAAATGCTTGATAAGGGATACATAAGGCCAACTATGTCACCTTCGGGTGCACCAGGGTTGTTTGTGAAGAAGAAGGATGGTATTCTCAGGTTTTGTATTGATTACACGCACTTGAACAAGGTGACTACCAAGAAAGATTACACATTACCATGCATTGATGACATGTTTGATTAGTTGAAAGGACTAGCAATGTTCTCAAACATTGACTTGAGATCAAGATATCATCAAGTATGCATCAAAGAAGAGGATATCTACAAAATCACATTATATACTAGGTATGAGCATTATGAGTTTGTAGTAGTTCCTTTTAGTCTTAATAATTCTCCAACTACTTTCATGTTCTTGATTAATAATGTATTACATCCTTATCTGGATAAGTTTGTGATAATATTCATTGATGACATATTAATATATTTTAAGAATGAAAAAGAGCATGCAGAGCACCTAGCAACAGTGTTAAATTTTTTGAGAAAGCATCAATTTTATGGCAACGTTCGTAAGTGATATTTATTTTAGACATAAGTTCATTACTTAGGACATGGTGTTTCTAAGGAAGGTATAGCAGTGGAACCAGAAAAGATGAGAGCTATCATGGAGTGGGAAACTCCCAGGAATGTGGAAGAGGTCAGATCATTCATGGGACTAGAAAGTTACTACAAGAGATTCATCAAGCTATTCTCATGGATTGCATATCTTATTACATGTTTGCAATGAAAAGGGAATAATTTTGAATGGACTTAGGAGTGTGTAGCTAGATTTGAGAAGTTAAAGCATTTGCTTACAAATGCAATGGTCTTGAAGATTTCAGATCCAAATAAAGAGTTCGTGGTATGTACAGATGCTTACAAGAGAGGACTTGGTGGAATTTTGATGTAGGAAGCACAAGTGGTATGCTATGAGTCAAGGAATTTGAATGAGCATGGGAAGAACTATGTGACTCATGATCTTGATTAGGAAGTTATCATTCATGCTTTGAAGATGTAGATAAAGTGACTTCTTGGAAGGAGGTTTGTCTTGATGAGTGATCATAGTGGGCTAAGGTACTCATTTTACCAACCCAATCTGAATGCCAAGCAATCTAGATGGTTGGATACTCTTAGTGACTTTCATTTCGACATCAGTTAAATCAAGGGAAAGGAGAATAGGGTTGTAGATGCTCTTAGTAGAAGAGTCTAGGTGAATCACATCACAACAGTGACTTCTTATGGGACAAACTTGCAGGAGTGGATCTTGTAAGAAGGACATCATGATGATAAGTATCACCAATTGAGACACAAGTTATAGCATCAAGGTGAATGTAATAGGGATGAGGAGTATCATCTCGTGGAAGATGGTTTGTTCAGATTCAAGAACGGGATTTATGTCTCAGATGACAGTGAGCTCAAGAAGCATATCTTAAGGGAGTTTCATGTCAAGTTGTATTTAGGTCAGCCAGGATATCAAAAGACATTGAAAACAATCGAGAAATTCTATCATTGGCTAAACTTGAAGAAAGATGCGGTTGAGTTTGTTGCGAGATGTTTTGACTGTCAATAGGTGAAAGCATAGTGTAAGCATACAGGTGATTTATTAGAGTTGATTTCAATTCTAGAGTGGAAATTGGAGGTCATTTCCATGGACTTCATTACATGTTTTCCATGGAAATTGAAGCAGCATGATTCCATCATGGTTTTGGTTAAAAAGTTAAGCAAGGTAGTGCACTTCCTTGCAAATAAGTCTACGAATTTAGCTAGTGAGGTGGCTCATGTTTTCATCTAGGATATATTGAGATTGCATGGTGTTTCCAAGAAGATCATATCATAGAGAGATTCCTAGTTCACTTCCAGGTTCTGGAAGGATTTGTTTTCATGTTGGAGGATATATTTATCTTTCATTACATCTTATCATCCACATACATATGGATAGATAGAGAGATTCAAAAGGATTATTGAGGACATGTTGAGGATGTATGCCATGCATCAACAATGAAATTGGGAAGAGTATCTTCCACTGGTAGTGTTTGCATATAATAACAGGTATCGGGAATCCTTGAAGATGGGTCCATTTTATGACCTTTATGGGCGGAGTTGTAATTATCCTATCAGCTAGACTAATCCAATGAATAATATTTTGATTGAACCAAAAATGTTGGCTGAGATGGAGCATGAAATGTAGGTTATTAAGAGGAATTTGAAGGAATCATAGGATAGGAAGAAGAGTTATGTGGATCAACACAAGGTATTTAAGAATTTTGTAGTTGGGGAGAATGTGTCTTTGTGCATCAAGCACAAGAGGAGCTCCTTGAGGATTGGATCATGTGCTAAGATGGAACCTAAATATTGTGGTCCTTTTGAGATCATTGAGAGGACTCTACCAGTGGCCTACTGACTTGCACTACCTCCGAAAATGAAAGTCCATGATGTTTTCCATGTTCCATTGCTTAATAAGTATGTCTATGATGTTGTTCATGTGATTGACTGGCCTATATTCCAGGTGGAACCAGAGGGAGAATTCCAGGAAGAACCACAATGCATATTGCAGTGGAAAACACTCATGGTCTAGAACAAAGTAATTGAGAAATTTAAAGTGTAGTGGAAGCACTTTGGTCTCGATGAAGCTACATGGGAGATGGTTGATCAAATGCGGCCTTTATATCCTTATTTATTTGTTGGTCTAAGGAAATGAGTTTTTGGTCTATTTATATGTGTGTGTGTGTGTGTGTGTATATATACACACACACACAAATATATGTGTGTGTGTGTGTGGATGTTATTGTCGATACTACAATGAGTTGTGTTATAAAGCTCCATGGGAAGTATGTTTTGTTTTCAGTGGTTTGTTGGCCATAGGTATCATAAAACACCGAGGATGATGTTCCCCCAAGGCGGAGGGGTTTTTAATAGCCCTTGGTTAATTTTCCATGTTAATAAAATAAAACCAAGGTCATGGAACATGTATTCCAAGATGAATGCTGGGAAAAACATAGTGATGGGTATCACATTTGATTAATTAATGGCTATGGAAATTGATAAAGGCATTGGAAAAGGAAATGAAGCATTAGTTGGAATTTTATTTATGAAATCAAGGAAAATATAATAAAAGGAAGGTGAAGAGACATAGATTTGAAAGCTAAGAGAATTAGATGGAAAATGAAGGAAAATGAAAAACATAGAGGCCTCAATGATAAAAAGGCTTCTGAGGATCAATTCACAACTTTTGCTAGTTCAGTTTTCGATCTCTCATTCATTCTCTCATTCTATCATCCTCTTGCACACTTAGAGGATTGTTGGAGAATTCTTGGAGCACTCCAGTATTCACTTGGATTTGGAGAAAGGAGGCAAAGGAAATTAGGAAAGCGCAAGGGAACAATTGGATCAATAACTACAACTAGATTTCTCCGTAGGTAATAGGTTGCATGTGTGATTTCCTTGTTGATTTTTGTATGCATAGTATATCCATGTGATTTTCTAGTTATGTGTTGTCATTTGCATGGAGATTTTCCTAGATTAACATTGGTTTTAGCCTTTCCTATCCATTTCCTAGATAGCCATGGTGTTGTGTTTTTCCACTTGATTATTGCTCTAATTGGTGCTCATGTTCCTTATGTTTGTGGGTTGAAGCAAATGCTATGGAAGCCTTGTAATTTGGGTTAAGTTACTAGTCCTGGAGCCTATGATGGTACAAAAATTCGGAAGCCCTTTATGGCTCAAGATACTAGTCCTTAGAGCTGAGTTGCACAAGCTCTTTGGAGCCTTGGAAAGATGTGGGTTGAGTTATTAGTTCTTGGAGCCCTGGTTAGCTTGGGTAGAGACTGATCTAGTTAGTGTTAGTGATGTATGAACATAGAGGAGGAATCAGTGTGGCTGTTGAGGTGGTTTGTCCTCTAGAAGCCCTAGTTTGGTTTTGTTTTAGTTATTTCATGAAATTCCACATTCAGGGTTGGAATATGGAACATGGATGATTGGTTGAAAGAGAGATTTAGTTTAGCCGAATTGATGGTTGGGTGGTATGTGGAATTCCCTGACTTGGTTGGTATTTTTATATATTAATAAGGGTTATTATTCTACTATGATTCATGTATATTTTTAGTGATTATATTGGTGATATTACTGTTAATTTTCCATGGTTTCTATTCTCGATATTTTATGGTTATTTGTTGGTTACATGATGTATGTTATATATGGATCATCTCATGATTTGTTTATTCATCGTATGGTTGACGAATATATGGAATAATAAGTGTTGTTACAGATATGTGGAGAGGGAATATAGCAATTGAGGGGATTATCAGATGAATCTCAGGCTCTTATGATCAGATATGCATTCATGACCTATAGCTTACATATTTTCCATGTGTTTGACAAAATGTCTAGTGTGTCCTAAGAAGCCTTGGTCAAGTTCAACCTTCAAGTCTGGATGATTAGCATTTTCATTGTGAGAAATATGATTATGGAAATTTATAGGAATTTTTGGGTAGTGGTCTGGAGACTAGCCTAGAAAAGTGGCTTAGATCTCTAGATCACAGGCACAAAACTATATATTTGGGGTTATAACTGCATGGAGCAAGGCTAGTGAGTGTTATTGGAGGCTCACAACCACATGTAGGTAGTGTCAAGGGTGTGGTTATAGGTCTAGGTTAGTGAAATAAGGTTCCAACTTAGGGTTTGACTACCTGGGGTGTTTATTCATCTCTTGGGTGATCTATAGTCCCTGCAGGATGTTAATTTGTGGTTAGTTTGCAGGCATCACTTCCTTAACTAAAACTAGGAGGTCGGGTCAGGTTTCAGTGACACTCATCTCATGTTTACCCTATGAAGGTTGTTAATTTAGGTAAATACGGGAAGGGGTGGTCACAATACCAAACCTTCCAGACAAGTGGACAACTACAAAGCACTTAGATTTCAGTGGCCCTAATTTCTCTTGCCTCCATACTTCATCATAGCTCCTAGACATATAGTTTGATAAGGAGCCACTTCTTTAACTCTTGACAAAATATCTTGAACTCCACTATAAACTCTTAGACATGGCGCGTGGTCACACAATAGTTAAGCCTGAGTCCCTTTTTACTCTTCGAGCCCTATACTTCTAGCCTTGTAGCACATGGTCATTATCAATGTATGTATAAAAGGAATTTTCCTAAGCCTTTGACACATAGTATATAGAGATACAAGAGTATATGCAAGATGTTCTAGGCTATCCCTCCTGAGCCAATACTACCTCGGTCCAATTTTGACTTGCAAATGCATAGTTGAAACTATATGTGTTCTTATCTATATATATATATATATATATATATATATATATATATATATATATATATATATATATATTCAATGCTACATCTCCTGAGCTTATGGGTAAATATTGTCCTAATAAGTAAGTCATTTTAATGCAGGCATCCATTTGGTTATCAAATATTTTTCCATTCTTTATACTTAGTACCATTGGACCAAATTCACACTCATATTGATTCAAAGATCTGTAGGCCTCTTAGGCTAATCATAAGCCATAAAACAAGCTCATAAATACATACAAGAATCCATTTAGTTAATTATTAATCTTACAAGAAAATCAACATTCCTTAAACATGCAGGAAATCACATTCCACATTATGTCACAAGCATTGGACCAGTACATTGATTAAATACCATAACATGCCTTAATCATACACATACAACATATCCATAACATTTTTGGAATCATGATTGTTGTTAGACCAAAACCTGCAGGTGTTAGCCAACGATCGCATCGCCGGATATAAGAATCCATGAGAAGTGGTTAGTCCATGCCACAAAACACACAAGGAGCATTGGTTTATCCAATTTCCAACAATATCCTCCCCCCCTCCCCCCCAACACGAGATAGGTGTGTATCAAACTCATGAACTACACTCTGATACCACTTGTTTGGAATCACGATTGTCTTTAGACCAAAACCCACAGTTGTTAGTCAATGATCGCATCACCAGAGATAAGGATTCATGAGAGGCACTTAGTCCATGTCACGAAACACATAGGGAGCATTGGTTTATCCAATGTCCATAATAACAATCAATGTAAAAAGGTTTGAGTATAATTATCTTATTAAAATATGCTCAACAACTAATAATGGGAATTCAACTCTCCACCCAACCTTAGACAAGTTGTGGCTTAGTCTTTCTTACAATTTTCACCCATATGCCAGATTCTAGAGATTGTGGTAGAGTACTTTTAGAGGAGTTTTAAACCAATATTATCAGGTGAAACAGGGTGTCACGAGGCTACCTAACCTCCACCGACCAACTATCAAAATCACATAATCATATTGAACCACTTCACTAGAACACAACCATGTTCTACTCAGGAGAGTAAATCAATATGATCAGCTGAAACAATGTGTCTCAAGGCCATACTGTATTCACTAACCAAATATTCCATTTTTATACAGTGAAATGACCCCCTCATCAGCTCAGAGGGGAAAGACATGATAGCTGAAGCAAAGACCAAGATCACATGCCTTGTTTCCACACTAATGCTGGCTATACACTGACAACCTGCTTTATAAAGCTTCTCTGTAAGCCTAAGGGAGCGTTAGTGACCCTACTAACTCTAGTTGTTAGTTCGGGAACAATGTTAGTGGATCCTAATGAAGTTCTAAAGGTCAAAGGAGTGAATTGACTCATAAATATCTAGATATTTGCTCCTAAATCTACTCAAGAAAAGCGAGGAAACATCTCAAGTTAGACCTATTTGTGGGATTTCTAATCCCGATGAATGAGGAAAATGGGAAAGAACTTAAAAGCATGGCAACTTAATTGCTTTTACCTTAAGGAACTCATGGAGGAACTTGGAAACCCTAACTTGATTTCTACATAAGCAAAGCTAGGGCTATGGTGATGAAGGTTAGATCATTTGAAAGGATAGCTTACTTGATTGTTGAGCATAGTCTCAAATCTAAGCATAAGAAGTTGGTAAGAAGGGAGAGAGAGAGAGAATATGGAGGGGTAAGGGAAGGCTAATGCAACATATGGTTGTAATCACTCTTCTGACAGTAATATAGAACTGCAGTTGTATTGTCTACTTCGTGGTGTTGGTACTATCATTCATTTACTTGTTTGTCCAATACCTTTTAGCATGAGCAGCTTAGTTATGTGTAACTAGATGTGTTTTATGTATTCATTTATTAGTTATCAAGGTTGTATGTTGTGATTATGCTCATCTCTTCTATGTGCAGGACTTGATCTGGAGCTGGCTCAAGGGACTTCCACCTAGCTGCATTGTGCTCTCTAGCAAATCTACACAAAGGCTTGAGGTAATCAATCTATTTTGTTTTGATAGTTAGTTAATGTTTATGGACATGCATGTAACTTTGTGATGGCTGCGGATAATCTTACAGTCTGCCAAGGGTCCCAGGAAGACCCTTGAGGGTATCTCCATTCTCCATACACTGTGCATTTTATCCTATGGTAGAATTGGCAACTCCGTTGGGGACTATACATCTAGTTCCCGGTTCACCCGGATAGTTCTCAGTTTCCTCCTCCTTCTAAGACCTCCCTATACTTTTGAATTCTCTTCTTGACCCACCAAAACCTTGCTGCATTCTGACTTCATATATTCAACCTTGAATCTGAACCTAAAAACCCTATTTTGAGCTGTTTTCCCACACTAACGCAGGTTAGTAGACTAAACAGTGCTTTATAAAGCTCTTTGTCTACACAAACAGAGCATCAGTGGACCCAATAACTCTCTGTGTCCACTGCTACACAGCGTTAGTCCCCCAAATCTTGCCATACAGCTGTGTCTGTAAACTCAAAGGGATGGGAAGCCTGCTCATGGATTGAAAAGGATCTGCAATTGTATTTTGTTAGCAAGATCGCAGTCTTGAAAGAATTTTATTTTTAGGAAATAAGTTCTTTTTTTTTTCTTTCTTAAAACATTTTTTTATAAAAGAAAAATCCACATTTTTCATTCATTTTTCTGCTTAGTCGGTTAAAATCTTCTTTATTTTGGTTTCAAATAGTTGTTAAGAAAACATTGGAAAGATTTCTATTGGCTATGCATGTGTTATAATGACTAGGATGCATGGAACAAATATGAATATGTGAAAGACTCTCACTTGTAGAATACAACTTGTTTTCATCAAATTGAATATTTTTTAAGCATTGTCTTGTGCATGATTTTTGAGTGAGTCCCATCACATTTCATACGTCAACTACCCTATCAAAGACACTAAAAAAGTACACATAAAATTTACCTAAAATCAATTAGTAACTCTTTATTGAGCAAACAAACATTAGTTCAGGCTAGGATCTTGGGGTAGGCAATTTGAGTAAACTGCCCAAGGTCAGAAACAAAATCTAGTGTCATTGAAAGAGAGAAAATTCATTCTGCACTCATACTACTAGGACCACTCTAGTCAAAGCAGAGCTAAATATGAGACAACATAGGACTATAAGTGAAGGTAGCCTTCCTTCGCTTGCAACTCCTTTAGGTATTTTTTGTATTGGGGATCCCTTTGGGGATTTCGAAGCTGAGTTGGGGACTCAGGTATCCTGCCCACATAGCATACTATCTATGACTATGTTTCCCCTGGTAGTGTCTATGATCTGAGGTATCCTTAGTGGCCAACCTTTTAGGGACTTAAACAAGGTGACTGGGGTGAGCTGCCATGGTACCTAACACAGACAACCTATTATATCTTTAGTTTTTGGGAGGGTGCTCATATTAACGAGAGTACTTGGCCTCTCAATCTGAGGTTCGAGCGAAGCTCTAGAGTATTCGTAACTATAAATTTGGCCACCCCTCTCTGTTATTCATTGTGATATTGGGTTTCATCTCTAGTGATCAATGCTTATTAGATAGGGTCATTTCCCTCTGTTTACTGATTGATCAACTTAGTGTATTTTTTATATTTTTTAGGTACTAGTGTGCTATCATTGAGACTTTAACAAATATCACGATAAAATTTATTGATAAAAATTAACAGTCACCATGGCTACATTTGGCCCTCGTCGTCAATCTAGACGATTGTTACGACTTCCTCCACTCATTATGGAAGATCTGCCGAGCTCTAGTGAACTGGATTCCCCACCTTCAGGAAATTAGTCTCCTAGATGTCACATGGAATCTATTTGTACAACCGACGATTCAAGTTTGCCGGAGGATTTCTTTACCGAAGGATTTCTTCCTCCATTTAACCCTCCGCTCACGAATCCGTTGGACCCACTCTTGGTACCCATGGTACCTGTACTTCCTGTTTCTTTAGTTGGAACATTTCCATCAATCCCGTCGATGACTAATGGGTCGTGGAACTTTGTGGAGACTTTTGGTCCCCCACCACTTCCCCAATCGACAGTCACCACCACACCATTGATGGAAAACCCTGCTATCCTATTTTTCCCAGGTACAAACCCTCACATGACACCCTCCACGAGTGGAACCCAGCTTATGCCGGGTTCCACCCCTTTAGTGTCAAACTCTATACCTTTGAGAAGTGCTACATACAACGCTCCTTATAATGCTCAATATAGCATGGTTAGTGTGGGCCCCCTTAACCAACAATATGGTTGGCATCCATTATACAGTTCAAACCCCTATATTCAAGTATCTGGGGGCACTCCCAATATGCATATACCGGTCGAGAACGTAACAGTTCCCCCTCCATTTTCAGGCATGCATGGTCAGTCACTGATTGACATGAGCACTCCTTATGTCAATCAAGGACATATGGTTAGTTCTGTGGCGGGCGTGAATCCTCAAGGAGGTCCCAACCAATCCATGGGGGCACGCTACTCACAAATTCAAATGAGTCAAGGGGGCACTGCTTATCCTGGGGGCAATTTTATACCCCAACATCACAATCTCCATGGAAATCCACACTACAATGTCATACCCCAAGGCAACTACTATACCACATAACTTATGTATAATATTGGGACTCAAATAATGGGAGGACCACAAGGATCCTCAATGTTAAGAAATTTACTACATAACATAAATAATTACTGAGAGGAATAAATATAAAAATAACCAGCAATAACCATAAACACATAAACACAAATGTTTATCTAGTAAAACCCCAAATTTGGGGAAAAACCCAACCTAATAAGATCTTATTAGCATTGCCCAAAACCCTGGCCAATCCAACCAAGTGAGCCTTCACCGCTCACCTCCAGGTCTTACATTACAATGAAGTCCTTCCAGCCTTTTATAAGCTCCATTACATATAATAGCACGGGCAGAATACTATGGGTGCACAATACCATGTGCCCCAAAACCATCACTGTTTAATCTGGTCAACTTTGACTCTATCCTGATTCAAGTTTACCTAACAATTTCCCCCCTTAAACTTGACTTGGGGTTCCTTGACTAACTCCAGCCAAACATGCTAAGTGAGACAATCCTGCTCACTCTAGCTCTTATCCCCCTTAGAGTTTTTACCCAGGGTATTGTTAACCCGACATCCCCCCTATCACCTAGGTCTATCCAGACTTTACCGGTGATCACCGCGGGGTACACATGCCTTACCAGGTCTTACAGTAGTATGCCCATTTACATGCAATAATTTTGACTTCATTAATTTTTTTCTTTTGTTTATTGCTATTGCGATTCTAATCCATCCTTTCTCAATTTGATTTGCTCAAAAACTTCTATCAAACCGCCCCAAATGTGAGCTCGACGAGAACCTCATAGATTCCAGCACTAGTGGCCTCACGTAGTAGAAAATGAACAATTTTTGAAGCCGCGTGAACAATTTTCTTCTGCTGACCTTTTTTAAATAGCCGCATGAATCCCGAACAATTCGTCAGCATGTTCCAAACCGGTAAATATCGCAAATGCACTGCAATCCCTGGCAGTTACAGCACTATCTTCTGCACATTCTCCTCGAGGTTCTTCCACGTACGATTATTCCACCATTATTTTTAGACCCAGATCTGTAAAAAGGCTGCATTGATCTCATCAGGCACTATAAACCCCTGGCATCAAAGAATCCAGTTTCCGCCAATATCTGGCTTCGATACCAGTTGTTAAGAAATTTACTACATAACATAAATAATTACTGAGAGGAATAAATATAAAAATAACCAGCAATAACCATAAACACATAAACGCAAATGTTTATTCGGGAAAACCCAAAATTTGGGGAAAAACCCAACCTAATAAGATCTTATTAGCATTGGCCAAAACCCTGGCCAATCCGACCAAGTGAGCCTTCACCGCTCACCTCCAGGTCTTGCATTACAATGAAGTCCTTCCAGCCTTTTATAAGCTCCATTACATATAATACCATGGGAAGAATACTATGGGTGCACAATACCATGTGCCCCAAAACCATCACTATTTAACTTGATCAACTTTGACTCTATCCTGAGTCAAGTTTACCTAACACTCAATTCATATGTCATCGCCTTGGTCTGAGTTGGGGGCACCACACACTCTGCCTTTATTGGAAAAGTTGGATATCCCCAACTTGTACAAACTTACAAATGACCCCATCTATCATAACTTACTTTGGCTACCAATCTTGCATAAAATACCAACAAACATCCCCAAGTTTGAAGGGAAACAAGGGGAGGATACAGGCACCCATATCACCACCTATCATCTTTGGTGTGTTTCCAACTCCATGGTGGATGATAGTGTCCGATTATGTCTTTTTCCCCACACTCTCACTGGCAACGTAGCTAAGTGGTACATTGAGTTACCACACGCATCAGTCAATACCTTTGACGCTCTAGCGATGGAATTCTTAAAGCACTTCCAGCTACCCATCTGCTATGAGACTGGGACAAAGCTCCTCACTTCATTATGTCAGGATGTTGCCACCTACATCTTTGATCATATACATGAATGGAGACATAGGCGAAGGTTAGTCAAAGCTCCCCTCCCAGACTATCTCTTAGTAGACTAGTTCTGCAAGTCCCTACTCCCTCAAATTGCTAAGGATGTTTCCTTAGGTGGTGTGGTCATAGAAGATCAATCCATACATCGTGCCCAGCACTTAGATCTGATATATTCACAGTCTAGCACTTTTTACGATGTTATCCCCAATGCCCCTCACAACTCCAATGTTTCTCCTACTCAGCACCCTGTAGCACACGCCGATGGGATTATCGGTGCAACCTCTAGGGCTGCTATAAAACAAATCAGCGGTCACATTGCCTAGATGTCAGTGGACCCCTATACCAAATCGACTACTCTTCCTACCACCACAATAAACTCTGTGCAGTCTACGCAAAAACCCAGTGGTAAGAACAAGAAGAATAAGAAAAAGACCGCTCCTTTTGAGGAACAGTCAACAAAGCAAAAAAACCTAAAGCAGAAGGCCACTGCACCTCCTGACGATGGAAAGGATAAACCCGCTAGATTCCCTTACAAAATCTATACTGAAGACCAAATGACCTATCGTTGCCCATGTCTTCAGGAATGCACAGAGTACATTGCTAAAAAGGATATTGGTAGGACACCCGTTGTCCTTAATAATCCTTTCCCTGCTCAGTAGCAGCAACACCTCATTGCAAACCAACCCGAATCCCCACAAGGGGGCAATGGTGGTTTGCAAAATCCTTCAGCTGGTGTAGGATCTTCTACCGTTTACACCTTTGAAATGGTAGATCTACAAACAAGAGCCAAATCCTATGGAGCTCCTATCACTCATGCAGAGGAACCTTCCTCAAGTCAAAACCCACCGCCACCCAATGATTTTCATATCGAAAGGCCGGTTGCTAATCTTGTAATTTTCCCCCCTAAAGGGGCACTTTGACGCACAACGCATAATACATCTGCACGTGCTGCCTAAACCTACAGCATTGTAGAAGACTTGGTGCAAGCGCCATCAGCTATGTCGGCGCTCAAAGTATTTAAACATGTCCAGCACAAAGGAAAGCTTTTCTTTTAGCTATTGGTGGTATCGACCCACAGGATTCCATGCTTGCAATTTTCGACATGGAAAAGTATAAACCTCCACTTTCCCACCAACTTGCATTTCAAGTGTAAATTTTTTTGAAAGGTAAAGGTATACATAGAACTGTCATCGACGAAGGTGCTTCTCTCTGTGTCATGTTAGCTTCATGTTGGCTCACTCTGGGTTCTCCAACCCTATCCCTGCCATTGAATTCCCTTAAAGCTTTCGACAACCACACTTTCATCCCAAAAGGTTACCTAGCTAGCTACCCCATCACTTTGAGGGAGGAACCAATAATGGTGGATATGAAGTCATGGATCATAAGCTCGACTATAATATGCTTTTGGGTCGCAATTGGACTTATGCCATGAATGCCATTGTGTCTTCAGTCTTTCACATCATCCTATTTCCCTTGTATGGAAAGATAATCACAGTGGACCAACTGTCCTTTTGCACTCCAGATTACTCCCTGTTACCTAGCAACTCTGTACCCTTAGTGGGTGGTGTACCTGACTCTTACGTTAGTATCGGTACTGGTCTATTGAAGGGCTCTTCCTTGATGGGTTGTTTTCCTCTTTTGCCACCCTCAGTTCCACAAACGGTCTCTATGGTTTCATCCATTCCTCACGAACTAACCAATCCTTGGATCCTCATGGCCCCTTCAGACATTGGCACTTACGGAGAAAAAATGTCGTTGTGACTAGTTGAATTGGCCTACTAGGCCATTCAATATGCATCCGAGTCTCCAGTCACTTTGGTCATGGCCAACGTTATCACCGCCCCTCCCATAACTGCTCCTTCTTTCGATCCCCTCAATCAATTCCTACATAAGGACGAAGCTATTAGAGAGATCATGAGTTTAGAAGAATGACCTTGGGAGGACTTGCACCATCGTGTTTCAATATCTGATTCGGACACGATGCCTCTTCAAATCCTATCATCTGAAACACCTGAAATCATTTCCTCACCATATACGACTATCCAAAATTTGGACTCGAAGGGAAACATGGGCAATCTTTCGAAGACATTGCTCATCGATATTTTAGTCATGACAGGCATCATGGAAAACATATAGATTGGAGCCAATCGCAATCTTGAGGAAATTGAAAGCTTCACCTACCCTTTTAAGGACTTCCACGATGTTTTTCCTTGGTCTTATGAGGAAATGCATGGCATAGACCCTTCTATTGTCAAGCATGAGATCAAGAATGATCGAGCATTCTTTTTACAGTATTTTTCTTGCTCGATAATTTGAAAAAATCTCGAGTCTCCTTCTTCGGGCTCGTTAAACTACCACAAATAAGACCAAGCATTCTTTTAATGGTATTTTTCTTGCTCGTTAATCCAAAAAATCCTCAAGTCTCTTTCTTCGAGCTCATTAAACTAGCACGAAGAAGATCAAGCATTCCTTTTATGGTATTTTTCTTGCTCGTTAATCCGAAAAATCCTTGAGTCTCCTTCTTTAGGCTCATTAAACTACCATGAAGAAGAGTGAGCATTATTTTTATGGTATTTTTCTTACTCATTAATCCAAAAACCTCGAGTCTCCTTCTTTGGTCTCGTTAAACTACTACAAAGAAGATATGAGTGCTTTCTTTTATGGGATATTTTCTCGCTCTTAAACTGAAAAATCCCTGAGTTTGTCATCATTGGGCTCATTAAACACATACGATGATGGTCCCAGCAACTCTTTTTCGCTCTTTTTCTAGCTCATTAAATTAAAAAAGATCATTAGAGCATTTCTTTTAGGTACTTTTCTCGCTCATTAAACTGAAAAATCTCGAGTTTTTTCTTTGGGCTCGTTAAATATTTATAAAGATAACCCAAGCATTCTTTTAGGTACTTTTCTTGCTTGTTAAACTAAAAAATCCTGATTTTTTGTCACCGGGCTCGTTAAAAAATCTACAGCAGCAATAAGAGCACTTGCTTTTCTGGGACCATTTCTTGCTCTTAAATCGAAAAATCCTCGATTTTTTTCCATTCTTCGGGTTCATTAAATCTACAAAGAAGGAATGAGAAGTTCTTTTACCTCTTTTTCCTTTCTCAATAAACTGAAAAAGATACCTTGAGTTTTCTTCATTTGACTCATTAAAATTTGATGAAGGTATTGAGTTTGTCGTCACGTGACTCATTAAAAATTCACGACGAAAAATGAGTTTAGTCTGTCTCCTCGTACTCATAACAAAATGAGGTCAAAATCTATTGAACATAGGTTTCTCTTTATCCGGATTCAATAGATTAACTCACGGAAAAGTAACCAATCCAGGTATACTATTAACCTTTTGTCGCACCTAGTTAACAACTATGACAAAGGGACCACCATGGAGTCATTATTTACAATCTTTTTAGACTCTCTAAATATGAAAAGACCACCGAGTTGTCTAGTTTGGACTCATTAAATTACACAGACAAGATATAGAGTCACTCTTTTTACAATCCTTTTCAGACTCTCAAAACATGAAAAGATCAGCAAGTTTGCATGTCTGGACTCATTAAACTAATCAGATAGGGCATAGAGTCGCTCTTTTTGCGATCCTTTTCAGACTCTTAAAATATGAAAAGATTGACGAGTTTACCCATCTGGACTCACTAAACTAATCAGACGGGGAAAGTAGACAATACAACTACATTCAGTATTAGAAAGCGTGGTTTGGCAGTAGTTGTTCCCTTGAACATGGCACTCCCTCAGATAAACCTTCCTTGTGACAGCCTCTCAATATGAATCCTACCATCCTATGAGTTTAGCCTAAATACCTCGATGTTCTTGCATCTTTGTATCCTAACACTCTTTGGTGTTCATGAGTCTAGTGATGCATGGTTAAAACCGTTGTCGTGCCTTCTATTGTTCAAGGGTTAACCTTTTGTTTCCTCCATCAACCCATCAAGCATATCCTTTCATCATGCCCTCTGTTTTTTAGACCCAATGCTCAGAGATTCCTAAAAAAAAAATAATTCTTGTCCCGTTTCATGTTGATTGATGTAGGACACATTATTTGTCGGCATTATGATTCTGGTTTTGCTCTATGGTACAGGTGTTGTACTTGATGGCAACTCACTCAAGTGGCAAAATTATGTTCAGGCTCTCAAAATGATGGAAAATAAGAGGTTCCCAGGTGCATCGTTCAAAAGGTGCAGACCCGCAAGTTCGCTGTCCAGGAAGTGCGGACATACCTGCAGGTTATCCATTCATAAGGTGCAGTCCCCCAGTTCACTCACTCTAATGCAGAGAAGTGCGCTCTCATGGGGTCTCTTATGTTTGGCCCTTGGTATTTAGACCATCGCTCATGATCCTATGGTTTTGGCCCGTGGTATAGGATCTAAATTATTTGAACCCCTGTTTGGATCCCTTGTATTGGTTTTCGATGGTTTTGTCCCATGGTTTCAATAAGGGCTTGCCTATAAAAAGGAAAAGAGATCACTTGGCTAGACACTTGTCAAATTTGAATATCTTAAGATCTGAAAGTTTGGGTGATTGGTTTTAAAAGCTAGATCTAAATCAAGAAGAAAATTTAAGGCGAATCTATTGATAAGTCGTGATCTCTCGGGCGCATGATCAGATCTGTGGATTTGACTGACTGTGGCACATTGGAGGACTGTTAATTTGGCCCTAATCAGAGGTTCGCAGGTGATCCATGGCGTGAGTGCGGGGGTACGCAGCGCAGCAGAAGGCGCAGTATGAGGTACACAGCGCAGGAGAAGGCATAGTGCGGAGGTACGTAGGGAAACAGAAGAACAAGTCGTGGAGGTATGCTATTAGGCGGGCAGTTCAGGTGCGGATCTGAGCAGGGGTACGCAGGGAAGCAGAATGAGTGGTGCGGAGATACGCAGAGCAGTAGACCAACTAGGTGCGGATCTGCGCAGTTTAGACACAGAAGAGCTGCGGGTATTCGCAGGCCACTATTGGTGAAGATATTGGGTGATTTGCATGTACTTAATGATTATTTGATCGTCTTGGATCCAGTTTGAAAATTAATGAAACATGGTCCCTAAAGAAGTAAAAGAGCAAAGAGGGTTGTAGCTCCCTTCCAAGAGAGACTGGAAAATGAGAGAGAGTTGTAGCTCTCTACAAGTTGCAGCCTGCATACTGGTAAAGGACTGCACCAATACAAAATCCTTGTAAAAGAAGTTTCTAATTGAAAGAAGATAGAGACATATTGCAGCAATTGGTTTTCACCCACATTGGGTTTCCACCTTATATCTGGTGTTCTTTGGTGTGCTCATATATTTTTCTTGTTCTTGTTCATTATTATATGGCACTGAGATACAAATTAATGATCAATATCTGAAGAATAAATTAAAGTATAAATCTGGAAGGCATATTGAAAAGAATTTAATAATACTGATTCACCCCCCTTCTCAGTATTATTTCCAAAAATTGGTATCAGAGCAGGTTCTTTAGAAGAAGCTTGATCGCTTGAAGAAAGATCTTTCATCATGAGCAACTACGAGAGGGAAGCATCATTCAGGCCTCCGATTTTTGATGGGACAAACTTCGTTTATTGGAAGGTAAGAGTTACTGCCTATCTTCAATCTCTTGGTACAGAAATCTGGGATATCATAGATACAGGGTATACTTTTCCATCAGCAACTCCTACAGATCCGGTTGAGAAGAAGAAATATGAAACAAATGCAAAGGCGGTTAATACTCTATTAGGATGCCTATCTCAATCAGAATTTGTTAAGGTAATGCAGTTTAAATCTGCAAAAGAGATATGGGACAAGATTGTTCTGAGCTATGAAGGAGATGATCAGGTAAAACGAGCAAAACTTCAAACCCTCAGAATTCAATATGAAAATCTCAGGATGTATAATGATGAAAGTGTGGCTAAATATTTTCTTCGTGTAGATGAGATTGATAATTGTATGAAAAATTTGGGTGAAGAAATAAAAGAGGTTGTTGTGGTTGAAAAATTTCTAAGATCTTTTTCCCCTAGGTTTGAATCTAAAGTTTCTGCAATAGAAGAAAAAGAGAACCTACAAAGCCTTCAAATGTCACAACTGCATGGAATTCTAACTTCTTATGAAATGAGGAAAGGAGGTCCATCAGACAGGAGAGAAGCTGCCTTCAAGGCTTCAGGCAAAGGAGAGTACTATGAGTCAGGACACATGTCAGAAGAAGAAGAAGAATCAAATTTTGTCAGAAATCTTCAACGAGGTACTGGTCGTTTCCGAGGTAAGTTACCTTTCAAATTCTTTGCTTGTGGAAGAGTCGGTCACTATGCTGCCAAATGTCCTCACAAGGATAAGATTGACAAAGGGAAGGAACCTGTTAGAATGAACAAGAAACAGAATGCAACTAAGAAAAGTTACTACACTCATGAAGACAGTGATGGCCTATCAAATAGTGACGAAGATGAACGAGGTAATGATTATAAACTTTTAATGGCCTTTGAAGATGATGATTACATGGACGCTATAGATGTAGATGGTTTTTATGAAGAGATTTCTCGACTCAAAATATGTTTAGAAGAAAAAGATATGATCATTGATACTCTGCAATTCCAACTTGATGAAAAAGAAAAATCTCTTGAGAGGTTAGAATGTGAAATTGTTGGCCTTAGAAAAGAAATTGAGAAAACAAAGGCTCTTAATCTTAAATTTGTTAAAGGATCTGAAACTCGGGATGAGATTATCAATGTACAGCGGTCTCCACTAATCAAGACAGGTCTAGGTTATAATGGAGAAACATCTCAAGCATCCACCTCAAAGAGTTATCTTGATGCAGCAAGGAGGAATGAGCAAAAGCCCAATGGAGATCACCAGGTAAGGCAGGGACGAATTACATCAAGAAAAAAAAAAGACTACCAAGTAAACTAGGGGCAATCCATCTTAAGGGTGAACAAAAGCTACAACCAGCCATAGGTAAAAACTTCTCAATTTGCTTCAAGAATGGATGACAATAGAAATTACAATCATTTGGCTGGTAGATTTGATAATCGCAGAAGTTTCTTCAATGGCTAATGTTTCTCTTGCCATAACTTCGGTCACAAAGTAGCTCAATGTGTTGCTTATAAGACAATCATGACTAGAGAAGCTCAAAAACAAATAAGTATGACTGGGATTACGAAAATGACCTATAACAACTTTTCTGCCCTTGAAAATGAAATTGAATGTTCTATTTGTAATAACTTCGGTCATGAAGATTCTGAATGCAGGAGCAGGTTTTGGCAGACAAAGGAACAATCCTCAAGCACTAGAACAGGGAGAATAAAGGAACCACAAACAGAAAGATGTGGGATAGCATTTTATGCAGAAGGACAAGAAAATCTATGGTACATCGACAGCGGATGTTAGAAGCATATGACAGGGGATAAAGAAAAACTTGAATCATATACTGCTTTAGAAAAGGGAGAGAAAGTTTCTTTTGGAAATGATACCCTTGCAGCCATAAAAGGAAAAGGCACCGCTCAGTTGAAAGAAAAGGTCAAAACTGGAAATGTTTTGTATGTTGATGGCTTGAAGCATAATCTACTAAGTGTCAGCTAGATGTATGATCAAGGAACAGAGGTAATATTTTGATCAAATGGATGTAGTGTTCGTGATCTTGATACAGGAAAAACAGTGATCAAAGGCAGAAGAACTCCAAATAATCTATACATATTTGAAGAAGGACAACAACAATGCTATTTGAGCAAAGATGATGAACATTGGTTATGGCACCGGAGGTTGGGGCATCTAAGCTTTTCACAAATAAGGAAAGCATGCAAATACCAGGCAGTTCGTGGTCTTCCAGATATCAAAATTCCAGACAACACCATATGCAAATCATGTCAGTTTGGTAAGCAAACCAGAACTAACTTCCCTGAGAAGGAAGGATCAGCCAGCAGGTCTCTTGAACTAGTCCATACAGATGTATATGGTCCATTTAGGACAAGGTCACCTCGAGGAGAAGAATACTTTATATTATTCATTGACGACTTCTCCAGGATGGTTTGGTTAGGACTTATGAAACACAAGGATGAAGCATTCGAAAAATTCAAATCTTTCAAAGCCTTGGCTGAAAACGAATCAGATCACAAAATTAAGTGCCTTAGGTCTGACAGAGGTGGGGAGTTTACCTCAAATTAATTTTTCGATTTCTGTGAAGAAAATGGAATAAGAAGGGAATTCTCTACAGCTAGGACTCCTCAGCAAAATGGAGTGGTGGAAATGATGAACAGAACGGTCCAACAAATGGCTTGTGCTATGCTTGTTGAGTCTGGGACTCCTGCAACCTTTTGGGGTGAAGCTGTTTTTTTTGCGGTTGTTATTCTCAACAAAACAAATGTCCGAGTGAACAACACTCAAACTCCTCATGAGCTCTGGTACGGT
The DNA here is from genome assembly GCA_031772625.1 of Pinus tabuliformis. Lineage (NCBI taxonomy): Eukaryota > Viridiplantae > Streptophyta > Pinopsida > Pinales > Pinaceae > Pinus > Pinus tabuliformis. The sequence continues at coordinate 484,643,753 of CM062814.1, read as the reverse complement.
GAGACTCCATTGGTAAAGCATTTCAAAAATTTTGGAAGAAAATGCTATATTAAGAACAATGATGAACATCTTGGCAAACTTGAACGTAGAGCAGATGAAGGCATTCTCCTTGGTTATTCTCCCCACAGCAAAGCATATAAGTGTTACAATAAAAGACTTGGAAGAATTGTTGACAGAATTGATGTAGTGGTTGATGAAAAAGGATACATTCCTAGGCAAGTAAATTATGAAAATATCGAAGAAGATGAAGACTACTCTCCAAATCAGATTGATGATGAAGAAGAACCTCAAGAGGCACCAGAGGAACAAATAAGGATAGAAGAGAAGACTCCATCCAGGTACGTTCAGAAGAATCATCCAGAATCTCAGATTTTGGGGCAGAAAGAGGCAGGTGTACAAACAAGAAGAACAATTGCAGAAGCCTCAAGCTATTTGGCATTACTCTCCTCCACTGAACCACAAAATGTAAGAGAGGCATGCAAAGATGAATGTTGGGTCAAGGCAATGGATGAAGAACTTGAGCAGATCGAAAAGAACAACACTTGGGAGTTGGTTCCTAGACCAAAAGATAAGAATGTCATAGGGACAAAATGGATCTTCAAAAATAAGTTGAATGAAAATGGGGAAGTAATTAGAAACAAGGCCAGACTTGTTTGTAAAGGGTATGCTCAACAAGAAGGAATAGACTTTGAAGAAACTTTTGCCCCTGTTGCTAGACTTGAGGCCATCCGAATGTTCCTTGCTCTCTCAAGCTTTCAGAAGTTCAAAGTATTTCAAATGGACGTAAAATCAACCCTTCTGAATGGAGACTTAGAAGAAGAAGTGTACATTGAGCAACCAGATGGGTTCATCCTTGGGAATGATCCAAATCTTGTATGCAAACTAAAAAAGGCTCTCTATGGTCTTAAACAGGCTCCAAGGGCTTGGTACTACGGCTTGGACAAATATCTTCATCCACAAGGTTTTTCAAAGGGATCAGCAGATAGCAATCTTTATATAAAAATTGAAAATGACAAATTACTAATACTTGTTGTGTATGTAGATGATATTATCTTTGGCAGCAATGAAGAAGCTATGAGTCAAAGCTTTGCCTTTGTGATGCAGAAAGAATTCGAAATGTATCTGCTTGGAGAACTGACATATTTTCTTGGATTGCAAATCCAACAAAATGAAGGTGGGATCTTCTTGTCTCAAACCAAGTATCTCAAGCAGATTTTGAAGAAATATGGCATGGAAGATGCAAAACTAGTATGTACCCCCATGGTCACAGGTTGTAGCCTCAGTGCAAATGATGAATCAACAGCAATGCATCAACCAACCTACAGATCCATGATTGGAAGTCTTCTTTATTTCACAGGTACCCAACCAGACATCATGCATGCAGTGGGAATAGTTGGAATATTTCAGGCAAATCCAAAGGAAACTCATCTTCAGGAAGTGAAGAGAATTTTCAAGTACCTTCAAGGAACTCCAAACTATGGTTTATGGTATCCTAGAGATACAGATCTCACACTTCATGCTTATACAGATGCAGATTGGGCCGGAAGCGTTGATGACAGGAAGAGCACAAGTGGTGGTGCATTCTTTATGGGTTCCAGATTAGTATCTTGGTTCAACAAGAAACAGAGTTCGATTGCTTTATCTACAGCTGAAGCGGAATATGTGGCTGCTGCATCTTGCTGCACTCAACTCCTTTGGATGATGCAGACCTTGTAGGATTTTCAGATCACTTGTACTCCACCTATCTCCATCTTATGTGATAATACAAGTGCAATCAGCATTTCAAAGAACCCAGTCATGCATTCAAAGACCAAGCACATACCGATCAAGTATCACTTTCTGAGGGAACAAGTGCTTGAACAAAAGGTCAAGTTGGAGTATGTTCCTTCTAAGGAACAAGTTGCTGATATACTCACCAAACCATTGCCCAGGGAGACCTTTGAATACCTCAGGCAAAAGCTGGGGGTTGTTGATGCATCATCCTATTGTTGAATCTCATCTGTTTCAGAGATTGTTGGTTGTATGCAAGTTTCATATGGGGTATACGCGTACATTTGCTGGGTTGCGGATTGGTCGAAGATCGAATGGCACAGGTTCAGGGGGAGCATATAATGCATTGTTGGCATTATGGTAGAAGATCTTGGAGGAAGTACAGAAGGAGATCATGGATGCTGATCTGAATAGTGCTGCAATATGTCTCTATCTCTTTCATGGTCAATTATGGTGTTTGGTGGATTATGGTTCTTCTTGAAGAAATTTCTTTCCTTTTGCAGATCTGGTTTATAGTCAGGGGGAGCATGTTCTCAGGGGGAGCATAACCCTTTGCCCTTGATGTCAAAGGGGGAGAATGACGTTGAGGATCTTGAGGTTGCCATCAAGTCCAAAGGGGGAGATTGTTGGCATTATGATTCTGGTTTGGCTCTATGGTACAGGTGTTGTACTTGATGGCAACTCACTCAAGTGGAAAAATTCTGTTCAGGCTCTCAAAATGATGGAAAATAAGAGGTTCGCAGGTGCATCGTTCAAAAGGTGCAGACCCGCAGGTTCGCCATCCAGGAAGTGTGGACATACCCGCAGGTTATCCGTTCATAAGGTGCGGTCCCCCAGTTCACTCACTCCAATGCAGAGAAGCGCGCTCACGTGGGGTCTCTTATGTTTGGCCCTTGGTATTTAGCCCGTCGTTCATGATCCTATGGTTTTGGCCCATGGTATAGGATCTAAATTATTTGAACCCCTGTTTGGATCCCTTGTATTGGTTTTCGATGGTTTTGTCCCATGGTTTCAATAAGGGCTTGCCTATAAAAAGGAAAAGAGATCACTTGGCTAGACACTTGTGAAATTTGAATATCTTAAGATCTGAAAGTTTGGGTGATTGGTTTTAAAAGCTAGATCTAAATAAAGAAGAAAATTTAAGGCAAATCTATTAATAAGTCATGATCTCTCGGGCGCATGATCAGATCTGTGGATCTGACTAACTGTGGCACATTGGAGGACTATTACTTTGGCCCTAATCAGAGGTTCGCAGGCAATCCACGTGAGTGCGGGGGTACGCAGCACAGGAGAAGGTGCAGTGCGGGGGTACGCAGCGCAGCAAAAGGCACAGTGCGAGGTACACAGCGCAGGAGAAGGCGCAATGCGGAGGTACGCAGGGAAACCGAAGAACAAGTCGTGGAGGTACGCTGTAAGGCAGGCGGTTCAGGTGCGGGTCTGAGCAGGGGTACGCAGGGAAGTAGAACTAGTGGTGCGGAGATACGCAGAGCAGTAGATCGACTAGGTGCGGATCTGCGGAGTTTAGAAACAGAAGAGCTGCGGGTATTCACAGGCCACTATTAGTGAAGGTATTGGGTGATTTGCATGTACTTGATGATTATTTGATCATTTTGGATCTAGTTTGAAAATTAATGAAACATGGTCCCTAAAGAAGTAAAAGAGCAAAGGGAGTTGTAGCTCCCTTCCAGGAGAGACTGGAAAACGAGAGAGAGTTGTAGCTCTCTGCAGGTTGCAGCCTACATACTGGTAAAGGACTACACCAGTACAAAATCCTTGTAAAAGAAGTTTCTAATTGAAAGAATATAGAGACATATTGCAGCAGGTGGTTTTCACCCACATTGGGTTTCCACCTTATATCTGGTGTTCTTTGGTGTGCTCATCTATTTTTCTTGTTCTTGTTCATTATTATATGGTACTGACATACAAATTAATGATCAATATCTGAAGAGTAAATTAAAGTATAAATATGGAAGGCATATTGAAAAGAATTTAATAGTACTGATTCACCCCCCCTCTTAGTATTATTTCCAACATTATTGCCTACCTTCCCACAGGTATCTTCCTATCGACTTCAACACTCTATCTAGGAAGACAACCCAGAAACACATTTAGTGCCTTGGTACTTGCAGACATTAGTGGCAGGTTGCCTTCTGTTTGATCAGGGGTTATCATTATTGGCTCCTGGTTAAGCGATTCTACAGGTGTTCAACAACAAAAACATCTTTCACACTCGTTAGATTGTACTGTGCATCTTGGAGACCATCACCATTATTGGTGGACTTCCTCGTGCCTATTAATGGTCTCCATTATTTACTGGGAATCAGATGATTTCGTGCATGTTCGACATCAATGCATATATTCACATGTATCGATCTATGTTTTTTGGTGAAGCAGAAATCAAGACCTTGGGTAGAGGCTTGCATCAATCAGCCTTGCTCCCTCTCCCAAGTTGCGTATATTGTTTTTTGGAGATAGCTCATCAAAATGATCCTATTATGACATTGGATCCGCATTGTGCTCATCAGCAGCCAACATCATCATATCTCTTTTATGAGAAAATCACTTTGACATAGCTACTGAGCATGGGAATTCCTGACTCAGGACATGATTTTAGTAGTTTTATATATATGTGTTGTATTAGGTTTCCCGTACCACCCGAAACTCCGATCCTCTCTCTTTTTGTCGAAGAAGGAAAATTACAGTGAAGTAAAGTATTTCGGCCATCGTCACAGCCTCTGATCTCACACTTTAGCATGCATCTGTTATACAGAAAAATGACCCCCTCATTAGCTCATAGGGGAAAGACATGATAGCTGAAGCAAAGACCAAGATTACATGCCTTGTTTCCACACTAATGCTGGCTATACACTGACAACCTACTTTATAAAGCTTCTCTGTAAGCCTAAGGGAGCGTTAGTGACCCTACTAACTCTAGTTTTCAGTTCAGGAACAACATTAGGGGATCCTAATGAAGTTCTAAAGGTCAAATGAGTGAATTGACTCATAAATATCTAGATATTTTCTCCTAAATCTACTCAAGAAAAGCAAGGAAGCATTCAAGTTTGACCTATTTGTGTGATTTCTAATCCTAATGAAGGAGGCAAATGGGAAAGAGCTAAAAAGCATGGACACTTCATTGCTTTTACCTTAAGGAACTCATGGAGGAACTTGGCAACCCTAACTCGATTGCTACATAAGCAAAGCTAGGGCTATGGTGATGAAGGTTAGATCATTTGAAAGGATAGCTTACTTGATTGTTGAGCATAGTCTCACTTCTAAGCATAAGAAGTTGGTAAGTAGGGAGAGAGAGAGAGAGAAGCTAGAGGGGTAAGGGAAGTCTAATGCAATAGATGGTTGTAATCACTCTTTCGACATTAATATAGAACTGCAGTTGTACTGTCTACTACATGGTGTTGGTACTATCATTCATTTACTTGTTTGTCCAATACCTTTTAGTATGAGTAGCTTAGTTATGTGTAACTATATTTCTTTTATGTATTCATGTATTAGTTATTAAGGTTGTATGCTATGATTATGCTCGTCTCTTCTATGTGCAGGACTTGATCTGGAGCCGGCTCAGGGAACTTCCACCTAGCTGCATTGTGCTCTCCAGCAAATCTACACGGAGGCTTGAGGTAATCCATCTATTTTTCTTTGATAGTTAGTTAATGTTTATGGACATGCATGTAAATTTGTGACGGTTGCAGATAATGTTACAGTCTACCAAGGGTCCTAGGAAGAACCTTGAGGGTATCTCCATTCTCCATACACCATGCATTCTACCCTATAGCATCCATAATTGTACACAAGGTAGGGAACACATTATTTTATGCAGAGGAACCTATAAATCAACACCTCAACTTCTTTGGGAATTTTGGAAAAGAGAGTCTCAATTCATATGTGGAGAGAGAGATATAGTTAATAGTGAGGAGGATTTATTAGTTGCATTACTCCTAATCGAATAAGAGTGTACTCTCCAATGGCTTAATGGAAATTCCACCTATGATTTCATCCCAACCCCATAGAACTACCATCAGGGGTTATCATCCCACTAGCCCTGGGTGCCTCTACCTCTCAGAAGTTGTCAACCAGCATAGTCTTGTCACACGGAATTTGTCAAGGGTGCGGACACAGCTGACCTTCCTAGAAGTCTAAGACATTCTAATGACAAACAAGACAAAATGGAGTGATCTTTCTCTAAATACACCTTTTACAACATGAAAACTACAAGTGTTTAGGCTTACCTTATTCCAAAACGCTGTTGTTGAAGTCCGTTCTTGACGATCCGGATGAGCTCCTCCTTCAAGTCAATTCCTGCAACCACAAACAATCAAACAATTACCAAGCACTTGCATTTCATATAATAAAACATATATTCAACATGCAGACCAAGGAACACATGAAATAACTCATTAACACAAGCTATTGAGAAAAATAAACCAGTTTGTATTAATAACGAAACAAAGAAACTCTTACAACCTGGCCTTGGTGTTGTGCAAGTTCCTCCCAGGGTCCATCAAGGGTTTTCCTCTACTTTGACAAAGCTCACCCTCTCCCAAGTAGAATCAAGTGAAGACAATCTCTCCTCACAAAGGTTCTAATGGAAGACCTAAATCCTGCAGCATTTACCCAAAGAAAATGTATAGCTCCAACCTCTTCTCCCTCTGGCTCAATGTCTTTATTTATAGTGTTGTAAAGAGGTTATTCAGGTCCACCATCAATGGGATAATCCCCCTCTTTGGGTGGGATAGCTCCCTTATTGATGGGATAAGTTCCCCCTTAATAGAGATACATGAACCAACTGGAGGCGCATCCAATTCATCAAACCGACCTCTAGAAAGTTCTAGAAGTAACCACAAGTAACTTTTTCAAGATAAAACTTGCGCATTTTGCCTTTTACAGAGGGACGCACCTGTCCCTTAACATACAGAGCGTCCATGGACGCATATTTTGTGAACAAGGTCAGCGTCCCCGCATGTAAGGCTAGAGAGAACCTGCAACCCCAGAGATAAACATAGTTTTTACAAGACTTTCTCTCTTCTTTGAGTTTGAGATGGATAACAGAGGCATGAGACTTGCCTAAGAGGGTAGCATGACTGTTGATTTGAGCCATACTAACTGTAAGTAGTCAAGGTGACATTTTTTAGTGTAACAGATTGCCCCCTAAAGTGCGAAGCCTGGAATAGAATAGGGTTTTGTAATTCTAGGAAGGGTGAAGCGCTTTATCATTTCAAGGATTGTCTTGTGGATGGCCTGGTTGGAACCTGCAATTTTCAACACAAAATACATGGATAAGATTATATCATCACTGAGGTAGGCATTCCCATACTCAGATTCAAAACTTTAACTAATGGACTAACTATTCTGATACAGGAATGATCTTGCAGTACATCATTTTAATAGACTTTTGTAGACACAGTATGGACGCAGCCATCTGTTTATGATTAGTCTACATAGATAATGAATACAAAACTCCTCGCAGCCTGGATGGTAGAAACTAGATCCAGGGTCTTCACTTCTACTTCCCGAATTGGTACGATTCTAGCCATGTGATTAAATGATTTGATGTCGAACATGTTAAAAACCACTTGATTACCAGTCAATGATGTAAACTGTTAACAAGCGTGAGAGAAACCACCAGTAATGTCAATGGTTCTCAAAGTACCAAGCACAACCCGTGAAATGTGAATAGATGTTTTGATGTCGAACACTTCACGGAATCCTCTGATCGAAAGTCAATGATGTAAACTGACGTCAAAGGCGAGAAACCTGCCATTGATGCATGCAGACTTCAAGGTACTGTCGATTCCTAAGTCATCTTTCTAGATAATGTGTCGATGTCGATAGAAAGCGACCCGTTGCAGGCAAGCCCGCAACACGAAATCATTGTTCAAGTTGAAGAAATGTTGTTGTAAGGACTGACTCAGGGATGGTCAAATGGATGACAAGTATTTTGCAGATGAAATTTTTGCTTGCAGACCTCTTGAACACATAACGACACGACAGATGGCTTGGTGACGAATAACTCAAAGTTAATCCCCGGAACCCGGTCAAAGACTTTCAAAGTGGTTTGATCAACTGTGAGGTAAAAGATTTCCCAACCCAGGTGAATGAAAGGTGTCGTGTTCAAGAGTGGTAATAAAGTTTCTTTTGAGACAAAAGGTAACAAACAGGTTCATTCTTCTCTCTTTTCCCCCACCATTTCTGGCAAGTACCTCTTTATTTTTAACAAGCTTGAGGAGGATAACATATGCTTGATTATAAGCTCATCCTTCGGACGAGTCCAACCTAGTTTTGATTCGAACCCTAGGAAGGAGTGGTTCGTTCCTGTTTGTAATTGAACAGGTCCTTTACTGTGAAATGTTTAACGAGCCCAGTATAGGAGAAACTCGGTGTTTTTCAATTTTAGAGAGTCTGAAAAACTTAAGAAGACTCCAAGTTGAACTTTTTCGTAGATTTGTGTCCCTCAAGCCCGAAAAAGTATAAAATAATACCTGGGGGAACCGCTTGATCTTGCGACCAAGGAGTACTTTCATAATTAGTGCCACTGACCTGAAAAGTAAAAAGCGATCAAGGACACGTCGTTTTATTTCCTTATCGAGTTTGAAACGACAAAAACCCGGCAATCTTTTCCTGATTTTGCGGTCAGAAAAGAGCTATAAGGGGACCGTCTTTTAATTCCGTTTTAACGAGTGTAAAAGAAACGCTCGGCGATCTTTTCATATTTTAGGAGTCAGAAAAGGGCTTAAAAGATGACTCTGAGGTTTCACTTTTTCGTAAGTTTTAACGAGTTCGAAAAAGGGATAAAAATGTACTCATGGTTTTCACTTTTTCGTAAGTTTTAATGAGTTCGAAAAAGGGATAAAAATGTACTCATATGGCCGACTTTCAATTTAATTTACGAGCAGGAAAAGACGGAAAGAACTCGGCATTTTCATTTGTTTTACGAGAATGAAAGATAGCAAAATAATCTCGAGATTTTCATGAGTTTAACGAGTCTTGAAAATAACTGAAATTGACTCGAGATAGGTTTCATTTTTACAAAAGCTTGAAACCAATAAAAACTATGCTTCAAATTAGTTTCATTTTTACACAAGCTTGAAACAGAGATAAAATTGTGCTTGATGCCCCCTAAGCATGATTGCTAGAGCGCATGCCCCCCAGCTTCATTTGGATGAAATGAAGGTTGAGTTACGAGATCATTTGAAAGACTAGACCTAAAACTGTAAAAACTGAAATAACTAACCTAAATATACAACTTAACATTTACGAGATCTAGTCAATCTCTCGACTCAAGTAGAGGAGGATTTGTTTCATTTTTTAACGAGCTTGACACAGGAAAAGAACTATGCTCGGCTTCAGTTTCATGTTTATGCAAGCTTGAAACGAAAAACTATGCTTGTTAAAAGTTCACATGCCCCAGCATAATGATGCAAATCAAGGTACATGCCCCCCAAGCTTCATTGCATTCAAAGAGGTGGATGGAATGAAGCTTTACTTTCAAAATCTTGGAAAGACTCGTGGGAGTTGTTTCATTTTTTAGTGAGCTTGACACAAGACGAGGAACTATGCTCATAACTACTTTCTACAATCTACCTAACAAAAAACTATACTCTAAAAACCTTGATTCATTTTTTAATGAGCTTGACACAAGACAAGGAACTATGCTCTAAAATCCTTGTTTCATTTTTTAACGAGCTTGACACAAGACAAAGAACTATGCTCATGACTACGCTCTACAATCTACCTACTTAACCTACCCTTGTTTCATTTTTTAACGAGCTTGACACAAGACAAGGAACTATGCTCAAAAAGTTCGCATGCCCCCCAGCATAATGATGCAAAGCGAGGTACATGCCCCCCAGGCTTCATTGCATTCAACCAGATGGATGAAAGGAATGAAGGTTTACTCTCAATATTGAACTTGAAAAGGGAGTTGTTTCATTTTTAAGGAGGTTGACACAAGAAAAGAACTATCCTCATACCTGATTCATTTTGTGACGAGGTTGACTCAGTAACAGGAACTATCCTCATACCTGATTCATTTTTTAACGAGGTTGACTCAGTAACAGGAACTATCCTCAAACCTACTTTCTACCATCTATATAGCCTAAAATCTAGCTGATTCATTTTTTAATGAGGTTGACTCAGTAAAAGAACTATCCTCACCAACTGATTCATTTTTTAACGAGGTTGACACAGTAAAAGGAACTTTCCTCGGACCTACTGATTCATTTTTTAACGAGGTCGACACAGTAAAAGGAACTTTCCTCGTACCATCCAGTTTCATTTTTTAACGAGGTTGAGAGAGGAACAAACTATCCTCGTTCTCACTGATTCATTTTTTAACGAGGTTGACACAGTAAAAGGAACTTTCCTCGTACTAGCCTATTTCATTTTTTAACGAGGTTGGCACAGGAAAAGGAACTGTCCTCGAACACACTGATTCATTTTTTAACGAGGTTGACACAGTAAAAGGAACTTTCCTCTCTACTCCTTGTTTCATTTTTTAATGAGCTTGACACAAGACAAGGAACTATGCTCATAAAAACCTTGATTCATTTTTTAATGAGCTTGACACAAGACAAGGAACTATGCTCTAACAAACCTTGATTCATTTTTTAACGAGCTTGACACAAGACAAAGAACTATGCTCATGACTACTCTCTACAATCTACCTACATATCCTAAATCTAGCTTATTCATTTTTTAATGAGGTTGACTCAGTAATAGGAACTCTCCTCATAACCCTAATTCATTTTTTAACGAGGTTGACTCAGTAATAGGAACTATCCTCATACCTGATTCATTTTTTAACGAGGTTGACTCAGTAACAGGAACTATCCTCATGCTAGCCTATTTCATTTTTTAACGAGGTTGATACAGGAAAAAACTATCCTCGTACCATCCAGTTTCATTTTTTAACGAGGTTGAGAGAGGAACAAACTATCCTCGTACTCACTGATTCATTTTTTAACGAGGTTGACACAGTAAAAGGAACTTTCCTCGTCAACTCCTTGTTTCATTTTTTAATGAGCTTGACACAAGACAAGGAACTATGCTCATGACTTCCAGTTTCATTTTTTAACGAGGTTGAGATTAGAAGAAACTATCCTCACTACATCCAGTTTCATTTTTTAACGAGGTTGATACAGGAAAAAACTATCCTCGCGACTGCTTGTTTCATTTTTTAATGAGCTTGACACAAGACAAGGAACTATGCTCATGACTTCCAGTTTCATTTTTTAACGAGGTTGAGACAGGAACAAACTATCCTCACGACATTGATCATGGCTTCCGACTGGTAGAAAGACATGTCAATGGACACACCTTGATCATGGCTTCCAAGAGGTCTTCATCAGAAGGAAGAATACTTCTTTGGAAGGAACACATGTCAAGGGACTCAAAAGGGATAAGAACATCGTGTTCCAGTAATCCCATAGAGTTTTCCATGTCAATTACCGGATCTAAATCAACAGTGAGAGGCTCACTTACATCGGTAACTGAAAACATGGGACGAGTTGCCACATAATTAACCCGTGGCAGGGTAGATACCACTTTAGAATCAGGAACATTTAGGGGTGTCATATTATTGGTAGTTGAAACAAGACTAGGGAACGAAAGCTGGTCTACAGTCACAATACTGCCATTGTGAGGGAAAGACATCACGCGAAAGAGTGTCGATACGACGGCTTTCATTGCATAAACATAGTCTCGCCCAAGGAGTAAATTGAAATCCAAGGGACCTCGAACTACCATAAGATCAACACAAACAGTTTTACCTTCCAAGGTAATAGAAAACTTAGGAAGGATCCCTAAAGGTTCACTAATTGTTCTGTTAAAATCTTTCAGATTCTGCGTAATAGGCGCAAGCTGAGGGGAACCCAAAGCTTTCCAAACAGTTGAGGATAAAATACTAACAGAAGCACCTTCATCTACCTGAGTACGATGTATGTCCCTACCACCAGCTTTGACAATGATTTGGAAAGGGATGGAGGAAGGAAGACGAGGTTCTGTCAGTCTATTCCAATCAAAAGAAAAGACCTCAGTACTTGGAGGGGGTTCTGTAGAAACAGGTGAAATGCCCCCCGGCATAGGAGAATCCGATGTAACAAGAAGAACATCAGCGATATGAAATTTACTCTCGAAAAGGAGAGTGTGATCGACCGAATGTGAAATTGAATCGACCACTTGATCAACTAATGGATCATCAACCTGAGTGACATGAGTTTCACTCTCCAATGGGAGAGTGTGATCGACTGTACTTGAATTTAGATCAATCACTCCGTCAGTTGACGGTAGGTTGGGAGAAAGTTTACGGTAACCAGTTGGAAATTCTTGCTGTGGAACAGTAAGGTTTTCCAACAATGTTGAGGCTTCATCCATGTGAGGGCAAATGTGAGTTTGATGACTCCCTTTGCATAACTTACAAGGAAACCTAACTTTACCCTTTTTCCCAGGAACCTGACTATCACTGGTTGATGGATCAACGGAAAGTTGATGAGATTTTTCTGACCATACTTCCAAGACCTTTGGAATACCAGGACAATTGACAAGGAAGTGGTCACCCTTACAAAGCCTGCAAGGGTATTTGGGTTTACGATGCATGTCGGAATTTTCCTCAACACAACTAACACTTACAACCATGGTTGGTTGGTTGACTTCTTTCTTATCTTGCTTCTTCTTCTTCTTCTTCTTCTTCCCTTTCTTCTTCTTCTTAGCCTCCTGGTTACTAGCATCAAGGCTTTTACCAGGCGAAGAGGAAGAAATGGAGGAAGAAAAATTAGGCGAAGAAGGTAAAGGGTCAATAGAAGGTTGGTGATGTTGAGATGGTGAACTCTGTTGAGGTGAAGCATCCGGTTGAGGTGGAACAATTGGAGTATTTTGGGCCAACGAAGTTGAAAATAACCATATCGGTAAACCTATTGTAAATCCAGGTAATGACAAAGTAGCCATATAAGGAGGACCAACATTTCCAAAGTAAGGAAAAGTACTAGGATTCTCATTAGGAGGGGTTCCTAGGTTGATAAATTCCGGAACATTTGCCATTATATTCAACTTCAGTGAATTTTATTAACAATTTAAAACTAAAATTAACAATTCACACCTATGGTCTCTAAAAGTAAAAACAAACAAATTAACACGCGCTATCAAATCTAGGAGTCAAACCACACACAAACAGTAAGCTCTCCGGACCGAAAACACTAGTTGGTGATGAAGCCCAACCTCGCAGAATTCAGTACAGAAATGGCGGGTGGAACAGTTACCCCGGCAACCTGCTTAATGAATAGACCAGCACAAGTTCCTCCACTTTAACCGTCTCGAAGTGAAGTGAACCCCCCGGAAAATCCAAGTGAGTATAACCGACGTCTGCTCCAGGTACAGTGGGACCTTCCCTCCACCGTCACCTCGGTAGAACCCTAAAGATTATGGTCACTAAGGTCACCAACAGTAACAAATACACCTGGGGGAACAGTCTAAACTCCGACAGCACGCAAGGGCAGAGTAGCAAGCTCAATCCCCTTACCGGCTCCTTGACAACAATCCAAGGTTTACCGATAAGTGACCCCTGGCTCCTCGACAATGGTTAATCCGAGGTTTACCGTTTGTAATACGTACTGTCTGGCGTCGTTCCCAACGAGGGGGGAATGATCCCCTCACTGGTTCGGACACGAGCTCGTGCTTCTCCTTTAAGAGGAGCTTTCCCAGAGTGCAATTGAAACAATTGGATTTATTCTACTCAAGATAAACTATCTGTTTGGTTTTGTAGTCTTGGAGAGTTAAGTACTCACCTACTCCAAGACCCTAGCCTAAGCTATGTTGGTGTTTCAGAGCCCTAGAAATGTAAAAATTACTAGATGAATTTTAATTAAGCGCTGTGTTATTAAGGCTGTTATTACTCAAATGGGTAAATGGAGATGAAACCAATGGTGTTATGACCCGACTCAACTGAATGCAATCGAATATGATAATGAAATCCTTTCAATTCGATGAATCCTAACTAGAGTAAGGAGAGAGTTTCCATTCACTTCCAACAATGCAAAAAATTGATCATTAAGAGAAAATTTAACAAATTCTCTAATGCACTAATTTCATCAAGAAAAACTAATGCAAATCAATTCCAAACCAATTTTTATTTTTATTTTTGTGTAAATTCAAATCAAAGAAAGCTGATCTAAATCTACGATTGATTTTTCAGAATGTAAACTATGCAATCGTAATCTATGCACAATTCACATGAAAAGTATGCAAATGTAATCTATGCACATTTTTCATTCATATTCTGAAACTGAGAACTCTAATTATGCAAATGTGATCTATGCAAGAGAATTCTCAAACACAAGATGATTCTAATGTGATCTAAGAACCAATCAAGTGCAAGTCGAGAAAATTGGGTGAGAGTTCCAAAGATCAAAATATAAAAACACTCAAAGGCGATTAACACTCATACACAATTTAGCCCCCCCCGGCGAATGAGGGGGGAAATTTTTTTGCAAAAACAAAAGCAAAAAGATGCAAAATTGTGAAAAGACTGAGAGAAACCTCCAAGTAATGACCAAAGGAAATCAAATTAAGAATTTCTCAAAAAAGAGACTCAAAACACCCAATTGATGAAAGCTAAAAGCAGGAATGCTAATGAAACAAGTTCAGGTGAAAATTTTTGACAGGGTACTAAAGGATCTGGGCAGAAAACACTAAGAAAAACCAAAATCTAAAAGCAATTTAAAGCAAAAATGGAATTTTCTTAAAGTTTATAGGAAGACGCAGGCAACCCGTTAGAACAGGCGCGGGCCCGCTCTGTGCAAACGACAACAGCGCGTCCAAAGACGCACTGTGCAGTACTCAGAGGGTGCGTCCTTCTGGAAAAGTTAAGAAAAACCAAATCTAACTAAATCTAAAGCTAAGCCACCCAAATACTAATTCTCACAGTCAAAAACCAGAAAATAAAAATGATTTTCTCAGAGCAAAGTTCACACAAAGGAAAAGACTTTCTCATTAATGGATTCCCCAGCGGAGTCGCCAATTTGTCACACGGAATTTGTCAAGGGTGCGGACACAGCTGACCTTCCTAGAAGTCTAAGACATTCTAATGACAAACAAGACAAAATGGAGTGATCTTTCTCTAAATACACCTTTTACAACATGAAAACTACAAGTGTTTAGGCTTACCTTATTCCAAAACGTTGTTGTTGAAGTCCGTTCTTGACGATCCGGATGAGCTCCTCCTTCAAGTCAATTCCTGCAACCACAAACAATCAAACAACTACCAAGCACTTGCATTTCATATAATAAAACATATATTCAACATGCAGACCAAGGAACACATGAAATAACTCATTAACACAAGCTATTGAGAAAAATAAACCAGTTTGTATTAATAACGAAACAAAGAAACTCTTACAACCTGGCCTTGGTGTTGTGCAAGTTCCTCCTAGGGTCCATCAAGGGTTTTCCTCTACTTTGACAAAGCTCACCCTCTCCCAAGTAGAATCAAGTGAAGACAATCTCTCCTCACAAAGGTTCTAATGGAAGACCTAAATCCTGCAGCATTTACCCAAAGAAAATGTATAGCTCCAACCTCTTCTCCCTCTGGCTCGATGTCTTTATTTATAGTGTTGTAAAGAGGTTATTCAGGTCCACCATCAATGGGATAATCCCCCTCTTTGGGTGGGATAGCTCCCTTATTGATGGGATAAGTTCCCCTTAATAGAGATACATGAACCAACTGGAGGCGCATCCAATTCATCAAACCGACCTCTAGAAAGTTCTAGAAGTAACCACAAGTAACTTTTTCAAGATAAAACTCGCGCATTTTGCCTTTTACAGAGGGACGCACCTGTCCCTTAACATACAGAGCGTCCATGGACGCATATTTTGTGAACAAGGTCAGCGTCCCCGCATGTAAGGCTAGAGAGAACCTGTGACCCCAGAGATAAACATAGTTTTTACAAGACTTTCTCTCTTCTTTGAGTTTGAGATGGATAACAGAGGCATGAGACTTGCCTAAGAGGGTAGCATGACTGTTGATTTGAGCCATACTAACTGTAAGTAGTCAAGGTGACATTTTTTAGTGTAACAAGTCTCCAGTGGATTTATCATCCCTATAAGGCATAAACACTACTCAGTGATTACCAATCAACAAGAATTTTGGGTTTCTCAACTAGAATATCATCAGATCTAACTTTGTTATTAATAACCAACAAGCCTCGTGGGTTTTTCAACTATGTTATGTACAAAGATTCTTAGTGATTATCATCCAACAAGCCTTATGGTTTTCTTATTTGTGCTATCAATAGAGCTTCTCCTCTCTCTGAATGCTCAATCCTGATAATCTTCTCTACCCTCTCAGCAAAGCATCTTAACCATCAGGATCCTCTCGACCTCATCTTTTCCATGTTCCTTTCTTTTCTTCCTATGCATATTAATCATGTATGATTCTTTCTTTACAATAGGAGCCTCTTCGAATCTATCTCTTTATGTTATCAACACGAGCCTCACTACCTCCTCTTCTCATTTCAATAGTAGCCTCTCGACCTCCTCTCTGTATATTCAACTGGAGCCTATCAGCCTCCTTTGTTTTCTTGTGTTTATGAATATTGTCCCAATTCACCATACCCCTTGCCCTTTTCTTCTAGTGGTCATTCTAATTGACTAAATGAAGGAGTGTCTTCCCAAGTATCTCCTCCTCCTTCTCAGCCATGATGGTTCTATCCTTTTCTTAGTTGCCTACATATACTAGCAACCTTGACAATGTAATCAATACTACTCATTTAATTTGTTATTCCTTTGCTTGTAGTTCTTGGCCAAAGAGAAATGAGTTTGTCCTTCATTTTTCTAGATGAATTAACACATAGTTAGCCCTTTAAAAACCATTCATTTTGCCTATGAATGATATTTAAAATAACCCACTTCCTCAAGAAATGGAATCTGTGTCCCTCTCTCGATCATTCTTAATTTTATGGTTACATAATTATAAGGAAAATGATTACATAGGGAATTAACCTGCAAGGGATGTCACAATCCCCACCCCCTTACAAGAACACCATCCTTAGTGTTCTAGGACCAAATACAAAATAAAAAAATTCCTTAAACTAAACAAAATTTATTTGGGTCTTTATATTTACAGCTCAATTACAATTACAATTCACATATATAGTCACTTACCCAAAAACTCAATGGATACATTTCCCATTAAATCGATCATCTTTCAATGGCTCTTTTGAGGTCTTCTGGGTGCTTTTATTGCACACTCTGATATCTTCATGTTTTTGTAGTCCTCTTTTTAGTCAACTTCGTTCACCTAGACTAGGCAATATCCATGCTTTCCTATAACATGGCGTACAATCTCTCATGAGATTCATCATAAATATTTTGTAATATTTTTAATTACACCTCTTGTATTATCTTTGAATGGTTTCTTAGGAATTCACACACATTTTTTTAACAACCCAATTTATCAAGTGTTCTCAACAACTCCTGACTGTTGCACCATAGTGGCTACAAATTAGCATAGGGGTTCATGCAGACACAAAGAGTGTCAGTTCAGGCTTGGAGAGAGAGATATAGTTAATAATGAAGAGGTTTTATTAGCTATATTACTCTTGAAGGAATAAGAGTACACTCTTTAGCAACTTAGTGGAACTTCCACCTATGTTCTTAGCCCAACTCCATGGAAATACCTTCAGATGTTACCAATCTACTATCCCTGTGTGCCTCTGCCTCTAAGAAGTTTTCGGCTAGCATAGTATTTAGTGGATTTTTCATCTCTATAACGCACAACCACTACTTATTGATCATTAGCCAGCAATCCCTTTAGGCTTCTTAGATGTACTATCATCTGAGCTAACTTTTTGATTATTAGCCAACAAGCCTCATTGGTTTCTCAGTTGTGCTATCATCATAGTTATCTTGTGTGATTATCAACCAACAATCCTTAGGGGTTTTTCCTATATGTTATCATCAAAGCCTCTCTACTCCACCAAACTCTCGTCTAGAATCAACATGGTGCTTAGTGGAGTACATGTAAAATCCTATAATTGAGTCTGATTATTAGTTTATATACCATCAAAACTTCCTTATGATCGACATGATACAACATGAGAATATAAAATCATTATTCATATGAAATTAAAATCATCAATCAGCCAGGGATTTTCCCTGACACATTGAATCCTCTTTCTACCGGGAATATCATTGGAAAAATTATTAAGTCATCCCATCTAGCCATTTACATTTGCATCAATTAAATTTATACAATCATTCTTCCATAATAATTATTCTTAACAAGGCCCTGTTAGACACAATGGCATTTATACATACATATCAATACGATCATAAAAATACATTTGCATATGTAATTAGAATAAAGGTTAAGAGAACCTCCTTTTGAGCCATATTCATGGCTTCCATGTCACAATCCATTATCCCCATTGTTACAGGGAAAAGTGTCTATATAGAACTGCTCTATCCCACTAAGGTGTGACAGCTGCCTTAGAAACAAACAGAGAAAAACTACTTTTGTTTTTCCTTTATGAATTATAGATAGAGAGGAACAGAAAGACCAACCTCTGTGTTTCGCTAATCCTTCGATTCGATCCCTCTCTTCTTTGATAGTCCTTAGCTACCTGCTCCCTTGCACGCCCAGCTTAACAAAGTACCTGTAAGATCACAGAAGCATAGCACTATACAAAGACATGGATCTATATTCATAAACAATCTAGGATCAGATGTAAATTGACCATACAAATGTAACAAACATCAATGATACAAAAGCATGGAGGAAAACTCAAATAGTTTTTATTGATAAACAAGAAAAGATCCAGGAGGAGTTACAACCAGTTGTTTCAACCCAGCATCAACCTCCCAGCAAAGAAGCCCCTCTTCACCTCAAACAAAGCTTAGATCACCCAACAACCTGATGTTTGTCTCTAGAAACCAACAACAATTCCTTACAATATGCAAAATTCCAACCTCTGGATCTCTGGGATGAGGGATCCATATATAGATATCTGTAAGGGGGATGAGTCAGCTTGTGATTTGATTAGTGTCTTCTCTCTGATAGTTCTTGCTTCCACTTGGAGACTGAAGGCCTCTTACTCATCCTTGGTCGAATTCAGTGAGGCAAGTGTCACAGGAGAAGATTCTGGAAGCTTCCATTGTCTCTCCACCTCGCGGAATGACACTGCCATTTGTCATTTCTCGCCCATCGCACCCCACAGAAGGGATTTTTGAAATGCAATGCACCCTCACAGTGTATTTAGGTGAGATGCAACGCACTTAGCCAGTGGAGCAGCTGCAATGATCCTGTTTTGACCAATTCTGAGCAGTTTCTCATGGAGAACTTCTGGGAGAAGCTGTAATCTGTTGACCTTGTTCATTTAGGGGTTAGAAAAACACTTTTAGGGACTTAGGAGCCCTTGGTTTATGGAAATTTTCATGCTTAGGGTTGTAGGGCACAAAAATGTCTATAACAGTTGCCCCCTAAAGTATGAGGTCGTTAACCTTTTGGTGTCGGGTAAAATTCTTTATTATGAGGATCTGAAGTTCTTTCAATGCTGGGAGGAGACTTGTAATAAAATACAATACAATACATTATCTTCATACTATTTTCATGATCTAGCTGAGGCGGGCATTCCCATGCTCATCTTTATAAATTCATTTTCATGTACATAGGACAGACAATCGTCTGAGTGTAGACTGATGATTCTGATAGAGCCATCATCCTTTTGAGTGGATGATTATCTGTGCAGCAATGATGTACATTTAATGTCTTTATTTTCCCTGAATATATATCGCAGCCCGGATGGATGAAACTAGATCCGGGGTCTTCAGTCTCGTCTGATCTTCACTCGAAGTACAAGTCAATCCATGTGAGAAATGTTTTGAAGTCGAACATGGAAAGACATCGCTTGATTACCAGTCAATGATGTAAACTATTAACAAGCGCGAGAGGAATCACCGATAATGATAATGACCCTCAAGGTACTGTAGTACAATTCACGTGGTGTGAATAAAGGACTTGGCATCGAACACCACGCAAAATCTTTCGGTCGAAGGCCATTGATATAAACCTGTCGCCGAAAGTGAGAAACTTGCCATTGAGGTATGCAAGCATCAAAGTACTGAATGGGGTGTTCCTAGATCAACTTCTTGGATAATGAACTGATGTCGACAAGAAGTGATCTGTCACAGGAGGGCCTTAATGAATCCCACATCAATGACACAGAACAGAGCAAATGATTTTAATGGAGGTGAAAACGATCTGGTGATATAAGGTTCAGGGTGGCGGTCATGAAAGAATGGAGTATAATTTATGGTACTGGGTGAGGCACAGGTGAATTCTTTGAATGACTTCTCTTGAACATATCGGTGACACTGATGTGATGGATTGGTAGCATTAACCCCAAATGTGGATGGTATGGCGTGACCATGGTGATGTGACAGGTGAATGAAACAACCCAACCTGACTCGGACACGGAGTGGAAGTGTCATGTTCAAGAGCGACTTGCTACCAATAAAGTTTCTTTGAGTTTTCTTCCCAATTTTCCCAGTCATTGCTGACCAGTACCTCTTTATTTTTGTCAAGCTTGAGGAGGATAACATATGCTTGTTCTATAATTTTCCCTTCGGGCAAACCCATCGCTATGTTTTAACGAGCCTAGTGATAGTGAAACTCGTTCTCGTCTATACACAAGTTTGTCGCTATTAATCTTTTTAACGAGTTTAACGACAAAGATAACTTGGTCCTTTTCAATTTTAGAGAGTCTGAAAAGGAACGTAAAGGTAACTCCAAAATTCCTTTTTCGTCATCTAATCCCTTAAGTCCAAAAAAGTATAAAACAATACAGAAGGGATGAATTTTCGATACTTTTAATGAGCCGAACAAAACAAGCGCTCGATCTTTTTGTGTAATAATCCCTCAGGTCCAAAAAGATTAAAATCTAGAGGAGGAATAGCACTTCCTGTCCCTTTAATGAGCTGGAGAGGCCAATGGCTCGGTAATCTTTTCATATTTTACGAGTCAGTTGAAAAGAGCTTAAAGGAGACTCGTCTTTTGAGGAACGAGTGATAAAACGGGTAGCAGCTGATTCCAAGTAAGGTTTGGAATTTTCCAATCACGGCAGTGTTACAAGGATGGCTAGTGAAATCACTCTTCGCAGCTGTTCTTGAAAATGGGTAAACAATCAAATGGGGGTGAATGATTGGCCAATGAAAAAGTGGAGGTGACGGTGTAAACACGACCAAGGATTTAATGGCTGAAGTACTACATTCACGATGGTTATTTACCAGGGAATAGTTCATTTTTTAACGAGCTTAAACGCGGGTGGAAACATTTGCTCATGTCTTATGTTTATTTTTTAACGAGCTTTAACCCTGCAGTAACACTGCTCGTGATAAGTTTGCATGCCCCCAGCATAATAATGCAAATCAAGGTGCATGCCCCCCAAGTTTCATTGCATTCAACTCGGTGGTTGGAATGAAGGTTTACCTTTGAGATTTGGAAAGGGGATTTGTTTCATTTTTTTAATGAGGTTGACATAGTAAAAGAACTATCCTCATGACTCATTGTTTCATTTTTTAACGAGGTCGACATGAGTTAAGAACCATCCTCGAAATCCACTGTATTTACAGTATTTGATAGAAAATAAAAAACTGATGGATGATTAAGGTTGTTGGAATAATCTTCGTGGTAATCCGGAAGATGGGAGTGATGGTGGTAATCTTCCCATGGTGCCTCTCCTATCATCATTGATTGAATGATTCCTTTGTCTGTAGAATGTACATGCGACCAAGGATCTAAAGAGGTGCCATATTCCTTAGACCTATCTATCCAAACACTCGATGAGCATTGATTTGGGTTTGCCCCCCAAGCCAAGAAAATTGATTGCTACAATATTTCTAAAATGGCGATGATCCATGCTGACAAAATGTTTAGGAATCTTCTGAATCTATTAGATATAGAAGATTTCATATTGCAGGTTTCCACTGTGGCCACTTCCGCCAAATTACTCGGAGGCGATAGGGAAAAAGTACCCATTAAGGCAGGGTCTTTTAGGAGACCTACTCTAATATTTTGAAGCACATGATTGCTTCCATGAATCATTGGAATGCTTCCCGTAACTTGTGAACTGTTGGGGAGAAATGTTTGTTGGTCGAGGATTGTAATTCCTCCTTGAAAGGGAAATGCAATCTTTCTGAAGTAGGTCGACACAACTACGGCCATGGCATATATCCAGGGCCTTCCCAGTAGGATGTTGTAATCGAGGTTTTCGTCGATTACTTCAACACCAATTTCTACTGTTTTGCCCCCCATTTCAACTTGCAAGTTACTTAAAATCCCGTATGGAGTGTATGATCGGCCATCAAATGCTTTTAACGTCGTTGACGATCTCGACAAGGGTGGTGAGCCTAAATTTTTCCAGCAACTCATCGACATAATACATGTAGATGCCCCCTCATCAATAATTGTTCGATGAACAATTTTGTTGAGGGCTTTCACTTGAATAAGGAAAGCTAGTTGAGCTGGTAACTATGGGTCATATCCTTTATGATCAAAGGCCACAAGATTGGAATCCATTGGGCCAATCCCACCTATCGCTGATAATAAAGCTTGCTTTTGGGAGGGGAAATTTTGCGGTACCTCAAGTGTCGACATAGCGGACGGAGATTGGGCCAGGTCCTCTACTATATTATAATTTTGTGCTACTTTTGCACGAGGATTAAATGTCTATTTGTGTATTGCTCCCAACTTTACCATTGTTTCAGGAATGATGGGTGGCACAACTTCGGTCGAAGTTGTTGTCGAACTACTAGGTTGATCTTTATCCTTGTTGTTCGACAGCTGTGGATTCCTGTAATCTTTATTCCTTGTCAAAGCATCATTTTTCTGCTTTGAGATAGACAACATAAGCACTTGGGATCGGGAAGAATTTTGATTATCAACCAGTTTGGTGCCCGGGTTTGGAAACGGATCAGTCAATACTGCTGAGGTTTTTGAATTCTTAAGGAGTTTCTTAACTTCAGCTTTATGTGGACAGTCTCTTGTCCGATGATCCTCATCACATATATGACACCCCGCAGGGGGTTTCCTTTTCCCAGAAGGATTTGCAGAAGGTTTTTTAGGAGATGAGTCATCCTGCTTCTTTTTTTTCCCTTTCTTTTTCTTCTTGCCCCCTAGTTGCTTCAGTTGTTTGCCCTTGTCGGTCGACATGGCATTTACTTTTGAGGCAAGAAGTTCATCTTTTGCATTTTGACCTGAAATCTTACGGGCCTTTTTGGATGTAGCCTTTTTCGATTTCGTGCCTGTTGCGCCAATCACGCCATCGCCGGCATGAGAGTCATTGTTTGATTTAGGAGTAGGAGGAACTGAGAATTCCGGTCTAGGGGCGTCAGGTATTTTATCGTAGGGCGTGCCGGACTGAGTGTAAATCAAGTCCAAATATTGCGCACGAGCAATAACTTGCTCTTCGGTGACGACTCCCCCTTTTGCCACATCTTCTGTAATGGAAGGTAACAAAGACTTAATAAACCATTCAGCTAAAAGTTGATCAGGAACATACATTTTTACCATTCTACGATGACGTCACCACTCATGTATATGATCAGATATGTGAGTGACCGTTGTTTGTTTGAAATTAGTAAGAAGTTCTGTTCCCGTTTCGTACCTTATCGGTAACTGAAAATGGGTTAAAAAGGTTGTGGCTAGGGTACTGAAGTTGTCAAACGAAGCTCTGGGTAACTCGATATACCATTTTGCTGCTGGACCAGTTAACGTCCTCTGGAAAAGGTGAAGCCTAATCGAATCATCATTTAGGGTGTTTGATGAACACCACAGATGAAATGTCATCACATGATTCGACGGGTCTTCACCCAGATTTCCATTAAATTTAGGAATATCTGACAGAAGTTTATGCGGAATCGTCGGCCACCAAGAGGCATAAGCAATTGGATCATTCGTCAACCGATTTAGATCTGGTAATTCTAGAGTTGCTACAAAGGGCAACTGTTGATTCAGGTTAGGCGAAGCATACCCAAGATAAGATGGAATCGCCTGAGCAGTGGGTCTTTGCATACCAGCATAATGTATTTGATGCTGGCAACTTTGACAAGGTTGATGGGCATAACTATTATGATAACCGCTTTGGAAATGCGGTTGCCCATTACTTACAAAGACTTGTTGCTCAGGTCCTTAATATGATTGCTGGAATGGCAGTTGTTGACATTGTATCAGCCATGGTTGTTGGACCATTTTCTGTTGCCCAATACTGGATGATTGACCAAGATGAGGAGTCATAGTACTTGTTTGAGCCTGAGTCGCTCCAGATAAGGAGGCACTACCCTGAGGTTTTGATTGAGTCGTTGAGACAAGAGGCTGTTGTAAACCTGAGAAACTTGGGGTTGACATACAACAGGTAGCGCTTGTACTTGCGACGCAGTCACCATAGCAGGTATAGTGGAAATATTCGACACAGGTTGGACTGGTTGCATTGAATATACAACCCTTGGTTGCTGAGGCAGTATTGGTACCCAACCGCTGGATGTAATTCCAGTTTGACCTGAACTTTGTTGTAAACTCCCACATGGTTGTTTTTCGGGAGGGAACAATGAAAAGGCATACTGCCCTCCATATGGTGGCAATCCAGTACTTAAAGGGTAGATTGGCCTTTGAAGACACATTGGATCAATTTTTTGAGTTTCAACATAAGAAATACCAGATGATAATTCGGATGAAGAAATAGGAACAGACCATGTCGTCGAAATAGTCCCTGATTGGACTCGAGCTTGTTGTTGATAACTTGCCGGGACAGATGGTATACCGGCGAACATTGTTGGAGTAGCAGCAGGAGGTTCTGCTACTGCTGTGTCGGATGACATAGTCCTAGATGTCGACGGTTGATCAGACATATCTAGTCTATCCAAAAGATTTCCTAGCGATTCTACAAGAACTTTGCGATGAAAGGAGACTAACTTCTAAGACCAACGAGGGAACAGTGACGTTATTCCAATTAAAATAAATTTTAGACGCTTTGACACAACTTGTTTTTTCAATTTTTAAGAGTCGATAAAAAACAAAAGATGACTCTAGTCGCCTTCGATTTTTAATGAGCCTGAAGTGACAAGTGCTCAGATGGACCTTTTCCGTTAAGGAGTCTGAAAAGGAACGAAAGGGACTGATCTGGAAATCTAGGTAGAGGGATTACCAAACCAATCGCAAAACTGTAGAATACTTTTTACAGTACGGCAGTCAATCTTCTCGAATGTTGTGTTCAGTGCATTGCGATCGATAGGGCGGCAGACACGGCTTCCTATGGATAAAGGATTAAGCCTATTGGGGTCTCCCAAAATATACTCGACGGTACGTGGGAGCACCAGTCTGTACTGGCACTTATCATCTTAAAGTGGAGGAATCACCAACCATCAGTGAGAACAACAGTTACCAGGCTTTACGACGCCGGAATACGTCTCTAGCCTAGACTTCTAAATGTTGTGCGTTAAGTTCCAAAGCGTTGTTAGATTCATTGAATTTATTTTAAGTTGATCTTGCTTATGAAGTTTGCCTTTCGGGTTCACCACGAGATGTAGATGTAATTCCTAAAATGCAATCTAAAGATGATAAACAAACTTTTTATCTCTTTTATGCAATGAAAATCCTAGCTACTAGGGAAAAGAAAGACAGAACCTTTTCACAAAGAGCAAAGAGCACACTGTAAATGCACTTTCCTAAATCAAGCCAAACAGACTGTCTATATGCAAATGCACATGCATGTATTTGTTTTCGACTTTCTTAGTATATGGATGCTAAAAAGAAAGTTGATGCACAAATCTGAATTTCTTTTCAAGCGACAAACATAAACAAGTTTCTTTTCGAAATCAAAAAATGGAGACGATTACAACACCTTATGATTTTGAAATGAATACTTGTTCTTGACACTAGAAAATTACAAATTCAGACCAAAAGCAATAGTAACAGGATAATCGACCATCAACAGCAATCAAACTCTTTCCTACGATTGAAATCGACACTTGCGACAGATTCAAATCAAAGGACGACAGTACGACTATGCTACTTTTGCAAAGGAGAACTGTAAATGACTCAACAAACACACAAAAACATCTACAGTTCTTTTGTACAAAGGAGGCGGAATAACAGTAAGGAAAAGGAGTTTCAAACAGACATACACTGATCACAGGCAGCAAAATACAGGAATAGAACTGGAAAGAATGAAGCACAGAAGCCTCAGTTGCATAGAGCTAGTCTGATCAGCGCACCTGTAACACAGAGAATCTGAAATGCAGTGCAGGTTGTCCACTCGGGAAGTGCACTGAAATTCAGAATCTCTGAACAGTACTTGTGCTAGGCCAGAAACGAGACTCTTTTCGGGTTCTGGGTCACAGTTTGCAGTTCAGTTCTTGGTTTTTGGCCGAGTAAAAAGCAATTAGTAATGCAACAATCAGGGGTAGATCTAAGGAGGATCTAAGAGCTATCACAAGGGCAATCAGATAATTTGTGAATTAGTTGTTTAAATCAAAAACATATCCAGTAGATGGATTAAAGTAGCAGTGATTTACTTTGCATTTGTTATGGCAAATGCAGTTCGAATGCTACTTGTAAGTTTATGAAACAAACAACAAAGAATGATAAACAAACAAACTAATTATTTCCCCAGCGGAGTCGCCATTTTGTTACAGGGAAAAGTGTCTATATAGAACTGCTCTATCCCACTAAGGTGTGACAGCTGCCTTAGAAACAAACAGAGAAAAACTACTTTTGTTTTTCCTTTATGAATTATAGATAGAGAATAACAGAAAGACCAACCTCTGTCTTGCGCTAATCCTTTGATTTGATCCCTCTCTTCTTTGATAGTCCTCAGCTACCTACTCCCTTGCACGCCCAGCTTCACAAAGTACCTGTAATATCACAGAAGCATAGCACTATACAAAGACATGGATCTATATTCATAAACAATCTAGGATCAGATGTAAATTGACCATACAAATGTAACAAACATCAATGATACAAAAGCATGGAGGAAAACTCAAATAGTTTTTATTGATAAACAAGAAAAGATCCAGGAGGAGTTACAACCAGTTGTTATGACCCAGCATCAACCTCCCAGCAAAGAAGCCCCTCTTCACCTCAAACAAAGCTTAGATCACCCAACAACCTGATGTTTGTCTCTAGAAACCAACAGCAATTCCTTACAATATGCAAAATTCCAGCCTCTGGATCTCTGGGATGAGGGATCCATATATAGATATCTTTAAGGGGGATGAGTCAGCTTGTGATTTGATTAGTGTCTTCTCTCTGATAGTTCTTGCTTCCACTTGGAGACTGAAGGCCTCTTACTCATCCTTGGTCAAATTCAGTGAGGCAAGTGTCACAGGAGAAGATTCTGGAAGCTTCCATTGTCTCTCCACCTCGTGGAATGACACTGCCATTTGTCATTTCTCGCCCATCGCACCCCACAGAAGGGATTTTTGAAATGCAACACACCCTCACAGTGTATTTAGGTGAGATGCAACACACTTAGCCAGTGGAGCAGCTACAATGATCCTGTTTTGACCGATTCTGAGCAGTTTCTCATGGAGAACTTCTGAGAGAAGCTGTAATCTGTTGACCTTGTTCCTTTAGGGGCTTAGGAGCCCTTGGTTTATGGACATTTTCATGCTTAGGGTTGTAGGGCACAAAAATGTCTATAACACCCATGGATCAAATTACTAACCCACCTGGTTGTCATACTACTGTCCACTTAGTCATGGACATACATATATTAACATATGTCAATTAAAATCAGAGTTTAGAGAACTCCTTTTTTGCAAGCATGCATTAAATTTCAACAACATTTGCCAAAGGAATTCTTTGTCCAGTTCCTCCCTTTTACCTTTTTACTATTTTGCATTGTTGTTATTACCAGTGTTATAGCTATTGTTTTATGTTAGAACTACTTGAAAAATCAAATACCAACTCTCCCCAAAGCATGAAAATAAAGGGAAAAATCCAAAGGAAAAAGGGAAACCATAAAAGCAAAGAATTTTATGACAACAGTCATAAAATTGCCAAACAAAATAGCATGGTTGTGTGAAATTCAACAGTCAAAGGATAATTCAAACATGAATCAATTGATGAACACAAAACATAAAATATTCAACAATATAACAACTCAATCCCATGAGTTCATATGTTCCCAATGGTTCATGAATAAAAGCTCAAGTAATTTCCAATCACTTATGCCATTTGTTATCTTTCCATGTTAAGCCAAGCACATTACCCTTAACCATTAAAATTGCTATCAATCACATTTCTTAAACCAAGACATAATTTTAATCATATACATTATCTTGGTTTCGAAATTTGGAATACATATACACATATGAACATGTTACCATCATGCCATCACAGGTTTTTAAATTTAGTCTTTAATCTAGCTCAACTGCATAATTTATTCAGCCTCCTTACTAACACCACCATTACCATTTTAGATCAACTTTTTAAACACTTTAGAAAAAAATGGCCTTCTTATTAAGGCCAATAGTCATGGCACCTGCAACCTCAAAAGGGTCAGTTAGGAAACCACATCTTTATATCATACTTATAATTTTTCACATTTATGAAATGCATCATAGAACTTGAATTTAGTCTAACCATTCCATTGCAATGCTACACACAACATTCACTTGCACATTCAACAAATCAAGATATAGTTCATAATCTACATACGAATCACAAGAAAATGTTTTAAATAGCATGCAATCATATCCACGTTTATCTACAACACCTAGAGCTAGAGCTCCACCCTAGCTCCAAATATCGAGGCGTTGGACCTAATGCTTTCCTAATTTTGTATAAAGGTGTCAATTATTCCCAAAGGTCTAGAGTTGAACCTTCACCTATTTTTCCTTCTGCGATAGACCCCATCTAGTCCAAGTGTTGAACCTGGAAGCTCTGATACCACTCTATAACATACCCCCTACTATCCCTAGCCCCTAATAGGTGAAAAAGGAGGAAGTTACTAAGCTAACCCAACCTCCGAAGTCGAGTTATGTAAATTGGGTCTAAACATTTCAACCATTTTTTACCTTCTTAAAACTTAAAATTGATGATGTCATTGTGTTTGTCTCATTGATACCTTTGCAACAATATAATTTGTTTTAAAATATGACTTCTAGGTCAAATGATATGGTCATTTAAATATTAGCCTATCAGATAGTGCCATGTCATGCTAAACTTCCACATGGCATCCACATGGATATATGAGTTGACCACCTCACTGCCAAATGGCAATGTTACCTTAGTTTCCAACGCATTCATACCGGGTCATGAATTAACCCCTCTCTATGCCTCACATGGCCCAAACTATAACATAAATGTGACATATGCAATGTATGCAGGTGTGAGCCATTTATGGACACATCAACCAAGGTATAGAATCCTAGAAGTATTCCTTATGGTACCCTATTGAAAATTCCAAGTAAAATGGAGAGAAGTTACGTGGATTCCTCCACGTCGATGTACAAAATACATAAAAAAATCCCCACTCACCATGTTGTCCTGGTGTTTCAATCCAGGTGGTATTTTCTCCTCCTAATGTCAAAATATCATGGGTATCAAATATATAGGACATGTGCAAGGCTACAACATGCTTGGCTTTAAATGCCTCGATTTCTCTTGCCTCCATGCTTGGTCATAGCTCTTAGCCATATGGTTTGGCAGGGAGTTGTTGGGCATGCAATCCCCCCACAACATGGTTTGGGGCTCAAAGCCCAAGTTTTGGTCAAATGTATTGTAAGAATCCACAAATTACGGGCGCAGAGCACGAAGTATAGGATGAGTCATAGGGTTGTCCGCCCTAAGTATTGTAAAGTGATGAAATTTCATGTCGGCCTACCCATGGTTTGCGGACCATGGGATTGTATAAATAGAGCGAGGCTCTAAGTTGTAAAGATAGTGAATGGGAGAGATGAATACACGTGGTTCGAGCATAGAGAAAAAGTCTAAGTGTATTGGGTCATAGTAGTAGGAAGAGGCTCTGCAGCTGAGTGCACAAAGGTCTAATAGAGTCTGCAACTGAGTGCGCGGACCCCT
Organism: Pinus tabuliformis; assembly: GCA_031772625.1. Lineage (NCBI taxonomy): Eukaryota > Viridiplantae > Streptophyta > Pinopsida > Pinales > Pinaceae > Pinus > Pinus tabuliformis. Next base: position 484,613,899 of record CM062814.1, on the reverse strand, counting down.
ACAGCTGAGTACACAGGGAGATGTCGAGTCTATAATCTTGATCGAAGAATAATAAAGAGAAGTTGATTCCTATTTCTGTGTATCTACTTGTGCATTGCCTTCTTTATATTTATATTGTTTTATTTATTGCGCGCACTGATATGATTGCTGGATATGTTGTAATAATCACTAGTCTTGCACAAATAAGTTAAGTAATCATGTAATAACATATTAAATAGCAAGGAACTTATGTATAATATGGGTTTCACCTGAGTAGGGCTATGCAGAAGAAGCATCATAGGTTGCGAAGGAATAACAAGTGCACGTAGAGACGTGCGTGCAGGGTCAAACCGCAGACCTCCGGAAGCTCATCAAACATCCCCAGGGTGTGGAAACCTAGTTCTACCACCCTCCCATACTACTTTAGGTGAGACCTCATTCTGTGCTCCAAGGAATGTTGTTGAAAGGGCCAGCAGTACTGAGATTTGCTTGGCTAAATCACCTCTAAACCTAAGTCAGGCCCATACAAGCCAACAAATGGTTCCATTACCAGGACCGGGATCTACATAAGGGATGTCTGATGTCGTGCCACTGGAATCCAACAAAGAAAGAAACTGAAGAGTGGTTGCACAAGAAGATTCACGAGTTCGCGACGTAGGAGAACAGAACTCCGCGAGTATCTAAGGAACAGTGGTTGGAGCACTACTTGTATACGGAAATCAATGAAATTTTCTTTGCATCCTTTCCTTCTGAGCTGCATGAGTGGATCGCGAAGTTAGTAGACAGCCAGGGAAGGTGTAGGCTCGAAAAACCAATAGTGTGGACTCTGGAATTAGTGCGCATACTATAAGCGTCAGGAGATAATATCCCACAAGTTTTGGACCATTGTCTTGACCAAATAATAGGAGGATTTATCACTGAGTTTGTGGTAGACACGATTGTCAGCTATAGTGAGGCAAAGCGACATTTCCTCAAGGGACCACAAGGTAAGTATATTAAATGTTTGAATACTTGGGTTAAGATGCTATTGTGTGAAAAGTGAGTTATGTGAATAAATTAATGTTTGGAGCTAAGCAAAGTGGGAAGATCTATGGAAGCGGAGGTAGCGAAGAATTAGAAACCAGTCCCTTAATTTCACCCTCGCGGGAAAGAGAGGAAGAGCTCGCAAAAGTTTCTTCAAGAAGTGCGGTCAGTTTGATAAGGCAGCAAATTCTACGTTTACCACCTCCACCCACACTACCACCCGTCTCACCCTCCTCACCTCCATCTCCACCCACCCCACCTCCGCCACCACCATAGTTTAGTATGGCGAGTGCGATCAAACTAGCGGTATTCAGAGGAGTGTGGAATGAATATCCAGACCAATTCTAGTTTGTGGTAAGAGCAGTATGGGAAGCACAAGGCATCATGGATGACAATATTAAGAAGGCTACGCTGGTGAGTGTGCTGCAGGATTACGCATTAACATGGTATATCAAGAATTCTAATGACCACCCAAACGCAGGAATCGCAGAAATCCAGGTTGTGCTGAATAGGGAATTTAGCAAGCCAAAGTTAGAGACACAATTGATCATCGGGTTTAAGGAGAGCATGATGCTCCCAGGCGAGACCCCTTGGGATCTAGACCAAAGACTGAAGAGTACGATTCGTGAAGCCAATATGACATTGACACATGAACATCATCACGCATGGTTTGTAGCATCACTGACACCTCACTTAAGGATGGTGCTGTCACAAAAAAAACTTTCCACCCAGGTCGAAGCTTTAGAAATGGCGATGAGATTGCATGAGACTCCTATACAAGACCCTGGTTTAGGAGTCCAACAAATCCGTGTGCAATTACAAAATCTATGAGTGGAAATACCAAGTTTGAAATAGGACAGAACACCTCGGCCGGAGGTACGTGAGGAGGTATGGTGCATAAAATGCAAAGGCCAAGGGCATGACAAGGACCATTGTCCAATGTTCATGAACTACTTGGTAGGAGGAGGATCGATGCCATTAAGACCCGAGGCATAGGCAGGGCCGAGCATGGCGCTTGCATTATGGTGCGCGATTTGTCAGATAGGAGGAAAACACACTACGGAAAATTGTCATCTATTACAGAAGTATACACAGACATCCCAAAAATCGTTTTGTAATTTCTGCAGGTTGGTAGGCCATGATGAACACACCTACCGAAGATACGAACTAATGATGGATCAAACTCCTGCCTACAGGGTGCAGACTGAAATGCGAGCCATTGAACCAAATGCAGGGATGGCACGTGCTGGATTTCAGGCGTGCGGTCGAGGTCGAGGCAGAATGGGATCATGAAGGTGTCGCGGACAACTAATTTTCTACAATTACGAAGGGCCAGGGTACTATGCCCACGATTGTACAAACCTGACAAGGACTTCATGTTTGTATTGTACTCAGTTTGATCATGAGGCAGAAGACTGCCCTTTGCTGATAGCGAGGATGCGCAATAAAGGGGTACTCCAGCCCCCTCTGACTTAGAATTTGCAAATGATGAGGTCTGAGCCGCGCGAAGAAGACCCAAATGTAAACATGATGCTCAGGAGTGGTATGATCATGGGTGATGATAAAGGGAAGCAGCCAAAAGAAAGTGCGTGGGTTCACAAGGCTCCTACAAAGGAACCCGAATTTGATTTAGAATGCGAAGGAGACGTTCATGGAAGATAAGAAGAGCTTCATGGAGGCCTCCACTTTAGGTAGTAAGGATCAACTAGAACTAGGGATGGATCCTTAAATGTTCACTACCTTTCTGGAGACATGCATGAAACTACTGCGTGATAGCAAGGCAGTCAAAGGACTACAGGAACTTATCACTAGATACGTGGAGTCAGGAGAACCACGTGTCATCCAGAAATTGGGAAAGCATGCATTGCGCACAGGAAGGGAAATGAGGTTGACTGTGCAAATCGGCAAGTATGAAATGGATCAGGTAATCCTGGACATGGGATCAGATGTGAATGTACCACCAAAACCAACATGGGAATGCATGGACAGACCCGCGCTATAGTGGTCTCCTATTCAGTTACGAATGGCGAACCAACAGAAGATCTTGCCCATGGGAAGATTGCAAGGGGTAACAGTAGATATTGAAGGTGCAAGCACGTAGGTGGATTTTGAAGTGATAGAGATTTTCGATGACGGTAATCTCTATCTCACACTACTAGGAATAGACTAGGCAACCAATATGAATGGAGTCATAAATCTGAAGAAGTGCAAAATGATCTTTGAGAAAAAGTCACTACGCGTAGTATTACCGCTAGATCCAGCCGAAGGAGTGCGATACACTGTACCGGTGCACGACGATGATAGTGATGACGATCTAGATTGTATTTACAAGATAACTACACAAGAAGAGGATTGGGTGAATCCGACTGTAGATGGAAGGATTTTGTGGGAGCGTGAAAGCTCCTGCACTTTGGATTCAGACGAAGAGATAGAGTGATGGCAGAATCAGTTGTATGAAGTAAAAATGCTTAATTGCAACATGATGGTTAGATCACTATGCAGCGTGACAATAGAAGCAAGGGATCTACCAACATATGATGGGTTGTCAATGGTTGATGAATTCCTGAGAAAATTTGAAAGCGCAGTACCAGAACAACAGCGGTTCGATGCGCTGAAATGGGCACTGCGTGAAATGCCCGCACGATGGTGGGGTATGCATCAAGGAAATTTTGAGGACTGGCACGGATGTAGAAGAATGACATGCCTACGATTTGGGAAACTGTAGATACGACTAGTAGAAAAATATGACGGACGAGATGATCCACGCACACACCTCGCGAAATGGACAAAGGTCTACGGGGAAGAGCCACAACCCGAATGGGTGCATTTATTCTATCATACCTTGGATGTCATACACATGAAATGGTCTACTAAGACTGAGCTCCGCCATGGAACAGGCGAATGGGATGTCTTGCGTGAGGGTGTGGAAACCTGGTTCTAGAATGGTTTTTGGCTGGATTCCATCAACAAGTACAAAAGTAATGTGAAAAGGCCTAGCACGACCGCCATATCAATTCGCACACCTTCAAGGTAAATGAATTAGTACTATTATATGATAGTAAGTTTGAAAATTTGAGAAAATTTAAAATGCATTGGCTGGGACCATATGTGGTAAAGGAGGTCATAGATGAAGGTGCGGTCCAGCTAGTCAAACTAAATGAAGAACCCTTCCCAGGCAAAGTAAATGGAAGTCTCTTGAAACCCTACATGGGTGGGCCGACTCTCTGACTAACCACTAAAGCACAGCCTTCACGACCAGAGGAGCTGGACAAGGGCGCAGGACTATAAACACATGCACTAGATGTCGGTACCAAGGTAAGGACATGATTTAGATGCGGATAATTCAAAAGCAAGAATGTAGTAGGTCCAACAAACTACAGAACAGTGCACCGCGGACCTCCGAGCAGTATGGGACCAGTTGGAGGGGCTCCACGCCAAGATTGCCACACCAATAGAGTGACTCGGGACGAGTCACGATGATTGTGTCGGGGGCTTGTTGGGCATGGAATCACCCCACATCATGGTTTGGGGCTCAAAGCCCAAGTTTTGGTCAAATGTATTGTGAGACTCCGTGAATTACAGGCGCAGAGTGCAAAGTATAGGATGAGTCATAGGTTTGTCTGCCCTAATTATTGTAATGTAATGAAATGTCATGTCGGCCTACCCACGGTTCACAGATCATGGGATTGTATAAATAGAGTGAGGCTCTAAGTTGTAAAGATAGCGAATGGGAGATATGAATACGCATGGTTCGAGCATAGAGAAAAAGTAGTGTATGGGGTCATAGTAGTAGGAAGAGGCTCTACAACTGAGTCCATAGAGGCCTAGTAGAGTCTGCAGCTGACTGTGCGGACCCTTGCAGCTAAGTGCATAGGGCGGTGTCGAGTTTGTAATCTTGATTGAAGAATAAAAAAGAGAAGTTGATTCCTATTTCTATGTATCTGCTTTTGCATTGCCTTCTTTATATTTATACTGCTTTATTTATCGCGCGCACTGATATGATTTCTGGATATGCTGTAATAATCACTAGTCTTACACAAGTAAGTTAAGTAATCGGGTAATAATAGATTAAATAGCAAGGAACTTGGGTATAATAGGGGTTTCACCCTGAGTAGGGCTGCGCAAAAGCAGCATCATAGGTTGTGAAGGAATAACAAGTGCGCGTAGCGACGTGCACGCAGGGTCAAGCCACGGACCTCCAAAAGCTCATTAGACATCCCCAGGTTGCCGAAACTTGGTTCTAGCACCCTCCCATACTACTTCAGGTGAGACCTCAGTCCGAGCTCTGCGGACTGTTGCTGAAAGGGCCAATAGTACCGGGATTTGCTTGGCTAAATCACCTCTGAACTTGGGTCAGGCCCATACAAGCCAACAACAGCCACTCCTTTTTCCCTTGAAAATGGTTCTTAACCTGCACTATCAGCAGCTTGGACATGGTGTCTGATCACACAATTGTTACCGAGAATAGTGTATATGTAGAACTGCTAATCCCACTAAGGCTGGTAGCTACCTTAGAAACAAACAAATTAAAACTACTTTCGTTTTCCTTTATGAAAGATAGATGAGAGAAGAATAAAGGAGACCAACCTCTGTCTTGCACTTGGTTCCTTGCTCGATTCCTCTCTCTTCTGATAGTCCTTTGCTACTTGCTTTCGTACCCAGTTTCACAGAGTACCTGTAGAATCAAAGCAGCATACCACTATACGAGAACATAGATCTATTATCATAAGCAATATAGGATCAGAAGTATATTAACCACACAAATGCATAAAACATCAATCACACAAGTGTATGGAGGAAAGCTTGAATAGTTTTATTGATAATCAAGAAAGAGCCAAGAGAATTACAACCGATTGTTTTGACCCAGCATCATCCTCTCAGCAAGTAAGCCCTTCTTCACCTCATGAAACGCTTAGATCACCCAACACTATGATGTTGTCTCAAGAAACCAACAGCACTTCCTTACAAGATGCAAAATTCCAGCCTCTGGATCTCTGGGATGAGGGATCCATATATAGATGTCTGCAAGGGAGGTGAGTCAGCTTGAGATTTGATTAGTGTCTTCCCTCTGATAGTTCTTGATTCCACTTGGAGATTGATGATCTCTTACTCATCCCTGGTCGAATTCAGAGAGGCAAGTGTCACAGGAGAAGTTTCTGGAAGATTCCATGCTTCTCCACCTTGCAGATTGACCCTGCCATTTGTCCCTTCTCGCCCATCGCACCCCATAGAAGGGCTTTTTGAAATGCAACGCACCTACTGTGTGTATTTAGGTGGGATGCAATGCACTTTTCCTATGGAGCGGGTGAAATGGTCCAGTTTTGACCAGTTCTGATTAGTTTTTCATGGAGAACTTCTGGGAGATGCTGTAATCAGTTGACCTTGTTATTTTAGGGGTTGGAAAAACACCTTTAGGGAATTAGGAGCCCTTGGTTTATGTACATTTATGCTTGGGGTTGTAGTGCCCACAAATGTCTATAACAGTTGCCCCCTAAAGCATGAGGTCGCTAATCTTTTGATGTCGGGTGAAATGCTTTATCATGAGGATCTGAAGTTCTTTCAAGCTGGAAGGAGACCTGTAATAAGATACAATACAATACATTATCTTCATAATATTTTCATGATCTACCTGAGGCACGCATTCCCATGCTCAGCTTTATAAATTCATTTTCATGTACATAGGACAGACAATCGTCTGAGTGTAGACTGATGATTCTGGTAGAGCCATCATCCCTTAGATTGGATGATTATCTGTGCAGCAATGATGTACATTTGATGTCTTTATTTTCTTGAATATATATTGCTGCCCGGATGGATGAAACTAGATCTGGGGTCATCAATCTCGTTCAATATTCACTCAAAGTACAAGTCGATCCATGTGAGAGATGTTCTGGAGTCGAACATGGAAAGACATCACCTCATTACCAACCAATGATGTAAGTTGTTAACAGGCGCGAGAGGAATCACCAATAATGATAATGATCCTCAAGGTACTGCAGTACAATTCACGTGGTGTGAATAAGGGACTTGGCGTCGAACACCACGTAAAATCTTTCGGTCGAAGGCCATTGATGTAAACCTCTCGCCGGAAGTGAGAAACTTGCCATTGAGGCATGCAAGCTTAAAAGTACTGAAAAGGTTATTCCTAGATCGACTTCTTGGATAATGAGCTGATGTCGACAAGAATCGATCCGTCATAGGAGGGCCTTAATGAATCCCACATCAATGACACAGAACGGAGCAAATGATTTTAATGGAGGTGAAAATGATCTGGTGATATATGGTTCAGGGTGGCAGTCATGAAAGAATGGAGCGAAAATGTATTATAGTGGGTGAGGCATAGGTGAATTCTCTGAGCGACTTCTCTTGAACATATCGGTGACACTAACATGATGGATTGGTAGCATTAACCCCAAATGTGGATGGTTTGATGGAACCATGGTGATGTGACCAGTGAATGGAACAACCCAACCCGACTTGGATGCGGAGTGAAAGTGTCATGTTCAAGAGCGACTTGCTACCAACAAAGTTTCTTCAAGTTTTCTTCCCAATTTTTCCCTAGTCATTGCTGACCAGTACCTCTTTATTTTTGTCAAGCTTGAGGAGGATAACATATGCTTGTTCTATAATTTTTCCTTTGGGCAAACCCATTGCTATGTTTTAACGAGCCTAGCGATAGTGAAACTTGTTCTTGTCTGTTATGGACAAGTTTGTCGCTATTAGGTTTTAACGAGTTTAACGACAAAGATAACTTGGTCCTTTTCAATTTTAGATATTCTAAAAAGGAATGTAAAGGAAACTCCAAAATCCTTTTTCGTCATCTAATCCCTTAAGTCCAAAAAAGTATAAAATAATACAGAAGGGATGAATTTTCGGTACTTTTAACGAGCCGAACAAAACAAGCGCTTGATCTTTTTGTGTAATAATCCCTCAGGTCCAAAAAGATTAAAATCTAAAGGAGGGATAGCACTTTCGGTCGCTTTAACGATCTGGAGAGGCCAATAGCTCGACAATCTTTTCATATTTTATGAGTCAATTGAAAAGAGCTTAAAGGAGACTCATTTTTTGAGGAACGAGTGATAGGTTCGTGTAGCAGCTGATTCCAGGTAAGGTTTGGAATTTTCCAATCACGGCAGTGTCACAAGGATGGCTAACAAGATCACTCTTTGCAGCTGTTCCTCAAAAGGGGTAAACAATCAAGTGGAGGTGAATGATTGGCCAATACAGAGTGGAGGTGATGATGAGAACACAACCAAAGTTTCAAAGGCTGAAGTACTACATTCACGATGGTTATTTACCAGAAATTGGTTCATTTTTTAATGAGCTTAAACGCTGGGGGAAACACTTGCTCATGGCTTATGTTTATTTTTTAACGAGCTTAAATTCCGCGATAAAACTGCTCGATTACTCCAGTCACATAATAAGGATGTCTCATATAAAAACGGCATTGTTTCAAAGCTTTGCCCCACATCCTTTCTTTATGCAAGTTAGGAAATGACCAATCCTACGAGTTTAGAGGGTTAGAGGACCTACAAATTTAAAAAAATAAATGGTCGCTCTTTGCTTGCATGCCAAAAGGTTTGCATGCCCCCAGGTATAGTGAAATAGAGTTTCAAGGTTACCCCTCAATTTGCAGACAAAACATTTGTTTTATCGGGAAAGGCCTACCTTTTCAGGTTACCCCTCAATTTGCAGACAAAACATTTCTTTTATCGGGAAAGGCCTACCTTTTTAAGGTTACCAAAGATTGTTCTATTTGTGTTACAAACAAAACATTTCTTCGGCGATGTCTACCGAAATAGAAAAAGGTGAGTGGCGCAAATGCCTCCACTCACATAACTTTGACGAGGGAATCTTATTCTAGTCTAATCCCCTTTTCCTAAATGAACGGGAGTGTCTGACTAGTTAGATATCCTTCGTGGAAACCTACCCTATACCTGAAGTTTTCCTGTCGAAACAGGCCAGGGTGCATGCCCCCTGGGTTTCAGTCATGCCCTCCGAATCACTCGCGCTCATAAGGAGGACGGATTGGGGATTGATGAGACATTCCTTACATGAAAAGACCATTCAGAGATGGGACATGACTATTTGTTATGCGTGAACCGGGGAATGAAAGCTGGTCTACGAGCTTGACCACTCTTCCTTCGTGCGGAAGACACATTACTCTAAAGAGTGAGGAGACAACGACTCCCATGCAATAGATATAGTCTCGTCCAAGGAGTAGATTATAATCTAGGGGTCCTTGGACTACCATTACGTTCATGTGAATGGTTTTCCCTCTCAATGCTATGGGCACATCGAGAAGGATCCCTAACGGTCAACTGGTTCCTTTGTTAAAGCCTGTTAGATTTCTCATTTCAGGCAAAAGCGATGGCGAACCAAGCACTTTCCAAGCAGTTGAGGAAAGGATACTCACAGAAGCCCCTTCATCTATGATGGTACTGGCCATGACCATTCTATATACTTGAGCGATGATTCGAAATGGTATACTAGCCGGTAAACGGGGTCTACCTAGTAGATTCCAGTCAAAGGAAACAACCAAGTTGCTCGGAGGTGGGACCGAATAGACGGTCGGGTATGACTCTGACGAACTTCCTTCCTGCAGTAAAGGAATGGGTAGACTGCCCCTATGTTCATCAGAGTCTGTGTTTACGAAGAGAATTTGAATAGTGTCATTCTTGTTCTCTTCGGTGACTGTATCATCTGAAGATTGATCCTATGAAGGCATGACTGGGTCAACTGCCGCCTCGACCTTTTGACTTTCGTCTGGTATGGATTCAAATGGTTTATCTTCAATGATAGATGCTTCGGCTGACCACAAGGGTGTGTCAGCTGGATTTTCAACTAGTGACAGACTCGGCAAGAGTTTCTTATATCCTGGAGGAAGCCATAACGGTGAAACCGGACGGTTATCCAAAACTCTTTTAGCCTCATCTAAGAAGGGACAACGGTGGACGGCATGATCGCCTTCACACAGTTTACAAGGAAATTTACATTTTCCTTTTTGTCCAGGGGCTTCACTTTCACTAGTTGACAGTGTATTTTCAACATGGTCATCAGAGGTTGACAACACCGGGTTGTGCAAACGAGGAGACCAGTCCCTTAAGATCTAAGGGATGCAAGGACAATCTCGATGGAAGTGGTCTCCTTTGCAAACGACACATGGTGATTTAGGCCTGGTCAGTGTAGTGTATGGATTTTCGCTAGACGACGCTTGGAAGCCCCTTTTCGCCTTTGGCTCCTTCTTCTTCTTCTTCTCTTTCTTCTTCTTTTCCTTCTTCTTCTCAGGTACTTGATTTTTGGCTTTACCAGCCTCACCAAGCGAAGAGGAAGGAGGAGAGGAAGAATTGGACGAAGTAGAGGGTTGGGGGGTAACTCTAGAATCGTTTAGTTGCTGACTCAATTGTTCAAGAATCACGGTGTTCTGAACAACGGAGGTTGAGAAGAGCCATACGGGCAAGCCAATTGTCAATCTTGGAAGTGACAATGTGGCCATATGGGGTGCACCAACATCTCCCCACGAGGAGGACAGACTAGGATTTCCTCCAAGGGGAACTCCTTGGTTGGTGGACTCCATTTTCCCCAACCTAAGACCAACGTAGGAAAGGTGATAATTATTCCATTTAAAATAAATTTTTAGATGCTTTGACACAACTTTTTTTTTCAATTTTTAAGAGTCGAGAAAAAACAAAAGATGACTCTAGTCGCCTTCGATTTTTAATGAGCCTAAAGTGATAAGTGCTCAGATGGACCTTTTCCGTTAAGGAGTCTGGAAAGGAATGAAAGGGACGGCTCTGGAAATCTAGACAGAGGGATTACCAAACCAATCGCAAAACTGCAGAATACTTTTTATGGTACGGCAGTCAATCTTCCCAAATGTTGTGTTCAATGCATTGCGATCGATAGGGCGGCAGACACGGCTTCCTATGGATAAAGGATAAAGCCTATTGTGGTCTCCCAAAATATACTCGATGGTACGTGGGAGCACAAGTCTGTACTGGCACTTATCATCTCAAAGTGGAGGAATCACCCAACCAACAGTGAAAACAATAGTTACCAGGCTTTACGACGTCGGAATATGTCTCTAGCCTAGACTTCTAGATGTTGTGCGTTAGGTTCCAAAGTGTTTTTAGATTCATTAAATTTATTTTATAGTTGATATTGCTTAAGAAATTTGCCTTTCAGGTTCATCGCGTGATGTAGATGTACAATTCCTAAAATGCAATCTAAGATGATAAACAGTCGTTTAGTCTTCTTTTTGCAAATGAAAATCCTAGCTACTAAGGAAAGAGAGATGGCGTTCTTTTAACAAAGAGCAAAGAGCACACACTATATGCACTGTCCTAAATCAAACCAACAAACAATCTAAATGCAAATGCGCGTGCATGTATTTGTTTTCAGCCTTCTTAATGTGTAAATGATAAAAAGAAAGCTAAGCGCAAATCTGAATTATTTTTCAAAGCGACAATTACTAACAAGTTTCTTTTCAAAACAAAATGAGGACAATGACAACACTTTGCGACTTGGAATTAAAAACTTTCTTTCGACACTAGAAAAACTACTAATTCAGATCAAGTACAAGAGTAACAGGGTAATCGATGATCAAGAAAAATCAGATTCTCTTTTATGACTGAAAATGACACTTGCGACACTTTCAAATCAAGAAACGACAATACAATTACGCTACTTCTTTGTAAAGGAGAACTGAAAATGACTCAAAAAATACATAAAAATGTTTACAGTTCTTTGCACAATGGAGGTGGAATAACAGCAAGGAAAGGGGTTTCAAACAGAGGTTTACTGATTAACGACAACAAAAATCCTGAATAGATCTGAAAAGAGTGAACACAAAAACCAAAATTTTAGGAACAAGGCCTTGTCTGATCAGCGCACCTGTAACACATTGAAACTGAAATGAAACGCACCTACTACACTCGGGAAGTGCATTGCATTTGAAGTTCACAAAACAGACAGTGCGTTGGACCAGGGACGAGACTTTGATTGGATTCTGGGTCACAGTTTGCAGTTTAGTTTAGGGATTTAGGCCAAGCAAGTGGTAATCAGTAAATCAATCACAGGGGTAGATCTAAGGAGGTTACTAGAGCCACCACGAGGGCAATTAGAGAGCTTGTAAATCAATTGTTTAATTCATAAACAAAACCCGGAGATTTACTAAAGCATCGTTGATCTACTTTGCACTTGCATAGCAAATGCAGTTCAAAGGCTAGCTAGCTTGACTTCAAGCTCCGTCTGTAAGTTTATAAAGTAAAAAAATGTAGATGAACAAACAATCTACTCGATCCCCAGTGGAGTCGCCATTTTGTTACCGGGAATAGTGTCTATGCAGAACTGCTAATCCCACTAAGGCTGGTAGCTACCTTAGAAAAAAACAAATTAAAACTACTTTCGTTTTCCTTTATGAAAGATAGATGAGAGAAGAATAAAGGAGACCAACCTTTGTCTTGCGCTTGGTTCCTTGCTCGATTCCTCTCTCTTCTGATAGTCCTTTCCTACTTGCTTTCGTACCCAGTTTCACAGAGTACCTGTAGAATCAAAGCAGCATAACACTATACGAGAACATAGATCTATTATCATAAGCAATATAGGATCATATGTATGTTAACCACACAAATGCATAAAACCTCAATCACACAAGTGTATGGAGGAAAACTTGAATAGTTTTATTGATAATCAAGAAAGAGCCAAGAGAATTACAACTGATTGTTCTGACCTAGCATCATCCTCTCAGCAAGTAAGCCCTTCTTCACCTCATGAAAAGCTTAGATCACCCAACACTATGATGTTGTCACAAGAAACCAACAGCACTTCCTTACAAGATGCAAAATTCCAGCCTCTCGATCTCTGGGATGAGGGATCCATATATAGATGTCTGCAAGGGAGGTGAGTCAGCTTGAGATTTGATTAGTGTCTTCCCTCTGATAGTTCTTGATTCCACTTGGAGATTGATGATCTCTTACTCATCCCTGGTCAAATTCAGAGAGGCAAGTGTCACAGGAGAAGTTTCTGGAAGATTTCATGCTTCTCCACCTTGCGGATTGACCCTGCCATTTATCCCTTCTCGCCCATCGCACCCCATATAAGGGCTTTTTGAAATGCAACGCACCTACTGTGTGTATTTAGGTGGGATGCAACACACTTTGCCTATGGAGCAGGTGAAATGATCTAGTTTTGACCAGTTCTGAGTAGTTTTTCATGGAGAACTTCTGGGAGATGCTGTAATCAGTTGACCTTATTCTTTTAGGGGTTGGAACAACACCTTTAGGGACTTAGGAGCCCTTGGTTTATTGACATTTATGCTTGGGGTTGCAGTGCCCAAAAATGTCTATAACAGTTGCCCCCTAAAGCATGAGGTTGTTAATCTTTTGATGTCTGGTGAAATGCTTTATCATGAGGATCCGAAGTTCTTTCAAGCTGGAAGGAGACCTGTAATAAGATACAATACAATACATTATCTTCATAATATTTTCATGATCTAGCTGAGGCGGGCATTCCCATGCTTAGCTTTATAAATTCATTTTCATGTAAATAGGACAGACAATCGTCTGAGTGTAGACTGATGATTCTGGTAGAGCCATCATCCCTTAGATTGGATGATTATATGTGTAGCAATGATGTACATTTGATGTCTTTATTTTCCTGAATATATATCACAGCCTGGATGGATGAAACTAGATCTGGGGTCTTCAATCACGTTCGATCTTCACTCAAAGTACAAGTTGATCCATGTGAGAGATGTTCTAGAGTCGAATATGGAAAGACATCGCCTGATTACCAACCAATGATGTAAGTTTTTAACAGGCGCGAGAGGAATCACCGATAATGATAATGATCCTCAAGGTACTTACCGGGAATAGTGTCTATGCAGAACTGCTAATCCCACTAAGGCTGGTAGCTACCTTAGAAACAAACAACTAAAACTACTTTCGTTTTCCTTTATGAAAGATAGATGAGAGAAGAATAAAGGAGACAAACCTCTGGCTTGCTCTTGGGTCCTTGCTCGATTTCTCTCTTTCTGATAGTCCTTTGCTACTTTCTTTCGTACCCAGCTTCACAGAGTACCTGTAGAATCAAAGCAGCATAACACTATAGGAGAACATGGATCTATTATCATAAGCAATATAGGATCAGATGTATATTAACCACACAAATGCATAAAACATCAATCACACAAGTGTATGGAGGAAAACTTGAATAGTTTTATTGATAATCAAGAAAGAGCCAAGAGAATTACAACTGATTGTTCTAACCCAGCATCATCCTCTCAGCAAGTAAGCCCTTCTTCACCTCATGAAAAGCTTAGATCACCCAACACTATGATGTTGTCTCAAGAAACCAACAACACTTCCTTACAAGATGCAAAATTCCAGCCTCCAGATCTCTGTGATGAGGGATCCATATATAGATGTCTGCAAGGGAGGTGAGTCATCTTAATATTTGATTAGTGTCTTCCCTCTGATATTTCTTGATTCCACTTGGAGATTAATGATCTCTTACTCATCCCTGGTCGAATTCAGAGAGGCAAGTGTCACAGGAGAAGTTTCTGGAAGATTCTATGCTTCTCCACCTTGCAGATTGACCCTGCCATTTGTCCCTTCTCGCCCATTGCACCCCATAGAAGGGATTTTTGAAATGCAACACACCTACTATGTGTATTTAGGTGGGATGCAATGCACTTTATCTATGGAGCAGGTGAAATGGTCCAGTTTTGACCAGTTCTAAGTAGTTTTTCATGGAGAACTTCTGGAAGATGCTGTAATCAGTTGACCTTGTTCTTTTAGGGGTTGGAACAACACCTTTAGGGACTTAGGAACCCTTGGTTTATGGACATTTATGCTTGGGGTTGCAGTGCCCAAAAATTTCTATAACAACAATGACTAAGCCTAAGTCCCATTTTACTCCTATGCACCCTGGAATTCCAATCTTGCGACACTTGGTCACTATAAATGTATGTATAAAGGGATTTTTCCTAGGCCTTTGATTCATATAATATAATGATATAAGTGTATATGAAAGTCATTACAGGCTATCCATGGAAAATTTTAGGGGTTAATTTTCCATGCTTTTCCAAAAAAAGATTCACGAATTTCCATTTTTTATAAAAAATGATTCGCCCAAATTTTACAATATAAAATTATTTTACCTTAAAAATTGCCAACATTATATAGAGAGTATATATAAAATCATTATAAATTTGAATAATTTTACAAATACATCAGTAAACATTTTATAGTTTGTATATTAGGGACTAGTGATATTCGCCAATGTTTTTAAACTTCAAGATAATTTTATGTCCTTAAAATTTTCCCTGGGGCTATCCCTCCTGAGCTTAAATATGACCTCGATCTGAAGTTGATATGCAAATGCATAGTTGAACCACATGTGTTCTTTTATATGTATATTTATATGTATATGTATATGTATGTATGTATGTATATCGGTAAATGTTGGCCTAATAGACAAGTAATTTTAATGCAAGCATCCATTTGGTTAACAAAGATTTTTCCATTCATTATACTTAGGCCCATTGGATCAAATTCACACTCATATCAATTCAAAGATCTATAGGCCTCTTAGGTTGATGATAAGTTGTAAAAAAAGATCATAAATACGTACATGAATCTATTCAGTTACTCAAGAACCTGTTGATGGGCCAAAATGTACCGCTAATGACTAAGGGGTCTCCCCGGTGTGAAGTCCCAATTAGACCTCACACCTTTTGGGATAGAAGCTCCATCTAGTATGTGGGCCCAACTACCTCCATGAATGTTTTTTACTCTTGGTTAGAAAATGATAAGGTGTCAAAGTGGGGCAAGAAGGAAGTGCTCAAGCAGCGAAACAAAATCAGCGCAAGATTGATGAATTGCAGAAAGAGGTACAAACAAGTCACAACAATGATAAGAAGAGATAAATGATGAGAGGGATTAATGATATAAAACCCCATCGAACATAATAAACATGAACTTACTGGAGGTCAATTGTGAAGTAGTTCACAATAGGTCACCGACATGGAAAGGAACAAGTAAACACAAATTCAAAAGTGAAACATACATGCAACCACTATGTATCAGTACATAACATCTGGCGTATATGAAAGCACACATACAAATATGGTGAGGTACCAGACGACTAATACAACCACCATGATTAAGCATAGGAATCAGTGCAAAAGGTAAAGGAAACCATCTTATTAATATTACTGCAACTTCAAATACATATCATGCAATTGGTCAATACCCAATAGTGGAACATGGGCTGTTCATACTATTGCCTGATGCCAAAACCCTAAACCCACTACAGATCCACTCTACTAGCTACCAAGAGCTAAGTGAGCCTAGCTCTCAAGCATAAATCAGCTATCTATCTTGGTCTCAACTCGAGTGCTAAATTCCTCGGTAATGAGGCTTAGGCAAACATTTATAGAGATGAGGTGACTATTCACCAACCGTGACACTTGGCCTTTCCTCATGCCCCTTCGTCTACCCCATGACTCTTGAGTTTGCCCACTTCTTTCTCAGGCCAAGAATGATTTATACATGCCCACATCAGTCCCAATATAGTGGTTGGTATAATGGTGGGTGAAATTTACATTATGATGAAAGAGAGAGGGGAGGGATGTAGAGGGTCATTGGAAACCCTAGAATGCTTGTTTCCCATATGTCGCAATGATGTAGATGCTTGGTCCTTGAACCAGCTAGTTCTCTTGCCACTATGCTTCACTCGCATACATCAATCTTTTGGTGATGTGCCTTGGGGTTATTGAGGGGTTCTTGAAGCTTGCAAGGGACCATCTAGCTTGCTAGAGGAGAACCTTAGCCAAGGAAGCTTCATGATAAACTGTAATCTTTCTGCATGGGCCACATCTTGCTTTGTTCCTTCTAACTTTGTGGTTGAGGAAACATTAAGAAACCGATGAATGTGTGGCTTTGTCTTGATGTGTTGTGGTCGCAAACCCTTTGGGATGGAAAAATTCTCCATAATCCTCATAAGTTTCAGTCATTCTCCAACTGGTGGCGAATCTATATGATTGAGACATTCATGCCCTATAATCCTGCAATGACATAATCATCAATTAAAACCCATGATAAACATATGGCAGTAAAAGGAAATAAATGAGATAAATTAATGAATGAACAATTTGAGGGGAAAGAAAGAGTCCATTTTCGCGAGTGTTGGTGATGGGTATTTCTTCATCATCCAATTTTCTCAACAATAGAAAAACCAGTGCATAGCTTCCTTTTGTGTAGGATAGGGCATATAGCTCCCTCATCTTTGGGATAGGATATTGGCCTTGGAATTGTCATGGAAACAACAAAATGGAGTAGAAGAAACAAAAACAGTGAGGCCAACAATGCTACCCCTTATGGTAGAAGGAGGTCTCTACGGGGATCAGAGTCCAAAATCTTGGTCAGAACTAATCAACCCCTATTTCCTGCTCAAAACAATGTAGAATCCCCCGAATTTTCCTCAGATATCTTCAATCCAATATGATATCTATTCATACTCGTTTGAATTCTCTTCGAAATTAGACAAGTTCTCTTACTGCCAAACTAAAATTTCCCCATTTTAATTCATCCCACACCTGTTTGAATTTCTTAAATTCCCAGTCGAGATTTCCCATGAGAAAATCAAGAAAATTCGAATTGGAATAGAGTATTAAAACCGATCTCATTTTAGAAGTGTGACTTAAATAAGGTGGATAGAATCACGCCCTAAAAATCGCATAATCGCATTTTGTTGGAAGTTTCACTTTGATGGTTGGTCATGCCTGTGACCTCGTGAATTACTAGAGGAGATGCTTGAAAATCGGTCGCATAGTTGCATTTGATCAAAAGTCGCAATTCTGATGGCCCATCATGCTTGTGACCCTGTGACTTCCTGTAGGAGATACTTGAAAATCGATTGTATGGTCGCAAAAGTCGCAAGACAGGAGAAGTTGCACCAATCTCTGCCTGCTTCGAGAGCAATTTTATGACCTTGCAACTTGGGAGAGGTCACATAGTCGCATTTGAGGGGAGTTTCACTTTTTGGAAGCATGCTGGAATGTGGCTCAGTGACTTAAGTGGTTTTTAGGCTCACCGGGGTCGCAATGGTTGCAAATCATAGGAATTCGCACCCCTCGGTATCTTGCCTAAGGAAATGAGACATGACTCTGTGACCTATAGTGGTGATCCACTACTTCTTACAGCCTTTTCCGAATCATACGAGTTTGTGGATGTTTGTACAATCACACAACATGCTCACTAGTTTTAATACACACATATAGGAGGTTGGTCATTGGGTCTCGACAGCCTATGATCCTTTTACATGTCGTGGTACCATGCATCCCACAACTGCGTGCATAGTGTTTTCCTTTTAAGGAAGGAAACAAGAAGGTATTTTTGGTCCCAATGCATTACAGAAATGCGATGTCTCTCATACGCGTTCATTCACCTTCCCACTGTGATTTAACAAGTCCCCTAGTGTGCTGACTTATCCCTATTAGCACAACACTGTGATGACTCTACCTTCATTCCCTTTTAGAGAGATCATGGGATGTTATGAAGCTATTTAGGTCCGGGAGGACTAGAACAGGCCCAGATGAACATCCATAACACGTCAAATCTGAAAAATGAATCATAATGAAACAAGGTAACTAAGTAATATGTGTGGTTTTGTGTCATTATCTAAAAGAACTCCTTTTCATCCTTGGTTAATTGAGCCATAAATCTAAGTGCAAATAACCTTGTTGTTGTGAACCATCATGACTTTTTGTTAGTAAACTATTAATCCCAGTAGGTATGACAGGTATATAGTCTCACTGTGAATGTGAACATATCATAAGCCACAAGGGAACTTCATGAGATATAAGGGTCGATCTCACTAATTCATTCCTCTTCGGTCCACCCGGGGCTGCTGGAATCAACGCATGATATGGTTGTGCCTGAGATGGGATATTGATGAATCAACTGATGCATAAAATACTTCATATAATAATTGCAACCTCAACTGCCTTTGCCACAACCCTTTTTGTATATATAAAATAAAGTTAGTTGTATTTATGAAATAAATAGATCCCTGCGATAATGCGACTGGGTGGAAGTGTGACTTGTAGGAGGTCGCAAAGTCGCATTCCATCTAGGTTGCTCTTCCTTCATGCTTATGGTGTGTCACTGCGAACATATGACTTGCCCAAGGTCACATGGTCAGCCTGTAATGACAATCGCATTCTTTGGTTGCTCGTGGATTTTGATATTGCGACTTTTGAGCTTGATAAAGGGAACTGTGACTTGTAGAATGAGTCCAGTTCAACATTCAACTTCTGCAATAGCTCCTTCTCCAATGATACGTGTGTTAGCGTTCGAATTCGCCTCAGGCTGAGGAAGGCAAAACTCGAGGCAACATCAAACCAAGCTCAACCTCGTAGCTAGCCCTACGAGGACAGGAGAGGGCTCTCTCCAGTCAATCTCGGCAAAAGGTAATCAAAGAGGCTCGAGATGACTAAATTGATGACTAATTTTAGGCTAGGTATGAAGTACAAGGATTATGGAAGTTAGTTTTTTGAAGTTTTGTTGAATTCAAGGGAAAGGCAATTTTGGGTGCGGGGATGAGGCACAGCTTTTACAGAGGTCTACTTGGGGCAAGATAGGCGATTGTTTTGATGCCTTTAAATTGAGTGAATGAATAGTCCTGACAAGTGAGGAGCTAAGGAGAGCAAGGAAGTCTCATGGATTCTCCTTAAACTGAAGAAAACATGGAAAATTAAACAAACTTAAAGGCAAAGCATAGCAAATTTATGGATTCTACCTTAACACTTCATTTGTTTAATTGCAGAAGATTAAATAAGGAAAATGGCACACATACACAACTTACAAGTACTGAGAGAAACACACCATCAACACATAAGGCCACATGAATCCCAAATAGTGCTGCAAAACCCTGGTCTATCCTTTGCCAAAATTGTAGAGAAAATATGTACAATAGTGTATCAAGCTATTCCCAAGAGTCAAACCCTGAAAATGACTAAGAAAATACATAATATAGGCAATATAACACATTCCCTTGCCTCTAGGGGTCGAGCTCATCATCCTAGGAGCTGTTTCAACCAATTCTAAACAAAGCACTACAATCTAGGCAGTCAAAACAACTTGCCTCTATAAGCTAGGAAACCAATTCATTCATTAAATTTTTGCTATTTTATGAATGAATCATCTAGAATAGGTAAATAAGTGTCAAGTCAACATAAAGTTACATTAATTACATCAAGGAGGGTGAAAAATCCCATCACAAGTCAAAACTGGTCAAAATGGCTTCGTTTCCTGAGTTGAAGATGAAAACTTTGCAAAAAATCCTGATGCTTAGCGCACCTAAGCCCTATGCATAGCGCGCCTTTCCACCTGCTTTTGGGGCACTTTCCGGCATCCAAATTGAGCTCAGGTTGGCTTGTTGGAAAGCCCTAGATTTTTTATTTCCAACCCAAGTGGTATTTTCCAATTTGATGTCCATTTGCCCCTCCAAACGTGCATTCTCCCAAGGCTGCTTCCTGTGTGTCCAAAAAGGGGCAGTGAGGTCATTTTTTGCATGTTTTTTGACCTTTTGGGGACCCAAACCTTGATGAAATGCCTTGGCAGTAGCTGAGCAGGTGTATTTCATCATGAAAAATCCAAAAATTCAAACATTTCGTGATTTGGACCTCCCAATCTTATGGGTAGCGCGCGGCACGCTACGCGTTGAGCCAAAAAACCTGTTTTTTACACAAAAATTTCAAAATTGACAAAATTTTCCCCAAACTTGTTGAAATTTGGGATGGGGGTCCCCAATCAAGTACTATGCTTAGTCAAAGAAGCTTTGGCCAAGATTCGAATTCCATCCTCCCTTTTTTGACATTTTAGTGCCCTTTTGGTGCATGCAGTTTCAGTTGTAAAGTCATTGTCTATCTGCCTTCATGGTGTTTCAAAGTCTGTTTGACTTTCAATGAGATGAAGAATGAGAGTTTGGCGCAATTTCTAAATATGTCACATGTTTATCCAAGTATCATAGGAAAGCCACAATGAGAATAGTTTTGTCAAATGAGTTTGCATGAAAAAACAGTCATTGCTTTGATTATGAAGGAATTTGACAAGTGTGTAGAAAAGAGGTGGAAATGACAATGGCCATAACACTGACAGCAGGGATGTAATGGGAAAAAGAGAGTGTGAGGCTAAGGTTAACAATGAGCATGGACACCACTGAAAATAGATGACATAGGCATATATTAACCCACATAGTCCCTAATATTTGTTTCAAACCCTAAGAAGTGAATTTGGAAATAAACATAGGGTTTTACATTTCACACTTGTTTCTCCACTTCAAAATACCATAATCATGTCTAAAATTCACTAAGAAAACATAAATAACCTACTTGCAAGCAGTTGGATGCAATTTGGCATGAATCTGGATGAAGGAGCAAAATTTTTTACCCAATGCGTAGCGCACACCTGAATGCGTAGCGCCTGTGTATTTTTACACTGGCCAGTGAGGCCCAGTGCGTAGCGCCCACCTCAGTGCGTAGTTCCTTTTGAAGGAGACTTTTGGAGGCCTTTCCAGTGTCAAAATCAGGCACAGGATAGCTTGTTGGAAAGGCCTTTGAATCTACTTTCCAACCCAACTAGAATCTTTCAATTTTGAGTTCATTTGCCTTGTAAAAAATCAAATCTCCCAAGACTGGTCAAAATGTGCCAAATGAGGCTGCCTCAAGGCAGAGTGCTATTACAGTCAACTTTTGAATGCCTTCCTCAACTCCAAATTGAGATCATGATAGCTCATTGGAAAGCTCTTTGTGTCTAGTTATCATTTGACTCATCAAGAAAGTCATTTGGCCAACCAAGCTAGGAGAAAACTTGATTTTCCCAGGGTCACTTCAGAGGTGCATTTGATTCTCCTGAGGCAACGATATTTTTGATATTTCTCTAAAACCATGACACTTGTGTAAAACGTGAAGGAGGTGTTTATTCTTTGGCATGTTGTGGATAAAAACCGCTCTTATTTTTTCCAAATTCATCTTTCATTGCTCAGAAACATCATTTTAGTGAAACCTATCCCGATGTGTGGAACAAGGGATTTGTCGAAATGAAGCGAAATGAAGGAGATAAGGGGTTCTAAATTCTTGGGGAAATTTTTGGAAGTAGGGAGGGATGTTAGGAAGTAGGGGAAAGTGGAATATCAGAGATAGAGCGAGGGGAAGGGGTCCAAAAGGGCAAAACACAGGCCTAGCCTAGAAAATTGCCAAGTTGTGGCAAGAAACTAGGGTTTGTGCAAAAATGAGGAATTTTGGGAATCTCAGTGATGCGAAGCATTTGATAAGGTAATTTAAGGATAGGGGAAGGTGTATGAACATCAGGATACAAGTTTTGCCGATGATTTGACCGTGCAAGATAATTTACCTCCAAAACCCTAGGAGAGGGAAATGAACCTTGCCTAGGCGCAACTGAAGCATGAACAAGGTGTAAAATGACCCAATGGAACCTGACATGATAAGGACAACCATATGAATGATGATAGACTCAGCTGAATGATGACATGGACCGATATTTGGACAACTTTAGAAGGAGTGAAAGCAAACCCTAGACCTAATGCCTAGTGATCAAATTTTGCTTGAAGATCTTTGAAATGACAAAATTTGACCTTGACACTCTGAGACCACTTTGTAAGAGCATATTTGATCATTGGAGGAAGGCTGGAAAGACTAACACTAACAACGTGCATACCAAGCAACATTACTCCCAGTGCACATTCGTATATGCATTGTTCTAGGATAACCGCCCTGATGTAGAACCAAATACAGGGAGGATTCTATTTTGATGCGACTTAGGGGAATAACAAGACATGAAACATTGGATTTTCAAAAGGTCTTTGAATGAATAACTTGGGTTTCAAGCTAATGTTGCAAAGCTGTCATCAATGCCTTTTTATGATTAACCTCGATTATTTTGAGGATCCCCTTTCAAAGTTTGTTTTGGCAAAGATATAGCCAATGCACATATGGAATACATGACCCTTTAGTCATGCTCGAGGCATTGCTTCCACCTAGCATCTAAATACTTGAATGGGGATCAAATATTCTCTTTGATCCGTGCCCTTGATGGCACCTTCAATGTCATATGATTTCTGTCTCCTTTATTATTTACTTCCCCATGCCTTGCTTTAGATTGTTTGTTGGATTTTTATGGCTTTTAATTTTCTAAGTGAAAACACCTCCCATATGAATTTTGGGCACATTATGATGGCTCGAACTCCAAAACATAACCCATTTATAAATTTCAAACATCCACCATGCCACGTATTAAGGAACTCTTGGCATCATAGCGTCTTAGTGAAGTCGTGCCAAGGGACTACTTGTGTCACTATAGCATAGTCCAAGGTACTTCCAAGGCATCCTAAAAAATAAGACATGATGAAAAATAAGCTATTCTACAATAGTGACATGTTTGTGTGAAGGTAAAATGAATCAATACACTAATTCATTTGAGGAGCCTGAACAATAAATGACCCCAACTAAGATGTTATAAATTATATTGGTTGATAAAAGCATGCTTAAGTTTGGAGGCCAAATTAACATTCTGGTGCTTTCATGGATCTATTAATTACAGTTGATTTTGATATCACATAATGCTTGAGGGATGATGCACTCTTAGAGCGAGTCCCTTGAAATATTTATGTTAATTTTAGGTATGTTCTATGCTAGAGCAATTTATTTCAATTTCTTTTCCACATTAGCAATCACATTAGCATAAAGTAAACTACAGATAGAACATAAATATAAATCACAAAAGACAAGCCAAGACAAGAGGACACAAGATGTGGCGCTAGCTAGGGACAAACCCCATAATGTGGGGAAACCCTTGATCAATTCTTCTTTTATGTTCTCCAAAGTTCAGCAAAGAAAGTGAGAGAGATAGTACAATTACAATAGAAGTCAACAATTTGACTTTTGATATCTACAGAGATCAGTTGAATACATATTGCTTCAACTGATTCTCTATAGTGTTGCATCTTGTCCATTTTCTTCACCTTACCGTGTAGCACCATCATGCTGCATCATGCATCATCATACTACTCATGAGCACTATGCTACCCACACATCATGTTGTCCATGACCTCAAACATCATGCTGCCCATGCATCATGTTATCCATGATCTCATTTATCATGCTGCCCATGCATCATGTTACCCATGATCTCATCTATCATGCTGCCCATGATCTCATACATCATGTTTCCCATGCATCATGCTGCCCATGATCTCATCTATCATCATGCATCATTATTCTACCCATGCTCATATCATCATGCTGCTTATTATGCTACGCATGATCTCATACATCATGTTGCCTTCCTTCAGAGATAGATGCTCTGGCTATTTCAGCAGTTCCTGGTAGTTCCGGCTTTTCCGACAGTTTCAACAGTTTCGGCATTTTTGGCATTTCCAGCTTTCCTGGATTTTTCGGCTTTTCTGTCTTTTTCTGTATTTCTGGATTTTTTCGGCATTTCCGGCTTTTCCAGCAGTTCCAGATTTTCCGACAATTCCAACTTTTCTAGCTTTTCCAGCAGTTTTGACTTTTCCGGCTGTTCCAACAGTTTTGGCATTTCCGGCTTTTCTGGATTTTTCGGATTTTCCGGCTTTTCCAACTTTTTTGGCTTTTCCCTAGGATCTCTCCTCCTACTAAAACCCAAAGACAAGTAGAGAGAGGAAGAGATCCAATTTTGTGTAGAAATGACTTGAAGTCCTCTTCTATTTATACTAAAACGTAGATGATGAATAGGCATGTCTATTGGGCTTCTGAGCCTACTCAAGTTGCTGGTCAGCTTGATAATAATTCCATAACCAAAATAAATTCATATCTCCGTAAATACTTATCAGAATCGGATGATCTTTAGATCAATCCTACTCTCGATGAGAGGGATCCAATAAAAATATCAGCTGCCATAAATAAGCTTACCCACATGGAGTTTGGCCCTGGTTGCCAATTTTAACACTCCCTCTCAACTAGGGAGAACTCCATCCATTGATCCATATGACCAACTGTACTATCTCTATCATCAGTGCCCTGCACTGCTCTGCTTAGCTCTGTTCAGCTCTTCTTAGCTTTTCTAGCTCTGCTCAACTCTACTAAGCGCTGCTCTGCTATGCTCGCTCTATTGGCTCTGCTCAGCTCTGCTGGCTCTGCTCTACTTTGCTGGATTTGTTGGCTCTGCTCTGCTCTGCTCAACTTAGCTCTACTGAACCATGAAGAAGAAGAATTGATCAAGAATGTCTCATACCATTCTCCACTAACCCGAAGTCAGTCTCAAAGTGCTTACCACTAGTCCCAGACCAGTCTCAACCAACCCAAAGTCAGCATCTTAGTGGGTACCACTCCTACTACTAGTCCCAGACCAATATCATCAGTCTCAGAGAGTGTACCAGTAGTCCCAGACCAGTCTCAACTGACCCGAATTCAGCATCATAGCATGTACCACTCTCACTAGTCCCAGACCAGTCTTCCACTGAACCTACGCCAGTCTCATAGTGTGTACCACTGGTCCCAGACTAGTCTCAACCAACCCGAAGTCAGCGTCATATTAGGTACAACTCCTACCACTGGTCCCAAACCAGTCCTCCACTAACCCTAAGTCAGTCTCAGAGTATGTACCACTAGTCCCAGACCAGTCTCAACCGACCCGAAGTCAGTGTCATAGTAGGTACAACTCCTACCACTGGTCCTAGACTAGTATCAGTGATCCCAGATCAATGAAGGTCATCCTAGCATAGGGAGTATGGTAGATACAACAATGCGTCCATCGATACTACTATGGTCCCTATCCTCATTTCCCTGCTCATTGATCAGATGAGAGGTACTTCCCATGAGTCCCAAACTGCATGGGTAGGATGGCTCGACAGGAGAACTTAATCAATCCTATCCTCACAAGAGAACTAATCATCCTGCTACACAATCACCATGGAGAACACATCATCCAGGCCTCACAGGAGAGCTAATCATCCTGCTACATTATTGTCATGGAGAGCACATCATCTAGACCTCACAGGAGAACTAATCATCCTACTACATAGTCGTCATGGAGAACACATCATCCAGATCTCACAGGAGGACTAATCATCCTGCTACATATTCATCATGGAGAACACATCATCCAGACCTCACAAGAGAACTAATCATCCTACTACAATCGTCATGGAGAACACATCATCCAAACCTCATAGGAGAACTAATCATCCTACTACATAGTTTTCATGGAGAACACATCATCCAGACCTCATAGGATAACTAATCATCCTACTACACAGGAGAGCGAATCATCCTGTCCCACAAGAGAGCGAATCATCTTGTTCCACAAGAAAGCGAATCATCTTGTTCACAGTGCGCATCACCAGGGGAGGGTGAGTCACCCTGTGGTTGTATGTTGCTCCAATAAGAAGTTCAAGCCCCCAGAGCTCAATGTATGCAACATGTAGGACCCGTACTTTCATGCTCATTTTGAATTCAGGCTTCCCTGTCACCATCTGACTCATAGACCTCCGGTGCTATGTGTCAATGGACATGGTCCCCAATGGACTCCCTATAATTTAATACAACCTTGAACTCAAAAACATCTTTGAAAATTCTATTTTCAAATATGTACCTTTCCATCAACGAGTGCCACCCTGAAACCTTTGACTTCCATTTCTGAGATGGAAACTAGGTTCTTCTTGCGATCATGTACATAAAAGAGATTTTGGGGTCCCTTTCTTTCTTTGAAGAGTCGACCATTTCCTTGATGACCTGCATTACTTGTCATTCCTATGATAATTTAAGATGTCCCTGGAATGATTATTATCTTCATCAAGAGATGTGTCACTGTCCTTCAAAAACTCCTTTGCATAATGGCTGAACTTATTTCAAGGCATTCACCTTTCCTTCCACCCTTTGATCGCAACTTCCCAATGAAGTGATCATTAGGTAGGACATCAGAAACTTTCCACTGCGCCATTCTGATAATATTCTCTGCTTTGAATTCACCCTAGGTGAATTAGAAGAGGGATGAGGAACCCATTGATCCTTTTGTCCTGTTCCAGCTTTCTTCGGTGATTGCTCTTTCACTCTTGCTTGGGCATTGTCTTCACCTTAGCTCTGATACCATGTTAATTTTAGGTATGTTCTATGCTAGAGCAATTTTTTTCAATTTCTTTTCCACATTAGCAATCACATCATCATAAAGTAAAATGAAAATAGAACATAAATATAAATCATAGAAGACAAGCCAAGACAAGAGGACACAAGACGTGGCACCAACCAAGGAAAAATCCACAATGTGGGGAAACCCTTGATCAATTCTTCTTTTATGTTCTTCAAAGTTAAGTAGAGAAAGTGAGAGAGATAGTAAATTTACAATAGAAGTCAACACTTTGACTTTTGATATCTACATAGATCAGTTGAAGACATATTTCTTCAACTGATTCTCTAAGGTGACTTCTTCACCTATCATAGTGCTGCATCACGTCCATTTGCTGCACCTTACCGTGTAGCACCATCATGCTACTCATGATCACTATGCCTCCCATACATCATGTTGTCCATGATCTCATACATCATGCTCCCCATGCATCATGTTGCCCATGATCTCATATATCATGCTGCCCATGATCTCATACATCATGCTACCCATGATCTCATCTATCGTGCTGCCCATGATCATTATGCTTCATGCTGCCCATGATCTCATCTATCATCATTCATCATTATGCTGCCCATGCTCATATCATCATGCTACTTATTATGCTTCCCATGATCTCACATCACGTTGCCTTCCTTTGGAGACAGATGCTCTGGCTGTTTCGGCAGTTCCAGGTAGTTCTGGCTTTTCCGACAGTTACGACAGTTCCGACATTTCCGGCTTTTCTAGCTTTTCCAGATTTTCTGTATTTTTTTGGATTTTCTAGAATTTCCAGCTTTTCTGGCATTTCTGGCTTTTCTAGAAGTTCCAGCTTTTCCGGTAGTTCCATCTTTTCTGGCTTTTCCAGCATGTTCAACTTTTCCGGCTATTCCGACAGTTACGGCATTTCCAGCTTTTCCGGCTTTTCTGGATTTTCCTTAGCATCTCTCCTCCTACTAAAACCCAAAGACAAGTAGATAGAGGAAGAGATCCAAATGCGTGTAGAAATGACTTGAAGTCCTCTTCTATTTATATTAAAACGTAGATGATGAATAGGCATGTCTAGTGGACTTATGAGCCTACTCAAGTTGCTGGTCGGCTTGATAATAATTCCATAATCAAAATAAATTCATATCTTCATAAATACTTATCTGAATCAAATGATCTTTAGATCAATCCTACACCTATTGATGAGAGGGATCCAATAAAAATATCAGCTACCATGAACAAGCTGACCCACATGGACTTTGGACCTAGTTGCGAATTTTAACAATTTACGACGGTTGGCCTATTGGTTACGACAATCTAGGGTTTTGAATATACATGGGGATGAAGCCTTGTTAAGAAACCTAATGCACATGTTGAAATGAGGAACCAATCATGGACCTAGGGTCATATGACATGAAACATTATCTTCCATGATGCCCAACAATGCCGATGGAAACACACTCTCAACAAGATGCGAGTTAGGTCAAAACAGGAGGGGGATCACCTTTTCCCATTTAGGGTTTTTCCCAAACATCAATATTATCAAGCATAAGGAAATCCAAATTGCATGTACATTTTCTTAAATATAGGACATATAATGATCACGATGTGAATCATGTGAAGATGAGCTTCAAAATCATGAGAGACTCTTGACGCATTAATAAAGCCATTAACCTTCGACACCCTAATGTGATCTCAAGGCATATGTTTGAGATAAAATATGATGTGCAGATGCAATGTATGAACTTTGAGTGGGTGAACCAAAGGGGTTGGATATGCAAGGTCGCGAGGAGAGCAACTGGTTGGGTGTCCTATCAAAACCCTAGAAGCTTGGGGTGAGTGGTGGGGTACCCAAAATTTTGAATATGCCCAAAAATTTGGGTGGTGTTGTAGTGGCTACAACAGAGTCTTACAAGAAAAACAAAATTCCTCAAACATGCAAGAAATCACATTTCAAATTACACCACAAGCATTAGACTAGTACATTGATTTAATACCATAACAAACCTTAAGGATACACATACACATATGCATAAAAATCAATGCAAAAAGGCTTGAGTATACTTATTAATCTCAAGAATTGTGATTGGGACTTCAACTCTCCACCCAACCTTAAACAAGTTGCAACCAAGTATTTCTTGTAGCTGTCACCTCTGAGCTATATTCCAAATCTTGATGTAGAGTATTTTTATAGAGTTTTAAATTGATATTATTAGTTGAAACATGGTGTCTCAAGGTTTCCACACCTCCACCCACCAACTATCAAAATCACGTAATCAGAGTCAAGCACTTCACTGGAACACAACCACCTTCTACTGATGATAATAATCAATATCATTAGTGGAAAAAGGGTGTCTCAAGCCCATATTGCCTTCACCCACTAGTTATTAAAAAATTTCACACAATGAAGCGAACACATTATTTTACTTAGAGGGATGTATAAATCAACAACTCATCTACTCTAGGAGTTTGGACTTAGAGAGTATCAATTTATATGTGGAGAGATAGATATAGTTAATAGTGAGAAGGTTTTATTAGTTGCATCACTCCTAAAGGAATAAGAGTGCACTCTCCAAAACCTTAGTCAAACTTCCACCTATTTTCTTAGCCCAACTCCATGGAACTACCATTAGGCGTTATCATCCCACTAGCCCTAGGCACCTCCACCTCTCCCAATTTGTCAACCAACATAGTCTCTAGTGGGTTTATAATCCTTATGAGGCACAACCACTACTCAGTGAATATTAGTCAACAAGCCTTTTGGGTTTCTCAAATGAACTATCATCTGAGACCACTCTATGATTATCAGCTAACAAACCTCATGGATTTCTTAGCTATGTTATCACCAAAACTTTTTTATGATTATTAACCAGCAAGCCTTATGGGTTTCTCATTTGTGCTATTAACATATCTTCTCTTCTCCCTAAATTCTCTCAATCATGATAATCTTCTCTTCCCTCTCAAAAAATCAAATTGACCATCAGGAGGTCCACGGGTGGTAGCACAATTGGAAAAAAAACATGTTGGAAAGCCAGTGTTTATCCAAGTGATCAGAAATTCAACCCCCCCAGACATGTCTCACCAACTAAAACAAAAAATAAAAAGTTGACCATTAGGACCCTCTCAACCTCCTCTTTTCACTGTTCCCTTCTTTTCAACATGAGCCTCCTGACCTCCTATGCTCATTTCAACATGATCCTCTTGACTTCCTCTCCTTTTTTTCAATAGGAGCCTCTCGACCTCCCTCTTTTCCCTTCAAGTATGGATCTTATCTCGATTCCCTAGATCCCTTAGCCTCTCCTTATTATGGTCATTCTAACTGATTGAATGAAGGAGTGTCTCCCCAAGTATCTCCTCCTCCTTCTTTGCCATGATGATTCTATCCTTTTCTAAGTGGTATATATCAACCAAAAATATTGACAGCGCAGCCCATGATGCTCATTTAATTTTTCATTTTCTTTTCTTGTAGTTCTTTCCCAAAGACACATGGGCTCATCCTTCATTTTTCCAACCGAACTAACACATAGTCAGCCCATTAAAAACCACTCAGTTAACCCATCAATGATATTTAAAACAAACCACTTCCTCAACCAACCTCCCTCCTTAAGCAATGGAATATGTGTCCCTCTCTCAACCATTTTTAATTTTATGGTTACATAATTACAAGGAAAAATATGACAAGGGGAATTAACCTACAGGGGATTGCACACATATAGAGCCTCAAAGGGACTAATATTCAATGATTCTTGGTAACCATTGTTGTAGGAAAACTCGATCAAAGGATTAAAGTATTACCACCTCTTAAGCTAATGCATAATATACATTCTGAGCATGTCTTCTAGCACCCTATTAACTCTTTCAGTCTTCCCATTTGTTTTAGGATGGTATGTTGTGCTGAAAGATAAATCTGTCCCAAAACCAAAAAATAATTATTTCCACCTTCTTCAAGTTGCCCATATAAGGTATATACCACCTTCATTTGATCTTTAACAATCCATTCTTTGTGAGGGAATATTTCTTACTCATTGTTCCCTCTAGCTCTTGTTTTGAAAATTCTTTTATTTGTTGGTAATGCTCATCATGTTACATTGCCTCTTTAATATTCTATTTAATGTCAATTTCACAAATACTAATAGTTGCAATAGGAACTACTTGTAGCCTCCTTATAAGTGCATCTACCACTTTTTTATCCTTTCCTTTGATATATTTTATTTCAAAATAAAATTCATTAATTAAAGCTAGTCATCTTTCCTATCTTTCATTAAGCTTAGGTTGATCAAATACATACCTCAACCCTCCGTGATATGACATCAAGGTAAAACTACTTCCAAGGAGGTATTTCCTCCAAATTTTCAGTGCCTGCACTATCACTGTCAACTCTAAGTCATGAGTGACATGATTTCACATGCTCATTCAACTTTATTGATTCATAACATACAACCCGTCCTTCTTGCATTAGGACTCCACTAACCCCTTCCTTGTAGGCATTCATGCACACCACAAAATCCTTTTCCGGGTTCGTTAACCTAAATATCGGTGCATGCATGAGTAAATATTTCAATTGCTCAAAGTTGGGTTCACATCTAGTGTCCATTGGAATTTAATTCCTTTTATTTATAGTGCTATGATTAGATCCCCAACCTTTGACAAATTGCATATGAACCTCCAGTATTAACCAACTAATCCCATGAAGGACGTGACTTCTTTCACATAAGGAATATGCCACTCCATAATGATTTGATCTTCTTTGGATCCATTCCTACTCCTTATTTGGAGTCAATGTGTCCCAAATACTGAACCTGTGACTACAAGAATTCACACTTGTTCAGTGTGGCATAGAGCTTGTGCTCTCTCATCAATTGCAATATTACTACTAAATTTTTTTCATGCTCCTCCTAGGTTTTTGAACAAAACAAAATGTAATAAAAAAAAACAGCCACAAATTTGTCCAAATATAGACTAAGACAAATATTCATTAAACACATAAATGTTGTTGGGGCATTTTTGAGTCCAAATGGAAAAACCATTGGGACACCCCCTATGGGTTAATTTCCATTGTAATCATTTTCCTTGTAATTATGTAACCATAAAATTAAAAATGGTTCAGAGATGGACATATATTCCATTGTTTGAGGAGGGAGATTTCTTGAGGAAGTGGGTTGCTTTAAATATTAGTCCTAGATTGACTAGTGAACTTTAATGGGCTTAGTATGTGTTAACGTGGCTAGAAAAATGAAGGACAAGCCTAGGTGTCTTCGAGAAAGAACTACAATCAAAGGAAAGGAAAAAATTAATGAACAATATGGGCTATGTTATTGAGGTTTTTGGTCTACACAGACCACTTAGAAGAGGGAAGAACCATCATGGCCGAGAAGGAGGAGGAGTTACTTGGGGAGACAATCCTTCATTCAGTCACTTAGAATGACCATAAGAAGTAGAGACCAAGGGGTCTGGTGAATCAAGACAATATTCATACACATAGGAAAATAAGGGAGGTCAAGAGGCTCCTATTGAAAACAAGGAGGGGAGGTTGAGAGGCTCCTGTTGAAACAAGCAGAGGAGGTTGAGAGGATTCTGTTGAAAAGAGAAAGAGGTGGAGGCCGAGAGGCTCCTGTTGGAAAGAAATAATCATACATGATACATATGCACAGGAAGAAAATAAGAGAATAGGGAAAAAAGGAGGTTGAGAGTCTCTTGATGGTCAAGATGATTTTCTAAGAGGGTAGAGAAGATTATCAGGACTAAGAGAATTCAGGGTGAGGGAAGCTCTATTGATAGAATAGATAAGAAAACCATGAGGCATGTTGGTTTATAGTCACCAAGAAGAATTTTCGATAGCATAGTTAAGAAACCCATAAGGCTTGTGGGTTAATAATCACAGAGAATATTTGGTGATAGCATAGTTGATAAAGCCAAAAGGATTTATAGCTAATATTCATAGAGTGGATCAGATCATAATCCACCTGAGAAACCCAAAATGTTTGATAGTTGATAATCATTGAGTAGTGGTTGTGTCTTATAGGGTTGATAAATCCACCGGAAACTATACCAGTTGACAATTTCTAAGAGGTGGAGGCACCCAATGTTGAAAATAGCAAAAAGAAATGTTAAAAATAACATCAAGAAAAATCCTAATTTAATGTGTCCTTGAATTAAATTAGGGATGAAATTGTAATTCCACATCTCATGACAACTTGTAATAGTTAACTAAGTTAATTTTACTTAGTTAGCTCAGTTATTTTGAGTTGAGGATCTAACTAGAGTAATGTAGAGTGTCTCCTACAATTAGGAGCACTATTTGAGTTTACTTTGATTTGTAATTATTTAACTCATTCTAACTAAGTTAAAGTTAGTTAAACTAGCTCCAACTGATCGAGGAATTAGTGGGAGGTCTGATAGTGGGATGTAGCCTGCAGTAATGGGGTGCAACATGCAGTATTTGGGTGCAACGTGTAGTAGTGGGGTGTAGCCTATAGTAGTGGGGTGTTTCCTGCAGTAGTCAGGTGCAACCTGTAGTAGTGGGGTGCTGCCTTTCGAACAGTGGAGTGTTGCTTGAAGTGCAGTGTGGTGTTGCCTATAGTGATCAACTAGTAAACTGAAGATTCACTCATAATTAACTCATGCATGTCAGATGAGACAAAGACCCAGTTGATATTGGAGTAGTGTACTATTAGTTGTAAAATCATCTAAATTAAACCAATGGTGCATGAAATCAGAGGAAGGCCTACGAGGATTGCGCAATTAATAGTTGAAGAATTTCCCCATTAAATAGGGGCTAATTCCTTGAGGAACAATGCATGAAATTAGGGTATTGGAGGCTTGGAAAGTTTGCTAAGTATTTGCCAGAGGTAGTCGTTCAGGCAGAGGATAGGAAATACTTGTGCAGGTTGAGCTCAAGGTTGAGCAGAACATATTATATTCCTCA
Organism: Pinus tabuliformis; assembly: GCA_031772625.1. Classification (NCBI taxonomy): domain Eukaryota; kingdom Viridiplantae; phylum Streptophyta; class Pinopsida; order Pinales; family Pinaceae; genus Pinus; species Pinus tabuliformis. The sequence continues at coordinate 484,579,819 of CM062814.1, read as the reverse complement.
AGATTCTTTGACTAATGCAATATACAGATAGCGGGGGTTTTTAGTTGTGTCTTTCCCCAGAAAATCATTGTATTATGTGTGATTGAATTCTTTCTCTTATATCCTTCATGATTTCATCGATCATTTATTGTTTCCGATGATGAGTAGAGTAGATTCAAGTCATTTGTTTTATCATATTACAATAATGCAATTTGAATCTACAAGGAAATTCTACAAGGTAAGAGAGCTAGATTCGTAGAAATCTCTACATGGTATCAAAGCAAGATTTGTAGAAATTTATACATGGTATCAGAGTTGAAATAAAAAATAGAAGAGAAGAATTTGAAGTTGTCCTTGCAGATTGATGGAGCTCTAGTTTAGGGAAAATCCAAAAGACCCTATGTGTAGACTTCTTAATGGAGAGAGTAGGTTTCTAGCGGGAAGATCAATGAGCCAATGTTTAATGACACAAAAAGGAGTTTTGATAATTTGTATTGGCAGATTGAGGGGCACATACATTAAGACTCAAAGTAATTCTAGTTTGAGAGGGAGCATCCCTATGGAAGCTAGTACTTCAGGATCTAGGAAGATCAGACTCATTATTGTAGTAGTTGTAGCATTAGTGCAGAAGCAACAGTAGAGTAGTAGCAATAGTGGTATGAGTAGATCATATTTATCTCATGCATGAAAAGCCTTGAGGATCAAGGTAAAGGATAGAGACTTGGTGGTTGAGAGGGAGCATGAACTACCTCTCAACATGCAGCCTCAAAAGAAGCTTCAGCAAGTTGTGGAGCAACCATAATTGGAGAAGCAGAGAGGAGACAGAGTGTAAATATCCACTCAAGTAGAGACCTCCAGTAGGGGGAATTTTCGACCCAAGTGGGCAAAGGGAGAACATGCAACCATACCTCCAAGAGTGAGATGGGGCAATGTAGATCCTTAATCACATAATTATAGAAATTGGGAAGGATCCATTGAGTTTTTTTGTCTCATGGATCATTACCTTGCTATGGGGGCCCACATGATTCAATAACTAGAGGATCAGTGTCAGTCAGATACTAATAAATATAGAGTAGTGTTGACAGCAGAACATGAGGCTCAATAGAAAAGTCAACAACAACAATTTTTTTTTTCTCATTAGACAGTTGTAGACATAGTTGATTTAGGTTATTTTGTTTGGATGCTTTTTCTTTTGGGTTTTAGATGTTGCAGTAACAAAAAAAATAGTGAAACATGTTTCATGTAGAACATTACAAAGGTACCAGATCAGGATAGAGTTGAGATCATTTCTTATTGAGAGGGAGTGTTGAAAATAGCAACAAGAAATGTTAAAAATGGCATCAAGAAAAATCCTAATTTAATTTGTCCTTGAATTAAATTAGGAATAAAATTGTAATTCCACATCTCATGAAAACTTGTAATAGTTAACTAAGTTAATTTGACATAGTTAGTTGAGTTAATTCAAGTTGAGGGTTAACTAGAGTCATGTAGAGTGTCTCTGTTGGGCATGGAATCCCCCCACAACATATTTTGGGGCTTAAAGCCCACGTTTTGGTCAAAGGTTTTGTAAGACTCTGCGAATTGCAGGTGCGGAGCGCGAAGTATAGTTTAAGTCATAGGCTTGTCTGCCCTAAAGTATTATAATGTAATGTAAAGTCATGTCGGTCTACCCATGGTCTGTGGACCATGGGATTGTATAAATAGAGTGAGGCTCTAAGTTGTAAAGATAGTTAATTAGCGGAATGAAGGAGAAGAATACAAATGGTTCAAGCATAGAGTAAGAGTCTAAGTGGCTTTGTAGCTAAGTGTGCAGAGGCCCAGTAGAGTCCACAGATGAGTGCGCGGACCCCTGCAGTTGATTGCATAGGGTGGTGTCGAGTCTGTAATCTGGATTGAAGATTAATAAAGAGAAGCTGATTCCTATTTCTGTGTATCTATTGTGCATTGCCTTCTTCACGTTTATATTGTTTTATTTATCGTGTGCACTGATATGATTGCTGAATATGCTGTAATAATCATTAGTCCTACATAAAGAAGTTAAGTATTTGGGTAATAACAAATTAAATAGCAAGGAACTTGGGTATTATACAAGTTGCGCCCCGAGTAGGACTGTGCAGAAGTAGTACTGTAGGTTGTGAAGGGATAGTAAGTGTGCATAGCAACGTGCATGCAAGGTCAAACTGTGGACCTCCAGAAGCTCACCCGACATCCCCAGGGTGCGGAAGCCTAGTTCTAGCACCCTCCCATACTACTTCGGGTGAAACCTCATTCCACACTCCATGGGTTGTTGCCGAAAGGGCCAGTAGTACCGCGATTTGCTTGGTTAAATCACCTCTGAACCTGGGTCAGGCCCATACAAGCAAACAAAAGGTTTCGTTGCCAGGACCACGATCTGCATAAAGGATGTCTGATGTCGTGCCACTGGAATCCAACAAAGAAAGAAATTGAAGAGTGGTTGGACAATAAGATTCACAAGTTTGCGGTGCAAGAAAATAGAAATCCGTGAGTATCTAAGGAACAGTGGTTGGAGTGGTACTTGTATACGGAAATCCACGAAATTTTCTTTTCATCCTTACCTTCTGAGTTGTATGAGTGGATCGCAAAGTTAGCAGATAGCCAGGGAAGTTGTAGGCTTGACAAACCAATAGTGTGGACTCTGGAATTAGTGTGCAGACTAGAAGCGTCAGGAGATAAGATAGCATGAGTTGTGGACCATTGGCTTAACCAGATGATAGGAGGATTTATCACTGAGGTCGCGGTAGACACGACCATCAGCTATAGTGAGGCAGAGTGATGTTTTCTCAAGGGACAACAAGGTAAGTATATTAAATCTTTGAACACTTGGATTAAGATGCTATTGTGCAAAAGGTGGGTTGTGAGAATAAATTAATGTTTGGGACTACATGAAGTGGGAAGATCTACAAAAGTGGAAGTAGTGAAGAGTCGGAAACCAGTCTCTTAATTTCACCCTCACAAGAAAGCGAGGAAGAGCTCATGAAACTTTCTCTGAGAAGTGCAGTTAGTCTGATAAGGCAGCGTATTCCGCATTTACCACCCCCACCCACATCGCCACCCGTCTCACCCTCCTCACCTCCATCTCCACCCACCCCACCTCCGCCACAACCGCAGTTCAGTATGGCAAGTGTGATCAAACTACCAGGATTTAGAGGAGTGGGGAATGAATATCTGGACCAATTCTGGTTCGTGGTAAGAGTAGTATGGGAAGCACAAGGCGTTGTGGATGATAATATTAAAAAGGCTACACTAGTGAGCGCACTGTAGGATCATGCATTAATGTGGTATATAAAGCATTCTAATGACCACCCGAACACAGGAATCACAGAGATCTAGGCTGCGCTAAACATGGAATTTAGCAAGCCAAAATCAGAAACATAACCAATCATTAAGTTTAAGGAGATCGCAATGCTCCCGGGTGAGACCCCCTAGGATGTGGACCAAAGGCTGAAGAGTACGATTTGCAAAGCCAATATGACGTTGACAGATAGAAAAAATCGCGCATGGTTTGTGGCCTCATTTATGCCACACTTAAGGATGAAGCTATCACAAGAAAAACTTTCCACCCAGGCTGAAGCATTGGAGATGGCAATGGGATTACATGAGACCCCTATACAAGACCCTGGGTTGGGAGTCCAACAAATCCACACAAAATTGCATAATTTGAGTCTGGAAATGCAAAGTTTGAAGTGGGACATGACACCTCGACTAAAGGTGCGCGAGGAAGTATGGTGTATAAAATGAAAAGGCCAAGGGCATGACAAGGACCACTATCTAGTGTTCACAAAATACTTGGTAGGAGGAGGGTTGATGCTGTTAAGATCAGAGGTAGAGGCAGGGCCGAGCACAACGTCTTCACTATGGTGTGTGATCTGTCAAATAGGAGGAAAACACAGCACGAATAATTGTCATCCGTTGCAGAAGTATACACAGATGTCCCAACAATTGTTTTGTAATTTCTGCAGGTCGGTAGGCCATGATGAATGCACCTGTCGAAGCTATGAACTAATGATGGATTAGACTCCTACCTACAAGGTGTAGACTAAAACATGAGCTCTCGCCCCAAATGCAGGGATGGCGTGCATTGGATTTCAGGGGCGCGGTCAAGGTCGAGGCAAAATGCGACCAGGAAGGGGTCACGGACAACTAATTTGTTACAATTTCAGAGGGCCAGGGCACTATGCCCGCGATTGTACAAACCCAATAAGGACATCATGTTGGTATTGTACTCAGTTTGATCATGAGGCAGAAGACTACCCTTTGCTAATAGCAAGGATGTGCGAAAAAGGGGGTACTCTATCCCCCTCCGACCCAGAATTTACAAATGATGAGGTCTGAGCCACGTGAAGAATACCCGAATGTAAACATGATGCTTAGGTGTAGTATGACCACAGGAGATGATAAGGGGAAGTAGCTAGAAAGTTTGTGGGTTCATAAGGCTCCTACAAAGGAAACTGAATTTGCTTTAGAACGTGCAAAGGAGACATTCATGGAAGCTAAGAAGAGCTTCACGAAGGCCTCCACTTCAGGTAGTAAGGATCAACTAGAACCAGGGGTGGATCCTTCAATTCTCACTACCTTTCTAGGGACATGCATGAAACTGTTGCATGACAGCAAGGCAATCAAAGGACTACAAGAACTTATCACTAGGTGCACGGGGTCAGGAGAACCGCGCGTGGTCTGGAAACTTGGAAAGAATGAATTGTGCACAGGAAGGGAAATGAGGTTGACTACGCAAATCGACAAGTATGAAATGGATCAGGTAATCCTCGATTTGGGTTCAGACATGAATGTACTACCAAAGCAAACATGGGAACACATGGTTAGACCCACGCTACAGTGGTCTCCTATTCAGTTATGAATGGAGAACCAACAAAATATTTTTCCCATGGGAAGATTGCAAGGAGTAATAGTCGATATTGAAGGTGCAAGCACGCGGGAAGATTTTGAAGTGATAGAGATTGTCGATGACAGTAATCCCTATCACATGCTACTATGAATAGACTAGGCCACTGATATGAATGGAGTCATAAATTTGAAGAAGCGCAAAATGATCTTTGAGAAAAATCCACTATGCGTAGTAGTACCACTAGATCCAGCCGAAGGAGCATGATACACTAAACCGGTGTGCGACGATGATAGTGATGACTATAGCTATTGTATTTACAAGAAAACTGCGCAAGAATAGGATTGGGTGAATCCAACTGCAAATGGAAAAATTTCGTGGGAGCGTGAGAGCTCTTGCACTTCAGATTCATAAGAAGAAGTAGAACGATGGAAGAACCGGCTACACAAAGTAACGATGTTGAATTGCAACATAATGATTAGATCATAGCGTTGTGTGACAACAGAGGCAAGGGAGATGCCGACATATGATGGATTGGCGCAGATGCAGAAGGTTGATGCTTACGGTTTGGAAAACCCCAGCTCCGAACGAAAGCCAACTAGCAGGAGTGGGACAACTTGCGCACCCGCCTTTCCCGATGGGTACAGACATGTGCTATACAGCCGACACGAGCACACACCACCCCCAGTATAGAGAATTGGAACAAACCGCAGCAACAGGAAAGGAAACGTGCACTACCAATTCTCCAAGATGAAGCATTCGATAGGGTGTGTAGAGTACTGAACAAGGTTCACCAAGCGAGACGAACAGATTGGGACTTGCGCGTGCCAGTAGTTCAATGGGCCTATAGGACCATGTGCAAAACCCTGAACGTGGAGATGATTCCAAAGGTGTGGAACAGAGTAGAGACCGTAATTTCTGAAGAGAATACAAAAAGGAATCCGCATGTAATGGCTCCCACAGTAGTGACAGTGCGCGATGACCAGGAGGAAGAAATCAAAATCTACACGAGGTTGAACATATAAGGATTTAGGAAGCCATCCGACGAGGCAACCTTAGACTTCAGGAACTAGAAAAGAACCGGGTACGAATGAGGAATAAAATCATTTCGATAGATGCTGAAATCAAGAGGCTGGAAAACGAGATCACGCAAGCATGTCTTGCGATAAACCAAGGATGGAAAAGAAAGATACAAATAATCATACCACTGCATTAGAAGATTTTCACCGAAAGTTTATGACTTTGCTGCCATGGCTACGACTGCACCTCACCAAACATAGTAACCAGGGGAGCAAATTACATATAGTAGAATGTGCGGTGTCGGTGGTCGCACGGGTAATTGAGGAGGTTCTGCGGACTATACTGGAAGGTGAGTTGAAGTCTCACACAGGTGGTGCAACCACCTGACTAGCCGTAGGGAGCATAGTCTTAGTGCTCCAGGGAGTTGAACGAGAGCATAGGACTATAAAAGAGTCTGTTTGGGAGGTGCATGATGAGGGAGGTGCGCGCAGAATCAACATGACACAAGGTTTGCACCTACGCACGGGGGGTGCGCTACGGCATGGGTAAGCTGGGAAGTGACCCTTGGTGTCACCATTCATGACAAGATGTCCGATTTAAGGCAAAAGGGAGCAACTGGTAGAAATTTAAGACATGAATTAAGGGCAAGATTTGGTCAATCTACCGCCAAGAAAGCATTGATGGCTTAGAATTGGGGGGAGCGGTCGAATTTGAATTCGAAAGGTGCTATAAAACTCCAGGGGATAACCATGAGACCACATTTGTTCATTTGAGATTTCAGCAGTTGATTAGAGCACAGAGTGTTGAGCGCTGAGCAAGATTTGAGCCTCGAAGTTCGCGAACAACCATAGACAACTCAAACAGGATGACGACTACCAGGAAAGGTTTGGGCTCGGCAGAAGGAACCACCGACGAGGTTGCGTAGAACCCCACATTACATGATATTCCCAGAGACATTGGGGTCACACTGGAAATCCCAAAATTGCCTCGAACACCAAGGCCCAAGAAGGATAAGTAGGCAATGGGACTAGTTCGCATGTCCCTGAGGAATCCATGGTTCGTAAACTCTCAATGGAAGAAAAGGGAAAGGCTATCACCATTGAGACAGATGATGAGGAGAAGGACCTACAGGCTCTCATTGATGAGATAGAGGTAGCAGAAGACATGGAAGAGGACATCCAGCTAGTGCGCTTTGCAGCAAAATTACCCAAGCACGTCCCTCTGCGGAAAGGGAAAACTAAGATACCAAAGGACCTAGATGCCACTAAGAGTGCACTCCAAACCCCTCTCCTCCCCAATGGAATTGTGTTTGAGGGCTCGAACCTGGGTCACGTACCCACAATGAATTTTGAAGATTGGGACCTCCTGGACAGTGAAAAGTTCCCACACTTAGAGATGGAGAGCCTCATGAAGCAGAGCATCGAGGGGCCAATCACAACACTAGAGCCACAGAAATGGTTGTGCGATGTGGAGAAGGTCGGATTACTTCATCTGCTATGGATTCCACACTTTCACCACATGCCTATCACTATTTTCATCATGAGGCAACTGCTTTTCTTGGTGCACAATGGGTACTTATGGCTAGAGGAGCCTATTCCCATCACGGCAGATCTCATTCATAGAATTTCCCAACTCCCATGTAAGGGAAAAGACCCCGTGGTGATAGCAGGAAAAAGTAGATATTTGGTGCTCACGGAGGCCATGAAGAAAAAATACAAACTGGAGAAGAAAAAGAGGGGTTATGCAATCAACAACATCAAAGATAAAGGGGTGTGTGTAGCCACCCAACTCTTGGCCGGGAAGGTAATGAGAAAATGCTGCAAAGATGAGGTACCAACACCGGTAGTTGTGCTAGAAGAATAATACGTAGAGGGGGTCCAATTCAATTGGGTCGAGTTCCTCTGCGAGGAGTTCTTGACTAACTGCAAGGAAGCCCAGGAGCAAGGCAAGACCTTCCACTACGCGTGGTTTCTCTTGTCCATTTTATTGGTGACAAGGGAACTGCCCAAGGACAGTCAATTCCCCATCATTGAATAGGACTTACCAGAGGCCACAAAGTATGCGTCGCTCTGGGCCACCAAGGACACAAAGCGGATTCGCGAGACTAAGATCTTCTAGGTGTTGATGGAGGCGAGCATCCGGATGTGGATCAACAGAGAGTCGCGCCTATCCTCCACAGTGTACAACATTCTACTAATCTTTGCAGACTTCAAGGCAGACATTCATAATGTGTACATCGAGGTGCCTATGGACCTGACACAGCAATGGACCAAGCTCCCCTTCATCGCCATTGATGATGCAATCTTTTCAGTGCTAGAATCATGGCCCCCTGAGTGGCACGCCCTAGATCTCACGGAGATGGATAGAATAGTGACACATAAACAGAAGGATGCAACCAATTTGCATGTCACAAAGTTGGTCGATCAAGGTGCAATGAATAAGTGGCCATGGAGGTCAGGGTTGTCCGCGAGGCAGCAAGGGTAGCTGCAGAGCAGGCAAAGGTTGCTGAAGAAGCAGCAACAACACAAGCAACACGGGCCACCACAACGCAGGATGAGGAGGGCTAGGACTTGTCCACAGGACAGGGAGCAGAGGACACAGAAGAAGGCGTGGACTCGGGCACAACTTCCACCCAGCTGAAAAGGTTGTGCACCACAGAGAGATCGGGTCCATGAAAAAAGGTCAAGGCGTCCAAATTGGCCATCAAACCAATCACATTAACAGAAGGCGACCTCTACAAAATAAGTGACACAGTTCATGAGGTCACCAAGGAAGCACTCCAGGAAGCCATGTTAGAGTAGCAGATTGTGTTGCGGGCCCTAAGGGTGTAGCTGCAAGAACTACAGGTGCGACCCCCATAGGAAGGAACCATAGCCACCTACGGTGCAGCAAGCACCTCAACAACAGAGCAGCTGCTACGTGCAAATATGGACAACACCATAGTGCTACTAAAATGAGCACTAACAACAAAGCACGAGGATGACAGAGCCACGATGGGCAAGATCAAGGGACTTGGCCTAAATTTGGCTGCCCTTCCGCGAGACACATTGTACCAGCTGCAAGATGACATAACAGCAAAGCTCTGTGCTAGGGAAGGTCATGCAATTCAGGTGATGAGTGAGTAGAAGATCAACATCGAACAGTTTAGCCTGCAACAGGACAAACTGGTGTCACAGAACCAGCAGATTGTGTAGACAGTTGATGAAGCATGCCAGCGAGTCCGAGAGTTGTCCATCGCCGCAGACCTACCAATAAAGATGCAGATCCATTGTCTGGTAGGTGGAGTCCGAAGCGCGCACAAGGAAACAACGCGTGTGCAGCTGGAATTGAACCTCCAGATTACTGAGTTGCGGCTGAAGGCGTAGCCTTCCACTCCTCCAGAAGTTAGAGAGCAGTGCATTAGCGCTATTCAAACAGGACTGGAAGAAATTGGATGGGAAGTGCAGGACTGCAATGGTATGTTGGACCAACCCTTTGACGTCCTCACATCTTTGCAGGAGGAATCCAACATACAGCGCCTGGAAACAGAGGTGCGCGAACTGCAGGAGAAGTATGATAATGTAAGGGGAACTCTGCAGACAGTCATCCTCACCCAACGGCTGGCAAAGATGCAGCAAGCAAGGGTGCTAAAAGAGCAAGTCGATACCACCAGATAGAAAGAGGCACTTCTCAAGGTGCGCATCCAGCCATGGATTGATGAGGCCTTCACCATTACGACAGACATTGAGGGCAAGCTCGCATAGATGCAGGGACTCTATGTGCTAAGGCAGGTAGTGGATCCTCACAAAGAAGCATCGCAAGAGTGCATGCAGCAGGTCTAGCAAACTACAGAACAGTGCGTTGCGGACCTCCAAGCAGTACGGGACCAGTTGGAGGGGCTCCACGCCAAGGTTTTCGCCCCAATAGAGTGACTTGGGACGAGTCACGATGATTGTGTGGGGGGATTTTTGGGCATGGAACCCCCCCACAACATGTTTTCAGGCTTAAAGCCCAAGTTTTGGTCAAAGGTTTTGTAAGACTCTGCAAATTGCGGGTGCAGAGCTCGAAGTATAGGTTAAGTCATAGGGTTTTCCGCCCTAAAGTATTGTAATGTAATCTATAGTCATGTCGGCATCGTATAAATAGAGTGAGTCTCTAAGTTGTAAAGATAGTTAATTAGCGGAATGAAGGAGAAGAATATGAATGGTTCAAGCATAAAGTAAGAGTCTAAGTGTATTAGGTCATAGTGGTAGGAAGAGGCTCTACAGTTGAGTGCGTAGAGGCCTAGTAGAGTCTACAGCTGAGTGCGCAGGGCAGTTTCGAGTCTATAATCTGGATTGAAGATTAATAAAGAGAAGTTGATTCCTATTTCTCAGTATCTATTGTGCATTGCCTTCTTCATGTTTATATTGTTTTATTTACCGCGCACAATGATATGGTTGTTGAATATGTTGTAATAATCATTAGTTGTACATAAACAAGTTAAGTAATCGGGTAATAATAGATTAAATAGCAAGGAACTTGGGTATTATATGGGTTGCGCCCTAAGTAGGGCTGCACGGAAGAAAAACCATAGGTTGTGAAGGGATAGTAAGTGCACGTAGCGACGTGCATGCAGGGTCAAACCGCAGACCTCGAGAATCTCATCAGACATCCCCAGGGTGCGGAAACCTGGTTCTATCACCCTCCCGTACTACTTCAGGTGAGACCTCAGTCTCTGCTCTGTGGGCTGTTGCCGAAAGGGCTAGTAGTACCAAGATTTTCTTGGCTAAATCACCTCTGAACCTGGGTCAGACCCATACAAGCCAACAGTCTCCTACAATTAGGAGCAATAGTTGAGTTTATTTTGAGTTGTAATTATTTAATGCAGTCTAACTGAGTTAAAGTCAGTTAAACTAGTTCCAATTGATGGAGGAATTAGTGGGAGGTCTAGTAGTGGGGTGCATCCTATAGTAGTGGGGTGAAACCCGCAATAGTAGGGTGCAACCTGTAGTAATGGGGTGTTTTCTTCAGTAGTGGGTTGCAACCTGAAATATTGGGGTGTTGTATCCAGTAGTGGTGTACAACCTACAGTAGTGTGGTGTTGCCTGTCGAATAGTGGGGTGTTGCCTGAAGTGCAATGTGGCTCTACCTATAGTGATAAACCAGTAAACTAAACATTCACTCATAATTAACTCATGCATGCCACATCAGAGAAAGACTAAATTGAGATTGGAGTTCAAGGACAATGTACTATTAGTTGTAAAATCATCTAAATTTAATCGATGGCACATGAAATCAAGGAAGGCCTATGAGGATTGCGCAATTCATAATTAAGGAATCTCCACGTTAAATAGTGGCTAATGCCTTGAGGAACAATGCAAGGAATTAGGATCTTGGAGGCTTGGAAATTTGGCTAAGTATTGGGCAAAGTCAATCAGTCAGGCAGAGGATAGGAAATACTTATGCAAGTTGAGCTCAAGGTTGAGCAGAGCGTATTGTATTCATCCAGATTCTTTGACTAATGTGATATACATATAGCAAGAGTTTTTAGTTGTTGATTTCCCCATAAAATAATTGTGGTATATGTGATTGAATTCTTTCTCTTATATGCTTCATGATTTCATCGATAATTTATTTTCGCTGATGAGTAGAGTATATTCAAGTCAATTGTTTTAACATATTACAATACATTGTTTGAATCTACAAGGAATTTATACACCTAGTGCTAGTGGGTTGATAACACCTGATCATAGTTCCATGGGGTTGGGTTAAGAACACAAGTGGGAGTTCCACTGAGAAGGTTTTTGGAAACTGCACTCCTATTCCTTCATAGGTAACACATGTGATAAAACCTCCTTATCATTAACTATATCTCTCTCTTCACATCTAAATTGATACTAGATGTGTCCAAACTCTTAGAGAAGTTGGGATGTTTATTATAAGTCCCTTTGCATAAAACAATGTGTTCTCTACCTTGTGTGAAATTCTGGAATAGTTAATGGGTGAAGGAATTATGGCCTTGAGACACCCTATTTCAGTTGAAGATATTGATTTAATTTCTTGAGTAGAAGATGGATGTGTGCTAGTGAAGTGGTTCATTGTTATTATGTGATTTTGATAGTTGGTGGGTGGAGGTGAGACAACCTCGAGACACCCTCTTTTAGTTGATAATATCGATTTAAAACTCCTCTAAAATCACTCCACCTCAAGCTCTAGAATCTGGCTTGGGGTGAAAACTACAAGAAATACATGGTTGCATGTTGTCTAAGGTTCGGTAGAGAGTTGAAGTCCCGATCTAAGTGGTTGAGCACATTTTAATAAGATAAATATACTGAAGCCTTTGTGCATTGATTGTTATGCATATGTTTGATGTGAATGCTTAAGGCATGTTATGGTATGAATCAATGTACTAGTCAAATGCTTGTGATGTAATGTGGAATGTGATTTCTTTCATGTTTAGGGAATGTTTATTTTCCTGTAATATTCCTAAGTAATTGAATTGATTCCTATATGTATTTATGAGCTTGTTTTATGGCTTATCATTAACCTACGAGGCATATAGATCTCTGAATTGATATGAATGTGAATTTGGTCTAATGGGCCTAAGTATAATGAATGTACAAATATTTTTTAACAAAATGTATACCTACATTAAAATTACTTGTCTACTAGGCTAGTATTTACCCATAACATTAGGAGAGGTAGAATTGAATATGTATATGTATATATATATATATATATATATATATATATATATATCCATATATCTATATATATATATCTATATATATATATATATATATATATATATATATATATATATATAGATATATATATATATATAGTTCAACTAGGCATTTGTAGGTCAAGTTTAGACCGAGGTAGTATAAGATGAGGAGGGATAACCTGGAAGGTTTTTCATATATGCTTATATCTCTATATACTATGGATTGGAGGACTAGAAAAAGTCCCTTAATACATACATTGATAGTGACCAAGTGTCGCGGGGCTAGAATTATAGGGCCTGGAGGAGTAAAAATGGACTTAGGCTCAAGCATCATGTGATGAGGCACCATGTCCAAGCTCTGATAGTGGGGGTTAAGATCCATTGATGGGGTTTAAAGGAGTGGCTCCCTACCAAACCGTATGTCCATGAGTTATGACTAGGTGTGGAGGTAAAAGAAATATGGGTCATTAAAATCCAATCATGTTGTAGTCATCCACATGTCATGAATGTTTGGTATCCCAAATATTTAAATGGTCTAGGTGGGGAAATCCCACTGGGATTGAAACGTTGGGATGGCATGGTGGGTGGGGTCAGTTGTTATGCATTTGGTGCATCAACATGGAGGAATCCACGTAACCTCGCTCCATTTTCCCTGGAATTTTCAATGATGGACTACAAGGAATACCTCTGACATTTTATTCTCGAGGTGACATGGCCATGGAGGGATCACACTCACATACATTGGATATGTCACGTATATGTTATAGTTTAGGCTAGGTGAAGTGTAGAGAGGGGTTAATTTGTGACCCGGTATGAACGGATCGATAGCTGAGGTAATGATGTCATGTGGTAGTGAGGTAGATGACTTGGATATCCATGTGGGTACCACGTGGGGATCACGTGGGTGCCACATGGTAGGTCAAGATGATGCAGCATTATTCAATAGAATAATCTTTCAATGGCCATATGTTTTGATCTAGAAGTTAGATTAAGACAAATATTATATCACTAGAAACATCTCAACGAGACAAATACAATGATGTCATTCATTTTAAATTTTAAGAAGGTCGAGAAAGGTTGAAAAATTTAGATCCCAATTCCATAACTAGACTTTAGAGGATGGGTCATTAGTGTCATTCCTTCCTACTACCCTTAGTAGGTGTTAGGGATGGTAATGGATATGTTACGAATTGGTATTAGAGATTCTAGGTGAAACACTTAGACGAGATGGGTTCTATTGTAGAAGGAAATGTAGGCAAAAGTTTGACTCTAGACCTTTGGGAATAAGTGGCACCCTGTTACAAAATTAATAAAGAAGTGTGTCTAATGCTTGGATCTTTGGAGCTAGGGTGGAGCTCTGGATTTGTGTGTTGTAGCTAAATGTGGATATGATTACATGCTATTTATAACATTTTCTTGTGATTTATATGTTGATTATGGAGTGTATGTTGATTGTTTGCATGTGAAAGTGAATGTTGGATGTAGCATTGCATTGGAATGGTTAGAATGCATGTAGGTCATATAATGCATTTTGTAAATCTATAAAATTACAAGTATGATAGATACATGTGATTTCCTAACTAACCCTCTTTAGGTTGTAGATGCCATGATTGATGGGCTTAGTATGAAGGCTGAATTTTTCTAAAGTGTTTGAAAAGTTGATCTAAAATGGTAAAGGTGGTCTCGGTAAGGAGGTTGATTAAATTATGTCGTTGATCTAGATTAAAGAGTGAAATCTAAAACCTATGATGGCATGATGGTAACATGTTGATATGTTTATATGCATTCCAAATTTTGAAACCAAGCTAATTTATATGATTAAAATTGTGTCTTGGTTTGAGACATGTGACTGATAACAATTTTAAGGGTATGTGAACAACTATAGGGTAATGTGCTTGGCTTAGCATGGAAAGATAGTAGTTGGCATAAATGGTTGGAAATTTCTTGATATTTTATTCATGAACCATTTGGAACACCTTAACTCATGGGGATTTAGTTGTTATGTCATTTAATATTTTATGTTTTGTGTTCCTCGATTGATTTATGTTTGAATTGTCCTTTAGTTTTTTCACTTTGTTTTCATGCTTTTGGGAGGGTTGGAATTTGACTGTTCAAGTAGTTCTAATGGAAAAGTTATAATAGCTAGAACACTGGTAATAATAGTAAGGAAAAAAGGTAAAAATGTTAAAGGGAGGAACTGGACAAAGAATTCCTTTAGCAAATGCAGTTGAAATTCACGCATGCTTGGATAAAATAAGGGAGTTCACTAAACTCTAATTTTAATTGACATATGTTAATATAAGTATGTCCATGACTAAATGGAAAGAAGTATGACATCCAAGTGGGTTGGTTTGGTCTATGGGGATAATGGATAGCGATATGGAAACCATGAAAATGGCTCAAAAGGAGGACTTCTCTTGACCTTGACTCTAATTTCATATGAAAATGTATGTTCATGATCATGCTAATATGTATGTATAGATTCCATTGTGTCTAGCAGGGCCTTCTTAGGAATCATTCTCGTGGAAGAATGATGATATAAATTTAATTGATGTAAATGTAAATGGCTACATGGGATGACAATGATAAGTTTTCTAATGATATTATTGGTATAAAGAGGAATCAATGGGGTAGGGAAATCCCTAGTAGACTGATGATTTTAATGCCATAAGAAAAACACTTTTATATGCTCATGTTGTATCATTTGGATGAGAAGGATGTGTTGATGGTATATTAACTAATAATCTAACTCCTTGATCACAATATTGGACATGTACTCCACTAAGCACCTTGTTGATGCTAGAAGAGAGTTTTGTGTAGTAGTGGAGCTCTGATGATAGAATAGCTGAGAAACCCATGAGGCTTGTTGGTTGATAATCAACGAGAATAACTCTAATGATAACACAAATAAGAAACCCATGAGGCTTGTTGGCTAATAATTAAAGAGTAAGTTCAGATGATAGACCAACTAAGAAACCCAAAGGACTTATTGGTTGATAGTCATTGAGTAATGTTTGTGCCTTACAGGGTTGATAAATCCATAATAAATGGTGTTGGTTGACAACTTTTGAGAGGTGAAGGTACACAAGGATAATGGGATGAAAACACTTGATGGTAGTTCCACCAAGTTGGACTGAGAACATAGGTTAAAGTTCTAATTAAGTTGTCGAAGAGTGAACCCTTATTCCTTCAGGAGTAATGCAATTGATAAAACCTCCTCACTATTAAATATATCTATCTATATATCTCTCTCCCTCCACCCCCCACCATCCCCCCCCCCAAAGTTGAGATGAGACTCTTTGTGCTCTGCATGAACCCCTATGTTGATTTGTAGCCATTGTGGTGTAATAGCGAGGAGTTGTTGAGAACACCTGATAAATGGGTTTGTTAAAGATATGTGTGTGAATTTACAACCAGCCATTCATAGGACAAGACAAGAGGTATAATTTAGACTATTACAAATTATTTATGATGAATCTCATAAGAGATTGTATGCCATGTTATAGGAAAGCATGGAGATTTCCCAGTCTGGGTGAATGAAGCTAACTAAAATGAGGACTGTAGTAGCTTGAAGATATCATAGTGTGCAACAAAAGCACCAAGAATACCTCAAAAGAGCCACTGAAAGATGGCTAATTTAATGGGTATATATATCCATTGAGTTGTTGGGTAAGCGACTGAATATATGAATTGTAATTGTAATCGAGTTGTAAATACAAAGCTCCAAATCAGTTTTTTTTAGTTTGAGGAATGTTTATATTTTTATTTCAGTCATAGAACATTAAGGACAATATTCCTCTAAGGGGTTGGGGATTCTAAGATCCCCTGTGGGTTAATTTCCCTTATAATCATTTTCCTTGTCATTTTGTAACCATAAAATTAAAAATATTTGAGTGAGGAACACAGATTCCATTGTTTGAGGAGGGAGATTCCTTGAGGAAGTGGGTTGTTTTAAATATCAATCATAGGCTAACTATGTGTCAATTCAACGAGAAAAAATGAAGAACAATCCCATGTGTTTTTGGGAAAGAACTACAAGCAAATAAAAGGACAAATTAAATTATCAGTACGGGCTACACTATTGACGTTGTTGATCTAAGTAGATCACTCAGAAAAGAACAGAACCATTGTGGTCGAGAAGGAGGAGGATGTACTTGAGGACACTCCTTCGTTCAGTAAGTTATAACAACCATAAGAAGTAGAGGCCAAGTTGTCTAGTGAATTGGGACAAGATTCATACATATAAGAAAATGATGGAGGATGAGAGACTTATGTTGAAACAACGATAGGAGATTGAGAGGCCCTTGTTGAAATGAGAAAAGGAGGCTAAGAGGCTCTTGTTGAAAAGAAAAAGAAGTGGAGGTTGAGAGGCTCCTATATGCGCACATGAACAAAATATGGGAATAGGGAAAAGAGGAGGTCAAGAAGCTTCTAATGGTCAAGCTAATTTACTAAGAGGCCGGAGAAGATTATCGAGACTGAGATAATTCAGGGAGAGGGAACTTTGTTAATAAAAAAATTGGAAATCCATAAGGCTTGTTGGCCGATAATCACCAAGAAGCTTTGTTGATAGCACAATTGAGAAACCCATAAGGCTTGCTAGATGATAATCACAAAGAAGCTCTAGTGATAGCATATCTAAGAAACCCATGAGGATTGTTGGTTTATAATCACATAGTGGGATCATATGATAGTCTAGCTGAGAAACCCAAAAGGCTTACTAATTGATATTAACTGAGCAGTGGTTGTGCCTTATAGGGCTGATAAATCCACTTGAGGCTATGCTAGTTGACAAATTTTGAGAGTTGGAAGCACCCAGGGCTAGTGCGCTGATAATACTTTATGGTAGTTCCAAGGGGTTGGGTTGAGAACACATGTGGGAGTTCCACTGAGAAGTTGCTAGAAAGTGCACTCCTATTCCTTCAAAGGTAAAACAACTGATAAAACCTCCTTCTTGTTAACTATATCATTGTCTCCACATATGAATTGAGACTCTTTGTGTCCAAACTCCCAAAAATTTGGGATGTTGATTTATAAGTCCCTCTGCATAAAATAATGTGTTCCCTACCTTGTGTGCAATTGTGGAATAGCTAGTGGATGAAGAAAGTATGCCCTTGAGACACCTTGTTCTAGCTGATGATATTGATTTAATATCCTAACTAGAATATGGTTGTGTGATAGTGAAGTGGTTCACTGTGATTATGTGATTTTGATAGTTAGTGGGTGGAGGTGAGCCAACCTTGAGACACCATGTTTCAGATAATAATATCAATGTAAAACTCATTTGAAATCTCTCTATCTCAATATCTGGAATCTAGCTCGTGGGTGACAGTTGCAAGAAAGACTTGGCTACAACTTGTCTAAGGTTGGGTTGAGAGTTGAAGTTCCGATATTAGTTGTTGAGTTAATAAGTATACTCAAGTCGTTGTGCATTAATTTTTATGCATATGTTTGATGTTTAGGATTAAGGCATGCTATGGTATTGAATCAATATACTGGTCTAAAGCTTGTGATGTAATGTGGAATGTGATTTCTTGCATTTTTAAGAAATGTTGATTTTCTTGCAAGATTCCTAAGTAACTGAATTGATTCCTGCATGTATTTATGAGCTTGTTGTACGACTTATCATCAGCCTAAGGGGATTGTAAACCTATGAGTTTCTATGAGTGTGAATTTGATCCAATGGACCTAATTATAATGAATGGACAAATCTTTGTTGGCCAAATGGATTCCTACACTAAAATGACTTGTCTATCCAGCCAGTATTTACCCATAAGATCTAGAGAGTTAGCATTGAATATATATATATATATATATATATATATATATATATATATATATATATATATATATATATATATATAAGAACACATACATGCCTGTATCTCTATACATACATTAATAGTGACCAAGATCTGCATGGATGGAAGTCTAGATCCCTAAGGAGTTAAAAGGGACTCAGGCTTAAGCACCACGTGACCAAAAGCCATGTCCAATAACTGATAGTGGGGGTAAGATTTTTTGTGTGGGGTTAAAGGAGTAGCTTCATGCCAAAACATATGGCCAAGAGATATGACCAAGAATGGAGGTAGGAGAAATCCAAGCCGTTGAAATCCAAGCACGTTGTTATGTAGTTGACACAATGACATGGAGGAATCGATGTAACCCCACTTCATTTTCCCCTAAATTTTCAATAGGGGACCACAAGGAATAAATATGGGATTCTATTCCCAGGGTGACATGGCCATGTCAGGCCCACACCCACATATAGTTCATATGTCACATGTATATTATAATTTGGGCCATGTGAGCCACAAAGAGGGGTTAATTTGTGACTTGGTATGAATGGTTTAGTAACTAGGGTAACATTGCCATGTGGCAGTGAGGTGGCTGACTTTGATAGCCACGTGGGTGCCACATGGCAGGTAAAGATGATGTGGCACTATGTGATAGAGTAATCTTTGTATGTCTTTATCTTTTGATCTAGGAGTCAGATTGAGACAAATGTTATATTGTTGGAAATGTCTCAAAGAGACAGATACAAAGACATTATTTGTTTTCAGTTTTGAAAAGGTTGAAAAATTTTGACCTCATTTCCATAATTGGACTTTGGAGGTTGGGTCATTAGTGTAATTTCCTACTACTACCCTTAGTGGGTACTGGGTATGGTAGGGGGTATGTTACAACCACAAATTCATAGTTCCCATACCTGGTTCTAAATTTCGTTTTGTTAATATCTTCATCTTTGATTCATACCTGATGGTACCCAAAACTTAAGTCGATCTTTGAAAATATGGCAGCCCCTCTCAACTGACTAAACATGTCATCAATCCTTAGCAAAGGATACCTATTCTTGATTGTCACCTTATTGAGTTGCCTATTATCAATGCATATCCTCAATGTTTCGTCCTTCTTCTTTACAAATATTATGGGGGCTCCCCATGGTGATACGCTAGGTCTAATGTAACCTTAGTCCAACATTTCCTTTAATTGTAATTTAATCTCTACTTGCTCCAATGTACTTATTCAGTATGGTGTTGTCGATACTAGCATTGATCCTAGCAGTAATTCAATCGAAAATTCATTTTCCCTCCTTGGCGTAGTCGAAGGTTCTCTTTGGGGAACATATCGCTGAATTGTTTTATTAGTGGGCATTCTTCAATTTTTCTTCTCTCCACCTATGATTCGTTGGTGACTTGGATAATGTACAGTTCACACCCCTTCCTATTACACCTCTTCAATTGCAGCACAATGATGTGTTGAACTGTCGAAGATTTTCTCTTTCCTTGCAATGTCATCCTTTCCCCTTCTTCATTGAGACACTCTATCGGCTAGCTGTAGTAGTCAACCTTGGTTTCGTGGACCGCTAGCTAGTCCATCTTGACCAATAATTCATATGAGCCTAATGGTAATAGGTTTATATCTGTTGTTGTAGGCATGTTGTTTATCATGACTAGGCATGACTTTGCCACATGTTCAACTCATTTCTTACTCCTTGTGACCAATTGCAACAACCAAGACATATCATGGTTTGTGCTCTACAACACACACTTTTCTACAAATTTTGGACTTACCTAGCTGAAATTAAAACTAGGACCAGTCAAAATGGAAACAAATTGGTTATTGATTGTACCTTCCATTTCAATCACTGAGGCATGGTGATTAGCCTACCTATTTTCCAACACTTCATAGATGCATGGTACACTATGAGCCACGTCATTCAATGTCTTTGCTTCCTACACATTGTATAGTCTTAAATGGTTCCTCTGTAGCTAAGGTAAATCCCTCTCTAAGTGGTCTTCCCCACATCTCCAACACTCTATGGTTTTTCTCATAGTCCCCTTTGTTTCCTCTCTTGCAGGCTTAAAGAGTTGGTCTTAATTAGTAGTAGTGGGTTTCTATTGAGATCACCTCTTACAAGAGTGGTGAACCTCACATTTCTACCTTGTTGACGTCCTATATCTTCTTCCCTTTTCCTTTAAAGTTGGGCTTTCCTCTTTCTTTCCAATTAGTCATGAACCCATGCACGTGCTTGGATTTCTTGTAGAAATACTCCATTTTCCTAATGGTATCTGTTAATGACACCTTACGTAAACTTCACTAAAATGGCTAAAAACACTCAAGCATTTCATATGAATTTCTATATATCCACTAAAATGTCACCCTTTGCCTCCATTAGAGTCACTGCTCTCTCACTCACCCATTGATATGCTTTTGATAGCTCATTTCCAAATAAAAAAGGTGCTCATTTCATTAGTTAAAAGAAAGCCCTCTCCCCTTATTTTTGACATAATGTGTTACCCTTTGAAAAATTCATACCATATATATTTTATTTCAAAAGTTTACATATGGTCCCATTTCTATATGGGAATGACATAATGTCTTACCCTTTGAAAAATCCATACCATGTATATTTTATTTCAAAAATTTACATATGGTCCCATTTCTATATGATTTTATTTCAAAAGTTTACATATGGTCCCATCTCTATATAATTGGGGTTGATATGGTCCCATTTTTATATGATAATGACATAATGTGTTACCGTTTAAAAAATCCATACCATGTATATTTTATTTCAAAAATTTACATATGATCCCATTTCTATATGATTGGGGGTTGATATGGTCCAATTTCTATATGGGAATGACATAATGTGTTACCCTTTGAAAAATCCATACCATATATATTTTATTTCAAAAACTTACATGCCTCCTTCAAATTCCATTATATATAAATCATTTCTATATGGTCCCATTTCTATTTCAAAAGTTTACATATTCCATTATATATAAATTATTTCTATATAGTCCCATTTCTATATTTTATTTTAAAAATTTACATATTCCATTAGATATAAATCATTTCTATATGGTCCCATTTCTATATTTTAGATATGGTCCCATTTCTTTCTATATAAATTGGGAGCTGATAGAAGTCCTAATGCCTCCCTCAATTTCCATTATATATAAATCATTTCTATATGGTCCCATTTCTATACTTTATTTCTATTTCAAAAGTTTAGTTATGGTGGTTCATTTATGGTCTCATTTCTATACTTTATTTCTATTTCAAAAGTTTAGTTATGGTGGTTCATTTATGGTCCCATTTCTATACTTTATTTCTATTTCAAAAGTTTAATTATGGTGGTTCATTTATGGTCCCATTTCTATACTTTATTTCTATTTCAAAAGTTTAATTATGGTGGTTCATTTCTATATTTTAGATATAGTCCCATTTCTTTCTATATAAAGAAATATAATTTTTCTATATAAATATAAATTATATAAATTTTCTATATAAATATAAATTTTAAATTTTCTATATAAATATAAATTTTAAATTTTCTATATAAATATAAATTTTAAATTTTCTATATAAATATAAAGTCCTAATGCCTCCCTCAAATTCCATTATATATAAATCATTTCTATATGATTGGGGGTTGATAAAAGTCCTAATGCCTCTCCCAAATTCAATTATATATAAATCAGTACCAAGGCCGACCTCCATGGCAAGTCCAATCGAATCATAGTATAAAGGCCAATTGGGTACCTTTTATAGATAACTTATTATATAATCCTGCCACCAATGTGGCATAATTGGATATCCATTCACTAATATATTAATTAAAGCGACTGTTTGGATACCATTTCCAAATTTGAGAAGCAAGCATTAGAGAAATTAGTACAGCTTTTCCATGGAAAATATCTCTATCTCTGGAAGAATTCAATCATTACATGTCTTTCCCTTTTTTTTAAACATCTACTGATATTGTGAAATATATCTATCTCTGGAAGAATTCAATCATTACATGTCTTTCCTTTTTTTTTAAACATCTACTGATATTGTGAAATATCTCTATCTCTAGAAGAATTCAATCATTACATGTCTTTCCTTTTTTTTTAAACATCTACTGATATTGTGAAGGTGAGCTTCCATCCAAAGGGGCAGGAGGGCCAAGATTGTGGGGAAAATCACACGAGAAAAGACAAAATGATTATTGGCACCACATATGGAGGTCCAGAGGTCAAATGTGCACAATGAAGTACAGTGATGTGTGGTTTGATGGTAAGTCACATGGGCGAAGCCCGGGGAGACCGAAGTTCAAATCTCATTGAGTACATTGACCTGCTGTGGTGGCGGCTAGAGGAGCGGACCCCCCTCCCCCAGCGGGTCTGCTCTTGCTAAAATCATAGGTTATTAGTATACCCGACTTGCAGGTGGTTGGTTATGCTCTTGGCGTTATAGTGGCAGCTATGAGGTTTGATCCTGGGTCTCCCATGGATTAAACTTGATAGTTATCGATTCACCATGTGTTAAAAAAAAAATGTGCACAATGAAGAGGAACAGTTATTGAACCATCGAGAGCTTTAACTGCATAAACCTGTTTCCATGCAACGACCCAATTTCAAATGAACTTGAAGAGAAAAAAGCGAAATTTCCATAACTCTTTTCCACGCAGGTGCTTATCTTTTTACTGTGTGGGGGTTTTGCCAAAAGAGAGTGCATTGAAGGTTTGTGAGCCGGTGATGTTCATTGTTGATTGTAAGACTTTTTCTCAAGTTGGTGGAAGAAGTGAAGAAGTGCTTTTTGAACGAGTGTTTAGTGGAGGTATCATTTATTTATTTCTGTAAAAATACTTACATTCAAAGCCTGGCTATTCTTGACATGTGGTAATTTTTGCAGCGTATTATTTATCTTTGAGCCACTGGTTCAATTAAATTGACACGATCACCTTATATTTAATATTTTGTAATGCTTTGCAGTAAAGTATTAAGAGCAATAAAGATTTACTCACTGGTTTTCATTCCTCTCCCTTTCATTAATTTAAACCTGGTTTTACTTAATTTTTGGAATTCTGACTAAATCTTTTAGTTTTCAACTTTTTAACCACCCACCTTTAATTTCTTTGAATGTTTGCAAATGTACATATTTTATTTCATTTATGTTTATATCTCATTTATTTTTAAGTTCTGTTAAAATATATGGAGATATAAAATGACATAATACAAAAAAAAACGTTAAAAACAAATAACTTTTTACTTATTTATTTACGCCTTTTCTTGTCTTTGTAAATATTCTAACCTAAAAATACAAAAAACAAAAACTAACTTTACACTAATCTACTTCTTCTAACTTAGTTTTGTTCACATTTTCTTTAAAGATTTAACCTACTTATTACAATGATTCCTAAAAACATGAGACATGTCATCACTTTTACAATATAATTTCATTGTTACAATTTTAAAATGTTAAGTGTATGACAAATTAAATATACAAGCATGACAATTAGATGCTCTCACTTTCATTAATTTAACAAATCAAAATACACTTAAAGAGAAACATTATGTTATCCATTCATATAAAGAACAATATGACGCTCCGATTCACTTATAACAAGTGTATTGCATTATGTTGACCTTATACATTTACTTATAACAATAGTATTGCATTACCTTCACCTTATACTTAATTAATAAAATCTTTATAAGTACTAAGGTTACTATTTATATTTAACGACTACTAAATATGAGAGAAATAATTCATATTAAATCGACAAAGAACCCTTTTTATCTATCTATCTATCTATATATATTGTCTTTATCAAAAGGGGGGAAGTTTTAATTTTATTTCTCACATCATTAAAGTGGTCCAATCTCTAAGGGTTTAAGTAGGTTGATATTTTATCTTTTTTCTTTTAGGTTTATTGTATCATATTCTAACTGACTATAAACTAGGTGAGTCCCAAGTCCATAACCTAACCAGCCTAAGGATTCAAAGTGTTGATGTGGTATCCTCTAAAGTTTGTGGCTCATCAAATTCTATTATGCCCATAAATGCTTGTGGTAACCCACTAAGATATTATTGAATATTTTCCTTCTCATTCTTCAGTTAAGGCACATACCTCAACAACTACAAATTGGTTATATATTCATCACCTGTCAGCTACCCTAGTTTGTGCTCATAAAATTCTTTGGCCTTGTTGTCATAATACTTTTCATACAAGTACTTTTCATAGAAATATATCTCAAATATACTCTATGAAATCTCCTCCTCTTTAATATTCTTGATGTTCTTTAGGTCTTCCCACCAAATATCATCCTTGCATTTCAAGTTGAAAGAGGCTACTCTCACCTTCATGTTTTGAAAGTAATCATGCACCATGAAATATTTCTTCATCCCTTGTAGCCATGATTCTACTTCCTCAAACTTCCTCACCTCTCTATCAAATGTAGGAGGCCTTTCCTTCTTTAATTCTTCTAACATTTATATTTTTCCTTTCCTTTTCTATTGGCAGTGTCACTTAATATTTCTTCATTCCTTGTAGCCATGCTTCTACTTCCTCGACCTTCCTCACCTCTCTATCGAATGTAGAAGGCCGTTCCTTCTTTACTTCTTCTAGCATTTATTGTTTTTCTTTCCTTTTATATTGGCAGTGTCACTTAGTTGCAGCACTAGACAATCGCTCACAACTTCATGTCCTCCTCTCTAGAGTATTTAGTGGATTTTCACCTCTCATTGTTTCCTCACTTGACTTCCTATGTATTTTCTTGGACCTACTTCCTTTTGCACCATCAATATTTAATTCATATTTTCCAATTCCCAATGGAATTTGCATATCTTTATCCCTTCCTAGGTGGCTGACACCTAGATCATGTTGCCTTTGTCTTTGCAAATATGATAGGCTTCGTAGTATAATTGCATTTTCTTTTTCTCATTGTCCTTGAGCCATGACAACCCTTTCATTTTTAGCCTTATAAATTCTCAACTCAAATCTTATACTTCTAAGGGTGTTCATCTAGTTAGGGGAGTCTTCTTCTATCCTCTTTCCAACTGACTCTTCTTGCTGACAATGTTGGAATTTATCATTTCTATTTTGCACCATTCTGCTACTCATCCCTTACACTCTTATTGTTCTTTGATTTATTTTTATACATTTTCATAAACATATAACTGTATTCCAACATGATATAAATAACATATTTACTCATCACCTTGGAAAATCTGCAATAAGTATATGGATGTAAGGCTATTTGAAACATAAATTTTAAATTTAGTTTGCAATTCATAATCAAAATGTTACAAGAAACACTCATTATATGCAACAAACAATTATTAGAAAAAACCACACTTTGTAATATAGCTCTATATTTTATCCTCCTATGCCCATTTAGTTCGAGTGATAAACCTAGGAAATCATATACCTCTCTGTAATGCTTCCTCCCACCCCCTTGGACTCTCAACGCTGAATGGGAGGTGTTACTTTAATAACACGTCCTTCATAGTCTCATTATGAATATGGGGTTACACAATTCCTTCTCAATCAAAGGGTGTAGAATTGACTTCGAATAACACCATCACATTCAACTCATTAAGAGATTTTCAATGATATAAATATTCCTCAATTCAACCTCTTGATTGAAATTTATACTCATTTAAATTTTGGGCCCTGTAACCCTTGCCACATCAACAAGGATCTTTCATGTGGTGCACACATGGGACTACCACCTCATATGTAGTCCAACATGGTGCCTGCCACATCATAGCACTAAATAACTCCCGCACCATCATGCCACTGCTCCAACATCCAAGAGCGTTCTGCTCCCAAACACCCATGGTGTGATAATTCTTGTTATGTTAGGTAACACGGACGATCCTCATCTTGCAGCCTCTTCTCATCCATGGCATATGTCAATCTATACCCCATTTAATAAATGCACTGCAAACTTCTCTATGGATTTGAGTTCTACAATGAAGTGCCATAAAACCACTGCCACATGTCTTCTAGGTGCCACATCAACCTAACCTTTATGTCACCCATTCCCATAGAACCCTGATGATGTCACGCTGACTTCAAGATAATGTGGCATCCTCCAATGGTGCCATGTGTCACTCAAAAGCTAGCCCTTTATTCATCCAAAAAGGCCATTTATAGATTCCATGTGTCATGTTATCAATGTGCCACATCAGCAACTTTCTTGCATCACTAGTCCACAACATTTAAAATCCTACACAGAAACCACATAGTCTTACCCGGCCTATGTGGCATCCACCACCTCATCCTATGACATAGGTTGCATTGGTCTCGATCCTCTATGAAAATAAACATTTTCCCATTTATGGATGAGGAAGGAATATTTTCCTGCTCTCTAACAATGGCGCTAGTGTGCCCATGCCTAAAATAAAGTCATTGTCACAACTCCACGGTGAAACAGGAAAAAAATGGAAATAGGTGAAGGGAATTTTTCCCATCCTATGCCTTTTGTTGACCACACCAATTCCCACTAGGATTTCATGGTAACTTTGGCATGATGCAACATGAAATTCCATGTCAGGTAATAGGAATTTTTCAGTCCTACACTCTGCATTAGTTTGCAACTTCCATCAATGAGCATCAATATTTTTATCCTGCAAAGGCACATCTCTATTCCCTAGGACATATAAGTCTTTGCTAAGGAATTTGAAGTTTTTCTCATCCTTTCCAAATCAAGGCTCCTTTACATGTTCAACAAGGTCTATTCCACCTTAATTGTGGACCCATTACTCAATGAAACTCAAGCTTGAAGCATCGAGGATTTCGATGACCGAACTGAGCCTTGCTCTCATTCAAATGTCACTTAATCATCAAATAATTATGGGGATAGTAACCTATCCAAATCAGATAAATCAAGGCATTATACATACCCTTAAATGATATGCAGTGCATCCACTAAACAAGCTTCCACTCAAGTATTTCAATGAGCTAAACCATAGCTAATACTTTATTATACATTTAGGTACAACAACATCCCATTAATTACATAATGGATTCAAATAGGTACCATCATATCCACTGATATAATATGCCACACAGAACTTCAACCATAGAATTTCACCAATCTATAATAACGAATTTCCAGTAGCCATGATATTATCGACATAACAAACAATAGAAATCAAACATAGTGACTGTCACTATGTAATTAACCCTGCACTCAGGAAGGTGTCAGTAGTCACAAGTATATGAAAATACCTTTCATCCATGAGAACTTTAATAGCCATCGGTTAAAAGTTCATGTAATAAAGTTAATAAAGGAAAAATAATAAGACCAAGGTCATGGGACATGTATTCCAAGTTGAATGTTGGGAAAAACATCCTAGTGGGTGTCACTTTCGGTTTATTATGGCTAAGGAAATTGGCAAAGGAAAAGAGGCATTAATTGGCATTTATTTATGAAAATAAAGGAAAATAGGAGAAAAGGGAGATGAAGGGTCATAGACTTTCATGAGAAAAATTGAAGGAAAATAGAGGAAAATGAATAAAATAGATGCCTCAATAATAAAAAGGCTTTTGAGGAGCAGTTCACAACTTTTGTCAATTTAGTTTTGGAGCTCTCTCTATTCTATCATACTCTTGCACAAATAGAGAATTCTTTCAACACTCTAGCATTTGGGAAAGAAAAGCAAAGGAAGGACAAGGAAAAAAAAGGAAAAGCAAGGAAGGTTGGATCAAGCAGCTTTAGTAGGAAGATTTGTGGGTAACAAGTTTCATGTGTGATTTCCTAGTTGGTTTTTGAATGCATTCTACACGCATTTGTTTATTGGGTTCTTTTGTTATCATTGGCAAGGGGTTTTTGTTGTGTGTGGAGCATGATTGTTCAGAGGTCTTTTGTTTCAGCCGGATGTATACCCCAGGAAGTTTGTGCACCCCTCCACGCGGGGGGGACTTGTCCCCCCCGGCAGGGGGGTCTGGGGGCCAACGGTCCCCCGGCGAGGGTTCGAGGGCAACGCTCCCGAAGCCAAAAATAGATGTAAAATTGCCTTGTAAAAGTATAGTAATTTCTAGTCAATCTGGGCCGTTCATTAGGCAGATGATCTGATGGTAGAACTTATGTTTAGTTTAGGGTATTTTGCCCTAAAAGGAAACCCCTCTCTTTGTATGAGGGCATTGTATTTGAGGTTTTGATATAGATGTGTATTCTCCGAGCGAGAAACAGAGAGCTGAGGCTGTGAGAGAAAATAGAGGGTATTACAGTGGATTTGTTGTAGGTTGTGTCTCTTCATTTTGTTGGATAATAGAAAGGAAGGACTGGTTGTTCGGGGTGGACGTAGCCCAACTGGGTGAACCATGTATATATGTGTCTCTCTTGTTTTATGTGTTTTCTGTGTTTATATTTCTGTAATATTTTATCTGTTCCATTACTCCGTAATATATAATTTTCTAACAACTGGTATCAGAGCTGAAGGTCTATTTGGCTGATAAACTCGCAGGAAAGAATGGTTCCTCGTTCAAGTGGGAGTAATGGTGGAAGATGGTAAGTTTAGGGTCGAGAAATTTAACGGCCAAAACTTCTCGCTATGGAAGATGCAGATGGAAGATTATCTGTATCAAAAAGATCTGTATCTACCATTGAGCAGAAAAACAAAGAATCCGACGGCCATGACAGATGAAGAATGGAACCTTCTCGATAGAAAGGCACTCGGAACAATACAGTTGTGCCTCGCTACGTCAGTCGCCTTCAACATTTCGAAGGAAACAACGACAGAGGGTTTGATTCAGGCGTGGTTGAAACTATATGAAAAACCCTCGGCCTCAAACAAGGTATTTCTTATGAAATGGTTATTTAATATGAAGATGTCGGAAGGTGGATCTGTCGCAGATCATTTAAATGATTTTAATACAGTTACAAGTCAGTTAAGTTCTGTAGGGGTAAAGTTTGAAGATGAAGTTAGAGCTCTGTTATTCTTGTGCTCATTGCCAGAAAGTTGGAATGGTTTAGTAATGGCCATTAGTAACTCTGTCTCTGGATCTAGTACTTTAAAGTTTGATGATGTTGTCGGTGCTATCCTTAGCGAGGAAATGCGACGGAAAAGCTTCGGTGAGACATCGGGTAATGCTTTGAGTGCGGAGTCTAGGGGAAGAAAAATGGAAAGAGGAAAGAGCTCAGGATATCGCAGTAAATCAAGGAAAGGTAGATCCAAGTCTAGATCGGGGATAGTGTGCTAGAAATGCGGAAACAAATGACACCTAAAGAAAGACTATAGATCTCGGAAGGGAAAAGAAGGAGATGCACAACAAGAAAAAAATCATGAAGCAAATGTGACAGGTGAGGTGTTACAAGATGCTTTGATTCTTTCTTTCGAAAATATTACTGATTCCTAGGTGGTAGGTTCAGGGGCCTCATTCCAAGGCCACACTTGATAAGAAATACTTTCATGACTATGTTCAAGGAGATTTTGGACAAGTTCGTTTGGGTGATGATAAACCCTGTAAAATTGTTGGAATGGGTAAGGTTCTTGTAAAACAGCAGAATGGAAACCAATGGCTACTAAAGGAGGTAAGGCATGTTCCAGATCTAAAGAAAAATATGATTTCAACAGGGCAGTTAGGCGGTGAAGGGTGTGTGACAACTTTCACAGATAAAGCTTGGAAGGTCACCAAAGGAGCCCTGGTAATAGCAAAAGGCGAAAAGGTTGGTACATTGTATTTATGCAATGGTATTTCTAACTCTGTTAATGATTTAACTTCCAAAGGAGTAGATGAAACATTATGGCATCATAGGCTTAGACACATGAGTGAAAAGGGGATGGAGATTCTTCACTCAAGGAATTTGTTGCCTGGTTTGAAGAATGTTGATTTGGAATTTTTTGAAAATTTCATTTATGGAAAACAAAAGAGAGTCAGATTTCTTAGAGTTGGGAAAGAAAATAAGAGCGGAAAATTAGAGCTTGTGCATACAGATGTATGGGGACCTGCTCAGGTACCATTTCTCGGTGGCTCTCGTTATTATGTTACCTTTACTGATGATGCAACTAGGAAAACTTGGATTTACTGTATTAAGAATACATCTGATGTATTTGATACTTTCAAGAAATGGAAAGCTTTGGTTGAGATTGAGACAGGAAAGAAATTGAAGTGTCTTAGATCAGACAATGGAGGTGAATATTGTAGCAAAGAGTTTGATAGGTACTATTTAGAGCATGGAATTTGTAGAGAGAAGACAGTTCCAAGAACACCACAAGAAAATGGTGTGTCAGAAAGGATGAGCAAAACAATCATGGAGAGTGCAAGGTGCATGAGATTGCATGCAGGACTGCCTTTACAGTTTTGGGCAGATGCTGTAGATATTGTTGTTTATCTAATAAACAGAGGGCCTTCAAGTTCCTTGGATGGTGGCGTTCCAGAGGAAGCATGGACAGGTAAAAAGGTAAACTACTTCTTTTTAAAGCCTTTTGGTTGTGAGGCCTTTGTCCATATTGATAAAGAAAATAGAACAAAGCTTGTGGCAAAGTCAAAGAAATGTACCTTTATTGGATATGGTGTTAATGATTTTGGTTATCGCTTATATGATTATGAAAATCACAAAATCATTAGGAGCAGAAATGTAATATTCAATGAAAAGGTCTTGTATAAGAATCAGTTGCAGGAAAAGAAGAAAGAAAAAGAAAACAAGGAATATGCAGTTCTTGACGAAATCAATGAAAAAGTAAAGGTGCCTGAAAATAATAATAATCAACAACCACAACAACAACAACCACCACAACAGAAATAGGCACCCCAAACACCTGAAAGTGGTGTTAGAAGATCTACCAGGATAAGTAGAACCCCTGAATGATACTCTCCTTCATTATATTATTTATTGTTGACTGATTCTGGTGAACCCGAATGTTATGAAGAAGCAATGCAGGTTGAAAGCAGGAAGAAGTGGGAGGTAGCCATGGAAGAAGACATGGACTCCTTAATGCATAACCAAACTTGGGACTTAGTCAGGTTGCCTGCAGGAAACTAAATTGAAGAATAAATGGGTTTAAAGGCTGAAGGAAGAAGATGGAGGAAAACAGAGGTACAAAGCTAGGCTTGTGGTGAAGGGGTTTGCACAAAAGAAAGGTATTGATTTTGATGAAATATTTTCTCCTGTTGTTAAAATGACTTCAATATTGATTTTGATGTAAAGACAACCTTTCTCCATGGGGATTTGGAGGAAGAGATATATATGCAGCAACCATAAGGATATGAGGTGAAAGGGAAGGAGAAACTAGTGTGCAGATTGAAGAAGAGCTTGTATGGCTTAAAATAGGCTCCAAGGCAGTGGTATCTAAAATTTGACAAGTTATGTCTGAACAAGGTTATACTAGATGTCACTCTGATCATTGTGTTTATTTGAAAAAGCAAAATGATGGCAGCTATATTATATTGTTATTATATGTAGATGACATGCTTGTTGCAGGGTCTAACATGCAGGAAATAAATGTGCTGAAAAGAAAATTGGCAAATTCATTTGCAATGAAGGATTTGGGAGATGCAAAACAAATCCTTGGTATGAGAATCACTAGAGACAGGAAAAATCACAAATTAACATTGTCTCAGAATGAGTACATACAAAAGGTGTTGAAAAGATTTAATATGCACAATGCAAAACCAGTTAGTACGCCTTTTGCTAGCCATTTTAAACTTAGTAAGGAAATGTGCCCAAAGACCCAAGAAGACATGGATTATATGTCTAAAGTTCCATATGCATCAGTTGTTGGAAGCTTAATGTATGCAATGGTCTGCACAAGGCCTGATATTGCACATGTAGTGGGAGTTGTATGCAGGTACATGAACAATCCAGGAAAGGAACATTAGATGGTAGTGAAATGGATTCTCAGATATTTGAAAGGTACCACAAATCAGGCATTATGCTTTGGTGGTTCAAACATTTCTCTACAGGGATATGTTGATGCAAATATGGAAGGTGACAGAGATAACAGGAGGAGCACTACAGGATATGTATTTACAATTGGTGGAACAACTGTCAGTTGGGTTTCAAAAATCCAAAGTGTTGTTGTGCTTTCAACAACAGAAGCAGAGTATGTTGCTGCTACAGAGGCTATTAAAGAAATGATTTGGTTACAAAGGTTTATGGGTGAATTGGGTAAGGAACATGATATGGGCACGTTATACAGTGATAGCCAAGGTGCCATTCATCTTGCAAAGAACTCAACATTTCATTATAGGACTAAACACATATAGCTCAAGTACCATTTCATAGGATCAGTGTTGGAAGATGGAGAGTTGAAGCTGGGAAAGATACACACTAGCCAGAATCCTGCAGACATGCTAACAAAAGTTGTAACCAGGCAGAAACTGAGAACATGCTCAGTTTCAATTGGTCTTCAAGGATGATGATGAAGATGAGAAACAACCAGGTCCAAAGAGGAGTCATTGTCCAGCAAATGAAGCAGTGGTGGAGTTGCTACAATCATTCTCCAAGTAGGAGATTGTTGTGTGTGGAGAATGATTGTTCAGAGGTCTTTTGTTTCAGCCAGATGTATACCCCAAGAATTTTGTACACCCCTGCATGTGGGGGGGTGCAAGGGGGAGTTGTCCCCCCCACGGGGGTCTGGGGGGGGCGATCCCCCCCGGCTGGGGGGTCCGGGGGCCAACAGTCCCCCGGCGGAGGTTCGGGGGCAGCGCCCCCGAAGCCAAAAATAGATGTAAAATTGCCTTGTAAAAGTATAGTAATTTATAGTCAATCTGGGCCATTCATTAGGTGGATGATCTGACGGTAGAACTTATGTTTAGTTTAGGGTTTTTTCCCTAGAAGGCAACCCCTCTCTTTGTATGAGGGCATTGTATTTGAGGCTGTGATATAGATGTGTATTCTCTGAGCGAGAAACAGAGAGGTGAGACTCTGAGAGAAAACAGAGGATATTACAACGGATTTATTGTAGGTTGTGTCTCTTCATTTTGCTAGATAATAGAAAGGAAGGACTGGCTGTTTGGGGTGGACGTAGCCCAAATTGCGTGAACCATGTATATTTGTGTCTCTCTTTTTTTATGTCTTTTCTGTGTTTATATTTCTGTGATATTTTATGTGTTCCATTGCTCCGTAATATATAATTTTCTAATAGTTTTCTTGGTTTGACAGTGGTTTTAGCCTTTCCTTGCCGTTTCCTGGATAGCCATAGTGTGATGGGATTCTTTTCTTGGTTGAGCTTTGGATTACTGGAAGGTTTTAGAACTGAGTGAGGAGGTCTCAGTAAATTTCCCAAGGGTTGGGGGTGGAGGTGGTTTAATCTCTAGGAAGCCCTCGGCAAGTGGGTGGACACATGAAAATTCCTCAAGGTAATAGCGAATAAATTCATAGGCATCCAGGCTAGTTTGGGCTTCATGATCTATAGATTAGGTTTAGCAAGATCGTGATAGCCTAAAGGTGGAGGTGGTTTAATCTTTAGGAAGCATTGATTTTTTATGTCTCAGGATCCCACATTCATGCTTGGGATATGGCACGGGGGTGATTGGCTGAAATAAATATTTGGTTCACCCCAATCAATGGTCGGGCGGTGTGTGGAAGTCCTTGAAAGTTTTGGCTTTTGCATACATTAAGAAGAGCTATTTTATTATTGTAATATATGAGAACTTATACTTGTTATTATGGAGATTTAATGGTTATTTTTTCATGGTTAATAATCTGGTTATATGTTTGTTTTATGCATGGATTTGTAATGTGCTCTAACTATGACTAGTTCTGCATTTGATAAGTATTTAATGGTTAATTAATGCATGGGCTAGAAAGTGTTATTACAACTATTGTGAAAGGGAATTAGACCTTATTGGTGATTCTCAAATAAGTTTCAAACTCTTGTGATCATATATGCATTCATGATCTATAGTTTATATGTTCACCATATGTTTAACGAAATGATTTTCATGGTTAGGCTTGGTTAGGTCAAGTTCTTGTTCAATTTTGGTATGATCAGCATTGTCATTAAGTCATTTATGATTCTAGAAAGTATCAGGAAGTTTTGGGCAATGGTCTGGAGGCTGGCTTGGAATTATGGCTCAGATCTCAAGACCACACCCTATGAACTGGATAATTTGGGTTGCGACCACATGGAGGCAGTGTTGTGCATGTAGTTGGAGGGTCACAACCAAACTCATGTAGGCTTGTGCATGCAGTTGGGAGTCTAAGTCACTAAGAAAATTATCCAGCTCAGGGTTTGGACACTTGGGTTGGTTCTTTGGCACATAAGTGTCCTGTAAGCACTATAGGATGTTAGTTTATGGTCAGTAAGACTCAATTTTTGTCCTCACTTCCATAACTGAATCTTGGAGGTCGGTTCATGTCATAGTATCTCTTCGTCTCATGTTTACCTTGAAATCCCAGTCAAATTGGGTAAATGTGGAGTGGGGGTGTTATAGGGTGGTATTAGAGCGAGGTTGCAGCACTAGACCTCAGGGTAAAAGTGATTGTCATACATGCATGTTAGTGTATATGTGGTTGTTATGCATTCATGGTAGTGGTTATGGTTAACATGTATGTGCATAGTGTTACAGTCTTTTGTTGTCATGTATGAAGATTAATGTGTTGATGTCATTATATATATATATATATATATATATATATATATATATATATATATATATATATATATATATATATATATATATATATATATATATATATGTCTCGTGTTAATCTAGATTGATTTTGTAGATGAGATAACCTACCTTGAACTCCACTAAGGTATGTTTATTATGCTTATATTTGGTTATCTAACATGGTATGTTTGTAGGAATAAGAGGATTAGAGATGACTATCCAAATGTTGGATTACATTTCACATGACTCTCCTTATAGATCAGATGAGTAGCATAGACATAAGTACTCTCTTGACATAGTAGATACCTTGAGAAGTTTAAACGTAGAAATCAGAAGTTTCAAGGTGAATAATGAAAGGACCATTTAGTCACATGCTAGACATGCCTGGGCACAGGAAAAGCAAGCATACATCAATGTAGTTATCCTTTAGAGTTTGTCAGATTTGCAAAGACATGGATAGCCACAGATTAGTTTTTGACAAGAGGACACGACTAATGGGGCATATGGTAGACGGTCTCATGAAGGGTACAAGTTGGATAGGGATGACACAGCCAAAGATGGTAGGTTCTTGGATACACTTGAAAACAGAGATAGTGGTTATGAGTTCTATTCTAGTTATGGTTCATAAAAGTATCATGGTCATCGTCACTAATATCCTTATAGGAGGAGTGATAGGGAATACTTGCAAAATGAGTTTAAGAAATCCATGCCACCTATATTCGATGGAGATTTGAAGAAACTGAAAGATGTAGAGACATTGTTTCTTGGGATGAAGAAGTTCTTTGAACTGTGTGACTATACAAATAACATGAAGGCTAGGATATCTATTTTCAGTCTCAAAGGGAAAATAGACATCTGGTGAAGATGTGAAGCACATCATAGGAATCATGACAGAGGAGTTGAGTTGACATGATCTTAAAAGACTCTTCCAAAAGAAGTACTTGTTAGAGAGGTACTATGATGATAAGGCCAAGGAGTTATATGAGATGAAGATGGGATCTATGACAGATGAGGAGTACACGACGAAGTTCCTGGAGTTGTTGATGTATTTTCCTTACCTTAAGGATGAGAAGAAAAAAGTTTAATGGTTAATAAATGGGATACCATTAGCATTCAAGGATCATATTGAGTACGATGAGCCTCGGTCATTGGAGGAAGTCATTGGAATGTTGAAGAACTATTATGAGCAATTGAAGCATAAGTCTGAGTCTAAAAAGGGTTGGAAAGGGAATGATAATATTGAAGGAAATTTTCCACCAAGGTGAGGAAGACCTCAGGATGCAGGTGAGAAGGAAAATGTTTCTCCTTACAAGAAGTTTAATGTGGTAGAGAAGGGACATGGACCTCAGCTTAGAGAGAAACAAAATAAGGGCAGTGGCAGAGAATCGTTGCAGTGTTGGAGATATGGCAAAGATCATACCAAGAAGGATTTTTTGTTGTATCAAGGTGGTAGACCTTAGATCTATAGTGTTTAGGAGGCATAGAAATTTGGGTATGTGGGCCAGAGAATTCCTCAAATTTATGAAGCATTTGATAACAAGCAGGTAGATCACTTGGCATCCATTATTGAGATGGAAGGTAAGCTTCGTGATCAAGTTGTTTCCATTTTGATTGATCTTGGGTCTAATTATATTTATGTTAATCCTCGCCTGGTAGATAAGTGTGGTTTGAGAAAATAAGTGCACACAAAGTCTTGGTTGATGTAGTTGGATACAAGTACTAAGACAAGAGTTCATCATTGGGTAAGAGATTGTGTCTTTGAGTTGAATGGTATGCCTATATTAATGCATCTAAATGTGCTTCCTTTGGGTTCGTACAATATGCTTTTGGGTATGGTTTGGTTGTACCTTCACATTACTAAGGTGGATTTTTATGAGAAGCCTATCAAGTACTTGGATGATAATGGAGAGAAGAGAATCTTGCAAGGTAAGAAGAAGCCTACATTAGTGAGAATGGTTACAACTATGCAAGAAAAGCACAGTTGTAGGAAAGGGTGTGTATCATTTTTAGTTCATATTTCTAATGATAAAGGGAAGGATTTTGAGGATGTTGAAGTCTTGAATGGGTATCTAACTTTGCAGCAGTTTTAGGATGTGTTTTCTGTAGAAATATCAGATTTATTGCCTCGTTAGGAAGTGGACTTTCCTATTGAGCTGGTACCAGTAGTAGCACTAGTGTCAAAGGTACCTTACAAGATGAGCACTCTAGAGTTAGTGGATATGAAGCTGTAGTTGAAGGAAATTTTCGACAAGGGATGCATAAGGCCAACTGTATCGCCTTAGGGTGCACCAGTGATGTTTGTGAAGAATAAGGACAATACTTGTAGGTTGTGCATTGATTACAGGTAGTTGAACAATGTGATGATCAAGAATAAATATTCGTTACCAAGGATAGATTATTTATTTAATCAATTGAAGGGAGAATAAGTGTTCTCAAAGATTAATTTGAGATTAGGATGTCATCAGGTATGAATCCAAGAAGAGGACATTTACAAGACCGCATTCTAAACTAGGTGTGGGAATTATGAGTTTGTTGTGGTTCCTTTTCATTTGACTAATGCTCCAGTTACTTTCATGTGTTTGATGAATAGTGCGTTGCATCCTTATATGGAAATTTTTTTGATAGTATTCATTGATGGCATATTGATGTATTCGAAGAATGAAGAAGAGCATGTAGAACACCTAACAATAGTGTTAATATTGCTAAGAGAGCATTAGTTGTATGTCAAGCTTAGTAAGTGCAATTTCTTTCAAACATGAGTTCATTATTTGGGACATGTTGTTTCCAAGGAAGGCATAGCACTGGATCTTGAAAACATCATAGCTATCATGGAATGGTCAACTCCTAGGAATGTGGATGAGGTCATATCATTGCTGGGGTTAACAAGTTACTAAAAGTGGTTCATTAGGAAATGCTCACAGATTGCCTATCTTATTACATCATTGCAGAGGAAAGGAAAGAAGTTTGAATGGACAAAGGAATGTGCATCTAGCTTTGAGCAGTTAAAGTAGTTGCTTACAAATGCTCTTGTTCAAAATATTGAAGATCTAGATAAAGAGTTTGTGGTGTGTACATATGCTTGTAAGAGAGGACTTGGTGGAGTCTTGATGCAGGAGGGTGTTGTAGTTGCTACAACTACCCTCCAAAAATTTTTCCTGCACCAATTTCGGAGCCTCCCTTGAGAGTTTCACTTGATGAATACACACATGCGGGTTTTCTCCATGAGCTTGTGTGAGTCCTCATGTCACACGGAATGATTCGATCTTGCAGACAAGATAGACCTTCCTAGAATCTAAAGAGACATAGTGACAAGCAAGCCAATCAAAAACTATCTTTCTCTAAATATGCATTTATAAACAAAGGAAAATAAGTGTTTTAGGCCTACCTTGGGTCCAATGCAAGTTTTTGGAAGCCTCGCTCCTTTGATCCAAGTGAGCTCCCTTGTTGCGAATCTGCAAACACAAACAAGCAAACAAATTAAATAGCACCTGAAAAGCCAATATCATAAAACATATTTAACATGAATATCAAGGAATTCATGAAACATACAATTTGTTGAGAAAAATGAATCTGATTGTATTAATTCAAATCAAAGAATAACTTTACAATCTGTGCCTTGATGCTATACAAGCTCCTCCCAGGGTCCAACAAGAAGTCTCCTCTACTTTGACAAGTTTCACTCTCTTCCCAATGAAGCCAAAAAGGTATGTGATCTCTCCTCTCAAGCTTAACTAGGAAGTCTCAATTCCACCAGCATTTACCCTAAAAAAATGTTCAGCTTCTAGCCTCCCTAGAAACTAGCCCAATGCCTTAATTTATAGTGCAATGGAGGGAAGTTACTAGGTCCTCCTTCAAAGGGATAGCTCCTCTCATCAAGGGATTAGCTCCTTCTCTTTTTGGATGCATGAACCACCTAAGAGCGGCCAATCCACGTCAAAATTCCTTATAGAATCATCTAGAATTAACCCAAAGTGAGTTTTTTAGAATAAACTTGCACCTTTTTGACTTTCACAAGGGTCTGCACCCACTCCTTTAGGGACAGAGCGAGCAGGTCTGCAGTTTTTGTAAACAGGAGGTGCGAGACCACAGGCAACAGTGAGAGAAAGTGCAGAACCAGAGCTTTGTTGATTTTCAATGTCTTTCTCTCATTTTCAAAGCTTGACTTGAAGAGCTGAGGTCTGAGACTTGCTTAGGAGGATAGTACAAGTGATGATAGACGCATACTAACTACAAATAATCATGGTGACGATATTTTTGTGTAACAGATTGCCCCCTAAAGTGCGAAGTCTGTAGTAGATGAGGATTTCATTTATCATTTAGGAAGAGTGAAGTACTTTATCATTTCGAGGATCATCTTCTGGAGAGCCCGGTTGGAACCTGTAAAAACATTCAATGCAATATATATATATATATATATATATATATATATATATATATATATATATATATATATATATATATATATATATATATGAGATCATATCATCGCTGAGGTAGGCATTCCCATACTCAGATCAAAACTGACTTAGAAAACTAACTACTGCTCTGATACAGGAATGATCTTGTAATACATCACAAGTATAGACTCATGTGGACACAGTATGGACGCAACCATCTATTTATGAATAGTCCATCATATAATGAATACAAAATTCCTCGCAGCCTGGATTGCAAAAACTAGATCGAGGGTCTTCATTTCTACTTCTCGAAACAGTACGATTCTATCCATGCGAATGAATGTGTTGATGTAGAACATGGTAGAAACCACTTGATTACCAGTCAATGATGTAAACTGTTAACAAGTGTGAGAGAAACCATCAGTGATGTCAATGGTTCTCAAAGTACCCAGTATAATCCATGAGACGTGAATAAATGTGCTGATGTCGAACATGTCATGGAATCCTTTGATCGAAGGTCAATGATGCAACCTATCATCAAAGGTGAGAAACCTTCCATTGAGGCATGCAGATCCCAAGGTACTGACGATTTCTAGATCATCTTTCTAGATAATGAGCTGAAGTCGATAGAAAGAAATCCGTCGCAGGCAAGCCTACAACACGAAATCATAGCTCAAGTTGAAGAAATTTAGTTGCAAGGACTGACTCAGGGATGGTCAATATGGATGACAGATATTTTGCAGATGAATGGCTTATTGGCAGTGACATCTTGAACACATAACGACACAACAGATGGTTTGGTGACAATTGACCCAAAGTTAATACCCAGAAACCGGCTGAAGACTTTCAATGTGGTTTGATCAACTGTTAGGCAAAGGATTTTCCAACCCAGGTGAATAAAAGTGTCGTGTTCAAGAGTGGTTACAAAGTATGAAAAACAGTCTCATTTTTCTCTCTTTTCCCCCACCATTTCTGGCAAGTACCTCTTTAATTTTGACAAGCTTGAGGAGGATAACATTTGCTTGATTATAAGCTCATCCTTTGGATGAGTCCAACTTAGTTTAAATTCAAACCCTAAGAAGGAGTGGTTCGTTCCTGTTTGTAATTGAACAGGTCCTTTACTGTGAAATTTTAACGAGTCTAGTATAAGAGAAACTCGACATTTTTCAATTTTAGAGAGTCTGAAAAAACTTAAGAAGACTCCAGGGTTGACCTTTTTCGTAAATTTGTGTCTCCCAAGCCCGAAAAAGTATAAAATAATACTTGAGAGAACTGCTTGATCTTTACGACCAAGGAGTACTTTTCGTAATTAGTGCCCCTGATCCGAAAAAGTAAAAAAAGCGATCAACGACACGTCATCTTATAACCAATATCGAATTTGAAACGACAAAAATCCGGCAACCTTTTCATGTTTTTACGGTCAGAAAAGAGTTGTAAGTGGACCGTCTTTTTAGTTCCGTTTTAACAAGTTTAAAAAGAAAAACTCGGTGACCTTTTCATGTTTTAGGAGTCAAAAAAGAGCTTAAAGGTGACTCTAAATGTCTTTTCATCGAAAATGATAGATTTCACCTGAATAATTCGTTATCCTGAACAAAAATGCAAACATTACTAATACCTGTTTGAAATGGATAAAAATGCTGTAAAAATTACCTTTCCAAAGTGAAACATAAACAAATTTGCAATTTATTTACTGAAAAAACTTATAAAAAGGGCTTTCGTCAATTTATTTTTACCGTTTGAAATTTGGGTGAGAAAATAGTGCTTTTGTTCAGAAACTTCCCGTGAAGATTGAGGAAAATCCAACCGTCGGAATCGAACGTCGTCTTCTCCAGGTAATCCACATCATCCTACTCTTCATTTTTAACCATTTCATTTTTTGTTTTAGGCTTTTATTTCATTTTTGGAGGGTTTTTAGGCTAAAAACCGACGCGCGGGGGCCCGCAGGCGTAACACTGGCAGCCCGTGGACCCCGACTTTTTCTCAATGGGGAAAAAGTCAGGGGTCTGCACCTTCCATGTAGGCAATGTGCAGACCCACGCACTGTCTCTAACACAGAGGGTGCGGTCCCTGCAGCAAGGGTTTTTAACCCAAAAATTCTCAAATTTGACCCAAACAAATTAATTTCTAGCATTCTAATTTGTCTTTTTATTGGATGTAGAGGGTACATCATGCTAGATTGGCGTGAACGAGAGCATGAGGATGTGGATCTTGCCACATTGAATCACCAACCTTTGATCGATGCATTGAAGGCATGCAGCTTGTACAAATTCTAGGCCATACCTGGCATGAGGGCCCAGGTGGATTTCTTACAGTGGCTGGTTGACAGATGGAGCATACAGGACCAGTGCTTCTTCATTGGTGGCCACCAGCTCGAAATCGAGCTGGCAGACATATACTTCTTGACCGGTTTGCCTAAGAGAGGCGAAGACTTGACTCTATTCGTGACTAGGCCAGGTGACCAGTCTGTCGATAGCCTCTGGCTAGAGTTCTGAAACAGCCAGGCTAGAGACAAAGGGATAGACATTAAAAAAATATCCCTTCCTGAACTCATGGTGATCGCGTTTACTGTCACCAGACTTTGCGGGAGTGCCGCATTACATATTGCCACCGGATCCCAGATGTGGATGGTAGTTGACTGCTTTCCAAGCACCATCTTCAACTGGTGCGATGCTGTGTTGGCCAATGTGAAAGGCCAACTGACCAGAGCCAAGAACAGACAACTAAAGACCTTCGGTTATGGGGCTTTGGTTGTGAGCTTTGGTCTGGAGAGGGTTCCAATGTTGATCCTGCAACACCTTACTGTTGGAGCTGAGCTTCCTCGAGAACCCAAACTGATGCGATGGGTTGCAGTTATGGCCCGTCATTCGGACGAGGGGACAGAGGTTGTTTGATTCAAACCGGAGTATTTCCAGTGGTTGGAAAACCAGGTTTTTTCTATTCAGGACTTCCCTTACGTTGGGGTAGATTTTCGTGGTGACCCAGACATGGCTCTTCCACCAGGAGAGCAATGGGATGACTCAGGTAAAATCATTTTCAACATTTTCCTATTTTAAAATTTTTTATTTTTCTATCGTCCCAAAACTGATAGTAAAAGTTTCAAATGTAGATGTGGGTCCACAGCGACCAGCCACTCTGATACAGGAGTGGTCTTACGAGAGGAAACAACCAGTTACAGCCGCGCCAGCCCCACAGGACGAATCAGCAGAGACTTTGGCCGAGTTGGAGAGTCATCTAGAGCGCTTAACAGGAGATATTTTGGAGACTAGCATAGATGACATTCCTCGTCAACTTCAACGCTATGTGATTGGGGTCCCAGGACCTTTTAGGAGGTTCCTTTGCAAGCTGGCCCTTGCAGTGGTTTCTTATCGAGATCATCACCAGTGATAGAATGATCGCCTATTGTAGGCACATATGACATTTTTGATTTTTGTACTTATATCATTTTTGCCGATCATGAGGTATTTTTCAACCTATGATCGAGGACGATGTATTTTTTGACACACTCCTATATATATACTACTATTACCGGCTTATCTTGTAAATCATGTTATGGAATGGTTTTAAATTTACATGTATGATTATTGCAAATGTCTACTTAACATTCGAGAAGCAATTGCATCTACTAATGTATTTAAAGATCTTGGAATATGCTGATATTCAATATGATCAAATTCACGTTCCAAGAGATGCACTCTCAAAAATAATCTCAATAACACTGGATTTCTAATGGCATACACTCTATTAAACTGTAATACAACGAGTTCATAATATAACCTCACTATCAAACTCCGAATCCCAAATGAAATAGATTCAGATAATAACTCAATCACTGCACTATACTCGGCAATGTTGTTCGTTGTTTGACTGAGGCTTACCCCATGCATAGATACCAACTCGTCAAAGGGTGAATAGATAACCCAAGTTGCGGAAGAAATGTTTCGTGTATTACGACAAGCACCATCAGCGAAACCAATGTATGTTTGGAGAGGCATCGATGTCTGCAATACCAAGAGTAAAACCAAGATAAGCAGGAATGATGACGAAAAACACTCTCTAAGCTAAGCACACTTTTTAAACTAAAACACACCAGCTAGAAAGAAAAACTATCCTAACTAAAAATTCTCCATACCCATTCTTTAAGCATAATACCTCTTCAGGTAAAGACCATTTCTGGGTTTACCTAAAGAGTCCCCGTCAAAGTCTACCAATTCATAGGCCCCTTTTTCTAGCTTTCGCTTGACAACATAGGGACCATGCCACATAGGAACGAATTTTCTAGCGCCTAATTTATCATTAGCCTGATCGTAAACTAAGACTAGATCTCCTTCCGAAAAATTTCGAGGGGTCACATTTCGATCATACTGAGCTTTCATATGTTTTGCGTGAGTCTCGATCGCCAATGCAACATCACGTCGATTCTCATCTAATTGAGCCAAGTATAACAAACGTTTTTTCTCTTCGGAAGTGGCTGGAAGTAACTCGATGGCCATTTGCAATGACGGGATTTCGCATTCAATGGGTAACAAAGCTTCCAGACCATAAACTAGTTGGAAAGGAGTGAACCCTGTTGATTTTTTTACTGAGGTACGATACGCCCAAAGTGCTGAAAATAGCATGTTATGCCAATTCGACCGATGAATCCCACTGATTCGTCGGATCATGATGACTAAAACTTTGTTGATGGATTCAACCAGACCATTAGC
This sequence comes from Pinus tabuliformis, assembly GCA_031772625.1. Taxonomy (NCBI): domain Eukaryota; kingdom Viridiplantae; phylum Streptophyta; class Pinopsida; order Pinales; family Pinaceae; genus Pinus; species Pinus tabuliformis. Next base: position 484,535,823 of record CM062814.1, on the reverse strand, counting down.
TTGTGGATAATAAGGAGTTGAACTATCGTGACGCAAACCAAGCTAGCCTGTAAGTTCGGTCATCATAACGTTTCAAAAATGATGCCCATGATCAGTGATAATCGCTTGTGGGACACCAAACCTAGCAATTATATGATTGAACAAGAAAATTTCAGCTGTCTTGTCGTCTGCATCAAATGTAGGCATCGCCTCGGCCCACTTGGTAAAATAATCTACTGCAAGGATGATATATGCATGCCCCTCGGCCGAGTGAGGGTTACATGTAATAAAATCAATACCCCATTTGGAAAAAGGACCAACGGAAATTATAGGGTGGAGAGGAGCGGGTGGAGCGCGCATCTTTCGATCAAAAATTTGGTAGTTGTGGCATTTTCGGACCGCATTAATACAATCTTTAAACAAATATGGACAGAAGTAGCCAGCGCGCAATATCTTTTGGGCTGTGGCATACCCAGACATATGACCGCCACACGATCTAGAGTGACAGTCATTTAGAACCCTTTCAGCTTCCTCGTGAGTTAAACAACGTCGAAAAACAGAGTCCACCCCACGGCAATAAAGAGTATCTCCAATAATCCTGAATTGTTGGGACTGGAATCGTATTTTCCAACGTTCTGACCTTGAAATTTCCGGCCGAAAGGATTGGGTCTGGAGATAAACGATGATATCCCCATACCATGGATCTAAAGTGCTGATGAGAAACAAGGATTCGTCTGCAATGGGCTCCTCTGCCACAGTTTCTGTGTCAGCATGCGGGAAGTCACACATTAACTCCACAAAAACTAAAGATTTCTTAGACTTAGATTTTTCAAATTCCAAGTCGAACTCCTGTAGGATAACAATCCATTTAGAGTACTTGCCCCCTAGAAATTGCTTGGTCAAAATGTAGATCATAGGGTTGCAATGAGAAATTACTGTAGTTTTACGTAGTAAAATGTAGTGACAAAAACGTTGGACAGCTTGAACAGCTACCAATGCCAATTTCTCCACATGTGAGTATTTTAGCTCAATGGGATTTAAAGTTCGACTAAGGTAATATATCACATGTTCAGTACCAAATTCATCTTCCTGAACTAAGACCATTCCAATGGTGGAATGAGAGGCGGCGAGATACAAGAAGTAGTCCTGGTTGTAGTTGGGAGGATGCAATAACGGTGCATGGGTCAACGCGTGTTTTAGTGCATCAAAAGATTTCTGAGCTATCTCATCCCAATAGAATGGAGTATTTTGTTTCAACAACCGGGTAAAACCCTTGGTAACCTCAGTGTAGTTAGGAATGAATCGTCGCAAAAAGTTTTCTTTCCCTTGCAAACTTTGGAGTTGGCAAAGACTCGAAGGAGGAGGCAATTCGACAATAGCTTTGACCTTCGAGGGATCGAAGCGAATGCCGACTTTCAAACAACAAACCCCAGCAATCGACTCGTTTCTATACAGAAAACACATTTTTGTGGATTCAATCGAATCCGATAGTGCCTACACCTCATAAAGATTGCTCGTAAATGGATGAGATGATCAGCTCGATGTAATGAATGAGCAGGCAAATCATCGAGATAGGGTTGCACAATGTGCTTGATGTCATGAAACGCATAAGGCATTGCCCTTTGAAAAGTTGCTCCGGCATTCTTGAGCCCAAAAGGTAATTTGCAGTAAGCAAATGTCCCCCATGGACAAATGAAAGCTGTTTTTGGTTGATCGGCAGGTAGAATATTGATTTGATTGTATCCGGAAAAACCATCCATGAAGGAGAATATTTCGCTGCCGACACAATCATCAATGATTTGATCGATATAGGGAGTTGGGTAATTGTCCTTTGGACAAGCTCGATTAATGTCCCTATAATCGATACATATTCTTATTGTCCCTTGCTTTTTGTTAACCGGAACAATATTCGATACCCAATCCATTAACGGGATCGGATAAATGAAACTTGCTTTGAGTAATTTTTCAACTTCTGCTTTAATAGCAGTAGCTTTTCTTGGGTGAATCTGATGCAAACGTTGCCAGACGGGTTTAGCGTCTGGGTAAGTCTTGATTTCATGAACAATGATCGCGGGATCAATTCCTGGCATTTCCTCATAGGACCAGGAAAACACGTTACGGAATTCTTCAAATAGGGCCTTATATATTTGGATTTCATCTTCTGTACACGAGGCACCTATATGAATGTTCTCAACAATTTTAGGCTTAACCGAAATGTCAATATGAATAGTTCAAGAGATGTTTCCCAAATTTAACTCTGAATTAGGATGTTTCATTGGATTCTGAGGTTCCTTGACATATTCAGTCGTAAAAATTGATGAAAAATCATTTTCAAAACGATCATTCTCGGGTAAGAACGAAGATATGTGATGGAGATCTTCCCATGGTAAATCATCTACACATAGGATTTCACGAATTTGCTCATCAGAGTGAACAAGTTCAGAAAACATGATTGAATCCGAGCTTGATGTGAAAAGTGATTCCTCACGGACCACATTCATTAAGTCAATTTTGGTTGAAGATGGGTCGGTAAACGATTGCACGACCTCATACACAATTTCATATGGACTCAAAGGCATAACATCACCAAATGAGTCTATCTCAGATTCAGAAGGAACGATCCAAGGATCATCATAAACAATGGTGTCTAACGAAATCATATGAATGGTTGCAAATGAAGACGATGTGTTGATCAGAGGAAAAGGAAAAGTTCCCAGTAAACCGACATATTTAACTAGTCCTACTCCAACATCCTTATACGGGATAGTCATTTTACCGACATGCTGAATACTTTCAGAAGAGGCTGGGTCAGATGAAAAGTAAGCCAGCTGGTCTATTGTTACGATCTTTCCATTATGAGGAAACTTTATAACCCGAAAGACCGATGAAACGACAGTTGTCATAGCGTAAGACCAACTATGACCCAAGAGAAGGTTGTAATCTAGAGGGGCATCAACCACCTCCACATCTAGATTAATGGTTTTTCCTTCAACCCCTATAGGTAAATCCTATAGAATGCCAAAAGGATGAAACCCACGGCCATCAAAGGCCTTTAGAATCGTCGGGGATTGATTTAGTGAAGGAGAACCAAGCGATCTCCAACACTGTATCGACATAATACACGTTGAGGCTCCCTCATCAATCACAGTCCTATGAATAGGCCTGTTTTTTACTATCACTGGAATCTGGAAAACCATTTGATGAGGTAAGCGTAGTGTACTATTTTCTAGATCGAAAATTGTTAGGTTCAAGTCCTGAACGTCAACAGCTCCTATAGCCGACAAAAGTAATTTACGCTGTGCTGGACATGATTACAACACTTCCAAAGCCGACATTGCTGAGGGTGAAACAACTAAATCCTCAACAATGTTATACTTCTGAGCCGCTCTCGCATATGGATTGAAAACTGACTTTCGAAGTATACCCTTGGCAGGCGGTTTGATTACCAAGTCTGGATTAGGTTTCTCAATCTGTAGTGGATCGGAACCAGGAGCTGAGGTTGATGGGTTAGAATGAGAAGATTCTGCTTCTTTACCATCAACAAGACTTTTACTACCATAATCATGCGATCGAGTCGCAATCTTAACATGGGACATCATTAGTATGGGTTCTTCATTGGCACTCGAGGATGAACCTATCATCTTACTGTCTTGACTTGGAAAAGGATCCTTCAAAACAACAGGCGTTTGGGAACCTTTGACAATATTCGCAACCTATGCACGATGAGGGCAGTCTCTTGTAAAACGTTCTTCGTCACAAATGAGACAAGGATAACAAGGTTTCCGTTTTTCATCATTGGATTCCGATTTTTCAGGTTTCTCTTTTGAATTTTTGTCCATTTTATTCTTCTTCTTCCCTTTCTTCTAGCCACCAGATTTTTATTTGGCTGTAGATGACTCTACAACGTGAATATCGGCGGAAATTTCCGTGGAAGAATCTCCTGTCGGGGAATCAGGCAAGGTTATGATAGGAGAAGAATTCTTGGAAGACTTCTTCTTACTTTTAGTGTTAACCGTACCAATCATACCATCAGTGGCATGAGACCTTGAAGGAGCTGCAGAGATTTGATTTTACTTGGGAAGATAGGGGATTTTCTCGTGTAATGTACCTGACTGAGTATAGACCAAGTCAAGGTACTGTGCTTGAGCAATTACTTGTTCCTCAGTAATGACTCTGACTTTAGCTACACCTTCAGTGATCTTTGGCAACAAAGATTTTACAAACCATTCAGCCAAGATCTGATCTGGAATAAACACCTTCACTAAACGCCATCGACATCTCCATTCATGAATGTGATTTGAAATGTAAGTGGACGTTGATTGCTTTAATGAAGTTAGTAATTCCATGCCATTGTCATATCTGACTGCAACTGAAAATGAGTTAAAAACGAGGTAGCTAGCTGACTAAAATTATAAAAAGTGCCTCATGGTAGCTCAATGTACGATTTGGCTGCGAGACCAATTAGAGTGCACTGGAAAAGCCTTAGACGGATTAAATCATCTAAAATGGAGTTAGACGCACACCAGAGGTGATAAGTCATCACATGGTTCGACGGGTCCTCTCTTGATTTGCCTTCAAACTTAGGGATATCACTAGGCAACTTATTCGGCATTGGTGGCCAAAACGGAAGATAATTAATGGGATCGTTTGTTAGGCGCGACAAGTCAGGCAAGTCCAAAGTTGTGATAAACGGTAAGTGACGATTAGGGTCCCTAAAACTCTGGGTCATGAGACCAGCCCCAGGAGGAGGATATCCAGGATAACTAGGAATAGGAATTGCATTTGGGATATTGTATCAACCCGGAAAACTAGGATTAACCGGACCGTATTAGGGTTGTTGAGGTTGTTGATATGTGTACCCAGGGTACGGTTGATACTGATAGACTGGTTGCTACATAGCAGGACCTGTCACACGGAATGAGTCGATCTTGCGAACAAGATAGACCTTCCTAGAATCTAAAGAAGACATAATGACAAGCAAACCAACCAGACACTATCTTTCTCTAAATATGCTTTGATAAACAATAGCAAACAAGTGTTTTTAGGGCCTACCTTTGGTCCAACGCAAGCTTGTGGATGCCCTCGTTCCTTTGATCCAAATGAGCTCCTCTTCGCAAATCTGCAAACACAAACAAGGCAAACAAATTAAATAGCACCTGAAAAACCAATTGCATAAAACATATTTAACATAAAAGTCAAGGAGTCCATGAAACAAATAACATAAGATACTTGTTGAGAAAAGTGAGTTTGATTGTATTAATTCAAAAGAAGAAGAACTTTACAACCTTTGCCTTGACGATGTACAAGCTCCTCCCAGGGTCCAACAAGATGTCTCCTCTACTTTTACAAGTTTCACTCACTCTCCAATGGAACCAAGAGGTATGTGATCTCTCCTCTCAAGCTCAACCAAAGAGTCTTAATTTCACCAACATTTACCCTCAAAATGTTCATCTTCTAACCTCCCTAGTCCTCACCCCAATGCCTGTATTTATAGTGCAATGGAGGGAAGTTACTAGGTCCTCCTTCAAAGTGATAAAGCCCTCCTTCAAAGGGATAGCTCCTTTAGTCAAGGGATTAGCTCCTTCTCTTTTGGGATGCATGAACCACCTCAGAGCGAACAATCCACGTCAAAATTCCTTCTAGAAAACTCTAGAATTAACCCAAAGTGAGTTTTTTAAGATAAAACTTGCGCCTTTTGACTTTCACAGGGGTTCGCACCTACACCGTTAGGGACAGAGCGGGTAGGTACGTGGCTTTTGTACACAGAAGGTGCGGGACCGTAGGTGACCATGAGAGAAAGTACGGAACCAGAGTTACATTGATTTTTAATGTCTTTCTCCCATTTCTAAAGCTTGATTTGAAGAGCTGAGGTCTTAGACTTGCTTAGGAGGACAATACAAGTGATGATGGACCCATACTGACTGTAAATAATCATGGTGACGATATTTTGTGTAACAGATTGCCCCCTAAAGTGCGAAGTCTGTAGTAGATGAGGATTTCATTTATCATATAGGAAGAGTGAAGTACTTTATCATTTCGAGGATCATCTTGTGGAGAGCCCGGTTGGAACCTGTAAAAACATTCAATGCAAGATATATATATGAGATCATATCATCGCTGAGGTAGGCATTCCCATACTCAGATCAAAACTAACTAGAAAACTATCTACTGCTCTGATATAGGAATGATCTTGTAAAACATCATAAGTATAGACTCGTGTGAACACAGTATGGACGCAGCCATCTGTTTATGAATAGTCCACAACATAATGAATACAAAATTCCTCGCAGCCTGGATGGTGGAAACTAGATCCAGGGTCTTCATTTCTACTTCCCGAAAAAGTACGATTCTATCCATGCGAATAAATGTGTTGATGTCGAACATGGTAGAAACCAGTTGATTACCAGTCAATGATGTAAACTGTTAACAAGTGTGAGAGAAACCACCAGTGATGCCAATGGCTCTCAAAGTACCCAGTACAATCCATGAGATGTGAGTAAATGTGTTGATGTCGAACATATCACGGAATCCTTCGATCGAAATTCAATGATGTAAACTGTCGTCAAAGGTGAGAAACCTGCCATTGAGGCATGCAGATCTCAAGGTACTGACGATTTCTAGATCATCTTTCTAGATAATGAGCTGATGTCGATAGAAAGTGATCCGTCGTAGGCGAGCCCACAACACGAAATCATAGATCAAGTTGAAGAAATTTAGTTGCAAGGACTGACTCAGGGATGGTCAAGATGGATGACAGATATTTTTACATATGAATGGCTTGTTGGCAGTGACCTCTTGAACACATAACGACACGACAGATGGCTTGGTGACAATTGACCCAAAGTTAATACCCAGAAACTGGCTGAAGACTTTCAATGTGGTTTGATCAACTGTTAGGCAAAGGATTTCCCAACCCAGGTGAATAAAAGTGTCGTGTTCAAGAGTGGTTACAAAGTATGACAAACAGACTCATTTTCCTCTCTTTTCCTCCACCATTTCTGGCAAGTACCTCTTTATTTTTGACAAGCTTGAGGAGGATAACATTTGCTTGATTATAAGGTCATCCTTCAGATGAGTCCAACTTAGTTTAAATTCGAACCCTAAGAAGGAGTGGTTCGTTCCTGTTTGTAATTGAACAGGTCCTTTACTGTGAAATTTTAACGAGTCAACTATAGGAGAAACTTGGCGTTTTTCAATTTTAGAGAGTCTGAAAAAACGTAAGAAGACTCCAGGGTTGACCTTTTTCGTAAATTTGTGTCTCCCAAGCCCAAAAAAGTATAAAATAATACTTGAGAGAACCGCTTGATCTTTTACGACCAAGGAGTACTTTTCGTTATTAGTGTCACTGATCCGAAAAAGTAAAAAAGCGATCAACGACACGTCGTTTTATAACCAATATCGAATTTGAAACGACAAAAATCCGGCAATCTTTTCGTATTTTTACGGTCGGAAAAGAGCTGTAAGTAGACCGTCTTTTAATTCCGTTTTAACGAGTGTAAAAGAAACGCTCGGCAATCTTTTCATATTTTAGGAGTCAGAAAAGGGCTTAAAGATGACTCTACTTGTTTTTTCGTTGAAAATGATAGATTTCACCTGAATAATCCTTTATTCTGCACAAAAACACAAACATTACTCATACCTATTTGAAATGGATAAAAGCGTTGCAAAATACCTTTTCAAAGTGAAACATAAACAAATTTGCGATTTATTTACTCAAAAAACTTATAAAAAGGGCCTTTGTCAATTCATTTTTACCGTTCGAGTTTGGGTGAGAAAATAGTGCTTTTGCTTAGAAAACTTCCCGTGAAGATTGTGGAAAATCCAACCGTCGGAATCAAGCGCCGTCTTCTCCAGGTAATCCACATCATCCTACTCTTCATTTTCAACCGTTTAGTTTTTTGATTTAGTCCTTCATTTCATTTTTTGGGAGGGTTTTTAGGCGCAAAACCCACGCGCGGGGGTCCGCAGGTTTACCATTGCAGACCCGCAGACCCCGACTTTTTCTCCATTGGGAAAAAGCTCAGGGTCCGCACCTTCCATGTAGACAAAGTGTGGACCCACACACTGTGTCTAACGCGGAGGGTGCGTACCCCGCCGCAAGGGTTTTGAACCCAAAATTTCTCAAAAATGGACCAATCAAAATGTTTTCTAGGAATTTAATTAATCTTTATACTTGATGCAGAGAGTATATCATGCTAGATTGGTGTGAACGAGAGCATGAGGACGTGGATACCACCGCATGGAATCATCAGCCTTCACTTGATGCTTTGAGGGCATGCAGACTGTACAAATTCTCGACCATTCCTGGCATGAGGGCTCAGGTGGATTTCTTACAGTGGCTGGTTGACAGATGGAGCATACAGGACCAGTGTTTTTTCATTGGCGGACACCGGCTCGAAATCGAGCTGGAGGACATTTATTTCTTGACTAGTTTGCCTAAGAGAGGCGAAGACTTGACTCTATACGGGACTAGGCCAGGTGGCCAGTCTATTGATAGCCTCCGGCTAGAGTACTGCAACAGCCAGGCTAAAGACAAAGGGATAGACATAAAGACCATATCCTGTCCTGAGCTCATGGTGATTGTGTTTACTGTCACCAGACTTTGCGGAGCTGCCGCATTACATATTGCCACCAGATCCCAGATGCGTATGGTAGTTGATTGCTTTCGAGGCACCATCTTCAACTGGTGCAATGCTGTGTTGGCCAATGTGAAAGGCCAACTGACCAGGGCCAAGAGCGGACAACTAAAGACCTTTGGTTATGGGGCTTTGGTCGTGAGTTTTGGCCTGGAGAGGGTTCCTATGCTGATCCCACAACACCTTACTATTGGAGTTGGGCTTCCTCGAGAGCCCAAACTGATGCGATGGGTCGCAGTCATGGCCCGTCACCCGGACGAGAGGATAGAAGTTGCTCGGTTCAAACCTGAGTATTTCCAATGGTTGGAAAGTCAGGTCTTTTCCACTCAGGACTTCCCTTATGCTGGGATGGATTTCCGTGGTGACCCAGACATGGCTCTTCCACCAGGAGAGCAGTGGGACGAGTCAGGTAAAATCCTTTTCAACTTTTCCTATTTAAACTTTTTTTATTTTTCTATTGTCTCAAAACTGATAGTAAAAATTTCAAATGCAGATGTGGGTCCACAGTGACCATCCGCTCTCCAGCCTTTCAAGAGGAGGCAACCAGTTGCACCCGCGCCAACCCCACAGGACGAATCAGCAGAGGTTTTGGCCGAGTTGGAGGGTCATCTTGAGCGCTTGACAGGGGATATTCCTGAGACCACTATAGACGACATTCCTCATCGACTTCAGCGCTATGTGATTGGAGTCCCGGGACCTTTTAGGAGGTTCCTTTGCAAGGTGGCTCGGGCAGTGGTTTCTTATAGAGATCATCACCAGTGATAGGATGATCGCCTTTTTTGGGCACATATGACATTTTTGTTTTTTGTACTTATCATTTTTGCCGATCATAAGGTGTTTTTCAACCTATGATCGAAGACGATGTATTTTTCGACACACTCCTATATATATATCACTATTACCGGCTTATCTTGTAAATCATGTTATGGAATGGTTTTAAATTTACATGTATGATTATTGAAAATGTATATTTAACATTCGAGAAGCAATCGCATCTGCTAATGTATTTAAAGACCTTGGAATATGTTGATATTCAATATAATCAAACTCACGTTCCAAGAGACGCACTCTCAAAAATAATCTTAATAACACTGGATTTCTAATGGCATACACTCTATTAAGTTGTAACACAACGAGTTCAGAAACTAACCTCACTATCAAACTCCGAATCCCAAATGAAATAGATTCAGATAATAACTCAATCACTGCACTATACTCTGCAATGTTGTTTGTTGTTTGACCGAGGGTTACCCCATGCATAGAAACTAACTCGTCAGAGGGCGAATAGATAACCGAAGCTGCAGAAGAGATGTTCTAGTTTTACCCAAAGAGTCCCCATCAAAGTCTACCAATTCATAGGCCCCTTTTGCTAGCTTTCGCTTAACAATATAGGGACCATGCCACATAGGAACGAATTTCCCAACGCCTAATTTATCATTAGCTTGATCATACAATAACACTAGGTCTCCTTCCGAAAAATTTCGAGGGGTCACATTCCGATCATACTGAGCTTTCATACGTTTTGCGTGAGTCTCGATCGCCAATGCAGCATCACGTCGATTCTCATCTAATTGAGCTAAGTATAACAAACACTTTTCCTTTTTGGAAGTAGTTGGAAGTAACTCGATGGCCATTTGCAGTGACGGGATTTCGCATTCAATGGGTAACACAGCTTCCAAACCATAGACTAGTTGGAAAGGAGTGAACCCGGTTGATGTTTTTACTGAAGTTCAGTACGCCCAAAGCGCTGAAAATAGCATGTTGTGCCAATTCGACCGATGAATCCCAATGATTCGTCGGATCATGATAACTAAAACTTTCTTGATGGATTCAACCAGACCATTTGCTTGTGGATAATAAGGAGTTGAACTATCGTGACATAAACCAAGCTGGCCTGTAAGTTCGGTCATCATAACGTTTCGAAAATGACGCCCATGATCAGTGATTATCGCTTGTGGAACACCAAACCTAGAAATTATATGATTGAACACGAAAATTGCAGCTGTCTTGCCGTCTACCTCGAATGTAGGCATCGCCTCGGCCCACTTAGTAAAATAATCTACCGCAAGGATGATATACGCATGCCCCCGGCCGAGTGAGGGTTACATGTAATAAAATCGATACCCCATTTGGCAAAAGGACCAACGACAATTATAGGGTGGAGAGGAGCAAGTGGAGCGCGCATCTTACGATAAAAAATCTGGCAGTTGTGGCATTTTCGGACCGCCGTAATACAATCTTTAAACAAGGACGGCCAGAAATAGCCAGCGCGCAATATCTTTTGGGCTGTGGCATACCCAGACATATGACCGCCACACGCTCTAGAGTGACAGTCATTTAGAACCCTCTCAGCCTCTTCGCGAGTTAAGCAACGTATAAAATAGAGTCCGCCCCACGGCGATAAAGAGTATCTCCAATAATTATGAATTGTTGGGACTGGAATCGAATTTTCCGACGTTCCGACCTTGAAATTTCTGGCCAAAAGGATTGGGTCTAGAGATAGATGATAATATCCCCATACCACGGATCTAAAGTGCTAATTAGAAACAACGATTCGTCCGCAATGGGCTCCTCCGCCACAGTTTCCGTGTCAGCACGCGGGAAGTCACACATTAACTCCGCAAAAACTAAAGATTTCTTAGACTTAGATTTCTCAAATTCCAAATCGAACTCTTGCAGGATAACGATCCATTTAGAGTACTTGCCCCTAGCAATTGCTTGGTCAAAATGTAGATCATAGGGTTGCAATTCGAAATTACTGTAGTTTTGCGTAGTAGAATGTAGTGACGAAAACGTTGGACAGCTTGAACGGCTGCCAATGCGAATTTCTCCACATGTGAGTATTTTAGCTCAGTTGGATTTAACGTTCGACTAAGGTAATATATCACATGTTCCATTCCGAATTCATCTCACCGAACTAAGACCATTCCAATGGTGGAATGAGAGGCGGCGAGAGACAAGAAGTAATCCTAGTTATAGTTGGTAGGATGCAACAACGGTGTATGGGTCAACGCGTGTTTGAGTGCATCAAAATATTTCTGGGCTATCTCATCCCAATAGAATGGAGTGTTCTGTTTCAACAACCGTGTAAAACCCTTTGTAACCTCGGCGTAGTTAGGAATGAATCGTCGTAAAAAGTTTTCTTTCCCCTGCAAACTTTGGAGTTGGCGAAGACTCGAAGGAGGAGGCAAATTGATAATAGCTTTGACCTTCGAGGGATCAACGCGAATGCCGGCTTTCGAAACTACAAATCCCAGCAATCGACACGTTTCTATACAGAAGACACATTTGTGTGGGTTCAACCAAATACGATAATTCCTACACCTCATAAAGATTGCTCGTAAATGGACGAGGTGATCAGCTCGATGTAATGAATGAACAGGCAAGTCATCGAGATAGGGTTGCACAATGTGCTTGATGTCATGAAACGCATAAGACATCGCCCTCTGAAAAGTTGCTCCGGCATTCTTAAGCCCAAAAGGTAATTTGCAATAAGCAAATGTCCCCCATGGACAAATGAAAGCCGTTTTTGGTTGATCGGCAGGTAGAATGTTGATTTGATTGTACCTGGAAAAACCGTCCATAAAGGAAAATATTTCGCTGCCGGCACAATCATCAATGATTTGATCGATATAGGGAGTTGGGTAGTTGTCCTTTGGACAGGCTCGATTAATGTCCCTATAGTCGATGCATGTTCTTTTTGTTCCCTTTTTTTTGTTAACCGGAACAATATTCGATACCCAATCCGTTAGCGGGATCGGATAAATGAAACCTACTTTCAATAGTTTTTCAACTTCTACTTTAATTGCAGCAGCTTTTCGTGGGTGAATCTGACACAAACGTTGCCAGATGGGTTTAGCGTCTGGGTAAGTCTTGATCTCATGAACAACAATGGCGGGATCAATTCCTGGCATTTCCTCATAGGACCAGGCAAACACGTCGCGAAATTATTGAAATAGGGCCTTATACAATTGAATTTCGTCATCTGTACACGAGGCACCTATATGAATGTTCTCAACAATTCCGGGCTTAACCAAAATGCCAATGGGAATAGTTCGAGAGATGTTTCCCAAATTTAACTTTGATTCAGGATGTTTCATTGGATTATGAGGTTCCTTGACATATTCAGTCGTAAAGATTGATGAGAAATCATTTTCAAAATGATCATCCTCAGGTAAAAACGAAGATCTGTGATGGAGATCTTCCCATGGTAAATCATCTACACATAGGATTTCACGAATTTGCTCATCAGAGTGAACAAGTTCAGAAAACGTAGTTAAATCCGAGGTTGATGTGAAAAGTGATTCCTCACGGACCACATTCATTAAGTCATTTGCGGTTGAACACGGGTCGACAAAAGACTGCACGGCTTCATAGGCAATTTCATATGGACTCAAAGGCATGGAATTACCAAATGAGTCTATTTCAGATTCAGAAGGAACGATCCAAGGATCGTCATAAAAAATAGAGTCTGATGTGATCATATGAATGGTTGCAAATGAAGATGATGCGTTGATTGGAGGAAAAGGAAAAGTTCCCAGTAAACCGGCATCTTTAACTAATCCTACTCCAACATCCTTATATGGGATAGTCGTTTTACCGACATGCTGAATACTCTCCGAAGAGGCTGGGTCGGATGAAAAGTAAGCCAGCTGGTCTATTGTTACGATCTTTCCATTATGTGGAAACTTTATTACTCGGAAGACCGATGAAACGACCGCTGTCATAGCGTAAGACCAACTTTGACCCAATAGAAGGTTGTAATCTAGAGGGGCATCAACCACCTCCACATCTAGATTAACGATTTTTCCTTCAACCCCTATAGGCAAATCCTGTAGAATGCCAAAAGGATGAAACCCACGGCCATCAAAGGCCTTAAGAATTGTCGGAGATTGATTTAGTGAAGGAGAACCAAGCGATCTCCAACACTGTATCGACATAATACACGTTGAGGCTCCCTCATCAATTACAGTCCGATGAATAGGCCTGTTTTTGACTATCAATGGGATCTGGAAAGCCATTTGATGAGGCAAACGCGGTGTACTATTTTCTAGATCAAATATTATTAGGTTCGGGTCCTGAACGTCAACAGCTCCTATAGCCGACAAAAGTAATTTACGCTGTACTGGGCATGATTGCAACACTTCCAAAGCCAACATTGCTGAGGATGAAACAGCTAAATCCTCAACAATGTTATAATTCTGAGCTGCTCTCGCATGTGGATTGAAAGCTGACTTTCGAAGTATACCCTTGGTAGGCGGTTTGATTACTAAGTCTGGATTAGGTTTCTCGATCTGTAGTGGATCGGAACCGGGGGCTGAGGTTGATGGATTAGAATGAGAAGATTCTGCTTCTTTACCATCAACAGGACTCTTACTACCATAATCTTGTGATCGAGTCGCAATCCTTACATGGGACATCATCAATATGGGTTCTTCATTGGCACTTGAGGAAGAACCCATCATCTTACTGTCTTGACTTGGAAATGGATCCTTCAAGACAGCAGGAGTTTGGGAACCTTTGACAATCTTCGCAACCTCTGCACGATGAGGGCAATCTCTTGTAAAATGTTCTTTGTCACAAATGAGACAAGGATAATGAGGTTTGCGCTTTTCATCATTGGATTCCGCCTTTTCAGGTTTCTCCTTTGAACTTTTGTCCGTTTTATTCTTCTTCTTTCCTTTCTTCTTCCCACCGGATTTTGATTTAGCTGTAGATGACTCTACAACGTGAATATCGGCGGAAATCTCTGCAGAAGAATCTCCTGTCAGGGAATCAGGCAAGGTTATGATAGGAGAATAATTCTTGGAAGACTTCTTCTTACTTTTAGTGTTAATCATACCAATCATACTGTCAATGGCATGAGATCCCGAAGGAGCTGCAGTGATTTGATTTGACTTGGGAAGATCAGGGATCTTTTCGTGTAACGTACCTGACTGAGTATAGACCAAGTCAAGGTACTGTGCTTGAGCAATCACTTGCTCCTCAGTAGCAACTCCGGCTTTAGCAACATCTTCAGTGATCCTTGGCAACAAAGATTTTACAAACCACTTAGCCAAGATTTGATCCGGAATAAATACCTTCACTAAATGTCGTCGACGTCTCCACTCGTGAATATGATCTGAAATGTACGTGGATGTCGATTGCTTTAGCAAAGTTAACAATTCCGTGCCATTGTCATATCGGACTGGCAACTGGAAATGAGTTAAAAATGAGGTAGCTAACTGACTAAAATTATAAAAAGTGCCTCGCGATAACTCAATGTACCACTTGGCCGCGAGACCAATTAGAGTGCGCCGGAAAAGTCTAAGACGGATCAAATCATCTGTGATGGAGTTAGACGCACACCAGAGGTGGTAAGTCATCACATGGTTCGACGGGTCCTCTCCAGATTTACCTTCGAACTTGGGAATGTCACTGGGCAACTTATTCGGCATTGGCGGCCAAAACAGAAGATAATTAATCGGATCGTTCGTTAGGCGTGACAAATCAGGTAAGTCCAAAGTTGCGATAAACGGTAACTTTTGATTAGGATCCCTAAAACTCTAGGTCATGAGACCAGCCCCAAGAGGAGGATATCCAGGATAACTAGGAATAGGAATCGCGTTCAGGATATTGTATCCTCCCGGAAAACCAGGATTAACCGGACCGTACTGGGGTTGTTGAGGTTGTTGATAAGTGTACCCAGGATACCATTGATACTGATAAACTGGCTGCTGGACAACAAGACCGAATTGGTACTGTCCCTGGTACGGTTGATAGGTGAATTGAGGTTGACTTGTGACAACCGTACTTAAACCAGGTTGTCCTACAGGCATCTGAACCATAGTTTGAATCATGGATCCAGACGGCGGTAAAGATGTCTGAGGAGTAGATACAGGAACAATAGAAACCAGAGCTGTCGATACTCCAGAAGTAGGTGGGGTAGATTGAACATATGTTGCGGCAGTTGCAGCAGTCGTTTGAGATGGAGTACGAGGCGCAGTAGGCCCAGACTGAGAAACTACCGAAGGTACAGAAGTTCGAATGTTAGACTAGACTGGTTGCTGGGGTGAACCAGAAACTAAGGGTTGTCCAGTTTGAGATGACAACTGTACACTTGGCTGCAACACCTGGTGAGTTTGCGATGGATCCCACACTATGTTCATTCCGAGGTACTGACCCATAACAGGTTGAGAATATTGAGGACCATAACCGGGTTGAGGGTAGGATTGATAATTGAAAGGTACATTTCTCGTTCCTTGAACATAAGATTGACCTTAGGGTGGTTGGAAACCTTGGTTTGAGTACTGACCTTGGGGTAGATAGCCCTAAGGCACGTACTGATACTGGGATTGACCTTGAGGTATAAATTGATACTGGGGTTGACCTTGGGGTACATATTGAGTCTGGGGTTGACCTTGAGGAACGTATTGTACTGTAGTTACGTACCGTCCTTGAGGTTGCCCCCCAGATGCAAATTGTGTACCTTGAGGTTGCCCCCCAAGCGTTAATTGAGGCTGCCCCCCAGGCGGTAACTAGCCACCTTGAGGTTGAGAATTGGGAATAGAACCTGACATCATAAGAATGTCTTCTACGCTCAACGGCTTTGCACCATTGCTTCCAGTGAATAACCCTTGTTCAATGGGTTGAGGAGACGCTCCCGAAAAAGTACTAGAAAGTGACTGATACCCAGACGGAACAGAAGGACCGCCGTACAAAAAAGATTCAGGCGATTGAGTAAACATGGACAAATGACCTGACATATTTACGGGAGTATAAAAACCTCTAGGATGATAAGGAGCACGAGGTGGTGAAAAACTTAACGCTGGGTTTTCCAAATAATTAGTCAAAGAAAGATACCAAGTAGTACTTCTAGGCGGACTGTAAAAAATTGATTCACGCTCCCTTAGATCAATAAGAGGTTGATTTTCAGGGATAGGGATGCCTACTTCTTCTTCCGGAGCAAATTCTTCAATAGCTATCAAACCAGAAGGAAGATTTTTGGTGATTACTCTTTCTACCCTAGGTGAATTAGGACCACTAGAAGTTGGAGAGACAAACCCCGATGTTGGAGTAACAGGTTCAGATATCTCAGGTTCTTCACCTATATCACTAGTAGATGAAAAGCTACCAGCAAGTTCGGAAACTGAAATCGATTCAGGATTATAACCTGTTACTAGAGTTTGGTAATCAGGATGTACAACCAATGAAGACTCTCCTTATTCAGGTGACCCAAATTTACTACCACTAGGAGTTACGAGGACTTTCAAGCCTTCAAGCTGGCTCAGGACTTCTTCAGGAGGTTGGCCCCGAAGTCTATGGGACTTCCTCAATAAATCAGCCACGATTACAAACTCAGGAGACTGGCCCTGAAGTCTATGGGACTATCTTGGTAATTCAGCCACAGTTAAAAACTTTTAACTACTTCACACGCAAACAAAGTAAAATCTCAATGAAAACCACCTAAAGCCTCTAAAGAACCAAAAAAATTTGAATCACACGCCTAAAGAATCTAGAGATCAAACACATACAAACAGTAACTTTCCGGACCGAAAACACTAGTTGGTGATGAAATCCAACGTCGCAGAATTTAGTACAGAAATGGCGGTTGGAACAGTTACCCCGGCAACCTGCTTAATGAATAGACTGGACCAAGTTCCTCCACTTAACCGTCTCGAGTGAAGTGAACCCCCCAGAAAATCCAAGTGAGTCTAGCCGACGTCTGCTCCAGGTACAGTGAGATCTTCCCACCACTGTCACCTTAGGAAGAATCCTAAAGAATATGGCCACTAAGGTTACCAACTGAGACAAATACACCTGGGGGAACAGTCTACAATCCGATACGCACGCAAGGGCAGAGCAGCAAGCTCAATCCCCTTGAAGGCTCCTTGACATAATCCAAGGTTTACCAACAAGTGACCCTAGGCTCCTCGATGATGGTTAACTCGAGGTTTACCGTTTTTAATACGTGAATATCTGGCGTCGCTCCCAATGAGGAAGGATTGATTCCCACACTGGTTCAGCCACGATCTCATGCTTCTCCTTTAAGAGGAGCTTTCCCAGAGCATAAATGAAACAATTGGATTTCTTCCTACCACAAGATATAGCTACTTGTTTGTTTTTACTGTCTTGGAGAGTTAATTACTCTCCTACTCCAAGACACTAGCCTAAGCTAAGTTGGTGTATCAGAGCCCTAGAAATAAAATGTTACTAGATGAATTTTAATTTAAGCGTTAATTTTAGTGGTTGTTGTTTAAGTCAAGAGGTGGCGGAGATGAAAATCGCGGTGTAAATACTCGACTCGAAATCACTAAAAAGATGCACCTAAGATGATTTAAACAATCTTTTCTCTTCGATGAACTTCTAAACTAAGAAAGAGTTTGAGAATGCAAATACTTTGTAAACACAAATCTTTCTCAATTAAACAAATTAAAAGAAGAGCTTTTCCTTTCCAAAGCACTCAAAACGAGACAACTAGCTATTTCACACAAATTTCCCTTTTCTTTTCAAAGCACTCAATCACTACAAAAAAATAACTTTTCCAAAAGAGATTTTT
This sequence comes from Pinus tabuliformis, assembly GCA_031772625.1. Lineage (NCBI taxonomy): Eukaryota > Viridiplantae > Streptophyta > Pinopsida > Pinales > Pinaceae > Pinus > Pinus tabuliformis. Next base: position 484,517,670 of record CM062814.1, on the reverse strand, counting down.
TTTTATATTTTGTAAATAAAACACTCAAAACTAATGAAAATGACTAACTTTGAGAGCTACAAACTATAAAAAGCTACTTGAAGTCAAAGCCTACTAAAAGTCTTTTTGAGGATGTTTTACTTAGCTAAATGTGAGCTAAGGACTAATTTATGCAGAATCACAATTAGTCAAAAAACAACCAATATTTCATTTTCTTTTTTAAAAATGAAAATTCCAAACTTTCAACTACAAGATTTTCGAAATTTTGAAATGAGAAAACTCAAAGCGGATTCCTCAACAAGGGGAGATTTCATAAATGGTCAGACTCATAAGAAGACTGGTAGACACCAAGGTAATCTGAGGTCCCTACAGCTTCTAAGCTCAGAACCACTACACAACCAAAAATGAAAAACAAACCCAACAAGAAAAATTCCTAGGAATTCCACCTAAAACCCTAATGCTAATGAACTTAAACCAAGGAAAGTTTTTGACAGGGAACAAGCAGGTCTGGGCAATGGCTAAAACCTATAAACAAATTCTAAACTGATAAAAAAGAGAAAAATTTAAAATTTTTCAAATTTTTGACAAGGTACGCAAGCAACCTGTTTACACAGGTGCGTCCACACTCTGTGCACAAAGAAAAAGTGCGTACAGGTACGCACTGTGCTTAACTCAGAGGGTGCGTACCTCTCCCAAAACTATGAAAAATGAAAACTAACTCAAAATTAACTAAATTCACCCAATCCCACAATCATCAAGTCAAAAACAGAAACAGAAAATACAGTTTCTCAGGTCAAAGTATAGACAAGGAAAACAATCAAGTCCCCAGCGGAGTCGCAATTTTGTCACACGGAATGAGTCGATCTTGCGGACAAGATAGACCTTGCTAGAATCTAAAGAAGACCTAATGACAAGCAAACCAACTAGACACTATCTTTCTCTAAATATGCTATGATAAACAATAGCAAACAAGTGTTTTTAGGGCCTACCTTTGGTCCAACGCAAGCTTGTGGATGCCCTCGCTCCTTTGATCCAAATGAGCTCCTCTTCGCGAATCTGCAAACACAAACAAGGCAAACAAATTAAATATCACCTAAAAAACAAATTGCATAAAACATATTTAACATAAAAGTCAAGGAGTCCATGAAACAAATAACATAAGATACTTGTTGAGAAAAATGAGTTTGATTGTATTAATTCAAAAGAAGAAGAACTTTACAACCTTTGCCTTGATGCTGTACAAGCTCCTCCCAGGGTCCAACAAGATGTCTCCTATACTTTGACAAGTTTCACTCACTCTCCAATGGAACCAAGAGGTATGTGATCTCTCCTCTCAAGCTCAACCAAAGAGTCTTAATTTCACCAGAATTTACCCTCAAAATGTTCAACTTCTAACCTCCCTAGTCCTCACCCCAATGCCTGTATTTATAGTGCAATGGAGGGAAGTTACTAGGTCCTCCTTCAAAGGGATAAAGCCCTCCTTCAAAGGGATAGCTCCTTTAGTCAAGGGATTAGCTCCTTCTCTTTTGGGATGCATGAACCACCTCAGAGCGAACAATCCACATCAAAATTCCTTCTAGAAAACTCTAGAATTAACCCAAAGTGAGTTTTTTAAGATAAAACTTGCGCCTTTTGACTTTCACAGGGGTTCGCACCTACACGGTTAGGGACAGAGCGGGTAGGTACGCGGATTTTGTACACAGAAGGTGCGGGACCGCAGGTGACCATGAGAGAAAGTGCGGAACCAGAGTTACATTGATTTTTAATGTCTTTCTCCCATTTCCAAAGCTTGATTTGAAGAGCGGAGGTCTTAGACTTGCTTAGGAGGACAGTACAAGTGATGATGGACCCATACTGACTGCAAATAATCATGGTGACGATATTTTGTGTAATAGGACCGAATTGGTACTGTCCCTGGTACGGTTGATAAGTAAATTGTGGTTGACTTGTGACAACCGTACTTGAACCAGGTTGTCCTATAGGCATTTGAACCGAAGTTTGAATCGTGGATCCAGACGGAGGTAAAGATGTCTGAGGAGTAGATACAGGAACAGTAGAAACCAGAGCTGTCGATACTCCAGAAGCAGGTGGGGTAGATTGAACAGATGTTGCGGCAGTTTCAGCAGTCGTTTAAGGTGGAGTTAGAGGCGTACTAGGCCCAAGCTGAGAAACTACCGAAGTTACAGAAGTTTGAATAGAAGATTGGATAGGTTGCTGGGGTGTACCAGAAACAAAGGGTTGTCCAATTTTGAGATGAAAACTGTACATTCGGTTGCAAGACCTGTTGAGTTTGCGAAGGATCCCACACTAAATTCATTCCGGGGTACGGACCCATAACATGTTGAGAATATTGAGGACCATAACCAAGTTGAGGATAGGATTTATAATTTAAAGGTACATTTCCCGTTCCTTGAACATATGATTGACCGGAGGGTGGTTGGAAACCTTGGTTCGAGTACTGACCTTGGGGTTGATACCCTTGAGGCACATACTAATACTGGGGTTGACCTTGAGGTACATATTAATACTGGGGTTGACCTTGGGGTACATATTGAGTCTGGGGTTGACCTTGAGGAACGTACTGTCCCGTAGGTATGTATTGTCCTTGAGGTTGCCCCCCAAGCGCAAATTGGGTACCTTGAGGTTGCCCCCGAGGCGATAATTGAGGATTTTGAGGCTGCCTCCCGGGTGGTAACTGGCCACCTTGAGGTTGAGGATTAGGAATAGTACCTGACATCATGAGAATATCTTCTACGCTCAACGGCTTAGTACCATTGCTTCCAATTAATAACCCTTGTTCAATGGGTTGAGGAGATGCTCCTGAAAAAGTACCAGAAAGTGACTGATACCCAGAGGGAACAGAAGGACCGCCGTACAAAAAGGATTCTGGTGATTGAGTAAACATGGACGACTGTCTTGACATATTTAATGAAGGATAGTAACCTCTAGGTGTTGGGTGATAAGGAACACGAGGTGGTGAAAAACTTAACCCTGAGTTTTCTCAGGAATTAGTCAAAGAAAGATACGAAGCACTGCTCCTAGGTGGACTGTAAAAAATTGATTCATGCTCCCTTAGTTCAATAGCAGGTTGATTTTCAGGGATAGGGATGCCTATTTCTTCTTCCGGAGTAGCTAGTTCTTCGATAGCTATCAGTCCAGAAGGAAGGTTTTGGGTAATTATTCTTTCTACCCTAGGTGAACCAGGACCACTAGAAGTTGGAGAAGCAAACCCCGATGTTGGAGTAGCAGCAAATTCACTTTCAGGTTTGGATATTTTAGGTTCTGTTAGTGTCAGTCTTTCCAGCCTTCCTCCAGTGATCAAATATGCTCTTACAAAGTGGCATTAGAGTGTCAAGGTCAAATTTTGTCATTTCAGTGAGTCTTCAAGCAAAATTTGGTCACTAGGCATTAGGTCTAGGGTTTGCTTTCACTCCTTTCAAAGTTGCCCAAATGTAAGTCTATGTCACTATTCAACTGAGTCTGTCATCATTCAGAGGGTTTTCATCATCATGTCCGGTTCCATTGGTCATTTTACATCTTGTTCATGCTTCAGTTGCGCCTAGGTAAGGTCATTTCCCTCTCCTAGGGGTTTGAGGGCAATTTCTCTTGGACGGTCAAATCATCAGCAAAAATTGTATCCTGATGTTCATACACCTTCCCCTATCCTTAAATTATCTTATCAAACACTTCCCATCACTAAGATCCCCCAAATTCCTCATTTTTGCATAAACCCTAGTTTCTTGCTACAACTTGGCAATTTTCTAGGTTGGGCCTGTGTTTTGCCCTTTTGGACCCCTTCCCCTCACTCAATCTCTGAGATTCCACTTTTCCCTACTTCCTAACATCCCTCCCTACTTCCAAAAATTTTCTCAAGAATTTAGAAGCCCCTTATTCCCTTCATTTCGCTTCATTTCGACAATTCCCTTGTTCCACACATCGGGATAGGTTTCACTCAAATGATGGTTCTGAGCAATAAAATATGAATTTTGGAAAACTGAGAGATTTTTTTGTCCCAAATAGGCCAAGGAAGAAAAACCTCCTTCTATTTTTACACAGGTGTCATGGTTTTATAGAAATGTCAAAAATACCGTTGCCTCAGGAGAATTGAATGCGCCTCTGAAGTGACCTTGGGAAAATCAAATTTTCGCCTAGCTTGGTTGGAAAAATGACTTACTTGACGAGTCAAATGATAAATAGACACAAATATATTTCCAATGAGCTATCATGAGCTCAATTTGGAGTTGAAAAAGGCATTCAAAAGTTGACCGCAACAGCACTCTGCCTTGAGGCAGCCTCATTTGGCACATTTTGACCATTCTTGGGAGATTTGACTTCTGATATGGCAAATGAACTCCAAATTAATCAATTCTAGTTGGGTTGTAAATTACACTCAAATACCTTTCCAACGTGCTATCCTACACCCAATTTGGACACCTGGAAGGCCTCCAAACGTCTCCTACAAAAAATGCTATTTATAGGCTACATACGTCGCACCATCTCCCTGTGCGCCGCGCACCTTGCGCGGCGCTTAGGATTGGGAGATCCAAATCAAAAATGGCTTACAGTTTTGGATTTTTCATGAAAAATAATGAATTTTGGTACTTGGACAAGAAATTTGGGTGAGTTATGGGTCCCCAAAAGGTCAAAAAACATGCAAAAAATGACCTCACTGCCCCTATTTTGACACACAGGAAACAGTCTTGGGAGAATGCACTTTTGGAGGGGAAAATAGACACCAAATTGGAAAATTCCACTTGGGTTGGAAAGTAGACAGGGAAGGCTTTCTAACAAGCCAACCTAAGCTCAATTTGGACTTCGGAAAGTGCCTCAAAATCAGCAGAAAAGTAGCGCGGTGCATATAGAAATCAGCACGACGCATATAGATTTTTTGCCCAATTTTTATCTTTCTGCTCAGAAATTCGGCCAGTTTGACTAGTTTTTCTTTGTGATGTAATTTTTGACTTCTCTTGATGTAATTGAGTGAACATGATGTAATTTTGGCACCTAGTTACTTGTTCTAGAAGATTCATTCACCAAAGACTGAAAATTTAATGAATGCATCAGTTTCCTACCTTATAGAGGCAGGTTGTTTTGACTGCCTAGATTTTAGTGCTTTGTTTAGAATTGGTTGAAACAGATCCTAGAATGATGAGCTCGACCCCTAGAGGCAAGGGAAGAGGTTGGCTTGCCTATATTATGTAATTTCTAAGTCATTTTCATGGTTGGACTCTTGGGAAAAGCTTGACCTCTATTGTACATTCACTTCTGCATTTTGGCAAAGGAAAGACCAGGGTTTTGCTGCATTGTTTGGGATCCTTGTGGCTTTTTGTGTTGATGGTGTGCTTATTTCAGTAATTGTAAGTTGTTAATGTGTATCATTTTCCTTCTCTCATCTTCTGCAATTGAACGAATGAAGTGTTAAGGTAGAATCCATAGATTGTTATGCTCTGCCTTTAAGTTTGTTTGATTTTCCATGTTTTCATATGTTTTAGGAGAATCCTTGAAAGCTTTTTGCTCTCCTTAGCTTCCCACCAGTCATATCTAGCCGTTCATTCTCTTTAAAAGCATCAAGACAATCGCCTACTATTGGAGAGGTAAATCCCCTCTGCGGACAGAGGCAATCCCACTAGCCCAAAATGGGTCTAGCAACAATCAAATCACGCTACTATGCAAGTTCCTAGTTGCATACTGAAAGTGGATTACGAGAACCAACCTGGAGTCCAACGCTAATGTCGAAGAAGAGTTGATACTCCCATTCCCTTGCTCCGGCAGGTCACAATCCTTGCGATCCCCGCGTATGGATACCTGCACATGCAAAGAACGAAGCGAATACAAGCATAAAATCCACTAAAATACAACTATATTTCAGTCAGAAAGGAAATAAACCAAACATTATCATGATGAACAATGAGATTGGAACCATAACAATAGTCGTTTATTAATGAATAATCAACAGAGAAAGATACAACCAAAGTTCTGACGTTGAACCTCTCCTCTGGCTGGGCGAGCAACTATGTATATCTTGCAATAGACCTTCTCTCTCTCAGACTTCCGGCAGCATAACCTCCCTATGCTTCAAGACTCTTACTATCACTCAAGACAAGCATAATCACAACTAGCATTACTCCAAAAACTAGCTTGTCTAATGCATGAGGATAGACTTTTATAGATGGAGAAAGGAGGAAAATACAATGCATCAGGACACCCATTGTGGATTGGCATTATCTACGAAAAGCCGCTGTGGATAGATGTCAAGGATAGATAATGACTCTCGACCTCTATCAGATAAACTTTATCCTCAAAAGACTTCTTGATCTGAAGGGAAAAAACATCTGGGCGCGCGTTTGTCAAAAGTCATTACCAAACTTGGTTGGCGCGGGTGTTGTTCTAAGACAGAGCGCCAATGGTCGCACCCTCTTTTGAGGATCTCAGTGATTGGCGCGGGTAAGACATTTTGGACCCGCGCTAATGGGAAAAGGGCACTTTTTAGGGATATTTTGCAGAAGGTGTCTTCAGGGAACATGAAGTACATACTCAGGGGAACATAATGCAAGTGTTTTTAGGTTATGTCACTACTCACAGGTCCCAGAATGCGTCCTCCAAAGTACGAAAACAGGGGAAACAGGGACGGTGACCAATGGTGACAAATTACTATGTAACAGATGCCCCCTAAAGTATGAGGCCCGAGAGAGAGAGAGGGGTGAAATGCTTTACAAGAACACATGTAGCTGCCGCCGAGAATCTGCATTGAGAGATACAACTGATACCTCAAGTACATGATGTATGTGGTATGGTCGCAGCCATCCATAAGAGAGTACATAATAATCTAGATCCATAGTATGGACGTAGCCATCTGGTTAGGATCAATGGATCGACTCAGGTATGGTCACAGCCATCCAGTGAATGAGTCATGTATCAAGAATCACGCCTGGATTACAACAGACACAATCCAGGGTCTTGCGCTCCATCTCGACCCGAACAAAAGTACAAGTTCAAACATGCGAATATATGAGCTGAAGTCGAACATGCATGAACATCGTCTAATTACCAGTCAATATTGGAAACTATTAACAGACGTGAGAGGTACCACCAATAATGACAATGTCCCTCAAGGTACTACAGGTAAAATCTATGGCGTGCGAATTAGTGATCTGACGTCGAACACCCGTAGAATCATTCGATCGGAGGCCAATGATGAAAACCTCACGTCGAACACGAAGAACCTGCCATTGAGGCATGCAGGCTCCAAGGCACTGGAAGGGAGTCTCTAGATCAGCTTCCTGGATAATGAGCTGAAGTCGACAGGAAGTGACCTTGATCGAAGGTGGGCCATAACGTTTCCCACATCATCGACACGATACAGAGAGATAATGTTGTGAATCAAGATTGTGCGAGCTATCAGAGGGAGGTTGTTTCTTTACAGAGGTCAACTTCTCTTGAACATATCGGCGGCACGACAGTGGAATTGGCAGTATTTGACATCAATGGATCAGAGGTCATGGTGACGAGGCAATGAGCAGATGAAAAGTCAAACAAGATTACCCAAATCCACAGAGGCAAGTGAAAAAAAGAGATGAGATATCCCCACCCAGACACGAAAGCAGAGAAGTGCCATGTTCAAGAGCGACATACTGCCGACACGACGGTAATTATGGTTCCTTTTTTCCCCCGCCATTTCTGGTGAGTACCCCAATTATTTTTAACAAGCTTGATGGGGGTAGCATATGCTTGTGGTGTGTCATTTCAACAGAATCCGATGTCATCAGGTTTTAACGAGTCTGACAAAGGAAGAACTCGGCGTCTTTTCATGTTTAGAGAGTTTGAAAAGACAGCAAAAAGGAAACTCCAGGGGTGTCCTTTTTCGTAAAGTTGTGGCTCTCGAGCCTGAAAAAGTATAAAACAATGCTCGAAAGAACCGCCCGACCATTACGATCGAGGAGTACTTTTCATAAGTAGTGATTTCGACCTGAAAAAGTAAAAAAGCGATCGAAACCACGTTGTTTCGAAACCGTTAACGAATCCGAAACGACAAAGGTCTGACGATCTTTTCATTTTTACACAGTCGGAAAAGAGTTTAAAGACGACTGCCTCTTATTTACGTTTAACGAGTCAAGAGGGATAACTCGGCGATCTTTTCGTCTTTAAACGGTCGGAAAAGAGCTGAAAGTAGACCTCCATTTTTTATTCTCTTTAACAAATCAAAAAGGGAAAAATACTCGGCAATCTTTTCATATTTTACGAGTCAGAAAAGAGCTTAAAGGAGACTCGTCTTAGAGGAACAAGTGGTATAAAAGGTAGCAACTGGTTCCGGAAATGGTGGAACTGCTCAAAACATGTAATGGTCAAGAGGCTGGCTAATAAAACCACTCATTGCTGCAGTTCCTCAGGAAAGGATAAACAACCAAGTGAGAGCATATGATCGGCCAAAGAGATGGTGGCGATGGAATGAAACAACCAAGGCTCATCTAACAGAATTTAGCGGATAAAAGGCAATCACGAGATGTAGATCAGGTATGGGTTCATTTTTACACAAGCTTGAACCATGAAGAACTCTGCTTGGATTCGGTTTCATGTTTACACAAGCTTGAAACGAAAAACTATGCTTGTTATAAGTTCGCATGCCCCCAGCATGATAACGCAAATCGAGGTACATGCCCCCCAAGCTTCATTGCATTCAACGAGGTGGATGGAATGAAGGTTCACTCTCGAGATCTGTGAAAGACTCGACTTGTATTTTACGAGATCTTAATGAAAAGACTCGATTTGGAAAGGGAGTTGTTTCATTTTTTAATGAGGTTGACACAGTAAAAGAACTATCCTCATAACCCTTGTTTCATTTTTTAACGAGGTCGCCACAAGATCGAAGCTATCCTCGGCCTAAACTTCATCATAATGAACAGGAAGTCGGGTCTTCCAAGAGTGCCACTCCCGGTGGAAGGATAACATCTCGGAAGTCAGGACCCAATGCCCATAGGACACTATGCACAACGGCGGCATCACTGGATATAGGCACGGGATAAGTGGCCACGTAGTTGATCTGTGCTGGGGCAGATGCAACTTGTGGATGAAAACCAGGAGGGGATGATGACTGCACAGGAGGGACTCGTGGACGAACGAATGATAATTGATCGATAGTCACAATTCTTCCATCGTGTGGAAAGCAAACCACACGGAAAAGTGAAGAGACAAGGGCCCCCATGGCATATACATAGTCACGACCAAGGAGAAGATTGAAATATAAAGCACCTTGGGTAACCGATACGTCTACATAGACGGTTTTGCCTCCCAAAGTAATAGGGAACTTTGGAAGAATCCCTAATGGTTGACTAGTTCCTCCGTCAAAAGCCGTCAGATTCGATGCGACTGACACAAGCTGTGGGGAACCCAAAGCTTGCCAAGTAGTGGCAGGCATAAGACTAACAGATGCACCCTCATCCAAAACAGTGCCAGGTATCGCCTTATTATAGGTGTGTACCGTAACCCAGAAAGGCACATGGGACGGAAGGCGGGAGGTGTACCTTTTCATGTTTTAAGAGTCGAGAAAAGGACAAAAAGATGACTCTAGTCTCCTTCGAATGTTTAATGAGCACGAAGTGACAAGACGCTCACTGACACCTTTTCTTTTAAGGAGTCCGAAAAGGATCAAAAGTGACTACTCTGGAGAACTAGGTAAGAGGTTTACCAAACAATCCGTAAAACTGCTTATACACCTTGGCAATCAGATGAAAACCAAGGACTTCCCATACTGCAATCAATCTTCCCGAATGCTGTGTTCAGTGCATTACGGCTTGTAAGGCGGCAGACTCAGCTTCCTATGGATAAAAGGTTGTAAGCCTATAGGGGTCTCCCAATATATACTCGACGGTACGTGGGAGCACAATCCGTACTGGCACTTATCGTTTCACCGTGGAGGAATCACCCAACCACTCGACGGTAAGCTACCAGGCTTTACGACGCCAGAACACGTCTCTAGCCTAGACCTCTAGAATGTTTGCGTTAGGTTCCAATGCGTTGTTATGTTCATTGAGTTCATTTTACAGTTTATCTTGAATTATGTTTCAGTTTTTAGGTCCTACCGTATGTGATCTCTCAACAATTTCCTGCATGCAAACTATATGCCAAAATAAATCATTTCGTTCAATGAATGCTATCTATAGGAGAGTTGAGATCTTTTCACACAAACAAAATGATCACAAAGCAATTAACAAAGATCCTAATGCAACTAATAACAAGAAATGAAAATTTTTCTTTTCTTTTTAAAAGTGAATAATTGCCAATGACAATGCAAAATGCTAACTAATGTAATGCAACAAGATCATTTGTTTTTCTTTCTTTTTAAAATGGCATGATGCATATAAACAAGTTTGAGAGATGATCACACAAGGAAACAAACAAATTCACTGAATGCAAGTAGAACCAAATCCGAAACACCAAGACAATCTGCCCAAAAGCTCACAAAGACTCGAATGAACTATGTGATCTAAGTCCAACACAAAGTCAAGTGAACTCCAAACGCTCAACAAGTGGTTTGCTCAAAGCACGCAACAAAAAGGTTTTATCAACCACTAGACAAGTGCGGGAAACAAGCAAAGAGCTGACTGGATAAACACTCCCACGGAAGGCTAGAAGTGCCAAGCCACTAGATGCACTAGGGCTGGGATACAAGATCAATAGAAATAGGCAAACAACCGAAGGATAAAGATAAAAAAAAAAACAGTCAAACAGAGTTTCTACACACTTCCAGAAGCTGCAAAATATGTAAGAAGACAAAAATCTGAATTTGAAGAGCTTTCAACACACACACTGGCAAAGTTTACAGGACTGGCGCGACTGTCAGCCTGTAATTTGCGCTATTAAAGAATTGGCGCGAGTTGCTGGTGTGCAACATGCGCCAACTGGCGCGACTGTCAGAGGAAAAAACGCGCCAACACAGTTTGTTGGCCCAAAAAATAAATAAAACAGCCCAGTGTCTGGTCAACAGTACTAAGACAGATCCAACAGCAAGAAGCAACTGTAAAACTGACCCAGAAAGCTCATTTACGCAAGCAAGCAAGAGAAAACTAACATGCAAGACAAACTCCAAGCCGTTCGGTTCATAAACAAAACCGGAGATCGACTGAAGTGGCGTTGATCTACTCCGCTAATGCAAAGCAATAGTGTTTCAAAGGCTGCCTGGCCGTGCTTTAGACTCCATCCAAGGTTTATGAATCAAACAACAAATAGCTCCTCCCCAGTGGAGTCGCCAAATTTGTTGGAGAGGTAAATCCCCTCTGCGGACAGAGGCGATCCCACTAGCCCAAACTGGGTCTAGCAACAATCAAATCATGCTACTATGCAAGTTCCTAGTTGCATACTGAAAGTGGATTACAAGAACCAACTTGGAGTCCAACGCTAATGTCGAAGAAGAGTTGATACTCCCGTTCCCTTACTCCAGCAGGTCACAATCCTTGCGATCCCCGTGTATGGATACCTGCACATGCAAAGAGCGAAGTGAATACAAGCATAAAATCCACTAAAATACAACTATATTTCAGTCAGAAAGGAAATAAACCAAACATTATCATGATGAACAATGAGATTGGAACCATAACAGTAGTCGTTTATTAATGAATAATCAACAGAGAAAGATACAACCAAAGTTCTGACGTTGAACCTCTCCTCTGGCTAGGCGAGCAGCTATGTATATCTTGCAATACACCTTCTCTCTCTCAGACTTCCGGCAGCATAACCTCCCTATGCTTCAAGACTCTTACTATCACTCAAGACAAGCATAATCACAACTAGCATTACTCCAAAAACTAGCTTGTCTAATGCATGAGGACAGACTTTTATAGATGGAGAAGGGAGGAAGATACAATGCATCAGGACACCCATTGTGGATTGGCATTATCTCCAAAAATCCGCTGTGGATAGATGTCAAGGATATATGATGACTCTCGACCTCTATCAGATAAACTTTATCCTCAAAAGACTTCGTGATCTGAAGGGAAAAAACATCTGGGCGTGCGTTTGTCAAAAATCATTACCAAACTTGGTTGGCGCGGGTGTTGTTCTAAGACAGAGCGCCAATGGTCGCACCCTCTTTTGAGGATCTCAGTGATTGGCACGGGTAAGACATTTTGGACCCGCGCTAATGGGAAAAGGGCACTTTTCAGGGATATTTTGCAGAAGGTGTCTTCAGGGAACATGAAGTACATACTCAGGGGAACATAATGCAAGTGTTTTTAGGTTATGTCACTGCTCACAGGTCCCAGAATGCGTCATCCAAAGTACGGAAACAGGGGAAACATGGACGGTGACCAATGGTGACAAATTACTGTGTAACACCTACCTTTCACCAAGTAGACCTCTGCAAAAACTGTGTCTCATCCCCGCACCCAAAATTTCCTTTTCCTTTGATTCAACAAAAACCCCAAAAATCAACTTCAAACTCCTTGTACTTCATACCTAGCCTAAGATCAATTATCAATTTAGTCATCTCGAGCCTCATTGATCACCTTTTGCTAAGATTGACCCGGAGAGAGCCCTCTCCTGTCCTCGTAGGGCTAGCTACGAGGCTGAGCGTGGTTTGATGTGGACCTAGAACCTTGTCTTTTCAGCCTGAGACAAATCTAGGCTCTAACATAGTGGCGACCATACTGGGGAAAACAAATGGTTTACTTGTTGATGTTATTTTTTTTATAAGCTACAGACGGAGCCTGAAGTTATGCCAGGTAGCCTTCGAAACGCTTTTGCTTTGCATCAGCGCAAGTAGATAAACACTGCTTCAGTCAATCTCCGGTCTAGCTTGTAAACGTGACATCTAACTTGTTAATTGCCCCAATACATGTATCAAGTTCAGATCTGATTATTGATGGTGGACAACGATCAAACACTGGCAAGGCTGAAATCATTCACCTGGCGACTCTAAATTAATTTTGAGATCAGATCCAAAGACTCCACTGGAGGATGATCTTGACCAGTAGAAACATGAAGGGACAATATGGACAAATCAGGTATTCAAGTTGGAATTTCATCCAAGACATTTTGTTCTTTGTCATAAGTTATTTATTCTCTTTTCCCAAGAATGTCAAGAAGGCTTTGCAAAGTATACTGTATTTGAGAAGAGATCCTCGGCCTGTAGTTGATTCTTTCCCTTTGAAGATTGTGAATACCAAAGATTTGCATGCCTTTGAGCTTGATCAAGACCTTTCTTCTAAATCTTGTGATGACCGTCTTAAAACTGACGAACCTCAAGAGACCAAGACTGATTCTATACCTACTGTACATACCCCTACACCTTGTAAAATTCCATATCAGTATAAACCTCTTGTTTTACCTTCTATTCTCCATGCTTTCCCCAAAAACTATGATCTATACTTGCCGAGGTTTGACGGTGAATGTAAGAATGCCAATGCTGAGCAACATGTGCATAATGTTGAGAATTTTCTAGATCTTTTTGAAGTTGATGAAGAATATGTCAGTATAAGGCTTTTTGCTCTTTCTTTGCAAGGCAAAGTGAAGAGTTGGTTCAAAACCCTGCCTGATGCGAGCATCTTAGATTTCCAGTAGTTCGTCAAAGTTTTTCTTGACAGGTGGATGATCGGACAGAACCTTTTCTTGATTATAGAAGATTATAACCAGCTGAAAAGAATGCCAGGGGAGACAGTACAACAGTTTTCAGCCAGATTTAATCAAGTTTATTATTCAATGCCAGTTGAGATAAGGCCTACTCCTAGATCTCCTCTCTTGCACTATCCGAGTGCCTTTGATCCGGAAATGGAGTTTCAGCTGAGAGAAAGGAATATTGCAACACTTCACAAGATGCAAAACAACGTAGTAAATGTAGAGGCACATCTGCTAATCCGACGGGCAAGGTTGAAAGAAGAAGAGATGGAAAACATAGCTCCGGAGGAATCGAAATCTCTAGAGGTAAAGCTTGACGTTTTGGTAAATGCAGTGGAAGAGATGATGCAAAGGATCATCACAAGGAATGATTATGATGTTCAAGCACATGGCTTGTTGATTGAAGAAGAAAAAGTTGCTGCTCCAAAACATTTTCTTTCTGATGCCAATTGTTATAGATCTGATGATGATTGTCTTATTAATCATCTTGGAGAAGAGAGATCTGTTGATATGACATGTATGCTTGATGATGTCTTTTTTACTGATGATTTTCCTTAGTTTGACCAGTATGATGATGACTATGTTCTCCAAACAGAAGCTAATCTTACAGATAAATCAGCAGCTAGTTTGTGGGAGGAGGAAGTTCACTTACAGCAGCTCGAGTACAATGATCAAATGATGCATATCAGCTATGACATTGACGAGGAAAGTGAAGAAAATTGGGAAGTAATTGAAGGATCTTTAGCTTTTTTCTTTGAATCATGTTAGTTCATCAGAGCCAATTTCCATGCAATCAGAAATCAGCTGTCAACAAGTCTTGATTTGGACCATCTTGAGAGCAATGAAAACCTTGTTCAAGACTTTTCATATCCAGATTTGCAGCCCCCGAATGTCTTTTATTTTCAAGTTGCAAATAAAGACTTGGAAGCTGGAACATATGCTCGACAAGATGATTTCATACCATTTTTTTTTGAATCATTTCAGCTTTTGGAGGGAAAATTGCATAGTACATCTTCAGTAAAGAATGAGCAGCATGTAGGAAATCATGTAATCACATTGGAACCAATAGAAAATGGGTTGCAGCAGTCTTTTCAAGTTTTTCATGATTTGATAGTTGATGTTTTGGATGAGGTTTGCAGTCAAAGTCTTTCTCCATTAACTATATGTGAGCTTGAAACGTGTATTGATACAAACTTGATACAGCAAGCGGTTTCTTTGTCATTTTCAGCAGAGGTCTCGTCACAAGGCTCAGATCAAAGTTTGCATTCATGGTATGAGGAAAAGAGAAGTAATCCATTGGATGAGCTAAGTTCCAGTGTTCTTGAATTTCAAGATCTTTATGCAGTGTTTTTGGAGGCGGATAGAGAATTCATATCATTCAACGGATCTGTTTCTAAGTTGTCATGGGAGTTGCCTTTCAGTAGTTCTCTCTTGTTGTTCATAAGCGAGCACTTGTGGAGAATTCAAACAGAAAACAGGATACTTACTTGGTTGCATTGGTTGTTTCATTTCACTTGATCAGGTGATGAATGAAATTGTTAGAGTAGGTTTTGATGAATAAGCTCCACTTTGAGCATCATTTTCAATTTGTCAGTTGTGTTTAAGTATTGTGTTAGTTTTTAGCTGAGTCATGCATCATTTGTGAGTCAGTTTTCAGTCTTGTTATTAAGTTAATTTGTGTCGGTTTTGAGTCATGCATTTCAGCTTGAGTTTTTGACTCCATTGCCCAATGGACGAAGGCACTGTTTTCTCTCCCAAAGATCTGCCATTCTTGGCACCTCCAAGGAGCTACCATCCCCATTGGAGCCAATGTTAGTGTCATTCTTTCCAGCCTTCCTCTAGTGATCAAATATGCTCTTACAAAGTGGCATCAGAGTGTCAAGATCAAATTTTGTCATTTCAGTGAGTCTTCAAGCAAAATTTGGTCACTAGGCATTAGGTCTAGGGTTTGCTTTCACTCCTTTCAAAGTTGCCCAAATGTCAGTCTATGTCACTATTCAGCTGAGTCTATCATCATTCAAAGGGTTGTTATCATCATGTCAGGTTCCATTGGGTCATTTTACATCTTGTTCATGCTTCAGTTGCGCCTAGGTAAGGTCATCTCCCTCTCCTAGGGTTTTGAAGGCAATTTCTCTTGGACGGTCAAATCATCAGCAAAAATTGTATCCTGATGTTCATACACCTTCCCCTATCCTTAAAGTATCTTATCAAACACTTCCCATCACTGAGATCCCCCAAATTCCTCATTTTCGCACAAACCCTAGTTTCTTGCTACAACTTGGCAATTTTCTAGGTTGGGCCTGTGTTTTGCCCTTTTGGACCCCTTCCCCTCACTCAATCTCTGAGATTCCACTTTCCCCTACTTCCTAACATCCCTCCCTACTTCCAAAAATTTTCTCAAGAATTTAGAAGCCCCTTATCCCCTTCATTTCGCTTCATTTCGACAATTCCCTTGTTCCACACATCGGGATAGGTTTCACTCAAATGATGTTTCTGAGCAATAAAAGATGAATTTTGGAAAACTGAGAGAGGTTTTTTTCCAAAACAAGCCAAGGAAGAAAAATATACTTCTATTTTTACACAGGTGTCATGGTTTTAGAGAAATGTCAAAAATATTGTTGCCTCAGGAGAACTGAATGCACCTCTGAAGTGACCTTGGGAAAATCAAATTTTTTCCTAGCTTGGTTGGCCAAATGACTTGATTGATGAGTCAAATGATAACTAGACACAAATATATTTCCAATGAGATATCATGAGCTCAATTTGTAGTTGAGAAAGACATTCAAAAGTTGACTGCAACAGCACTCTGCCTTGAGGCAGCCTCATTTGGCACATTTTGACTAGTCTTGGGAGATTTGACTTTTGATAGGGAAAAGGAACTCCAAATTGAAAAATTACAGTTGGGTTGAAAATTAGACTCAAATAAATTTCCAACGAGCTATCCTGTACCCAATTTGGACACTGGGAAGGCCTCCAAAAGTCTCCTGAAAAAACGCAATTTATAGGCTATATGCGCCACGCCATCTCCCTGTGCGCCGCGCCTTCTGCGTGACGCTTAGGATTGGGAGATCCAAATCACAAATGGCTTGCAGTTTTGGATTTTTCATGAAAAATCATCAATTTTGGTACTTGGACAAGAAATTTGGGTGAGTTATGGGTCCCCAAAAGGTCAAAAAACATGCAAACAATGACCTCACTGCATCTATTTTGACACACAGGAAGCAGTCTTGGGAGAATGCACTTTTGGAGGGGCAAATGGACACCAAATTGGAAAATTCCACGTGGGTTGGAAATTAGACAGGCAGGGCTTTCCAACAAGACAACCTGAGCTCACTTTGGACTTCGGAAAGTGCCTCAAAATCAGCAGCAATGTAGTGCGGTGCATATAGAAATCGGCGCGGTGCATATAGATTTTTTGCCCAATTTTTCATCTTTCAGCTCAGAAATTCGGCCAGTTTGACTAGTTTTGCTTTGTGATGTAATTTTTGACTTCTCTTGATGTAATTTTGGCACCTAGTTACTTGCTCTAGAAGATTCATTCACCAAAGAGTGAAAATTTAATGAATGAATCAATTTCCTACCTTATAGAGGCAGGTTGTTTTGACTGCCTAGATTTTAGTGCTTTGTTTAGAATTGGTTGAAACATCTCCTAGAATGATGAGCTCGACCCCTAGATGCAAGGGAAGAGGTTAACTTGCCTATATTATGTAATTTCTAAGTCATTTTCATGGTTGGACTCTTGGGAAAAGCTTGACACTCTATTGTACATTCACTTCTGCATTTTTTGCAAAGGAAAGACCAGGGTTTTGCAGCACTGTTTGGGATCCTTTTGGCTTTTTGTGTTGATGGTGTGCTTATTTCAGTAATTGTAAGTTGTTAATGTGTATCATTTTCCTTCTCTCATCTTCTGCAATTGAACAAATGAAGTGTTAAGGTAGAATCCATAGATTGTGATGCTCTGCCTTTAAGTTTGTTTGATTTTCCATGTTTTCATCTGTTTAAGGAGAATCCTTGAAAGCTTTTTTCTCTCCTTAGCTTCTCACCAGTCAGATCTAGTTGTTCATTCTCTTTAAAAGCATCAAGACAATCGCCTACCTTTCCCCAAGTAGACCTCTGAAAAAACTGTGTCTCATCCCCACACCCAAAATTTCCTTTTCCTTTGATTCAACAAAAACCCCAAAAATCAACTTCAAACTCCCTGTACTTCATACCTAGCCTAAGATCAATTATCAATTTAGTCATCTCAAGCCTCATTGATCACCTTTTGCCGAGATTGACCCGGAGAGAGCCCTCTCCTATCCTCGTAGCGCTAGCTACGAGGCTGATCATGGTTTGATGTGGACCTAGAACCTTTTCTTTTCAGCCTGAGACAAATCTAGGCTCTAACAGGTTCCTCACCTATATCACTAGTAGATGAAAAGCTACCAGTAACTTTGGAAACAGACACTAATTGTGGATTATAATCTGCTACTAAAGTTTGAAAATCAGGATGTACCACCAAAGAAGACTCTCCTTCTTCAGGTGACCCAACTCTACTGTCTCTAGGAGTTACGAGGGCTCTCAACCCTTCAGGCCAGCTCGTTGAAAACTCAGGAGGTTGGCCCCGAAGTCTACGGGACTTCCTCGGTAATTTAGCCACGATTAAAAAATTTTAACTACTTCACACGCAAACAAAGTAGAATCTCAATGAAAGCCACCTAAAGCCTCTAAAGAACCAAACAGATTTGAATCACACGCCTAAAGAATCTAGGAGATCAAACACACACAAACAGTAACTTTCTGTACTGAAAACACTAGTTGGTGATGAAATCTAACGTCGCAGAGTTCAATACAGAAATGGTTGTTGGAATAGTTACCTCGGCAACCTACTTAATGAATAGACTGGCACAAGTTCCTCCACTTAACCATCCCGAGTGAAGAGAACTCCCCAGAAAATCCAAGTGAGTCTAGCCGACGTCTGCTCCAGGTACAGTGGGATCTTCCCACCACTGTCACCTTAGGAAGAATCCTAAAGGATATGGTCACTAAGGTTACCAACTGAAACAAATATACCTGGGGGAACAGTCTACGATCCGATACGCATGCAAGGGAAGAGTAGCAAGCTCAATCCCCTTGAAGGCTCCTTGACATAATCCAAGGTTTACCAACAAGTGACCCCAGGCTCCTCGACAATAATCTGAGGTTTACTGTTTTTAATACATGAATATCTGGCGTCGTTCCTAATGAGGAAGGATTGATTCCCACACTGGTTCAGACACGATCTCGTGCTTCTCCTTTAAGAGGAGCTTTCCCAGAGCATAAATGCAACAATTGGATTTCTTCCCTACCACAAGATACAACTACTTGTTTGTTTTACTGTCTTGGAGAGTTAATTACTCTCCCACTCCAAGACACTAGCCTAAGCTATGTTGGTGTATCAGAGCCCTAGAAATAAAAATATTACTAGATGAATTTTACTTTAAGCTTTATTTTTATTGGTTTTTGTTTAAGTCAAGAGGTGCAGAGATGAAACTCGTGGTATGAAGACTCGACTCAAAATCACTAAAATTGCACTTAAGATGATTAAACAATCTTTTCCCTTCGATGAACTTCTAGCTAGGAAAGAGTTTGAGAATGCAAATACTTGTAAACACAAATCTTTCTTAACAAGAGAAGAGAGATCACATACCTTTTTGGCTTCATTGGGAAGAGAGTAAAACTTGTCAAAGTAAAGGAGTGAACCTTGTTGATGTTTTTACTGAGTGTCCAACAAGCAATTATCACTGATCATGGGCGTCATTTTCGAAACGTTATGATGACCGAACTTACAGGCCAACTTGGCTTGTGTCACGATAGTTCAACTCCTTATTATCCACAAGCTAATGGTCTGGTTGAATCCATCAACAAAGTTTTAGTCATCATGATCCGACAAATCATTTGGATTCATCCGTCGAATTGGCATAACATGCTATTTTCAGCGCTTTGGGCATATCGTACCTCAGTAAAAACATCAACAAGGTTCACTCCTTTACTTTGATAAGTTTCACTCTCTTCCCAATGAAGCCAAAAAGGTATGTGATCTCTCCTCTCAAGAGAAGAGCTTTTGTCCTTTCCAATGCACTCAAAATGAGAAAACTAGTTATTTTCACAAAAATTTCCCTTTTCTTTTCAAAACACTCAACCACTACAAAAACAAACTTTTTCCAAAAGAGATTTTTTATTTTTTATAAAACACTCAAAACTATGAAAACGACTAACTTTGAGATCTATAAATTATAAAAACCTATTTGAAGTCAAAGCTTACAAGATGTCTTTTTTAAGGATGTTTTACTTAGCTAGATGTAAACTAAGGACCAATTTATGCAGAATCACAAATCAGTCAAAAACAACCAATTTTGTTTTCTTCTTTAAAAATGAAATCCAAACTTTTAAACACAAGCTTTTCGAAGTTTTGTAAAGAGAAAACACAAGGCGGATTCCTCAACAAAGGTAGATTTCACAAATGGTCAGACTCATAAGAAGGCTGGTAGAAACCAAGGTGATATGAGGTTCCTACAGCTTCTAAGCTCAGAGCTACTACAAGACCAAAATGAAAAACAAACCCAACAAGCAAAACTTCTAGGAATTTCACCTAAAACCCTAACACCAATGAAATCAACCTAAGGAAAGCTTCTGACAGGTTATATGCAGGTATGGGCAGGGGATAATAACTTCTAAATAAAAACGTTTTCCAAAATTTTGACAGGGTCTGCAGGCCCACAGTTAACACAAGTGCGGTACCGCTCTGTGCTAAAAGAAAAAGTGTGGATAGGTCCACACTGTGTCAAAATCCCAGGGTGCGGTCCTTTCCCAAAGTTATGAAAAACAAAAAATAACCCCGGATCTACTAATTCTACCCAATTCCACACACAACAAGCCAAAAATAGAAACAAAAACACAGTTTCTCAGGTCAAAGTAAAAACAAGGAAAAAATCAAGTCCCCAGTGGAGTCGCCATTTTGTCACACGGAATGAGTCAATCTTGTGGACAAGATAGACCTTCCTAGAATCTAAATAGACCTAGTGACAAGCAAGCCAATCAAAAACTATCTTTCTCTAAATATGCATTTATAAATAAAGGCTAACAAGTGTTTTAGGCCTACCTTGGGTCCAGTGCAAGTTTGTGGAAGCCTCGCTCCTTTGATCCAAGTGAGCTCCCTTGTTGCGAATCTGCAAACACAAACAAGCAAACAAATTAAATAGCACCTGAAAAGCCAATATCATAAAACATATTTAACATGAAGATCAAGGAATTCATGAAACAAATGACATAAGACAATTTGTTGAGAAAAATGAATCTGATTGTATTAATTCAAATCAAAGAATAACTTTACAACCTGTGCCTTGACACTGTACAAGCTCCTCCCAGGGTCCAAAAAGAAGTCTCCGCTACTTTGACAAGTTTCCAATGAAGCCAAAAAGGTATGTGATCTCTCCTCTCAAGCTTAACTAGGAAGTCTCAATTCCACCAGCATTTACCCTAAAAAATGTTCAGCTTCTAACCTCCCTAGCAACCAGCCCAATGCCTTAATTTATAGTGCAATGGAGGGAGGTTACTAGGTCCTCCTTCAAAGGGATAAAGCCCTCCTTCAAAGGGATAGCTCCTCTCATCAAGGGATTAGCTCCTTCTCTTTTGGGATGCATGAACCACCTAAGAGTGGCCAATCCACGTCAAAATTCCTTCTAGAATCATCTAGAATTAACCCAAAGTGAGTTTTTTAGAATAAAGTTGCGCCTTTTTGACTTTCACAGGGGTCCGCACCCACTCCTTTAGGGACAGAGTAGGCAGGTCCGCAGTTTTTGTAAACAGGAGGTGCAGGACCGCAGGCAATAGTGAGAGAAAGTGCGGAACCAGAGCTTTGTTGATTTTCAATGTCTTTCTCTCATTTTCAAAGCTTGACTTGAAGAGCTGAGGTCTGAGACTTGCTTAGGGGGATAGTACAAGTGATGATAGACCCATACTGACTGCAAATAATCATGGTGACGATATTTTTGTGTAACACCTCACATCTGCCTTGCTTGCTCATTTCATTCAAGTTTCTACATCCTGGTGTCTAATTCATGCTTGTGATCATGTTATGGTTATGCTCGAAGTCTTTGCTTCGTATGTGTTTCTTGTGTTCGCTATGAAAGCATCTATCGCACTCACACACATAGTCACATTCACTGTTGCGCAAGCATTGTCTCGACCAATTAATTCTCAATCACGAGTGTCACACTTGTCACTTGCACCATCGGTCAGTCATGTTGAGAATGTGTGTCTAGATGGCTTGAGTCATTTCGACGCCGAGTCACGTGAGTGTGTGTTTGCATGATCACCTATGCATCTTTCGATCATTTACACACTTAGTCATTTTTGTTGAAGTCCTGACGACCAGACTCCCCTCTGACAGACGAACCATCACCCTGCCATCGACTTGATCGACTATCAACCAGAATAGTGCAGAAGCACCAAGCTAGTCTTTTCAAGTTGTGTTGCCCGCAAGCAATTCAATCAACTTCCATGTTGACCAACTGGACAGTCGGACCCAGTCACCTTGGGACTGACTCCCTTAAAAAATTGTGTAGAGGCCACTGACCTCACTCACTCAACTGACTGAGAAAATTGCACAGACAGGTCGGACAGACACCAAGTGCTCATCCCTATCTCCTTTAGAAAATTGTGTAGTTTTCCCAGTCAGTCATTCGGATAGTCGACTGGCTACTCATCCAAGAAATTGTGAAGTTTTCATGAGAAGGCCTTGTATTGTCCACCAGTCCTGCTCAGCTCATAAATTACGCAGAGATAATTAGTAGGCTAGCTTCCCAACTTCAGTGCAATTTCCCCACCAACAACTCCTAGCAGTAGATGGCCATTTCCCTCTAGGAAGTGTGCAGTTTCTGTTGCAGTGACTGAGTAGCCAACTGCCAGTTCCCTTTCGGAATTGTGTAGTTTTGGTTGCTAGAGACCCCAGAATCCAACTACCATTTCCCTCTAGGAATTGTGTAGTTTTGGTTGCCAGTGACCCCAGAAGCTAACTGCTAGTTCCCTCTGGGAATTGCGCAATTTTGGCTGTCAATCTCCCGGCAGTTCCTCCCAAAAACTCTGCAATTTCTGCCCACTGGCCCTTCATGCAGCCCAACCCATTCCTCTGGAAAATTGCACATATCTAGCTGTCTATCCCTAGCTGTCCATTCGTTCTTAAAAGTTCATAGAGCATGCCTGTCTTGCCTTCCTCTAGCCCAGACTGTCTCTCCCAAAATTTGCACAATTTTTCCTCCGAGCCAAGCTAGACCTCGCAGGCAGTCACTGTTGACTCAAATCACCTGTATCCATCACTGAGTGACCTTTGCATAGTTTTCATCAGCAGTGCCCAGAGCCATCATCTCGCTTTACAGCCTTATCGCCTCTCCCGGTCACCTGCATCCGAAATGATCATGTGCCGTGGTAGACTAGGCGGTTTTGGATTTGATGTTGTCTCGTCATGAGTGACTGTAGGTATAGGTACACCAAAAAACATGGCAAGACGACGAATGGGATGAATGAAGGGAGCACATGCAGAAGGATAGGTTCACCAATGGACGAATGAACAAAGCATGCAAAGCAGATGAATGTGACGAACATGGACCTTTGTGAAGAGATGAGTCTGTCAAGCCTTCCAACATGCAAGCAAGGAACAACATGTTAAAGCTTCATCAAGCAAGCCAAGGACCATCGAAGACTCCGCGCACTTCGTCGTGCGAAGGTGAAGCTATGATACACCATGAAGGCATCCATCTCCCAACAACACTGTAGCTCGACATGCACTCCAGCAGCAGCATGAATGTACCAGCACTATGATGTCAAGTCATGTCGGGTCATGTCATGAGTCATTTCACCCACATGTCCACTATGGGATATGTTGTCAATCAATGTGATGTAATGTGGAAGTCCAAGAGACCCATTTTTTGAACAAAGAGTCATGTAAGTCGAAAATTCATGGAAGCAAAATGGTTATGAGGGTAGTCGAACATCCAAAAGGGTCAGTTTCATGCTTGGCTATAAATACCCCCTCATTTGTACATGAAAAAGACTTTTTCACCTCACTTCCTCCCACATAGCCAAGAGAGTCTGTAATATTTTCTTTGAGGAGGAAGTAGTGTCTCCAATGCCTCACACTCGGGGTTAGTGATGTATGGTGTAACGTTGTGTCTTGGAACTTTTGCTTAATTCAAAAGCCTACTAACATGCCAGCACATTTTCACACATGTATTGTATCTGTTATAAGACTGATCTTTAACACTTGTAATGCATGTTGATTTAACATGTGTTCTACATATGAAATGTCTCATTTGTTGTAATGAATAATCCATTAATAGAAATGTGTTGTATATGTTGTTAATGTTGTCTCACCCATGTAGACTGCTCTCCCGGACATCAGACAGACCTTTCACATGAATCTTGTTGTAACAACCATTACACTCATTCAGACTAATCCGTTGAGTGTTGTATGTGTTATATTACCTTGTACGTTGTGACTGGCGCATCCATGTGGACTACTCCTCTGGAAGATGTGCATGTCTTGTTGTGTTGTGTGTTCCTAGCAGTGTTAGGACTGCTCCCAATTGACCTAGAACTCACTCCACCCTCTCCCTCGACAGTGAAAGAACCATTGACACAAGTGACACTTACACTCACCAAGCACACAAACCTCACTTCTCGAAGACAAAGCAAACCACTCTCATGTGTTGACAAGAAAGAGTTGAGGCAGATCTTTAAGATAATGGCAACTGGGCCATCGTACCATATGGGAGTCCTACACAAAACGGGGTGAGGTCTAGTTGGGACTTCATACCGGGGAGATCCCCTGATGTTGGCAGGTCCAGCACTGTCAACATTTTGGCACTAGAAGGTGGGCCAGATGACAAGCTGAGTCCTCACATCTATTTTTAATCTCTACATATCTATCGTGACTAACTACCGAGTTTCTCTTCCGGAGTGTATGTCTTATCGAAACGATTTCATCATCTCGGAAAAGCTTTCAGATAACTTGTCTCATAAAACATCTGATGGTGGATGATACGTAGCCTTGGTTAGGCACGTGGTTGGTGTTGTAGGCTCATGCAAAAGACATAGATTATTTGAAGAATACATGAGATACATGTTGTTCGTCTACATGCTTCGAGGGCACCCCATGCACTGGTGTGCCACGCTACCAGAAAAATCTATTCATTCTCTTGCTCATTTGGTCGTAGAGATAGACCATGCTTTTAATCACTTTAATTGGAAAGAACTTGATTAAGAAATTCTGAACTTACAAAAGCACCCAATGAATCCGTTGATCAGTTTTACACATGCTTTTGTAATCTTGCATATTGATTCCCTAAAGATAAAATTGATTGGGAATTTATTTATGGAAGGTTTGAGTATCTTCTTCACATATCCGAACCCTACACAGCACGATTCGGTGATGGAGCTATGCAATCACAGGCAAGCACAGTCACTATCACAAGTGACTGTCTGCCTTCACCTCATCAAACAACTCCACCATCGTGAAGTGATGTGGGAGATCATGCACATGCCTCTATTGAACTATCACAATCTCCCACCCCACCTGCTCTTGAGATTTGCGCAGATTTGGCTTGCAAGCATGTTGGTTGTCACGTCGACTCTTTCCCTCGACCTTCGTCCTTGCGTTCTGTTAATCCTCTGGATTGTATTGTCTTATGTTCTCCCATTCCGGACTCCTCATCTGTTGTGAATGAGGATCAAGTTGTTGATGGAGTTGATGTTATGCAGCCAACCTGCACCATCCTTCATGATGAGTTTGTGCGAGAATCTAAAGAAGAACCCACGGTAAAGGATGAATCCCTTCTAGTCGTGCCTCATCTACTTCATCTTGACATATCTTGTGATTCTACCACTGCTGATTTCCCCTGTGAAAACCCATTTCCGGATGTTTCTACTTTCGATCATTCACAGGACACCTTGGATGTCAGTCTATCATTACAGTGTGGAGAGGACACATATTCCTCAGAAAATCCATTCAATTTGTCATTTATCTTTCTTGAAAACATAGAGGGTGAAATTTTTTGCTTATCATCTACCCCTCTTCCCGATTCATCAAATCATTACGATGCCAACAAACATCTTGAATTTTCTGATCTTGGTTATCGTGATCTATCCACTTCCTCATCCGATCAAGATGTTGATTCAACTGTTATCAATTTGTCCAAGACACTAGTCTACGATGATTTATCTGTCAACGAAGTCAAAACCCCATAGACTGTCGAGGCACTTCAGCCTGAGTTGATGATTATGCCAGGCCCTCATTGTGCTGAGGTTGGTTTCACTTCCGGTTAGGAAATTATTGAAACACTCAAGGCTCCTCATCACTCTCTTCTTTTCATTGAAAATCAACCAAACACCCATATTTCACTTCCTCCACTCAAGCTACATGATCCCATCGCTCATGAGTTGGAGGAATCTTATACAGCAAGCACACATGCACAACGTAAGTGGCCTACCTTTCTCACGTTTTGTTGCATGTCATAGTCAAGAGAATACACACACTCAACATACGCATGCAATGTAGCACAATACCATGGAAGCTCCATAGAGTGCATGTCATGCGTGTTCACTCATCTCTGTTCTGTGGTCACTCGTAAACTCGGAGTGTGTTTGTCTTCACTATTATATCTTTCTTGTTTTCTGGTTTGCATAGTTGTCTTGTTCATGAACCATGCCTTCACCAACATGGGTCAACCAATCCACTGGTGGTTGCATTGGAAGTATCACCTCACATGAGATGGCCCATGCACCGTTAACTTAGGAGTAGGAGTAGTGTTTTCTTTTTCACTTGTCTTTGCTTTCTAGTTTGCATGATTGTTTGCTTCCTGACTTGGTTGCTTTGCTTACTTATTGTTGTTTTCACTTTGTTTTCTTTTCTTACTATTTTTGTTTACGTTGTTTTGTATGCTTGGTATATTACTATTTTTGTTTCTAGAAATAAGTGCTACCAACTACTACATTCTAGCTTTTGAATAGAGTATGTGGCTGAAATTTGAGGAAAACTCGTGACACTACAACACTTGACTAGCCTTGTGTCCACCTTCTCTGTGCTTGGTTGTAACCTTCGATTGATGAAGTCTCAACAGAAAATGAAAACCATTTGCAAGGGAAGTTTTGGTCCAACCGTGAACCTGTGTCCACACTGGGAAGCCCCACGCTTATACTCAGCCTTCTGCTCTATGTGTTCAAGTTCATCCAACTAGTAGAAATGGAGAAGGGGAGAATCTAAACAAGCAAACCTATGTCAGAGGTCTTACATGCTTATCTGAAGGAACAACCTATTCTACTCTCAATAAGTTGGGATCCCTCTTTCCCCCCAAAAATAAATAAGTGCCTATGCACAGTCCTCTTGAAAAATACAATGGTGAAAGAAGAGAAAGGCTTCCTACGCAGAGAGGTGAAGCATGAAACTCCACTGGGGTACTGACCAGGCTCATTGGCAGTGGAGAAATATGTGTGTTCTTGCGTGAGTCCTCCGGGGTAATATCCAGGTCTGTTGGTAGTGGAGCAACACCAGAGATGAAAACTTATACTCTGAAAATATTCAACTCGCGAGCTAAACTACCCTTCCCGGATTCGAAACACTGAGATCTAAGCTGAAATTTTGATTGTGTTTGACTGAGTTGGCAAAGGGTGAACCATGTATGTCCATGGGGTAATTGGGGAAGCTGAAGTAACCCGCACAACATTCAATACTCCCCAAAAGACCAAGGCCCTGTGCTAGCAATGAACTGAAACAAAGAAGTTGGAGTTCTACCAGTGTGTCGCCAAGTGTTGTAGCGGCTACAACCACCCTCCATCATTTTGGTCTGCACCAATTTCGAAGCCTCCCTTGAGAGTTTCACTTGATGACTGCACACACGCAAGTTCACTACGTGAGCTTGTGTGAGTCTGCACATCTGCCTTGCTTGTTCATTTCATTCAAGATTCTGCATGCTAGTGTCTAAGTCATGCTAGCGACCATGTTCTAGTTATGCTTGAAGTCTTCACTTTGTATGTGCTTGTTGTGTTCTCTATGAAAGTATCTGTCACACTCACACATAGAGTCACGTTCACTGTTGTGCAAGCATCGTCTTGATCAATGAATGGTCAATTACGGTTGCCACACTTATCACTTGCATCATCGGTCAGTCATGTTGAGCATGTGTGTCTGGATGGTTTGAGTCATTTTGATGTCAAGTCATGTGAGTGTGTGTTTGCATGATCACCTATGTATCTTTCAATCATTCACACAGTTAGTCATTTTTGCTGAAGTCCTAATGACTAGACTCCCGTCTGATAGTTGGACCATCACCCTACCATCAACTCGATTAACTGTACACCAGAACAATGCAAAAGCACCAAGCTAGTCCTTTCAAGTTGCGCTGCCCGCAAGCAGTTCAATCAACTTCCATGTTGACCACCCAAATAGTCAGACCCGGTAGTCACCCTGGGAATGACTCCCTTCAAAAATTACAAAGAGTCCACTGACCACACTCGATCAACTACTGGGGAAATTGCACAGACAAGCTAGACAAACACCTAGTGCCCATCCTTGTCTCCTTCAGAAAATTGCACAATTTTCCAGTCAGTCATCCGGATAGTCGACTGGTTGCTCATCCAAGAAATTGTGCAGTTTTCATGAGCAGAAATTCTACTGTCTAGTAGTCAACTCAGCTCAAAAATTGCTTAGATATGATCAGCAGGCCATCTTCCTAGCTTTAATGCAATTTCCCCACTAGGAGCTCCTAGCAGCAGACTGCTAGTTCCCTCTAGGAAGTGCGCAGTTTTTGCTGGCAGTGATTAAGCAGCCAATTGTCAGTTCCCTTTGGGAATTGCGCAGTTTTGGCTGCCAGTGACCCCAGTAGCCAACTGCCAGTTCCCTCTTGGAATTGTGTAGTTTTGGCTACCAGTGACCCTAGCAACCAACTGTTACTTCCCTCTAGGAATTGTGCAGTTTTGGTTGCAAGTCTCCCGGGCACTCTCTCCCAAAAACTGCACAATTTTTGCCTGCTGGCCCTTCAAGTAGCCCGACCCGTTCCTCTGGAAAATTGCACAAATTTGGCTGTCCAATCCCCATTGCCCATTCATTTTGAAAAATGCATAGAGCATGCTTTCCTTGCCTTCCTACAGCTTGGACTGTCCCTCCCAAAATTTTGGCAATTTTTCCTCCCAGTTGAGCTAGACCTTGCAGGCAATCACTGTTGACTTAGATCACTCGTCTCCATCACTCAGTGACTCTTGTGTAGTTTTCATCAGCTACGCCTAGAGCCATCATCCCGCTTCACAGCCTTGTCACCTCTCCCGGTCACCTGCATCCGAAATGATAATGTGCCATGGTAGACTAGGAGGTTTTGGATTTGATGTCATCTCACCATGAGTGACTGCAAGTATAGGTACACCAACAAACATGGCAAGAAGATGAATGGGATGAATGAAGGGAGCACCTATAGATGGACAGGTTCACCAATGGACGAATGAATGAAGCATGTGAAGTAGACGAACACGATGAACATGCACCTTCGTGAACAGATGAGATTGTCAAGCCTTCCAGCATGCATGCAAGGAAAAACATGCTAAAGCTTCATGCGCACTTCGCCATGCGAAGGTGAATCTATGATACACCATGAAGACATCCATCACCCAGCAACACTGTAGCTCGACATTCACTCCAGCAACAACACGACTGCACCAACATTGTCATGTCAAGTCATGTCGAGTCATGTCATGCGTCATGTCGCCCACATCTCTACTATGGGATATGTTGTTAATCAATGTGATGTAACGTGGAAGTCCAAGAGACCCACTTGTTGAAAAAAGAGTCATTTAAGTAAAAAATTCATGGAAGCCAAATGGTCATGAGGGTAGTCGAACAACCACAAGGGTCAGTTTCACCCTTGGCTATAAATACCCCCTCATTTGTACATGCAAAAGAATTTTTCACCTCAGCTCCTCCCACATAGCCAAGAGATTCTGTAATATTTTCTTTGAGGAGTAAGTAGTGGCTCCAACACCCCACACTTGAGGTTAGTGATGTATGGTGTAACGATGTGTCTTGGAACTTTTGCTTAATTCAGAAGCCTGCTAACAGGGCATCATGTTTTCACACATGTATTTATGTTGTTAATGTTGTCTTGCTCATGTAGACTTCTCTCTTGGACATTAGACAGACCTTTCACATGAAGCTTGTTGTAACAACAGTTGCACTCGTTCGGACCGATCCATTGAGTGTTGTACATGTTATATTACCTTTTACATTGTGACTATTGCATCCATGTGGACTGCTCCTCCGGAAACTGTGTATGTCATGTTGTGTTGTGTGTTCCTAGTAATGTTGGGACTACTCCCAATCGACCTGGAACTCACTCTCACCCTCTCCCTTGACTGTGAAAGAACCATTGACATAAGTGACACTTACACTCACTAGGCATGCAAACCTCACTTCTCGAAGACAAAGAAAACCACTCTCTTGTGCTGACAAGCAAGAGTTGAGGCATATCTTTAAGATAATGGCAACCAACCCATCGTACTAGATGGGAATCCTACACCAAACAGTGTGAGGTCTAGTTGGGAGTTCATACCGAGGAGATACCCTGATGTTGGCGAGTCCAGCACCATCAATAAAGGGACAGGTGTTATGCTACGAGTCAATGAAATTGAATGAGCATGAGAAAAATTATGTGACTCGTGTTCTTGATTTGGCAGTGATCATTCATGCATTAAAGATGTGGATGCTATATTTTCTTATCAGGAGGTTTGTTTTGATGAGTGATCATAGTGGGATGAGATATTTGTTTAACCAACGTAATTTGAATGCTACGAAATCTAGATGGTTGGCCATGCTCAGTGAGTTTGACTTCGAGATCAGGTACATCAAGGGAAAGGAGAACATGGTTGTAGATGCTCTAAACATAAGCGTGCAAGTAAATCATATTGCAATTACGAGTTCATATGGGACATATTTCCAAGAGCGGATCTTACAAGCAGGACAACATGATGATAGATACCAACAGTTGAGGCATAGGTTACAAAAATAGAGCACAGGTGATTAGGATGTGGATTATCATCTCATAGTAGATGGTTTGGTGAGATTTAAGGACAAGATCTACGTGCTAGACAATAGTGAGCTCAAGAAGCTTATCTTGAGAGAATTTCATGTTATGTTGTATCCAGGTCACCCAGTTGATGAGCCTAGGTATTGCAGCAAGAATGTTGTAACTCCGAGGGCTACCAGCCTTACTTATCAACCCAGGGTTCGTACAAACTTGGAGGTGACAGTGCTATATGCACAAGTAAAAGTGAAGGTCCTGCCTGTTGTCACTGCTCATCTAGCAAGAGACCCCAGGGGTTCCATGCCAGACTTATATAGGGTCAGAAGAAGCTTAATTCTTTGATGGAAGAAGAGAAAATATATTCTAAGAGAGAGCTACTCTGCTGTAGTAATGAAGAAAACAACATGTAATGCTAAACCACACCATAACCTAACTAAACATCTAAACATCTATGCTAAATAGAATTGCTAAATCAACACTAAGCTAATGCTGCTATCTAAGTTGCAGAGGAAAAGAGTATTAAACTATACTATGGTGTAAGCAAAGGAACTAAACTAAATCTATTTTTCAAGTAGAAGAGCAGTCAGAGATCGAAATTGGTGAAAGGAGGACGTAAGGATGCAATAGTGCATAGGGACCGTTGGATCGATCAATTTACAGAAGACGGACGGTGGAGATCTTATCGTGGGGGCTTAAGTGAATAGATGGATGAACAGGGTTAAAAAACAGGATGAATGGTGAAGATCTTATCATGGCCAATTTAGTGAATAGGTGAAAAAACAGGATAACGACACAGATGAATGGCGTAGATCTTATAGCGGCCGATTTGGTGAAAAGGTGAACAAATAGGGTAATGAAGCAGATGAACAACGGAGATCTTATCGCGAGGAATTAAGTGAATGGATGGAAAAAAAGGGTAAGGAAGCAAATGAATGATAGAGATATTATTGTGAAAGAAACTTGCAGAAATGATGGAGCGGGTTTTCAGAGGGAGTAAGCAGTTTCTCGTGCACCCTCAAAGCTATAAGCTTTATTTTGAAATTTCATGCGATTAGCTTAACTAGGTGACACGTAGCATGGGAAAACACTTTTCTTGTGTGCTCTCGGGCAGATAATGGTCGTGCAAGAATTCGTACGAGATTGCGTGATAGTCGTGGGATCAGGCTAGATAGATCGATGGTGAAGATTGGTCAAGCTAGTTGGCTAGCCGGTGATACGATAGTTGTCCGATCAGGCTAGACAGGTCGACAGTGGAGATTGGGGCACATAAAGTATTGAGGTGATGCAATAGCCATTGGATCAAGAGACAGATCGAAGGTGGAGATTAGAGCAAATAAAGTAGGTGGAAGACTTCGCACGTGATGGTCGTTGGGTAAAATAATGAATCAGATGGAGATTGGACAAGTTTGTTGTGGATCAGACAGTGAGGAAATGATGCATGAAGAATGTGCTGAAGGAGGTTTCAAATGAAAACAACAGAAAAATGAGTGAGGGTGAAAGTGGATAGAGAGTGAGGGAAAATGATGATAATGAAATGAAACAAATAACTGCATCAAAAAATAAACTCCAAAGCTCATGCGAGAACTAGAAACCTGTGTTTTCAGGGTTGCTGAAGGGTCTCTTCCTCAAGTCATGGTCCTAGAGGGAGGAGGTGAGGCTGAGACACCTGCGCACAAACTTATGGTGATATTTTTCTCCTAGCTAACCTGCTAGTTGAAAAAAAACACAAATGGAAGTAAACTAGAGCACAACCGATCTACTCTACACTACTGTAATGGGAATGTAGCTGCTTAAGCAAATGAATAGAAAACCAGGAAGCTATGCTATACTGCTATAATGGAAATGAAGCTACTTAAGTAAATGAACAGAAATCCAAGAAGCTACTTAAGAAAATGAACAGAACCAGACATCTATGCTATACTGTTGTAATGGAAATGCATCTACTTAAGCAAATGAACAGAACCAGAAATTTATGCTATACTGTTGTAATGGAAATGCCGCTACTTAAGAAAATGAACAGAAAACCAAGAAGCTACTTAAGAAAATGAATAGAACCAGAAATCTATGCTAGCATACATGTACAATAAAGAGGAGATTTGGTTGCTCGGGTTGGGCCCTAACCCAAGAGCTTCAGCCCTCTGAGTTAACTCAGTGCTGGCTCAAAACAGAGCTCGTCTTTATTATAAAAACCATGGATTACATAAATAACTATCACAAGTCTTACAGCTCAGAAATAAAGTAGAGTTTTTACAATAAGAATATGAATCCTACTGACGTCCTAAGCCTCTCTACTTATACATCTGAAGTCTCCAATGACTTCCTTCCCATTGGGGAGGCTTGGCTCCCCACTCAAGATAAACTAGTTTCTATCACTTTCACTTACTTGGCTGACTTTTAGTTCTCATGATTTGGTTGTTTGCACTCCGAGCTGATGGAGGAGTATTTAAATGGAGGGGTAGTAAATGAGGAGGATTTACCTCCTATAATTCCTCTCCCTTGTCCCATTCGATTTTTGACCAAGGTCTTTTCCACAGTTCCTTGCTTTTATCCTTTATTATTGTATTACATGCACATTAAACCACAAAGCAAAATATCCAACTCTAACTCATCTCATAAACAAAATATAATCAAAAGTATGCAATAAGTTGTAAGAATAGTTGGTTTGACTAAGCTAGGAGGTGAATTAAGGCAAACTAAGGCCCATATAATTACCCAATGATGAGGCTCATCATCACCCCTACTGAAAGTGTTGCTTATCCTCTGAGAAAATTAGTCAATGTCCATGTCCTTCATGGCTCTGGTAGCCTCTCTGACATCCCACGCTTCTATTTTGGTTTCTTCTTCTTATTTATAGAATCCTTCTTTCCTTTCTACTTCTTCCCACTTCCTATTTTCCTCTTCTTATTTTCTCCCTTCTAGCATCCCTAGGAGTAGTGGTGGACTAAGTTTTAGGCCTATTGAATTGACCTTCAACCTTTGCATTGATTTCTTATACATAGGTGTCTTGTTGAGTGCCTCTCTCAACCTTTAAGGGGAGTGATATTCTCTAATCTTCCAGCTCTGTGGCAGTGTTTTCCATCTCATTTAGCAGGCATGTATATTATCATCTCTTAGCAGCATAAAAATATCCTCAAAATGTGAAATTACTTGCTCTTGGGCAACAAGATATCTAGGTGCCAACTGAGGATCATTTGCAATTAGATTGTGGGTGCTGATTAGGGCCATGGGATTTGATTGTTCAACTCTAACAAAAAGAGGTTCATTTTGCTTTCTGGCCAATATTATTTTCATCTCTGCAGCCCTTGAATTCTCATGGTTCATTGATAATGCCAAAGCCATTAATTGTAGATCTCCTAGATCTTCTTTAGGATCCTAAATATTCATGTCCGTGGGGGCCATTTTGTGCAAGGAAAACTCAGCCATTTTCGCCCTATCCTCTAGTGCACTTTGATCACAAAGATCAATAAACTGCCTGCAGTCTTGAAATGGCATGGTGCCCCTTTGTGCTAGTGTTTTAATCTGAAATTGCAGCCATTGTTCTTTGAGGTAAAGAGCATAGGATTTAGTTGGCATCCTACACTGGATGGTATCCAAGGAGAGGCTGGCCATATATACTAGTTGGTTTTCCTTTTCCTGTAGTTGTCCTCTTAGCCATGCATTTTCCCTCTCAATTTGATGTCTCATTTTTGCTTCTCTGTCTCTTGGTGTAGGGGAATCTTCAATATCAATAGGGATTTTTGTTGATATTTGTGGCTTCCCTTGTTTGATTCTTGTGCTCTTTCTTTTTCTGAAATATAGAGGGGGTTGCCTCCTTCTTTTCCCTTTTTTCTTGACTAGTGTGCTGAGAGCAGTGATGGCAGCTATTGCCTCCCCCTCAAGGGCCTCTGTAGACATCCTAGGTAGCTCCTCCTTTTGTTCTTCCCCTTCTGTGTCAATGCCTTCTTCCTCTCTATTTTTCTTATCTTCTTCCTTTTGTTGTTCTTTCTCATCTCCATCAGTTTCTTCCTTTATTTCCTCCTCTGTTTTAGCATCATCCTCCTTGTGTTCTCTTTCATCATGTACCTTTGTATTAGTTTCTTCTTCATCCATCTCATCCCCATCTAGATTTGTATCTTCTTTTTCTTGTTTTGCTTCCTCCTCACTGACAGAAGTACTAACATCATGGGTGAGGGTTTTGATGTCATCCTCTGTTGGTAAGTTTCTGAAGACTGACCATGTTATAGGGATCTTGAGGGTTTGGAGGGCATCCTTAATGAGGATCCTGATCAACCCATGGTGAGCCACCTATTGGGAATTCCCTTTCTTTACTTTGCTGCTAGAGTCTATGAGTGATTGCATCAAGAAATAGGGTATGTTGAGTCTTTGGTGAACTGGTGTTTATACCCCAAGTCTTAATTCTTCAAGCATTCTAAAATGGTTGCCATAACAACACTGTATCTATGGAACAAAATAAGAGGTGACAGGGTATGGTGAATGAGGTGGACGGTAATGAATGAGGTTGGTGGATGACGTGGAGGAGATGAGATGGAGTGGAGCGATGGTGGTGGCTCGCTGCGGTGGTAGGGAGTGTACAGGATGGTCATTAGGCTTGAACCCCCGCAAAAATTTGAGGTCGTAGATCTCTATCAAACACCGTGACGTCATGGTCAACTATGAGGGTTGACCTTGAGTTATAACTTGTGCTCGTTGCTCCCTCGTAGAGAACTTTATCTGCCTCTCGAAACCACGTTTACTTAAATCTTTTGCTACAACTCGAAATTTAATATGGGTCGGGGCCCCACCTTACGTCACTGTTTTTGGACTCTTGCACTCTCTTTTGACTTATTAAAGAATTTCCTTTTTGCCACCTTTTCACTTATAAACCAACTACCTCATACCCTTTACATATTTTTATCAAATGATGCATATGAGTGAGTGAGCGGGATACTTACCTGTGGTCTCGATGCCACGTTGTAGTTGTTGAAGATCAAAGGTGCTACTGATGGTCATTCTTATTCCTCATCTATTGTCTGCTGATGGTTTATTGGCTTTTGCAGGTGTCTGTGACTGAATATCTGATGCTTCTGCTGCTACTGTGGGGCTCCTAGATCATCCTAGTGCAGACCTGTAGCTGATGATTGATATTTTGTGGGATAGGTTGCCACAATATTTCCTAAAGGATGTCCTGTTGCTGGCTGGGGTTGTGAGGATGCTGTAATGAATGGACAGAGGGAGTAGGAGTGTGTGTGGATGTAGGGATGATGGTAATGGATGAGGTGAGGGGTTAGATCATGTCTAGAATGAATTTTGGGGACCTAACCAATCTACCATTCAGGGGATCCTGTAGGAATATAGGGGATACTATAAAAAAACAAAATCTTCACCTTAAATTGAGGCAATGAAGTAAAAAAACAATGGAATTGATGGAGGGATGGATG
This sequence comes from Pinus tabuliformis, assembly GCA_031772625.1. NCBI lineage: Eukaryota > Viridiplantae > Streptophyta > Pinopsida > Pinales > Pinaceae > Pinus > Pinus tabuliformis. Next base: position 484,481,591 of record CM062814.1, on the reverse strand, counting down.
GAGTGGAGGAGATGAATATATGTGAGGTAGGGTTCCCTTTGGATCTTCTCTTTTCTCCTTGATTGTCTTTCTCACCCACCTGCAAATAACAATTATGTCTTTTTTCTTTTTTTCTTTTATTATTATATTTTTTTTTTAAAAACACCTAGGCTGCCTCAGAGAGGTTTTCACCCTAGATATCTGCCCTGGGCACCTCAAGGAAGGTTTTCACCCAGGGATCTTCTTACTCTTTTTCATTTTTTCTCATCCTTGGGCCGCCTCACGAGGTTTTCAACCCAAAGATGGGACTCAGGTGCCTCATGGAGGTTTTCACCTGAATCCTTATTCTTTTTCTATTTTTTAGTGCCCTGATGAGGGAGGAGCTGGAACTTGCTCCACCATCATCATTGTCTTATTGATATTGTCAATGAACTCTTGTTTTGATAAAGGCCTCTTGTACATTTTCAATTGGTGTCCATTAACAAGCAATGGAATGGCTTCTTCATCTATAGTTCTGATTTGCACTGAACCATTATCATGGCATCTTTCCACCACATAAGGTCTGAGCCATCTTGTCCTTAGCTTGCACTTGAAGTCTTTATCCTTAGAATCATATAACAATGCCCAGTCTCCCTCTTGAAATTTCATCTCTTTAATATGTTTTTCATGCCAGATCTTCCTCTGAAGCTGAACTATCTTTGTATGTAGGAGGGCTTGCATCTTGAATTCATCCAAGCCATTCAAATGGAACAATCTTTCTTTCTGTGCATGAATGAGATCTAAATATAGTTGGGCTGCCATCCTCAATGTGTTATATTCAAACTCAATGGACAACAAAGCATTTTTCCCATAGACCAACTCATAGGGTTTAAATCTAGTGGTGGTCTTCCATGTTGTATTTTAGGCCTAGGTGGCCTCAACTAGTCTCTCTGCACAATCCTTCCTACTGCTGCTCACTACCTTGGTTAAGATGTTCTCCAGTGCCCTGTTGATCACCTCGAATTGCCCATTAGCTTGTGGATGATAAGGAGTGGAGGTCCTATGCTTGATTTTGTGATGGCTGAGCAGTTCTTCAATCATGTTGGAGGTAAATTAGTTGCCTTGGTCTGTGACTAGCTCTCTAGGGTACCTAAACTTGTAGAATATATTCTCCCTTAGGAACTCAACCACCTTCTCTTCTATTGTTGCCTTAATTGCCTCAATTTCAGCCCACTTAGTCAAATAATCAGTGCACACAATGATGTATTGTTTTCACTTTGAAGGAGGGTTAATAGGCTCAACGAAGTCCATGCCCCACTTGTAAAATGGCTCGAAAGTCACTTGAGGTTGTAGGGGAATTTCATCTCTTGGAGTAGGCTTTCCCATCCTCTGGCACCAATCACACTGACTAATGTACTTTTACACATCCTGATGAAGAGTAGGCCAATAATAACCTACTTGCAACACTTTGAATGTTGTCCTCTTTGTTGTAAAGTGACCTCCACAAGGCCCATCATGACAGGTCAGAAGGATGTCAAAAACTTCCTCTTCCCTTACACACCTTCTCAAGATTTTATCTGGGCCAAGTTTGAATAGATTTCCCCAATCTAGGTGAAGGGGGCGCTTTTCCTGACTATCTTGCTCTTTTCTTTGGAGGGCAAGTTTGGTGGGAACTGTGATGATACCAAATAGTTTGCTATATCAGTGCACCATGGGGAGAGAAATGAAATAGAAAACAAATTCTCATTTGGTAACTGGTCATCCACCATTCCTTCTTCACCTACAGGCAGATTCATCCTAGATAGAAATTCTGCAACAAAATTTTCCTTACTAGGCTTATTAACAATAGTTAGATCAAATTGCTGTAATAAAAGCAAACATCTTATAATTCTAGCATTCACATCTGGTTTGTTCACTAAATATTTGATTACAGCATGATCAATATGCACAAATGTTTGATAGCCTGTAATGTAATGCCTAAATTTGTTTAATGAATGCACAACAACCAGGAGTTCCTTTTCGGTCACAGTATAGTTTAGCTCAGCCTTTGACAGGTTCTTACTGATAAAATAGATGGCATAGGGAAATTTCTCCTCTTCCTAACCTAAGGCTGCTCCTATGGCTTTGTGTGAGGCATCAACATGAATATGAAAATGGAGGGCCCAGTTTGGGCCTCTAAGGATTAGTGCAGTGGTTAACTTACCCTTTTGAATGTCTAAGGCCTCTTGATAGCTCTTTGACCATATAAACTCAAAATCTTTGGCCAACAACCCAAACAAAGGAGAGGCCAACTTGTTGAAGTCATTTATGATCCTTCGGTAGTATCTGACTAACCCTAAGAAACTCCTAACATCTCTCTGCGTTTGTGGAGGTGGGACCCTTTGGATGATTTCTATTTTGTTTGGGTCCACCTATAGTCCTTGCTGAGACATTGAATGACCTAGCACAGTCCCTTTAGTCATTAATAATTCACATTTTTCTGGACTGAAAGATAGATTCATTTCAATGCATTTGTGTAATACTTTTCCTAGGTTAGTCAGGGCTTCATGGAGATCACAGTCATAAGGTGTAAAATCATCCATATAAATTTCCACCACATCATGTACTAATTCGGCAAAAATACTCATGAATGCTCTTTGGAAGGTGGCAGGAGCATTTCATAGGCCAAAAGGAAGGACCAAATAGGAAAAATTACCCCAAGGACAAGTCAATGTGGTCTTATCTTGGTCTTCTGGGAAGATTTGGATTTGGTTGTACCCACTTAATCCATCTAGGAAGGAAAAAAACTTCTTCCCTGCCAGGCCATCTAGCACTTGGTCAATGAAGGGTAAGGGAAAATGATCCTTGTTTGTGGCTTTGTTCAACTCCCTATAAACAACACAAATCCTCCACTTACCATTTTTCTTGGGAACTAACACTAAAGGAGAGACCCACTCACTGCCTGAGATAGGGTAAATGAATCCTGCATCTAGCAGTTTTTGTAGTTCTTCTTTGACTATGTCTTTAAGAGCTGGATTCATCCTCCTTTGTGGTTTCCTAACTGGCTTGCAAACTTCTTTGATGTATATGTGGTGACTACACATTAAGGGGTATACTCCCTTCATTTCCGTATAGCTCCAAGTGAAGGCTTCTAGGTTTTCTCTCAACATGTTGCATAGCTTTTCCTCTTCTAAAGCAGAAAGAGATGGATTAATTTTCAAAGTTTTCTCTGGGAAAATTTTTATGGTTTTGACATAGAGTGGGTTGGAATTGGCCAAGCATAATTCAATTGGATGATTTTGTTGGGTTTCCCTTACTTATTCTTCTAATGGTAATGAACTAGGAGTTGGACTTTGGAGCAGGTGTTCAATTAAGTCATCCTCATCTTGTTTTCCTCCTCCTATGGTTGCTTCCAAAGCATAAATTTGGGCAGAATAAACCTCATATTCTTCCTCCTCCTCCAACCATAAAGGTAAATCATGCTCTAGGGTAGGTTGAGCAGGAGGGTATAGGACTAATTGTTTAGACATATTCCTATAGTTGATGGTCATATTCCCATCTCTACAGCTAATGTAAGCATCAGCTGTGGCCAACCATGGCCTCCCAAGGATGAGAGGGTAACCAGTAAGCTTAGCCTTAGGCTGGAGAACTAGGAAATCTGCAGGGTACTCCCAGGATTCAATGGATACCATCACATCCTCCACAATTCCCTCAGGGGTGACTGTGGAACGGTCTACAAGTTGCGGAACTATTGTGGTCTTCCTCAATCACCCTTGGAGGTTGAGCTTGAGCATGGTGTCCTTGGTCATCACATTAATGGCAACCCCAAGATCAATCAAAGTGTGTGGGACAATGGTGCCATTGATGTGCACATCTACTACAGGGATTCCAGGGTCCAAATATTTTGGACATATTACCTGCCCGAGCATTAAGTCAGACAACTTCCCAATGACATTAATGGTAGGGGCAGCCCTTTTTCTTATTCCTGGATGCTTGAAACACTTCTCCTTAATCAACTTATTATAAATGGGAATATCCTTGATTGCCTGCAGAAGGGGGATCTTTACACAGATTTTTCAATTCTCCCAGAAGTTCAGTTTCTTCTGGGGTAGGCTGGAGTGGTTGGGCTAATCTCTTAGGAAAGGGTGGATCTAATTTAAGGTTGCTTTCCTCTCTTTCTTCCTAAACCTCCCTATGTGGAGAGGGAGGTTGGTTATCAGGGAGAATTCTCCCAGATCTTAGGTTGATCTCCTAGATTTCTACAACATAAGATGGGTATGATGTCTCTCCCCTGTATACTTGTTGAGCCTGCCTATCGTTTGGGTTCGGATTTGGTTGGGCAGGCATCTAGTTTTGCTTGGGTGGGGTAGAGTGCAGGAGTTCTGGTTGTGTAGGTCACTACAAGAAAAAAGGTCATTGGTGAGGGTCATGCTTGTGACAGACCTTTAAGGTCGGTCACCAATGTCACATATGGTGACGGTTTTTAAAAAAGCGTTGTTGTTAGTGTATATAGTGATGGTCCTTTACGGTTTGTCACCAAAGCCATTTTCAATGACACTTTTGGTGAGGGTCTTTAAAGGCCTGTCACTAATTCTCTCTTTGGTGAAACTTTTGGTGAGGGTCATTAAAGGCCCATCACTAATTCTGTCTTTGGTGACACTTCTAGTGATGATCTTTTATTGACCATCACCAATGATATTTTCGGTTACTTTTGGTTATGGTCAATAAATGTTCGTCATCATTTATCATTCCATTGAGTTTTTGATGATGCTTCATGCCTGTGACAGACCTTTAAGGTCCATCACCAATGTCGCATATGGTGACGGTCTTTAAAAAATCGTTGTTGTAAGTGTATATAGTGATGGTCCTTTAAGGTTTGTCACCAAAGCCATTTTCAATGACACTTTTGGTGAGGGTCGTTAATTTCCCATCACTAATTATCTCTTTGGTGACACTTTTGGTGAGGTTCATTAAAGGCCCGCCACTAATTCTCTCTTTGGTGACACTTTGAGTGACGATCATTTATTGACCCCCACCAATTCTCTTTTTGGTTACTTTTGGTGACGGTCAAAAAATTTTCATCATCATTGATCATTCCAATGAGTTTTTGATGACGCTATGTACCTGTTACTATATTTTTTGTCAAAATATAATGATTTAAGACCATTATTGTGGAGTCTTTTTCATTATGTGTCCAAGGTCATAGTGGTTATAATAGCCAGTGAATTTGTTAAGAAGTAATTAGTGTGTATCATTTCCCTCAAGTCATAAGAATATAGTCTTCCTATGAGTCAAAACATGATTCATCTCTATTAGGTTTATTATCTAGCAAATTTCCTTTAAATAAAGTTCCACTAGAGTGTGTAGGAACTATATTTTTAATACATAATCAAGCTCTGTCAATTCTATTAATGAGAGAGACTTAGCACTCCTCAACACTCATGGCACACCTTAACATGCTTTGGAACAATACACTAACATTCATTGGCACCTCGCATGTCTTGGAACATCTTTGTACCTGGAACATCTTTGTACCTAGAACATCTTGCCATGAGTAGGATGTCAAAGCACATGTTGGCATGCCATAGCATAGCATAGCACTCCCATATCATGTGTTGGCATTCCTTGTAGTCCTTAGCATGCCCTGGAACTCCTTGGCATAATATTGCGTTGACAAAATTATCACTTGGCACACATTGGCACTTGGCATTAGAACATATTACTTGTGTGCCTATAATGCCCCTTAAAAGATAAAGTCCCAACTTATTAACCCTCTTATGTGTTCATTTCCTTTCATTTTAGCTTGGTTATTCCTTTTGTTTCCTTGAAACTCCTTGATGCATATTGGCATACTTTGGCACCCTGCACATATTAACATATCTTAGCACCTGGAATGCCTTGGCACTATTTGGAACATGTTAGCACACCCCGAAACTACCTAGCACACTCTAGCACTTCTTGGCATTCCCTAATATTCCCTGGCAGGCCTTACCCATTCTTAGCATACCTTGTAACTCCCTCCTTGGCATGACAAATAGCACTGATTGAAACTCCCCAACACACCCTCATATTCATTCACTTCCATGAATTTTGACCTAGTGCTCCCTTGTGTTTTCCTAGTACTCCCTAACACTCCTCAACATGCAATGGCACTCTCTAGCACACCTTAGCACTCATAAGTGAAGAATGAAACTTGTAACAAATGTTACCAGACTTAGAATAGACAATATCGACAAGTCAAAAGAGATAAGAGTTTTAATCAGATTGGGGAAAAATTGGAAGAAAATCGGGAAAAAATCAGTGAATTCAATAAATAAAAATATACACATATATTGAATTAAGAAAAAACAATTTTCATTGATATTCAGTAAATCTGTGTCCAAACAATTCATAATATCAATAGATGTCCAAAATATCATGAATGAATAAGAATCTCATATATGTTGTGAGTCCAAACATGATCCAAAGTATTGAGTCATGACTCCTAACTAGTGACTACATAGAACTAGAAGCAACTTCTTCTAAAAGTTTACAAACAACTGCATACTAATTAGAAAAAATCAGTAACTAAGATTCTAAGACTCTTAAGAGTGAGAACTAGAAGCGATTAATCCCACTCCTCTGCTTGTTTGACTCTCAAAGTTCTTCAAGTCACGTAGGCTTAAAAGAGGAGCCTCCTCTAATTGGACACAATCTGTTTCATTTGTAGTTTGTAAATCTATCTCTTCAAGGTATATTGGTGAATGATCCAAACCTATCATTAACATGAGACATTGAAATGTGAATTTAAGTTTGACTTTGAACTTTAAAGTTTAAACTTTAAATTCCAAATCAAATTATGAAACCTTCAAATTCAAGCTCTCACCTAGTATTTTCTTGTTGCGAAGTTGTAGAATGTAATGGAAAAATACAAGGTCATTTAAGCACTTTGTGTCAATCGGTTGTGCTTCTTAGAATGTATTTTCTCAAACATGCTCTACATGCACTCACAACCTGAAGCACTACATGCTTGGTTTAAGATTCAAATGGAAAATTTCTTCAAATCTGGCATATCACTACAAACGTTTTGCCACCAAAGACCTAGCAAGTGGCATGGGTTCGTGAGTAGACGTACTAAATACTAAATAGTAAAAAATTAAAAAGACAACCAAATAAAATAAAACATTTAACATGCAAAATAAAGTTTAAACAAATTTAATGAACTAATAAAGCCTTCAAGCCTCAAAGGGTACATGGCAACACCTTAGACCTTTCTCATATGACACTGGTATAGGAAAATAATTTAGGTGGTGCTCTATAATCCTATAGTTGGGAAAAGGCATGATTTTGAAATTCTGGATCAGGGAAGCACCTTTCCATGCATTTCATAAGTCCTCTGTGAACCTCCCCATCCTCATTAAATTTTCTCTTATCATAAAAATACTATGTGTTTAAGAAGTACCTAATAGCATGTAAGGGGGAATGCGATTTCCTATCCCAATGTGCATCAATAATGTCCCAAAGAGGCATATACTTTGCCTCCTCATCCCCATATCTTCTTTTGATGGTCTCCTTTGCAAGATCCATCACGTCATAAATATAACCCATAATGGGTTTGTCACCATCAACCATCCTGAAAGTTCAAGCTTTCAAATTTAAATTATATGAAACGTTGAAAATAAAAAGAAGCTTGAAATGAAATTTAAAACATGAAAAACTCAAAAGACTTGAAGTACCTGAGAACTCTAACAAGGGACTCCATCATAGCAATAATCTCTTCGGTATCTTTCCAGAAACCGTCATTAAACACAAGTGCAACAAATTCAATGCCTTCAAAGGTCTTGGAATGTTTAGATGCCATCCACTCAGGTCCCAAGGAAATCCTCTTCAGATTTATCTTTTGCTCAACCACAAATTGCAAGGATATGAAATTTGTTGCAAATCTAGTCACTGCAAGTAGAACAATTTCTTTACCTTCAGTGTATTTTCTCATGGTGTTTAGGACAATAATGTGGTTTTATAGGTATTTGGTTATGGATCTTTCCTTCTCCACAACCTCATGTATCCAATGAAGCTTACCAATTTCCTCAAGCATTAAATCTATACAATGGGCAACAAATAGGTCCAAAAAATAGTAGGGTGCCTAATCTCAAAAATTCTACCAGCAACCATATAATTAGATGCATTGTCAGTGAAAATTTGTACAACATGTTATTCTCCCACTTCCTGAACGAGTTCCTCCATCATTTTACAAATAAGTTGTGCAATCTTAACCTTGTCTGAGCATCCACTGATTTGAGAAACGTTGTACCTACTGGAAAAGATACAAGGAGATTTATTAAAGTTCTATTCCTTTGATCTGTCCATCCATCACTCATGATCGTGCACCCTGTTTCTACCCATGATGAATGAAACTCAGATAGAACAAGCATGGCATCTTTAACACTTTCTAATAGCAAATTTGTCCTAATTCTCTCTAATGAAGGAGCTTTGAACCCTGGACCTGCAACAACAACTACATCAATTATAGCTTGCCAATAAGGACTTATGGCATAGTGGAAAGATATGTTATAACAGTACCAAAAGTTAGAAACAGCCTTCCTTGCTTGATTATGGATGTTTTTTTCCAACCAGTGGTATCCAAGGTAGGTTGGGAATTGGGTTTTGTGCGGGGAGAAAAAAAGGTGTTTATGTTTCCACCTCCAATGTTGAATGCAGGAGGATTCATTTGGCCTTGAGTTTGACTTGGACTTGAAGGCATGTATGGGAAACTTGGGAGCTGCATTGAGGATTCAACAGAGGGAGATGACAATGGGGTAGTGGAAGAAAATTTGTCAACTCCAGGAGTTCCTATTTCTTTTTTTTTCTTTTCTTTCTTCGCATTATGCTGACTCAACATATCAATGGCTAAGGTTACTTGGTGTTTGACATTTTCATCAACATTTTTGCAAAGACCTATATCATGGCCGGGTATTTGTTCAAGGTGGTACTTGAATCTATAAATGCCTCCACTACATTTTGCTTTGCAAAATTTACAAATGAGCTTAGGGTCTCCAAGAATCTTGTCACAATAAGCCCAAGAAAAGTCCTTCTCCCTCAGCATTGTTGTTGTTTTGGACATGTGTTTAAATTGTCGCTTCTGTTTAGATTTGGAGTTGTGCCTTCTATTTAATTTGGCTCCTGTAAAATACAATAAAAAAATAAAATTAAAAATGACATATGTAACTTCGCAGAAAAGGGGGCTGAGTTTAAAGGATATGAGGTTTTGTTAAGGATAAAAGTGGAGTCTATCCAGCAACACAAGCACATTTCGACCTAATATATCATTACGACCTTGAAACATAATTAGGTATATATGAGGAAATGCTACCTAAAGGAAATATTATCCACATATATTGCATTGTAATCTTGAATTTTCAAGTTCTTTTAGCATAAGACAACCGTTCCAATACATCAATAATAGATTCTGGAAGAACAAAAATACCCAAAGTTGTGAATGCATGGTTAAAGACTTTGAATTCGGTAAGACATCGACCAAGAAAGGAATGTTTGATGACTTGGTTGATGATTGGTATGAAACCATTTCTTAGTGCATTTTCAAAATCTATTCAAGCCCCATTTATAGGGTTGAAAAGTTATACCCAAAGGAATACGCTAAACATTCAATTATTGAACAGTGAAACTTGAAACTTGCCATTGAAAACGACATTGAAACTTCAATATAATAATATACCTATTATTTAAGCCAAGTGCCAATGTACCTCGATTTTTGAATAGTGATGCAGTTAAGCCTAAAGGTAACACATGCTGAAGGTGACACGTGACTGCGCGACGGTCGATATGGAGTATGGATAGAGCACACATTGGCAATTGCCCGATATGGAGTCTGGACTTAGGCTCACCTTGGCGGTTCCCCGATATTGAGTCTGGATTGTGTAATAGTGAGTAGTGATTGATTACTGAAGGTCTCAACATATGAGTTTTGGGCCTGAGAAATGAGAAACAAATTTTGGAATGACTGACGTTTAGCTTTTAGCAATGCGGCATACCTAAACTTGAAAAACTTGCATTAACCATGAGTTAAACTTGGTCAACGTGAGTTTGAATCGCAAATATTTAGATCGGATCATTTGAAGAGCGAGTAGATTCTGGCTCATGATTAATAGTGATTGATCGGTGAGTCCTGTTTAATTTTCTAAACTGAAATTGGCCCATCGACATCATTTCTATTGGCGGCTGGGCATGTCAACAGAAGATATTCATTTTAAATCAGGTTCATGGAGAAAATATTTAATGGAAGATGTTTCTTTTATGTTGAGGAAGACATAGTAATATTTTTATTAAATTTGAATAACAATAGTATCTACTTTGTATCTCCTGTATCTCATTATTTTTATCTCCTATAACTCATACAAAAAGTGGGGTAATAGTGGACATGTAGCATCAAGATCCACTCCTTTTAATCCAAAGTTCTAAATGAAAACATTTGTGTCACTTGTGCTGCAAAGCCTTCGCTGTAGAGTGTGGAGTTAACACCTACCTCTACATGAAAAAAGCTACACATACCTTTTGACTTGGTTTTTTCACTTTTTGTCCATTCTTTATTTGGAGTTTGGGAAAACAAGCTCCACATACTTTTTTTCCATACCTCTATGTGAGTGTAACTTTTCACATTTTCTTTTCTTCAACCAATATCAAAAGCATTTGTGAGCTTCCTTCAAGGCATGAATACATGCTTCAATCATGGAAATTGCCAAAGTTTCTAAAGAAAAAAATACCCATGGAGTTATCCTTTTCCATTTCAAATATGTTTGGATTCTATTGAGAGCTTTTTAGAGATAATTATTAACTAGCCCTCTACTTTTCCCTTTTCCTTAATATAAACTGCATCTCTTATTACATTTCTAATCAAGAGATTTACATCAAATACCTGATCAAAGGGCCAAGGACTTTTCATAAATGCTTCCTTGTCCAGTAGAAGAATAAATGGTCAACATGTTAGCTTGGCTCCAATTTCTTGGGAATTAATAATTGTTTTGAAAAATGACTACTCTTGTTTGAATCTAGAACTATGTTTAAGCTTTGAAAATGAATCTTCCTCCAAATTGATCTTGGAAAGGTCCCTATTAAAGGCTTCTCTATATCTCCTCCACTAGAATGTATGGCTTGTATGTTGAAAAGTATAGCAGAGCTCCCTTCTGAAAAGCCTAATCATCTGATTGTCACTAAGAGCTCCTCCTGTTGTGTGTGGAGCATGATTGTTCAGAGGTCTTTGTTTCAGCCGGATGTATACCCCAGGAAGTTTGTACACCCCTCCACGCGGGGGGGGGGGGGGCGATCCCCCCCCCGACTGGGGGATTTCGGGGGCCAGCGGTCCCCCGACGGGGGCTCGGGGGCAGCGCCCCGAAGCTAAAAACAAATGTAAAATTGCCTTGTAAAAGTATAGTAATTTCTAGTCAATCTGGGTTGTTCATTAGGCGGATGATCTGATGGTAGAACTTATGTTTAGTTTAGGGTTTTTTTCCCTAGAAGGCAACCCCTCTCTTTGTATGAGGGTATTGTATTTTGAGGCTGTGAAATAGATGTGTATTCGAGTGAGCAAGAAATAGAGAGGTGAGACTGTGAGAGAAAACAGAGGATATTACAACGGATTTGCTATAGGTTGTGTCTCTTCATTTTGCTGGATAATAGAAAGGAAGGACTGGCGCCCAAACTGGGTGAACCACGTATATTTGTGTCTCTCTTGTTTTGTGCGTTCTCTGTGTTTATATTTCTGCAATATTTTATGTGTTCCATTGCTCCATAATATATAATTTTCTAACAACTGGTATCAGAGTCGAAGGTCTATTTGGCTGATAAACCCGCAGGAAAGAAGGGTTCCTAGTTCAAGTGGGAGCAATGGCGGAAGATGGTAAGTTTAGGGTCGAGAAATTTAACGGCCAAAACTTCTCGCTGTGGAAGATGTAGATGGAAGATTATCTGTATCAGAAAGATCTATACCTACCATTGGGCGGAAAAACAAAGATGCCGATGGGTATGAAAGACGAAGAATGGAACCTTATTGATAGAAAGGCACTCGGAACAATACGGCTGTGCCTTGCTGCGTCAGTCACCTTCAACATTTCGAAGGAAACCACGACAGAGGGTTTGATGCAGACATTGTCTAAACCATATGAAAAACCCTCGGCCTCAAACAAGGTATTTCTTATGAAATGGTTATTTAATATGAATATGTCGGAAGGTGGATCTGTTGCAAACCATTTAAATGATTTTAATACAGTTAAAAGTCAGTTAAGTTCTGTAGGGGTAAACTTTGATGATGAAGTTAGAGCTTTGTTATTCTTGTGCTCATTACCTGAAAGTTGGAATGGTTTGGTAATGGCCATTAGTAACTTCGTTTCTAGATCTAGTACTTTAAAGTTTGATGATGTTGTCAGTGCTATCCTTAGCGAGGAAATGCGACAGAAAAGCTCCGGTGAGACATCATGAAATGCTTTGAGTGCAGAGTCTAGAGGAAGAAAAATGGAAAGAGGAAAGAGCTCAGGATATCGCAGTAAATCAAGGAAAGGCAGATCCAAGTCCAGATCGGGGATAGTGTGCTGGAAATGTGGAAAGAAAGGACACCTAAAGAAAGACTGTATATCTCGGAAGGGAAAAGAAGGAGATGCACAGCAAGAAAACAATCATGAAGCAAATGTGACAAGTGAGGTGTTACAAGATGCTTTGATTCTTTCTTTCGAAAATATTACTGATTCCTGGGTGGTAGATTCAGGAGCTTCATTCCATGCCACACCTTATAAGAAATACTTTCATGACTATGTTCAAGGATATTTTGGACAATTTCGTCTGGGTGATGATAAACCCTATAAAATCGTTGAAATGGGTAAGGTTCTTGTAAAACAGCAGAATGGAAACCAATGGCTATTAAAGGAGGTAAGGCATGTTCTAGATCTAAAGAAAAATCTGATTTCAACAGGGCAGTTAGGCGGTGAAGGTTGTGTGACAACTTTCACAGATAAAGCTTGGAAGGTCACCAAAGGAGCCCTGGTAATAGCAAAAGGTGAAAAGGTTAGTACATTGTATTTATGCAATGGTATTTCTAACTCTGTTAATGCTTTAACTTCCAAAGGAGCAGATGCAGCATTATGGCATCATAGGCTCAGACACATGAGTGAAAAGGGGATGAAGATTCTTCACTCAAGGAATTTGTTGCCGTGTTTGAAGAATCTTGATTTGGACTTCTGTGAGAATTGCATTTATGGAAAATAGAAGAGAGTCAAATTTATCAGAGTTGGGAAAGAAAAGAAGAATGAAAAATTAGAGCTTGTGCATACAGATGTATGGGGACCTGCTCAGGTATCATCTCTCGGTGGCTCTCGTTATTATGTTACTTTTATTAATGATGCAACTAGAAAATCTTGGATTTATTGTATTAAGAATAAATCTGATATATTTGATACTTTCAAGAAATGGAAAGCTTTGGTTGAGATTGAGACAGGGAAGAAATTGAAGTGTCTTAGATCAGATAATGGAGGTGAAATTGCAGCAAAGAGTTTGATAGGTACTGTTCAGAGCATGGAATTCGCAGAGAGAAGACAATTCCAAGAACACCACAAGAAAATGGTGTGTCAGAAAGGATGAACAAAACAATCATGGAGCGTGCAAGGTGCATGAGATTGCATGCAGGATTGCCTTTACAGTTTTGGGTAGATGCTATAGATACTTTTGTTTATCTAATAAACAGAGGGCCTTCAAGTTCCTTGGATGGTGGTGCTCCAAAGGAAGCATGGACAGGTAAAAAGGTAAACTACTCCTTTTTAAAGCCTTTTGGTTGTGATGCCTTTGCCCATATTGATAAAGAAAATAGAACAAAGCTTGAGGCAAAGTCAAAGAAATGTACCTTTATTGGATATGGTGTTAATGATTTTGGTTATCACTTATATGATTACGAAAATCATAAAATCATTAGGAGTAGAGATGTAATATTCAATGAAAAGGTCTTGTATAAGAATCAGTTGCAGGAAAAGAAACAGGAAAAGGAAAACAAGGAATACGCAGTTCTTGAGGAAATCACTGAAAAAGGAAAGGTGCCTGAAAATAATAATAATCAACAACAACAACCACCACAACAACAACAGGCACCCCAAACACCTGAAAGTGGTGTTAGAAGATCTACCAGGATAAGTAGACCCCCTGAACGATACTCTCCTTCATTATATTATTTATTGTTGACTGATTCCGGTGAACCCGGATGTTATGAAGAAGCAATGCAGGTTGAAAGCAGGAAGAAGTGGGAGGTAGCCATGGAAGAAGAGATGGACTCCTTAATGCATAACCAGACTTGGGATTTAGTTAGGTTGCCTGTAGGAAAAACTACATTGAAGAATAAATGGGTTTACAGGCTGAAGGAAGAAGATGGAGGAAAACAGAGGTATAAAGCTAGACTTGTGGTGAAGGGGTTTGCACAGAAGAAAGGTATTGATTTTGATGAAATATTTTCTCCTGTTGTTAAAATGACTTCAATCAGAACCATTTTAAGTCTTGTAGCAGCTGAAGATTTGCATCTTGAGCAGTTAGATGTAAAGACATCCTTTCTCCATGGGGATTTGGAGGAAGAGATATATATGCAGCAGCCACAAGGATATGAGGTGAAAGGGAAGGAGAAACTAGTGTGCAGGTTGAAGAAGAGCTTGTATGGCTTAAAAAGGATCCAAGGCAGTGGTATCTAAAATTTGACAAATTTATGTCTGAACAAGGTTATACTAGATGTCACTCTGATCATTGTGTTTATTTGAAAAAGAAAAATGATGGCAGCTATATTATATTGTTATTGTATGTAGATGACATGCTTGTTGCAGGATCTAACATGCAGGAAATAAATGTGCTCAAAAGAAAATTGGCAAATTCATTTGCAATGAAGGATTTTGGAGCTGCAAAACAAATCTTTGGTATGAGAATAACTAGAGACAGGAAAAATCATAAATTAACATTGTCTCAGAATGAGTACATACAAAAGGTGTTGAAAATATTTAACATGCAGAATGCAAAACCAGTTAGTACACCTTTTGCTAGCCATTTCAAACTTAGCAAGGAAATGTGCCCAAAGACCCAAGAAGACATGGATTATATGTCTAAAGTTCCATATGCATCAGCAGTTGGAAGCTTAATGTATGCAATGGTCTACACAAGGCCTGATATTGCACATGCAGTGGGAGTTGTAAGCAGGTACATGAACAATCCAGGAAAGGAACATTGGATGGCAGTGAAATGGATTCTCAGATATTTGAAAGGTACCACAAATAAAGCATTATGCTTTGGTGGTTCAAACATCTCCCTACAAGGATATGTTGATGCAGATATGGCAGGTGATAGAGATAACAGGAGGAGCACTACAGGAGATGTATTTACTGTTGGAGGAACAGTTGTCAGTTGGGTTTCAAAAATCCAAAGTGTTGTTGCACTTTCAACAACAGAAGCAGAGTATGTTGCTGCTATAGAGGCTAGTAAAGAAATTATTTGGTTACAAAGGTTTATGGGTGAATTGGGTAAGGAGCATGATATGGGCACGTTATACAGTGATAGTCAAAGTGCCATTCATCTTGCAAAGAACTCAGCATTTCATTCTAGGACTAAACACATACAGCTCATGTACCATTTCATACGATCAGTGTTGGAAGATGGAGAGTTGAAGCTGGAAAAGATACACACTAGCCAGAATCCTTCAAATATGCTAACAAAAGTTGTAACCAGGGAGAAACTGAGAATATGCTCAGTTTCAATTGGTCTTCTTGGATGACGATGAAGATGAGAAATAGCTAGGTCCAAAGAGGAGTCATTGTCCAGCAAATGAAGTAGCGGTGGAGTTTCTACAATCATTCTCCAAGTGGGAGATTATTGTGTGTGGAGCATGATTGTTCAAAGGTCTTTGTTTCAGCCGGATGTATACCCCAGGAAGTTTATACACCCCTCCACGCGGGGGGGACTTGTCCCCCCCGCGAGGGTCCGAGGGGGCCGATCCCCCCCGGCTGGGGGGGTCCGGGGCCAGCGGTCCCCCGGCGGGGGCTCAGGGGCAGCGTCCCCGAAGCTAAAAACAAATGTAAAATTGCCTTGTAAAAGTATAGTAATTTCTAGTCAATCTGGGCCGTTCATTAGGCGGATGATCTGACGGTAGAACTTATGTTTAGTTTATGGTTTTTTGCCCTAGAAGGCAACCCCTCTCTTTGTATGAGGGTATTGTATTTTGAGGCTATGAAATAGATGTGTATTCAAGTGAGCAAGAAATAGAGAGGTGAGACTGTGAGAGAAAACAAAGGATATTACAGCGGATTTGCTGTAGGTTGTGTCTCTTCATTTTTCTGGATAATAGAAAGGAAGGACTGGCTATTCGGGGTGGACGTAGCCCAAACTGGGTGAACCACGTATATCTATGTCTCTCTTGTTTTGTGCGTTCTCTGTGTTTATATTTCTGCAATATTTTATGTGTTCCATTGCTCCGTAATATATAATTTTCTAACACCTCCTTTTCCCCAAATTGGACCCAAAACAACATTGAGTACTTAATTATGATCCAACCTAAGAAATTTTTATTGACACTGCAACTTAAGAGCTATTAAATTTAAAGTGCGCTAATATGATTCGTTATTTTTTCATTGAATAAGTATATTATTTTTGTTTTTGTCATTTGTGCTTGTAGTATGTGGTACTGACCTTGTTTCACCTGAAAGGGTTTTTATTATTGGACTACGACAATGCTAGTAAGATTTAGGCCCTTTTCATTATTTGTACCCCATGATCATTTTTGCAAGATGTATGTCCTATGTGGAAAGAACTAAGAATTTAGTTATTACCTCCTAAACTAAAGCACTGTTTCTTTTATTAGGTGCCATGTAGCGTCCTCTACAAATTGAGGACGAATGGAACGTAATATCCTATCCATCCCCGTAGACTATAGTCCTCCATAAAGGGGAAAAAACCCCAAAATACACATTGTTGGGCAATTTTTGGGGAAACTAGGCTTAAAAACCAAATTTGGGGTTTGGAGTAAGGTTTACTCAATCACTTAAGAATATGAAACCCCTCTAGAAAATATATAAATAAAGAAGGATTGAATTCATTTTGGAACACAAAGTGTGGATTAATTCATTTGTTCTTGAGCATTAGGTCTGTTAGTTTTTGACCCCTTCTATCTCATGTCAATTTCAGTGGTGAAATATTCCACCCTAGTTGACATTTCGTTATCTCGTTGTTTGAGAACAAGGGTCTTTGGCTGGTTAGCGAATTCTCTTGGATATTGGTCTCTTGTCTTTTTCTGGGCACAAGATTTTTGTTAAAGGTGAATGAATTTGGACATAGTGCATGATAGCTTAGTTCTGTTTGGCATACACCTCTCTTGAAGGAAGCAACAAAGTTTCCGAGTCCTTAATATCTTGTTCTGGCAAAGCACTTACCTTAGGTAGTGGATTCGTTTCTGGCACCTAGAGTAGCGAAACTCTTTGCTTTATTTAGTTTTTGCATGCACAGTTAAAAGGAGAACTTCCCTAGTTATTAATTCTCAACCTTAGCTAAGGAAGCATGTTTGCATATCTCATATCATATTCACTAGTGGAAAAATTTGATTATCTTGTCTATCCATGCAAGGAAGGTGCATTAGGATTAGGAGTTAAGAAAATTGAGACATTGTTGTACATGTTTCTAGATTCATTGTACCTTCTAGACTAAAGGAAAAGTGAATAATAGTGTTTGAAATTTTTAGTTATTTATTGTTTCAAAGCGTAATGAATAGTGATGTGATTTTAGTTTCAAATATGTGTACTTGTTGTTACTTTCTTCAGTGGCATGTGCTTCCCTATTCGGAACAAGGGGTTTTTCTGTAGTATCTAGCCTCCAAAGCTTCTTCAATGCAAACTAAATATCAAATCATGCCCTTGTACGCCAAATCATGTAAGGCATCACCCTAGAGAAGCTCCAAAGTAGACTAATGACCTTTGACAGGTCAACTCCAACCCCATGTCATTATACAAGTGTTGACATCACTGCTACAAAAAATATTCTGAAGTGTTGCATCCTACACCAATTCCTAAGATGGAGGCCCAAAGGGGTTCTAGAATGAGGCTCAACCTTCATTACCACATTTAAGAATTTTCAAAGAGATCGGTCCCTTTAAACCATACCAATTGTTACACTTTCACAATTTGGCCATGTTCCTATCAATTTATATTTTGCATAGAAAAGTCACTCCTATTTTACATGTTTATTAAATTTAGGAACAATTATAGGTCAGCTCCAGCAAAATGTCAGCAAATTTGTGGGTTAGGTTGGCATTTCTCCAAATACTATCACACATGTATATATAATCACACATTTTCCGTTTTAGATCTTGATTGGTTGAACAAAAAGGTTCACTTCATGTGTAATTTTGTCCCGTACCTCCACATCAAAACTCATAGATAACAATATTCTTAATTCTTCATCTATGTGCACAATAAGGTCCCTTTTGGTTGCTATTTTTGATGGAGAAACCTATGACAGTACACCTTTTACCACAGAGATGTTGTTCTTGGATAGAAATCTCCAGAGGAGTCTTACACTAGACATATAAATGGCTATTCTATATCACAATAATAAGCATTAACATATGAAGATGTGTAGACCGTAAACTATGTGCATTCAATCCATTACTTTTTCTTTCATGGCAGATTTCATTCTGCATAGTAGATGTGTTGTGGAACTTGAGTGTGTTCGCATAAAAAATTCTAAGGCCAAACCCAAATTCTCATGCGTCATGGAAATTCAACATTTTCCTTGTTCACCTGAGAACTACTTGTAACTCATCTTAGGGTACTCATGTACAATCTCACTCATCCTACTTAACAAGTTACCAATACAAGGCTCATCACATCCAACCTTGGTCTAAAATAATTAAGTAACACAATTTACATCTTGACATGCCATAACACCTGACATGTCTTAGAATGCCTTGGAACTATGTGGCATGCGTTAACATCCCCTACATTCCTTGGCATGCTTTGACACTCCCTAGCACACCGTGGCACTTCCTGACATGCCTTGGTAGTTTAGCATACCTTGGCATTGCCTAGCATATAACCTTGTCACTCCCTCCTTAACACACCTAAAACTCATTGAAACTTCCTCTCACACACTCTTATTCGTTAATTTCCATGAATTTTGAACTAGTGCTTCCTTATGTTTCCTTGACACCCCTTAACACTTCCTAGCTCACCCTAGCACCTGACACATCTTGGCCTACCACCTTAACACTCTAGCATTCCTTGGCAATACATAGTATACCTTGTCACTCTCTCCTTAGCACACCTAGACATCATTGACACTCTTGGTTAGAAACTCTTATTCATTCATTTCCATGCATTTTTACCTAGTTCTCCCTTGTGTTTCCCTAGCACTCCTTATCACTCCTTGACACATGTTGTCACACCCTAGCACCTATGACATCTTGGCATGTCACCCTAGCCTCTAGCATGCCTTAACACTGCCTAGCATACCTTGTCAATTTGTCCTTAGCACACCTAGAACTCACTGAAACTTATAATCACAAACTCTTATTTGTTCATTTCGATTCATTTTGACATAGTTCTCCCTTGTGTTTCCCTGGAACTCGAAGCTAACACTTCCTTACACGCATTGGCACATCTTGGCCGCATGTCCCCCTAGAACTCTATCATTCCTTAGCATTGCCAAGCATGCCTTGTAACTCCTCCTTAACACACTTGGAACTCACTAACACTCCATGCCACACACTCTTATTCCTTCATTTCCATGCATTATGACCTAGTGCTCCCTTGTGTTTCCCTAACCCTAACACTAACACTCCTTGGCACACATTGGCACACCATGGCACTTGTCACATCTTAGTAGGATTTCCTAGCACTCTATCATCTATTGGCACTGCTTATCATACGTTTTCACTCCCTCCTTAGCACACCTATAACTTGTTAACACTCCCTATCACACATGCACATTCATTTATTTACATGTAATTGAAACCTGTCCTCCCTTGTGTTTCCTTGGCAATCCCTAGCATGCGTTGGCGCCACATCCTAGAACCTAGCACACATTGGCATGCCTTAGAACTTGGCATGTCTTGACATGCATAACATTCCTTGGAACTTTATAACATGTGTTAGCACCTCCTAAAATTCCCTGCACACCTTGGCACTCCCTAGTTTTCATGCACTCATAGATAACCTTACTTTTTTTGTGACTTGGGAACCTAACCAAGTCATTGAAAAAATAGTGTTGTACCTAGACCAAAGTCTCCCTTTGTATCAAACTTATTTTTCCATCCTCTTATCACAATCATAGGCTTTCCTCCTACAATTCCTAATATGAAATTCTCCTAACAAACTTCGTCCATGGGACACCTAGAATTCACTGACATTCCCTAGCATAATCTCTTATTCATTCATTTCCATGCACTTTGAACTAGTTCTCCCTTATGATTCCCTGACACTCCCAAACACTCCTTGACATTCATTGAAACTATCTAGCATATGTTAGCACACCTTTTCATTCCATGGCATGCCATGGAACTCCTTAATTATCATTCCCTCGTAACTACCCTTATTTTATTTTAGACTTAGGAACCCAACCAAGTCCTGCCTCGACTACAATAACTTTACCAAGTTACATTTACTACAACTAGACTATGCCTTGTTCCCCTTGTTATGCTCCTATACCAATAGGTGTCATATTTCATGATTGACTTGATTAGCTCTGTAATATGTACATACCTTTTCTTGTTGCAAAGGTTTTTCATATTTTCAAAAAATAAAATAAAAATTAAAAAATGTAAAGAGGGTATACCCTAAAAGAAAAATAAAAGGGTAAAAAGATAAATGTGTTGTGGGGAAAAATGCCTATGCAGGACGATCCTATCCACCTAAGGTGTGACAGTGCCTTAGCAACAAACAGAGACAGTTATTCTGGTTTCTTCCTTTATGAAATGTGAAAGAAGAGAGATCAATAGACTTACCGGTGTCTTCCGTTTGTCCCTCGATCCGGTCTCTCTTCTCTTTGGGAGTTCACAGCTACTTGACTTCTTGCTTATCCAACTTCAACGGGTTCCTGCAAGATCACAAGAGAACAGCTACTTGCGACAAGAGAAGAACACTACACAAAGACAGATATTCACATTCATAACTAGTTTAGGATTAGAAATAAACTAAACATACTAATGCATTCATACATCAAAAATACATCAGCATATAGGAGAAACCAAGATAGCTTTATTGATAAATAACAATGTCCAGGAAGAGATACAACCCAGAGGGCTCCAATCCAGCATCTCCTTCCCAGCAAATGGAATTCCTATCTTCACCCCCTTCAAAGCATTAAGCACCCAATGATTCTAGTCTCAAACCAACAACAATTCTTTGCAATAACAAAATTCCATCCTCTAGATCTCATGGAAGAGAGATCCATATATAGATGTTTGGAGAGAGGATGAGTCAGCTTGAGATCTGACTAGTGTCCTCTCCCTCTATCAGTTCTTGAGTCCACTTGGAGGTTCTTGCTTCCACTTGGAGATTTGGAACCTCTTACTCATCACCAGTCGAATTCCCTGAGGCAAGTGTCATTTTGGAAGCTTCCTGGGTTTTGACACCTTGAGAAATGAGCCTGCCACATCTCCACTCTCGTTCAGCGTAGGTAGCCAGTGTTCCAGTTGACATTCAACACAGGTAGCCAGTGTTGGCTTTGACATTCAACGCAAACAACTAGTGTAGCCACTGAAATGATCCTGAATTGACTTGTTTTTGAGTAGTTTCTGGTGGAGAACTTCTGTGAATTGCTGTGGTTTGTTAGCCTTGTTCCTCTAGGGGTAGGAACAACATGTTTAGGGACTTTGGATCCCTTAGATTATGGACATTTCATGCTCAATGCTGTAAGGCACAAAAATGTCTATAACAGTTGCCCCCTAAAGTATGAGGCTGTTTATCGGGCGAAATGCTTTATCAGGGGGATCCGAAGTTCATCCAATGCTGGGAGGAGACCTGTAATAAGATACAATACAATACATTATTTTTCATACTGCTTTCACGATCTAGCTGAGGCGGGCATTCCCATGCTCAGCTTTATAAATTCATTTTTCTGTACATAGAACAGACAATTGTCTGATGGTAGACTGATAATTTTGATGAAATTATCATCCTTTGAGTAGGATGATTATCTGCTGCAATGATGTACATGTCAATGTCTTTATCTTTCTTGAATATATATCGCAGCCTGGATGGATGAAACTAGATCCGGGGTCTTCAAACTCGTTCGATCTTCACTCTAAGTACAAGTCGATCCATGTGAGAAATGTTCTGAAGTCGAACATGGAAAGACATCGCTTGGTTACCAGTCAATGATGTAAACCGTTAACAAGCGCGAGAGGAATCACCGATAATGATAATGACCCTCAAGGTACTGCAGTACAATTCACGTGGTGTGAATAAAGGACTTGGCGTCGAACACCACGCAAAATCTTTCGGTCGAAGGTCATTGATGTATACCTGTCGCCGGAAGTGAGAAACCTGCCATTGAGGCATGCAAGTTTCAAAGTACTGAAGGGTTTGTTCCTAGATCAACTTCTTGGATAATGAGCTGATGTCGACAAGAAGCGATCCGTCACAAGAGGGCCTTAATGAATCCCACATCAGTGACACGGAACGGAGCTAATGATTTTAATGGAGGTGAAAATGATCTGTGACATATGATTCAGGGTGGCGGTCATGAAAGGATGAAGGATAATGTATGGCAGTGGATGGGACACGGTTGACTTTTCTGAACGACTTCTCTTGAACATATGGTGACACTGATGCGATGGATTGGTAGCATTACCCCAAATATGGATGGTATGGCGAGACCATGGATGTGACCGGTGAATGAAACAACCCAACCCGAATGTGGTACGGAGGAAAAGTGTCATGTTCAAGAGCGACTTGCTACCATCAAAGTTTTCTTTAGTTTCTCCCAATTTTTCCCCAGTCATTGCTGACCAGTACCTCTTTATTTTTGTCAAGCTTGAGGAGGATAACATATGCTTGTTCTATAACCTGCCCTTCGGGCAAGCCCGTCACTATGTTTTAACGAGCCTAGCGATAGTGAAACTCGTTCTCGTCTAAAGACAAGTTTGTCGCTATTTAATAATTTTAACGAGTCTAACGACAAGGATAACTCGGTCCTTTTCATTTTTAGAGAGTCTGAAAAGGTACATAAAGTTAACTCCAAAAGTCCTTTTTCGTCATCTAATCTCTTAGGTCTGAAAAAGTATAAAACAATACAGAAGGGATGAGTTTTCGATAGTTTTAACGAGCCGAATAAAACAAGCGCTCGATCTTTTTGTGCAATAATCCCTCAGGTCCAAAAAGATTAAAATCTAGAGGAGGGATAGCTCTTCCTGTCACTTTAACGAGCTGGAAGGCCAAGGACTCGGCAATCTTTTCATATTTTACGAGTCAGTTGAAAAGAGCTTAAAGAAGACTCGTCTTTTGAGGAACGAGTGATAAACAGGGTTAGCAGCTGATTCCAGGTACAGGTTGGAATTTTCCAATCACGGCAGTGTCACAAGGATGGCTAGGTGAAATCACTCTTCACAACTGTTCCTCAAAATGGGTAAACAATCATATGGAGGTAAACGATCGGCCAAATGAAAAGTGGAGGTGACAGTGCAAACACGACCAAGGCTTTAATGGCAGATGATATTACATTCACAGTGGTTATTTACCGGGATAGTTCATTTTTTAACGAGCTTAAACGCGGGTGGAAACATTTGCTCGGTCTTATGTTTATTTTTTAACGAGCATGAACTATGTGCTAAAACTGCTTGGATCTTGCGTTTATTTTTTAACGAGCATGAACTTTGTGCTAAAACTGCTCGATATTATATGGTCAAATTTTTTATTTTTACCATGACTAGCTTTGCCCTTTTCAAAGATAGTACTGTATCCTCAATTGCTGCATCAAACTAGTTAGAAATGAATAACATTTGCTTGAAAATGAGATTATAACCCTAATATTTCGCTTTGAACTACGTAAAAAGCCATTAAAAGGTGTTTTTACCTCTCATTTTACCATTTCATTTGAACTTGGTTTGTTGGAGCTTTGGAGGTGCCTCTTCCCCCTTGATTTTCATCAGCTGATTCCGGGAGATTCTGTGGACGATTTTCGGCGCCGTCTGGACCAGGTAGGAGCTAAACCTTAGCTCTTTATTTTCATGGTTTCTTTTTTCCATTCTGTGCCTGTTTTCCTGTTCTCCTAAGCCCCTGGGGTTTTGCTAGGGCGCTCTGCCATCAACGCAGGCAGTCCATTCAAAACCTGCGTTGAATGTCAAGATGCATGAAGGCAGTTTGACCTTCAACGCAGGTAGGACACTAGCCAGTTGCGTTGAGCATAGAAAAACAGTCCTGTTGCACAGTTTTTGATCAAAATTTTGCCAGTTTCTCATCAAATCCAGGATCTTACTCTTTCTCTTGTTTGTTTTGTAGGGACTTTTGAGCAAAATGACCCTCACATGGCGAGAACGAGAACATGAAGAAGAGGACATGATTGCCCTCCATGACCCTGTCACGGTGAACGCGCTGCGGAACTGTGGCCTGCTGAAGTTCTTCCGTATCTCTAGTATGAGAGCACAGATCTCCTTACTGCAGTATATGCTTGATGCCTGGGATCCTATCAACCAAGTATTTCAGATCAGGAGCAAATCCATCCCTTTGACTGTGGTAGACATTTACTTCTTGACTGGTTTGTCGAGGCGGGGTGCCCCCATTTCTTTGTCAGGTTCGGCCCGAGGGAATGACTCCGTGAGAGATTATGTCCGCCAGTATTCCAGGGAAGGATCCCAGCCGAGTAGAGACAGCAAGGTTGTTATCCGTGAGATTACTGACAGGTCTGTCAGGTCCATTCTGTATACTATTGGTAGTATGGTCGGTAGCGCATCTCTTCATGTTGCCAACAGATCTTATGTGCAGCACGCCTTGGAGTGTCTCCAACTGAAAGTATTCAACTGGTGTGATGCAGTACTTCTTCAGATGAAAAGTCAGTTGAACAAGGTAAAGGACGGGAAGCTGAAGAACTTTGGATTTGGTTCTATTCTGACTGCCTTTGCCTTGGAGAAAATACCACTGATGCAGCCTCAGTATATCGCACTCGACTTGCCTTCTCCTACCGAGCCACGCATGCAGAGATGGGTTGATCACATGTCTAGGCATGCTGGTCAATCTCAGATTTCTTTCACTGATACCTTCTTCAGGTGGTTCGATCGTCAGGAGATGGTCTATTCCGAGTATCCATATGTTGGTATGGATTTCCGAGGTGATCCGGACTTGGTACTGCCGGATGGCGAACAGTGGGGCGCTATTGGTAAAATCTTCGACCATATTACTATTTACTGTTCTTATTTATAATGTCCTTGTGCTTTATTCTATCAAGACTTTAATCGGACTCATGTGTGCATGCAGATGTTGGTCTTGTTCGTCTAGCAGTTCGCCCGAGAGCTCCAGTCGCTGCCCCCGCATGGGAGACTGCTGGGAGAGTTATTCTCCGCGACCTTGATGTAGCCGAGACCCTTACAGCTGTGCAGGAGCAGGTTGAGAGCCTTACTCTCAGTATTCCCGATGTGAGGATTGATGAGTTACCTTTACAGTTGCAGCGGCATACTACTGGTGTGCCTAGACGATGGACCTGTCTCTTGCGGATGATTGCACAGGCCGTGACGTGCTATGATGAGCATCACTAGACTAGGGTGCCCCCTAGCATTTTTGAGTTTTTAGGTCATGCGACCGATTTTGTCTTGGTTACAGAACATTATGTATGAACGATAAATAGCTTATATATATATTTTGATTTTCGAGTTTTATTCTGGTTGAGTTATATAATCCATATGTACAACATTGATGATGTGTCTCTTTTTATAAATGTCACAAATGTCTATCTAACACATAGTTTGCTAATGAGTTGGTTAATGTGTTTAAGTTTCTGGAAATATGCTGGTATTGAATTGAATCAAATTGTCTTTCCAAAATCTTAACCCTTAGGAACATGCGATGAATAGCTGGATTGCGAACGGAATATATACCATTGAGTTGTAGTATTGCGAGTTGTGAGTCTAACCTGACGATTAGTCGGCGTATACCATGGGTGATGGCATCAGAGAGTAGTTCTATCAACGCGCTATACTCAACGATGTTATTCGTTGATTTCCCGATACATACACCTCTGAAACTTACTAACTCGCCGCTTGGATCAAAAATGGCCCAGGTTGCGGAGGATAGGTTCCGCGAACTACGACTCGCTCCATCGGCATATCCAACACATGTCTCCAGAAGGTTTGGCATCTGCAGTAAATGTAAAAAGGTGGATTATTCGACCAAAACAAATACTTTAGCGAAAACAAAATACAACAAAAGCATACAGGTTACTATTTAAGCATAGTAACGCTTGAGGTACAACCCATTACGGGGTTGCGCCAGTGGAATTCCGTCATAATCCATTAACTCGTAGGCTCCTTTTGCTAACACTCGTTTAACAATATAGGGGCCCATCCATAAAGAATTAAATTTACCTGCTCCCAATTTATCGGATTCTTGGTCATAAAGCAAGACCAAGTCACCTTCTGAGAAGACACGGGGTTTGACATTTTTGTCGAACTGTGCCTTGACTCGTTTCTTATGGGCTTCGTTAGACAAAGTGGTGTCACGATGGGTTTCATCCAATTGGATTAATTCCAAGAAACGGGCCTCTTCTTCCGAAGTTCTGGGGAGGAGATCAATTGCGAGTTTAAGCGACGAAATTTCACACTGGATTGGCAAGACTGCTTCCAGGCCATACACCAGTTGGAAAGGTGTGAACCCGGTCGCTTTCTTTACCGATGTTCGGTAAGCCCACAAGGCTGAGTACAGGATTAGGTGCCACCTTCTTTTGTGAACCCCGATCATCCTTTGCAACATATGCTTCAAGACCTTGTTGATTGCTTCAACTTGTCCGTTGGCTTGCGGATAATACGGGGTAGAGCTGTCGTGAGATAGCCCTAGCTTGGCAGCTAATTCAACCATCATGTGATTGCGAAAATGCGACCCATGATCTGTAACTATGGCCTGTGGTACGCCGAACCTGGCGACTACATGATTGAAGAAGAAAAGGGCAGCTGTTTCACCAGTGTTATCTAATGTAGGCATCGCCTCGGCCCATTTGGTAAAATAGTCAACGACGACTATAATATACCCATGCCCCCCGGTCGAGGTGGGGTTACATGTCATGAAATCGATGCCCCATTTGGCGAAAGGCCCAACAACAACTATTGGCTGTAAAGGTGCGGGCGGTCTTCTGGTTTTGCTATCGAAAATTCGACAAGCATGGCAACTTCTGACTGCGGTTATGCAATCTTTGAACATGGTTGGCCAGAAGTATCCTGCTCGTAAGATTTTTTGTGCTGTAGCATATCCAGATTGATGCCCCCCACAAGCGCCTGAATGACACTCATTCAGGGCTTTTTCGGCCTCTTCATGGGTGAGGCACCTCGTCAGAACTGTATCGATACCACGACGGTAAAGTGTATCATCGACGATCATGTAGTCTTTCGCTTGGTATCGTATACATTTATGTTCTGAGTGTGAGGTGTCAGGCCTGAATTTTTGGGTTTGGAGATAAATTATTATATCCCATACCACTCATTGCTTGCAGATATCAGAAACAAACTTTCGTCCACGATTGACTCTTCTGATGTTTCATCGTTGGACGACGATGGGAGATCGCATAATAATTCTGCGAAAACTAAAGCTTTCTTTGATTTGGATTTTACAAATTCCAGATCAAACTCTTGAAGGATCGCTATCCATTTTTTATATTTGCCCCCCAACAACTGTCATGACAATATATAAGTCATGGGGTTGCAATCTGATAGAATGGTAGTTTTCCGAAAGAGGACATAATGTCGAAATCTTTGTATCGCTTGAACAGCAGCGAGTGATAGCTTTTCAACATAAGAGTATTTGCTTTCTGTATCATTCAAGTTTTTACTTAAATAATATATAGGATGTTCAATTCCATCTACTTCTTGAATTAAAACCATCGCAATGGTCGTATCTGCTGCAGCCAGATACAGGTTAAAATCTCTTTGATAGTCCGGGGCATACATTAATGATGCTTTTACTAGAGAATCTTTCAGAGCATCAAAGGAAGTTTATGCCACATGATCCCAGACAAAAGGTACATCCTTTTTCAAAAGACGAGTATAACCTTTAGCAAGTTCTGCGTAATTTGGAATGAACCTCCTCAGAAAGTTTGTTTTCCCTTGGAGTTTCTGAATCTGAAGCAAATTTGAAGGTGGCGACAAATTAATGATTTCCTGCACCTTGCAAGGGTCGAGACGAATCCCATCTTTAGAGACTGCAAAGCCAAGTAAACGACCCGAACCGACGCAAAACACACATTTGTGCGGATTGAGTCTTATCTTGTAGTGTCGGCAACGTAGAAATATCGCTCTTAAATGCTGCGGATGATCAGTCCGCTTTCGCGAATGAGCCGGAAGGTCGTAGAGATAAGGTTGAACGATGTTCTTGATGTCATGGAAGGCATAATTCATTGCCCTCTGAAACGTCGCCCCTGCGTTCTTTAAACCAAAGGGTAATTTTCGATAAGCGAATGTGCCCCACGGACAGATGAATGCAGTCTTTGACTGGTCCTGTGGGCGGATATTTATTTGATTATACCCGAAGAATCCATCCATAAATGAAAAGATTTCACATCCGGCGCATTCATCAATTATCTGGTCGATGAAGGGTGTAGGGTAGTTGTCTTTCGGACAAGCTTGGTTTACATCCCTATAATCGACACACACTCTAATTGTCCCTTGTTTCTTCATAACGGGGACAATATTCGATACCCAATCGGTTAGAGGAACCAGGTAGATGAAACCAGCATGGAGAAGTTTTTCAACTTCTGCTTTAATGGTAGCGGCTTTCTTGGGGTGCACCTGTCGAAGCCGTTGTCTTACTGGTTTGACATCAGGATACATTTTAATTTCATGTTCAACGATACTCGAGTCAATGCCTGGCATTTCATCATATGACCAAGCAAAGACATCTCTGAATTCGCAGAAAAGAGCGTTATATATTTCCTGTTCTGAAGGAGAACATCCTTTGTCGACATAAATATTATCTACAACATTTGTTTTAGTCGAGATATTTATGGCTATAGTCTCTTCAATATTGGATAAGTTTCGCTCGGAATCCACCGTATTTACAGTATTTGATAGGAATTCAAAAACTGAAGGGTGGTAAAGGTCATACTGAGTATCTTCTTCATATTCTTGAAGAAGCGAATGATGGTGGCAATCATTCCATGGTGCCCCCTCGATCAACATTGATTGTAGAATTCCTTCGTCAGTCCCATGCACTTTCGACCAAGGATCTAATGGGGTACCATATTCCCTAGACCTATCTACCCAAACGCTTGATGAGCGTTGATTTGGGTTCGCCTCCCATGCCCGAAACATTGATTGCTACAATATTTCTATAGGGCTTGGGGGTAAAACCATTGCATGATCCATGTCAACATCGTCTTTTGAGATCTTCGTGGAAGATATCATGTTGCAGGCTCTTACCAACGCTACTTCTCCTATATAGATTGGAGGTGGAAGTGCGAAAGTTCTCATTAATGTGGGGTCTTTCAATAGGCCTACTCCGATGTCTTGAAGCGAGTGGTTGCTTCCATGGATCATGAGAATCCTTCCTCTAACTTGTGAACCATTAGGGAGGAAGTCTTGTTGGTCGACGATCGTAATCCCTCCTTGAAAAGGGAATGCGATCTTCCTAAAATAAGTCGACACTACAGCTGCCATGGAATATATCCACGGTCTTCCCAGTAGGATGTTGTAGTCCAAATTCTCATCGATGACTTCAACATCTATTTCTACTATTTTTCCTCCCAGTTCAACCTTCAAGTTATTAAGGATACCGCACGGGGTATATGTCCTTCCGTCGAATGCTTTTAATGTCGTCGAATATCGCGACAAGGTTGGAGATCCTAAAGTTTTCCAGCAACTCATCGACATAATACATGTAGATGCCCCCTCATCAATAACTGTTCGGTGAACAGTTTTGTTGAGGGCTTTCACTTGAATAAGGAAAGCTATTTGAGCTGGTAACTGAGGATCGTATCCTTTGTGATCAAAGGATACAAGATTGGAATCCTTAGGATCAACCCCACCCATAGCCGATAACAAAGCATGCCTTTGGGATGGGCAATTTTGTAGTACTTCAAGAGTCGACATAGCGGATGGCGATTGGGCCAAATCTTCCACTATGTTATAATGCTGCGCCGCTCTGGCACGAGGATTAAATGTCGACTTCTGTACTACTCCCTTTGGCGGTTTTATTGTTAATTCAGGAATGATGGGTGGTACAACTTCTGTCGAAGTTGTTGTCGAACTACTTGGTTGATCTTTACCTTTGTCGTTCGACAGCTGCGGATTCCCGTAATCTTTGTTCCTTGTCGAAATCAAAGCATCATTCTGCTGTTTTGAAACCGACAACATAAGCACTTGCGACGGGGAAGCATTTCCACTATGAACCAGATTTTGAACTGGAATGGGAAATGGATCAGTTAACACAGCTGAGGTCTACGAACTTTTAAAGAATCTCTTAAGCTTAGCTTTGTATGGACAATCCCTTGTCCAGTGATCCTCATCGCATATCTGACATGGATATTTCCTATTTCCAGGAGGGTTTGAAGAAGTTTTTTCAGGAGATGACTCACCCTGTTTCTTCTTCTTCCCTTTGTTTTGCTTCTTCTTACTTCCTGGTTGATTGGTTTCTTTGCCTTTATCTGCTGATATGGCATTTACTTCCGAAGCAAGAATTTCATCTTTTGCATTTTGATCCGAATTCTTACGGGCTTTCTTAGACGAAGCCTTTGTCGATTTTGCGTTTGCTGTGCCAATCACGCCATCGCCGGCATGAGAGTCACTATTTGATTTAGGAGGAGGAGGAATTGAGAATTCCGGTCTAGGGGCATTAGGTATTTTGTCGTAGAGCGTGCCAGACTGAGTATAAAATAAGTCTAGATATTGTGCACGAGCAATAACTTGCTCCTCTGTTACGACTCCCCCCTTTGCCACATCTTCTTTTATAGCAGGAAGTAACGACTTTATAAACCATTCAGCTAACAGCTGATCGGGAACGCATGTTTTCACCATCCTACGACGATGACGCCATTCATGTATATGATCGGATATATGAGTGGCAGTTGTCTGCTTGAAGTTGGTTAATATTTCCGTTCCCGTTTCATACCTTATCGGTAATTGAAAATGGGTTAAGAAAGTCGTGGCTAGGGAGCTGAAATTGTCGAACGAGGCTCTAGGTAATTCAATATACCATTTTGCCGCTGGACCCGTTAACGTCCTCTGGAAAAGGAGAAGCCTTATCGAATCATCATTTAGGGTGTTTGACGAACACCACAGATGAAAATTCATCACGTGATTCGATGGGTCTTCACCTGGATTTCCATTGAATTTAGGAATGTCAGATGGAAGTTTGTGAGGAATCGCTGGCCACCAAGGGGCGTAAGCAATCAGATCGTTGGTTAACCGGTGTAAATCGGGTAACTCTAAAGTTGCCATGAATGGTAACTGTTGATTCAGGTTAGGTGATGCATACCTGGGGTACGATGGAATTGCCTGAGCAGTGGGCCTTTGCATACCAGCATAATGTAATTGATGTTGGTATGACTGATACGGTTGGTGGATTTGACCACTGTAAAGCAGTTGGTTTTGACCATTTTGAATATACGGTTGTCCACTATTCGCAAAGATCTGCTGCTCAGAACCTTGGTACACTAGCTGGAATTGTGGTTGTTGGTATTGCACTAGCCACGGTTGTGAAGCCATGCTCTGTTGTGCTATACTAACTGTTGGACCAAGGTGTGGGGTAATTGTACCCGTTTGGACTTGTGTCGCCCCACCAGTTGGCGATTGTGGTTGTGTCCCAGGGTCAAGGGGCTATTGCATTACAACCTGAGAAATCTGAGATTGACATACAACAGGCAACGTTTGAACTTGCGACACTGTCACAATAGCCAGTGTGGTCGGGATGTCTCCAAGTAGCTGGGGTTCTCTGCTCTGTTTTGCCTTGTTTTGATCTCTGATTTTTGCAGCCTGTAACCAGCATAGGTACCAGTCTGATAACTCCTTTTCTCTGCTTAGATTCCGCCTCCTTTTGTACAAAAAGACTGTGAGTGTTTTTATGTGTTTTTACGTCATTTACAGTTTTCCTTCGCATGAGTAAAATAGTCATCCTGTAGCCCTTGATTTAGATCTGTTGATCGTGATCTTAGAAGAGAGTTCATTGGCTGTTTGCAGATTGATTATACATTTGCTTTTGCTTATTGGTTTGAGTTCGTCTCTTTTAAGTGTCAAAACAAGTCTTCATTTCGAAAATCGTTAAGTGTTGTAATCTCTTCTACCCTCTCTGATTTCGAAAAAGTAAACTTGTTTGTATTGATCATTTAAAAGCAAATTCAAAGTTGTACAAAAAGCTTTCTTTGTAGGCATCAATACTAAGAAAGCAGAAAACAAACACCTGCATTGTGCATTTGCATTTGATAGTTTGCATGATTGATTTAGGAAAAGTGCATTAGAGTGTGCTGATTGCTCTTTGAGAAAAGATGGTGTCTTTCTTTTCCCTTAGTAGCTAGGATTTTCAAAGTTGAAAAGATATAAAGCTTGCTTATCATCTTTAGACTGCATTTAGAAATTGTATCATACATCTCGTGGTGAACCTTGAAAGGCAAACTTCTAAAAATATCAACCTAAAATAAATTGAATGAACTTAACAACGCTTTGCAACATAACGCACAACATAGAGGTCTAGGCTAGAGACGTGTTCCGGCGTCGTTAAGCCTGGTGACTGTCGATCTCGTGGATGGTGGGTGATTCCTCCTGAGGGACGATAGCGCCAGTACGGATTGTGCTCCCACGTACCGTCACGTATATATTGGGAGACCCCTATAGGCATAAAACCTTTATCCTTAGGAAGCCGTGTCAGTCGCCCTACTGATCGCAATGCACTGAACACAGCATTCAGGAAGATCGACCACCCGTACCCTAAAAAGTATTCTGTGGTTTTGCGAAAAGTTTGGCACACCCTCTGCCTAGAACTCCAGAGCAGTTCCTTTTGGCCTTTTTCAGACTCTATAACGGAAAAAGTCCATCCGAGCATTTGTCACTTCGGGCTCGTTAAAACATCGAAGGAGACTAGAGTCATCTTTAGCTTTTTCTCGACTCTTTAAAAGTGAAAAAGAAAGTTGTGTCTAAAAGCGTCTAAAAAATTCATTTAATTCGGAAACACACTTTCCCCTTTTATATTTTGGTTGATCGAGTAATCCGCAATCGTGGAAGAAAGTCAATTGAAACCCCGTCGTTCGCGGAGGCTTACGAGTCAACCGTCTTTGTCTCCGGAATCAAAAACAGTACGAACAAAGCGAACTCGTTTAACCGGTTCGAAATCTCCTATCAAAGTTAGAACAAGTGTTCCAACAACATCTGAGATTCCGGTTACTCCAAACATTTCTGGAAACCCTGCCTCTATAGAAGAAGTTCAACAGCCACAGAGGGACAGTAACACTAATCCTAGTCTGGGAGCAAATACTTGCGTTATTGAACCAGTTCCATCTGTAACTGGTTCAGAGAGTCTTGCTCTTCAAACAACTGTCGCTATAGATTCAACCCCTTCTTCGGCACCAGAAATATTTTACGGACCTGACGGTCTTCCTCTTCCACCGGGTTTGATTGCGATAGAGGAAATTGTAGAGGATCTGCAAGCAAGTACTCCAACCCATTTTGGAGTCGGGGTCACTCTACTTCCTTCATCAGAAGTTAGTCCACCGCAAGTGGAAGTTCCTGTAGAATCGCTAGGCAATCTATTGGATAGACTAAAAATGTCTAAACAACCGTGTTGGGTCTCCAAATTAACCTTGATTTTCACTCCATTTTCACCTTTTATCCTCATTTTGTCATCTCATTTCACCATATTATCATTACATAACCCTATATTTCCATTACCATATGAGTTTATATTCTCATTTTCCAAAGTTATTAATTTCATGTATTTAGAGTGAATTTATGATTAAAAGTTAGAGAAATAACATGTATTTTCTTATACCTAAAAGTGGCTTGAGTTTGATGACATGTGTAGATCATTTGGAAGCTTCCAAGGCACCCTTATGTGGCCTCCCAAGATCAAATTCGAATTTCAACTCAAGAGCTAGACCATATTCCAAGGAGGAAGATCATGGAGATTTTGATGTGTCATGGGATTTGTATCTAGTATTTAGGGATAAGTTGAGACAAGTGTGGGTCTAGTAGATATTTAAGGGATCTACATTTATTGAGTAGATATCCCTAATTCATGTATAAATAAGAGGAGCATCCTCCAAATTAGGTAATGAAGGAGAGGAGGGAGAGAAAACAATTATCAGTTATTCATTAGCACCAAATTTATGATTGTTCATTCAACATGAATAATATCATTTTCTCCAAATCATGAGTTATGAGTGTTGTTTGATTCTTAAGGTGTGATAGTTGCTAATGTGTGCTCATTGAGGAATGGAAGGATCCCCATACTGAGATAAGTGCACTTTGTTGTAAAGTAATGTTGTGAATATACTAATCTTAATTATGATGTTCATCTTATTTCTTTCTTGTAAATACTTGTAGATAATTTTAGTATGAATTCATGTTGTGGCCATGTTTTGTTGTGTGAAGGTTGATCTCCTTTCAATAGCTAGTTTTGATGTGAGAAGGAAAACCAGGAACTCCTAAGTTAGGAGTCCCTTCTTCATGAGCTAGATTAAATTGAAATAAGATTTACTTTCTCATATGCTTTCCTAGATTACATTTATGTGAATATTGATTCCCTTTCAGTATCTAGAGATCAAGTCCTCCTAAGTTAGGAGACTCTTCTCCATAAGCTAAGAATTGAATTGGAAACAATATTTACTTGCTTTCATTTACATGCTTTCTTTCCTGCTTTCTTAGGTGTTTGGCAATGTTATTATAGAAAGATGGTAGAAGGACAACCAGGACTCTTGAACAAGAGACTCTTCTCTATCTTCTAAAGTAAAATAATTCCATTGATCAAACATTATTTTTATGTTTTCATAGAATAGATCTGATAGTTTAGATTTGTAATATGCATTTCCATTCTAAACAAACTTCTTACACCTGTTTCATCTAAGGTCCCATATATATTGGTTTGCTTCTAAGTTTACGATTCCCCGGCAACGGCGCCAAAATGTTGGGCGATTTAGTTGTCTGCTAAATCCCTGTCATTTAATTTATCAATCCGGGGATGCTCGCACGACAGGTCGCGGGTTCGAATCCCAAAATAGAACCTTCCCAAATCAGAGAGACCATAACACGATTCCCTCCTCATTGGGATGGTGCCGCTCGGAGGAACTGGTTGAGAATTCAGTGGACGCTAGTGCGAAGTTGAAGGCCCTCAGGGACGTAAAGAAACAAATAATCGGAAACAAAAAAAAATTGTCTTATATAAAGCTA
Organism: Pinus tabuliformis; assembly: GCA_031772625.1. Classification (NCBI taxonomy): domain Eukaryota; kingdom Viridiplantae; phylum Streptophyta; class Pinopsida; order Pinales; family Pinaceae; genus Pinus; species Pinus tabuliformis. The sequence goes on along the minus strand of CM062814.1, from coordinate 484,446,103 downwards.
GGTGCAGTTCGATCCTGGTGAGTGAATTGGAGGCTCCACTGTTGGTTTAGTCCGCAGCTGCAGTCGGGAGCTTTGCATGTGGGATTGAATTGGGAGTCAAGACGGTCTGGAGGCATTTCATTTATCCAACGACATTAGCGAATGGCACAATGGCATTGATCGCCAGTGGCGATTTAACCGCCAAAGCATATCAAAATGGGTGCAGTACGCAGCATGGAAGAATGTCCAACGCCTCACTTTGTGTGATTCCCCTGTAAGTGAAATCCCGCCTCCTGCCCTCTTCTCCTGCAATTTTCTTACGGAGCTCACACTTTCTAACTACATTCTCTCCCATCTCCCCACCGATTTCTCTGGATTCAGCCATCTCATTACTTGCAACTTGCATAATATTGAAATCACAGATGACTCCTTAGCCTGTTTTATTTCCCTTTGCCCATTGTTGCAAAATCTGAAGTTACGGAGATGCAAAGGGCTGTGGAAACCTGTCATCTCTGCTCCCAACATGATATATTTAGATGTGGATAAAGGGATGGAGATTTTAACTGTCAACTATCCCAAACTTATAACTATGGAAGCGTACTTGATTGAAGATCCAAGAGTGAGCGGGGTGTTGCTTCATGAGTGGCTCGGCTAGCATCTTTTCCAGCAAACAAGGCATATGGACCACTTGGACCATAAAACATTCTGGATTGGGACACATCATAGATCTGGCCGTTAATGGCCATCAGCGAGGGCTTCTTTGGATCTGAGCCATCATAGGCCTTCAACTCCTCTTCTGTGACTTCACCCAACTGAACTGGAGGGGGGGAGAGGTTCTATGACCATGGATTCCCTGCTAGCATGTCGTGGAGGCGCCGCAAACAGGCCGCTTAGAAGGTTGTAAACACCGACTAACGCAGCCACAAGTGTGAAGAATGTCACTGGTGAGAGGCCTGTATATAGACCCATTTTGCCCAAGATCCAAGAAGGGGTGATTCAGAATTTCTTGCAGTATTCGATAAGGGATTAGTTTTTGGTCTGATTCAACACAAAGCCTACAACAATGCAACAACTTCTGATGATTTTACACGGCATAAATGAAAACCAAATTGCTAATGTCGTTTATTGTGTGAAGGGCAACTCCATTACTCCTGAGCAACTTCTGTTGTATGGTTGGCTTCGTGAAGAACATCCTTAGCCTTCTTCGCCTCTACTGAATCTTCCAAAGGCTCATCGATTTTCAATTCCCTTGTAATTTTAGAATCAGAGACATCCTCCATATCAGCACAACGTTGGAGTTGGAAACCACTCGCTTAGGTGCAAAAGATGAAGTCAAACGACATGAAGAGAATGTGAGACAACTATTGAATATTATTCCTATAACTCGCCGAGAAAGAGACGAGGCCAGGGAACAGTGTCAGAAACTGCAAGAAACGATTCAGCAGAGGGGCTTTAGTGATTTCCATTTTGAATGTGCAGCCAGATAGTCCAGCTGAAAGATCATTCAAGGGAGACTCCAACATCACAAAATTTGATAATATTTCTGGCACATATAAACATCCTTTCGTATCTTCACCTACTCAATCCATGTTTGATACTATCTCTTCCATACAAGAGCGTGCTAAACTAAACTTTGCAGACTCCAGTAGCATGGACTTATTGCCGCAATCATACATTGAATTCTCTGAAGAGTATCATCAATCTTCATTTCCTGCACAGAATATGCAACCAATGCAGCAGACTTCAGGATGCATTACAGGCAGTTGCATTACGTCAAAAATGTATAAGGAGTTCTTCCGATCTATCTGAAACTCACCACTGCTCTTATCTCTCCGATGAAATGCAAAATATGGAGCCACATTCTCTTTTAAATGTTGAAGCCGAAAAGGCTACGAAGAACTTGGTTTTGGGGGAGCTGATGGTTCAGAGTACGGGGTAAGAAAGTTGAACTTCTTTTCGTTAACTCTTTGCTTGCCTCACTATCGCTTTGCTGCGCATGAATGGATAGAAATTTTGGTAATGTTGGATTTAATTATCTCCACTTTTGATTCGTTATGCTGGAGATAATGATCACGCAATGGAGGACAAACAAGAATTGATGATGGCCGACGAGTTCTCTCCATCAAAGTGATTAAATAGCACGGGTTGATTCTCATGGTGCTTGTGTTTAATTAATAAAATTCCATGCATAGTGCTCACTGCACTTTGTTTTCAAACAAAACAAAAAGATTTAATAGATTTGATTTTATTATGTTTTTTTTTTATTTATTTGTAGGTTTTAATAACCATATAAAATAGTTTTAAAGTTTTTAATTAAAAAAAACCAAAATAATAAAAAAAAATTAAAACAATTCAAAAAAAACAATTTCAAAACAATGCAAAATATTTTTTTTTTAGATTTGATTTTGTTTTATTTATTTCTAGTTTTTTTAATAACCCTACAAAAAAAAATATTAGGTTTAAAGTTTTTTCTCCAAAAAAAATAAAATAAAACAATTCAAATAAAAATAAAATAAAACCATCAAAACAATGCAAAACATTTTTTTAATTTTATTTTTATTTTAATAACCATCCAAAACAAATTTTAATAAAACAATTAAAAAAAATCAAAAAAATAAAAAAATAAAATAAAAAAATAAAAAAATCAAAGCCATTAAAAAAAAAATATTAAAACAATTCAAAACAAAAAAAAAAATATAGAAAAACAATTAGAAAATAAATTTAAAAAAAAAATCAAAATAATTAAAAAATTGCAAATGGACATTTCATAAGAGTTGAAAACGTTTTATGCTAACTTGTCTTGTTAGAGTTAGGAACTAGCACGCAAAGGCAACAGGTAAAAAATTCATTTCATTTTATATTGGTTGCTAAGCATTCATACTCATACTTGAATTTTATGTTCTTCAAAAAGCTCTCACAATTTTCATGCAAGAGTTGTACTAAGATTTTACAGGTGCGCGATGATCCAAGTCCATGTAGATGTGATCTTTCGAAATCACATTCATTATTGGAAGCTTGAAGGAGTTGATTACAAATGTCGTGACATTTTTCACTACAGAGAAATGTTTTGTTGTCATGATTTGTTTCCCACACTTCTCTTTCAAAGCCTCATCAGTCATCCATGTTAAAGTCCATTGATTCATTGCCATATCCATCATGATTTCATACATGTCTACTTTTCTGACTCGCATACATTTTTACCTCCATTCAGTTCATCTTTTTCCCTCATGAATAAACCATCCATATCTTTATGTTGCCTTGCTTTCCTTGCCATAAAATAACATATTGTATCTATAGTCCTACCAATCATTTGTACGAACTCGCGTTGACTGATGTGGGATTCCTTAAGGTCCACCTTTCAACAAGTCTTGACCCATCGACCTCAGCACCTTATTTGGGATAAAGACTAGAGTCATTATTAGTACCTTGAGGCTTGCATGCCCTAATGGCAAGTCTTCTCGCCAACGGACAATGGGAATACATTAATGTCTCTTGTTTGTTGGATCTTGCAAGTGGCTCGACATCAGCTCATTCATTCGCACTTCGCAAGATGTACTTGGGTACCTTGGCACTCATTGACATTAATGGTGAGTTTGCCTCGCATTGGTTAACGACATTCATCAATGGTCGGTAATCCAATGACTTCTTTCCATGTTCGACATCGACACATTCATTCACATGGAAAGAATTGTGCCACGATATGGGATGAGATGAAGACTATATGATTCAGGAGCAGATTATTTTGGAAGAAATTCAGTAGCAGTAATAAAGGATCCACATTCTCGACTTCATCCATCATATATGAAACCAAGACACAGATCACATTCTTGTATTCTTCATTCCATGATTCAGCAGCAGGAGCTACACATTTCTACATATACACAGTTTGTCCACTCAGGTAAGTAAAGGTATGTTCTTTCCTAGCTTTTTATCATACAATTCCTTTAATACTAAAATTATAATTTTTGGAAAATGTTTCACCATGTTCATATTCACATCCATACTCCATTATCACCTTCGATATGCCATATATGTCCTTTCTACACATATCATCCTACCCAACATACTTTTTCTAACCAACATACTTTTTCCAAACAACTACTATTGCATTATGATTCAAATGTTACATGTTTTTCAAATAATGATCAAAGAAAGAAAGGTTGATTACATGTTTTCAAAGACTTTTGATGCAACACAAAAACAATGAAAGTATTGTTACACAAGAACCAATACTAAGTAAATTTTGGTTGTTACACAAAAACCAACCAAACTAATATGTTGCACTCGATTAAATGTTTTCAAAGTCTTTTGATGCAACACAAAAATAATGAAAGTATTGTTACACAAGAATCAATACTAAACAAATTTTGGTTGTCACACAAGAACCAACCAAAATAATATGTTGCAAGCAAATGTTTTTAAGAGAGAGGACTTTGCAAAAAGGAACAAAGTTGTCAAAAAGGAAATTATGTGAAGTTAAAAAAATCGACATCAGCGAGAGTTCATGTAAAAGCAAGACAATTCAAAAGATCAAATCATGATCAATGCAATAGATTGCATGAGGACATGCAATAACTTAAGTTGGGGAGTATGTTGGGTCTCCAAATTAACCTTGATTTTCACTCCATTTTCACCTTTTATCCTCATTTTGTCATCTCATTTCACCATATTATCATTACATAACCCTATATTTCCATTACCATATGAGTTTATATTCTCATTTTCCAAAGTTATTAATTTCATGTATTTAGAGTGAATTTATGATTAAAAGTTAGAGAAATAACATGTATTTTCTTATACCTAAAAGTGGCTTGAGTTTGATGACATGTGTAGATCATTTGGAAGCTTCCAAGGCACCCTTATGTGGCCTCCCAAGATCAAATTCGAATTTCAACTCAAGAGCTAGACCATATTCCAAGGAGGAAGATCATGGAGATTTTGATGTGTCATGGGATTTGTATCTAGTATTTAGGGATAAGTTGAGACAAGTGTGGGTCTAGTAGATATTTAAGGGATCTACATTTATTGAGTAGATATCCCTAATTCATGTATAAATAAGAGGAGCGTCCTCCAAATTAGGTAATGAAGGAGAGGAAGGAGAGAAAACAATTATCAGTTATTCATTAGCACCAAATTTATGATTGTTCATTCAACATGAATAATATCATTTTCTCCAAATCATGAGTTATGAGTGTTGTTTGATTCTTAAGGTGTGATAGTTGCTAATGTGTGCTCATTGAGGAATGGAAGGATCCCCATACTGAGATAAGTGCACTTTGTTGTAAAGTAATGTTGTGAATATACTAATCTTAATTATGATGTTCATCTTATTTCTTTCTTGTAAATACTTGTAGATAATTTTAGTATGAATTCATGTTGTGGCCATGTTTTGTTGTGTGAAGGTTGATCTCCTTTCAATAGCTAGTTTTGATGTGAGAAGGAAAACCAGGAACTCCTAAGTTAGGAGTCCCTTCTTCATGAGCTAGATTAAATTGAAATAAGATTTACTTTCTCATATGCTTTCCTAGATTACATTTATGTGAATATTGATTCCCTTTCAGTATCTAGAGATCAAGTCCTCCTAAGTTAGGAGACTCTTCTCCATAAGCTAAGAATTGAATTGGAAACAATATTTACTTGCTTTCATTTACATGCTTTCTTTCCTGCTTTCTTAGGTGTTTGGCAATGTTATTATAGAAAGATGGTAGAAGGACAACCAGGACTCTTGAACAAGAGACTCTTCTCTATCTTCTAAAGTAAAATAATTCCATTGATCAAACATTATTTTTATGCTTTCATAGAATAGATCTGATAGTTTAGATTTGTAATATGCATTTCCATTCTAAACAAACTTCTTACACCTGTTTCATCTAAGGTCCCATATATATTGGTTTGCTTCTAAGTTTACGATTCCCCGGATTGATAAATTAAATGACAGGGATTTAGCAGACAACTAAATCGCCCAACAAACCGTCAACATCTAGGACTGTGTCGAACGACACAGCGACAGCAGAAGCCCCTGCCGTCACTCCGACAATGTTTGTCGGCATACCATCTGTCCCAACTAGCTCACAACCGCTAGAAGGAGTCCACCAAGGGACTATTTCGACAGTGTGGTCTGTTCCAGTTTGTTCATCCGGAATAATATCCGGCAACTCTTATGTTGAAACTCACCAGATTGATCCATTTGGAGGACAATTTGGGCAATCCAGTCCCCAAGGACAAACAATCCCCTTAAGTTCCGGATTGCTACCGTATGGGGGGAAGTACGCCCTTTCACTACCCCCTCCAGGAGGGTATCCATACGGGAGTTCGCAACAGTATTCAGGTTATACTGGAGTTACATCAAGTGGTTGGGTACCTATGCTACCTCAACAACCAAGGGTTGTATATTCTATGCAACAGTGTGTACCTATGTCGAACATCCCGACCACACCGGCTATCTTGACAGTGTCACAAGTTCAAACGTTGCCTGTTGTATGTCAACCTCAGATTTCTCAGGTTGTAATGCAACAACCCCTTGACCCTGGGACACAACCACAATCGCCAACTGGTGGGGCGACACAAGTCCAAATGGGTACAACTACCCCACACCTTGGTCCAACATTTAGTATAGCACAACAGAACATGGCTTCACAACCGTGGCTAGTGCAATACCAACAACCACAATTCCAGCCAGTGTACCAAGGTTCTGAGCAGCAGATCTTTGCGAATAGTGGACAACCGTATATTCAAAACGGTCAAAACCAACCGCTTTACAGTGGTCAAATCCACCAACCGTATCAGTCATACCAACATCAATTACATTATGCTGGTATGCAAAGGCCCACTACTTAAGCGATTCCATCGTACCCTGGGTATGCTTCACCTAACCTGAATCAACAGTTACCATTCGTGGCAACTTTAGAGTTACCCGATTTACACCGGTTAACCAACGATCTGATTGCTTACGCCCCTTGGTGGCCAGCGATTCCTCACAAACTTCCATCTGACATTCCTAAATTCAATGGAAATCCAGGTGAAGACCCATCGAATCACGTGATGACTTTTCATCTGTGGTGTTCATCAAACACCCTAAATGATGATTCGATAAGGCTTCACCTTTTCCAGAGGACGTTAATGGGTCCAGCGGTAAAATGGTATATTGAATTGCCTAGAGCCTCGTTCGACAATTTCATCTCCCTAGCCACGACTTTCTTAACACATTTTCAATTACCGATAAGGTATGAAACGGGAACAAAAATATTAACCAACTTCAAGCAGACAACTGCCACTCATATATCCGATCATATACATGAGTGGCGTCGTCGTCGTAGGATGGTGAAAACATACGTTCCCAATCATCTGTTAGCTGAATGGTTTATAAAGTCATTACTTCCTGCTATAACAAAAGATGTGGCAAAGGGGGGAGTCGTAACAGAGGAGCAAGTTATTGCTCGTGCACAATATCTAGACTTAGTTTATACTCAGTCTGGCACGCTCTACGACAAAATACCTGACGCCCCTAGACCGGAATTCTCAATTCCTACTCCTCCTAAATCAAATAGTGACTCTCATGCCGGTGATGGTGTGATTGGCACGGCAAACGTGAAATCGACAAAGGCTTCGTCTAATAAAGCCCGTAAGAATTCGGATCAAAATGCAAAAGATGAAATTCTTGCTTCGGAAGTAAATGCCGTATCGGCAGATAAAGGCAAAGAAACCAATCAACCAGGAAGCAAGAAAAAGCAAAACAAAGGGAAGAAGAAGAAACAGGGTGAGTCATCTCCTGAAAAAACTTCTTCAAACCCTCTTGGAAATAGGAAATATCCATGTCAGATATGCGATGAGGATCACTGGACAAGGGATTGTCCGTACAAAGCTGAGCTTAAGAGATTATTTAAAAGTTCGCAGAACTCAACTGTGTTAACTGATCCATTTCCCAATCCAGGTCAAAATCTGGTTGATAGTGGAAATGCTTCCCTGTCGCAAGTGCTTATGTTGTCGGTTTCAAAACAGCAGAATGATGCTTTGATTTCGACAAGGAAAAAAGATTACGGGAATCCGCAGCTGTCGAACGACAAAGGTAAAGATCAACCAAGTAGTTCGACAACAACTTCGACAGAAGTTGTACCACCCATCATTCCTGAATTAACAATAAAACCGCCAAAGGGAGTAGTACAGAAGTCGACATTTAATCCTCGCGCCAGAGCGGCGCAGCATTATAACATAGTGGAAGATTTGGCCCAATCGCCATCCGCTATGTCGACTCTTGAAGTGAAACAAAATTGCCAATCCCAAAGGCATGATTTGTTATCGGCTATGGGTGGGGTTGATCCTAAGGATTCCAATCTTGTATCCTTTGATCACAAAGGATACGATCCTCAGTTACCAGCTCAACTAGCTTTCCTTATTCAAGTGAAAGCCCTCAACAAAACTGTTCACCGAACAGTTATTGATGAGGGGGCATCTACATGTATTATGTCGATGAGTTGCTGGAAAACTTTAGGATCTCCAACCTTGTCGCGATCTTCGACGACATTAAAAGCATTCGACGGAAGGACATATACCCCGTGCGGTATCCTTAATAACTTGAAAGTTGAACTGGGAGGAAAAACAGTAGAGATAGATGTTGAAGTCATCGATGGGAATCTAGACTACAACATCCTACTGGGAAGACCGTGGATATATGCCATGGCAGATGTAGTGTCGACTTATTTTAGGAAGATCGCATTCCCCTTTCAAGGAGGGATTACGATCGTCGACCAACAAGACTTCCTCCCTAATGGTTCACAAGTTACAGGAAGCATTCCCATGATCCATGGAAGCAACCACTCGCTTCAAGACATCGGAGTAGGCCTACTGAAAGACCCCACATTAATGGGAACTTTCACACTTCCACCTCCAATCTATATAGGAGAAGTAGCGTTGGTAAGAGCCTGCAACATGATATCTTCCACGAAGATCTCAAAAGACGATGTCGACATGGATCATGCAATGGTTTTACCCCGAAGCCCTATAGAAATATTGTAGCAATCAATGTTTCGGGCATGGGAGGTGAACCCAAATCAACGCTCATCAAGCGTTTGGGTAGATAGGTCTAGGGAATATGGTACCCCATTAGATCCTTGGTCGAAAGTGCATGGGACTGACGAAGGAATTCTACAATCAATGTTGATTGAGGGGGCACCATGGAATGATTGCCACCATCGTTCCCTTCTTCAAGAATATGAAGAAGATACTCAGTATGACCTTTACAACCCTTCAGTTTTTGAATTCCTATCAAATATCGTAAATACGGTGGATTCCGAGCAAAACTTATCCAATATTGAAGAGACTATAGCCATAAATATCTCGACTAAAACAAATGTTGTAGAGAATATTTATGTCGCCAAAGGATGTTCTCCTTCAGAACAGGAAATATATAACGCTCTTTTCCGCGAATTCAGAGATGTCTTTGCTTGGTCATATGATGAAATGCCAGGCATTGACTCGAGTATCGTTGAACATGAAATTAAAATGTATCCTGATGTCAAACCAGTAAGACAACGGCTTCGGCAGGTGCACCCCAGGAAAGCCGCTGCCATTAAAGCAGAAGTTGAAAAACTTCTCCATGCTGGTTTCATCTACCCGGTTCCTCTAACCGATTGGGTATCGAATATTGTCCCCATTATGAAGAAACAAGGGACAATTAGAGTGTGTGTCGATTATAGGGATGTAAACCAAGCTTGTCCGAAAGACAACTACCCTACACCCTTCATCGACCAGATAATTGATGAATGCGCCGGATGTGAAATCTTTTCATTTATGGATGGATTCTCTGGGTATAATCAAATAAATATCTGCCCACAGGACCAGTCAAAGACTGCATTCATCTGTCCGTGGGGCACATTCGCTTATTGAAAATTACCCTTTGGTTTAAAGAACGCAGGGGCGACGTTTCAGAGGGAAATGAATTATGCCTTCCATGACATCAAGAAAATCGTTCAACCTTATCTCGACGACCTTCCGGCTCATTCGCGAAAGCGGACTGATCATCCAGAACATTTAAGAGCGATATTTCTACGTTGCCGACACTACAAGATAAGACTCAATCCGCACAAATGTGTGTTTTGCGTCGGTTCGCGTCGTTTACTTGGCTTTGTAGTCTCTAAGGATGGGATTCGTCTCTACCCTTGCAAGGTTCAGGCAATCATTAATTTGCCTCCACCTTCAAATTTTCTTCAGATTCAGAAACTTCAAGGGAAAGCAAACTTTCTGAGGAGGTTCATTCCAAATTACGCAGAACTTGCTAAAGGTTATACTCGTCTTTTGAAAAAGGATGTACCTTTTTTCTGGGATCAGGTGGCGCAAGCTTCCTTTGATGCTCTGAAAGATTCTCTAGTAAAAGCATCATTAATGTATGCCCCAGACTATCAAAGAGATTTTAACCTGTATCTGGCTGCGGCGGATACAACCATTGCGATGGTTTTAGTTCAAGAAGTCGATGGAATTGAACATCCTATATATTATTTAAGTAAAAAATTGAATGATATAGAAAGAAAATATTCTTATGTTGAAAAGCTAGCACTCGTTGTTGTTCAAGCGATACAAAGATTTCGACATTATGTCCTCTTTTGGAAAACTACCATTCTATCAGATTGCAACCCCATGACTTATATATTGTCGCGACAGTTGCTGGGGGGCAAATATTCAAAATGGATAGCGATCCTTCAAGAGTTTGATCTGGAATTTGTAAAATCCAAATCAAAGAAAGCTTTAGTTTTCGTAGAATTATTGTGCAATCTCCCATCGTCATCCAATGATGAAACATCTTAAGAGTCAATCGTGGACGAAAGTTTGTTTCTGATATCTGCAAGCAATGAGTGGTATGGGGATATAATAATTTATCTCCAAACCCAAAAATTCAGGCCTGACACCTCACACTCAGAACAGAAACATATACGATACCAAGCGAAAGACTACATGATCGTCGGTGATACGCTTTACCGTCGTGGTATCGATACAGTTCTGAGGAGGTGCCTCACCCATGAAGAGGCCGAAAAAGTCCTGAATGAATGTCATTCAGGCGCGTGTGGGGGGCATCAATCTGGATATGCTACAGCACAGAAAATCTTACGAGCAGGATACTTTTGGCCAACCATATTCAAAGATTGCATAACCGCAGTCAGAAGTTGCCATGCTTGTCAAATTTTTGATAGCAAAACCAGAAGACCACCCGCACCTTTACAGCCAATAGTTGTTGTTGGGCGTTTCACCAAATGGGGCATCGATTTCATGCAATGTAACCCCACCTCGACCGGGGGGCATGGGTATATTATAGTCGCCGTTGACTATTTTACCAAATGGGCCGAGGCGATGCCTACATTAGATAACACTGGTGAAACAACTGCCCTTTTCTTCTTCAATCATGTAGTCGCCAGGTTCGGCGTACCACAGGCCATAGTTACAGATCATGGGTCACATTTTCGCAATCACATGATGGTTGAATTAGCTGCCAAGCTAGGGCTATCTCACAACAGCTCTACCCCGTATTATCCGCAAGCCAACAGACAAGTTGAAGCAATCAACAAGGTCTTGAAGAGTATGTTGCAAAGGATGATCGGGGTTCACAAAAGAAGGTGGCACCTAATCCTGTACTCAGCCTTGTGGGCTTACCGAACATCGGTAAAGAACGCAACCGGGTTCACACCTTTCCAACTGGTGTATGGCCTGGAAGCAGTCTTGCCAATCCAGTGTGAAATTTCGTTGCTTAAACTCGCAATTGATCTCCTCCCTGGAACTTCGGAAGAAGAGGCTCGTTTCTTGGAATTAATCCAATTGGATGAAACCCGTCGTGACGCCACTTTGGCTAACGAAGCCCATAAGAAATGAGTCAAGGCGCAGTTCGACAAAAATGTCAAACCCCGTGTCTTCTCAGAAGGTGACTTGGTCTTGCTTTATGACCAAGAATCCGATAAATTGGGAGCAGGTAAATTTAATTCTTTATGGATGGGCCCCTATATTGTTAAACAAGTGTTAGCAAAAGGATCCTACGAGTTAATGGATTATGACGGAATTCCACTGGCGCAACCCCGTAATGGGTTGTACCTCAAGCGTTACTATGCTTAAATAGTAACCTGTATGCTTTTGTTGTATTTTGTTTTCGCTAAAGTATTTGTTTTGGTCGAGTGAATCACCTTTTTACATTTATTGCAGATGTCAAACCTTCTGGAGACATGTGTTGGATATGCCGACGGAGCGAGTCGTAGTTCGTGGAACCTGTCCTCCGCAGCCTGGGCCATTTTTGATCCAAGCGGCGAGTTATTAAGTTTCAGATGGGTGTGTATTGGGCAATCAATGAATAACATCGCTGAGTATAGCACGTTGATAGAACTACTCTCTGATGCCATCACCCATGGTATACGCCGACTAATTGTCAGGCTAGACTCACAACTCGTAATACTACAACTCAATGGTATATATTCCGTTCGCAATCCAGCTATTTATCGCATGTTCCTAAGGGTTAAGATTTTGGAAAGACAATTTGATTCAATTCAATACCAGCATATTTCCAGAAACTTAAACACATTAACCGACTCATTAGGAAACTATGTGTTGGATAGACATTTGCGACATTTATAAAAAGAGACACAACATCAATGTTGTACATATGGATCATATAACTCAACCAGAATAAAACTCGAAAATCAAAATGTATAAGCTGTTTATCGTTTATACATAATGTTCTATAACCAAGACAAAAATCGGTCATATGACCCAAAAACTCAAAAATGCTAGGGGGCGCCCTAGCCTAGTGATGCTCATGATAGCACGTCACGGCCTGTGCAATCATCCGCAAGAGACGGGTCCATCGTCTAGGCACACCAGTAGTATGCCGTTGCAACTGTAAAGGTAACTCATCAATCCTCACATCGGGAATGCCAAGAGTAAGGCTCTCAACCTGCACCTGCACAGCTGTAAGGGTCTCGGCTACATCAAGGTCGCGGAGAATAACTCTCCCAGCAGTCTCCCCTGCTGGCGCAGCGACTGGCGCTCTCGGGCAAACTGCTGGACGAACAGGACCAACATCTGCATGCACACATGAGTTCGATTAAAGTCTTGATAGAATAAAGCACAAGGACATTATAAATAAGAACAGTAAACAGTAATATGGTCGAAGATTTTACCAATAGCGCCCCATTGTTCGCCATCCGGCAGTACCAAGTCCGGATCACCTCGGAAATCCATACCAACATATGGATACTCGGAATAGACCATCTCCTGACGCTCGAACCACCTGAAGAAGGTATCAGTGAAAGAAATCTGAGATTGACCAACATGCCTAGACATGTGATCAACCCATCTCTGCATGCGTGGCTCGGTAGGAGAAGGCAAGTCGAGTGCGATATACTGAGGCTGCATCAGTGATATTTTCTCCAAGGCAAAGGCAGTCAGAATAGAACCAAATCCAAAGTTCTTCAGCTTCCCGTCCTTTACCTTGTTCAACTGACTTTTCATCTAAAGAAGTAATGCATCACACCAGTTGAATACTTTCGGTTGGAGACACTCCAAGGCATGCTGCACATAAGATCTGTTGGCAACATGAAGAGATGCGCTACCGGCCATCCTACCAATAGTATACAGAATAGACCTAAGAGACCTGTCAGTAATCTCATGGATAACAACCTTGCCGTCTCTACTCGGCTGGGATCCCTCCCTGCAATACTGGCGGACATAATCTCTCACGGAGTCATTCCCTCGGGCCGAACCTGACAAAGAAATGGGGGCACCCCTTCTCGACAAACCAGTCAAGAAGTAAATGTCTACCACGGTCAAAGGGATGGATTTGCTCCTGATCTGAAATACTTGGTTAATAGGATCCCAAGCATCAAGCATATACTACAGTAAAGAGATCTGTGCTCTCATACTAGAGATACGGAAGAACTTCAGCAGGCCACAATTCCGCAGCGCGTTCACCGTGACAGGGTCATGGAGGGCAATCATGTCTTCTTCTTCATGTTCTCGTTCTCGCCATGTAAGGGTCATTTTGCTCAAGAGTCCCTGCAAAAAAAAACAAGAGAAAGAGTAAGATCCTGGATTTGATGAGAAACTGGCAAAATTTTCATCAAAAACTGTGCAACAGAACTGTTTTTTCATGCTCAACGCAACTGGCTAGTGTCCCACCTACGTTGAAGGTCAAACTGCCTTCATGCAGCTTGACATTCAACACAGGTTTCGAATGGACTGCTTGCGCTCATGGCAGAGTGCCCTAGCAAAACCCCAGGGGCTCAGGAGAACAGGAAAACAGGCACAGAATGGAAAAAGGAAACCATGAAAAGAAATAGCTAGAGTTTAGCTCCTACCTGGTCCAGATGGCGCCGAAAATCGTCCGCAGAATCTCTCAGAATCAACTGGTGAAAATCAAGGGGGAAGAGGCACCTCCAAAGCTCCAACAAACCAAGTTCAAATGAAATGGTAAAATGAGAGGTAAAAACACCTTTTAATTGCTTTTTACGTAGTTCAAAGCGAAATATTAGGGTTCTAATCTCATTTTCATGCAAATGTTATTCATTTCTAACTAGTTTGATGCAGCAATTGAGGATGCAGTACTATCTTTGAAAAAGGCAAAGCTAGTGATGGGAAAAATAAAAAATTTGACCATATAATTTCGAGCAGTTTTAGCACAAAGTTCATGCTCGTTAAAAAATAAACGCAAGATCCGAGCAGTTTTAGCACATAGTTCATGCTCGTTAAAAAATAAACATAAGACCGAGCAAATGATTCCACCCGCGATTTAGCTCGTTAAAAAATGAACTATCCCGGTAAATAACCACTGTGAATGTAATATCATCAGCCATTAAAGCCTTGGTCGTGTTTGCACCATCACCTCCACTTTTCATTTGGCCGATCGTTTACCTCCATATGATTGTTTACCCATTTTGAGGAACAACTGCGAAGAGTGATTTTACCTAGCCATCCTTGTGACACTGCTGTGATTGGAAAATTCCAACCTATACCTGGAATCAGTTGCTAACCCTGTTTATCACTCATTCCTCAAAAGACGAGTCTTCTTTAAGCTCTTTTCAACTGACTCGTAAAATATGAAAAGATTTCCGAGTCCTTGGCCTTCCAGCTCATTAAAGTGACAGGAAGAGCTATCCCTCCTCTAGATTTTAATCTTTTTGGACCTGAGGGATTATTGCACAAAAAGATCGAGCGCTTGTTTTATTCGGCTCGTTAAAACTATCGAAAACTCATCCCTTCTGTATTGTTTTATACTTTTCCGGATCTAAGGGATTAGATGACGAAAAAGGACTTTTGGAGTTAACTTTATGTACCTTTCAGACTCTCTAAAAATGAAAAGGACCGAGTTATCCTTGTCGTTAGACTCATTAAAATTATTAAATAGCGACAAACTTGTCTTTAGACGAGAACAAGTTTCACTATCGCTAGGCTCGTTAAAACATAGCGATGGGCTTGCCCGAAGGGCAGGTTATAGAACAAGCATATGTTATCCTCCTCAAGCTTGACAAAAATAAAGAGGTACTGGTTAGCAATGACTGGGGAGAAATTGGGAGAAACTAAAGAAAACTTTGATGGTAGCAAGTCGCTCTTGAACATGACACTTTTCCTCCGTACCACATTCGGGTTGGGTTGTTTCATTCACCAGTCACATCCATGGTCTCGCCATACCATCCATATTTGGGGTAATGCTACCAATCCATCGCATCAGTGTCACCATATGTTCAAGAGAAGTCGTTCAGAAAAGTCAACCATGTCCCATCCACTGCCATACATTATCCTTCATCCTTTCATGACCGCCACCCTGAATCATATGTCACAGATCGTTTTCACCTCCATTAAAATCATTAGCTCCGTTCCGTGTCACTGATGTGGGATTCATTAAGGCCCTCCTGTGACGGATCGCTTCTTGTCGACATCAGCTCATTATCCAAGAAGTTGATCTAGGAACAAACCCTTCAGTACTTTGAAACTTGCATGCCTCAATGGCAGGTTTCTCACTTCCAGCGATAGGTATACATCAATGACCTTCGACCGAAATATTTTGCGTGGTGTTCGACGTCAAGTCCTTTATTCACACCACGTGAATTGTACTGTAGTACCTTGAGGGTCATTATCATTATCGGTGATTCCTCTCGCGCTTGTTAACGGTTTACATCATTGACCGGTAATCAAGCGATGTCTTTCCATGTTCGACTTCAGAACATTTCTCACATGGATTGACTTGTACTTAGAGTGAAGATCGAACGAGTTTGAAGACCCCGGATCTAGTTTCATCCATCCAGGCTGCGATATATATTCAGGAAAGATAAAGACATTGACATGTACATCATTGCAGCAGATAATCATCCTACTCAAAGGATGATAATTTCATCAAAATTATCAGTCTACCATCAGACGATTGTCTGTTCTATGTACAGAAAAATGAATTTATAAAGCTGAGCATGGGAATGCCCGCCTCAGCTAGATCGTGAAAGCAGTATGAAAAATAATGTATTGTATTGTATCTTATTACAAGTCTCCTCCCAGCATTGGATGAACTTCGGATCCCCCTGATAAAGCATTTCGCCCGATAAACAGCCTCATACTTTAGGGGGCAACTGTTATAGACATTTTTGTGCCTTACAGCATTGAGCATGAAATGTCCATAATCTAAGGGATCCAAAGTCCCTAAACATGTTTTTCCTACCCCTAGAGGAACAAGGCTAACAAACCACAGCAATTCACAGAAGTTCTCCACCAGAAACTGCTCAAAAACAAGTCAATTCAGGATCATTTCAGTGGCTACACTAGCTGTTTGCGTTGAATGTCAAAGCCAACACTGGCTACCTGCGTTGAATGTCAACTGGAACACTGGCTACCTGTGCTGAACGAGAGTGGACATGTGGCAGGCTCATTTCTCAAGGTGTCAAAACCCAGGAAGCTTCCAAAATGACACTTGCCTCAGGGAATTCGACTGGTGATGAGTAAGATGTTCCAAATCTCCAAGTGGAAGCAAGAACCTCCAAGTGGACTCAAGAACTGACAGAGGGAGAGGACACTAGTCAGATATCAAGCTGACTCATCCTCTCTCCAAACATCTATATATGGATCTCTCTTCCATGAGATCTAGGGGCTGGAATTTTGTTATTGCAAAGAATTGCTGTTGGTTTGAGACTGGAATCATTGGGTGCTTAATGCTTTGAAAGGGGGTGAAGATAGGAATTCCATTTGTTGGGAAGGAGATGCTGGATTGGAGCCCTCTGGGTTGTATCTCTTCCTGAACCTTGTTATTCATCAATAAAGCTATCTTGGTTTCTCCTATATGCTGATGTATTTTTGATGTATGAATGCATTAGTATGTTTAGTTTATTTCTAATCCTAAACTAGTTATGAATGTGAATATCTGTCTTTGTGTAGTGTTATTCTCTTGTCGCAAGTAGCTGTTCTCTTGTCGCAAGTAGCTGTTCTCTTGTGATCTTGTAGGAACCCGTTGAAGTTGGATAAGCAAGAAGGCAAGTAGCTGTGAACTCCCAAAGAGAAGAGAGACCGGATCGAGGGACAAACGGAAGACACCGGTAAGTCCATTGATCTCTCTTCTTTCACATTTCATAAAGGAACAAACCAGAATAGTTGTCTCTGTTTGTTGCTAAGGCACTGTCACACCTTAGGTGGATAGGAGCCAGTAGCCAGTGTTCCATTTGACATTCAACGCAGG
The DNA here is from genome assembly GCA_031772625.1 of Pinus tabuliformis. Taxonomy (NCBI): domain Eukaryota; kingdom Viridiplantae; phylum Streptophyta; class Pinopsida; order Pinales; family Pinaceae; genus Pinus; species Pinus tabuliformis. Next base: position 484,428,444 of record CM062814.1, on the reverse strand, counting down.
TAGCCAGTGTTGGCTTTGACATTCAGCGCAAACAGCTAGTGTAGCCACTGAAATGATCCTGAATTGACTTGTTTTTGAGCAGTTTCTGGAGGCTGGAATTTTGTTATTGCAAATAATTGCTGTTGGTTTGAGACTGGAATCATTGGGTGCTTAATGCTTTGAAGGGGGTGAAGATAGGAATTCCATTTGCTGGGAAGGAGATGCTGGATTGGAGCCCTCTGGGTTGTATCTCTTCCTGAACCTTGTTATTTATCAATAAAGCTATCTTGGTTTCTCCTATATGCTGATGTATTTTTCCCCAGCGGAGTCGCCAATTTGTTGTGGGGAAAAATGCCTATGCAGGATGATCCTATCCACCTAAGGTGTGACAGTGCCTTAGCAACAAACAGAGACAGCTATTCTGGTTTCTTCCTTTATGAAATGTGAAAGAAGAGAGATCAATAGACTTACCGGTGTCTTCCGTTTGTCCCTCGATCCGGTCTCTCTTCTCTTTGGGATTTCACAGCTACTTGCCTTCTTGATTATCTAGCTTCAACGGGTTCCTGCAAGATCACAAGAGAACAGCTACTTGCGACAAGAGAAGAACACTACGCAAAGACAGATATTCACATTCATAACTAGTTTAGGATTAGAAATAAACTAAACATACTAATGCATTCATACATCAAAAATACATCAGCATATAGGAGAAACCAAGATAGCTTTATTAATAAATAACAAGGTTCAGGAAGAGATACAACCCAGAGGGCTCCAATTCAGCATCTCCTTCCCAGCAAATGGAATTCCTATCTTCAACCCCTTCAAAGCATTAAGCACCCAATGATTCTAGTCTCAAACCAACAACAATTCTTTGTAATAACAAAATTCCAGCCTCTAGATCTCATGGAAGAGAGATCCATATATAGATGTTTGGAGAGAGGATGAGTCAACTTGAGATCTGACTAGTGTCCTCTCCCTCTGTCAGTTCTTGAGTCCACTTGGAGGTTCTTGCTTCCACTTGGAGATTTGGAACCTCTTACTCATCACCAGTCGAATTCACTGAGGCAAGTGTCATTTTGGAAGCTTCCTGGTTTTTGACACCTTGAGAAATGAGCCTGCCACATGTCCACTCTCATTCAGTGCAGGTAGCCAGTGTTCCAGTTGACATTCAATGCAGGTAGCCAGTGTTGGCTTTGACATTCAGTGCAAACAGCTAGTGTAGCCACTGAAATGATCCTGAATTGACTTGTTTTTGAGCAGTTTTTGGTGGAGAACTTCTGTGAATTGCTGTGATTTGTTAGCCGTGTTCCTCTAGGGGTAGGAACAACATGTTTAGGGACTTTGGATCCCTTAGATTATGGAAATTTCATGCTCAATGTTGTAAGGCACAAAAATGTCTATAACAAAATGGTCAAAGTTAAAATGAAAAGAAATGAACCCCAAATGAAAATGACCAGGAAAGTGTGCAAGTTCAAATGCCACTATTATTTCATGTTTCTGTAAATAAAGCATCATGTACAACTTGTTGAACTTTTTTTTTTCACAACTGATGAATGGCCAAATAGCTTAATCTTGGCCAGTTCATGTTTGAATTTCTTGTTTTGAGAGATAGAGAATAAAAATCTATCCAAACTGTCTAAACTTGGCATATAAGTAGATAGGTAGAGAAACAAAGGAGCTCAACTGCTAAATCTGAGGCCTTGGAAGAAATAAGTGCATATTTAGATAGGCTTATCATGTAAAGAAAAGAAAATTTATGAGGGTTTTCTAGTCGAAATGCATCCAAACAAAAAGAAGAAAAATGTTAGGTACAGTAGGCTGGGTAGATATTTTTGATGCTGCAGAAGCATACTTGTGATTGGTTTTGTCTCTCAAGGTCTTCATCTTACTGTTATCACAAGTACCATGGTAGTTTTATATTTTGGAGTAACTCAAGCAGAGCATCACTAATCTCCCTTCATACTATTTCCCTAAATCATTTACTAATCTCCCCCAAGGTATTAAGCTCTGCTTAATCTCCTTAAGGTCACTCATTCTCTTTTTCATCAGATGCCTAAGTAAAACCCCATTTTTACTTAGAGAAATGGCCTCATTTCTTCTACAAACCCCTGTTTTTCCCTTTTAGCCCAAGTTTTTAAACATTGTGACTTAGCGCTTTGGACTCATTTTTACATATTAACTTTAACATTATTATTTAAATCTCGCCCCATTACCCGTTCCTGTATTATATTTATAATAAAAACCCCAATTATTAATATTTCCCGTCCGTGGTTATATAACCATATTCAGTGTTTTTAAGGGGATTAATAGATCCATTTGGGATTTATTAATAACCCGCACCATGCCATCCAAAGTATTAATTAACATTTGGTTAATTAATAACCTAACTTAAATAAACCCTGACAACCAATGATATCGCACCCGAAAACATTAGAACCGTGGTTTAATTACATCGGTCCCACCGCTTAAAGTACACGCCATCACAGGAGAGTGCCCATCGTCCGATCTCAACCCTCGCATCCGACTACTGTAGATCATTTCGTGACCCCCTCCACCACTGCACTTTAATGTTCGAGGAATTGGCAGTATCACCGCCCATACCAGGACACGCGGCACACTCTCGCGCTGCTTACGGCCCTCCCGTCCGAAACGACTTTAGCCCATAAGCGGTCTGAGGTAAACCACTTACTGCCCTCCCGTTGACCATTTGCCACGTCACTGTCCTGTACCCTTTGCTACATGACAAGATGTCCCATCATGCTGACATCATTCGCTCAATAAATGCCAAAAATACCCGCCAAGTCAATTTTCGTTAAATAAATGGTAAAATGTCATTTTCGCCCCGATTTTCTGCAAACTGTGCTCCATGCAAATACGTCTAGTTGATTGTTCGAGCAGTTAGCCTATCACCCGGCCAAGAAACTCTAGCGTCATGCTCACCAGTCTGCCATTCGACCTACAAATTCGTAGTTTTACCTCCGCAATTAAGGTATTTACCCATTTTTACCCTACAAACCTGCAATTTCACTTTTCCACAGAGAATTCTACCTAAAAAATCCAACTTTAAGTTGAAATAAGTCTGTTTAGTCCATGAGAGACCCCTAAACCTGTTGTTTAGTCCAATTATCCACAGAAAGCCCAAATTCCTGTTTGAATACACAAGAACCAAACATAGAAGCCCCCATAGCCTTGAATGTCGCACCCATGAATGCACCTCATAAAGACTTGAATTATCTACCCTTGGCTGACAAAGATTTCCAAATAAAAGACTTATCTGGTGACAGGAATCATCTTCAGACCTTCTGCCAAATTAGAGATAGTCATCTAAGCAACTCTGACATTTTTGGACTATGGGAATCAAACCTTCCCATGTACTTTCTTCCCTCAGTCCATGTTTTCCCAGATATCATTCACCAATGCTGTGCCAGCTATGACCCTGTCCATAGAGCAGTTATGTCACCTTCCCAAACTGTCATTTTTTCCATAACTGCTGAATCCATCAATGAGATGACACATTTCCATTCCACTAAGCCCATTTCTCGTCTTTCCATGGGATTTTTGCTTGAAAATCTTCTCAATTGCCCAACTTGGAGATAACTCACATTGCCCAGATGTTCATGATACCAACGCACCAACCTAAAGGCCCTCCTCCTTATTTGCGCTCCTTTTTCACTGAGACTGGTGTTAGCCTCCTATACCAATAGGTTTTCATGTCTCATGATTGACAGTGGAAGTGCCAAAAATGTTCACCTTCCATGCTGCTAAGGTTCCATTTTTGTGAAAGAGGCAAACATTTAAAAAATGTAAACAGGGTATGCCTTAAAAGAAAAATCAAAGGGCAGGAAAATGAATTGGTCAATGAAAAAATAAAAGAAATGAACCCCAAACAAAGACCATGAAAGTGGCTAGTCCAAATTGCCACTACTGTTTTGATGGGTGGTCCAACAGCTCAAGCTGGGCCTCACCATGTTTTAAATTGCAGGTTGTAGACTAGAGAGGAAGTACCTGTTCAAACAGCTCAAGCTTGACAGATGACTAGGTGGATAGAGAAAGAAAGGAGCCCAACTGCTAAATCTGGGCCCTTGGAAGTCATAAGGGTAGACTTAGATAGGAGGGCAGCAAAAAGAAAAGAGAATTATCAGGGTTTGCAAGACCAAGTGCACCCATCCAAAGGAAGAAAAAATGTTAGGCATATTAGGCAGGGTAGGCAGTTGAAGGTTGCAGAAAGCATCATCTAAGTATATCAATTGGCAAGAATTACAATGATGTCACCAGCAGAAGAAAGGCAAGTCCAATGGCTCATTGGGCAAACTACTGAACTATCACTAACTTCCCTCATCCCCTTCAAAAGTTTCTTACTAACCTCCCCATGAGCACTGCAGGATCTGCCTGATCAGTCCTCCTTACACTCTTCATTTGTACAAACTTCATGTCAGAAGTGACTTCTCTCTTTGAAAAGAAGCCACATTTCTTGTGTAAAAATTCTTTTCATTTTGATCTACTCCCTGACTAAGTTTGTTTCCTAAAAACTTAGTTTCTATTATTTTCCCACTCATATTCCCCTGCAATACTAACTGTTAACTCTATCTACACTAAATCCCCTATGATCCCCTTTCCCTATTACTATAACACCATGGTGTATAAAACCCCAAACAATGTATAAATATCCCCCCTTTAGCATTATAGCTAAATACTATTTCTATGGGAGACTTTAGTCCACCAGGGACTATAGTCAACCCTTGTTTTGAGAATTACTCTAACCCCTGGTTAGACTAATAGCTCACCCTTAACCCTCATTTACCCATTGCCCTAAAAAATTTCATGAGAAACCCCTTTTCCCCCTCTCAAAACCCAATATCCCTATGTTTTTATAAAATCCGACAGTCTAACCCGCATACCCCCAAAAAACCCACAAAAACCCCAAAACCTAAAGTTCTGACCCCGACATATTTTAATTATTATTTAAATAGCTGGTGGGTCCCCACCCAAACATGCACGACGGGTCGGGGCACCCGCCAGCCATCCATCTCCCGCCCCCCTTCATCCAACGGTGGGCAGTCTTTTTTGATTTTCAACCCGCCGCCCTTTAACTTCCGGGGAGAGGGCAGTTTTCCCCCCCGTACACGGGACGCGTGGCAAGCGGCGGGGGTGTTCGGAGCCCCCCTCCCCGATACCGCCTTCTCCCAAAAGCGGTGCGGGGAGACCTCTTACCACTCTCCCCAATACCGCCACCTCCGCCGTCACATCGGTCCAACGTCATCATGACGTCATGCCACTCCGCCCGCCCTCATGCCTCTTGGCCCTCCACGTAACCTTGCCACCATACACCACCCGTCACCGTGTCCCGCCACGCTAGCCTCTAGCTCAACGCCCACGTCACCCTCCGTACCCCGGGCCCGCCATGACGTCATGCTGACGTCATCGGCAGAAAAGCGCCAATAACCCATTTTTGCCAAATTTGTCGTTAAAACGCGCGTTTTTGGCCGTTTTATGTCATTTTCACGCGAAAAAGACAGAGAGCCGTTGTGAGCTGTGCGCTGCGAAATTCGCCTCCAAGTCGCCAAATTCAAAGCTGCAGACGCCGCCGATCACCAATTCACCTGCATTATTCATCCACTGTCAACCCGGAGGCTCTCGGCATCATTTATCCAGGTATTTGCCAGAATTTACCTGTTTCACCCATGTTTTAGCCATTTCTCTGCAAATCATCCATAAAAACACCTGTTAAGTCCCAAATTGAAGATTGTCTCCTACTTAATTTTGAATTAAAGCAACCCACATTGCCCCAGCTCCAAATTTGGATATTGAAACGATAATTCACGGTCTAAATTGACAAATTTGTCCTCAAGCTGCCCGGCATTGTTCCCTTTTGCCGAGTGCAGGCTTGAATAGCTGCATTTCACCAATTTTAGTCCTGCCTGCTCTCTGCATTTTATCCTAATTACTCCTAATTCCTGTGAATTTACCCAAGCACAGCAGAAGCAAGTCTGCCTAGCCTGCCTATGCCACTTTGAAGAAAATTTCTAGCATTGTCTACATTGAGTCAGTCGCTTGAGCTTTGAGGAACCTTGCAAACCATTGCAGTTACCTTGTTCCATTCACAAGCTACTTAATGGCTGCTCCTGCACCCACAACTCTCAGTTTTTCCCCCATAAATGCACCAAATAAAGACCTGGAGTCCTTGCCTCTTGCTGACAGGGACTACCTCATCCAAGACTTTGTGGGTGATAGGGACCATTTGCAGACCTTCAGGGAATTGAGAGATGACTATTTAAATGGTAAGGATACATATGGGATATGGGAGTCAAATCTGCCATACTACTTTCTCCCATCTGTCAATATTTTTCCAGAGATTATTCGCCTTTGTGCTGAGAATTATGATGCCAGTCACAGAGCTGTCAAGTCTCCATCTGGGAGCATCCTCTTTCACATTAATGCTGAGTCCATCAACCAGATGCTCAACTTCAAACAAACTCAGCTGTTGTTCCCTTTCTCCATGAACTATCTGCTGGATACAGGTGCCAAGATGACCACTGAGGACAGGCAAAAGATCACCCAGACATTTATGAGGCCTGACCGCCAGCCCACAGGGCCACCTCCCTACTTATATGTCCACTTTACTGATATAGGCAAACTTCTGCTGGACATGATTTCATATGTGTTGGGCTATAAGACCAGTGAATTTGTTGATGAGACAGTGTCGGTATTACTATCTGCTTATAGCCCAGGCCAACCTCTTGCCTACAAATATAATTTTTCTAAGTTCATAGCCAACAAGATACATGAGCAGATTTTCAAAGTAGACAGGGAGGGCATCTTCAAGTATTCATCTTATATCTACCACCTGTTCGTGTATTACCAGTCCGAGGCTTTTCCATGCCACATTAAAAAGCTGGATTCTAAAGGGGAAAGAAGATCTGTTATCTTCTGGACATCTGTCTTCCACCAAGTGCAAAATTCACCATATTCATATTGTGAATTCTTTGATCAATTTGTTTACCTAGTCTCATGTTTGTTGATGAGGTCCCCTCCTCCCAGAATGTCATTTGAAATACAGAAAATCCTGCAGCTCTCCAAGAATTATAAAATAGGTGATTGGTACCTATACCAGGATCATACAGTCATCAGAATCTATGGCTGTGAGCTCTGTCCATACAGGCTCCCAAAATATGTGCCCATGAGACTGTTTGCCTTGGAGTATTATAGGCAACTTATTCACTCTGACCTCACTCACTTTCACAACTCCAAAAAGAAATCCCATCTCAAGTTCAAGCACCACCTGGGCCCCTTCATCATGAATAAAAAAGAGGGATGGCAAGATGCTGAGCTAATCCTTAAGGACAAGTACATGCTTTCAAAAAGCTTCCGGTGGGTCCCCTATGACCCTGAAGCCTTCATCACTGCTAGAAGAGTAAAGTACATGCTGCTAGGCTATGAGCATTGCAAATATCCACATATTGAACAGTATGCCAATCAGCAAGAATGGCTGCAAGACACTTTAATTGAAAAATTAACTGAAGAAGAGATAATGCAAAAGAATGTCAAGGATTTGGAAAAAACTCTTGACTTGGATTCTGTGCAGCAGGTGATCTTCAAGCCACCACATCCAGTAGGAGAAGGGACCTCGGCCACAACAACTGCACCAACCACACAGGCACCTTCTACAGCAGCACCAGGTACAGATAAAGGGAAAGGAATAATGGGTGCTGAAGAAGAAACAGTGAAAGAACAGCCTGCCTCCTCAATTGGGCAGCAACAAGAGCAAACCCCTCCACCGCAAACTGAACCACCTACAACACCTATTTTGCAGACCCCAGCACATGAGGAGAGGGGTAAGAAAAGAGACAGAGAAGAGGCCACTCCTGCTAGTGGATCCTCCCAGCAACCTGAGGCCAAGAGGCAAAGGGTTGATTCCCCAGAGATAGAAGAAATCAGTGAAGAAGTCCTGGACAGTTCAAGGAAAGATGGGGAAGGCAGCCAGCAAACAGGTACAAGCTCCTTTCAGCAGGAGCAGGGATTACAGCTTGGCTTGGAGGTATCCTCCTCCTCTCAGCAGAGCAAGAAGCCTACAAGCACTAAGGCTTCTTTCAAGCAAATAAAGGCACAAAATGACTTGCTGAGAATTGAAGTGTACAAACAGTTTCTGAAAGCAACACCAGCCAAGCAAGAAAGGCTAATGTCTGTCTATGACATTCAAGAGGAGAAAATGATCCTCAGCCACTTTAAACCTAAGGTGTCGCAGCCCAAATCAGCTGCAGATTATGTAAGAACAAGGGTGGAGGTCATGGCAAAGGACATTCACCCCATGGACCAAATAGAACTCCACAAGCAAACTGGAGAAATGGTCTATGCTACCTTGGTGGACAGGGCAACCATGGCCCATGAATTAAAAGAATCACTGAAAAATACCAACATTCAGTTGGATTTTGAGAGAATGTCCTCCATGGCCAAAGATAACAGGATCAAATCATTAGAGGACATCATTATAGACCTGGGACATGATCCCAAGGACCCAAAGGGCGTGAGGGCCCTCATGAAGAAAAAAGAAGATGACCTCAATGCATTAAAGAAAAGGTTAAAGTTGCTGCCCACCGAGCACCCTCAAACAGCAGAATTACAGAAGGAAAAGGAGGCCGATGAGCAGCTGGATCTTATAATGTAGCTCAACCAGAAGGTCCTTGATTTGGAGAAGGAACTTGAAGGGGCCCTACAAGATAAGCAGGGAGAATCCACATCCCAAGCTCCTCCAACTACTTCAACCACGGCAACAACAACAGAGGCAACAGTAGCCCCTGTATCAACCAAAGCCACAACAGAAGCAGCAGCAACAACAACAGCTCCAGACTCCAGTACAAGCATGGACGAGTTGACTAAGGCTATTAAAGAAATGGAGCTCCAGGCCACTGAGACAAAGCAGGCCAAGGAAAAGTTGGCAGAACTAGAGGCCAAATATGATAAATCAAAGATGACTGTGGCAGAGCAAGGCAGAGAAATAAAGGCCCTGAAAGAGAAAATAAAGGCCTTGGAAAAAGAGCTCAAGCTAGAGTCTGCTATGGCAGAAATAAAAAGAATTTTGTGGGCCCGAATTGACCAATCCATCACTAGATAATGGAAGTCAATTAAGACTGTGCATGAGCAAATGGATTTAATTGGCCAAGCACAGATAGAGATTCAGAAGGCTAGAACAGTGCTGGGAAACAGGCCTGAGCAGGCCAATAGAATGATAGATTTTTTGAACAAACAAACAAAGGAGGAACTGGAAGCCATCAACATTGTCAACAGAACAGAGGTTGTCCTTACAGCTAAAAAGGTACTGACTCTCAGGAATTATGTACAAACCGTGGAGAGGAAATGCTATGAAATACAGGCTGAGGTGGATGAGTACAAGCTCAAAATGGGAGCACTGCAAGCAAAGGGACTGCCCAGCCTACTAAACAGCACAGGAAGACTGCTCCCCCGTGAGCAATATGCCAACAGGATGTCAACCTTTGTTGAAAATTAAATTACTGCATCTGGTAGTACTTCTGAGGAAGCAGGGCCTCCAACAGGGCAGGGCCTTCTGCACAAACTTGAAAATATGTTTTTTATTGAAAATGAAATCCACCACCTTTTTGCGGTTCCTCCAAATTTTTATAGATATACAGAGGCAGATGAAACTTTGGTGAAGATTCGAAGACACCAAATGCCCAAGGAGGATTGGTGGTAGGCAATGCTTCAAATTTTGCCACAATAGCCTCAGTTGCTCGGTCCCAGTCAGCTACAACTCAGCAAAAGTCAAACAGCAGAATAAAGACAGCGTTTAAGGCAGCCGAAAGGTGACTCAGCATATAGACAACGACAGCAAGCCAAGAGATAAATACACAATTTTTGGACAGCATATCCTCAGCCGACTCCAACAGCCACAAAGTCAACATCTTCTGACCATTTTGGATAGCTAAGGCACTGAAGAGTTACTACAGCATTTACTCCCTCAGCTACAACGCTCCAGGAGTTGGCATAACATTAATGAAGCATTTACTCATCAGCTAGATATTTTCTTATGTAAATTATGTATATATACCTCCCCTGGCAACGTATGAGGGGTTGGTGATTTTCATTCTGAGGCAAATGTATTGTATATTTTCAGATTATCTAATGCAAAAGGCTGGAAAAGCTCAGTGATTTCCTGAATGTTTGATGTCTTGGTGATGCTATGCGTGCTGTTGCAGAATTCCTGTGTTGTCTGATGGAACAATAAGTTTTTCTCAATCTATGTTTTGTCTTCTTATGTTTATTAAATCATATACATGTCTCACTAATCTAGCAGTAGAGAAAAGGAATAGTACAGGATATGTTTGGTTACACCTTGTGCTCAATCTTTATTGCTGAAAATGTTTTCTTCAGAATTGATCATGAACATGAATTCTTAATTGCTCATGTTTTCATTAATTCTATAAATATGAATGTTATGTAGAAATTCTTCACTGCTTCTAAATAATGTTCTCACCGTTTCTCCATACCAGTTTGTTGAAAGATTCTTAATTGCCTTTCATAGCCTGGTTACATCACACTTAATCACAGTTTCAAAGCATTGTTTCTCAGACATTTATCTGGGTCTGCAGCATCACCATTGTATCTACACAGCATATCAAACAAATAAAGCACCACCGACTCCATGCCCAATGGCCTAGAACACCCTGGTAAGCACATATATATCTTGACTGAAGTCATCATCCAGCAAATTCCAAAAACAAAACCTTGAGCATCATAACTAGCCTAAAATATTATACAAACAAAGTTAAATCATAAAGAGAGAGCCCTCTCTGGTCATAGGTAGGCTAGAACCTATGACCCAAATATTGGTTAGTGGTTACCTCGGCCGTATTCCCTTGGGAGTCAAAGGGAACAACCTGAGTGATAACAACTGGAAAACTCATTCTTGACATGATATCCTTGATCTTGGGATTTAGATCCAGTGAATATGTGGATGATATCACCATGGTTCTATTATCTATCTTTACTCCAGGACAGCCCCCTGTTGTCAAGTATGACTATGCCACTTCTATAGCCAACAAAATCCATGACCAATTCCTGAATTTGGATAGAGAAGGAGTTTTCAAATACACTTCTTATATATACCATCTGTTGTTATATTATCAGCCAAACAACATTCCATTTCCCATTAGGAAATTAGACTCGAAAGGATATCGGAGGTCTATGATCTTTTGGAGCTCAATTTTCCATGACTATGACTCCCCTTATACCTATAGTGAATTTGTTGACTTATTTCTACACCCAGCCTCAACTGTGTTGATAGGAGCTCCTCCTCCCAGAATTACTGGTGATATGAAGAAGATTTTGCAGCTTTCCAAACAGTACAGGATAGGTGACTGGTACCTCTACCAGAATCACACAGAGATCAGAATGTATGGGTGTGAATTTTGCCCTTTTAAGTTTCCTAAATATGTGCCCATGAGGTTATTTGCATTAGAATATTTCAGGCAGCTCAGTAATGCAGACTTAACCCATTTTTGTAATGTAAAGGAGAAGGCTTAGCTGAGAATAAAAAACTAGTTAGGCCCTTATGTTATCCATTCTAGAGATGCATGGCAAGATTCTGAAAAGATCTTAGAATACCACCTTAAATTCAAGAAGAGTTTTCAGTGGGTTCCATATGACCCATGTAGTTTCATAAGTGACAGAAGGGTAAGAAACAGGTTATCAGTGTATGTACATCATAGGATCCCAAAAATTGAACAGTATGCAAATCTGGAAGAATGAGTAGAAGGGACATTAATAGAGGAAATTAGTGAATAGGAAAAGATGGAAAAATCTATGAAAGATCTTGAAAAAACCCTTGACCTAGACTCTTTTGGACAGGTATCTTTCAAGTGGTTGTTACACAGTAATTTGTCACTGTCTTCACTTAAGTCTTCCTACTGCGTCATGTGTCCAAGTCATATATACTCATATTAGACAAATGCTCTCTGATGTTGCCAAATGACCCACTTTTCCTAATTCATCTGCCTCATCACGTCTGTTGGCTAAATAAATGTGCCGAAGGGCGCTCCTAAACAGTCCAGAAGCACTGCCATCGCAGAATTACACCTGATTCTTGTGATGGTCCGATTTTATGTTCTAGCGCAAGGTTGCTTGTAATCTTCTGCGATGACCTGACTAGCTACATTATTCAATAGCGATGTCAACGCATCAGATCAGTTATGTACCTGCAATGATCCAGATTGGGTGAATTTGTTCCAACAGTCGGCCTTCCAGATGACTCCAGACCTGGTTGTTGGCATAGTTTGTATCACCCTCCTTTCTTTGGCAGCTGTTTTGTCATTTGTGCTACCTTCCTTGGAGATAAGTTCACTCTTCCACCTTTCATGGAGACTCCTATTTAAACTCTCATCATTGCTATGCACTACTAGTTTTTGGGAATAGTTGTTGATACTTGGCTAATGGAGCAGTGTTGTTAGTGTTTGTGAGTTTGCTAGATAGCTGGTGTGAATGTGATAAGTGTGGGATTTTTGATAGCTTGAGGAAGGCTGTGAAATGCCCTTAATCTTGTGTAAAACTTGTGAGTGAGAGAGACTTGTATGTTGGGTTGTTACACTAAAATTTGTCACCGTGACTATTTGCAGTTAGTATGGCTCTATCAACTGTCATACTATCCTCCTTGGCAAGTCTCATACCTCTGCTCCTCATGTCAAACTCCAAGAAAGAGAGAAAGTCCTTAAAAAAACTATATAACTCTGGTTACGCAGTTTCTCTTAGCCTTACCTGCGTGTACGCACCCCAAGTTCACAATACCTGCGTACTTGTATGCTCTGTCTGTAAAGGGGTGGGTGCGTACTCCTGTAAAGGTCAAAAGGCGCAAGTTTCACTTCAAAAAAGTTACTTGTGGTCATTTCTAGAGCATTCTAGAAGTTTGTTTGACGTATATTGAGCGCCTCCAGATGGTTCATGTATCCCTATGAAAGAGGAACTTATCCCATCAAGAGGGGAGCTATCCCATTCAAAGAGGGGCTTATCCCATTGATGGTGGACCTGATTAACTTCCTCTAAAGAACTATAAATACAGGCATTGGGCTAGAGGGAGGGGAGGTTGAAAGCTGAACATTCCTAAGGGTAGATGCTGCTGGAATTAGGACTCCCTTATAGAGCTTGAGAGGAGAGATTCCCATCCTTTCCTAGCCTTATTTGGAAGTGGGTGAGCTGATCAAAGTAAAGGAGAACTCTTGCTGGACCCTAGGAGGGACCTGCACAACACCAAGGCTCAGGTTGTAATGGTTTCTTTTGTTTCCACTTAATACAATTAAGCTCATTTTTCTCAACAGATTGTTATACATGATTTGTTTCATATACTCCTTGGTCTGTATGATGAATATGTTTTATTTTATGAGTTATTCAGGTGCTATGTAATCTTTTGTTTGTTAGTGAATGCAGGTTTTGAAGAGAAGGAGGAGCTCATCCGGATCAGCGAGGCTGGACTACTACAAAGCGTTGGACTAAAGGTATGTTATAAACACCTGATTACTTGTATTCTAAATGCATATTTAGAGAAAGCTAGTGTTTAATTGTCTTGTTTGTCACTAGAAAGCCTTAGCTTCTAGGGAGGTCGGTTTTGTCCGCAAAATTGACTCTTTCCACATGACAAAATGCATAGAAACTAACTCGTCAAAGGGCGAATAGATAACCCAAGCTGCGGAAGAGATATTTCGTGTACTACGACAAGCACCATCAGCGAATCCAATGTACATTTGGAGAGGCGTCGACATCTGCAATATCAAGAGTAAAACCAAGATAAGCCAGAATAATGACGAAAAACACACTTTCTAAGCTAAGCACACTGTCTATACTAACAAACACACCAGCTAGAAATAAAAACCTAACCTAACTAAAATCTCCATACCCATCATTTAAGCATAATACCTCTTTAGGTAAAGTCCATTTCTGGGTTTACCCAAAGAGTCAATTGTTCGCCCCTCTTGGGCAAACCAGTGAGAAAGTAAATATCTGAGGGCTCTATCTCGAGCTGGTGCCCTCCAATGTAAAAGCACTGATCCTGAACGTTCCACCTTTCAACCAGCCACTCTAGAAAGTGCACCTGGGCCCTCATGCAAGGTATGGCCCAGTATTTGTAAAGACCGCATGCCTTCAAAGCATCAATGGAAGGTTGGCGATTAATGGCGGCCAAATCAACATCTTCGTGTTCTCTCTCGTGCCAATCAAGCATGGTGGGAAATCTACACACCATAAAACATCTGTTAGAGTCCATAAATTTAAAAAAAATTTGTTCATTTTGGAGAAATGGGGGTTTGAAAATCCTCTCCGTGGTGTACGCAGCCCGCCTTTAGAGACAGAGCGTGTGTACGCAGGTTCTCTTAAGGCAAGCTGCGTACGCCCGGCATTTTCCCAACTGAGAAAATGTTGGGGTACGCAGGTCACCAGTGGAGCATGTGCGTACCCCGAAAAGCAGACCTTGAAACCCCAAGGCCTCCAAAAAATGAAACTAAAGCTTAAAAACAAATTCTAAATGGATGGAAATGCAAGGGACGATGTTGTAGAATACCTGATGAAACGACGTTCGGTTTCGACGGTTGGATTCTCCGCAATGACCACGGGAAGTTTCTTGCCAAAAGCCCTTTTTCTCTCCTCAACAGTAAAATGGTAAAAATGAAATGGTAAAAGCTCTTTTTATAGGTTTTTTGAGTAAATAAATGTTAAATTTGTTTATTTTCCACCGTGAAAAGGTATTTTTCAAAATATTTTTATTTATCTTTAAACAGGTATGAGTAATGTGTTGGTTTTTGTGCAGGATAAAGGGTTTTCAGGGAAAAATGTCAATTTTTCACAAACAAAAACATCAGAGTCATCTTTTAAGCCCTTTTCTGACTCCTAAAACATGAAAATATTGCCGAGCGTTTCTTTTACACTTGTTAAAACGGAATTAAAAGACTGTCCCTTTATAGCTCTTTTCTGACCATAAAAACAGGAAAAGATTGCTGGATTTTTGTCGTTTCAAATTCGATACTGGAAATAAAATGACGTGTCCTTGATCGCTTTTTACTTTTCAGGTCAAAGACACTAATCATGAAAGTACTCCTTGGTCGCAAGATCAAGTGGTTCTCTCAACTATTATTTTATACCTTTTCGGGTTTGGGAGACACAAATTTACGAAAAAGTTCAACCTTGGAGTCTTCTTAAGTTTTTTCAGACTCTCTAAAATTGAAAAACGCCGAGTTTCTCCTATATTGGACTCGTTAAAATTTCACAGTAAAGGACCTGTTCGATTACAAACAGGAACGAACCACTCCTTCTTAGGGTTCGAATCAAAACTAAGTTGGACTCATCCGAAGGATGAGCTTATAATCAAGCATATGTTATCCTCCTCAAGCTTGTAAAAAATAAAGAGGTACTTGCCAGCAATGGTGGGGGAAAAGAGAGAAAAATGAGCCTATTTGTTATCCTTTGTCTCAGAAGAAGCCTTATCACCACTCTTGAACACGACACTTTTCATTCACTTGGGTTGGGAAATCCTTTTCCTAACAGTTAATCAAACCACATTGAAAATCTTCAACCGGTTCCGGATATTAACTTTGGGTCAATTGTCACCAAGCCATCTGTCGTGTCGTTATGTGTTCAAGAGGTCACTGCAAATAAATCATTCATCTGCAAAATACCCGTCATCCATCTCGACCATCCCTGAGTCATTCCTTACAGCTACATTTCTTCAACTTGATCTATGATTTCGTGTTGTGGGCTTGCCTGCAATGGGTCGCTTTCTATCGACATCACCACATTATCTAGAAAGATGACCTAGAAATCTTCAGTACCTTGAAATTTGCATGCATCAATGGTAGGTTTCTCGCCTTTGACGACGGTTTACATCATTGAATTTCGATCAAAGGACTCCGTGAAATGTTCGACATCAACTCATTCATTCACATCTCATGGATTGTACTGGGTACTTTGAGAACCATTGACATCACTGGTGGTCTCTCTCACACTTGTTAATAGTTTACATCATCGACTGGTAATCAAGTGGTTTCTACCATGTTCGACATCAACTCATTTATTCGCATGGATAGAATCGTACCTTTTCGGTAAATAGAAATGAAGACCCTGGATCTAGTTTCCACCATCTAGGCTGCGAGGAGTTTTGTATTCATTATACAGTAGACTAATCATAAACAGATGGCTGCGTCCATACTATGTCTACATGAGTCTATGATTATGATGTACTACGAAATCATTCCTGTATCAGAGTAGTAGTTAGTTTGTTATTTAAAGTTTTTGATCTGAGTATGGGAATGCCTACCTCAGCGATGATATGATCTCATACATGTATTTTGTGTTGAATACTTGCAGGTTTCAACCGGGCTCTCCACAAGTTAATCCTTGAAATGATAAAGTACTTCACCCTTCCTAGATGATATGACACCCTAATCTACTACAGGCTTCGCACTTTAGGGGCCAATCTGTTACACTAAAATTTGTCACCATGACTATTTGCAGTTAGTATGGCTCTATCAACTGTCATACTATCCTCCTTGGCAAGTCTCATACCTCTACTCCTCATGTCAAACTCCAAGAAAGAGAGAAAGTCCTTAAAAAATCTATATACCTCTGGTTACGCCAGTTTCTCTTAGCCTTACCTGCGTGTACGCACCCCAAGTTCACAATACCTGCATACTTGTACGCTCTGTCTGTAAAGGGGTGGGTGCGTACTCCTGTAAAGGTCAAAAGGCGCAAGTTTCACTTCAAAAAAGTTACTTGTGGTCATTTCTAGAGCATTCTAGAAGTTTGTTTGACGTGTATTGAGCGCCTCCAGATGGTTCATGTATCCCTATGAAAGAGGAACTTATCCCATCAAGAGGGGAGCTATCCCATTCAAAGAGGGGCTTATCCCATTGATGGTGGACCTGATTAACTTCCTCTAAAGCACTATAAATACAGGCAATGGGCCAGAGGGAGGGGAGGTTGAAAGTTGAACATTCCTAAGGGTAGATGCTGCTGGAATTAGGACTCCCTTATAGAGCTTGAGAGGAGAGATTCCCATCCTTTCCTAGCCTTATTTGGAAGTGGGTGAGCTGATCAAAGTAAAGGAGAACTCTTGCTGGACCCTAGGAGGGACCTGTACAACACCAAGGCTCAGGTTGTAATGGTTTCTTTTGTTTCCACTTAATACAATTAAGCTCATTTTTCTCAACAGATTGTTATACATGATTTGTTTCATATACTCCTTGGTCTGTATGATGAATATGTTTTATTTTATGAGTTATTCAGGTGCTATGTAATCTTTTGTTTGTTAGTGAATGTAGGTTTCGAAGAGAAGGAGGAGCTCATCCGGATCGGCGAGGCTGGACTACTACAAAGCATTGGACTAAAGGTATGTTATAAACACCTGATTACTTGTATTCTAAATGCATATTTAGAAAAAGGTAGTGTTTAATTGTCTTGTTTGTCACTAGAAAGCCTTAGCTTCTAGGGAGGTCGGTTTTGTCTGCAAAATTGACTCTTTCTGCATGACATGGGTGATCCATCTTCAAAGAGTGAATTCTTGAGGAACATGCTGGCTGGATCCCTTTGAGAAGGCTTGTGACGTCAAGACTTTGGTTGTAAGCTTACTCTTATTTCATTATTAATGCAATCAATGATGTTTTCCTATGTCTTGTATGTAATGTACTTGATAACTCATGAATTCTTGACTTTGTGAGTAAATAGATCATTGTTGTTCCAGTTACGTGCTTTGTTGTATTTCCTTTGCATTGTTTCAGGTTGATCACTCATTAGGAGAAGGAAGTGGAAGCTGGAGCAGCGCAATGGAACTCCATTGACCACCAGTTGAGGTAGGCCTCCAACTATGACTGTTTAAGGAAATCCATTGTTGATCTGTCCTTGTTTGTGACTAGACCCACTCTAGGACTAGAGGGGTTGCCTCTGTCCGCAGAGGCAACACTTTCCTGCATCACAGTGGCCTCAAAAATCAGGAGTTGGGACATCATCTGTTGGAACTTCTCAGCAGCCTGCATAGAGAACCAGTGCATCAGTCATAGGGACTTCAAAGAGAAAAGAGATGGAAACAACAAAATAGCCAATAATGACTGATCAAGGTCAAAGAATGTCCAAAGAATAGGAACACGTACAAATTCCTCTAGCCCAATCTAAAGCAACATAAATGCCAGCACTACAAATTCCTCTAAATGAGGAAAAAAGCAAGAAAAGAGACAGAGAAGAGGCCACACCTATCAGTGGACCTACTGAGAAACCAAGAGCAAAGAGACAAAGGCTGAATCCTTTGCTAGAAGAGGATATCATTGAAGAAATGACAAACAGTCTAAGAGGTGAGAGGGTAGTCAGTGAGCAGACTTCCCCAGTGGTGGATACATCAACTAGCTCACATAAACAGGAGCTAGAAAGGCAGCATAGTGTAGAGGTATTGTCTACCAGGCCCCAAAGAAAACAGTCCTCAGACATTAAACGAACTTTCATAGAGATCAAAGCTAAAAATGATCCTGTGAGGATTCAGATGTACAATCAATACTTGAATATGGCCCCTTCAAACCAACAAAGGTTAATGTCTGCCTATGACATTAAAGAAGGAAAAATGTTGATGAGCTATTTTAAGCAAAAGGTACAGCAACCCCAGTCTGTAGTAGATTACATCAGAACAAACTTAGAGGTCCTAGCCAAAGACATTCATCCATTAGACCAGATTGAACTTCACAAGAAGACTAGAGAAATGGTTTATTCTACACTGGCTAACAAAGCAATATTGGCCCACCAGTTACAAAGTTCCTTAGACAACACAACAACTCAGCTGCATTGGGAAAAAGCTTCTTCTCTGGCCAAGGATAACAGAATCAAAACCTTAGAAGAGATCATCATGGAACTGGGGCATGACCCCCAAGATGCTAAAGGTGTAAAGGAACTAATAAAAAATAAGGAAGAGGACATTGCTGCCCTGAGGAAACAGCTGAAGCTACCTCCTTCAAGGCACCCTCAGACTGCAGAAATTATAGAGTAGAAATCAGAAGAAGACATGATGGGATTTCTCAAGAAACTCAATGAAATATTAACTGATATAGAGTAGACACTTGAAAAAACATTAAAAGAGAAGTAGGGAGAGTTGACGTCCCAGCCACCTGAGGCAAACCCTACAGTCACAACTGCAGTCCCCTCAACAATTGAATCAGCATTGGCCCCAAATGTCTCAGTAGTCGCAGCAAAGGTAATCATAGGTACATCATCAACACGAGAAGCACCAGGCAGCAGTGCTAATATGAGCACAGAAGAATTGATAAAGGCCATGGAAGAATTAAGACTCCAAGTGTCAGAACTCAAACAAGTAAACGAAGAATTTGCAAAAGTAGAAAAGAGTTATGATAAATCCAAAATAAGTGTGGCAGAGAAAATAAGAGAGGTTAAAGCATTAGAGAATAAAGTGATAACATTAGAGAAGGATCTCACTTTGGATAAGCCTCTAGCAGAAATCAAAGGAATTCTTTGGACCAACATCAATCAATCCCTAAGTAATGTTTGGCCATCTATCCAAACTATTTATGAGCAGGTTTGACTTAGTGAATTGTTATAGACATTTTTGTGCCTTACAGCATGAAGCATGAAATGTCCATAATCTAAGGGATCCAAAGTCCCTAAACATGTTGTTCCTACCCCTAGAGGAACAAGGCCAGCAAACCACAGCACTGAATAAAAGTTATCCACCTGAAAACACTCAAAAACAAGGCAATTCTGGATCATGTCAACTGCTCCACTGAGCATCTGCGCTGAATGTCAATTGCTCCACTGTCTACCTGCGTTGAATGTCAACTGCAAAGAAGGCTACCTGCGCTGGGTGAGTTTGGACATGTGGCACAATCATTCCTCAAGGTGTCAATGCCCAGGAAACTTCCAAAATGACACTTGGATAAGGGAATTCGACTGGTGATGAGTAAGAGGTTCTAGATCTCCAAGTGGAAGCAAGAACCTCCAAGTGGACTCAAGAACTGAAGAAGAACTGAAGTGGGAGAGGACACTAGTCAGCTTCATGCCAGCCTCAAGCTGACTCATCCTTTCTCCAAAACTCCTATATATAGATCTCTCTCATGAGGTCTAGGGAGGCTGGAATTTTGTGAATGTAAAGAATTGCTGTTGGTTTGAGTTTAGAACTATTGGGTGATTTGCTTTGAAGGAGGAGAAGAGGATATTTCTCTCTGCTGGGAAGGTGATGCTGGATTGGGCCTCTTATGGTTGTATCACTTCCTGAACCTTACTTCTTCCATTAATAAAGAATTTGAGGTTCTTCTATATGCATGTGTCTCAATGGTGTGTTGTTATACTTGTATATTTGATTTACTCTAATCCTTGAATCAATTATGAATGTATGCTTCTTGTAGTTTCCCTCTCTTGCCATTTTGCAGGATCTTGGTGTAGCTGGGCCAGTGAAAGAGTAAGGAGCTGGGGGCAAGCAGCAAAGAGAGAAGATTGGATCAATCATTAGCGGAAGACATCGGTTAGTGGATCTCTTTCTCCCCTCTCTTATATATCATAAAGAAGTAATCTCAGATAGCTTTGCTTTGATTGTTGCTAAGGAACTATCACCCTTAGAGTGGGATAGGGTCATTCCGTATTGGATACTTTTCCCAACAACAAATTGGCGACTCCGCTGGGGATCGTATCTTGTTGGTTGTTTGTGTTTTTGCTATTCATTTCCTAAACACAGGGAGTACCGAATCGAACTGCATTTGGATCTTTCAAATGCAAAGTAGAGGGCAGCTACTCTAGCTCAGTTTCTGGGCATGTTTATGATTTGAAGAGCTGATCCACAAGGACTCTAAACAACTCTTAGTGATAGATTTTCATCCTCCTTTGAATCATCCTTTAGTGTGTACTTGATTGGTAGCTTTGATTTGGCCAAAAACTGTTGATTTTTGAGCAATCTGTGACCCAGAACCCAAGAGAAATGAGAGTTTCTCTCTTCATTGCAGGCACTGTGAAGGCAGTCTGCATTTCATCGCAGGTCCCGAAGGGGCTACCTGCGCTGAATGTCAAACTGACAGTGTTCTACCTACGCTGAACTAGTGTGGCCTTGTGCAACTGGGGTTCTCTGCTTTCTGTTGCCCTGTTTTCATCCCTGTTTTTGCAGCCTGTTCTCAGTCAATGTACCTATCTGAAACCACCTTTCTTTGCCACTATTCTGCCTCGGTTGTATAAAGAAACTGTATTTTTTCTTTGTGTAGTTCTTACATCATTTGCAGTTTCCCATAACGAAAGTGAACTAGTCTTGCTGTGGCCTCTTAGATCTAGACCTGTGATAAATGTCGTTCTGATCTTAAGAGTTAGTTTGTTTGCTGTTCATAGTTGATTAAGCTTTTTCTTTCGTCATATGGTTTGAATTTATGTATTTCTAGTGTTGAAACAAGTAAATCTTAAGGTGTCTTTTGATTTTGGACAAAAGCTTGTTTGCTTTCACTTCAAATTGAATTCAAAGTTATACAACAGCTTTCTTTTTTGTAGTACACCAACATTAAGAAAGAGAAAAGAAATACCTGCATTGTGCATGTGCATTTTGACAGCTTGCATGTTGAGTTAGGAAAAAGTGCATTAGTGTGTGCTCTATGATCTATGTGAAAAGATGATGTCTTTCTTTTCCCTCAGTAGTTAAGATTTTCATAAGTTGAAAAGATTGAAAAAGCTTGCTTCTCATCTTTAGACTGCATTTAGGAGTTGTATCATACATCTCGTGGTGAACCTTGAAAGGCAAACTTTAAAAAGATCAACTTAAAATATATTGAATGAACCTAACAATGCTTTGCAACATAACGCTCATCATAGAGGTCTAAGCTAGAGACGTGTTCCGGCGTCGTTAAACATGATATCTTAGCGTTGAGTGGTTGGGTGATTCCTCCACGGTGAAGCGATAAGTATCAATACGGACTTGTGCTCCCACGTACCGTCGCGTATATATTGGGAGACCCATATAGGAACAAAGCCTTTATCCATAGGAAGTCGTGTCGGCCGCCCTACTGATCGCAATGCAGTGAACACAGCATTCACAAAGATCGACCACCCGTACCGTAAAACGTATTCTGTGGTTTTGCGAAAAGTTTGGCACACCCTCTGCCTAGAACTCCAGAGCAGTTTCTTTTGGCCTTTTTCAGACTCTATAACAGAAAAGGTCCATCCGAGCATTTGTCACTTTGGGCTTGTTAAAACATCGAAGGAGACTAGAGTCATCTTTAGCTTTTTCTCGACTCTTTAAAAGTGAAAAAGCAAGTTGTGTCTAAGTGTCGTTAAAATTTATTTTAAACGGGATAATCATCACCATTCCCTCGTTGATCCTCGAAGTTAGTCTTTTGGCATCGTAAGTTCTTGTAGAATCGCTAAGAAATCTTTTGGATAGACTAGATATGTCTGAACAACCGTCGACATTTAGGACTGTGTCGCCTGACACAGCAGCAGCAGAGCCTCCTGCTGCTACTCCAACGATGTTCGCTGGTATACCATCTGTCCCGGCAAATTGTCAACAACAAGCCGGAGTCCAATCAGGGATGACAACATGGTTAGTTCCTATTTCTTCATCCGGATTATCATCTGGTATTTCTTATGTTGAAACTCAACAAATTGATCCAATGTGTCTTCAAAGGCCAATTTACCCTTTAAGTACTGGATTTCCACCATATGGAGGAGAGTATGCTCTTTCATTATTCCCTCACAGAGAACAACCATATGGGAGTTTACAACAAAGTTCAGGTAAAACTGGAATTACATCCAGCGGTTGGGTACCAATACTGCCTCAACAACCAGGGGTTGTATATTCAATGCAACCAGTACACCCTGTGTTGAATATTCCCACCATACCTGCTATAGTGAATGTGTCGCAAGTACAAGCTCCACCTATTGTGTGTCAAACCCAAGTTTCTCAGGTTGCAATACAACAACCTCTTGTCTCAACGACTCAATCACAATCTCAGGGTAGTGCCTCCTTATCTGGAGCGACTCAGGCTCAAATAAGTACTGTGACTCCTCATCCTGGTCAATCATCCAGTATTGGTCAACAGCAAATGGTCCAACAACCAGAGCTGGTTCAATCTCAACAACCGCCATTCCAGCAATCATATCAAGGACCTGAGCCACAAGTCTTTGTAAGTAATGGGCAACCATACTATAATGGTTATGCCCATCAACCTTGTCAAAGTTGCCAGCATTATGCTGGTTTGCAAAGACCCATTGCTCAGGCGATCCCATCTTATCCTGGGTATGCTTCGCCTGACCTGAATCAACAGTTGCCCTTTGTAGCAACTCTAGAATTACCAGATCTAAACCGGCTGACGAATGATCCAATTGCTTATGCCCCTTGGTGGCCAACGATTCCACATAAACTTCCGTCAGATATTCGTAAATTTAATGGAAATCCGGGTGAAGACCCGTCGAATCATGTGATGACATTCCATCTATGGTGTTCATCGAACACCCTGAATGATGATTCGATAAGACTTTGCCTCTTTCAGAGGACGTTAACGGGTCCAGCGGCAAAATGGTACATTGAATTGCCTAGAGCTTCGTTCGACAACTTCAGTACCTTAGCCACAACCTTTTTAACCCATTTTCAATTACCAATAAGGTATGAAACAGGAACAGAACTCCTTACCAACTTCAAACAGACGACTGCCACCCACATATTTGATCATATACATGAGTGGCGACGTCGTCGTAGGATGGTAAAAACGTACGTTCCCGATCAGCTATTAGCTGAATGGTTTATCAAGTCATTACTTCCTGCCATCACGGAAGATGTGGCAAGGGGGGAGTCGTAACGGAAGAGCAGGTTATCGCTCGTGTGCAATATCTGGACTTGGTCTATACTCAATCCGGCACGCTCTACGACAAAATACCTGACGCCCCTAGACCGGAATTCTCAATTCCTCCTCCTCCTAAATCAAACAATGACTCTCACGCCGGCGATGGCGTGATTAGAAAACACAAAATTTCTAGTCAAAATGCAAATGAAGAACTTCTTGCCTCATAAGTAAATGCCATGTCGACCGACAAGGGCAAACAACTGAAGCAACCAGGGGGAAAGAAGAAAAAGAAAGGGAGAAAAAGGAAACCCCCGGCAGGGTGTCATATATGCGATGAGGATCATTGGACGAAAGATTGTCCACATATAGCTGAAGTTAAGAAACTCTTTAAGAGTTCAAAAACCCCAGCAGTATTGACTGATCCGTTTCCCAACCCAGGTCAAAATCTGGTTGCTAATCAAAATGCTTCCCGATCCCAAGTGCTTATGTTGTCTGTCTCGAAGCAGCAAAATGATGCTTTGATAAGGAATAAAGATTACGGAAATCCACGGCTGTCGAATAACAAGGCTAATGAACAACCTAGTAGTTCGACGACAACTTTAACCAAAGTTGTGCCACCCAACATTCCTGAACCAATGATAAAGTCGCCAAAGGGAGTAGTACACAAATCGACATTTAATCCTCGTACCAAAATAGCACAGAATTATAATATAATAGAGGACCTGGCTCAATCGTCGTCCGCTATGTCGACACTTGAGGTACCGCAAAATTGCCCCTCCCAAGAGCAAGCTTTATTATCAGCAATAGGTGGGATTGGCCCAATGGATTCCAATCTTGTGGCCTTTGATCATAAAGGATATGACCCTCAGTTACCAGCTCAACTAGCTTTCCTTATTCAAGTGAAAGCCCTCAACAAAACTGTTCATCGAACAATTATTGATGAGGGGGCATCTACATGTCTTATGTCGATGAGCTGCTGGAAAACTTTAGGCTCACCACCCTTGTCGAGATCATCAACTACGTTAAAAGCATTTGATGGACGATCATACACTCCATACGGGATTTTAAGTAACTTGCAAGTTGAACTGGGGGGAAAAACAGTATTAATTGATGTTGAAGTAATTGATGGAAACCTCGATTACAACATCCTACTGGGAAGGCCCTGGATATATGCCATGGCCGCAGTTGTGTCGACCTACTTCAGGAAGATTGCATTTCCCTTTCAAGGAAGAATTACAGTCGTCGACCAACAAACTTTCCTCCCCGACAGTTCACAAGTTACGGGAAGCATTCCAATGATCCATGGAAGCGATCATTCGCTTCAAAATATTGGGGCAGGCCTCCTAAAATACCCTGCCTTAATGGGTATTTTCGCCCTACCGCCTCCAAGTAATCTGGCGGGAGTGGCCACGGTGGAAACTTACAAAATGAAATCTTCTGTATCTAATGGATTCGGAAGATTCCTAAATATTTTGTCGGCATGGATCATCGCCCTAATAGAAATACTGTAAATACAGTGGGCTCCGAGGACGGTTCTTATCTCGTGTCAACCTCATTAAAAAATGAAACAAGGAGTCATGGGGATAGTTCTTTTACTGTGTCAACCTCATTAAAAAATGAAACAAACCCTCTTTCCAAATCTCAAAGGTAAACCTTCATTCCAACCACCGAGTTGAATGCAATGAAGCTTGGGGGGCATGCACCTTGATTTGTGTTATTATGTTGGGGGCATGCAAACTTATCAACGAGCAGTTTTAGCAAGGTTCATGGTCGTTAAAAAATAAACGCACAATCGAGTAGTTTTAGCATAAAGTTCATGCTCGTTAAAAAATAAACGCAAGATCCGAGTAGTTTTAACGTGGTCTTCATGCTCGTTAAAAAATAAATAAAAGCAGTGAGCAATGTTTCCTCCAGAGTTTAAGCTCATTTTTAACTAAAAAATGAACCTATCCCGGTAAATAACCAATGTGATCGTAAATTCATCAGCCATAAAAGCCTTGGTCGTGTTTGCACCTGCCACCTCCACCTTCATTTGGCCGATCGTTCACCTCCATATGATTGTTTACCCATTTTGAGGAACAGCTGTGAAGAGTGATTTCACCTAGCCATCCTTGTGACACTGCCGTGATTGGAAAATTCCAACCTGTACCTGGAATCAGTTGCTATCCCTGTTTATCACTCGTTCCTCAAAAGACGAGTCTTCTTTAAGCTCTTTTCAACTGACTCGTAAAATATGAAAAGTTTGCCAAGTTTTGGCCTTCCAGCTCGTTAAAGGACAGGAAGAGCTATCCCTCCTCTAGATTTTAATCTTTTTGGACCTGAGGGATTATTGCACAAAAAGGTCGAGCGCTTGTTTTATTCGGCTCGTTAAAGTTATCGAAACTTCATCCCTTCTGTATTGTTTTATACTTTTTTCGGACTTAAGGGATTAGATGACGAAAAAGGAATTTTGGAGTTAACTTTCTGTACCTTTTCAGACTCTTTAAAAATGAAAAGGACCGAGTTTTCCTTGTCGTTAGACTCATTAAAATAATTAAATAGCGACAAACTTGTCTTTAGACAAGAACGCGTTTCCCTATCGCTAGGCTCGTTAAAACATAGCGATGGGCTTGCCCGAAGGGCAGGTTATAGAACAAGCATATGTTATCCTCCTCAAGCTTGACAAAAATAAAGAGGTACTGGTTAGCAATGACTGGGGAAAAATTGGGAGAAACTAAAGAAAACTTTGATGGTAGCAAGTCGCTCTTGAACATGACACTTTTCCTCCGTACCACATCGGGTTGGGTTGTTTCATCCACCGGTCTCATCCATGGTCTCGCCAAACCATCCACATTTGGGGTAATGCTACCGATCCATCGCATCAGTGTCGTTATATGTTCAAGAGATGTTTTTTAGAAAGAGTCAACCGTGTCCCATCCACTGCCATACATTATCCTTCATCCATCCATTACCGCCACCCTGAATCATATGTCACAGATTGTTTTCACCTCCATTAAAATCATTAGCTCCGTTCCGTGTCACTGATGTGGGATTCATTAAGGCCCTCCTTTGACGGATCGCTTCTTGTCGACTTCAGCTCATTATCCAAGAAGTTGATCTAGGAACAACCCCCTCAGTACTTTGAAGCTTGCATGCCTCAATGGCAAGTTTCTCACTTCCGGCGACAGGTATACATCAATAACCTTCGACCGAAAGATTTTGCGTGGTGTTCGACGCCAAGTCCTTTATTCACACCACGTGGATTGTACTGCCATACCTTGAGGGTCATTATCATTATCGGTGATTCCTCTCGTGCTTGTTAACGGTTTACATCATTGATCGGTAATCAAGCGATGTCTTTCCATGTTCGACTTCAGCGCAATTCTCACATGGATCGACTTGTACTTAGAGTGAAGATCGAACGAGTTTGAAGACCCCGGATCGACTTGTACTTAGAGTGAAGATCGATTCGGGCTGCGATATATATTCAGGAAATATAAAGACATTTGACATGTACATCATTGCAGCAGATGATCATCCTACTCAAAGGATGATAATTTTCACCAAAATTATCAGTCTACCATCAGACGATCGTCTGTTCTATGTACCAAAATGTATTTATAAAACTGAGCATGGGAATGCCCGCCTCAGCTAGATCATGAAAGCAGAATGAATCATAATGTATTGCATTGTATTTTATTACAGGTCACCTCTCAGCGATTGAATGAACTTCGGATCCTCCTAATAAAGCATTTCACCGATAAACAACCTCATACTTTAGGGGGCAATTGTTATAGACATTTTTGTGCCTTATAGCATGAAGCATGAAATGTCCATAATCTAAGGGATCCAAAGTCCCTAAACATGTTATTCCTACCCCTAGAGGAACAAGGCCAGCAAACCACAGCACTGAATAAAAGTTCTCCACCTGAAAACACTCAAAAACAAGGCAATTCTGGATCATGTCAACTGCTCCACTGAGCATCTGCGCTGAATGTCAACTGCTCCACTGTCTACCTACGTTGAATGTCAACTGCAAAGAAGGCTACCTGCGCTGGGCGAGTTTGGACATGTGGCACAATCATTCCTCAAGGTGTCAATGCCCAGGAAGCTTCCAAAATGACACTTGGATCAGGGAATTCGACTGGTGATGAGTAAGAGGTTCTAGATCTCCAAGTGGAAGCAAGAACCTCCAAGTGGACTCAAGAACTGAAGAAGAACTGAAGTGGGAGAGGACACTAGTCAGCTTCATGCCAGCCTCAAGCTGACTCATCCTTTCTCCAAAACTCCTATATGTAGATCTCTCTCATGAGGTCTAGGGAGGCTGGAATTTTGTGAATGTAAAGAATTGTTGTTGGTTTGAGTTTAGAACTATTGGGTGATTTGCTTTGAAGGAGGAGAAGAGGAGATTTCTCTCTGCTGGGAAGGTGATGCTGGATTGGGCCTCTTATGGTTGTATCACTTCCTGAACCTTACTTCTTCCATTAATAAAGCATTTGAGGTTCTTCTGTATGCATGTGTCTCAATGGTGTGTTGTTATACTTGTATATTTGATTTACTCTAATCCTTGAATCAATTATGAATGTATGCTTCTTGTAGTTTCCCTCTCTTGCCATTTTGCAGGATCTTGGTGTAGCTGGGCCAGTGAAAGAGCAAGGAGCTGGGGGCAAGCAGCAAAGAGAGAAGATTGGATCAATCATTAGCGGAAGACATCGGTTAGTGGATCTCTCTCTCCCCTCTCTTACATCTCATAAAGAAGTAATCTCAGATAGCTTTGCTTTGATTGTTGCTAAGGAACTATCACCCTTAGAGTGGGATAGGGTCATTCCGTATTGGATACTTTTCCCAACAACATGAATGTAGCACATGGAGAAATTCAAAAATCAGGAGCTTTATTAGGACAAATGCCTAATCAAGCCAACCGGCTCATACATTTTTTGAATTATAGAAATAGAGAACAGCTGGAACAACTTGGCATCCCAAACAAGACAGGCACCATTTTGGAAATCAAAAATTTTCTAACCAAGAGAATTTTAATGCAGAATTTGGAAAAAAGATGCCAGGATATGCAAGTAGAAATTAATTCTTTTATGGAAAGGTTTATAGTTTTGCAGAATAAAGGGCTACCAAGCCTTTTGGGAAATAATGACCGGCTTACGAAACACGCAGATTATGTACATAAGTTGAACACATATGCTGTTGATCAAGTTAATTCGTCAACAAGTGCTTTAGGAGTAAAAGCTCTCCCCACAGGCCAAAGTCTCTATGATAATTTGGAGAACTTATTTTATATTGAACATGATGTAAAACATCTGTTTCAGCTCCAGCCTAATTTTATAAGATATACAAAATCTGATGAAACCCTGAGGAAACTTCAGAGACATAAATTTCCAGAGCAACAATGGTGGGAAGACATGCTGGGGATTTTGTAAATTTCTCTTGGGGAAAATGTGCATTTTGAGCTATTTTTCCATGATAAAGATAAACAGAGATAAAAGAGGCTCAAATGTGACAAAGCATATCTAATCAAGGTCAAAGAATGTCTAGAAATGATGAAGCAGCCATCACAGAGTATCAGTCGAAGACAGCTGTAAACTGACTCGCAGAGCCTGCTT
The DNA here is from genome assembly GCA_031772625.1 of Pinus tabuliformis. NCBI lineage: Eukaryota > Viridiplantae > Streptophyta > Pinopsida > Pinales > Pinaceae > Pinus > Pinus tabuliformis. The sequence goes on along the minus strand of CM062814.1, from coordinate 484,399,085 downwards.
CCAGCACATCCGATGAAGACAGAGTAGCCAGTACAACATTGATTCATCTTTTCCCTCTTTTTGAGATTGTTTGTCTCTATATTTTGTAAAAAAATGGATTAGTCATCACTAGATATTATCTCTATCAGATATTTTGTAAGATATTTAGATATTTTGTATAAATACCCCCCCCCCCCTCCTGACGAAGTATTTGGGGTTGGTGGGTGTTAATAGTTTTTTTACTGTAATACTAAAATTTTTGGAGTAAAAAGCTGTTGGAACCATTTGTTGTCTAGCCTACTAAATGAGGATTTGATGCAGAATACTTTTCACAGAATTCTTGAATTAAACTATGGATCAATAAGTCCCCTATATCTTGTGTTTTATAGTTTTCTTGTTTACTATATCATCTGTGTTTCAGGATCTGAATGGTAAAGAAAATGATTAATTCAGAATTTTCTTAAACTGCACTCTGTCTTCAATCTTTACTATTCTCTGTGTTTTCTTTAGAATTAATATAAGCATTGAATTCTTAGTTGCTCCTGCTTCTTGATTCTTGCATTTTGACTATTTGCTAAGGAATTCTTAACTGCTCCTTAACAGTAATCATCCATTTTCCCTCTTTCAATATGCTGAAGGATTCTTAATTGCCCTTCACCCAATTGATTCCATTCCATCTGATTTTAGCCTGTATTTGTTCCATGTTTGACTACCTTGCTCTATGATACCATCCTCTGTTAAGAAACCGAATCCAGAAAGTCATCCTTCTTTGACTCCAGCATGCCCAATGGACTGAAACATTTAGTTTGCCTCATTGCTCTATTGGATTCCACCATCCAAACCCAAAAAAAAACCCTTGAACTTCATAACTAGCCTAACACATTTCAAAACAAAGCTAAATCATAAAGAGAGAGCCCTCTCTGGATGCAGATTGCCTAAAATCTGTATCTAAAGATTGGTCTGTGGTTACCTCGGCCGTATTCCCTTTCTTACAACTTTGGGGAACAACCTAAGTGATAACACCCCTAATGGACTATAAATCATCTTAAGTTTCTCATGTCCAATATTAACTCATCCCACTTAACAAGTTACTAAGTCAAGGCTCACATCCAATAGTGCCCATAAAACAACTATGCAACATAGTTTACATCTTCACATGCCATAACATCTGGCACATATAACAATCCATTGGCACTACATGGCACACATTATCATCCCCTGCATTCAGTGGCATGATTTTCCACTCCCTAACTGTTAACGGGAAAAGTGTCTATTCAGAATGACCCTATCCCACTAAGGTGTGACAGTGACCTTAGAAACAAACAGAGAAAACTACTTTTGTATTATTCTTTATGAACTATAAACGAAGAGGAATAGGATGAACCAACCTGTGTCTTGCGCTAGTCCTTTGATCCAATCTCTCTCCTCTTTGACAACTTCCAGCTACCTGCTCTCTTACTTGCCTAGCTTCACCAAGTACCTGCAAGATCACAGAAGAAGGAAACTATACAAAGACATGGGTTTATATTCATAAAAAGCTTAGGATCAGATTTAAGCTAAACATACAAATGTAACAAACATCAATGATACACAAGTATGTAGGAGAAACTCAAATAGTTTTATTGATATAACAAGAAGATCCAGGAGGAGTTACAACCGATGATTCCTGATCCAGCATCAACCTCCTAGCAAAGAAGCCCCTCTTCACCTCCAACAAAGCATAAATCACCCAATACTATGATATTTATCTCAAAACCAACAACAATTCTTTGCAATGTACAAAATTCCAGCCTCTGTATCTCTGGGATGAGGGATCCATATATAGATGTATGCAAGGAGGATGAGTCAGCTTATGATTTGACTAGTGGCTTCTCTCTGTCAGTTCTTGCTTCCACTTCGAGACTGAGAGCCTCTTACTCATCCTTGGTCGAACTCAGTGAGGCAAGTGTCATTGGAGAAGATTCTGGAAGCTTCCATTGTCTTTCCACCTCACAGAATGGCACTGCCATTTGTCATTTCCCGCTCAACGCACCCTGGTAGTGCATTTAGGTGTGTTGCAATGCACCTAGCTAGTGTATTTGGGTGCTATGCAATGTAGCTAGCCAGTGGAGCAGTTGAAATGATCCTGATTTGACTGATTCTAAGCAGTTTATGGTGGAGAACTTCTGGGAGAAGCTGTAATTTGTTGACCTTGTTCCTTTAGGGATCGGAACAACACTTTTAGGGACTTAGGATCCCTTGGTTTATGGACATTTCATGCTTAGAGCTGTAAGGCACAAAAATGTCTATAACAATTGCCCCCTAAAGTATGAGGCCGTTTATCGGGTGAAATACTTTATTAGGAGGATCCGAAGTTCTTTCAATGCTGGGAGGAGACCTGTAATACAATACAATACAATACATTATCTTCATACTGTTTTCATGATCTAGCTGAGGCGGGCATTCCCATGCTCAGCTTTATAAATTCATTTTCATGTACATAGGATAGACAATCGTCTGATGGTAGACTGATGATTCTGATAGAGCCATCATCCTTTTGGTAGGATGATTATCTGTGCTGCAATGTTGTACATTTCAATGTCTTTATTTTCCTAAATATATGTCACAGCCCAGATGGATGAAACTAGATCTGGGGTCTTCAATCTCGTCCGATCTTCACTCGAAGTACAAGTCGATCCATGTGAGAAATGTTTTGAAGTCGAACATGGAAATACATCGCTTGATTACCAATCAATGATGTAAACTGTTAACAAGCGCGAGAGGAATCACCGATAATGATGATGACCCTCAAGGTACTGCAGTACAATTCACGTGGTGTGAATAAAGGACTTGGCGTCGAACACCACGCAAAATCTTTCGGTCGAGGGTCATTGATGTATACCTGTCGCCGGAAGTGAGAAACTTGCCATTGAGGCATGCAAGCTTCAAAGTACTGAACGGGGTGTTCCTAGATCAACTTCTTGGATAATGAGCTGATGTCAACAAGAAGCGATCCGTCAAAGGAGGGCCTTAATGAATCCCACATCAATGACATGGAACGGAGCAAATGATTTTGATGGAGGTGAAAACAAACTAATGATATACAGTTCAGGATGGCGGTCATGAAAGAATGAAGTATAATGTATGGTAGTGGATGGGACACAGGTGACTTCTCTGGATGACTTCTCTTGAACATGTCGGCGACACTTATGTGATGGATTGGTAGCATTTACCCCAAATGTGGATGGTATGGCATGACCATGGTGATTTGACCGGTGAATGAAACAACCCAACCCGACTCAGACACGGAGTGGAAGTGTCATGTTCAAGAGCGACTTGCTACCAATAAAGATTCTTTGAGTTTTCTTTCCAATTTTTCCCCAGTCATTGCTGACCAGTACCTCTTTATTTTTGTCAAACTTGAGGAGGATAACATATGCTTGTTCTATAATTTTCCCTTCGGGAAAACCCATTGCTATGTTTTAACGAGCCTAGCGATAGTGAAACTCGTTCTCGTCTAAAGACAAGTTTGTCGCTATTAATCTTTTTAACGAGTTTAACGACAAAGATAACTCGGTCCTTTTCATTTTTAGAGAGTCTGAAAAGGTACATAAAGGTAACTCCAAAATTCCTTTTTCGTCATCTAATCCCTTAAGTCCGAAAAAGTATAAAACAATACAGAAGGGATGAATTTTCGATAGTTTTAACGAGCCGAACAAAACAAGCGCTCGATCTTTTTGTGCAATAATCCCTCAAGTCCAAAAAGATTAAAATATAGAGGAGGGATAGCACTTCCCGTCGCTTTAACGAGCTAGAAGGCCAAAACTCGGCAATCTTTTCATATTTTACGAGTCAGTTGAAAAGAGCTTAAAGAAGACTCGTCTTTTGAGGAACGAGTGATAAAAAAGGGTAGCAGCTGATTCCAGGTAAGGTTTGGAATTTTCCAATCACGGCAGTGTCACAAGGATGGCTAGTGAAATCACTCTTCGTAGCTGTTCCTCAAAATGGGTAAACAATCAAATGGAGGTGAATGATCGGCCAATGAAAAAGTGAAGGTGACGGTGAAAACACGACCAAGGCTTTAATGGCTGAAGTACTACATTCACGGTGGTTATTTACCGGGGAATAGTTCATTTTTTAACGAGCTTAAATGCGGGTGGAAACATTTGCTCATATCTTATGTTTATTTTTTAACGAGCTTGAACTATGTGCTAAAACTGCTCGATTAATCCAGTCATATGATAAGAATGTCTCATATAAAAATGGCAATTTTTAGATTTTTGCCCCACATCCTTTCTTTATGCAAGTTAGGTGACGACTAATCCTACGAGTTTAAAGGGTCAGAGGTCCTAAAAATTTAAAAAAATAAATGGCCGCCCCTTGCTTGCACTCCAAAAGGTTTGCATGCCCCCAGGTATAAAATATGGTTTCAAGGTTACCCCTCAATTTGCAGACAAAACATTTGTTCTATCAGGAGAGGTCTACCTCTTACAGGTTACCAAAGATTGTCTTATTCGCGTTGCGAATGAAACATTTTTTCGACGATGTCTACCGAGATAAACAAAGGTGAGCAACGATGCCCACCAACTCACATAACTTTGACAAGAGAATCTTATTCTAGAATAACCCCTCTTCCAATCACGGACGGGGTACAGACTAGTCATATTCTCCCGCGGAAACCTAACCTATACCCGAAGTTTTCCTGCCGAAGCAGACCAGGATGCTTGCCCCCTGGGTTTCAGTCATATCCCTCCGAATTACTCGCACTTATCGAGAGGACGGACTGGGGATTGAGACATTTCTTGCGTGAAGAGACCATTTAGGGATGGTATATGACTATTTGCTATGTGTGATCCGGGAAATGAAAGCTGGTCCACGAGCTTGACCACTCTTCCTTCGTGCGGAAAACACATTACTCTAAAGAGTGAGGAGACGATGGCTCCCATGCAATAAATATAGTCTCATCCAAGGAGTAGGTTATAATCCAAGGGTCCTTGAACTACCATTACGTTCATGCGAACTGTCTTCCCTCTCAATGTTATGGGCACATCGGGAAGGATCCCTAAAGGTCGATTGGTTCCTTTATCAAAGCCTGTCAGATTTCTCATCTCAAGAAAAAGCGATGGCGAACCAAGCGCTTTCCAAGCAGTAGAGGAAAGGATACTCACAGAAGCCTCCTCATCTATGATGGTACCAGCCATGACCATTCTATATATTTGAATGATAATTCAGAATGGTATGCTTGCTGGTAAACGGGGTCTGCCTAGTTGATTCCAGTCGAAGGAGACAACTAGGTTGCTTGGAGGTGGGACCGAGTAGACGGCCGGGTATGGATCTGACGAACTTCCTTCCTGCAGTAAAGGAATGGGTAGATTGCCCCCATGTTCGTCAGAGTCTGTGTTGATGAAGAGAATTTGGACGGTGTCATCTTTGTTCTCTTTAGTGACTGTATCATCTGAAGATAAAACCTCTAAAGGCAAGACCGGGTCAACTGCCGCCTTGACCTTTTGACTTTCATCTTGTATGGATTCAGTTGGTTTATCTTCAATGATAGGCGCTTCAGCCGACCACTTGAGCGGGCCAGCTGGATTCTCAACTAGTAACGGACTCGGCAAGAGTTTTTTATATCCAGGAGGAAGTCGTAACGGTAAAACCGGACGATCATCCAAAACTCTTTTAGCTTCGTCTAAGAAGGGACAACGGTGGACGGCATGATTGCCTTCGCATAGTTTACAAGGAAATCTAGCTTTCCCTTTTTGTCCTGGGGCTTCACTTTCGCTAGTTGACGGTGTGCTTTCAACATGATCATAAGAGGTTGATGACACCGGATTGTGCAAACGAGGAGACCAGTCCCTTAGTATCCGGGGGATGCAAGGACAATCTCTATGAAAGTGGTCCCCTTTGGAAATGACACATGGCGATTTAGGCATGTTCAGTGCAGTGTGTGGATTTTCATTAGACGACACTCGTTTTCCCACATTCGCCTTTGGCTCCTTCTTCTTCTTCTCTTTCTTCTTCTTTTCCTTCTTCTCCTTAGGGACTTGGCTTTTAGCTTTACCAGTTCCATTAAGCGAAGAGGAAGGAGGAGAGGAAGAATTAGAGGAAGTAGAAGGCTGGTGGGCAACTCTAGACTCATCTAATTGCTGATTCGATTGTTCAGGAATAGTGGTGTTCTGAACGACATTGGTTGAGAAGAGCCATACTGGCAAGCCAATTGTCATTCCTGGAAGCGACAATGTGGCCATATGGGGCGCACCAACATCTCCCCAAGAGGAGAAGGGACTAGGATTTCCACCAAGGGGAATTCCTTGGTTGGTAGACTCCATTTTCTCAACCTAAGATCAACGTAGGAAAAGGTTGATGAATATTTCGTTTAAAATAAATTTTTAGATGCTTTGACACAACTTGTTTTTTCAGTTTTTAAGAGTCGAGAAAAAACAAAAGATGACTCTAGTCTCCTTCGATTTTTAATGAGCCTGAAGTGACAAGTGCTCAGATGGACCTTTTCCGTTAAGGAGTCTGAAAAGGAACGAAAGGGACTGCTCTGGAGATCTAGGTAGAGGGAGTACCAAACCAACTGCAAAACTGCAGAATACGTTTTACAGTACAACAGTCAATCTTCCCGAATGCTGTGTTCAGTGCATTGCGATCGGTAGGGCGGCCGACACGGCTTCCTATGGATAAAAGCATTTAAGCCTATAGGGGTCTCCCAATATATACTCGATGGTACGTGGGAGCACAAGTCCGTATTGTCACTTATCATTTCAAAGTGGAGGAATCACCCAACCATTAGTGAGGAAAACAGTTACCAGGCTTTACGACGCCGGAATACGTCTCTAGCCTAGACCTCTAAATGTTGTGCGTTAAGTTCCAAAGCGTTGTTAAGTTCATTGAATTTATTTTAAGTTGATCTTTCTTATGAAGTTTGCCTTTTGGGTTCACCACGAGATGTAGATGTAATTCCTAAAATGCAATCTAAAGATGATAAGAAAACTTTTATCTATTTTCAGCAATGAAAATCCTAGCTACAAGGGGAAAAGAAAGACACAATCTTTTCACAAAGAGCAAAGAGCACACTGTAAATGCACTTTCCTAAATCAAGCCAAACAGACTGTCAATATGCAAATGCACATGTGCATGTATTTGTTTTTCACTTTCTTAATATTGATGCCTAAAACGAAAGTTGATGTACAAATCTGAATTTGCTTTCAAGTGACAAACATAAACAAGCTTCTTTTCGAAATCAAAAGGTAGAGATGATTACGACACTTTATGATTTTGAAATAAATACTCGTTTCGACACTAGAAAGTCATAAATTCAAACCAAAGGCAAAAGTAAAAGCATAATCAACTGTCGACAGCAAATAAACTTTCTCCTATGATCAAAATCGACACTTGCGACAAATCTAAATCAAAGGACGACAGTATAACTATTCTGCTTTTGCAATGGAAAATTGTAAACGATGTAACAAACACACAAAAACATCTACAGTATTTTTGTACAAAGGAGGCGGAATTATAGCAAAGAAAAGGGGTTTTTAAACAAACACATACACTGATCACAGGCTGCAAAAATCAGAGATAAAACTGAAAAAATGAAGCAAAGAACCTCAACTGCACAGGGCTAGGCTGATCAGCGCACCTGTTACACAGAGAAGCTACATTACAGCGCAGGTAGCCCTCTCGGGAAGTGCGTTGAAATGAAAAACCTCTTCACAGAGCCTGCGCTGGGGCAGAAACGAGAATTCTATCCGGGTTCTGGGTCACGGTTTGCAGTTTAATCTATGGTTTTTGGCCGAGTAAAAGCAATCAGTAATGCACAATCAGAGGGTAGATTTAAAGAAGGTCTAAGAGCTATCACAAAGGGCAATCAGATCATTTGTGAATCAGTTGTTCAAATCATAAACAGATCCAGTGAATGGATTGAAGTAGCAGATGTCTACTTTGCATTTGTTAATGGCAAATGCAGTTCGATTGCTACTTCTAAGTTTATGAAACAAACAACAAGAGAAACACAAACAAACTAATTAGACAATCGTCCCCAGTGGAGTCGCCATTTTGTTAACGGGAAAAGTGTCTATTCAGAATGACCCTATCCCACTAAGGTGTGACAGTGACCTTAGAAACAAACAGAGAAAACTACTTTTGTATTCTTCTTTATGAACTATAAACGAAGAGGAATAGGATGAACCAACCTGTGTCTTGCGCTAGTCCTTTGATCCAATCTCTCTCCTCTTTGAAAACTTCCAGCTACCTGCTCTCTTACTTGCCCAGCTTCATCAAGTACCTGCAAGATCACAGAAGAAGGAAACTATACAAAGACATGGGTTTATATTCATAAAAAGCTTAGGATCAGATTTAAGCTAAACATACAAATGTAACAAACATCAATGATACACAAGTATGTAGGAGAAACTCAAATAGTTTTATTGATATAACAAGAAGATCCAGGAGGAGTTACAACTGATGATTCCTGATCCAGCATCAACCTCCCAGCAAAGAAGCCCCTCTTCACCTCCAACAAAGCATAAATCACCCAATACTCTGATATCTATCTCAAAACCAACAACAATTCTTTGCAATGTACAAAATTCCAGCCTCTGGATCTCTGGGATGAGGGATCCATATATAGATGTATGCAAGGAGGATGAGTCAGCTTATGATTTGACTAGTGGCTTCTCTCTGTCAGTTCTTGCTTCCACTTCGAGATTGAGAGCCTCTTACTCATCCTTGGTCGAACTCAGTGAGGCAAGTGTCATTGGAGAAGATTCTGGAAGCTTCCATTGTCTTTCCACCTCGTGGAATGGCACTGCCATTTGTCATTTCCCACTCAACGCACCCTGGTAGTGCATTTAGGTGCGTTGAAACGCACCTAACTAGTGTATTTGGGTGCTATGAAACGTAGCTAGCCAGTGGAGAAGCTGAAATGATCCTGATTTGACTGATTCTGAGCAGTTTCTGGTGGAGAACTTCTGGGAGAAGTTGTAATTTGTTGACCTTGTTCCTTTAGGGGTCAGAACAAAACTTTTAGGGACTTAGGATCCCTTGGTTTATGGACATTTCATGCTTAGAGCTGTAAGGCACAAAAATGTCTATAACACTAACAGACCCTACCACTCGCTAACATGCCCTGACACTCTAGCATGCCTTGGCACTACCTAGCATATACCCTTGTCTCTCCATCCTTAACACAATTGGAACTTGCTGAAACTCCCTATCACACACTCTTATCTATTCATTTCCATGCAATTTGAACTAGTTCTCCCTTGTGTTCTCATGGAACTCCCTGACACACATTGGCACACCCTAGTGTTAGAGTCGGTCTACTCAGCCCTCTGTCAGAGATCAAAGCTCTTTGTGCATTTGAATTTTAGGTGTCCCGCTCCATCCACTCAGTTGAACTTCGCTAGGGACATGCCATGTTTTGACGAAGATAGTCAAGCTAGTCATTTTCCCTCATGTCTGGTCCCTGCTGGTTCAAGTCGTTGTACATAATCACTGAAATTTCATGATAGTCAAGGTTTGGTCATACTACAGGACAAAGTCATTTTTATGGTTGGGTCTAGGAAATCATCAATATGGTCCTTGAAAAACATGTCCAGAGCAAACCATGCAGGCCCGAGGGAGACCTTATACAGCTACAATTCAGAAAGCTTCATCATCACCTAAAGAGACATCGACTCTTCTGCAAAAATCTGTTTTGAAGAAAAGTCAAACAAGGTCAACTATGACAAAATTTTCCAAAAATCGACAGTTGACATTTTTAGATGCAGTCATGGATTTCAAAGCCAGAGGCCCAGTCACATAGTCCCCACAAAGAAATGCCGAAAATTTTATCATGAGAGCCAAAATTTCAAAGAAAAAGGGAAAAAGCAGAGTGTTTTAAAGTCAATAAAAAGTGCAAAACATAAACATTATAAAGTGGGTTTTCAAAGAAGAAAAAATTGAACCCAACTCTCTGAAAGCCTATATATATTTGTTTTGACCCAAAACTAAGTCATTGTGATAAGGAAAAGCTTGAGAGAGGCATTGTTGAAGAAAAGAGAGCTAAGTAGGAGGAATTCGAGTAAGGAGGGCAGATTTCTAGGTGGCGCGGCGCATACACCAGGGCGCGCGGCGCACACGGAGGGCGCGACGCACTCAAGGCGTGCGGTGCACTGGGCTTGGCGCGCGACGCACACAGCCAGGGAGCTCAAAACACTTGCAAATTCGTTCTATATCCCGGTTGAAGGCTAGCAAACAAGAGGTAGGCTCGAATGAAACCCCTCCTCTGTAAATTTGGTCAATGGTTGGTGTTTCTAAGATGTCGAATGAGATCCAAAGCATATTGGCCATCCATGAAAATACTTATCAAAGCAAAGATGAGAAACGGGGTTGCAAATTCGAAGACACCACCAAGGTTTTCCTCCTATCCCCTTGTCCCGTCACTCCTCGTCATTTTCCACCTCCATTCCACCTTGTCTCCTCAAGAAACCACCCAAAAACGCCCTAAAGCCCTCTCCCCTGTTTTCCAAGCAAGCGTAGGGTGAAGTTACAGTCCGCGGCATACACACAAGGTGGCGCGGCACACTCAGGGCACGCGGTGCACTGGGAGCCCGGCCACAGTGTTAACATTGCACTGGCGCGGCGCATACCCAGCGCACGACGCACTAAGAAAAGCGCGCGGCGCATAGGCCTGTGAGCCTAAAAAATCACCGAATCGCCCAAATTTTCATAAATGGCTCTCAAAATTGCAAAAGTGGCCCTAGATCTTTTAACCATTGATCCTTAACTCAAAGAAAAATACGTTTTGGTGACCATGAAATCGAAGGAAAAATTTTTATTAACCAAACCCAAAAATGACACAAAGGAGGGCAAAACGCTAGGGTTTTGCTACAGTAATATGATTGCTAAATAAGCTCCTATAATACCTCTATCAGCTAATTCCACTAGAGCAGTTTCCCTTGATGGTTACCCTAGCTATATTGTAATCATATCCATTCATCCCTTTTATTCCTATAGCTCAAAATATCCCAAACCCTACCCCATCAAAACCATACCCTAAACACTCCCAAATCCTTGATAAAATTCTCCTTTAAACCCCTATTCCCCTTTTCATCATTCCCCTCCTAACACTCCCCTATTTTATTGTCCCCTTGGTGGCAGATTTTCAGAGCATTCATCACTTTCATTGGATTCAGAGGGCAGCATAAAAATTAGGGTACAAGCAGCATTAATGGCATCAGAAAATTCATCAGATTATGAGGGGGATACGCACAGTGACACACCTTTAGGATAGAGGGCCCATAGGAGACATCACTGGAGTGGCAGACATCTCAGAGACAAGCCAAACACCCTCACAGAGCTACAGGCATGCCCACTTGCCATGTCTTGTTTCCAGCACTTGCCATGTTATGAATTTTGTCAAAGGGTGTTGAATGTCAAAGTCCATCATGAGTTGGCCCACCTTTTTTCACTTCATCTACAGGGAGGCCAATCTGTCCTGGCTCGAGTCATTTTCACCTTGACACCGGAGGCTATATCAGTGGCAACAGGGATACCAAACATTGGGGAGCAGTGGCATAAGAAAAAGAAGGTGGAGGGGCATCACTATGAGCCTTACATCAAGGACAACTGCTTGAGCCAGCTCACCAGAGCTTTTCCATTCAGATTCTTGAGGGATGAGTATGCCCCACTTATGAGATTGATCATGAAGTATTTCAGTTGTGAGGGGATATTTTCTCGCCTTTATGCCTATCACATCCACTTGCTCATGCACTTCACCAAGGTGAGGATGATGAGCCTCCCATTTTTCATCTGCAACAACATTGAGAATATGAAAAACTTCATGCAGCGCAAAACCCCACGACAGCAACTAAACAGTGTCTATCATTTTGCTCTCATCCAGATTTTGGTGGACCATCAGTTGGGATTGTAGGGTATTGCTTGGGAAGACTTCATCTCCAGTTATTTCTTCAGCGCTCCACCGGTGATATCAGGGGCAAAACATGAGGTGGGAGGTCCTTCACATCAGTTTGAGAATGATACAGAAGGTCCTTCACATCAGTTTGAGCATGACACAGGAGGTCCTTCACATCAGTTTGAGCATGAGGGGGAGAGTCCTTCACATCAATTTGAGAGCCATGAGACTGCCACCATGCCAGTTTTCATCACATATCAGAGAGGCTATCCGAAAGGCACCATACCGTTGTTTGTAGCAGCAAAGCGAGTGTTATCTCCACCCGGGGTGGAAGGGGCCTCACTTCCACCATCAGCATCACAGGAGCAGGGTAAGGGCAAGGAGCCAGTGCAGGAGGAAGGGCCATCAGGTGAGCAAGAAATCGAGTTTGTTCTCCTCCAGGATGATGAGACAAATGCAGAACCAACCAATGAGGAGCTTATAGAGATCATCAGGGAGCAGCAACCAGAGATTGAAGACTCGACCCTTGATCTAGAAAAGGCTAAGTGGAACATGAACTACCTGGAGCGGAGAAAAAAATAGCTTGAGGACCAACAGACGATCATGGAGCTACAAAACATCCGTGAGCAATGCCAAGCTGCTCAAAGAAGAAGAGTTCCGCTCACCTCTTTGGAGCAAGAAATCAGTGAAGACAGGGAGTCCAACCTTGAGAGGGTCAACACGCATTTGGAGAGGCTGTTGGACAAATAAAATAGGGAGAAAGACATGCTGAGGTGCATGACTCATCACTACCAGGCCTGCAACATGCGTTCCAAGGCAAGAATCAGGAGCCTAAAGGCAAAATTGAGCAAAGCAAGAAAAGAGGCAAAAGAGGCAAAGGAGGCTAAGGAGCAAGATCAACTTCAAATCTTGGCTGAGGCTTCCTTGGCACAGCAAAGCACTTCATAGGGAACCTCCAGCCCAAATTTCAAAAAATTTGGGCAAATTTTGGTCACAGGCAAATTTTTTGGGCACAAAACAGGAAATTTCTCCCTGTGCGCCGCGCCACTGGCGCGACGCTAAAATTATAGCACTCTAATCGAGGAATGGCTTGCATATTTGGATTCAACATTGAAAAATACGTCTACTGGTGTCCAAGCAAGAAATTTTGACAAGTTTTGGGTCTCCTAAAGGTCAAAAAACACCCAAAAATGGCCTCTCTGCCACTTTTTGGGCACATAGAAAGCAGTCTTGGGAGAATGAAGTTTTGGAGGGGCAAATGAGCTTCAAGTTCAGAAATTCCAGCTGGGTTGGAAATTAGACAGGACAAGTTTTCCAACAAGCCCACTTGGGCACATTTTGGACACCTGAAAGTGCCCCAAAACATGCTCCAAAGTGGCGCGATGAGCAGGGAATTTGGCGCGGCGCACAGGGGAAAAATTGCCAAATTGCTCCCGTTTCGTGAAATTTTGGGTCGCAACTTCTCCAAGTGGTCTCGGTCATCTACTCTTCAGTTTTTTAGCACCAAAGACGGCTTTTAAAGAGTTTTCTCTGCAAGTGGGCATCTATCCAAGTGGCAAAAGAATGCAGAGGGTCACCCCAGCCAAATGTCATGCTTGAGAGCGCTGCACCTGCAGCTGATGGTTGGCTCTCCATCTCCTTTTCGAAATGATTTGAGTAACTTCCCAACCCCTAGGTGTTCCATCTCTTCTCTACACTTTATATATATTGTAAGCAAGTTATTTGCAAAGGGTTGGCTGGCTTGTAACTTCTAGGAGATTGTGGGAAAGAAACTCTGTTTCTGCACTGTGTATTTTTGACAGAGAGTTAATGAAAGGCAGCGACTCTGTTTCATGAGATTCTTTTGGTTGTGAGTGTAGAAAATGTGTTCTTATGTTCCATATGTATCTTGTTATGTTTCGTAATTCATTTCATGTTTCATTTCAGTGAAATTTTCTAAGTGAGATTAGGTAGAATTCAATTTATATTGCTCTGCCTGTGGGAAACTTTCATGTGTAGTGTTATTCTTCTGTTGAAAAGGATTCATGCGACCATGCCCTTTTCACTATCTTCAGCAATCTTTTCATTCCGCGTCACTTTAAGTCAAAATTGTTGCGCTTCTCGCCTACCTTGCCTCATGGAATAATCTATGCCTTCATTCTCAATTCTCTGTTCTTTGCTAAGCGCCAACCCCATATGCATCCCAGAAGCTCGGTCACTTCATAAAATCTTTTCCAAAATCCCTTTTCACTTACTAGCATAAGGTAAATATTGCTTTGTAAGTCATCTCAGACCATTTTGCCTATCCATTCACCGAGCGTGACTCAGAGAGCCCTCTCCTGCTCTAGTAGGGCTAGCTACCAGACTGAGCGTGGTTTGTGGTTACCCTAATTTTTGCCTTCCTTCAGCCCAAGGCAGATTTAGGTGCTAACACTAGGACTTGACACATCTTGGCATGTCGCCTTGGAACTCTAGCATTCCTTGAAACTACCTAGCATACCTTGTCACTCCCTCCTTAGCACACCTAGAATTCACTGACAATCCCTGTCACACACTCTTATTCATTCATTTCCATGCATTTGAAACTAGTGCTCCCTTGTTTTTCCTTGACACTCCATAACTCTCCCTAGCATGCATTAGCACACCTTAGCACCTAGCGCATCTTGTCATGTTTCCCTGGCCTCTAGAATGCCTTAGCACTACCTAGCATACCTTGTCACTCCCTCCTTAGCATACCCTGAAATCACTGACACTTATTGTCACAAACTCTTAATCGTTCATTTGCATGTAGGGAAAATTTTAAGAACCCCCCCTAAATTTACATGTATAATAAATGGGCGAATCTCCATGGTATATAGGAAAAATGGAAGGTGATTTTACCAATAATATGATATGTATATATATAATTTTTTGGCAAATCTCTCACCAGGCATGGCAAATATTTTACTCAATTATAAAATCTTGTGTTTATTGGATACACAAATGAAATCATTGCATTTCTTTAAAATATCTTTTGAAATCAAAATTACCGAAATTACATATCGATAGCCTAGTGGGTGTAGGATAAAATTCACCATGCCATTCACAGAAAGCATGAGAAAAAACCTAATACTATATATAAAACCAAGAAAAAATCAAATTCTTCACTTCTAGGGACCTCGTAACCACCCTGCCAATACACAAGTATGTTCTTGTTTGCAATTAGAAAAATTACCCAAATTACAATCTGTTTACTCCAGCATATATTGGAAAGTTATAGAAGGATGACTAGTGCAATCAATCCATTCCTTTTAGCCCTGTATTTGTTTCAGTTTAAAACATAACTATACAAATATACTTGTCCAATGTCTATGCTTTAACCATTCACCTTAAGATGTTTTTACAATATAATTTCCTAAGTCTATTTAATATCTTCATTATCATAAAAACCAACCTATATGCTTAAAAATTACTATTAGTAATTTATAAAAATTAATAAAATTAATAGTTGATTTTTATTTTATTTTTTATTTTAACCAAGCTAAAATGTTTAACATAAATTAAATTACAACATCCATTTTTACTCTTGATCGGATCAATTTTTTTTCACTCTATGCTAGTTTGCATATCATGATATTTGATACCTCTCGGGGGTTAGTAGATCCAGAGTAAAGATGGATCTATGCTGGTTTAATTCCCCCATTTAAATAGGCTACATTCTAGGTGAATACCATGGGTCAATACCATGTGCCATTTTTATTTTTATTAATACTAATATTAGGGTTAATAATGTTTTTTTCATGGTATTAATAACAATCTAGTCCATGGTATTTGTCCCATAGTATCTTTCCCATAGGTTTCACCTAAATATAACGCATTTTTTGAGTGTTCGTAAATATAAGGTGACTTATGGAGTAAATATAAAAAAATGTTTTATTTGTTTACCATACCTCTCGTTTATTTATATTTTTATTAATTTACCATACCTCTTTTACAAATACTGTATTTGGCCCATAGGATTCACTTAAATAAAACCTCTTTCTTGAGCCTTCATAAATAGAACGAGGGTTATGGACTAAATATAAAAAGAGGTTTTATTTATTTACCATGCGTCTAGTTTATTTATATTTTTATTTATTTACCATACCTCCACTTTACTTATATTTTTGTTTGTTTACACCCTTGCATTTATATAAGGTGACTTATGGAGTAAATATAAAAATGCTTTATTTATTTACCATACCTCTCATTTATTTATATTTTTATTAATTTACCATACCTCTTTTATAAATATGGTATTTGGGCCTTTTGCCCATAGGATTCACTTAAATAAAACCTATTCTTGAAAATGGGTGAATGGATTCACTTAAATAAACCTATTCTTGAAAATGGGCGAATGGAAGGTTGTAACTCCTAATTTCAAGGGCTAAATTTACCTTTTTTACCCTCTCCCTTAAAATAAGGTGGGCTATTTGAGGTGATTTGTAAAAATGTACTATGATACAAAATATTCGCCCACTAAAAATTTAAAACCCCTTAATTTCGCCAAAGGGCAAACATTCGGCCCTAAAATTTTCTATGTTTGCATGCATTATTTTCACCTAGTGCTCCCTTGTGTTTCCCTAATGCTCCCTAACACTTCTTAGCACTATTTGGCACACCTTGGCACCTAGCACATATTGGTTGCATGTCACTCTGGCATGCTAGAATGACTTAGCACGGCTTAGCATACCATGTCACTCCCCTCTTACCACACCTGGAACTCATTGGAACTCCCTGTCACACACTCTTATTCATTCATTTCCATGCATTTTGACCTAGTGCTCCCTTGTGTTTCCCTAGCACTCACTAACACTCACCGCACATTGGCACACCTAACTGCAATGAGTTTCACTAATAGTCAATCCAAAAACCCTTCCAGAGTCTAGCTAATTACTTGTTCTTCACTAAGATATTAGGGTTAAGTTTATTGTATATTGTTTAGTGTGAAAATATTACTAGGTGTTTTTATCGCTTAGAGTAATTATGATCTTCCCCACGTACACAAGGATAACTGAGAAGTGTTTCCCATAATCATACAAGTGGAACCTCAACATGTACATCAGGGTAACCACAAAATATTTATCATATTTACACAATGCAAGGTGATAGGAAAATATTTACATTATATAGGTGAATGTACTAAGATCAGGACCATTAGCATCATATCTACATATTTACCACAAGACGAGGGTCATTACAACCCCTTAAAAATAGCCATAAGGCCTTCCTCTTTTGCAGCTCTTTGACCACAAGGGTTTAATTGAAAAACACATAGTTCCTTTAAAGATTTGTAGGTTGAGGCAGCCACTTCAAGCCCTTGAACTTAAAGACAATCAAATATTTGCAATTTTTTACAATAATAAGTCCATAATGCACACTCTTTATCTTAGAGTTGGGTAGAGAGGGAGAATACTTGATTGATGCCAACCTTGTAAATGAAAAACCTTGCCTACTCATTGGTTGGACACTCCACCACTAGTTGACACCACTAACACACACCAAAAGTCCAAGATACCCATAATATGTGCCCTACACCCAAGGGCTTAGACTACACCTCCATAAAATGTACCTTCAACTATAGATGTTCCAAAACAGTGATATCATAACCCTAGCCTATTAGTTAGATTTTTGTAACTTTTGTAACTTTCTCCTTAACTAACATTTGTTTTTAACTGTTTAATCCACTTACCATATACTCTCTCTTGTTTGTACCCACCTCGTATACAAGAACACATGTTTTTAATACAACCAAATTAAGAGGGCATGTTTATTTCTTACAATTAAATGTTTTCAATACAACCAAGTTAAGAGCACGAGTTTCCTTTTAAAATTCCAAAAGTATAACATTTCTATCTCTATAAACTAACAACAAAATCATTGCATAAAAAAGGTAAGCTTAAAATTAAATTAAAATTAGATTATTATTATTATGATAAATACACCAAGTATGGAAAATTTGTTTTCAAGCACAACCACAAAAAAAGTGTTAGTTTATCAAATACAACTACAAACTTATTAAGAAAGCCTATATCCATCTTAACCCAGATTTATCAAGTGCCGAGAGGGATCCAATATCTCGATGTGCAAACCTCTTTTTTGGCACTTGATAGATCCATGTTAATATGGACCTAAGTTGGTTATATAATACTATATAATATCTATATTTGTATCTATGTGTCTCTTTCTTATTCCCTCTTTCTATATCACTTCCCAAACATACACACTCTCTCTCCATATCTATCTCTCTCTCCCTCCCTCTTCCTCTCCACCTCTCTCTCTTCCCTCTATCTCTCCTCTCTCCATCACTCCCTTGTCACTCCCTGTCTCTCTCTACCTTTCTCCCTCTATGTCTTTCTTCTTCCTTCCTTCTCTCTCCCCCTCTAAGTTCATATTTATCTCCTCTCTCTTAGTCCTCTCTCTCCCTTTCTCTCTCACCTCCCTCTATCCCCCCCATCACTCTCTCTCTCCCCCCTCCATATTTGTACCTCCCTCTCTCTCTCTTTCCCTTCTCTCCCTATCTTTATCCCCACCTATTCTCTCTCTCCCCTCCTCTCTTCTCTCCCTCTCTCTCTATCCATCTATCCCTTGTCACTCCCTCTCTCTCTCCACCTCTATCTCCCTATGCCTTAGTTATTTCCTCCCTCTCTCTCCACCTCTATCTCCCTATGCCTTAGTTCTTTCCTCCCTCTCTCTCCCCCTCCAACTCCATATCTCTCTCCCCCACTCTCTTCTTCTCTCTCTCCCCTCTCTCTCTTCCTACCTCCTTCTCTCTGTCTCCCCCATCACTCTCTCACTCTCTCTTTCTCTCTCTCTCTCTCCACCCTCCATCTTTGTCACTATCTCCCTCCCCCTCTCTTCCCTTCACTTTTCTTGCTATCATCACTTGGATCCTTAGTTAAGATAGATTTATGTTGGTTCTTACTAATATTTGTATTATATAAATGTCACATCTTTAAATACAAAAGTATTCTCATTTTTAATTTTATTAAAACCTTAATTCAATTTATATGGGAATAATTTTAGTAGTAGTGAGGATAGAGGGTTTATATATATCTCAAAACTAATTAAATAAAATTAAAATATTTTTATTGTGAAATAAGTTATGGTTTTTGGGCATGTGGTATTGGTAAGGCATGATATTGGCCCATGGTATTGTAACAAAGCCTATTTAGAAGTTAATAATATCCATGGTAAAGTGGGGGTGAATATTGATGGTGAAGAATCTTGTCATATTGTTATAAAATATTTAGATTGTGAAATAAGATATGACTTCTTGGCATGTGTTATTGATAAGCCATGGTATTAGCCCATGCTATTGTAACAAAGCCTATTCACAAGTTCATAATATCAATGACAAATCGGGGATGAATATCCATGATTAACAATCCTATCATAATCCTGTCATATTCTTATAAAATATTTTGATTTTGAAATAAGTTATGTTTTTTGGGCATGTGATATTGATAAGCCATGGCATTGGCCCATGGTATTGTAACAAAATCTGTTTCCAAGTTACTAATATCCATGGTAAAGTGAGAATGAATATCCATGGTTAAGAATATTTCATATTGTTATAAAATAATTTGATTGTGAAATAAGTTATGTTTTTAGAGCATGTGGTATTGATAAGCCATAGTATTGGCCCATGGTATTATAACAAAACAATTTTTTTACAAGTTAATAATAACCACTGTGTATTAGCCCATGGTATTATAACAAAACCAATTTTTTACAAGTTAATAATAACCACTGTAAAGTTTTGGGGGGGCAATATCCATGGTTAAGAATCTTGTCATATTGTTATAAAATATTTTGGTTGTGAAATAAGTTATGGTTTTTGGGCTTGAGGTATTGATAAGCCATGGGATTGGCTCATGGTATTGTAACAAAACCTATTCACAAGTTAATAACAAAATCAAAATATAACAAATTGAATTTTATTATTTTTATTATTAATTGAGTCAACATTTAGATTTTTGCACTCATCCCCATACTTTTGACTTTTATTATTATTATTACTATTATTCTTTAACTAAGCCCATATTTAGAATTGTTTACATACTGACATTACACATACACATATACTCTATACTCTATAAATATTGTATTTATTGTTTTTTAGGGAGGGAAATTTTAACATTTTTGAAAAAATTCAGCCTTAATTTTGATGTAAAAAAGCCCTCCTAATTCCAATCTTCATTTACTTTCTAAAACAAGTAGTATATTTTCACTTTTTATAGGGTGGAGGGAAAACTAGTAGATATTTTCACTTTTCACAAGGTGGGAGGGAAAACAAATGAGATTGAAGAGTTTTGTGAATTAAATTTTAACTTTCCATAAAACTAGTAGCATATTTTCACTTTTCACAGGGAAATTGAAGAGAGTTGTGAATTAAGGTTTTAACAGTAGCAGATTGATATCGAACCCCACCATTAGATCTTCAATCCAATAATGGTGCCCAGGTATTTTTCATTTTTAACCTTGCTACATTCACACCCCACTTTTAGTCTTCTTCCACACAGGGATTTTCATCCTTGGTTTTAAGTTTACGAGTAGTGTATTTTCACTTTTTCAGGCCAGAGGAAAAACGAGATTGAAGAGAGTTGTGAATTAAGGTTTTACGAGTAGCAGGCTAATATCGAACCCCACCATTGGATCTCTAATCCATTAATAGTTCCCAGGTATGTTTCATTTCTAACCTCGCTACATTTCCATCCCACTTTTAGTTTTCTTCCACACAAGGAGGACTGGTTCAAAATTCATTTTATTTTCATCCTTTTTTTAAGTTTAAGAGTAGCATATTTACACTTTTCATAGGGCAGGAGGGAAAATGAGATTGAAGAGTGTTGTGAATTAAGGTTTTACCAGTAGAAGGCTGATATCGAACCCCACCAATGGATCTTCAATCCATTAATGGCACCCGGGTATGTTTCATTTCTAACCTCGCTGCATTTCTACCCCGCTTTTAGTCTTCTTCCACACAGGGAGGAGTACACACACCTCAGATCCCCCACCATTGGATCTTCAATCCATTAATGGCTCCCAGGTATGTTTCATTTCTACCTCACTGCATTTACACCCCACTTTTAGTATTCTTCCACACAGGGAGGAGTGCACACACCTCAGATCTCTGGGGTTCAAAATTCACTATTTTTTTCATGCTTGCTTTTATATTTACGAGTAGCATATTTTCACTTTTCACAGGGCAGGAGGGAAAACGAGATTTAAGAGAGTTGTGAGTTAAGGTTTTACCTCTTCAATCCATTAATGGTGCCCATGTATGTTTCATTTCCAACCTCGCTGCATTTCCACCCCACTTTTAGTCTTCTTCCACACAAGGAGGACTGGTTCAAAATTCACTATTTTTTTATCCTTTCTTTTAAGTTTAAGAGTAGCATATTTTCACTTTTCACAGGACGGGAGGGAAAACAAGGGAACATAGATAAAAGCATATGTATTTTTCCTTCTTTTATTGTTTGTCTCTATAGGTTTGATTTTACGGGGTGTACATTGTATGCATCTCAAAATTTCTCTTTAGGAAATCCTATTTTTATTCTTTCCAAGAAAAAATCTCTAGGGAATCCCAATAGATGTTTCCCCACATTCATGGATGACATCCCTGGTAAACCCATTGGCATTGACTAGTGCACATGCCAGCACAGAACTAGCCAAATACCTAGTAACATTAATGACATTCAACTGGGCTAACCCCTTGGGCTCAATAAATCATAATCAACTACACTATTTTCTATATTAACATATTGATCGTATTTAACATTTTGTTAGAGTAACCATAACAATCCAAGCCTATTCCTGTTTTTATTTTGGTTTTTAGTTCCTTCTTTGGTGTGGTGACAAATTTATATGACTGTATAGATGTTTATTTTTGTCACAGTATATGTTGAAAAGTATATGCTCTCTTATATTCTACCTTGTCTGTTATGTATTGATGGAGTTCAGTTTCATTAGTTGTGACCAAAGAACTATGTTAGGCACGTATACAAGGATTATTGTATCACTTTATACACTGAACATTGTCCTTAAACAAGCAAAGTAGATCCTTAATGCTACATGTTTGTATCTCAGGGAACTTCCAATCCTAATAAATGCGGTGAAATTTAAGTGTTTCCAAAATCCAATTCTCAGGTTTTGTAAATTCACTCATATATGTTCCTGGAAAAGCGAAGTGAAATTTAATTATTTCCAAATCTTAAGTTCTGTGAATTCACTCATATTTGGTGCTGGAATCTTTTGAGTAAACAGGAAGAATTTATTTTAGTTGCATTCAAATTTTCCAAAAATAATGCTAAATTTCTCCTTGACTAAAATTCTCCCTGAAATGGCTTTGGGATTGAAAAGTTTGTAAATATTTTTAGGGAGACAAACCAAAATACGTTTTCCATATTAGAGTTTTATAACACTAGGTACTAAAACAGTCTTCTATTTTCTACTGCAAATGTCTGATAGAGTCTTCCCAGAAACTGATTAGAAAATTAGGTAGATACGCTTGACGAACTAAATAATTTTTAATGAATAATCACTTAACATAAATGATATATTAGGTTGCATAAATATATAAATTAGAACTAAAAATCAGCAGTTTTCTTGCTTGCATAACTTGGGAAGATTTTTGTATCTCAAGTCTCAACCTTATTGAATAGTATGATTTATGCCTTGCAATGTTGAGATATGTTGTGATACCACTTGCTAATAACCTAAACACTTTGTATGAAAATTTAGTTGTGAATTTTACTTGCAAAAGATATAAGTGAAAATATAGATTAATTGTCCCTTGTGTAGAATTTCCTTGAAATTCTGCTACTGCTTGAATGAATAATTCTGAAACTAATTGTTGTATGAAGGCAAAAAATATCTCTACCCATTTGTAGTGGAATAGAACATAAATAAATACAGTCACACTATAGCAAAAAAAAAAAAAAAAATATAGGGAACCCAACTGGGAAAACCCTCTACTAGCTGTAGAAATTTAAAATACTATCCATATTAGACTTTGAGACACCTTCTTCAAGACCAGGTTCATCAATGCTTATTGCTTTCCATATTCATTTTCATAAGCATTAGGGTTGTTGTCCGTCAAATCAGAGTAGCTAGAAAGTGTCTCTTTGATTTCAGAAAGAAGATCAGGATCAACTTCATCTAATAATCCCCTAGAAGGCTCATCAGTAGCAAGAAGAAATGTCTTTTTTAATTTTATTTCATCACCTGCATCCATCATAATCACTGATTTGTCTTCATTTCTTTCACAATCATTTTCAATGTTAGATGCAAAAGGTAATTTAGTATGATATAATCCTTAGGTAACCAACCTCAGACATATTGTTGGTTAATTTATGTTGTTTGAAGTTTATTGAGTTTGAGTTTTATCATGAAACTACTAGAAGCGTACTAGAATGGGTGAGTCAATTATCTTGACGACAATGTTATGGTTTGGTCTAGTCCTTCAAAGGAACTTATAGTTGATGGTCAAAATTTCACATTCCTTTCATTTTTTGATCTTCACATATAACAAATATATTTATGTTATAGCCCGTAGCTAGATATATACAATAACTGCTACTCACAAGTTCGATGCCATCATTTTGGAGGTTGAGCTTACTCAACTTACCTTTGTTTGAGTTCAAAATGTCATTAGATCTCATTATATTGTCTATTGCATAGCATGAACCCAATTTACCTTTATTTCAGTTAAAAATGTAATTAGATCTTGCTATATCATCTTTTGTAGAGAATGAATCCAATTTCTCATAGTCCATTTGCTTGAGGTATAACAAAGCTACTTTAATTCATTAAATTTACTTTTCATATTCTATTTGTTGATTGTGATTCTGCAGGCCACGTCTTCATTACAAAAGGGGCATATTTAATGAAGTGTGGAAGGAGAGGGAAGCTTCAGATGTCCTTTCAAACTTCTAAGGTATGTAATAAAATTAAAAAAAAAAAAATCTCCATAGAATGTTGTGCTTTAACTTTTTCTTTTGATAATGGATTATTTATGTGATCTCCCCTCTCTTACACACAACCAAAGTCCAGAAATACATGGTTTTTTTGGATATGTGGACAATGGATAGATTTATGCTAACCATTTATCTAGAAAATTACACTGTAGAAGATCAAGCATTTACAGTTGAATATTTCCTTGCCACTAAATTAGAGTTGAAGAGTCGGAGTCCTATTTTTTAGGCATATACCTCACTTTTAAATCAATTTATTGCTGAATATGTATAGACCTTCCATGGGAGGGAAAAGAGTGATCACTACCATTGCTTAATCTTTTTGTAAACCAAGTAAAGATTCCAAATGTGTATAAATTAGTGGCTCCTTGGATAATCCCCAGAGTGCCGCTATTGTAGCAACAAGAAATTCGCTTATTTTGAGTTCTTCATTAGTGCATTGATAGTATATTGTTTATTCCATACAATACCTCAAGAGTATATGATCAAATTATAGTTGAGTCTGTCATAATATTTTGACTTACCCTCTTTTAGAGGGAAGCTAGAGTGTGTGTCAAGCTTCCACATCATAATTGTATCATGCAAAGTTTACCTGGCACAAGTTTTGTGGACCTAAGTAGCAAGATACCTGTTGGAATTCAGGAGGCAGCAATACTACAAAGTGCGAAAGAGGTTTCACAGTTAACCTGGATTCCACATTATGGTTGGAGTCGGTTTGTTGGCAAGATGTTAGATACCCCAACTTCCTTTTTATGATTGAGTGCAAGATTGAATCCTTCGACATATTCCTCGCTCAATTTGCAATAAGTGATGGGTTTTCTCATAAGTGTTGCACACCTATAAACTTTACTAGAGTTGTTCTTGAGTCTTCGGAGGTGGTTAGATTTTCAAAGCACACATGTACAAGAAGAGGAGAAATAATATGCCCAGCTAATTTGAAGTTATCTACCTGTGAATAGGGTGTTCCCATTCATAAACTTGACAGCTAGCTCTACTTCTTTCTGGTGAACAACTTTGAGACTTGCCATGAATCGTGAGACAATTCCAACCCCATAACTATAAATTTCTTATTAAATCTATACCCAATAGATTAGAATCTGCACAAGGAGAACTCCATTCTTGTTTCAAAAGAACCTGCAATTGACTTGTACCATGCTATTTTATCTTTTCTGTATTTATTCGCATCGTTGGTCCGTGACATAAAGATGCAACAACCTACCTTGCATTTTCTATACTAACAATCCTAAAAAATAATAAAGTATGCCTAGATCTATCATTTCAAATGATCTATGTAGCTCACCTTTTGGTTTTTCAATTATCGAAGTTATTATCTATATTGATGAGAAATTCTACAACCGATACCACAGTGACAATATATGTTATAGTTTTATCTATGTTTCTCCTTCAATAGAGCAGCAACACATTGTAGTTTCCATTTAGGGGAGAAGTGTACCCAGTAGCAACCTTGGCTTGTGTGCAGATGGGTTGAATGCACATTAGACTCTATCTGTTGTTTTGAAGGTGTTTCTCCTTCAACAATAATTCATCTTAGTAGATACTTTCAGTCTGCACCTTTAGTAGATGCATGCAGCCTTGGGATACATGTTGTAGATTATAGTTTTCATATGAGGTTGTAGCAGCAATGAAAGAAGTGCATCGATTTTAGGCATATTTAGTATGCTTTTATAATTTGACTTAGATGCTCATTTTCCTTAATTCTTAGTTCTATTTTATGCACAGATTTATCTTTAAGAAAAGTGCACAGTAGAGAAGGGTTCTATATTTTGAGTAGGGGACACACTTCTAGGTAGGAGGTACTCTATTCTAGGAATCTTTTGCCATGTAGGTTAGGTGCTTTATCCGAGAATCCCAAGAGACGCTATTTTAGCAATAAGAAATTCATTTATTTTGAGTTCTTCATTAGTGCATTGATAGTATATTGTTTATTCCATGCAATACCTCAATATTGTATACAACCATATTTAGTATGCTTTTATAGTTTGACTTAGATGCTCACTTTTCTTAATTTAGGTGTTTTTCTTAGTTTTGTTTTATGCACAGATTTATCTTTGAGAAAAGTGCACAGTAGAGAAGGGTTCTATTTTTTGAGTAGGGGAAACACTTCTAGGTAGGAGGTACTCTATTCTAGGAAGCTTTTGCCATGTAGGTTAGGTGCTTTATCCAAGAATCCCAAGAGCTGCTATTGTAGCAATAAGAAATTCGTTTATTTTGAGTTCTTCATTAGTGCATTGATAGTATATTGTT
This sequence comes from Pinus tabuliformis, assembly GCA_031772625.1. Taxonomy (NCBI): domain Eukaryota; kingdom Viridiplantae; phylum Streptophyta; class Pinopsida; order Pinales; family Pinaceae; genus Pinus; species Pinus tabuliformis. Next base: position 484,372,991 of record CM062814.1, on the reverse strand, counting down.
TATTCCATGAAATACCTAAATATTGTATGATCAAATTACAGTTAAGATTGTCATAATATTTTGACTTACCCTCTTTTAGAGGGAAACTAGAGTGTGTGTCAAGCTTGCACGTCACAATTGTATCATGCAGAGTTTACCTGGCACAAGTTTTGTGGATCTAAGTAGCCAGATACCTGTTGGAATTCAAGAGGGAACAATACTACAAAGTGGGAAAGAGGTTTCACAATTAACCTGCCTTTCACATTATGGTTGGAGTCAGTTTATTGGCAAGATGTTAGATACCCCAACTTCCTTTTTATGACTGAGTGCAAGATTGAATCCTTCGAAATATTCCTCACTCAATTGTCATTAAGTGATGGGTTTTCTCAGAAGTGCTTACCATCTATAAACTTTACCAGAGTTGTTATTGAGTCTTTGGATATGGTTATCTTTTCAAAGCACACATGTACAAGAAGACAAGAAATAATATGCCCAACTAATTTCAAGTTATCTTCCTGTGAATAAGGTGTTCCCTTCCATAAACCTGACGACTCAATCTACTTCTTTCTAGTGAACAAATTTGGGACTTTTCATGAATTGTGATACAATTTCAACCCCATAACTATCAGTTTCTTATTTAAAGTTATACCCACTAGATTAGAACCCGCATAACGAGAATTCCATTTGTTACCGGGAATAATGTCTATGCAGAACTGCTAATCCCACTAAGGCTGGTAGCTACCTTAGAAACAAATAAAGTAAAACTACTTTCGTTTTCCTTTATGAAAGATAGATGAGAGAAGAATAAAGGAGACCAACCTCTGTCTTGCGCTTGGTTCCTTACTCGATTCCTCTCTCTTCTGATAGTCCTTTGCTACTTGCTTTCTTGTATACCCAACTTCACAGAGTACCTATAGAATCAAAGCAGCATGACACTATATGAGAACATGGATCTATTATCATAAAAAACTTAGGATCAAATGTAAATTGACCATACAAATGCATAAAACATAAATCACACAAGAGTATGGAGGAAAACTTGAATAGATTTATTGATAATCAAGAAACAACCAAGAGAGTTACAACCAATTGTTTTGACCCAGCATTATCCTCTCAGCAAGTGAGCCCTTCTTCACCTCATGAAAAGCTTAGATCACCCAACACTATTATGTTGCCTCAAGAAACGAACAGCAATTCCTTAGAAGATGCAAAATTCCAGCCTCTAACCTCTCGGATCTCTGGGATGAGAGATCTATATATAGATATTTGCAGAGGTGTGAGTCAGCTCTGGATTTTTTATTAGTGTCTTCTCTCTGATAGTTCTTGATTCCACTTGGAGATCTCATTGATCTAATACTCATCCTTGGGCGATTTTGAGAGGCAAGTGTCATAGGAGAAGTTTCTGGAAGATTCCATGATCATCCACCTCGCAAACTGTCTCCGCCACTTGTCTTTTCTCATCCATCACACCCCATAGAAGGGATTTTTGAAATGCAACGCACTTCTCATGTGTAGAAGGTGAGATGCATCGCACACTGGCCATGGAGCAAGTGAAATGATCCAGTTTTGACCAGTTCTGAGTAGTTTTTCATGGAGAACTTCTGGGAGATGATGTAATCAGTTGACCTTGTTCTTTTAGGGGTTGGAACAACACCTTTAGGGACTTAGGAGCCCTTAGTTTATGGACATCTATGATTGGGGTTGCAGTGCCCAAAAATTTCTATAATAGTTTCCCCCTAAAGCATGAGGTCATTAATCTTTTGATGTCGGGTGAAATGCTTTATCATGAGGATCCGAAGTTTTTCCAAGCTGGAAGGTGACCTATAATAAGATACAATACAATACATTATATTCATAATATTTTCATGATCTAGCTGAGGCGGGCATTCCGATGCTCAGCTTTATAAATTCATTTTCCATGTACATGAGACAGACAATCGTCTAAGTGTAGACTGATGATTCTAGTAGAGCCATCATCCCTTAGATTGGATGATTATCTGTGCAACAATGATGTACATTTGATGTCTTTATTTTCCTGAATATATATCACAACCTGGATGGATGAAACTAGATCTGGGGTCTTCAATCTCGTTCGATCTTCACTCAAAGTACAAGTCGATCCATGTGAGAGATGTTCCAGAGTCAAACATGGAAAGACATCGCCTGATTACCAACCAATTATGTAAGTTGTTAACAGGCGCGAGAGGAGTCACCGATAATGATAATGATACTCAATGTACTGTAGTACAATTCACGTGGTGTGAATAAGGGACTTGACGTCGAACACCAAGTAAAATCTTTCTGTCGAAGGCTATTGATGTAAACCTATCACTGGAAGTGAGAAACTTGCCATTGAGGCATGCAAGCTTCAAAGTACTGAAAGGGTTGTTCCTAGATCGACTTCTTGGATAATGAGCTGATGTCGACAAGAAGTGATCCATCATAGGAGGGCCTTAATGAATCCCACATCAATGACACGGAATGGAGCAAATGATTTTAATGGAGGTGAAAACAATCTAGTGATATACAGTTCAGGGTGGTGGTCATGAAAGAATGGAGCGAAAATGTATTATAGTGGGTGAGACACGGGTGAATTCTCTAAGTGACTTCTCTTGAACATATCGGTGACACTGACATGATGGATTGGTAGCATTAACCCCAAATGTGGATGGTGTGATGGAACCATGGTGATATGACTAGTGAATGGAACAACCCAACCTAATTAGGATGCAGAGTGAAAGTGTCATGTTCAAGAGCGACTTGCTACCAACAAAGTTTCTTCAAGTTTTCTTCCCAATTTTTCCCCAGTCATTGCTGACTAGTACCTCTTTATTTTTTTCAAGTTTGAGGAGGATAACATATGCTTGTTCTATAATTTTCCCTTCGGGCAAACCCATCGCTATGTTTTAACAAGCCTAGCGATAGTGAAACTCGTTCTTGTCTGTTATGGACAAGTTTGTCGCTACTAGGTTTTAACGAGTTTAACGAAAAATATAACTCGGTGCTTTTCAATTTTAGAGAGTCTGAAAAGGGACGTAAAGGAAACTCCAAAAATCCTTTTTTGTCCTCTAATCCCTTAGGTCCGAAAAAGTATAAAACAATACAAAAGGGATGAATTTTCGGTACTTTTAACGAGCCGAACAAAACAAGCACTCGATCTTTTTGTGTAATAATCCCTCAGGTCCAAAAAGATTAAAATCTAAAGGAGGGATAGCACTTCCGGTCACTTTAACGAGCTGGAGAGGCCAATGGCTCGAAAATCTTTTCATATTTTACGAGCCAGCTGAAAAGAGCTTAAAGGAGACTCGTTTTTTGAGAAATGAGTGATAAATTCGGGTAGCAGCTGATTCGAGGTAAGGCTTGAAATTTCCAATCATGGCAGTGTCACAAGGATGGCTAACAAGATCACTCTTCACAGCTATTCCTCAAAAGGGGTAAACAATCAAGTGGAGGTGAATGATCAGCCAATATAGAGTGGAGGTGATGATGGGAACATGACCAAGGCTTTAAAGGCTGAAGTACTACATTCACGATGCTAATTTACCAGAAATTAGTTCATTTTTTAATGAGCTTAAACGCTGCGGGAAACACTTGCTCATTGCTTATGTTTATTTTTTAACGAGCTTGAATTCTGTGATAAAACTGCTCAATGCAGGTTTATTTTTTAACGAGCTTGAACCCTGCAGTAACATTTCTCGTGGCGGGTTTATTTTTTAACGAGCTTGAACCCTGCAGTAACACTGCTAGTGATAAGTTTGTATGCCCCCAGCATAATAATGCAAACCGAGGTGCATGCCCCCCAAGCATCATTGCATTCAACTTAGTGGTTGGAATGAAGGTTTACCTTTGAGATTTGGAAAGGGGATTTGTTTCATTTTTTAATGAGGTTGACACAGTAAAAGAACTATCCTTATGACTCCTTGTTTTATTTTTTAAAGAGGTCGACACAACTTCGGTCAAAGTTGTTATCGAACTACTAGGTTTTTCATTAGCCTTGTTATTCGATAGCTGTGGATTCCCGTAATCTTTATTCCTTGTCAAAGCATCATTTTGCTGCTTTGAGATAGACAACGTAAGCACTTGGGATCGGGAAGCATTTTTATTAGCAACCAGTTTGGCTCCCGGGTTTGCAAACGGATCAGTCAATACTGCTGAGGTTTTTGAACTCTTAAAGAGTTTCTTAACTTCAGCTTTATGTGGACAATCTCTCGCCCGATGATCCTCATCGCATATCTGACACCCCACAGGGGGTTTCCTTTGCCCATAAGGGTTTGCAGAAGGTTTTTCAGGAGATGACTCATCCTGCTTCTTTTTTCTCCCTTTCTTTTTCTTCTTGCCCCGTGGTTGCTTCAGTTGTTTTCCCTTGTCGGTCGACACGGCATTTACCTCCGAGGCGAGAAGTTCTTCATTTGCATTTTGATCAGAAATCTTACGGGCTTTCTTAGATGTAGCCTTTGTCGATTTCGTGCTTGTCGCACCTATCACGCCATCACCGGTATGAGAGACTTTGTTTGATTTAGGAGGGGGAGGAACGGAAAATTCCGGTCTAGGAGCATCAGGTATTTTATCGTAGAGCGTGCCAAACTGAGTATAGATTAAGTCTAGATATTGTACACGAGCAATAACTTGCTCTTCAATGACGACTCCTCCCTTTGCCACGTCTTCTGTGATAGAAAGTAATAATGACTTAATAAACCATTCAGCTAGTAGCTGATCAGGAACATATGTTCTTACCATTCTGTAACGACGTCGCCACTCATGAATATGATCAGATATGTGAGTGGTCATTGTCTGTTTGAAATTGGTAAGAAGCTCTGTTCCTGTTTCGTACCGTATTGGTAACTGAAAATGGGTTAAGAAGGTTGTGGCTAGGGTGCTGAAGTTATCGAATGAAGCTCTAGGCAATTCGATATACCATTTTGCTGCTGGAGCAGTTAACGTTCGCAGAAAAAGGCGAAGCCTAATCGAATCATCGTTTAGAGTGTTAGATGAACACCACAGATGAAAGGTCATCACATGATTCAATGGGTCTTCACCCGGATTTCCATTAAATTTAGGAATATCTTACGGAAGTTTATGTGGAATCGCAGGCCACCAAGGGGCATAAGCAATTGGATCATTCGTCAGCCGGTTTAGATCTGGTAATTCTAGAGTTGCTACAAAGGGCAACTGTTGATTCAGGTTAGGCGAAGCATACCCAGGATAAGATGGAATCACCTGAGTAGTGGGTCTTTGCATACCAGCATAATGTATTTGATGCTGGTAACTTTGATAAGGTTGATGGGCATAACCATTATAATATGGTTGCCCATTACTTACAAAGACTTGTTTCTTAGGTCCTTGATATGATTGCTGGAATGGCGGTTGTTGAGATTGAATCAGCCATGGTTGTTGGACCATTTGCTGTTTCCCAATACTGGATGATTGACCAAGATGAGGAGTCATAGTACTTGTTTGTGCCTGAGGCGCTCCAGATAAGGAGGCACTAACCTAAGGTTGTGATTGAGCTGTTGAGACAAGAGGCTGTTGTATTGCAACCTGAGAAACTTGGGGTTGACATACAACAGGTAGCGCTTGTACTTGTGACGCAATCACCATAGCAGGTATAGTGGGAATATTTGACACAGGGTGGACTGGTTGCATTGAATATACAACCCTTGGTTGTTGAGGCAGTATTGGTACCCAACCGCTGGATGTAATTCTAGTTTGACCTGAACTTTGTTGTAAACTACCATATGGTTGTTCTCCGGGAGGGAACAATGAAAAAGCATACTGCCCTCCATATGGTGGCAATCTAGTACTTAAAGGGTAGATTGGCCTTTGAAGACACATTGGATCAATTTGTTGAGTTTCAACATAAGAAATACCATATGATAATTTGGATGAAGAAATAGGAATTGACCATGTCATCGAAACAGTCCCTGATTGGACTCCGGCTCGTTGTTGATAACTTGCCGAGACAGATGATATACCGGCGAACAACATTAGAGTAGCAGCAGGAGGCTCTGCCACTACTGCGTCAGATGACACAGTCCTATATGTCGACGGTTGTTCAGACATATCTAGTCTATCCAAAACATTTCCTAGCGATTCTGCAAGAACTTGCGATGAAGGGAGACTAACTTTTAAGGCCAACGAGGGAACAGTGACGTTATTCTGATTAAAATAAATTTTAGACACTTTGACACAACTTGTTTTTTCAATTTTTAAGAGTCGAGAAAAAACAAAGGATGACTCTAGTCGCCTTCGATTTTTTAATGAGCCTGAAGTGACAAGTGCTCAGATGGACCTTTTCCATTAAGGATTCTGAAAAGGAACGAAAGGGAGTGCTATGGAAATCTAGACAGAGGGATTACCAAACCAATCGAAAAACTGCAGAATACTTTTTATGGTACGACAGTCAATCTTACCCAATGTTGTGTTCAGTGCATTGTGATCGATAGGGCGGCAAACACGGCTTCCTATGGATAAAGGATTAAGCCTATTGTGGTCTCCCAAAATATACTCGACGGTACGTGGGAGCACAAGTCCGTACTGGCACTTATCATCTCAAAGTGGAGGAATCACCCAACCAACAGTGAAAACTACAGTTACCAGGTTGTACGACGCCGGAATACGTCTCTAGCCTAGACTTCTAGATGTTGTGCATTAGGTTCCAAAGCGTTGTTAGATTCATTAAATTTATTTTATAGTTGATCTTGCTTAAGAAATTTTCCTTTCAGGTTCACTGTGTGATGAGATGTACAATTCCTAAAATGCAATCTAAGATGATAAACATTCGTTTTATCTTCTGTGTGCAATGAAAATCCTAGCTACTAAGGAAAGAGAGACAGTACTCTTTCAGCAAAGAGCATAGAGCACACACTATATGCACTGTCCTAAATCAAACCAATCAAACAGTCTAAATGCAAATGCACATGCATGTATTTGTTTTCAGCCTTCTTAATATGTGAGTGAAAAAAAGAAAGTTAATGCGCAAATCTGAATTATTTTTCAAAGTGACAATTACTAACAAGTTTCTTTTCAAAATCAAAATGAAGACGATGACAACACTTTGCGATTTGGAAATGAAAACTTGCTTTCGACACTAGAAAAACTACTAATTCAGATCGAATATAATAGTAACAGGGTAATCGACTATCAAGAACAATCAGATTCTCTTCTATGACTAAAAATGACACTTGCGACACTTTCAAATCAAGAAACGACAATACAATTACGTTACTTCTTTGTAAAGGAGAACTGAAAATGACTCAAAAAATACATAAAAACATTTACAGTTCTTTGCACAACGGAGGCAGAATAACAGCAAGGAAAGGGGTTTCAAACATAGGTGTCCTGACTATAGGCAGCAAAACTCTTGAATAGATCTGAAAAGAGTGAACAGAGAAACCAAAATTTAGGAACAATGCCTAGTATTATCAGCGCACCTGTAACATAGTGAAACTGAAATGCAACGCACCTACTACACTCAGGAAGTGTGATAAATTTGAGATTCACATAACAGATAGTGCGTTGGACCAAGGACGAGACTTTGATTGGGTTCCGGGTCATAGTTTGCAGTTCAGTTCAGGGATTTTGGCCGAGCAAGTGGTAATCAGTAAATCAATCACAGGGGTAGATCTAAGGAGGTTACTAGAGCCACCATGAGGGCAATTAGAAAGCTTGTAAATAAATTGCTTAATTCATAAACAAAACCCAGAGATTGACTGAAGCAGAGTTGATCTACTTTTCACTTGCATAGCAAATGCAGTTCGAAGGCTAGCTGGCCTGACTTCAGGCTCCATCTGTAAGTTTATAAAGTAAACAAATGTAGATAAACAATCAATCTATTCGCTCCCCAGCGGAGTCGACATTTTGTTACCAGGAATAGTGTCTATGCAGAACTCCTAATCCCACTAAGGCTGGTAGCTACCTTAGAAACAAACAAAGTAAAACTACTTTCGTTTTCCTTTATGAAAGATAGATGAGAGAAGAATAAAGGAGACCCACCTCTATCTTGCGCTTGGTTCCTTACTGGATTCCTCTCTCTTCTGATAGTCCTTTGCTACTTGCTTTCTTGTATACCCAGCTTCACAGAGTACCTGTAGAATCAAAGCAGCATGACACTATACGAGAACATGGATCTATTATCATAAACAACTTAGGATTAGATGTAAATTGACCATACAAATGCATAAAACATAAATCACACAAGAGTATGGAGGAAAACTTGAATAGCTTTATTGATAATCAAGAAACAACCAAGAGAGTTACAACCAATCGTTCTGACCCAGCATCATCCTCTTAGCAAGTGAGCCCTTCTTCACCTCATGAAAAGCTTAGATGACCCAACACTATGATGTTGCCTCAAGAAACCAACAACAATTCCTTACAAGATGCAAAATTCCAGCCTCTAACCTCTCGGATCTCTGGGATGAGAGATCTATATATAGATATTTGCAGAGGTGTGAGTCAACTCAGGATTTTTTATTAGTGTCTTCTCTCTGATAGTTCTTGATTCCACTTGGAGATCTCATTGATCTATTACTCATCCTTGGGCGATTCTGAGAGGCAAGTGTCACAGGAGAAGTTTCTGGAAGATTCCATGATCATCCACCTCGCAAACTATCTCCAACACTTGTCTTTTCTCGTCCATCACACCCCATAGAAGGGCTTTTTGAAATGCATCGCAATGGAGCAAGTGAAATGATCTAGTTTTGACCAGTTCTGAGTAGTTTTTCATGGAGAACTTTTGGGAGATGATGTAATCAGTTGACCTTGTTCTTTTAGGGGTTGGAACAACACCTTTAGGGACTTAGGAGCCCTTAGTTTATGGACATTTATGATTGGGGTTGCAGTGCCCAAAAATGTCTATAACACCATTCTCGTTTCAAAATAACCTACAATCGACTTATACCATGCTATTTAATATTTTATGTATTTCTTCGCATCCTTGGCCTGTGACATAAAGACGTAACAAATTACCTTGCATTTTCTATACTAACACTCCTAAACAATAATAAAGTATGCCCAAATCTGTCATTTCAAATGATCTATGCATCTCACCTTTTGGTTTTTTAATTATCGAAGTTGTTACTTATATTAATGAGATCATCGACAACCGAGGCCACCGTGACAATATCTATTAGAGTTTTATCCATGTTGCACTAAAGGTGTTTTTCCTTCAGCAACACTACAATACATTGTAGTTTCCATTCAGAAGAGAAGTGTACCTAGTAGCAGCCTTGGTCTGTGTGCAAATGGGTTGAATTCACAATAGTGTTATAGACAATTTTGTGCCTTGCAGCATCAGGCATGAATTGTCAATAATCCAAGGGATCCAAAGTCCCTAAACATGATGTTCCTACCCCTAGAGGAACAAGGTCAGCAAACCAACAGCTCTCAGATCAGTTCTCCACCTGAAAACACTCAAAAACAAGCAATCCTGAAATCAAAGCAGGTGCTCCACTAGGCTTCTGCGCTGAAACTCAACTCCTCCATGGTGTACCTGCGTTGCAAAGCAAGTGGAACAAAGGCCACCTGCGCTGAGCGAGATGGGACAAGTGGCACACTGAGTCATTGCTCTGGAATCTTCCAAAAATGACACTTGGATCAGGGATTTCGCCTTGTGATGGGTCAGAGGCTCTGTTTCTCTAAGTGGAAGCAAGGTTCTCCAAGTGGACTCAAGAACTGAAGATCAACTGAAGAGAGAGAGGACACAAGGCAGCTACACATCAGTTGCAAGCTGACTCATCCTTTCTCAATTCATCTATATATTGAGCTCTCTCCTATGAGCTCAGGAGGCTGGAATTTTGTGCAAAGTAATGATATGCTGTTGGTTTCACTATAGAGCTATTGGGTGATTGCTTGAAGGAGGTGAAGAGGAGAAATTCTTTCTGCTGGGAGGTGTTGCTGGATTGGGGCCTTCAATGGTTGTAACTCTCTCAGAACTTTACTTCTTCATTAATAAAAGCTATTGAGGTTCTTCTATATGCACTTGTTTCAATGATATATTGTGATAATTGTATATTTGATTTATGCTAATCCTTGAATCAGTTATGATTGCATGCTTCTTGTAGTTTCCTTCTTTGTTATTTTGCAGGATCTCATTGTAGCTGGGCCAGCAAAAGAGCAAGGAGCTGGGAGCAAGCAGCCAAAGAGAAGAGTTTAGATTCGACATTAAGCGCAAGGCAACGGTTAGTGCATTTCCTCATTCTCTCTTGCTTTCGTAAAGAAGTAAACCTTAAGTAGTTTTCTTTACAGTTGTTGCTGAGGTACTATCACCCTTAGAGTGGGATAGGGTCATCCGAGTCGGATACTTTTCCCTACAACAAACTGGCGACTCCGCTGGGGATCGTATCTGTTTGATTGTTTGTAGTATTTTGCTATTCATTTCCTGAACAAAAGAGTACCAAATCGAAAAGCTTTTGACTATATCAAAAGCGAAGTAGAGGGCAGCTACTCTAGCTCATTTCTGAGCATGTTCATGATTTGAAGAGCTGATCTACAAGGATCCTTGTAAGCTCTTAGTGATAGCTTTTCATCTTCCTTGTCATCCCTTAGCGTGTGCTTGACTGATAGCTTCTGATTTGAGCAAAAACTGTGAATTTTTGAGAAAATTGTGACCCGGAAACTGAGAAAACACAACTTTCGTTTTCCAAAGCAGGTAGTACACAGGCTACCTGCTTTGCAACGCAGGTCCCGAAGGGGCTACCTGCGCTGAGAGCCAGACTGGCTGTGCAGCACCTGCGTTGGCCCAATTTTGCCTTGTGCAGTTGGGGTTTCCTCCCTTTTTCTTGCCTGTTTTCACTATAGATTTTGCTGCTAGTTGTCAGTCTTGTACCTATTCTGAAACCAACCTTACTTGCCATCATTCCGCCTCTGTTATATAACGAAATTGTACTTGTTCTTTTGTATTTCTTACATCATTTACAATTTCCCATAACGAAAGTTAACCAGTCTTGCTTTGGCCTCTTAGATCTGAACCTGTGTTAGGCATTTTGCTGGTCTAAAGAGTTAGTTTGTTTGCTGTCCATAGCTGATTAGTCTTTTTACTTTCGTCATTATGGTTTGATTTCATGTATTTCCAGTGTTTAAACAAGTAAATCTTAAGGTGTCTTTTGATTTTGGACTAGCTTGTTTACTTTCGCTTGAAATCGAAATCAAAGTTATATAACAACTTTCTTTTTGTAATACATCAACATTAAGAAAGGGAAAAGAAAATACATGCATTGTGCATTTTGCATTTGACTGTTTGCATGCTGATTTAGGAAAATTTGCATTAGTGTGTGCTCTATGATCTGTGTGAAAAGATTTTCCTTTCTTCTCCCTCAGTAGTTAAGATTTTCAAAGTTGAAAGATTGAAAAGTTTGCTTCTCATCTTAGACTGCATTCAGGAATTTGTTACATACATCTCGTGGTGATCCTTAAAGGCAAACTGCTAAACAAGATCAACATTAAAATAAATTCAATTTACATAACAACGCTTTGTAACATAACGCAAACACATAGAGGTTTAGGTAGAGACTTGTTCCGGCGTCGTTAAACGTAGTGACTGTCGATCTCTACGAAGGTGGGTGATTCCTCCTGAGAGTCGGTGGCACTAATACGGACTTGTGCTCCCACGTACCGTCGCGTATATATTGGGAGACCCCTATAGGAACAAAGCCTTTATCCATAGGAAGCCGTGTCGGCCGCCCTACTGATCGCGATGCAGTGAACACAGCATTCACGAAGATCGACCACCCGTACCGTAAAACGTATTCTGTGGTTTCGCGAAAAGTTTGGCACACCCTCTGCCTAGAACTCCAGAGCAGTTTCTTTTGGCCTTTTTCAAACTCTATAACTGAAAAAGTCCATCCGAGCATTTGTCACTTCGGGCTCGTTAAAACATCGAAGGAGACTAGAGTCATCTTTAGCTTTTTCTCGACTCTTAAAACATGAAAAAGAAAAGTTGTGTCTAAAGCGTCGTTAATAAAATTTATTTTAATCGGAACATAATCACTTGTTATTCCCACGTTGATCTTTCAGTTGAAAAGTATGGAGCCCACCAACCAAGGAAGTCACCTTGGCGGAAGTCCCAATCCCTTCTCCTCTTGGGGAGATGTTGGTGCGCCTCATATGGCCACATTGTCACTTCCAGGATTGACAATTGGCCTACCTGTATGGCTCTTTTCAACTAATGTAGTTCAGATCACCACTAATCCTGAGCAGTCGAATCAACAGTCAGACCAGTCTAGAGCTACCCACCAGCCTTCCACTTCTTACAATTCTTCCTCTGATCCTTCATCTTCGTAAGGTAGAGCCGGAAAAAGTCAGCCTCCCATGGAGAAGAAGGAGAAGAAGAAGAAAGAAAAGAAGTAGAAGGAGCCTAAGGCGAAGGCGACTGGGGGCAAGCAAAAGACATCTGACAAAAATCCACACACTGCTCCGACCGGGCCTAAATCGCCATGTGTCATTTGCAAAGGGACCCACTTCCACCGTGATTGTCCTTGTATTCCCCGGATACTAAGGGACTGGTCCCCCAGGTTGCACAATCCGGTAGCATCAACCTCTGATAGACATGTTGATTGCATTCCGTCAACTAGCGAGAGTGAAGGACAAAGAGGGAGACCAAGATCACCCTGTATGTTGTGTGAAGGCGATCACGCCATCCACCGATGTCCATTCTTAGACGAGGCGAAGAGAGTTTTGGAAGATCGTCCGGTTTCACCGTTACGACTTCCTCCTGGATACCAAAAACTCGTGCCAAGTCCCTCGATAGTTGAAAATCCAGCTGGCCCGATCAAGTGGTCAGCTGAAGTGTCGGTCATTGAGAATGAACCTACTGAATCCAGACCAGACGAAAGTCTAAAGGTCGAAACGGCAGTTGACCCGGTTCTTCCTTCAGAGGTTTCATCCTCAAATGACTCCGTCATTGAAGACCCATCTTCAAATGACACCCTCACTGAAGAGGATAAGGATGACACCATCCATATTCTTTTCATCAACACAGACTCTGATGAGCATCAGGGCAATGCGCCCATTCCTTTATCGCAGGAAGGAACATCGTCAGGGTCGTATCCGGCCGTGTATTCGGTCCCACCACCAAGCAACCTAGTTGTATCCTTTGATTGGAATCAACTAGGCAGACCCCGGTTACCAGCCAGTATCCCATTCAGAATCAGCGTCCAAATCTACAGAATGGTGATGGCTGGAACTATCATTGATGAAGGGGCATCTGTGAGTATCCTTTCCTCTATTGCTTGGAAAGCACTGGGTTCCCCGGCGCTTTTACCTGAGATGAGAAATCTATCGGGTTTTGATAAAGGAACCAGTCACCCGTTAGGGATTCTCCCCAATGTTCCCATTACATTGAAAGGGAAGACAGTTCATATGAACGTCATGGTCTTCCAGGGACCCTTGGTATATAACTTACTCCTTGGACGAGACTATATATATTGCATGGAGGCGATAGTGTCCTCACTCTTTAGAGTTATGTGTTTTCCGCACGAAGGAAGAATGGTCAAGCTCATAGACCAGCTTTCATTTCTAGGATCACGCATCGCAAATAGTCAAATACCATCCCTTAACGGTTTATTCGTTCAAGGAATGCCTCCTCCCCCGGTTCTACTTCCCGATGAATGCGAGTGATTCGGAAAGATGTAACTGGGACCCAGGGGGCATGCACCCTAGCCTGCCTTGGGCAGAGGAAACCTTGGGTATAAAGTTAATTTCCGCAGAAGAATGGGACTAGTCCGTACCCCGTCCGAAGGAAGAAAGAGAGGGTTGTTCTAGGATAAAGTTCTTTTGTCAAAGTTATGTGAGTGAGATAATCAGCTTCTCGCTCCCTTTGTCTAAAAAGTAGGCTCTCCTGAGGGAGGAGATCCATTTGTGGCGGCAAGTAGCCACCATCTTTGAAGGCAAGCCTCACCCATTAAAACATATGTTTTGAAGGATAAGTAGGGGCAGCCTCCAAAGAAAGAGATGAAATTGCTGCAACAAGTAGTCACCATCCTTAGCAACCTAGTAATAGACATCGCCGAAAAAAAAAGAGTTTAGTTTGCGGCAGCGAACAAAACCATTTTTCGGATAATAAGTAAGAGGCAAACCTCCCTCCGTAACGCCAATGTTTTATCTGTTGCGATCTTGAAAAAATAAAAAAGTGAACTGATGGGAAGACAAGTACCGTCGGCACCGAAAAATGACGAGAAGACAAGTATCGTTAAAAATATAGCAAGACGACAAGTAGAAAAACAGAGGTGGGACAGAGGAGGGGTAGCCTTGAAATTATACTTTATACCTGGGGGCATGCAAACCTTTTGGAGTGCAAGCACGGGACGACTATTTATTTTTTTTAAATTTTTAGGTCCTCCCTTTAAACCTGTAGGTCTAACCCGTTAAACTCGTAGGATTAGCCGTTTCCAGCTTGCATAAAGAAAGGATGTGGGGCAAAAGTTAAAACTTGCCAAATCGGAGTAACTAGTGAGGTATAGCTCCTTAAATATGACTACCTCACCTGAGGCGTTCCTTGTATTAAGACTGGTATATTCGAGCAGTTTTAGCAATGTTCATGCTCGTTTAAAAAATAAACGCAAGATCCGAGCAGTTTTAGCACATAGTTCATGCTCGTTAAAAAATAAACATAAGTTGTGAGCAATCTTCCCCTAGAGTTCAAGCTCACTCAGAAAAAATGAACCGGTAAATAACCTTGGTAAATGTAACCTTTGACAGCCATATTAAAGCCCTTGGTCATGTTCTTGCAGTCTCACCTCCATCCGTTCATTTGGCCAATCGTTCATCTCCATATGCTTGTTTACCCATTTTGAGGAACAGCTGCGAAGAGTGATTTCGCTTAGCCATCCTTGTGACACTGCCTTGATTGGAATATTCCAACCTATACCTGGAATCTACTGCTGCCCTGTTCATCACTCGTTCCTCAAAAGACGAGTCTTCTTTGAGCTCTTTTCACTGACTCGTAAAATATGAAAATTTTGCCGAGTTTTAGCCTTCCAGCTCATTAAACGACCGGAAGAGCTATCCCTCCTCTAGATTTTAATCTTTTTGGACCTGAGGGATTATTGCACAAAAAGATCGAGCGCTTTTTTTGTTCGGCTCGTTAAAGCAATCGAAAATTCATCCCTTCTGTATTGTTTTATACTTTTTCGGACTTAAGGGATTAGATGAAGAAAAAGGAATTCTGGAGTTGACTTTATGTACCTTTTCAGACTCTCTAAAAATGAAAAGGACCGAGTTATCCTTGTCATTAGACTCGTTAAATTCATTAAATAGCGACAAACTTGTCTTTAGACGAGAACGAGTTTCCCTATCGCTAGGCTCGTTAAAACATAGCGATAGGCTTGCCCGAAGGGCAGGTTATAGAACAAGCATATGTTATCCTCCTCAAGCTTGATAAAAATAAAGAGGTACTGGTCAGCAATGATTGGGGAAAAATTGGGAGAACCTCATAGCTTTAATGGTAGCAAGTCACTCTTGAACATGACACTTTGTCCTCTGTATCACATCGGGTTGGGTTGTTTCATTCACCGGTCTCATCACCATGGTCCTCGCCACACCATCCACATTTGAAGTAATGCTACCAATCCATCACATCAGTGTCGTTATATGTTCAAGAGATGTTGTTCTGCAAAGAGTCAACCGAGTCCCATCCACTGCCATACATTGTCCTTCATCCATTTCATGACCGCCACCCTGAATCATACATCACAGTTTGTTTTCACCTCATCACAATCACTAGCTCCGTTCTGTGTCACTGATGTGGGATTCATTAAGGCCCTCCTTTGACGGATCGCTCCTTGTCGACATCAGCTCATTATCCAAGGAGTTGATCTAGGAACACCCCCTTCAGTACTTTGAAGCTTGCATGCCTCAATGGCAAGTTTCTCACTTCCGGCGACAGGTATACATCAATGACCTTCGACCAGAAGATTTTGCATGGTGGTCGACGCCAAGTCCTTTATTCCCACGATGTGAATTGTACTGCCGTACCTTGAGGGTCATCATCCTTATCGGTGATTCCTCTCGCGCTTGTTAACGGTTTACATCATTGACCGGTAATCAAGCGATGTCTTTCCATGTTCAACTTCAAGAAATTCTCACATGGATTGACTTGTACATCGAGTGAAGATCGGAAGAGATTGAAGACCCCGAATCTAGTTTCATCCATCCGGGCTGCGATATATATTCAGGATATAAAGACATTTGATATATACATCATTGCAGCAGATGATCATCCTTCTCAAAGGATGATAATTTCAGCAGAGAATTATCAGTCTATCATCAGACGATCGTCTGTTCTATGTACCAAAATGTATTTATAAAGCTGAGCATGGGAATGCCCTCAGCTAGATCATGAAAAAGAATGAAAAATAATGTATTGTATTGTATCTTATTACAGGACACTTCTCAGCAGATTGAATGAACTTCGGATCCTCCTAATAAAGCATTTCACCCGATAAACGACCTCATACTTTAGGGGGCATCTGTTATAGAAAATTTTGTGCCTTGCAGCATCAGGCATGAATTGTCAATAATCCAAGGGATCCAAAGTCCCTAAACATGATGTTCCTACCCCTAGAGGAACAAGGTCAGCAAACCAACAGCTCTCAGATCAGTTCTCCACCTGAAAACACTCAAAAACAAGCGATCCTGAAATCAAAGCAGGTGCTCCACTAGGCTTCTGCGCTGAAACTCAACTCCTCCATGGTGTACCTGCGTTGCAAAACAAGTGGAACAAAGGCCACCTGCGCTGAGCGAGATGGGACAAGTGGCACACTAAGTCATTGCTCTGGAATCTTCCAAAAATGACACTTGGATCAGGGATTTCGCCTTGTGATGGGTCAGAGGCTCTGTTTCTCCAAGTGGAAGCAAGGTTCTCCAAGTGGACTCAAGAACTGAAGATCAACTGAAGAGAGAGAGGACACAAGGCAGCTACACATCAGTTGCAAGCTGACAAATCCTTTCTCAATTCATCTATATATTGAGCTCTCTCCTATGAGCTCAGGAGGCTGGAATTTTGTGCAAAGTAATGATATGCTGTTGGTTTCACTATAGAGCTATTGGGTGATTGCTTGAAGGAGGTGAAGAGGAGAAATTCTTTCTGCTGGGAGGTGTTGCTGGATTGGGGCCTTCAATGGTTGTAACTCTCTCAGAACTTTACTTCTTCATTAATAAAAGCTATTGAGGTTCTTCTATATGCACTTGTTTCAATGATATATTGTGATAATTGTATATTTGATTTATGCTAATCCTTGAATCAGTTATGATTGCATGCTTCTTGTAGTTTCCTTCTTTGTTATTTTGCAGGATCTCATTGTAGCTGGGCCAGCAAAAGAGCAAGGAGCTGGGAGCAAGCAGCCAAAGAGAAGAGTTTGGATTCGACATTAAGCGCAAGGCAACGGTTAGTGCATTTCCTCATTCTCTCTTGCTTTCGTAAAGAAGTAAACCTTAAGTAGTTTTCTTTACAGTTGTTGCTGAGGTACTATCACCCTTAGAGTGGGATAGGGTCATCCGAGTCGGATACTTTTCCCTACAACAAATAGACTTTATCTATTGTTTTGAAGGTCTTTCTCCTTCAATAGTACTTCATCTCAGCAGATCCTTTCAATCTAAACCTTCAGCAAATGCATACAGCCTTGGGGTACATGCTATAGATTCTAGTTTTGTTGTGAGGGTATAGCAACGATGAAAGAATCGCATTGATTTTAGGCATCTTATTGTTGTTTTATGAAAACATGCTTGTCTAGTGTTTCCCAAACTTATATAGAACCATATTTATTATACTTTTATAGTTTGACTTAGATGCTCACTTTTCTTAATTTAGGTGTTTTTCTTAGTACTATTTATGCACATATTTATCTTTAAGAAAAGTGCACAATAGAGAAGGGTTCTATATTTTGAGTAGGGGACACTCTTCTAGGTAGAAGGTACTATATTCTAGGGAGCTTTTGCCATGCATGTTAGTTGCTTTATCCTAGATATAGTTCCAAGTCCTTGCCTCCTTGACAAAGTCCCTGCCAAACAAGACACTGGTGGATAGAGTTCCAAGTCCCTAAATTTTCCAAAAACCAACCTGACCCTAGCTATCTAGCCTAATATCCTTTACATTCTAGTCATCTCATGGCTATGATTTCATAGAGAGATCCCTCTCTGGTTTGGTAGTGCCAGCTACCAAACTAAAAGCTTGGTTTTTGGTTACCTCCATCGATCTCTTCATCGGCCTGGGACATTATGGAGGATAACAAAGGGCATAAAAACTAGGGAGTACCAAGGTGTTCTAGTGAATGCAAGGTTCCCAAGTCATGGAAAAATTCAATGCTAGTTGTGAGGTCATGACTGCCAAGGTGTGTAATGGATTGCTAGGGCATGCTAAGATGTGCCAGATAGTACGAAGACATGTCAAACAAGCTAAGATGTGCCAAGTGCTAAGGAATTCCAAGATGTACAAGGGTTCCAAGTCCCTACCTCCTCTTCTTCCATATGATATCCACTTATGACATTTCCTTTGCAATATTTGGTGCATTTGATAGTTATAGGTCATTTATAGGTTATAAATGTCTTTAGAGTTTCAATTCTAATTGAGTATTTAACTGAACATATTGATTCTCTTATACATAACTATTTTTCCCTCCACCCAATTTTCATAACTTCAATAACCATCAGGTAGGGACCTACATCCTCGATGTTGATTTGCTTGTTTAGTAAAATATTGCTAAGACTTTAATTTATTGAAAGTTGTAGAATTTACCAATTATGAAGTTTCAAGGTCTAATTTAAAAAAATATAATTCTTTAAAGGGTGCTAGCTCAATGGAAGAGCACCTACTTTACAAGCAGGAGGTTGGTGGTTCGATTCCATCGTGTTTTGACATCCATATGGAATGGTGATGATCAATTTTTGGTGATGAAGGCTCTTTTGACCATCACCAATGAGATTTGATGACATCTTTCGACCCTCACCAAAAATATGAAATGGTGATGGTCAACAAACGCCACCATATATATACATCAATAGTGATGACCCTCAAAGGTCTATATCCATAAATCGTTGTTGTTGATATGAAATGGTGATGGTCGTTGTCCATCATTATAGTCATTATTCATGATGGACATTGAATGTCACCACAACATCTATACTTCTAGCAATGCGGCTTTTGGTGACGGTCAATGAACATCACCATATATATGCACAAATAGTGATGGCCATTAAAGGTCCATCACAATAAATCATTATTGTTCATATGAGATGGTGATGGTCACTATCCATAATTATAATCAATATTCGTGATGGACCTTGAATGTCACCATAACACCTATACTTTTAGCGACGCCACCTTTGGTGATTTTCAGTTTTTGGTGACCGAGGCTATGGTCCATCACCATTGCTCATATGTAATGGTGACAGTCGCTATCTGTCATTATAAATCATTATTGGTGACAAACTTTGAATTTCATTACAACACCTATACTTTTGGCGACGCCACCTTTGGTATAGATGTGGTTTGGTTGGGGTTGTAATCTGCATGGGATGACCCTTGCATACCCTGCTAGTATGGTCTAGGCCCAGGAGGTCTCCTTTGGTTGATGTAGCAAAGCTGCTCAGTGACTCCTTCAGCTCCTTGATATACATCTTTGAGTCTAGGTAAAGAAGGGAACGTGTCTGTGGAGTGGTTTTCTTCATAGACTGAGCAAATCTTAATACAATTCAATGGACATTCGTTCCTAGGATGCCTCCTAGTGCATCAGGAAAAAATATGGCCAGGGCTCTTTCTGCTTCCTCTTGCTTCCTTTTGATGTTCATGGTGTCCAATTGCAAGGCAAGGGTTTGCAGCATATCACTTTTGAAATCTTCCAATGTATTTCCAATTTCACCCTTGATGGATGAGTTGGAGGATGATGTACTGGCCATAGATTGACTACCCCTACCCTTTTTCCTGGTTGCCCTAGAATGGTTTCTAAAGACAGTATTAATATCCTCATAGGGTAATTGGTAGTTATCTCCTCCTGCTATCATATGTAAAGTATCCAAAAGATCTTCCCTTACTCCTTTAAGCAGGACCAGCTTTAGTGACTCAGGGTCAAGTGTGCACCCGGCCTTTTGTAACTGAGCTAGAATTTTTCTTCATAGTCTTCTAAGGATTCATCCTAGCCTATGGTCATCCTGAAAATCTCTGACTTAGTGTCCTTTGACCTACAGTAGTCCCTATATTTGTTGTTAAAATCTTGTTGCATCTGAGCCCAATTTGTGATGCTATCTCCAAGTAAACCCATGAACCAGTTCAATGCTACATCCTTGAGGGTAGATGGAAATAGTTTTAACATTTTCTCATCATCTGTATAGTCATAGGTTTGGCATATAACAACAAACTCAAATAGGAAAGTGTCAGGGTCCTCTGTGGTCAGGGCCATGGAAATGAGGTAGTGCAGATGGGCTTATATTCTTCGTCTTAGTGTCCCCATTGGTTTCCATGATGGGGAAGGTACCCTCAATTCTCTCTCTATTCCCTTTGTCATTTCGGTTTTCAGCCATTGGTTCAGTAGGAATGGGTTCTTCCTCTTCTTCTTCTCTTGTAGGTTCTTCAAATATGTAAGGTTGCTCACCTAAAGGGTCTTCCAATTCACAATCACTGAACAAGAGCGAAGGTTGATTGTTGGATGTAGTGGGGGTATTTGACAAGAATTTCCCTAAATTGTCCCTATTCCTATGAGGCATGAAAGGAAAAAAATTTGGGTTGGTTTTTGTAAGATTTTTTTTAAGCTGGAAAGTACTCTGCAGAAAGGAAATTGTTGATTGAATGAAAAACCGCTAACAAGAAAAACTACTTGTTGAATTGAAATTCTACTTGCAGAATGAAATTTTTGATTGAAGGAAGACTACTGATAGAAAAAGAATACTTGGTAAATTGAAATTCTACTTGTAGAATGAATAGGAAAGCAGATAATGACAAATGAAAGAAAGGAAGCTACTAATAAAGAAACTACTTGCTGAATTGAAATTCTACTTGCAGAATGGAAAGGAAAGAAAATAATGACAACTAAAAGAAAGGACCAAACTAGATTAATTTTTCAAAAATAAACTAATGGTCGACAATTGAAGACTAGAAATAGAAGAAAGTAGTAATCACATTATACTTAGACACCTCCCTGGCAACGAAGCCAAAAATTGATGAGCCTAGGTATTGCAACAAGAATGCTACAACTCCCAAAGCTACCAGCTTTACTTATCACCCCAGGGTTCGTATAAACTTGGAGGTGACAGTGCTATATGCAAAGTAAAAGTGAAGGTCCTGCCTGTTGTCACTACTCATCTGGAAAGAGACCCCAGAGGTTCCAAGCTAAACTTCTATAGGGTCAGAAGAAGCTTAATTTTTTAATGGAAGAAGAGAAAATCTATTCTAAGAGAGAGCTACTCTACTACAGTAATGGAGAAAACAACATGTAATGCTAAACCACACCATAACCTAACTAACCATCTAAACAACTATGCTAAACAGAATTGCTAAATCAACACTAACCTAATGATGCTATCTAAGTTTCAGAGGTAAAGAGAATTAAAATATACTAAGGTCTAAGCAAAGGAACTAAACTAAATCTATTTTTTAAGCGGAAGAGCAGTCAGAGATCAAAATTGGTGAAAGGAGGACGTAAGGACACAGTAGTGCATAGGGACCGTTGGATCGATCAACGAACAGAAGATGGACAACATAGATCTTATCATGAGGGCTTAAGTGAATATATGGATGAACAGGGTTAATGAACAGGATGAATGATGGAGATCTTATCGTGGCCGATTTAGTGAATAGGTGAAAGAACAGGGTAACAAAGCAGATGAACGATGGAGATCTTATCGCGGCTGATTTAGTGAATAGGTGAATGAACAGGGTAACGAAGCAAATGAATGACGAAGATCTTATCGTGAGGAATTAAGTGAATGGAAGGACAAATAGGGTAACAAAGCATATGAACAGCGGAGATCTTATTGCGTAAGAAACATGAAGAAATGATGGAGTGGGTTTTCGTAGGTGGTAAGAAGTTTCTCACGCGCCCTCAAATATGTAAATTGTATTTTAAAATTTCACGTGATTAGCCTAACTGGGTGACACGTAGCACGAGAAAACCACTTTTCTCACATTCTCTCGGGCGGATAATGGTCGTGCAAGAATTTGTGTGAGATTGAGCGATAGTCGTTAGATCAGGCTAGACAGATCAACGATGGAGATTGGCCAAGCTAGTTGGTGAGCGGGTGACGTGATAGACATCGGATATGGCTAGACAAATCGATGGTGGAGATTAGGATGCATAAAGTATTGAGGTGACGCAATAGCTGTTGGATCAAGAGATAGGTCGATGGTGGAGATTAGAGCGCATAAAGTAGGTGGAAGACTTCGTGCGCGATGGTTGTTGGGTAAACTAATGAATTAGATGGTGATTGGTCAAGTTATTGTGGATTGGACGGTGAGGAAATGATGCATGAAGAACGTGCTAAAGGAGGTTTCAAATGAAAACAATAGAAAAATCAGTGAGGGTGTAGGTGGACCAAGAGTGAGGGAAAGCGATGATAATGAAATGAAACAAGTAACTGCATCAAACAACAAACTCCAAAGCTCATGCGAGAACTAGAAACGTGTGTTTTCAGGGTTGCTGAAGGGTCTATTCCTAAAGTCATGGTCCTAGAGGGAGGAGGTGAGGCCAAGACACTTACGCACAACATTATGGTGAGCTTCTTCTCCTAGCTAACCTGCTAATTGAAAAAAACACAAATGGAAGTAAACTAGAGCACAACTGATCTACTATACACTACTGTAATGGGAATGCAAATACTTAAGCAAATGAACAGAAAACCAGGAATCTATGCTATACTACTGTAATAGAAATGCAGCTACTTAAGCAAATGAACAGAAAACCAGGAAGCTACTTCAGCAAATGAATAGAACCAGAAATCTATGCTATACTATTGTAATGGAAATGCAACTACTTAAGCAAATGAATAGAACCAGAAATCTATGCTATACTGTTGCAATGGAAATGCAACTACTTAAGAAAATGAATAGAAAACCAGGAAGCTACTTAAGAAAATGAACAAAACCAAAAATCTATGCTATATTGTTGTAATGGAATGCAGCTACTTAAGCAAATGAATGGAAAACCAGGAAGCTACTTAAGCAAATGAAAAAAACCAGAAATCTATGCTAGCATACGTGTACAATAAAGAGGAGCTTTGACTACTCAGGTTGGGCCCTAACCCAAGATCTTTAGCCCTCTGAGTTAACTCAATGCTGGCTCAAAAGAGAACTCGTCTTTATTATAAAAACTATGGATTACATAACAAACTGTCACAAGACTTGCAACTCATAAATAAAGTATAGTTTTTACAATAAGAATCTGAATCCTGCTGAGGTCCTATGGCTCTCCACTTATACATCTGAAGTCTCCAACGACTTCCTTCCCATTAGGGAGGCTTGGCTCCCCACTTAAGATAAACTGGTTTCTATCACTTTCACTTGCTCGACTGTCTTTTAGTCCACATGATTTGGTTGTTTGCACTCCGAGTTGATGGAGGAATATTCGAATGGGGGGGTAGTAAATGAGTAGGATTTACCTCCTATAATTCCTCTCCCTTGTCCGATTCGAGTTTTGACCAAGGTATTTTCCACAGTTCCTTGCTTTCATCCTTTATTCCTACATTTTTCCTTGATTTTATCCTTTATTCCTGCATTACATGCACATTAGACCACAAAGAAAAATATCCAACTCTAACTCATCTCATAAACAAAATATAATCAAAAGTATGCAATAAGTTGTGAGAATAGTTGGTTTGACTAATCTAGGAGGTGAATTAAGGCCAATTAAGGCCCATATAATTACCCAATGATGAGGCTCATCACTAGGATATCAGAAGACATTGATAGTCATGAAGAAGTTCTACTATTGGATGAATCTAAAGAAATAGTTGGTTGAGTTCAGTTCAAGGTGTTTGGATTATCAATAGTTATAAGTAGAGTCCAAGCAACTGGGTGGTTTATTGTAGTTGATTTTGATTTTGAAGTGGAAATGGGAGGTCATTTTCATGGACTTCATTACAGGTTTGTTGAATAAATCTAGACAGCATGATTCCATCATGGTTGTGGTTGACATGTTGACTAAGGTAGCTCATTTCATTCCTTTGAAGTCTACTCATTCAGCTAGTGAAGTAGCTCAGGTCTTCATTAGGGAGATAGTTTGATTCCATGGTGTTCCTAAGAAGATCATATCAGACAAAGATGAAAATTTCACTCCCAGGTTTTGGAAGGAGTTATTTACCGGTTTGGGAACAGAGTTGACTTTTAGTACATCCTACCATTTGCAGATGGATGGAAAAATAGAGAGGGTTAATAATATTCTTGAGGACATGTTGAGTATGTATGTTATACACCAACAGATGAAGTGGGAAGAGTATCTTATACTAATAGAGCTTGCGTACAATAATGGGTATCATGAGTCCTTGAGGATGAGTCTATTTAAGGCACTTTATGGGTAGAGTTGTAATACTCCCATCAATTGGAGTGATCCATTGAATAAAGTATTGATTGGACCAAACATGTTGGCAGAGAAGGAACACGAAATGTAGGTTATGAAGAAGAATCTAAAGGCAACACAGGACAAGAAGAAGATTTATGTAGATTAGCACAGGGAATTTAAGGAGTTTCAGGTTGGGGAGCATGTGTACCTACACATCGAGCCTAAGAAGAGATCATTAAGGATTGGGTCATGCGACAAGTTGGAACCTCAGTATTGTGGGCCTTTTGATATACTTTAGAGGATTGGACCAATGGCCTATAGCCTTGCACTGCTATCAACAATGAAAGTCCATGATACGTGAAGGATGTTGATCATGTGATTGACTAGTTTGTATTGTAAGTGGAGCCAGAAGGAGAATTCCAGTCGGAACCTCAGGGCATATTGCAGTGGAAACAACTCATTCTCCAAAACAAAGCAATCGAGCAAGTTAAAGTGCATCAGAAGCACTTTGGGCCCGATGAAGCTACATGGGAGATGGTCGATCATATGTTGCATATGCATCCTTCATTATTTTTCGGTTGAGGAAAAGGGCTTTTGACATATGTATATATATATATATATATATATATATATATATATATATATATGTATGGTTTTTATTGTAAATATTTCAATGATTCTTTTATAAATCTCCAATAAGCAGTATGGTTTTCATATTGTCATGTTTTTCATGTTGGTTTTTCTTTTCAGCAGGTTGTTCATTGTAAATACTGCATCGAGTGAAGATATAAAGCTTCATAGGCATTATGTTTTTATTTCAATGGTTTGTTGGTCATAGGTGTCATAGAACACTGAGGACGATGTTTCCCAAGGGGGAGGGGTTTGTAACATCCCTGGGCTAAAATTTCATGTAATAAAGTTAATAAAGGCAAAAGAAAAAGACCAAGGTCATGGGACACATATTCCAAGTTGTATGTTGGGAAAAACATCCTAGTGAGTGTCATTTTTTGTTTAATATGGATAAGGAAATTGGAAAAGGAATTGGCAAAGGAAAAGAGGTATTAATTGGAATTTATTTATGAAAATAAAGGAAAATAGGAGAAAAGGGAGATTAAGGGTCACATATTTGCATGAGGAGAAAAATTGAAGAAAAATAGAGGCCTCAATGCTTCTAAGGATTAGTTCATAGTTTTTTTTTTCAGTTCAGTTTTGGAGCTCTCTCTATTCTCTCATACTCTTGCATAATTGGAGAATCTTTGGAGAATTATAGCATTGGGGAAAGAAAAACAAAGGAAGGACAAGCAAAGCAAAGGGCAAGCAAGGAAGGTTCGATCAAGCAACTTTAGCAGGAGGATTTGCAGGTAACGGTTTACATGTGTGATTTCCTAGCTAGTTTGTTAATGCATGGTACATGAATTTGTGTATTGGGTTCTTTTGACATCATTGGTATGGGTTTTTTCTAGTATGATAGTGGTTTTATTTTTTCTTTTCCATTTCCTGGATAGCCATGATGTGATGGGATTCTTTGAGATTTGGATTGTTAGAAGGATTTGGAACCAGGTGAAGTGGTCTTTGGACAATTCCCAATGGTTAGGGGTGGATGTGGTTTAATCTCCGAGAATCCCTTGATGGGTGGGGGGGTGGAGACAAGAAAATTCCCTAAGTAAATGGTGAATAAATTTAGAGGCATCCAAGCTTTTTTGGGCTTCGAGATCTCTTGACCAGTTTTGGTGAGATCGCAGTAGCCTGAGGGTGGTGCTGGTTTAATCTTTGTGAAGCCCTTATTGTTTATGTATTGATATCTCACATTCATGCTTGGAATATGGCACGGTGGTGATTGGATGAAAGAAACATTTGGTTCATCCCTATCTATGGTAGGGTGGTTTGTGGAAGTCCCTAACTTGGTTAGCTTTTTCATAAGTTAATAAGAGTTATTTTCTTATTATAATCTATGAGAACTTGTACGTGTTACTATGGTGATTTTATGGTTGTTCTATCATGGTTAATAATCTAGTTATCTGTTGGTTACAAACATGGATTTATAATGTGATCTAATTATGAATTGTTTGGGATTTGATAAGTATTTGATGGTTAATGAATGCATGTGCTAACAAGTGTTATTACAACTATTATGAGAGGGAATTATACCTTCTTGGTGATTCTCAGATAAGTTTCAGACTCCTATGATCAAATATGCATTTTGTTGATGGTGTTGGATACCACTAACATACAGGGGATCTCCTCGATATAAAGTCCCAATTAGACCTCACATTGTTTGGTGTAGGAGTCCCATCCAGAAATAAAACCCAACTACTTCTTACTTAAAGGTTTTCCTTGTCTTAATAAATTATCATGAGAGAGAAACACATGTGTTTTTGAATGAGAAAGAGAGTGTGCCTTGTGAATGTCCAGTTGTAGATGTATCAAGGTTCTTTCACTACAAGGGGGAAGAATGTGAGCCTCTAAAAGAGAAGTAATAGTACTAATATAATGGAGGCACACACACAGGTGAGAAAGACTCGTCTAGCATCAAGAGAAATAGTTCACATAGATGTGACAATAGTTACAAACATTATTAAACATTTCCAACAAGTTAAGCACAGAAGTCACCAAAATAGTTCAATTACTTCAGTACTTGTGAAAGCGAACATTAATCATAAACATTACAAGAATAGTCTTAAAAAATTCACAATCCATGCATGAAAATTAGTTGTTCAAAAGGCTTCAAGTATTAATAAAAAGTTCCAAGATACTTGAATACAATGAACATCACTAGCTCCAATAGTGGAGCGTTAGAGCCACTACTTGCTCCCCAAAAGGACTATCTCTAACTCTTTAATGCCTCGTGGGAGAAGCCATGGTTGAAAGTATTTGCATGTGTAATGAGGATCCTTTTATAACTTGAGGCATGACCTTTCATATCCTCATGACTCTTGACTTTCCAATTTCTAATGACCTTTGGACTTCTATAAGATTTGGACTTCCAAATGACTTTTGGAATTACATATGAATCTTGGTATTACATGTCTTTTGTACTTCTATACGTGGTTCTTTTTTACATACATGACTCTTCGATTTCCATTTATTTTTCTTTACAATAATTGCATGATTACATCATAACTTCCACATCATCGTGTGATGAGAACACACAAGTCATTATTATTGATGACTTGGACTTGAAT
Source organism: Pinus tabuliformis (assembly GCA_031772625.1). Lineage (NCBI taxonomy): Eukaryota > Viridiplantae > Streptophyta > Pinopsida > Pinales > Pinaceae > Pinus > Pinus tabuliformis. The sequence goes on along the minus strand of CM062814.1, from coordinate 484,345,354 downwards.
TGACCGATGACATGGAATTTCTTCAATGGTGACATGGCTTTCACTAATGTCTTTTCTCTTGGATGCAGCTTTTGATCATTGATGTATTCACCCTCCAAAGGCGCTTTGATCTTATGGAGTCTTCAGGATGCTTCAATCATCAACACTTTAATGTATTCTTTGTTCTTGAATGCTTCCATTGGCTGCCTTCTTTTCCCAAACTTCCTCATGCATCATTGCCATGCTGTTCCTGAAATATATGTAACTGAAATAACTCATGGAAAGCAAACATCAAGCCTGAAAAATCTCCTATTCTAACATGTTTCATGTATATTTTCAGTCCATGTCTTAACAGTGTGCTCAGGAAGAGCAGGGAGATATTTTGGGTTCAAGGGAACACTTCGAAAGGCTAAAGGGCTAAAGAGAGGAAGCATTGGGGCTTCGGTATGCCTCCATGTGCTCAAGAGGACAAAGAGAAGATCAAGGGAGGGCATAGGGCATAGATCCAAAGGACGAAGGATGAGGCTACGAGCTTTTGAGGTGCGTTGTTCACTCAAGGGAGACAAAGAGGGTGCATGGCGAAGAGCTAAATGCTAAAGGGAAAGGATTTGGGGCTTCAGAGTGCACTCATGTGCTTAGGAAGTAAAAGGAGGGCACAAGGAACATTGATCAAGGATGAAGGGTTTAGGCTTCGGGTCTTCAAATTGCACTCATGCACTCAAGGAGGGTGCACTTCTTTGAGTTGAAGGAGTGTGCTCAAAGGAAGACTTTATTCTTCAGGGTGAATTTCAAACAAGGAAGTGGAATGATTCTTAGCAGTGTGCTATGCACTCTTGGAGGTTACAGGGCACAATTCCAAATAGTGAAAAATTCCCACTCAAGGCTTGAGAGTGCACTTTTGTGCTTCTAGCCTCAACGGGTTCACTTTGCAACCAAAATTTGTCTACGTGTGGAGGATAGAACAAGGGGCGGACCAATGAGTCTAGACATAAAATCATGTGCGACACATATAACCTCATCAACATGAATTGGAAAAACTTAAACAATGAAGAATAGACATTAAAACACTTGTTTACATACACTCCACAAGTATAATGGACAAAGTGTTTGCAATTGTGAACAAAAGTGTTGTTTTGCAACAAAAAAATGTGTCATGACCATGAAATGTACTAAATACATTCTAATGAATGTGACGACACTTGAGAATGATCAAGAAAACTTGAAACACATAAAATAACTTGATATGTCACTTGATGACCAATACCACACTTGTTGTGATAGTTGAGTAGGCTCCAAAATTTAAATGTAGTGAAAATTTTTAGGATGTTGTTGCAGTGACAACACTTGGTGACACACTGAGAAAATTTCATCTTCTCTATTTAGGAATAACGTTTCATTTAGAGGATCAACTCTTTAGGAAGTATTTATTCACCAATTGGATTTCCATGGCTTCCCCTCTCAACCTGGTTGTATACATAGCACCTCACTTCCCTCTCACTTGGTCCCAACAAACAAAAGATATGCTATATCAAAATTGTTTCAATCTAGGAAAGGGTAATGTGTGTAGCGAGTTTAAGATATTTAGAGTATGAGTTTCATCTCCAGTGTTTATTCACTACCATTAGGCCTAGAAAATACCCTGGCAGAGTCACAACATGAGCACAAGCATTGCTTCACTACCATCAGGCATAGACAGTACCATGACAAAGTTGCTTGCTTCACCTCCCTGCGCAGGAAGCCTTTCTCTTCTTTCACCTTTTATTTATTTATTTAATAGGATTGTGCTTTGACACTTATTATTTTCAACGAGTGGAAGAGGGATCCCAAATTATTGAGAGAAAAGTAGGTTTCCCCTTTAGAGAAGTATTTATATAACCTCTAACATTGGTTTGCTCGTTTTAGATTCTCCCCTTATCCTACTCTACTAGATTGGATAAGCATGTAACACACCAAGTAGATATGCACCAATTTGAGGAATTTGGATACTAGAATAGATGTGGATCTAATAGGTTCCCTCAAGTTTTTCATTTTGGATGTATCATATTTTTTATCTAGACTTAGCTCAACCTATGGAATTATCCCAAACAAAGAAGAAGAATAATAGACAGCCAAGCGTTGTGGTTGTCACATTTTCTCTTTATTTCACCACAAGGCCTTTCTGAGCCATGCACTTTTCACACAAGGTATTATTTATGTATAATGACCAAGACAAAAAACAAGACAGGACCTAACTTGACACGACACACACATAACTGACACAAATGAAGAGGAAAGAAACAAAAGGAAAGAATGTACAACAAACATAGCTTATAGCTTCTATTGGAAATAATGCTTCAAATATCGATCATTAATGGGAAGAGGGTTGGACCTCCTATCAAAGGATTTCAGCCTGAAAATATTATGACTAAGATTTTCTTTGATGGTGAAATGGACAATCCAAAGAGGTTGGAACTTCATGTGTTTTCCTTTCTCTTTGTGGGATTTGTCCCACTTCAATACTAAGTCATCCACATCAAATCTCTTTGTCCCTGTGGATTTCTTATCAAACCAACGCTTAATATCGTTTTGATGGAAGATAAATATTTATTTGACTTTAAGCCTTTCTTCCTCAAGTTTAAGCAAAGTGTATGTCATGTTCTGAACTAGAAGTCATGGTCTACCTTGGGACTCTTGGTATATTTTCAAGGCTAGGAGATACCAGTTTGAAAGTAAGACAACTTCTTTGTTGTAAACCAGAAAGTATGGTGAGGTTTTGAGGGAGGGATTCGGAGTTACACGGTCAGCCCATAGTGCATTCATCAAAGCATTATGACAGTTTCGTTGCTCAGAGTAAATGGTTTCCTTGATTGTGCAGATGAAATTTTTGTTTGTTGATTCAGCTAAACCATTTCCTTGTGGGTAATAGTTAGATGCGTGCTTTAATAAAATATCATTTTCTAATATGAATTCATGAAGTTTCAACGAAGAGAAATAAATCGCATTATCAAGGACAAGAGACGTACGAATGCCAAACCTAGTTATAATGTTCTACTTCAAGAAGTGGATGGCTTCTTGGTTGTTAACTTGTCTTAAATGAACTACTTCTATCCACTGAGTAAGATAATTTGTCACTATTAGAATATATCAGTGTTTCTTTGATGAATGTGGAAAACTTTCTCCTATAGCATCTAGTCCCAACTATTGGAAAGGTTCCTCGACTGCTATTGGTAACAGTGAGGTGGTTGAATTCTAATCTCGACTAACACCTCTAACAAGTTGGGCACTTGCAAACATAAGCATGATCATATTTGAATAAAGTTGATCAATAATAACCATCCCTCATTACTTTATGCGCATTTTTCCTCCCGCATAGTGACCACGTGTCGGCCTATAATGGAAATCTCTTAATACCTTCTCCATGGCCTGAGGGTCAAGGCATCTTAGCAAGACACTATCGTGGTGCTTTCTGAAAAGAACTCCATGAATAAGCTGATAAGATAGAGATTTAAGGTGGACTTCCCTCTTTTTTTATTCGATAAATGCATGGTAAAGGTGGTGTGCTCTAAGAATTGGCATATTTCTTAATACCATGGCATTGTAGATTTGGCATGGGGAGCTTGATCAACATTATACATTTCTATTTCCTACTCCCAACCTAAAATATCTTGCTCTGAAGAATCTCTCGCTTCAGTTGCAAGTTGAAAGAGGCCATGGCCCTTAAGGTATGAATTGGTTTAAAATCTAGATCATATTCTTGTAAACAATTCATCCAATTTTCCCTCTTCTCACCCAGCTCCTTTTACACAAAAAGTGTTCTAGCTGCTGGATGAGGCACATATATGATTGTGTAAGATTTAAGAAGATAGGGCTTGAAATATTTCACTGCCTTATACACAACATAAGCATGTTTATTGATGGAAATATAATTAATCTTTAACCCCTATAAGGTAGTACTCATGAAAGAAATAGCTCATTCATTTCCTCTAGTATTCTTCTGAGTCGGCATGGCCACAATAGGTGAATATGAAGTGAAAGTGTAAAGAAAGAAATAAATAATGCAAGTGCATCAAGAATAGTTTATATAATTTGAACAAAATCATATTTTTCCCTTTTGTCCCATTTATAAGTCATAGCTTTCTTAATCATTTCTTGTAGAGGTTTAACTATTTGAGCATAATTAAAGATGAACTTTCATAGGAAATTAATCCTCCCTGCGAAATATTGCATAGATTTCTTATTCACCGAGAAACGGATTTTTGTTATAGCTTGGACCCTTTCAGGGTCAAATTTGATTCCACTCTTTGCAATGATGTGTCATAAGATGGTGCCTTCTGACACACCAAGGATGCTTTTCTTGGGATTGAGAGAAATCCCATATTTACAACACTGCTCAAATATTTTCTTTAGATGAATTACATGATATGAAATTCTTTTGGAAAACACAGTTACATCATCCAAATAAACAACATTATTTTGGCCAATCATGCCATAGAAAGTGATGTCCATCACACTTTGAAATGTAGCACTAGCATTGATAAGCTCGAATGGCATTCGCTTAAAAGTAAATGTCCCCATTTGGTCCTGGAGGTAGTCTTGAGACGATATGGTTCTGCCACTACCACTTGATTATAGCCAGAAAATCCATCTAGCAACGAGGACATCTCAGACCTAGATATTGTTTCGAGGATCTAGTCCATGGATGCTACCAGGTAATTATCTTTATTTGATTCCCGTTTGAGGTTGCGGATGTCTACACATAACCTTATTTCACCAGACTTCTTTTTGACTAGGATCGAATTCGAAACCCAAGTGGAATGTATAACCTTGAAAATAATTTGAGCGTCAGGAAACTTCCTCAATTCCTTTTGAATCAAGGGTTCTAGCATTGGATGAACTTTATTTAGCTTTAGATGAAAAGATTTAACCTATTCTTTTATGGGAATGACATGTTGGATGATACGAATATCATATGTCTTCTAATTGTCGTATGTCCACGCAAACACATCATGGTACTATTTGAATGGGTGAATGAATGTTTTTTCGTTCTTTTGGATAACAACATGTATGTTACAGCATTAACTACAAATTAAAGAGTACCAAAAGACTTACCAGACACCTTTTGAGAGGTAGAAGCTATGTTACTTAATGAAGGTTGTGAAAAGGCTTGGATAAGTAGTTCCCATTGGGCTGCTGATCCAGGTGGATATTGGTTTCCACCCACCTATTCCACATAGACCTCCATTCAGTTTCATCAATTTCCTTGTTTATAGAATCATTTACTATTTTTAGCATTTTTTTGAGTCCTGAACTTTCGAAGTAGTTTTGACCCCAGGAAGTTGGCTACCCAACTAACCCAAACGAGGCCCATAAACTCTTGGAGTTCCATCTCCTGCGTTATGGTTTTGGTTGTTTAGGGTTTTCCTTTGTTATTCAATGAAAAAAAAATTTGAGCCTCATTGTAACATAGTTGAGAGGCATGTAGCCACCACATCTCTTCTCAGAGATAGGCTACCATCACCCGAGCTAGTTTATTTCCATTCTTTTTGTAAGCATATTTCAGTTCTTTGATATTAATGAAATGAAGTGTTATTTATGTTGCACCTCTATATTTTTTGTTATATCTATATTTTTTTGAGTTCCTGTTTAAGATCATATCAATGGTATCAGAGCAGTCTACTCTTTCTCTGTTTTTCTTTGCATGTCCCCAATGAGGACGAGGTAGAAGGAGTTAGGGATTGAATTGATTAAACCCTTGCAAGACCAGCCTCGCAAACCCTGACGGCCTCCCATGATGGAAGAAAATAAATACAAGGGAGTAGGAGATCCTTTCAAAAAATTGCTCAAAGAAGCCCTCGAGCGACAGAGGAATGCTATGATGGACAACTTTGCCCAAATCCTTCAGTGGCTACCCACAGGTGATGCATCTTCTTTCGGTAGCCACTCTGGGAGCACCAATCCCTTTAAGGTACAAGTTAAATTTGACATCCCCATATTTGAAAGTCATATAGATGTCGATGTCGTAGATAAATGGTTAAATTTGCTAGACGGGTATTTCTTGGTTCATGACGTTTCCAACTTTGAAAAGATTAATTTTGCACTCCTCAAAGCCGTTCCCACGTTAAGGAATGGTGGGAAACATACTGCGAGAAGAGGGATGAGAGTGAACCCTCACTATTCTCAGTCGTACCCACTCAGAATTATTTATGAGATGCCATCAAAGAGCAGTATTATCCTATCGGGAGTTATGAAGATAAATACATAAAGTGGACCACATTGAGGCAGGAAAGGGACCAAGATGTTCCAGAGTTCATAAATATTTTTCATACCCTTTATACGAAGTTGGGTACAAAGGATTCTGAGCAGAATTTGCTACTCAAGTTCTATTTTTGTCTACACAAGTACATCCAGGATGAGATGGAATTCCTAGACATCTCCTCGCTCGGCGTTGCCTATTGATACACTATCAGGATTGAGCATAAATTTAAACAAAAGAAGCGAGACTTTGGATCTGCGAACCTAAAGCAAGGGAAAGGCACCCCAAGCCACAGAACAAAGGAGATAGCCAAGGCGGGGAAACCCAGGACAACTCGTCAAATTCATAAGCAAATAACAACACCGAATGCAAATAAGGAAATGGGGAAATGGTGACGTGAGTTCCATAAGAGCCCCACTCACAACACAAGTGAGCGTCGGGCCAAGCAGTCACTGGTGGCGAGCTGAAGGATTCTGAATCAGATGTATGTTCTGACTTTCAGTTAGAACCTGACAAGGGGAATGAGAAAGGGAAGAAAATTATTGACCCAAAGCCCAGTGCCACGGTTACCTCCACCAAGATCCAAAATAATAAGCCCAAAGATCGAGAGGAGGGGTAGTGCCTTTTCCACTCCCAGATGTGGGTGAAGGGTTCTCCACCGCATTTCATTGTTGATAGAGGGATCCAAAATAACCTCATTTCATCAGAGGTCATGAAGTGGATGGTCCTACCAATCATAGCACACCTACAGGCATACACCATCAAGTGGCTTCACCAAGGGTGAGATATTTGTTTCAACTAGTAGTGTCACCTTCCCTATAGCATAAAGACCTTCACAGATGAGGTACTGTGTGATGTTTCTCCTCTTTAATTTTGTGATGTATTATTAGGACAACCATATTTGTGGAAGTGACATGTTATGTATGAGTGTAGGCCCTACACTGTTATTATTACTTTGGGCAATAATTTTTACAGGATACTGGAGGTAGCACAACCTACCACTGTCTCTTTGATCACTGCAAAGAAATGCAATAGGATCATTTCCCAAACTGGAAATTTTTTTCCTTTTGATTGCCCTCAGGGAAAGAAGAAGATTGTGGCCATGGCCTCCAGACAGGGCTCCTCTACACGATAGTAGAAGATGGACAAGGTCATGAAGGAGTATGTGGACATCTTCACCTCACCCATAGGGATACCTCTACACTGTCAGGTCAAGTACTCCATTCATATGACCCCAATGTTTCTGCCCAATGGAACAATCTATCGACGCTCTGTTTAGAGAACAATGAAATCGAGAGGAATATTTAGAAGTTGTTGCACAAATGGCACATCAAGCCAAGTTCATCATCTTGTGGGAGCCAGATCATGTTGGTACAGAAGAAGGATGGGACTTGGAGACTCTATATTGACTATCAGGTGTTGAATAAGATCATTGTTCGGAATAGGTATCCAATCCCATGAATTTATGAACTTTTGGACCAACTCAAGGGGGGAAATATTTCAACAAGATTGACTTGAAGTCCGGGTATCACCAAGTACCAATCAAACCCTGTGATGTGTAGAAGACTGCCTTCAAATCCAAGGAGGGCCTTTTCGAATGGCTGGTCATGCCTTTCAGGTTAACGAATGCCCCCGCAACCTTCATGAGGTTAATTGACGACATATTTTGACCCTTCACCAACACATTCATGGTGGTGTATTTTGATGAAATATTGATATTCAGCTAGATTTGGGAAGAGCACCTCCACCATATTCGACAAGTCCTCCCAATGCAGCGACAACACAAGCCCTGTGCTGCTTTGGAGAAATGAATTTTTGGTATGATCCAGGTTTAATATCTAGGGTACATCATTGATGAGCAGGGTGTGCATGTGGACCCAACTAAGATAAAAGTCATTCAGGATTTGCTAGCCCCAACCACTCTAACGGAGATCTGCAACTTTCTAGGTCTTGCCAAGTTTTAAGTAGGTTCATGTTGGGGTTCTCTCATATCACTTGGCCTTTGAGTCAAGTCACCAAGGGCGGAGAGAAAGAAAAATTATTTTGTTCTAAATTTGAACAGAAGGTGTTTTCTGAGTTGAAGTATCACCTCTGCTTTGCACCAGTGCTCACATTACCATACTTCAACAACCATTTGAGATTGAGACAGATGCCTATGACTATGTTATTGGTGTAGTTCTTAGTCAGTAGGGGAATCCAGTGGCATATCAGAGTGAGACACTTCAGACACAGTCTGAAAGTATCTCACCTATGAAAAAGAGATGTATTCCATTGTGCAGGTCTGCTGACAATGGAAGCATTGCATTCTGGGGAAGGAACAAACCATCAACTCCTACAGTTCATACAAACACAAGGGAAGTTGTAGAACAATTGCCATCAGAAATGGTCCACATAAGTGCATCAGTTCCATTTTAACATTAAGTAGAAGAAGGGAAGCACCAATAATGTTGCAGATTGCCTCATTCGACCGTCATTAATGGCATTGACCCCTGTGATCAACTCTTGTGGAAATGAGACTTCGGGGTGGCCACATTTGTACAAGAGCAATCCAGAATTAGGCAACACATACCAAACACTCCTGGAGTAAGCTCTAAATTTTCACCTCCATGATACACTGTTATGTCACCTAGGACACCTATGTGTTCCTTCAAGAGAGTGTACTAAGATGATTTTGAAGGCACACTACATTCAGGTCATTGGACACTTCAGAGTAGAGAAAATAGTGGTAGAATTGCAGAAGTATTTTTATTGGTCGAACCTTCAACACGATGTTGGGAAGTACATTAGATATTGCATTGTTTGCACCATTTCCAAACTGACCTTCAAGAAGAAAGGCATATATAATCCTCTTCCTACTCCTAGTCGACCTTGGGAATCCATCTCCAAGGATTACATGTCGAGCCTCCCTTCTATTAAGCATGGAAATGACTTCATTTTCATGGTCGTTGAAAGATTTTCTAAGATGGTCATTTTGGAGGCCTACAATAAAAGTATCACAATAGAAGCCACTGCTAAGCTCTTCTTTGAACAAGTATGGGTACACTTTTGGATCCCACAGTCCAATATATTAGATTGGTACAACAGGTTCCTAAGTACATTTTGGTCAAGTATCTAGTCGATGTTGGATACCAAGCTCACTAAGTCCACGACTTTCCACCCCCAAACTGATGGTTAAATAGAGCTCCTCAATAGGATGATCGTACACATTCTACCCATGTACAAATCGAAGCATCCATGCACATGGGATCAAAGCCTCCCCTATGTTCAGAACAGCTACAACAAAGCTCTCCATGGATCAACTGGCCACAACCCCTTTCAGGTGGGATTTGGATTCTGACCACTATGTCCCAATGATGTGGCCATACCATTTGCAACTACTCAAGCAGCTTCGGCCCATGTCCAGTCTAAAGCTGATAGGGATAACAACTTCATTTAACACATCCAGCACATCCACCAATAGGTCCATGACATATTGGATAAATCCAATGCTAAATACAAGTAGCCACATGATCAACATTAGGTGCCACACAAGTTCTAGGCGGGTGACAAAGTTTGGCTACATTTGCAGAAGGAGCGCCTCATTAGGCCCCACTATAAGCTTCATCCACTCCAATATGGGTCGTACACCATCACCAAGGATGTAGGGGACAATTCTTTCAATATCATCATTCCATCATTCATTGGCCTGCACCTAGTGTTGAATGTGGATCGCCTTTGGCCATACGTTCAACCATTACTGGACACATCCGACATTACAGAACAACTCACACCAACAAAGTTAAGCCCAAACTGTGCGGAATAGGCCACAACTAATCGAATCATGGACACACAGATAAAGAACACTCGCCAACATAGGATCCATCTACATCTATTTTTCAAAGCAGGCCAACTCCTTCACTAAGGGAAGTGGTTCACCAGAGACTAGGTTCAACAGAAATTTCCTCACCTCATGGAGGCTCTGCATGAAATGGGGACCATTGCTTCCTAAGGAGGGAGGACTAATCTAGGTGGATATTAGTGGCCACCCTCCTATTCCACCTAGAACTCCAGTCAGTTTCATCTGTTTCCTTATTTATAGCAACATTTACTATTTTTAGCAGTTTTTCGAGTCTTAAACTTCTGGAGCAGTTTTGACCTTGGGAAGTTGGCTGCCCAACTAACCCCAATGGTGCCCACAAACTCTTGGTGTTCCATCTCCAAAGTTAGGCTTTTCTCTTGTTGTTCAATAATAAAAAGGCCCTTGAGCCTCATTGTAACATAGTTTAGTGGCATGTAGTCGCCACATCTCTTCTGTGAGATAAGTTACCATCACCCGAGCTAGTTTATTTCCATTCTGTTTGGAAGCATATTTCAGTTCTTTGATATTAATGAAATGAAGTGTTATTTCTATCACATCTCTATATTTTTGGTTATATATGTATTTTTTTCATTCCTGTTTAAGTTTGAATCACCTGTTATCTTTGTGGGCATGTTTTCTCTGAATACCATTCATGATGGAAGGAGCAGTAGTTATCCATGCCCATACTTTCAATATTCAACACAACATTCGAACTCTGGGAATATTTGACCAGTTGATTGTTGTTGTTCTTATTCCTTCTGAAATGGAAATACTTGGGAGGCTTGATACTTGTAGAAATCTTGCTTGACCTTCTATTTAATTATGAGACTTTGTTGGTGAGCGCATTTAAAGCTCTAGTCAATCTATCAATATCCACATACTCCTTTTCTTTAGCCTTTCTTGAAGAAGGTTGAGACCTCTTACTAGTCTCCTTGGAGTCTTTAAATTCATTATCATCTGTAATCACTCCAATGGCACACAAGTATTTCTCCACGGCAATTGCTTCTGCAAATTTTAGAGCCAATGTCTCCTTTGCAGCTCTTTTAACAAAAGAGGAAATGTTTGTGGGTAAGGAAACTATATAATAATCAATAGTAATTGAATCATGGGGTTGCATATCTAGGGGAAACTTGTTCAATATTCGGTTAAACCTTTGATTGAAATCCTTAACTTTCTCCTTTTCCCCCATCTTACTATTTCTAAGCTCTTTTAATAACATGGCGAGAGTCTTGTCATCAACAAATTTCTCCAAAAATAATTTCTTAAACTCCCTCCATCCATGGATTGAATTAACAAGCAGACTATGGTACCATGTTGTTTCTCTACCTTCTAATGTAAAAGGAAAAATCCTACAAGAACACTCATCATACCATACCTCTAACATTGATAGATGCATGCAGAAATCATCGATATGATCTTCTACCTTAGTCTTCTTATCGGGGTCGAACTTTTATAACATTTTTTCTGAATGTTTGGGCATTCTATGAAGGTCATCCGAAAGAGAAATTAGCCCTTGGGCCATCCAATCCAGGTTTTTATCAGCCATGTCTTATTCTCTTTCCTCCTCCTCCTTTTATGAATCTGATGAGTCTTCTCATTCATTGTCTAAACCATTGTTAAACTCAAAATTGGCTTCTATTTGTTTTTCATCAGAAAGAACAATATCTTCCTTGTACTTTTTGTAAATGGGTAGAAGTGTCTCTTGTTGAACTATGTCTTTTGAAGACTCTGTAACTCCTCAAGAATGCTGAAAACCAAATCATCCACCAATGAAACCAACACATCAGTGAAAATTGTTTCTTTCTTCTTAGGATGATGAGGAATATTATTAGCAACATGGAGTAAATCGATAGCTTTTGAAAACTCACAGTTGATAGGTCGAATCGCTCGGAGTTGTTCGTAGGTAACCTTATAGGCCAACTCCATACAAAGTTGAGAAGGCCCTCCTACTTCAGAATAGGAGTTGGGATAATGTTTGATATGTTATTGCCTTGTCCAAAATATTAATGATTAGGATTTGTAGAGTTATCAACCATAAAAGTACTTGTTTCCCTCCTTCTAGTGCCAAAATCTTGATGGTGTTGTACACCACCAAGATACAAGGATCTCCCTGATATAAGGTCCCAATTAGACCTCACAACGTTTTTTTGTAGGAGTCCCATTCATAAATATGTCCTGACTACTGTTTACCTAAAGGCTTTCCTTGGCTTAAGCAATTAACATGAGAGATAAATGCACATGTGATTTTAAATGAGAAAGAGAGTGTGCCTTGTGAATGTCCAGTTGTAGATGTATCAAGGTTCTTTCACTACAAGGGGGGAGAAAGTGATCCTCTAAAAGAGAAGTAATAGTACTAATCTAATGGAGATACACACACATAGGTAAGAAAGACTCGTCTAGAATCAAGCAAAATAGTTCACATAGATACAATGATTGTTACAGACACTACAAAACATTTCCAACAAGTTAAGCACCAAAGTCACCAAAATAGTTCAATTACTTCAGTACATGTGAAAGCTAACATGAATCATAAAATTTTCAAGAATAGTCTTAAAAAATTCACAATCCATGCATGAAAATTCTTTGGCCAAAAGGCTTTAAGTATTAAGAATAAGTTCTAAGATACATGAGTACAATGAACATCACTAGCTACAATAGTTGAGCATTAGAGGCACTACTTGCTCACCAAAAGTACTATCTCTATATGTCTAATGCCTTGTGGGAGAAGACAGGGTTAAAAGTATTTTGCATGAGTAATGAGGATCCTTTTATAACTTGAGGCATGACTCTTGACTTTCCAACTTCTAATGACCTTTGGACTTCTAGAACCTTTTGGCTTCCAAATTACTTTTGAAATTACATATGAATCTCGGTATTACATCCATTTTGGACTTCTATGCATGGATATTTTGTCCATACATGACTCTTGGACTTCCACTTTTTGGTATTTATAATAATTACATGATTACATCATAACTTCCACATCATCATGTGATGAGAATATGACATGTCACTATCATTGATGACTTGGACTTGAAGTGACTGAGGACATGGACTTTCTTCAATGGTGGCATGGATGCCACTAGTGTCTTTTCTCTTGAATGCGGCTTTTGATCATTGATGTCTTCACCCTCCAAAGGGTCTTTGATCATATAGAGTCTTCAGGGTGCTTCGAGCATCAAGACTTCAATCTGTTCTTTGTTCTTGAATGCTTCCTTTGGCTGCCTTCTTTTCCTGATCTTCTTCATGCATCCTTGCCATGTTGTTCCTGCAATACCTATGATTGCAATCACTTAAGGAAAAAAACATCAACTTGAAAAACCTCCTATTCTAACATGTTTCATTCATATTTTCTATTCATGTCTTAACAGTGCGCTTGGGAATAGCAAGGAGAGTTTTTGGGCACAACGGCATGCTTCGAAAGGCTGAAGAGAGTAAGATTTGAGGCTTTGGGATGCACTCATACACTCAAGAGGAAATAGAGAAGCTCAAGGGAGGGCATAGGTAACAAGTCTAAAGGATGAAAGATTAGGCTTTGGGCTTCCGAAGTGCATTGTGCACTCAAGGGAGACAAGGAGGGTGCATGGCATAGAGATGAAGGTTGAAGGGAAAGGCTTTGAGGCTTCATGGGGCTCTCACACACTCACAAAGGAAAAGGAGGGAGTAGGGCACATTTATGAAGGTTTAAGGGATTAGGCTTCAAGTCCTTAGAGTGCGCTCATGTGCTCAAGGAGGGCACACTTCTTCAAGTCAAAGGGGTGCACTCAAAGGAAGACATGGTTCTTTAGGGCACATTTCGGAACAAGTAATTGGAATGATGCTTAGGAGTGCACTATGTGCTCTTTGTAGGGTGTAGGGTGACTTGGAAAAACTTAAGCAATGATGAATAGACATCAAAAAACCAGTTTAAATACACTCCCCAAGTAGAAAGGACAAAGTGTGTGTGACTGTGACCAAACGTGTCATTTTGCAACAAACAAAGGTGTCCTGACCATGAAATGTACTAGAGATGTTCTAATAAATGTGACGACACTTGAGAATCATCAATAACACTTGCAACACATAAAATGACTCGATATGACACTTGATGACCAAGACCGAACTTGTTGTGATAGTTGAGTAGGCTCCAAAATTTAAATGTGATGAAATTTTGGAGGGTGTTGTAGCAACGACAATGCATTCATGACTTGTAGTTTAGATGTTCACCATATCTTTGATGAAATGACTGTCATGGTTAGGCCTGGTTAGGTCAAGTTCTTATTCAAATTTTGTATGATTAGAATTGTCATTAAGTCATTTATTATTATGGAAAGTCTCAAGAAGTTTTGGGCAGTGATTTGGAGGTTGGCTTGGAATTGTGGCTCAGATCTCAGGATCACACCCTCTAAACTGGATAATTTGGACTACAACTGCATGGAGGTAGTGTTGTGCACGTAGTTGAGGGTCTAGGTCACTGAAAATGCTATCCAACTTAGGATTTGGTCACCTGGGGTGGTTCTTTATCCCTTGAGTGTCTTGTAAGCCATGTAGGATGTCAGTTTGTGGTCGATAAGTCTTAGTTGCTAGTCCTATTTCCATAACTGAAACTTGGAGGTCGGGTCATGTCATAGTAACTCTTTGTATCATGTTTACCCTGGAAGACCAGTGAAATTGGGTAGATATGGGGTGGGGGTGTTATAAGAACAATCACATATGCATGTCATTAAAACAATTAAGAATAACACATTCTTCCATAACAGTATTAATACATCCATGATTATGACCCATAAAAACATCCAAGGATAATTTTAGGGGCGAATGTTCGCCCTTTGGCGAAATTAAGGGGTTTTAAATTTTTAGTGGGCGAATATTTTGTATCATAGTACATTTTTACAAATCACCTCAAATATCCCACCTTATTTTAAGGGAGAGGGTAAAAAAGGTAAATTTAGCCCTTGAAATTAGGACTTACAACTTTCCATTCGCCCATTTTCAAGAATAGGTTTTATTTAAGTGAATCCTATGGGCCAAATACCATATTTATAAAAGAGGTATGGTAAATTAATAAAAATATAAATAAATGAGAGGTATGGTAAATAAATAAAACATTTTTTATATTTACTCCATAAGTCACCTTATATACATGTAAGGGTGTAAACAAATAAAAATATAAGTAAAGTGGAGGTATGGTAAATAAATAAAACGTTTTTTATACTTACTCAAAAGGTATGGTAAATAAATAAAAATATAAATAAACTAGACGTATAGTAAATAAATAAAACCTATTTTTATATTTAGTCCATAAGCCTCGTTCTATTTATGAAGGCTCAAGAAAGAGGTTTTATTTAAGTGAATCTTATGGGCCAAATACCATATTTGTAAAAGAGGTATGGTAAATTAATAAAAATATAAATAAACGAGAGGTATGGTAAACAAATAAAACATTTTTTTATATTTACTCCATAAGTCACCTTATATTTACGAACACTCAAAAAATGGGTTATATTTAGGTGAAACCTATGGCCAAAATACTATGGGACAAATACCATGGACTAGATTGTTATTAATACCATGCAAAAAACCATTATTAACCCTAATATTAGAATTAATAAAAATAAAAATGGCACATGGTATTGACCCATGGTATTGACCAAAATGGCACATGGTATTGACCCATGGTATTCACCTGGAATGTAGCCTATTTAAATGGGGGAATTAAACCAACATGTAGCCTATGCTAAGATTCACTAGGACTTTACAAAGTTTTATTATTTAGTGAAAGACTCGCCAAGATCTTACAAGATTTTATAATTGAGTAAAATATTCGCCATGCCAAAAAATTATATATACATATTATATTATTGATAAAATCGCCTTCCATTTTTCCTATATACCATGGAGATTAGCCCATTTATTATATTTATAAATTTAGGGGGGTTCTTAAAATTTTCCCTGATAAACATCATTTATAAACCAAGTGCAACAGGTGTACACAAAGAATACAAATAAAAAAATTATCTTATTAGTTTTGAGTTCCTGACAACTAAGGGAGGGACTTCAACTCTCCACCCAACCGTAGGCCAACTACACTGCAATATTTTTTGCAGTGGACCATGCCTTAGTCAGATTTAGAGTCTAAGGAGTTAATTTATCATGAGTATTCTCACCAATAACCAATCAATAAATGGTAAGAAGGATAGTCCATTTCCAAGTGGTTTATCAATTGCCTCTAGCAACAACACCACAATGACTCTCTTTCCAGTAGAAATCAACCACACAAATTTATCCAAGGCTTAGTGAGTTACAACTCAATTACAGAAGAATGAATACATTATCTAGGAGGTTTATCAGTTGACTTCTCTAAGTTCGTACTGAAAGAGTCCAGATTCCACTATCCATTTGGTTTATCAGCCCCATCGCTAACACTTAATGGTTTATCTGTCCTTTTAGCTAGTACCTAGGTTTCAAAGTCTATCAAGTGGTTTATCATCCCCAACTAGCATCTTGAATGGTGTATTAGCCTCAATTTTAGAACTGAGTGTTTCAACTCCATTGAACTCTCACTAGGCAATTGATTTATAAGCATGCACGTTGACCTTAGAACAACACAGGGAATGTTATCCTAAACATAGAACGCGAGCTAGAGAGAAGTTATTTATCCTTAGCATATCCACGTCGACTACCAATTCCATGCTTTGTGTTCTCTTTCCTTACACATTTCTTGTTCTTTTTTTATCTCTCAATGAGCTCTCCCTTGCTTGATACCACTATGAAACTTGTCAGTGCTCTCCTGCCTCTTCCCCCCCCCCCCCCCCACCTTTTTTCTATGGTTCTTTTCTTCTCGTACTCATCAATGTGTGTTGACCACACCCATACTTTCCATGAGAACCAAGACTGCATGGCTTGTCCTTCACTCAAGAATCCCATTCTTGAATTCAATGCTTGCACCAATAGTGCCATCAACCCATTTGGGAGATAGGTGGTGAAATAAATACAATGACTTGGATTTAGAAGCAATCCCTCCTCCTCGAACATCTAAATACATGTCCACTTCCCTCAAAAAATCAATGTTTTCTATATTTCCACATTATTAACATGAATTATAATTCATAACAATATTTACAAGAGGGATAGCAAAAAGGGTTATTGTTGGTTGATAAAAGGTGTCTTTTAAAACTCCTAATTACCCCACATTAATCATCAACCCAAGCAAGCCCTTTTATTCCAATAGTGTACACAATATGTGCATGCTATGAATCTAGAGAGTAATGTCTCTTAGAATGAAGTATAAACCCTTGATACAAGAGTAAACGGATGCATTTATAAAACTCAAATTGCAACTGTTAAAGGATATATTACATCTAAGCATCAAGACTTAATCCTCTGTTGAAATCATAATCAAATCTCACTCAAGAAATTCAATTAACAATAGTATCAACCGAGAGCGTAGGAGCAATAACAAATCTCTTCTTAGCTGATTCTATCTAAATCACACTCAATCCCAATTAAGCAATCCAAATGGAAATGATGTCAATCGAGAGTTCAATAGCGATAACCAAACTCTTACAGCTAATTAAATCAATAAGATTCACTAGCTAAATAATGTAATCTACAATAATCGTAAATAGAACCAAATGGTAGTGCTATAAAACATGTAAAGAAAATGTACTACTTCAATATCGGAAAGCGGTAAACAGCGAATAAGATAAACTCACAGAAAATGGGAAAATTATCAAACCAATCAAACTTACGAGAATCAGAAATATATAACACAATGAAGCAGTTTAATCCACCAGAGGC
This sequence comes from Pinus tabuliformis, assembly GCA_031772625.1. NCBI lineage: Eukaryota > Viridiplantae > Streptophyta > Pinopsida > Pinales > Pinaceae > Pinus > Pinus tabuliformis. The sequence goes on along the minus strand of CM062814.1, from coordinate 484,327,526 downwards.
CGGGCCCTTAGCCACCAGCAAAGACTGTTGAGCTACTTCAGAGAATGTGAATGAACAACAATTTCAATTATATATTAATCATTGAACTCAAGTCTCATTACAATATGGTCGTGTTCTCCAACAGCACGAGTTTGTAAATTAAAATTACAATTTGAAATAACAGAGATCGATCCCATTTCCTCCTATAATCTTTCGCTTTTATAGTCAAAAAGTGGTAAAAGATAAATACGATCCCTTAAGATCTCCCGATCCTGAGGGATTCGCAACTAGATGCCATCTTTTGACACCCTTCATATTTGGTGTTGATCCTCCTGATTTGTCCTCCGACCTGACCGTAACCGACATGCTCCATTCTTCCTTTGTTGGTTTATGTTGTTTCATCGCTAGGGAACAACAATTGTTCCTTTCGTCATTTTTCTGCATAAAGAGGAGTAAAAGTTAGTTACAATGGCTAAAGATTAACTGAGAGCAGTTCATCTGTTTCTTATCATAATCCATCAATATGTTAGCGTATCAAGATATGAAAGAGATAAGAAAGAGGAAAAAGGTGATGGAATTAAGAGTAAATACATACTCATTTCGTAACTCAACATACTCCCCTACTTACCCTGTTTCATGTCATCATGAAAAGTAAGTAGTTCTTATGCAGTGTAGTTAAAGAGTAGGCTGGAGAGAAAGCGTCAAAAATTGGTCTAAAACCATGATGTTGAGCCAGGAGCGCAAAGGTGGGCCCTTCCTTTCCTTCAGGAAATTCGTAGTTAGCTCGATAACCTTTAGGGAGATACCAAATAATGGGGCTCTGAAACCTACATCCTAACCAATAAGGTCCTTCTCTGAAAATAAGATTGCTATAGGTGACCAAACGGGCCCCAGCTGCTTCAAAATTTCTGTAATTAAATGGTTCCCTATCTTGCACACTGCTAGTGGAGATTGTCCATCTGAGCTTAGATGCAGTCAGATATCTTTCTTGAATGGAGAGGAAATATGATACTCCTTTCTGTACAATCTCCTTATGTATGGGCCCTAAAGTTTTAATCACCCCTTCTCGTGTCATCATACTCTTATGGTTGGCAAACATTTGTAAGGGGAGCTTAGGTTCACTTCTCACCCAAAGATCCAATCCATGTTCCTATCTTTGAAATGCATTATAAGCTTTAAACTATTTGAGTTGGTTAACTACAAACGAAATAAAAGCCTAGAATTGAACATCTCCTACAAAAGGGTTAGGGTTCTTTTCCACCTTGTTCTCTAATATAAAATTGTGTAGATAAAACTCACAAAGAAGCCTTTGGACCTTTACACCATGTTGCTTGCAGCAATTTATAAAATCTTCAATTGTTCTTAATTAAATTGGTTTACCAGCTCTCATGGCTTTAATTTTCAATAATACGTACCGTTCTAACAAAAACAAGGAATAATTGGTGGTGGGAGACCTGCATGCCAGGACATCCGAATACAATGAGCAGATGGTGTTTGTTTGACTTATGACTCTGCCTAGTTTGAGCTTGATCTTCTCCATTTTTTCTTCCGCCTTTCTGCATCTATTGAAAGTCTCGCTCTCTGTTGTATTCATTGCCTGAAGTTATTTCTGCAGCTCTTGATATTTCTACCGGGAAACGGTTTCTTGTTCAAGTCGTTCCAATGCGAGTCAAGCTTGTGCCAATTCTTCCCGAAGATTTAGTAGAATGGGGTCATGGGGTGTCATGATGTCTTTCATGCCCGTCTGAGTGCTTATGCTATAAGAAGGGATATCTTCTATTTGTATTTCTTTATTATGGGAGGTCCAAACCTCCGTCTGAGTACCCATGCTATAAGAGGGTACATATTCTGTCTAAGTAGCTACGTCTACTAATTTTGCATGCAGTTCCTCTTGAGTGATGACTGTTTGAGTAGGTATGGGCTTAGTTTGAGTTCCTGTAGCCCTATCTTCATATAATTCCATTTGCACGACCACATTTACTACCTTAGGGGTGTTGTTCAGAATCTTTCCCTTTGTGATTTATTTTATTTTTATTTGGAGCCTCTTGACCATCTTGCAAAGCTTCTGATGTTCTTTTCTTAGCTTCTTCAATTTCGTTTTGGCTCTATACCTTTTCGGAGGACTAACTGGTCTGCTGATAGTCTCATTAATAGCTTCTGTCTCTAAAGAGCTTGGTTTTTCACCCTGGCTTTGTTCCACTAAGATCGTGTCTCCAAATTGATTATCAAATTCTTGAATAAACACTGTCTCTGCTTCCTCCTCTTGGCCTATGTTTTCTGGGTCTAGTCCTTCGTGACTGTTTTCCACTGAGAGAATGTCACTAGATTGGTTCTCTAATTCCTGATTGGCCTTTGTATTTGTTTCTTCTTCGTGGTTTGTATCTTTTGAGGGAGACAAAATTTTGGTATAGCTAGAATTCCTTGGAGATTGGGTTTCTCCTAAGATAAGATTAAGCGGTCCTTTAGGTTGCATGTAGACATTCATGTTGGACAAGACCTAGGCCATCCTTGTCTCAAAATCATGCAACAGATCGTCTTGAGAACTCATATTTGGTGTTGGGTGAGGTCCCAATTCGTTTCTTCGTTCATCATCAGAATGCCCTGCTCCTTCCTCAGGTTCTGGTTCAACGTTATCTTGTCCTTTTGACTCTAGTTGCAAGTCCTATTCACTTACTGGGCTGGATAATTCTATGGGTTGACTAGCGCTTCCTTGAGGACTTTTAGATGCTCCCTGTTTTAAATTCAACCTCGTGGATCGTCTGCATTTGTGAGGTATGCTTCTTGAAAGGGAATTCCTCTTACTTTTTGGAACAGAGTTAGGTGTTGGAAGGTCTTCACGTCTTTCAAGGGACAATATTAGATCATCCCAGGTTGATTGTTGTTGGGCAAGGTTATGACTAACTATTAACCTAATCAAACAATGCTGGCTAACTACTATTTCTGTGTGTTGAGACTGTCTCAGCCTCTTGGCAGTGTCATGTAGTAATGAATTCAATAGTGTAGGCAAATTAACGGGGCATTTTTTTTTAAAACTGCTAAAAGTTTGAGTTGTCGCTACCTTACCACGTCTTTACGCCCATCGCAGGTAATATAGTTCAGGACAATTTGTGCCAATTCTCCCCATGGCTCTCCGAGAGAAGATGATTGAATGTCTTTTCCCTTCTTGATTAGCTCCTGTCTTTTTTTCTAAAAGCCTCCATAACGTCATACAACTTTAATCGCTTGCTAGCCCATATTGGTCCTTCTGCCGACAACCGAGATACTTCTGCTATCACATCATCTGTTACAGTGATTTTTCTGCCTCTTACCAAGGATTTTTCATTCTGTAGATGCCATAAAAATTCAATGGTGATTTCCTCATTAGGGGGTTGAAATCTTGTAAAATATGTTGTCCATCTTGCACAAGCTAGAATTTCCCTGGCTTCATCAGAGACAGCCAGTGTTAAAGGTTCTCGGCACACTATTCTTCCTCCCATGATGCTTTACTTCTACAAACGATTAGTGTAGTGGGGAAAGCACAGCAAGGAACAGAGCCGAGATATGGAACAACAAATGGTTGTAATGGCTCTAACAGGTGATGCTTTATAAACATAAATACCATTATCGAGGACTGTTATAATGCCGCATGCTCTGTGATCATGGGATGCCTTATTGTTCTACAAAATCAAATGAAAAGATGACAGCGCATGTGTAAGTATACTAGAGGTCCTCGCCCCCTCTCAAAATGATAGGTTGCCTATGACTGAATGAATGAAAGGATGACGCGCTGGTGGCGAAGTACATGGGTGATGGATTGGGTAATGAAAGTGGCAAGGTATGTATATTAATGAAAGGATCATAAAGGATATTGGAGTAATGAAAACAAGGTGTGTAACGAGAATTATCAATATGTGATAAGATTTCATGAGGTGATGCGATAAAGAAAAAGGACAGCATACGTAGGAGATAATACTTTACCGCCGTTATTCCACTTAAAACTGTTGTGATTGATTTTAAAAGATTAACTCATGCATAAAGGTTCAAGGTAAGTTAGGGACATAATCTCTCCGTAGAAAAAAATATAAACATAATAAGAGGGCATTATAATAATTATTGATGTACAAAATAAAACTTTAATACCATAAGCAAAGCTTCTGTTGGCTGTAGGCATCCATAGCCTCGACAAAGTTGCTTTCTAACCCTTGGGAACCATGGTCCTCTATGTATAATTGGGGAAGTGCATTATGATGTCCATAGTAGAGACCAATGTTCTAGCATGGTAACCAGATGAACACATTGCCATTCACTGGGAAGTAGCGAAAGTGGTCAGGTCGGCTCGTGATGAGACCTCCTGTTCCAAGGACTTTGTTTCTTGTTGTATCCATTGGATCATATCCCTGGTGTGGTGGCCATAGTGGGAATGCCACTTTTCTCCTTCCTTAGGATCATGGTAGGTTGGCTCGTGATGAGACCCCCTATCCTCCATCTGTGGAAAAATCATAAAATTGTTAGTGAATATATATATAGATATAATTTTTTATTATTTTTTTTTAACACTCCCCATTTTATATATAGAGGGTGGCTCAGTACTCCTTAACAGTAGGGATGGCGGAAGAAGTTTGAACATATCAATAGAAAAAAAATATACCCATAATCTTATTGATAATAAACATAGAGAGTTATACGAGATGGGGGAGAACCAGCATGGTACAGATAATAAATCAGTTTGATTTATAATGTAAATGAGGACAATGAAGTGATATAGATAATTGTGTCCTTTCTTTTTCGATTATCACAAAGAAATCTTGTTAAAGATGATAATATTCAAGAAATTTGCCTGTTTCAATAGACTCCATACTTGTTGTCCTTAAATATGTATTGTACTTTTATGCCATAAAGAGGATCTTAAATAATGAACAGGGATGGCCTAGGAATGATCATGCAAGGGGGAGAAAGGGTTTTCTCAAAAATACTCACAAGTTGTTGTTCCCTGAAGGGAACAACAAAAGAAAACCCACACAAAATCTGTTGTTCCCTATAGGGAATAGTAGCTATTCCCTGTAGGGAACAACAAAGAAAAACACACCAAAAAGTGTTGTTCCTTATAGGGAATAGCAGCTGTTCCCTGTAGGGAACAGCAACTGTTCCCTGTAGGGAACAACAAAGGAAAAATACACGCAAAAAGTGTTGTTCCCTATAGGGAATAGTAGTTGTTCCCTATAGGGAACAGAAAATAAAAATATACACAAAAAGTGATGTTCCCTATAGCGAACAACAGTTGTTCCTTGTAGGTAATAGCAAGGAGAATACACACGAAAATTGTGTTGTTCCCTGTAGGGAACAGCAGTTGTTCCCTGTAGGGAACAGCAGTTGTTCCCTGTAGGGAACAGCAGTTGTTCCCTGTAGGGAACAGCAGTTGTTCCCTGTAGGGAACAGCAGTTGTTCCCTGTAGGGAACAGCAGTTGTTCCCTGTAGGGAACAGCAGTTGTTCCCTGTAGGGAACAACAAAGAAAAATGCACGCAAACAGTGTTATTCCCTATAGGGAACAACAGCTGTCCCCTGTATGGAACAACAGTTGTTCCCTGTAGGGAACAACAGTTGTTCCCTGTAGGGAACAACAAAGAAAAATGCACGCAAACAGTGTTATTCCCTATAGGGAACAACAGCTGTCCCCTGTAGGGAACAGCAGCTGTTCCCTGTAGGGAACAGCAGTTGTTCCCTGTAGGGAACAGCAGTTGTTCCCTGTAGGGAACAGCAGTTGTTCCCTGTAGGGAACAGCAGTTGTTCCCTGTAGGGAACAGCAGTTGTTCCCTGTAGGGAACAATAAAGAAAAATGCACGCAAACAGTGTTATTCCCTATAGGGAACAACAGCTGTCCCCTGTATGGAACAACAGAGCAAAATACACATGAAAAGTGATGTTCCATATAGGGAAAAACAGTTGTTCCATATAGGAATAGTAAATAAAAATGCGCATGAAAAGTGTTGTTCCCTGTAGGGAGCAACAAAGAAAAATACACACGAAAAGTGTTTTTCCCTATAGGGAACAACAATTGTTCCCTGTAGGGAACAACAAAGAAAAATGTAGAAAAAAAGTGTTGTTCCCTATAGGGAACAACATTTGTTCCCTGTAGGGAACAACAAAGGAAAATACACACGAAAAGTTTTCTTCCCTATAGGGAACAACAACTATTCTCTGTAGGGAACAACAGTTGTTCCCTGTAGGGAACAACAAAGAAAAATGCAGACGAAAAGTGATGTTCCCTACAAGGAACAACAGTTGTTACCTGTAGGGAACAGCAAAGGAAAATACACACGAAAAGTGTTGTTCCCTATAGGTAACAACAGCTTTTCCTTGTAGGGAACAACAAAGAAAAATGCACATGAAAAGTGTTGTTCCCTATAGGGAACAACAGTTGTTCCCTGTAGGGAATAACAAAGGAAAACAAGAAAAAACCAATAAACAATCATCTCTACTATTCTAAGCAAATCCAATCAAATAGAAAGAAAACAAAAAAGAAATTTTATGTACAAGTTTCAAAAACTAAATTCTTCACTGGACAGGTGCTGTCGAAGAGTTTCCCTCTTCAGCGAGAATTTGTATCATGGAATCTTCACGTATCTATTGGCAAAAGTATTCCCTTGTAAGCAATTTGTGGTAGAGGCGTACTCAATGTCCATTTGCTTTAAAAGAGTAGCCAGACCCATCAATGGTGGCTAATGTAAGAGTGCCATTATCGTGCACCTCTTGTATCTCGTATGGACCTAACCATCTAGTCTGGAGTTTGCCTGGGAAATCCTGGAACCTAGAATCATACAAAAGTGCCCAGTCACCTTCATGGAATATCTTTTTCTTGATGAGGGCATCATGACATTTTGCTTTTTGTTGTTGAATCAATGCAGTATGTTTAAGAGCTGATAGCTGGATTTCATCCAATTCATTGATTTTATGTAGTCCGTTAACCTGTGCTTCATTCAAATCTAGCCCTACTTCTTGGGCTATCCTCAATGTCTGAATTTCAAATTCTATGGGGAAGATAGGTTCCTTGCCAAACACTAGCTGATATGGGGAGTATCCTGTGGTATTCCTCCAAGTCGTGCGATATGCCCACAGGGCTTCTGGCAATCAGGTAGCCCAGTCACATCTATGTGAGGCGACTGTCTTTGTTAGAATGGCCTCGATTACTTTATTGGTACTTTCTACCTGGCCATTTGCCTACGGGTGGTATGGAGATATGATTCTGTGCAAAATGTGATGATTTTTTAGTGTAGAAGCAATCTTATGGCCTACAAATTGTGGCCCTCCATCTGTAATTATTTCTCTGGGCAAGCCATACTGCACAAAAATTTGGAAAAGAAAGTGGATTACTGTGTCCTCTGTTACCTTTGGTAATGCTTCTGCCTCTACCCATTTAGTCACATATTCCATTGCAACCAGTATATATGTCTTTTGATTATATGATGGGTTTATTGGGCCAATGAAATATAATGCCCAGCATTCAAAAGGTTCGATGACTAACTGTGGATGTAGGGGCATCTCGTCAGATTGGCCAGGGTGGCCCATTCTTTGGCAGCTATCACATGCCTAGACAAATTTCTTGGCATCCTTAAAAATGGTGGGCCAATAATAGCCCATCTGTAAGACTTTATGTCCAGTCCTGCGGTCTGCAAAGTGTCCACCGCAAGGTCCATCATGGCAAGCTTTTAGGATATCGTAGATTTCGTCTTCCCTGACACACCTTCGGATATGCATATCGGCTCCTATGTGAAAGAGGTATCCTCCAATCTAGGAGAACCAAGTGTTGCGTTGCACGATTAATTTTCTTTCTCTAGGAATCAGGTGTTTGTGTAGTTTTCCCACTACTAGTTAATTTGCGACACCTTCGTACCACAGTGTTTTCATGGTTACAACAAATAGGTGCTCATCAGGGAACTGGTCTTCTACTGCCACTACATCGTCTGTTCTTGGCACACGTGAGAGGAAGTCTGCCACCAGATTTTCCTTTCTTGGTCGATCCTTGATCGTTATGTCAAATTCCTGCAAGAGGATCAACCATCGTGTCACTCTTCCATTCGTAATAGGTTTATTGGATAATATTTGATAGCAGAGTGATCAGTATATAGGACCATAGAGTATCTTGTTATATAGTGTTTGAATTTGTTAATAGCATAGATTACAGCTAGAAACTTGTTGGGACTCAAAAATGTCATATTTTCATCCACCTTTTTCTTCACTATTCCTTACATTTCATCATCCCATTAACCTTTTATCATATCATTTTCATAAATACATTTTGGTTTCACCTTCTTATTTTCCATTTTATTCATTTTTGTATTACAAGTGAATTTATGATTAAATATTAGAAAATATACATATTTTTATATATATCTCAAGAATATGTGAGTTTTGTGATGTATAGGAAATATGTGAAGAATTAATTCCAAGAGACTTCTCAAATATCTCCTCCACCATATTAAGGAGATAATTATTCAAGTCTATTCCTAAGGAGAAGATCATGGAGGATTTGGTTGGCATATCTTATCCAAGATATGTGAGAGATGTGTGGAGGATTCAAAGGGATCATATTTTGTAATAATGGGAAAGTAGTTGAGAGTGCTTGAGAGAATATTCGATATGTAATTATGAGATGGTTATCTTCTTCACGTATATAAGAGAGTTCTCTCTCTTCATTTGGGAGGATAGAGATTAGCTTTAAGAGATAGTTTTGTAATTAGGAGAAGGTGATTCTTGGCTTTGATTTATATTCTTTTATTGTTACACTTTCATGATGTGTTATTTGGTTCTTGTAATATAATTTAAGATATATTTATTGTTGTGAGCTCACATATGTTGTTTGTCATTCAAATTCTTCACATGTTGTATTGTTTTTCCCTTATGCAATTTCTTGCTTTTATAGTTAATGTTTCAATGCCTTCCTAGATTAATTTGATTTCAGTAATTTAGATTAGATTATATTGGATTAGTTCCACTTCTGTCCTGCATATATAGTGCATGTGCCTGGTAAGCCTACGAACCTCGGATTGACAAATTAAATAGTTGGGCAAGTACTACAACAAAATTAAACAATAATATTTTCACCCAACAAAACTCTTTCTCGGTCACTATGTAATTCAACTCAGCAGGTTAAATTTTTGCTGATGTACTATATCGCATAGGGTTTCTTATCTTCTTCTTGGCCGAGAACTGCTCCAATGGCCGTACCCGATGCATTGGATGAAATCTGGAATGGTAAGTCCCAGTTCGGGCCCCGTAGTATTGGGGCTGTTGATACTAGTTGTTTTAATTCTTGAAAGGTAATGTCACATTTGTCAGTCCATATAAAATCGATATTTCCTATCAAAGCATATAATGGTGTAGCAATTTGGGAGAAGTTTTTTATAAATCTTAGATAATATCCAGAAAATCCCAAAAAACTATGTACCTCAGTTTGAGTGCAGGGGGTAGGAAGTAAGATGATTACCTAAATTTTTGTTGGATCTACTTGAATTCCAACTGCTGAGATGTAATGACCTAGGATCAAGCCTTCGGTCATCATCATGTGGCATTTCTCGTGGCTTAAGCAGATACTAGTAGCAATGCATCTTTCCAGTACTTCCTCTAGTGTCTGTAATTCCGGCTTGAAGTCATCTCCATAGGGTGTAAAATTGTCCATGTACACCTCTAATCCCTCGTTTATCAGGTCTGCAAAAATACTGAGTATGGCTCTCTCGAATTTAGTAGGTGCATTGCATAGTCTGAAAGGTAATACCCTGTAAGCAAATGTCCCCCAGGGGCTAGTGAAGGTAGTATTATCTTGGTCTTCAGGGGCAATTTGGATTTGGCTGTAGTCATTGAAGCTGTCTAGGAAAGAGAAGAATTTTTTACCTACCAATGTGTCTAGAACCTGGTTGATGAACGGAAGCGGAAAATGATCTTTTTGCGTTGCTTTATTAAGCTCTCTATAATCGACACATATATGCCACTTCCCATTCTTTTTAGGAACAACAACTAATGGAGAAACTCATTTTCTATCAGACATAGGATAGATAAAATTTACATCTAACGGTTTCTGTAGTTCATCTTTAACAACATACTTTAGGTGAGGGTTTAATCTTCGTTGAGGTTGTCGAATGGGTCTCACATCTTTTTCAGTATAGACGTGGTGCATACATAATTGGGGGTCAATCCCTTTCATATCTGGGTAATCCCAAGCGAATGCCCCTTTATATTTCCTAAGGAGTTGGATAAGCCTCTGCTGCTGGTCATCAGTCAGGTTTTTGTTAATGTTTAGGAATTTCCCTGGGTCAATTTCAATGGGTTTGCTGTTATAAACAGTGGTTATTGGTATTGTTTGGTCATTGATATCTTTTAAAGGATCTTCTTCAATTTCGTTATCCAGGGCTGCTTCAATCATGTGACATTTTAGATTAGATACGGTAGCTGGGTGGTTAATGTAAGTGTTAATAATGTCATCTTCTGTTTGATTCTTAAATTTAAGAGCATCTGCTACAGTTCGTGGTGATCGAATATTTTCCGTTAAATATGTTACAAGTTGCTTCCTAGTTTTTATTATAGTTAGCCTTGGCTGAGCTGGAGGATATAAAGCTAGGTTCTTGACATTATTTCCTCTGTCTATAGTCATACTTCCTGTTTGACAACTTATATAAGCATCTGCGGTTGCTAGCCAAGGTCTTCCTAATATTAGAGGATGTCCATCTAGCCAGTTTCTATGATTAATAATCAAGAAATCTACTGGGTACTCCCAAGAATCTACAGACACCATTACATCCTGTAATGTCCCTTCTAGTTTAATAACTGATCGGTAAGCAAGTTCCAGCAAGGTCGTAGTTGGATCTAAGGCTATGATGCCAAGTCTCTGATAGGTTGTTGTTGTGAGAATATTAATGGCTGCCCCTAGATCGACTAACGCATTGGGAAAGGAACATCCATTTATTTGCATTGTGACAATAGGGTTTCATGGGTCCTCATATTTCAACGATATCTCTCTGCCTAATAATAAATCAGACAAAGTTCTGACTACGTGGATAGTTGGTGTTACTTTTTATTTTCCTCGTAGGCTTTTTGGTACATAATTCTTTATTGGTTTTTGCATAGATTGGAATGTCCTGAATAGCCTGGAGGAGGGGTATTTTTACACAAGATTTTTTAATTTTCCCACGAGATTGAAATTGGGATATTCGATTGGGCGAGGTATAATCAATCTTTCCGGGAATGGCGGAGAAGAGGTAATAGTTTGTTCATGGATTTTCTATTTGAATGTATTCTCCCTTTGAGGTGCTTTTTCTATAGGTAGTGGTTCTTCCAATTGTATATTTTTATCACCCTCTGACTCTATTATTTTTCTAGACCTTAATTTGAGTTCATTACACTCTCTCAAATCAGTTCCCAAATCCAGACCTTCAATAATTTGCACCAACTGGATTGGTCTGTTGTTAGGATTTGGGTTGGGCTAGGCTAGGAGTTGTGGTCATAGATTGGGTTGAGTATTCTGCTGCAACGTGTAAGGTGCAGGTAGCGTAGGTTGAAGCAGGGGAATTGTCCCTGCTGTCTAGTTCATAGGTTTTGCTAGCTTGATTGCCAGTTTTGGTTTTGTGAAGTGGAGGGGGACCATTGAGATGGATATGGATTGTTCTGCCAAAATGGTGGAAAATAGGAGAAATTTGGCCAACTATTGTTCGGATTTGACTGATTGGACCAAGGTGGCATAGAAAATGCTTGTAGTGACCAATTAGGGAAAGGTGGTTGGTTCTGCCATGTAGCTCCTGTGTATTGCTGAGAATTATATTGTGGAGGCTAAAAGAATGAAGATGGGTCGGTAGGCATACATGTTTGTCATGCTTGGCATTGGTGACACTGATTTAACAGGTAGACTGGTTCCTCTTCCTCCTCTACCTATTTGAAGACAAATTTTAATCTTGGGAGCGATGGGCAATTTTCTATGGCATGTTCTTTAGTGCATATGGCACGGGTCGACCTGCTTCTGCTTAGCTTGCATGATGTCTAATTGTTTTGTTAAGGTTCCTAGGATATCCATTTTGAAATCTTCCAGCAGGTTGCCGATTTCAGTATGAGTAATGCTTCCACCATAGATTTTGTTGTCCCTGGTCATCATATCGCAATCAGCTGGTTTCAGTCTTGTACTACCCCTTGAGCACCTGATACACAAATCAATAGTGTTAGCATAGTATTCTTGATAGATATCACCTTTACCCATGATATTTAATGTCTCTATCCACTGGTCTTTCATACCCTTAATCATTGTGGTTTTAAGCACATTATCAGGTATATTTGCGTAGGGAGACCTTTGGAGGTTATGTTGGAAATGCTCCACATACTCTTCCAAAGTTTCACTAGGCTTTGCTACCATTTGGAATATCTCATATTTTGGTTCTCTAGATATGCAATAATCTTGATATTTTTTAAGGAAAGCAGTTTTCATTTGATCCCAATCATTGATGGTGCCACCACCCAGTCCCATAAACCAACGCAGGGCTTTTGTCTTTAAAGTGGAGGGAAACAGCTTCAGTTTCTGGGAGTCGGTGGTGTAATCATAACCCCGACATAGGATTTCGAATTCAAATAGGAACGCATCCATATCTTCTGAAGTGAGTTCATGAAAGGTAGGAATATTTTGTAGAGGGATAGCTTTCATGGGGGCGTTAACAATTGTGTCAAAAATAGGATACTGTAATGTAAAGATCTGCGGTGTTTGTGGATTATTGGCCATTTGATCAAAGATATGAGAGTATCCTTCCAGGATCTCTAGAGCTAGAGAGTTATCCCTAGGATGTCTAGAGGAGGTGGGAATGATCCTAACAACACTTCCTTGATCTGGGACACTAAGTGTCCTCTACTCAATTACTACCTTAGGGGATCTTGGTTCCTCGAATTCCCCTGTTTCTCCTTCTCCTTCACAGATGTTGCAAGAATTCCCTTCTTGTGAGGGAATTGGTCGCAAATTTTAATATCCTGAAAACTCTGCTCAGTCCCTTTAGTTTTACTATGGACCTCAGCGTAGGCTACAGATGGTGAGCCTGTGGCCCGAAGGGAAACAACAAGTTGTCTAGAAGCAATGCTTTGGGGACCTACTGATGGTTGAGATTTAGCTTTTCTTAAGATGTTGTCGATGAAAGTTGATCATCCAAGGGTCACCGGTCCCTTAGATTTTTCAGGTTTAGGGTGTGGAATTGTATGGATTTCTAGTCTTTTCTTCTTACTCATTCATGCAAAAACTCAATTTTTTATCTCTACCTTAAATTCCTAGCAATTATGTTGGAAAGCGGGTGGGGGAGTAGGCATTTTACTTGCTCCATACGCAGGTTCTTACCTTCTGTTTTTAATACCCAGTTCTCTCACAACAGACAAACATCAAACACCTACTTCACCTCTTTGTAATTGTGCTGAAAAGCAGGTGGAGGAGCAAGCACTTTACTTGCTCATTACGTAGGTTCTTACCTTCTGTTTTCAATACCCAATTCTTCCTCAACATCAATTATCAGATATACATTACTCTTTGTAAAATGGTGACACTCTCCCTGGCAACGGCGCCAAAATGTTGGTTGATAAAAGGTGTCTTTTAAAACTCCTAATTACCCCACATTAATCATCAACCCGGGAAAGTCCTTTTATTCCAAGAGTGTACACAATATGTGCATGCCATGAATCCAGAGAGTAATGTTTCTTAGAATGAAGTATAAACCCTTGATACAAGAGTAAACAGATGCATTTATAAAACTCAAATTGCAACTGTTAAAGGAAATATTACATCTAAGCATCAAGACTTAATCCTCTACTGAAATGATAATCAAATCTCACTCAAGCAATTCAATTAACAATAGTATCAACCAAGAGCATAGGAGAAATAACCAATCTCTTCTTAGCTGATTCTATCTAAATCATACTCAATCCCAATTAAGCAATCCAAATGGAAATGATGTCAACTGAGAGTTCAATAGCGATAACCAAACTCTTACAGCTGATTAAATCAATAAGATTCACTAGCTAAATAATTTAATCTACAATAAGCGTAAATAGAACCAAATTACAGTGTTGTAAAACATGTAAAGAAAACGTACTACTTCAATATCGGAGAGCGGTAAACAGGGAATAAGATAAACTCACAGAAAATGTGAAAATTATCAAACCAATCAAGCTTGTGAGAATCAGAAATATATAACACAAGGAAGCAATTGGTTCCACCAGAGGCTGGGCCCTTAGCCACTAGCGAAGACTGCTGAGCTACTTCAAAGAATGAAAATGAACAACAACGTCAATTATATATTAATAATTGAACTCAAGTCTCACTACAGTATGGTCGTGTTCTCCAACAACATGAGTCTGTAAATTAAAATTACAATTTGAAATAACAGAGGTCGATCCCCTTTCCTCCTACAATCTTTTTCTTTTATAGTTAGAAAGAGGTAAAAGATAAATGTGATCCCTCAGGATCGGATTCGCAACTGGATGTTATCTTCTAACACCCTTCATATTTGACGTTGATCCTCCTAATTCATCCTCTGACCCAACCATAACTGATACGCTCCATTCTTCCTTTGTTGGTTTATGTGTTTCGTCGCTAGGGAACAACAATTGTTCCTTTCGTTGTTTTTCTGTATAAAGAGGAGTAAAAGTTAGTTAGGATGGCTAAACCTTAACTGAGAGTAGTTCATTTGTTTCTTATCATCATCCATCAATATGTTAGTGTATCAAGATATGAAAGAGATAAGAAAAGAGGAAGAAGGTGATGGAATTAAGAGTAAATACATACCCATTTCATAACTCAACAGTTATCACACACTAACAAGTTTTTTTTGAAAAATTGGCGAATATTAAAATATTTTTCCTACCTTGGTGTGTGATGTAGGATTACACGTTAGTGTTTGTGATATAAGAGTGCACCAATGTAGTAATATATTCCATGCACATCAAGGAAAAAAAATATACAAAAACCTTTGTTTAGTAACCTCAGGTAAATACCTCCACTTATACTAAAGAAGGGACAAGAAGTACAACAAAATCTTCCATTGATTGGTATTTTCATTGCACTACTGGTAGCAAGAAATAGAATTGTAAAAGATTACTAGAACTTATAATAATAACATTTATAATTATCACATGCATAACTTGATGAATATGGATGGGAATAACATTAATATAACAATAGTTCAAGACAAAGTCAAGCACAAAAAACTAGTTAAAAGGCATAGTTGCTTCACTTTATTTGTAGAAAATATGTGATAGGTTAATCTGATAATGCAATATAAATCAAAGCAGAAGACTATAACCTACTTCTACTATCAATTTGCGGAAGCTTAAAGATCGAGCTGAACAATATAGCCAGAAGAAGAAGAATCAATGGCACAATACACATGAAAATACTTTGGGGAAAGTCTTAGATAAAAAACCCCACACTATTATATTATCTTATATGGTGAAAATACATAGGAATTATACAAAGCCTTAGCTCTCACAGCTAGCCTGCACTTAGTACAATCCTCATAGATGCTCATAAGCAATCTTGGCTTCTCTCTAGCCTTCCTCTCTACCTTCCAAGCTCCTATTTCCTTGTGTTGTTCCTTGTGGATGATTACCCTATTACCAAGTGGAAAAACAAGCCGTCAAAACTGCGCAATCCTAAAGAATGAATCCTTGACTGCATGCATGAGTTTTATCCATGAGAAAACCCATGCAACTGATAATACACTGTCCTTGAACATTAATCTCAACTGGGTCTTTCTCATAATAGACATGCATGAGTTTATGATGAGGGAATCTTCAGTTAACTAGAGTAGTACTAGTTGAGTGCATTAATGCATCAACTTACTGTTAACTCACTATTAGTTCCTCAAACAATTTGGAACTAATTCAACTGGACTTAACTCAGTAGAATGAGTTAACTAATTACAACTCAAATATAACTCAATTTTATCTCCTTAATTTAAGGGATAACTCTTGCAAGACTTCAAAAAGACTTCTAACTTGAATTTATCCTGCTAATTAATTTAAAATAAATTAATGAATTATTTGCAAGAAGATGTTAAGACTAAATTCGATTTTAATTCACAATTTAATTCAAGGACAAATTAAATTGGAATATTCTTGTTGCCATATTTTAACACTACCTCTCAACAAGAAAGGGATTATTTTCCACCTCGATCTTGTCTCTATGGAACTCGAATTTACACTTTGATAATGCCTTTGTCAAAATCTTAGCATCTTGCTCCTCTGTCGAAATATAGTGCAGCAACGTGATCCTCCTTGCTACACAGTCTCTGAGACAGTGATACCATATGTCGATGTGCTTGGAACTATCATGAAATACTAGATTCTTAGAGATTTTGATACAACTCTGATTATCGCAATAGATCACAATTGGATCCATCCTCTGATCAAACAAACCAACTAGGATTTTTCGTATCCAAATGGCCTCACATACTTCCTGGCTTGTGGCCATGTATTCTACCTCTGCGGAGATGACTGCAACCGACCTCTATTTCCTGTTGTACCAAGAGACTACTACTGACCCAAGGTTGAAAATCCCTCTTGATGTGCTCTTCCGATCTGATGGAATCCCTTCCCAATATGCATCAGTGAAGCCTTGTAGCTTCACTCCCTCTATCCATCTGTACCATAATCCATACTAATATGTGCCTTTGAGGTATCTCAATACATGCTTTGTTGCCTTCCAAAAAATCTTAGTAGGCTGAACCATTGCTTGAATCAGCTTGTTCACCGCATAGCACAAATCTGGTCGTGTGTTCATTAAGTACATCAGTGAACCCACAAGCTGCCTGTACACATTAGCCTCTACCACTTCTCTTGAAGTAGCAACCTCCTTCCTCCAGTTACCTGCTAGAGGAGTCTACATGGGTTTGCACTTCTCCATGTGGAATCTCTTGAGTATCTCGTTGGCATACTTGCCCTGAGACACAAACAACTCCCCATCCTTCTTCCACACTTCCATGCCAAGGAAGTAATGCATCAGACCCATGTCTTTCATCTCGAATTCTCTTGCAAGGTCCTCCTTGCAAGACACAATCAACTGATCATCACCAGTCAATATGAGATCATCAACATAAAGTATGACGATCAATAGCTTACCTTTCACCACGATGTGGTAGAGGTTCGCATCCGCTTCACTCTTTGTCAAGCCCAACCCGGTGAAGTAGTTGTCTATCCTGGTGTACCAAGCATGAGGTGCTTGCTTCAGCCCTTACAACGCTCTCTTGAGTCGGCACACATGTGACTCACGATCAAAGGTCTCAAAACCTTTCATCTTCTCTATCTACACCTCTTCCTCAATCTGGCCATTGAGGAATGTAGTCTTCACATCCATCTGTTGGATCTTCCTGTTGGGTGTGGAGCATGATTATCATCCTAATTTATAGGTCTTTGTTTCAGCCGGATGTATACCCCAAGAAGATTGTACACCCGTCCATGCGGGGGGGGTGCAGGGGAAGACTTTTCCCCCTCATGGGGGTTCCGGGGGGTCTGAGGGCCAGCAGTCCCTTGGCGGGGGTTTCAGGCGCAGTGCCCTCGAAGCTAAAAACAAATGTAAAATTTCCTTGTAAAAGTATAGTAATTTCTAGTCAATCTGGGTTGTTCATTAGGCGGATGATCTGACGGAAGAATTTATGTTTATTTTAGGGGATTTTTCCCTAGAAGGAAACCCCTCTCTTTGTATGAGGGTATCGTATTGAGGCTGTGGAATATATGTGTATTCTCAAATCGAGAAACGGAGAGGTGAGACTGTGTGATAAAACAGAGGATATTACAGTAGATCTACTAGAAGTTGTGTCTCTTCATTTTGCTGGATAATAGAAAGGAAGGACTGGCTGTTCGAGGCGGACGTAGCCCAAACTGGGTGAACCATGTATATCTATGTCTCTCTGGTTTTATGTGTTTGTGTTTTTCTGTATATTATATGTCTTGCATTCTCTGTCATATATAATATTTTTCTAACACTTCCAACCCATTTGTGCTGGTAGTGCCAACATAGATTTGATAGATGAGTACCTTGCGACAGGAGCAAAAGTCTCATCATAGTCAATCCGCTCAACCTATGAAAAGCCACGGGCAACAAATCTTGCCTTATGCTTCTCCACACTAACATCAATAGCTTTCTTTACCTTGTAAAGCCAATGGGAATTCACAACTAACTTGTTCTCTGGTCTTGGAACCACGTCCAAAACACTATTACGAACTATGGAGTCATACTCCTCCACCATAGCATCAACCCAAATTAGCTATTTCACTGTTTCCTCAAAGGAAGATGGCTCAGTCTCAACACATTCCACAGCAAGGGCCATGTATCGAGTGTACCTCTCAAGTGACCTCCTTTGTCTGTGCTGAGAAGATGGTGCTCCCACATTCTCTTGTGCACTTCTCTCGTGCACTTCCATCCATCTCTGGAAGACTCTGCTTTAGTGTATGTCTCCACTCCTGGAACCTCTGCATGCGGTTGCTCCACATCATTCTAAGGTTCCTCCTCCTTAGGAACCAGCAGTTCCTCCACAACCTGTAGTTCGAGCTCCCTCTCAAGGGAAACTTGCATGGCCTTCTACTCATCAAACTTAAGATCTCTGTGAACCACTATCCTCCGACTGGTAGGCAAGTACACCTGATAGTTGTGAGGTGTATCATTGTACCCCACAAATATCCCCAACTCCATTGTTGGCTTAAGCTTCTTTCATGCATCCTTTTTCACATGGAAATATACAGATGAGCCAAAGATCCTGAAGTGACCCACATCTAGTCTCTTACCAGAGAAAGCTTCCTCTGGTGTCTTCATCTGAAGTATGTGATGTGGGCTTCTATTCTACAAATAGACTGTTGTGTTGCATGCCCTAACCCACAAGTGAACTGGAAGGCCTTGGTCATGTAGCATTGCCCGTGCTACCCCTACAATAGTTTTGTTCTTCCTCTTGGCCACCCCATTCCATTGTGGGTTATGAGGTTCCATCAACTCTCATTTAATTCCTTCCACTACACAGAAGTCCTTAAACTATTTAGAGACATATTCTCCACCATTGTCACTTCTCAAGGCCTTGATATTCTTCCCTGACTCTTTCTCGACCAAATTTTTGAACTCACAAAACTTTGTGAAAGTTTGGTCCTCCTTCTGCATGAAATAAATCCAGCATTTATGAGAATAGTCATCAATGAGAATCACATAATACCTTTTCTTAGTTGTGGATGCTGTTGAGAATGGTCCACAAAAATCATTATGAACTCGCTCTAAGATAGCCTCTGCTCGACTGTCTCGATCATGAAAGGAGACTTGGTGTACTTTCCCAAGGTACAACCTTTGCATGTGTCAACTTGCTAAATTTTACCTTTGGGAAGTGTTGGAGAGGTAAATCCCCTCTACGGATAGAGGCGATCCCTACTAGCCCAGAATGGGTCTAGCAACAATCAGTCAATGCTACTATGCAAATTCCTAATTGCAAATAAAAGATAGGCAATGAACACCTACTTGGATTCCAACGCTGTTGTTTGATGAAGAGATTTCGTTCTCGCTCCTTCGCTTTGGCCGGTCACGATCTTCCACAATCCCCGTAGATAGATACCTGCACACACGAAGAGAAACACAAACACAAGTGTGAAATCTAATAAATGCAATTATACATCAGTCAGAAAGGACGTAATTCACATTAACCATTACGAAGACAAATGAGAATGGAACCATAATAATAGTCATCTATTATTAATCAATAACAGAGAAAGGTACAACCAAAGTTCTGATGTTGAATCCTTCTCTAGAGGGTCCAGCCAGCAAGCCTCTTAAGCATTCACCCTTGGAGGTAGATCTCCCAAGACAAGAACTCTCTCTCACACAAGTTCACACAAGAAAGCAACACTTCACAACCTTCCTTAAGCTCTCTAGCAAATCCACACTTGTCACACCAACTACCTACTAGCAGCAGCAGTCTAAGCACTATCAATTCCACACTATCAAAAACTAGCTGCTCATGGCCATGGTAGAGGCTTAAATAGGAGAAGGAGTCTCCATGAATGGTGGGAGGATGAGCTTATCTCCAAGGAAGGTGGCTCAAATGACGAACAGACATGCCATAGAAGGGAGGGCGACATTTACAAGGCCAAAAACCAGGTCTGGAGTCATCTGGAAGGCTGGTTGTTAGAACAAACTCGCCCAAACTGGATCAGCGCGGGTGTATAACTACACTAGAGCGCTGACATCGCATCTGAATAACAGAGAGGGTTGTGTCAGCGCGACTCAATACAAACATAGGATGTGCTGGCTCATGAAATTCGATCAGCGCGGAAAACACGTGTGCTTCTGCACTGGCAGCGCATTCGTTGCATTATGAGGCGCCAGTCAACGCGGTTATTTTAATAACAGTCGCGATGATGGGAAAAACTTTGGCAAAGTGGGTCATTTGGCCAGATTAGAGAGCATGGGCATGATTGATTTGAATTCATGACACAGCAGGGAGACTGACAAAGAGACAGTGACAAATTACTGTGTAACAGGAAGTCTTGTAGATATCTATTGCATTATCTTCAAAGCCTCATGATGCAAATGCCCCAATCGCCTATGCCACAACTCACCAATGTGTTGGCTTTGCACCAATTCTGCTTTCGTACTCAATGCTGCACAATCATCTACCTCTAATTTATAGAGATTCTTCACCCGAATCCCTATCCTCTTGGTCTGACCCATGGATATGTGTCTTAGGAATGCCTTTCCTTTATTGAAGACAACATCATAGCATTTGTCCTCCAACATCGTGACTAATACCAAGTTCTTCTTTAGTCTAGGCACATACATCACATCTGTCAAGGTGAGAGGAGCTCCATGCTCCCTCTGAAAAGCAACCGTGTCCACTCCTGAAACACTATACCTTCCATCATCACCCATCTCTATGTGCATCTTAAGGTCTTTCTCCTCCAAGGCACTGAATAAATTTTTATCAACGATGATGTGGAATGAGGCTCCACTGTCAAGATACCAGACACAACCATCATCAATGACACCATGCATGTGATGAGGGTAAAGTCCATTTCGGACTGAGAGGCTAATGCCTCACCTTCCAATCCTTCCGAGGATCCTTTCTTGGACTTCTTCAATGGGAGATTAGTCGCATAATGTCCCATCTTGTGACAATTAAAGCATCTTACTTTAGACATGTCACTCTTCTTCCCTCCATGAGAAGAATCCGATTTGAAATGGGAAGCCTTCCCCTTCCCTTTCCTTGCCTTACTTGCCAAGGCCAGATTTTCTTCATCATCATTCTTGGATGAAGAACCATGTCGTGTGCTCCTCCTGATCTCCTCCTACATAAGATCCGACCACAATCGTTCCCAATCTGGCAGTTTCTCCCTTCCATTCACAGAGTCCTGGTAGCTATTCCAACTCTTTGGAAGGCTAAGGAGAGTGAAGCTCGCCATATCATCATCAGTAGTAGCTATTCCCACACTGCCAAGCTCATCTCTTCAAGTGGTGAGCTTGTTCAGATATGTGGAAATAGTATTTCCCTTCTCCATCTTGATTCTTCGAAGCTTATCCTTGAGCGCTAATTTCCTCTGGTCGCTACTGTTCTAGTAGAGTTCCTTCAATGTCTTCCACATTGAAAATGGAGTATCCTTCCCATGGAGACTCGAGACAATATGGTCTTGAACTCCCTCAAGGATGATCTGTCTCGCCTTCACCACACATTTCTTCCACTTAGCCAACTCTTGTGCAATAGTTGAAGTTGGCTTTGGGATTTCTTGATCAATGAATTCCTTCAAGCCATTGTCTTCAAATACAGCCTTCATTCTATATTTTCATGCTATGTAATTTGAGCTACCTTCCAAGGCATACTTGAGTCTCAAGCCATAGAATGCCATTGGCCAACCTTGAAGTATGATATGAATTTAATTTTCTCCTGCAACCCCGAACTTCAAACTTTGAATTCTCTTCTTAGTATACTGTTCACAGCTCCGATACCATGTAGAAAATTTGTGATAGGTTAACCTGATAATGCAATATAAATCAAAGTAGAATATTATAACCTACTTCTACTATCAATTTGTGGAAGCTTAAAGATCAAGCTGAACAATATAACTAGAAGAAGAAGAATTAATGGAAAAATACACATGAAAATACTTTGGGGAAAGTCTTAGATAAAAAACTCCACACTATTGTATTATCATATATGGTGGAAATGCATAGGAATTATACAAAGCCTTAGCTCTCACAGCTAGCCAGCTCTCAGTACAATCCTCACAGATGCTCATAGGAAATCTTGGCTTCTCTCCAAGCTTCCTCTCTACCCTCCAAGCTCCTATTTCCTTGCATTGTTCCTTGTGGATGATTAGCCTATTACCAAGTGGAAAAACAAGCCTTCAAAATTGTGCAATCCTCAAGGATGAATCCTTGACTGCATGCATGAGTTTTTCTATAGGATAAAATGCACAGTATATGGAGAATGGAGATACCCTCAAGGGTCTTCCCAGGACCCTTGGCAGACTGTAAGATTATTTGTAGCCGTCACAAAGTTACATGAATGTCCATAAACATTAACTAACTATCAAAGCAAAACAAGTGGATTACCTCAAGCCTCCACGTAGATTTGCTGGAGAGCACAACGCAGCGAGGTGGAAGTCCCCTGAGCCGGCTCCAAATCAAATCCTACACATAGAAGAGACAAGCATAATCACAGCATACAACCTTGATAACTAATACATGAATACATAAAAGACATCTAGTTACACATAACTAAGCTACTCATGCTAAAAGGTATTGGACAAACAAATAAATGAATGATAGTACCAACACCACGGAGTAGACAGTACAACTGCAGTTCTATATTAATGTCGGAAGAGTGATTACAACCATCTATTGCATCAACCTTCCCTTACCCCTCCAACTTCTCTCTCTCTCTCTCCCTTCTTACCAACTTCTTATGCTTAGATTTGAGACTATGCTCAACAATCAAGTAAGCTATCCTTTCAAATGATCTGACCTCTATCACCATAGCCCTAGCTTTTCTTATGTAGCAATCAAGTTAGGGTTGCCAAGTTCCTCCATGAGTTCCTTAGGGTAAAAGCAATGAAGTTGCCATGCTTTTCAACTCTTTCCCATTTGCCTCCTTCATTAGGATTAGAAATACATAAATAGGTCGAACTTGAGATGTTTCCTTGCTTCTCTTGAGTAGATTTAGGAGCAAATATCTAGATATTTATGAGTCCATTCGCTCCTTTGACCTTTAGAACTTCATTAGGATCCACTAACATTGTTCCCAAACTAACAACTAGAGTTAGTAGGGTCACTAACGCACCCTTAGGCTTACTGAGAAGCTTTATAAGGCAAGTTGTCAGTGTACATCTAGCATTAGTGTAGAAACAAGGCGTGTGATCTTAGTATTTGCTTCAGCTATCATGTCTTTCCCCTCTGAGATGATGAGGGAGTCAATTTGCTGTATAACAGATGCCCCCTAAAGTGTGAGATCAAAGGCTGTGACGATAGCCAAAATACTTTACTTAACTATAATTTTCCTTCTTCGACAAAAAGAGAGAGAGGATTGGAGTTTCGGGTGGTACGGGAAACCTGATACAACACATATATATAAAACTACTAAAATCATGTCCCGAGTCGAGCATTCCCATGCTCAGTAGCTATGTCAGAGTGATTTTCTCATAAAAGAGATATGACAATGTTGGCTGCCGATAAGCACAATGCGGATCCAGTGTCATAATCATTCTAATGAGCTGTCTCCAAAAAACAATATACGTAACTTGGGAGAGGAAGCAAGGCTGATTGATGCAAACCTCTACCCAAGGTCTTGATTTCCACTTCACCAAACAACATAGATCGATACATGTGAATATATGCGTTGATGTCGAACATGCATGAAATCATTTGATTACCTGTTAATAATGGAGATCGTTAACAGATACGAGGAAGGCCACCAATAATGTTGATGGTCTCCAAGATGCACAGTACAATATAACGAGTGTGAAAGATGTTTTTGTCATTGAACACCCGTAGAATTGCTTAACCAGGAGCCAATAATGAGAACCCCTGATCGAACACAAGGTGACCTGCCATTAATGTCTACAAGTACCAAGGCACTGAATGTGTTTATGAGTTGTCTTCCTAGATAGAGTGTTGAAGTCGATAGGAAGATACCTGTCAAAAGGTAGGCAATAATGTGTCCTACATAAATCAACACGAAACGGGACAAGAATGATTTGGTTTTTGAGGAATCTTGGAGCATTGGGTCTAAACAACAGAGGGCATGATGAAAGAATATGCTTGATGGGTTGATGGAGGAAACAAAAGGTTAACCCTTGAACAATAGAAGGCATGACAACGGTTTTAACCATGCAGCACTAGACTCATGAACACCAAAGAGTGTTAGGATACAAAGATGCAAGAACGTTGGGGTACTTAGGCTAATCTCATAAGATGGTAGGATTCATATTGAGAGGCTGTCACAAGGAAGGTTTCTCTGAGGGAGTGCCATGTTCAAGGGAATGACTACTGCCAAACCACGCTTTCTAATACTGAATGCAGTTGTATTGTCTACTTTCCCCATCTGATTAGTTTAGTGAGTCCATATGAGTAAACTCATCGATATTTTCATATTTTAAGAGTCTAAAAAGGACCACGAAAAGAGAGACTCTATTCCTTATCTGATTAGTTTAATGAGTCCAGACAGGCAAACTCGTTGATATTTTCATGTTTTGAGAGTCTGAAAAGGATCGTAAAAAGAGCGACTCTATATCTTGTCTGTGTAATTTAATGAGTCCAGACTAGACAACTCGATGGTCTTTTCATATTTAGAGAGTCTGAAAAGATCGTAAAGAATGACTCCATGGTGGTCCCTTTGTCATAGTTGTTAACCGAGTGCGACAAAAGGTTAATAGTATACCTGGATCAATTACTTTTCCATGAGTTAATCTATTGAATCCGGATAAAGAGAAACCTATGTTTAATAGATGTTGACCTCACTTTGTTAGAGTACGACGAGATGGAGTAAACTCATTTTTCGTTGTGAAATTTTAATGAGTCACGCGGCAACAAACTCAATACCTTCATCAAATTTTAATGAGTCAAATGAAGAAAACTCAAGGTATCTTTTTCAGTTTATTGAGCAAGGAAAAAGAGGTAAAAGAACTGCTCATTCCTTCTTCGTAGATTTAACAAGCTTGAAGAAGGGGAAAAACTTGGGGATTTTTCGATTTAAGAGCGAGAAATGGTCCCAAAAAAGCAAGTGCTCTTGTTGTTGTTGTAGATGTTTAACGAGACCAGTGACAAAAAACTCGGGATTTTTCAGTTTAACGAGCAAGAAAAGTACCTAAAATAATGCTTGGTTCATCTTTATAAATGTTTAATGAGCCTAAAGAAAAATCTCGAGATTTTTTCAGTTTTATGAGCGAGAAAAAGGTGCCTAAAAAGAATGCTCTAATGGTCTTTTTTAGTTTAATGAGCTAGAAAAAGAGCGAAAAAGAGTTGCTCAGATTGTCGTCGTATGTGTTTAACGAGCCCAACGATGACAAACTCGAGGATTTTTTAGTTTTTTAGAGTGAGAAAATATCCCATAAAAGAAAAGCGCTCTTTGAGAATTGCATGCAGCTTTTACTGCTTTTCATTCTTGAAGTTACTTTCATCAAAAGCGGAAAAAGTATAAAAAGCAGCAATTCCTATACATATGGGTTCATGCATGATAAAAAATTCATGGGGAATGGATGACTTTCTCTTTAATGATTTCAAAAAATCATGTCTCCAAAAATAAATATAAGTGTTGTGAGCTTTCACATTCACCATTTTCATTATTTGAGAATTATGAGAGCATTTTGGAGCTAAAGAGGAGCAGATTTTCCGTGGATCATTGTAGGAGATCCGGGCGACCATTCAATGTGTTGTCAATCCTAGGTAGAGGCTAAAATCTTGCTCTATGCAGTTCTTAACCTTTCTTAACAGTTTCAGGGGTGGATTTTTGCAAATCTTAGGTGCCCTAAAGCAGTGTTTGTGCACTAACGCCCTCCAGATGGCCTATAGGGAGCAGTAAACGCCATGTACGACCTACTGGAGGGCGTTAACCCTCCTTGTGTAGTACTGGGGGAGTGTTAGAGCTTAAGGGTGTATTTTAAAACCTCATGCAAGGATTCCTGAAGCTATTTTTCTGCATTTTGACTATTTTTAGCGTTATTTTGCGTAGGTTTCAGGCCATAATGACTAGTCTATGGAGAGAACGGGCTCATCATAGCCAAGAATTACTGATGTGAAATGATCTAGCATGCATACTTGCATTGCACCTCTGCAGTTTCCTGAAGCATGCAAAGTTGGAGCTGATGA
This sequence comes from Pinus tabuliformis, assembly GCA_031772625.1. Lineage (NCBI taxonomy): Eukaryota > Viridiplantae > Streptophyta > Pinopsida > Pinales > Pinaceae > Pinus > Pinus tabuliformis. The sequence goes on along the minus strand of CM062814.1, from coordinate 484,301,238 downwards.
AAGGGCAGGAGGATTTATTGAGATGGATTATCCATCATTGGGATGAACACGAGCAAGTGTTCAGGATTGTAGATTAGGAGCTGGCTATTGACTGTGATGACATATACTTTTTGACTGGACTGTTATGCCGCGGGGTATAGGCAAATCTCACCGGGGGTAGGCTAGATCAACGATCTACCCTAGAGCTGGTGCAATCCTACTACATCCCTGAGAGAAGACTACTCAGCAACAGAGTCCCCATAGAGACGATAAGATCGAGGTCTATGAGGGCAATTTTATGGTTGATTGTGCGGTTGGTGGGGTCAAAGAGTCCCCACATTGCGACAAAGTCCCAAATATTTCTTGTAGTTGACTGTGTATAGCCACAAATGTTCAACTAATGTGAAGTAGTGCTTCACCAGTTGAAGGCAGAGTTAACGGCATGCAAGACTCGTACCCAACACAGTTTTGGGTATGGTACTCTCATAGTTTCATTCATTCTTGAGAGGGTACCTGTTATGCACCCAAGGATGAGCTTAGGTCCCTTTGATCTGAGGGAGATGAGGCAGGGGTGATGGTCATCACTTGATCCTCGCACAGGAGGAGGACCGATCCGGCATTTATTCGAGGTACATTTCTTCCAGTGGCTTCGTGGCAAAATTGTGATGATTGATGACTATGCTTATGAGGGCTTGGACTTCACCGGTGACCCTGACTTGATGCTGCCACCCGGGACCAACTGGGGTCCTCAAGGTGACAATGATTTTTGAAATTAATTCAATTATTTTTTTGGCTTTTGAATGTTTATGTAATGTTTTTATAGGCGAAATAAGTACTGACATGAAGCTTTATAATTAACACAAATGTGGTGCCATTACGACCTGCAGGCGAACCCTGCAATATGCGACGAGGAGGCAAACTACCTGCTTGGGGGGGTGATATTAATAGTATTCACGAGGTTATGAGGAACCTGGAGGGCTTTAGCATGGGTGTCTGCCCCTTCCTATGAAGGAGATTTTCGCTGATATGCAGCGGCACACAGTCGGTGTACCTGAGCGGTTTCTGGTTCCTCTTTGGAGGATAACTAGAGTGGTTTTAGCATTTCAGGAGCAATAGGCTCTTTTTAGCATGTGTTTTGGTGTATCCAATGGGTGTTTGTAGCTGGGATTAGTAGCCATTTTGTACTTAAAACATCCAAGTTTTGGAATTTTTCGATGTAAAATATTAGATTTTGGTGTATATATATATATACAGACATTTTGGTATTTTGATGGTGTAAATGTTTTCTAAATGTTTTTGTAAAATTTTTAACTCAGTAAATTTTTACTTTTCATGCATGCTTCTATAGTGAATGAGACAGATGCCAATCTAATATATAGTTAGCTAATGAATCAGCAACCACATTAAATTCTCTATGAATGTTTTCATATGTGATTATTTCAAATTGACGTTCCAAGAGTCGTACCCTGAAATAATGACGTAACAAGGTTGGATTACGAATGTGATAATGATTTGTGAATTGCATAACAACTAGCTGGGAGTCTAACCTGACCTCTAGATCAAAGACGTCCCTTGATAACGCTTTCGTGAGAAGTGAAATTATGGACATGTACTCGGCAATATTGTTGGTGGCAGTACCAAGAAAGGCTCCTCCGGAACAATATAGTTCTGACTCAAGTGTGTAGATGACCCAAGCAAATGACGCAATGTGTCGTGTGTGACGACTGGCACCATCCGCGTATCCTACATATGCTAAGGGTAACAAAGACATATGCATTGCGAGAAGGATGTATGAGACAAATACTCCAATAAATATCAAAACAATCCAATCGCACCAAAAAGGGAAGCAAAACTTATAAATACATAAAATTACAAAGCACATGCCTAGTGCAATACTAGGCATAATACTTTTTCAGATAGAGCCCATTTCTAGGCTTGCCGAGCGGGACTCCTTCCCAGTCCTGAAGTTCATATGCCCCTTTTGAGAGGACTTTCTTAATGACATAGGGACCTAGCCATAAGGGTTGAAGTGTTCCTGCCCCCAAGAGGTCATGTTTTTTCTATCATAGAGCAAAACAAGATCTCCCTCTTGGTAAGAATGAGGCTTGACCTTTTTTTCATATTGGGTTTTTACCCAGCGCTTGTGAGCCTCGAGTGCCAATTCGGCATCTCAACGGGTTTTGTCCAGTTGATTAAGGTATAGTAAGCGTTCTTCTTTGGTAGTAGTGCCGGGCAGGAGTTCAACGACTATTTGTAGGGAAGGGATCTGACACTCGATGGGTAAAACTGATTCCAGGCCATAAGTGAGTTGGAAAGGTGTAAAGCCTGTGGCAGTTTTTACTAAAGTTCGGTATGCCCATAGTGCCAAATATAACATTCAATGCCAATTGGTTTTATGATTTCCTACCAACCTACGGATCATGGTTTTTAAGACGCCATTGACAGCTTCTACTTGACCATTATCTTGGGGGTAGTAGGAGGATGATTGATCTTGACGAAAACCAAGCAGCGATGTTAAATCAGACATCATATGGTTCTGGAAATGAGATCCATGGTCTGTAACAATCGTGCGGGGTACACCAAAATGATAGATAACCTGATTGAACAGGAATATCGCCATGGTTTCTCCAATGGATCTATAGGTGGGAAGGGCTTCGGCCCATTTCGTGAAATAGTCCATAGCTACTATGGTATAGTTGTGTTCAGCAGAGGAAACGGGATTGCAGGTTACAAAGTCTATCCCCCATTTGGAAAAGGGGTCAACGGAGATCATTGGGTGCAGTAGAGTTGGAGGAGCGTGCATTTTCTTGGTGAACACTTGACAAGGATGGCATTGCCAGATGGCCTTGACACAATCTTTGAACAAGGTTAGCCAATAATAGTCTGCGCGTAAGATTTTTTGTGCAGTAGATATGCCAGAAATATGACTACCACATGCCCTAGCATGGCAGTCATTTAAAACATGTTCCGCCTCTTCATGAGTGAGGCAACGTCGAATAACTATATCTGCACCACGACGATATAATGTATCATTAATCACCAGGTAGCGTCGCGCTTGGTGGCGGATGCGACGACTGTTGCCTGTCGATAGTTTGGGGTGGAACCGTTGTGCTTGGAGGTAGACAAGAATGTCACCATACCAAGGATCAGTGGTGTCGATAAGATAGATAGCCTCATCCGAAAGAGGATCATGGGCTATCTCATTAGGATCGATGATGGGAAGGTCCGACAAAAGTTTGGCGAAGACTAAGGAGTTCTTCGCCTTGGAAGCTGTGAAAACCAGATCAAATTGTTGGAGGATTAGAATCCATTTTGAATATTTTCCTCTAATTACCGGACGAGACAAAATATGTCTCATGGGATTCTCCAAGGCGATGATAGTAGTCTGTCGTAGTAGGATGTAGTGTCGGAATTGGTTGACAGCAAAGACGACTGCCAATGACAGCTTTTCCACATGTGAATATCTGAGTTCGGGCCCAACTAGACCTTTTGACAGATAATATATCACATGTTCACTCCGGTCATCATGAGTTAGAACCAAGACCATTCCGGGAGAGGATGGCGAGGCTGCCAAGTATAGAAGAAAGTCATGGCCATAATCGGGAGCGCTAAGGAGTGGGGCTGATATAAGTGCCTTGTTCAAGGCATCAAATGATCGTTGAGCTTGATCATCCCATACATACATCATTCCCTTATTAAGTAGGCGCATAAAGCCTTTCGTCAACTCAGCAAAGTCTACAATGAACCGTCATAAAACGTTTGCTTTCCCTTGCAAACATTGGAGCTGTAGAATGGATTGTGGTTCAGGCAATTGAGTAATTGCCTTTACCTTATCGGGATCAACCCTAATCCCGTACTTGGAGACAATGAATCTAAGTAAGCATCCAGACTAGACAAAGAAAACACGTTTATGCGGATTTAGGCAGATGTTGTAAAACCAACACCTTAGAAAGATTGCTCTTAAATGGTTTAGGTGCTACGTTCATTGCTTGGAATGGGATGGAAGGTCATCCAAGTAAGCTTGAATTATATGCCTGATATCATGAAATGTGTAATCCATGGCTCTTTGAAAAGTTGCTCCAGCATTCTTTAAATCGAATGGGAGTTTTCGATAGGCAAAGATGCCCCATGGGAAAATGAAGGTGGTTTTATGCTGGTCTTTGGGTTTTATAGCAATCTGGTTGTAACCTGAGAATCCATCCATGAATGAAAATGATTCACAATTGGTGCAGTCGTCGATGATTTGATCGATGAACGGTGTCAGATAATTATCCTTGGGGAACACAGTGTTCAAGTCCTGATAGTCGACACATACGTGGATGGTTCCTTGTTTTTTATCGATAGGAACCAGATTGGAAACCCATTCAATTGAAGGAACAGGATAGACAAAACCAACATGTAACAATTTTTCTACTTTGTTTTTTATGGCTGCCATTTTGCGGGGATGGGTCGGTCAAAGCCTTTGACGGACATTCTTAGCATTGTCATAAAGCTTGATCTCATGCTCGACAATAGATGGATCTATGCCAGGCATTTCCTCATAAGACCAGGCGAATACATCATGAAATTCCTTAAAAAGGTAGGTGAAGCTTGCAATTTCCTCAGGATTGCAATCTACTCCAATCTGGATGTTTTCCACGATGCCTGTCTTGACAGAAATATCGATGAGCAATGTCTTTGAAATATTTCCCATGTTTCCTTCTGCCTCCAAAGTTTGGATGGTCGTATAGGGTGAGGAAATGATTTCTAGTATGTCAGGGGACAGGATTTGAAGAGGCATCGTGTCCAAATCTGATATCAAAACACAATGGTGCAAATCCTCCCAAGGTCGCTTTTTTAAACTCATGATTTCTCGAATAGCTTCGTCCGTAGGTAGGACTTGATTGAGTGGATCGAAAGAAGGAGCATTTATGGGAGGGGCAGTGGTACCATTGGCCGTAACCAAAGTGACCGGAGATGCGGATGCAGATTGAATGGCTTGGTAGGCCAATTCAGCTGGTGACAATGAAATTTGTTCTCCATATGTGTCAATGTCTGAAGGAGCTGGTAGGATCCATGGATTAGTTTGTTCATGAGGAATAGATGAAATCATATTGACCGTTTGTGAAACCTTGGGTGGCTAAAGAGGGAAACAACCAATGAGGGAAGAAGCCTTTAGTAGACTGGTACCGATACTGACATAAGAGTCAGGTACACCACCTACTAGGGGTACATAACCGCTTGGTAACGGGGAATAATCAAGGGTGCAGAAAGACATCTAGTCTACTATAACTACCTTTCCATCCAATGGAAATAGGATGATGCAAAAGATAGTAGATACGATGGTTGTCATGTCATATCTCCAACTATGACCCAACAAGAGATTATAGTCTAGTTTTTTATCTATGACTTCTATGTCCATCGTTATCATTTTCCCATACAAAGTGATGGGGTAGCTAGCTAGGTAACCTTTTGGGATGAAAGTGTGGCCGTCAAAAGCTTTAATGGAATTCGACGGCGGGGATAGGGTTGGAGAACCTAGAGCGAACCAACATGAAGCCAACATGACACAGGTAGAAGCACCTTCGTCGATGTCAGTTCTATGTATACCTTTACCTTTCAAAAAAAATTGCACTTGAAATGCAAGCTGGTGTGAAAGGAGAGGTTTACACTTTTCCATGTCGAAAATTGCAAGCATGGAATCCTGTGGGTCGATGCCACCAATAGCTGAAAGAAAAGCTTTCTTTTGTGTTGGGCATGTTTGTAATACTTCGAGCACCAACATAGCCGACGGCACTTGCGCCAAGTCTTCTACAATGTTGTAGTTTTGGGTGGCACGTGCATATGTATTGTGCATTGTGTGTCAAAGTCCCCCTTTGGGGGGGTGAATTACAAGGTTAGCAACTGGCCATTTGATATGAAAATCGTTGGGTGGCGGTGGGTTTTGACTTAAGGAAGGTTCCTCTACATGAGCGACAAGAGTTCCATAGGATTTGGCTCTTGTTGTAGATCTACCATTTCAAAGGTGTAAATGGTAGAAGATCCTTCACCAGCTGAAGGATGTTGCAAACCACCATTGCCCCTTGCGGGGCTTGGGGTTGGTTTGCAATAAGTTTTTACGAACAACGGGGGTCCTACCAGTATCATTTTTAGAAATGTATTTTGTGCATTCCTGAAGACATGGGTAGCGATAGGTCATGTGGTCTTCAGCAAAAATTTTGAAAGGGAATCTGGCAGGTTTATCCTTTCCATTGACAAGAAGTGCAGCGGCCTTCTATTTTGGGTTTTGCTGCTTTGTTGACTTCTCCTCACAAGGAGCAGTCTTTTCTTATTCTTCTTGTTCTTACCACCGGGATTTTGCATAGACTACACAGAGTTTATCACGGTGGTAGGAAGAGCAGTCGATTTGGTAGAGGGGTCCACTGACATCTGGGTAATGTGACCGCTGAGTTGTTTTACAGCATCCTTAGAGGTTGCGTCGATAATCCCATCAGTGTGCGCTCCAAGGTACTGAGTAGCAGAAACATTGGAGTTACAAGGGGCATTGGGGATTACGTCATAAAGAGTGCCAGACTGTGAATACATTAGATCTAAGTGTTGGGCATGATGTATGGATTGGTCTTCTATGACCGCACCACCTAAAGTGACATCTTTAGCGATTTGCAAGAGTAGGGACTTGCAGAACCAGTCTTCTAAGAGATAGTCTGGGAGGGGAGATTTGACTGACCTCCGCCTACATCTCCATTCATGTATATGATCAGAGATGTGGGTGGCAGTATCCGGATCGACGGCCAAAGTAAGTTATGATAGATGGGGTCATTTGTAAGCTTTTACAAGTCGGGGATATCCAACGTTGCCAAGAAAGGCAGAGTGTGTGGTGCCCCCGACTCGAACCAAGGTGATGACATATGACTTGAGGATCCTTGCAGTCCTCCCATCGTTTGAGTCCCAATATTATACATAGGTTGTGTGGTATAGTAGTTGCCTTGGGGTATGGCGTTGTAGTGTGGATTTCCATGGGGAATGTGATGTTGGGGTATAGAATTTCCCCTAGGATAAGCAGTGCCCCCTTGACTCATTTGAATTTGTGAGTAGGGTGCCCCCATGGATTGGTTGGGACCTCCTTGAGGATTCTCGACCTCCTTGGGGATTCTCGCCCGCCACAGAACTAACCATATGTCCTTGATTAACATAAGGAACGCTCATGTCAATCAATGACTGACCATGCATCCCTGAGAATGGAGGGGGAACTGTTACGTTCCTGACCAGTATGTGCATATTGGGAATGCCCCCAGATACTTAAATCTGGGGGTTTGAATTGTACAATGGTTTTTGACCATATTTTTGGTGGACGAGAACTGCGCTAATAGTGCTATATTGAGCGTTGTATGTAGCACTTGTTGAAGGTATACAGTTTGACACTAAAGGGGTGGAACTTGGCATCGACTAGATTCCACTCATAGAGGGTGTCATGTGAGTGGTTGTACCTAGGAAAAATGGGATAGCGATGTTCGCCATCAATGGTGTGGTGGTGACTGTCGACTGGGGAAGTGGTGGAGGACCAAAAGTGTCCACAAAGTTTCACGACCTGTTAGTCATTGACGGATGGATGGAAATGTTCCAACCAAAGAGACAGGGAGTATAGGTTCCACGGGAACCAATAGGGGTCTAATGGATTTGTGAGCGGAGGGTTAAAGGGAGGAAGAAATCCTTCGGTAAAGAAATCCTTTAGCAAAGAAATCCTCCGGAAAATTTGAATTGTCAGTTGTCCAAATAGATTCCATGTGAGATCTAGGAGACTGATTCCCCGAAGATGGGGAATCCGGTTCACTAGAGCTCAGCGGATCTTCCACATTGAGTGGAGGAAGTCCTAACAATCGTCTAGATTGAAGACAAGGGCCGGATGTAGCCACGGTGACCATTAATTTTTATCAATAAATTTTATCATGATATTTGTTAAAGTCTCAATGATAGCAAATGGGTACCTAAAAAATATAAAAAATACACTAAGTTGATCAATCAGCAAATAGAGGAAAATGACCCTATATGATAAGCACTGATCACTGGAGATGAAACCCAATATCACAATGAATAACAGAGAGGGCTGACCAAATGTATAGTTACAGTTACTTTAGAGCTTCGCCTGAATCTCAGATTGAGGGACCAAGTACTCTCATGAAGACGAGCACCCTCCCAAAAAATGAAGACAGAGTAGGTCCGTTTGTGTTAGGTACTAGGGCAGCTCGCCCCAGTCACCTTGTGTAAGTCCCTAAAATCTTGGCCACTAAGGATACCTCAGATCATAGACACTACTGGGGGGACATAGTCGCAGACAGTATGCTATGTGGGCAAGATATCTGACTCCCCGACTCAACTCCGAAATCCCCGAAGGGATCCCCAATACACAGAATACCCAGAGGAGTTGCAAGCGAAGATGAGCTACCTTCACTTATAGTCTGATGTTGTCTCATATTTAGCTCTGCTTTGACTGGAGTGGTCTCGGTAGTATGAGTGCAAAATGAATTTTCTCTCTTTTAACAACACTAGTTTTTTTTTTTTGATCTTGGGCAGTTTTCTCACACTACCTATCCCAAGATCCTAGTCTGAACTAATGTTTCTTTGCTCAATAAAGAGTTTCTGATTGATTTTGGGTAAATTTTATGTGTACTTTTTTAGTGTCTTCGAAAGGGGAGTTGATGTATGCAATGTGATGGGACTCTGACTAAAAAATCATGCACAAGACAATGCGTTAAAAAATATTCAATTCGATGAAAACAAGTTGTATTCTACAGGTGAGAGTCTTTCACATATTCATATTTGTTCCATGCAACTTAGTCATTATAACACATGCATAACCAACAGAAATATTTCCAATGCTTTCCTAACAACTATTTGAAACCAAATAAAGCAGATTTTAACCAATTAAATAGAAGAATGAATTAAAAATGTGGATCTTTCTTTCATAAAAAATGTTTTAAGAAAGAAAAAAAAAAAAAACTTATTTCCTAAAAAAAGTTTCTTTCAAGACACTGATCTTGCTAACAAAATGTAGTTGCATATCTCTTTTAGTCCATGAGTAGGCTTCCTATCCCCTTGAGTTTGCAGACATAGTTGTGTATGAAGATTTAAGGGACTAGCGCTCTGTAGAAGTGGCCACAGAGAGTTACTGGTTCCACTAACACTTTATTTGTGCAGACAAAGAGCTTTATAAAGCACTGTTTAGTCTGCTAACCTGCATTAGTGTGGGAAAACAGCTCAAAACAGGGCCTTTTGGATCAAATTCAAGGTTGAATATGTGAAGGAAGAATGTAGCAAGGTTTTGGTGGGTTAGAAAGGGAATGCAGAAGTATAGGAAGGTCTTAGAAGGAGGAGGAAACTGAGAACTGTCTGGGTAAACCGGGAACTAGACGTATAGTCCCAAGCGAAGTCGCCAATTCTATTATAGTATAAAATGCACTGTGTATGGAGAATGGAGGTACCCTCAAGGGTCTTCCCAAGACCCTTGGTAGACTGTAAGATTATCTGCAGTTGTCACAAAGTTACATGCATGTCCATAAAACATTAACTAACTATCAAAGAAAAACAGGTGGATTACCTCAAGCCTCCATGTAGTTTTGCTGGAGAGCACAATACAGCGAGGTGGAAGTCCCTTGAGCCGGCTCCAGATCAAGTCATGCACATAGAAGAGATAAGCATAATCATAGCATACAACCTTGATAACTAATACATGAATACATAAAAGACATCTAGTTACACATAACTAAGCTACTCATGCTAAAAGGTATTGGACAAACAAGTAAATGAACGATAGTACCAACACCACGGAGTAGACAGTACAACTTCAGTTCTATATTAATGTCAGAAGAGTGATTGCAACCATCTGTTGCATCACCCTTCCCTTACCCCTCCAGCTTCTCTCTCTCTGTCCCTTCTTACCAGCTTCTTATGCTTAGATTTGAGACTATTCTCAACAATCAAGTAAGCTATCCTTTCAAATGATCTGACCTCTATCACCATAGCCCTAGCTTCTCTTATGTAGCAATCAAGTTAGGGTTGCCAATTTCCTCCATGAGTTCCTTAGGGTAAAAGCAATGAAGTTTCCATGCTTTTCAGTGCTTTCCCATTTGCCTCCTCCATTAGGATTAGAAATCCCACAAATAGGTCGAACTTGAGATGTTTCCTTGCTTTTCTTGAGTAGATTTAGGAGCAAATATCTAGATATTTATGAGTCAATTCGCTCCTTTGACCTTTAGAAATTCATTAGGATCCACTAACGTTGTTCCCGAACTAACAACTAGAGTTAGTAGGGTCACTAACGCACCCTTAGGCTTACTGAGAAGCTTTTTAAAGTAGGTTTTCAATGTATAGCCAATGTTAGTGTGGAAACAAGGCATGTGATCTTGGTCTTTGCTTCAGCTATCATGTCTTTCCCCTCTGATATGATGAGGGAGTCAATTTGTTGTATAACAATTTTCTCCATGAGAAAACACATGCAACTGATAGTACACTGTCCTTGAACATTAATCTCAAATGGGTCTTTCTCATAATAGACATGCACGAGTTTCTGATGAGGGAATCTTCAGTTTACTGGAGATGCATTAACTGGCTGTTAACTCACTATTAGTTCCTCAAACAGTTTGGAACTAATTCAACTAGACTTAACTCATTAAACTAAGTTAACTAATTACAGCTCAAATATAACTCAATCTTATATCCTTAATTCAAGGGATAACTCTTGCAAGACTTCAGAAATACTTCTAACTTGAATTTCTCCAACTAATTAATTTAAAATAAATTAATTAATTATTTCCAAGTAGCTGTTAAAACTAAATTTGATTTTAATTCACAATTTAATTCAAGGACAAATTAAATTGGAATATTCTTGTTGCCATATTTCAACATTATTGACCAAACCTTACCATGCTCATTAATAAAGGGGGTTTTAAAATTGTGAAAAATAAATTCGACATATCATATGTATTGGAGGAGGTTGGTGGGGGTTAAGGAAAGTTGAAAGACTTAGAGGGTTTATAACTATTGAAGGGTATAAAAAGGGGTATTTAGTAAAAATAAGGGGGTCTTTTATCGGGAATATGTATTGGAAGGGGGGGTTCAAAAAAAGGATTTTGGGAGGTGTGTATTACTACATGTGAAATTAGGTGTATTCTTTAATATTACATATCACAAGATCACTACGTGAATACCCCGGGCTAGAAGGTTTGGCAATCATTACAAGATCGAATAATGTTGGGGGTAGAAACTAGGATCAAAGTGACATTTTTTCTACACATGGGAAGCACATAAAGTGGTTTGGTTAGTCATAAAATTTATTGGGTATGTGTTATATTATTTGTATGGTTAGCTCCACATATTATGTGCATGTGTTGAGTGTGTGCTTTTATTTGTCCATTTTCAGTGTGCTTTTTGTGTTTATTAGCCAGTGTATTTTCAACTTATTCTAATATAATTTCGATTAAGGAGTCTAATGCAAGATTAGGATTTTGGATGTCACAAGATCTTATATATTGTATTTTAAATTGTGAAGTTAATACAATAAGAGTAAGAGGTGCAACTCTAAACATTTGCTACTTTTCCCATTTAATGATTGTAAGGTAAATATTTGAGTGTTGTGTGTGAATTTTGTTGTTTTCCTTTCTATTTTTAATGAAGAAAATATTGTAACGATTTAAAACTTAAAAACAAAACAAACAACAGAATGAATATCTATATATATATATATATGAATTAGAATTTAATAATTAAAAAATAAGATAATATTTATTCTTTGTGAAGAAGGACAAAAGGGATTGGATGGTAATATAGTTGATTGAATTGAGGTAAGTTTTATTATCATTTAGAGTGGGTTTTTTCTTCTTCCTGCTTTTGTTGTTATAAACCATGTTTTGTTTTTTTTTAATTATTTATAAATAAATTATGTTATAACTATAATATGTTTATTGTATAGTAAGTAAAAAAAAATATTGAAAATACGTTAAAACTATGCTAAATTTGGTAGAACTTTTAGATGCTCAGTTTCCTATATAACCTTGTAGAGCATATCTTGACATTAAATGAGGACAAAAGTACTTTCCGTAAATTCAAAACTATTTGGGTGAAATATAAGCCTTCTAATAATTAAGTACACCAGTTTTTTGGTTACAATTAGTTAAATTTTCTTATTTCTAATTGGTTAATGAATGTAAAAAGGATATATTGGTTTAAAGGATATGTGTCGTGGTCATGAATTGTTTCTTTTTAGTTGTTTCTATATATTGTCTATCTTATATTTGTATGGTTTCAAAAATATTAATAAAAATTTTAAATGAAACAAATTCAAAATTTTACAAAAAGTTATTATTAGTTAAATTGTATTTCTTAATAATCTAGAAAATTATTTTGACTTCACTAAAAACTAAAGAGTTGGCACATTGTAGCTCTCACTGTTATTACTCTAGTCGTAACACTGATTATGGTTAGCCACAGGCAATATAACCTCCGAGGCTACCTCCGCAACCCTCTGTGTTATAGACATTTTTGTGCCTTACAGCTCTAAGCATGAAATGTCCATAATCCAAGGGATCCAAAGTCCCTAAAAGTGTTGTTCCTACCCCTAAAGGAACAAGGTCAACCAATTACAGCTTCTCCCAGAAGTTCTCCACCAGAAACTACTCAGAATCAGTCAAATCAGGATCATTTCAGCTGCTCCACTAGCTACCTGCGTTGCATAGCACCCCAGTACACTAGCTAGGTGCGTTGCAACACACCTAAATGCACTACCAGGGTGCGCTGAGCGGGAAATGCCAATTGGCAGTGTCATTCCACGAGGTGGACAAACAATGGAAGCTTCCAGAATCTTCCTCAATGACACTTGCCTCACTGAGTTCGACCAAGGATGAGTAAGAGGCTCTTAGTCTCCAAGTGGAAGCAAGAACTGATAGAGATAAGCCACAAGTCAAATCATAAGCTGACTCATCCTCTTTGCATACATCTATATATGGATCCCTCATCCCAGAGATCCAGAGGCTGGAATTTTGTACTTTGCAGAGAATTGTTGTTGGTTTTGAGATTGAGATTAGTGCATTGGGTGATTTATGCTTTGTTGGAGGTGAAGAAGGGATTCCTTTGCTGGAAGGTAGATGTTGGATCGGGACTCACTTGGTTGTATCTCCTCCTGGATCTTCTTGTTATATCAATAAAACTATTTGAGTTTCTCCTACATGCTTGTGTATCAATGATGTTTTGTTATATTTGCATGTTTAGCTTAAATCTGATCCTAAGCTATTTATGAATGTAAATCTATGTCTTTGTGTAGTTTTCCTCTTCTGTGATCTTGCAGGAACTTGGTGAAGCTGGGAAAGTAAGGGAGCAGGTAGCTGGAAGTTGTCAAAGAGGAGAGTGATTGGATCAACGGACTAGCGCAAGACACAGGTTAGTTCATCCTATTCCTCTTCGTTTACATTTCATAAAGAAGAATACGAAAGTAGTTTTCCTTGTTTTTTGCTAAGGCACTGTCACACCTTAGAGTGGGATAGGGGCGTTCTGAGTAGATACTTTTCCCAACAACAAAATGGCGACTCCGCTGGGGAACGTGTCTAGTTATTTTGTTTGTGTTTCTCTTGTTATTTGTTTCATAAACACAGAAGTAGCAATCGAACTGCATTTGCCATTATCAAATGCAAAGTAGTTGCTACTTCAATCCACTCACTGGATTTGTTTATGATTTGAACAGCTGATCCACAAATGCTCTAATTGCGCTTTGTGATAGCTCTTAGTCCTCCTTTAAATCATCCCTCTGATTGTACCTTACTGATTGCTTTTACTCGACCAAAATCCATAGATTAAACTGCAAACCGTGACCCAGAACCCGGATAGAAGTCTCGTTTCTGCCCTAGCGCAAGCTCTGTGAAGAGGTTCTGCATTTCAACGTAGGTCCCGAGAGGGCTACCTGCGCTGCAATTCAGTTTCTCTGTGCAACAGGTGCGCTGATCAGCCTTTGCCCTGTGCAGCTGAGGTTCTTTGCTTCATTTTGTTCAGTTTTATCTCTGATTTTTGCAGCCTGTTATCAGTGTGTGTACCTGTCTGAAAACCCCTTTTCTTTGCCTTAATTCTGCCTCCTTTGTACAAAAAGACTGTAGGTGTTCTTTGTGTGTTTGTTACATCATTTACAGTTTTCCATTGAAAGAGTAGAATAGTCATACTGTCGTCCTTAGATTTAGATCTGTCGTAAGTGTCGATTTTGATCTTAGGAGAAAGTTTGTTTGTTGTTGACAGTTGATTATACTTTTTACTTATGTCTTTGGTTTGAATTTGTTTCTTTCTAGTGTCGAAACGAGTGTTTATTTCAAAATCATAAAGTGTCGTAATCTTCTCTACCTTTTTGATTTCGAAAAGAAGCTTGTTTGTGTTTTTCACTTGAAAGCAAATTCAGATTTGTACATCAACTTTCTTTTTAGGCATCAATATTAAGAAAGTGAAAACAAATACATGCATATGTGCATTTTCATATTGATAGTTTGTATGGTTTGATTTAGGAAAAGTGCATTTACAGTGTGCTATTTTCTCTTTGAGAAAAGATTGTGTCTTTCTTTTCCCCTTGTAGCTAGGATTTTCATTGTTGCAAAGAGATAAAAGCTTGCTTATCATCTTTAGATTGCATTTAGGAATTACATCTACATCTCATGGTGATCCAAAAAGGCAAACTTCTAAGAAAGATCAACTTAAAATAAATTGAATGAATCTAACAACGCTTTGGAACTTAATGCACAACATAGAGGTCTAGGCTAGAGACGTGTTCCGGCGTCGTAAAGCCTGGTAACTGTTGTCCTCACTGATGGTTGGGTGATTCCTCCACTGTGAGACGATAAGTGCCAGTACGGATTGTGCTCCCACGTACCGTCGAGTATATATTGGGAGACCCCTATAGGCTTAAAACCTTTTATCCATAGGAAGCCGTGTCGGCCGCCCTACTGATCGCAATGCACTGAACACAGCATTCGGGAAGATTGACTGTCGTACCGTAAAACGTATTCTGCAGTTTTGTGATTGGTTTGGCACACCCTCTACCTAGATCTCCAGAGCAGTCCCTTTCGTTCCTTTTCAGACTCCTTAACGGAAAAGGTCCATCTGAGCACTTGTCACTTCAGGCTCATTAAAAATCGAAGGAGACTAGAGTCATCTTTTGTTTTTTCTCGAATCTTTAAAATTGAAAAAACAAGTTGTGTCCAAGCGTCGTAAAATTTATTTTAAATGGAATATTTATACCCTTTTCCTACGTTGATCTTGGGTTGAGAAAAATGGAGTCTACCAACCAAGGAATTCCCCTTGGTGGAAATCCTAGTCCCTTCTCCTCTTGGGGAGATGTTGGTGCACCCCATATGGCCACATTGTCGCTTCCAGGACTGACAATTGGCTTGCCAGTCTGGCTCTTCTCAACCAATGTCGTTCAGAACACCACTATTCCTGAACAATCGAATCAGCAGTTAGACCAGTCCAGAGTTACCCACCAACCTTCTACTTCCTCTAATTCTTCCTCTCCTCCTTCCTCTTCGCTTGATGGGGCTGGCAAAGCCAAAAGTCAAGTTCCTAAGGAGAAGAAGGAAAAGAAGAAGAAAGAGAAGAAGAAGAAGGAGCCAAAAGCGAATGGGGGCAAGCGAGTGTCGTCTAACGAAAATCCACACACTGCACTGACCAGGCCTAAATCGCCATGTGTCATTTGCAAGGGAGACCACTTTCACAGAGATTGTCCTTGCATCCCTCCGATACTAAGGGACTGGTCTCCCCGTTTTCACAATCAGGTGTCGTCAACCTCTGATGGCCATGTTGAAAGCACACCATCAACTAGCGAAAGTGAAGTCCCAGGACAAAAAGGGAGAGCTAGATCTCCCTGTAAACTATGCGAAGGCGATCACGCCATCCACCGTTGTCCCTTCTTCGACAAAGCTAAAAGAGTTTTGGATGATCGTCCGGTTTCACCGTTACAACTTCCTCCTGGATATAAAAAACTCTTGCCAAGTCCTTCGTTAGTTGAGAATCCAGCTGGCCCACTCAAGTGGTCAACTGAAGCGCCTGTCATTGAAGATGAACCAGCTGAATCCATACCCGAGGAAAGTCAAAAGGTCGAGGCGGCAGTTGACCCAGTCTTGCCTTCAGAGGTTTTATCTTCGAATGACACAGTCACTGGAGAGAACAAGGATGACACCGTCCAAATTCTCTTCATCAACACAGACTCCAACGAACACGGGGGCAACCTACCCATTCCTTTACTGTAGGAAGGAAGTTCGCCAGAGCCGTACCCGGCCATCTACTCGGTCCCACCTCCAAGAAACCTAGTTGTCTCCTTCGTCTGGAATCAACTAGGCAGACCTCGTTTACCAGCAAGCATACCATTCAGAATTATCGTCCAAATATATAGAATGGTCATGGCTGGTACCATCATAGATGAGGGGGCTTCTGTGAGTATCCTTTCCTCTACTGCTTGGAAAGCGCTTGGTTCGCCATCGCTTTTGCCTGAGATGAGAAATCTAACAGGCTTTGATAAAGGAACCAGTCGACCTTTAGGGATCCTTCCCAATGTGCCCATAACATTGAGAGGGAAGAAAATTCAAATGAACGTAATGGTAGTCCAAGGACCCTTAGATTACAATCTACTCCTTGGGCGAGACTATATTTATTGCATGGGAACCATCGTCTCCTCACTCTTTGGAGTAATGTGTTTTCCGCACGAAGGAAGAGTGGTCAAGCTCGTGGACCAGCTTTCATTTCCCGGATCAGGCATCGCAAATAGTCATATACCATCCCTAAATGGTCTCTTCACGCAAGAAATGTCTCAACCCACGGTCCATCCTCCCGATGAGCGCGAGTAATTTGGAGGGATATGACTGGAACCCAGGGGGCATGCGTCCTGGTCTGCTTCGGCAGGAAAACTTCGGGTATAGGCTAGGTTTTCGCGGGAGAATATGACTAGTCTGTACCTCGTCCGTCAGTGGAAGAGGGGTTATTCTAGAATAATATTCTCTTGTCAAAGTTATGTGTGTGGCGCTCGTTGTCACTCACCTTTGTTTATCTCGGTAGACATCGCCGAGGAAGTGTTTCATTTGTAATGCGAATGAGACAATCTTTGGTAACCTGAAAGAGGTAGGCCTTTCTTGATAGAACAAATGTTTTGTCTGCAAATTGAGGGGTAACCTTGAAATCGTATTTTATACCTGGGGGCATGCAAACCTTTTGGAGTGCAAGCAAGGGGTGGCTATTTATTTTTTAAATTTTTAGGTCCTCCCTTTAAACTGGTAAGCTAACCCTTTAAACTCGTAGGATTAGTCGTTTCCTAACTTGCATAAAGAAAGGATGTGGGGAAAAAATCTAAATGTTGCCGTTTTATATGAGACATTCTTATCATATGACTGGATTATTGAGCAGTTTTAGCACATAGTTCATGCTCGTTAAAAAATAAACATAAGACCAAGCAAGTGTTTCAATCCGCATTTAAGCTCGTTAAAAAATGAACTATCCTCCGGTAAATGACCACTGTGAATGTAACATTATCAGACATTAAAGCCTTGGTCGTGTTTGCACCGCCACCTCCACTTTTCCATTGGCCGATCATTCACCTCCATTTGATTGTTTACCCATTTTGAGGAACAGCTGCGATGAGTGATTTCACTAGCCATCCTTGTGACACTACCGTGCTTGGAAAATTCCAACCCTTACCTGGAATCAGCTGTTACCCATTTTATCACTCATTCCTAAAAAGATGAGTCTTCTTTAAGCTCTTTTCATCTAACTCGTAAAACATGAAATGATTGCCGAGTTTTGGCCTTCCAGCTTGTTAAAGCGACCGGAAGTGCTATCCCTCCTCTAGATTTTATTCTTTTTGGACCTGAGGGATTATTGCACAAAAAGATCGAGCGCTTGTTTTGTTCGGCTCGTTAAAACTATCGAAAAGTCATCCCTTCTGTATTGTTTTATACTTTTTCGGACTTAAGGGATTAGATGACGAAAAAGGAATTTCGGAGTTACCTTTACGTACCTTTTCAGACTCTCTAAAAATTAAAAGGACCGAGTTATCTTTGTCGTTAAACTCATTAAAAACATTAATAGCGACAAACTTGTCTTTAGACGAGAACGAGTTTCACTATCGCTAGGCTCGTTAAAACATAGTGATGGGTTTGCCCGAAGGGAAAATTATAGAACAAGCGTATGTTATCCTCCTCAAGCTTGACAAAAATAAAGGGGTACTGGTCAACAATGACTGGGGAAAAATTGGGAAGAAACTCAAAGAATCTTTATTGGTAGCAAGTTGCTCTTGAACATGACACTTCCACTCCATGCCTGAGTCGGGTTGGGTTGTTTCATTCACCGGTCACATCACCATGGTCACACCATACCATCCACATTTGGGGTAAATGCTACCAATCCATCACATAAGTGTCGCCGACATGTTCAAGAGAAGTCATCCAGAGAAGTCACCCGTGTCCCATCCACTACCATACATTATACTTCATTCTTTCATGACCGCCACCCTGAACCATATATCATCAGATCGTTTTCACCTCCATCAAAATCATTTGCTCTGTTTCGTTTCATTGATGTGGCATTCATTAAGGCCCTCCTGTGACAGATCGCTTCTTGTCGACATCAGCTCATTATCCGAGAAGTTGATCTAGGAACACCCCATTCAGTACTTTGAAGCTTGCATGCCTCAATGGCAAGTTTCTCACTTCCGGCGACAGGTATACATCAATGACCTTCGACCGAAAGATTTTGCGTGGTGTTCGATGCCAAGTCCTTTATTCACACCATGTGAATTGTACTGCAGTACCCTGAGGGTCATCATCCTTATCGGTGATTCCTCTCGCGCTTGTTAACTGTTTACCTCATCGACTGGTAATCAAGCGATGTCTTTCCATGTTCGACTTCAAAACATTTCTCACATGGATCGACTTGTGCTTCGAGCGAAGACCAGACGATATTGAAGACCCCGGATCTAGTTTCATCCATCCGGGCTGCGATATATATTCAGGAAAAATAAAAACATTGACATGTACAACATTGCAGCACAGATGATCATCCTACCAAAAGGATGATGACTTCATCAGAATCATCAGTCTACCATCAGACGATTGTCTATCCTATGTACATAAAAATGAATTTATAAAGCTGAGCATGGGAATGCCCGCCTCAGCTAGATCATGAAAATAGTATGAAGATAATGTATTGTATTGTATCTTATTACGGGTCTCCTCCCAGCATTGAAAGAACTTCGGATCCTCCTAATAAAGCATTTCACCCGATAAACGGCCTCATACTTTAGGGGGCAACTATTATAGACATTTTTGTGCCTTACAGCTCTAAGCATGAAATTTCCATAATCCAAGGGATCCAAAGTCCCTAAAAGTGTTGTTCTTACCCCTAGAGGAACAAGGTCAACCAATTACAGCTTCTCCCAGA
Organism: Pinus tabuliformis; assembly: GCA_031772625.1. NCBI lineage: Eukaryota > Viridiplantae > Streptophyta > Pinopsida > Pinales > Pinaceae > Pinus > Pinus tabuliformis. Next base: position 484,281,834 of record CM062814.1, on the reverse strand, counting down.
AGTTCTCCACCAGAAACTACTCAGAATCAGTCAAATCAGGATCATTTCAGCTGCTCCACTAGCTACCTGCATTGCATAGCACCCCAGTACACTAGCTAGGTGTGTTGCAACGCACCTAAATGCACTACCAGGGTGTGCTGAGCAGGAAATGCCAAATGGCAGTGTCATTCCGCGAGGTGGACAAACAATGGAAGCTTCCAAAATCTTCCTCAATGACACTTGCCTCACTGAGTTCGACCAAGGATGAGTAAGAGGCTCTCAGTCTCCAAGTGGAAGCAAGAACTGACAGAGAGAAGCCACAAGTCAAATCATAAGCTGACTCATCCTCTTTGCATACATCTATATATGGATCCCTCATCCCAGAGATCCAGAGGCTGGAATTTTGTACTTTGCAGAGAATTGCTGTTGGTTTTGAGATTGAGATTAGTGCATTGGGTGATTTATGCTTTGTTGGAGGTGAAGAAGGGATTCCTTTGCTGGGAGGTAGATGCTGGATCGGGACTCACTTGGTTGTATCTCCTCCTGGATCTTCTTGTTATATCAATAAAACTATTTGAGTTTCTCCTACATGCTTGTGTATCAATGATGTTTTGTTATATTTGCATGTTTAGCTTAAATCTGATCCTAAGCTATTTATGAATGTAAATCTATGTCTTTGTGTAATTTTCCTCTTCTGTGATCTTGCAGGAACTTGGTGAAGCTGGGAAAGTAAGGCAGCAGGTAGCTGGAAGCTGTCAAAGAGGAGAGCGATTGGATCAACGGACTAGCGCAAGACACAGGTTAGTTCATCCTATTCCTCTTCGTTTACATTTCATAAAGAAGAATACGAAAGTAGTTTTCCTTGTTTGTTGCTAAGGCATTGTCACACCTTAGAGTGGGATAGGGGCGTTATGAGTAGATACTTTTCCCAACAACACTCTGCCCTCACCTGCACCTGCTCCCAACTGTCGACAGTAACAGCCTATCATTCCTAGGCTCAGCATGGAAGGAATGGAGCTAGATGTTGTGGATTATTTGTCGGAACCTTACCCAGAGCAGTCTATTTTCTGTAACCCTAACCCAAAATCGGCACCCGTTCCAGCCTCAGCATCGTCCAGCTCGAACCCGACACCGGTTGTCTCCCTCCCCGGGCTTATGGCCTCCACCCTTCACATTGGGACCCTCTCCATTGAATCACCTACCCTGGATTGTATGTCGCTGTCTCCTAGAACCCTAAACCTACTGGTTGCCTGCTCGTCCCCTCTTTTCAACCACTCTCCCCCTACAGAACACTGTTTCTCCAAAAACTCCCCCATCTTGTCTGATTAACGATACTGATGCGACAGTAGAGGCACATAAGACCCATGGTACTCTTGGTTGTTGCGAGGCGACACAAATCTCAGCTCCTCCTTCTGGTTGTTTTGACACCCCGGTAATTTGAGCAAGGTCAATGGAGCCACATCCAGAAGCAAAAATCCCCTTAGATCCATTGTAGGATCACCCTACTACGCTAAGAACAGGGAAGAGGAAAACAAGGTGCATCAAGGCATCTAGAAAGGACTACACCATCAAATTCGGGGAAGGATTCACCATGGGTGAAGTGGCTGACAAAGTATGGAAAGTCCTAGTGGGTAGGGTTCGTGGAAGAACCTACACGACAGAGCGATTGGGGTTGTGGGTTAAAGAGATCTGAGGACAGATATTCATGCAGCTCCCAGATGTATAGATACTCCCTCAAGGATGGTTTGTGCTTCATTTTGCCCTTAAAGAATACATAAACATGGCACTCACATGATATTGGTATATTGAAATGGCTCTAGTGCTACTCAAAATATGGAGCCCTCTCTTCGATCCAGAAAGAGAATAGATAGGAGCTGGACCTTTATGGGTACGGCTACCAGGTTTACCCCTCCAGTACTGGTCAGAAGAAGTGTTCGTGCGAATTGGGAATACCCTCGGCACCTTCCTAGATTACGACAAATCCATAATTCAGTCCAAAAATCGAACCCTAGCTCACATTCTGGTGCATCTGGATACTCGGGAGGGCCTGGAGGAAAAAATTACTCTACAATGGCATAACTTCACTAGGGTTCAAATCCTCAATTACGAGGGGGTGCCATTTAGATGTCGACGCTGCCACAAGGTTGGGCATCTGTATAAGGAATGCCCACTAGTCCAAAAACCCCCGGAAGCAGCTATGGAAAAGGAGGATGGCAATGGAAGGGCTACCTCAGACATCCCCAGGAAGGCACCATCAGCAGCACCCACTCCATCTCGGAAGGCGACCCCATCTCAGCCAGTCCAGCAATCTATAGGCTACTCCTCACGACCCCCATCTCCACCTCTGACTCGAGCCAGGGCAGTAGCTGAAGTGGCTCATACTTCAAGTACTTCTCTCCCCTCTCTCCATGCTTTATCTTCTACTTATGCATTTTCTGCACACCATCAACATAATGCATCTATACATGATCAATCCACCTCTCCCTCATCTATTCCCTGGCCCCTTCTCTCCCACCACCTGGTTTATTCCACTACCTCCCCTTCCCTAAATCTGGAGGCATCCTCCTCCCCATCCCTTTCTCCCCTAGCTCCCCCTCACCCTTATAACCTGCGATCCCGCCCTCCCACTGTGGGTTCACATTCAATTCACTCTGGTCTTGGCCTATCCCTCCCCTCGATGACTATTAAACCCCTTCGTGGGCACAAATCTTATCTCTCGCATGTTATACTTTGGGCTGGTGCTGAGGTGGTTTTGGGAAGGCAATCTTCATTATATTGAGTTCTTAGGGGTATGGCTAGCTTGCCCAAAAAGCTAGCCCTCTCCAGGCTATTTGACTCTGAGCCTGTGGACATTATTCTCCTTCAAGAAACCCTCGGTGAAGCTCAACACATCATCCGTATTCTGAGGAATTTGAACCCGAGATGGGAATTCCTTGCACTAGATGCAGTTGGGTGTTCTAGTGGATTGGCTATGGGATACAATCCCTGAACCATAAATCTAACTTCGGCCTAGGGAGGAAAGGGTTTCATTGGTATCAACATTTTTTCTGTCGAGCTGGGAATGGATCTCCATGTCATGAATGTTTATGGGCCTTGTCAATGGTGGGAGGATTTCTGGAAGCAACTCCTAAACCTCTCTATTACCTCATCTGACAATCTCATCATGAGCAAGGATCTAAAATTTTCTATTGGATTCATTGGGTCCTAGGGTTCATCTGCACAGATTGACTCACTCTTTGATACCATGGAAAACTTGCTTTATCAAGCTCACCTCTCAGATATTCCCATGAACAGACCCCTGCCAACATGGAGGAACAGAAGAGTTGGTGAGGTGGCACTAGCTAGAAGACTGGACCGTTTCATCCTCAAAACCCTGATGATACATAGATTATCTCATTATAGGCAGTGGGTCGGATCTGGAGGTATCTCTAACCACTCTCCCATCTACCTAGGGCCCTCCTATAAAGCCCAAAGCCCCATTCAAATTCAATTCATCTTGGCTTCAGGATGCCTCCTACTCCAATCTAGTTTCAAACTTCTGGCTGCAAAACCCTCCCACTCAAGGACTCACTCAGGCTGAAGGGTTCTGTCACAACCTTCTGCACCTCAAGAAACTCACTATCAAGTGGGCAAAGGAAAAAACCCAAAGGGATGACCATACCCTCACCTTTGTTGAACTATCCTTGGCTCATCTTATGGATGACCAAAACAGGGGTTTCTTAAACATAGAAGCCAAGACAAAATTGATTGAATTAGAAAATCAAAGGGCCAAAATTCTGAAGGAAAGAGAGGAAACCTAGAGACTCAAGAGTAGAGCACTCTGGCTCAAAGCAGGGGATGAGAACACAAGTTACTTTCAAAATTTTTCCAAGGGGAGAAAAGCCTCCAACACCATCTAGCAAATGCCCACACAGGATGGAGGTATTGCAAAAACTTTCAATCAATTATCTCAGTTTGGTATCTCACATTTCAAACATCTTTATAAGGAGCCCCCAGCCTCAAACCTTGTTGATATCATTTAAGTAGCAGGGCACTTCCCAAGCTTTGTAAATTTTGATGTAGCAGCTGAGCTAATTACACCCATTACCAGAGATGAACTTGAGGGGACATTAAAATGGTTCAAAAAAGATAAAAGCCCTAGCCCAGATGGATGGTCCATTGAATTCTACTTAGCCTTTTTTGACCTCATTGGGAATGACCTTCTCAATGTAGTTGAAGAGTGCAGGATCTCTAGAAAGATGTATGAGGCTATCAATGCTACCTTCATTACTCTTATACCAAAATCTAACTCCCCTACATCCTTCAATGACTTCCGACCAATCTCCCTTTGCAACACCCTATACAAAATCATCGCAAAGATCATAGCAAATTGGCTCCATCCTATACTCTCCCATCACATTTCTCCAGAGCAATTCACCTTTCTTCAAAATAGACAGATCCATGAGGCCATAGGCACTACCCAGGAAGCCATTCACTCTATCAAAACAAGAAATCTGAAAAGCATTATCCTCAAGATTGACCTCGCTAAGGCTTTTGATCGTGTCAGCTGGCTCTTCATTAAGATGATCCTGATCCATCTAGGATTCCCACTTGCTTTCACAGAATGGATCATATGCTGCATAAACTCGGCATCCTTCAGTGTACTCATAAATGGTTCTACATCCCACTTCTTCCATGCTAAACGTGGACTTCGGCAAGGATTCCCTCTTTCTTCCCTACTGTTTCTTAACTCATTGGCACTGCAAAAAGGGAAGGCGGACTCAAAGGACTAAAAATGAATGAACTTTTCCATCTCACACATCTCCTTTTCGTTGATGATGTTATGATTTTCCTGGATGGCAGCATTAGGGATTCTACCTCTTTCCATGACATACTTATACTTTTTGAAAATGCCACTGGTATGGTCGCAAATCAGTCCAAATCTACTATCACTCTGTCTCACACTTCCCCTCAAGAGGATAGAACAGCTCTCCATTTCTTCCATCATCAATTGCATAATCTCTTGGATAGCCTGAAATACTTGGGTTTCAAGATCAAACCCCACAGCGACTGGATTGCTGACTGGATCCAGTTAGTGATTAAAATTGAGAAGAGACTAAAATTTTGGAATCACATATTCCTATTAAGAGCAGGGTGCCTAGTCCTTATAAAATTTGTACTAGAAGCCACACCTGTATATTGGATGTCTCTCGCCTGGATTCCTCGGGGAATACTCAGCCGCATCCAACAGATATGCTACAGATATCTATGGAATGGACAAAAGGAAGGAAAATCTTTTATTGGGTGAGCTGGAAGAAAATTGCTATGCCAAAAAATAGGGAGGGTGGGGGTTAAAAGACCTGTCTATTTTCGCACAAGCTCTTGCAGCCAAGATGAGTTGGTCCCTCCTTGCTTCATAGAATCTATGGATGACTGTGTCATACCACAAATACATTTGGCCACAACAAATATTTGACTAGGTTCACCTAACAGACTAGCCTCATTTAGGCATCTCTATAGTATGGAAATCAATCCTACAAACTATGCCTTTCATCAAATCGGGTTTGGCATGGCGCATAAACAATGGTAACTCTGTATGCATTGGTATTGACCATGGATAGGGGGGGGGGGAATAGGTATCAGTTGCCACCTGAACTGATTCAATATCTTCATCATAGAGATACCACAGTGATTGCACATATTGTTGATCGTGAGCGCAACACTGTCTTCAGACAGAAATGGAGGTCAGCCCCTGAAGTGGGCATTCCTATTCAATGGCAACAGTCCTGGGAAACTTATCTAACGGCATTGTCTGAAGCTCATGTGCGTATAAATAACGATCCAGATGAACTAGTATGGATACTAGCTGAGCATGGGAAATATACCCCAAAGTTGGGCTACACCCACCTTCTCTCGGATCACAAACCTGCACATACAAAAGAATGGTGGCAACAGATTTGGAAAATGAAAACTCCTCCACGGGCGCGCCTTTTCATGTGGAGTGTCTTAAGCAACAAAACCCCCACAGGTGAAGCCCTTTTGCATAGATCCATACATGGCCCGATCTGGTGCGTTTTATGCAAGCAAGACTCTGAAACCAACGAGCACATGTTTTTGCTCTGTCCGACAGTCGCCCAATTTTGGCAAACTACAACACAACATCTCTCTATACAGAACACATGGCAGGGTCCCACTATTCTTCAAGCATGGAACAATTGGAACATAGCACACCATGGCTCAAAGAAACAATGCCTTCCTCTCATCCTCTGTTGGACTATATGGCTCACTCAGAATCACATAATTTTCAAGGATGCAACTGTTTGATGGCCTCTTATCATTTCCAAGGCTATGGCAGCCTATCATGACATCCCTGAAGAGGCAAATTCCCACATTCGCAGAACCTCGGCCCCCAGTCAGATTGACAAAACTAGGCCATCGGCTTTCTTCGATGGAGCAGCCCAACCACATGGATGTGCAGGGGGTTTCATATTATACATCTCTGATCAGAATTTCTATAACGTCCAATTAGGACTAGGGGAGGGAACAAACAATTTTTCCGAGCTTATCACCCTCAGACATTTGCTCCACTTTGCTCTAGCTCATGATTGCTCTACAATACAGATCTATGGGGATTCAAAAATTATTATCAACTGGTTCAACAATAAAAATCATTGTCATGCCATTTCACTTCAAAATATTTTGGATGAAGTCAACAATTTCAAAACAGTGTTTAACACAGTCTCTTGTCATCATATATACAAGGAATATAATGAAGATGCTGACAGGATTTCCAAGGAGGGCTCGCTACTACCCCAAGGCTTGTGGATGATCTATAAACAGATGGGAGCAGAATTATATCAATACCATCACAGGCCATATATAGATCAGGGTTACCATAGGGTGGAAAGGCCCTAAATATATACATTTTTCGCTGCTCTTTCTTAGTTTTATCCAAAAACTATGTATATATTTTTTGATGATATATAGGCAAACAAACTTGAATATGTACAGGGTTCTCTAAACAATCCTACAAGAAATGGCTTGGCCATCTATATTTTTTGACACAGTTGGTTTTAAAATAGCCATGGGCCAACAACAATTGCATATGCCTTGGGCATCTACTACATATAATTTTTCCACATAATAAAAGATTATAATTTTTCCATTGGAAAAAATCTAGAAAATTATTTTATATAAAATAAAATCTAAATTTTAATTATTTTGAATTTTCCATATACTCTTTTTTAATATTATTAAATCTCATTTCATAAATATATCATGTGAAACATTTTTCCGACCCTTTGATGCCAATACTTCTCATAAGAAGCATAAAACGAAAACAAAGATTAAAGAACATAAATTTTTAAATAATAATTTTATTTCCTTTTACATTTTATAAATGTTTGAATATTATGTTTTTAAATATTAATAAATATTTTAATAATAAATTTTATATTTTATTTGTAATATATATATATATATATATATATATATATATGAAATTCATTATCACATAATCCAAACTTATCTGAGCTATATATCTAAGAAATCGTTATCATCCGATAGTAAGCATAAAACATCAAGTATTTAATGAATATTTAAGGAAGAAGGATTGACAATCCATTTACCTAATCACCAGTGATGGAATTGAAAACATACATACAGTGATAGAAGCCCATACATATGGTATAACAAGTCAGCCATAAATTCAAAAATAAATTGTTTTAATAATGAAGTATAATGATTCTATTACATGTGGATGTGGATCATATTTTCTTAAACTTAAAGATACTTATGTTGACAATTCCTACAAGTACATGTACATATATGACTTGCAATTGCTTTTTGGTTTATTTGTGTTTTTCCTGAATTTTGAACAAATTTATTATAATCATCTATCATCAATTTATAATTAAATTGAATAATCTAATTATATAGAGAACTTGTTAATAATATTAGTTATAAATTATATAATTAAAATGGTTGTTATTTAAAAAAATATGAATTTATTAAAATATAATTTTAATAATTATTATAGTACTGTTTTTTAAATATTATTTTGATTTATATTATTTTTTAATCACAAAATAAGTTTTAAAAATAATTTTAACCAAATAAGTGTCATTTTTTTTTTAAATATAAGAAAGAGATTAACCACTCAAGACCTAAAGATATCTGATAAGAATGGAACTTTACCTTAATAGGATCACTCATATGTTATTTTAAGTATATATCTATTTTAACTTAGATAGAGAGGCATTAAATCTTTCAAGAAGCAAATTTCTTTTTGAATACGAAACTTGAGGAATGGTTTACACCTAGAGAAATTGATGTAAACTTTTTTTGAGTGCAACATTTGAGAAATAGTATGCACTTCAAGAATTTTGATACTTTTTGGAATTAAGATAGATCTCTCATTTTTAATTTTATTAAAAAATGGATGATATATATAGTATTTTTTTATAATTGTTATAATTTAATTTTTATATAGTATTTATAATTTAATTTTTTAATGCAATATGCATGGTATTGATGAGTAATAGATAAATAAATAAACGATTTAGGAAAAAAAATATTGTAAATAATGAAATTTTATAATTTTATAGGTTTATTAATTAAATATAATAATTAGAATAAGAATCAATATATTAAATTATATGATCAAGTTTATATATATATATATATATATCTATATATTTATAGATATATAGATATATTAAAAATATTTCTATTTTTAATTAAAATTAGTCGTTTGTTCTCAAATATTATAGTTACTAATATGAACAATTATTATTTTAATTTAATGTGATATGTATATTATATTTTTTTGGGGAAATTTTTCAAAATTACAATCTAATAAATTGAATGTTTTATTTTTTCTATTTAATGTTTCATATTAACTACTAAACCTACAAAAGCATACATACTCTATCTCTCTAGATTTGAACTTATGATTTTTAAAAGAAACACATGCTCTTAACCATTACACCAACTCAAACTATATATATCTTCTATTATTATTATTATTATTATTATTATTATTATAGAGATATATAATCATTTATTAAAAAACTTCATGGCATGATAGCTTCAATGCATTATCAAATTTCAAAAAAAATCTTGAAATCATGATTACTCTTGAGTTTAATTATGGATACTAGTCTATTATAAGATACAATAATCAATAGTGAGTGTAATTTAAATTTTATTTATTTAACACATTTTATTCACACATCACCACATTTTCAATTCTGAGTACCATAAATGTAAACTTTTGATTCAACATCTAAAACAAGTTAAAACAATATTTGAAGATAAGAAAAATATTAAGTGGGATATGAACACTTATGCATATTCATTTTTTGACAATGTGTAAAATGGTCATATGTATAGTGTGATTTGAGTCATGTTAAACAAAATTTGGGTGGTAAAAATTTGGGCATTATGGATTTGACATTTTGATTCCACATATGGTAGGTGCATGGTTGTGTTTTAGTCTTCAAAAAGTTGTAGTGGCGTCCCGGTTGGATAAGCAGTGGCTTCAGACCCTCTGCCAACCTCACACTCTAGTTCAAAGCTATCTAGTCCTACACACTTGGGTAATACTAATTCCCTTAATTGTGTACTTGGGAGTTTACATTAGTCTCACATTTTGTTTCACCAATGATGTCCATGTTTTTTGTACTATTTCTACATAGTTCTGGGTTAGGGCCTTGTTTTGAATTGGTTTCAGTTCTTCCTTCAACAACCTCCTAGAATTTTAACCCGATAGGCATTTCTATTCATGTCCTAGTGTTGTTTAGCGGAGTTTGGTTTCAAGGTACTTTCTCGGTCTAGTTTTGATGGGCACATTGCCCCCTCTTGCCCTTTGTTTTATCCAAGAAATACCACCTCATTTAGTTTTTTTTACCTCGTTTCCTGGGACTCAGTGCGTGCATCCGGTTATGTGTATTCATCATTTCGATTTCAGGGGGTCTTCTCTGACTGGAAGAAAATCTCCCTCCTATGCCTAGTCTACCAACGCAAAGGCATTTCTTCCTTTGAAACATCATGTCTCCTGTCATTCCTCAAAATGTTGGGGGTTTTGTTCCTTCATTGGTATTTTTCTTCGAGAGTCAATTTACAAAATTTCTTTCAATGGCACTTCTTTCGTAGGTTTAGTCCTTCTAGTAACGCCTGTAGTTGGGTCCTCTATCACTTGCTTCGTGTATTAGTCTTGTGTTTTCTTGGTAGGTTATTGGTGGAGATGGATCCGCGGAAAAGGATTCCTAGCCACTGAGGTGGTTCTTTGGGAAGCTCCTCCTCCAAGCACCAATAGCTATTTGGATGGGAATCGGTAGCCATATTTTTTTATTCATCTCCTTTGGAAGTTCGCAAGGAGATTTTACATTTAGAAGTAAGTGAGTTTGGAGATAAGATATATCACTTTGATTCTAAAATTGGTGGTAGCTCTCTGTAATGGGTTCTTGATCTTGGAAAGTTTAGGAAAAGAAGATTGCACCTCCTCCACTCCATCACTACTCATTGACAAATGGAAACATTGCTAAGTATGGTTATATGGGACATGTAGAAATTAATGTGTGGATTCAATAATACTCATGAAATTTACTAAATCACAAGACTAGAATCTACTCTACTCATTCGCGGAAGTTTATTTCACCATCTAAAAAAATAATCATAGACATGCAAAAGGAAACATCACACATGCACATATATTTATCTAGGGGAAAGCAACTGCTCGAAACCCCTTAATATATATATATATATATATATATATATATATATATATATATATATATATATATATATATATATATATATATATATATATATATATATATATATATATATATATATATATATATATTGCATTAATCATAGAAGAGAGAAGAAATACAATGTTTTCTCAAGCCTAAGGACACTTGTAAGTGTATAGTCTATCCCTCTGCCTGATTGATTGAACTTGACCCAACACACAGCCAATTTCAAGCCTTCCCAAGCTCATATTTCCTTGTGTTGTTCCTTGGGAAATTTCCCCTATATTTTAGGAATTTCACAGGAAGAAATTGCACAATAGCCTTAGGTCAACCTCTGACTATATGCACCACATGTACACACGGGAATATGCTACAATTGCTAGTATGTTGCCTTGGAATCTCAATCTCAACTGGGTAACTCAAATTCTATGCATGCAACAATTATTTTGGGCCAATTTATCAGTTAACTAGTTGATCACCCAATGTGGTTGAAATTCCACATCCACAACTTGACCCCCACTAGTTCTTATGATAGTTATAACTAGCTATACTGACAACAACTCAAATTAACTGAAATAGATTACTAAAAATTAGCAATCAATCATGTATAATAGAACTCAAGTTTCTACAACTTGAATTTACTGAGTTAACTGAGTGACAAGAGCCATATATCCTCAGTTAACTACCTCTAAGTATTTTGCTAAAATAGAAATTCAATTTTAATCTAGTTTGACCAAGGCAAAGTCAAAACTAGATTTTCTTACTACATTTTCAACACTCCCTCTCAGCAAGAAAGGGATTATCAGATACCCCAATCTTGCTTCTATGGAAATTTTCCTCTTGACAAAGACTTTGTTAAAATATTTTCATCTTGTTCCTCTGTAGGAATGTACTGCAACAACATAATCTACATTTGCAGACAATCTTGTAGTAGGTGATACCGAATGTCGATATTGTTGGATCGATCATGAAATACTGAATTCTCATAGAGCTTGATACAACTCCGATTGTCATAGTAAATCATAGTAGTATCGATCTTCTGATCAAATAACCCAACAATAATCTTTCTCATCTAGATAGCCTCACACGTTGCTTAACTTGAAGCCATGTACTCTACTTCTATTGAGATGAGTGTTGCATATCTTTGCTTCCCGTTGTACCAAGAAACTGCTACTAACCCAACACTAAAAATTCCTCTTAAAGTGCTCTTCCTGTCTAATGGACTCCCCGCCCAATCTACATCTGTGAAGCCTTGTAGCTTCATTCCCTCTATCTGTCTGTACCAAAGACCAAACTAAGTAGTGCCTCTAAGGTTTTTCAACACATGCTTTGTTTCCTTCCAATATAGTTTGGTTGGCTTAACCATTTCTTGACTAATATGGTTAATTGCATAACACATTTTTGGTCATGTGTTCACTAAATACATAAGTAAACCCACAAGCTTCATGTAAATGTAGCCTCCACTACTTCACCTAAAGTAGCATCCTCTTTCCTCCAATTTCCTACTAGAGGAGTCTCCATTAGTTTTCACATGTCCATGCGGAACCTCTGAAGTATCACATTGGCATACTTTCCCTAAGAGACAAATAGTTCCCCATCTCCTTGCTATACTTACAATCCAAGGAAGTAGTGCATGAGACCCATGTCCTTCATCTCAAACTCTCTTGCAAGGTCCTCCTTGCAAGATTTGATCAGCTACTCATCACCAGTAAGGATCAAGTCATCGACATATAAAATAATAATCAATAATTTACCTTCTACCACAATGTTATAAAGGTTTGCATCTACTTCACTTCTGGTGAAGTCTAAATCGGTGAGATAACTATCGATCATGTCCAAGCACAGGGTGATTTCTTGAATCCATACAATGCTCACTTGATCCTGCACACATGTGAATCTTTGTCAAAGGTCTCAAACCCCTCTGAATGCTCAATATACACCTCCTCCTCAATAAATCCATTAAGGAATGTTATCTTCACATTCATCTGGTAGATCTTGCACCCCATATGCGCTGACATTACTATAATTGACCTGATGGATAAGTACCTTTCTACTGGAGCAAAGGTCTCCTCATAATCAATTCCCTCAACTTTAGAGAACCCCTTGGCCACAAATCTAGCCTTATGTTTCTATATTTGTTGGCTTGTTGGGGCCTGACCCAGGTTTAAAGGTGATTTAGCCAAACAAATCCTAGTACTTCTAGCCCTTTATGCAATAGTCCGTGGAGCGCGGACTGAGGTCTCACCCGAAGTAGTATGGGAGGGTGCTAGAACCAAGTTTCCACACCCTATGGGTGTCTGATGGATTCCAGGTGGTCCACGGCTCGATCATGCTTGCACGTCGCTACGTGTACTTATCAGTACCTCGCATCCTGAGATACTGCCTTCGCACAGCCCTACTTGGGGACCGAACAATGTTATTACCCAAGTCCTTATTAACAACCTGATATTAGTTGATTAACTTAGTTTATCTGTATGCTTTCAGTTATACTTAACAATATTCACCGTTCATACAAATGTGCGCAATAACTAAACAGTATAATTGCACATGATATCGCACATGTAATAACACAAGAACAAATACACGAAATTCTGATAAAACTTTTGTTTATTATTCTTCCTCATCGGTTACAGACTCGACTCCATCCTGCGCACTCAGCTATAGGGGTTCGCGCACTCAACTGCAGACTCTACTAGGCCTCTGCACACTCAGCTATAGAGCCTCTTCCTACTACTATGACCCAAGATACTTAGACTCTTGCTCTATGATTTCTATCTTATTTATCCATCAGATTCCATCCCTTTCATTCGTTACTTTACAACTATGAGCCTCGTTCTATTTATACAATCCCATGGTCTGCGGACCATGGGTAGGCCGACACTACATTCAAAACTTAGGGCGGATATCCCTATGACTCTAACATATAGTTCGCGCCCATAATTCGTGGATCTTTACAATAATATTACTCAAAACTTGGGCTTTGCGCCCCAAAACCTGTTGTGGGGGGATTCCATACCCAACATGCCCCCAACACAAACATCGTGACTCGCCCTCGAGTCACTCTGTCAGTGCAGTGATCTTGGCGTGAAGTCCCTCTAACTGGTCTCGAACGGTCTTGATGTCTGCAATGCACTGAGCTGCTGCTTGTTGAACCTGTTGCATTCTCTCTTTTGAGACCTTTGTTTCCAAATTGTGTTGTTACATCTGTACTAGCATCTACTACGTATGTTTATAGTCCCATGCCCTTGTTTGATTCCTCAGGTTGCGAAGACTGCGCTTCGGCTGGTTAGTTAGATAGTCAGCCCACCTGTGTAGGGCTTCAAGCGACTTCCATTTACTTTGCCTAGGAAGGGTTATCCATTTAGTTTGACTAGCTGGACCGCGCCTCCATCTATGACCTCCTTAACAACATATGGTCCCAGCCAGTGCATTCTGAATTTTCCTGGAAATTTTTCAAACTTATTGTCATACAGCGACACTAAGCCGTTTACCTTGAAGGTGCGCAACTTGATATGGCGGTCATGCTAAGCATTTTCACGCTGCTTTTGTACCTGCTAATGAAATCCAACCAAAAACTATTCTTCCTCGAGTTCTTTCAATTGCGCGAGCCTTTCCTCTAAAGCTTTGTAGTCCGTCATCCCTGTGAGAGCTGCTATGCATAGACTAGGTATGATATATTCCATTGGCATGACAACTTCCATGCCATAAACTAACCAGAAAGGTGTCTATCTCGTCAGTTTCTTGCATGTTGTCCTATAAGCCCATAGCACCACAGGTATGTGCAGGTCCCAATCATTTCATTACGTGTTGCACACTTTGGTTAGCGCAATCTCCAGTAATTTGTTGAATGCCTCTACTGTCCCATTAGCTTGTGGGTGGTGAGGTATACTTTTCTGATGATACACTTGGAACCCTTTTGTGAGCGCACTGATAGTTTCGTTCAGGATATGTGTTTTATGATCACTCATTAAGATTTTCGGATAGCCAAATCGGGTCAACACGTTTTCGAACAAAAACTTCACATCCGTAGTGGCCGTGTAGTCTTTGACCGGCTGCGCTTCTATCCATCGTGTCAGGGACTCCATCACGGTGATGATGTAGTGTGTGCCCATCTTTCCCTGAGGTTTGATCGGTCCCACAAAGTCGATTGCCCATTTTTCAAATGGCTGTAATGTCATTTGTGGATTTAATGGCATCTCATCCCTCCGCAATGATTTTCCCATCCTTTGACATATATCGCAGGCCTTATAGTGCACTTTTGAATCCTGGTGTAGGGTTGGCCACCATAACCCTACGCAAAGAATCTTCTATGTGATTGTGTGTCTTGCATAGTGCCCTCCTGCAGCACCCCCATGTGCTTCCATGAGGATCTGACTTCGTTCAAATTCAGGTACGTATCTTCGCAATACCTCATCATTTCCAATTTTGTATAGGTGCCCCGCAATAACAGAAAAATTCGATGCTCGCACCACCAATTCCTTCTTCTGTTGGATGGAGTATTCCTTCGGCACAGTCCCTATTGTCAAAAAATGGATTATATCTTTGAAATGCTCATCCGCGACGTGCACCGCAAAGAGCTATGCATCAGGTATTCCCTCCTCCAAATTAGTGGGTTCCTCACCCATCTCAATTCGCGACAAGTGATCCAGTCTTGCATTTAGGCATCCTAGCTTTACGACTACCTCAAAATCATATTCCTAGAACAATAAGAGCCACCTGCATACAAGCCCCCCCAACACAAGCTTATTAACCAGGTATTTCAGCGCGGAATGGTCGGTATACATCTTGAAATGTCCTCCGAGTAAATAGTGTGAGTATTTTTGGAGCGCGTACACCATCGCCAACCCCTCACACTCGTGGTGGTGGAATAGTTCTTATCTGCTTTGGACAACCTCCAACTTGCAAATGCAATACGGTGATCCAAGCCTTCCCTACCCTCCTACGTGAGCACTTCTCCCAGTGCAATACATGATGCATCAACATGGACATGAAGCTCCACATCCCATTTTGGGAAGACCAGGATTGGAGTGGAGGCCAATTTCCCCTTCAGGAAGTCCAAAATTTTCATACAATCATCATTCCAGTAAAATGTAACATCCTTTTTCAATAATTTTTCCGTCAGTGCGGTGATTTGGGCATAGCTTTTGGTAAACTTTCTGTAGTATCTGGTGTGTCCCAAGGTAGCGCACAACTGTTTAACACTTTGCAGTGCCTCCAAATTTAGAATAACGGCAATCTTCGCAGGGCCCACCATCAGTCCTTATTTGCAAACCACATGTCCCAACAGGTTTCCAAAGGGAATGAGGAATGTGCACTTCTTAAGGTTCGGCGCAATCTGGTGGCATCAGCACGTATCCAACATCAAGCGTAAGCTTGCTACATGGTGCTTAGCTAATCTGAAGATAGTTCAATCATCCAGATAGACCTCCAAGAACTTGTGAATATATTCTTTGAATGTAGCAACAACGATGCGTGAAAAGATGGCTGGTGCGTTCTTTAATCCAAACGGCATAACGGTGTATTGAAAACAACCCTCTTCTATTGCAAAGGTCATTTTTTTCCTGTCTTCCGGTGAGATCTTGATCTGATGGTACCTTGAGAACACATCCATGAATGAGTATGCTTCCTAGCTACCAACATTTTCCAATACCTCATCTATGAACGATGTCAGGAATGGGTCGTGTACACAGGCATCATTCAGCTTCTTGAAGTCCATGCATATTCTTATTTCACCCTTCTGCTTTTTCTCCTACACTACCATAGGACTCACCCAGTCAGATTCTTCCACTGGCTCAATAATTCTGGCTGCGATCAAGCGGTAAGGCCTCTACTTAACCGGCTTCGCGTCAAGTTTCAGGGTGATCTTCATCATCCTTAAGTCACTAATGATCCCTTTTAAATCCATAATTTTGGTCGAGAACAAGTCTTGGTATTCGCGGAGTAACTCTGTGACCTTATCCACCATGGCATCACCCCAATAGTCTCCAAGCGTTGCATACTTTGGCTCCGCCTCTGTTCCAATGTTTACCTACCTCGTTTTTAGCAGCACGATGATGTTGGGATCCTCAATCAATGGTCCTCGAACCTCATCATAGCCTTCCGTTTCTGGAATGTTAATATTTCGTGGGTCCTCATCCTCCTCCTCAAAAGTTACATTGTAACACTCCAGCACGCAGCTTAGCTGTGTCACCCATTCTAGTTGAAGCACTTCCATTGGCTCCTGGGGTATTTTGAAGATAGTTTCTTTTACTTCTTGTAGTGCATCATCAACAGTATCCCACCAACGATCTTCAAACGTGAAGGTTAGCAGGAATCCTTCGCACAAGATATCCCATTCGCTCGTACCATGGCAGAGCTCCATCTCAGTATACCAATTCATGGGTATGACATCCAGGGTATGATAGAACAAATGCACCCATTCAGGTTATGGCTCTTCCCCGTAGACCTTGGTCCGTGAGGTGTGTACGTGGATCATCCCATCCATCATACTTGTCTGCTAGCTGCCATTTCCCAAATCGTAGGCGAATCATCCTTCTACATATGTGCCAGTCCTCAAAGCTCCTCTGATGCGTACCCCACCACCTTGTGGGCGTAGCGCATAGTGCCCATTTCAGAGCATCGAACCGCTACTGTTCTAGTACTGCGCTTTCAAATTTGTTAAGGAATTCATCCACTGCTGTCAACCCATCATACATAAGCAGAGCCCTTACCTCAGTTGTCATGTAGCACAGTGATCTTACCATCATGTTACAACTGAGCGCGGTTACCTCGTGTAACTAGTTTTTCCATCGTTCTATTTCCTCATCTGAATCTGATGTGCAGGAGCTTTCATGCTCCCACGAAATCTGGCCATCCACTGTAGGATTCACCCAATCTTTTTCCTGAGCAATTATCTTATATATACAATCTAGCTCGTTGTCGCTCTTGTCGTCGCACACTGGCCTGGTGTAGCGCGCTCCTTCCGCAGGGTTTAAAGGCACCACTACGCTTAGTGACTTTTTCTCAAAAATCATTTTGTGCTTCTTTAGATTTATCACTCCATTCATATCAGTGGCCCAATCTATTCCTAGTAGCGTGGGATAGGGATTGCTATCAGCGACAATATCTATCACCTCGAAATCTACAAGCGTGCTCGCACCTTCGATGTCTATTGTTGTCCACTGCAATCTTCCCATCAGTAGGATCTTCTGCTATGTCGCCATCCATAATTGAATAGGGGACCATTGCAACACAAGCCTACCCATGCACTCCCAAGTCTGCTTTGGCAGCACATTCGCGTCTGATCCTAGATCCAGAATTACTTGATCCATTTCATACTCCCCTATTTGTGCAGTTAATCTCATTTCCCTTCCTATTCGTGATGTGTGCTTTCCAAGCTTCCGAACTACGCGCGGTTCTCCTAACCCAACATACCTAGTGATAAGTTCCTGTAGCCCTTTCACAACCTTGCTGTCGCGCAGCAATTTCATACATGTCTTCAGAAAGGTAGTGATCATTGAAGGATCCATCTCCGGCTCTAGGTGATCCTTACTACCTAAAGTGGAGGCCTCTGTGAATCTCTTCTTAGCTTCCATGAATGTCTCCTTCGCGCGTTCCAAATCAAATTCAAGTTTCTTTGTAGGAGCCTTGCGAACCCACGCACTTTCCTCAGGCTGCTTTCCTTTGTCATCTCCTATCATGATACCACTTCGTAGCACTATGTTTACATTTGGGTCCTCTTTGCGTGGTTCAAACCTCATCATTTGCAAATTTTGAGTCGGGGGAGGTTGGGGTATCCCTTTATCGCACAACCTCGCTATCAGTGTAGGGCAGTCCTCTATCTCATGATCAAACTAAGTACATTATAAACATGATGCTATCGTCAGATTTGTACAATCTCAGGCATAGTGCCCTGCCCATCCACAATTGTAACAAATTAGTTGTCCGCGACCCTTTCCTGGTCCCATTCCACCTTGACCTTGTCAACACCCCTGAAATCCAACGCACGCCATTCCTGCAGTTGGGTTGAGGGATCACGTTTCGGTCTGAACTCTGTAGGCAGGATTCTGATCCATCATCAACTCGTAACTTCTGCAAGTGCACTCATCATGGCCTACGAACCTAGAGAAATTACAGAACAATTGTTGGGACGTCTGTGTATACTTCTGAAATAGATGACAATTATTCATAGCATGCTTTCCTCCTATCTGATAGATCACGCACCATAATGCAGGTGCCACGCTCGATCCTACTTGTGCCTCTGGTCTTAATGGCATCAACCCTCCTCCTACCAATTAGTTGGTGAACATCGAACAATGGTCCTTGTCATGTCCTTCGCCTTTGTATTTAATGCACCATACCTCCTTGCATCCTTCTAGGTGAGTTGTCCTATCCTGTTTCAAACTTTGCATTTCCAAACAAAGATTTTGTAGTTGCACGTGGATTTTTTTGACTCCCAGGCCAGGATCTTGTATTGGGGTCTTGTGCAGTCTCATTGAAATCTCCAAAGCTTCGGCCTAGGTGTATAACTTTTGCTGTGACAACGCCATCCTTAGATATGGTGTTAGTGACGCTACAAACCATGTGTGGTGCTACCCATCTGTCAAGGTCATGTTGGCTTCATGAATCATACTCTTCAGTCTATGATCCAGATCCCATGGGGTCTCACCTAGAAGCATTGTGATCTCCTTAAACCCGATAATCGATTGTGTCTCCGACTTTGGCCTGCTAAATTCCCTTTTCAGCGCGGCCTGGATATCTGCAATCCTTGTGTTTGTATGGTCATTAGAATGCTTAATGTACCATGTTAGTGCGGGATCCTGCAATGCGATCACCAACGTTACCTTCTTTATATTGTCATCCACGACTCCTTGTGCTTCCCATAAGGCCCTTACCACGAACCAAAATTGGTCTGGATCTTTGTTCCCTACTCCCCTGAATACAGGCAATTTTATCAGGCTTGCCATATTGAACTGTGGTGGTGGCAGAGGTGGTGTGGGCGAAGATGGAGGTGAAGATGGTGAGACTGTTGGTGGTGTAGGTGGAGGTGGTAGGCACGGAATTCACTGCCTTATCAGACTAACCACGCTTCTCAAAGAAATTTTCGTGACCTCTTCCTTACTTTCCCGCTGAGGAAAAATCAAGGGGCTATTTTCTATCTCTATGCTACCTTCGTTTCTATAGATCCTCCCACTTCGCGTAGCCCCAAACATCAATTTATTCGCATAACCTACTTTTCACACAATAACATCTTAATCCAAGTGTTCAAAGATTTAATGTACTTACCTCGTAGTCCTTTG
The DNA here is from genome assembly GCA_031772625.1 of Pinus tabuliformis. Classification (NCBI taxonomy): domain Eukaryota; kingdom Viridiplantae; phylum Streptophyta; class Pinopsida; order Pinales; family Pinaceae; genus Pinus; species Pinus tabuliformis. The sequence continues at coordinate 484,261,841 of CM062814.1, read as the reverse complement.
AGGAAGCATTGTTCTGCCTCGTTGTAGCTCACTGTCATGTCTACCACAAACTTGGTGATAAAGCCCCTTATAATTTGATCGATCCAATGGTCCATAACGCACGTGATCTTATCTTCTGATGCTTCTAGTTAGCACACTAATTCTAGAGTCCACACAATCGATTTGTTGAGCCTACACATTCCCTGACTATCTGCTAGCTTCGCGATCCACTCATATAACTCAGAGGGAAAGGATGCAAAGAAAATTTCATGGATTTCCGTATATAAGTAGTTCTCCAACCATTATTCCTTTGATACTCGTGGATTCCTATTTTCCTACACCGTAAACTTGTGAATATTTCTGTCTAACCACCCTTAAATTTCTTTCTTCATTGGATTCTAGTGACACGACATCAGAAATCCGTTATGTAGATCCCGATCTCGGCAACAGAACCATTTGTTGTCTTGTTGGGGCCTGACCCAAGTTCGGAGGTGATTTAGCCAAACAAATCCTAGTACTACTGGCCCTTTCAGCAACAGTCCGCAGAGCGCAGACTGAGGTCTCACCTAAAGTAGTATGGGAGGGTGCTAGAACCAGGTTTCCGCACCCTGTGGATGTTTGATGGCTTCCAAGTGGTTCATGGTTTGATCATGCGCACATGTCACTACATGCACTTATCAGTACCTCGCAGCCTGAGATAGTGCCTTCGAGCAGCCCTACTCGGGGGCTAAATAGTGTTATTACCCAAGTCCTTATCAGTAACCCGATATTAGTTGATTAATTTAGTTTATATGTATGCTTTTAGTTATACTTAACAATATTCACCATTCATACAAATGTGCGCAGTAACTAAATAGTATAATTGCAAATGATATCACACATGTAATAACACAAGAACAGATACACAGAATTCAGATAAAACTTCTCTTTATTATTCTTCCTCCTCGGTTACAGAATTGACTCCGCCCTGCGCACTCAACTGCATGGGTCCGTGCACTCAACTGCGGACTATACTAGGCCTCTACGCACTCAACTGCACAGCCTTTTCCTACTACTATGACCCAAGATACTTATAATCTTTCTCTATGATCGCTATCTTATTCTATCCATAAGATTCCATCCCTTTCATTTGTTACTTTATAACTTAGAGCCTCGCTCTATTTTTACAATCCCATGGTTCGTAGACCATGGGTAGGCTGACACTACATTCAAAACTTAGGGTGGACAACCCTATGACTCTAACATACAATTCATGCCCGCAATTCATGGAGCTTTACAATAATATTACTAAAAACTTGGGCTTTGAGCCCCAAAACCTGTTGTGGGGGGATTCCATGCCCAATAATATTCTTCTATTTGATGCATGCCTTAATCCATCTCGAACCAACCACTAAATTATTTGTCTGTTGGTCCTGGGACCACTTCCCAAACACGGTTTCAGACAATGGAATCATATTCCTCTACCATAGCATCAACCCATATTGGTTTCTCTACATATTCCTCGAATGAGGATGGCTCAGTCTCTACAAGCTCACTCATTAGAGCCATGTAGCTAGTGTACCGATCAAGTGACCTCCTCTGTCTTCGTTGTGATGTGGGTGCTCTCACATTCTCTCTAGCATCTTACAATAATTTGTCAGCTTCCCTAGTTCGCTTCCTTCCTTCTCTAGATGTCTCTTCTTGACTGGATGTCCCCACTCTCTGCTCCTTTTCTTGTGGCTGCTCCATAGCTTCCCTAGGTTCTTCCTTTGGAGCCAACAGATCCTAATCAGGATGCAAATGAAGCTCCCTCTCAAGAGAACACTTCATTGCCTTCTCCTCATCAAATTTCACATCCTTTTTGAACACTGTCATCTGAGAGATGGAAAGTACACACGATAGCTATGAGGTGTGTCTGTGTACCCTACAAATATTCCCAACTTTTTTTTTATTGTAACTTTTCTCTTGCTTCCTTGGAAACATGATAGTAAACTATTGATCCAGAGATCCTAAAGTGTGACACATCTAGTTTCTTCTCTGAAAAAAGTTCCTCTGGTGTACTCATGCCAAGAATCTTGTGAGGACTCATGTTCTACAAATAGACCATTGTGTTGCATGCTTTACCCCACAAGTCTAGTGGTAGGCCTTGGTCATGCAACATCACCCTTGCTTCTCCCACAATAATTATGTTCTTCCTCTCAGCCACCCCATTTTGTTGTGGGTTATGGGGTGTTGTCAACTCCCATCAAATGCCTTCCTTTGTGGAGAAACTATAAAACTCATTTGACACTTACTCACCTTCGTTATCACTCCTGAGAGCCTTCACTTTCTTGCCAGTTTCTTTCTCAACAAGTTCTTTGAATTCAACAAATTTGGAGAATGTATGGTATTTCTTTTGCATGAATTAGATCCAACACTTCCATGATAAATCATCTATAAATATAACATAAACCTTGTGCTTGGCAGTGGAGGTTGTTGAGAAAGGTGCACAGACATCAGAGTGGATCCTTTCAAGGACTGCATGCACCCTTCTGTCTCGATCTTTGAAGGTGGATTTCATGTACTTCCCCAACGTAAACCCTTTGCATGTATCCCACTGCTCTAGTGCTCCTTTGGGCAGGCCTATAGAAATCTATTGCATTATCTTCAAAGTGTCATGATGAAAATGGCCAAGGCTTCTATGCCATAATTCTCTGGCATCTCAGCTTTGAAACTTCTCTTATTTTGTGCACAATGTTGCACATTGTTCCACATCTAATTTGTAGAGGTTCTTCACTCGAACCCCGATCTACTTCACTTGTCCCATGGTGATGCATCAAGAAATCCTTCCCTTTGCTGAATATCACATCAAGCCATAGTCTTCCAAAATAGCTATGGAAACTAGATTCTTCTTCAGACCCAATACAAAAATCACAACCTTGAGCCTGAGAGGGGAGCCAGACTCCCTCTAAAAAGTAATTGTACCAATATCATTCATTATATACCTTCCATCATCTCCCATATCAATGTGCATATGGAGATCCTTCTCCTCCACATCACTAAAAAATTCTTTGTTTCTCGTCATGTGGAATGAAGCATCGCTATCGAGATACCACACACTAACTATCATTGTGCTTGATATGCATGAAATGAGGGTAAAATCAATTTCAAACTGTGAAGCCAAGGCTTCACCTGCTACTCCTCTTGTGGTCTTCTTACTTTCCTTCTTATGTGGACACTTTGTTGCATAGTTCCTGAATTCATGACAGTGAAAGCACTTGATTCTGGACAAGTATTTCTTCTTGCCCCCTTGACTTGAATCTGCTTTGGATTGGGATTTCTTCCCCTTCCCTTCATTTTCCTTTCCATCCAAGGCATAGTTCTCCTCATCCTTGCCTTGGATGAGGTCATGTCTCTAGTGTTCTGCCTTATTTCTTCCCGCACTAGATCAGACCATAACTGCTCCCAACTCAGTAGTTTCTCTCTACCATTTACCAAATCTTGATAGCTTTGCCAGCTCTTGGGAAGTCCCAAAAGGGCTAGAGCTACCAAGTCTTCTTCAAATACATTAACACTGACCCCACCAAGTTCATCACAATGTTGTGTAAAACTACTCAGGTACTGCGGAATTGTGTCATTCTTTTGCATCTTGATACTTCAAATCTTGTCCTTGAGTGCCAACTTCCTATGGTCACTATTGTTTTCGAATGACTCCATCAGTGCTTTCCACATTGTCAATAGAGTCTATTTTCCATGGATATTCGAGACAATATGATGTCGAACTCCCTCCAATATGATTATCCTCACTTTGGCCACATCCTTCTTCCATTGAGCTAGATTTTAAGCATCTCATGCTTGGGATTTTGTTACATCTGTCTTGATGGATTCTAGTAGCCCATTATCATCCAATATTGCCTCCATGTGTTCCTTCCATGCAATAAATTTTTAGGTTTGTTCCAAGTCATACTCGAGCCTAAGTCGATTGAAAGCCATCTTCTCAATCCTAAAGAAAACCCGCAACATTGATCTTCAAATTCAAATCTTCTTCAATGAGAACTTCAAAATCTTTGCTCTACAATGATTCTAGCTCTGATACCATGTAGAAATTAATGTGTAGATTCAATATTGTTCATGAAATTTACTAAATCACAATACTTGAAGCTATTCTACTCATATGCGGAAGTTAATTCACCATCTAAAACAAGAATCATAGACATGCAAAAGAAAACATCACACATGCACATAAATTTATCTAGGGGAAAGAAACTGCTCAAAACCCCTTACTATCTATATTTCATTAATCAGAGAATAGATAAGAAGTATAATGCTTGTTCAAGCCTAAGTACCCTACAAGTGTATAGTTTATCCCTCTTCCTGACTGACTGAACCTAGCCCAACACTTAGCAAATTTCAAGCCTTCCCAGCTATTATTTTCTTGTGTTGTTCCCTTGGGAAATTACCACTATTTTTTAGGAATTTCACACCAAGGCATTGTGCAATATCCTTAGGTCAATCTCTGACTGCATGCACCACTTGTACACATGGGAATATGCTACAACTTATAGTACACTTCCTTGCAATCTCCATCTCAATTGGGTAACTCAAATTCTCAGCATGCAACAATTATTTTGGGTTGATTTATCCATTAATTGGTTGATCACTCAGTTTGGTTGAAGTTCCACATCCACAAGTTTACCTCCACTAGTTCTTCTGACAATTAGAACTAGTTAAAATAATAATAACTCAAATTAACTAAAATAGATTGTGACAAATTAGAAATCAATCATGTAGAACTGAACTCAAGTGTCTCCAACTTGAATTTACTGATTTAACTGAGTGACAAGAGCCATGTCACCTCAGTTAAGTACCTCCAAGTATTGTGCTGAAATGTAAATTCAAATTTTAATCTAGTTTGACCAAGGCAAAGTCAAAACTAGATTTTCTTACTGCATTTTCAACAGGACAAACAAATTGACAATTACAAGCATTTTGTTGGACAAGAGGATATTAAAAGAATTATGAGGGACATCATATATGACCTTAATGATATCGTGGTCAGATTGAATCATGTGGAAAAATATATGGTTTCTGACTCATAAGTTGAATCAAACGATCATCAGGAAAATGACTCAATCATCAACGCTCCTTCTTTAAAAAAATGTTCCACCTCTAAACACATCAGATGCACACTCTCCTCCACTCTCTCCAGTCATCATCTTGGACTAACATGTCCACTATGTTTATATGTATTTTTTCATATATTTCTTGTGATGTACTTAATAGCCATCGGTGACTATCTTCTGGTTATTTTGTCTACTGGTTGTTTTCCCACTAGCTGTTGGTGGCTATCTACTAGTTAATTATTTTGGACTTGGTAATATAGTTTTTTTTTTATACAACTATAAGGTTTCCATAGTTATTTTCTTTTTTCTTACAAGATTGTCTTATAATCTTCTAGACAATTAGTATGGTTACCAAGTTATACCTATGTAATATTATTTTTTTCTATTAATAGAAATATATGGATGGTATTACAAAATAAAAAGAGTCATGCTAAACAAAATAACGAGCTTGTACATTCATCTTTTGATAATGTGTAAAATATTCATCCACGGGAGGTAGCACAATTGGAAAAAAGCATGTTTGTAAGACTTTTTGATTCCAAGTGATTGGAAGTTCGATCCCCCGACCCTGTTTCACTAGCCTAATAAAAAAATGTATAAAATAGTCAAATATACAATTTCATTAGAATCATGCTAAACAAAATAACAAACTTGTACTTTGATAATGTGCAAAATGGTCAAATATATAGTGTATTTCGAGTAATGTTAAATAAAATAACAATGTTTGAAAATAGGAAAAAGATCTTGTTTTGATAATGTGCAAAATGGTCAAATGTATAGTGTGATTCGAGTAATGTTAAATAAAATAATAGTGTTTGAAAATAGGAAAAAGATTAAGTGGGATATGAAAAACTCATAAAATAACAATGTTTGGAAATACGAAAAAGATTAAGTGGGATATGAAACACTCATAGTACATTCATCTTTTGATAGTGTGTAAAATGGTCATATGTACAGTGTTATTTGAGTCATGATAAACAAAATAACTTACTTGTACATTCATCTTTTGATAATGTGTAAATGGTCAAATATATAGTGTATTTCGAGTAATGTTAAATAAAATAATGAACTTTTGATATGTGTGTGTGGGGGGAAGCTTTGAAGGCTAGTTTAAGGGGTTTAAAGTAATATAATTTGTGAAGGTTATAGATTTGATTTTTTTAATTTTTTTAGGGTTATGTTTTATAATTATGATAGTGTGGAGAGATATTATATAGTCTAGTATGGCGAAGATGTTGTCTTATAATGTTACATTGAAAAATAATAAAATAATAATGATAATAATAATAATAATAACCATAGATCCATATTAAACCTGAATCTATTAAGCATGGAGAGGGAACACATCTCTTAGAGGTGTAAACCTCCTTTAGAGTGCAAAAAGTGATAATAAAAAATGCACCTTCAGAGATTTGATTCCTCTCCACCCTTGATAGATCCATAATTAAGATAGACCCTGGTATTGGGAAATAGAACACACACACACACACATATATATTCTCTCTTTACTTATATATACATATATGAAGTTTATATTGAAACACATATTAGTTAACATGTATATTCAAATATTTTAGTTAAGGCTCATGAGTTATACATCTCTCTTTACACACACACACACACTCATTCTCTCCCTCTATATAGGTATATATGAAGTTGGTATTGAAATATATTAGTTAAGATGGATATTCAAATATCTTAGTTAAGTCTCGTATTGAAGTATTTTTAAATAGTGAAGGAATTACACATCTCACTTAATCTTGAAAGTGCAAATATAGGAAATTTTAAATTTTAAATTACTTTATCTCTCTATTGATATAAAGTTAATATAAAATTGTCTTATTTAATATGGACATTGAAATATCTTATTTATGGATTACACCAAATTATGTTTTTTTTAAATACCACATGTAAACTTTATGTTGGGTAAGGAATGAATTACACATATTCTTTATATCAGGTTGTAATTTCAAACAAACAAACAAAAAGTGTTTTAGAGGCCACGTGTCAACTTTATCTTGAGTAGTGAAGGAACTACACATCTCCCTCATACAAGAAAAATGGCAATTATAGAAGAAATTATAATTTTTTTTTTCCAATTACTTTATTACTTTATATAAGGTTGATGATAAAGTTGACATTTAGTATATATATATATATATATATATATATATATATATATATATAATTGTAAAAACTTATTTTAGTGTAATTTTTTGCATGTGGGAAAGGTCCTCTTGCAACAAGGGATCATCACACGATCAGGACCTTGATTAGGCCTACGTGTGTATTTGTTTGGTGTGGTGATTCCTATTTGTATGTGGGCTTGGTTGCTAGTGAATGAATTTATCCGTGAAATGAGACTTTCGATAATGTTTTTCTAAAGCTAAATATAATCTAATCTGATAAAAGAAATAAAACCAACTAATCTATCTAAATCTACCTGTTATTTTAAAGCTAACTATCACAATTGGGATAAAGAAGCAATCCATAATATCCCAATTGGGAGTAGAAATTCTTTAACTTTAAGATGTTGAGAGGAAGATAAATTGCTTTAGATAGAAAATAGTTCATTGATCCAACAATTTATTAAGTGTAATGGATAACATAACTTGTAGAAAATTATATAAACATTTCAATATCTAAATGTAATCAACAAAAAGAAGAAAGATATTCAATTCAAGAAATGAAAATAGTTTCACTTCTTATAATTGAAAATATAACACATTCACAACAAAGTGCCAGAACAATATAATGATTATTATCGAAAATGTCTTTTCATTTATTAATATCCTTAAAATCATTTATTAAGTTAAGATAATAGTATACATCTTGGGTGTGTATTATATTATTTCCATGACTAGCTCCACGCGCATAGCAAGCGGGTTAGTAGCCCCCACTTTGTTGTGTTGGGGTGCAATAGTGGGGTGGTAGCCACCCCTTCGTTGCGTTGGGCACATCAGGGGGACGGTAACCCCCTTGCACGAGGTTTGGGGTAGTGCCCCAGGAAAAAAAAATTGGACCCTATACTAGGTGGGCAAACCTACCTATTGTTTTGTGCATGGGTTTTGCACATGGTTTTGGGCATGATGGTTTCTTGCCCATGGTATCTTGTAGATCCGATTAAGGGAACTACAGTTATGTTCTAATTCAGGGTTAATTGGTTGGGGTTTATGAATGCTTTGACGTGTATATATATATATATATATATATATATATATATATATATATATATATGTTGTAACATTTAAAGGAATATAATGAAAAATCAATATTGTATTCCCGGTTTTGGGATCTAGGGGAAAATCTCTGTGTATTTGTTTTGTGTTTCTCGCCATTGTATATTTTCTATATTTTAAGCATTCATTTGCAGGTAATTTCTATAATGGGTTAAAACCTACATTTGTTATCAGAGTTGTTTCGACTTCAAGGGGATGCCTTTGTTGCTAAGGGGTTTTTCTCGGGCTGGTAGACCCTATTCAGTGGGAGATCTGCGAGATCACTTCTTGCGGTGAAAGAAGATGGTGAGGAGTGGAAAGATAGAGATCAAGAAATTTAACAGATATATTTTTGAGTTGTGGAAGCTCAAGATGAAGGATCTGCAGGTGGATAAAGATTTGTGGATCGCAGTAGATCTAGCCACGAAACCAACAATAACGTCAGATGAAGACTAGGGGAAGTTGTTTCAGAAATAAAATAGCACAATACGGTTGCGTATCTCAGATTTAGTATTGTTGAATGTATCAGGGGAAGCTACAACAAAGGATTTGTAGGACAAGTTAGGGACTTTGTACCAATCTAAGTCTCTAGTGAACAAATTGTTCCTATGGAAAAAGTTGTATAACCTAAGGATGAAGGATGGAGACTCAGTGACAGAGCATCTGAATTCCTTTAATACTGTGGTAAGCCAGTTTTTATCTATTGATATTAAAATTTCATATGAAGATAAGTGTCTCAATTTGTTGTGTTCTCTGCCAGATTCGTGGGATAGTCTGGTTGTTGCAATAGGTAGAAATACAATTACCTTGAAGTTTGATGAAATAGTCTCATCCTTGTTGTCGGAGGAGATGAGACGGAAAAATATGGAGGACCAGAATGTAGATGCCTTGTCTATACGAGGATGGTCCCATAATAGAAATAAAATAATTCTTTGAATGGGATATCTAAATCTAGAGGGAGATCTAATTCTCTAGGAAAACCTGTAAAGGTGTGTTGAAAATGTGAAAAGGAAGGGCACTTCAAAAAGGACTGTAGTTCTACATCTCATGAGAAAGGAAAGGGCTCTGATGATGCTCCTTATGCAGAGGTGAAAACCACATCAGATGAAGGTAGGGATGTGTACTTGGCTGCTTCTTCAAGTACACATGTAGATCATGAGGCATGGTTGATTGACATAGGTGCATCCTTTCAGTTCATTCCCCATAGGGAGTGGTTCTACGAGTATGAGAAATATGATGGAGTTGATGTCTTTTGTTATCACAATAAACATTTTTCTTTTTTTAATCCTTTTTGGAAAATGCTGATAGTTGTAGTGTCAATATTTAAAATTGTAAGAAACAAGGAAAATTTCTTGATAGTAGGGTTGTCAACATTTTTGGAAATCTGAGTAAATAAGAAAATAATTTTGTAGTCATTTTCCAAGCATTAAAATTACTCAAAACCTACATTTGACCCTCTCCATTATAAAGTACTATGAACAATATTTCCAACGGTATGTGTAAGTCCAAAAAGGGACTCCTGGATCAAAAGATATGACATGTTGAAGTTTAAGGGTTTGAAATCCTTTGAAAGGAAGGAATATCAGAAGTTTGGGGCACATTGGTGATCACATATTGGCAAACCAGAGCATATCAGAGGTCCATGGTGAATTAGTGAATAGGTGATCAGCACATCGGTGGGTCCTGTTTATCGGTGATCGTACATCGCACATCAGTGATTGCATATCCATGGCATATGGCATATCAACAATCAGCAATAAAAAAAATCGGTGAATCAGATAATGTGACAACCTTTAAAAGTTATGATATGAGAGTGTGGATAGTGTTAAAACTATCAGGAAAGCACCAATAGTGTTAAACCACTGAGGAATGTTAAAAGAAGTTAACAAATGATTTTCATCACAAAACCAGAGGTGGATGGGCCTTTTCTCTCTCCTCTAGTAGGACACATGGCGACATATGATTGGTTTCGATAAAGCTAAGTAGCATCTGGCATCAACATGATGTGGTGGTATGGAAGGACATGTGACAGCTAACTTTTCTCTCTCCTCTAGCAAGACGCATGGCGTCATATGATTGGTTTCGATAAAGCTATGTGGCATCTGGCATCAGCATGACGTGGTGGTATGGAAGGACATGTGTCAGGTAATTTTGGCATTTTGAGGGGTCCTAAGGGGGAAAATCAGAGTGACACATTTCACCACTCTTGAGGAGCCACATGGACTGATGACGTCAGATCGAAGGTCACATATTGTAGGTTGAGGAATGTCACAGCTCCAAAGTAAATCTTCCAATTGGAAACCGGCCATAAGAGGGGCTCCGATATTGGGGCTGGCACATGGTCTTAAGATTTAAAAGAACCTCAGGCACTAAATCATTTAACAAATAAAAATACCCCCTGGTAGTGAACAAAATGCCTAGTGCCTCAAATCTAAGCGGTGAGTCACAACGCTTGGTCCTATGGTGAAGAAATGCAGGAAGGGATAAAGCAAAAGGAGCCAGGAAAAATTGAAATTCATGTAAGTTATGTTATAAAGGGTCCCTTATGGCATTGAGCTGATAATCACTGGCCTAATTATATAACAAAATAAAAAATAAAGGAAAAAAGTGCAAGGGGCTGAGGAGTATCAGTGAAACAATAAAGCGGAAACTTCTCCGATAAGAACATACATAAGCGTTAACATATATATGAGTCGACATCTGTTGAAATCACAAGAAAAGAGGAGAATGGTAGTTTGAAATGGACAGTCAACAAGTTTATGTGAAAACAACTACAGAAACTCTAGATTCCAAGGCAGAAGATCAACATTAATGAACCAATTTCTAGATTTGAAGGCTAAATATTTTGTAGCAGAATTGAAGAAGAACGAAGAAACAATTTTGATGGATTGTTGCAGAGGGACCTGTTATGATAGAATAAATGCTAAACTACAGCTTAGGGACCTGTTCTACTTTCAAGGGAGGCAGTTGATAGATATTTCTTTTTGCCTAAATACAAGCATATTTTCCTATAGTTATTCTAGGAGAGACAAAATATTTTTAAGTTTATCTTTGCATTCATGAACTTGAAAGATATTTAAAATATCTTAGTTTCTGTAATTATGTGATTAATATTATTTTTCGAATTGTTGTGTAAATCACTATATAAACAGTTTATGAATATGTAAATGAGGTGGATTTTATTGGAAAAACACTTGTAGTCCAAATATATTTGAGAAATATTGAATCTATTCACAGTGTTTAATGAGAAGTTATTAGGAAGTTCAAGTGTTACTTATCCTTGTTAGTATTTTCTCTATTATATAATTGTCTTCTTCAATGTCTGAGAATGTTAGTTTATGAGGTTGGATTTCATTGATGCTCCTCTCTTAAATTATGAGTCATTAATATTTGTTATCCTAGTCATCTATAAAATATGTTTTCCTTCACTCCTCTTTCTTCCAAATCTCCCAAACAGTCAAAGGACTTGTAACTTTTCATGTTTTGTACAACCTACTCATTGGAGCTGTGATCTAATTTGTTTAATAGTTGGACTCCATGCCCAATGGTTTTGAAGATCACCCATCCAATTTATCCCTAGACCTAACTTTTGCCAACTAAACTTAATTGCACAAAACCTTCTACTATAGTGACCATAGTGCAGTTGAGTTTTACAGAGAGATCCTTCTTTAGCTTGAAAGGCCAACTTCAACCTAAAAGAGGTTATGATGTTACCTTAGGGTTTTTCCCTACAGCCATGGTTTTCCCTGGGTGATAACATCTTCTTAGGGGATGATAAGAAGGCTAGAATCGTCGAACATGGAAAAGTCAAGCTAAAGTTGCAAGGTGGAAGGATTATAACACTTTCGGGTGTTCTGCATATTCCTGCATTGGCCAGAAATGTGATTTCCGTAAGAAAGATGGATGATGCAGGTGTAAAAACAATGTTCGATAAAGATACATTCTAGATGGTTTGGGGAGCATTGGTATTAATGCAGGGAGTTCGGATTGGAACTCTGTACAAGCTTCTGGGTAGCATTATTATTGATGGGTGCAAAAGTTCTGTGGTTCCTAAAAGTGGAGAAAAAAAACCTTGTGGTCTCTGGAGAAAAGACCATGCTATGGCATCAAAGGCTTGGACATATTAGAGAGAAGGGCCTTCGAATACTTCTTGGTAATGGTATGGTAGAAGGTATGTCTAATTTCTCTCTGGAGTTTGATTTATGTGAACATTATGTATATAGGAAGTAGAATTGAGTGAGTTTCTCCTCTAGTGCTAAGAGGGCAGAAGGGATATTAGAGCTTGTGCACATTGATGTCTTTGGACCTATGTCGGTTCCATCACTAGGTAAGTCTATGTACTATGTATTATTTATAGATGACTTGTCAAGGAATACATGGATATATTTCCTTGGGAATAAATCTAAAGTCTTTGACAGGTTTAAAGAATTTAAGGCTCTGGTGGAAAACCAGACAGAGAAGAAGATAAAGTTGTTGAGGACAGATAATGGTGGACAGTTCTGCAAGAAGGAATTTGAAGAGTTCTGTAAGAAGTGTGGTATAACACGGAAGAAGACTACTCCATACACACCTCAACAAAATGGAGTTGAAAAAAGAATGAACAATACATTGATGGAAAATGCAAGAAGCATGCTCAGTGGTGTCAGGTTAGGACATGAATTTTGGGCAGAGGTGGTGGAGATTGCATGTTACTTGGGTAATAGATTGTCTTCATCAATGTTGGAGGATAAGTCTCCACATGAGGTATGAAATAGTAAGAAACCCTCTCTTTCACATCTAAGGGTATTTGAATATGATGCATACGTACATGTTCCGAAGGAGAAAATAACCAATTTGGATAGTAAATCTGAAAGGTGCCTCTTTATTGGGTATAAGGATGATTTAAAAGGTTATAATATTTGGAACCCATAAACAAGGAAGGTTGTGTATAGCTGATATATGGTGTTTAGAGAGGTGGAGAATGTTATTAAACATGAATTCCTACCAAAGGAACCTGAGAAGATAGAGTTTGATCTAAAGGAGGAAGAATTGGACTCTACAATAAAATAAGAATCAGAAGATGAAGAGCCACAAACTCCAATTGTGAGAAGATCAATTCGAGAAAGAAGGCATCCAGAAAGGTATAGTCCATATGCTTTCTGTTCAATTTTTTCTTTATATATTACTGATGATGATCCCAATACTGTCAGGGAGGCAGTAGATTCAGAGGATGGAAAACTCTGGAAAGAGGCCATGGTTGATGAAATGGAATCTTTGGACAAAAGTGAGGCTTGGGATCTGGTGGATTTGTTGGCTAGAAAGAAACCCATTGGAAGAAAATGGGTGTTTAAGAAGAAGATGAATGCAGAAGGCAAGGTGGAGAAACAAAAAGCTCGGATGGTAGAAAAATGTTATTACCAGGTGTCAGGAATTGATTTTGCTGATATTTTTTCTCCTGCTTCCAAGGTAGTTTCTATTACACTACTTTTATCTGTTGTTGCTGCTTTTGATTTTGAGGTACAAAAAATGGACATGAAGACAAAATTTCTTCACAGGGATTTGGAAGAAGAGATATACATGAATCAACCTAAAGGCTTTATGGTGAAGGAAAATAAAGAACTTGTATGCAAGTTAAAAAAGTCGCTATATGGGTAAAAACAGTCATGAAGGATGTGGTATCAGAAATTTGATACATTTATACAAGGACTTGACTTCACTAGAAACAAAGTAGATCACTATGTGTATTTTAAATTAAATTGTGATCATGTTATTTATTTGGTCTTGTATGTGGATGATATGTTGTCGATTAGAAATGACTAAGAAATTATCCAAGATTTGAAGACTCAATTTTCCTCCAAATTCGACATGAAGGATCTTGGTGTTGCAAACTATATTTTAGGCATGGAAATTAAATGAGATCAGGAAAAGAGGAAGTTGTGGTTAAACTAGAGGAAGTATGTTGAGACAATACTATAGAGGTTTAATATGAAGGATAGTAAACCAGTGAAGGTCCATATTCCTGTAGGTGTAAAGTTATTTGTTAAACAGTGTCCCAAGACATAAGAAGAGGAAGATGACAAATTCTGTGTTCCATACGCAAGTGTTGTCGGTATCCTGATGATGCAATGGTCTGTACTAGATCATACATTGCACATGCAGTGGGAGTATTGATCAGGTTTATGTCAGAACCAGGGAAGAAGCATTGGATATAACTGAATTTGGGTTTTTAGGTATTTGCATGGCACTAGTGATTATTATTTGTGCTACCAAGGAAGACTAGGATTGGATAGAATTTTGGACATTCATGGCTTTTTTGATGCAAACTAGGTTGGAGATTTGGATCAGATAAGATTTATAAGTGGGTATGTGTTTAACCTATTTGGAGGTGCAGTCAGTTGGATGAGAAAGTGACAGTCTGTAGTGGCACTTTCAACTATAGAGGCAGAATACATGGCAGCCACTCATGCAATCAAGGAAGCAATTTAGTTGCAGAGATTGTGTTCAAATATCGGGTTAGTACAAGGAGCTATAAGGATAGACTATGATAGCCAAAGTGAAATTTTCTTGGCAAACAACCCTATTGATCATTCAAAGACAAAGCACATTGATGTTTAGTATCACTTTGTGAGGGATATGGTTGAGGAAAAAAAGGTGTTGCTAGTAAAGGTGGACATTTTGAAGAATGCCATAGATGCATTGACGAAGTATGTGAGCATTGAGAAGTTTTCTTGGTGTAGACAAAAAATGGGCATTGCAGGGCTGGACCAATGACTAAGCTCTCCTATGACTCCCTGTGTGGCAAAGAAAACAATAAGTGGGAGTAGTTTGGGTGTGTGTTATATTCTTTCCACGACTAGCTCCACACACCTCGGGAAAAAAAAAATTGGACCCTATATTAGGTGGGCGAACCTACCTATGGTTTTGTGCATAGGTTTTGCACATGGTTTTGGGCATGATGGTTTTCTTCCTGTTGGCTCACTAAGATGTCTTTTTACAAGCAATCTTAATCCCTACATTATTTGTCAACCTAAGGTAAGTCTTTATGTTTCAAGAGTGCCAACAGAGTATGTGCAGTGAAGCTAGAGGTTATCTAATAATGAATCATTGCAATCATTAATGACTCATTCTTCAATTCAATTCACATGACTCTACAAAGAACTATTTATGAAAGGAATGCTTGCAACACCCAATGTAATTCCATAAAACTTATTCTGAACCCAATTGGAACTGAATGCAAATGAGAATTACATGGAGAATTATTCAAATAAGCTTGAGACTAATCACACTTAATCAAGTAAAGCAACTATGATTATCAAACAACACTACCAATCCAAATCCATCTGCATTACTCAATTGAACAACAATAATAAATTAATAACAATCAACAATCAGTAATTGAACAACAATCAGTAAGTGAACAGCAACAGCTATAAAATATTCCTAATTGGTAAACATTTTATATTGCAATCCATAGAAGTTACTCAGTCTTGTCTCTCAAGATCTATGATAACATCTATTCAATTTGAATAGAGATCAAACACACATTCACTAATTCTAATCAAGGCGCTTACCTAAGTCTATCTCACAGCTTCAATATAAATCTAAGTGAACAGTAGTATAAATCAAGGTCTCAAATCTTTAAAATAAATAAAGGAATTAAACATTAAATTAATTACAAAGACTGAATATAAACTATAACACAAAGGAGCAGTGGAACTTCTTGTGACTGGGCCCAAATTCGCCAAAAGCCTCTGCTTAATAAAAACTCAGAATATGAAGATGTATCAAGTGCAACCTTCTTTCATTAACTTCAAAGTAACATCTGACAAAGTCACTGAATTAATAGTGTTTTTGCTTCAAAAAGAATAATTACATATATAAAGTTTGAACTCTTATCTAGTTTCCTTTCGACCTTATATAACATAAAAGAGAAACTTGGATAGAAGCAAATCCTCATGATCAGGAGATGGTGAGGATTTCGCAATATAAAATCTAATCATATGATAAAACAAGAGTTTTCGAACTGATCTTCCACTTCCTTGTCTACCCCAGACGTCGTGGCTTTTCCCCTTTATGGCCTCGTGTTGTCTTTCTGACTGAACAGCTTTTTCCCAATTGAATCTCTGCATACGGAGATAGCAAAGAATTAGTTTTTTGTACTAAATTCGCCTATTCTATCACCAAATAGTTTCTTCCAACTTTGACTAATATTTTCCTAATTTTATTCTAAAAATAGAAATTATATTATAAGGATGAATGATAAATGAAGCATCAAATGATGAGAAATCATACCTTTTTCTTGTCCCAACATACTCCCCAGCTTACCTTGTTGCATGTCCTCGTGCAAGAGTATAGTTCAGATGCAACTACGTGAGGGAATAAGTAGGGTATACTTCTTGCTTGTAATTCCTAAAACCATTCTTTTGCTTGAGGATAGTGAAAGCCTAGATTACCTCATGATCTTTTAAGTTATAATCCCTACGATATTGATCAGGAGGGTACCATATGATTTGGGTTCTGTAGTGGAATCCTATCCATTCTGGTCCCATTGTTAAAATCATATTGCTATATTTGACAGAACGGGAAGAGGCAGCTTGGAAGTTACGGTATCCGAACGGCTCCCAGCCCCTCACAGTATTACAGGAAACTTCCCATCTTTTATTTGATGCAGCCAAGGATTCTTCTTTAATATGCTGGAAGTATTCCTTTCTGGCCTGAATGATATAAGTATGGATTGGCCCCAATTTTCCTACAACACCATTTTTCTTCATAAACTTCTTATGCCAGATAGATAAGAGTAGTGGCTATGTAGATTCTCCTTTGACCCATAGGTCGATGCCATACTCGCTCCTTTTAAAAGTGTTGTACGACTTGGCCCATTTTAGCTGATTAGCAGCAAAGTAAAGGTCTGCCTGAAAATGAATATCTCCTATGAAATTGGCATGGCGGCTATCCCTATCATCCTCTAAAACAAAATTATACATATAGAGCTCACAAAGGAGGCGTTGAACCTTCTCATCGTGTTCTATGAAATACTTAATAAAATCAAGAGTGGTTTTAATTTCTGTCAGTTTACCAGCCTTAACGGCCTTAACTTTTAACATGAGATATCTCTGCATAAGAAATAAAGCATAATTAGTGGTGGGAGCTTGATAAGATAGAGTGTCTGAATAGAGAGAATAGACAATCTCCATTTGTTCTTTGGCTTTCTGCAATTGACCCTCTAAATTTTCAACCTTCCTTTGCTTAACCTTGTATTGAGAAAAAGTCTCATCTTTTGTTCCAGTAAGTGCCTCAAAATTCTTCCTTAGCCCTTGGTGTTCATGAAAAGGGACCACATTTTCCTTGTGCTGAGCTAACTCTTGGTGAACTGTTCAAAGCTCATTCTTTAATTTTCTAATAATGGATTCTCTAACCAAGGGGGTGTAAAGAGTCATTTCATCTATGGACTTATGCATCTTGGGTCTCCTCAGGGTCAGTCTGCATAGCAACTTCCACTACTTCTGGAATTACAACTTGAACATTTTCTTTAATATCGGTCTGGACAATAGTGTCTATAGTGAGGTAGGCCATTTGATTTCCCAGTGAAAAGATACAAGGCTCCTCGGTTTGTACGGCAGTATATTCTCTAATAGCAGGCTCAGTCTGGGTTTCTTTTGTTTAACCCTTAAGAAACTTTGTCTAAGTCTCAGCATCCTTTCCAGAACATTGTTCTGTTTGTGTCCCTACATTCTTCATTTCTACTTTCAATTTCCTCATTCTGGTTGCTTCTTTTAGCCAATATTTCAACTGACTGATTACCTGCTTCTATTTTATGTATTTTCTGAGCACCCTGATGAGCCCCAAATTTGGTAACATTTTGGGCTCATTTGGCCTAACTACCTTTGCTCAATCCTTCATTTTTCATAACTTATGCATCATTTTTTAGTATGTTTATGTCATTTGTACAAATAAGGGCAGTCACTATTCCTAGGTGGCTAACACGTGCTCATTTCAGGTTTTTTGACACATGATTGGAACAAAACCGGGCAGATAAGGACCAGGCGATAGCCAAGATGGGGTTGAGGATTCGTAGGAGGGTTGTCCACATCATTAAATGGCCTTCCTCGGGATCTTCACCCCCAACTCTGAGCTCCAACAGCCACCACAACCGGATTAGAAGACAGCCAAACGGATTTTGAAGAAGCAGCAGTTCACTCCTAGTTTGGTCAGCCAAGTCCCACTGATTTAGGAGGCCAAGTTGGGGCCTCGTGGTGTATAAATGATAAGGCTTTAGCCTTCGAAAAGGAGTTTTGAAACATTGTTGCACATTCTGCACTTCGAGCTGCTAGCTTGGTTTTGCTCTTTTGTAGCCATTATTGGCATGCTCTTTGACTTATGATTATTATCTTTTAATGGAAAGCAGTCAGATTTGATCTCAGTTCTGAGCTTTTAAAGGAGCCATAGCTCTCGGGGTTGGGCCCAACCTGAGAGCCTAAGGCCTCCTTCTTCTGCATTGTTATCTTTTCTTTCAGCATTATGGTTTTTCTTTACATGCATTTGAAACGCAGTTTGCTGAGTTAGATTTCTTGGTGTAGTTAAGTAGGTCATTGTTATAGGACATAGTTGCTTCAGCTGTTTAGAATAGAGTGAAGAGATTGGAGTTGATAAAAGTTCTAGAAAAGGGTTGCCTGCACACTCATTTTCACCTCTTTCTAGGGGCTGGAATTGCAGACAGTGCTACCCACCAAAAACATTGGTTTATGCATTCATGCAATCTGTGGAGCAATATTTTCGTTTGTAGAAGTTGTCCATGCGTTCAGACCTCTTGGAGTGTTCCTTTGCTTCAGTACCATACATGGTTTTCCTTAAGAATAACATTGTTGTTCATTGGTTCCATTAAACAGTTAGGAATGCTTTGATTATATGCAGGACGTGGATTATTTGATTCAGTTTGCACTGTCCAGTGCTACTCCCTCACCCTCTCATCCTTCTAAGCCTTGCCCAGGCCAACTGCTCACCTCCCAATTAGACCCCTTGTCTCTCAGCTACTCTACTACCCACATTATCCTCCCTTTTCGACTTTCCATTCCCTCTACCCTCCTTTAGACAAACTAGCTTAGCACACCGCCTCATCATCTCATCTCTCTATCACTAAGTCATTAAAAACCCCTCTCCTACCTCCCTATCCACCCATGTAGCCTCTTCCACTCACCCATCACCCAAAATCTGATTGTAGAACATCCTGTAGAAATTCTGAAACATCCTGTAGAACCCCTGCAGACTTCCTATAGAAGCTCATAAACGCGGTCTCTTGGTAGCCAACATTGTGAAACTCTCTGGAAGGGTGTTAGGGACCCCTTAGACCCTCTCTAAACTTTCCCAACCTTTTTCAAGCCTTTTTCCTCGTTGATCCACCTCTGCACAGTAAAAATCTAGTTAAAAGCACATGCATGATAATTCTAATAATTGAAACAAAAATACAAAAGATGTTTTCTTCAGATAGAGGTAGTCTAGACACATGCATTTCACCTTCATAGAAGTAATGACATCTCTTTCAGTAGTTTGCATTCCCATATCTGCATCAGTAAGACTAGCTGGTAGAATTAGGGTTTGCTAGGGTTTGCGTTTCTTGTTGGCTTTCAGTTCCTTTCTGCAAATAGATTAGCTTCCTTTGAGTTAGCTTTCATCCATCAGTTAAAAAGCTTCTTCTAAGAGCTCATAGAAGTTGGCTTGAGCCCCTAGCGGACTTGTGCCAGTTGACCAGGTGACAGCTGCGGCAAGAGCTAGTACTTGTGCATACAACACCGTCGCTTCCAAGTTTGTTACGAACTATCGGGTTGATAAAACTAAAGAAGGAAGCTCCAGGAGTTGTAGCATTATTGCTACAATACTGGAGCCCACCATCTTTTTGGCGCCGTTGCCGGGGAAGCGTCAGAGTATTGGTGATTGTTTCTTTTCTTCTACTTTCCTACTCTCGCCTTCTGCTAAGTAGTATTTCATTTCCATTCTGCAATTTCCTTTCTGCAAAAGTAGCATAGACATTTCCTGCTTTTACAGATTAACATTTCAATTCCGCAATTTCATTTCTGCAAGCGTAGATTATCATTTCAATTCCGCAAGCGTAGCCTAGCATTTCATTTCTGCAATTTCATTTGAGCAAAATAGATTAGTTCTTTCATGCTTTCATTTCAATTCTGCATTTCCATCTTAGCAGGATAGTTAGTTGCAGTTCAATCTGTTTTAGTTTTGCAGGTACCAGAAAAAAACAAAAGCAATCAGAAGTCTTTTCATTTCATGCCTCGTAGAAATCGAAATAAAACAGGCAAATTCTTACCCAACACCCCCACACATCACTGAGTCACCCTTCTCTCTTCTTTGGTGACAGTGATCCAGAAGAACCTATAGGTGAACCTCCTGAGATATACGAAGATCCTATAGTAGAAGAAGAGTTAGAGAACACTCCATCTGAAGCTATGGCTGACAATAGGAGAGAAGATGAGAGAGTTGAAGGTGCCTTCCCCATCCGAGAGACCAATGGAGACATGAAAATGAAGAACATGCAGGCAGGCTACTATTGGCCCACGCTTCATCAAGATGTCAGAAGGTATATCAGCCAATGTGATCGATGCCAAAGGATGGGGAAACCGACTCCAAGGGACGAAATGCCTCTCCAACCTCAAGTGACCCTTGAGCCATTTGAGAAGTGGGGTATGGATTTTGTGGGTCCAATCAATCCTCCTTCGAGGAAAAGGTCTTACATCATTGTGTGCACAGACTACCTGACAAAGTGGGCAAAAACCAAGGAAATCAAAGCAGCGATAGAAGAAAAGGTGGCCGAGTTCTTAAGAGAAAACATCTTCTACAAATTTGGCTACCCAAAAGATCTAGTCACCGATCAAGGAAGCCAGTTCACCTCCAACTTAATTGAAGACCTACTCGCTCATCACAAAATCAAGCATAGGACTTCCACCCCCTATCATCCTCAAGCAAATGGGCAAGTGGAAGTCACACATAGAGCATTGGAAGGGATCTTGACTAAGGTGGTGAGCAGCAGGAGGAAAGATTGGGCAGATTGCCTGGTTGAGGCCACATGGGCTTACAACACCACTTGGAAGACCACAACCAGCTTCACACCTTATGAGCTGGTCTATGGGAAGAGAGCTTTGCTGTCAATTGAGTTTGAATACAACACCTTGAGGATAGTAGCTCAGCTGGACCTGGATCTCAGCCATGCCCAACAAGAAAGGTTATTGCAGATGAATGGATTGGATGAGCACCGAATGCAAGCCCTTCTCCACTCAAAAGTGGTTCAACTTCAGAGGAAGGTGTGGCATGACCAACACCTCAATGACAAGCAATTTCAGCTAGGAGATTGGGCGTTTTTGTAGGATTCCAGGCATAAGGATTTCAAGGGGAAGCTGAGAACCAGATGGCTGGGACCATATGCAGTGGAAAAATGTAAAGACAATGGATATGTTCTTATTCAGACCATTGATGAGGAGGCCATCCCTATGCTTGTCAATGGGCATCGACTAAAGATCTACAGAAAACCTCTGTCAAGGCAAGAATTCATCAAAACTGTGGAAAAATCAGTGCTGGTCATAGAGAAGGGTTTTGCCTCTGTTTTGGGCATACCCTGAAGATCTTAAAAAATAAATAAAAATAAATAAAAATAAAAATAAAGATCCTTGGGTGAAAACCTTTCTGAGGCTCCCAAGGCAGATGGTAGGGGTGAAAACCTCATTGAGGCGTCCCTACTGTCTTTCTGAAAATGTTTGAAAAAGACCCTTGAGTGAAAACCTCTCTGAGGCGCTCAAGGCAGATGGTAAGGGTGAAAACCTCATGGAGGCGCCCCTGCTGTCTTTCAAAAAAAAAAAAGAAGAAGAAAAAACAAAAAAAAAAAAAATAGGGAAAGCAAGTTCACAATGTGGAAATGCGTGCAGGTTGCAGGTATTCCATGCAGGAAAAAAAGGCCCTCAACTCAAAGACAAGGGTCCCTACTATGCTACCAGGTGACCTCACCAGCACTCCCTCTAGAAACACTCATCTCTTCCAAGGTCTGGGCTTGATTTGATCACCGTTTAGCCTTCTACAGGAAGCTACAGGACTGTCTACAGGAAGTTCTGTATTTCTACAGGAAACTTCCTGTAGAATCTTTGGACGGCCCAGAACTGACTGTGTGGGGAGATCTAACGTCTGAGGTCCGACACGGAGGCATGCAAGCTAATGTTTTCTCCATCACGCACTGTTGTCACCTCCTTCTACCACCCCAGTTGCCATGCAATGGAAATACCTGTACAGTCAAAACAGAACATTGAATTATCAGAGGAAGCGATTCTCAAATGGAAAAAAGATTCAAAGACACCATGCACTACTTATCAAAGCCATCCGAGGGCCCTGCGATCGTGACCGTGATGTCACCATCTCCACCGTTTTGGCATGCACTCGAGGAGGAAAAACTGCTACAGGACATCCTACAGGAATCCCGTAGCAGTTCATCCAGCTAGAATGTACACCATCAAGGCGCCTGCAACACATAGAGCGGGCACATGCACCACCCATAGCCAAGTAACAATCTTCGTAATCAGTAGCAGTCTGCAAGGAGGGACCCCCGTGCCTATGTATGAAGCAGCAACAAGCAAATCCAATCACCCTCATCCTGAAACCTGAAAATAATGTCGCGGCCGCACAGGTAAGTGCCTCACCCTTTTTTCGTCAAATTACATGAATAATACTCTAAAATGTTTGCAAGTGTGGAAATGAACGGGTTGAGCAGTCGGGTAGCCATTCAACTGGCCACCACGACCAGTCAAATGGTCTCGTCAGATTTGGAAAGTGGTGGTCGTGGCATGCAAAACGGGTAATGGACACGTGAGAAGCGTCCAGTCGGGGAGAAGCAGCGATTTAACGGAAATGGCGACGGCAGATCTGCAGGGAATGATGCGGCAGTCAGGGAGACTTGCAGTGAAATGAATAGGTGACGTCTTCCAACGGTCCGGCAGGGACAGCTCACCCCCGTGCCACGAGTTCGGCCGAGATTCAAATCCACCAGCTAGATCATCACTCCACTCATTTATCACCAGCCGTTTTGCAGTCGAGTAGCGTCCGAATTTCTCTGAAGCTCGTTACTCCAAGTCCTCGGCTTGTTCAGACGTCTGGTGGTGGCACAGAAGGAGCAGAACCACTGACGTGCTCTCCGGAACCTGTGCGCGACTTCTACAGGAAGCTACGCTACAGGAAGCTCGCCGCTACGGAGGAAAATTGATCTATTCACGTCAAAGGTGGCGAATTGGAAAAGGTAAGCCTGAACCTGTTCCTCCCATGCAATTGGTTTGAAGGGTGGTGAAGTTGACGTCCTCAAAAATGTAAAACTACAGTCTGAGCATAAAATTGCAAGCATCGTCTTCCTTTTGCATGAAAGTTGTCGTCGAAGTATATGCGGGGTTTTCTACAGGATGTGGTTTGTAATCGAGCCCCTGTCAAGGCTCATCTGTAGATAGTCAAGAATTCATGAATTGTGTGTGTGACAGAGGCGTAGTTCTACGCTCTGTCCCAAAGAAATCCGAAAGGCCACCTTTTGATACGCACCCGCCACCTCCGGCTAACATAGCAGGCTTTCACCATGCCGGGTGGATTCATCAGAAAGGAACCGACAGACTCAAAGAAGCTACGGGAAAACCCGGAGGTGGTAGAACTGTTCACTCGTGCGCGATGGATGTCGTTCTGCGACAAGCTTCAAGGCTATGATGATGAGGTAGCAGAGGAGTTCCTGCGAGCTTTGAAGCCAAAATCAAAAACGCTGGTCGTTGTCAATTTCAGGGGTTTGAATCTCAGACTCACCCCACAGTTCATCAGCAGAGTCACTAACCTACCAATGGGGGTACCGTGGGACAAGGAGGAGAGGAAATTAGGCCAGAAGGCTAAAAAGGAGTTCTTTCCACTGGAGGAGCAATTCTTAGAGGATAAGAACGGGGTTCGCAGAGCTAGCCTACAGCCGCTTTGGAGTGAGGTCAGCCTCCAAATTATGAAATACATCACGTGCGAAGGACGATTCAGCATCGTATATGGGTACCATTTCCGGCTGCTCACAGAATTGAGGCACCAAATGGACCTACCTTCAGAAAACAAGCTAAGTATTCCTTACTTCCTCCTGTAGTCTATGACTGAGTGTGCCACCAAATTACGAGAGGGCACGCCAGACCAGGTAGCCCATCATGGGCTCATTAAGCTCCTCGTGGAGGATGCACTCCACACCTACACAGTCCCTCTCTCATGGGAAGCCTTCCGAAATCTGACTAAGGATGGCGATATCAAAATGTTGACCGAGGAGCTCACCTCCTCCAGCAGCGAGGAGAAGGAGTCAGTACATACAGAGAAGAAAGGGAAAGGCCAAGAACCCGCGGCCAAAGCACCGAAGAAAGAACAAAAGCGGCGGCAAGAGAAACCCCAGGTTGCCAAAAAGGAGGGTGACAAATCCACATTGACACCCAGAGAGAAAAGGCTACAGAGTAGGGTGGAAAGGACTGAACCAGTCCACGTCAGTAAAGGCACCTCGAAAGCAGCCTCAACCAAGTCAAAAGGCAAAGCACCCTCAGTCAAACAGGCTAAAACGGTGCCACCTGTTTCTACAGGAAAACCAAAAACGGCTTCTACAGGAAGCCAAAAATCAGCTGATATAGGGCCTTCTACAGGAAGCCCTGAGAAAGAAAAACCAAAGGAGAAGACAGCCGAAATTCTTGCAAGGGAGGCAGCAGCCGTGCTGGCCACCCTTAGTACATCTCCTAATCCGAAAGAAAAACGAAAGAGGGAGATCCCTCTGTATTTCAAAGCCAGGAGAAGTGTGAGAATCAAAACAGGCAGGCCCCAACCTCCATCCAGCAGCCCAATTACTATAGAAGATACCCCTACCTTGCCAAGGTAGAGGTCCCCCTCAAAAATATCATTCACTTATGAGTGGGGGAGCCCGAAGACAACTACTTGGAAGGAGAGAATGGACAGGTTGGCTTCAAAAGCCCGGCTATAGGATGCTGAGGCCATTCTACAGGAAACCTTGGCCCGGCTTAAGGAGATAGAGAGGATGGAGGGAGAGGCACCCTCATCACCACTTAGGGAAGACGAAGTAGAGCCACCGAGGGAAGAAGAGAAAGAGCATATTCCGGAACCTAGTCCCCAGCCAAGCTTGAGCTCGTATTATAACTTTTTGGAGGCTGGGAAAATTATTCCACAAAAATTCACAGTGCCGCTTTTCTTTGCGTTGGAGGAAGAAAGAGTGAGAACCCACACGTGGATGAAAATAGCTAAATCAAAAGGAGTGGCAGATATAGGCCCCTTGGAGGAACAACTCAAGGAGGCAAGAAAAGAATTAGCTATGGCCAAACATGTGGCAATCTGCCAGCGGGTATTCCTATAGGAAGAGAACGAGAAACTTAAACTGCAGCTACAGGAACTGAAGAAGGAAAAGGGCACATCCTCAGGGGACACTACAACAGAACACCAAGGCAGAGAATGACTGCAAGTTGGTCTTGGGGAGCCAACCTCGCATCTACAGGAAAGGGAACTGCAAGCACAAATCGAGATACAAGCTCTCAAACAGCAGTTGCAGCAAAAAGAGGCACAACTGGCTTGCATGGCCAGTTGGGCCATGGATGCTCTACAATGCAGACAGCCGGCCAAATCCTATGGCCTGTACCTACGAGACCAGTGGCTGCAATTTCAAATTAATGCATTGGCACAGAGGGGTATCTCCCAACTCCAAGACCCCCAGCAGTTCACAGCGTTATGCAATAGCAGTTCATCAGAGGATAAGGCCAAACTCTCGGAGTTCTATCTCCATAATTTGGCCCTTCCTAATGTGACTACATGGGATCCCAACACAGTTGTAGGGGATATGCAGTTGATGGCATTTGCCTCATGGTTGAACCATGAAGAAAAGAGGGCAGCAGAAGTCAAAGAGGTCATGGACCGAGAATTACATGAGCCACTGCTGATTAGAGCAGAGCCAGGGGATCCCACTGCATTGATATCAGCCCACCAACACTTAGCCACCAACTCTCAAACTTTATTGAAATACATGGATCAGCAGGCACAGGCCATAGCACATTTCGAGGATATGGAGCGACTATTAGGGGACAACTGTGTTCATGCTTGCACCCGCCGATGGAAACACATTGTCCCATAGCCTTAAAATCAAAGAATATCATACTCCAACTCGAATGAGGGAAGCTCTAGCACGGGTGCACCTCTACAAGAATTCCATACAGAACCTCCAAGCTAGCTGGATTGGCCTCAAGCTAAGCCCACCTCTGCTGTTAGGATTGATGGAAGGCAGCACAGAAAAAGAAGAGCATAAGCAGTGCGAAGAGGTGGAAAGGAAGATTGGGTTCCATGCCAGTGAGGAGGAGACCACTTCAGAAGCCTCGGATGTGAGGGTGGGGTTGAAAGCATGAAGGATGAGGAGCTGGATTAGTTTCTCAGGGATGAGCAATCATTTTAGCTGGGGGGATGATGAGCCCCAATTTGTAACATTTTGGGCTCATTTGGCCTAACTACCTTTGCTCAATCCTTCATTTTTCATAACTTATGCATCATTTTTTAGTATGTTTATGTCATTTGTACGAATAAGGGCAGTCACTATTCCTAGGTGGCTAACACGTGCTCATTTCAGGTTTTTTGACACATGATTGGAACAAAACCGGGCAGATAAGGACCAGGAGACAGCCAAGATGGGGTTGAGGATTCGTAGGAGGGTTGTCCACAGCATTAAATGGCCTTCCTCGGGATCTTCACCCCCAACTCCGAGCTCCAACAGCCACCACAACCGGATTAGAAGACAGCCAAACGGATTTTGAAGAAGCAGCAGTTCACTCCTAGTTTGGTCAGCCAAGCCCCACTGATTTAGGAGGCTAGCTTAGGGCCTCGTGATGTATAAATGATAAGGCTTTAGCCTTTGAAAAGGACTTTTGAAACATTCTTGCACATTCTGCACTTCGAGCTGCTAGCTTGGTTTTGCTCTTTTGTAGCCATTATTGGCATGCTCTTTGACTTATGATTATTATTTTTTAATGGAAAGCAGTCAGATTTGATCTCAGTTCTGAGCTTTTAAAGGAGCCATAGCTCTCGGGGTTGGGCCCAACCTGAGAGCCTAAGGCCTCCTTCTTCTGTATTGTTATCTTTTCTTTCAGCATTATGGTTTTTCTTTACATGCATTTGAAACGCAGTTTGCTGAGTTAGATTTCTTGGTGTGGTTAAGTAGGTCATTGTTATAAGACAGAGTTGCTTCAGCTGTTTAGAATAGAGTGAAGAGATTGGAGTTGATAAAAGTTCTAGAAAAGGGTTGCCTGCACACTCATTTTCACCTCCTTCTAGGGGCTGGAATTGCAGACAGTGCTACCCACCAAAAACATTCGTTTACGAATTCATCCAATCTATGGTGCAATATTTTCGTTTGTAGAAGTTGTCCATGCGTTCAGACCTCTTGGAGTGTTCCTTTGCTTTAGTACCATACATGGTTTTCCTTAAGAATAACGTTGTTGTTCATTGGTTCCATTAAACAGTTAGGAATGTTTTGATTATATGCAGGACGTGGATGATTTGATTTAGTTTGCACTGTGCAGTGCTACTCCCTCACCCTCTCATCCTTCTAAGCCTTGCACAGGCCAACTGCTCACCTCCCAATTAGACCCCTTGCCTCTCAGCTACTCTACTGCCCACATTATCCTCCCTTTTCGTCCTTCCATTCCCTCTACCCTCCTTTAGACAAACTAGCTTAGCACACCCCCTCATCATCTCATCTCTCTGTCACTAAGTCATTACAAACCCCTCTCCTACCTCCCTATCCACCCATGCAGCCTCTTCCACTCACCCATCACCCAAAATCCAATTGTAGAACATCCTGTAGGAATTACTGAACATCCTGTAGAAATTCTGAAACATCTTGTAGAACCCCTGTAGACTTCCTGTAGAAGCTCATAAACGCGGTCTCTTGGTAGCCAAACTTTGTGAAATTCTCTGGAAGGGTGTTAGGGACCCCTTAGACCCTCTCTGAACTTTCCCAACCTTTTTCAAGCCTTTTTCCTCCTTGATCCACTTTGTGAAATTCTCTGGAAGGGTGTTAGGGACCCCTTAGACCCTCTCTGAACTTTCCCAACCTTTTTCAAGCCTTTTTCCTCCTTGATCCACCTCTGCACAGTAAAAAGCTAGTTAAAAGCACATGCATGATAATTCTAATAATTGAAACAAAAATACAAAAGGTTTTCTTCAGATAGAGGTAGTCTAGACACATGCATTTCACCTTCATAGAAGTAATGGCATCTCTTTCAGTAGTTTGCATTCCCATCTCTGCAATAGTAAGACTAGCTGGTAGAATTAGGGTTTGCTAGGGTTTGCGTTTCTTCTTGGCTTTCAGTTCCTTTCTGCAAATAGATTAGCTTCCTTTGAGTTAGCTTTCGTCCATCAGTTAAAAAGCTTCTTCTAAGAGCTCATAGAAGTTGGCTTGAGCCCCTAGCGGACTTGTGCCAGCTGATAAGGTGACAGCTGCGGCAAGAGCTAGTACTTGTGCATACAGCACCGTCGCTTCCAAGTTTGTTACGAACTACCGGGTTGATAAAACTAAAGAAGGAAGCTCCAGGAGTTGTAGCATTATTGCTACAATACTGGAGCCCACCACACCCTTTTAAGTTTATATTTGTAGGGCTCTTCTACTCTAGGGCTTCCATCTGGGGCTGCATTACCTTCTGCTACTTGTACAGCCTGCATTATGTTAGCATCAAGAATGTTCCCATTTGGAAGTGTGTTTTCTGGTGGGATTTCTTCTTCCAACTCATAATTATTATTCATTTCATGTTCAGGAGATCCCAATGCAATGGTATCTCCTGAATAGTCATCATTCTCGTGGTCTTCTTCTTGGTAGGACTCATCCACGAGGGACTTTGAAAAGGGAATATCACTTGGTTGATTATCATCCTTCAAGTTTTCACCTTCATGGTTTCTTTCAACTAGGGTTTCTTCATGTTCCTTGGCTTCAAGGGGTGTTTCCATATCGGGAATTAACTCTCTCTGCTCCTCCATGGCATCAGTGCATGGCTGCATTTGTTCATGACTAGAATTGTTAGCAGGGACCGACCGATCAGGGGTACAGTTCTATTCTTCAGTGTTCCCTGGTTGTTCCCTGTCCTCGGTAAACATTCCCATGCTTCCCAAAACCCTTGCCACTTCCCCCTCATAGTTTTGCAAAGGAGGATCTTGAGGACTAAGAGGAGGTGTGTGGGATGGTCCAACTTCTTTTGCTTGGATTGGAATGTGTCACTGAGAAATTACTCTCATCGAGCATTTATGCTTAGCTGCTTCTAGGGGTGCAGTGGGGCTTTTTCGTTTTAATATTTTCTTTGGGCCTGGGGTTCTTGGCCCTTGCTGCTCTGTTTCCTCATTTTCCGGGGGTGGAGCCAAGGTAGTATTTATGATACTGTCCCATGTTAATTATTGTTGTTCCAATCTGTATGTGATGATTAACTTAATTAACCCATGATGGCTGACTACACTATGTGGGTCCTTGGTTGTCCTTACCCATCGGGCAACATCGTGTAATAGGGAATTTAAATAAAATGGTAAATTAATTGAAATTCTTTCCTTTAAAATGGCTAGGAGTTTTAGCTGTCTAGGCTTTACCACATCATGTTGTCCATCGCAGGTGATATATATTTGGACAATGACCACCAGCTCTTGCCATGGTTGCTGCAACGCCGAAGGATGAATTCTTTCCCCATTTGTACCAGTCGCTCGATTAGGTCCTGGAAGGCTTCAATTGCATTGTATAAAAGGATGTGTTTGTCTACCCATTTCACCCCTTCTACCGGAAGTCGGGTGACTTCAGCCAGGACTTCTTCTGAAACTACCATGCTTATGCCTTTGACCACTGTACTACCGTTCTACAGATTTTGCAGAAACTCCAGTGTTAGCTCTTCATGGAATCCCTGCAATCTGTTTAAGTACTACAACCAGCCAGCACGTTCAAGGATTTCGTGGGCTTTGTCTGACTCCATTAGTACTCGAGGCTCACTCTGAATTTATCTTCCACCCATAACTACTGTAATTGAGTCTGGTTCTTCTATATACAACTGTGTTTTACCCCTGTAATGCAACACAGCAACAATTTATATCATAGCAATTATAAAGGAAATGATGCTACTTGGATAAGTATTATTGTTTTAGTTAAGTCATCCATCCTGTCAGCCCTACTTAACGAAAAATTGTATGTTCGCATGCCCACCATAATGAATGCCATCCTTCGACCAATCAGAATTTTCTGCTAATTATTACATATTCTTGCACATCATGCAATTCATACTCCAGAGGTAATCTGAATGATTGTCAAACATTTATTCATAACTTGAATACATGTTATCCATACGCAGGTCATCCCCCCCCCTCTCTGACGGAAAAGGGCGTCCATGTCCTTTCAGCACGCAGAAAACAGGCGAATAAATTTATGTTAAAAAAATGTTGGCGACAAATATAAAAAGCACAGCATGCAAATCAATAAAGAAATTAAACGATATGCGTTGTCAGACGTGAATTGGCCAAAATAAAAAAAGCAATATCAAGTAATTATGTCAACGATTTTACCGTGAGCGGAATTAATCACATCATCATAATTAACGGTTTATGTTTAATGGTTGTCATTTAATGTGCGGACATATGGAATATGATAAATAAAAATAAAAATTACCATGCTATGTAGCTTGTAAAAGTGCTACCAAACGGAAATTTTCGTTTAGAAATAGAGTTATAGGTGATAAGAGGTAGATGTCATGTGGCAAAATAAGATAATACTTCAATACTACCGCAGAGCCACTGCTTCTAGCAAGTATTCATAACCTTGGTAGGGTTGCTTTTTAACCCTCCCAAATGAGCTAGAGTCCTTTTTACAGTTTAATTTTTCTTTCTTTTGTCACAAAGAGACCATTATGCTGGCATGGTGACCAAATAACCATAGTGCTACTCACTAGGGTGAAACAGAGATGATCAGGCTGGCTCGTGATGAGGACCCCTATTCTTCTAACAAATTAATTATCAAGAAGATCATTACCTTGGTTTGGTAGCCAAATTGGAATGTCACCTGTTACATTCTTATGATCATGGTAGGTTGGATCATGATGAGACCCACTATCCTCTTTGGACAATGTTTTAAGAATTTTGCTATTTTATTTTTCTCTTGCAATGTTTCTTGTAAAAAGGGAGGCTCATTTGCTCCTTAAGAATCAAGGATGGTGTAAGAAGTAAGAAGATGACAATGGAAGTCTTATACTCTTATCCCTTAACATTATATCGATGAGTTTTATCCATTTGGGAGTATAAACATAAGAGAGCATGCATTAAAGGTAATGAATCATTTCTGGATGTGTCCCAAAAGAAAAGATATTCAGACAACCATTATAAAAATACACCATATTAGCTTAATGGATAAAGGTAACCAACAAAATGGTTTTAGAAGTTATAATGATATTGTTATTACCATTTATCTTTAGAAGAGGCACAAATTCACATGGTGCTTATTTTCAATACAAAAGAAGAAGATCATGGTATAATGATCAAGAGAAAAATGATAAAAATTCAAAATTTAGCTCGTAAAAGGTGCGGTTCAATTAGCAAAATCAAAAATCAAAAAAATAAAAATAAAGAAACAAGGTGCTTGTTCAATTGATTGAACGACAACCGTTCAATCATTTGCAAGACAAAATCAATCAAAAATGAAATTTTTGTTCAATCAATTGAACGGAAGTCATAGCCCCAAGGGTTAGCTCAACTGGTCAAATAAGTGCCTCGTCGTTCGGGAGGTCACAGGGTCAATTCTACCTAAAGCCCTTGGGGTTAGGCCTAGCTATTGGTCACGGGGCTTGATACCCTTTATCAAGCTCAAATATTTTCATGGATGTAGTGGCCACCCAGTGACCATGGGTGTCCGTGAACCACCCGACAAAAAAAAAAAATAAATAAATAAATAAAATAAAATAAAAATTGAACGGCAGTCATCCAGTTGTTCGAACAGCTGAGTCGGAATAAACACAAAATGTGTTGTTCAATCAATTGAATGGAGGTCGTTCAATGGTTTGAACAGTAAAAACAAATAAGAAAAGCAATGTTGTTCAATCAAGTGAACGACAATTGTTCAATAACTTGAACAGCGAAAACTAATGAACGGAAAATGTGTCGTTCAATCAATTGAGTGATAGTCGTGAGAACGCAAAGGAAAACGTGATGTTCAATCAATTGACCAGCAGTTGTTCAATTGTTTGAACAAAGAAAAATGAAAAATAAAAATGTGTTGTTCAATCAATTGAATGGAAAGCGTTCGCTTGTTTGAACATCAAAAAACAAAAAAGAAAAAATGTGTTGTTCAATCAATTGAACGGCAAATGTTCAATTGTGTGAACAACGAAAACAACAAAGAAAAATGTGTTGTTCAATCAATTGAAAGGAAAAACGTTTAGTTTTTTGAACAGTGGAAAACGAAAAAATAAAAATGTGATGTTCAATCAATTGAACGACAAACGTTCAATTTTGTGAACAGTGAAAACAACAAAGAAAAATGTGTTGTTCAATCAATTGAATGGAAAAACGTTCAATTGTTTGAACAATGGAAAACGAAAAAAAGAAAAATGTATTGTTCAATCAATTGAATGACAAACATTCAGTTGTGTGAACAACGAAAACAACAAAGAAAAATGTGTTGTTCAATCAATTGAATAGTAAAACATTTAGTTGTTTGAACATTCGAAAAATGAAAAAAAAAATGTGTTGTTCAATCAATTGAACAGAAAACGTTCAATTGTGTAAACAACAAAAACAACAAAAGAAATGTGATGTTCAATCAATTGAATGGAAAAACGTTCAGTTGTTTGAGCATCAAAATACGACAATGAAAATTGTTTTTTTCATTCAATTGATCGACAAACATTCAATTGTTTGAACATCAAAAACAAAAAATAAAATAAAAAATCCATATCTACATGGTAATGCCTACAAAGGTATGTACATTATTTACAATTTTTCAAGCAATTTCAATTTTTTAAAGAAGTTGATGGGTTATCATTCCTTGCAGCTAGAATTTGCATGGAGGGGTCCTCACGTAGCTGCTTGCAGAAAGATTCTTTGGTAAGCGGTTGATGATAGAGGCGCACTCGATGCCCGTTTCCCTTAAAGGAATGGCCGGATCCGTCTATGGTAGTCAAGGTAAGAGTACCATTGTTATGTACTTCTTGAATCTCATAAGGGCTGAGCCATATTGTTTGCAACTTGCCTGGGAAGTCTTGGAACCTGTAATCTTACAGAAGTGCCCAATCCCCTTTTTGAAACGTTTTCTTCTTGATAAGGTTGTCATGCCATTTTTCCCTTTGTTGTTTTATTATTGCAGTTCCTTGCAAGCAATCGAGCTTCATCTAGTTTTTTAATCTCCTGAAGATGCTTGGTTTGAGCTTCTGTTAAATCTAGACCCACTTCCTAGGTGTCCTTAGAGTCTTTATTTTGAATTCGATTAGAAAAATTGGTTCTTTGCCGAACACAAGCTGGTAGGGAGAGTATCCATTAGTATTCCTCCAAGTCGTACGATAGGCCCACAATGCCTCTGGCAGTCTAGTAGTCCAATCTCATCAGTGCGTTGAGACTGCCTTGGTCAGAATTTCTTCTATAACCTTGTTGGTACTTTCTACATGCCTGTTCACCTACGGGTGATACAGAGACGTGATCTTGTGTGTAATATGATGGTTTCTGAGGGTTGCAGTAATCTTGTTACCTATGAATTACTTTCCCCCATCTGTAATTACTTCTCTTGGTAATCCATATCGCACAAATAACCCAAAAAGGAAGTTAATTACTACTTCCTCTGTGGCTCTTAGTAAATCTAATGTTTCCACCATTTTGTCACATAATCTGTGGCTACCAGTACGTAGGCCTTTTGATTGGAAGGTGGATAGAATGGACCTACGAAGTCTAATTCCCAACGCTCGAAGGGTTCTAGGAAAAATTGTGGCCATAGGGCATTTCATCAGATTGACCAGCCCATCCCATCCTTTGGCAACTGTCACAAGTCTAGGCATATTTTTTTAGCATCCTTAAAGATAGTGGGCCAATAATAGCCCATTTGTAATACCTTATGTCCTATCCTTCGGTTTGCGAAATTTCCTCCACAGGGTTCGTCATGGAAAGCCTTCAGGATGTCATGGAACTTATCCTCGCGGATACATCTGCATATACACATTTCGGCTCCTGTATGAAAAAAATATCTACATATCCAAGAGAACCGGGCACTGTGCTGAACAATCAATTTTCTTTCCCTTGTTGTTAAATGTTTAGGTAGCTTCCCTACTACCAGAAAATTTGCCACATTTGCGTACCATGGTGTCTTAACCACCACAGCAAATAGGTTCTCATTTGGGAATTGGTCATCTACTGCCAATGGATCATTAACCTTCAGAATTCGAGATAGAAAATCAGCAATGGGATTCTCCTTTCCTAGACGATCTTTAATGGTAATGTTGAACTCCTGCAAAAGCAATAACCATCATGTTACTCGACCATTTGTGATTGGTTTATTAGCTAGATATCTAATAGTAGAGTGATAAGTGTACACAAAGACTTGATAGCCAGTTATATAGTGTCTATATTTGTTTATTGCATAAATAACTGCTAAGAATTCTTTTTCTATCACTGTGTAATTGAGTTCTGCAGGGGTGAGATTTTTTCTAATGTAATATATAGCATAAGGTTTCTTGTCCTCCTCCTGGCTGAGGATAGTGCCTATGGCTACATCTGATGTGTCCATGGAAATATGGAAACAGCTCCCAGTTTGGTCCACGTAATATTGGTGTTGTTGAGACTAGTTTCTTTAATCCTACAAAAGCTATGTCACACTTGTCAGACCAACTGAAATCAACGTTTCCAGTTAGAGCGTATAAGGGTGCCACAATCTGTGAAAAATTCTTGATAAATCTGCAATAATAACCTGCATATCCTAGGAAACTATGTACCTCTGTTTGGGTGCATGGGGTAGGCAGTAAAAGAATTACCTGTATTTTTGTTGGGTCTACCTGTATTCCTACTGCATAGATGTAATGTCCCAGGATCACGCCCTCGGTCATCATCATGTGACACTTGACATTGCTTAAACATAACCTGGTAGCGATGCATCATTCTAAGACCTTTTCTAGTGTTCGTAATGCTTGATCAAAATCATCCCCATATGGAGTAAAATCATCCATATATACCTCTAGTCCTTCATTTATTAGATCAGCAAAGATGCTTAGTATAGCTCTCTGAAACATGGCTGGGGCATTGCACAAGCCAAATGGTAATACCCTATATGCGAATGTGCCCCAGGGATAGGTGAAGGTTGTTTTATCCTGGTCCTTAGGGGCAATCTGAATTTGATTGTACCCACTGAAGCCGTCTAGAAAGGAGAAGAACTACTTCCCTGCCAACGTATCAAGGACCTGATCAATGAATGGAAGGGGAAAGTGGTCTTTCTATGTTTCCTTATTTAGCTCTCGATAATCTACATAAATACGCCACTTCCCATTTTTCTTGGGGACGACCACCAAGGGGGATACCCATTTACTGTCTGAGATAGGATAAATAATGTTTACATCCAGTAGCTTCTGTAATTCCTCTTTCACGATATCCTTGAGGTGGGGGTTCAACCTCTGTTGAGGCTGCTGGATGGGTCACGCATCCTTCTCTATATAAATGTGGTGTGTACATAGCTATGGATCTATCCCTTTCATATCAGGATAATCCCAGGCAAAATCCTCTTTATTTTTCTGCAATGCCTGGATAAGATTTTTTTGTTGTTCACTCTCCAGATTAGCATTGATATTTATAACTTTTCCTGGCTCGATCTCAACTGCCTTGCTGTTATGAACAACAGTTGTTTGAATATGTTGGTCATCTATATCCTTCAAGGGATCTTCCATGGCTTCGTTATCAGGAATTTCTTTCAACATCTGACACTTCACATTGGTTGGTTGATTTATAAAATTGTTGATAACGTCATCTTCAGCTTGATTTTTAAATTCTAGCACTTCCACCACTGCGAGTGGTGAACGGATGCTCTCTTCCAGGTACGTTGGTGGCTGCTTACATATTTTTACAATGGGAAAACTTGGCCTAGTAGGAGGGTATAACACCATATTTTTTACAGCATCTCCCTTTGTGATAGTCATGCTGCCTTCTCGGTAGCCAATATATGCATCAGTTGTTGCCAGCCAAGGTCGACCCGGAATCAAAGGATGCCCGTCCAACCTACTTTTGGGTTTATAACCAGAAAATCTACTAGATACTCCCATGAGTCAACAGAAACTATAATATCTTGTAGAGTCCTTTCTGGTCTTACCATCGACCAATCAGTAAGTTCTAATAAAGTGGTGCTTGGTTCTAAGGTTGTAATACCAAGTGCTTGACAAGTATCTATTTTAATATGTTAATGGCAGCTCCTAGATCAACTAGTGTATTTGGAAAAGAGTGGACATATATCTGAACTGTTACTATGGGGTTTCTAGGATCTTCATACTTTATTGGAGTTTCCTCTCCCTGGAGTAAATTGGATAAGGTTCCTACAACATGGATAGTGGGTGAGGTTTTTACCTTCCTCATAGGCCTTTTAACACATAATTATTTGATGGTTTTGGCATAGATGGGGATGTCTTTAATAGCCTGGAGGAGAGGAATCTTGATACAAAAAAAATTTAGTTCCCCTACAAGATTGAAATCAGGATAAATGATCGGTTTAGGTATCACTAACCTTTCAGGGAACAGAGGTGAAGTGACTATAAGTTTTTCAGGGTCATGATGTTGATCTGTTTCTTCCTCTTGCTTTGATTCAGTATTATTTACAAGTGGTGGAACATGTCCAAATGATGGAATATGTATAGGTGAAGTTACATTTTAATTGAAGGTTGGTCCCTGTTTTCCTTAGGGGTAATGACACAACCTGACCTCAATCTGAGCTCATTACATTCTTTCTACTCAATCTCATATTCTAGATTTTCAATAACTTGTACCAACTGGATTGGATTATTATTAGGATTCGGGTTCTGCTGAGCTGGTAACTGTGGTCGTAGAATAGGTTGAGAATTCTGTTGTAATGTATAAGAAGCTAACAATGTGGTTTGAGGTTGGGGGCCTGTTCTCGTAGGTACATTGGATATCCCTAGAGGTTGCTGCCATTTTGTAGACCAATTCAGATTTTGAGAGGTGGAGGCAGGCCACTGGGATTGATAGGGATTGCCTTGCTAGACAGGAGTAAAAGGAGAATTTGGCCAACCATTTCCTAGAAAATATTGTGCTGGCCAGGATGTTACAGGGAATGGCAAACTTTTCCAGTTTGGGTAGGGTGATTGGCCTTGCCAAGCTACCCCAAGGTTCTGTTG
This sequence comes from Pinus tabuliformis, assembly GCA_031772625.1. Lineage (NCBI taxonomy): Eukaryota > Viridiplantae > Streptophyta > Pinopsida > Pinales > Pinaceae > Pinus > Pinus tabuliformis. The sequence continues at coordinate 484,224,185 of CM062814.1, read as the reverse complement.
TTGATTAAACTGTGATGAAGGAAAAAATTGGGATGCATCTTATGACATACCTGTCGGTTTAGCTTGCCATTGTTGACGCTGGTTCATCAAATATACCAGTTATGTTTCCTCCTCTGCTTCTTTGAATACTGCTTTCAGCCCAGGTAATGATGGACATTGTTCAGTGTCGTGATCTTTAGTACAAATGGTGCTTGTATGAACCATGTCTAATGGGCATTCTCGTTGGCTGTGCTTCTTTTGACAACATGGGTAGAAGATGGCCAAATTTTGTTCTACTAAAGCTTGCTTTTGCTAGCTTGTATAACATTCAGTGTGTTGTAAGAGTGCCCAGGATATCCATCTTAAAATCTTCCAGGAGGTTGCCTATCTCCATCCGTGTTATACCTCCACTATGTGGTTTGCTTCCTTTTCTCATTGGATCTCAGCTAGCCGCTCCTGTATGCGTGCTTCCTTGCAAACACCTGATACACAAATGAATGATTTCATCGTATTCTTCCTGAGAAATATGCCTTTTTCCCATTAAGTTTATAGTTTCAACCCATTCCTCTTCCATTCCTTTAATCAATATAACTCTTAGGACTTCTTTTGGTAGGGTAGTGTCTGAAGATCTCTGAAAATTATAATTAAATCATTCTACATATTCTTCTAGTGTTTCATTATCTTTTGCAGTCATCTTGAAAATCTCATCTTTCAATTCCCTAGTTTTACAAAAGCCCTGATATCTTTTAAGGAAGGAGGTTTTCATTTCATCCCAAGAATTGATGGTTTTCCCACCCAGGCCCATAAACCATCTTAAAGCTACCCCTTTCAAAGTGGAAGGGAATAATTTCAGTTTTTGGGGGTCGGTGGTATAGTCGTACCCTCTACAGAGGACATCAAACTCAAATAGGAAAGAATTGGGATCCTCTGTGATCATCCCATGGAAGGTTGGGATGTTCTGCAAAGGAATAGCCTTCATAGGGGCATTGGCCACCTGGTCAACTATGGGGTATTCTAATGGTGAGGTTTGACCTTGGTGTTGTTCTGCCATTTGATCAAAGATATGCCAATAAAATTCAGGGATTTCAAGGGGTGCTTCCGTGATAAACAGAGAGTTAGAAACCGAGCTGACTTTATAGCACTCCTTAGGTATGGAATCTCAGGAGATCCTTGTTCAGACAGTTGTGGTTCTGCTTTAGCAGCCCCACTAGTTTCTCCTTTTCCTTCTCGTAAGTTACAAGATTTTCCCTCTTGTAGAGGATTAAAGGGTAGGCTTATTGTGGCTTGAAAAATTTGTTACGATCCTCCTACTTGGCTTTGAATCTCAACATGAGCTACAAATGGTGAGCTTGCTGCTTGAGGGATAGTAATAGAACTGTTTCCATGTACATCCTAGAATCCTACTGATGTTTGAGACTATGCTCTTCTTATGATTTTTTCTATAAAGGTCATTATCCCAAGGTTCACCAATCCTTTGGGTTTTGTGGTTTTTGGTAGAGGATTATGTTCTTTCTCTATCTTTTTATTTCTAGTCATCATAAAACAAATTCCTATTTAACCTCTAAAATTTTGTTGTAAAGCGCGCAGGTAAGCAAGCACTTTGCTTGTTAGTTACGTAGGTTCTTACCTTCCGTTTTTAAAACCCAGTTCTCCTACAACAAAGGAGTAGAATAAATCACCTTAAACACTCTCCCTGGAAACGGTGCCAAAATGTTGGCTCACTAAGATGTCTTTTTACAGGAAATCTTAATCCCTACATTAGTTCTCAACCCGAGGTAAGTCTTTTTGTTTCAAGAGTGCCAACACAGTATGTGCAGTGAAGCTAGAGGTTATCTAATAATGAATCGTTGCAATCATTATGGTTAATTCTTCAATTCAATTCACACGACTCTGCGAAGAACTATTTATGAAAGGAATGCTGGCAATACCCAATGTAATTCCATACAACTTATTCTCAAACCAATTGGAACTGAATGTGAATGAGAATTACACGAAGAATTATTAAAATAAGCTTGAGACTAATCACACTTAATCAAGTAAAGCAACTATGATTATCGAACAACACTACCAATCCAAATCCATCTACATTACTCAATTGAACATCAATAATAAATTAACAACAATCAACAATCAGTAATTGAACAACAATCAATAAGTGAACAACAACAGCTATAAAAGATTCCTAATTGGGAAACATTCTATATTGCAATCCATAGAAGTTACTTAGTCTTGTCTCTCAAGATCTATGATAACATCTATTCTATTTGAACTGCAATCAAACACACATTCACTCATTCTAATCAAGGCAGTTACTTAAGTCTATATCACAGCTTTAATATAAATCTAAGTGAAAAACAGTATAAATCAAGGTTGCAAATCTTTAAAATAAATAAAAGAATTAAACATTAAATTAATTACAAAGACTGAATGTAAATTATAACACAAAGGAACAATGGAACTTCTTATGACTGGGCCCAGAGTCCCCAGAAGCTTCTACTTAATAAAAACTTAGAATACGGAGATGTATCAAGCGCAACCTTCTTTCATTAACTTCAAAGTAATAGCTGACAAATTCACTGAATTAACAATATTTTTGCTTCAAAAAGAATAATTACATATATAAATTCTGAACTCTTATCTAGTTTCCTTTTGACCTTATATAACATAAAAGAGAAATTTGGATAGAAGTGAATCCTCAGGATCAGGAGATCCTGAGGATTTCGCAATATAAAATATGACCATATGATAAAACAGGAATATTTGAACTGATCTTCTGCTTCCTTGTCTACCCCAGATGCCATGGATTTTCCCCTTTATGGCCTCGTGTTGTCCTGCCAACTGAACATCTTTTGCCTAGTTGCATCTCTGCATACGAAGATAGCAAAGAATCAGTTTTTCGTACTAAATTTGCATATTCTATCACCAAATAGTTTCTTCCAACTTTCACTGATACTTTCCTCATTTTATTCTAAAAGCGGAAATAATATTATAAGGATGAATGATAAATGAAGCATCAAATGAAGAGAAAGTACCTTTTTTTCATCCCAACACTTCCCATGGTATCTTGTAGATTTGATCAAAGGAACTATTGTTATGTTCTAATCCAGGGTTAATGGATTGGGGTTTATCAATGCTTTTACATGTATACATGTGTGTTTTAACATTGAAAGGAATATAACAAAAAATCAATCTGGTAGTCCCAGTTTTCGGATCCGAGAGAAAATCTTTGTTTATTCGTTTTGTTTTTCTTGCCATTGTATGTTTTCTTTCTTTTAAGAATTTGTTTGCAGGTAATTTCTGTACAGGGTTAAAACCTACAATTAAAAAACTCAATAGTAGATATTCAAGTGAAAGAAAACACTAGCATTAGAAATAAATGAGGTAGAAGTACACAAGCTAGACTCCTTTTTGCTAGTCCCTTCTTTCAATGTCAACAATATTTTGCCTATTGTTGACAATGTTGGAATTGAGCTTGTTAGCTTTGTTGGCGTTTGGCCCAAAAATGGATCCAAAATACTCCCAAAGTCGCCAAAGATTGCTTAAAATCATGCAAAGGGATCCAAAAATGCTCTTCGAATCTTCAAAAGTGCTTAAGATCATCCCAAGATCGAAACAAGCAAGGGAGGAGAGCCCTTGGAAGGGAAAAAATGCACTATCGGGAGGCTAAAACACTTCAAAATTAGTCAAAAACCCTTATCACAGGATTAAAACCCAAGAATGCATAGGTTACATTAGATTTGGCTGATCAATGACCCAGATCTAAGCAGAAAATCTCAAATCAGTGGTACCAAGCAGCGGCAATCGGAGCTGGACACTGACGATTAGCGATCGCCGATGATCGCTATCAGCGGGTCGCATCAACGGAAGTATCAGTGAAAGTATCAACGGAGGTTGTGTGGAATGAGTGCTAGTGATCACTGATTCAACAAGGACCGTCGATCGCGCGCACATATCAACGGCCCACATCGCATCAGCGGATCGCTATCCGCAAAAACCATGGGGTGGGGCCTTTGCATATATGTGCGCTGATTGCGATGAGACCTGGACCCGATGGGTTTCAGAACCAAAATGTATAATCTTTTAGGTCCGCGCCAAAGCCATTTTTCAATGAATTTTAGTGTATTTCATTATATAACGAAATGCAACGGGAAACAGGGCAGTGCCGATTGCGATGAAGCCTGGACCCGAAAGGGTTCGGGAAGTGAAATACATAAAATTTGAGGTCCACGGAAGGCCCATTTTCAATGTTTTTTCGCAGTTTTAATGTATTTTCGTTGTTCAATGAAATACAAAGGGAGCGGGCTGAATGCGACTTGCGATAACCCCAAGGGTGGACCCGATAAAGGAATTAATCATTTTTTAGGGCTGTTGAAGTCCAGAAAGGACAAAGAGGGGCGGGAATTCTTAGCGGTGCTGTGTTTTCTGTTTAAAGAAAAAATATTCATTATTTTAATAGAGGTCCACAAGAGGGAAGCGCTGGTCTACTTTAACAGAATGTATGCATTGTTAAATCATAGAAAGGTCCACAGCATGCGCAGCTCCTCCCCAAACTGACATAGAGGCCGAGAAGAAGCACGGTGCATCAATAACCTAGCACAGCTCATCAAAAAAACATCATGGAGCATTAACAGTCTTGCCAGCACAGCTAGAATATCTGAATGCAGTTACTCTATTGTCAAAAGGATAATCCTCCAAGCCATGCTTGCCTATAGAGGGAATCAAATCAGTTAATTCCTATAGAGGGAATCAAATCAGTTAACAATGGAGATCAAACAGATTAAGACTTCGAGCCTCTTAGAGCTCAGGAGCATTGTAAACAAGCTATAAATAGCTGAAAGTAAGATGTAATAGAGGTTCAACTTCTGGAGATTGTTCCTCCTCTGTTCCTTCTAGCTTCTCATCTTCATTCTAGAAATATAAGCTTCTTTTGCTATTATATGTTCAATGTCCATTTTCTTTGTTTTCCTATACTTTCACTTGAATAGGTTATTCAAGTTTTCTGTTGTGTCTAATGCCAAATAATTCTCATCTTATCTCTGCATTGATAAATTAGACTTGCAAGTCTCATTTACTTCCTGTAGCTAGCCATTCATATGTAGTCATATATGCATCTGCTGGTACAGTTAGTATTCTCTTTTGTTGTCTGTAGCTAGCCATTCATTTATGTTTATGTATGCAATCTACTGGTACAGTCAATATTCTCCATCTATCCATTGAATCTATAAATTATTTAGCATTAGTGGTCTAAAGCCTTGTATTGGTGAGAGTGTTCATGCATGTCTTGAGTGAGAATAGAGCTGAAATGATTATCTGACTTGATCCAAACCATCATTTATTCCAATAGTTCAGAGAACAATATTGAAGATTATATGTTAGCAGGCATCTCCAATCTACAACCTAGCAGAGCTTGGAGTGATAACATAATTGGCGCCGTTGCCGAGGAGAGGAAACTGAAGCTCAGGTTCCCTGGGAAATGACACAGGTCCAACTTTTATGATAGACAAATTCTAGGCACACTTTTGGTTCTAATCATCTATCTGGTGACTCTACTGGAGGCCAAACCTCTTGGCGACTCCACTTCATAGTTCTGGCTCAGTTTGTGAGGCATACTCGGAGAAATCCTCAAAAGCTACAAGCTGACCCAGTACCTGACCCTGAAAAAATCATCAAAGAGAGAAAGGTATTGCAGAAAGGAGCATCAGGTTCAGGTAAACCTAAACAATCTCCTATATCTCTTCAAGAAAGGCTTGTAATAGAACAAATACATGTTGAGAGTATAGCATCTAATACTAGCAGTGAAGAAAAACTCTCAGAGATTCATAAAGCTCCTTATTCTTTAGGTTCTCCTTTTTTTGTAAGCCCAAAGGAAACCTCACCTCCTATCCATCATACTCCTTTAGTCTTATCAGTCACTCCTCAACCCTCTATCATTCAGATTACCAGTACTCTTTTAGCCACCACTGCTATGGAAAGCCCACAAGCACCTACCAAAATGGAAAGAATCATAGCTGCTAGGTATGGACCTCTAATATTGCCCACTCCTTTGAATGCCATGCCTACTGGAGAATATCAGAAATATAGGCCTAAGCTCACTAGCACTGAAGATGTTACTGCTGAAGAACATATTGAGTCATTCTATATCTATGCTGATAATCTGGACATTAGTGAAGATGATGTGTGGATGAGAGTCTTTGTCCAAAGCCTAGATGGAGAGGCTAGAAAATGGTTTAGAGAACTAACCCCAAGATCTATAGCAGATGTTGAATCTTTATGTTATCACTTAAGAAGGAATTCCTAAATCGTTCACATCAGTTTGATTGTAAAGGTTAGGTGTTAGTCCGGGTTCAGTTTTTCCATGTTTGCTTTAGTGTCTAAGTCCTAGGAGTCTTTATGGTATGGTTAAATAAAGTTCAACAATCCATTCTCATTCATCATTGGTCCCAAAACTCACATAGATTCCATGTATCAAATTTGTTTTAAGCTTCTTGTTACACTAAAATTTGTCACCATGACTATTTGCAGTCAGTATGGTTCCATCAACAACCATACTGTCCTCCTTGGCAAGTCTTATACCTCTGCTCCTCATGTCAAACTCCAAAAAGAGAGAAAGCCTTTAAAAGTCAATATAACTCTGGTTACGCAGTTTCTCTTACTCTTACCTGCGTGTACGCACCTCAAGTACATAATACCTGCGTACTTGTATGCTCTGTCTATAAAGGGGTGGGTGCGTACCCCTGTAAAATTCAAAAGGCGCAAGTTTTACTTCAAAAAACTTACTTGCGGTCAATTCTAGAGCATTCTAGAAGATGGTTTGACGTGGATTGAGCGCCTCCAGATGGTTCATGCATCCCAATGAAAGAGGAACTTATCCCATGAAGAGGGGAACTATCCCTTTGAAAGAGGGGCTTATCCCATTGATGGTGGACCTGTTTAACTTCCTCCAAATCATTATAAATACAGGCATTGGGCCAGAGGCAAAGGAGGTTGAAAGCTGAACATTCCTAAGGGTAGATGCTGCTGAAATTAGGACTCCCTTTTAGAGCTTGAGAGGAGAGATTCCAATCCTTTCTTAGCTTCATTTGGAAGTGGGTGAGCTGATCAAAGTAAAGGAGAACTCTTGCTGGACCCTGGGAGGGACCTGCACAACACCAAGGCACTGGTTGTAAGGTTTCTTTTGTTTCCAATTAATACAATTAAGTTCATTTTTCTCAACAAGTTGTTATATATAATTTGTTTCATAAACTCATTGGTCTTTATGATGAATATGTTTTATTATAAGAGTAATCCAGGTGCTATGTAATCGTTTGCTTGTTAGTGAATGCAGGCTTCGAGGAGAAGGAGGAGCTCCTCTGGATCGAAGAGGCTTGGCTGCTACAAACAGCGTTGGACTAAAGGTATGCTTTAAACACCTGGTTGCTTTTATTTTAAATGCATATTTAGGGAAAGATAGTGCTTGATTGTCTTGTTTGTCACTAGAAAGACTTAGCTTCTAGGGAGGTCGGTTTTGTCCGCAAAATTGACTCTTTTCGCATGACAAAATGGCGACTCCGTTGGGGAATCCATGGATTTGATTGATTTCTCTTTTGATTGATACTTTGATTTGAGAAAAGTCGATTTCTTTCTGGTTTTTGACTGATTGACTGTGAATTTGGGTGGAATAGCTTATGGTTGAGTTAGTTTTTATTTTTCTTGATTTTGAGAGCAGTACGCACCCTCTGCGTTAAGCACAGTGCGTACCTATATGCACTTCTGCTTTGTACACAGAGCGTGGCCGCACCTGTGCAAACAGGCTGCCTGCGTACCCTGTCAAAAGTTTAGAAATTTTCCATATTTTCCTTTTTACCCATTAGATTTTGTTTATGGTTTATTTATTGCTACCCAGATCCACTGCTTACATGTCAAAAGTTTTCATCTAAGCTTGTTTCATTAGCATCAAGGGTTTTAGTGAAGTTCATAGAAATTCTAGCCCTAGGTTTGATTTTTGTATTGGTCTTGTAGTGACTCTGGCTTTAGAAGTTGTAAAAACCTTGGATCTCCCTGGTCTTTTCAGTCTTCTTAGGAGTCGTACCATTCGTAAAATCCACCTTTGTGAGAAACCTACCGTTGTGTTGTCTCTTTTCGGAATTTCAAGAAAGCTTGTTTGTTAAGCTGTGAATTTCATTCTTAAGAAAAAGAACAAGAGTTTTTATTTTTGTTTTTGACTGATTTATGATTCTGCATGAAGTAGTCCTTGGTTGAATTGTAACTGAGTAAAACAACCTAGAATTATATTTTGTAGGCTTTCACCTCATTGATTTGCTTTTAGGTAAATTTCTCCTAGATTTTCATAGATCTTAAAATTGATTTTTGTTAAGTAGTTTTTCATGCTTTGTTAAAATAAAAATAAAAATAAAATTATGTTGGAATTGATTTGCATTAGTTTTTCTTGATGAAATTAGTGCATTAGAGAATTTGTTATATTTTCTCTTAGTGATCAATTTTTGCATTGTTGGAAGTGAATGGAAACTCTCTCCTTACTTTAGTTAGGATTCATCGAATTGAAAGGATTACATTATCATATTCGATTGCATTCAGTTGAGTCAGGTCATAACACCATTGGCTTCATATCCATTTACCCATTTGAGTAATAACAGCCTAAATAACACAGCGCTTAATTAAAATTCATCTAGTAATTTTTACATTTCTAGGCCTCTGATACACCAACATAGATCAGGCTAGTGTCTTGGAGTAGGAGAGTAATTAACTCTCCAGGACAGTAAAACAAACAAGTAGCTTATCTTGTGGTAGGATAAATCCAATCGTTACATTTATGCGCTGGGAAAGCTCCTCTTAAAGGAGAAGCACGAGATCGTGTCCGAACCAATGAGGGAATCAATTCTCCTTCATTGGGAATGACACCAGATATGCACGTACTACAAACGGTAAACCTCGGATTAACCATTGTCGAGGAGCCTGGGGTCACTTGTCGGTAAACCTTGGATTATTGTCAAGGAGCTGGCAAGGGGATTGAGCTTGCTACTCTTCCCTTGCGTGTGTATCGGATCGTAGACTATTTCCCCAGGTATATTTGTTGCTGTTGGTGACCTTAGTGACTATTATCTTTAGGGTTCTACCCAAGGTGACGGTGGAGGGAAGATCCCACTGTACCTGGAGCAGACGTCGGCTAGACTCACTTGTGTTGGGTGTGGAGCCTGATTATCTTCTATATTCAAAGGTATCGCCACATAGGACCCCAGTTCGAAATGGGGGCGGCAACGCTGCCCGTAAAATATTCGCTGCAAGGGGATTGAGCGCCCCCGAAGCTAAAAACAACTATAAAATTGCCTTGTAAAAGTATAGTAATTTCTAGTCAATCTGGGCCGTTCATTAGGCGGATGATCTGACGGTAGAACTTATGTTTAGTTTAGGGTTTTTTTTCCCTAGAAGGCAACCCCTCTCTTTGTATGAGGGTATTGTATTTGAGGCTGTGAGATAGATGTGTATTCGGTGAGCGAGAAATAGAGAGGTGAGACTGTGAGAGAAAACAGAGGATATTACAGCGGATTTGCTGTAGGTTGTGTCTCTTCATTTTGCTGGATAATAAAAAGGAAGGACTGGCTGTTCGGGGTGGATGTAGCCCAAACTGGGTGAACCACGTATATCTGTGTCTCTCTTGTTTTGTGCGTTTTCTGTGTTTATATTTCTGCAATATTTTATGTGTTCCATTGCTCCGTAATATATAATTTTCTAACAACTTGGATTTTCTGGGGGGTTCACTTCACTCGAGACGGTTAAAGTGGAGGAACTTGTGCCAGTCTATTCATTAAGTAGGTTGTCGGGGTAACTGTTCCACCCACCACTTCTGTACTGAATTCTGCGATGTTGGATTTCATCGCCAACTAGTGTTTTCGGTCCGGAAGGTTACTGTTTGTGTGTGGTTTGACTCCTAGATTTGATAGCGCGTGTTAATTTGTTTGTTTTTACTTTTAGAGACCATAGGTGTGAATTGTGAATTTTAATTGTTAAGTGTGAGTTATGAATTGTTAATTTTAGTTGTAAATTGTTAATAAAATTCACTGAAGTTGAATATAATGGAAAATGTTCCGGAATTTACCAACCTAGGAACCCCTCCTAATGAGAATCCTAGTACTTTTCCTTACTTTGGAAATGTTGGTCCTCCTTATATGGCTACTTTGTCATTACCTGGATTTACAATAGGTTTACCGATATGGTTATTTTCAACTTCGTTGGCCCCAAATACTCCAATTGTTCCACCTCAACCGAATGCTTCACCTCAACAGAGTTCACCATCTCAACATCACCAACCTTCTGTTGACCCTTTACCTTCTTCGCCTAATTTTTCTTCCTCCATTTCTTCCTCTTCGCTTGGTAAAAGCCTTAATGCTAGTAACCAAGTGGCTAAGAAGAAGAAGAAAGGGAAGAAGAAAAAGAAGAAGAAGAAAGGGAAGAAGAAAAAGAAGAAGAAGACGCAAGATAAGAAAGAAGTCAACCAACCAACCACGACTGTAAGTGTTAGTTGTGTTGAGGAAAACTTCGACATGCATCGTAAACCCAAATACCCTTGCAGGCTTTGTAAGGGTGACCACTTCCTTGTCAATTGTCCTGGTATTCCAAAGGTCTTGGAAGTATGGTCAGAAAAATCTCATCAACTTTCCATTGATGCATCAACCAGTGATAGTCAGGTTCCTGGGAAAAAGTGTAAAGTTAGGTTTCCTTGTAAGTTATGCAAAGGGAGTCATCAAACTCACATTTTCCCTCACATGGATGAAGCCTCAAAATTGTTGGAAAACCTTACTGTTCCACAACAAGAATTTCCAACTAGTTAACGTAAACTTTCTCCCAACCTACCGTCAACTAACAGAGTGATTGATCTAATCTCAAGTACAGTCGATCACACTTTTCCATTGGAGAGTGAAACTCATGTCACTCAGGTTGATGATCCGTTAGTTGATCAAGTGGTCGATTCAATTTCACATTCGATCGATCACACTTTCCCTTCGGAGAGTGCACTTCATACCGCTCAGGTTCTTTTTGTTACATCAGATTCCTCTACGTCGGGGGGCATTTCACCTGTTTCTACAGAACCCCCTCCAAGTACTGAGGTCTTTTCCTTTGATTGGAATAGACTGACAGAACCTCGTCTTCCTTCCTCCATCCCTTTCCAAATCATTGTCAAGGCTGGTGGTAGGGACATGCATCGCACACAGGTAGATGAAGGTGCTTCTGTTAGTATTTTATCCTCAATTGCTTGGAAAGCTTTGGGTTCCCCTCAGCTTGCACCTATTATGCAGAATCTGAAAGCTTTTAACAGAACCATTAGTGAACCTTTAGGGATCCTTCCTAAGTTTTCCATTACCTTGGAAGGTAAAACTGTCTGTATTGATCTTATGGTAGTTCGAGGTCCCTTGGATTTCAATTTACTCCTTGGGCAAGACTATGTTTATGCAATGAAAGTTGTCGTATTGACACTCTTTTGCGTGATGACTTTCCCTCACAATGGCAGTATTGTGACTGTAGACTAGCTTTCGTTCCCTAGTCTTGTTTCAACTACCAATAATATGGCACCCCTAAATGTTCCTGATTCTAAAGTGGTATCTACCCCGCCACGGGTTAATTATGTGGCAACTGGTCCCATGTTTTCAGTTACCGATGTAAGTGAGCCTCTCACTGTTTGCTCATCTTCCTTTGATTTAGATCCGGTAATTGACATGGAAAACTCTATGGGATTACTTGAACACGATGTTCTTCTCCCTTTTGAGTCCCTTGACATGTGTTCCTTCCAGAGAAGTGTTCTTCCTTCTGATAAAGACCTCTTAGAAGCCATGATCAAGGTGTGTCCATTGACATGTCTTTCTTCCAGTTGGAAGCCATGATCAATGTTATGAGCATAGTTCCTTGTCTTGTGTCAAGCTCGTTAAAGAATGAATCAAGGTTTTTAGAGTAAAGTTTTTTGTTAGGTAGATTGTAGAGACTAGTAATGAGCATAGTTCCTTATCTTGTGTCAAGCTCGTTTAAAAAATGAAACAAGGGTTTTGAGGATAGTTATTTTCTTGTGTCAACCTCACTAAAAATGAAACAACTCCCACGAAGTCTTTCCAAGATTTCAAAAGTAAACCTTCATTTCATCCACCTGGTTGAATGCAATGAAGCTTGGGGGGCATGTACCTTGATTTGCGTCATTATGCTGGGGGCATGCGAACTTATAACAAGCATAGTTTTTCGTTTCAAGCTTGCATAAACATGAAACTGAATTCAAGCATAGTTCTTTTCCTGTGTCAAGCTCATTAAAAAATGAAACAAATCCTCCTCTAGTTGAGTCGAGAGTTTGACTAGATCTCAAATGTTAAGTTGTATATTTAGGTTAGTTATTTCATTTTTTTGCATAATTTTCTTACAGTTTTAGGTCGAGTCTTTCAAATGATCTCGTCACTAAACCTTCATTCCATCCAGCTAATAATTACCAGTAGTGTACTTAGTTGAATGAAATGAAGCTGGGGGGCATGCGCTCTAGCAGTTACGCTTAGGGGGCATCAAGCACAGTTTTTTCTCTGTTTCAAGCTTGTGTAAAAATGAAACTACTTTGAAGCATAGTTTTTCTCTGTTTCAAGCTTTTGTAAAAATGAAACCTATCTCGAGTCAATTTCGGTTATTTTCAAGACTCGTTAAACTCATGAAAATCCCGAGATTATTTTGCTATCTTTCATTCTCGTAAAACAAATGAAAATGCCGAGTTCTTTCCGTCTTTTCCTGCTCGTAAATTAAATTGAAAGTCGGCCATATGAGTACAATTTTATCATTCTTTTTCAAACTCATTAAAACTTACGAAAAAATGAAAACCATGAGTACATTTTTATCATTTTTTCGAACTCGTTAAAACTTACGAAAAAGTGAAACCTTGGAGTTTTCTTTTAAGCCCTTTTCAGACTCTCTAAAACATGAAAAGATTGCCGAGTGTTTCTTTTAAACTCGTTAAAACGGAATTAAAAGACGGTCCTCTTACAGCCCTTTTCTGACCATAAAAACATGAAAAGATTGTCGGATTTTTGTCGTTTCAAATTCGATATTGGAAATAAAACGACGTGTCCTTGATCACTTTCTACTTTTCAGATCAGAGACACTAATCATGAAAGTACTCCTTGGTCGTAAAGATCAAGCGGTTCTATCAAGTATTATTTTATACTTTTTCGGGCTTGGGAGACACAAATTTACGAAAAAGGTCAACCCTGAAGTCTTCTTAAGTTTTTTCAGACTCTCTAAAATTGAAAAATGCCGAGTTTCTCCTATACTGGACTCGTTAAAATTTCACAGTAAAGGACCTGTTCGATTACAAACAGGAACGGACCACTCCTTCTTAGGGTTCAAATCTAAACTAAGTTGGACTCATCCGAAGGATGAGCTTATAATCAAGCAAATGTTATCCTCCTCAAGCTTGTAAGAAAATAAAGAGGTACTTGCCAGAAATGGTGGGGGAAAAGATAGAAAAATGAGCCTATTTGTTATCCTTTGTCTCAGAAAAAACCTTATCACCACTCTTGAACATGACACTTTTCATTCACCTGGGTTGGGAAATCTTTTGCCTAACAGTTGATCAAACCACATTGAAAGTCTTCAGCCGGTTTCTGGGTATTAACTTTGGGTCAATTGTCACCAAGCCATCTGTTGTGTCGTTATGTGTTCAAGAGGTCACTGCAAATAAACTATTCATCTGCAAAATATCTGTCATCCATCTTGACCATCCCTGAGTCAGTCCTTACAGCTACATTTCTTCAACTTGATCTATGATTTCGTGTTGTGGGCTTTCCTGCAACGAATCGCTTTCTATCGACATCAGCACATTATCTAGAAAGATGATCTAGAAATCATCAGTACCTTGAGATCTGCATGCCTCAATGGCAGGTTTCTCGCCTTTGACGACAGTTTACATCATTGACTTTCAATCGAAGGATTCCGTGACATGTTCGACATCAACACATTCATTCACATCTCATGGATTGTACTGGGTACTTTGAGAACCATTGACATCACTGGTGGTCTCTCTCACACTTGTTAATAGTTTACATCATTGACTGGTAATCAAGTGGTTTCTACCATGTTCGACATCAACTCATTTATTCGCATGGATAGAATCGTACTATTTCGGGAAGCGGAAATGAAGACCCTGGATCTAGTTTCCGCCATCCAGGCTGCGAGGAGTTTTGTATTCATTATATAGTAGACTAATTATAAACAGATGGCTGCATCCATACTGTGTCTACATGTGTCTATGAGTATGATGTACTACGAAACCATTCCTATATCAGAGCAGTAGTTAGTTTGTTAGTTAAGTTTTTTGATATGAGTATGGGAATGCCTACCTCAGCGATGATATGATCTCATATATGTATTTTGTGTTGAATATTTGCAGGTTCCTACTGGGCTCTCCACAAGATAATCCTCGAAATGATAAAGTGCTTCACCCTTCCTAGATGATATGAAACCATAATCTACTACAGACTTCGCACTTTAGGGGGCAATCTGTTACACTAAAATTTGTCAACATGACTATTTGCAGTCAGTATGGTTCCATCAACAACCATACTGTCCTCCTTGGCAAGTCTTATACCTCTGCTCCTCATGTCAAACTCCAAAAAGAGAGAAAGCCTTTAAAAGTCAATATAACTCTGGTTACGCAGTTTCTCTTACTCTTACCTGCGTGTACGCACCTCAAGTACATAATACCTGTGTACTTGTACACTCTGTCTATAAAGGGGTGGATGCGTACCCCTGTAAAATTCAAAAGGCACAAGTTTTACCTCAAAAAACTTACTTGCGGTCGATTCTAGAGCATTCTAGAAGATGGTTTGACGTGGATTGAGCGCCTCCAGATGGTTCATGCATCCCAATGAACGAGGAACTTATCCCATGAAGAGGGGAACTATCCCTTTGAAAGAGGGGCTTATCCCATTGATGGTGGACCTGTTTAACTTCCTCCAAAGCATTATAAATACAGGCATTGGGTCAGAGGCAAAGGAGGTTGAAAGCTGAACATTCCTAAGGGTAGATGCTGCTGAAATTAGGACTCCCTTTTAGAGCTTGAGAGGAGAGATTCCAATCCTTTCTTAGCTTCATTTGGAAGTGGGTGAGCTGATCAAAGTAAAGGAGAACTCTTGTTGGACCCTGGGAGGGACCTGAACAACACCAAGGCACTGGTTGTAAGGTTTCTTTTGTTTCCAATTAATACAATTAAGTTCATTTTTCTCAACAAGTTGTTATATATAATTTGTTTCATAAACTCCTTGGTCTTTATGATGAATATGTTTTATTATATGAGTAACTCAGGTGCTATGTAATCGTTTTCTTGTTAGTGAATGCAGGCTTCGAGGAGAAGGAGGAGCTCATCTGGATCGAAGAGGCTTGGCTGCTACAAACAGCGTTGGACTAAAGGTATGCTTTAAACACCTGGTTGATTTTATTTTAAATGCATATTTAGGGAAAGATAGTGCTTGATTGTCTTGTTTGTCACTAGAAAGCCTTAGCTTCTAGGGAGGTCAGTTTTGTCCGCAAAATTGACTCTTTCCACATGACACTTCTTATGTGTTACGAAAATGTCTAGGTGTTTTCGTAGCATAAAACCCAAAATTTACACTGGCTGCGCTACGAAATCGGGGATTCATTCGGATCTGTAGCAAATCTCACCCAGCTATCATATTTATCAAAATCCGTTATGTTTACATCAACAGTTGTCATCTTATAGACTTCGCCTATCATGTCCAACCGCTTATCCTCATCATTAGAGTCGTTAGGTGTCTTGGTACACTTAGATTGCAAGTTTCAAAAGAAGCCAAGTAATCACAGTCATAATTATGTTTGTGTTTATGCATGAGGATAAAATTGTCAAGTGTTTAATTTGAATTCCTTGAAGATCAAGCGAGGCAGCTTTCAAGAGAGGCAGTGATCCAAGATTGAGTAATCAAGGGGAAAGTTTTTTGAAAGGGGATTTCAGAAAAGGATCGTTTACAATGTGCAAGCAACCAGCAAGGGTAGAAAAGCGGAGGAAAAGATATATGAACTCTAAGTTTCTTTTTATCATACAAATGATCACCGCTAGTATTATCCACGACATTTCAAATAGATTTGAAGAGGTTTTGTCTTCATACGAGTATATGGGAAGGGTCTACAAAACATCAAGAACGTGGCACTCCAATACACTTTTGTGTAATCAAAGAAGAACAACATGGTTAATTGGTTTCAAATATCCTTGAGGAAACCAAAAGCAAAAAAACAGGGGCAGTTTCCTACTTTTCAGGAGCAGTAAAGGAGATGAGACATTAAGGGCCAGCAAGGAGTTTTAAACATCCACCAAAGTTAAACTGAAGGGAACCACTTGTCAGAGAACGAGTTTTGATTGTAATAAATGCTATTACCAACATGATGTGGAGTTAGATTCCTAATTGTCTTAGGTCTCTAAAAACTTCCAGTTAGTAGTTTGTTGCGTTTAATAGTTAGAAAAAAGTTTGAGTAGGTGTCATAGCAAGTAGAATTCGAGTTCCCCTCATGCTGGAGGAGGAATCTCAAAAATTCTATATATAGGAGAGAGAGAAATGTACCAGGGGTGGGAAATTTATTGAGAAAAGCTCTGATATTTGGCTTTATGTAAAAGACTATGTTTCTTAGTAGTACAATATTGGCTTTGCTTCTCATGAATCAAAAGGAATTCAATGTGATGAATGTCTTGTGTTGTCTTTTCGTATTATCTACAGTGTTATGAATGTATGATTACTTAGAAATCACTAACAGTGCTCTAATTTCCTTCATATATTTGTAAACTGTGCTGGCCTTCTATGTGTTTGGTGTGTTCTACATATGTTGGATTCTGAATTCCCTGACTTCTACTCAAAGCTAACCTTATTGTCACTATTGAAGCATATCTGACTCCATAAGCCCAATGGATACTTTCTAATCGTCTTTCAACCTCTTATACTTGTTCATTTTGTTTCATAGAGTTATCCATCTTATTCATTACGCAAATCTTTAATCTTGTGAGAGAGCCCTCTCAGGTTGAGGAGGCTAAGCCTCAGCCTAAAGTAGGTTTGAAAGAGTTACTTAAAGTCTACCTGATCAGCAGCCTGTCAAGGTCTGGTTTTGAGATAACACTTTAGATGATGCATTCCTAAAGCATTGGGGGGATAAGAAGGATCTCCTCTACTACCACACTGAGTTTGGGAACTTAAAGAGGGAAAATGGTGAGCTGTCGTCTGATTTTAATAAGAGATTTAATTGCATGTACAGCAAAATACTAGCTAAAGTGAAACCCACCACTACCTCTGCTAGACTCATCTATGCCAGCGCCTTTGATTCTAACTTTTGTTTACTGTTGAGGGAGAGGTGATGTGCTTCTTTGACTGATATGCAAGATTCAGCCCTGGAAGTAGAATCAAACATCATGGCTGCAGAAAATCTCAAAGGTAATGCTGATAGAAGAAAACAGAGGGGCAAGCCTTCATCATCTTCAGATCCCAAGATTGATAAAATGACCAAGATGATAGAGTCATTAGCCTCTGAAGTTTCAAAATTAAAGGTTGAGCAGCATTCTGGGAAAGTAAGGGTTCCTAATACCTTTGCTCCTCCAAATCCAAATCCATATTTTGCAAAGAAACAAAGATGCCAATGAAGACCAAAGGGTGAAGACCACTTTTCAAAATGTAGTCATGGAAGAAGAGCAGTTTGAAGAAGATGATGAGATCCATTGTATGGAAGACAAAGGCAGTGCCACTTTTTTAACCAAAGCTACCTATGAGAAGTCATTATTCAATGGCTAGATCAGCCAAGAATGGGATGGTGAAGCTATTCTACAAACTGTAGATCAGCACCAATATAATCTGAGGTCTATGATGAATAATGTCAAAGAAACTCCTGTTCATAAAGCTGTTGTCCCTGCAAAACAACAAGCTAATAAGCAGAAGCAACCAGCAGTTGATCCTATCATCCTCAAAGCTCCAGCCATAGAGGTAAGAGGCCTTGACAAGTCCCCTTCTTCTTTTAGTTTTCAATCAGAAATCCAGAAGCCAAGAATACCTATGCCTCTAATTGAACCAGTGAAGAATGAGTCCTTCAAGAAATCTATCCTTGAGGCTCTTGAGCCTAAAACCATCCAAGCCTCCATTGACTATGTAAATCTGCAAAATGACCAACCAACTGTTATTCTCAGCCCAATGATTGTAAATTGTGAAGACAGCTCCCCATAATTCTATGTTTCTCTGTCTACTCATGATGAAATCCATCACAATTTTCCTCTAGACACTGGAGCCAGCCATAATTCAATTCCCAAGGTTGTCATGGATAAGCTCGGTCTTGACATTACCAAGCCTTATCAGTTGGCCTCTACGCAGCTTAAAAAACTAGTTTGCTAGATCACAGAGGAAGAAGACCCACAGATTTGGGACATGTTCTTTGATGGGGCTTGCTCTGAGGAAGCTGCAGGAACAGGTGAAGTCCTTGTGTCCCCCACATAAGAATGCATTGATTCATCTTTCATATTAACTTTTCAGGTCACAAATAACACAGCAAAGTATGAAGCAGACCTTATTATCCAAAAGGTGTACAAAACCTCCCAATCAAAACAACCAAGGCTAAAAGCATATAGAGAGGAGGTGAAATATAGACCATCTCTGCCTGATAATATCAAATGCTGGAAAGTTTTTGAAGTAGAGGATCAAATCAATAGGCTTTTGCAAGTCTTTAATGAATTCGCTGATATACACATTGACCAAGAGAAAGAAACCTTTCATAGAAAGGTAAAAATGGTCAATTTTCAGTTTGGTGACTGTTTTCTCAAAGGGAATGCATCAAAGGAAGGAGGAGATGTTTTTGATGGCCCATTCAATGGGCTGTTCTTTGAACTTTATTTCAGTTAAGGCTTTCAAGCCTTGGTATTGTAAATATGTTGTTTTCGAGTTTTTATTTCATGCTAAATAGACTCCACGCCCAATGCAACACTAGGAGGAAGATTTGATCTTGTTTTATACAGGAAAGGCATTGATCTATAGTTCTTGAAACCTCACAGGGAGGCTTTCATCCCCAGAAGGAGCCAGTGTTAGCTTTGTTGGCATTTGGCCCAAAAATGGATCCAAAATACTCCCAAAGTCTCCAAAGTTTTCTTAAAATCATGCAAAGGGATCCAAAAATGCTCTTCAAATCTTCAAAAGTGCTTAAGATCATCCCATGATCAAAACAAGCAAGGGAGGAGAGCCCTTGGAAGGGCAAAAATGCACTATCGGGAAGCTAAAACACTTCAAAATTAGTCAAAAACCCTTATTGCAGGCTTAAAACCCATTAATGCACAGCTGTCACTATATCTCGTTGATCAACAGCACAGATCTATGCAGAAAATCACAAATCGGTGGTCCCAAGCAGTGGCAATCAAAGCTGGACACCGCCGATCAGTGATCGCCAATGATCGCTATTGGTGGGTTGCATCGACAAAAGTATCGGCGGAGTATCAGCACAAGTTGTGTGGAATGAGCGATAACGATCGCCGATTCAACATGGATCGTCGATCGCGCATGCATATCGACGACCCACATCGCATCGGCAGATCGCTATCAGCTGAAACCATGGGGTGGGGCCTTTGCATATATGTGCGCCGATTGTGATGAGACCCAGACCCGATGGGTTTTGGAACCAAAATGTATAATTTTTCAGGTCCATGCCAAATCCATTTTTCAATGAATTTTAGTGTATTTCGTTATATAACGAAATGCAATGAGAAACAAGGCAGCACCAATTGCGATGAAGCCCGGACCCAAAAGGGTCCAGGAAGTGAAATACATAAAATTTGAGGTCCACAGAAGGCCCATTTTTAATTTTTTTTCGCAGTTTTAATGTATTTTCGTTGTTCAACGAAATACAAAGGGAGCGGGCTTAATGCGACTTGCGATAACCCCAAGGTTGGACCCGATAAAGGAATTAATCATTTTTTAGGGCTGTTGAAGTCTAGAAAGGACAAAGAGCGGCGGGAATTCTCAATGCTACTGTGTTTTCTGTTTAAAGCAGAAATATTCATTATTTTAACAGAGGACCATAAGAGGGTAGCGTTGGTCTACTTTAACAGAATGTATGCATTTTTAAATCATAGAAAGGGCCATAGCATGCGCAGCTCCTCCCCAAACTAACATAGAGGCCGAGAAGAAGCATAGCGCATCAATAGCCCAGCGCAGCTCATCAAACAAACATCATGGAGCATCAAAAGTCCTGCCAGCGCAACCAAAATATCTTAATGCAGTTACTCTGCTGTCAGAAGAATAATCCTCCAAGCCATGCTTGCCTACAGAGGGAATCAAATCAGTTAACAATGCATATCAAATAGATTAAGACTTCGAGCCTCTTAGAGCTCAAGAGCATTGTAAACAAGCTATAAATAGTTGAAAGTAAGATGTAATAGAGGTTCAACTTCTGGAGATTGTTCCTCCTCTGTTCCTTCAAGCTTCTCATTTTCATTCTATCAATATAAGCTTCTTTTTCTATTATACGTTCAATGTCCATTTTCTCTATTGTTCTATTCTTGCACTTGAATAGGTTATTCAGGTTTTCTGTTGTGTCTAATGCTAGATAATTGTCATCTTATCTCTACATTGATAAATTAGATTTGCAAGTCTCATTTACTTCCTGTAGCTAGCCATTCATATGTGGTCATATATGCATCTTCTGGTACAGTCAGTGTTCTCTTTTATTGCCTCTAGCTAGCCATTCATTTATGTTTAGGTATGCAATCTGCTGGTATAGTCAGTATTATCCATCTATCCATTGAATCTATAAATTATTGAGAATTAGTGGTCTAAATCCTTGTATTGGTGAGAGTGTTCATGCATGTCTTGAGCAAGAATAGAGCTGAAATGATTATCTGACTTGATCCAAACCATCATTTATTCCAATAGTTCAGAGAACAATATTGAAGATTATATGCTACCAGGCATCTCCAATCTACAACCTAGGATATTTTCTTGGAGTGATAACGGAGCTCACTACTGAAAGGATAGGGGGTGAATCAGTGGTGTGAGGGTTTATTAAATTTTTAAATATTTTTTCCAAAATAACCAAGAATCAGTAACCCAACAACTAACATAGGAAATCATCATAAATTCAGCATATGAAAACACCATGAATAACATTAAACATGCACACAAGAGGACACAAAGGTTTTCTGGTGGAAAACCCTCTCTAGGGATAAAAACCACCTGTTGTTCTTGCTCCTCAATCTTTTATTAATCGCTGAACAAATTTTACATAGATTAGCTAATACCCACTATCTAGAAGACTCGAATCCTACAATAGTGTGATGACATCCATCAACTAAGAAGTTCCTACTCACATGACTCTACAAACAAAAATCTATTAGGAGCCTCCACAACCAACGAGCCTCGCCCAACATCCAATTGACTATCCAACTACCATTGGATGTATATTCTCCTCCTCTAATAACTATCTTCTAGTCTCTATAAGAGAGAAGTCTCTGTGCCTCCAACTCCTCCATGAGAACCACATCTCAAAATGTTTCATATTGGGTTCTCAAATATGCTCAACATGAGCAACCAAACAACCTCTTTGATATGAATAATAAAATCTGATATACACACACTAAACTCATCTACATATGTAAAATTATCTATGCAAGGTATTGTAGCACTCACTCACTCCACCCATACACTCACTCCATCAACCACACAACTCAATGCTCTCATATAAGTATTTGCCAAAATATCCTCGATAATTCTCCAAGCGAATACTACAAGAAAATACCATGGTTATCCCAATATCATGGACACTTGTACCATGGTTATCTCCAAGTCAATACCATGGGTAAATACCATGGTTATACCAATATCACAGACACTTGTGCCATGGTAATATACAAGTCAATATCATGGGTAAATACCATGGTTATGTTAATACCACAGACCCCTATTCCATGGTAATATCCAAGCCAAAACCATAGGTGGATACCATGGTAATAACAATACAAGTAATGCCACTACCAAGTGCTAACCTGGACCACACACAAACCAATATCAAGTTCCAAATTTCAGTATTCATGATTATTCATATAACCACACCCTCAACACATGAAAAACTCAACAACAACCACACCCATAAGACTACATATGTGTGTTTAAGAGCCTACAACTGCACGCATAAGACTGACTCCATGTGGTTGAGGCAGAGTATAGGGGAAAATAAAAACTTCTCAACTCAAACCTTTGCCAACCTGCTCCATAACTATCCCATCACCTTCACAACCATCAAAACACCAATGTCATACCCTTTAACTAACAAGTCAAGCATCTATCATAGCATCCAACACAAGCCATACATACCCATGTTGACATCAATGCTAACCATCAATCATTGAAACACAACACATGCATCATCAATGCCAATAGAGAGTAGTTCACAAGCCCCAATTTCGTATCACAAAATCCAACTATAATCTTAGAAGAAGACCCCACGATATCATAGGGGTATCTTTCCCTTGGTTTAGTCTCTTGGATTTCTCAAAAAGAGTTGTATGTATAAAATAAATTCAAACAATATAAACATAATATTTCTCCATTTTTTCTAAACAGAGTTTGTAAATAGATAATTTGTTGACCAAATTAAGTCATTTGCATAAATTTAAGGATATCTCCATTGTGATGTTAATTTTGTCATTATTGTCTCCTAAATTTTATATATAAAAATAAAATCATTTTAGTACAATTATTGATATTCATACAACATAGTCATTATAATATCGATAAAAAAATGTATTTAGAATAAAAATCTATCATCTCCAGCTCACATGTACATTAATTAAATCAAATAAATAAAAATAAAACCAACATAATTTATCAACCAAATAATAAAACACAATAACTATGAAACCATTAAATTTAAAATATTTTCATAAGATTTAGATAATAAATTTGTGGTTATTTTCCTTCAATTTTTCTAGATGTTTATATATTTATATAGTAAAAATAGTTTACCGAAAATATTTCTTATAGCCTCAAATTTCCAACAAGCCATTACTTTCTTAGTTTAGCCTTAGAATACTAAAGATATGGCTCTCAGAAGTTAGCATTCGACAACCTCTTCTTCTCTTTTTCTTTTTTTCCAGATTAATAACCATTGATCTGTGAGTTTATTCTTTATCCCACGTGCATTGTGGAATATCATTTCAAAGAGTTTATATATTTTGTACTGCCCAGCATTTTTTGTGCATGGAATTGTTGGAACCATAAAGTGTAAAGCATGTGGTAAAATTTTGGCTATATAAATAAATCAAAGTAAAATAAATAAATAAAACACAAAATATTGAAATATTTAGAATTTTTTTAAATAAATGAAATCCATATATCTTGATAAAATAAAATAACAAAATGAAATAAAATAAATAGAAATAAAATAATAAACCAAAATCATATCGGCCACTGGATTTTGGCACTCGAATATCAGAAGAATTAGAAAGAAATGCAAATAGAAATTTTGATATCCCGGTATTACGGCCATCAAATTTCGTCCACTGGCCACCAAGCCACTAGTTTTGGTTGTCATATATTGAGATATTTAGAATATAAATAAGGAAAACAAGATATCCAATAATTGCAATATTTCGATCTCCAAATTTCATCCACTGGCTATTAGAATCCAGCCACCAAATTCCATCCAATGGCCATCAGATTTTGGCCATCAAGCCACTAGTTTCTAATTATCGAATATCAAGAGTTTAGAAAAGTTATGATAAATAGAAAATGTCAATATCCAATATTCATGTATTCCTATTAAGTCACAATAGATTATCGTCAGTTAACATAAATAATATATGTCGCTTGGGCTCTATTAATAGACACTGACTAGTAAAATTAAAATAATGAAATAAAATAAAATAAAACAAATACAATGCACTGCCCGATGGGGTGGAGGATTGAGTGGTACTGGAGTATATGGGGTGACACCACCCCCACCAACTCCTAAGATCATTAAAGGAGGGGGTGGCATGGCCTGCCCCTCATGCAGAATCATGTAAATCACTTAATATTTGATCAGATGGTTCAAGAAATTTTAACACCTTCATTCATAATTTCTTTGATGCACAACATGTTTTTGTATTGGATATGCAGTTTACATGGAATGCAAGGGGATTTCATGGCATCTTAGCAAGTCAGGGTTCATGCTACTCTCAATATGTATGGTTAAAGAGGGGGGTGGCGGGTGAGATTGGGAAAGTTTCTACTGGGGGAGGATGGCCAAACTATATCTGCAACACTCTCCTTACACTAGTGGCATCTTTTTATTTTTCAAAATTTTCAACACGGGATCTATGTTGGTGAATTTAAATTTGTTGATATTTTGGATTGGATTTTAGTGAAGCTCTCTAGATAGTATTAGATCTAGAAGGGTGGAAATACAGAGTTCTACATTTAGGCTTTAGTTTGTGTATAATCATTGCTTCTACTCTTTTGGACATTTTGATAAGATAATTATGAACATGCTGCTCTTTATTCAATTTCTAGTGGGGAATGGTGGGATTTTTTGGTTTTCTCGATCTCTCAATTTTCTAGTCTATTTGGACTTATTTCCTCCTCATGGGTTGATACACTCAACATTATTGCTTTGATCTTTCATTTTCTACAAGCTGGTTTTTGGTTTCCTTGTAGTCCTTTATACCCCTTTGTTTGCAAGTCCAATGTAATCTGGTTTGGTGATGTCAATTGTCTCAGTGAAGGGGGCGAGCAATCTTCTCTTATCAATTCTCATACTCTTGTTTATATTCCCATAGGATCATTTATGTTGTCGCAGCTGGTGATTTGTTACCTTGGACAACCTACATTCTATGGTGATTGGATGCTAGTTTTTATGCCTCTAGCGGGGAAGAAGTCGTCCAGGGGGAGCGAGGAGCACAGGAAAAATAACAAGCCTCGTGCTAAGACTCGAGACGATGAAGTAGCTACTACCTACTAGGAAATGACCTTACCCGTTACTCAAACAAAGATGCATCAGCTAGAATGACAGGTTCGCCAGGATAGACAGGATTTTTAGGACTTATGCCTTCTTTAGGAAGTTTCTCACTAGCTCCCTGACCCATGACATACCAAAGTTTAGAGAAACCAGTATATTCACGTTGATACTCTACATTTGGAATTGAAGATTCTCTTGGGGCACATTTTCAAAGAAAAACACACAGATAGAAATGATGTAATTTCCTTCCTCAATGACATCTAGCAGAATCCATGGTGAATGTAGGATAGCCTAGATAGGTTGGAAGCTCATCTAGCTCACATGGAAAATCCCATCCAATGTGAATTCAATCTTCCAGTCCCTCCTATCTCTAGACTAGAAGATCCTACCCCTAAAACCTCTTTAGAGACCTAGAATGATCTCCTTATTTGGCTTGTTTAGACAATCTCTCTGGTATTCTGATTTTACTCTACATTTGGGTCATGCAATCTATTTTTTTTGTATCCCTCTAGACATCTCATGTCGGCTAACAAATTTGGTCTGATTAGGCTAGTACCATTTTCTAAAATGCTATCAGCGTTGTCGTTTCTTAATGAAAGAACTTCAACTTACGAAAAAAAGCACTATTAGTTGCTACGTCAACACATTTAGTACAATTATTTGCCACATGGATCAAGGGGATAGATTCTTGCCACATCATCAAAACATGACAATATTACAAGAACTTCTAAGGGTCATAACTTTGTGTCCTAGACTTGGAACGAGAAAAATACTATATCCTAGAAAAGATCTTGATGAATAAAATATGGTGGTGACATAAAAAATGAGAAATTATCAAATTGAAAAAAGAAAATTTTATAACCAACTTCGTACATTAAAAGTAAATGACACAATGATTTGTTACCTATTAAATTCCAAAATAAGAAAAATCAAAGATCTGATCTTACAAACCAGGTACTAGTGAAACAGTAAATTCACAAAATTAATTATTAAAATAAATTTTAGTAAGAATGCCCCATGATTTTTTGCTAAAAAATAAGAAAATTGTTGTGGGTTCAACAATAAGCCATAAATAACATATTTCAATGTCCATATTAAGTAGCACAATTTCATATAAACTTTATACAAATAGAGAGATAAAATAATTGAAAATACAATTGTTTTGTATTTTCACCTTCCAGATTAAGGAAGCTTTCTAATTCCTTCACTAGTTAAAATAATTACAATATAGGCCTTAAATAATATATTTGAATATTTATTTTAACTAATACATTTTAGTATAAACTTAATGATGATGATAATAATAATAATAATAAAATACACATCATTTGCTAAGTCAGTATATTTAGTAACCTTATTTGTCTTATGAGTCAAGAGACACATCATTGCCATATCATCAAAAAATGGTAATAGTACAAGAACTTCTGAGGGGCAAAACTTTGTATCCCGTATAGGAAACGAGAAAAATTTTATATCGTTGGAAATACATTGATGAGTAGAAGATGATGGTGGCTTCAAAATAGATAAATTATCGAACTAAAAAAGGCAAAGTTGTATAACCTATTTAGTACATTAAAAGTAAATTGTAAAACAATATATGACCTATCAAATTCAAAACAAAAGGGAAATCACATATCTAAAATTACAAACCAAAAAAATAGTGAAATAATGAATCACAAAATTACTTATTAAAATAAAATTTTGGTAGGAGAACCCATTAATTTTTTTATAAAAAAATAGGGAAGTTGTTGTGGGTTCAAAACTAAGCTAGAAATAACATATTTCATTGTCTATATTAAGTAGTACAATTTCATATAAACTTTATATAAGAGGTAAAGTAATTGAAAATAACAAATTTCTCATATTTACACTTTCGAGATTAAGTAAAATGTCTAATTCCTTCACTATTTAAAAATATTCCAATACGGGTCTTAAATAATATATTTGAATATTCATGTTAACTAATATATTTCAACATCAACTTCATATACATCTATATGTGATCCTCAAATAAAATATTTGAATACCCATGTTAAGTAATATATTTCCATATCAACTTTGTGTATGTATATATATATATATATATATATATATATATATATAAAGAGAGATATGCAACCCATGTACCTCAAATAAAATATTTAAATGTACAAGTAGAGAGAGAAAGTGTGTGTGTGTGTGTGTGTATAACCAACATCGATCCATCTTAACTCTAGATCTATTGGAGAGGGGCCAAATATATTGAGGTGTTGTTAAAATTGGAAACTAGGGCCAAATTACACTTTGGATGGCTCATTTGATGGAGATAATTATTGCATTGAATTCCTCTTTTTGAGAGGACCAAAATCGACCTAAAGATTACTAAGTTTGGTCAAAGGGAAATATGCTTTTGAAGTGAAGCCCACACATGCAAATTTTCAAGGTTGGCCACATCATCATGTAGGCTCATAAAGCCCAAAAGACATATATTTTAACCCTCATCAATTAATATAAATAAGAGAGACCTACATTCTCATTTGGAATCATCATCACTCAACACACTTTTATCTGTCTCTCTTCTTGATATATCTGAAGTTTCTAGCAAAGGTACCGAACTAGCCAAAAGTACCAAACTAGGTGCAGAACCGAAAGTATTGAATTGGGTGCAGAACCGAAAGTACCAAACTAGCTAAAATTACTGAACTAGGTGAAGAACTGAAAGTACCGAACTAGGTGCATAACTAAAAGTACCAAACTGTGTGCAGAATTGTGGTACTGAACTAGGTACATAACCGAAAGTAACGAACTAGGTGCAAAAGTGTTTGTACTAAACTGGGTGCAAAATCAAAAGTACTAAAATGCGTGAGAACTAAAGGTACCAAAATGGGTGCAGAACCAAAAGTACTAAACTAGGTGCATAACCGAAAGTATCGACCTGGGTGTAGAACTGAGGTACCGAACTGGGTGCAGAACCAAAAGTATCGAACCTGGTGTAGAACCAAAAGTACTGATCTGGGTGCAGAAACGTGGTACTAAACTAGGTGCAGAACTATAGTACCGAACTGTGTACAAAACAGGCCGAAGGTGCAGAACTATTGATAATTTGACTTTGACTTTGTATTATTGTACTCTCTCTCTCTCTTCTAAACATTTGATATTTATATTAAGAAGAATTTATCAAGGGTTTTCCCCATATTGGGGTTTTCCCTATCTTGAGCCAAATACTGGTGTTCTCTTGTCTTGGCTTGTCTTGTTCATTTTATTATTTATGTTCTATCTACGGTTATCGACAATGTGATTAATGGTTTATGTTATTGCTATTGGAAATTAAGTGGAAATGCTCATTTGGTTAATAAAAGGACATTGAAGTAATTGTTGCAAGCATAGAACACGCCATTGTTATCTAAAATTAACATGGAATTAGAGCTAAGGTGAATACAAATCCCAAGCAAGAGAGAAAATCATTTACTAAGAGATCTGTTGGACAAAGATTATTATTCAAGTCTCACTTGCCTCTACATCTTACTTCAAGACTAAGGACAAGCTCAATGAAAAATCTGACTATCATGCATGGAAGATGACTTTGGACCTGACTTTGGAGGAGCATGAAGTATTGGACTAAGTATAGAGAAAAGTGGTGGAGCCTCTTTCAAATGCACCTGCTACTAAGAAGACAAAGTATAGAAAATGTGAGGTCAAAATAAAGAAAATTTTGGTTGACTCCATTCAAAAACATTTGGTTGCATATATTTCTTATTTGGGACCTTCTAAGGAAATATATGATAAGTTGGTTGGGATGTTCAAAGTGAACAATGCAAATCAAATCCTTTTTGTCAAGAACAAGTTGAAGGATATCGAAATGAGTAAAGGGGAGCCTATCCAACCCTTCTTTACGAGAATAACTCAAATCAAGAATGACTTGCTATCTATTGGAGAATTTATTTCTGACAGGGAGCTCACTCTCATTGCTCTTGGAGGTTTTCCAAGAACATGGGATGTATTTATCACCACCATTATCAACAATGATAAGGTAACTGGTTTTGATGAGTTATTGGCTAGATGCACTCAAGAGGAGACAAGGATGATGGAGAGAGATAAGTCCTCCATTATAAATGAACCTAATGCTTTCTCCGCACATGCAAAAACGAAGAATGATGTTGGTCCAACGAGACAAGGTCAAGGATCCAAGAAAGGATTCAAAGGAAGAGAAAAAAGAAGGTTCTACAATTGCAACAGGTTCAACCACTATGCTAGAGAGTGCCCTCACAAGAAGAATCCTCCAAGGGATGATGACAACAACAATAATTACAAAATCAATGGCAATAAAAGGAACAACATATTCAACAACAAAGGAAAGAGAAATGCTCTAGCTACTTGAAATGGAAATGGTCGACCTCCAAAAGGACAAGAAATGCTAAGTATGATGGAATTAATGTTTTAGAAAAACAAGATGAATTCTATCTTATTTATACTCTATCTACTTTTTCTCTGGATACTTTGGATCATTGGTTGATTGACAGTGGAGCCTCAAGGCACTTCACAGGTTATGAGGAGGCCCTCTCAAATTTAGTTGATAATAAGACTAATCTAGATATTATACTTGGAGATAATGCCATCTACCCCGTGAAAGGGATAGGTATTGCCACTCTTCACTTGAATCAAGTTAAAACCATACATCTACAAGAAGTGTTGTATGTGTCCAATTGAAGAGGAGATTGATGTATATTTCTGCGATGGAAGATAAAGGCTTCAAGGAAGCATTCATTGATGGAAAGGTACATATTTGGCATAGAAACCCTAAAGATGCATTTACTCTTGGATTTAGGGTTGATGGTCTCTATCAAGT
The DNA here is from genome assembly GCA_031772625.1 of Pinus tabuliformis. Lineage (NCBI taxonomy): Eukaryota > Viridiplantae > Streptophyta > Pinopsida > Pinales > Pinaceae > Pinus > Pinus tabuliformis. The sequence continues at coordinate 484,194,409 of CM062814.1, read as the reverse complement.
TGGTGGAAGTCCTTTGGGATCTTTGGCAAGTGATACTTCTCTTCAATGTGAATTATGGCACCAAAGACTTTCCCACTTACATTACAAAGCCTTACTGGGGTAAGGAAGATTGTAACAGGTATGTGTTGTCTTGTTGGGGCCTGACCCAGGTTCGGAGTTAATTAGCCAAACAAATCCCAGTACCATCGGCCCTTTCAGCAACAATCCACAGAGCGCGGACTGAGGTCTCACCCAAAGTAGTATGGGAGGGTGTTAGAACTAGGTTTCCACACCCTGGAGATGTCTGATGAGTTCGACTGGTCCTTTGTTTGTTCCTGCACGCAGGTGGCTTCGTGCACCTTCCATGCCTCGCGGCCTGATACCCTTCCCTTGCGCAACCCTAACCAGGGGTTGTGCCACTCTCTGCGTTATTACCTGAGATCTTATTTATCCTTTAGCATTAGTTAAGGAGCTTTGCCTACTTAAATTTATTAAGTTATACTTAATAATACATAACATTCATATAGGTGTGCACAATAAATAAACAGTATATTTACAAGTTATATCTATCATGCATTAACCCACGAAAATATACACAAAATGATAACCAAACTTCTCTTTATTGATTTTCCACTGGTTACAAACTCGACTTGCCCTGTGCACTCAGCTGCAGGGGTCCACGCACTAAGCTATGGACTACTAGGCCTATGTGCACTCAGCTGCAGAGCCTTCTCCTACTCTATGACCCATAGACACACTTTACACTTCAGCCCAATCACTTAGACTTCCTTATTCCTTCATTATTAGTTATTTATCTTTTACACTTAGAGCCTCACTCTATTTATACAATCCCATGGTCCGCGGACCATGGGTAGGTCTATCCAGCCAACATTACATTAAAAAAATAGGGCGGACAACCCTATGACTCTATCATACTCTCACGCCTCACACCCGCAATTCGTGGAGCTTTTACAATAGGATTTGGTCAAAACTTGGGCTTTAAGCCCCAAAACATGCCTTGGGGGGATTCCATGCCCAACAAGCCCCCAACACAAACATCGTGACTCGCCCTCGAGTCACTTTGTCGACGTGGAGATCTTTGTGCAGAGTCCCTCCAACTTTTCTCGAACTGTGGCAAGGTCAGCAGCACACTGAGCTGCTACTTGTTGGATCTGCTGCATGCGTTGTTCCGAGACCTTTTTGTCAAAACTGCTTCTCTTCATCTGTGTTGGTATCGCATTTTTTTATAGTCACGTGCCTTTGTCTAGATCCTTGGAGCGTGAAGACTGTGCTTCGGTCGGTTATTCAGATAGTCGGGCAACCCATGTAGGGCTTTAAGCGGCTGCCATTCACTTTGCCTGGGAAAGGCTCTCCATTTAGTTTGACTAGTTGTACAGTGCCTCCATATCTGATTTCCTTAACAACGTATGGTCCCAGCGAATGCATTTTGAACTTTCGCGGGAATTTATGAAACTTACTGTCATACAGCAGCACTAAATCATTTACCTTAAAGGTGCGCAACTTAATATGGCAATCGTGCCAGGTCTTCTCACACTGCTTTTGCACCTGTTGATGAAAGCCAACTAGGAACTGTTCCTCCTCAAGTTCGTCTAGCTGTGCAAGTCTTTCTTCCAGGGCTTCTCGGTCTGTCATACCTGTGAGCATTGCTATGCGCAGACTAGGGACAATATACTTCATTGGCATGATAGCTTCCACACCATAAACTAACTGGAAAGGTGTCTGTCCCATCAGTTTCTTACATGTTTTCCTATAAGCCCATAGTACTGCAAGTACGTGTAGGTCCCAGTCGCTCCACTATGTGTTGCATATTTTGGTTAGTGTAGTCTCCAGTATTTTTTTGAATGCTTTTACTGTCCCATTGGCTTATGGGTGGTATGGTGTGCTTTTCTGATGATACACCTAGAACTCTTCTGTTAGCACACTGATGGTTTCATTCAGGAAATGTGTATCGCGATCACTCATTAAAATTTTCGGATAGCCAAATCGAATCAACACGTGTTCAAACAAAAACTTCGCAGTCATGCAGTCTTTGACTAGCTGCGCTTCTTCCCAACACGTCAGGTACTCTGTCACCGTGATAATGTATCATGCGCACATTTTTCCCTAAGGTTTGATAGGTCCTACAAAGTCGATTGCCCATTTTTCAAAGGGCTGCAGCATCATTTGTGGATTCAAAGGCATCTCGTCCCTACATGGTTTACCTATCATTGGCATATATCATAGACCTTACAATGTTATTTTGAATCCCGGTGAAGGGTTGGCCACCACAACCTTGTGTGGAGAATCTTTTATGCAGTTGTGCGTCCTGCATAGTGTCCTCCTGCAGCGCAGCCATGCGCTCCCGTGAGGATCTGACTTCGTTCAAATTGAAGTAAGTACCTTCGTAGTATCTCATCATTCTGCATTTTATACAGGTGTCGCATGATGACAGAAAATTTAGTCGCGCACAACACCAGTTCCTTATTTTGCTGGACGGAGTATTCCTTCAGTGCAGTACCTATTTTCAGAAAGTGGATTGTATCTTCAAAGTGTCTGTCCATGACGTGCACAGCAAAAAGCTGTGCGTCAGGTAATCTTTCCTCCAAACTAGTAGGTTCCTCACCCGTCTTAATACACGAAAAGTGATCTGGTCCTACGTTCAGGCGTCCAGGATTTACCACGACCTCAAAGTCATACTCTTGGAACAATAAGAGCCACCTGCATATGCGCCCCCAACACAGGCTTATTGACCAAGTATTTCAATGCGGAATGGTCTGTATACATCTTGAAATGTCCTCCTAGCAAATAGTGCTGGTATTTTTGGAGCGCGTACACCATAGCCAACCCCTCGCATTCAGTTGTGGAATAGTTTTTTTTATCTTTGGACAACCTGCGACTTGCAAATGCAATAGGGTGGTCCAAGCCCTCTCTGCCTTCTTGTGTGAGCACCACTCCCAGCGCTATACATGACGCATCCACATGGACATGAAACTCCACATCCCATTTCGGGAAGACCAAGATTGGGGTGGAGGCCAGTTTCTCTTTTAGTACATCCAGGCTCTTCATGCAATCATCATTCTAGCAGAACGTAACATCCTTTTTCAACAATTTCTCCATTAGTGTAGTGATCTGGGCATAGCTTTTGATGAACTTCCTGTAGTACCCTGTATGTCCCAAGGTAGCGCACAATTGTTTAACACTTCACGGTGCTTCCAAATTCAGAATTACTGCAATATTTGTAGGGTCTATCATTAGTCCCTATTTGCAGACCACATGTCCCAATAGGTTCCCAAAGGGAACGAGGAATGTACACTTTTTTGAGGTTCAACGCAATTTGGTGTCGTCGACAAGTATCCAGCATCAAGTGTAAGCTTGCTACATGGTGCTTAACCAATCCAAATATAGTCCAATCATCTAGATAGACCTCCAAGAATTTGTGGATATACTCTTTGAATGTTGCAACAACTATGCACGAAAAGATGGCCGGTGCGTTCTTTAACCCAATCGGCATAACGGTGTATTGAAAGCAACCCCACTCAGTCGTGAAGGTGGTCTTGCTCCTATCTTCCAGTGCAATTTCGATCTGGTGGTACCCTGAGAACCCATTAGTAAACGAATATGCTTCTTGTCCACTGACATTTTCCAATACTTCATCTGTGAACGGAGTCGGGATTGGGTTGTGCACACAGGCTTCATTTAATTTCCTAAGGTCCATGCATATTCTTATCTCACCCTTTTTCTTCTTCTCTTGTAATACCATAGGGCTTACCCAATCAGATTCTTCTGTTGGCTCAATGATTCCCGTTGCGAGCATTTTGTCTAGTTCTACACGGACCTTTTCCTTGTACTTCGGATTCAAGCGGTAAGGCCTCTACTTAACTAGCTTCACGTCAGGTTTTAGGGTGATCTTCATCATCCCTAAATCGCCAACGATCCCCTTTAAGTCCATGATCTTGGTTGGGAATAAGTCTTGGTACTCGCGAAGTAACTCAGTGACCTTATCCACCGTGGCATCATCCCAGTAGTTGCTGAGCATTGCATACTTCGATTCAGCCTCCGTACCAATGTTTACCTGCTTTGTTTTTACCAGCGCGGTAATGTTAGGGTCTTCAATCAATGGCCCTTGAACCTCATGATAGCCTTCAGTTTCTAGAATGTTAACTTTGCATGGATCTTCATCATCTTCTTCAATGTTTACATTGTAACACTCCAGCGCGCAGCTCAGCTGGGTCACCCATTTAGGCTGAAGCACTTCCATTAGCTCCTGGGGTATTTTAAAGATAGCTGCTTTTACTGCTTGTAGCACATCATCAACAGTATCCCACCAATGATCCTCAAACATGAAGGTTAATAGGAATCCTTCACACAAGATATCCCATTCGTTCGTGCCATGGCGGAGCTCCGTTTCTATATACCAATTCATGGGTATAATATCCAGGATATGACAGAATAGGTGCACCCACTCAGGTTGGGGCTCTTCCACATAAACCTTTGTGCATTTCATGAGGTGTTCCCATGGATCATCCCGTCCGTCATACTTGTCTTTCAATCACATCTGAGGCTTTCCAAACCATAGGTGCATCATCCTTCGATAGTCACACCAGTCCTCAAAACTTCTTTGGTGCGTACCCCACCATCTTGCAGGCACAGTGCACAGTACCCATTTCAGAGCGTCGAAACACTGCTATTATGGTACTTCTCTTTCAAATTTGTTCAGAAATTCATCCACCTCGCTTAACCCATCATACGTAGGTAGGTCTCTTACCTTTGTTTCTATGCAGCGCAGCGACCTTGTCATCATGTTATAGTTGAGCGTGGTTACCTTATGTAACCAGTTCTACCATCATTCTATCTCCTCATCAGAATCTCATGTGCAGGAGCTTTCGCGCTCCCAAGAGATTCATCCATCCCCAGTTGGATTTACCCAATCTTGCTCCCACATGGTTATCTTGTACATGCAGTCCAAATCATTGTCACTATTGTTGTCGTGCACTGGTTCTATGTAGCGCAATCCTTCTGTAAGGTCTAAAGGTACCACTATGCGCAGTGACTTTTTCTCAAAGATCATCTTACACTTCTTTATATTTATTACTCCATTCATGTCAGTGGCCCAATCTATTCCCAATAGCACGGGATAGGGATTGATGTCATCCACAATCTCTATCACTTCGAAATCTGCTAGCGCGCTCGCTCCTTCAATGTCTACTGTGATTCCCTATAATCTCCCCATAGGTAGGATCTTTTGTTGGTTTTCCATTTACAATTGGATAGGAGACCATTGCAATGCAAGCCTTCCCATACGCTCCCATTTCTGCTTCGGCAGGATGTTCGCGTCCGATCCTAGGTCCAAAATCACTTGGTCCATCTCATATTCCCTAATCTACGTGATCAATCTCATCTCCCTTCCTATTCGTGTCATGTGCTTCCTGAGCTTCTGAACTATGTTCAGTTCTCCTAGTGCAGTCCCAGCGCATCTACTTATGAGTTCTTGAAGCCCCTTTATAGTCTTACAGCCGTGCAGTAGCTTCATGCATGCCTCCAAGAATGTAGTGAGCATCGATGGGTCCATTTCCAGCTCTAGTATGTCTTTACTTGCTGAATTGGAGGCATCAACGAAGCTCCTCTTACCTTCCATAAAGGTCTCCTTAGCACACTCCAAATCAAATTCTAGTTCCTTCAGTGGAGCCTTACGAGCCCAGGTACTTTCTTCAGGCTTCTTACCTTTGTCATCCCCTATCGTAATACCACTTCAGAGCATGATATTTACATTAGGGTCTTCCTCGCGCAGCTCAGACCTCATCATTTGTAGGCTCTGAGTCGGGGGTGGTTGGAGTGCTCATTTATCGCACAACCTCACTATTAGTGTTGGACAGTTCTCTGTCTCATGATGAAACTACGTACAATATAAGCATGATGGTCTCGTTGGATTTGTACAATCCCCGGTCCTCCGCAATTGTAACATATCAGTTGTTCGCGACCTCTTCCTAACCCCATTCCACCTCGACCTCATCTGCGCCCCTGAAATCCAATGCGCGCCATTCCTACATTTTGATCGAGGGCCCGTGTTTTGGCCTGAACTTTGTAGGTAGGAGTCTAATCCATCATCAGTTCATAACTTCTACAAGTGCACTCATCATGTCCTATTGACAGACAGAAATTACAGAACAACTGTTGGGAATTCTGCGTATACTTCTATAATAGATGGCAGCTATCTGTAGCATGCTTCCCTCCTATCTGACAAATCGTGCACCACAATGCAAGTGTCGCGCTTGGTCCTACCTGTGCCTCAGTCTCAATGGCATTGGTCCTCCTCCCACGAGGTAATTCGCAAACACTGGGTAGTGGTCCTTGTCGTGCCCCTGGCCCTTGCACTTTACGTACCATACCTCTTCACGCACTTCTGAATGAGCCGTCCTGTCATGTTTCAAACTCTGCATCTCAAGGCACAAGTTTTTCAATTGCGCGTGAATCTGTTGGATTCCCAGGTTATGATCTTGAATCGGAGTCTCATGCAATCTCATCGCAACCTCCAAAGCCTCATCTTGAGTGGTTATCTTTTGTTGTGACAATGTGCTACGTAGATGCAGTGTTAATGAGGCTACGAACCATTTGTGGTGTTGCCTGTCTGTTAAGGTCATGTTCGCTTCACGAATTGTGCACTTCAGTCTTTGATCCAACTCCCATGGGGTTTTGCCTGGTAGCATTGAGATTTCCTTGAATCCAATGATTGATTGTGCCTTTGACTTTGGCCTAATAAATTCTTTGTTTAGCGCAATCTGGATATCCACTATCCCCGCATTCAGATTGTCATTGGAATGCTTAATGTACCAAGTCAGCATGCGATCCTGCAGAGTGTTGAACAACATTGCCTTCCTTATATTGTTGTCTGTGACACCTTGTGAATCCCATACAGCCTTTATCACGAACCAAAATTGGTCTGAATCTTCATTCCCTACTCCCTTTAACACTAGTAGCTTTATCGCGCTGGCCATACTACTTCGCGGTGGTGGCAGACATGGTATGGGTGAAGTCGGGGGTGAAGATGGTGAAATTGGTGGTGGTGTGCGTGGGGGTGGTATGTGTGGAATTCTCTACCTTATTAGGTTGATCACACTTCTTGGTGAAACCTTTGCGAGCTCTTCTTCACCCCCATGAAGGTGATATCAAGGGGCTAGTTTCTAGTTCTGTGCTACCTTCGTTTCTGTAGATTCTCCCACTCCGCGTAGCCCCAAACATCAATTTATTCGCATAACCCACTTTTTACACAGTAGCATTTTAATCCAAGTGTGCAAGGATTTAACGTACTTACCTCGCGGTCCCTTGAGGAAGCGTCGTTCTGCCTCACTATAGCTGAGTGAAGTATCTACTGCTAATTCAGCGATGAATCCTCCTATGATCTAGCCAGTGGTCGACAACGTGCACAATCTCATCTTTTGATGCTTTCACTCTGCGCACCAATTCTAGAGTCCACACAATAGGTTTGTCGAGTTTACACCTTCCTTGGTTATCTGCTAGCTTCGTGATCCACTCGTACAACTCAGTAGGGAAGGATGCAAAGAAAATTTTGTGGATCTCCATATACAAGTAGAAATCTAACCACTCTTCCTTTGATAGTCGCGAATTTCTGTTTTCCTACGCTGCGAACTCATGAATCTTTTTGTCCAAAATCTTTTCAATTCCTTTCTTGTCAGATTCCAGTGATACGAAATTAGACATATCTTTGCAAATCCTGGTCCCGACAACAGAACCATATGTTGGCTTGGTGGGGCCTGACCCAAGTTCAAAGTTAATTAGCCAAACAAATCCCGGTACCACTGGCCCTTTCAGCAACAGTCCACGAAGTGCGGCCTGAGGTCTCACCCAAAGTAGTATGGGAGGCTGATAGAACCAGGTTTCCACATCCTGGAGATCTCTGATGAGTTCGACTGGTCCTTTGTCTATTCCTATGCGCAGGTGGCTTCGTGCACCTTCCATGCCTCGTGGCCTGATACCCTGCCCTTGCGCAGCCCTAACCAGGGGTTGTGCCGCACTCTGCATTATTACCCGAGATGTTATTTATCCTTCGGCATTACTTAAGCATCTTTGCCTACTTAAATGTCTTAAGTTATACTTAAAAATACAAAACATTCATACAAGTGCGCGCAGTAAATAAACAATATATTTACAAATTATATCTATCATGCATTAACCCAAGAACAGATACACAGAATGATAACCAAAATTCTCTTTATTGATTTTCCACTGGTTATAGACTTGACTTGCCCTACATACTCACCTGCAGGAGTCTGCACACTCAGCGGCGTACTACTAGGCCTCTACGCACTTAGCTACAAAGCCTTCTCCTACTCTACGACCCACAGACACACTTTACACTTCGGCCCAATCACTTAGACTTCCTTATTCCTTCATTATTAGTTAGGTATCTTTTACACTTAGAGCCTCACTCTATTTATACAATCCCATGGTCTGCGGACCATAGGTAGGTCTATCCAGCTAACATTACATTACAAAAATAGGGCAAATAACCATGTGACTCTATCATACTCTCACGCCCCGCACCCGCAATTTGTAGAGATTTTACAAAAAGCTTTGGTCAAAACATAGGCTTTAAACCCCAAAACATGCCTTGGGGGGATTCCATGCCTAACAGTATGCCCGAGTTTAACATGAACCATGAAGGAGTTTGTTAAGGTTGTGCAGCTAGGAAACATACAAAGGGGCCATTCCCTTCTAGTGAAAGAAAGACAACCAATATTTTTCAATTGGTCCATTCTGAGCTATCTGGTATCTTTCCCATAACTTTATTAGGAGGATACCTATACTATGCAATATTTGTGGATGACTACTCACACAAAACATGGATCTATTTCTTGAAGGAGGGATGAAGTGTTCAAATGGTTATGTTATTTCAAGGCATTGGTGTAAAATCAAACAAGGAAGAAGATCAAGACGTTGAGGGCTGACAATGGAACCAAATATGAATTAAATAAATTCAATGAATTCTGTAGAGAGACTGGAATTAAGAGGGATATAATTGCTCCATACACCCTTGAGAAGAATTGTGTTGCTAAAAGGAAGAATCAAACAATTATGGAAGCCACCTATGCCATGATTTGTGATTAGTATCTACAAAAAATCTTATGGGGATAAGTTTTCAACACTGTCGTATATGTTCAAAATAGGATCCTCCATCAATATTTGGATTTCAGGACACCCGAGGAAGTCTCTGCTGGTAAGAAACCTGTTGTTTCTCATTTTAGAATCTTTGGTTTTCCATTATACTTTCATGTGCCTAAAGAGAAAAGAAATAAGTTGGAAGCTTCTTGGAAGAAAGGTATATTCATTGGCTATAGAGAAAATTCAAAAGCATATAGAATCTATGTACTTGGTCAAATGGTTGTGGAAGTAAGTCATGGTGTCACCTTTGATGAAGACACTTCCCTTGGGAAATCCAAAGATCCCCATCTCAAAGGACAATGATGATGCTTCCATAAAACAAGATGAGATTATGCCTGATGTTGATGGTCATATGGATCCTATTGATCCACCTCCTAGTGATCCATCTACCTCAGGGAAACAGCCATCATGGCTCAAAGATGCTCTAGAAGATGATGAAAGACATACTTCTCCAAGAGGGACATTTCAAAAAAGTAAGAAGCCCAATAGGTATCAAGGGTACTTGGCCTCCATGAGTACTATTGTTCAAGTTGAACCTTGCACATTCAAAGAAGTTGTAAAGCACCAAGTATGGAAATATGTGATGAATGAGGAAAATGAATAAATCATGAAGAATGATGTTTGGGACATAGTGCCTAGACTGAAGGAAAAGTATGTGGTCACCTTTAGATGGCTTTAAAAAATTATACATGGAGTTGATGGGAGTGTTAAAAAATATAAGGCCAAGTTCATTACTCATGGCTTCTCTCAAAAGGAAGGAGTGGACTATTATGAAATATTTGCATCGGTTTCCATACTACTATCTAATCTAATATTTCTCTTGCTACCAATCAAGGATGGAGTGTACATCAAATGGAAGTCAAAAATTCTTTCTTGCATGACTCACTTAAGGAGGAAGTCTATTTGGAACAACCTCAGTGGTTAGAAGTATAAGATAGAATGACACATGTCCGTCGACTGAAGAAATCCATATATGGGTTGAAGCAAGACCCTAGGTGATCCGAACTTAAACAGGAATGCAACAAATTAAATATGTAACCATAAAAACAGAGATGCGGTAGAAATAATAATTCATTTCATTAATATCATAATACTAAAATATGCATACAAACATAATGGAAATAAAGTAGCTTAGGTGATGATAGCTTATCTATAAGAAGAGATGTGGCAAATACATGCCTCTGAAATGTGTTATAATGAGGTTTAATGACCTATTTATTATTGAAAAACAAGCGAAAACCCTAAAAAACCAAAACCCTAACCCTAGGAGATGGAACGCCAAGAATTTGTGGGCCCCTTTGGGGTTTGTTGGGCAGCCAACTTCTCGGGGTCGTAACTTGGTCATATTATCTTTGTTTGGTGCATACAATACAATGTTGGAAAGGTCTCTCCAAGTACTACAAGATTTGAGTGGCCATAGGCCTATTGTGGACCTCAAAAACATGTCGTTTAGGGGGTCAAAACTACTCCGGAAGTTCAGGACCCGAAAAACTGCTAAAAATAGTAAATGTTGAAATAAACAAGGAAACAGATGAAACTGAATAGAGTTCTAAGTGGAATAGGTTGGTGGAACCAATATCCACTTGGATCATTCCTCCCTCCTTAAGAAGTAATGGTCCCCATTATGTGCAGAGCTTCCATGAGATCAAGAAATTTCTGTTGAACCCAGTCCCTGGTGAACCACTTTCCCTAGTGAAGGCGTTTGGTTGCTTTGACAACTCGATATAGCTGGACCCTTTTTTGGCAAGTGTTCTTGATTTGTGTATCCATGATCTAATCATTTGTGGCCTATTTTGTGCAGTCTAGGTTCAGCTTTGTTGGTTTGATTTGTTCTGCAATGTCGGATGTGTCCAACAATGGTGGAAAGTATCATTCAAGATAGTCTACATTGAACATTGGCTGTAGACTAAGGAACCGTGGAATGTTGGGCTTGAAGGCATTATCCCCCATAGCCTTGGTGATGGTGTATGTCCCATATCAGAGCGGGTGAATCTTGCGGTTGGGTCCATCGAGGCACTCCTTCTGCAAATGTAGCCAAACTTTGTCACCCCCTGGAACTTATGTTGAACCCAATGTTGATCATGGCACTACTTGTACTTAGCATTAAATCTATCCAATATGTCATGTACCTGCTAGAAGATGTATTAAATGTGATCAATGAATCTATTAGCCATGTTGGCTTTAGACTGGACATGATTCGAATCTGCTTGAGTAGCTGAAAATCATCTAGCCACATCAATGGGACATAATGGTTGAAATCCCAGCCCTACCTAAAAGGAGTTATGTCCCGTTGAGCTGTGGAGAGCTTTGTTGTAGATGTGTTGCACATAGAGGAGGCTTTCATCCCATGTGTGTGGATGCTTCGAGTTTTACATGCATAGAATGTGTACGATCATCCTGTTGACGACCTCTGTTTGGCCATCAGTTTGGGGATGGAAATTCATGGACTTAGTAATTTTGGTATCCAGCATCAACCAGAGACTTGACAAAAATTCACTCAGGAATCTGCTGTCCCGATTTGAGACAATGGATTGTGGGATCCTGAAGTGTTCCCACAGTCACTCAAATAATATTTTAGCAGTTTCCTCTATTCTGATACTCTTCTTGCAGGGCACTATAACGGCCATCTTAGAGAATCTATCGACGACCATGAAAGAAAAGTCGTTGTCGTGCTTAAAAGAATAAATGTATGACATGCAATCCATGGAGATGGATTCCCAAGGTCGACTAAGAGTAGGAAGAGGAGTATATAGGCCTTGCTTCTTGATCGCTGGTTTGGAAATAGCATAGGCAGTGTGATTTAATGTACCTCCCAACATCCTAAGGAAGGTTCGGCCAATAAAAATACTTCTATAGTACTGCCACTATTTTCTCTACCCTGAAATGTCCAATGACCCGACTGTAGTGCACCTCCCAAATCATTTTGGCATGCTCATTTGAATGAACACAGATGTGTTATACATGGCACAACAGGGCATCAAAATTTAGAACTTGTTTACCTTCCAGAAGTGTCTGGTATGTGTTGTCAAATTCTGGATCGCTCTTGTAAAAATGTGGCCACCCTGAAGTCTCGTGCCCACTGGAGTCAAGCACAGTGATCAGTGCCATGACTGGTGGTTGGCTTAAGAAGTCTACAACATTATTGGTGTTTCCCTTCTTATAATTAATTTTCAAATGGAATTGTTTCATGTATGTGGACCATTTCTGATGGCGATCGTTCTGCAACTTCCCTTGTGTCTATGTGAAATCCAAGAGTTAGTGGTCTATGTGGATGACCGTTTCCTACCCCAGAATGTAATGCTTCCATTGACGATAGGCTTGCACAATGGAATACATTTCTTTGTCGTAAGTGGGATACTTTCAAACTATGTCTGAAAGTGTCTCATTGTCGTAAGCTATTGGATGCCCATGCTGAGTAAGAACTGCACCGATAGCATAGTCAGAGGCATCTGTCTCAATCTCAAATGGTTGTTGCAGGTTTGGTAATGTGAGTACTAGTGCAGAGAGGAGGTGATGCTTCAACTCAACAAACACCTTTTGTTGGGTTTTAGACCCAAAAAAAAAATTTTTTCTCCGCCCTTGGTGACTTGACTTAAAGGCCAATTGATATGAAATAACCTTAGCACAAACTTGTGGTAGAAGTTGGAAAGACCCAGAAAGATGCAGAGCTCTGTTAGCGTGGTTAGGGATGGAAAATATCAAATGACTTGTATCTTAGCTGGGTCCACACGCACACCCTGCTCATCAATGATGTACACCATATATTGAACCTGGGTCATGCCAAAAGTGCATTTCTCCAAATTAGCACACAACTTGTGTTGTCAAAGGGTTTGAAGGACCTGTCGACTATGGTGGAGGTTCTCTTCCAAACTCTAGTTGAAGATCAAGATGTCATCTAAATACACCACCATGAATGCATTAGTGAAGCATTGTAAGATGTCATCCATCAATCCCATGAAGGTTGTGGGGGATTTCGTCAACCCAAAAGGCATAAACAACCATTTGAAAAGGCCCTCCTTGGATTTGAAGGAAGTCTTTCACACATTAGAGGGTTCGATAGGCACTTGGTGATAACCAGAATTTAAGTCAATCTTGCTGAATATTCCCCGCCTTGAGTTGGTCTAGAAGGTCGTCAATCCGTGGGATTAGGTACCTATTCCAGACAGTGATCTTGTTCAGTGCCTAATAGTCAATACAGGGTCTCCAGGTCCAATCATTCTTTGTACCAATACAATCAGGCTACCACAAGGTGATGGGCTTGGCCTAATGTGCCCTTTCTGAAACAGTTCCTGAATTTGCCTCTTAATCTCATTGTTCTCTAGAATAGAGCATCGATAGATTAGTCCATTGGGTAGCAGCGTGCCCATGGTCAGATCAATGGAGTGCTTGATCTAACAATGTAGAGGTACCCCTGTAAGTGAGGCGAAAATGTACCTGTACTCCTCCATGACCTTATCCACCTGCTCCTGTTGTGCAGAGGAGCCCTGTCTAGAATCCGTGGCCACAACCTTCTTCATTCCCTTGGGGGTAAATCATAAGGAAAAAAAATTTCCTGGTGTGTGAAATGATCTTACTGCATTTCTTTGCAGTGATCAAAGAGATAGTGGTAGGCGGGGCTACCTCCAGTATCCTATACAACTTATTGCCCAAAGTAATAATCATAAACCGAGGTCTAGACTCATATACAACATGTCGTTATCACAAGTATGGTTGTCCTAATAATACATCACAAACTTCAAGAGGAGAAACATCACACAATACCTCATCCGCTAAGGGCTTGATGTTGTAGGGAAGGTGACGTTGTTGGCTGACACGAAGATCTCATCCTTGATGAAGCCACATGATGGTTTATGACTGCGGATGTTCTTTCATCGGTAGCCCCAAATCCTTCATGACCCCTGCTAAAAGGAGGTTCTTTTGGCTCCCACTGTTGACAATGAACTGCAATGGAGAACCCTTTACCCACATTTGTGAGTGGAAGAGGCATTCCTCCTCCTCTGGATATTCAAGCTCATTCTTCTGGATCTTTGTTGTGGCCACCATGGCATTGGGCTCCACATCAATGATTTGCTTCCCTTTGTCATTCCCCTTTTCAGGTTCTGACCCAGAGTCAGAACATGCATCTGATTCGGAAGCATTCATCTTGGAAACCAATGACTGCTTGTCTCGACACTCACTTATAATGTGTGTGGAGCTCTTATGGAACTCACACTATTTTATGTGTCCTTCTTTGTCTTCGAGGTGTTGTTCTTTTCTTGTGGCTTCGACGAGTTTATTTGGGTCACCCTGCCTTGGCTTTGGCCTTTTCTCTGTGGTTTGGGGGTGCCTTTTCCTTGCTTTGGATTCACATATCCAAAGTCTCACTTCTTCTATTTTAACTTTTTCTTAATCTTGACACCATATTGATATGTCGTGTCGAGCGAGGAGTTCTCCAAGAACTCCACCTCGTCCTTAATGTACTTGTGTAGGCAGCTACGATACTTCAGTACCAAATGCCGCTTTGAATCCTTGATACCCAATTTTATGTGGAGGATATGGGAAACATTTGCGAACTCCGACACATCTTGGTCACTTCCCTACCATAGTGTGGTCCACATTATGTATTTATGTAGGTTTAACCCCGTACAAAAATTACCTGCACATGAATTCCAAAACACAACAAATAAACAATGCAACAGCATAACATATAAAACACATATACACAGAGATTTTCCCCTGGATCCCAAAATCGGGACTACCAGCTTGATTTTTCATTATGTTCTTTCAATGTTACAATACATATTTATAAATGCCGAAGCATCCAATACCATGGACCAAAAACCATCGTGTCCAAAACCATGGACCGAAAACCATCGTGTCCAAAACCATGGACTGAAAACCATCGCGTCCAAAACCATGTGCGAAAATCATGCACAAAACCATAGGTAGGTCTTCCCAACCTAATATAGGGTCCAAAAAAATTCTCAGGGTGCTGCCCTAGACCCCTTAAAGGGGGGCTACCCGCCCCCCTGTGACCCCCCTACTACACAATCAGTGCAACGAAGGGGGGGGCTGTCGTCCCCCCCTCTAACCCCTCGATTCACAATGTGGGCTAGTGGTGGAAAGAATAAAACAACGCAACATTCTCCCACTTATTGTTTTCTTTCCACAGGGGGCCACAAGAGAGCTTAGTCATTTATCTAGCCCTACAACACCCATTGTTTCTCTACACCAAGAGAACTTCTTAGAGCTCACATATTTTTCAATGCATCTACAGTATTCTTCAAAGTGTCAAACTTTACTAGCAACACCTTTTTGTCTTCTATCATATCCCTCATAAAGTGATATTGAACATCAATGTGCTTTGTATTTGAATGGTAAGCAGGGTTCTTTGCCAAGAAAATTGTACTTTGGCTGTCACAATCTATCCTTATAGCTCCCTGTACTAACCCCATACTTCAACACAATCTCTGCAACCAAACTACTTCCTTGCTTGCATGAGTGGCTGCCATGTATTCTGCCTCTATTGTTGATAGTGCCACTATATATTGTTTCTTACTCATCCAACTGGCTGCACCTCAAAATAGGTTAAACACATACCCACTTATAGATCTTCTCTGATCTAGATATCCATCCCAGTCCTCATCAACAAAGCCACGGATATCCAAAACTCTGTCCAATCCTGGTCTTCCTTAGTAGCACAAATCATAATCACTACTACCACGCAAATACCTAAAAACCCACTTCACTGTTGTCCAATGCTCCTTCCCTGGTTTTGACATAAACCTGCTCAATACTCCCACTGCATGTGCAATGTCTGGTCTAGTACAGACCATCGTATACATCAAGCTACCGACTGCACTTGCATATGGAATATGGGACATATCCTCTTCCTCTTCTTGTGTCTTTGGACATTGTTCAGCAGATAACTTTACACCTACAGGAATAGGAACCTTCACCGATTTACTATCCTGCATATTAAACCTCTACAATATTGTCTCGACATACTTTGTCTGGTTTAACCAGAGCTTCCTCTTTTCCGATCTCTTTTAATTTCCATGCCCAAAATATAGTTTGCAGCACCAAGATCTTTCATGTAAAATTTGGAGGACAATTGGGTCTTCAAATCCTGGATAATTTCTTTGTCATTTCCAACTAGAAACATATCATCCACATACAAGACCAGATAAATAACACGATCACCAATTAATTTAAAATACACACAGTGATCTGCTTTTCTTCTTGTGAAGCCAAGTCCCCGTATAAATGTATCAAATTTCTGATACCACATCCTTGGTGACGTGACTGTTTTAACCCATACAAAGATTTATTTAACTTGCATATTAATTCTTTCTTACCCTTCACGGCAAAGCCTTTAGGTTGCTTCATGTAGATCTCCTCTTCCAAATCCCCGTGAAGAAATGTTTTCTTCACATCCATCTGTTCTACCTCAAAATCAAAACCAACAACAACAGATAAAAGTAATCTAATAGAAGCTACCTTGGCAACAGGAGAAAAAATTATCACCAAAATCAATTCTCGGCACTTGGGAATAACCTTTTGCTACCAACCGAGCTTTGTATTTCTCCACCTTTCCTTCTACAATTGTCTTCTTCGTGAACACCCATTTGCTGCCAATGGGTTTCCTTCTAGCCGACAACTCCACCAGATCCCAAGCCTCATTTTTGTGCAAATATGTCATTTCATCAACCATGGCCTCTTTCCAGAGTTTTCCATCTTCTGAATCTACTGCTTCCTTAACAGTTCTAGGATCATCATCAGTAATAGATAAAGAAAAATTTCAACAGAAAGCAGATGGACTATACCTTTCTGGCTGCCTTCTTTCTTGAACTGATCTTCTCAGACCTATATTTTGTGGTTTTTCATCTTCTGATTCCTCCTCTGCTGTAGAGTCTGATTCTTCCTCCTTTAGCACAAACTCTATCTTCTCAGGTTCCTTTGGTTGGACTTCATGTTTAATAACATCTTTCACCTCTCTAAACACCACATCTCAGTTGTACACAACCTTCCTTGTTACTGGGTTCCAAAGCTTATAACCCTTTAAACCATCCTTATACCCAATAAAGATGCACTTTTCAAATTTACTATCCAACTTGGTTCGTTTCTCCTTTAGAACATGTACATATGCATCACATCCAAATACCCTCAGATGTGAAAGAGAGGGTTTCTTACCAGTCCATACCTCTTGTGGAGTCTTATCTTGCAACGCTGATGAAGGTGATCTATTGACCAGGTAACATGTTGTCTCCACCACCTCTGGCCATAATTCCTATCCTAACCCGGCACCATTGAGTATGCTTCTTTCCCTTTCCATCAACATCTTTTTCATTCTTTCTGAAACTCCATTTTGCTGAGGTGTATATGGAGTAGTATTTTACCATGCTATACCACACTTCTTACAGAGTTCTTCAAATTCCTTACTACAAAACTCTCCACTGTTATCTGTCCTCAGCACCTTTATCTTCTTCTCTGTCTGGTTTTCCACTAGAGCCTTAAATTCTTTAAACCTGTCAAAGACTTCAAATTTCTTCTTAAGTAAATATATCCATGTATTCCTTGAGAATTCATCTATAAATGATACATAGTACACAAACTTACCCAGTGATGGAACCTTCACAGGTCCGAACACATCACTGTGCACAAGATCTAATATTTGTTTCGCCCTCTTACCACTAGAGGGGAAACTCACCCAATTCTGCTTCCCATATACACAATTTTCACAGAAATCAAAATCCAGAGAGCTATTACTCATACCTTCTACCATACCTTTACCATAAATTATTTGAAGGCCCTTCTCTCCAATATGTCCAAGCCTTTGATGCCAATGCATGGTCTTCTCTCCAAAGACCACTAGATTTTCTGCTCCACTTTCAGGAACCACAGGACTGTTGCACCCATCAACAACAATGCTACCTTGCATCTTGTATAGAGTTCCAATCTGAACTCCCCACATCAATACCATTGCTCTCGAACCATCTTGCAGGTATCCTTCTCAAACATTATTTTTACACCTACATCATCTAGATTTCTTACAGAAATCAGATTTCTGGCCAATGCAAGAATATGCAGAACACTCGGAAGTGTTCTAACCCTTCCACCCTGCAAATTCAACTTTACTTTTCCACGACCAATGATTCTAGCCTTCCTATCATCCCCTAAGAAGACATCACCACTATCGTATTTCTCATATTCGCAGAACCACTCTCTATGGGGAGTGAAGTGAAAGGATGCACCTGAGTCAATCAACCATGCCTCATGATCTACATGTGTACTTGAAGAAGCCAAGTACACATCCCCACCTTCATTTGAGGTGGTTTGCGCCTCTGCAGAAGGAGAATCATTATATCCCTTTCCTTTTTCAGGAGCTTTAGATTTACAGTCCCTTTTGTAGTGCCCTTCCTTTCCTCATTTCTAGCACACCACCTTTACAGGTTTTACTGGAGATTTAGATCTCCCTCTAGATCTAGATCTCCCACTCGATGACTTATTTTTGTTTCTATTCTGGGACCATCCTCGTACTGACAAGGCATCACCATTCTGGCTCTCCATATTTTTCTATCTCATCTCCTCTATCAGCAAGGATGAGACTATTTCATCAAACTGCAAGGCAGTTTCATTGCTACCTATTGCAATAACCAGACTATACCATGAATCCGGTAGAGAACACAACAAACTAATTCACTTATCTTCATCTGAAATTTTGATATCAACAGACGATAACTGACTTACCATAGTATTAAACGCATTCAGATGCTCTGTCACTAAGTCTCCATCTTTCATCCTTAGGTTATACAGCTTTTTCTGTAGGAACAGCTTATTCACTAGAGACTTAGATTGGTACAAAGTCCCTAACTTGTCCTACAAAGCCTTCGTTGTAGCTTCCCCTGATACATTTAGCAATACTGAATCTGAGACACACAATCGTATTGTGCTCTTTGCCTTCTAATCCAAATTCTTCCATTCTTCATCAGACACTCCCGTTGGTTTAGTACCCGGATCTACCATGATCCACTGATCTTTATCCACCAACAGATCCTCCATCTTGAGTTTCCACAACGCAAAAATTTGACCATTAAATTTCTCGATCTCTATCTTTCCACTGCTCGCCATCTTCTTTCACCATGAGAATCAATCCCATAGATCTCCCACTGAATGGGGTCTACCACAGGCCTGAGAAAAACCCCTTAGTGACAAAGGCGTCCCATTGAAGCCAAAATAGCTTGATACCAAATGTAGGTTTTAACCCTGTACAAAAATTACCTGCATATGAATTCTAAAACAGAGAAAATAAAAAATGTGAGAGCATAACACATAAAACACATATACACAGAGATTTCCCCTGGATCCCAAAACTGGGACTACCAGCTTGATTTTTCATTATGTTCCTTTCAATGTTACAATACATATTTATACATGCCGAAGCATCCAATACCATGGACCGAAAACCATCGCATCCAAAACCATGGACCGAAAACCATCACGTCCAAAACCATGTGCGAAAATCATGCATAAAACCATAGGTAGGTCCACCCAACCTAATATAGGGTCCAAAAAAAAATTTCCTGGGGCACTGCCCCAGACCCTGTAGAGGGGGGCTACCCACCCCCTCAAACCCCCGGACAGGGGGGGCTACCCACCCCCCTCAAACCCCTCGGACAGGGGGGGCTATCGCCCCCCCCCCACCTCTAACCCCCCGATTCACTACGTGGGCTAGTCGTGGAAAGAATAACACAACCCAACAATTTATGTTCATAGCTCCTGACAGGGTAATATTTCTCCTTGATGGCATCTCGAAAAGAGTCCCAAGTGGGTGCGACTGAAGACAATGAGGATTCTCTTTCATCCTTTTGTTCACAGTAGATTGCCCACCAGTTCTTAACGTGTGGGTCAGATTTGAGAAATACAAAGGTAATCTTTACCCGATTGGAAAAGTCATGAACTGAAAAATATCTTTCCAATAGGTTCAACCATTTATCTATGACATATGCATTTATCTAGCCCTCAAATATGGGAATGTCAAAGTTAGCTTGTACCTTAAAAGGAGTGGCACCTCCGGAGTGGCTAGCTAGATGAAGATGCGTCCCTTCTGGGTATCCATTGAAGGATTCAGGCAAAGTTATCCATCATCATGTTCCTTTGTCTCTCAAGGGCTTCCTCGAGAAATATTTTGATAGGATCTCCTACCCCCTCATCTTTCTTTTCTTCTGCCATAGGAGGTCGTCAGAGTTTGCGAGGTTGGTCTTGCAAAGGTTTAGCCAAATCGAGCCCTAACTCCTTATACCCTGACCTCGTTGGGTACATGCAAAAAAAAACAAAGAAAGAGTATACTATTCTGATACCACTAATCCGAGCTTAAACAAGAATGCAACAAATTACAGATATGACCATAAATATAGATATGTAACAAAATAATACTTCATTTCATTAATATCAAAATACTGAAATATGCTTACAAACAGAATGGAAGTAAACTAGCTCGGGCGATGGTAGCTTATCTCTGAGAAGAGATGTGGCATCTACATGCCTCTAAACTATGTTACAATGAGGCTAAAGGGCCTATTTATTATTTAACAACAAGGGAAAACCATAAACAACCAAAACCCTAACCCCAAGAGATAGAACGCCAAAAGTTTTTGGGCCCCCGCCGGGTTATTTGGGCAACCAACTTCCCAGCGTTGTAACTTGGTCATATTATCTATGTTTGTCACATACGATACCTTTTTGGAAAGGTCTCTCTCAATACTATAGGATTTTCATCAGTCTCATCTTGCGGACCTCAAAAAAATGCCATTTAGAGGGTAAAAATTGCTCCACAAGTTCATCACCGGAAACAACTGCTAAAAATAGTAAATGCTGAAATAAACAAGGAAAAAAATGAAACTGACTGGAGGTCAAGGTGGAATAGGTGCATGGCCACCAATATCTACCTTGATCATTCCTCCCTCATTAAGAAGCAATGGTCCCCATTACATCTAGAGCTTCCATGAGGTGAGGACAATTCTATTGATCTTGGTCCCTGGTGAACCACTTGCCCTAGTCAAGGCATTGGTCTGCTTTAACAACTCGATATAGATGGATACTATGTTGGCAAGTGTTCTTGATCTATGTATCCATGATCTAATAAATTGTGGCCAGTTCCACGTAGTTTGGGTTGAGCTCTGTTGGTGTGAGTTGTTCTATAATGTCGGATGTGTCCAGCACTAGTGGAAAGTATCGCCAAAGGAATTCTACATTGAACACTGAGTGTAGACAAAGGAACAGTGGAATGTTGAGCTCGAAGTAATTATCCCCCACAGTCTTGGTGATGGTGTATGGCCTATATCGAAGTGAGCGAAGCTTATGAAGGGGTCTAGTGAGGCGCTCCTTCTACAAATGTAGCCAAACATTTTTGCCCACCTAGAACTTATGCGAAACTTGATGTTGATCATGGTGTTGCTTGCACTTAGCATTGGCTCTGTCCAATATTTCATGGACCTACTAGCTGATGTGTTTAATGCCCTCAATGAATTTGCTAGCCCTGGTGACTTTGGAGTGGACATGAGCCGAATCTGCTTGAGTAGTTGCAAATGGTATGACCACATCAATGGGAGATAATGACTGAAATCCCAACCCTACCTGAAAGGGGTTGTGGCTCATTAATCTAGGGAGAGCTCTGTTGTAGCTGTGCTAGACATAGGGGAGGCTTTCATCCCATGTGCATGGATGTTTCAAGTTGTACATGTGAAAAATATACACGATCATCTTGTTGACAACCTCTGTTTGGCCATCGGATTAGGGATGGAAAGTTGTGGACTTACTAAGTTTGGTATCCAGCATCAACCAGGGACTTGGCCAAAATGCACTCAGGAATCTAATGTCCTGATCTAAGACAATGGAATGTGGGATCTCGAAGTGTACCCACACTTGCTCAAAGAATATTTTAGAAGTGGCCTTTGTTGTGATACTCTTCTTGCAAGGTGCCCTAATGGCCATCTTACAGAATCTGTCGACGACCACAAAAACATAGTTGTTGTCATGCTTAGAAGAAGGAAGGGTCGACATGTAATCCATGGATATGGATTCCCAAGATCAACTAGGTGTATGAAGAGGATTATATAGGCTTTGCTTCTAAATGGTTGGTTTGGCAATGGAGTAGGGAGTGTAGGATTTAATGTACCTCCCAACATCCTGACGAAATTTCGGCCAATAAAATATGTCTGTAGCACTGCCACTATTTTCTCTACCCCGAAATGTCCAGCGACCCGAATGTAGTGTGCCTCGCGAATCACCTTGGCATGCTCACTTGAAGGAACACATATGTGTCCTAGGTGGCATAACAGGGCATCCTGGAGGTGCGAATTTGGAACTTGTTTAACTTCCAAGAGGTTCTGGTATGTGTTGTCGAACTCTGGATCGCTCTTGTAAATATGCAGCCACCCCAAAGTCTCGTGCCCATAAGGGTCAAGCACAGTGATTAGCGCCATGACCGATGGTTGGTTGAGGTAGTATGCAACATTGTTGGTGCTGCCCTTATTGTTCTTAATGTTCAAATGGAATTCTTGCAGGTATGTAGACCATTTCTGATGGTGATCATTCTGCAACTTCCCTTGTGTCTATATAAACTATAGGGGTCGGTGGTCTGTGTGGATGATTGTTTCCTTGACTAGAATGTAATGCTTCCATTGATGACAAGATTGCACAATGGAATCCATTTCTTTGTCATAAGTGGGATACTTTCAGACTGTGTCTAAAAGTGTCTCATTGTGGTAAGCCACTAGATGCCCCTGCTGAGTAGGAATTGCACTGATAGCATAGTTAGAGGCATCTTTCTCAATATCAAATGGTTATTACAGGTATGGTAATGTGAGTGCTAGTGCAGAGAAGAGGCGATGATTCATTTTGGAAAAAACTTTTGTTGGGTTTTGGACCAAAAAAACTTTTATTTCGGTCCGCCCTTGGTGGCTTGACTTAAAGGCCAAGTGATCTGAGAGAAACCCAACACGAACCTATGGTAGTATTTGGCAAGACATAGAAAGCTGCAGAGCTCTATTAGAGTGGTTAGGGCTGGCCAATCTTGAATGACTTGTCTCTTGGCTAGGTCCACATGCACACCCTCCTCAACAATTATGTACCCCAAATATTGAACTTGGGTCATGCCAAAATTGCATTTCTCGAAATTGGCACACAGCTTGTGTTGTTGCAAGGTTTGAAGGACCTGTCGAATGTGGTGGAAGTGCTCTTCCCAACTCTGGCTGAAGATCAATATTTCATCTAAGTACACCACCATGAATGCATTGGTGAAGGGTCGCAAGATGTCATCCATCAATCCCATGAAGGCTGCGAGGGAATTCGTCAACCAGAAAGGTATGACCAACCATTCGAAAAGGCCCTCCATGGATTTGAGGGAAGTATTCCACACATCGGAGGGTTCGATAGGCACCTGGTGATAACCGAACTTCAAGTCAATCTTTTTGAAATATTTGGCCCCATTAAGCTGGTCAAAAAGGTCATCAATCTATGGGATTGGGTACCTATTCCAAACAATGATCTTGTTCAGTGCCCGATATTCAATATAGAGTCTCCAGGTCCCGTCCTTCTTCTATATTAATACAATTGAGCTCCCACAGGGTGATGAGCTTGGCCTGATGTGCCCTTTCTGCAACAGCTCCTTAATCTACCTCTTGATCTCATCATTCTCCATAAAAGAGCATCGATAGATCATTCCATTGGGTAGTGACGCACCCAGGGTCAGATCAATGGAGTGCTTGACCTGACAATGCAGAGATACCCTGTAGGTGAGGTGAAAATTTCCTTGTACTCCTCCATAGCCTTGTCCATCTGTTGTTGTTGTGCAAAGGATCCCTGTCTAGAAACCCTGGCCACAACCTTCTTCTTGCCCTGAGGGTGAACCATAAGGAAAACAAATTTCTTGGTCTAGGGAATGATCTTACTGCATTACTTTGCAGTGAGCAAAGAGATGGCGGTAGGCAGGGCTACCTTTGGTATCCTGTACAACTTATTGTCCAAAGTAATAATCATAAAGCGAGGTCTAGACTCATATACGACATGCCTATTCCACAAGTATGGTTGTCCTAATAATTACATCACAAATTTTAAGAGGAGCAAAAATCACACAGTACCTAATCTA